>JAPJYX010000015.1:5000-5005000 GCA_030503985.1 Himalopsyche tibetana
GCGTAAGTAAGGTTTTTCCTTTGAAAAAGAGAGGTTGAGCAACTTAGTAACAAGCAGTTCTCGTAAAACCACTTTTGTTTAGATAAACTCCATTAGGAGTCCATATGCTCTTCATTGGGAGCGGACTTGGTTTAAAAAAGTTAGGTTAGGTTGGGTTAGGTTAGATTAGATTAATAATTATATGTTAGGTTATAGAAAATTAGGTTAGAGTAATTTAGTTTTCTCCTTGGAAAAAGAGAGGTTGAGCAACTGAGTAACAAGCAGTTCTCGTAAAAACACTTCTGTTGAGATAAACTTCATTAGGAGTCCATATGATGTCCAGGAGATCATATGAGTATATATGACCTTTTTGATCATAAACTTGCCCCGCTGAGGCGGATGTAACGATAGCCAAACATTAGTTGATTATACAGATCTTTGAAAAGTTCAAAATATATATATATATATTTTTATTTATATTATATATATTATACATTTTTATGATTTCGAAGACGTGTAATTTAATATTATGACATGAATACAATCATCTGTAATGGCAGTCAACTCTGTCTGCGTAAAAGCGTTGAAATGTTATCATCCAATAACAGATTTCGCGCTTAAGGTTAAGGTTGCATTATAAGCAATTCACCTAAATTCATCCTTCGTGACGTCTTGTGGGAAATCTATAAACTTTCATGCAAAAGCTTTTGACGCAAACTAGCGCCAAAGAATTCTATAATTTTTGCGATCTTTGTCTATGAATTTTGTATACAAAATGTATCTGTCAAACTGACGTTTAATGTCGGTTTGGCAGATAAATGTAACTTCGCAAGCTTTGACACGAATTAGCGAGTTTCACATGAAAGTGCATTTGCATCAACATGAAATAAAATGCACACAAATGCATGGTTAATATTCCTTACAAGTTGCATTATGCCGCATTTGTGGGGCTATAATCCAAAACGTACTATTTCCTAAAATCGAACCTTCCAGTAGAGCCAAAAAACTGTAGCGAATAACACAAGCATAATATTATGATTGAATCAATCTAAAATTATTTTTAAATCATTGACCTGACTACGTACATATTTTTACCTCAGTGTGCCGAAGGTTTTCAATTCTTTTGGATTTTCTCGTCACCCCTAAAAATATTGGCGTTGTGTTGTAAAATGAAGCAACGCCCATGCTAGCTTTTTCATTTTGAAACGAAAATATTTTTTGTTCCGTCATTTGAAATGAAAAAAAATCTTAATATTGGATTCAATGCACTTTTATAGCAAACAAATTTGACTTATATTTTTTTTTGAGAGAGAAAAGGAATTTGACAACAATTTTAAGGTCATGGGCGTTTTAATAACCCTGTATGTATCCTCTAAAATGTTTTAAAAAATCTGCAATTGCTGAGCACACTTCATATGGTCCTCTCCCTTATTCAGTTTCCTGTCAGTAACGTAGGTAGGTAAAATAAAATAAAAACATCAGTGGGTGTAAAAAAATGTTTATTATTTTTAAAAAATCTGGCAATTCGATCATGTTTATCTAGAAGAAATGCCAAAGAAACTAGAAAACACTAACTAAACAAAAATACCACGAGTCACCAATGAATAAAGACTTGATAGTATCGAAAAGGTTTTAATGTATATAGCAATATTTATGAATCATAAAAGTAACCACCATTACAGGGCAAATTTTAAGTTTTCGGGGGGCACTTTTTACCTTGCCAATCACTCATGATTGGCAAAGGCAGTTATTCAAAATGGATAACGGATAACAACACAGACATGTTGCTTGTCACAAGGCTTAAAAACCTTCAATAATAATCTAATAATAAGTGTTTTATTTCTACAAATATTACTTTATACCAGGGCTGTGGAGTCGTGTAAAAAAAAGACGACTCCGACTCTGAGGAAATTTTTCAACAATTTCATTTTAACATATCGGATATATGTATACCATCAGATCATCTTCAGTCAGCCGAGCATTCAATCTCAACACTTTGAACTATTTTGTTTGAAGAGACACAATTAAATACATTTTTCAAAAAAAAAATTGAGCCGCTCATTTTTCACGACTTCGACTCTATCCAAAATAGCGCGACTCTGACGCCACATACTTTACGCTTTATACGTAGTTGTTAGCTATTTCGACGTAACAAAAAAAAAGTTTTTTAATTATGTGTTATTAGATTATATACATATATAATAATAAATATGCATTCAATTGTTCATGCCAGTAAATTTCTGACTTTTCTATAATACAACAAAAATCTCACATTGCTGGCAACGGGCTTACAGCTAGTTATTATTAATATTACTAAATCAGCATGCTACAATGCATACTCCACTAAAGTCCGCATTGAGTGTGTTAATGAATTTAAACATTCAAATTGGAAATAGAATTCATATCATCACCTATAATTGGTTCGAAGTTTTGTTTTTATAATTCCCGCAGTAGAAAAAACTCTCTCTGTTGCTGTATGAGTAAAGGCATGTAAATTTTTCTGAATTTATTATGCCACAACTGTCAGTTCATTAGTCCTCAAATCAAAAAGATTATTTTTCAATATTTTATTTTGTCCTTGTCATCATAACCATGTCATTGATAAGATAAGTCAGCAGGACCCAAAGCAAAAGTAACAAAAGAAATTCTCGCATAGCACAGTCAACAGAAAAACAGGGCAAAACCATTTAAAAAAATTATTACCTGATAGTAAAATCCACGCGAAAGACTCAGTTAAACGCAACGGTTAAACATTGTATATATATATTTTAAATAAGTAAATAAAATCTTCATTTATAAATTACGAGTATTTTGAAAAATACTCGAGTATCGAGTACTTGAAAAATGGATGAGTATTCTTGAGTATCAAGTATTTGATACTCGAATTGGAGTCTCTAGGCATCACCCTGTATCAGTCATGGCTTAGTAGGGGTATGCTATGAGGATCTGTCATATCCTATCTCTGAGCTTCATTTCTGTGCCCATGCAGTCAAAATAAATAAAAAAAAACTATAAAAATGACATTTTAGGAAACGTTGTGAAGCCATTGAACTAAAATATTTTTAACTGACAACATCGGGTCTTCCAACAAGATTCCGCGTCAGCTCAAAAGATCAAAACTACTCAAAAATGACTGGAAAACAATACACTGCAATTTATCAGGGCTCAGGATTGGCCTTCTGGAAGCTCCTTTTTAAAACCTATGGAGTAAAAGTTATAAACAGAGTTGAATCGGATGATCTGAAGCATAAGACAACCCAACATTGAAAGTTTAAGGAATGCCCTGAAAAAAACAGTGACCAATTTTCCCATGGATATTGTGCTTAACACGATAGATGATTGCCTCGTCAGATTAATAGCTTGTGAGAAAGCGTGAGGCGGTCATTTTGAATTTTTGTTTTAGAAATAATAGCTATAACAAAATACATTTAAAAATAGAAATTCTACTTTTTTACATTGTTTTCTTGTTTTCCACCAAAAACTTTGTAACAGTATTTATGACACAACTAGGTATGTATATTCTATAAAAGTAATATATGAATACATACTTATTGTATCTATTTAAATTAATAATACTACTGTTTGGTCAGTGGCACAGTGGTTAACGTCGTTGACTTTCATGCCAGACCTCACGTTTTCGAATCTCAGTACGAACATCATTTTCCAATCTTTTCAAAGGAATGGATGTTTGTGATCTCTAAAGATTTTCCTTACCATTCCGATCTTTAAATGAGGGAGTGTAAGGAGAGTGATTAGCCAACCACAAGTCCTGTCCTAGCCATATCCTTACTATCCCTACTATCTTCGAAAAAAAGAGAAGTATATCAACTGAGTAACAAGCAGTTCTTGTAGAAAAAAACTTCTTTTGAGATACTTCCATAAGAAGGCTATATGCTTTACATTGGAAGCGAACATGGATTAAAAAATATATAACAAATAGTTTTATACATTCATACTGTCACCAGAAACGGCGACATTGTAATTGTAATTTAAAAATGAATCTTTTTGAGACTAGAAATTTTCAATATTTAGACAGGTATTGTTAGAAATAAAAACATTTACGCTGCTAATAAATGGGCTTAACTGAGATTAGCCAGAAATTGCACTCAACCTAGGAGCACATATAATGAGAGTTTTACTCTATTAAAAACTGACAGCTGTCATAGCTGTGTTCGGGTACGGAGACCATCACATCGTTCAATTATATTCCGGCACACATTCTACAAAATATGGTTGTACAGATTTGCCGGACCCTCTTTTTGACAATAAATCTGACCCCTGTGTGCAATTTTTGTTGCTTGTTTACAAACACCTTGAGAAAACAATAAAATAGATTGAATTATCTTTTTTTCTATCATAAAAATAATAACTCAAAACTCAGACATTCTAGCATTTATAATTTCATGCGATTGTAAAACTTTCATCATCCCACCTTGAAATTACTGTAGATTGGCTACATACTGAACAACTCAATTGAAAGTCTTTATATTTTGCAAAAATCTTTTATTACGCATAAATAAAACATTTCATTTCGGTTGTGGTATCCAGCATTGATAGAATTACCTACTGTCGGTGACCGTTCTTCTTTTGTAGTGTAATTGTTTCAAATGCATCATGTGAAAATTGTGCAGGACTTAATGTTGATCACTTTTGGCCAAACATTTTGTTTTTTAAAATAAGAACAATGTCTATTGACCACTATGCACTTGTAGAATGATTCGATATATTTCTGTGGTAAAATTGTATTGCTTTGGGTGTGATACATCCATTCCATAACCTGTGAAAAATAAAGTACAAACGGTTTGAATTAAAGAGAGTCACTAGTGATCGACAAATAAGAAATATTTCTGTTATTCAGTGTCAGCAGGCGAGCGCGTTGGGTATTTTGAGATTTAGGATGACCGACGTGGCCTTTCTGTACGCAAAACAAAGAATTATTTTCTGAGAATTCTATGCCCCCAATCTGGCTTTATCCTAAATCATTTTTTTTTGTTGGTCTCTCCAGATAAGTGTAACGGGGATTTTTCTGGCACACAAAAAAATCTTATGAATTTAATTATAATATACAGTCGAACTTGATTATTACGAGGAAGATGGGGCCGACTGGATTTGCTCAATACAAACATTACTCGTTATATCAGAGTATAGGTATTTTAAAATGCTTACAAACACCCATCACATGAAGACATGAAGTATCCGGAGCTGTCACATAGCACAAAGAGTCACAATTCAAACAAAAATACACAATTATAATTTATTTACACATCCGTTACACACAAATTACATTTTTCTATCAACCCAATTGATGCTTGTTTCATTGTTTTCACTCTCATTGTTCTTAAATTTCCCCTCAAAGCAATCAACCCGTTAAGACTTTTCGGTGGTCTCTGTGTTCGACTAGCTCGTCTAATATATCATGAAATCTGGAGATCGTGAAAATTTTTGATGATATTTTTGCTCGGTATGCCACAGAACAGGGATGGCGAACCTTTTTGGGACCGCATGCCAAAAATCCTCAAATATTATTTCTCGATTTTGTGCGAAATAGAAAAAATAAAAAATGATTTTTTTAAGCGATTGTCGTTTATCTTGGGAAACATTGAAAATTAATAAAACGGAATAAATTAATAATTCATGGATTAATTAATCAAAATTTGAATTTTTAAACTTATTTTTTTTGAACCTCGAAATCGTTTGCGTGCCATCCAAATTTTCAAACGTGCCACCTCGGGCATGCGTGCCATAGGTTTGCCATAGAAGTTGTTCTTTAAAAAAGTTATTGAATGTATGGAGAAAACCATAAACTAAAATCTCAACGAATATTTCCTCATTACATAATAAATATTTGTCACCTGCCGAGCGGCATCTCTCCAATACTCTGGATTTTCGTCAGAAATCAAAGAGACAACGGCGTGTGGAAAAATGTCTAATTTATCAATATCAGAATTCATCAAGGTCTCGTCGTTTCTCCATGTGAGGTGACAACTGTCTGACAATATTAAGACGCTGACGATTACGGTGTCACACATGAACTTGTGTGATTCTTTTGTAGATTTCGTCCTGCAATGTAAGGTATAATTATTAACAAGCACACCGGTTAGTAAAATAATAAATGTCAATGGGACACTTAGATGACAGAAATTCAGAAGTCAGATGGATACAACTGTCAGTATGCTACAAATTATTCAATTTGAGCAACAAGTGGAACATTTTAAAGTGGTTTAAAGTGACATTTGAAAATATTTTGCTTTAGCCGTAGTATGATATTTTGTTGTCTTGACATTTAGTATCCATTTCACTCAGGAACTTACAGCGTACATATCCTGAAAACGGTGACAAAAAGAAAGAGTACGCTATTCGCTGGAGTCACATTAAGATACTAACTCACTATGGATAACACTGTGGTCATACGCTCCACATAGGGAGTGAAGCATTCTTCTATACAGAAGACTTAAAAACACACTAGTGTTACAGTCAACGTTCCCTCTAATACGAGAGTTAAGCTATATGAAAATTCAATCGCCGAGCAGGCCAATTCAACAAATGCGCAGCATAATTTCAATCTTTCTGCAAAAATCAATATGTCATATTTTATATAAAGAATGTGTTTGTTTTTGTTTTACTTTACAAAATTAAAATTATTATCTATCACTTATTTATACACTTGTATTAAAATAAAATCAAGCACAAGTTAAGGAACAATAAATAAAATCAAACAATCAGTTGCTAATGAATGAAGTTATCAACATGTTTTATAAATTTATTTAAAAAAATATTGTTTTTAACGTCGATCCTTACAACTTATTGCATGCACTATACACTTCATCAAAATCAATTTTTATTTTGGTAATAGGCAACGTTCCCTCTAATTTTTCTATTGTGTGTGCGGACCATCAACTTCTGTGAGCAGTAAATTTTCAGCAAAATAAAAAATGTACGCAAATATAAAAATTTGGTGAAACACACTTATTTCTACAATATTTCTGTGGGCGCCCTTGTGCGGGGATGGAAGAATGTGTGTGGACACACTTTGGGAGGTGTGCGCGAGCACACCTTAGTGGGAACATTGGTAATAGGTAAGATTCAATTCTCTATATTATCCAAATGTTGAAATTCTAATTTATTTCGGTTAATCAAAGTTATTTCAATTTTAAAATTTATTGTTTGATTAGTTGTATGTAGGAGTGCGCGCCAATCCAGCACATGTGCGCGGGGATTCTCAGCCTGCAGCGCTGCCGCAGCTTAAAGGTAATGTTGGTTATAGCTATAAAATTATTGTAATACACCTATACTCACTCGGCCATGAGGGCTTGTGCCCGTCCCATTAGTTGCAAAAGCCAGTCCTTAGTGTCAACAGAATCATATTTTGCATTCTTTAGTGCAGGAATGATGTTTTTCAACACAAAAGAATACTCACTGAAAAATGAATTTTAGTGAAAAATTGTAGATCTAGGTGAAGGATGCATCGCCCGTGAGCAATGTTCCCTCTAAGACTAAAGGTTAGCTGTGCACAAAATTCAAAAGCTGCGAGGCATAATTTGTCATATTTGATATAAAACAAGGTTCTTTTGATTTGCATAATAAAAAAATATTACCATTTGATAATTTATAAAATAGTTTTGACTAATAAATGTATTAAATAAAATATAAGAAATAACAGAACTCATTTTATTTTTTTTACATAAAATAAAATTAGGCCCAAATTAAGAAAATTAGCAGAATGAAACAAATAATTAGTCGCTAATAAAGTCATTAACATATTTTATAAATTTATTTAAAATTTTCTAATTTTTCATGTCGTTCCTTGCAATTAGTTCTTATAGTATGTACATATATGCATACTTCACTTGATTGATGATACATAAGAATTTGAATTGTATTGGAATGTGCGACAACCAGGAATGAGTGAATGTGCACGCGCAGCTTAGAGGGAACCTTGCCCATGATTTTCATCTTAAAATTATAATATAATACATATATTTTTAAGTAAATCGTTAAAATAGCAAATGTGAACAAGCTTTTTCATTGATCAAGAAGATCAACAAGCTGTACATGTCTGTTCTAGATTATGAATAAAAAAAAAACAAAATCATGTTTTGTGATATTATTTTAATAAAAATAGGCCTGAAAATATTATGTATTTTTTAAGATATCATAAATATCAAGAAATGTCCTCTACTATAGCAGAAGTTATTGAGTAACAAAGCAGTAACTTCTTTTTGGCAAAGATTTTCAATTTTGGCACAATGATAAGTTATACTCTTGGGGTGATTTTATTGTATTCATTCCTTTAGGAAGAGTTCAGTTTCTGCTTAACGGTGAGGTTGCACCATAAACAATTCACCTAAAATCATCCTTCCTGACGTCTAGTAGGAAATGATAAAATATTTCATACAAAAGCTTTCACCTATTGACGCGAACTAGCGCCATAGAATTCTATATTTTTTGCTATCGTTGTCTATTAATTTTGTATACAAAATGTATCTGTCAAAGTGAAATTTAATGTCGGCTCATATTATGAGTGTAGCTTCGCAAGCTTAGACAGTCATGAATTAGCGAGTATCACGTGAAAGTACATTTGCATTGATATGAAACAAAATGCATCGTAAATATTCCTTACAACATGCTTATCTTTCTCTATCGAAAATTTATTATGACGCAATTATCAATGCTGTTCTGTAGGAACTGTATTTACGGATAAAATAATAAGCAATATAATACACAAAAATAAACGACCTTAACTGAATTTTCGGTAAGAAAATGAAGCATGTTGTAAAACATTTTTACCGAAGATATAAATCCGTCACAAGACTAAATTGAACCAAGCGTTGCTATAACCCCGAGTGCAGAGCGATTTTTAGGTTATTCGATCATGTTTATCTAGAAGAATTACCAAAGAAAACACTAACTAAACAAAAAGAGTTACCAATGAATAAAGAGTTCATTGAACAACTGTAATCATAAAAGTAAAAATAATAATAAAAAAAGTAAGTATCAGCTTGTCCGACTATTGCCAGTTGTAATTGCATGCATCTCCGGCTTCTTTGCCTTCGGATATGTCCTCAAAACCACTTGAGTGGAAATCTTCAGTCTCCAATGGAAAGCTCTTCATACACAGTAGAGGTCTGCACGGGCCCGGGCCGGATCGGGCCTGAGTCTTTCGGGCTTGGACTGGGTAATTTTGTAAAAAATCGGCCTGTGCAGACCTCTAATACACAGGGTTGTCAGATTTTTTGCAAGTCAAACCTGATAACCTTAAGATTTATTACGACGAACATAAATACTTTTTACATTGTAATTCGACAATGACTTTAGCGTGCCTCTTACCCTTAAGAATTCATCTTAAGAATTGGGAAAAAATATTCAAATTTTTAATTATTAGCATTTATATGTAGATGTTACTTTGTAATAACTTTTAGGGTTCACAACATAGATAAAAAGATACAGCGATGTTTTCATTTCATAAAAAATATATATAAATTTAAGTTTTTTTTAAGTACTAGGAGCGTCAGCGTTAATGTTTTTTGAGTCTTCTTCATTGCTTATGTTTCGGTCATTTGCATTCCCTTACCATCGTTGCCGACGAAAGGGCGTGATCGCTATATAGGTGACCAATCCTTAGTGAAGCCAGTTCATGGGGACACCGTAATTTAAAACTGAAAGAGCTATTATATTTCAGATAAATAGTTATATGTATTATGAAAATCATAGCATCTTAATAAATATTTTTTATTAATTACCTGGGTATCAAAACAGCTGCATCGATGACTTCATTCAGCCAGGCGAGAGGATTGCGAAGTGCAGTGTCAGAGGCCACTTTGGCGCGAACCTGACATATTTTCCGTAGTGTATCGCTGGTCACCTCCCAGTGACTGGAAGGAGAGGATATTCTCTCTAATTGGTCGGTGGGCAAATCACAGCACACTTCCAAAAATGGTGACCAAAACTGAAAATATATCACAAGTATGGTATTCTTTATCCTAAAATAGAAAAGTTGCAAAGCCATCAACAGCCGCACCAAAAACCACTGATATATTGGGGGTTTAGGGTGATGAGGGTATAACTACAAAGATTTTTTTTGCGAAAAGGGCAGAAACAGTTTTCGTCAAAGTAATTTTATATTTAACGGCAAACAATACAGTCGTGAGATCAAAGATTTGCCTCCTTAACAATATTGTTATGAAAAGATACCGTCATCTTTCTGGGAAAAGTTTATAACTCACAAAACTAACAAAAATTAATCAAGTGTACAAAGACATTCTTTGACTGGGATATCAGTTTGCCACTATTATGAATGTTGATTTAAAGGCAGGCAATCGTCCACTGTCTATGAATTTCAAACTCCAATGTGTGTCAGATTGACATTAATTCATCTTTATTTTAATATTAAAATTATCTATGTAACAGTAAATATCGATGCTAGAGGCTTTATCCAATTTCCGCATACCCTGTGATCAGAATCCAAATTGGAGAAATATTCTTCGATGATTTCACACAGTCTTTTTCTGTTGTCTTCTTGTAGATCTTCGCTGTCGAGGCATGTTTTGATCGAGTTCAAAACTGTCAGGAACAGTTCTTTCGTCTCCGTTGATTTCTCGGGTGCAGTTCTCGGGGACATTTTGAAAGTGTGAAAGACTACATGTTCAATGGCAGGAGAGAGTATACTGGACTCAACATTTTTGCAGAAAACAGGTAAAATTTCTAAAAATATGCAGATTTCATCTTCCTGCAACAGACAACAATACATGAAAATCAAAATTTGTCAAAAATCTGTCAAGCGCTTATTACACTGAAAAATTGTTACGATGAGTTGCAGACGCTAAAAGCAGACAATCGCTTATTACAGAATTTTTAAAGGCTAATTCCAAAAATACTCATGAGTCCTCCGATGATGAAAACTCACAACCGATCTCGAAAAAGAGTAGAACATATAGAATTGTAAGTGATAGCGATGATGAATGAATGATTTTTATTATATTAATATATCGACTGTGGAAAGGAAAAAGGACGTAACCCACAGTTTTTTCAAAACAGGTTTTTTTCAATAATCACAATGTATCAAACTTGATACACGTTCTATCAAAACACGTTTTTAGCGCCTCCTGTAAAATTTTATATGTGTGGGTTACGTCCTTTTTCCTTTCCACAGTCGATATGTATCTATGTTATTGTTTTTTTTTCAATAAATACGTAAATGTATATTTTGTTGACTGTTTAATAAAAAAAGATATTTTAACAACTTAGATTTTTTTTTAAGCACAAAGACAATTTTTGTATGAACTTAAAACCTCGTTTAACACGGATTTGTGTTACACAATGTTTTTGTGGAACCATATGATCGTATTATACGAGGCCCAGGTGTAGTGAGAATTTTATAATTTATGATCGGTGGTTTAACTAGAAAATCTGGGCGCATATGCAAAAGTTATCAAATGGCCCCTAATTTTTACTACAAAATTGAAATGTATGGATAGAAATATTAGTGTTAATGAGTTGAAGAGTTCGAGGACAATTCTGAGCAGTCGATGGATTAGGGACAGGGGATTAGGGGGGAATATTTAGCTGGCGATAATAACATATAACAGTTACTTTTATTTCGCAGACATTTTAAAGGTCCTTACAATTTACTTTTTTGACCGGGACATTTATAAATTATTAATTTTCTTACTTTTTTTGAAAATTTAAATTTATATTTGAAGCCCCCTGAGCCCGAGGGACCTCATACGTCGCATAGCCTCACGGTAGTAACGCTACTATTTATGATACTTCAAATAGTTGGTTAATGTTTTTATATTCAATCATAAGTAATCACCGTTTGCGTTTCCTGTGAAAACGCCGTTAAATAATTTTGAACAAAGCGCAGTGCGGAAACTGAGAGGACGGCCTGAGCAGCGGCGAGAGCCAAACATGCCCGTCGAAAGTGAGGTCCACGGTGAAACAGTTCATGGAGGAAACACCAGTCCAGCGGGGGGAGGGGTCTGCTTCTGGAAGTCGACAGACACGAGATGCACTCTAGCATTATCACATCTGAACAGTCGTAAGTCGGTATCACGGCCTGTAAATCAAAATAACTCATAAACTGAGGACACAGGGAAAAAAATTAACAACCTGTGAACCTAAAGATTATAGGGCAATATATAATTGAATATTTATAAATAATTTACAGAAAGACGGCGGTCACGCTGGTGATTGCTGACATTTAAATAAAATAAGCATTTTCTGAAATGAAATATTCGTGGCTACCTGCTTCCTGACGAATTCTACAAGACCCCTAACGACACTCGCTGCTGGTAGATATGTGACATTTTCAGGTTCCTGGCGACCAGAACCGCCTTGCTGATAAACACCTCCCCGGTAACTGGAGATCTCTCTTTCTATCAGTGAATGACACAGATCTGACACGCCAGACAACGTGTCATGGTTTGAATACTTGAACATGTTAGCCCAGCATTCACCTGAGAAAATTAAAAAAGTTGCAATCAAATCTGATAAATTTACATATTGTCGCCCGACAGCTGTACTGTGACATCTCAAAAATTTAGTATTTAGATGCTATGCCATGTTGTGATCTTTTTGAGACGTTTTAAA
Organism: Himalopsyche tibetana; assembly: GCA_030503985.1. NCBI lineage: Eukaryota > Metazoa > Arthropoda > Insecta > Trichoptera > Rhyacophilidae > Himalopsyche > Himalopsyche tibetana. The sequence goes on from JAPJYX010000015.1 coordinate 17,568, forward strand.
TTATTTTATCTAAAATGAAAGAGATTTTCCTATTTAAGGTAGATATCCCGCCACAAACCCAATATTTTTAAATGTCCCGGTACAGTTCTCAGGCGACGATATGAAACATATAATTGTCACCTGAACCATTCTACTAACCAACGGAAAAATAAGTTTAGAGAACATGAAGAATGAAAGTACGGTAAAATATTGATAGAATGTATTGATGAGGCCGAGGTAGGGTTTATCCGATCAAACTCAAAGTCTGTTATATAATATAGATTTTCCAAATGTGTTTTAGCAAGGAAAGAAAGGGCACGACGTTAGTAAATAGTCTATTATCTCAAAAATATATAATATGGAAGTTTTACAGTAAAATCTATATAGCCTGATGTGATATATATAATACATATCACTCGTTTCATACTAGTTGAATAATTTCTCAAACTTTTTACTCGGAATATATTGCAGTACATCTTCTGGTCTACGCAGCGCATCCGATGGGGTCTGGCAGAATTCGGAGGGGAGTTTGAGACTTTTCCTAAAAATATCGGGGATGTGCTGCAGTTGCATGTGTTCCACTTTAAAATTAGAAAGGGCGTTCAGCGCCGCCGCTGCCACAGCGGGCTCATGACTGTTAACGACGTACTGCCAAAGTTGACTGATCACTTCGTCCATGAGCTTGTCGTTATCTTGGGACGGTTCATATAAGTCGGGAACAGAGCTGAGAAGTTCGCAGATTCTGCAATTAAAAGTAAAGAGTGGTAAAGAGTGGTAAAAATCGTGCAGATTGGTGATAAATATGGTGCAGTCGCAAGCATTGTATTTGTCTATTCTAGTTCTTTTATGATTAGAAAAAAATTGACAATAAATCGGAATAGTCACAAATCATTGCACTATGTATTTCAGATCAAAGCTGAAATATATAATTGTACACTTATCTCTCTTAAGTAAACAGGCAGAATGAAACCGATTTGTCGAGTCTCATCACACTGACCCCATCTGAACGGAAGGTCTCTTGTCTTTGGTGATTCGCGGTGCGAGAACTCTCCAAGTGCCGGCGGGAGCGACTATTCGAGACTGCCAGAGGGCTTTCAGCCCTTCCAGAGCGAGGCAAAAAGCAAGCGAAGAAGCCGACTCACCGCAACAGTTCAGAAGTCCAGATATGACGGGAACAAGCTCCGCACCATAGTTTACAGCCCTAAAATAACAGTGCACATTATAATATTCAGTGTGTTTTTTTTCAGAAATTTTCACCACAAATATTTTTTTTGTGAAATCTCTGTTTTGTTATTGATGGAAATCGCCTGTACATCAGAATACAATAAGTATGTGATTTAACTCTTTCTTACCGAGAGATTTTCTCCATTTGTCGACAAGGTCAAAAAAATTCACAGATTGAGAAAAATACGCGCAATATTAATCAAAGAAAAAAGAATAATTCGAAGACTCGAAAATATATAGTAAATTTATTTAATTTAATAAAATGCGTAATCTTAAACTGTACATCAAAGTGGTTGTTAAGTTTACTTAATAAAATATAGAATATTGGTTAATAAATATAAAAATAAATTTATAGTTTTAATCTTTTTTTTAATTTAAAAAAAACACAAAATAAAAAAAATTGTAATGTGTCAAAGGAAAGATATGTATTCCTTTAAAGTCGAAAAAAAAAACGATCAAATACAATATGCCCTATAGCAGAGGTGGTCAAAACGTAGACCGCAATCCACTGGTCGATCTTGTGTAACTATTTAGTCGCCGTTAGATTCGCCACAGGAAATCACCAACGAGTGAGGGAGCTAAATTAGAAATCTAATCACCTTATGAGCTAAAATATTAGTATTTTTGAAGACTACATTTCAAAGCTTTCAATCAAGAAAACTTGGAATGGTACGATTTGCAGTGCACATGTTATGGATTAGCGACTGCTGCATCATTCAACCAAATAAGATGCAATCCATACCTCGTTTCGCAAATATGTTTGACGGCTTTGGCTCTCGCAGTGTGAATTTCCCACGCATTTTCTTGATTTTTGCTTTTTCCCTCGATCAATAGTCGCTGAAGATAAGGATAGCAGCGCGTTTGATTATCAAAGAGAATCAAATATAGATTCACTGAGAATGAAACCGGAAAATACTGCAGCTTTTGTAAATCCTCCAACACCCGCACGACAGCGGGGACGTTTTCCTGTGAAAAACACATAATTTCTATACATTTGCAGAATAATAGAGGGCACTGTTATATCAAATAAAGATTAATTTATTTATTAATTGATTTGGCATTTACTTGGTAGAACTCCATTTATAACAGATTAAAATAACAAAGTATTTTAGCTCTACAGTTTTTAATAATTTTATTCGTTGATAGCTATTTCGGCTTGCGCCATCGTCAGAACTATGTTTAAACTAATCTTTTGCTCAGCTATATATACTGGCTCTGAAGAGATACACAATGCATCAAGTTATTCACTCTAACATCCTAATTATAATTACAATATTACACTTATCAAATGTGATTCTAGTTTTTCAAAGAACGATTAACAATCTGGGTTTATTTCTTAAAACATTAATTAGGATAAAATTAAAATGATATTTATTATTAATGACATTACATACAATTTATTAACTATGGCTTTATTGTTTCGAACAACAATAAGCAATATGGGATTTTTCAAAGTAAATTAGGATAAATTATACTATTATTTATTATTAATTACAATAAGGGTTTTAACAACGGTGATGGATTAATAATCGTTTGTTCGTTTAAGATGTTTTGTTTATGCCTATTAATCTCAAGTTGTTCTAATAAATTTAATTTTTGACCCTTATGACAAAGATGCAAAACGGTTGGCTCTAAACTTAAGTTAATGTAGGTTAGATTTTAATCTGTTATTAATTTATTTATAAAAGATATAAAGTTTATCTAAATAGGAGGCTGTTACGAATAGAACTCAAAAACAGTGGATAATGAATTTAAAAATGTAATTTTTCAATATTTGAATCAATCTCAATGCTAACCAGATTGTGTAGGTGCCAAAAACAGCGATAACGCATACATATTTAAGGAAGTTGAAAGGATATTTTTTTGTGAAAATAGTACCTTAGATACGGCCATATTGGATATGCCCTTCAGAAAGTCGCAGATCTCCTGCGGTCTCCTGGACATTCGCAGAGCGGCAAGAGTCACCGGTAGGAGGCCCGTGGCGAAATTTTTATTCACTTTTATCATTTCCATCAACACTGTGAAGACTTTAGATTTATCAAAGTGAGGTTCTCCCGAATGAGAAGGAGTTCGCAAGAGAAGGCCTTGCAGGGTGAGCATAATTTGAAAATTGACACTCCTCCGGCGGTCATTCTTCAATCTCTCTATCCACCTGTCGAACGTTTCAGGCTCCGCCAAAAATGCTTCATAGTTGATTAACATCTCTGTGGCACAGTACAATCGTGGATGGTTGCATTTTAAAAAGTAAAATATCCTATTAGAGTTCAGTTTAGCTAAGTTTGTCAGTGGCTTCACTTTTACAGTCATCGCAAAGTCGATGATTATTTTAGCATCGATTTCGAATTCCCGAGACAGAGACGTCGGGTAGTACAGCCATTGCAAGAGAGCTGAGGCCAACACGCACACGGATAAAGTGTTATCGTAAAACCTGTAAATTCTCTTACCTAAAAAGTAAATGACAAACAAATTATTTCAAAACCAACCTATTCTAACGAATCGATGCAAAGAAATCAATAAGCTGTACTCACACACCGCCATCAGATCGCTCAGATAAGCAGCCGAAGAGGACATGAAAGCCTCAGCAAAAAGAAATAGCACACAGTCGGCGGTATCCCTAGACCCGGGACTCTCCAAAGCCAAATGCAACAGATCGAGAGAGGGTCTGGGGTCTTCTCCGGCCGAAATCAGATCGCAGACTAAACTTCCCATCACAGGAATCAAGGCGCAGACCAGATCTTCTTTGCCTTTGGATATTGCCCATTTTGTTATTGCAGAGTATACTTCGTAAGGCGCCCGGCTATCGGTGTCTGGCAGTGCAGGCTGCAACATATGATTTTTTCTCTCTCAAAAGTGAAATTTACTCTTCACAATATGATATCGGTACGGCACTGGTATTTAATTTGATAGATTCAGGATTACCACCCACTTTATAGGCGGGTCACACAAAATTTCATTTTTCATAGATATGCTACTATCGGCATGCAGCAAAATATTATTTTTTCAACCGCACGTTATTGGCGGAACGTGGATTATTCTATGCTTCTAAGTAATTATTGAAGCTGTTTAGCAACGTTTATTCTATAAATACAAGTAAAAGGATATTTATTTCTTATCTCTATGAAGGCATATACATACTAAAATACTTAGTTCATTTTTGCAGAAAAGAAATCTTTTTTCTTTGCTAACATTTTCACCTCATTTAGAGATTACATTTTCTTCCGATATATTGCCTATCCTTAAAATAGCCCGCACTACGCACAAAGCACTTGCACAATAAACCCGCCGATAAAGTATTAATGTGCTTAGTATATTTGAAAAAGCAATATGCTGTGAGGGTTACTGGATACGAAATGAAAAGAAAAATAATAATTTAAATAATATATTTTTTTTTATGATCATAGATTATCTACATATCTGAAAAAACATTTAATATTAAAATCTAAGAGTTCAATCAGTGAAATAATGGTGAGTTAAATCAATTGTGGAATATGTTCTCTTAATTGTGTTTTATTTCTATAAAATAAACAAGTTAGCGATAACACAATCAAAGGTTGACCAATATCATAATTTGAGTCAAAATAAGGTAACTTTAAATAGAAAAAATAACAATTATAATAGATTTTGAGATATTTTTAAGCCGATTAGTACATACTCTTACAGTATACCTTTCGATGTGCCTGTTGCCAACCTAAGCATTCCAGAATGAGTGACATCTGACCTGGACATTTCTCTACGAGCAGCAGTAAATCGACAGCACCGATGGATTCGTGTGAAACATTCCGATTCGGATCGCACAACAACCATAAAAATACCGGTCGCAATATTTCTATACTGTGTGCTGATATCCTGAAACGGTATATTTATAATATTTCCACAATAAATAAATGATAATTGAAAGGCTTAGCACATTTTTTTGTTCAGAAACAGTTTAAATATTCAAAGAAAAAATATTTTACCTATATTCATAAATGAATACTTACTTACTACTCAAAATTTTAAGTTTACTTCAAGACAGACAGATTTATATCTATACTGTAGATTTGCATTTAAAAAAAACATCATTTCACAAATCAAGATAATACTAACCTAGGCTTTGTGAGGCAAATAGCTTTCATCTCACTCAATATGTGCGGTATAGAGCCCGGGTGCTTTCGCATAAGTGAAACGAACGGGTGAAGCGGAGAAGTCAATCCCCATTGACATGAGTATTTCGATTCACCCCCTAATTTTTGCTCTACTGTCAGTTGCACAATTCCGGATATTATGGATGTTATACCATAATATTGCCTGCAAATAATCAATTAATATATTAATTAATTAACAATATTGCACACTAAATGTGTACCTGTTTGGTAACAGGCTGTCATATATGGGTCATTGTTACTGTGGTATGGTTATTGTTACTGTTTGTGGTTGGTACTCCTTATTAGCATTATATTTACTAGCCACGCCAAGTCAGCGTAATACAAGACAATTTCCATAAAGACAGTCAAACTCGGTTATTACGATCACGGAAATAGCGAGATTTCTGATGTAATGAGGAGACATTCGTTGACATTTTAGTTTATTCCATAAATTTATTCACTTTTACGAGCTACTCTGCCGCGGGTATACTGAGCAAAAAATCATCAAAAATTTTCCACTGTTAATTTGTCAATCATTTAAAAACAACATTGTCGACCCAAAGCAATAAAATTCTACCGGGCTATGAGGGGAAATTTAAAAAAGATGAGAGTGAAAACAATCAAACAAGCATCCATAATGGATTTTATAAGAAAAGTGGGTTGATAGAGAAATGTAATATGTGTGTAACGGGTGTGCAAATAAATTCTAATTGTGTATTTTTGTTTGAATTGCGACTTTTTGTATTGCGGTCACACAACTCCAGATAGTTCATGTCTTCATGAGATGGGTGTGTTTGTAAGCATTTTAAAATACCTGTACTCTGATATAACAAGGAATGCTTATAATGAGCAAATTCAATCGGTCCCATATCCCCGTAATAACGAAGTTTGACTGTATATTTACACAGATCAACAACCAGTGATGCTTTGAAATAGTTTTTGTGGTAGAATTTTCGAATCAACGGATATTAATTTATCAGTATAAATTGTGTACCAGGAAACCAATTTCAATTGGTAGTGACATTTAGTGAAGATCGTGATTGTAAAAACTACAAAAGTACATTAATTATGACCGATGTAATGTAGTGGCACGTTTTTTAAAACTTATTATTATTCCTTGCTTAACACTTCTAGTAAAGCACGTAATGACCCATGCATCAACTATTAATTAAAATTAAACTCATTATATTATTTATCTTATATGGGACACAGTATGATAACCTTTATCGATTATTTTAATACCATATTTCTTATATTTTATAGCAGTCATTCATTTAACATCCAATTCCCCTGCCTAGATTGTAATGAGGATATTTCCTGGGAAATATACTCAACCCTGCTGGCCTTCTCTTCCTGATGGATTGCAGCATCTTTGAGAACCGATAGGTACCATCCATACAAATTTATTTGGCAAAACTGAAGGTTGCTGCCATAGATGACATGGAAGAAAGCAAAGCTAAAGGTGTTACCGTGTAAGGATTATAATATGATCATGCGTACTTTACCGAAGGCAGCATCGACATGACGATAGCCGAAGCCGTCGCCAGATCGATGAAACCTGATGAAACTAAATGAAAGAGTCCTTTGCATGCCGTCGAGCCGATCGCCGCGTCTGCGGAAGCGCAGTTCTCCTGTAATAACTTGAGAGGAAGATTTAAATCCTGGATATCCTTCGACGGCGCGGCGATCACTTCGATTAGCATGTCTATTGCCTCTGAAATCAGGATTGTGTTTTTTGACTTTAGCTTATATTCAATTTCGTCCATGGTGGTAAACTCGTAGGTTAAATGTCAAAAGAGAGTGAACTGTCAAATGCTATTGCCATAAAAACACGATTGCTTGTTATGACGGTCATAGACAAGATATTTTCTCGATTTAAATTTACATTTAAAAAAACCGATGTACCTATTACCTAAATACATAGAACTTTTTAAAAAATGGATAAAATCATTATTGCTTTTGTATTCACGTTGTAATATTCATTATGTATTTCACGGTCATAGAATAGAAGAATTATATGTGAGATAACATACAGTGGAACCTCTCATAACGATCTTAATCATTACCACCTCCATCTAAAGCCGCGTAGAAATAGCATCACGCAATTTACGTGCGGGCCGGCTTCAGTCAATAGTCGTCTAGCGATTTACATAGAGTTTGTATGGAAACCCAGTGATTGATTATATGTGTCTCTGCATTAAAAGTTTGTTTTCGTTGAATTTAATGTATTTGAGTTGAAGATTTTTTAACAGTGTATTCTGTGACTACTTAGGCATCATTCTACAGTTAAAAGTTCTTCGAAAACCACCCTACACTTACAAAATGTAATGATTTATATAGACGTATAATTTCTGTTACATAACTGCTATGGCCGCCATTTTGATTTTTGTAAACTGTGTTCTGTGCCAATACCATATAATTGATTAAATCGTGATATATTGTACATTAAACTTGAATTTTTAACCATTCAAGGTTGCTCAGTGATTATTACATTCCGCCAATATAAGGATTCATCAAAACACCCGTTAAAAGTAAGTTAATATTGATATTAAGTTGAAGTGACATCCACGCCTGGCAAAGATTGTCATAAATTATAAATTCATAATTTATTTCATCAGTGCATTAAATTTCAGCTTAATGAATAAGCACTTAATTGTCAAATATTTAGTACCATTGATATTTATCAAGATTTATCGTAATTAATGTTAAAAACATGTAGAAATGTAATATATTATACGTCCATATTATAGGTTAGAATTTGACATTTGATGTGAAAATCATACATTGAATTCAATTTAAATGCTATTATTTGTAACTGAAGACATGTTTTGATATTGTGAGTCATTTCATGATATAATTTGCATTACTATAGAGATCATATTAAAATTTCGTTGAAATTAAGTTGACAAATAAAGTTGAGATATACTACGGCATTTCAAATTGAAAACAGTGTATGTATTTATTTGAACTTATATTGAAAAACAATATTCCATGAATTAGTTGGCAAGAATTATCACCCGCAATAAGAATTGTTTACCGAAGATAATTAATTTTCCTAAATGTAAAAATCCTAACCTATATTATGCGTCCATATTATAGGTTAGGATTTGCCATTTGGTTTGCAAATCATACATTGAATTAAATTTAAATGCTATTATTTGTGACTCAATACATGTTTTGACATTGTGAATGTGCTTTGCGAGTCGTATCAATGATATAATTTGCATTAATACAAGGATTATATTAAAATTTCACTAACCTTAAGTTGAAAAATAATGTTGGAATATACTAAGTACTGGCATTCCAAATTGAAAACAGAGTATGTATTCAATTAAACTTATATTGAAAAGCAATATTTCATGAAGTAGTTGGCATGGCTTATTACATGCAATTAGAATTATTTACCGAAGATATAAATATGTGAAATTGTAAAATTATTGTCGTTTAATATATAGTTGCTGCATTTCATGACGACCAATAATAGCTTTTGTATAGAAATTGATTTTTAACCTAATGTAATTTTCTACGTGATGTTTTCAGATGCCTAGACGGTACTGTGTTCTAGGATGTGATTCAAACTTCAGCTCATCCTTGCTAAGTAACAATGCAGTCTCAACATTTGCTTTTCCGATGGCTGATGTATAATGAAAAGAAAATGGCTTAGAGCAATTCCATATCAAAATTCACTTACTACAGTCAATACGGTAGTATTTATCAAACATTTTGATGACAGTTAGGTAACTAGCACATTTGTACTAAAGTGTATCAAATGAGAAGCTAGCAATAATGTCGACGAACTAGCAAGTATTCATAGTTTCACGATAGCGTCTGTTTTTGGGAACTAAAATAAATAGTCATGAATTCTAGTTTGTACTATAACGGAGGAGTTTTTAAAACAAACAACTGTTGAAGTTTCATTTAGCATTGTTTTTATTAAATCGATCAACATTGTTGACAAAAGGGAACATGTTGGCATAGTTAAGGGTTAATGTTTGATAAGCAATGATTTTTTTTAACGGGTGTATTAAAGAAACACGGGACAACAAACTAGATTTCAGAATTTCAGTTCATTACTATGGACGAGACCTGATCAGTGGGTAAATGGAAGAAAACCTGTATCAAGATGTAGACAAAGATGAAAAAATACATTATAAGCTCGAAATGCCTGGCTAAATACATTTAATCTTAAACCGAACAGAATTGGTGTCATTCATTATTATGAGCAATTTCGTAAAATTTTGTTGATAAGCTGTTGAAATTAATGAATGCATTTGTCTTTCTATTGCGGAAAAATGTCATAATAAAATGAAGTTTAATAAAAAAAGTGCCACTTATTTTTCCTTCCCACTCATTTTTATTTTTAAATATATACAGATTCAATTTGGTTTAATTTAACATTGTTAAAATAAATCGTAAATCGATTTCACATATCGACTGTGGAAAGGAAAAAGGACTTAACCCTCAGTTTCTTCAATATAGCTTTTATTCGATAATCACTATGTATACAACTTAATACATGTTCTATCAAAAGGATATAAGCTATAAATGCAGAATTAATATCTAAATTAAGCTTTTAGTTTTTTAAAAAGGAGGGCCTGTGAAATTTTTGTCGAGGAAAAAGGACTTAAACCACATCAATGACATTATTAGTCGCTGAGGTAAGATTTTACGGCGAGGAAAAAAGTGGTAAGCAGCTTGCTCCCGTATTTGTATAGTAATCATTGCAGTTTTACCAAACTCTGCCGGCCAATCGTGTCAGTTTTGACCACCGAGAAGACTTAAGCCGCATAAATATTTTGCTTACTCTTCTACCGGTAAACTCATATATCAACGATCCGTATGAAAGTAATTGTTTAAATATAAATTATATCTTTAAAATGGCAATATATAAGAGCAAAAATATTCTTAAGATGTGTGGTGTCAATTTGAATGTCATAAACAATACAAATAAGGAAGCTAAGTGTTTAATATTACGTATTCAAATTTTTATGTCACCCTTACAAAGAGTTATCGTAAATTGTATTTAAATTGTTATAAAACAACCCTGTTTCTACCATAATATGCTTTAAATCATAGATCAATGATCTCGTGTTAATCTCAATTGAGAAAATAACCATAATATTTGGTATATTTATCAAAAACACCACCGTGCGGTTTTTAGGTTAAGTGTCGTGTAGTGTCAATGTTTTTGATTAAAATGATTTAAATTCACTTGTATTTACGATTCAAATCAATGTAATGGGCGAATATTTTTATTGGTAATTTTGTCATGAGCCATAGCACGGACTATTGGGGCGAAAAACTTCACAGACTAAGCTAAAAACAACGCCACGATTTTAAATATTCATTGAAGCATCCCGGAAGCACGATAAATTCACACATTATTATGAAGAACACTGATAAATAAATTGGTAAATATGTCATTTAGTAGCACCTCGACTATTGCCGCGCGCGCGGCCATTACGAATATTGGAGGCGAAGATTTCGTATTACGTATAATTTATCAGTGTTCTTCTTTTTATCGTGTGGTTTTAACGCGATTATCAAGCCCTAAATAAAATATTTTAAATCGTGGCGTTGTTTTCAGCTTAGTTTGTGAAGTTTTTCGCCGCAATAGTCGGTGCTACTTGGTGCTACTGAATGACATATTTACCAATTTATTTATCAGTGTTCTTCATAATAATGTGTGATTTTAACGTGCTTCCGGGATGCTTCAATGAATATTTTAAATCGTGGCGTTGTTTTTAGCTTAGTCTGTGAAGTTTTTCGCCCCAATAGTCCGTGCTATGGCTCATGACAAAATTACCTTTTTATTATTCACTGCTTTAATAAATTTATAGTATTTTCCGATGCATAATATTTCATTAGCTTGCAAATAACTTTTAAGGACAGTTCAGATTACACTGCAAGTAAAATGGAATAAATATTAAATACTGATATATACTTCCTGTCTTTTTTTGATTCATAATGTATGATAAACTATGTCTCAACTTAATGTTTTGAAATTAAAAGTAAAATAGCAATTGTTGCCATAATTCAATGTGTTCAATTCAAATCTCACTCGCAACATGCCGTTAGTAGTAACATGTTGTTATAACTATAACCAACATTATTTCTATATTACATTCTCAAATTTGATGTGGGCATATTCTGAAGATGTCCTCTGATTAACAGCTTGTATGGAGATATTGATAATAATATTATTATGGACGTGGAATTATGTAATCCCGAAGAAGTACCATGCGGAATACAAGGCCATGAATAAGTCGGAAGACGTTCTGGATATTCAACTAGAGATAATGTAATAAAGTAGTAGCTATTACAATACTATATCAATATTTTATTATTTAGATTAATTTTTTGTACCTTTTAAATGATTATTGTACAACTTTTTCATTGTCATTCAAATTCCTAGCTGTCATCGTGCCATAGTATGTCTTCATTTATTATAAAGTCATTTAGAAATTGGCGAGGAAAAAGGCGGTAAGCTGCTTAAATTCAGTGGGGCCGATCATTTTTGTCAAGGAAAAAAGACGTAACCATCAATTTTATTGGTTTTTGTTTAATAACTTTTTTATTTTTTATCGAATAGCGTAAATAAAACACCAGTTTATTAGACTGTATGCGCTTCAAGGTTATGTCTATTTAATATTTTGACTCGGCCTAAAAATCATTTAAAAAACGTTTTTCGTGCCTCCTGTAAAAATTGGTTTGTGTGGGTTACGTCCTTTTTCCTTTCCACAGTCGATATGTCAAAGGGTAAGAATATATTGTCTATGGTATGATGAACGGTCTTAATACATTGTTGCCAGGTCGTGCAACATAGCTTGATAAGTATAGGGGGCTATGGCTTAATCCATTCCATAATCTTACTCGTTATGTGAAACACTCGTTAAGCGAAACAAATTTTCCCATATAAAACAATGTAAAATAAAATAATGCGTTCCATGCCAAAAAAAAAATATTTTTTTATATTTTTGACGAATGTATGTATATTCAAATAAAATTACATACGTATAAATTTTTAAGGAGCGTCAAAACCTGGAATGTTTTTTAGATTTGCAAAAAACAGTATAAAAATCGACTAGTTTATTATTTAAGACAAATAAATAATTCGTTTTTTACTAGAAAGCTGTCTAGAGACATTTGTTTTTTCCGACCTTTCAAAATTTGGTGAAAATTTGACAGCATTGTCATTGAATAAATTTGTAAAACGCATAGCCACCTCCTTATTAAACTGATGCTTCTCAATGTACTATGCAACAGTTTCCCATGCTTTTGACATTTCTCTTATTGTGTCAAAAGATTGCTCTGCTACTTCCTCCCCTTTCACTAACAAACTCTCCTCCATAACTTCTTGCTGTGAAAAACAATGCTTTAAGCCTTTCAAGGGCGCAATGTTTTTAATTGGTTTTTGCAATATTTTTCACATTATTCAAAAATACAAATTTAAGGCAAATGTGGACTTCTTTTTTATTAAATTTGTTTTAAACATATAATAAAAAAGTGGGTAAAGTATACTTCCCACGGCCCTTACAAAGCCGGGTGTTGCAAAAAAAATGCATTTTTAGATAAAATGATATTTATTTAAAATTAAAAGTTATAAAATCATGATTCCATGTGGCTGGGGTTGTTAAGATTCCAATTGTGTGTCATCTAACGAATAAAATAAAAATATTGTAAAATTCAATATTATAAAATGTGGGTAACACTTCCGCATGCCTTTTAGTACGGCATTAAGGGGGCTTCGAGGCACCCCGGGGGCACTTTGGGAGGGGGCAAAACCCCCTAGCAATAAGTTGATCCACGGAAGTGTTACTAAAATGTGTGCTTCACTTGGATCCGTGAGAAGATGTATTCCCATCAAAAAGAAATAAAAAAAATCGGTAGTATATCGACTGTGGAAAGGAAAAAGGACTTAACCCACAGGTTTTTTTCGATAATCACAATGTATCAAACTTGATACACGTTCTATCAAAAGGATGCAAGCTGCAAATGCCGAATTAGTATCTAAATTTAGCTTTTAAGTTTGAAAAAATGACCTTGTAAAAAACTAAAACCAAGAAAAAAGACTGAAATAAAGGTTTTTCCTTGACAATTTCTTTAATTAATATTAGATTATGTCAATTAAACACCAGTTTAGAAGTCTCCGTGCACTTCAGGGTTGTGTATAATTCATAATTTGCATATGTCACAAAATCATCAAAACTCGTTTTTAGCGCCTCCTGTAAAATTTGATATGTGTGGGTTAAGTCCTTTTTCCTTTCCACAGTCGATATGGATCAATTCAATAATAATTTATATTATTTATGATAAAACCTTACGTATGCAAAGAACATAAATCAATCGTTAAATATCTTATAAAGTTAAGAAATATGATTTTACCTTGTTAAAACTAACTTTTTCTCTCATTTCAAATCAACGCGTGCAAAAAAACAAAGGAATGATGTTATGTTACGGTAAATAAATTAGATCTCTACTGCATCGTGTTGGTGGCGAATTTCGCTAAATGTCACTACTTTAAAAAATTAAAAACGTGCTTCCCACGTGGTTTTTGAAGCGAATTAAGTCACTGGAAAACCGTATTTCCACGGCTCGCGAAAGGGTTAAGATCTTCGGAGGTAAGCTCTTGACTGTGCTCTTCCACAAGCTCATCAATATCGTTGTTATCCAACTCCAGTCCCATGATTTTGGCCAAAGATACAACCTCGATGACTGTAGACTCCACAGGTACTGTTTGAAAGCCCTCAAAATCACATTCTACAACGCTTTCTGGCTAAAGCTTTTTCCAAGCAGAAGTGAGGGTCTCCTTGGTAACTTACCCCTTTCCACGCCCTTGTCAATCATCTTGAGGCAAGTAACGATGTGAAAGTGATCTTTCCAAAACTCTGCGTTACTCGTTATGCGAAATTTAACTTGTTAAGGGAGCATTTATTTCACAATCTAATTTGCTCGTTATGCGAATTACTCATAATGAAAGGTGCTCGTTATGACAGGTTCCACTGTATTTCTTATTAAATAAATTTTGTTGACGGGGTTTTTTATGGGGTTGGAGTTCGGCTATTCATTTTTTACTGATAAATCTTATTGGAATATAATAACAAAACAGATGCCTGTAAATAAGTCGCTTAACAATTTGTTTTAATTATACATAGTTGTCGCTGTAGACCAGTGGTTCTAACGTAAAATTGAGTCTCCGTCAAGCGTCTCCGCCAGTCAAGCGTCTTATGTTGGACAGACAGGTAGAAACTTTAATATTAGAATTAAAGAACATATAAGATGTCTAAAAAGTAACAATTTCTCTGAGTTTGCCAATCATTTAATAGAAAATAATCATAATTTTAATCAGATTTGTAATTTAGAAATACTCCACCGAGTAAATAAAAAGGGTTTAAAGATGAATAGCTTAGAATTTTTAGAAATTAATAAAACTCTTAACAAAAAAGAAATATTATTAAATAATATTCTTAATAGCACAGGCGGTTCCCCGTTACTAAAATTGTTTCCAATTAATAGAGTAATCACAAACCTAGATGATTGATTGTAGCTCATTAGTTTTAATAGTTTGTAATGTTTAACGTCATTAGTAGTATGATTAAATTTGTTTGCATTTTATAATCCCCTCTTTGCTTCCATTAAAAAGGAAAAATCCCATTCTGATTGTTTACAACTCATTAGTAAAATTAGTATCATTATCTGTTTGCTTTATTTCGATTCTACACCCCCCTCCTTGCTCCTCTTAAAAGGAAAAAAAAACCCAATCCATTTTGTAATTTTATAATTTTAAAATGTTAGAATCAATCTTGCTTCATTACTTAAGCAAACTTTGCGATAGTAAGTCTGAAGATGCCTCTGAAAGAGGCGAAACACGTGTCACAGTTAGTTACACAATACGTGGAATAATCAAAGTTAATTTAAATTTTCTATTAAAATGAACTTCCACAAAGTTACCGCCGAAACCATCGAAAGTACATAAAAGGTTTTCTAACGGTACACAGTAAATGGTTTTACTATTCACAAGCGATGTGTGTGTATCAACTAAATTCAAAATAATGATTTATCGATCATGGCATATCTCTTTATACATAAAATGTGCTTGTATGTACAATATGTTGAACAGATTAGAGACTTAGCTGGTAAACCTGGTAAAACTGGGGAGATCATGAAATTTACACAGGTTGTTTGTTATGCTTTAAGAATCCGGATGTATGTAACCAAAGCTTTCTTTGGCTGGCAAATCATAATGCATACAGTTAAGACATGGTATTTTTTAGGTCAAGAGGTACGAAGTCTTGAAGTTTGAAGTCATATGAAATCATTACTTCATATCGAAATCAGTCGTAGTGGTCTTCTAACACCGTATGTGCTAAGTTGTCATTATAAGTGAAATAATTCAAAGCACACTTTAATTTGTATGAAAGGGAAACAAAAAGGATAGATAATAAAAGACACACTCGATCTTTTTTCAAAGCATCGGGCGAGCAATAACAACTATGCCCAAGATCTTAATCTTCTTATTGCTAGGCATTTACGAATTATTATGCGTAAAATGCAGCGTAATTCGCGGGCGGATCTATTTTGTAGGGATATATAAATAATGGGTACAAACAAATACTTGGCAATTCATTTTCTTATGTAACACACATGCTTTGCTTAGTAAAAACTATTTATATACTTAGGTGTATTTTATTTTGTTGTTTGGTGGCACCGTTGTAAAAATTGAAAAATTCGTAGACAATATTTGTTTTCACTTTATGTACATCAGAAATTTATTAATCACATTGTACCAAACCTGTCGATTGGTTAAGAAGGAAAAAAAACATAAATCAACTGCGTTTAATTAAAAAGAGTGTACATACAGCGATGGGCTGCGAATATTTTAACAAGGGCTCGCCTAATCTCAGCTATTTTACTCAGGTTTTGTTTTTTTTTTCACCGTTATATAATTATACGGGCACCATAACGTTAGCGCCAGTGGTGAAGAGCTTAATCAAAAAGTCACGGGGTGCTCCTAATTTGTATTGGTCTTGAAACCAGAAATATATGTATTTTACGAGGAATTTCAAAAGGCAACAACCGTTAATATATTACAAAAGGCGATAAAGTTCAATATTTAATAATACAATAAATACTCATTTAAATTGATAATATTTCTTTTTATTAATTTAACAAGAGGCTCGCCAAAGTCAACAGGGGCTCTCGCGTGAGCCGCTCCGAGCCCCCTCCAGCCCACCACTGTGTACATACATACCTTAATCAAAAAAATAGCAACAGCGGAAGCGTATTTCATTTGTATAGTACGTCGGATAATTTTGTTGTTATTATTATTATCATTCATCTACGTCCGCTCCCAATGTGGAGCATATGGCCTCTTAATGGACGTATCTCAACCTCTCTTTTTCAAAGAGAGTAGTAGGGATATAACGATAAGGCTAGGACAAGGACTAGTGGTTGACTAATCGTGGGAGGGATTTTTTAGAAATCACAAACACCCATGCCTTCGAACAGAAATCGATCGAAAAAATGCTGTTCGTACTGGGATTCGAATCTGTGAGATCCGGCGCGGAAGCCAACAAAGCTAGCCGCTGTGGCATAGACCCGACGTATTATTATGATTAATTCCAGTTTCCATGTGTAAAGTTTATCGGATAAGTATTTTAATTTGTTTTTTTTTATTTATTTATTTTGAATTGAGTCCCGAAATTCCGGGATCGGCAGTAAGACGACCCTGGGATCGAATAATTGTCTCGAATCTCGGGATTGGACACCTTCATACCCACATCTCGATTGCAGTAATATGACGTTTTTCCATCATCCTCGTGTTGATTTCGTATCATCATCAAACAGCATCACTTCACATTGTCCAACCCGTAAGTACCGCAATCGAATAAGTGGATCGTCCGAGATCGTTGACTAATCAGCTACAATAAGGGTAACAGTGTGACTTTAAATAATTTAAAATATTTATTACTTAAGCCCTAAATTTTGCCACTATTTGGGTTGTAATTTCATATTATGATCGACGCAGTATTGCTTATTTGTAATCACTCTGTGTAATATTGATGCATATTCATATGCATGCATTTTCTGCAATTATTTATCATTATTGTGAATATAGATAGACATCCGAGTTGATTTACACAGATTCAATCAGTATATAAAGAGACTCGGTCAGATAATCTGGCAGCAGTATAATTTCATACATAATCCTTGTCGAATTTATAAGAGTCGTTCCAATTTTCAATAAAATCATTCGGTAAGTTGTCGATTTATTTTTATTTGACTTTGTATAATTTTTATAATAATACTTCGTTATCAGGATCATATGTTAAATATCATTATAATATTACTGAAAAAGACGATGTTTTATTTATGACGGCTTTGATTCCAATTCATGAAACTGATGATCGCAATTTAATACTAAAAATAAGCAGACGGAGAAAAAAAGCCACTCTAGTAGATTCAATGTTGTTCTCTTGCATCGTCATTCTTCCACTGATTGAGATAAATACGGTATTTACATTTTATAATTCATTTCCGTCGGACTATCCCATAGGTAAAGATGACAAAACTTACGCTGTTGTTCATGTGTGCAGCGGCATTATGTCTTTCCGCTGTTCTTGGAGCTCCCGAAGAAGAGCAATACGACAGCAAGTACGATAACTTCGACATCGAGTCCGTCCTTTCAAACGACAGGATCCTCAAAAACTACATGAAATGTTTCACGGACAGCGGCCCTTGCACACCGGAAGGGAAAGAGTTTAGACGTAAGTATCACGAGTCAATATCCACCCATCCGACCCTAGAAAAGATTCGTTATCGATTACATTTTTACAAGTCGTTTCCATTAATTATTATCAGTTTTTTTTTAAAAGGGTATCGGAACTCACTTCTTGTCAAGATTTTTTCTAATCCTTGTCTGTACCCAATGCCAAGCATATGGCTTCCTAATGGAAGTTCCTGAACAGAAGTTTTGTCGTAAATGTAGTGGTATCGGGCATTCATTTTCTATATCCGGACATTCCAAAAGGTAAAAAATGTTAGTGTTCGATTAGAATTTTGTGTTTTCCCTCACAACTTGATATATACCCAAATATTGTAAATAAAAATTTAGTCCAATGATACGAATCAACTTTTGGCATTTTGTCAACAGTCTTTTTAGATAATTCAGAAAGTGATTAATATCTACCAATTGAGAATATCACAACCTCAAAAAAAGTATTTACTATGAGTGGGCATCATTAATTACAATGAACTATAATTAACGACTTAGTTTTGAGTGAAAATAGTAATTCAGTTTTACACGTTAAAACAATAACAAGAAAATAACAATTATACCTTTCAGAGCCTCTGGTTCGACATTACGACTGTATGCACTCTATACCAATGATAACAAACACGAGTGACTATTTCAGTTATCTTTTAATAAAAAAATTAAATTATTTTTGTTTCTATCAAAAAAAGCATTCTGGTTTAAAAAAGACAATATTTGAATTAGCATCAATTTGAAAAGGTGGTTTGCCATTTTAAAAATATGATGTTTCCGCTAGAAACTCTCCCCGAGGTTTTGGAGACGTCGTGCGGAAAGTGCACCGTGCAGCAACGAAAGCTTATTCGTAGACTGGTGAAATTTATCAAGAAAAACAAGCCGGACGACTGGGAGGTGCTCGTGAAAAAATTTGACCCCCAAGGAAAATATAAAGCTTCCTTCGTAAAATTTGAGGAAGGCACTGACTGATGACTGTTGGCTATCAAATTTAATATTTACACGATTGCATTATTAATAATAATATATTATCTTTCGAACCATAAAATCACTTATTATATCCTTTGTAATCTTTGTTGATGCCGCATTTTGAAATGACGAATATGTAATTTAAATAATGTTGAAACCTTTAATAAATTAGAATTTCAGATTTTGAACTTGCGCATTTTTATTGGGGGTAAAGTAAATGTGTTTTTCTATACGCATCCAAAGTTTTCTTTTTATATATTATATTTAATAAATAGAGTAAATGCATACAGATCATATTTTATTTTATGTCTTCTTTTTCTCCTTGCACACCCTCTCCTTTTTTACGCGATAGATTGGTTCTTCATTGACGCGTAAAACAATGTATGAAAAGCTAAAATTTTCACTTCAAATTCACGCAAAAAACTTTTTTTGTAACTCATTAACCATTACTATCTTCATTTAATACAAAAATACAATCAGAAACAAATTCATATGTGTACACGCATAATGTTATTTGTAATTTCTTATACAAGTGTTATTCGCTGCTTTCACTGTCGGTTGCGAAATATAATCTTTGGCAATATTTTAAACGATTGAACGAATTTAAATTTTTCTACGACCCGTTTGATTAAATGCTGTTTTTCGTAGATTCTTGATCTGAGTCGATTGTTATTGCATTGGATTTATTTTTTTGATCCGACGGTGAAATATTTATCTGTTCAATAAATTTCGTTACAAGTTTTCAGTTTGATTTCTATTTTTCCCGAGGCTGTAATTCTTTATAAAGTTCCGTATAGTTAATCATGCAGAATCTTGATCAATTTTGAAATTTTCTAGTACGTCTAAAACTAGGATCGTTTTTCAAAAAAAAATGGCATCTTGTTGAGATTTTTAAATTAAATTAATATTTTTTTCGTCAATCAATAGATATTTCGACTCCGAGAAAACCAATCCTCATATGCAATAATAATAAATTGCTTACGTTTTAACCGATGTAATTTTTTTTTTAAAATTTCATATTTTTAATATTTCCAATGACACGATACTGTAATTATATTTATTATTATCAACGTTGCTTCTATCATTACAAATATGTAACCGACAATTCCACATGCACTTAGCACGTTGCATCCCGGAGCCGTGTTTTCACATGATAAGCTATGCTTTCAAATAGAGTCAGATTCGATACATATGCAAACATTGTAATATGACTTTCCATAGCAAACAATTCCTTCAATAATACCATACATAATTTAATAGTTATAGTCTTTCAAAAAACCAAAAAAGGTGTCATTTGGTTTCACAGTTATAGCACATTTAGTACTTTAGTCCTAAAAATGCAATTCTTCAAAAATGAGCTGGGCACACGTGATAGTTTTACCTGATTTGGGCCGGGGCTAAAGTGTATGTCATTAAAATCTGGTCTAGAGTTTTAAGTTATAGTTCAAACATATAAATACGACAAGAATCATGCCCACACGACTGAATTCAAACAGTTTACTCAATTAAGAGAACGAGAGTGAATATTATAATTAAATGCTTAAATTGAATCAACTAAGTATTTTTCTGAAAGATGATCAATTAGGTGTCTTCTCGGAGCAACTTTCGATCAGTCTACTTTAAAAATATATATATACCAACAATTTTTCTCATGTAACGCGGTGAACGGCGTTTCGGCACCTTTTTAGCATTTTTAATGTTTTGAATCGATATTCTATTTAGCTTTGAAAACTTAAAATTTCCAAGATTGGCTGTTTGACCCTATAGTAGGTCTCTTTTGCATGTAGTTTTGTATACAGGGTATCGCAACATTCATAAACTTATGTCATTATAAAAAAAACCAAACCAGATTCATTGACTAAATCGGTGACAAGATCTAGGGGTGTCTAATGCTTGACTTTTTTGCGATTTTTGTGTGATGCGGATTCCATCCGCAATAGTTCTGTCACTTTTTTTCATTATACTCGTCGGGGCACTTTTGATACTTTCATATCCTTTAAAATACGTCGATCAGTGGCCTTTTAAAGGAAGACAAAGCTTTCATGGCGAATCTTACGTTCAAGTCCCGGCACGAACAGCATATCTTCTTCAATCGATGTATCTATTCCACTTGTTTTGTCTTAGCCAAATCCTTACTCTCTTTTCTGTTCTCACTGTTTATAAATACATATTTATTCAATTTAAGGTAGGATATTCTACTTTAGGATGGGTATGTGTATGTATGATTACACCGCCATGTTTCATAGTTATGTTTTCTTATTGACATGCAGTTTTATGACGCGTGATTCGATTGAGTTAGTGAGCAAAAACAAAACATCACTCCCTCGTTAGCTGAATGAGATAAAGCATGATTAAAATAATCATAACGAACGACAAGACGGCTATAAATTACTGTGATTACTTTCCGATTTGCAGGACAGAGTCAGCGGTGGACAACAAACTGTATGCTATGTTTAACATGATCGTTAGGAATAATGCATTTACGGACTTTTTATACCCGAGCCACGTGTGGGAGATCTGGGTTATTCACGGCAATTTTTTCAAAAAATACATAAACTACGCCCATAACGCCTTTAAGCGTAACAAGACGTAGAGAAAGCTACTGAGAGTACCCGAGACGGACACCATTGGGGTGAATCCAGTGGCGGATTAAGGCCTAAGGCGCAATACAATTTGGAGGCCCTTTTTAACAGATAACATAAGATCGTCAGAAAATTCCAAGAAAAATAGTAAAAACATATATAATCTGAGCAAAAATCATATGGGTCATATTACATAGTAGGGATTCCGACTATTCGAATATCGAATAGTAAAACTGAAACTATCTGGATATATTCGGATATCCGGATAGTTTTAAATAATATATTAAATATGACATTAAAAAAGAGCTCGTTTTTAATAAAATCCATTTATTAAAATTTCAAAAATGAATATTTTTTAAATAACAGGGCATTTAATGTTTCATATTTAAAATTATGATTTAAAAAACATTTTTTAATAAGCAAGGATTTTTTTTGCCAGTAGACAGTGGTCACAATTTTTAAGTTTTTACTAAATAGTCGTATAACTCGTTCGCAAATAGAAATGTTGCACGATCAACGTTCCCTTGTTCACTTATATCATAGCAGTCTTAAGTTCCAAGCAGAGTCGTAGAAAAAACAGCAAAAAAGACCGGGCCGTTAAATCCCAGCCGCTCCTAACAAATTGTATGGCGGTTATACGTAAATCAACTCTAAATTCCAATTTATGAGCTTATTTTTCGTTGAATATAACATGTATTTTTGAAAGATTTCTTGTATGGATATTCTGTGATACTTTGGTGTTATTAATTTACAATTTACGATACATCGGAAGGGTCATATATGCAAATTAAGTAATGATTGTAAGAAATATAGCGAATGGCAAGAAATGCGATGTGTGTTAAAACAATTCAAATTTGATATTGAAATTCCATCAAGCACCCTCAGTTGAAATACTTAATTAAATAAAATTTAACTTCCCACTATGAAATATCACAGTTATATAAAATATTGATTATAAATAACATAAAACAACAGTAACAAGCGGAATCCATATTATATTATAAACGATTTTGACACCTATTGTGATATTATGAAATAAATGCTGCGTCTTATCATATAATAATGGCAATATACCAAGTAAATGATGATTTAATCAATAATAATATTTAAAAAATAATGAAGTGAAATGTGCTACCCTAGTTTGACTTACTGTTTTTGATTACTGATATGACTTGAGAAATCCTATGGAAAGATTGAGTAACGAACCAGTGTGCACAAATAAATTTTGTGATTAATTATTAATTGATTAAAATCCCAATAATGACGTGGATTTTTTTAATGAACTATCCAACCTCATATTCTGTATTGAAATATTGTAAAAAAAATAATTTTTATAAAATGATTCGCCTTCTTCGTTTGCTTTTGTTCTCCGAGATTTTTCTTCAAAAACCTTAGAAAATGTGGTTTTTTCTTATTTTGAAAAATATGTAATTGAAAAGATATATAATTACAATATAAATATGTATTTCCTACAATATATCAGAAACAAATGGCTTCATAATGATGTGATATTACATTGAAAATTATGACGCCGGCCCGCTCATCTGAAAAAAGTACCTGTTTTCAGCTCCATAGCATGGCTTTCACTATAGGGGGCTTTGCTTATATACATTTTATAATAAACAAAGACTTAATATTTTGCCACTTCTGTAAAATCTTAGACAGAGATCATTCATATAAACACACATTTCAATACTGTTCCAATGTTTTACAATATTTAAAATTTTGCAGCTGCATCGAATTATTCCAACGGTATTTTACTAATAAATGAAATTACAGCATTAAAGGTTTTTTAGCCCCTATTCCGAAGCTATTCGTCAAATTCAAGTATAATGATAAGATATTGATAGCACCCGAGTTGAGTGAAGGCAAAATGAAAATTTTGAATGAAAGATTTTGTAAAATATTTCATTAAAAATTATTACGAATACTATTCGGATATTTCCCCAAATATCCGTATATCGAATAGTTTAAAAAGTCAGCTCTTTTATATTCGAATATCTGAGTTGGAATTCCTATTACATAGGCTATTTTTGAGGCCCCTAATATTCGGAGGCTTCAAGCTCTCGACTTATTTGCTTATAAGGTAATCCGCCACTGGGTGAATCACTCTCTAGTAGGGAATCTAATCCCGAGCCAAAATGTTGATCCCGGGATTTCGGGATTAGAATTTTTCGATCCCGGGATTACTACATTTTTTTTTTAAATAAATAAATATTGGTGAAAAATAAATTATTCTATATTATATATCCAGCTGGAAGCTGCCAACACATTATCAAAAAGTTCTCTTAATTTCAGTTATTCGCGATGTAGAGGTAAATGAGTGGATTTTTTAATTACTCGTAAAAAATAAGCGAAACAATTATTAAACTAACTTAATATGCATACATTATATAAAAATACGAAATATAACTTAAAGTGATTAATTTCGATAGCTGAAAAAAACAATTACCTACTGCAAGAATGAAGATTTCTAAAATTTTTGTCAATATACATATATTCTTAATAATTTTATTGAAGTAAATAGAAGTAATTTAAATATTCCCAAAGTACCAAAGCATCGATTGTTTCGCCATTTAGTCAAAGGTTTCGGTTTACTGTACAAAATGAATGTTTATGAACAATAAATTACGCAAAACAAACACCGCCATTGATATCTGGTAACATTCATTAGTGTAGAGAACAAAGCGAAAAATAAATTAAAAAAATATTGAAATATGAAGCTTTATAATGACAAACAATAAATATTGTCGACAAATGCTTTCAAATACAGTACACGTGCGTATAATGCATTGAAGAAATTTAATGATTGGCATCAAGTTACCTTTTCGGCTGCGACTCGGTCTTATCGTAAACTCTGATCGCAAAGATAAAGTTTTAATAATAAAATTGGGCATTGTTTATTGCATATGCTTGAACTGCCGACCTGAAAACCAACACGTTTCTGTTTTCAAATCAATCCCGAAAGATTCTGGATCATGTCTTCTAATCCCGGGATTGAAATGTATCGAAAACTGTACGGGATCCCGGAATCCCGGGATTGGATTTCCTACTCTCTAGTAGAGCTTATACAAAAACCGACTTTTGAAAAAACCTGTTTTCGAATATCGATATTGTTCGAAAACCGGTTTTATCCGGTTTTCGAAGTTTTACAAAAAATGGATAATTCAATTAAAATAGAGAGAAAAGGCTAATTTTTTATTTGTTGTTTATTTATATACAAAATAATACACAACAAGAAATTATTTGGTGCTACTCCTCAGAAAATATGATTTAAGAAAATACAAAGCGTCCACTGATCCTTTTGTAACAAAAGTTCCTGATATCAAAAATACCCTTTCGCTGGGTAATGAATGATGTGGGGCATATGGTCTTTAAGACATCAAATAAAAGATACAAACTTTCTGTCCTTTTGTTTATAGACTTGTTTATGTGAAAATTCGGCACAACAGGTTACGAAGATGAAAACCGGTTTTCGAATTCACAAATTTAGTCAAAAAACCGGTTTTTGAAAACCGAAAAGCCCTACTCCTAGGTATAATAAAGCCAAAAACAACGATCAGAATCTTCACACACAAAATATGAATGTATGTCTTTTAATCAAAGAGAAAAGATAAAAGTATTTTGGTTTTTTTACCAAAGAAACTGAACAAAAATTTAATTATGATACTGTTAGGGCATCAAAGAAAGACGTTAGGTGTTTTGGAATCGAACTATGGATGATATATTGTTTTTGGAAAATGATATTTTTAATTATCTTTATGGTAAAATTGATTCATAGTCAAATATTACAAACGGTAACCTGATAAAACAAAAAGAGACGTAAGAAAAAACGACATATTTTTGGCAAATCTTTTTATGAATAAAATACATTTGTGTAATAAATTTTAAAATATATTATTATAAATGTTAAATTTGATCTAACGAAAAACTAAAAGTGTCGTAGTTAGAAATTTGCGGGCACCATGCAAACATTTCGTAAGGCCTCCATACGTAATTTTTTATTTTGGATATCTATAAATACCCCTTCCCCCACACTTTTTTTGGGCCCTCGTGCATCGGACGACTCTGCTTTGCGGTTGCTACGTCGCTGGTCTTAAGATGCACGGTCATGAAAGACGGTGAATGTTAATATGGCCAATATGAAGAGGTCACTATCTATTAATTTAAAGATATTTAAAAATAGAAATTCCTACAATATAATTTATAACATCATAAAGAAATTAACATAATTAATAGAAATATCGATAATTAAACTGGTCTTGGGTAAAGCGACTAAGAATACTTTTGACAATCCAACAGCTATAAGCATTGTTAAAAAATCTAATTATTAAATTAATATAAATTCATCTCATAATTGCATACACTAATTGTTTTTCTACGTCCTAATAATTAGTTTTACTTGGCCTATGATTTCCTCATTGATTTTTCCACCGATTTCTTTTCATATCCATAAATAATAAAGTTCCCATTACAAAAAAATGAGTGTTACACATTATTTTTTGTCAACAATCGCACCGATGGGCACTCACACACTCACTCTCTCGCGAATCGTATTGACGAAGCAGACTTTCTGCTAAGACAAAACAAATATTATAATCTATACTGCATATTTTTTTATTTTATAGCTAAAGTGTGGAATTTAATTCTAAAAAGATTTACCAATGAAAATATCAAAAATAAATTTTATTTACACATTTAATAACACTACAAAATTATGTAGATAGCAAATAATTTTCCTAAGCATATAACAGATGTCTCATCACTTATTAATTAAACAATTGAAAAAAGAAACGAAAAAGGCACTTAGTACCAAAAAAAGAAAAAAAATGAGCAAGTAGAAATATTCTTTATGTCAAATACCTATAAAATTTCTGCTTACCCACTTTCTTCTTTTTTTTTGATACTTAGTGTACTTTTATTTCCTGTATTCAATTACTAAACATTATTATATGATATTGTATTTTGCTTATTATATAAATATGAAACCATTACAAAATATTATACATTTTCTATCATGCTATAAAAATCTTAAATACATAAACCCGTTAATCTTCCTATTAAAAAGCTTTCATATAAAAAATAATTGATATTACGATTTTCCGCATGGATGTATGTGATGTCTTGAATTCTCCCCTCTTACCCATCCTATCCTATGAACGGGGCGTATCGAGAGCGATTAGCTTACCACTAATCCTATCCTAACTCTATCCTTCTATCCCTACTCTCTTTGGAAAAAGAGAGGTTTAGCAACTGAGTAACAAGCAGTTCTCGTAGAAACAGTTCTGTTGAGATAAACTCCATTATTCGCTCCACATTGGGAGCGGATATGGTTAAAAAAAATAATCTTATGGTCTCCAATCCCGGGATTAGTGACCCGAATAATTAATTATTCAATTTCGTTATCCCGGGATCGTCTGACTATAGATATCGTCATTCATTCATATTTTAAACAAAGATTCTTACCTGATGACGTATAAAAATAAAAGACGGGAATAAATTTAAAATTTCCAAATATCATCATGATTATTTTGAAAAAATATTTTTTGCTAATTTTGATAACAATGTCATTGTCAATGACCAAAGAATGTTGCACGTTTGCAACATTCTTTGTACTTTTACTAATTGAACTATCGGTAGCTTGTTGGCTAAGAGTAAGAGCATCCTGTTTTGGACCCTTTTTTTGATCCCGGGATTTCGGGATCCCGAGATTGATAACGAGTTCATGGTTTCCACAGATATCTAAAAATATTAAACTTTTTTTAGCTCCTTCATTTCAGAGAGTTGCGACTGCCAGTGACTCTAGCGCTAAAAAGCGGAATAATCGGGTTTTTCACGTGTACTGAATCCTGAAATCCCGGGATTAGTAAGAAGACAATCCCGAAATTGTAGGTATGGGGTTTTAAGTAAATTAAAAAGATGTTTGGTTGCCAGTATCATCGTTCAACATTTTTCTTCAAATACACGTTGGATGCTATTGAAATTAAACATTGAAAACATATCACTAGATAGCCTGTCATAACTTCCACAATTATATAATTTTAATACTGAAAATAGCGCTTCTCGACACGTACTTGAGTAGTGGGTAGGGCATCCTATTCTAGACCTATTTTGTGATTCAGAGATTTCGGGATTCATAATTTTTTAATCCTTGGAAACCGGGATTTATTATTGATCATTATTTCGTGCTTTTATTTTTTATACATATATCCAATATTTTCGTACAAAAAGTATCAAGCATTTCAGCTAACGGTCAAGCCGATTTATTTTTATTTTTAATTATAGATATTTAAAAATATACATATTTCTATCAATTGATAATATAAAGGTAACCAGACGGAAAGAAATAAAAAAAACGGCAGCATCATTGTGATTTATGTTTTTGTTTAAGAACACAATAATATTGTATGTATACAGATTAATAAGCTTTGTTTGCAAAGAGCTTTTTTAAAATTGTGCTTCTTCAGTTTCACTCCATAGTCTACTCCGTCTAGATTTTTATAAGAATTTAACGTATACATATAAATGTATTTTTCTTTAAAAAAAGCCGTTTAAATACGGTTTATGATTCATCATTTTCATTATTAATTCTATTAAACAAAATTGCCGACAGAAAAACGTTTTTATGTTCTACATCTTCTCAATCATAATTGATTTTAACGCAGAAAATAATCTCTTTACACTTGTTTAGGTATTTGCCAAACTGGATGATACTCGACTCTTCAAATGATCTCCATTTTTAAATATTTGCATGCCTAATAAACAATATTTTTCTCAGGTTTCAAAGTTCATTAAACGAGATCGAATATGATAGATTCAATGGCTAACATATTTCACACATCAACCTTGACACACTGTGTTCCAAAAACTGTACCCGTCTATGAAATAAAATAGTGAAATATTATATGCAATACATACATACTTTAAAGTACAGTGGAACCTCGATCTACCGTTCTCACATTGTTCGTTTTCCCGCATGCATCGTTTATTTTTCATAGTTCCGGCCAAACATCCGTAAGAATAATGCAAAATAATCCCGCATTAATCGTTCCCCGATTTACCGTTTTCCTCGATCTATCGTTTAAATATTTTGGTCCCGTCACAAATATTATCTCGATTGACCGTTTTCGTTGAATATTTTTCATAAATAGTTTTGCCTCGCATCCCGTTTCGCGTTTTTTTTCAGTGATACTCCGATCTTCCGTTCTCGCTATCTTCGTTTTATTGCATGGATCGTTTATTTTTTACTCGACCAAGACCCGTAATAACAATGTATACGATACAATATGTATACAATTTATATAATACGTATACAATGTATATAATGTATATAATTTATATAATGTATACAATGTATATTCCACGATAATCATTCACCGATTTCCTCGATATATCATCTAAATATTATCGTCCTGTCCCAATTACTATCCCGATTGACAGTTTTTGTGACATATATTTCTTTATTCGTTCATAAATAGTCTTAAATTGCACCTGGTTGCGCGAATTTTTCTAACTCAAAAGTCAAAAAACTAAAATTTCTAAATGAAGAAAACTAGAACTCTAACTGAGAAACTGAAAAAAATTCAAGGCGTTGAAAAAAATCTAGGAGAAAAACGAGTAGACATATGTGTATAGCAAAAAACGATAAACCTAGAAAAGTCTGTCAAAATTTACCTACCAAACTTCAAACAGGCAACTGATTATGTATTTAAGTTATATTCAAATTATCTGGAAGCTATTTAAAAATTAAACATTTTTTGGTATTATTTGAAGATTTCCCGCATTATCGGTTTCCCGCATTATTCGTTGATTTATTACGGTTTCTTGGAAAACGTTGAATCGGGGTTTCACTGTATTTGTTAATTATGTTGCTTAATCATATCCAATAATGTATTTCCATCAACTTTTCATCGTAAATAAAATAAAAAATAATAAAACAAATGTTTTTATTTTATTATAACAAAGGTAACAAAACTGTAAAGAAAAATATGCATGAAGAATCATCTATTTTCACTTGCACAAATGAGCAAAGATATGCATTACATATTTCAGATACTTGTATGTATGTATTGTTCAGTACGAGTGAGGTCATTGTCATTCTCTCCAGGTAACGAACGAATCAAGGTGCAAGTGAGATTGATAGAGATTGAAAAATACAATAATTTATATAATAGGTAAAACGATGACATTTTTGAGTTTCTAATGCGATATCACGATTTTGCTTGTCTACGTCTATGAAGCATATATGCGGTAATATATACTAGCCGATGTCATGGTGACGCGCCGGAAAGCCGAAGCTCCGCTTAGACCTTGATGCCTTCGGCTTCGGCGACATCCTTGTACTTGATGGCGTAGATACCGTTGGGATCGTACTTGGAAGAGAGCTGCTTCCACAGTTCGGGGCGCTTGTTGACGAAGTGGCGGACTACCTTGTTGGATCCGTCTCTCTGCTTTTCGGTACACTTGGAGCAATCGTTCTCGAGGGCGTCAGGGAGTGTTTCCTTGAGGGTCTTTCCGTCGGGTGAGCAGCGTCCCTTGTCCAGAAGGCAGTCGACGTACTTGAGCAGAAGGCGGTCGGACTCGAGGATCTCGTCGAGGTTGATGTTGTCCCACTTGTCTGTGTACTTTTCTTCGGGGCGGGCTACGGCCGTGGCCACCAAGCACGCCAGGGCGATCAAAAAGAACAGTTTCATCTTTGGTTTCTGAAAAACAACGCAAAAAGTATTATTATAATAGCGCATGATATTTAAATACCGTCTCTTTACAGATTACGATGATGAGTTATACAAATTTTCATTCTGCTCAAAAATATCAGAACAATTATTCGTTTACATAAAATGTGAATAAATCAATTTGCGTTAATCGTGTTTTACATTATATGAACTAGGCTATGAAGTATCAGTATTTGATGGCTTCAGTGCATTATATATATATTTTAATACTAGTAACCACATTTAATAGCCGAATAATATTTTGAATGGAAGCCATTGCGAGCAGTCTAAGCAAACAATACATGTAATACAACATCTATAAAATAGCAAACGAAGACATTTAGCGGGATGATATGATAATTGATGTTTGTCAATAAACCTGTTTAAGATTTAAATCTGATCCGAGCAAGAGAAAGTTTCTTGTTAAGTAGTAAAAAAAACCTGTCGCAATAAATTTCGTCACAGATAATAAAAGCATTAATGACACCAATCAGTTCGTAAGCGCATTTCGGGTGCGATGTCAATATTACACAATAAATAATTATTCAAATTGATTTCTCACTACGGCCCGGCCCGCCTATTCTGTACTAAGCATTCAAAACAAATTCTGCTACCACAAAAAAATCGAGATTACCAAATGAATACGAGAAAAAAACATATTTTTTCTGCAACCAAAGTTGACGTTTGCAAATGAGATAAATCATGAAAAAAAACCGTATGGCTTTAATTGATAATTGAATATTTGAGGGTTTCAGAAACTGAGATGTTATTAAAAGATTATCGTCGTTTGATAAAATAAATGTTCTTAACGGTAGATAAAAACAGAACTTGTGTTACAAAATTATTATCCTGTATCCGATTGAAAACAAATGTATGAGAAAGCGGAAAAACGTCTCACGCAATGTTTCCTTCATTTATTTTTTCGACAAAGCATATTCCAGTGTATGCTTTAAAATAACCGTCAAAAACATTCAGTCGGTGAATAAGTTTTCTACTTTGATTTGAATACGAGTCACAAAAAAGTATCGTTTTAAATACTGAAACGTTTTTCAATTTTCCCAATCTAACGAAAAAAAATCTCTCTCCCGAGTATTTCAGACAGAATAACAGATAATATATCAGTTACGCTATCCTTATTTCTAGATATCATTATTTAATGGCTCTGAAGTATTTAATTTCACATCAATTAGTATCAAAATAACAATGTGGGCTTTACGTTATCGTCAAAACCGAAAAAAACTTCAAACTATACAAAACAGCTGTCGTATAACTCAATACTGTTCAATTTATTCCACTGATATAAAATAATTTTACACTCGTCAAAGAAAAATGCATATTCGAAATTGGACGGTTGTTTTTTCCGTATTAAGATTCAACATAAAATACACGTGATCGGAGCTTATATGATGAATTAGCGTAATCCTGACGTTAGAAGTCTAATTAAGGTATCAGATAAGCGATTAGCTTATCGAACGTGTTATTATTACTTCCTCAAGGCACGTCACTGTCACTGTCACAGCGAAAGACGACCGGCGACGAACGCGTTAATTAATACTAGGAAATTAATAAGGTAATAATAATTGTTTCGTTTGGACGCCCGCGCTCGACCTTCACCCGGGAACATATTATATCCACGAATAATTGAATGCGTTTTTTAATTGGACAATATGATTATAACATAATTTCAATTATCATTAATTGCAAGCGGCGTTAAATTTTCCATCAATGGAATATTGTCTTAATGCGATTTTTTCACATGCGAAATTAACGGGTTGCTGTCTGGTCCGCGCGTCGATTTTTTCTGACCGGCACGTACTAATATCATTTTGAAAATAAATGTTTTTAATGCTGAAAGTGATTTTTGAATTATTGTTTATGCGAGCGATATGCGTTCACTCTGTTCAACATGACGACGTGCTTACGATAAAAAATAATATCTACAATATATGTAGATACATTCAGTCTGAAGATCTTTTGTTGGTAAATTAAATTGTTGATGAATGGTTAATGCATTAAAAACAAAATCATTTGATATCAAAATAATTAAACTGAACAATAATAATGTTGCTAAAACGGATATTTGCAACCGGCCTGTGAAGCTGTGGCAACGTGCCAAGCGTAGTCAGGCAACAAATACAAAAAAAATGTTCGTAATTATAATTTAACATGGAAAATGCAAAGCAATTGAAGACACGTCTAACGTTCGTCATCCACGGCAAAAAGAGAATCACAGTACGGGTGGCTCTTATTATTGGCAGAATATTTGTTGAGAAAATAAATCGGCATCGGCGAACGAATATCGCGATCACTATTGTCGTCAGTCATGTCGAGTAAAAAGTGTTCCTCTCGTAAACAGTTTTACGATCAAATTATTCACCGAGATTATTGTTTACGCGAACACCTTTAGACACTCGAATCAATTTAATCGCGGCGAGTACGCGATATGTACATATTCGATGAATTCACTTATTTGTATCATTGGACATTTAAATTACAGTTGTTAAATTTTCTCAGTACTTTTTATCAGAGAAGATAATTCAATTCACTTAACTTAATTATCTGATCACTCTAATTGAGTCCCGTTTTCGAGATTGAGTAGGAACAAAGCTCAATAGTGTTAGGTTACTTATTTATGTGTATAAAAAAATACAGTATAATAAAAAAATCTTTTTATGATTCCAAAACAAACAAATTATTTTTAAATAATTTTATTTATTCGAGATTTATTTATGTATCGTTAAAATATATTTTTATCGCGACCAAGCGTGAAACAAATAACACAGGAAGTGGATACGTAAACAATTATATATATTATTTATAGAGATCCCTATATATTATTTGCTTTAGTCTGAATATTTTATTCGAGGCTTAAAATCGTTATATGTAAATAATTATTGTCGTGTTTTAATAATTACATAAAACAATTATGTATGATAACAAATGACTGACAGTGAGTTCTCACCTGTGACTATTCGCGAAGTAAAGCACTGAGAGGTTGTGATGCACTTTAGAGCTCCCGCCTCATATTTATAGTGAAGGAGCCGAGTGAAAAATCTTAACGAGTAAAAATTGATAATAAAAATAATAATAATAATATGATAATCCTTCATTACGACAGAGGTGGGGGACATCTGAGAATTACTTCGTCGAGAGCTTGCGTCACAACACAACTGACACCAGCGACCCGCAACCTTTTTACGACCGACGTCGTGAATTTCAATGGTAATTACTTCTTGTACAAACTATGTATGTTTATTTTGATACATCTATCGATGAATTTATCTGTGACTTAATTATACAATATATTTCTTATTAGAGAGCCGCAAGACACTCGATCCATCTCGCGGATAAATATCTCACGAGAAAACTAAACATTATTTTACATACATTATGTGTCAAATAACCCATGAACTTGGTTTAAAACAGGTCTGGCCAACCCAAATTCCATCTGGGGCCGCATTGACAACCCATTGTTTTCCCAAAGGCCGCATATAATGAACATACATAATGTATACAAAAAAAATACATTTTTTAATTACAACGATTTCATACTTATTGATATTTTCGTAAATACAATAAGTTATTTGAATACAGAGGTAATCTGAAAGCATTTAATTTAAGGTAATTGTCTGAAAAAAACAATACTAAAACCAGAAACCAACAAAAAAATCAGACATATCAACAGAATCTATGCGTTTTCGTGCTTTTTACGTAATTTTAAAAACGTTAATGGTTTTTACTAATTAAATGTGATTTTAAATACATTGTCAGGTACCCGATACTTAAAAATAAATATTTAAATAACGCACATATAAGCGCTGAGGGCCGCGAGTTGGCCAGACCTGATCTCAAATATCAATACTTTTTTAATTGGCTTAGATTTGCAGAGAGCGGAAGATTTTAAATTAATATTACAACACATCTAACCTATTTTTTCTAAGATACCACTTGGCTCTATTCACCTTTAATGGGTCAATATTTACTGCACATAATAGTTGAGAAAGGCAGCACATCGATAGTAACTATTGATATAAATTTGTATCATCGTTTATATCATATGATCAAATGTATGATTTATTGAAGATGGATTTTTTTAGCGCTAGGTTTTATATTTATCCGTGCACTTATTCGTATGCAAACATTAATATCGGTTCGATGACTCGCAACATTAAATGTTGGTGAGCGCTACCTCACACTAACACTGTGTAAAAAAAAAACTTATACACTAAACTTCTCATGGCTGGTACCTTAATACACGAGTGGAAACAAAATTAAAAACAACACTCTTGAATTAAGCACACGAATGTCCCAG
Organism: Himalopsyche tibetana; assembly: GCA_030503985.1. NCBI lineage: Eukaryota > Metazoa > Arthropoda > Insecta > Trichoptera > Rhyacophilidae > Himalopsyche > Himalopsyche tibetana. The sequence continues at coordinate 52,235 of JAPJYX010000015.1, forward strand.
ATTTTTTTTGTGCAAATATTGGTTTTTAATAAAACCACCTTATAAAAATGGTGGAAAAACATAACAAAAGGAAAAATTATCCCAATAAGATAATAAACAGTTGTATTTCTCTTAAATCCCAATTATTTTTTAAATGAAAATTCGCATAATAAAACTATAAATAGGTACCTTATAAATCACCACTAGTAAGTTATTCTTTTGAGAATAAGGTGACTGTCACTAATATGTTCGTCGTTCTTTCCATAAATTTCCACACAATTGTATTTTGTCTAACCCTTTTCCGCTCCCAATGTGTTGCGTGTGAACTTTAATACTATTTAAGAAGCCTACGTTGTTAGGTCTCAAAATCTCTCTTTTTCTATTGAGAGAGTAAAGAGATCAGGGTAAAGCTAGGGAACGACTAGTAAGCAACTAATCACTCTCTACGCCAGTGTCTGCCAAAATGTGTGCCGCAAGAAGTCCCACTAGTTCCATTCATCGCTGTTCCGTAAAGTAAAAAAGTTTGGCAGACACTGCTCTACACCATAGTTTTTTTTGATTGGATGCGTAGATGGATATCACAGATATCTATGTTAAAAAATATTCTTTCATGAGATTTTAACGCCTCGAGTGCCGCAACCAAAGATAACGACGCTACGAATACATACCGGCCGCTTGTTTCCATTAAATATCAAAGATTTATTAGAAGGTACTTCTAAAAATATATCTTTAAAACAATAATAATGACCATAACTAGTCATAAATTAAAAAAACATTATTATAATAAAGACAACAAAACAGTTTTAAAATTTTTGTTGACAATCTAAAATATTAAACGCAGGCAGTTCGTTCTGCATCGCGAAACCAACACACAATCATAATTGTCCGTGACTATTTTTTGTAATGTTTTTTATCAGACCGACTACCTATATTATTCTTAGAAAAATGTACACTAATGGCTGCCAAAAAAATGTTTTTTGCTTTATATTTGATATCAGGTTATCAAACTACAAAACAAATTTATTTTATGTTGTTCTTAGAACGTGATCGCGTAAACAATTATACTAGTTTAGCGATCGCGTACTACCAATACGCGTTAATTTTGCAAGAGTAGTTTATTTCAAGGTGTCCAGTGTTTTTAACAAATTATTCCATGAAAATAATATTATTACTTAAATAAGCACATAATTATACTTCTTAATTTGAGACATTTAAAGCTGAGAGGAGTTTTACCAATCTCTAACGTAGTAAGGAAAAAGTTTCAATGCTAAGATTTACTAAAAATTGGGGAAACTAAATTTATTTCTATATAACCACCATAATTTCTGTATTGAGAACGTTATCAAATAATTACTTAAGTTATATTTATAAAAACAAGTACATATATTTTTTAAATTATTAAATATTTAACAGACGTTGATTAACCTTTTCTGAATTTATCGAATGGCTTAAATAAATATCTCTTTATCTACATATGTATATTTATGCTATGTTCGGAAGTGCTACTTTGAATCTTGGGTAAGGATTTGTTAAGTTTCAGTGTTTACATTTAACGTTGCAAACATACATAAAATGGAGTGCGTTTGATTCACTCGGCTGAACTAATTTGAAATTTTAAAATAATACAATATTCATTTTTACTACTTGATAGTGCTCGTCACGAACAAAACCGGTCCTGATATATTTAATAAAAAGTGGAAGTAGTATTTTTTTAAATATAACGCCTCTCCATCAAATATTGACAGTGAACACCCTAAAAGTGATTAATTGAAAATATTCCGCTATGAGCTGGAGCGAAGCGGCATACCATAGCTTTAGCCCGGCTCTTGTAGCTTAAGCAATCTTGGTCCTTAATACATATGAAACGGCAAAAAGTGTGCATAATATCATAATTATAATAACTTCTACAGTCTGCGTGTAAAAAATATTGCATTGATTTTTTTATCCATGTCCGCTCCCGCATATGGCCTCCTTAAAGAGGTGTCTCAACAAAAGTTTTTCTACGAGAACTGTTTGTTAGTCGCTCAACCTCTAGAAGGATAAGCCCAGGACAAGACTAGTGGTTACCTAATCGCTCTTGCTACAGCCAGTTATTAAAGAATTGGAAAGGGTGGGAGGGAATTTTCAGGACCCGACAAATTGCATTTAAAATTATTATTATGATTAAGTGGCATATCTTTAATTTAAGATTTTGACTGAAGGTGCTTGATGGAATTTCAATATCAAATTTGAATCATTCAAACTATGTTTCATTCGCAAACATTCACTCATGTTTTGTCGCTAACGGATGAACTTGAACTCGATTCAAGTCCACCAGTGCGCTTGAGCGCATGATGATGCCGAAAAGCGATACCCATGTCGTTAGTGACTAAACTTGTGTTAGTAATTTATTTCATCGATAAGCCTTGAATTGTAGTAAGCTCTGCTCTTAAATTTTTCAGACTTATATTGTTCCAGTCTGTCCGTGTAGTCTGAATTTATTTTTTTCATCTATCATTATTAGATTTATGGCAAATAATAGGTATCATAAAGCTGCGCCGTATCAAATAAATAGACAAAAATAAAATAGCCGTGACTCACCCGAGTAAAATAGTATGACTAGCTGACGTTTTGTGAAAATTAACATGTACCTGTTTGTGTACACACAATGTATACGTACTTACCTACTTTTGACTCGCTGTGTTTACTTCAGCAATAATAAAATAGGTCCAGAGTTCATGTGTTAACCGATCATGTGGCAACTAAGGTACCATTGTATTCATAAAAATAAAATATAATAATTATATTCTGTTCATACTTGACTAACGCGTCACGAACGGAAATGTTGTTTTTTCTTTTAATTGATTAATACAACAGTTTGATTGAATGATTAAGATATTGGACGCTAAAAATATAGTTTAGCTATCGATGAATTATTGTTTCGGCAAACTATTACAAACTTTTCTGTTTTTGACAATTTCTAATTACTTAGGATATTTTCTTTAGTCAAGTGGTAAATGCTCAAAGACTTTCTTCGCATTCGGTCAAGCGCTGAAGGACTCGAATACAATATTTAAAAAAAATACACTTTCATATGCAGCAACAGATTATTTTAAAATAATTATCATATGAAAATATAACAATAGCGGTAAAAACATAAATTATACAAATAGTTGAAGCTGCTAATCGCATAAATTGTCATCCCGAAATGTGATTTTAAACAAATTTGTTATTATTTCCTTAAATAATGAAATACAAAAAAATGTGTAATTATTGTATTCGCTTAAAAATAGCAGCATTTTTCAGCCATTTCTGTATTATCGAGATGTTAACGAGAACTAGTTTTTACCTCTTAACCCATTTTTGCCCAGTGTTCCATTATTGGAACATTTAGTATTTTTACCCTCACTTCATTATGCATGACATGAAATTTTATCAGTTTCAGCTAACAAGCGTGGGTATCGTTTCGTGAAGTATTTTTTCAGATGTAAACTCGTCGTGAGCAGTGTTTTTTTGTTTGCACCAATTACGTTCAACAGAAAATGTCATCTGACAAGTTAGTTTTCACATCTTTATAACTCATTTATTACATATTGACAATATTTATTATAATTTTATATTGTTCTAGATCCGTTATGTGAAATATTTTGTTTTAATTTTTCCATATGTAACTTTTTTATTCAAAATATTATGCATGTTCCTAAATTGGAACACTTGGATTATAACAACATGTGAATTCCCCCCCCCCCCAGAATTTTAGCAACATCAGAGATGGAAGAAATTGATGCCGAAAATTCTTGGAAGAATGTTAAATACGTAGATGTGTTCATAATACCTCCCGAAGACGACGTTGAGACTGAAGAGGACAGCGGTGATCAAATTGGAAATGTCAACATATGAATTTTGTACTGACACCAAAACTGGCATTACTATTACAGCTTGGAATGACAACCGAGTTGTTCTCACTATTAGCTCCTGCAATCTAGTAGAACCAATAGAACATGCTCAAAGATACCCTAAAAAAAAAAAGCTACCAATCAACCGACCAAATGTCGTATCAAAATAAAACAAGTATATGGGCGGAGTAGATCGAATGGATGAAAATATAAATAACTATCGAGTATCCATCAAATGGTGGTGGGTACTTTTTAGCTTTTGTTTGAATACTGCAATTCATAATGCTTGGCAACTTTATAGAAAAAATACAGAAAATATAAAGTTAGATTACTTGAAATTTAGAAGAAATATAGTAACAGATTAAAATAACAAAGTATTTTAGCTCTACAGTTTTTAATAATTTTATTTGTTGATAGCTATTTCGGCTTGCGCCATCGTCAGAACTATGTTTAAACTAATGTTTTGCTCAGCTATATATACTGGCTCTGAAGAGATACACAATGCATCAAGTTATTCGCTCTAACATCCTAATTATAATTACAATATTACACTTATCAAAGAACGAAATAGCTATCAACAAATAAAATTATTAAAAACTGTAGAGCTAAAATACTTTGTTATTTTAATCTGTTATAAATGGAGTTCTACCAAGTAAATGCCAAATCAATTAATAAGAAATATAGTACTTAAAAATTAATGGAAATCCCATGAAGAGGAGAGGAAGGTCAAAATCTTCAAAAGATTTATCTATCAGGGTGCCTGTCAATATTCAATATAATCGGGTAGATTATTGGATGATTCCAGTGGACAAAAAAATCGATGTGCACTTTGTAAAAAAATCCACAAAATTTTGTGAAAAATGTCCTTTCAATTTTTATGAAGGATGTTTCAAAACCTTCCTTTTTCGTCAATTCATGTTTATATATTATATTAACATAACTTTACTTAATTATGTACACTATTTTATAAGGTTGCTTGTGTTGAAGTAAACTTTATTTCGTATTTTGAACATCTCGAAAAATTCGTATAAAAACAATACGAATGCAAAAAAAAAATGTTTTGTATTATATATCATTATGATTTATTGAAATTATTATAAATTTTGAGAAAAAAAAAATCGGGCAAAAATGGGTTAATGAATAAAAAGGTTTGGAAGATGAAAATGTTGCTTATTGTTTTTGGTATGCCTCATTTTTAGGATTATATGAGAGCGAGGGTAGTGTAAATATAACAGAATGTTTTTAAACGCCAGTTATGTTTCTATTGAAAAAATGTTTATTTATAAGTTTTGGAAAACGCAACCCACGACGACAGGCGTTCATTTGGCTACGAACTCTGCATAAATAAATATTTTTTACCCGTTAAAAAGAACCAAATGTGGTCCCTCGCGGTGAATTGATGTAAAAACTTAAACTCTGCTTTAATGGAATAGATTACTATGCTAGCTATACTATTCCGAAATAAAGTTTAAATCAGATATTTTTGACTTAATACACCTTGTCTATGGGATGTGCGATATGATATTTCCTGTTGCTTCCTACTGTTTTTGTTAACTTATTAATTTTTAATCAGCTTAGTTTGATATCGTAAGTTCTATCGATTGAAATAAGAAAAGTGCAGCAGACACGATCCAGTAAGTCGCCTTGTCTACGAGTTCGTTTCGTTTCAGTGCGGTGTAATCAAAACAAACAGGAGACAAAAGCGTACGTCACACTCCAGTTGTCGGTCTGCGGGCGTGCATAACGGGGGGCGGTGGAATCTGACGCCGTCGACTTGCCGGTACCTTGACCGATATACGGGACAAATCTTCAAGGCCCCGCCCCGATGAGCCTCGATTAGCACTGGGATAGCAAGGCTGTGGAAAAGTGGCGGATTACCCTATATGCAAATGAGGCGCGCCCTTGGGGCCTCCGAATCTTAAGGGTCTCAAAAATAGCATATATGTATAATATAACCCAGGGCCCGTGGCCCTTTTTGAGTCTCTTTATTTCCCTGTGGCCCCCATACCAATGTTTTGTCTTCCCATAAAAAATCGAATTTCAAAAACCCAGGAATTACCAACGCGGGACCTTTTTTAAGCTCTTCCAAGTATTTTTGAATCCGAAATTCCAGGAATTTACAGATCTTTCCAAATAAACAGCGTGGAATAGAGTTTAATGGTGCATTTGATTGTAGCTAGCTGCACGTCCCCCTTTGGAAATCATCATCATCGTCATGTGCTTGATATATTATTTTTTATATTATTTGTCTTGAGGTGTTTGTCTGTCTGTCACGCACAGTAAAACGATGTACGAGGCACATGTCTAAATAGAGTGTGTGTGTGTGTGTATTATTTTTGTCGATGAATATCATTTGATAATTTATAAATTTTACATAGATGATTTCCAAGAGGACCACCTCGAAATGGTTTATCACCAAAAAAAACGAGTAATTATTGTTTGAGCTAGCTGTGGCCTCAAAAGTCTTACTGCATTTTTGTTTGACCAACGTAATATTAAAAACTCGCAATCGTGTAAATAGTGACTTGATCGATGCTGACCGCGGCTGCCAATCTCGAGCATTCGACATCTTGAACTCGGCGACTATGCGAGCAATTTGTGTTATATCAACACTTTAGCGACGTACAGAACTTGCTTACTGTGCAATTAACTTAAAGCAGTTCAGTATATAACAGTAAATTTTGATTTGTTTAACATTCTGCATGCTACAGTGAAAGCAACCAATTCACGGAAAATTTCCTCTTACGACAATTCTGGCACACTAATTACGTTGTTACGCTTCGAAATATACCTTGCAAAAAGAGTCTGAATACGTAGCGGGTGGTAGTGGGTCAAATGTTGAGCACCTAAAATAATAATATAAACACGATATTTACAATACAGGAGTGCAGCGCTAAGCTCCGTCAAATATGAATTGATTTCAATTTCTTGCTACAAAGTTTATTATGAACAAATTTGAACAGGAATTCCAATAAAATCCATGACTCGGTCATTTTTGGTTCGATTGTCGATATTTGACCACCTATAGTAGGAGCAGTGGCGTAGCTACCATACAGCGAGCCTATGTGACGTATAAGGGCCTTTGAACTCAGAAGCCCCCCAAAATTTATATATATTCTATAAATACCAAAAGAAAATTAGTACTCAAAAAATAATATTCATTAAATTATCTGGCCAAACGAGTAAATGGTGAGGGCTTTTTTCGCTAAAAGGTATCTATTCGTTGTTATTATCGACAACTAAACAATTTCGGGAAAATAAGTATACCGGTACTAATCCGTCGATGGCTATGAATTCACAACTTGAAATCGTCATTTTCTTTAACTTAACTTATTTACACTAATATTTCATTGTACACGTTTCATTTTTGTAACAAAAAAACTATGGCCCCGGTTGATTAATTGTGCGTATGCGCCCAGATAGGAATCATCAACCTTTTAATACCTACCTCTAACTTTCCCGATGTTCAATTTCCCTTCAGTGCAGGTTTCTTAAAAACCATATAGTTAAAATTAATAATTTTGTATACATGAGTATACAAAGATAAATCAAAATTGAAAATTGTCTACATTTCCATTAACGCATCGTCTGCTAAAGTGTAAGTGAATCAACCTTATAATAACAGACAAAAACTTCACCGCCCATGTTCGCTTGCGGTGGAGACCAATTTTTTTAGTACCACTGATGTAAATTGTTTTCTCTTAATAAAAACAGAATAATCCTTTGTACTTCATTCCACTTTATTTAATATGTCAGGACTGGTTTCGCTCATTGCGAGCATTGTCAACTGATAAGAAATATAATTTAACAATGCTATTTATACAAAATTGAAAAGAAATTGCCAATTACATTAAAGTGATTCTAAAATAACACAAAATTAAAATGTTCAACACATCTAACATATAATTAAAAAGTCATCCCAGAAATTGTTTTCTCTCCTAGAAAAAAGAGAGATAGTTCAATGGGTTCTACTGAAACGAAGGAAAATTAGTTAATTGCAAATCACTCTAGAATTTGAATGGTTCAAATTTTACAATATTTTTTTTACGACATGTTTACACACTGTGTCGTGACACGAACTACTTAATTGGATATCCCTGTTTATCGCCTTGATATGTTTCATATCTTTTAACAAACAGGGACACGCTCTTTGAGCACAAGCCCGGTTGTATAACTGGTTCTGAGCGGGATACAAGTATACGTTTTCAAAGCGAGGGGTGTTCAGATGAGTTTCTTTAATGATTAGTAGCATGGCTTGGGAATAGCTCAAGTCATATTTAATTCAAACCGGACTGTTTTTGACACGCAGCTGTACACGATAAAAGCCAAATTCTATATGGACATTATTTGCATTCTACCTTCTAGTAGAGCTTTTCAGAAGCGTTTCATGGCACCTGAGAATATTTCTTACAATTTTCATAAAAACACGAAACTCAGCCTATATTTTTGTGACCTTTCAGAATCTCTACTCTGTTATCTAAATCAGTGCTTCCCAAACTGGTGACCGCATGTTTTCTCCAGAGGCCGCCGCAGAACATATTTTTTGTTAGGGGGGCGCTGATTATTTATTTCTGATTTAAGGGGCGGTTGCATGAAAACGTTTGGGAAGCACTGATCTAAATGACACACAATATGTGCTGATGAATACTCAGATAAGCCTCTCGGTAGTATTGAGCTTTAACAGATTACAGACCCACCAAACTGGGACATCACCGATGGCCTTACAACTGGCAACTCAACGGACGACACCGCAAGCCTGGCGTTATTCATGGAAAGGTAGGGCATCCAATCTCGGACCCTTTTTGTAATCCCAGAATTTCGGGGCTTATAATTTTTCTGATCCCGGGATCCCAGGATTGATCATTCACCATAAAATCGTGCAGAAATTCGGGATTCGGGATTGAGAGTTTGTAAGTTGCTACCATTTCTAATCTGTCTAGCGCTCTTCATTAAATGTATACACTAACTAGTAAATGTATACATTGCCTAGTCAAAGTTTATGTGAATTTCATGTATACTTTAACTACAATTTTTAGTTCATGAATAAATCGACTAGATTTCACACTGAGATATATATGTATGTGTATGTATATGTTATATATGTGTATATACAGCCGTAAGGGTATAGTATAAATGAAGGTATATAAAATTTAATAAGCATTTAAATGAATATGTTGCCCACGTGAACTTGTTTGCTCACCTCTGTAGCGATCACGCACTTCTGCCAGCAACGATGTAAAAGGAATGCAGATAACCAATAACACCAGCGGTGAAGGAGACTCGTAAAATAACGCGCTCTAGGACTTGAGGCTTCATTAATATGATATTCAACAACAAAAAAAACACCGATGTACATGGCTATTTTTCGATGTGGGACTCTTTGAATTCGAAATATGTGTGAAATATTTCATTTCCACTTCACCCTCTCATACTTAAATGGAAAAATTACATTGTATTAATTTTCTGACTGCATTTATACAGATGATATTTATTTGGAATCAATTATTACAGATCAACAGCGTCCATTTGTTTCTAAGTAAATCATTACGATTAAAATATTTGCTAAGCATGATAACAAAGTGTGCTTGTGTGGTGTTGACCAATAAGGCAATTATGAATACCTATTGAATACTTGGAAAATATCGTAATTGCAATTATTGTAAACGACTCTCGACTCGACCTTCCGCAAGATTTTTCAGTCGGTGAAGCAGAAATGGATTACAAACACGCCACTATTGTTTTATTCCTCATTAATATAAAAATTTATAACGATTATTGAATAGCAACTCTCATGAATATTCAGTTAGACGCGATGACGTGTATTTTGTGTGAAATAGTGAATAAAGCATTTTTTAAAAAATCATTTTGACTGCTGGTCGAATAACTGACGACCATAGAATCAAAAGGATTTTTTCACTTTAAACGTGAAAGACAGTACTAGCATTTCAAAGACTAATTGCATAATAATATTTTTAAGTTTTTATGATCAATGCTACAATGTGGGGGAAATGTACTGGGTATAGTAAGATGATGTTCGAAACGAGCATCGCATTATACGTCATTACGCGGTACATGGAAGGAGAAAATAAAATCATTAATATTTGTTGATATTGAAGCAAAAAGAATGGCGGGGGATAGAGAATCTCGGAGGAATATTTTATATGACTATATGCTCCGTAGCGGTAGCGGATATGGAAAAAACATATAGAATGATAAATATTTATGTACAAACCTTACATTTTCGTTGTTACCAATAATACAGTGTTGACAGTTTCTAGCTAGAGCTATGCATATATAAAATAATAATAATTGACGAAATTTGCAAGATATTTCTTGGAATTACCCATGTAGAAATGATCTTGTTTCGTCTGGAAAAAACTTTGATAAACATAAAATCATTATATATGTTATATGTTTATATAATATCTGAGCGCTACACTTCTAAAACAACAACAAAATAATAATAATTCTCATCGACCCATACAAAGTTGTTTTGACTAATCCGTCTCGATTTTTTTTTGTTTTTTGAAGGCAAAAACAAAGATTTTTTTTTGTAAGCAGGTATTAAAACTAATTATTCAAGCAACTTAGTAACTTTTCTTAACGACAACTTCTTGATATTATGTAGGCAAAATTTTGGTTTTTTTCTTTCTTCTGATTTTTGACATTTGACCCAGGACAAAGACCCGACCCGGAAACTTTTAGTGATCCCTGGATTTCGGGATTGACAATTTTTGAATCTCTGGATTGTACACTCAGCATAAATGCGGATTTCCAAAAATTACCAGCACGGTACGTTTTTTTTAACTCTTCCAAAAAGTTTTCAATCCAAAATCCCAAGAATTTACAGATTTACCCAAATTACCATCGCTACATTTTTTTAGGTCTTTCGTGTTTCATTTTTCAATACCGAAATTTCTGGATTGGTACAGTGGCAATCTCGGGATTTCGGGATCACAGAGTTGGGCGGGATCCCGGGATTGGATAGTCTAATGTCTACAGCCCGTCCCATCTTCCATCCATTCACTAACAAAAATGGGTCGTAAGTAGAAGGGTAAGATAACTACTTGTAAGAACAATTATTTGTGTATGTAATGTATTTGTGAACTGTTTGTTAGGTTTCAATTTTTTGACGTGAATACGTTTTTAAAATTGCTTCCATAGGGAGGAAATCCAAAAAAACGAATGATAACAAAATCGGGGGATACAGTTTGGTGTTGCAGCTTTATGTCTATTATCGGTATTCAAAATTCAATGGATAGCTAAAGAATCAAATAATTTATTAAGTTATGTAAGGACTATGATACATCGCGCGGGGTGGAGGGGAAAACGCAGCCATTTTAAGGTTATTTTGCTGCGTATCGAGATTTCTATTTACTATAACTTTTGACTCGGAGAAGTTGCTATGTTCGTTCAAGTTTCAATCGTTAGTTCTTGGCAAAATCTACTATTGTAACTATGACTATAATTAGGTGTTAAAATATATCAAAAATATATAATGTCGGGCTATACGCGTCAAAAAGCCAAATCGATATACAGAGATCGTATACGGTTGGAAAGGGCTTCTCAAGAGCAAATGAATGGTACCATTAAAACACCATATGACCGAGTCAAGCAGTGCCGGCAACGTAAAAATGGGGCGTAATATCACCTATTACAAGACGTATTCACGTACAACACACGGCCGTGTCCATGATCTGTATTCAATATTTTTTGCAACAGCTCAGGCATAAAGTTTGAAACATGGAATTTTCGCAAAAAGCGTCAATCTTGAAATTCTTTATTCTTACAATCTTAGGTAGGAAAGTACATATAATTTTCAGCCATTGTTACTAGTTTTTTTAACGGCATATTATATGTTAAAGCATTATACTGATAAAGATGTTGAGTAACATTCGATTGCTTTAAAAACTATTACGTATAATTGTTTGAGAGTGATAAAAAATCTGCCTCTTTCACAGAAGTCCGCAAAAACCTCTGAGAATATGCGAGCCCCTTGTTAACGTATTGGCTGCTCACTTTTCCTGAAGGTTTATATAAATTGATACACAGAATTCATATTTATATCATATTTTATAGCACACAAAATGTCACATAACATTATAAAATAAACATAATATGATTTACATTATTGAAAGTGGTCTTTATTCTATTTTAATTATAGAATATTCCATTGTGCATTATTAAATCTCAGAAGGTAAAATCAATCAACTTTTATAATATGACGATGACAATATTATTATTTACCAGACAGCTTCTACGATATAAAATACAGGATGGGAACATAAGTCTCAATTCTTCATTTAAGTTTTATAAACTATTTTAATTGTTGGTACATTCATTTCTTTAGGATGTAAGCTGTCAATTATAACAATGCATGGTTATTATAAAAATGAAACACTAATTCCACAATTTTAAAAAATAGTTACTATCATAAACTATATAAAAGTGTGAAATTATTACAAAAAAAATGTTTTTTTTTATAAATCGAGTTAGTTAGATTAAATCTCAATTTTTTGTAATGTTGACCGGTAATTTTTATGTCGCGTATTACAGTAGATTAGCTAAATTTTCATCAGTCAAGGTTGACTTGACACAAACAGGTGCTTTGAAACTTCGATTTTTAAATTTGAGAAAAATGACTCGTTATGTCAAATGCAGCTATAATGCACATTGCTAATTGCCAAAAAAAAATAAAAGTACAAAAATTTATCTTGATCGACATATTTTTGATAAAGTTCTTGTATTTTATTTTCTATAAACTTAGCTTTCATTGCAATATTTGATTGCAAACCTTTAAGAGCTCCATTTGTGAATCTGGAGGTGCAGTATCGACTTTTACATCAAACGGGGTAAGGAAATTTTTCCTGAAAATCCTCATGCTTTTGAGTAAATGAAAATTTATCGTCGAACGCTTTGATTAGTTTTGTAACTTCGTGAGCATATTTAAAATAGTTTTTTCGTCACTAATAAAATTATTTAATAATTCAAAATTAGTTGCACTCTTCATCAGTACGCAAATCTCGAAAGGGCCTCACGAAGCCACATGCGGCCCGCAGGCCGAATATTCGAAGAAGAAAAGTACTCTCACATCTAAGCATAATAAATGACTGTTTCAGTAAAAATTTCCCGCTAGTAACAACGTATCTTAAATGATAATGCATCGATTATTAAATAATCTTTACGCCTTTTTGTTATCAATATTTGATTGTGAAATGACAGCTATATTTCAAAAGATTCACACAACATCCTAGAATAGACTAATACCCAATTCAAGATATGCGCAATGAATGGCGCATTAGGTGGAGTGTCACAGATTGACCTATTTCCAAAAAAATGAAAAGAAATATTAATTTTGAATCGTTCAAACTATGTACATTCTCACAGATTTTGTCACTAACGACCCGGGTTTCGCCTTTCGGCATCTTCAGGCATTCAAGTGCACTTGAATGCCTGAAGATGCCGAAAGGCGAAACCCGGGTCGTTAGTGACAAAATCTGTGAGAATGTACATAGCTTGAACAATTCAAATTTAATATTGAAATTCCACTAAGCACCTTCAGTCGAAATCTTAAATTATAGAAATATTATTATAAATAAACTCAGAAAAAGGAAGTACTTAATGATACGACAAAACTTTATGTCTACCTTTAGAAGGCTTTTACATTTAATGTGCACTCAAAATGCAATTTGTTGAAAATTGATGAACAATTTAGAAAATTGCCTTTTTTTTCCTTTATAATGCTACCAAAATCTTCTAGCATCCATTTACTGTACCGAAATTGTTACGCTAAACCATTTTTTGTGCAGACACGATAGGTAAGTACTTATATTATTAGACGGATACAAACAAAAAAAAAATGAATTATTATATTTCTTTTGTTGCGCTAGCGATACATTTTATGAAATATACACATACGTGGTTGGTAGGACGCTTCTAATAATAGTTTTACGTGAAGATAATAATGAAGAACAGTAGTTATATAAGTATAACAGTATTTTCATCACAACGATTTAAACTTTAATTCGAATAAGAAAATAGGTAAAATGTTTTCATGAATTGTAATTATTATTGAATTCATATTGCACTGTTTATAAAATATGACTCGTGTTCCTTTGAGAATCATCTTAATAGTATCATCATCGTCATCGTCGTAAGATATGAAGTGCACAAAATTTTTATTTTTTAAATTTTAAATTAAAAGTTAAGAGTTGGATTCAGAAAACGAATTTCCATTAAGTTACTACTGTATTCATCAAAAATAAATTATCGTTTTACATATATTCTGTTTTATGTGAATTTGCGAATTGAAATCATAAAATTCCAGCAAAAGCCACATTTGTCATGAGCATCACCTTGACTGTAGCAATAATGTTTACCGCAACATAATGGCCTTTGTATCAACACAAAGCCTTGCGAGTTAATATTCTTCTCTTGCGCTAGCCAGCGGTCAAATGATTCGATGCTAAGCTGATGCAGCCTCTCACAGCAATCCTCTCGAAAACAAAGTGTCATCTTCAAAAAGTCTGCATAATTTTTAATGGCCATTCTCTCGGCACTCGTGTCGCATGCGTGCTGTACACAAAGTGCTTTATATGCTTGTTTTGATATTAAACTATTAATCTTACTAGCTTGTATTGCAATTAATCTTTTCGGTAAACATTGGTTTTTATTTCTTCCAGTTAAAAATGTGGAAGACCTTCGGAGCCTCCATAGCAATGCTTTCCGTGGCATTGGTTTGCATCGACCATATTGACGCGATTCAGAATACAGAGGACGTCACGACTTATCCGACCCGATATGATGATGTCGACTTAGACGAGATCCTGCAAAGCGACAGGCTCCTGGCCAACTACGTGTCCTGTCTGTTGGGAAACGGCCATTGCACGGCAGACGGAAATCAACTGAAGCGTGAGTGTTGAAGTTTTGTTCAGCTAATCTGAACTAACCATATCCTCACCTAGCTAGACTTTGCCTACCTCGAATCAAACCAGGCATCGACTATTATTTTCTGTAAGTATTGGATGGAATAAAACTGTATATTAGGTGCTTGACATCTGTGTAACGTCGCATAACATAAGTGAAATGGAAAACAGTGATGGTTGAAAGAGGGTTAGTATTTAGTATAAATACTTTAATACAAAATTATGGAAAACTGCGTATCGCACATACATCCATATTTGTCATTTTTAGTCAAGCACAGACAAGATTTTGATTTACCGATAGTGAGAAAATATTAATATTAAAGGTTATCGAATCGTTATATTCTTATAAAGATGAAAAAAAATGACGAGTATATCTCTTTAACTTTGCCCCTGATGTGGAGCATATGGACTCCTAATCTTTAAGTTTATCTCGATATAAGTTTTTCTACAAGCTAAACTGCTTCTTATTCAGTTGTTAAACCGTGCTACGACAGTCCTGACTTTAGCACAAGCTAAATACCCAAAATCCAGACCGCCTTCTATAAATTGTATTCACTATACTGAAACTAAAATTATAAGTAAATAAAAGTCAATTTTAATTAATTTCTTTTTTTAACGTTCTAAAAGATCCAATGATTTATGTTATTTGTCAGAGGGTTGTAGAGTTGAAAATGTATCGACAGTTTTTTCAAAGTCATTTTTGCAGATAAATCACATTTACATTGCCACGGAAATAGTTTTTTTTTAAAGATTGGCACTTTATATTCTCACTAGTTTACAAACATAAATTATAATTGTCACTGATGACCCGGGTATCACTTCTTGACATCTCCATACGTTTAAGTGCACTAATGAACTTGAACTGATGGCTAATTTAATATCACCACACCAAGCACCTACAGTCGAAATCTTAAATTAGATTATTGCTTATAAAAATGACCATTTTTTCTGCGATTATATGGTTTTTTTTTTAAATGGAATTCACTACATACGAACAAAGACTTTCATTATTTTTATTTACTCCGTGTCACTCAATCATTGCACTGAATTTTAAATTGATGCAAAGGTTACTAGGTGGATACTTTTATTTTGGCATTTGCGAAATGTGCATTCAAAACTGATTTTATCATTATGAAATAGATATAAAAATAATTTCAGTGCAGTTCAATCAAATCAGTGCATGCATTAAAAAAATCTTTTTTTCTCACAGAAAGTAAGTAATAGTTTTTTGCGTAGAATATATTTCTGAAAATAGCATTATACCAGATTGCCTATTAAATCTTTGAGTTATTTTTTGTGAAACTGCTAACTTTGCCATTTTTACTTATTATACACTGGCTATATTTAAATTTAAAAATAGATGCTTGCGTCGGATATTGGAAGTAACGTGGAGTAATTTTGTCTAGTATAAAGGAGGAATTTAGTATGTGCTTGACAGAATCAAAAGATACTGGCACACCACGGCTGGAAGAGGAGTGATAAGAATTTCTGAAGAAGTCGCGTTGTGGCCATATGTTCCGTATATGAAACGGGCATTGGCAAGAAAAATCGCTTTTACTTAATGAAGTAGTTCAAATATAGATGGACGACCTTTGCATCGAAGATTATACTCATATCCATTTATAATATTGTACAATTCAAAAGGCAATAAATGTTTTTATAGATATGATGAGGCTTTGTGTGTTTACAAAAAGAAAACTCGTGTCCTTTTGTAAAAAAAAGTGAAGCCGACTCCGTGACGATGTCAGCTTTTGAATAGATGAATAAACAAGAAAAACAAAAGACTCGTCAAGAGTGTTTTCAATCGGCCAACGTCATTTCGAAGTGACTTCTCACCCTTTAGAATTAATTATAGCAATTGTCTAGTTAGGTACCCAAGTACTTTTAATTATCGTATAAAACAGACAACAATATGTTTTTTTCTTATAATTAATCGTAATCACTCATACGTGAGGTTAAAGTAAGCCCCGGCTCCGTCACAGAGTTATAAACGTTCTCCAAGCTCAGTTGTGCGATTAAGCATACTAATCGTGGAATGGAAAAATTCAGATTATGAATAACCAATAATCGAATCTGTTTTTAGTTTCGTATCAAAGAAAATATCCATGATTCTTATTTTTTTTGCGTATTGAGAGAGTGATTAAGTCAGAACTATTCGTTTCCTAAAATAAGCTCTATCATATCCGAAGAGAATATTAAACCACGGAAAACTAGTTACATTGAAAACTAAATACTTCGTTGTCAGAAACTGCATATGATGCTCTCTGAACCGAAAAAAGTATTACGGTTTTCATTTACAAAAAATATATATTTATATTATCATTGATTATACACTTGTTATCCATTGATTAAATCGGCATTTACGTGGTAGAACAATAAGTGTGTAGTTCCACAGTTTTTAAAAATATAGCTGCTCGCTATTTTTCCATCAAATCCATGTCACTATTATTCTGCTTCTATAAAATTTATATTTAACCATAAAGAAAATAGTTTGCGTTTTTTGTCTTAATGCATATGAGTTTTAATTTTTAAGAGCACAAATTACACGTTTTTTGATGAGCTCGATAAATGAGAACGGAACCTATTTTACCTCAAAAGCAAATGGTTTTAGTAAAATAAAATTAAATTTGAATATTTTTGCTATTCCGCTGGTCGCCAAAAGTATTATATTTCTTACTAAACTTATTTTTTAAGTATTGCTACTATGGTTTGTATTTAGTCCTCTCCTCTCCCTGGGTTCATTAGAAAGAGGCGTGAGACGTGTTACAATTTCTCCCTTAATCCGTAGAATAAATATTTAAGATTTCAAAAAATGTTTACAAATCTACCACCAAAAACATTGAAGATATGATTCAAATATTGCGGTATCGGAATTCATTTCAGATTTATTTTCAGAAAATCTTCCCGATGCAATCAACAATGACTGTAAAAAGTGCAGCGAAAAACAGAAGATAGGATCGGAACGAGTGATGCATTATATTATCGATAACAAACCGGAATGGTGGAACGAACTTGAAAAACAGTATGTTCATAGCCTGCTTTCTTTCCTCTACATATACATATATATTTTAATTAATACAGAAAAAAAACTTTTTATTTCGATTTCGATGTAATCTTGTATGCCTATTATTATTAAGGTGTTAATATGTATACTCTTATAGGATTCCAACACGAATATTTTTCGTCCCCCCCTCATCTCATTCACCCAGTGCGTTTCTCAAAAAGCTTAGTGAACTTAGTATTAGAGCAGGGGTCACCAAATTTTTTGGAAAACACAAATGTAATTCATATTGGAATTTATAATATTAAATATTTATTATAATGTTATGGTATCTAATTAAAAGTAGGCCTACTGTACACCTAATTAAAAAGAAAAAAATATATAAAGACATTCCAATTGTCAAATTTATTTGTTTGTATAGTTTTACATATTGTATAGATGTTTTTCATTTATTGTGTTATAATAAAAAACATTCGGTCGCCTCACATCCAACAACACATTTCATACTTAACTGCCTTCACTTTGGGTTCAATACCAAATTTTAAATAAACAGTTGTCGTGAATTCACAAACATTTCATGAAATTTTATAAAATTTACATTTCTTAAATGAATAATTTATATACGAAAATCGAAAACTTTTGGAGGGCCGAATAAAAATCTTTGGCGAGCCGTAGTTTGGTGACGTTAGTATTAGAGTATAAAAATAACTGATAGAGTAAGCATGACATTTTCAATATCATATAAAAATCTACAACTTTAGAATATTATAATAGTATACAGATTTGCACGGGCATCTCACAACTTTACAGAAAAATAAATGTAAAAAGTAGCAACTAATATTATAGATTTATTGCAGTAATTTTAATTCCACTTAATTCAACGATTTTTAAAGGAAATACATCCTCGACCGATGATATTTGTTGGTATATATTATGTTATATCATATTAACATTTTTTTTTTGAAAATTTTCATTAAGTGCCATTGAAATAACCAAAAGTCGATTAATAATTATTAAAAAACTATGCATTAATTTTGTTTAGGTACAATCCCAATGGATCTTACAAAAAAACATACTTGGAAAAGGTGATAAAAGAAAAAAGCGAAAATGAACACGACCCAGGCGATAAGGAAAATTAAAGAATCTGAAAAGATAAATTTTAATTATAGCCGATTCCTTGACTTTTTTCAAGTGAATGTGATTTAGCATTCAACTGTGTATTTATGAATTATAGAGGAATGCTCTATTTATATAAATAGTGGATAAATAATATTGTAGTAAATTTATGTTTAAAATTTCTTTCATTCGCTTTCATTTCAATAAACTAAAAGTGACTTCTCCGTCAAACGAAATCTTCTATTTTTTTATTGCTACATATTTTTTTTAATACATGTCCGCTCCCAATGTGGAGCATATGACCTCCTAATGGAGGTATCTCAAGAGAGATTTTTCTACGATAACTGTTTGTTGTTTGTTGAGAGTAGTATGTATAGAAGGATAATGCTAGGAAAGTACCAGTGGTTAACTAATCGCTCTCGCTACGCCAAGTTATTAACGGATTGAAAGGTTGGGAGGGAATTTCAAGACATCACAAACACCGAACAGAAATCGACAATCGATAGAAAAAAATGCTATCCGTACTGGGAGCTCAAACCGTGATATCCGGCACGGAAGCTTAAAACGCTAACCGACGCAATAGAAGTGAGGGCGATTAGTTAACCACTAGTCCTGTTCTAGCCTTATCGTTATATTCCTACTACTCTCTACTTATTACATCACGCAAACACTTATTGGTATAAATGTCGCTGCTTCCAGTCCATATTTTTTCCATTCCGAACACCCTATGTATTATATATTTTCCTTGAAATCTTTATCTTAAAAATATCTCATGTTCTCTCTTATTTGAATTTTTCAGCCTACGACGAAATACTCTTTTTCTCAATATATTAACATGCTTCTAGGTTCGATGAAAATCAGCAGTCGCCACCATTCGATCTCGATGAGTACTGAAAAGTTTTATTCGTGTGCATGTTCACAATGTCGAAAAACGTTAGGTATACAAGATTGTCGCCGACTATTAATCGGTCGCTTCGCCAATTCTTATTTTATTTTTCATCACTCTAAAGACACTTGACCTTCGCGCTGATACGTTTTGTGGGAAATATAATATTACGTCTGTATATACCATACGAGCAGAATAATATGTCTTAACTGAATAAATTGTGGCCCGATGTGGTCTAGTTGGTTAGAGCTTGCTCTACTGACCAGGTGAGTCTGGGTTCTATCCCCGGTAAGATTAGTGTCAAATTTAATTTTTTTAATTTAAATTTGGGACTTAAGACGTGGGTGTTTGTGATAGCAATTTACCTCGAGTCAATTTCGAGTGGCTTACAATTAATTATCATCGAATTTTTCTCGTACGCACATTCAACTTTAAAATTTTTGGCGCATTGGTATTAGCTGCAATGATAAATGTATATATATTTATTAAATATAAATATACAAACGATAATATTTTTTAAAAACTCCATAGGCCAGCGGTCACCAAACTCACAAGTCAACTGAACAAAATATCAACTATACAACGATTGAAATTTGGTCCGAGAGCCAAATTTTCAAAACTCAAAAACTATATATATATTGGTGGGTACATTGTAAATATTATCTTAATTGGGGAATTCTTAAGCTAGCTTTTACTTAAAAGGTCTTCAATCTGATTGCAGTAAATGAGGTGACCAGAGAAGTAATCTTTTCACTCTTATAATCTCGGCTTTATAAGTTCATTTTTAAAGAGATGGGGAGTGGAAAAGTATGAATACATCACAGCCGTTCATATTTCTTCAATACCAACCCATCAATCAAATGAAAATAATCTGTGAAAGTTTACATACGTAGACTTTCAAATACTTGACCGCCCAACAGAATTCACTAAAGCCCAAGGGGAACGACAATCAATGAATTAGAAGAGGAGGTTAAATTATATTTTTGTGAGGAGCGGTATATTGGATTTCGGTTACAAATTGTAGCCAGGGCTGTGAAGCCGGATAAAAAATAGCGACAGCGAATCCGACTTAAAATTAAAAACTGACTCTGACTTATTTTTTTACTAATTGAATCTAATTATAATTCACAGCCCTGGTGGTAGCTTCACAAATGACTGCTACCGGGAAAGGACACGCATACTCGCAAACTCGTGAAGATGTTTCCTTAAACATAATGTACGGCGAAACGATTAAATAGACAAATAGTGTTGGCAATGTAATTTAACAATAATTGAACGCAGGGGTGGTTCCTGAACTAAAGTCTTGGGTGGGCTAGATGAATGTTTAGCATTGTATACTGTTTACGAAATTGTGTATTTTTCCACTTCACCTTATACATTACTCTACAAGCAAATAAACAAATGCTACGACACTACTGCAAAGCATAAATTACTATATAGTAAAATCAATGCTAATGTAAGTAAGAAATAATAAAATAATAACCTTAAATTAGTCTCTTTCAAAGTGAAATAACAAGTACAAAAAGCAATACAGAGCTGTCACTGAAAGTCAATATCTGTCACTTTCATACAATACAACGATATTGGTATTTGTGTTTGAATGTATGGGTGGGTCATGGGCAAATTCAATTTATCCCCCAACGAATGACAAAAGTTTGATAATATGACGCACAATCGTGTGAGTTTGATGACGTTTCCGTACGTACAAATACAAAAAAATCTAATCGTGCTAGATTTCGCCCCAGTGTAAGAGAAAAAACACGGGCTAGATCTTTCCAGCCCCTGACTCGTTAATACTTAGGTGTTGCCAGACTGACGTCACGTTGCCTGTTCTCTATGAAGTATTTATAGGGTTATTGTTTTTTTTATGCGGGCTCAGTTTAAAATTGTAATACAAAACACAATCGAGAATATTATTGTAGGTAGACATTGTCTACACAGCATTGTCTTATATTGACAGAGGAAAATCAAAACAAAGATATTGTATTCATTTGGGAAAGGTTAGTTTAAAAATGTATTCATCTTGTTCAGCGGCCGAATTGCTGTTCATTTTTATTCAGCCATCTAAAGTTTTGAGTGAAAAACGCAGGTTGGGCTTAGCCCACCTAGCCCAGTACCTAGAACCGCCACTGATTGAACGTATGGAATAAAAAATATCTGCTTCAAGAAAAATCGCACAAAATATTATACATATGTATGTAGTTGATTGAACATTTTTTCATTTCAAATTGACGGTTTCTCATTTATTTCGAATATAATATTAAATAAACAGTTTTGAAAAGGAAAATTACGTTTGCCGTAACCTGTTCACATTATTTGTTCAAACACACAGTCGAAAAGAAAGCTTATATTCAAAAAACATGTTTTCAGAAGAGCAAACAATATCTTCGAATTCTTAGACTCGCATTCAAACATTATATGTAAATAATAACCTCTTAATGCAGACTACATATGAGTTTTTATCATTGCTAAGTGATAATAAGGAAATATCAAGAGACGCAATACCTATGCTCTTCTAAATCAGTGACGAAATAAGCAAAAGAAAACATGTAATAATTGTAATTATTTTGTAAGACGTAACCGCATATATTTACGGTAATCAAAGAAATGGTTCAGACATGCAGCAACTCGACGTGGATAAATATATACTTATCTCCCATAAGCCATTCTTTTCGTACTGTCATCCAGAAGAGCAAAGCTTGAAATCTTAAAATGTCGAAAGTGGTATTAAAGTGCTATTTAGTGTTTTATGTTTTGTTAAACGTTATATACTGATCTGATTTAGCTTAATCAAGTACCACTTTAATATAATATATCGAAACATTTATTTTTCAATACATATTTTTACAAAATATTATCATAGATGCCAACATTTAAACTAGTTATTGCACGCTATTATACAAAAAAATATGTAAAACTTAGTTTGTGGTTTCTCATTTTACGATAAATGTGTTTTCAAACATCTTTAATCAAAAGATGCATTTTGTTAAGTTTCTAATTTTCACTTTCGATCGATGATAATGAATCATTTTTGTTTTCACACTGCATTGTATTTTTTGTAATTCCATGTCCTCTTTACAATTGTCTCAAAACATACATTTTTAAATATTTCGAACGGACCTCAATCGGTCGAATGGCTTTATCCGATTTCAAGATTGTTTGTTTTTTTTAAATCATGCGTTTGCTAAAAAAAAATCACATCTATCAGTAAATTTAAAAAAAAAAGCTGCGAATGTACACACATTTTCTATAAAAGTTATTTAGAAAATTTAAATGGAAATATTTTGTGTAAGTACATATTTATAAAATATATCTTCCTCTCTTAATTACTACATATTTAATTATAAAAAATAGTAACAAGAGAATTAAACTCACACATTCAAAAATATTAGATTCGATTTTACGAATCCGCATATAAAATTGTCCTTTTTGAAAAAAAAATTAAGTATGAGATATTGAAAACTTTTCATAAATCATTTGTGCATTTTCGATGTGATAAAACTCTTTTATACAGATAACAGAAGCTACGTAGCCTACGATCTTCAATTATTTTGAAAAAGACCCATCGAAATTCAAATTCTGTACATTATACATACGTATACTGAATACTTGAAATATTTGAAATTCCATCAAGCACCTGAAGAAGCCTTTAGGTGTCACGCAAGACATTAGCGAATGGAAGTAAAGCTTATGTAGCCGGAAAAATATTACACCAGAACTGACTGAATAAATGTGATTATAATTATTTATATCAAGTTTCTTTATGCGATGCTTAATTACCGATTTTTTTTACCAAAGACTTCAAAGTGCGTTTTTACCCTTTTTTAACACTTTCAGTCTATGAAATTAGTTTAAGCACTTTACCTTTAAATAATGTAGATACCTTAGTTATTACAGATATGGCATTAAAAAATATAAAATTGTTAAATGAACAATTTGAACTAACCATGGGAGTTGAAGTGATGAGCTTAGACAAAAAACAAAAACCAGAATTGTTATCAATATAAAATTATGACGCTGTCTAAAAGATGGCAAAAGTTCAATGATCAAAATAGCCAGTCCATAAAAAATAAAAACATTTCGTTCCATCCAAAAATTTACTTTAAAAAATTCGCAATTTCTTAGTTGCCAATCATAATACATATATATATAATAGGACAAGTTGGCTACCAACGATATGTCAGATAGAACATTATGGTTCTCGTGTATCTCCGTTATTATTAAAAATACAAGGATTAAATGAAATACCTGAAAGCATACTGATGTATTGATATTGAAACTGAGCTTAACTATTTTTTTGACAAAATAAATTTCGGGCCAGATGATTCTCAAGACACATATTTTTATTTGACTTCCAGATTTGGCAGTTTATTACGTAAACGACGAGAAACAGTTCAAAAAGGATATGAAATTTGAATCGTTTAAAATAAATATTGAAATTCCACCAAGCAAATTCAGTTTGAAATTTTAAATTACATAAAGCACATATATGTTTGTGTGTTGCAGTTATCAGTTTACAATATAGCCTGCAAAAAACTCTTTGGAAACTGACAAATTTAAGGAAAAATTGACAATCGGTCACGGTCTGCAAGGTTACACTCGTTCGTAATCAATAAAACTATACACTTTCCTTGTTTAACCCTCCAGAGATGAGAGCTTTTTTTTTAAAATAGTTTTTTAACCCATATTAAAGTCACGAATAACTTTAATATCTAAAATTTTTTTTTAAAATGGGGCGTGGCTGTGTCATGGACACGGCCGTGTGTTGTACGTGAATACGTCTCGTAATAGGTGATATTACGCCCCATTTTTACGTTGCCGGCACTGCTTGACTCGGTCATATGGTGTTTTAATGGTACCATTCGATTGCTCTTGAGAAGCCCTTTCCAACCGTATGCGATCTTTGTATTTCGACTTAACTTTTTGACGCGTTAAGCCCGACATTATGTATATATATATATATATATATATATATATATATTTAACACCTAATTATAGTCACAGTCATAATATTACACTAATGTTTTATATATAATCGATAGATTTTCTCAAGAGCTAACGATTGAAACTTAAACAAACATTGTTACTTCTTTGAGTCAAAAGTTATATATAGTAAATAGAAATCTCGATATGCAGCAAAATGACCTCAAAATGACGGCGCTTCCCCCTCCGCCCCGCGCAATGTATCACAGTCTTTACATAGCCCAATAAATTTTTTGATTCTTTAGCTTTCTAGTGGTGCAATTAAATTTTGGATACCGATGATAGATATGAAGCTGCAACACCAAACCGATTTTGTTATCGTTCGTTTTTTTTAATTGCCTTCCTATAGAAGCAATTTTAAAAACGTATTCACGTCAAAAAAAACCACGAAGTCGTTGTATATAAACCTCGCGTGACTATATGATCATTCTCATCCTTGTATTGTAGTGTAATATTGTGTACAGACAGAATTAAGGAGATCGAGACTGTATGGGCAGTGCCCATTGGGCACACAAAAAATCGAGGTTGAAATATAGCTAAACGTGAAATTTTTTAAAATATTTACAATTTGAACTTTTATTTCAACACAAATATATTAGTAAAAGTAGTGTACATAGTTTTATGTTTTGATAAAATAATTACTAACAGTTTCAAAAAGTCCATTTAAAATAAACGGAAATTCAAAAAATCGCATGTGCTTTTTGGTAGTCGTTTCCATCCCTGCAGCTGATGACTTACTGAAGTCTGTATACTTTTAAACCAAATTTGAGTAAAAGCAATGATATTCATGTAGAAAAAGGATGAATAGTGCCATCAATAGACAGCGGTGTTTGCTGTGACCATATGGTCACGCTCGTCCTTACTACTGTCCGTACACAATATTGCACTACAATACAAAGATGAAAATGATCATCTAGTCACGCGAGGTTTATATACAACGATTTGGTGGTTTTTTTTTAAATTTTCTTTAGATATAAAAGTATTTGAATACTTAGACGCTTGCGAGTCTAAGTATTCAAATATTGGTATCTTTAAAAAAAGTTGAGATGTTTGTGTAGATCAATTATTTTTTTGTGTTTTATGTTACATTGCGTCATTTTTGAACATTTTCCCCTCTTATCTTAAGCTCTCAGATTAATTTTTCGAATTATTTCGTTCTTATATTATTTTATTATTATATCA
Organism: Himalopsyche tibetana; assembly: GCA_030503985.1. Taxonomy (NCBI): domain Eukaryota; kingdom Metazoa; phylum Arthropoda; class Insecta; order Trichoptera; family Rhyacophilidae; genus Himalopsyche; species Himalopsyche tibetana. The sequence continues at coordinate 78,182 of JAPJYX010000015.1, forward strand.
AATTGAACAACTAGCTAGTAGCGGCATCTGTCTATGGACTGTTCAGCTATTTTTTATTGAACTATTGTGCTAAATATGGAATAGCTAGAGCTACCTACATACGTATGTAATTAGATGGTGCAATATTAAATATAGGCTCGTATTTTTATGGTCAGAATTTAAATAACATTTGTCAGAATTTATATTGAATGGTCATAATATATCGGTCAGAATAAATAATCATAATTTAAAAAAAAAACCTAACCTAACCTACTAACCAAAATTTTTATTAAATATTCTGACCATTCATATTTTTATGCTGACCAAAAATTTATTTAAATTCTGATCATTTAATTTGTTTCCTTATTGTATATATATTAATATATTCTAATTAAATTATTAACAAGACCTCCAAATACAATAAAATGAATGCTCCGTTATTTATGTGCTTCGTTTTGTTCGTCAAACTGTATTAACTACAATAATATTTATTATTTTGTAAAAAAACTATAAATGAATGTACATAAAGGTATATGATTATATTTCAAAACTTGACATTCATTTAAACAGTAGGTGCTTGTCAGTTTTTGTGGACATTATTAAAAATAAAATAGGAGAATTTTATCTTAATAATACAAATTTTTAGCAAGCAAATAACAATGCAGTTCTAAATACCCTTCGTCAAAACATTAAGAAATATCAGCGTATTGCTCCTAAGCATTTATTTTACGCGGGAAAAAATTCAGACGTAAAGAAAATATTATCGGCCTTATAGCCTTACGGTACGCGTACACCAAAACCGAATCATCGGCCGACTTCCTGTCGGCAGGGCCGGCGCTACCATACATGCGAAATAGGCAATCGCCTAGGGCGCAAATCGGTAGGGGACGCATATATTGACTAATCAAATATATTTTTTATGATTTAATAACAAATAATAGTATGTTTTTTAATGTATCTGTTCGTTATAATCGTCGTCTTCGAAAAAGAGAGGTTGCGCATTTGAGTAACAAACAGTTATCGTAAAAAAAAATATGTTGAGATACCTCCGTTAGAAAGCCATATGATCCACATTGAGATCGGACATGCATATCAAAAAAATATTCCACATATTGCTAAAAAGGGGGCGCGCCAATAACTGTTGCCTAGGGCGCCAAATAACCTCGCGCCGGTACTGCCTGTCAGACCTATTCTGAGGTAAAGTGTCGGCCGTTCATGTGCGGTCACTGCAACCGTTGTTGGCCGACCGGTTTTGACCGAGTACAACCTGAAGTTAGTAGCAGTCAGTAGTACTGTGCATCCTAGAATTTTTCGATATCCATTATCAAATAAAAATCGACAAGAGTTTCACAAAAAACTACACTATATGTACGATAAAACTTCTGTCTTAATTTTTTGTTAAAGCTAGTCATGGATTATTACGCCGAAAAAAGCTAAGCTAAAAACAACGCCACAATTTAAAATTATTTTTTGAGGGCTTGATAATCGCCCTAAAATCACACATTCATACGAAGAACACTGATAAATTATGCGAAATACGAAATAAATACGGTAAATATTCTGTCATAATACACCAAAAGTAGGCGGCAGACTCGCGACAATACCAACCTGAAGTTAGTAGCAGTTGATGTTCTGTCAAAAGGAGCCGGCAGACGGCCGACCAATCCCAACATGTTTGGATTCGTCGGTTGATCGGTCAGAGACAGCCGTCATCATACGATAGCTTCTGTAGTAGTGTACAGAGATAATATATAGAGGTAGTGTACGCGCTCTCATTCCTTTACATACGTTTGTTTCGATCGGACGACACGGCCGAGCATAGTTCGGTCGATGACGGATTAGGTGGACGCGTACCAGGACGGTTGCTCGCTGACCGATTTTTAAATCCTTGGAATTTACAGATTTCTCAAAATTAAAAAAATGTGTCAGCTTTTTTTTAACTCGCTGGCTTTTAAAAACCTTTCTCATTACTTAAAAATGTGAGACCTTTTTAAAGCTCCGTCCCTTCAAAAAGTTATGATTGCCAGTGACCACAGCGCAAAAATATTTTTTTCGAGATTTAATGATTTATTCACTTCTAATCCCGGGATTAGTTCTATCACACAGTGGCGGTTCGTGACCTAAAATCTTGGGTGGACTAGAGAAATGTTTAGCATTGTATACTATTTACGAAATTATGTATCTTTTCACTTTATATTATATATTACATATTCTACAAGCAAATTAACAAATATTACAACACTAATGCAAAGCATAAATTATTATATAAAAAATAATATTATCGTCAAAAGCATTCAAATATAAAAATGTGTTGATGAAAGTTAATATGGCATGGCGTCAAATTACCTTATCTTCTGCGATAACTCTTAAGTAAATCTAATCGCAAAGAATTTAAATTGGGCATCGTTTATTGCATATGTGTGAACTGCCGACTTGAAAACCAACACGTTTCTGTATTAAAATCAATCCCGTAAATTTCGGGATCATGTCTTCTAATCCCGGGATTGAAATGTATCGAAAAATGTACGGGATCCCGGGATCCCGGGATTGGATTCCCTACGTGTGACGTATTGACTGCAGGCTGTATACCAAGGCGCAATCGTGAAAGAATAGATGACGTTTCTATGGGCAATGATTATTAAATAAATACGTTTTTTAATCGTGCTTGATTGTGCCCCAGTGTTAATAGAGTTTTGCAAAATAGCATCTGTTTTAGCTCGGACTAATTTGAAAATAGTCCGAGCCTAATACGTAGGTATTGCCAGACTGACGTCACGTTGTCTGTTCTGTATGAAGTATGTATAGAGCCATTGCTTCTAGTATATTATCTATGCCATTGCTTTTTTATGCCGGCTCGGCTTGAAATCGTAATACAAAACATAATCGAGAGTATTATTGTAGGTAGACATAGCAATGTCTTATATTGACAGAGGAAAATCAAAACAAATATGTTGTATAAATTTGGGAAAGATTAGTTACGCTTAGAAATGTATTTATTTTGTTCGGCGGCCGAATTGCTGTTCATTTTTATTCAATCATCTAAAGTTTTTTTGTGTACACATTATGGGGTGAAAAATGTAGGTCGGGCTAAGCCCACCTAGTCCAGTACGTAGAACCGCCACTGCTATCACAATCCCGGAATTTCATGGAACATATTTGAAATGCTCTTTTATTGAATGTACTACTCTTTTCCAAATAAATTTAATATTATTTGTGTACGATTAGGGTTGGCAGATTTTTTTTAGCTCTTCCGAGACTTTTGAATTCAAAACCCAGGAATTTACCGATTTGCCCAAAATACCAGCGTGACTGGTTTTTTTTTTTAGCTTTTACGAGACTTTCGAAATATATCCCAAGATTTACCGATTTCCCCAAATAATCAACGTGAGTCGTAAACCGGGACATTTGGGCTCCCGATAGGTTTGTTTGGGACACCGGGACACAAGACTCAAAACCGGTGACATTCCCGATTAACCGGGACGTCTGACAACCCTATGAACGATACATAGTTTTTTTCGTGATCTGTTATTGTATAGCTAAGCAACATATGTAGTATTAGCTGAATTGAACAAATATTTTCTACTAATGATTGTTAGTTATTAACGACATCTATTATAATACCTTCTAGTAAAAAGCTTCTCATAATAATTTCGTATAAAATTGACCTACACTTTGCCATAATTAAATAGATGTCGCAAAATAACAACCACTTTCGGTCGAAATCTTAAATTAAATAAACGCTTAAAAATAATATGATAAAAAAAAAAACATCATATTTTATATAACTCGGTATTTTCTTTTTATTGTCTGCGATGCAAGTGCAGGCCAATAATTCAAAACTAATTTATTTTTAAATAGTACTACAAGTACTGCTTTAAAAAAATGTTTACCTGAAAGACTACAGAACATATAAAACAGTCATTTGCGATTGATTATAAATAATAATCTGCGTTTATAGACTTTCGCCCACAGTCTGGGTTCATCTAATAATTAATTATTGGCTTAGTGATGGTGTTTAAAAAAATGATGCTTGAAAGAGGAATTAAAGTCACTGTATTTGGTTGGACAAAATTCATTGAGACGATTGTACCCTTTGACTACGGTGAAAATGTATATAAATAATAAAATAAATGAGTTAGATAAATAAACTTATGTTGACGTTTATGATCACCAACAATTGCAAGAATATTGACGGTGATAATAAAATAATTTCAATATTGTCATTACCATCATTAGAGCTTTAAATAAACACAAATCTACCTTTACTTACACGGTATTGCAAAATCAAGGTAGGGGTATTTTTGATTGAACTACTATTTATTGGTTTTATTTTTTTTTATTGCAATCAAAGAAAAAAATTAAAAACCGATACCTCTTTTTATTAACTTAAACGTAAAAAATACGTTTAAATAAATTTTAAATGTATCAAAACATTACTCTGATCGTTGCGTTACACCTTTTGCAATAAGTCGGATCCAATTGTGCTATCGAGCGTCTGCTGTTTTGATTGAGAATTGTGACTTTTCAATGGATTTTTTGATATTATATTTTTACTACAAAGAATCTTACATCGACTATTCATAAAAATTCCTCCACAAATAATATTTAAAAAACATGGGAAAGATGTCAACAGGCCTACCCTAGTAAATCGAGAAGGTGTAATTTTACACTATAAAAATGCTCTCCCACCTGTTTCGAATAAAATGATATAAAAATAAAGCAGATTCACATCGGAAATTCTTTCTTGGCCACCATACACTCCAGATATTTCCTCATTCAATTTCATCTGGTGAGATTTCAATATTTTAAATGGGAAACTATATTTACCAAATACAGACATAAAAAATTCAAAAATTTATCAGTTAATAATGCTCGTCATGAGTGAAACCGGTCCTGATCTTATACAATTAAAGTAGGAGTTGTTAAAAATGAGTGTTTTGTTTTTTGTATATAATTTTTTTCTATCAACTATTGTCAGTGGACACCTTAAAAGTGAAGCATAAAAAATTGACATTATTAATCCCGTAATCCCCGACATTAGTAAAACGCGTTATCGGAAAAACAACGTAAACGACAATTCATACATTTTACAGGAATGGTCAGGTTTAATCATAACAAAGGGTTTTATTAACTTTCTCTCGAAACGATTTCTCAAAGATAATTCCTTAAATGTGGTTAGTAATATTAGGCTAGTTAAAGTTTCTTTTTGCTAGCTTATTACGAAAGGATGTTAAAAAACAATCTTCTCCTATAAAATACGGTTTTCTGCCGATTTTGGGTCGATGTTTTACCACTTGTCAAAGTCAAATATTTTTTTATGAAACGGGCATTAAAAAAATAATTGGAAAATGGAAAATATATTTTCAATTGAAAAAAATAATCAATTTTGTTAAAAATTAGAATTAAAATCAGTTTATTTTTTTATTTTTCACCGTTTAATCAACTTCTCAAAACACACAGAAAGGTGAACCCTGGATTTTTAGGGACAAAACGCTAGAAATGTAAAATAAATAACGATTTAAATTATTGGAATTCTATCGAACACGATATTTTAAATAAAAACATACCTTGATAGAAGCTCCGATATGGCTACATTAAAGCTCCGTTAAAAGATGGTGGTTGGGTAGGTTTTGATACTAAGGCGCTCATATTTATGTTTGATTCACAAAAGATAATTTCAGCTTTTTATAAAATTGCTGATTCTACCTATAATTTTCTTTTTTTAGGCTACAGTTTTACACACGTATATTATTTTAAATCGCATTGGTTAGCTCACTAAATTTCACGGAAAAAAACTGTAACACATAATATACTATTTTTGATACTGCCATCTGTTTATAGCGCGAGTCTTCGTTGGCTAATATAAACGCATTCTTAATCTTTTTTTCCAATATTTTCATATTTCACGGCTTTCTACTAAGCATATAAATAAATAAACAAATAGACAGAGAGATAAATTAACACAATTATTTATTTTTATATAGTGTTTGATTGATTTAATCAATTTTATTATTATTTCATAAATATTTTCACTATTCAAATACATATTAAAAATGATTATATCTTTTGAGTAACAACAATGATGTGCAAAAATGAAAATTTTCCATTTTATAGTTATTTAACCGCTTTGGAAAGAGAGGATTAAATTTTCATACTTCCTTAACGTACTACATTAAGGCTTCTTTGGTTGCACAGTTTTCAATTTAGAAAAACAGCACTGAGTAACAAACAATACGTTAACTACATATTCAACTGAGAGAGTACAGTTTGCCAAATACAATATTACTTGGACAGTTAATAAATGCAGTAGCGAGTGAAAGTGAATCTTTCATCGTTCTCACATAAAATTATAGAAAAATTCACACATTTTTTATAATTGTCTAAAAAATATTTCTTACAAATAACACTATATAATGCAGTAAATTAGAATATTTGAAGTGACTTGAATACATTTTATTATAATTAGAGTAAAATATTGCTCAATTTGACAATTTGTAGAAGAAAAAACGTGGGACTGATATTTTTACACGAAAATTCTAAATTACTTTTCACTGAAATTTCTATCAAATTTTAGCAAAAAAATTGCCAAGTAGTCAATTATTTTCGTTTGAATGCCTCATAATTGTAAATTAATGATTTTTTAAATCTATTTTAGACTATCTGATCCTGAGAAAAGGGCATAGAAAGAGGGGTTCTTTTTTTATTCCCTAGGGTACTCAACGTTGTACCCAACACCACCCGCATAGGCTTCACGCTCTTCTTATAGGGTGTATTCCGTAGCGTAACAACGTTAGTAGTGTTCAAATTTTGCCAGAAATGTACCGAGAAGAAATTCCTCAAGACTTGGTTGCATGCACTACAGTGTTGCAGAAATTAAAAGTTTATAAATAATTAGGTGCAGTTGAAAATATTAGATTTAATCTATTTAACTCAACTCTTTTTCTAAAAGACGCGGAGAATTCTTTAAATGCCCTATAATTTGCCTTAGATGCAACCAAGTCGGCATGACCGACGGGGCCGACAGTCGTATCGTCTTGAGCAATTTTTCCCGTTCGTTATTTAAGTCTGAACATTCCCAGAGGATGTGATCAGCATCCTGAATCATATATCCGCATTTACATTTAGGACTATTTGCTAACCGGCCAAGCTGGAAGAGCTGCGTTGTCCACTTAGAAGGATTTTCTGTATCGAAAGAACAGTGCATCGTTTGTACCATGTGCTAGTGGCGTAGCTAGCAGTCCTCATGTATATGGCATTGTAAGCGATTTTAAGGGCACTAGATCTTAAGCCCCAATTTTTACCTGCTAGGCGTGAGATTGAATAGAAGGCAGAAGTAGCCTTGCTCACTGATGTCTTGGCATGGTATGAAAAAGAAAGTCTGTCGTCTAGAATAAGACCAAGGTAAGTGACCTTTTGTGGGAGGTCTTTGTCTGCTAAGACCGACACCACCCTTGAGAAAAATAGCTTCATTTTTTTTGGGAGCGAAAGATAGTTTGTTGGCGTCGCCCCAAGCTAGGATTGTGAAAGCGCCTCTTTTGCTGTTTTGTCTATATCCGCGCGATTATTTGCACTTACTAAAAGTAGAGCATCGTCTGCGTAGGCAAAAATACTGCAGTCTGGTGGAAGAGAGATGGACAGAATATAGTCAAATAAAATTTTCCACAGCAAGGGACCAAGAGCGGAACCCTGTGGACGTTGTGGTGTTTCGTTTTACAATCTGTTTTCCATTTTCATATAGAACCGATCTTCCATTGAAGTAGCCTTGGATCAAGGCATAGACATTTCCAGGTATTTGTCTCAGTCTAAGTTTTTGCAATATAAGTGGCCAAGGAGCATTGTCGAACGCTCCGGCAATATCCAAAAATATTCCCAAAACATATTTGCTAGGGGAGGATTCCGAAGTGGAAAGTACTGTGGAAATTGCATCTTCAGTACTTTTGACTAGTCTGAAACCAAATTGTTTATTAGATAGTGGTGCTTTTTCAGCCAGATGAGCTTCAATCTTAGTGCACATGAGCCGTTCGAAGCCATCGAAATAGGGGTTAATAAATTTAGTATTTCCCTAACATCACAAGCACTGTTGGTCAAGAATTCAGACAACTGGCTTAAACCAGTTATCATTAGTTTAAGCCGACTCAAGACAAGACACATTTTTAAAACTAGTTCTACGGTGTTATATTATGATTAGGGTTCAGGACCAAATATTTTCTCTCGCTGAGTAATACGAGTCCAAATCTTTATTTAAAATTGTAAAATATCTATCGTTAAATGCTTTTTTATTGTTTTTTCATTCCAATAAAAATCGACTGTTTTTAATATCCAAGTGATAAAAAATATTGTCGTCGCCCTGTCGAAAACAATTATTTCTACTAAGCTTTATCAGAATTAATAATCATAGTTATTTACATTTTTCCCATCTTCTACCACATATGGTTTTTATATTAGTATATTTTCATTAATTTTCTGCAAGTTTCTCTATTAAAGATATCTTCAAGGATTTTATAACATTGTTAACATGAGTAAATAAGGTTTACAAGATCAGTGGAATAGAAAAACCATAAATAACATTGACATCTCAAGATAAGCTCGGCTCAATAAACATGATTGCTGTGGTCACCGAAGTACTTCTCGCAATAGAATATGGCAGATAATCTCATGTTTCCAAAATATTGATTTAAAAAAACAACAAAATCAAAATTGCACCATATTTTTGAATCTTAAAAAGTTCAATCATACATATTACATACTAACTAAATTTTGAAGATATCAAATAAAAATGTTTTAACGAAGAAGGGTTAAATAAAAACACTTAAATTACAGCCTTGCAAAAACGAATCAAAAAAAGACAATATTTATCTTTTAAATTAAATTATTTTATTTTATGGTGTTCACTGTCTATATTTAAATATAATATACTGTTTAATTCTAATTATGTACACATTTTTATTTATTAGGATCATTACCGATTTCGTTCATTACAAGCATATTTTACTGATAAATATTCATATATTAGTAAATAGAAAACCAATTAAGGCTAAAAAAAAGTGTAACACACAATTGGGTAAAGAAATTTGTAAAAAAATAGGCAACGAAACAATATATTACTATAAATAAATGACTTAAACTTAATGATCAATTGTTTGTTACACTTTTATAAGCCTTTCTTCGTTTCTGTTGAATAGTTTAAGTTTTAGTACAAAAAGCGTATTTTTTTAAAATAACTATATACCACAAATTCATATGGTATTTTATATTATAATATTATGAAAAGGCATTCATATGACATCAGTAATTACAAGTCATAGTTTTTTCATTTGCTTTTAGTGCACATATTAATGTCAGTTAATATGACGTAGATAATATTTAATATCATTAAAGCATACATTGCGGAATTAACAAATGGAATACACATTGAAAAAATTCTATCAATGTGACATACATATTCCACAGTCCGCACTATAAGGTGACATTATCATAATATAACATGCAACATCGCTTTCATAAGGGAAAATATTAATCAAAGGAAACTATTATTTCAGGATTCCTTGGGATTGTTTTTACAATAGATATTAATTCTAGTTCCAAGACAATCGATTCTTTATAAGTGAATATTTCAAAGCATACTGCGTATTCTCCTCCAAGAAACACCTCATCGTATTGATATTGATGTTAATTTATTCCAATTAGTAGTTATCTACGGAATTTAGTATAATCATTTGACATTTATTTATGTGATCGATAATGTCGTATAAAAAAAATTGCAGTTATATAAATATTATAAATATTATATAAATAAAATATTGAAGTAATTTTCCGTAAAGCTTGTTTAAAACAAACACAATATAGTAAAACAAGTTTTGTGTATAAGTTATTTTTTGTGAAGTATCATCAATCGTAATATTAAAAAAGTAGAGTGATGAGATTATGGTACAATTCAGACCTGCCACGTACTTTATTTTGGGCACTATTTTGACGATTACCCTTACCTAATTACGATTACCTGTAAGTCAACGCACTTCTGTTTGCGTAAATTTACCCACACCCACTCTAAAAATGCTAAAAATGGGTTGCAGCGAGAGAAACTTGATATCTACCAGGTCTGTTCTATCCCAATTTACTATGTATCAAAAAGGTCAATTTGGGCATATGAAACTCCGTGATTGCAATCCAAGCGCGTATAACAAATTAATAATACAAAGGTAGAACATTTTCTGTTAGGTAGACAGTTGATGAACATAATATATTGAATATAGCATGCTGTGGTAGTAGTCTGATACAAGTACAAGGGGTGATTTCATTAATCAATCCTGTAGAAATTATTTTATATCAAAACACTACACATAAAAGAACATCGATTAAAAATCTTGACAGAATGGGTGATATACAAATATCAAAAACAGAAGAACAAATACACAGGACCCGCGATTGCAAAACTGGTACATATTAGCGAAACTGAGATTCCGGTTTTCATGATATTTTTTAAATACGGAAATACAGGGAAAAAATTAGAACCAATAAATCAATACCTATGTCAGTTCAAGTACATCCGTGCACTTGGAATGCCTGAAGATGCCAAAAGGCGAAACCCGGGTCGTTAGCGACAAAACTCATGGAAAAGTACAAAATTCAAACAATTCAAATTTGATATTGAAATTCCATCAAGCACCCTCAGTCGAAATACTTAATTATATTAATACCTATGTATTTGTATAATATTTACAATACGGCTATTGGGATATTCTCCTTTATTTATTGCAATCCTTACTCAGGACAGTAGGAAATAGTGAATATTGTTGGAAAATTAGACTCACAATAATGACGGGCACCAATGCCTTTCTTCCCATGTAACGCAGTGGGACAGCGTTCTGGCACATTTTTTTAGGATTTTTTTAATGTTTCAAATAAAAAATTGCAAAAAACATTTTTGTTCTTCTTTGAAGACTTTTAATTTTCGGATCTTGTCTTGATATGTTACGCATTCCGAGAATTTTAGAGGAACCATAATTTGAACCCTTTAGTAAATGTACTGCAACTGCTGAAGGCAATCTGCTTAAAAGATAGGTTAAGCAACTGAGTAAACAAGCAGTTAAAAAACACTGCTGAAATAACTATTAGGAACCAATTTGCACCACATAAAGATCGGACATGGAATATAAAAACGATCCTGACAAGAAGTGATATTCGGCACTAATTAAAAAAAAAACACTGATGGACACTATCTATTCCATTTAATTGTAATGAACCCTCTTAGTTATATATTATATTTACATATTTTATTATAAATATGAGAAACATACAACTTTATTTTACGAAATTAATAAACAATTTTTGCGGCCATTGTTCGTTTTTCTGAATTTCAATCAAGCATCTCGTTGTTTTTCCTCGACCTCTTTTTCAATAATTCTAAAAAATGTATTTATAATTGAATAAAACATTACCGCAAGTAAGTAATTGATCGTTCGGTGAGAATCAGCCATTGTTCATTGTTCTTAAGAGTATCGATCGCTTCAGTAAATACGTTAGTGTTAATTGATTGTTTTTTCTTCTAAATACAGTATCCAAAAACATATTATCAATGATTGTAAATCAATTTTCACAGTGCGTTCTGATTTTAATTTTACATTTTCGTTCAATCTATAATATGTATGTACATTGCCACTTTAAAATTTAAAATTTAAACTATTTAAATTTAAATAATTTAACTAATTTAAAATTTTACTTTTTTTTTTAATTGACTGTTATTTGTATGCGAGAGATTAATAATATCGACGACCAAAATCCAAGGACATTCGTTTCACAGTACTACAAGTAGAAATTAGAAGTTTTGAGATATGGCTGACCAAAGTTTTGACACATCTCAACTATTATTTGTCTCATCTTTTTAGTCAATCATTTAGTCATTTATCTCAATTCAATTCAAATTTATTGAAACGTTACACACGAAATGATATTTCAAGTTGTATTTAAGTGAGAGATTGTTTATATTAATTTAGTTCCATTATGTTATCATCTGCCAACCGAAATTAAAACTAGTAATTGTTCGATTTTACACCCCCTCTTTGCTCCCCTTAAAAGGAAATAAAACCCAAACTCAATTTTGTAATTTCATAATTTTAAAATGTTAGAATCAATCTTGCTTCATTACTTAAGCAAACTTTGCGATAGTAAGTCTGAAGATGCCTCTAAAAGAGGCAAAACACGTGTCACAGTTAGTAACACAATACGTGGAATAATCAAAGTTAATTTAAATTTTCTATTAAAATAAACTTCCACAAAGTTACCGCCGAAGCCATCGAAAGTATAAGTAATTGTTCTAGTTGTACATTTGTGGAGTTATAGAAGAGAGATATTCGAATATAATGGGTTATTACCAATTATATTTATCTGAAAAAGTCAAGTTTTTGACTAATCGTTCTGTGGAACAAGTCCATCAATATATTTTGTGATGATAATATGCGTGAGTTAAGATAAATACTTCTAAGATCTCTTATAATACATTAGACATTATCAAAATTTCATGATGAGTTCTTGCCGATTTAAAATTCACTATTTACGACGTACAAGCCGGAAACCCAGTAAGTTATAAAACGATAATAATTTACGGAAACATTGGCATTATGTTTTCAAAAAACACATAACGATATCTCTAAAAAAAGCCATATACGATTTGATCCTGCAATAACATGTGATGCGTATTTTTAAAATTATTTTCCCAATTTAGCCAATCTTGCGTAATTGGACTTTGTAAAGCAGGGAATAATCTATTTTTGTAACATTGGTAGTTCCCTCAATTCGTCTGGCAGTCGCTAAAGGCGCCTCCTGACTGATAAACTTACCCGACCTACTGATGATCGACCAAATAAAAGGCCGTGTTGAACTAGTACGAAATAAGTTTAGTCGCCGTATTTGTCAGTCAGTCTTGCACGCGTTGCAATTTTCGGCAAGTTTCACACAACCAATAATTGTTTATCGAGACTTATTGTAATAATATATAAAGAATCAAAGAAATGAGATACTCTGGCATTGGTACCCTGTAAATAAAATTAAATAAAACGTTACATTAAATTAAAGTAGTCCTTATATTGTAGTATTGTATTTTCAAATTAGATACTAAAACAAAAAATGCTGTACGTTAGATAAATTACGCACACTTTTTAAATAGGTAATCAATCAGCAATACTTTTATTTTTTTAATTTTTACCTTTACCCTTGCATTTGAAAATATGTTCTCGAACCCCCTTGAAAATGTATAAGTATTTAGGAAACTATATTTATTCCAAGATAGTTCTTTTGTTGAATATTATACACATAAAAGGGTTGTTGTTAATTATTCATACAAATATTTGCTCTTTTTGAAAGCGCCACATGTGAGTCGTCACTTGCATTCAAGTAATATATAGCTTAAGAAGATGTACAAAATTATAAAAGTGGGAATTATTACAAATGTATATTTTATTTTTTGAACTAAAACATTTCATGAAAATACCATTTGCCATTGTCAAGTCAAACATTTTGCAAACGTCACAGCATTTTCTCTGATTTGTCAAAATACAAACATCTCCCGCATCCCTGAAAATGCTTTCTCACAACCCAGATTAAGTAACGTGTCAGAAGAATAAAAAATATCATTCAACTTTGATGAATATTTTAGTGTTTCGAAAAACCGGGAGCTAATATTTTAATGTATGCAAAATATTAAAAAATAATATTCAAATCCATTATCAATCCACCTTTTCGGGTAAACAGACACTCATGTTTAAATTAAAATATGTAAATCATTGACATTTTAGATTTTTTTTGTTTGCATGCAAGTGACATTACCGCCGCGTGGCGGCCATATGCTCCACATAGGAAGCGAACATGGCCAAAGAAGAAGAAAACATTATTTGAAAATTAACCATTCTTATCATTTGTTGATTATTCTTGTATGGATTAAGTATATGTAAATATACAAGAATGCACTATCTTCCTTATTGTAAAAATAAAGTTTATTTTTTATTACTTGGCGATTATTTTTCAAAATAACAACAGGAAATGTAAATTTGTTTTTCATCTAATGAAATACGGTTTCTAAGAATTGCGTTTCAATTTTATTATGAGAGAAAATAAAATATTCAAAAAAAGATATTGCCTTGGACAATCAAGTTCCAACTCAATCAATGATATCCAAAGCAATATCGCTAAATACTGATAAATGTATTCCTTATTTTTTTAAATAGTCTTTAGGAACAGAAAGTTTTCTATACATGATCTCAATCCTAATAATTCTCCGCTTATGCCAAAGGCCAGAAAAACATTATTTTTATTTACTCTAAATACCTAACGTTCGTATGAAAAATACATTTCTCGCCTACTGAAACTAAGTGCTTGAAAAGTGAACTATCAGTTTTCTATGTTTTTTTTGTTGTTGTAACGTCAGTTGTTAGATTTATTTGCCTCGTTTATTTTAACTAAATATTACCTCATTTAGTCAATTACTCGTCGGGTCCTACCTATGTCGCAGCGTTGTGGGACCTCACGGGTTCGAATCCCAGTACGAACAGCAATTTTTCGATCGTTTTATAGATTTCTGTTCGAAGGCACCGGTGTTTGTGATGTCGCACCCATCATTTCCGGTCTTTTAAAAACTGGGCGTAGCGACAGCGATTAGTTTATTATGAGTACTGTCCTAACCTTATTCTTCTATCCCTAGAATCCTTAAAAAACCTTTGAAAATATCTTTAAAAAAAAGGAAGTTGAGCGACTGAGTAACAAACAGTTCTCGTATAAAAAAACTTCCGTTTAGATACCTCCATTAGGAGGCCACATGCTCCACATTGGGAGTGGACGTGGATAAAAAAATACTTCATTTAAGGATTTATCAGCTATATATTTTGGACGGAGTTTAAAGGAGTACTGATTGTGAATTCACAACAAGAATTGTTCGTTTCGAGTTTTAACTTTTCTCTGGACTGTGGGTGACCTTTACATTGATGTTGATTATTTTCTAAAAACACAAGTACCCTACGGTACGCGAAAATGTATTGACATAGATGTTGACGATAGTGACAGTATTTACTATTTCGTTAGTGCACAAACTTTCTCGTATTAATGGTTTTAAAATGAGAAACTGTCCAACCCTCTTCACATAAACGAGCGGTATTGTTTATTTTTGATTTAAAAAAAAAAGAAATATATATTCAGCCGCCTATGTGGTCGAGTGGTCAACGTTGTTGGCTACCGCTACAGAGGGCCCGGGTTCAAATCCCGGTACGGACAGTTTTATAAATTGATTTTTCAATCGATTTATGATTTCTGTTCAAAGGCATGGATGTATGTGATGTCTTGAATTCCCCCCTCTCACTCATCCTATCCTATGAACGGGGCGTATCGAAAGCGATTAGCTTACCACTAATCCTGTCCTAGCCCTGTTCTTCTATCCCTACTCTCTTTGGAAAAAGAGAGTTTGAGCAACTGAGTAACAAGCAGTTCTCGTAGAAACACTTCTGTTGAGATAAACTCCATTAGGAGTCCATATGCTCCACATTGGGAGCGGACATGGTTTAAAAAAAAAATATATATATATATATAATATAGATAATAATGGTCTGAGGTGAGTCTCGATCGCGGCGGTCCCCCCATTAAATAATAGTGCGGTGCATATTTCATTCCGGTCATTGTATGCATGCGAAGCGAGCCGCGCGGACGCCTCTTTGCGATTAAACCTCTCGCTACAATAATAAACAATTTTCGCAATCGAGTTCTTTCGTAACCGCAAAAACCACGCGATAAAAAATGCGAAATAAAGTTTGATTTATATAAAGAGATAATACAAAAATCAACCTGGCAGTGTATCGCGTTCGCAAACAATAAAAATAAAATATATTTGATCGGTCTTATACAAAAACAAAATACTGAATTGATAAATAATGTGATTCCTCAGGGCTATATACTAAATTATTTGGAGCAAACGATTTTTGTAAGTGAATTCAAACATTTTAAAAATATGTATAACAAACATCTTTATTTTACATCGGTATAAAATTATACAAAAACAACGGCAATGGTATGGAATAAAATGTGGGAGAAATAGTAATATAAATAAAAAAACTGTCAATACTGTTTTAATTACAAAGTATCATTACTTTGTAATCAAAACATTTTGTTTACACCGTTTTATCATCATACCATTGTGTCCTTTGCCATTTTATAATTTACCAATATAACCGATAAACCATCCCATTATTTCACTACAAATTATTATAATTTACTACTTTACTTTTAATTATTAACAATCAGTTTACTTTGTATCCTCTTTTGAATGATATTATGAATTGCAATATAAGCAATTACAAAATAATAATAGTAGCAATTACATTTTCAGATGTTTTAGCTAGATAACATATGGAAAATGTTTGATGTTTGCCTCGACGCTAGTGATAATTAACCAGCTGACCATTCATAACTTTTTTGTCAATGATACGATTATTTAAAGCTTTGTTAAACTCGATAAGGTATAAACAAAGCAAACATATCTAAAGAAATTTATTACTGAATTCGTTAGTGTGTTATTGCTGCTGGGATTTAGAAACATTCGTGATTGAACGTAGCGACTGTCAGTGATATCGTAACGAATTCTTGACGAAGGTCGAGATTACGTACTATGTATATTGATAATCGGTACCTTAAATTAATTGTCAATAACAAAACTCAATCTTTAATTTGCTGAAATATCCACTGAAAATGTTAAAGTTAATAAGCCTTCTCTAGTTTTTTTTGTTTCGGGAATATAATATACACACTTCGACCGAGGAAAAGTACGTAGCCCACAGCTTTTTTCGATAGTTACAATGTATCCAATTTAATACACATTCTATCAAAATCATGTAAGCTACAAATGTCGAATTAGTATCGAAATTTAGCTTATAAGTTTAGTAAAAAAAGTATTCTATATAGGTTTTTCTTAAAAAAATTGTTAAATACATATTATGTGTAGTCCATTAAACGGAAGTTTATAAGTCTCCGTGTACTTCAAGGTTGTGTATATTTCATAATTTGTCTTTGGTCCAAAATCATCATATAACGTTTTTAGGCCTCCTTTAAAACGTGTTATGTGTGGGCTACGTTCTTTTTCCTTTCTAACGTTGATATGTATATTATTATAAACCTAAATAATGAACTACACAGTTCGTTATTTCCATTTCAAGTGTAGCTCTCATACTTGTAAGTTTTTTAGTTTTATGCAATCTATAATCCCATGATTTGTTTTTTTTTTTCATTTTATAAAATATAGCATGATTTTTATGAAAAACTGTGTTATATTATATGCCGGTGACAGCTTTAAATCTATATTTTTTAAATTCATACATCAAGTTCAATGTCATCATCAATAATTTCATAATAACAATACTAATGAACACCTTGATTCAATGTGCGAAGATGTTTCCACGCAAGTAAACATTTTTAAAAACCAGAAAATAGTTTTACCATACTATTATAAAATTCCTTAGGTAGAATTATTATTCATAGTTGCAGTGTTCCTATATAACGAGTCAGCGGCGACACGAGCAGAAATTAAATTAAATTTGCATTGCCGACTTCCGACAAGTGTAATGACAGGTAGCATAACATGATTTGCATGACTCTATACAGCAAGACAACGAAAATATATTGCTGTCTTTAGTCTCAATTCTAAAAGATTTGTTTCAATCTTATTTCATGATTTTAAATCTTCGCACACTAGAACAGAAAAAAAACCTTGGCATTAAGTATTTCGGAAATGTGAAAAATGACATATTAAATTTTACACAATATGCTTTAATTCAAGCGATAGCGCTCGTAAAAAAATCAGCGCATAATTAACACGTTAGGGAACAGTTTTAACGCGTGCTGGCTGATCTACACCTAAGCCACAAACCACACATTATTCAAGATCTTTCATCACCACAAAATATTTTCTATTTATTTAAGGGAACTTTAACGGCATTCTATAAAATTCTCAATGAATAAACCGCTTATAGAAAATCTACTTTATTATTGTAATATACATGTTTAATGGTCTTTCGTCTTTTACAAACATCAACTCGCCCACACAATTCACTAATTTTATAGTGTATTTTTAATTTATATAGTATGCATATATTATTATGTCATATTACGATGAAAGCTAGTGGAGTGCCCCGGTTCTCGCGTGTTTTCCTAGTTTCCAAATACAGAGGGTTAAAAACATAATATCCCGATAATTTTAGTATTAATATCAAAACATAATTAAAATATTTTACAAATAATAAATCCACTTTTATATTTTAAATGATTTTTTTCGTGTAAAAATACAAATATTAGATATTCCTGCATAATTAAACTTGTATTTTATGAAACAAATGTATATAAATATTATTTTTCTTTGCCTGCATTTCTACTGTATGTATAATAAATTGTAATTGTATTTATAATAATATGTATTTATAATAAGTTTCAAAAATAACGAAATTGTAAAATCTGACCGATAATTGCAATCACAGTTGCCAAACATCAATAATTAAACTAGCGACTAATTTTCATTACAGAAGTTTCATCTAGAAAATTATGGCGTTTTAAAAGATGTCTTTTTTCATACCAGCGCTCGGGTTACGATCATTCTAAAATAAATGTTAAACAATTATCTCCGATAGCCGTATCATTATCCCTACTTTTATGATCAATTGATACCGGCGGTTTCTAAAAACTTTGTTTCCGTTGGCATGTAGATTTGTTTGCACTTCGAAAGAAAGCTGTTGGACTGTATATTTGAATATAACATTAAATTTTAGCCACAATAGTCTAGCGGTTAAAGCTTACATGAGCGATCAAGCGTTTCCAAGATCAAAATCTGACAAGCTTAATAGAAAAAGCTATAATTTTCATGTTCATATATACTTACTTGAATATGCGTGCGTGTTATGTCATTTCGTCAATTAGAGAAAATACTGAACGATGATGCAATTTAAAAGTTTTCTCTTTGGTGGTATTTTATAACTGTAATCTAATTATTAAATATTCCTATTGGTTATTATTGTTTGTTGTTAAACAAACAATTTGTACAAAGAAAGCAATATGAATCAGTTTTAAAAAATCAAAGGAAACAACACTATAGATCGTACTTGCACTAAAGAAGCCGTGCTGAAATTAAACGTCAGTAAGAAAAGAGCGGACAAGCAATTACAGTTACCGTATTTGTATCAAATTAAATGAAAATAATTATACGCTAGAGTCGCTTGACTACCTATATTGTGAATATGCCATTACTCTTCTCTAGTGATTGATATACGCTATTGTCAATGATTATGGAGAACGTGCATTAAAAGCTAACTAATACCAGTAGGACTATATTTTTGTGCAAAAACCTTTATTTTACTACTATAAAATAAAGGATAAAAACACTGACAATATATGAACATAAAAATGGTATATAGAGCTTAGAACCCTGTTTTTATAAAAGTATTTCTCGAAGAATTTCTTAACTTAATGTTTCTTATGTCGTTGTTTGTGAAATTTATTAGACCCGGGCACCTTTGCATGCTTTTCTTTGACGCATCTCAATTATTGCAATTTATTCTTTCTTTTAGACAACTAAAATTAAAATTGGCATTATTTTAGTTTAGATGATTTTTAATTATCTAAAAAAAATGTTTCTACTCTGCAAAAATATTCTTAAAACAACTTTTAAGAATATATGTATAATGTAGGGTAAAACCAGCTTCCACTAAGCATCAACTTAAATCAGACTCCGTGTCGTATTTTCTTCGCGTTTTCCATATTCCATAATTATATATACTTTCTTTAACTTATGTGAGCAATTACCGAGTACAGTCGATCCCCCTATAGCAGGGGTTGACAAAGTGTGTCACTCGAAGTTTACGTTGAATCTACATATTATTATTTTTCTTATGCCAAAATCGTTGGTTTCATTTTTTCCCCTTTGACGAAAAATTTTATGAACCCCTGCCCTATAGCGTAAAAATTAAGAGTATGTTATATGCGACTAGGCAGGCACCCATAAAAAATTTGAGGTTAGGTTCTTTCATTTGTATTTTGTGAACTGAACGAAATCAGCAAACAAATATTTTTCCCATTTTTATATATTAAATGACCTTGTATTCAGTTGATGAAATTTCTGATTTGATCATGAATTTGCGTTTTGTAAAGAAAACCGCGCTATAGGAGGAACCGATATACGGGGACTGCTAATTTCTCTATACGGGGGATTACTGTACAGCAAAATTTAATTTGGACATTTTGATATGGGGCACGGAATAAATACACTTTTCTTTCCACGTAATTTCTTGAAACTTAATTTAGGTCGCGATCGGCCATAAATGGCAATACAAGTGACCGGTAGACCATTTGGCCATCCGTATTACAGTGGCGTCTCGTATCTGACAAAGAGATTGAGTAAGAAGTTTCTTAGACTTATTAAATTTACTACGCTTTAGCTATTCCTTAAATCCACAATTTAATCGATTATATCGTCATACACAAATAACACACATGAGTCGTTACACAATGGTGATTTTTGTCTATTAAACTATATCGAGTGCCAACTTCCGATTTGAATTGAGGAAACGGTGAAATGAGTGGCATCGGACATCGATCGCCTTCTCGCCGACTTATTATAAAATAGCGTTCGGAGATGATCGAACGGACGGACGACTTTCACTTTTTCAAAATTCACCGATTTTGAATGGACGTAATCGTTGCAGTTGTATTTTCGGTAGTCGGTCAATGTTTTCTTACTCTGACGTGTATCAACATACGAATTTTATTAATTCATGCCGTATTTGAGTACGCTGCTTTTCGGCCAGCGATGCAATCCAGCCGGTTTCCTACACTTTCTCAATACTAGCTGCTAACAATTTAAAATATTATTACATAAATCAAAATGTTGTTTTAAATAAATATTGATTTATATTGTTAAAAACACATACATAATAAAAGTTTGCTTTACTTGCAATTTTATTAAAACTAAGCCGCTGTTATCTATAGTTTTTTTTTCACAATTTGGCGTTTGAAAAAGGATAGTACTGAAATTAAAATGAATCGGTATGAAATGATGTGTTCTACCGTATTTTTTTATCTATGTCTGCTCCCAATGTGGAGTTTATGGTCTCCTCATGGCGGTATCCCAACAGAATTTTTTCTATAAGAACTGTTTGTTACTCAGTCGGTCAATCTCTCTTATTCAAATAAAGTAGTAGGGGTGGATGGACAGGCTTGGTGGTTAGCCAATTGCTCTCGCTAGGATTGGAATGGATACGAAGGAATTTTCAGTCATCACAAACACACATGCCTTCGAACAGAAATCGATA
The DNA here is from genome assembly GCA_030503985.1 of Himalopsyche tibetana. Lineage (NCBI taxonomy): Eukaryota > Metazoa > Arthropoda > Insecta > Trichoptera > Rhyacophilidae > Himalopsyche > Himalopsyche tibetana. Next base: position 99,484 of record JAPJYX010000015.1, read on the forward strand.
AACCGATCTAAAAAATGTCCACGAACCCGTGAAGTTCGGCACGGAAGTCCACAACGCAAACCGCTGCGCCATAAGACCCGACACTTTAATATTATATACATATTTAGGCACTTTTATAGAAGAGTACTTAAACACTACATGGTCATTTTTAGTCCGTATTCGCTACAAATATAAGACAAACGAAGTTTATCACCAATTATTGAAACAATAAATAATCATCAAACTTCTGTTTTACTAGATGATAATGGAATACCGATGAGGGTAGAAAATTAGCAGTCGTGGTATTCTAATCCTATTCCAGAATCGATTAACCTGAGTGAAAATAGACTACTGCACTATAGATAAAGACTAAATTTGATGAAATTTACAAACCAATGTTTTTTCTCACACTTGACTGCACAACCGAGTTAAAGTATCGTTACACGCAGTTAGGCAATATGTATAATGCCATTAAATTATATTCTGTGCATTATTATGCCATTACTAATTTCAATTATATTTTTTAAAAGTTTATAGAATACCAGTTTTACAGAATAACTCCGATGGCGATTATATTTAATACACCCGATTCTACATATGTTTTCTCGGTGTTATGAGCGTTGTTTTCTCGGACCTATCTCTGAACCGACAGAAAATCAGATACGTTCACAAACGTTTTACAAAATAGTCTTTTTTGTACTTCTCCGCATACGATATACAAGCGTTGGACAATAATTACGTCAACGCTGGTATTTAAATCGACCGTTACAGCCACGAAGGCTCAATACCTATACAAGCCTGTGCGTGTGCCGTGCGAGTACTCAAGAATATGGCAACCAACTTGAACTTGATTCAGATTACTTCCGTGCGAAATAGTTGATACAAGTACAAAATTTATACCATAAAGCAGTTCTGCTAACGACAGTATACATTTTTTATTTTTTTGCTATCAAGAGTAAACCAGTTGGAAAACTCGGCCGTCTCGTAGCATGTTTTTACAGAGGCAAAAAATTGTACCCGATATGAAAAATACTGTAATGCGTACTGGACATGCCACTTATCAAAACCGTTGCGCATATTTCTTAAATATTATAATACACGGAGTCGTTAGCGAAATATTCATTTAATGGCAGCTGTCGGAAGAGTCTATCCCAGGTCATTTTCAAACAATACATCTTTTATTTTTTGCTCTTTATTGAAGAATTGAAATGGTCCACAAGTCTTCTTGCGAGCAACAGTTCTGAAATTCTCATTTAAGCACGCTTGCAGTCCTGACATACAATAATTTTATTTTAAAGAATTGTAATAGTTTTGTATTTTATTTCCTTCAGTTTGTTGAAAAATATTTGATATTTTAAACGTTAATTATATTATAAATGTTAATTTCAATTCAGATGCAGAGTAAATTTTTAGTTCTACCACCAATTGCTGTGCATGCTAAAAATACTTGAAGGCATAAGTATAAATTACATAACATGGAAATATTTTCTTTCCTTATTTACATCCTCTGAAAGATGCGTATTGATACGATAATTTCTCTCTAATGTTACTTAATAACGGAGAGATAAATTCTTATAGCTGTCATTTATATCCAAAAGTATTTGTTACAGTGACTAGGTACTGAGTTAATTATAACGTAGTAATATACGAATAACTATTATAATATCTAAGATGCGTTACTAATGCGTTACGATGCGAATCTAATAATCTTTCCAATTTTTGATACTGTGCCTTTATAGAGTCGTGCCGAATATATTTTGGTCTTCCGATCCTTAAGCATTTCGGTGTGGTCGCCTATATTACGTAGCTCGCTCATCCGACCCGTAGAAAATAAATACAATCTTAACGTGCTTGCCAGACGGTTAAAGAAAATCTCTTCGATGTATCAATAATCTTCAAATCATCATTGATTTGCGATAATTTTTTCTTTATTGAAAATTGTCTTTATCTCAGCAATATATTTTTATTGGTGAATACCATTCTTTTTTAAATTATTCATTTGTAAATATGCGCTGCCGCATGGGTAATTATAATATCAATCGAACTAATCCGACGACCGTGTCTTGTCATAAACACAGTTGTATTGTTTTTTTATAGCGCCGTGATAAATCAAATATTTAAGAATCTTTGGTATGCTGAATGTGTTGATCATTTTAATTATATGCATCAATAATAAAATAAGTATGACTGCCTATTTTGAGTTATAAATTATCAACACCAAAAAAACTTTTAATAGCTACTTTCGTCGACAGTAATTAATATTTAAAATATTTATATTATTTTAGTATTTATTGTGCTAAGAAATATAAAGATTCAATATTATGTAAATCATAGAATTTATTTTTCTTAAGTGTGTTTATTCTGAGTTTTTACAAACACTTGAGACTCGGCTTCCGTTCTCACATGTAAAACAAGAAAAATTCTAATCTCACTGACTGACTACTATCGTTAGATCTTGCTTTAATCTCAAAAGGCAGTCGAAGCTCTTCATCAATGGCGTTCGAGGAAAATAACAAACCGTTCTCGAATTCAAAAGCATTAATAGTACATTTATTTTTTATCCATATCCGATCTCAACGTAGAGCATATTGCCTCTTAATGGAGGTAACGAAACAAAAGTTTCTCTACGAGAACTGAACAACTCTTATTTTATTCAAAGACAGTAGGGGAAAGACAGCACTAGTGATTGGCCAACTTTTCCCGTGACGCCTCGTTTTTAGCATTGGAACGATAGTGGGGATTTTATATTCATCGGAAAAAAAACAGTTTAATTGATACGAATAACAGTGATAAAGTAATTAAAGTATGTGCCCTTCTCTTTTTCAACGAGAGAGTGTTTTTATTTTAATAAACATAAATAATTTCAAGATTCCGTCTTTTTTTTATGCAATAAATAATTACAAACGATTTTAATATTGTATAACAAAAATAGGTTTTTTTATATCAATTATTGAGTCAAATGAAGCAGTAGGGAACACATCTTTACTTTCGCTTGCTATGCAAATTGACTGAACTTCATTACTCCGCAGAGAAAGAAGATGCGAATGTTCATCTTTAAGATGAATCTTAACCTATCTGTATGTTATCAAGAACACTTTTGTGTCACATAATATCGCACGTGGTAGATGAGGTGACCCTGTTGAAATCAATAAGCACTGTGGGAAAGACAATATTATGAACCACAAAGGATACGAGAAAAGCACTAAAGTATTCATAAGAAAATAATTATTTATGGTTGATTCCCAACACCATCTCTGGCGCTTGATAGTGCATATATCAAATATAGGCGGCTATATATTTGGAATATTTAATTATTCAATATTAATAAATAATATATTATTGGCAGCAGAAGAAATATTCGACTATTCACAGTATCAATTGAGGTTGACATCTCTAACGTAATATCTTAATTTAATATGAACGCCAACCTTGCAGTTATATTGGAAAAAATACTACAGACATGCCTTGCGTGAAAACAAAAGCCGCTCGCGAAAATGTTTCGTAGGCGAAAATCAGAGGTCAATGGAACACAGCGTGCACCGCTCTCTCCCCTCTCGCGTTGCATCATCAGTCTGCAGGTCACAATCACAATCATGGCTACGATGACGATTCAGACATACACATTTCTAAAGATCATTAATATTTGTATATACAATAAATAAGATTTTCTTCATTACTCTATCAGTTAGTAGTTAGACTTATTTTATTTGTCGAACTGACAGTTAATGAAATTCTATATTAAGATAGCTTGAATGTTGTTTAAATGTTGGATTTCAGTTCTCGTACAAACGGTTTGATACAAATCTAGAATAGATTATTACTAACAAACATCTTGGATTACGTATTTTTACTATAATATTAACATTTAAATCGACAATGCGTTATAGTATTTTATTTTAATAAGCATTTCTTCAATAAATTATGCATGCAATCCTGTATTTCTTTTATTATAAAAATATAACATCTGTTTTCGTAAATTGTTGTTTACATAAAATGGCGGTATGTCAAATGTCATACAAATGCTTGTTTATTATTTAAGACGTTCACAAATTTTCAACAGTTTTTATTTAAACTTTAAAAATTCTGATCCTCTCAACTTACGTTTGCGTCGAATATATTTACAATTTGAATTTGACTTTTAACGTAAAAAAAACATTCCTAGTTGTACACTGCAGTAACGCAACTTAAACTTATTTCTAAATATTAGGCCTGTTTTAGCTGCTCTGAAAAGTCAGGTCAATTGCAAATTTTTACAATGGAATGTTCTTTCCAAAATTGCACCGCTGTAAGAAGCTCTGAAAAGTAAACCGTCCAATGACTGTCATATTATGTGTTTTATATTAACACTTCCCTTACGGTGCTAAAAATACTTCTGATATGTTGCAGGCCTTTTAGGAGCCAAGTGAAAAACAATTTTTTTTAACATACGTCCTGGGTTGTTACCGTCCATCAAAGCGGGAAATGTAAAAACATGTTTTTTCACTGGGTTCTTTAAGGGTCAGCAACATATCAAAAGTATTTTTAGCAATGCAGGGGAAGTGTTAAGCGCGTGTATTTGATTGTCATTTTAAATAACACTACAATACCCGGGCTACACTTTTTTAGTATTCTTAAATTCGAATGTAATGAAGCCGATTGTAATCTTGCCCTCTCACATTTTCTTGTCTATTCAGATTTATTTGTATGTGCTATAAAACTCAATTAAAAAATTTAGATTGAAAAGTACAAGTCTATTATGAGAAATGGTATAGACAATGCCAAAGAATTGATACCGTAAATAATGCAACTTTTATTGGATTTATAAATAGATTGGTAAATTTCAAAATAATATCATACTAACGGATGAATTACTGTATTCTACAATACACTCCTTAATATCTTCATTACTTTTTCAATACTCCAAATACCTTAGTAACTATGCTTAATGATATAATACGTATTTAATATTTCTAGATATTGCCAAAAATTAATTAAAAATGTTTTTTTATCCAATTATGTTTATTTTTAGTGTCAATGGTTTATTATAAGATTCATTGTTATTTTTACTGAAATGAAGTAAACACGAATTATTCAACCGTTATTCGATTGGTGATATCTATTATTGAAAGTTCTCAATATGTTTTCTATTAATTTCTATATTAGGCTAGTCATAATAGATCATCGACGACATAGTCATTACGAAACCGATTCCGAGGGTTGCGTCGCGAAAAGATTCTCATTCGACGTACGTCTTCTCCCACATTCTTATTTTTTTTAACACCTTCAATTGAAGTAATTATTATTCAGCAGGAAATATGAATGCTGTGGGCATCATTTCATTGTTTGATTGTTGCTAAATGTTATGTTGGTTTGTAAGCTATTCTAAGTGCCAACTTATTAATAACGTGATCACGTCAAATCGATCCTTCAGATAACACCCCTAGTAAAATTGAAACATAAATTGGCCACCCAATATTCCAGAAGATACCCAATACGCTCGGCTTAGAGCTACTCCCAAAAGTCAGTTTGGAACTGGACAGGCTTAGTACCACATAACGAATATTTTTAAAAAATAATTGAACACCAACAATCAATATTTATTTGTAAGAGATTTTTATTCAATGTTTACTAAAACCAAAGCTTATAGCTGAAAGAATTTTCATTTAAAAATTATTTAGCTAGAAACATGCGTAAAGTAACATAAACATTGTGTTTGAATCCGCCATAGAAATGAAAATAGCTAGGAAATTAAGAGCCTGCTTCACAGTCGCCGGATCTTTTCATTAGGAAAAAAAACATACGCATCTTGAAAGTGTTCGGCGTGTATTCCGTAAACTTTTACAGATATGACGAATCGTTTGCTTCTTCGCAATCGTTGCTCGTTCTTATGTTTCTTTTACATACTTATCAAACAATACACACTTTATTATGACAATATTGAGTTCATCACTAAGTGTAAAAAATAAATAATCATGTGAATCTTATGTACTTATTTCGTAATTTTTTATACACAAGGATTTGCGAAAAACGTTATACTAGTAAAACAACTGCCCACTCATCATTTCAAACTTTATTTGGTGATTGACCTACTTTTGACGTACTAAATTCATTGGAATCATATAATGTGACGCATGCCTCAAAAGATCGATATCTCAATGTTCATGTTTATTTTTTTACTATCTAATGGTCAGTTAGGGAAGATTATTTGAAATACATATAATTCCAATCCAGCAATATTATAACTATAATCCATTTAAAAGTATTAATTTCTTTTGCAATGCGACTATATAAATGCAAATAAAAAAAAACAAGTTACCAAGGACGCATACAGAGCCAGTCCAACAAAATGGACATAATGTATGTGAACTTAAGGCACAGCGCGATAATTTGGATTACTACCAATCATGCCACGGTGTCTTTGCTGCAACAAACAGGCTGCTGATACAATTTTGGGGATGAAATACTTTTTTTTTAAACCATGTCCGCTCCCAATGTGGAGCATATGGACTCCTAATGGAGTTTATCTCAACAGAAGTGTTTTCTACGAGAACTGTTTGTTACTCAGTTGCTCAACCTCTCTTTTTACAAAGAGAGTAGGGATAGAAGGATAGGGCTAGGACAGGTTTAGTGGTAAGCTAATCGCTCTCAATACACCCTGTTCATAGGATAGGATGGGTGAGAGGGGGGAATTCAAGACATCACATATATCCATGCCTTTGAACAGAAATTCATAAATTGATTGAAAAATCAATTTATAAAACTGTCCGTACCGGGATTTGAACGCGGGCCCTCCGTAGCCGAAGCCAAAACCGTTGACCACTCGACCACACAGGTGGTGAAATACTTAATATTCTTTAATAGTCTTTCCGATATTTATCTAAAACCTAACATTTATATTGTCAAAAATGGCAGAATTGACATTTTTTTCTCGACTATAATAACGCCCTAAGCTTTATTATAACAAAGTAAAATCAAATATACACGGATAATATGTATACGGTTCTATTTTAAAAAATACTCTCAACATACTCCACCATTATGTAGTGATATGCTGCTATGGGTTTGCACCGGCTCTATCGAGCCGGTCGCTAAAATAATTTTGGTTCAGAGAGCTGGTTCTTAAAATACGGTTTGTTTAATTATCTAAATTCCGACATCGATGTTCTACACGACCACAACACTTGATCCAATAAGGGTAAAGTAAAAACTAGCGGCCGTTTTTTTACTATTTTGTTTGCATATATCTATGTAAGTACTCGTACGTGAGTCACACTCGCAATTTGCGCAATTGATTTCAGACATTATATCGATTATATTTTCTAAAATTAATGGCGATGAAAACGCTCAAAAATATTATAAGCACAATTGCAATAAGCTCTGCAGAGGCGGAGCGAAGATTTTTGTTAGTGAATACTATTTGTAGAGGCAAATTGAAGAATTCGACATAAATCTGAGTTAATGACCATTAATTTGATAGTTTTTCCATTGATTTCATGGAATTCCACACCATTAGTTAAATCGTGGCTCAGCAGTCACCATCACACAGCGAAGATAGACGAATAAGACCCGTCACGGTTAAAGTTTCGAATGAAAATAAAAACGATATTTGGAATGAATTTATGTCATGTATAAATTATGTAATGGAAATAAATAACTTTATTATAACTTATGATATATTTTTTTAATTTGAAAAAAAATGTTTAAAAATTGGCGGTTGGTGTATGCCAACGTACGAGCCGGTTGATAGAATTTTAGCAGCACATCACTCTCCTTATGGTATATTTCAAACCTTCTATCACAATTTGGCAAATCATTACGCATTCATACTAGAAGTTATACAACTGAAAAAATCCCGATGATCCAAAGGAAACATCTGTCATTCACGATGCTATCTGTAAGTTGCAAGTTATCATTACAAGGATTTGCATCGCGAGAAAATATTAGTCACTATGAATTATCGCACGCACTTATTTTAGCCATTAAATACAATTTAACTTATTTTAATTAATTGATTGATTCTATGGATAAACAGATAAAATTGAATTTTTTTTTTTTTTTAATAAAAATCTATAATATATACCTAAATATTGATTTTATTCATATACAATATTAAAAATGGTTTCGTCAACCATAAATAGTGTGTGGAATTAATTTTATGTCTTACTCTTAAAATTTTCGTTAGATTATGTTAATATGAACTTGTTCGACATTGAAAGAAATTTTTGGTAAAATAAACTTAGGTAAGCATTTCGAAATAATGTCATTGATTTAAATTTAAAAAAAATATTGCAACTATTTTTTCTAAAAAAATATGAGCATTGATTAAAAAACATTAACTCTTCTACTACTTTGCATAAATTATTGTATTATATTAATAAAAAAAAAATACCACCACAAAATTTATGTTGATATGCTATTTAGAGCTCGAGAGCTAATGTTATAATGGCCAGGGCTGTACTATTCTGAAGCAATTTATTGAATTATTAGAAGGTACATAAATAAAAATCGAAAAAAAATATTGTTTATTTGGAATCATATGTATTTTTCAAGACGATCTTCTTTTTCCTGGACACGCCAAGTCTTACATTGTGTAACAATCTTTTTCTACGACTATTTTTTTATATCGTTAAATTAATCAGCTGTGATTCTTTTACAATTACTATTTTTAGACAAATATGAAAAAATATATATTCATGTCCGCCCCCAATATGTCTTCTTAATGAAGGTCTCTAAACAGAAGTATTTTATACGAGAACTGTTTGTTAATTAGTCGCTCAACCTCTCTTTTTCAAAGAGAGTAGTAGGGATAGAAGGATAAAGCTAGGACAGGACTAGTGGTTAAATAATCGCTCTCACTACAGCCATTTACTAAAAGTTTGGAAAGGGTAGGAGGGAATTTTTAGACATCACAAACACCCATACCATCGAACAGAAATCGATAAATTTCTGCTCGTACTGGTACTCGAACCCGTGAAGTCCGGCACGGAAGCTCACAACGCTAACCGCTGCGTCATAGGACCCGATGGCCCTTTTCGCACTATTTAATAGAAATTATCTAATTAAAAAATTAAGATTTTGTAAATTATTTTTTTGATTTTATTTAAAAAATAGCACAAAAAGTTTTTTGTTTTGAACTGTCGGAACACAAATTAAGCAACATACATACTCGTTTACAAATGAAACTTGACATTTGAGTTGAATCAAAAAAAAAGTTACATCATACCATATAATAAATACAGCAGAACAGTTCAAGAAGAAATATTCTCCATCTTATAAATTATAATACAATGTTCTTAAAAGTTTTAATGGAAATGGCTTTATTAAGGTTTGATCTTACTTACTAAAACACCTAGTTGGAAAACGTTATATTGTTTTAAGTAAAAAATAGCTTTTTCACAGTTTTTTCAGAAATAATTATTTTAACATTTGTTACTGTTACTGTTTTGAAAATGTATAAATACAATCAGAATCATGGTCATATGTATTGGCTTGTCAATTCGATCCCAATACTCGCCCGGTATTGTGATCTCAACTAACCGTATTTTTTTTTTGTAATCACGGTATTGATATTTGCAATATCGGTATTGGTAAAGGTATTCATCCGGTATTGCAATCTCTGACCATGACGGCTTCTTTCGGTAAATCATCATTTTTATCTGAAACGTAAATAATGTTAGAAAAACATAAAGTATGCATGTTTAATTTATTTTTTGTATATGTAGCTCATATGCTGAGCAAATCGAATAAATAGTTAATTTTTCAAATCACTGTATCACTGGAAAAACAAACAATTCCATGCATAAAATTAGAGATTAAAAGATTGCCTTAGAAGATTTTGTACAAATAAGTTATAATTGTTTAGGCATTCATAAATTTATTTAGCATAACTTTCCTTTATGACAATGTATTGAAGAAAAAACACACTGTTTGAGAACCATATGAATAAGATAATACTTATAAAGTAGAAAAAAACACAAGCAACATATAGAAACTGAGTGAGTGAGTGGCGACTGAAATTCTCATGAGATTTTAAAACCTTGTTATTGCCTCACACATTAATGAAATTACACATTATTAATAATAATCATTTGTTGTTTATAAAATAATAAAAAAAAAAAATTTTATTTCCAGGTATGCTACGATAACTTCTTGACCCCGACAAAATTTCACCTCCTAAAGTGTAGTTTGTGAATGATACTTGAATCGAACGGAATAATTGACAAAAACGACAATGGTGAAGTTGCTGATTGTGTCGTGGTTTCTATTGCTGGTCACATGTGCGGCGGGTCAGAATGAGGATAGCGGTACGCTGTATGACTCCCGTTACGACTATGTCGACTTGGATTCCATAATGGATAACAAACGACTCATCAGAAACTATGTCGAGTGCCTCCTTAATCAGAAGCCATGCTCCCCAGATGGAAAAGCGTTAAAACGTAAGTATCTCTTACTATCTGCACTTGGTCTTCCAACTTAGTTTTAACTGAAAAAGTTGTCAAAGATATTTTTATTTAACAGCTGACGCCAATTCACTATGTACTTGACAAATATACTTAAAATAAAAAACAGTACATAATACATCAACATATTTATAAAAATATTTTGGACATTTCAAAAAAGTAAAAAAGTAAAACCTAACTAATAGGTCTTAAACATTGTTACTGAAAATGTCCACTTCTCTAGACAATGAATTGAGCATGTATATTCTATTATATAAACAAATGTATTTGTATTTTTGAACATCTTTGATTCGCCTTAATTGTTTATTCTTTTATAATAATTGAAAACATATTTTATAATTTGCATTAAAAAAAAAATATACCGGTTACCAAGGTTTTTTTATCGTGGAAATCGAAAACAAGTCGATGATTTATCTAGCTAATTAGAAGTCCTATTGTTTGCCTTAGATGTCACATGGTATATATTAAATACAATTCAACTTTTGACTAGGGCCACTTTGGGTATGTCGTCGGATATTACTGCTCTCTTTAATCTTTGAAGGCAGAAGTTCCCGGTTAATTATCTTTTAGGATGACATTAAATAAGTCATAGGTTCAAACGTTTGTTAGAGTAAGTTTTCTTCTTCAATGACCGGTGTACACTCAAGGTCAATTATTTGAGTGAGGTGTAAAAGTTCTCAAAAATACAGATGATTGAAAAATCACGGCAGGGGAAGAAAGTATATGGAGAAACAACTGAAACTAATAAGAGTTAGGATTCACGTTGCTAGATTTAAGTTTGATTCGTTTGCATTTTCAACATTGTCAGTTTTTTTCGTTCTTTTCTAACAATTAATTAGAATTTATGTAATTTGAATAAATAATACCATTTATATATTTTTTATTTATAAACTCCAATCATATTACGTATTCCTAACTCTTTTTATATTTGGATAATTGATTGAGTTTATTATTTCTGGTTTTTTCGATAATGCATTTGATTGCTCACGCCAGTAAATTTCTGATTTTCTATAATGCAATAATCGTTTAATACAACGGGCTTACGGCTATTTTATATTATCGATTAAATTAGATAAATCTTGGCGTGTTTATTTGAGTAACAAACGGTTCTCGCGGAAAAATTCTTATGAAATACCTCCATTAGGAGACCATATGTTTCCACGATAATTCAACAGCAAACAGTGTGTCAAAGCGACGAATTTCAAAAAAGAGCTGTTCAATCATCTCAATGTTGTCAAATATAAATATGGTTCATCGAAAGTTAACGCAAGAGATACAAGAATATCTTATTGCAAATTGAAAGTCGCAACACCGTCTATTGGAACCCAGAAACATCGCAATACAAACTATCACTTCAGTGTAACATCGACTGTAATTAGCAAAGACTGTAAATAATATTGGAATGTAGATTCAGAAGAAGAATGCTAAAAATAAATAATTACACATTCATATTTCAAAAGAAAAGAAGTAAATCGTATAGGTTATTCTGACGCAAAGAAGGAAGCACAAACGAGCACACGAGTTGATATTTAGTTTTCATTCAATCATCGTAATTACGTGATTATTAAAAAAAACAGGCTTCACTTAATGCGAGAGAACATTGCATTTATCATCACTTTTTGCAGCGTCAATTTGTGCAACATTTCTCTACCCATTTTATTTTCAATGGAAAAAAAGAGAAAGATATTTCTATATAAATGTATGAATTGATATGCAATATGTCAAAGAACTATCGGTACCAAAATGATATTGATGCAATATAACATGTTTCAATACACGTATGTTTATGGATCGATATTACTTGTATTTCTTTCGTCATTTCTAATCTTTTTCAAAGCTTTTTTTTATATGTATAGTATAAATAAGTTTCCAGAAAGTTACAGCCGAATCTAACAGAGATATTTTTACTTATCTCAACTGAAAATATTCAAAAAAAAAAAAAACAAAATACACGACACTTTTTATCTACGTATTATAAAATTGAATAGAAATATTTTGCATGATCTTGCGTCGTGCATCATTGATAAAGTGTAGATTATTCTTTGCAATAATATTTACAAAATACTCAACTCTGTAATGTATATATCGCTTTCTCTTTGCGAGTGTTTTGACATTCTTGCGTTAAATTCATTTATTGATTAGAATGGGCCATCGCTACAAATCATTTTGACCGAAATTCTTAATTTTAACGTTTCAAAAAACCATTCATTCGGGAAAACATATTCATTGCCATACGAAAATGATTTATTAATTTCAAAATGTCCATGATATACATTTTTCTCTATTAAATACATATATTAAGATATTGTTTATTATTTTCCTTATAATTTTTGATATTGATCTATTCGTGTTGATGAATGAAACATTTCATTTAAACAATCTGCCACTGTTTTTTTCTGTGGAAATATCTAAATAAATTGATACTTTTTATTTTATGATGTGTATTTTTTTTTTATTTCATTCACCTTAACTCTATTATAATATGCTCAAAAACAGCAAGCATTTAACTTCATAAGAATTTGGTAGATGTGTTGCGGCATCGATATCATCAATGACCATAGCCAGTATGTATATTTTTTAATCCCTTGTAATTACATCTATTAAACATACTAAAAAACGCGTTTCGTTTTTCAAGAATTAAATATTGCTGTTATCTATTTTGGCGCCGGAATAGTGACATTCCGAAAAAGCTACTTACTAAATAATTAAATTCTTGTTTTTTCTGTTAAATAAATATTTGATTTATACATTGCAGAGAATAAAAGTTTCAACTTTCTTCTAAAAAATGCGAGAACATGAGAAAATTAATCGTGAGAAATTATGCAAAGAAGAGAAGTCACAGCATTAAAAAAATGTTGTATCTTCTAAATTTAATTGCTTAATAATTAGTAAGGCGAATAACTTTCATGTATGAAAATGATTTTATTTAATTAGTATAAACGCTTATAAGCTGGCTAACTCCTTTACCATATAATATTTTTTTATTTAATTACCAAATAAACATAAATGAATAAAAAACAATATTCGTGTTTATGTAGAACAAAGAAACCCCAATTCATTTTTTACTTGTATCAATGTGAAACGTATGGCCTCATAATAGAGGTATCTCAACAGAAGTTTTGCTACAAGAACTGCTTGTTACTCAGTTGCACAACCTTTCTTTTTTGAAGAGAGTAGGGATCGAAGGATACGACTAGGACAAGACTAGTAGCGAATCACTCTCGCCCCGCCAATTGTAGGGTTGAAAGGGCTGGAAGAATTAGTACTCGATCCTGTGAGATCCGTCACAGAAGCCAACCCACGTTGACCCCTTCGCCTTGTACGCAGCTATAAAAAATATAATCATGACTAAATACATCTAGTCGGGTCCTATGGCTCAGCGGTTAGCGTTGTTGGCTTCCCAGTACGAAAAGCATTGTTTTTGATCGATTTCTGTTCGATGGCATGGGTGTTTGTGTGATAATATCACCTGAGTCTTTCGTTATTAATCCCTTGTTTAAGATTTGTTGTGCTTGCTTAGTACGTTTTTTATATAAAAGATTGTCTATAAGAGACATATCATAACCATTGTTAATGGCGATTTGTTTGATGATTTTTAATTCAAGATCAAAATTTAATTTATTCAAGGGAATACTGGCGAGACTTGTCAGTCTTGAAACTGCTAGAACCTTAAATATAAGAGTGGCTGAGCATTTAGCCGCTTCTCGCTTAAAAAAAGATACCTCCACCTTCGCCAACCATTTAATTCTTGAAAACCATACGTTTAATTTTGACTCAGGTATTGATTTGTTACATACTAACAGGAGCGAGTTTAAATTATTTTACCAAGAAATCTTAGAGATTAATTGAGCTCAGCTCAACAGTTTGTCAATTTTAAGCGAGTAACTTTATCTACCAAATTCTCCATTGTTGTACCCCTTTTAAATAATTGTCATTTATTACTAATTCAAGCACTTGCTATCATTAAATATTAATTCAAAGGCTTAAAAACAAATCAATTCATTAATAATAGGTCGGATAAAACCCTAGATTTATTTTAAACATTCCTTTGTTATTATTTGGTCATTAATGTTTTCAAAAAATCCCCATAATTATAACAAACCCACTTAATTCATTGAAAATTGTATACATTCAATTTTCGCTAATTTACATTTTAATAACCTTTTAACTTAGTGATCTACTTATATTTTTGTATATAAACGATACAAACTGTTTACTACGCGTCAGTTCAAGTACATCCGTGCACTTGGAATGCCTGAAGATGCCGAAAGGAGAAACCCGGGTCGTTAGCGACAAAACTCATGGAAAAGTACAAAATTCAAACAATTCAAATTTGATATTGAAATTCCATCAAGCACCCTCAGTCGAAATACTTAATTCGATCAATTCTAGTTGCAATGATCAATCGGCTTTGTTGATGAATGCCGAGAAGGGGTTGGAAAATGTTTTAAGCAACAAACAAAGCGTGTTTTGAAAACGATTATCTAAAAATATACTTAACGTGCACCACAGACGGTACTCCCGGTATTCCCGTTAAAATATAGTCATACTAAATAATTAATAATAGTATTCAATTTTCTATCTGTTACGATTCAAATTATAAACCTTTGTTACTGCATAATTTTTTCACATATCAAACACAAATTTTTATCATATTTAATGAAACATTTGGTGATGAAGTACTTGTTATTTTGGGCCGCAATAAATGCCATTTCGGGCCTTGGTTTGTGCATCACTGCTTAAGAGAATTGAATGGAGTGTAGGAAATTGATTGAGACGGCCAATGCTTACCCTAAACTGTAGCGCCAAAAAGAAGAAGATTATATTGTAATCCAAATTTGTATATTGATTGAAATTACTTTATAATTAGTAAAAAAAAACCAAATCTGCTCATTTTTTGAAACTTTTTATCGTATTGACATCGATTAAATTATCGTATTGGTTTTAATCGGTATACATTGTACAATATTTCATTATTTTTAAAAACAATATGACGATATAAAACGTTCTAATTGCCAGGAAATAATTTATCCGTATAAAGTTTGATTTTTTTTGTCAATGTCTATTTTTTTGATAGTGTTAGTTATATTATACGTGTTGGTTATTTTGAAATGCGTGATACGTCTCAATAAATCATTATTAAATGCATTTATTTCAAAATATATACAAAGTAATTTTACTCACGCAAAAAAAAAGTTTGCTTTCATCATAAGTTTGTTGTTTTTTATTAGGACCCATAGAATTATCTGATTTCGTCATATATGACTGATTTGTATGAGAAATACCAATACAGTGACCGCCGCAAAAAAGACTTCTAACTAATAATTAGTCTTTGATATTAGAAATCGTCCATCAATTGTATTGCACTGTGTATGTAATGATGGTGATATTAATTGTCCAATTGATTACAAACTTAGGTTTTTTTCTTCCATGAAAATGTGTGTGACTGACTTAAAAAATCGCGCTTCATTAGTTAAATGAACTACGATTACCAAAAATATAAGTGCTGAGAAATTCTGTAGATAATGAAATTGAGACCGTGTACTATTTGTGACACCTGCTTCATTCACCTCACGGACTGGTGAACGTTCACTTTGTGAAACAGTTCACTATCACAACAATATCTGACAGGTTTTTTATGCCAGGCAAACTTTTTGATAATCTGTGAACTCCGTTTTTAATATCTATTTTAATGTCACAAAAAAAAACTATCAAATTTTAAAGTTTTTGTTGTTATTGCATTGAAAAGGTAAAACAACAAAACTAAAGATTTTTTTTCGACGTAATTACCGTTTATTTCTAATGCTGTCTAAAAACCTTTATATTATATATGGTTAAATAAAAAAATTCTTCGTAGTATTTAAATATTATTCATTAAATTTACAAATCATTTAAGTTTTCCCATACTAAAAAAAATAGATATTTCTCAATCGTACTGCGAAATTCAGTACTTTTAAATTATTCGCTAAAAATTTACGTTTAATCCAACACGAAAGGCCAAACGGTAAAATTCAAATAAAGTAATATAATTTGGTTTATTGTATTTATCTGTATTGCATTTATTTCAAAGTATCTTATTACTTGTAAAGGCCAATACAAAATATGAATACCAATTATTTTGCAACTAAGCTTTTGAAAAAGTAAGTGAACTAAATTAAACTAAAATTATTCTAATTCATGGATATTAGAAGAATTTGAATTTATAATAGCAATATAATAAAAATCTAATATTTTTTATTACTATTATTTTAACCATGTCCGCTCCCAATGTGGAGAATATGGACTCTTAATGGAGTTTATCTCAACAGAAGTGTTTCTACGAGAACTGCTTGTTACTCAGTTGCTCAACCTCTCGTTTTCCAAAGAGAGTAGGAATCGAAGGATACGCCTAGGACAGCACTGGTGGTCAGCTAGTCGCTCCGTTTATAGGATAGAATGGGAGGGGGGGAATTCAAGACATCACATACATCCATAAATCGATTGAAAAATCAATTTATAAAACTGTCCGTACTGGGATTCGAACCCGTGGCCTCCGTAACCAAAGCCAACGACGTTGACCACTCGACCACACAGGCGGCTATTACTTAATTGATAATGTTCAATCACTTTCATTGTCTTCACTGTTAATTCTTGGTGGAAACTAGATAGGCATCATATTAAAAAATAAAACCATTGCACACTTTTCCATAAAAATCATGTTCTACTTAACAAGAATATTATCAACCGCTCATTGTCCTGATGTTTATTTTTAAAAAATGTGAAATTAATTGTAACTAACCAAAAATTATACATATGCCATTTTTTTGTCTAACAACCCTATAATCGTCTCATGAATTGCTCTTTCGTAAAAAGGAATTATTATTTATGGTTGTCACCCTTGACAATGCATTGATAAGAGAATGTTTGTTATTTTTCCGGTGAATTATTAATTTTTCGACACACAGACCGAGTTGTAATTCTTTACCTATTTTAAATGATACGTGCATCGTATTTAATATATTTTTTAATTAAATTTTCATAAAAACAGTGAATATTCTTCAATTCGCTTTTTACTGTTTTTCAATGTAGTAAGTAGGAATTAGTTGTAATAATTAACTCATTCAAATTTAATATTGGAATTCCACCAAGCACCTTCAGTCGAAATCTTAAATTACATTAAAAGTTATTACACTCGGTCCTGGGTGTGATGGTTTTTCTCCTCAATAATTCTCATCGTATTTGTCTATTGTAATTTTAATGTTGCTAATATAATCTGCTGCCATGACTATTATAAACTGACATATAAGTATCTCGAATACGTTTTTTTTTTATCAAAGTATGAATAATCCTCGATGAAAATTATGAAATACCTGAGAGGCGTATTAGAACTATTTGTACATACGTATAATATGCAATAGTGGGATAAATATGATCAAGTCTATCAATGGCCATAGAATTATTAGTAGTGAAAAACTTATTTTATTGCCAAGACAAAGAGATAATAAATATAACATTACCATATTTAAATGATTATCTATTACCTACTTAATTTCCAATACTTTCAAATACTACTAAACATTGAATGTATGTTAAATTACAGTAAATAAGTAGTACGCTTAGTAAAGTAGTTATTACGCTCTTACAAGTAAGTAGCCGTAAAATAATTTCATATCAACCATTATACATACTCGGTGTCCTCGCGTGGCTTAACCCGGATACTTATTGGCATCCATGATTGAATGGCAACAGCAGTAAACAGGAACTGAGGATATTGCATTCACAATAAATCGTTTCATCAATATCTCAAATTTTAAGCCAATATTATGTATCTATCTCCATTGCTAATTTGAGTGAAAAAAAACTGATTTATTCGTTCTGGCAGAACAACATATTTTTACCATAAATACCTGATTTGAAAAATCACAAATCTATATTCAATTACCATCAAAAACGATACGGTGTTTTATAATAAAATGGAATTTACATTTTTTTAATTTCTTAAAAATCAGTTGGAGTCATGTTTGTCATGTAATAATAAAGTGATTTTTCAACTGAAACCCATATATGTACTCGAACGGGAACTTGATCGCGAGTATATGTAGGTTTACACATGTTGAACTATGTATATGGAAGCAAGTTTACTAATTAATATTTATTGCATAGTAAATAACTAAACGATTTAACATTACCAGTTAATAAAATTTTACTTTGCATGTCAACTTAAGATTTTTATGTCATTAAACAAGTATCGTTTATTATGGTTACAAGTATATATTTTGTTTTTAATGTATTTATTTTGTTGAATTGATGTATTTTGGTTTAAGTAACTTTGGTATTATAAACACGAACATTTCTGTCTGATCGATCGATTTGGCCGATCAACTAACATCCGAATAGACTCCAAAAAAAATCAGTGGAGCTACTATTATTGCTATAGTTGTAGCTAGTGTAACTTCTTCAAAACCTATAAAAAAAATCTATCCCAATCTCAATGAGAAGTGTTAAGGAACTGGCCAAAACAATAATTCAATTTTTACGTAGAAGCTTTAGTGAGTTCAAACGCATAATGAAGATCGAATCTAAAATGAAATGTGATAAAAAGTAAGTGTGATACACTAAAATGAAGTGTGTACAGTGTTTGCTAAATTAAATTATCATAATAATTGACGAATTAAACTAAAATTAAGATAATTATGTATTAAAAGCTTGTATTATTTAACGCATCACCCGGACACATTTAAGCTTATTTTAAATACCAAGGTTAGAAATCCGAGATAATACATTCGCCAAAACACTTTACGGGAATCTTCTTACGATTTATATATTTTTTTAAAACGAGCTTATTTTTTATTCTAACAGCGAGTTTTAGTCGCAATATATTATTACTAATAAATTGCTTGAGCTTGATTGATGATGCGATTAGTATAATTATAGGTATGGAATCTGGTTTTCAAAAGCGAAAGGACGTAACTCAAATATTTATTTTTTATATACGAAAAAAGTTTGTTGATGATTTTGGACCAAGTCAAAATATTTACCATACACTACCTGTAGTGCACGAAGACTAATAATCAGGTGTTTTATTGGCTTCATCTAATATTAATTTTAATAAATTGCAAAAGAAAAATCATTTTTTATGTCCTTTTTCCTTTTCGCCACTTTCACAGGCCCTTAATTTTCAAAACCTAAAAGCTAAATGTAGATACCAGTTCGGCATTTGCGGCTTACATTCTTTTACTATAACGTGTATTAAATTGTACGCATTGTGATTATTTATAAAAAAACTATCTGTTTTGAAAAAACTGTGGGTTACGACCTTTTTATTTTCTTCGATCTATATTATAGACAAAGTTGTATATATTAGCAATGGGACTTCGCCAAAAATCCATTCTTCAATTCCAGGAATCGTTGGTATTGTGACTAAGCTCTGATTAAAAAAGTAATGATTAATACTACGTCAACTGTTTAAAAATAATCATTTACTTTGTTTTGTTTTATATATGATATGTAATAAAAAAATAAGGATAAAACGAATCTTAAATATCGTCACACTGAAACCACACTATATTAAATGAACAATCCAATTAAACAACAAATAAATTTAATCCAAACACTTAAGTCGCATTAAACCAGTGTTTCTTAATTGTATTGAACCCAAACCCCTCTTAACTGCAATAAAACTAATTAACGCTGCTCTAGATTTATTGAAATAACGGCCAAAATATTGTTTAATGGTTTTAATGCAGAAGACTCGGATACACTAACTCAAATAAGTGAACGGGACAAGGCTTGGTAAAAATATGTAATCACCAATTGAGACTGCAACAGCGTCGTGTAAATTTTATAAATGTCAACGATTTTAAAAACTATAGACGTTTTGTTAGGAATGACCCGTTGACAAACACTGCATCAAACAATGCCATAAAATTTTGATTTTTATAATTTTGAATGAATTTCTCATTTAGACAATAAAAAAATGGAATTTTCCCACTTGATATGATATTTAAGTTTTTGCCAGTAAGTATTAGTTTAGTCTTATTTTTCTGAGCACATGAAGAATAAAATTGAATCTTAATACGAAAGATTTATACTTTAAAGCTCAAGTCACAGTAGCGACAGCTCAGTAAATTGATTTTCAATCCATATGTGGATTTGTTTTTGAACCAATGGATATCTGAGATGTGTAAATTTCTTCTCATTCATCCAATCCTTAAAACGGGATGTAGCAAGAGCGGTTAGCTAACCAACAATCCTGTCCTAATTATATCCTTACTCCTCTCAAAAATGATAGGTGCGGTCACTCAGAAAAATTATCTCTCATAAATGAACTTTTCTTAGAATAAATGAATCTTTACTATGAGTCTATATGCAACATATTACAAAGATTTGAATTCAAAGACTAAAAAATGATCCAACTTGTAGAGTTAACTCAATACTTTATTTTCCGAGAAACTAAAGCCCGGTTATATGACAGAGAATCAAAATACCTTCCTTCCTTTCCGTTTTCCTTCCAAAACTTACCAAAATCTTAGTTTTTTTTTCTTAAACAGAGAAAATCAGTTAATTATTTAATGCTAATAAATTAAAAATAATTATTTTTAATTTATTACTACAAGGACCGGCTTCTTTCATTACGAGCTATCAGCATGTTTTCTCACCTGTTAAAAATGCTGATCTTAAAAATTACATGTGGATTAAAAACAAAATAATGTTTTAATTTTTAATATAAAACTTTTTTCACCAAGTTCACATTTAATGTGATTAATTTATTTCTCGGTATCATTCCTACGAAGTTTTCTCAGACAATTTATTATATTTCTTGAGTTTAATGCCACTGCAATTCCAGTGATGAAAGTCTTCCAACCGTTTAGAGTTGAAATGCTTCATTAAAAGTTTCAACGCTAGTCACTGATATCGGACATTGTTAATAAAATATCAATCAATGCTTATTGAATATAATATATTACATGTTGTGTATGTATGCAGTGCGAAGGCAACCCATACGGAAATATAGAACGCGTTAAATAACAAAGTATGCTTGACTGTGATATCGTATATGAACTAAACAAATAGACGGGTAAGAAACGTTATTGGCTAATGTGAAATGGAAAGTGACTTTTATTGATGAAGCGAAGTGAGGCGGTATTAAACGAAATGGCATCGGCACACTTTTTTGTGCTATTTGTTATTGACTCGATCGAGTAGCATTAGGCGAGTTCAATACTTTGCCTATGTGGGCTTCACATAACTCTGTTTATGTTAATCAATATTTCAAAATTTAAATTGCATTTATCTATGTATTAAATACGTACAATTTTAAAAGTGTTGTGTTTCTTTGGACGATATAATATAATTCAATGGTGAAATACTTTATTCACTTTAAAAAATATCCATAAATATTAAAAGTAGTCGATATAATGTGATCAGTTTTTGAATAAAACTTTTGATGAAATATGCTAAATAACTTGTATTTAAATAAGTCAATAATTCGAAGAAAACCGAACCTCATATTCTATCTATAAATAAATACTCACTTACGTAACGCCGCATAAAGATATTTCAAAATATATTTTCTTTTGAACTATTTAATATTTCAAGATAATAAAAAAATTCTAACGGCTTATTCGGGATAAGTATCAATATTATGACTCGATGGGAGAATTCCAGAGCAGGGAAACTTTTTATTTTTTTCCAAATGTAAAATGGCAAATGAAGATAACCAAACTTTTGACTCCTAATTTCTGGACCAGCCAATTCATAATTGACCACGGTTACTTCGCTGCAAAGCTCTTCCAGCTTGGCCGGTTAGTCAATAGTCCTACTTGTAATTGCAGAAATATGATTCAGGATGCTGATCACATCATTTGGAAATATCCAGACTCGAATATCGAACCGGAAAAATTGCTCAAGACGATCCGACTTCAAGACCTTCAAGAATTCACCGCGCCTTAAAGAAAAATAATCGAACCCAATAGATAAAAGCTTTTATTTTCAACTTCGCTAAATGTTTTACTAATCATTCTGCACACTGTAGTGCATGCACCCAAGTCTTGAGGAACTTCTTCTTGGGTCACTCCTGGCAAAACTTTGAACACGACTAGCGTTGTTATGGGTTAGCGGGTGGTGGTGGGTACAACTTTCAGTACTCTAGGGAATTGAAAAAAAAGTATTAATATTCACAACGCACCATTAAAATCGTCTAGAAACGATAATCTTATTATGAATCATTTTTCGATGAAGGCTTCATTACTTATTAAAAAAAAGTGCAGTTTTTTAGTCAATGTCAAATTAAAACTATAAGACCTGCTTACGGTATGAAAGTATGATAAAATTACGAAGTCAAAATTATGTAAAATAAATAATTTTAAAATTCAATAAAATCGTTTCGCCTCTTGAAATGCGACATGCAGTAATTTAGTGCAGAAATAAGAAAGCAAAATTTTATCACTAAAAACAAATGAACATAAAATACTTTTTCAGTTCAACTCAAGAATTGATTTTTGGAACTTCATATAGTGAGATTAATTCCTGTCTTTTTTAAATTATTATAATGTTAAATGGATCAGTTTATGATATTATTTATATTCCCTTTCATATCGACTGTGGAAAGGAAAAAGGACGTAACCCACAGTTTTTTCAAAACAGCTTTTTTCGATAATCGTAATAAATGTAACAAACTTGATACACGTTCTATTAAAAGGATGTAAGCTGCAAATGTTCAATTAGTATCTAAATTTAGCTTTTAAGTTTTAAAAAAGATTCGCTTGTGAATATTGAAGCCAATAAAAAAGACTTTTCTTAAACAATTTCTTTAATTAATATTAAATTATGTCAATTTAATACCAGTTAGAAGTCTCCGTGCACTTCAAGGTTGTGTATATTTCGTAATTTGCATATGGCCCAAAATCATCAAAACATGTTTTTTATGCCTCCTGTAAATTTTTCTTTGTGTGGGTTACGTCCTTTATCCTTTCCACTGACGATATTATATATGGGAACAAATTAAATGGTCAGAATTGAAATCAATTTTTGGTCTGAATAAAAATATGAACGGTCAGAACAAAAATATTATACGGTCAAAATATTCTATAACCATTTTGGTTAGGTTAGGTTAGGTTTTTTTTTTTAATTCCATTTAAATTATAAGTAATCCGACCGATACATTATGACCATTTAATATAAATTCTGACCGGAAAAATACGAGTCATTATATATGAAGCCATTTTTGTTTTTAGGGAGCACTGTCATGCTAGTTACTTGGACACTCAACTCTTACCAACAGAACATCTCATTAATAAAATAATATAAAAAGAGTGATTGAATTTTAAAGACATGTCTCGAAATAATTCACTGTTTTGTGTTTTGTGTGTGTTCACGTGTAGCGGACTGTGAGAAATCTTTATTTTATCCCATTACTGGGAGCACTATTGACAAAATTAAATTGCTACAAGACCGGTAAAAACATTTTTATTGCAATTTAAGTCTATTTCCACACTGGCGGCATTAACAGCACTTACGAAATATTTTTGATAAACAGATTTTAGTATTCATTTACTGTTTGGCAATTTAAAAGAGACAATGAGATGCAATATCGTCAACGCGCTTAAATGAACGACGTTTTGAAAGAAAATAATCACTTGAGGATGTTCACAGAAGCGTGTTGTACGCCACATTATTACAAATTTTATTTAATTCGTAATTTCACTTTTATAAAAACACTATTTACTGTCTTAACATTCTCAGGAATAATGCAAAATGTGTTTACTTTGCATGTTAATTTGATATCCAACGATCTAGTGTAGCAAATAAAGCAAAATAAAGTAGCAAGCCATAAAGATTCTAAGCAGTGCATTTTTCCCATGTAACGTGGTGGAACATTCAACTCAATGCGGACTGTCTGGGACACACAGTTGTACTCGATTAAAATCAAATTCCACATATTTAACGCTTGCGTTGCGAATCATGGCACCCGACGAAGACTCAGAAAACCCGTATACTGAGTTTCGAGAACAGATGCTTGCGTCGGATAATGGGGGTGAGGCGGATTGATTTTGTGAAGAATTCAGAGATAAGGTGGCGTACAAGACATCGTCCCGTCACGTCAGTGGTTAAGGCCTCGGACGTCCGTCGGGTACTATCCATAGGATGTACTCGGCGGAAGTGAGGAATACTGGCATATCATGAGAGGAATCAAAGCGATTGGCGGGAGTCAGGGAAACATGGAGGTGCCGCGTGGCGAAGAAGAAAAAAGAAGAACGCGGTGGAACGGCGTTCCAGCACCTTTTTTGTCATTATTTTTAATGTTTCAAATCAATGCTCACAAAATTTTATTATTATATTTCTTTGAAAATTTTAAGTTAAAAAAGAATTATCAGAACTAAGATTAGAAGATTGATTTCTGCTCGAAGATGGTTTTATTTGTGATATCTATCCCTTTCACTCTTAAATCCCAAAATTAACAGGGCAGAGCGAGAGCAATTATTTAACCACAAGTCCTGTACCAGCCCTATTTTAATATCCTTACTCTCTTTAAAAAAGGGTAGTTGAGTAACTGACTAACAAGCAGTTCTCGTAAAAAGCTCTGTTGAGATGCCTCAATCACCAAGCCATGTCCCCCACATTGAGGACGGACTCGTGATTTTAGTTCCAGCACCTTTATTTTTTAAAAAAAGCACTTGTCAAGTATACGCATATAGTTCGTTAGACTTTATATGTGTACTACTAGTGTTATTAATGATACGTTTTATTATTAATTCGAAAAATTTGGAGGAATACCACTTTAATCAGAAAAAATATTCGTTATAAAAAAACTGGCAACAATCTTCGGTTGTTATCCATAATACGTTATTATATTCGGTCAAATACTTATTGATTTTTGTTTAATAATGTGTCAGCTTATTGCAAAGTGGAATTATAGAAAAATTAACATACTTCAATGTATAAAATAAGCATTACATACATAATATTAATTTAATTCGAGATAATAAAACATTCGAGGTAAAAAAGCTTTAATCGACGCCTAAAGATTTTCATCAAGTGAATTTATTAGTATTCGAATGAACAATAAGAAACGAAATTAGCATTTCTTTGTATCTGCCTTTGCGATGAAAAAAATCAAGATTAAAAACATATTTTTTGGGCTTGCGATGAGATGTTTTGTTTTTATTCTATCGAAATAACCGCGATGATCCATTGGACATTGGTCATTGGACATTCGGATCTAGTTTGGTCTCCTCAAAATTTCGATCGATTTGGATAAAAGGTTTACTTTCCTTGCCCTTCACCATTTGATCCCTAATTAAATTTACCGTTGAAAGCAACTCTATTACCGCCATTAGATTAACTAGTAATTATTGGTGCCTTTATTCTTTACATTTAATATAATTCCAATAATTCTTTTTAGTGTTGCTAATCACATGTAAATGTACCTCGAGTGTATCACCAAGGAGATATTATCTTCAGTATGGTACACTTTAATTTTAACTTTAGGATCCCGGGATTGGATGCCTTAGTCCTAGTGCATATATAATAGTACTAAAGTATCTCGACAGAACTTGTTTATCTTACAAGTGGCTGTGAGCCACAAGCTAAACCCTCTTTTTTGGAGAGGATACGAAAAAAAGGAACGAGCCAGGAGACGTCCGGTGAATAACTTTTCACTCATTAGAAGATGGGTGGAAATACACGAAAACATCGCATTTTTAATTATTATTTTTTTTGATAGTGCAGCTGTACTATTCGCACCCTTTGGTTTTACCAGTACTATTAAATAAACATTTGGATCCCGATAGTCAAAATATAAATTAATTGCTTAGGTTATTTTGAATATTTGGTTCGTTTTAACAGTGTTTACAATAATCATCGGAAACATTTAAGGATTACTTTTTTTTTGGTGAACTTCACAATTTTCTAAACGCATCATAAAAATTGAATATATCCTTCCGCATAATATATAATACTTAAATATTTAAATTTGCTATGGAATATAATTTTATTTTCTAAAAAAATTCATGGTTTCATGGGCAGTGCAGTGTATTTCATAATAGTTTAGATAAATCACCTGTTACATTATTAAAATATATTCTATTTTGGTGTATTTGATTAAACATCATCGTCGAGAGAAGATGTTAAAAATTTTCAAGGCACAATGAATTAAAATCACATAATCGATCCAAGTTCAAATCATTTTCGATAAAGTGTGGATTCTGTGAAAACGTCGCGTCATATCAAATATTTGCTGCTTAAGTACTCTTTCTAGAAATAGTGCAATCATGACTAAAATTTAGTAAAGTTCACGGTTGCAAAATTTCAATATGATTTTCTAAAATAAGAACATTATTTATTCAGTAAGTATAAAAAAATATTTGATAATTTCTGATCTACGCTAACACGTAGGTTTGTTATTAACTTACCTTTTACTTCTTCTGCTTTGGTCATAAACACTTAAATGCAATCAGTGGCAATCACACGGTGGCTAAAAGATTATCTATCTTCCACTAATCTCTGATATATCCGAGTTCATTCCAGGAGAGCACCTCGTAGCTTCGCTTAGTGAAAATATGTTGATGTTTTATCAGCAGTTCTTGTCTAACGCAAGTTCATTTTTTCAAATTATTTAATTAAATGAATCTATTTATTCATCTCCAATATCTCCGAATCCCTTATAGTAATAAATCGCTAAACTTTTTTTGTTAAGTTTAACTTTTAAGTATACATACTAATGAATTAAGCATAATATATTGGGATTTGACAGAAATATTGGCGAACTTAATTCAATATTATTATATCATTTTTTATTGGAGCGGTTAGAGATGGTTAAAATTACATTTTCTGCGATATTGTCTTTTTTATATTATTGGAGAAGACAGCGTGAATCTCGTGCCAAAAACATTAAATTAATGTAATTTATTAAAATACGAAGTGTCGTAAATAATGGTAATAACCAGAAATAAACATAAACTTTTAATATTTATGCTTGTTATTTTCATTCATCCTATATTATAAAATACTCTTCACTCTTTGTAGTATTTTGACATTTTTAAATAAAATTTATGACTATGGGTCTTTGATATTTAACAGAAAAAACAATAATAAAATAAGTGTTTGTTTGTGTCATAAAGCAGGATCTTTTTTCGTGTAATCTTCGCGAGTTATCAGGGGTATAAAAAATAGCAAAAAAGTGCATTAAATTAAGCGGGGGAAAACAGTTCGTTGAACAATTGAATTGCTTATTGAGCTTTTCATTTTAATTTGTTTTTGTATAAATAGCATTGTTAAATTATATTTCTTATCAGTTGACAATGCTCGTCATGAGTGAAACCGGTCCTGATTTTGATAAATAAAAGTGGAAATAATTACAGAAGAAAATTGTATTTTTATTAATATAATGCTTTTCCATCAAGTATATACAATGAACACCCTAAAGGGTACCGTTATTTAATTATCAATAGCTGACAAACATATTTTCCTACACTATATTGCAAGAGTGAAGAGTTCCAAGATTGGCACAGAATGATATATGTAGGTTATATTCTTTTAGCTCCAATTGCATGACTCATAGATATTTTATTTACTTCATAAACATTAAATGTACATCGTTGAATGCTTAAATTTAATTATAATATTAATTAATATTTAATTATTATGTAATGTATACATACGCATTAGCGTATGTATACATTAAATAATAGATAGATCTGAGAATATTGTTTTTCTTAATTTAACTAGGAGATCGTTGACAAAACTGCATTTTAAAAAGTTCCCATTGTGTGTGCTACGTAATAATGACACACTGTCAAAGTTATTGATCATCTGTGCTCAAACATAAAAAAATAGGTTTTATGTGTACTGTCTTATCTGTTTAACTTGCTTCGATTCATAATATGTTTATAGTTCTTGTCAATGTCAACCAGTAGCTATAACAAAATGAGCTCCTGTAATATTACCCATGGTAAAAATAAGCAAAGTGCATACAATGATGCTTTTAGATTATTATTTGCTATACCTAGTTCTGAATGTATTATTATCATATTGGCTGCCGGTGACGAGAAGTATAAATCATAGACATTCTATAATCACACGTGCGTAATGAATAATATACGATACTGTCATCAGACTTTAAAATTAAGTAAATTTTCTTTTAACGTTACAAGAGATATCTGTGAACCTATTTCGACAACAGAACACGACTTAGGTCAAAACAGCTTGAAAACAACAGATATTTTTTTAGCCAGCGATTTCCAACCGGGGAGGTGTGGACTATTGCAAAGAGAGGCGCGAAAAGTTTAAATTATTTATTTACCATTTAAATAATTTCTTATTATCATACGAAATAAAGAATGGAAGGCGCGAAGATATTTTTTTCTTCAAAAGGGAGGCGTAGTAACATAATGTTCGGAAACCACTGCTTTGAAGAATATTCAGGAAGTGTTTTTGGTGTGTATTTTAACATAAAACAGTAAAATAATAATATTGATTATTCTGTTTTTTTCCACAATACTGTCTTCAATTTATATTTTTACGAAATCGATACAAATAAAATCATTTGGATAACTTTGATTCTTGTAATCAACCGACACTTCGAGGATATAAATTTCCCAGTTTTCCGAGACTCATAATTTTGGTATTGAAACTTTGCTCTTTATCTCTCAATGAGATTGATACATCTAATTCCTGGGTTTTGGCAAAGTACCTACCATTCAATGCCGAACTAATAATGAATGTATTAATAACTTATCAGTTAGTAGTTAGATAAATTCAATATGACAAGGTTGTCTTATTATTTAGTATTCGCTCCACCTGATCAATTTGAGGAACGATTGTCTCAATTATTCTTATTGTGTGTTAGTAGGTACTCTCTGCTTACTGAATTAAATCACGAATGATGGATACAATGATAATTGTATGCTTCAGAATTAATATGCATCGTGGCTTATAAATAGCCAACCGCTAATAATAATAATTAGCATCCTCTTAAGAAAAAGGAAGCGAAGAAAAGGCACTGAATGTTCCTAGTTAAAATAAAAACTCCTCTTTCAATATTTTATCGTCTTAAGCTTTTATACAAATTATCCATAACTTTTTTGGTGTAGATATATTCCAATATCATTTGAGCTCAATTTTTCTAACAAATTACAACCACTCAACAGAAGCCAGGTTTTAAATCAGTGTTTTTTATCAATGATAAGGATTGGAGAATGGAAAAGACAAGTAGCTAACTAATCGCTCTTGCTACTGTTAAGTTTTATGACATAATTTTAAGCAACACAGACATCAAATATATTAAAAAATAATTGTCCATCTAGCACGAAAAAAATCCGGTCTCGAATAAAATCCGGGTGGAGTCCGGTCTTAGCTTTTCTTCTCCTTCGGTCAATACCGGATTTATCCAGTTAGATGGTAACCCTAGTCCACCGCAATGCGAAGACGACAAACGCCTGATAACTCATTCAAAGGGCTGACTATACCACTAATCTGTTATTTTAGCAAGTAATAAATATAAATTTGAATCGTTCAAACTATGTACATTCTCACAGGTTTTGTGACTAACGACCCGGGATTCGCCTTTCGGCATCTTCAGGCGTTCAAGTGCACGGACGAATTTGTCAGTTCAAGTTTCATAGTTTGAACGATTCAAATTTAATATTGAAATTCCACCAAGCACCTTCAGTCGAAATCTTAAATTTAAAAAAACTAATAAATACTTTTTTTTGGACATCACAAATACTCATGCCTTCGAACTTTTTCTTCATGCATTCATTCTTCTTCATGCATTTGTCAATAAATCAATCGAAAAAATGCTATTCGTACGTGGATCATATGTCTTTCTAATGAAGGTATCTAAACAGAAGTTTTTCTACGAGAACCATTTGTTACTCAGTCGCTCAACCTCTCTTTTTCAAAGAGAGTAGTAGGTATAGAAGGATACGGCTACGACAGGACTAGTGGTCAATTAACCGCTCACGCTACGCCCAATTGTTAAAGGATCGGAAATGGTGGGAAGAAACTTTTAGACATCACAAACACCCATGCTTTCGAACATAAATCGATAACTCAATCGAAAAAATGTTGTTCGTACTGGCCATCGAGCCCGTGAGATTTGGCACGCAAGCCCACAACGCTAACCGCTGCGCCATAGGTCCTCTTCCATTTTTCAATAACTGGGCTAGCGAGAGCGATTAGTAAACCACTAGTCATGTCCTTCTATTCCTCCTTACTATCGAAATAGAGAATTTGAGCGACTAAGTAACAAACAATTCTCGTAGAAAAATTTCTGTTGAGATACCTCCATTAGGAGACCATATGCTCCACATTGGAAACAAACATGAATTCAAACAAAATTTATATTTATTTATGAAATTGTCAAATAGGAAATTTTATAAGGAAATTAAAAGACTCAATAAAAGTTTTATTGGTAACTAACATAGTACTAATTTTTATTAATTTTATTTAGGGAGTTTTTAGATATTTAATTGTAGACGATTAATTTAATATTGGTTTGCTTAACTGTAATTTCTTATTCTGTATACCTTTTCATACGTAATTTTGTTCATCCTTAAATATTGCTCGCGATGAGCAAAATCAGTCACTCTTTAAAATAAATAGTATTGGTTTAATCATTAATGCACATTTACGAATATTTTTTTGTTTTGTTCGCCATTTCTTGTCCGAGTTAAGTCTGGTTTAAATAGTCTTTAATCTTTATAGTGTAAAGAAAACAAATTAACAAGTGGCCTTTGAATTTTTGGCCGCCAAATCTTTTATTCATTTCAATTAATACGTTTATGTTTCCTGAAAAATACTGCTTTTTATTTAAATATGATATATTATATAATCGTGAAAAATATTTTTGATTGTTATTTATGCAAAATAATTCAAAAAACACATTAAAATAGCAAGATTATGCAACTAAGTGTTCAATGTATGTCTAATTAATCTTATTATTATAATAAAGAATACAAATTGCTAAGATTTCCATAAATTTTCTGCTGATAACAGGCTTTCGAATATATATATATATATAATAGTCATATTTTAAAATCAATTTTCAATTATAAAACGCATATATAAATTGGCGCATTTTCAAAATGTCAATTGAATGCTCCGAGACCATTTAATTTAACATTATTAAAAACACACCATTTTATAACTGTCAAATTTTATTTTCTTAATTTGAATGGATTTTTTAATTAGCATGCTAATAAAAACTAGTTCTAGTAAAAAGGTACATTATAGACATTTTATAAATATGTACATAGATAACTGTTATAAAGCGTGATCAATTTTAATTGCCCAGGTGTACCTTTTTTAAATTATTATGATTAATAATAAAGTTACGTAACGGAGTTTGTACTCTCAAATGTAAAATAATATTGTTGATAGTTTTCAATGCATACAAAATTTGTGCTGGTTTTGTATATATATAATATATGAGACGTACATTTTGAGTAGTGATACAAAAATTTCATTTTTTATACAATACCATGCATTTATGCAGCAATCTTTTAAATCAGATGCATTATGCTTGAATTAAACCATTTAAAAAATAATTCATTACTGTACAAAATTTTCAAATAATTATGAATACAATTTAATTGATGATTTATGCCAATTAAATTCTATCATGATATCAGCTCCGTGGCACAGCGGTCAACGTCGTTTGATTGCGTGAAGGATCGTATGAGCTCGAATCCCAGTACGAATAACATTTTTTTAAATCGATTTATCGATTTCAGTTCGAATGAATGTATGTTTGTAAATTTGCGATTTTCTCTCACTCTTCCAATCCTTAAATAAAGGGACATAGCGATTAGTTGACGTAAACGTCGAAGTTTCATTTATATTTTAAAATGCTCAATACTTAAAAGGATTAGTATCAACAATTACCATACTTTAAAAAAGTTTTACACAATATCTTTATGTGATTTTTAAACAAGCAAGATTGTTAATGAAATAATTGAGTACACGACAAAATGGAATAATTTAATGAGTACTTTTAATTTATACTGAAATTCAAGATAATTAATTAATGTCGTGTATAACTGATGTGGAAACTATTAACCGTGTATTTTACTATGCCCAAAAACCTTGAATCGTTGTTGGAATGCAAAAGGTAATAGTAAATAGTAAAAGATATTTTTAAATATATTTTTATTATCAAATATAACAGACTAATCTCTCATGCTAAAGGTGATAAAATAACATCAAAAATATGTGGAAATTGAATTTTTGAAAGAGAGTAGTAGGTATAGAAAGATAAAGCTACGCCCAGTTATTAAAGGACCGGAAGGTGGGAGGAAACTTTTAGACATCACAAACAGAAATCGAAAAAATACTTTTCGTACTGGGACTTGAGCCCGTGAGGTCTGGCACGAAAGCCCACAACGCCAACCGTTGCACTATAAGACAACAATTTTATAATATAATTCGATGAAATCATATACACACATTTACAAACACAATGATTTTTATCCTTTTTATTATTTTAGTTTGAGTCCTTCCAGTAGACCTAGAACTCTTTAAACGTCCAGTCATCAAAAATATTGTCTGGTTCAGCTTCAATCCTTTGCAGCTCAGCATCGGGATAAGAGTTTGATGAGTAAACTAAATTGATTTTTCCTTATGACCGTGAACATAAATACCAACTGATAGTGGGACAATCAACTTAGCCTACGTTATTATGGTGTTTTTTTTAAATGAAATGGCGACCTCATTTGTATATCTTAACAATGTAATCACATCCAATGAGCATGTTGCTGCTGTCAGTGCCTGCGTCATTTTATCCTACGCAGCTGTACGTGAACAGTTTCCAAAAAACCATTTATAGTTTTAAATTGAATTTCCGTGTTCAGTTTTCAGCAACAAAGACGCGACGAATTGTATGCATGCGGTACATTAGTACTACAATAGCGAACATTGTCTGAATAATATTATATATGGTCAAAATCGAAATTTTGGTCACTTAAACATGTTATCCATGGTCACGGGTCAACACGGGATTCTTAGTCAAGCAGTCAACGTAATTGTCTTCGAAGTGAACAGATTAATCAGTTAATTTATGTATTAATAATTTCTGTCATCACCTGTCCGATCGAAACAAGCGTAATGAGAGCAATTAGTTGAACACTCGCCGCCTTCTAGTGCGCTCCTTATGGCCCTAATATCTTCTAAAAAGACAGATTATCCTTTTGACTGCCGTAGATAAAAGTACGTTTATACCTAGCACGCCGGCTATAATTTTCAATTATTAATTTAATCAGTTATTGACGCGATATCTCGTATGTGGCATCCATCCAGTTAAGCTATTCATTAACTAACAGTTCCCGTAGAAATACACCAGTCAAGATAAACTTTATTCGGAGTCCATATGCTCTACAATGAGAGCGATGGTTAAAAATATTTTTCAGTTATGCATCACAAAAGTCAATTATTAATTTTAAAAGTCTGTACTTACAGTTATATATCATACATCAGATCATAATCTAAATACGGACTTAACGATGGTAATATCTTTTGACGGTAAATGAATAAAAAGTCATTTCAAAACTACCCGAGGTTAAATGAAGAACGAATATATTTCGATTAAAAAAAACACTATTTCGTACTACTTCCGCATTATTTATTTAAAGATCAAACAAGCTACGCTTTTATTTTCTCGTTTCGCAAGAGAATGTTTCATATACGTTAAGATTAAAAATTAATATCCTTTAAAATTTTACATACAGGATAATCGTTGAATTTTGACTTTAAGGAATACTCTTACGAAAATTATTTAGTTGCATCATAATGCTTTATGAGCATTTAATGGTTAATATGTTTTTTTTTATGATATGGAGAATTGTTTGTGATTTTCCGTATACTTGACTCAAAGTTATATATTTGAAGTAGAACTGTATGTTATCAAAGGCGCGATATATGTATATTATACTGATGATCTTACGTGTGCTTAAATTAAACCTGAGGTCGAATTGGGGCAATTAAATGATCTTTAGACATATTATTCGTCTTTAGGGACAAATAACCTCTTGTGTTACTTGTAAATAAAGGAATGTGCTTAAAGTTTAAAAATATATTGTCTCTCACTATATTAGTATCAATACATTATCCACTCGTTTATATCAAAGGAGAGTAAATTAATTTCATGCACTAACAATAAATCAAAAATATCTTTTCAAGATTCAAAATGTTTTTTTTATTTCTCTATAAGAGGGTTATGGATATTAATAAAAACACAATAATCCTTTGTACTTCATTCCACTTTATTTAATATGTCAGGACCGGTTTCTCTCATTGCGAGCATTGTCAACTGATAAGAAATATAATTTAACAATGCTATTTATACAAAATTGAAAAGTTATACACAACAATTGGCATTGAAAAGAAATTGCCAATTACATTAAAGTGATTTTAAAATAACACAAAAATTTTCATTTTAAATTCAATTTTCTTGATATTTTCTTATGATCCGTTAATTACTTGTTCTCCCAATGTGTAGAACCAACCTGCCAATGGGGATGAAACTAGGGAGAGCTTAAACATTATTCAAAAATATTGCTTCGTATGTTGCCATACTTCACGTGAACGTTAGTGAATTTAGACGAATACTTTTTTTGTGTATTAAAGTAGACTATGTCGTAGCGTACTCAATTGACTTTCTTGCCAATGTAAAATGTTTAAATTGTTTTTCTATTATTTGTTTTAAAATTTGTTGTTATATCTTGTTTTTTTACATTGCAGAATTAATAAACTGTTGATTTGTAATACATTTATAACGATGAATATGTAAATAAATAAATTATACTCAAAATCAAGACCCAACCCTGACATTGACTTTTTCAATGAGCCTTTGATAATATTTGGGTTTTTGATAATTTATGTTCATAACGACGAGGACAATATTAGGACGTTTGAAAAAATAACAGAAATTTATCTTTAGACTTGATTATACCTACATTTCGTTTTTTTCTGATTAATTTAAAAAGATTTAAAATTGTTATATTTACCTTTTCGTTTTTTTAAGCTGTAAATCCCTATTTTATTTCAGATATTTTGACATTCAAATAACACGTTATAATCATAATTTAACCGTAGTCTAACAAACATAAGGAAACATTGAATAAGAAAAAAATTAATTACTTTAAAATATCAAGTCCGTTTTGATGAGTAATTTCTCGAATTCATGTTATCAACGTATTCATTTTTACGATTTGATACAAGACCGCTATAACGCTGAAGAAAATTTTACGTCACTATGTAATCAAAATTCATATAACGAAATCGATCAATGCCTTTCTTAGATTTTTCTAAAATGACATATGTATGCCTGAAACTCGTTGTTTCGATAAAAACATCTTTTGTTACATAATTATTTTATTGGTCTAAAAGGTACATTTTTGAAAAATATTTGTTTAGTTATCATCTTGACAAAATATCATTGATGTTTTTGAAAAAATATTTTTAGATAAAATCGACTATTGAATAATTTCTCGTCATTATAACAACGAAACAATTTCAAATATTAAATACATAAAGAACCAGCAAGGTGTGTATGTAAATTATTTATTCATATCAATATCCATATGTGTTAAAGTATAGAATACCTAAGTACATTTTTTTTTTACAGTAAACTAGTTTTTGAAACCTGATCTTTGTTTGCATAATTATATAGATTTTTGTTATCCTGTGTAGATTAATGATTTCAAAATTCTCGACGGCATGAAATTAAAGTGAAACAAAAAAAATATATACAAAACTATTTTTAATTCACAGAACACGAGCAACTAAACAGTTCTGAACTTCAGGTTTGATTATAAGCACATAATAAAGACTCTCTGCTAAAATTAAAAAAGGGCCAGTCACTCAACTCTTAACCAAAATCTAAACAATCAATTTACAATAAAATTTGAATAAAAGAGACTTTTTTTATCTTACTCAGAATAATAATTTCTAGGTTGAATACAGACTTTGTATTTAAATCCTTCGAGTGGGTTAACAACTTAGAAATTTTCTTACGAATAAGGCCTGTAAATTAACTGGATGAACATACACAAAAATTATTTAAAGTAAGAGATGTGACTTAAGGAATCAATGAAGTATTTATTTTAGCTGATTTGGGACAAATCCAGAATTAAAAAAACTACTTTTCATAGAAAGGGTTTTCATTCAATAAAAACAACTCATTAGCAACAAGGCCCCTGCCCAAATTGGCATCGAAATAGTGCTCCAAATACACATATGTCTGTGTACCAGGGACGTCCCGTGGGCATAGGCGAGTAGGCAGATGCCTAGGGGTGGCAAGTCCGAGGGAGCGGCAAATGATCTCAGAATCAATAAAAAAAATGCCGAAAAATATATTTGAAATGGCAATAATATTATGACTTCTGAGTATACAAGAGTGAACTTTATCGAAAAAACCTTCTTTAAGTATTGCATTTACTGATGGCGGCACTATATGCGGCAGCTTTGGGGTTAATTAATAAAAGCGAGCAGAAATGGCCTATGTCATAAAAGCTTTTAAGGGACAATTTTTTAAGTATCTAGATGAGTTGGGGATTCAAATTTTTATATTTGCATTCTTAGAATAGTTGAAATAATGAAAAAAAATGACACTTATACTCAGGCGCGGCTCGGTGCTGTGGTAGATTAAAAAATACATTTGGATTATATTTTATTATCGAAAGCTGCTCAAAATGTACGTGCGTTATTATTATAACCGCGGTGTAAGATATCAATTCATGTACATATTTAAATAATATTACATTTTTATCAATTTGCCTGGGGGTGCTGTAGTTTCACAGTGTGTAAGGACGAGCCGCCACTGCTTATACTCACGGCTTTAAGCGTTTCATATGAATATTTCGAAAAATAGCAAAGGCGCTATTTTAAACTTTGCCTAGAGGTGGCACATTGCCTAAAAACGTCACTGTGTGTGTGTTTTTCAGACATAAAACTTTTTGTTGTTTCAAGCGGTATCTCGTGTCACTGAACGGAAGAGATGGTAGAATTTATATATCTCAGGCAAAGTTTGATATCATTATACCTGAAAGTCACATCAGAATCAAAAACAGTTGTCATGTGGCAAAAGTTTATCGATTATAATATATAACACTTTATATAGATCACTGTTGAAGCGTTCAGT
Organism: Himalopsyche tibetana; assembly: GCA_030503985.1. Classification (NCBI taxonomy): domain Eukaryota; kingdom Metazoa; phylum Arthropoda; class Insecta; order Trichoptera; family Rhyacophilidae; genus Himalopsyche; species Himalopsyche tibetana. Next base: position 137,017 of record JAPJYX010000015.1, read on the forward strand.
GTCAATTCTTGGTGGTAATGCATTATAGTGGTCTTTTTCAAATAATTAACTTTGGATAAATAAACTTGAAATAAGTTTGCATTGTATTAGTCGTGGTCTAATGCTGAAAATAAATGGTGATGGTTTGGCTGAATAATAAAAAGATGCAAACTGTCTTGGATCAACAGAAAATCTGCAGCACTGCAGCAAAAAAATCTTATCATATTAATAAAATGTATTCAATGCTAGTGTTTTATTTGAATTCCAAAGAAACATAAATTTTATATTATTCGTTAATTCCACGATTATTACAAACTGGTTGGTACATTTTTTTGAAATTTATTAATATTTTATGCGTAAAAACACTTATCAATTTAATTAAATACATATATCAACCGTAAACGAATAATTACAATATTTGTAATGGAATAACCTTCAACACGACGATAATATTGCGACTCATTTCATATTTCACATAATACATTATTATTCTGTCACATGCATCTCATTTACATTCATGCATGTATCCTCATAACTTATGCACATTCTTAATAATTTTACTGAAGTCAGTGGGTGGCTTCAAAGCCTTAAAATATATAAATTTATAAGTATATATTTCATTCTAAATGATTCAAATTCTGAACGCGCATTTAAGTTTCAACGAGAGCTTAAAAATTGTATTTCTGTGTATAACAAACTGCATACACAATTTCGAAAAAAGAAAATCCGAACAAATATTGAGCAGTTATTGCATTATTAGAAATACACCAACACAGAACGATAGTGTGATTGACACTAATTCCATGCGTAAAGAACCATCGTCTTTTGAAATTTACTATTTCTTCCGAAGAAGAGAGTGATTTAAACCCACATGCAAAACGCACCTAGCATTGTCATAAAGTGACAATAGTTTTACTTAAAAAGTTACTAAAGCAAAAGAATAACCAACAATTTAGTTTTTTAATAAAAAATATTTTACATTTATTTTTTCATCGTGTTTTTCCCCTAATTTTCCTAAACTATTTAATGAGAATCTGGGTATTTTTAACTCGCTGTTTCAAAGTTATGTGGATTTCAAAACTCATGGAACGTGTACCCACTTTTTTTATGAAAGTCAAGTCTTTTGTATGCGATACATCTATCGCATAAAAGGAGGATTGACTATATATGTATATCAACATTTTTTTAAAATATAAATATTAAATATATTTTAATAAATAATGAAATATTTCGAAATTGAGATGCGTTAAGAAGGTTTTAGTTTTCCAGGTATGATTTGGTTAAGTACCTATTTATGTTATAACCGACATATTCTTTTTTTCTGAGTTAAAAATTTGCTTATTACAAAAACGATCCTCAATGAATAAAAACAATTTTCGGGGTATAATTTTTTGATTAAGTTTTAAATTATTGATTAAAACATATTTATAATATTTTATAGATAAATTCCACTTAATTCTGACAAGGCCTTGAAAAATTATTTGCTATGTTGCATTTCCTTAATGTTCCTAGTAGATAAAATTAAAATAATGAATAATTGAAAATTTAAATTTCCTTTGATTATTCCACGTATTGTGTTACTAACTGTGACACGTGTTTCGTCTCTTTCAGAGGTATCTTCAGACTTACTATCATAAAATAATGAAAGTTGAAAGTGGCCATTTGCACTTTATTAGCAGCATATTTTTATTTAATATACCTTAAATTAATTCCTAAAATGTCATAGCTATTTGCTAGTTATCAAATTCATTTTTATATTAAACTTCTGCAAAGATCCTGACGAATCAGTAGAAGATACGATTTACATAATGTTTTTAAAAATATATAAATATTATGATAATAGTCTAAAATTCGACTTTTAATGAAGTAGTCGTTACTTAACAATTTGGTTTGATTAAAATACCTGTAGATTAAGAATTACAATGAAAAACGATATTTTTATTACAATACGTAAAATAACGAAGCCGCACGCATAAATAAAAGACATTAATTAACATCAAGGACATCTTTGATAAATGCTACTATTTAGCGACACGTTAAATTAATATATTCAAAAAAAGTTGTCTCATTAAATTATAAAATATATTTAACATGAAAAACATTAAAAAATAGAATTTCCTTTATAAAATGAGATTATAATTTTTACACGAGCTAAAATCAAAGTACGAACATTTTTATTTTAAAATCGATTTATGGATTCGCATTCAAAGACATGGATCTATTTAAAATCTAAGAAGTCAAAAAAATTCTCCCACTTACATACATAATCTTTAAAATTAAGGTTTAACAAGTTTCTCATTCTTCTATTATTTTTTGTATACCTATGTCTGATCCTAATGTGGAGCATATGGCCTCCTAATGGAGGTATCTCAACTAAAGTTATTTCTGCCAGAACTGTTTGTTACTCACTCTCTCAACCTTTTTTATTCAAAGAGAGTAGTAGGGATAGAAGTATAAGGCTAGGACAGGACTAGTGGTTAACTGATCGCTCTAACTACATACAGTTATTAAAGGATCGGAAATATTTAAATTATATATAATTATAATACGATAAATCGATCGAAAAAATGCTGCCCGTACTGGGACTCGAACGGAAGCCCACAACGCTAACCGCTGTGCCATAAGACCCAACAAGACAAGATAATTCTATTGAGAGTGATTGAGCAACTGAAAGAGACATAGTTCTCGTAGAACCATTTATGTTAAGTGTTATTGAAAATCCATATCCATACCGATTAAAAACACGTTCAAAACGAATTAATATCATTGTTAATGTGATATTTTTGTCTGCAATCATTTGAAGCACAATTGATCAAGTCACGGAAAATATCAAAACGTCGTAACAAGCCATGGCATTAGGAAACTGTCTTTGGTTGATCGATTGAATTGACATTTATTTGGTGACAGTACATTTTAATAAATTTAAATAAAAATGTGTTAGCTTTACAGCAATTTCGTGTTATAATTAATGGCTATTTCGGAATCACTTCATCGTCTGCATTTTACTTCGCCCCGCTAAACCTCGGCAGATCTTGGTATGAATATAATAATATAGAATCGATTACAACGATAACATCTTTTTTTCTGAATTTATTATTGTGGGTGGTATGGGATAGGCAAAAACGTAAAAAAAACCTATGACCTACGTTACTTTACTATCGTAAAAAACGATAATAAAAATAGTGTTAGTTACGATGAGGGCGTGACATTGTGAGCTTTTCATAGCTGTGAAATAAAATCCACGGCGTACCAGGTACGATATATTATTATTATACCATATATAAACTTTATTAAATCAAATAAATATGCACTTTAAATTTTTTTAAATTAAGTTAAAAATTCTAGTTCAAATATTTATAATAAGGGATACAATCCATTAAATAGTTTTTGTGATATAACTTATTATGAGAACTTCTTCTCTAACTAGTATTTAGTAAATCGGAACAAATTTAAAATACATCGTGAGTAGGGAATCCAATCCCGGGATTCGGGATCCCGTACAGTTTTCGATACATTTCAATCCCGGGATTAGAAGACATGATCCCGAAACATTCGAGAATGATTTTCGTATAAAACAGAATTGTCTTGGCGTTGTAAAATAAAACGCAGCCAATAAACAGACTTTCTTATCTTTAAATATAATAAACAATGTTCCATTTTTCATTATTTCACAATGCACAATTAAGATATCATATTCGAAAATAAATACTAGAAGTCATTTATGGTAATAAATTACGTTTTAATTAATCCCAAAAATATTAAATTCTACAGCATATTATAGATTACTGTAAGAAGACACGTTTGGTGATAAGACGTTATTTTTTTAGTATGAAATGTTTCTTGTTTCTTTATCTGAATTGTGCATATTGCAATGTTGATTGACTTTTTATTTATTTTAATGCCACTTCGGCTTTGCTCTATGAAGAAATTTTATGAAGTTTGTTATCATTAATATTATCTGTCAAACCCAGTGTGACGATAACTAAAGTGATTTTTCTATTGTTCTAAACATGTCCATATATGACTTTTTTAAAAATAAAATTTGAAAAGAGGTGATAAAACAATAACATAATAACTCTTTAAAATTAGACTCAACAAAAGTTCACTCCATTCAGCTCCTATATAATACCAGTGTCAAAAAATATTTTTCATTAGTTCTAAGGTTGAATTTCAAAGAGACACCGAGTATTTTAATAAAAAAAAATACCCTTCAATTAAGCAGAAATTTCGAGTTCACAAGAAAAATGATGATGTAAGTTCGATATTTAAACACTTTTTTACGCCTGTGGATGGAGCCACAGCTAAGGGTAAAGAATATTGATAGTATGGTGGTAAAAACTGGAGAGGAATCTACAAAAGGACTGTAGTTTATTTTCAATACACAAAATGAAAATTCATGGACCAACTTCCATCAATTCATTTCCATCGAATACAAGTGGCTCTACAACAAAAACCACAGAATGTCCTGAACGGCTGTTGAAAAGAAAATTAATATCCGACTATTTTTTAACTATAGAAGATCGATCACTCGACGACTCACTGCTTTTTCAGCAGCAGGCATCCTGGGTACAAAAATAAGATCCAGACGAAATGACGAAACACTCGATGCGTTGGTGTTTCTTCGAGCATATTATTCAAATTAAAATTAAATTGTTAGGCGTTTTATTTTAAATGTACATGTTTGTTTAATTTTGTATATGAATTTTTTCACAATATCATTCATTTTATTTAAAAATATGTGTAAGATTGTATGTACATAGAATAAAATAAATGCTTTATATAATATAGAATAAGCTGTATGATTAATTTTTGACCAATATTATAAATATCATTTATAAAAATAAAATGTGTAAATATAAAAAAAAACTATAATTTCGGGACTAGCCCCGGGATCATAAAATTGACACTGGATCATTAAAAATACACGAAAATTTCAGAAATCTTTGCTCTTGCAGTCTGAAGTAGGTAGATACTTTTATCAGCTGTCGACGTTAATTATTTTAAGTTATATTGCGTATTTTTACATAATTTATGCATATTAAGTTCGTTTAATAATTATGGCGCATATTTTTTTACGAGTAATTAAAAAATCAACTCATTCACCTGTACATCGAGAATAACTGAGATTAAGAGAGCTTTTTGGTAACGTATCGGCAGCCCACAGCTGGCTATATAATATAGAATAAATTGTTTAATTTATTTTTCACAAAAAAAAACCAAATTTTATTTCTTAAAAAAATGTACTGATCCCGGGATCGCAAATTCTAATCCCGAAATCCAGGGATCAACATTTTGGCTTGGAATTGGATTCCCTAGTCGTGAGCTGTACCTACTTTTATTACCGTAGTAAGACAGTAAAAAGTATTACGTAGTATAAAAAAAAAGAACTACAATCACGAAAAAATATTTGAACGCATTGGAAAGCTACCAACTCAAATCAAGAAAGCGATTGACTGCCTACCACTATTCATGTTAATCTAGGAACTAATCTAATACTGTTTTTAAATGCAGTATTAGATTATTAATTAAAAAATATTTTTTATTATAGAGTATATAAAACATATATATTATTTTATATATCTAAGGTGGAGTATATATAGCGCAAACATAATATGTTGAATTTTCGTTCATAGTATACTTTCTAACTTTTGTCACTGACGAAAATTTGATAACCATGATAAAATAAATTGATTCAGAAATTGTGACGATCTTTCAGGGAAATCGTCAAGCATATCATCAACAAACAAAATTCAAGATTTTTAGTAATCTCCAGACTCCTCTAAATCCTCCATCCTACGCTATTCTTCTGACGGGCCAACCTTTCTTTATGTTGGCCATGGTATGATGATACTAATTATCGATATAATTGCAAACATTATTTCATAATATAGTATTTTTTCTAACCGCCACACGTGTATCTTTTAAGTCGAGAAACATATTGATTTGGCAAGAAAATAAAATTCTTGTATTTATTGTAAATGAAAAAAATTCTTTAAATTTGAGGAAGGATTTAAAAAAAATGTTGAGCACAACAATGCCAAAGACCAAAAACAAACCGCCGTCAATATAATATAGTTTGAGTTGATATGGCGACATTAAGTATGTCGCATTTGTGAATTTTAGGGTATTTACACTGGAATACAGTTACATTTAATGTCAGCGATGCCTCTCGTGGTTTTTCTTATATGAATCGGCTTCCAGTTATGTGAGAGTAAAACTGCAAGGCTCGATTTAAAATCAACAGAATGACTGTGATAATCAATATCATAATTAAATAGCAGAGCTGCACCGAATTATATCCCGTAATCCTGTAGCAGACAGCGCATAAAATATAAAAGCACATAGTAAGAATTTCATAACAAAGGAAACGTATGTTACTTACATACTAACTTATAAGTTATGCGTGTATTTAATAGTATATTAGATGAAAAAATGTTAGTATCACTTGATTTGCTTTGCTTAAAATGTTTTTAATTAAAAGACTTTTTTTATTTTAAAACGAAAAAAATATTTATTATACCGACATAATCCAAATCTTATGTTATTAGTTATTATGTTCATGATTTAATCATGCAAGTATGCATTCGGTCCCTTTTTCTATTACATATTTATATTCCATAATAATTATGAAATATTATTTCATAATAACAAAAAACATCACCCATATCGGTTATTGTGCACTTATTATAATTACTATATAATTAGACTCCAATGCTACAAAAAGTTTGTTTGACATTTACTAAATGGTTTTTACAAACCAACATTAAATGTTGGATGTAAAAAAGCATTTAGTTACACGTTTTAAAAATAAGCTGATTATTTAAATTCACGACTAGACTATGATCTACTGTAGTCATTGAAAACTATAAAAAAAATAACAGAAACCCGTTTCATGTGAGTTGTCATATATAATAACAATTTTGAAAGCTAAAATGCTGTGAACACAATCTGTTTTAAATCATTATCATTGTTATTTAAGGCTTAAGCAAACCCACGTATAAAAGATTTCACGGACAAAAGAAAATGTCTCTAGTAGCCATTTATTACAGTAGCATCTTTCGGTATATTATTACAGCTTTTTATTTTACCCTATGGGCTTTTCAATGTTTTTTAATTTTTTTATGTGAGCCGTAGAATTTCGTTAATTAAAGTACAATGAATGATACAAACAGGGGTTTTAATATTTAACAAGCCATAATTTACCGTTAAGAGTGTCCGTAGTCATAAATTTAAAGCTCATTCTATGTGTAACCGCCATACGAATTGTTGGTAGAGGCTTGGATTCACTTGGGTTAGTGGCGGATTACCGTATAAGCATAAGTGAATGAGGCACGTGCTTGGGGCCTCAAAAAATCCTAAATTATATAATCCATACACTTTTTGTTTAGATTTAATATAATTTTAATAATTTACATTTAACAGGACCTCCAAATTTAATTGAGCCTGTGGCTTCCCGTCTGTTTAATCCACCACTGTCTGGGACTTCTTGTAAATTGCTTCAACAACGCTATGCTTATAGGGATAGTGCGAGACTACGTTTGTTTTAAGATGGAGCATATTCCACTATTTTAGTTCTTCAGACAATTGCAGTTCAAGAAATTACGAATCGAGTGCAAAAATGTTGTCAACATCCAGCACATATACAACGTTAAAATATTAAAGAATAGCTCGTCCATACTAGACTATTAGTATTAGGTGCATGCTCATAATGGAAAATTGTTATACCGAAAGCTTTTTATTCCCAACGATTGACAGCGTACTGTGAGACGAAACATATTTATTATTTACTCAATTTCCGTTTTATTGAAAATGTTTGGATGTAAATATAGAATAGGGGTGGGTGTGTTAACGTCAAATTTAAGCACCTGATTTCTAGCACTACACCGATGAAGGAAAGCAAGGGTAACTTTAACATCATTATGGCGAAACCTGATGTAAACTATTTATATCCAAAATTGCCAACCTAGATGGCGACTACGAGTAAGGTAGTCAATACTCAAATTTGGATATTAAAAAAATTCGATAACACGATAAGCATATTATTTATACACAAACGATTCTGTTGTAGGTTGTAATTTATTGACTTCTTTCAAATCAATCTCATTAAAAAATCAACATGAAACATTAATTGTCTGAGCAACATTTTGACAGAGCCAAAGTGTACAAAAAAGCTGTCTTTTGACTCGCATTTTTTTTACTTCACCAAGCCCATATAATATATTAAAAATTATCAATTTGTAGACCGATAAGTTTTTAATTAACTCTTATAATATACAATGTGTATTAGGAATATTTGTAATAAGATTTGGTAGTGGTTAATAACATTTAAATGTAAAACTTATTATTTTGATAAATCGTATTGTGAATGGCAATGAAAAAATATTAAATAGCGATAAAAATATGAAATAGTTGTATGGTAAAATTAATCAGATGATTTCTTAGGCAAAACAACATAATAAATTATTTTTTATTACATTTTTAGTATGTTTTAAAGTAAGCTTAGCATTATAATCATTCTATGTACGGTTCATATTAACTTGATGTCACATAAAGTACAAACCTACCGCAACGGTTAGAATTTCATTAACTAGTGTGAAATCATTAACCTCAACTACTTTTCAATCTAGACTGGTTATCGCTCTCCAATTGAAATATCAGAAATAGAAATGCACTTTCTTATATATTTAACATTGTAAACACCGCTATTTAAGAGTACTAGCTGTAAGCCCGTTGCCCAGCAACGTGAGATTTTTGTTGCAAAGTATTTAATTTTATTTTATTTTATGGTATTTTATTTAATTTAATTTAATTTTATTTTATTTTATTTTATTTTTATTTTTATTTATTTTATTTTTATAGTTAGCAGAAATTTCGTAAATTATTTAATTTTTAGAATAATGTTTAAGTTTGCTAACAACCATTTTTCGTTGTAGCCGAAATGTCGTAAATTATTTAATTTTTGGAATAATGTTAAAGTTTGCTAACAACCATTTTTCGTAGTAGCAGAAATTTCGTAAATTAATGAATATTTAGATTAATGTTCAAGTATGCTAACAACCATTTTTCGTTGTAGAAGAAATTTCGTAAATTATTTAATTTTTGGAATAATGTTCAAGTTTGCTAACAACCATTTTTCGTGGTGCAGAAATTTCGTAAATTATGTAATATTTAGAATAATGTTCAAGTTTGCTAACAACCATTTTTTGTAGTAGCCGAAATTTCGTTTATATTTAATTTTTGGAATAATGTTCAAGTTTGCTAACAACCATTTTTTGTAGTAGCCGAAATTTCGTTTATATTTAATTTTTGGAATAATGTTCAAGTTTGCTAAGAACCATTTTTCGTAGTAGCAGAAATTTCGTAAAATATTTAATTTTTGGAATAATGTTTAAGTTTGCTAACAACCATTTTTCGTAGTGGCAGAAATTTCGTAAAATATTTTATTTTTGAAATAATGTTTAAGTTTGCTAACAACCATTTTTCGTAGTAGCAGAAATTTCGTAAAATATTTTATTTTTGAAATAATGTTTAAGTTTGCTAACAACCATTTTTCTTAGGAGCAGAAATTTCGTAAATTATTTAATATTTGGAATAATGTTCAAGTTTGCTTACAACCATTTTTCGTAGGAGCAGAAATTTCGTAAATTATTTAATATTTAGAATAATGTTCAAGTTTACTAACAACCATTTTTCGTAGTAGCCGAAATTTCGTTTATATTTAATTTTTGGTATAATGTTCAAGTTTGCTAACAACCATTTTTTGTAGTAGCAGAAATTTCGTGAAATATTTTATTTTTGAAATAATGTTTAAGTTTGCTGACAACCATTTTTCGTAGTAGCAGAAATTTCGTAAATTATTTAATATTTGGAATAATGTTCAAGTTTGCTAACAACCATTTTTCGTAGGAGCAGAAATTGCGTAAATTATTTTATATTTGGAATAATGTTCAAGTTTGCTAACAAATATATTTCGAAAAAAATGATGACTCTGGGACCATATATCGACAGCCCTGCTAATGTTTCAAGTATCCAAACAAATATATTTCGTAGAAAAGGAAAAATATCTCATAAGTATTTGACATATTCTATTTTCAATTATTCAAATTCGTTTAGTGCAATCTTTCACTAACAGATGTCGTAAGGTCACTAAGAAATAACATATTTCTATTGGTTTGAAATTTTTAAAATAAGTAGACGTTCCACCTCACTAAATTTAATCGCTTTGTGGAACAATGGATATTTGTTCAAACGATTAGAATGAAAAAGGGACATGGGTTCGATCCCCAGCTTGACAGAATATTTTTGGTCAGTACGAAAATTAATTGTTTTGTCATGACTAATAGACGTCAGAGAAAAATGAACGGATGGCGATAGCGGGCAGAGGGGTGGGGGAAGGGGACCGTCTTCAGGAGGAGGGGAAATCAGTGACAATCATGCAATCAAAACGGACATTATCGACTACTAATAAATAAAAGATGACACCGAACAAAATCACTGTCAAATCAGTTCCTAGCCCTATAATTATAGCTTCAAAAAATCGAATCAGTACATTTGATTATTTAAAAAACTTTGTAGCCATGCAAACTTTCAAATAAAGTTCTCTCAATATAATTACGATGCTTTAGTTCTAAGCCAGGAAATTTGAATTTTGAATATAAAAAGACGTCCATTCCAATTGGCCGAAAAAGTGTGGTGTTCAAAATAAAGCGCTATCATTGGGCGAAGTGGACATCAGTACGCACACATTTGTGAAAAGTGAAAACTTATTTTATCGGCTATTAATATATAGATAATAGGAGTGATTAGCTCGTCCGTAGTTTTTACCGGTGATTGGTTAACTTGTATCTGTATTCGTTTAAACTTAATTTCATTCTTATCATACGTTAATATATATATATATACATATACCGGTCTTTGTTAATTTATCGGAAACCATCCAAAATTAATAACGTTAAGCACTAAAAATTTTTTATATGTTTATTTCCTCAGCAGTATTTATTGTCGGTTGAAAATATTTCTGACATTTCTACTCTATACTAAAGATAAATACTATGTTATCCATCATAAGAAGCACTTAGGTCGTACCTGGTGAAGTTTTGTGCCTCTCGATTTTACGCTGGACTAATAAAAATTGATCATACATAAGTTTCCAAGCCTCCATACTATAAGTTAACGGCTTGCATGCATTTGTGAGCAAATCGACTGTCGAACCTTTTTTATCTTCACCCTCTTTATACTTCTCTATTGACTTAATTTAAATTTCATGTTTACGGGGCACTAGTTATGATGGTAAATAATCTCATTAATACTTTGATATCATCTCATGTCATGCTGACCTTGCTGGTCTGACCGTTTTCTTACAATTATCAAAAAAAATATATATATATATATTCAAAAATAATAAAAAGTAAGTTTTGTTTTCAGAAATATGTTAATATATTCGACATGTTTAATTTTTATCATAAAATGTTAAATAACATAATACGGATATTGTACCAAATTTAAATTTGTTTACTCTTAAAACTGAAATTCGTAGAACAACAAAATATGCAGGAATCTTCTAAACCAGTTGCGCGAATAATTCCAGGCATTATTTTACTCAGAATGCTTTAGTGTTTTTACGATTATTTTTTTCAATCGTCTGTTCCAACACACCTCATCTATGGCAATAAAATATAGGTTTTATCTTATTATAGCATTTGATAAACCAATCCAATCTTATGATAGAATGTTTTTTTCGAGAAACCCACAACCAAATACCAACGATTGTTTGTCAAACTAATTACAAAGGCAGACAGTATGCGTCAAGCAACGTGGTAAAAATCGTAATATAACTATTGATAATCATAACGTATGCATCATCTTCATCATTTATGAATCAACCACTAATCTACGGCGTTAACAGTGGTTAACAATCCCTCGCTCTACAATAATTTGTATATTTTCTGTGGTAATATGATATTTATATAAACAATCATTTTCGAGAATGAATCATATAAATAGTATATTAAGAAACCAATAACAAAATAAAATATTTGTTAAAAAAAAACAAAACAATAGTTAAATACCGAAACATTCTATGTCATGTGTTTAGGGGTGGGGGAATTACCGAGTTTCATTTCGCAGTCGTTGAATCGCTAGATTATTGTTTTTATTTTGTAAAGTTTTTTAAAAGTATTATTTTAAATACAACATGACATGTTCATAAATTCAATTTACATACAAATGGACGCCATTTTTGAATATCCTGTAATTCTACTAAAGTTTTTGTTCATTGAAATATGCTTCAATAATTAGTAAGTAAAAAATCATCTTAATAAATTTATATTATATACATAAATGCTGACGTATTGAAACTCTGAATATTTGCATTATTTCGAACACATCTTTTTAGTTGGATTATCTTGGGTAGATGACAAAATATATTCTGAACAATGGTGTGAATGGAGAAAGGACTGAATAAGGTTAGAAACCCATCTTCTAAATAAATTCATGAATATTTTTCACTTTTTATTTATTGAACTGAAACTATTACCTGGCGACACATGTCAGTATTCATTTAATATGCTTCGTGCGAACGTTGTGCAGACAGAGAGTGCGTGTGTTGCGGCAAAAATAGACAGATAAATCGAGATAATATATGTGTATTATTGTTTGTGATATTCTGTTTTATTTAACATAATTAATTGATGATTTCGACTGAAGGTGCTTGGTGGAATTTCCATATTATAAACAAACAAATAAATATAATTCTTAAAACTACTTACTACTCAAATCTGTGGGCATTCCCATGAGCTTAACCTTTTCGCCAGCAATAGCTTTGAACTCAATGATACATGTATTTCTTATATAAACACGAAACATTCATTTACTAAGCGTCAGCTCAAGCTCATCCGTGCACTTGAATGCCTGAAGATGCCGAAAGGCGAAACCTGGGTCGTTAGTGACAAAATCTGTGAGAATGTACATAGTTTGAACGATTCAAATTTAACATAATTAATTAAGAACGTTATCTTTATAAAAGGCTAGCTAATCGCTTAAGTCAATCCTTTTTATGAGTCTCTAATATCTGTTTTTTCCATGTCCGCTCCCAATGTGGAGCATATGACCTCCTAATTGAGATATCTCAACAGAAGTTTTTTCTACGATAACTTTTTGTTACTCAGTCGCTCAACCTCTCTTATTCAAAACGAGTATTAGAAATAGAAGGATAAGACTAGGATATGACTAGTGGTTAGCTAGCCTCTCTCGCTAAACTCAATTATTGCACGATAGGAAAGGGTGTGAAGAAATTTCGAACAGAAATCGATAAATCGATCGAATTAATGGTGTTCGTCCGGTACGGAAGCCCAGCACGCTGCGCCATAGGACCCGACATATACCCGTTATATTACACATATCTGTTATACTCGCCTCCATCCGCTTAGACTTTTCAACCCTCACTAGGGTACATCCATTAAAATACAGGCAATCAAGTCAGCCGTACTATAAAATGTAAATCGATGGCTGTCTAATAAATTAAAAGTCGGTATGCCGTGTGCAGTGGGCACCTCGTATTCATCAGTTTGACAACTCATGATCAAGGTACTTACTGTGATATAACGGGGCCCATTGTTTGTAAATTGTATGCAAATGTTACATTAGGTCATAAATTAATTATTCACTACAGAAATGAATATTGTTTATGCATTGTTTTAATACTGAGAAATATTTTTTCAGTTTTGCGGTAAGCAATTCAATTAGTTCATTCATGATTAAAATAGGTTTTTTGTCACATAACTTGCAATCAATAAAAACTGTTATTCAATTTGAAAAAATCTTTCTTCCTACAAATGAAAAGGTAAAAGGGTAACTGATAAGACTTGGGAAACAATTCGATGTATATAAAAATACCCTCTACTTATGTGGGGCTAAACTGCTTTTCACTCAGTTGCTCAACCTCTCTTTCTCATGATAATAAGGATATGAGGATAGAACTAAGACAGGCCTATTGGTTGGTGTCTCTCGCTACACCTAGTTGTTTGAAACAGAAAGGAAGCAGGAAGTTAAAGACATCACAGGCATCCATGCTTTCAAACAGAATTCCATAATTCATATAATTATTATTTTATTATGAAAAATTATTTATTCAAAATAATACGGAAAATATGTTAAATTAATTGTAATAATTTCATTAATGAAATGCGGAAATTCATTTCCAATATATAATAAAAATTAACACTTTTGTTTATCCATCTGTTATGTAACAAGGTGTGACGCGCGTTTGTTTTTCTCTGAAAATCAATTATACGACAAAATGTTTTTCCCTATCGTCTCCCACCCTCAAAGTTTTAATTGGTACAATAATTAAGAAATAATAACAATAATATTAAATAATCACTTTGGACTGGCTTATCAATTCTCGGTTAATGTTTTAAAAAATAAGAAAATATTTTTTTGTGCTAATTTCACATGTTTTAATAAAGATCAAGACTGGTTTGCGATGCGACCAGTGCCAAATGTTGTGCTCGTGATGGGTAAATATGACACAATGGAAATAATATAAAACTTGCTTCCCATTGAGCTTAGCTATCGTAATTCATAAGAAGTTTTAACAAATAAATTTTCTAAATCCATTATAAATATTAAATTAAGTAAACCAATTAATATATTATTTTTTTTTAAGCCATGTCCGCTCCCAATGTGGAGCATATGGACTCCTAATGGAGTTTATCTCAACAGAAGTGTTTCTACGAGAACTGCTTGTTACTCAGTTGCTCAACCTCTCTTTTTCCAAAGAGAGTAGGGACAGAAGGATAGGGCTAGAACAGGATTAGTGGTAAGCTAATCACTCTCGATACGCCCCGTTCATAGGATAGGATGGGTGAGAGGGGGGAATTCTAGACATCACATACATCCATGCCTTTGAACAGAAATTCATAAATCGATTGAAAAATCAATTTATAAAACTGTCCGTACTGGGATTTGAACCCGGGCCCTCCGTGGCCGAAGCCAACAACGTTGACCACTCGACCACACAGGCGGCTAATTAATATTAATAAAAGTAAAATAAAATTAATACCCGTTAGAAAAACTTCTGCACATTAAATCATTTAGACAAATTGATATTGTGATGCGGTTCGATAATTTATTTTCCTTCGTGAAAACACATTAGTTATCTTTTAAGGAAACTATTTTTTGCTTGTAATAAATGAAATGAGAGAATAAAATATATTTAAAAAGATAACGTGTATGATTTCAATACATTCCGAAATAATCAACTATTTTTTTTACGTGAACACTATTTTCACATGTAAACGAATAGCGAGCGCAATCATGTGTTGCAACTAGAGATTCTGTATCGAGACAATCCGAGAATGACGTGTAAAAGCAATATAAACATTAACAATACAATTTTGTCATCTTTTGAAATATTTAACATGAACATTAATTTTGCATTAGTTTTGAGTTACCAACAGTTTTCGTGCTACGTTATGAAATATTCATGAAAAAACCGAGAATTCAGAATCCTTAGATGCGGCCTTACAACTGAGTCTCAAGCAAGTAAACCAATTAAGATGTGGTCTCTTATACAGGCGTTGTAAGAATACTGCCTTAATAAATTAAACATTATTGGATTGTGTGTCCCAACTTTTTTCTTATTACAGGTTACCATATTGTCTTGAATACATACGTTAACAACAAACGACAACACAGTTGTCAAAAAAAAAATGTCACCGACCCCGCAGTAATATTCAGGGTTCTGATAGTTGTACACGCGTTAATTTAATGAAAATTTAACAAAATGATCATTATACAGATTATGTTATAGTGAGGTTGAAAATCAATGTTGACATTCCACCGCTAATATGTCAAGTTGAGAGAGAATTCGTTGAGAACTGATTGAGTAAGATTTTTCTTACAATCGCATATTTATATAACAATCGAAAGGCATATTTTCATTCATTAATAGAATACACAATAGATAGTATTTATTCCGCAATTTTATAATATAATTATAATCGGTTTTACAATGAAATTTCAAGCGTTGTATAAAATACTTTTATACCCACTTGCTGGTTTGAGATTTCCACATACTCAAATCAGGTTACTTAAAATATTTTTTGTTACCAGACATACGTTCACACTCGAATTGCGTAAACGCACAAAGATAATTGTGCACATTGAAAAATGCACGCATTTACATTTGCGCACAAAATATAAATCGTCTAGTTACAAAAAACTAAATATATGAATATTTGCGGAAAACAATGTTTTTATGTTGCAAACAAATATTGATTCTCGTATTCGTATTCTATATGATTCAAAAAAGATAGGTTGAGCGACTGAGTAACAAACATTTCACATAGAAAATCTGCAGTTGAGATACCTCCATTCGGAGGCCATATGCTCCACATTGAGAGCGGACATAGATATGTGTATGAAGAAATATTCTAATGATCCCGAATTGTTTTTTTCATTATTTCGAAAAAAAAATGGGACGATTTGTTAAAAAGGGGGCGCGCCAATGACCGTTGCCTAGGGCGCCAAATAACCTCGCACCGGCACTGTATACCAGATACCAGAACCAACCAGGTATTAAAAATTCCTGTCCATGAATATTTTGCTATTAGCGATTCGCTAATTCAAATTTGAAATATTTTTTGCCATAACCATATTGAGTTTTGGAACATATAAATTGTATCACTTATTGTAAAATTGCGCATATAATACGCACATATTTTTTCTCGATTTCGACTAAATGTGATCATATCGCTTTGTGTATGTGTGTAGTCGCCTCATATTTTGACATCTTTTAGATCCCAAGTAGACTAGTCCGATGGTTCATATATCTTAATTTACCAAACAACTATTATATTATAACTGTTTGTGTTTTTCTTACAGGCATTCTACCTGAAGGCCTCCGAACAAAATGCGCACGATGCACCGTCCGTCAGAAGCACAACGCACTTCATGTTCTCCGACGACTTCGTCAGGACTATCCCGACGAGTGGTCGAGGCTGGCCACTAAATGGGATCCCACCGGAGACTTTACCAAGAGATTCGAGAGCATCTTCGATAGTGACGATAATAATCGAGTCGGTCAGTACACAATCCAACGACTCTTCGATCACATACATAAGTGTCCCAAAAGTAATGACAATCATGAAACATATGTAGCCAAATTTTGGTTTATCTCCACTGTTCTTCATATTTTTATCGTCATTACTAACTAGCATATAGTTGAAATCAACCTCCAATAATTGTATATATTCGTCAGGAAAACCAATGAATTCAATGTTTCGGGTCGTGACTTACTACCTGAGAAACTTTGCTTAATACTGTTTAATTAATTTCATGGGTTATTACTCTGTTGGTCAAATTATTATTATTTGGGTGTTATTTATTATCTTTTCAATATAAATAAACATTTTGAGCTTCGTCAGCCCCTTACCTTTGCCGAACACACATAATATGTAGTCAATACTAATTAGCTTTATAATTATTATAATTTACAAATGATGTATTGGCCAACAATCGACAATAAAAATATAATTGTAATTGCAATCAGCTGTACAATTATTCAGTCGGTGCATATCGAACGTAGCCATCTTCATTGAACATCTATTTAAGTTATACCAATCAAAATACACTGGTGGATATATACATTCCTAATCAAACAATTGATTTCACTTATTAGTATACAACGAGTATAGCAAAACTGTTCACTGTAAATTCGAGTTTTGAGTAAATCTCAACAAAAAAAACACGAAATCACTATTTCTCGTAATTATACAAAAGATTAAAAATTACCATGAATGTTTATAGCAAAAAAACAGTAGCACTTTCTTAAGATTAACATGAAAAATAATGATCGCCGATTGGTTATATCTAATTTCAATTTTTTCATTTGAAAATGTGAGCTTAGACATCAAAAAAAATATATGTTTTTATACATAGTTCGAGCATTTAAACGCAAGCCATAAAAGCAATTATTTTGCAACAACAATGGATTGTTCTATTTATTTACTATAAGAAAACACCATGACCTGCTCCAACGAAATTCAAAATGTTTTATTTTTGTTTCAAAGACACGCATTCCGAATCCTGTAAAACAATTTTGCATAAACTTTTTGTCCTCTTCTTCCAGCAGAACTTCCAGAATAAAGTCAAAAAATACTTTCCATATTTCCAGATATTCCGATCAACGTCCCAACACAAGCGACTACTTCTACGGCGCCTGTCACCGCTCCGAACCCTTCTCTGTTTAATCGCTTCGGAGGCGACGAAGACGGTGAACCCCAGGGACTTCCATCTGATGGCCAACCGACTGTTCGACAAGCCCCGAATACTCCTTCGCCCCCTAGGTATAACTCTAGCTGCTTCCGCTTAAATCGAATACCGTGACCGGTTTGTGGAGATAACAATGTGTAAAAGTGACGTTTAATAAGGCAAACTATACTGCACTGTCTGCACTAAAAACAAATTGGAGTAGATGGATTGCTTTTCTGCAGTGCTTTTTTTTTTTTTTAAAAAGGTGTTGAAGCTTACTTCATTTCAATCTTTTTACTAAAAGTGTTTTTTTTCCAATCCATGTCCGTTCCCAAATATGGAGCATATGGATTCCTAATGAAGGTATCTCAATAGAACATTATTTAACGAGAACTGCTCGTTAATCAGTTGCTCAACCTTTTTTTTTAAAAGTAAGTAGTGATATAAGGCTAGGGACAGGACTAGTGGTCAGCTTATTGCTATTGCTACACTATATTTTTAGAATAGGATGGGTTGGAACCAGGGCTGTGGAGTCGTGTAAAAAAAAGACGACTCCGACTCCGATTCTGACTCCAGCTTTACAATAATTAACGACCACGACTCCGAAGATTTTTTTTAATAATTTC
Organism: Himalopsyche tibetana; assembly: GCA_030503985.1. NCBI lineage: Eukaryota > Metazoa > Arthropoda > Insecta > Trichoptera > Rhyacophilidae > Himalopsyche > Himalopsyche tibetana. The sequence continues at coordinate 155,874 of JAPJYX010000015.1, forward strand.
ATTTTAACTTATACATATGTATTCCATCAGATCATCTTTAGTCAGCCAAGCGTGAAATGTCAACACTTTTTTCTTTGAATACACATCATTAAACATATTTTTCAAAAAAAATTCGAGCCGCTCATTTTTTGCGACTCCGACTTCGGCCAAAATACCGCGAGTCCGACTCCGACTCCAACTCCAACTCCACAACCCTGGTTGGAACTTTAAACATCCATACATTCGCATCCACAATTAATTTATGGAAAAACCCGTACTGGATTTCGAAACCGTGAACTACGCAATCGTAACCAACTTCGCTGACAAATCCGACAATACAATACATACAATTTTTAACCATTTTTATTATTCTTGATATTTTTTTAAAAAATCGTGGATACCACTGTTCTTAGAGTAACACGCGTTTATATTTCAGAGTGCCGACCGCGTTGCCGCCCACCATGAGCCCAGTCACGCTGGCGACGACCCAGAGGGAGGACTCCTTCGCGTTTACCTCCAGACCTGTGAAAAAAAACCCCCGCCCCAAGCCGAAGCCTACGAATCGTCCTGACTACGTGATGCCCTCGAACGGCAACGTGGACTTCAGGCCCATCTATGCAGGGACGATGGGGCTAATCGATCATTTCGGAAATAAAATAATAAAGACAACGGAGCTGGTCACGGACTTACTGAAAAATACAGTCAGAGCTGTCGTCGGGTGAACAATATGAAGAGAGTTATTCTTACAGCCGGACTGACATAATGAACCATCATTACATCTTAGCGGTCCGCCAAACTGCCGAATAAAATTTATTACTAATAAAAGGATAGAACATATTTTACGTTTTGAATCGTGATTTTTAAGTTGAAGATAATTGATAAAAGATTTGTAGCACTCACATAAAATGTGTATGCATGCAAAACAAGGTAAAAATTAACAGATAATTACTCATGCCATAACTTTTCCACTAGCTTTATACTGTATATGTCAGATAGAATGCTCATGCCAGGCTTAAAGGTTAATTTTTGTTTTACTTTCAAAAAAACTTCTTCTCAACTAAAAATCCACATATTATAAAACTTAATACTGTCGTATTTTTTATTTGTTCTTTGCTTTCGTTGGAAAGCAACTGTCAAATTTGCTTATTTATATACATATTTTTATCACTTTTCAGGTGTGTACTGTCAATACTTGGTAGAATGGCATTATAATAAAACATTTTTAGCACTTTTTCCACTGTTTGTCAACAAAATGTTTTATTATTTTTACATATTATTTTTATATAACTGTTAAGCAGAAGTAATTTGTTGAAAAAGTAACTCCTGTTTTTTGAAGAAGACTTTTTTTACAGCAGAGGTATAGAATGATATTATTGTGAGTAAAACCTTAAGCTAGTGCAATGTTTTCGACATTATATAGTAGATTTTGTCAATTAAAACTTGGCAGACTAACGTAGTGGATATATTTTTTTTAAATATCTGGTGAATTTATTAAATAACATTTTTTTTAAAATAAAAGCATGTTTTATCTTTAACATCGATACTGCTTCGAATAGACTATTGCCATTTGAAAAAAAAATCTTCGATTATTAATAATAGTACTAGCACTAGTCAAAATCTTTGAAAAAAACTAATGACTTTGTCATTATATTGTAATTACTTCTATTGAAAAAATATACTATGTATCATATATGTAAATCAAAAAAAATCTATTCGGGACAGTAAGATTTCTCACAGCGATCATTAAATCCTCATATTCAAAGCTTGATAAAGATTACAGAAAAATGAACATTGACGACGGCTTGAATAATTCGATACACATGTTGTATAAACTAGGGAATCCAATAACGGAACATTCACTATAGAATCGTGTAGAAAATCGAGATTGAGAAGTTTTTTCTTGGCGATTTTGTAATCCTAGGAATTTACGGATTTTCCGAAATGAAAAAATGTGGAACCTTTTCATTTTTTACTTCTCGCGCGGATTTCAAAAATTTTGTCTGCTTGCATATTTTGAATAGGTTTCCGAGAATTTTGCACTTCTAATCCTCAATCCCGGAATTTCGAGATCACAAAATTGGACGGGGTCTCGGGATTGGAGACCCTAGTATAAACTAATGTGCTTTTTATTATAGCGTTAATGGAAGTCTTTGTGAGATGAAAATGGCGAAAACTTGATTCTTTTTGTTTGCCGTCAACTTTTAATTATGAATATCGTATATTACGTTATATTATATTATCAAACTAGATATATTTTTTTTTCAGTAATAATTATTTTTAGTTATAATCGCTATTCTTTTACAGCAATTTAAAATAAATATGTATAGTTAGAACCTTGTTCGTAATAATATTATTTTAAGATTAAAAATAATGTGTTCTATTTTTCGATGGCCAAAAAGTTTATGAATTTTCAACAAAATTTATTGTGTATATTACTTATAATTTTAAGTTTCTTCTCAAAATGTGTCATATTGTTTTTTATTATTTTGATTTCGATGTTTTTTTAAAAATAAAGTACATATAAAATGTAATTACAAGTATACTAGAAAATTTACATGTACGAATATCTTGTTTTTTATTTTTATTGCATTCAGAGCGTGCCCTGTATTTTTTGTCAACGATTTAAAAACTCTAAAATTAGTCATAATACAAAATCTTTTACATCGTTTGACGTTTAGTAAGTCATGCTCAATTATATTGCTATTTTCCACCCATTTATTATTCAAAGGAAAAACAAAAACTCTCATGACATAAATAATAATGTTTTTGAATTATTATAATATCTAAAAAATCAAAGAAGCAGACTCTCTTTATAAAGTACACAATTAATTAAACATTACGTTTTTCTTTAACAGTCAGCATTAAATTTATTTTTTTTCATAACGTGTTAAAGACAATAAGAAATTTAAGAAGTATATTTTAATATTCTCCCATCATCCGGTCCGTCTAACATGCGATATTTTGCACGAAACTTGGCAATTTGATAACAATTATTTTTAATGATGTCCAATATCAAAAATCATTTATAGGTAATTTATTAACAAAGGCACACTATAAAAAATTATCACATTTTCCACGCGAGATTATCATAATATAATACAGGCTGCTTTACATAAAGAAAAATGTATTTTCTTGTGATATTTGTATGTATTATATAAAACAGGCAAAATTTTCGCCCTTCTTTGTTTTCAGTGAAGCAAAATATATTTTAGTGAAAGTAGATAAATTATATTGTTTACTTAAGAATACAATATATTTTGTATTACTAAAAAGGTATTTTTTTATTGTGAATTCAACTAATGAAATAAAATGTATAACTAGAACGAAAAAATTGAAACTTATTACATATAATAATAGTTATATTATATCAGATAACTTCTATACTACAGTAACTATAAGTTTACATTCTTCAGACGGAATTTTATTAAAACTTCCTATTAGGTATGTACATATAATACTTTATGCTAGTTATTTCTATATTATATTTTATTTGATTAATGCTCACGTGTACATTGTATGAGCACTTTATGTCAATCGTTTTTAAATTTCGCTGTAACTAAATTATTATAAGCAATAAATTGTTGAAACAAAACATTTATAATATTTTCAATAATGTGTTTTTTGGATCATACTTCTGATTACCTAAGTTGAATACAAATGATGATGCACTCGTCGTAACGACTTCGATAGAACAAAGCCTTCGTGATTCTTCGTAAGTAATAAGGTTACTTTTTTTACCATGTGTAAGATACAAAGGAAAACGACCCAGAATGTTCCACTATAAGGAAGGGGGGGGGAGGTAATATTCTATTATATCTCGATAAGTTTACAATGATAACAACCTAGTTTTTATATCAGAGAAGTAGATTTGAAGTTGCAGTCGTAGAGTTTCGATGTTGTCGTTTTAGTCGAAGTTTTAAAAAAACAAGTGACTCAGACTCCTTTTTTAACTAAATTAAAATACAAAGAATTAAACGTTTAAATATATACGAAAAAATGCACCGACTTCATATTACATCAAATCTTTTTTTAATTTGTGCATTGCAAGTTGGGGCATTTCTTAATGCTGGAGTCGGAGTCGCGGTTTTTTTTACACGACTCCGACGCCCTGGCTTATTCGGTTCGTGAACTACTGGTATGGTACATTGTTTGTAAAATATTGGTCTATGTAAAAGTTTGGACGTTGTTATAGAATGCTTACTAGTTTTTTGCTCGGAATCTAAACTGATGAATAATATTTTCAATTCTAGAAATTTCACAATGCTGTCTACATATTTTTTTTATTTAGTTTTGGCGTGACCAGTAAACAGTAGCGACCCCTTATTTTTTTTAAATGTCTGCCGATAGGCCCCTGTGACATAATATTTTTACCGCATAACCTATTTTTGTGGAGTAAAACTAGAAATAAGCTTTCCAGATATTTATTTCGTAGTATATTTTGACACACGTTACTTAAGTACCACATGTTTAAATTTGGCCACTTTTTGATAATATAATTTTCATCGGTAACCCTTAACAACCTTTTTATAAATTTATTGCAGTCAAATTTTTCGGCTTTAATGTAAAAAAAATAAAGAGACGATTTTACTTGCGCTGTTGTACTATTTTTTACATTTAAATAATTTCGTAATGACTTAAGCAAATGATAGTCAGAAATAGTTAACAACGTCCTAATTTTTTTTTTTTTTTTTAATCCATATCCGCTCCCTATACGGAGCATATGGTCACCACGAAGCTCCTCCACAATTCTCTGTCTCCAGCCAGTCTCCTCGCCTCCTCCCAGGTCATCCCAGCGTCCCGTAACTCCGCCGAGTACATCCTGTGGATAGTCATCAGTGGCCTTCCACGACGCCGGGATCCATCCGGCCGGAAGAAGAGACAGGCAGGGTTCAGGCTCTCTTCAGGCATCCTCAACACGTGTCCAAGCCAGGTCCACCGCCGTTTCTTTATTTTTGACGTGATAAGAGGCTGGTTAGTCCGTTAGAACGGACTAACCTAATTTATTCAGTTGAATTTTCTTGGGTTCACATCGTCACACCAGGTCGCACGTGAGGTTCTACCGCAAAATTGCCTCACCACGGTGGATTGGTGGATTCCAGTCTTCAACACGATCTCCTTTGACTTGGCAGCATAAATTTTTACCTAACTCTAATTTATCAAACGAACAGGTTGTATTTGCATCATCACCTTTGTTATATCCGTTTCATTAATCTAATTCTAACCTATGTTAACTGCTCTTCTATATTATTTATGTTTTTTTTTTTTTAAATTTATTCCTTTTGTAAGAATTGATATGGTTTTTAAAAATGTCTTTTTCAGAATCTTCATTACTGCTGATTTTGTTGAAGTACATCATTGCTTGGAAGCGGGAAAAACACCAAATCATCATTAGGATATTTACTTTAGTAATGTAGTGTTTCACTTTGTGTAAAAATTTTCCAAATTTTAATTGTGTTTATAATTGATATCGTTTGCCACTTAGATTTATTATTCTTTGATGATGATTTTTTAATTGTTATGGTTGTTAAGCATTTTAATTTTGTGTAATTATAATGTAATTTGCTAATTCTTTAAATTGTTAATAGTTGCTTACACCTTTTTATTTCAATTTAAATTTGTATAAATATCACTGTTTATATATTTTTCTTATCAGTTGATAATGCTCGCGATGAGTGAAACCGGTCCTGATCTAATAAATTTTATGTGGGAAAAGTACTAAAAATCTTTTATTATTTTTATTTTTACCAACAAATATGTTATTAAAACACTCTTCAGACAAACTCAACTAGAAATCATTTATGATCAATCTTTATTTTTTTGTTTCAAAGTAGAATAACTGATTAAATTAGTTCGATTTTTTAATCACTTGCGCTTAAGCCTAATAGTTTAGCGGTCACAGAAAATGGATGTTGAGCCATCGAATCATCCTTAATAGTTATCGAAAAACATTGCAAAAGAGGTGTTTTCAAATTATGTAGGTGTTCGCGGAACACCTATTCAGGTTGCATGGAACAGCAGTGTTCCGCGGAAAATAGTTTGGGAAACCCTGCTATACGCAAATGAGGCGCGTGCTTGGGGCCTTCGAATTGTAGGGGCCTCAAAAATATAATAGCTTTTTTTATAAAACCCATATACTTACTTACTTTTTGTTAAAATTTTAGCATATTTTTTATTATTTTACATGGAATAGGGCCTCCAAAATTGATTACGCCTGGGGCTTCTCGTGTGCTTAATCCGCCACTAATTGTTGGAAATGTATCATAATAATTAAATCCAAATGAAGATACGTATTAGATAATTATAATATTAGAACATTCATTGTAATTGGATGGCAATAATTGTGCAGGATTATCAAAATCGCATAGTGTTTAAAAATGCCCAATATGCAGTGTTTACATATACATTAATGATTAATATATATAACTTGTTTAATTAATAATAAAAAAAACAACAAAATACAATTAAAGCTGGATGCGAATACGTAGTGATTCGCAGCCAGTTTTAATGATTGCGACAAGCATATCTTAAGTATGTACTGTTAGATATTTTAGTAAGTGTGCTTATAAGCACATTTTTTTTTCACTCTCTTTAACGTTACAAGGTCATTGAATGCATCAGTATAATAACAACTTTATACACGCTGATCATACCATTTTAGTCATCGCCAATAGCTGGCTGTACACCTGGGCGTATTCACAAAATGTGGCTGCAGACGCTTTAAGCCAGGGGTGGAGAACCTTTTAATTTTTAAAGACCACATTCATTTATCTGATTCAACATAAGACCACAGTAAATAAAACGTTGACAACCTCCCCCCTCCCCCCCATAAACTAAAGGTTTTTTAATTCACAATGTAAATTACTCAAAACGCAATATAAAAAAAACTTTATCCAATCTAAAAAATGGCACAAGTCAAAAGGCCGAATCAGAATAGCCAAGAGGCCACAGGTTCCCCACCACTGCTTTAAATCTTTAAAGGTTAAGCCCAATAAAAGGTGTATGTATGAAGTTTTCCTCGTTTTATTGAATAAATGCTACACAGTATGCTTCAAAGCCAAAAAGACACTAATGCAGTAGTTAAATTCATCGCGAACAATTTAAATTATATAATTTAATGGTTTCTACACATTCAAATTTCGATGTTGGTTTATTTTCAATAGCAAAATACCGGTATTTTGGTTTTTAACAACACTACAACTAGGTAGCGGGATTTTAGTTTTAATAATATTGATATTGCAATCTACGCATTTAGGTACCGTACTTAGCAACTTGCTTGCGAAATTTTGCTTTTTGGTTGCTTTGCATTTACAAAAAAACAAAATAATTGAGACATAGAAATCTAGATGATTCAAAATATTCATTAAAGGCTTAAATTCAGGGCACTCAATCATTTTAGTGATTCACATCGATCAACATGTTTTAATTCACTGTCAAACAATTACAAATTTAGAACTGAATTGCAATTAAAAAACACAATTAGTTATCATATTTAATAATAATCTAAGATTAGTCTTTCGTTAAATCATTAATTTAGTTAAACACGAATTATCATTTAACATAAACGGCTGCATGTATTTGTACTTTGAATTAAAGCCATGAATTGAAGCGTCGAGTCAACCTACCAAAAATGTTTTAGTTTCAGCCCGGTGTCACTCAATTTATGCGAAAAAAAATGTTTATTTCTGGCAACATTAAATTATGAAAATCTTAAGAATAAGCAATAAATGACCTTAAAAAATATTTATCATTGATTTGTATAATTTTATTAAATAAGTTATACGTAAAATCCTTAAGTTATATCTCGCATTTCTAAAAAATATCAACTAAATATAATATTGTTGTATACACACGCGTATTGTTTATGGTCATTCGGCACCTCTATGGACGATTGTATTTCGCTTGCGCGGGTGCCGGCAATATAACCAAGATTTTAATCCTAGGTAATCCGCTAATAATAAAAAACATTGTCTTGTTTATCGATCTCATATGGCATGAATCATTTTTATCGATATATTTGATAACAAATTATCCCAGACCAGTGCGGCTTCATTCCGAGTAAACAATAAGTGTCTTCACTTTTTGACGTTTGCATAGGCCTACAAATAGGCGGTTGTCAATTTATTAGAAGAGTGGGTCTCCGCGATCGCAATAAATGCTGTAATATAATACTCAGTGAATAATGGCTCGATCGCCCAGCAGTGATGATACCGATCGCATTTGTTGCATATCTTGCTACGTCTGTAAATTCTGATCCAATTTCAAATGTTTTGATTTCACCTGAGGTCGTTTTTTTTTATTTCAGTTCTATCAAATCGGCAAATGCTAATCGAGCTGAATAATGGAGAGCACTTTTAATTTAGCCGCCGACAATATGGACGAAGATAAGAACGGCATCGGAGAGATGATCGACGATTCTGGTTTGAATGAGGTGAGAATGTATTTTTTTTATAGATCACCCTACGCGATAAAAAATGTACTAATTAATCTAAAATCAACTCGCTGGTAATTGTACCGCTTTGGGAAGGATGCCATCGATATCTTTGATGGAATTTCTGTAAGTGTTATTGGATAAATGCATATTTACAAAATAAACAACACTTTTTATACTGGTTCAAACAAAATTTGTATTTTCAAAATATTAACCACTATATGGAAAACAGATTATGGCTATTTGGGTAGGCTAAAGATATATTGATTTTTTTATGAATATTTATATAAGCAAAGATTTGTCTATGTCTAGAATGCCAGTGCATTGCGAGAGGATCCAGAATTGGCAGAGATCAAAGCCTGCGTTCGTGAAATGGAAGAAGAAGCTGAAAAATTGAAAATGCTACAGACGGAAGTGGACAAACATATGAGTCTCATCAGCCCCTCCATCAGTGAGTACTATCATTCATTAGATGCTCTTCATATTAACAGCTATATTTTCGTTTTCAATTGATGTCTAATTTACTTTGCTCGCTTTGTTATTACTGATTAACCGCTTCAGTACCGTAAGGCCACTAGTGGCCGCTACATACGAACGGCGTGAATACTTTAATGCCTTCGAAGACCACTAATATAACTTGAAAATATTTAACTGTTTACATAATTTTATAAGTAAACTTTTAATATTCATAAATTCAGTCCTATTTTTTAAAACTATTCAAAAATTATTAAGAATATGCGGTAGGTATGTGAGTGAATGTTTTTTTTAGCTTAAAACATTGCGGTACTGAAAAGGTTAATAATAATTTGTTCAACGCGGCTAATATGTTCTTTTGCACACCTACTGTTTGTAGATTATTGTGCAGTAAAAATTATTTGTAATGAATACATACAAACTAATATGGAAATGCACATTTTACGACTCTTTTATAATTGAAAAATCGGTGTCTCAAAAGCTAAAATTGAATTATTGTGTAAATAATAATAAAATTCTTACAAATGAGTACACCTGTACACTCCATATCTTAAAAAATACCCAATAAATGTAATACTTACTATGAGTTCTAATGAAGAAATTTCTCAAGATTGTTCAGCTGTTTTTAATTAAAAAAAAACTCGCTAGCTAGTCGATCTGAATTATCGTATTTCAGTGGACATGTTCTCATCGGCCATCTCAAGCCAAATTTTGTTTATGAAAGATGTTAGATTACTTTTCATAGAAGAATCAACTTCATATTTGTGTAAAATTGTCATTATTCCCGTCTTACAGAGGTCGACAGACCGCGGCTCTTCAAACATCAACTCTTGAATTATTTACGCCTTTACCATAATATATAGTGCATATTTATAGTTCTCTGATATCTTTACTATCCTGTTTGCTTGATAACTTGGCTTTTCTCACTTAAAAGTCTGCCGACTCCCGTCTTATTTAAATGATTAATATATAAAATATATTAATGATTCAACAGCCAGCCCTCTCAACATGTCCAGCGAAGAAAAAGTGGAGGTTGACAATCGGTCGATCTACGTGGGAAACGTTGACTACGGAGCGAACGCCGAAGAACTGGAAGAGCACTTTCACGGATGCGGTTCCATCAATAGGTAATGCTGCAAAACTACCATTGTCTCCGCTAATGTTTTAAATCATTTTAAGTTATTCCCCGAAACTATTACGCACATATGAGAAGGGCCTCTCAGAAAAATATGAATACTTCGTTGTATTTTAATTTGTATTCAATAACATTAGCCGCCTATGTGGTCGAGTGGTCAACGTTGTTGGCTACCGCTACAGAGGGCTCGGGTTCAAATCCCGGTACGGACAGTTTTATAAATTAATTTTTCAATCGATTTATGATTTCTGTTCAAAGGCATGGATGTATGTGATGTCTTGAATTCCCCCCTCTCACCCATCCTATCCTATGAACGGGGCGTATCGAGAGCGATTAGCTTACCACTAATCCTGTCCTAGCCCTGTCCTTCTATCCCTACTCTCTTTGGAAAAAGAGAGGTTGAGCAACTGAGTAACAAGCAGTTCTCGTAGAAACACTTCTGTTGAGATAAACTCCATTAGGAGTCCATATGCTCCACATTGGGAGCGGACATGGTTTAAAAAAAAAAAAAAACATTTTTAATACATATGTTATGTACATAAACTTTCCGCGCTTCAGCACTGTCAAATTTATCTGTAATTATAGAAATGTCTAATTCACAAGTTATCTACTAACTTGTATTCAGTGTTGCCAGTGCATCTAATCGCACTTGGTCCATGATTGAATTCTGAAGATATTTGAATGTAAAATTTATTGGAAAACTTCCTCTGAAAATTTTTAATTTTCAAAGCAATTATTGGGTTAAATTGAAATTGTGGCCCTTGATATCGTGAGGTCCAGGTTGAGTGACCAAAAGATTGATGTCATAAATTAAAATTTCTTCGTTTGTTTTACCACATTAACTGAGTGAATAAATGACAATTTCTTTTTAGGGTGACAATATTATGCAACAAATTCGACGGGCATCCGAAAGGTTTCGCCTACATAGAGTTTGGTGACAAAGATAGCGTGCAGACCGCTCAAGCAATGGATGAATCCCTCTTCAGAGGCAGACAGATAAAGGTGAGCTTAACTGAGTTTCCTGTAATCAGTATTGCATTTTTACTCACACAGTGATTCCCAATTCATGCTGGGTGCTGAAATATTAGACAAACAATTGATCACATATTAAATGTTTTAAAAGTCATTTCATTTTCTAAATTATTCATGTCGGCCTTTCCACACTGGTATAGATGCACCTAGAATAAAATTGTATTCATTTATTCTATTTTTGTAACATTGCAGGTGATGCCCAAGCGTACCAACAAGCCGGGTCTGACAACTACCAACCGCTTCCCGCGGGGTAGCCGCGGCCGAGGACGGGGGGGCAGGAGTCCTTTCGGAGGAAATTTCCGATCCGCCCGCAGACCGAGGTAGCGACACCGCGCATCTCTCATATTTCATCTAAGTCTATTCATGATATCCACCTTAACTCTCTTGATCGACGCCGCACAGGAATCCCTCTGTTAAAACTTTTGCACTTTTGCTGTACGAGACTGCAGTTTTTATGTGGAAGTTGACAATGCAGCAAAGCATATATTGAATTAACGCAAACAGCGGAAACGTTACGATCGCGGTGCTACATTTTATAAATGCAATTAATACCTAATGATATTCTTAAGCTGTAAACTCCTGTACGGGTTATGTTTTGTTATATTTATTGTCTATCGTTTACGTTTTCGATGTGACGATTGCGGGTTGGTATACGTATTTTTTAATCTACGTGATCGTGACCCATGTCACCAAGCAATCGTTGAGTCGTGTTCCAATATGTCTGCATTTATTAAAGCTTATATTTTTTTTCTATAAAGTTTATATTTTTTAAATCATTCCTTTAATGTTGAATACTTACGATTGAAATCTTTTTCAATATCTTCGCTTTCTGTCATCAGAACACTCTTGTGTTTTCTTAAACCGTTCTAAATACTTCCGTCTGACAGGAATGATACTGAATATAGTCGATCTATGAAAAGACCTCTTATGAAACCGTCAAATAATATAGATTTAATAACAATCAGATAGAGAATTACGAACAAGGCACCGACGGTATCTGCATAAAGGCCGTTCAAAAGATATCCGTTTCCAATCGAAGCATATTTGCATTATCGGTGCTCTGTTTGTTCAACGCCGTCCGATTGATAAATGAATTATTATTGTTGTTGAAAATTATATCTCGCGGGATAATAATTTTCATTTATTATTTATGTTTTGAGTGATTTTTATTGTTGTTTATTATGATGATGGATATTTTGTCGATGTGTATAAAAATGTTTGAGAAATAAAGTTGGCGCTTCAAAGGTTTTGTGAATTATTTTTTATAACCCGCACGACCATACCGAGACTTCCGAGGAGCTCCGCGACCTAAACCGATCGTTCTTCAACCCTGCGGCTCATTCGTAATCTAGATAATATACCAGACTGCCCTTGCCTGAATTTTGCCCGCGTTCAGCAAACTCCCCAGACGTAATGTTATAAAGATAAACGATTATCAAGCCGATGTTAATTTATGAAATATCACAAAACAACGTACACTGTATATTTAGTATATTTTTATTCAAAGCTTAACTTATATATTATTATTATTTGGACCCTGAGTTATATTTTTGCTGTTTGCACTTATTTAAAGTATCAATAAGCTCGATTTCACAAAATTCCTGATGTTCGGAAGAGGAGGCGCGGTCGATTATCTTTATTAATGAGTTTGTGGTGTTGGCAGGTCTTACCGGCGGGGAGCGTTCTACTCGCCTTACTGACCTCGCGGAGCCTCACTCGGACGGCGGCGGTCGTGACCGTCGGCCCGGAGCGGCGAGCCCGACGTCGCCCACCCTCGGAGGCCGCTCTCGCGATCGTCTTAGACCGGCCGGCGATTGTGAACTTCCGTGCGCGAATGAAAGACTCGAGTGTTCGAAGTTCGGTTCGGCGACGATATACGGTCGAATGTCGAACTTTACACGCGACGGGGGCGCCGTCCCGCCTCTCGTGCGCAACGTTTTTTAAATCTCCCAAATCTTGCGCAGTTTCAACGATAATATATATATGACCACCTTCGGAATGTTGTTATCGCTTTCATGCTGTAGAGAGGCAACCCGCAGAGACAAAATTTCATTGAGCATCGAAAATGATTTTTGTTAGGAATCACATTGCTACGTTCAATTGTCACCACCCTGTCATTTCATTTCTGTTCAATGCTTTTTTCATGTATGATAATATTATACTGCCTTCAATATCAAAAAGACTAATGGTAAAGTACATATTCCTAGCAATGAAACATTTCCTGTGATCGTTAAGATTTCACAATGTGAACTAAAATAATCATGATTTGCATTTCATAGAATATATTTTATGCTAGAAGCTGTCTCCATAATATGTTAAAAATATAACACTGCTAATTCCACATATTTTTAACAAAGATCAGGACCATTTTACCTCATCATGAGCATTATCAACTGGTAATGCCCCTGTTGAGCATAACTGGTTATGAACTTTATCGATAAAAACTAGAATTGGTATGAAAATGTGTTATTTTTTTAATATAATGCCTCTCCGCCAAGAATTGACAGTGAACACCTCAAAAGTGATTCATAATATATTATTTACTATATTTTGTATAGTATAGTGGTTTGATTTTTCCTATAGGTTTATTTATCTTCGGCTCCTAAGTGAATAATTACATCTGGAAAAACATAACAAACACCTAAGAATGTTTGCAACCTAGTTTACTTGGGGGCTCTTAACTTTTGACATTATTATTTAGTAGTTTAAATGACAGGTCCATAATTAATATGGAAGATAAAATGAAAGTTTAAGTGTGTTAAATATTCTCCAAATAAAAGGCGTGTTAGAGAATCTAAGTTGTGGGAATACATAACATAATACCTTACAGACACATCTTTATCATGAATTATATTTTGTTCATTTCGACTTTGCATAGGCATCCCAGATCGACTTGGCAATTATGATGTTTCGCTATTTCTTCTCTTGAATTTTTTCATAAGATACTTTTAGTCAATAAAGACTTATTAATTTGTTTTGTATTCATTTAAATAAAAAAACTCGATCCGAAGTTGGGGAAAGATGCCTATATCTGAATAATGTACTTGCAGGTGTTGCTAATCTCTCACTCCAATATTAGAAATTAATGTTATTCTGTATTATATTCCAAAATACAGGTCGATAATAAGTTTAATTTTTTTCATTCACTTTAATGTATGAATGTTTTTTACTTTTTTGACATTAAAGCATCCCTAAATGGCACAAAAAATACCCTTTCATGACTGAAGGTGATCATTGTAAACAATCTTAATTTCAGCACAAAGCAATTCCGTTAACTCTGATCAAAACTTATATCTAAAACGAACCCACGATTTCTTTATTATTTGGTCTTATTACAATGTACTTTTCAGTTAATATTTGAGAAAAGATATGCCTGAAGTCTGAATTGAAATTTTATACCACAATAAGTAAAGTGAATGCGACGAGGGCGGCACTTGACGTGTTCATTCCCAGTGGCGGTGAACTCTGCAGCGCGACTATCGTTAGAATTGCATTCCGATTCTTAGTGTTTAATGAAGTGCATCAGAATTATTTCTTAAGACATTATTTATCAAGACGGGCATGGGAAAGGTGAGCATTGATTATTTGTCTAACGATTGTCTTTTACTGAAGGTAAAACGTATCCATGTTGAATCATGAGGATCTTTCAAAATAAAAATAAATATTTTATGACTAAACAAATTTATTAATTACAGAAATATAAAAAATTCAAAACTTCTTTTTATTGTAAAATAATTCAAACCTATTTTGATTAGAACTTGTTTTTTTTTTGATAATCCAGGTGTCTGTTGCAAGATTGCATCGTATTAATAGCACGAGGGCTATTCTAATCAGTGCTACAGTTGAAAGTAAAGTGAATTTTTGAATTCAGGCATTTTTGAAACCATTTGAAGAAATTCTGCCGGTCCTAAGCTGCCATTTTTTTGTAAATCCATTTCGTCCAATATCTGAAAATTGAAATAGTCATTTTTTTATGCATTCAGTAATACAATGAAAATACATTTTTATATTCTTCCACTGATTGTACTATTTACTTCTTCAATCTTTAATTTGAAATCATTTAAAATGATGCATTCACTGTATATTGAACATCTGGTGGTGAGTAAGTTTACACATGGCTTCCCAAACTATGTTCTGCAGAAAACCGGCACTACCAGGTAAGACGGCAAAAGACTTCAACTTCAACTGTAGTTCAAGGAAATAATCAGAGACGGATAAACAGAAGATGTCATAGTATGTGCAAAAAGAGGGTCTTCATGGCATATGTTTTCCATATCATAAATAAAATTTATTTTTTGTACATATTTTTTGTTGTGCGAAGGATTTATTTATGTAAGAATTTTTAAAATCTGGAAGACATTTTTTTTTCAAACCATAAATGCAAATAAGCTAATAAAACTTGTATTTTTTTAGACATGGTTTCGATATAACACAGTACTGCTGCCTCCCTTGCTTGTAATATTTAGTACTATCCACAGAGAGATTAATTATCTTTTTAAACCAATTTATTTTTATTTTATAATACTTTTTTAGTGCTTGGGTAATGTATCCACCGTGTAAAAAGAAAGTCAATGTAATTAACATTCTAAATCATATACATATTGTAATGTTACAGCATTTTATTACAAAAGCAAAAAAGTAGACCAATTTACTGTAAAGATTTTTTAATTTTAGATAATAATTAAGAACTAACATTATCATTTAAAAAAAGTAACATTCAATTTATATGTGATCCAAAACCATTCTTTTTTTCTTCTATTTATAAATGTTGTAATCTATATATAAATAATAATTAACATCACTATGACAACATAAAAAATTAGGCTTAGAAATTAAATATTAATCAAGATGAAAAAATATATAAAAACTATTGCTTTTTTGCTAAAAAATGATTCGGATTCGTCACATATACTATGCTAAATAAAGTAGGATTAAAATGGTTAATCCTACAGGTACCTAGATCTAAAATAGATTTTGAATGAGCCTGACAAGAACAAATAAAAATAAAATCTTCATGAATATAATTGGATGTTAAGCAGTTTTGCACTTCAATTAAAAGTTATGTTGCGAGTATTTCTTACTGTTTTTGATATTTTCAATTTTTCTTCATATAAGATAGGGCTACTTTCACTTCCTGAATAAGTCAGCCTGTCGATGGTGTCAAATATATCGTCTGTGTTGATTTGGTTGTCGTCATTTAAATCTAAAAACAGACAGGTTAATAGTATTTCAATGTAATAATGTTTAAAATTTCTGTAAGCAGTTATCATTTATATCTTTAAAATGCATCTCCTTGCGTGCTCACAGCAAAGTGCAGAGTTTCAAAGTTCAGGTTTTGACATGGAAGTTGTATTGGTACAAATTAAGAAAGCACAAAAAACATAATACAGTAAAACCCCCATTTACACTATAGTCGGGACCGTGTAATTGTGGGTGTGAATCTCATACAAAATTAGGGATTTGGTTTTTTTCCACAGAAAATGCAAGATTTCCCTTAGTTTTGCAAAAAAAGAATATGGACGAAATATTTAGTAGTAGTAAATATCCCGCACACAGACAGACGCCCAGCTATGCGTGTATAGCCTGGCATGTGTTGAATACACATACGCTAGCCAACATTTGACTGTATGCGCGGCACAGACGACCATCTCTTATTAACGACAATGGAATGCTACCATACAATTGGGGGATTTGCGGCGAATATCACAAGCCAGCGCGTAATTCGGGGTAGTGTAATTGGGATTCCACTGTACATTATAATGTAATATAAAAAGTCTTTTTTTTATAAATCAAATACACAAAAGACGATTCTATGAAGTACGTAAGTAATAGTCTAAAAAGCCATTTTACCAGCATTGATGACATGCAAGATAATGCCTTCAAATCATTTTGTAGTATTGAAGAAGTTAAAAATAAATAATCCAAAAATTCATCTCAAACCAGTTTTTATACAATGTTTTTAATATTAAAGAGTCAAAACATTTTGATTCTTCTTCAAAAAGGTGAAATTGGGATTCCACGATACTTTTTTGTCATTTAAATCCAATATTTTTTAATTCTAAACTTTTATGAACTACTATAGTTACTACTAAGGTCCTATTTACCGAATAGTTTAAATCCCCATGTAGCTTTCACAGTTTCTGGACAATTCTTACTCATAACCGAGCATAAATCCAGCATGTCCTCAAATGAGAAATGGTTGTCTTTCTTTGAAGAGAATACCTTAAATATTCTATCTCTGAAAGGATTATACTGAAACATAAAAGTTTTAATATTGTAAAATGGCAAACCCCATACCATATTCATTTTACCCATGTAGACGGTATAAAGCTTAACATCAGCGAATACATTTTCCATGGGATATGACTAATGGTTAACTAATCTCTCGTTTGGCCCTGTTGACTCTAGGATTGGAAGGTTAGGAGTATTTTTTAAATATCACAACAGCCCATGCCTTCGAACAGACATTGATAAATTGAAATTTTGAAAACTATTGAAGAATATGCTGTTTGCACTGGGACTTGAACCTATGAGGTCCATCCCAGAAGCCTCGTCTTACTCTGAATAATCACCGATCAATGTATTTTAAAGGATCGGAAAGTGTCAAAGACTTGCGAATGGCACATTTAATCAAGCATTAGAAAGACACCTGGTTCTGGTCACAGAATAAGTCTATGAACCTGGTATTCTGTGATGACATTAGTTTATGAGTGTTTAAATAGTTTTTAATAGCTATGAACTTCACAAATTCAAACCATTCACACAAACATAATTCAAAGCTTTGTAGATAAAAATTGAGAATGGGAATATTTCATTAATTCGATATTGAAAGAGATTTTGGCAAAGTGACTACAACTTCTCCAACTTGCAGCGATTACCTTCAGAGCTGGAAATAATGCCACAACATCAGCCTGCTGATATCTTTTATCAACTGTGAACTCTCCATGCAAGTCAATACTGTAGAATCGCTTCAATATACTGAAATTAAATACATAATCATTTAATTATAGCTCAATGCCATCAGGCTTCTCATTTGCCATCCAGTCACTCAGTTATAGGTAAGGATTTATCGTTTGTAAGATTTATTATCTGCCTCTCCCTTAAGATTAATCACGTTTTTGTTAGATTCTTTTAACATCGCAACGAATGGCTACAATACAGTCCCATTCTACCAGAAATTAAGCTGTTTTTTTTGTCATGTAAAGCTCTGAAATTTAACCTTATCTAGTATCTCGGAAGTTATTTTTATGAGAATTGTTATTCAGTGGCTCAACTTCTCTTTCTTAGAGTTTGGATAGAATGACAGGGCTGAAAACGATTAATAGTTTGCTTATCACTACATATGCCATGTTTTTGAGATCAATCAATTGAAAAATCAATACATGAATATGTTGTCCAAGGATATGGACACTGCAAATGCAACTGCAACTGAATATGAAAAACGCCTAAGCTTAGTCAGAAAAAAGATATCCTGTATGAAGTATAAAGAGTTGCTTAAAAAATGTCTTAGTCCTTAGTTAAAGATGGTCATGGTATGTTAGCTAAGATGAATTTGTGACAGCTAGCTATTAAAGGGTTTGAATTTAAGTTGTTTTATTTTTCATATTATTACGGTGATGTGCAAAATAACCATAAATACCAAAAGAACACAGAAAAAAAAGTTGTAAATTCATATACAAGTTTTTTAAGCCAGTTGCAATAAAAAACTTGTCGGTTTTTAAATTCCCTATTGAATCTATCGACTAAGGACAGCCTTAAGTTAGAATTAGAAAAGAAAATACTTACTACACTATTTCCGAACGTGATAAATATGTCAGATCTACATATTCTTCCAAAGTCTCTTCATCGATTCCTATCAATGAGGATCGATTACCCATTTTGTATACAAAATATTTACAAACTAAAATTCAACCCACAATGACACTTCTCAATAAATAAACACACAGATAAGATAAGCTGATATTGACAGGTATTAATAATTCCTATGAGCAAAAATATTAAATATCTAGAATGAATCATCACGAATAAAGAATTATGATCGAACTGCTAAGAAACAAATCAGTCAGAGCATTATGTTATGAAATGCCTATAAATTAAATAACACTATAGTTTCTCTTCCATTCTGAGACAAAATAACTATATTAGTTACTAGAACTGCTGTACATACTGAACATTAGTTTAATTTTTTTTTTTTTTTTAACCATGTCCGCTCCCAATGTGGAGCATATGGACTCCTAATGGAGTTTATCTCAACAGAAGTGTTTCTACGAGAACTGCTTGTTACTCAGTTGCTCAACCTCTCTTTTTCCAAAGAGAGTAGGGATAGAAGGATAGGGTTAGGACAGGATTAGTGGTAAGCTAATCGCTGTCGATACGCCCCGTTCATAGGATAGGAAAGGTGAGAGGGGGGAATTCAAGACATCACATACATCCATGCCTTTAAACAGAAATTCATAAATCAATTGAAAAATCAATTTATAAAACTGTCTGTACCGGGATTTGAACCCGGGCCCTCTGTAGCCGAAGCCAACACCGTTGACCACTCGACCACACAGGCGGCAAGGAGTTTAATTACTCAACCATTTATTATCCAAATTCCGTGAAATAATATAAATTTTCAGTGCTTTTTTTCTCACGTAACGAGGTGGAACATCGTTCCGGTACCTTTTTTTTGGCATTTGTTGTTTCAATTTAATATTTGCAAAATTTTATTTTTATTTTGCTTTGAAAATTTTAAATTGTTTCCTTGAAAACCATTGTCTGCTTGTTGTTCCTATCATTGGTCTCTTTTGAATTGTATGTACCAGGTATCGTAACACTCTTAAATTAATGTCATAATACAAAACAATAGCGGGTCTACAGACTCATTCTGGACCAGGACCAGAAGTCTAATGCTTGATTTAGTGCTTTTTTTATGTCACATGGTTTCCAAACCCAATAGTCAGCAAGGAGCATCTTTGAAACTTTCATATTCTTTTAAATAAGTTGATCGGTGGTCACTCAAAGGAAGGCAAAGCTTTCATGACAGATGTCAGAGATTCGAGTTCCAGTACGAACAGCATTTTCTTCAATCCATTTCTATTTGAGCGCATGGGTGGTTTGTGATATCTAAATATTTTAAAATTACTTTCTTGGAAAAAAGAGAGATTGAGCAACATGCAGATCTCGTAAAAAACTTCTGTTGAAATACCTCCATTAGATGGCCATATGCTCCACACTGGGAACAGACATGGATTAAAAAAATAAACTTAAATAAAAAGTTTGACGAGTTCCGGAATTTCAACAAACCCACTTAATTAATTGAAAATTGTATACATTCAATTTACATTTTAATAGCCTTTAAACTTAGTGATCTACTTATATTTTTGTATATAAACGATACAAACTGTTTACTACGCGTCAGTTCAAGTACATCCGTGCCCTTGGAATGTCTGAAGATGCCGAAAGGCGAAACCCAGGTCGTTAGCGACAAAACTCATGGAAAAGTACAAAATTCAATCCTTTCGATGGTTTCGGCGGTAACTTTGTGGAAGTTCATTTTAATAGAAAATTTAAATTAACTTTGATTATTCCACGTATTGTGTTACTAATTGTGACACGTGTTTCACCTTTTTCAGAGGCATCTTCAGACTTACTATCGCAAAGTTTGCTTAAGTAATTACTTTGCGATAGTAAGTCTGAAGATGCCTCTGAAAGAGGCGAAACACGTGTCACAATTAGTAACACAATACGTGGAATAATCAAAGTTAATTTAAATTTTCTATCAAAATTCAATCATTCAATGATATCTCAATAAATGCAATGCAAATTTGCCTGGGGTCTCTGCACTCCGTCGCGCCTCGATCCTATTTTTGACGTTTCAGTACTCGAGTGTTGAGCATCAGAATTTTTATCTCTTTGAGCTCTTGCTTATTTGAGAAAAAGCATATATAGCTCAAACCATCGAAATCAACAACTGATTTGTGTTGCTATTCACCTTATACATACATCCTTTAATGTCTCAAAGTGCCCAGACTTTACTAACAATTATTTCATGTAAGCCGTCAGGGGCAGATGCCCAAAATAGATTTTGAATCGCAGCTGATTCACATCCAATAAATAGCAGAATGAGTCGCAGATGAACTTATGAATAGATGTACAATTGATTTTTCATTTGAAAATTTTTTTTTATACAAAGTAGAGGTCTGCACGGGCCGAAATTTTACAAAATTACCTGACCCGAGCCCGAAAGACTTAGACCCGACCTGGCCCGGGCCCCAAGTCTAACACCACAATTGTTACCCGAACCCGACCCGAAGCCCGGATTTATACTCAACAAACCTAAAAAAACCCGTTTTTTACAAATTTACAACAATTTACAATTCTCTATAGAACTGGTAATAATTAAAATCATCACGGCTGACTTATGACACAAACAGTCTGAAATATTATTCCTTACCTGGGCCCGGCCCAATGCCGAATCTCAATTGCGTTTACCCGCCCGAACCCGACCCGCAGGTCGGGTAAGGACCCGTGCAGACCTCTAATACAAAGTTATGACTCACAGGCTGTTGCTTTATGGGCGATATATGGTAACACTAAAATGTTCCGACCATAGTATCGAATATTTTTCTTTTTTCACTATTTTAAATATCACTTGGATATATATAGTTTCATAAAAATATTTTTTACGTGCCTTAGAATGTGAAAAAATTGAAAACTATCTTTTGAAACTCAATATGAAAAATAAGCAGATTTTTTGACAGAATACAACAAAAAGTATAATAAACTAAAATTTAATGTAATCTTAATAAGAAATCCAGTTATTTAAATGAAATCGGTCTCATCTAAAAACTGTTAAGCTTGAAGATCACGTAAACCAGACTCCTGAATTCTTATTTATGAAGCAATTACTCGGTGCATCTGAAACATTCAGGTGCTTCTAATTGAAGACAGAGGAAAGTAAAATAAAACAACAGTTCATAACAAATATACATAGTTTTATCAGTGCTTTTCATTTAATATTATATTTACAATAATTCACTAAAAATTAAACCTTAATAATCGAGAATGAGATAATATACATAAGTGAACAAAGTCAAGGCATCATTGTTAAATATTATTACTAATTATATCTACAGTTTAGTGAGGTGTACGTAAAGACTATTCAAACAAAACATCATGAACAATATAAAGCTTATAATAATATCAACGGAGAGAAGTTCCCACGCAATATTCTTTTATCGAGGTTACCTGAAACTGCCTCCGTAAATCCGTTCTCTGTGTATGACAACCTCTGGCTAGAGCTACCGATGAAATTATATATTTTGGTAATAAGCACTTGAGATACGCGGCACCCTGGTTCCTGTGTATTTTCACACTACATAGCTTATATTTTTTTGCTATGTAAGGTCACCACTTTTCACGTTAAAAACTTAAAATGGATATAATTTAAGATTTCGACTGAAGGTGCTTGGTGGAATTTCAATATTAAATTTGAATCGTTCAAACTATGTACATTCTCACAGATTTTGTCACTAACGACCCGGGTTTCGCCTTTCGGCATCTTCAGGCGTTCAAGTGCACGGATGAACTTGAACTGTCAGTTCAAGTTCATCCGTGCACTTGAACACCTGAAGATGCCGAAAGGCGAAATCCGGGTCGTTAGTGAAAAAATCTGTGAAAATGTACATAGTTTGAACGATTCAAATTTAAAATGGATAGTGTCCTTATTAATAATAATTCATTAAGTCATACGAATAAAAGATCAACAATATAATTGGTATTGAATGTTATTTCTCACCAAACAAAGAGTAGCTACCAAAGTCAAACATTGTATGTCCAAATTAAGATAAGGTGAAAAAATATCAAAGTATTTTAGTTTTAGAAATATTATGTTACATTTATAAAATTAAAATACTTTGATATTTTTTCACCTTATTACAATGCGGTACTACCAAATGATGCCAGTTCAATAAATAAATCCAAATTAAGACACTATTTTCAGGTACCTCTTTGGCCTGCAATAAATATACATTTCACCGTTTTCGATACACGATCTACATTGCAGAATACTAAACGAAATATGATCGACTCGTATTCACGGGTGCCTTATTGGGATATGATCCTGATCTCAAATTAAGCACTTGTTAAGAATACAGTCTTTTTAACATACAAATTGAATGATATATCACATAAAAAAACCCAAATACAGAAATTTTCCAAATTTTCGATTGACTAAAAAGAGAGTTAGTATTTTCATTTAGCTCATATGAAAAACATCATTCAAGAGGCAATTTTTACCTTGATAGTATTCTAGCAGTGTGACATATATTACAAATTACGACTTTTGATGTAAATCAAATGGAATTAGCGTGTGCAATGAAAATTTAAAGAAGAAAAATAGTAAAAAAACGCTTTGAGATGCTGGCTTAACTTTGGGTATAAATCCCAGAAACTATTTATCATCGATAATTCTGCCCCCTAGAAACAACACATAAAGTAGTAGATAATACTAAAAATGAGCATAAATAAAAACAGAAGTGTCGTTATTCAATAAATTAAAAAGTTCTGCTGGAACTTGAAAATTTTCATACCTATCCATGTCTGTTTTTGCACACCATACAATAAAAAGACTTATACAAAATTTACCCACAGTGAGATATCATATTTCAGAGATAGTTTATAAGCCAGACTGAAAGACGGCATTCAAAACACTCTTATCGATTGACAGTAAAAAATTAATATAACTTGAAATTCATCAATTTCATTTATTAACACCAGTCTTATCATAAAAGTCAGATTGCCTTTGTATTACTTTAACTATATTTAAAGTGAAGAGATGATTATAAATGATGAGCTGTGGCGACTGTTTGGTGTGTCTGTTTTTTTACTATCTGCATTATTCTCTTATTTGATATATGGCAAATCTACGATGTTAACGCAAGTTTATACCCTGAAAATTTTAACTAATATGTGATATTTTGAAATATGATAAACGCAATGAGTTCTAAACTGATGAATATTTTTAAATAATAAATATACTATAACGGGCCTATTATAAAAATACAAAATTTAATCGCAGCTGATAAAAAATTGAACAGTGACTATATTAGAAATACTTTTACTACAATCAATTTGTACCGATGTGATAATATCAAAAGATGGTCAATTTAATTGCAACATTGTCTAATCAGCTATATTAAAATTGTCTCATTACAACAAAATATAAGGTAGTGATATCACTCAATTTATTATTAGCGTATAAGATTGCATGAATCCCTCTTAGATTAAGAACTTCCTCCGATATTTCCAAAACTGATCCAGAAGTATGTACAAATCCGAAATTATTGTCACAGGCATTGTGGATTTCAAATTCATATTGGTAAATAAATATTAAAAGGTAAAATTAACTGCTAAGGGCGAGCCGGCAGACACCTGAAGGTTTATTCAGTTACGTGACAGCATATTCACCGCTGGAAACCGGCATACAATATAAACAAACATTAAGGTCTAGTGCTTAGCGTTTGATATTTTGACACGAAACGGTTTGGCTCTTCTCTTGGCGCCGCGATGTTAGGGGTGATAATTATATTGCTCTCAGCGCAAGCTGTCAGATTGCCAAAATGATGTTTTTATTTTTCCAGTGATCTTGTCAAAATCTGTCAACAGCTAAAAATGAACAAGCAAACTGCAAACGTCGAGGTCACCTGTCAGCGGGGGCGTCGGTGAAGGTATTGAAATCGAAAGATATCTGCCTCCGAGCTCGGAGACGGTCGCGATCTGCCGCTTTCTTCATTTCAGAGCCCGCACTCAGATCGCTGCAGCTGTTAGATCTGACGTCTATATTGACGGTTTTGTCCTGCAAAACACTTTTGGGAACTCCACCGCCCGTCTGTTCCGTTCTGAAGGTCCTCTTATCGGGGAAGGAGTTCTCGCTGTTGACATTTTTGACAGCGGCGGAATGGGTGAAGGAGTGCGCGGGGGGGACGTACCCGGAGAGTCTGGCCCCGCCCGCAGCCGGCGCGGTCAGTTGCTTTGTCTGCTCTTCCAGAAACAATTCATCCACCGACTTGCCTCTCATCACAGAAAAGACGTGCAATCTGGCAATTCTGAAAAAGTTCACAGACAGTTATGATCAGTTCAGGCGTCATTATCTATGCTGCTGAGAATGAAACGATATTTCGATAGAATCTCAAATCAACATTAACCGCTAATATATATATATTTTTAAATAAACACTATTTTTTTTCAACCATATCCGCTCTCAATGTGAAGCATATGGACTCTTAATGGAATATATCTCGACAGAAGTTTTCTATGAAAACTACTTGTTACTGTAAATGGAAAGTAATGGCTGGTAGAGGAATAGTGGATAGCTAATCGCTCTTACTACTCCTCGTTTAAGGATCAGAAGGGTGGACTGGGATTTGAACCTTACAGCGATGACCACTCGAACACGGATCCAACAAAATTGGTAAAAATGGTATAAAACAAACAACAAACAAACTCTTCATTACCTATACAAATTGAGCGAAAAAAGGTAATAATTTATCATATAATTTCCATTGTTTTTATTGATTATGTAATATAACCTCGTTTGTTTTACTGCGTTTTCTGAGCAACAGAGCTAGCTGTGAATTTTAAAATGAATTTGACCTCACTATCAATCTGCTTGCACTTGGCATTTGCTTCTATAAGGATTGTGAAATAATGTTTATGAGATTATAATGAGATAGATATTTCAGAACTATAATCAATTGGATTTCTGTTACTGAATTAGGATAGAGAGAGAGAGAACAATATATTAACTTACTTACTCCAGTTTGAGAGAGCAAGGATTAAGTACGGGGCTAGGATAGGACAAGTAGACAACGAAATGTTCAATCTGTCCCAATTTATTTTGTGTGGGAAGGAATATAAACATTACAGACATCCATTCCTTTGGATACAAATCTATAAATAAATTTAAAAATGAAATATGGTTCATAAGTATAAATTCGTTTCATCAATATTTTATAAATACATTTTTACGACGAGTAATTAGTAATGCCTTCCATATATCTAAAAGCCTGACATTGACGATAAGGCGAATATAAAAAATCTACTTTAAATGTGGTGGGTACTTTAGTAAGGTGTCACTGGTTGATGAGGTGTGAGCTGCGAGCGCGTGCTGGTGCTGCGGCAGGGAGCAGATCTTCCGAGTGAGCCGAGCAAGCGGCACCGCATACCGGCGGAAGCTCTCATCGCTGACCCCAACACCTTGGCCACGAAGTGCTTCAGCCACAGACCACAGTAACTTCTGCAATCAAATTAAGTTCATCTGAATAAGTGAAACGAGCCAAATATGTCATATTGCTGACAGAAAAGAGTTTTGACTCTGAGATGCGCACAGAGATCGCATTACGTCACCCGTCAAATAATTTGCTCCCTCCCATGTCATGCGGGTGTTCTTTATTTTCTTTACACCTCATTTCCGCACACACCGCAAGACGACCCTGCATGTATGTGACCCCGCCTCGTATGGATACATAAATCTTTTAAATTAATTCATTTGAGCATGCAATACAGGCAATTTTTTTCCATTTACGGTTAAAGCCGGTCACGGCAATATGAAGTGCTGTGTTGGAACAACATTTGCATCACCATGACTGATTTTTAATCTAGACTTAATTTAAAGCCAAATGAAAAGAGGCAGAATCACTTTTGGCAGAACAGGAAATAAACAATAATTGTTAGAATATAGATTTTGCTGGTGTAGATATTCACAGAAATTACTTATTCGAGACATTATTACGGCTGCCATTTCTTACCTATTCATTACGAATAAAATTAATTTATAATAATAATTAGTAAATTATCGAAATAGTAAAGCGGCATAGTATGAAACAAGAGACTGACCTTTTTCTGTTGATCAGAGAGATCTCGATTGCGAAGGGAATACTCTGACGCCCGCCTGGCGATGGCCTGGACGCCAACACCGCGACGATCCGGATCGACAGTTTTCTCTCCGCTGAACGATAAACTTTTCGGAAGAAAGCTTCTTTTTACATCACCCTGATCACATCGGGGACGCTTCCCCGGAGGGGCCTCTGTTGTGACGCCCGAAAGTGACACTCGGTCGTCGGAAGGAGGCGATGCGAACAGGGCTCGTTTGGAGCGTAGACCTCGGCATGAAGATACGGAAGCGGACGCGACCGGCTGAACGCTCTGAGTACTGTTCTCGGGGCTGAGGAAGAGAGCTCTCTTGGATGTCTCTCTGGTGGGTTGCTGGGATTCCTCTCCTCGCTGGGGAACCCGAGAAGGGGGACGGCGACCGCGAGTCGAGACGGGTGTCTTCTTGCCCGGTGTTTTTTTGCCAGGTGTCTTTTTTCCCGGGGTCTTCTTCCCTGGAGTACGCTTCCCGGGCGTCCGCTTCCGAGGGCTGATCGCACCCGGTCGTCGTACAGCCTCTGCCAATCTTCTGTAACAAAAAAATCTCAACATCAAAAATCATAACTTAGGTCACATAATACGTCTGATTGGGTATTGGGCAACTTAAACAACATTCTATTTTGCCTACAAGTCGACAGAAATGTTACGTTGGAGAACTTTTCGACTCCCTACCTTGAAAAATATTTAAAAAATAATATCACAAATGTCGATAAAAAGAAAATATAATAATACACCTTGATGTCAGTATTAATAATCAGTTATTTAGTGACCTTCTGTCTACAAGAATCTGCCTGCGTTGATGGAGAGAAGGAGGCTGCAACGAGGCGGCGTTGCAGAAAGCAGTTCGTCTGCGAGCCAAGTGACTCAAGCGACGCCCAGGAGATCTCATGTCCGCAGCTCTGCTTCTACGTAAAGCGGACACCCCTGTTGAGAGAGACGACGTTGACACGCAGGACGAAGCGGTCTCGCAACCGATGTAGCGCGCGGCATACTTGCATGTTAGCATGTCTATCTCTTCAGAATGCAAACTCAGATTGTAACTGGAAACAGATAGTTAAAATGATATAGATCAGCTTCAATACATATCATTTTACTTTTAGGGTGTTCACTGTCAATACTTGGTGGAAAGGCATTATATTAATAAAAACAATAATCCTTTGTACTTCATTCAGAAAGGGGATGAACAGTCTTCATTTGGAAACCATCTGTTTCAAAATAAACACACTTTCGATATTGGTAGAAACTTTAAAGTTCTACATTTAAATAACAAGTCTGTCAAACTAGACAAGCAAGAAATCCTAGAAATCAATAGATTCAAATTTTTACCTGATTCAGATCTTTTAAACGATCAAATAATTTTTGCTAGTTCCCCGTTACTTTATCCATTGCATTAGCCCTTGTTAACTATTCTTTTATATAAATTAAAAAATAAAATAAAATAAATATAGATTTCTTTTGTTAGAATTGATATGGTCTTTGAAAAATTCGTTTTTCAGAATCTTCCTGGCTGTCGATTTTGTTTAAGTGATGAATGAACACACCAACTACTTGGAAGCGGGGAAAACATAAAACTATCATTAAGCATATTCATATCATTAAGCATATTCACTTTATTATTGTAACATTTTATCACTTTGTCAAAAATTTCCCAAATTTTAATTATGTTTGTAATTACTTTCAATCGCATTCTGAATTTATGAATCTGGGATGACTTTTTAATTATATGTTAGTTGTGTTGAACATTTTAATTTTGTGTTATTTTAGAATCACTTTAATGTAATTGGCAATTTCTTTTCAATGCCAACTGTTGTGTATAACTTTTCAATTTTGTATAAATAGCATTGTTAAATTATATTTCTTATCAGTTGACAATGCTCGCAATGAGCGAAACCGGTCCTGACATATTAAATAAAGTGGAATGAAGTACAAAGGATTATTGTTTTTATTAACATATCATTTTAATTTAACACACGGACGTGCGGGAGCTAGACGTGTATTCCACAAATATTTTTTTCCTTAGGCATATCTTTCAATTGTTTTAACCGTATAAATGTATTTAATTAAATTTTTAAGTTACTTTTGGGCTGTTTTTGTATGCATTTCTGATTGGTGTTTTACAGACCGGTGTTGCGAAGAAATTAGTTAACCAAACAAGTTAAGTAAATTTTAGTTCTTTAGTAATCAAGGGTTAAAAATGATTAATAGAAAATTTAAATTAACTTTGATTATTCCACGTATTGTGTAACTAACTGTGACACGTGTTTCGCCTCTTTCAGAGGCATCTTCAGACTTACTATCGCAAAGTTTGCTTAAGTAATGAAGCAAGATTGATTCTAACATTTTAAAATTATAAAATTACAAAATGGATTGGGTTTTTTTTCCTTTTAAGAGGAGCAAGGAGGGGGGTGTAGAATCGAAATAAAGCAAACAGATAATGATACTAATTTTACTAATGAGTTGTAAACAATCAGAATGGGATTTTTCCTTTTTAATGGAAGCAAAGAGGGGATTATAAAATGCAAACAAATTTAATCATACTACTAATGACGTTAAACATTACAAACTATTAAAACTAATGAGCTACAATCAATCATCTAGGTTTGTGATTACTCTATTAATTGGAAACAATTTTAGTAACGGGGAACCGCCTTTGCTATTAAGAATATTATTTAATAATATTTCTTTTTTGTTAAGAGTTTTATTAATTTCTAAAAATTCTAAGCTATTCATCTTTAAACCCTTTTTATTTACTCGGTGGAGTATTTCTAAATTACAAATCTGATTAAAATTATGATTATTTTCTATTAAATGATTGGCAAACTCAGAGAAATTGTTACTTTTTAGACATCTTATATGTTCTTTAATTCTAATATTAAAGTTTCTACCTGTCTGTCCAACATAAGACGCTTGACAGTCTCCACAAGAGAGTCGATAGATACCACTCTGTGACGATGAATCTACGCGATCTTTACTGTTCAATAAAATTTTACCTAAATTATTTACTGTATAAAACGCGGGTTCTATATTGTCTGGCAAAAATTTAACTATCTTTGACGAGATGTCTCCTAAATAAATAATTCTACGCCAGTTTTTAATATTATCGTTTGCTTTCTTCTCTCCTGAAAAAATATTATTTACTATGAGTTGTTTAACTTGCTTACGTTTAAGTAAGTTAACTACTACGTCTGTGTTGTAACCATTATTTACAGCTATCTGTTTAATAATGTTTAACTCTAATTCAAAGTTGACTTTAGTGAGAGGGATGTTAACTAATCTATTAATCATTGCATGGAATGATGAGAGTTTTTGCGACCACGGGTGAATTGATTGATGGTGAATGACGACATCTGTATAAGTAGGCTTTCTGTAAATGGCAAATTCTAATCTGTTGCTATTATTTTTCTTTATTGTTATGTCAAGAAAATTTAAGGTTTTTTGTTGCTCGATTTCTAGTGTGAATTTAATATTTGTATGCAATGAATTTAAATGACGTAAAAAGGTATCTAACTGTCTATCTGTTCCTGTCCAAATGCAAAAGATATCGTCTACATAACGATACCAAGTTTTTACATTTTTAAGTAACGTGTGATTTGACTTAAAGAGATTATTCTCAAAATAATCCATAAAAATATCCGCGAGCAAAGGTGAAATAGGACCACCCATAGGTAATCCTACCGATTGTTTGTAAAAATTTTTATTAAACAAAAAATAGTTTTGTTCAATACAAATATTAAAAAGTCTAAGCATTTCTTTAACGACGTTGCTATTAATATCCGAAAAAGTTAAAATTTTATAATCCCCTCTTTGCTTCCATTAAAAAGGAAAAATCCCATTCTGATTGTTTACAACTCATTAGTAAAATTAGTATCATTATCTGTTTGCTTTATTTCGATTCTACACCCCCCTCCTTGCTCCTCTTAAAAGGAAAAAAAACCCAATCCATTTTGTAATTTTATAATTTTAAAATGTTAGAATCAATCTTGCTTCATTACTTAAGCAAACTTTGCGATAGTAAGTCTGAAGATGCCTCTGAAAGAGGCGAAACACGTGTCACAGTTAGTTACACAATACGTGGAATAATCAAAGTTAATTTAAATTTTCTATTAAAATGAACTTCCACAAAGTTACCGCCGAAACCATCGAAAGTATTAAAAATGATTTATTAATACGTACTGAACACCGTGGTATCTGCACTGCAAAAGATCAGGCCAATCGCTGTCCATCGCTGAAGCTTCAGAACCGTTCATATTGAGGAGACGGGCCCGTGGCGCTTCATCGCTGTCGCCAGGGGACGTCTTCTCGAACCGGTCCGTCGGCCTGGAAGATTTCGCAGCCGCACTGCATGAGTTTTCCAAAGCCGTCGCAAAAGCTCGAGAAGCATAGAGATCCGCGACAAAATCGCAACTGATCCTTCTCGGAGGAGTAACCGAAGAAGAGGCTTCCGCGTCATTCCAGTATTCAGCTTTTTTATCCTCTCCGGTGTATTTGGAGAGGTTCTCATTGTACAATTTCAATAATTGCAGAGCGGTCAGTTGAGAAATAGTCACAGAAGGAGGGGGCAGCACTCCCTGCAGAGTTTTCTGAAAGAAATGATCTATATATTAATAGCCGATAAAATAAGTTTTCACTTTTCACTTTTTACTTTTCACAAATGTGTGCGTACTGATGTCCACTTCGCCCAATGATAGCGATTTATTTTGAACATATTTTGAACATCACATTTTTCGGCCAGTTGGAATGGACGTCTTTTTATATTCAAAATTCAAATTTCCTGGCTTAGAACTAAAGCATCGTAATTAATATTGAGAGAACTTTATTTCAAAATTTGCATGGCTACGAAGAAGTTTTTTAAATATTGAAATGAACTGATTCGATTTTTTAAAGCTATAATTATAGGGCTAGGAGCTGATTTGACAGATTTTGTTCAGTGTCATCCATCTTCTATATGATTGTCACCGATTTCCCCTCCCCCTCCTCATCCCCAGCCCGACTGTCGACATTTTTTTTATTCATACTAGAAGTATTTTTTCATTACGCTGAAGAAGCACATAGTTTTAAATGTGAAAAAACGCTAAACTTTATTTCACATTTTATTTCTGCCACGGGTCGGATTCGAAACGTGGAACTTTGCAATATGAACGGAACGTCTTACCGCTGAGGTAAAGGGCAAACTTTCAGGTGCGACAAAATTAGATTATATATATTAAGCATTCGAAAAAAGAACTATTTCAAAGTTGACTTTGATTGTTTGTTTGTATTGAAAATTCAAAAATAGAATATGTCAAATACTTAGTGTGGCCAATTCAAAAAAAATGATTCCAAGATATTTTTCTTTTTCTACGAAATATATTTGTTTGCACACTTGAAACCTTTGCAGGGCTGTCGATATATGCGCCGAGGTCGATTTATGGTACTACGAAAAATGATTGTTAGCAAACTTGAACATTATTCCAAAGATTTAATAATTTACGAAAAATGGTTGTTAGCAAACTTAAACATTATTCCAAGATATAATAATTTACGAAATTTCTGCTACCACGAAAAATGGTTGTTAGCAAACTTCAACATTATTCCAAAGATTTAATAATTTACGAAATTTCTGCTACTACGAAAAATGGTTGTTAGCAAACTTAAACATTATTCCAAAATATAATAATTTACGATATTTCTGCTACTACGAAAAATGATTGTTAGCAAACTTGAACATTATTCCAAATATTAAATAATTTACGAAATTTCTGCTACTACGAAAAATGATTGTTAGCAAACTTGGACATTATTCCAAATATTAAATAATTTACGAAATTTCTGCTCCTACGAAAAATGGTTGTTAGCAAACTTGAACATTATTTCAAATATTAAATCATTTACGAAATTTCTGCTCCTACGAAAAATGGTTGTTAGCAAACTTGAACATTATTCCAAATATTAAATAATTTACGAAATTTCTGCTCCTACGAAAAATGGTTGTTAGCAAACTTGAACATTATTCCAAATATTAAATAATTTACGAAATTTCTGCTACTACGAAAAATGGTTGTTAGCAAACTTAAACATTATTTCAAAAATTAAATAATTTACGAAATTTCTGCTACTACGAAAAATGGTTGTTAGCAAACTTGAACATTATTCTAAATATTAAATAATTTACGAATTTCTGCTCCTACGAAAAATGGTTGTTAGCAAACTTGAACATTATTCCAAAAATTAAATATAAACGAAATTTCGGCTACTACGAAAAATGGTTGTTAGCAAACTTAAACATTATTCCAAAAATTAAATAATTTACGAAATTTCTAATAAAAATAAAATACAATAAAATAAAATAAAATAAATTAAAATTAAATTAAATTAAATTAAATTAAATAAAATTAAATAAAATTAAATTAAATAAAATAAAATAAAATAAAATAAAATAAAATAAAATAAAATAAAATAAAATAAAATAAAATAAAATAAAATAAAATAAAATAAAATAAAATAAAATAAAATAAAATAACATAAAATAATATAAAATTAAATTGAATTAAATACTTTGCAACAAAAATCTCACGTTGCTGGGCAACGGTCTTACAGCTAGTAATTATAAATGGTGTAGGAATGTTTAAAAAGAATTACTCAAAAACTACGTGTTTGTGGAATTAATCAGTCAAATAAAGCACACAACGAAGTATTTTCTTTTACTGAAAGTTTCGGGACAATTCTGCAACAAGTTTCAAAAGAACTATTATAATTTTGACATGAATAAAACTATCGGCGCACTTTTGTTGAAAAATTTGGTAGGGTTCCACGAAAATGAGTTTTTAGCCTGTATGGATATTTGTTCTTGTAAATTTAATATATGGCATTGATGATATACAATATTCAGTACCATATTCAAGCGATTTGAGTTCTCAAATGGCTATAATAGCTGTGATATAAGCCTCAAAACTCCGTGCAATGCTCACGGGTTCTAAAGCAGCCGTCCACGTACGAGCCACATCAAATCGGACTGCTATAGAAGTCAGCCGCAGTATAAAGGTTAATTTAAAACACATTTTAATATCATCATTCAAATAATCGTTGTTTAATAAATATGTTATTATCATATTTCGATATGTAAACTTTGACCAGATTAAAAATTTGTTTTATAATTAGGCAAATAATAATAACCAAGTAAACAATTTGATCCTGGTCTGAAACCGATCCTGATTTATAATAAATATTTTTCAAAATTAGTACAAAAAGTGTTTTATTTTTAAATACAATGCTTTACAAGCAAATGTTAAAAAGTGTATAGGTATGTTCATTTGAACATAACATAATGCAACTACTATTAGTCAGGTAACAGAAGTAACTGAATTTTACATGTTGATATCTATGGAAGATTCATTTGGAAATGTGAAGAGTCAAGAAAATGACTTGCATGTTATAAGATCCTTAGTGAATATCTTGTGAGCGCCACCTCATCTTTCGAGAGACAAATAAAAATGAATTTCACTTGACTCTCAATGATTGATAGAAATAAACAAGGTTCCGATCGCTCCATAAAAAAATTCTTGAGGTCATACTGGCACCACAACGATAAAGGAAATTTTATAAACATCTCAACCTTCAACAAACAAAGTAGAAACCCACTTATGGTCAATTTGCAGTGATGAAATAATATAGGTTATTCACTAACAATTGGTTTTTATGAATTCTAAGCTATTCATTTCTCATCGACAATTTTCTATGAAAGTTTGTATTTTGCCCAACTATAAGAAGTCCAAGTCCAAGAGTGAGTTAGTGCTTCGTTTGTTGAGCGTGTCTATGTATTTAAAAGATGATTGAGAAGCACGCTTTAATAAGCTCAAACAAACAAAATAATATCAGCAGTTAAACATTACCTCCAGTTTCTTCATTAACATTTTATCCCACTTTTCAAACTGCTTGAAAGTCAAGGCTTTTTTAAGATCTGGGCACTCCTCTTCGTCGGAAAACATATTAGGCGATTGTGCGCCGCCGTCGTAGCACCCCTGCAACAGATCATTGTTCTCAAAGACCTTAGATGGAGTGGCCTCGGCTTTATCGGCAACTTCGAGAGTCGTTCCGTCCGCCACCCGTCCGAATGGACTAACCGTTCCGGCGAAAGTTAAAATTTTTCCGCAGGCGACAATCTCCCGATCCGGCGATGGATCCGAGTCGGCCACGAACTCAGGCGGCAGACGCTCAACAGAGGTGCGGTTCATCTCTATAGGAAACCGAAACCGCCAAGCGGGGGAAGAAGGGGCACCCCCTGATTTAGAGCCGTCGGAAGCACTCGCGTTAGAATTCCATGACGTTTCATCTGAAGATCTGCACGGATAGTCTTCAGCGGACTCTTCTTCGACCGCTTCAGTTTCCGGGATGCGAGCCAGTGCCGCCTTCGAAACGTCTTTTCCTAGTCTTGCTTCAGCATCAGAATGGGGTTTTTGAAAACGCCTTAGAGTACCGTTAAAATTTAGCTCTCCACTGGGTGGTTTAAAAATGTGACCATCGGACCCTAGACGGAGCGCAGCAGACACGGAAGTGCTCTCACGGAGGCTGTTATCGATGGCGTTATTGCTATTGTCCATGGTGATAAATGAGCTCGAAGTCGGTCCGCCGCGAGAAATATCCCCTCTCAACACACTCTTCTGAAAAGGTTCAGCCGGGTGTCGTGATCCGGAACAGACTCTGTCTGCCCGGTCGTCAGCCGGTGCACCCAAACGAAGAGGTGAATCGCAGGCGAGGGAAACATCCGGATCGCAGACCGACCTGTCCGATTCGAAGTCCTCACAATCGGGGGCAAAAGTTTGAACAGAAAAGTTTCGGAGGAATGCCCCGGATTCTATATCAGATTCAGGGTCCCGAATTTGAGGGTGGAGGTCGTCCTCTCTCGCTGTACAGAGGAGACGAATGTCTCGGGGCGATCCGATTCCATCATTGAGAGAGAGATCCGCGCGAATCACATCGTCAGATGATCCGTTAGAATCATCATTTTGTCTGAAGCTGCTCCCGGCCCCGAACACGTTGCGGGTAATGCAGACTCTGTCACTCAGCGGTCCAGCGTATTCGTTGAAAGGACGGAATGTTTCCACTATCGACTCACCGTCCGAGTTCGCTCCAATGCCGGGTATCTCCATGACGCAACTGCATGGCAAATCGTCGCCATACACCTTTAAATAAAGCATAACATTAATAACACATAAAATTGAAGAGATGAATTACAATCCATTATTATAAAACAATTGGATTGTCAGACGACAGCCATAAAAAAATATTTGTTGGGAATCTATTTATTCTTGCTCAACTTTTCGCTAAGCTTCATGACTTATGATTTATATATCGAAGACCAAATAACAACATTGATTTCATCATAATGGTGGCTATTGAAGATGAATTATCAGATACCATAATACAGTAATACGGAATGCAGATATAACCGACCAAAATATCTGGTCCAATGTTACACATCCAGTTAATTTCATACATGTTTAATTCAAATTAAAACGACAGTAAATATGACATTTAAAGCCTAAGACAAATGTATAGGTTACCTAGGGCTGTGGAATCGTGGAAAAACATTGACAGACGCAGATTTAAAAAAGATGCAAAATTTTATAAGTAGTTTTGGCGTATTTTTTAATATCTTAAAAAGTAGTTAGTCGTTCATTTTTTAAAGAGCCACAACTCCACTTAAAACATCACGACTCCAACTCCACAGCCCTGTTACCATTACACTATGTCGCAGCATTAAATACTAATATTTTCGTTGAATTGTTAATTCATTTTTTCTAAAATAGTAGTCGATATAACTTTGTTATTTCCCTTATACAGTTATTAATTATCGGGTGTGGTTCACTTCTTTGAGAAGCATTTCCAAGCTTATTTTTGTTGGTTGATTTTATCAAAATCCTGGCATATTTTAGAAGGGTAGCAAAACCAGAAAAAGAGTTCATAGCAATAATTTATAGTAAATAATGTCTTTAGTAGGATGGATGGCTACACCCTCTTAGCATCTTTTCAGTTGTGATTTTACCTGTCACAAATAATTAATATCATTCAAGAGCTAATTGAGTTAGCGCAAGAACTGGGCGACGCCATTCCTTAAATGGTAGAATCAGTTAAAATCCCAGACCAAAAGATCTTTCGAGTAATACCTACACATTTTGTATGACGACACTTCTCAATTAAACGAAACACGTGTCATTTTCAGTTACCCATCAATTGGAGTAGATTAGACATCATTTTTAAATTATCAATTTTAAATGAACTATAACATTGGAATATAAGATATTGATATCTAAGTCAGAGCTCCCGTGAGGTAAGAAGCTTTTTCTGAGAGAAAAACATTATTTAACAGTGGAAGGTAACATACAACAATAGTTCCAGGTTTATAAGGGCACATTATGTACTAAACGTCAGTCAAATATTAAAATAATCAAACGGAAGAACCAAATTTTCAGATAGATAGACAGATCAGTACATGCAGTTACAGTCAGAGTTCGGTTAGCGTCGATATTTACTGAGGAGATATTAAAATTAAATACTGAGATTTTTGCTTTTTACGATTTCCATCATATAAATTTCAGTCCGAGAATTTACTAAAGCAAATAAAATAATTGATAAGCGAGCCACAATTCATTCGGCAAGTCCGTTATCATTTTGACAATTTGGCAACGTTAGTATTTCATACAAACTCTCTAAAAAATATATTTAAAAAAATATACCTACTATTGTAAGATTTATAAAACTGTCTGGAAAACTGTTAAGGCTCGAGTAGAGTTACGTTGAATTAAAAACAACGATACCTCGTAAAAGTTCTAAACAGACATCGACCCGTCAGCTTTCAGTTGACCATAAATTTATTATCAATGCCATAAACTAACATAGACTTCCAAATATTATTTCGTCTATGACTAGCATAGACTATTTTAAAAAATTGTATTTTACCATCAATATTTGCATAACTGTGTATGTAATGAATATCCTAAGGTTTTTTAATGTTTCATCAAGCAGTGATCTCTTATCGCTTCCGTGAAGCAAAATTCTTCATTAAACTACTATGTCTATGTACCTACGGCTACCTAAGTTAGTATGTACATACATTGGTATTTGATAACGAAAAGTTGAGTGGTTTTACTTTTGTAACCAGTGGCGTCTGTCGCCTATTGTGAGAATTGGTAAAAGAGTTGATTGACTAACATAGTTTTAATAATTTGTACTCATACTCATAAATTTATGAAATCAAATGAATTATTGAATTTACTACATTTTCTTAGCAATAAGTTATTAAATTTACCAAATAATTGTAGTGATGAGTTTTCTAAATTCATTTTGCCATTCGTAACATCATTTCATTTTACAATCATAATTGTAACATTTCATTTTGTCTACAATGATTTTTAATTTTCTGTTTATATACACCATAAAATGTTATTCAAGTTATTTTCATTAAAAATGAGAATCACTAATTTTGCAATCTATGCCATCACTCGTTATTACAATTGATGAAGTAAAAAACAGCTATTTCGGTAAATTGGTCGATGGTTCCCTATTTATTTAATAAATATAACCATATTTATAACCCTATGCACAGAAACAAACTTTGTTTGCGCGATAAAATTTAACAGCAATGTTTGCCAATATGTAAATATGTTGTTTATATTTATTTTTCACTCACTAAAGTTATTTTTAACAAAAAATCTGAAATTTTAAAACGTACGGATATAAAACTGGATTTGCTGATAAAAAAAAAATCTTTATGATATTAAGAAGGTAGCACAAATTTATGTCAAAATTTATGATGACTTCAACAAGATTGCACTTTTATCAAGTACTTTGGACATATGTATTTGCCCCGTTTTAATGTGTTTACACACGTTTACTCAAACAGACATAAAACACCTAATTATAGCCTAATATTTTTTTGTAAAAACATGAATTTGCTAGCAAAAGAAGCTAAGTTTAATTTGTATGCTTACACCAATCATTTTATAGCATATTGAGTGTCCAAAAAAATACGCAGTTATTGAATAAAGATTTGAAAAATAAAGAAAGGGTTTGGTGGTGTAAAATTTATCCATTTATGTTGAATTGTATTTTTTGGAATTTTACTCCCGATTCGACTATTTGCTAGTAATAAAAAGTTTTTATTTATTACGGCCACACTTGCGCAGGTGTCATAATAATAGATTTAAAGTTAGAATGTAGTAACTACACAATTCTTAGTTTAAATATCTCGTGTGATCGCGGAATGCGGTAGAATTGATGAAATGACTGCTCGCATTAACAAAACATGATTAAGAGGCGTATTCCTTGTGCGTTTTTCGATTTGTGATCTATTTTTGAACGACTATTTTAAGATCCCGCAGCTCGCACGCTAACCTTACGGATCGACATTTTCGTCGTTCTATTTTATTAAATGTTTATGATTCATCGCGTAATTCATATTGCCGAAGAGATATCGTCTTATCAATCTTGCGCTCAAAATCATAATAGAATCTCGCAATTGGTGTATATTGATTGAAAAGATGTGTCACTGAAGAAAAGACGATTGAGATTTTTGACATGTCGTGTGAAAAAGTGCAGCTGCTATCGAAGTGATGCAAATTATTTTACGCGCTATTTGCGTATACTTCCGATTTGACAACTGTGTATTAAATGAAAGAAACGCAAAGGCACGTTAAAATGGCGATGACTGATTATATTATAAGAGAGAGGCTGCCGGAATTGCGGAGGATGATCGACAACACGCATCTCAGCTATTTGGAGACGGATGACAGCCCTGATAAATTAGATCAGAGAAAAAAACTTGAAGGTTTGTATCATTTCACTTGAAATTATCCGAATTGAGGTTTATAGTTGGCATCGCAGGAATAGAAATAGCCAGGTTCATCATACTAAGTAAACACTGCAATGGATAAGTGTCACAATAGAGAATCACAGGTTTTGTCATTTAGTCTTGGCCGAAGCATAATTGCTTGGCTTCTAACTGGTTTGTAAATATCCTCGAGACACATACAAAATAAATCTAGAGTGGATTACCTTTGATAATCTTTAAATAATCAAGC
This sequence comes from Himalopsyche tibetana, assembly GCA_030503985.1. NCBI lineage: Eukaryota > Metazoa > Arthropoda > Insecta > Trichoptera > Rhyacophilidae > Himalopsyche > Himalopsyche tibetana. Next base: position 195,889 of record JAPJYX010000015.1, read on the forward strand.
CTACATACTGTTTTTGGACCTGGTGAAAACAGTTTTACAGAGGTTATTATTAGTTTGGGTAAATATATCATTTAGTAGCACCAAGTAGCACGTCGACTATTGTGGCGAAAAACTTCACAAACTAAGCTGAAAACAACGCCATGATTTAAATTTTTTTTTGAGGGCTTGATAAAACCACACGTTAAAAAGAAGAACACTGATAAATTATACGAAATCTTCGCCTCCATTATTCGTAATGGTCGCAGCGCGGTTTAGTTATTTTACTATATTGAATTTAAAATGAAGGAATGGTATAAATGTTATTTTTGAAAATTATTTCATGAAATATTGCCGCTCCTGCATATACAACGGTGCATTGATCAAATGGCACATTGACTGGCCGCTACTGGTGATTGGTTAACCACTAGTCCTGTTTTAGCCTTATCCTTCTTTCCCTACTACTCACATTGAAAAAAAAGTGAGGTTGATCGACTGAGTAACAAACAGTACTTGTAGAAAAAACTTTTGTTGAGATACCTCCATTAGGGGGCCATATGCTTCACATTGGTAGCGGACATGAATTTAAATGTAAAATGTCAGTTACAAGCACTAAATAAAATTATATGTAGAAAACTTAGATCTCTTTTGTGTTTCAATTACGGAAAATACATAAGTCATCCGCTGCGGTATAGTTGGTTAGAGCTTGCTCCACCAGCTCACACCACCTTGTGAGCATTTCAAGCTGAAACACTACATAGTTTTTTAAATTATATATAATGATTTTATTTAATCTTGTCTGCAATATCATAGAGGACAAGTAGAATACTACTGAATTCAAGTAATCGTTATTTGTATCTCATGTGTGGTTTTTTAAGGATACCAAAAGTCACTTTTATCACTAAACAGAGTGAACATATGATTATAATGTTTCTAGGCTACATCATGGAGTATCTATGCTTAGTTCCACACGAAAGCAAGTTCTGTTTGCCAGAAACGGCAGAGGTGCTGTCTCGGAGCGCGATGGCTGACTGTGATTTCAGCGGTTACCGCCTGGCCAGAGGATGGGCGGCTTTGGCACGTTACGCAGCCAATCTACTCGCTCAGCCCTGGAGAAAAGAATACCGCACTATCAGAGTTAGTAATCATAGTTTTGACTTGTTTCTGGTTTTCAATAAAAATTACAGTGTTTCAGCCGCTATGATTTGAAAGGATTAATAACAAGATATGAGGGATACTGAATATTTGAAATGTTTGCTTTTGTGATTTTTCATAATTGATATTTTGTTCTAATGCATACTGTATTAACTACAATCTTTACTGATAAGTTTGTTTATTTTAATCTACACATAAAGCTTTATAGCGGTTTCTACAAACACGAAGTCGAAGGATCGGGTATGACGGGCGGAGGGGTGATGCTTCGAGCTATGGGATACCGAGGGGTTGACGGAAGTCTCTCTCTCGACGGTCCGGTCTGTCCAGATCAGGTCGCCGCTGTTTCCAGGGATTCCCTCATTGCGTATGTCGAGTGCCAAGTGAGTTGAAGCGACAACTTTTTTTTCCCTGATTTTATTCCAAAAATAATGATAGATTTTATATATTTTGAAAGTGCTTAAATATCAATGGATTTTTATCATTGCAATAGTTTTAGTTGACACTCACTTAAGTGGGAGAGATGGTGAAAAGCATATTGCAAAATTACTAATGATATCGAGCGAATTGTAGAAATAAGAAAAACAAGATAATGTCATTTTCATTTTGATAGTTTTGTTTACTTTGATTCATTTGTTGTAATATACCTTTAAATATTGAACATATAAAATGGGGAAAATTTATTATGAAGTGTGTTTTTATTGTGATTGCAGATAATGACACAGATTTGGGAAGAGGTCGCCATGCACGGAGGCTCCTGCAGCTGGTGGGAAGTGGCCCGGTGGCGAGAGGGGGGCGCTGGAGATGTTAAACAGGCCGTTAATGCTCTGCTGCATACCAATGCTCCTCACAAAGGTTACACTTAGATTGATCTGATAGAGAAAGATATTGCTTCTTTCTGAATATTTCTTTTGTAGCTGGAATAGAAAAAAATATTCTTAGTATGATTTGTTTTACAATTAACCTTTTGACCGCGGCTCGGATCCAGATCGGTTCAGATTGGGCTGCTATAGCAGTCAACGGCGGTCTAAGGGTTAAATATGCATACTTTTATAATATGTGAATATAATACGCACCTCAAATTAATCTATACTATACCTAAACATTTTTCATAGTCAAAATTTGATTTAAAAAAGCTTCTTCAGCACATTAATAAAATTAGAAATGAGCAATTGTTTTGAATTTACCAACTTAAGCACTGCATCAATAAAAGTTGACTAATATTTCATTTTAATTTACAGATATTTATTCAAATGTCAAGTTTCCGGAAACGAGCATTTCGACTGTTCAAAAACTGAATCTTCACCGGCGAGGGCAGTCAACTGAAAACCACTCCGGATCTAGAGGTCGAGGCGACGTCCGCTCCACAATTGTCGGGGACGATCGGATTGACTCGGGACTTCCCATCTCTAACGGTCACATGGCGGGCCCTTTGCCACCCCACGTCTATGGCGTTGGGCGCTCAATCCCGCCAGACTGCCGCCGTGATCAAAACTCGTACTATTATTCAGACGGCCCGCCTCGTGCCACAGAAACCTATCGCCCGCCTCCTGATATGCATCTGAGACAAGAGTACGTGCAACCGGCTACAATGCCGGCCTATGGGGCCATGCCTCCATTCTATTACGGCCCGATGCCCGTACACCCTTATGTGGCCGGGCCTGCCCTTTTGCCATACACGGTGGCCGAACCCTTAGTCAACGGGTACAGGCCTGGTCCTCTACGCCAAACTTACTATCCTGCTGTTCCCACTGGACGGCTCATCGAACTGGATCAGCCGTCCGATGCCCCCCCCGTTCGCCGACATCAACCATCCGGTTCTGAGCGGAATGCTTACATCGATAGCGGCGAAACCGAGCGCCCTTCCCATTCCAAACGCCGCCATGATTCTGACAGAAGAAACGGCACAGCGATCAAGAGTCCTGAAGGAGAGCAAGAAAGGCGACCTGCCCGTCCCTCAGACATCCCCACGACAGTCCCGCGATCTGACACCCAGCCTTCTCTGAGTCGCGCCCGGGAAGACGGCACCGGTACATTTGAAAGCTGGGACTATGTCTTCCGTAACCTTGAGACACAAGGCTACTCCAAAGACCTCGGGGAGAGGGGAGATATTCTTTCGCCACGATTGGAGTCAAGTACCGGAGCGGGGGATCCTGGCAGGCGCCGACGGACAGCCGTGGACCTAGAAGACGGTTTGCATGCCATCGAGCTTGAAAAGAAGTCAGATGAAGAGGCATACAGGACTGCAAAAGTAAACGAAACACTTCTGAGGATGAAGCAAGAGACTGAGGCGAAAGCGGTCAGGAGACGAGTCCTCGCCGATGAGAGGGAGAAACGAAAGTCCGGACACCGCGATGGTCCGCTTGTCAATCCCGTCGGTGACCTAAATGTTGATCCGGACGTTTCAGACAGGCTGAGGTTGATCTCAAAAGAGGACGCAAGAGACAAAAAGGAGGTGGATCGTGGACTTCGTCGCGAGGCAGAGATCGCAGTCGATCCCGACCGGAAAATAAGAAAGAGCATTGTTAAATGTCTCAGTTCAGATGCGGACAAAACCTCCAGAAGAAAACTGTCGGTCGATCGTATGCCTCAGCTTTCAATGGTTCCCAAGAAGAATCATACTCTTCCAGGTAAATATTCTGCTCATTGTGTACCGCCTATATGACTTATTTTATTCATCGATTTTGGGTGATTCACCTCACTTTTTTGAATGAATCTGTTAATCTTTGTTGAAGATAATTTTACGGAAGTCGTCATACAGAAACAATTCATTGGCTTAAAATCGTTGATAGATTTTATTTTTATGTGGGGGATGGTTAGGTTGCATGTATGTTATATCGGTCTGACTTCTTGATTCCATTAAAAATATCATCTTGATTGGGTTTATTTCAGCACATTCTAATCATATGAGACGCCCGTCTGAAACAGAAGACGTTGTCGAGCGAGAGACCGCACCTGCCGGCAAATGGGAATGTGCCACGTGCACTTTTCTCAATGCTGGCAAAAAGAAGGCGTGTGATATGTGTGGAAAATCTAAACGTTGCGGCGTTGAGGCGCTGCCTCTCACCAGTGGAGGAAAGGAATGTCCCGCCTGCACCCTTGTAAACCGGCGCGAAGCCAATTCCTGCGCAGCATGCGATACAAACTTGCAAAACTCCCCTACTTACATTTGAAGCCCGCTCTCGCCGCCCCTGCACCTTATCGATTCGCCGGTCGATTGATAATGTTTGCTTTGGGCGCTTTGATCGTTATTTTGGAAAATAATTCACCATCAATCTGCTCAAACTCGAGTATACGCTGTTAAGTCAAAAGGATTTAAACAATGAGGTGTTTGTTTATAATGTGAATTAAAATACCTATCCATATCTTTTTATTCATTTCTTTGCATTATAGAAGGAAATTATTTAATTATTTTGTCACTCTTTACAATTATTATGCCCTCCCATCGCAGGGAATTCATGGTAAATATTTCTACCTACTGCCTCGCTGTCTGGCCTCAAGAGAATGAATATGTGACACTATAATCTAGCATAACCAATTTACTAAATCAAATTTAAAGCTTACCTGGTTCACGATCATTAATTCAGCATTGTCATGGAGGATGGGAGATTGCAATATACAATCGATGTATGACATTCATGATTGTTGAAATCATTTATGATGCATTTTTTCTAACATTCATTTCACATATTCTGATAAATGTTTCATGAAAACTACCACTGCAGATATTCTTCCAAACCTTTTTTTCTAATCTAGCCGTGGAGTGCAAAAAGTTTCATAAAACAGTTTTGTAATTTTTCAGTTTTACGGGTGTGTATCCTTTGTATAAAACTTAATTTTGAAACTGTTTGTATCCATCAGTACCCTTATATCATTTTAGAATGAATATGTTTTAAAAATTGCTTTAAAACTTTTTGTATATTATTAAAAGATAATTATATATATCTTTTTGATGTCTTACTATCAGGGGAAAAGAACACAAATTTACTTGCCTTACATGCTTTTTTTAATATGTATATCGACTTTTAATATTTCGTTGCGCTTAAAAACTAACTCTCAACCGATATCTTATATTACCAGTACCTAAAGGCATTGCAATTCTCTAAAAGACTACTTACCTTTTAAAGGAATCAAGAATATTTCCAGTGACAACATTTTTATTATTTGGGGAGAGAGAACTTTTGACAGGTGTTTTTTTAAGCACAATTGTTTTTTTTTATATATTTGTAGATACCGAGCAGCTCAAATTTTGCACAATAAACGGAGAAAAATATAGCTTAATTAATATTATAGAGAGATTGTAGAAGAATCATTTTTACGAGTCCCTATTTATTAAAGTCTAGCAGTGTTAAAGACATTATAAATACATATTACATTATATTCTATTGCACACATTACAAAAATCTAATAAACTACTAAAATTATCATTATGATTACTAAAGCAGGGTTAATTATTATCGTAACTCTTTGTTAGAACGCCATTACGTCTCAATTTACGATATGGTTTTTTTCTTTTTACTGTTAAACTAATTATCGGTGGAGAAATTATTATTAATATGATCTGTTTTAAACTTTAGAAAATATACTCTGTTATTTATTGAGACTAACTTTATTAAGTATTAAAAAAAAATATAATATGAAATTAATGTATAATTAGGATAGATGATCGGCAATCTTCATTTTTGTTAGATATTTAGATGGTGTATATACCTAAATGTTAATATTAATATTATTTGTAAAGCTGATAAACTATTAGGGTATAGCCATTCGATTTTTTTTCCTCGGGGCTCATGAATATTTCTATGTTAGTCACATATCCTTACACCCTTGCAATTATAGCTGCTATTTGGTATTTTGACTCGTCACTAAAATATCTTTTTAAAGCATTTATTTTTTATTTCAATAAATAGATTGATTTATCTCATGTAATTGATTTATCTCATCTATGTGGCGAAAATATTTTCAGGACTAACATGCATGGCTGAGGTCACATATGTCAGAAAATCCATTTTTTTTTAGTACCGTATTTCCTCGATCATAAAAGGCCATCGATTTTGAGACGCACCCTTGCTTTCACATACCATAAAAAAATACACATCATTTAATACGCCATTGATTAAAAGACGCCCCCCGAATTGAGAGAAACCAAAATACAAAAAAATATGTGTTGTAATCGAAGAAATACAGTATATTGAATAGAAGATTTATTATTTTTTGGATTCTCTAGATATTGTTATGTTCAAAATTACAAATCAGCTATTGACCGTGCTTATTAATTTGCTGTAGATTCCGGAGAGAGTCTGGATTCCGAACATTTGTCATGTTTGCTTGAGCACAAATGTACAGATTATAGTGAGTGATAAAATGAAACATGGATTTATGTATGTTGAGAGGTTTGATTTTATTACTGTTTTCATATGTCAAACATGTGTCAACGAACTCTTACAACGTATTTAAAATGATTTGCTTTAAACTTATATTACTGTCATGGTTATAATGTTTTATTAAAAATAATGAATACTCGCTAGTCAATTTTAATTATGGTGTTCTGGTGGACATTTTCCAAATCATTCTAAACCAACATTTGGCTGCAAACGATTGGCATTTGACATGTGGCATAGAAAAACAGATCTACACTATTTTGAAGCCCGAGCGAAAAAGAAAACATGGTCTTAGTCTAGATCGAGTGATATTGTTTTGATAGAGAGAAATAAATGCCTTGTTAAATTTGGCGCATAATTTTTGAGATTTATTAAAAAGTGAAGTTAGATTATTATATATTACATATAATTTTACTCAGTTTACATTTGAGCCGGCCTCTTGCTAGTCGACATTGACTTTTCAACTGTTGTGAATACGACAAAACAATAGCTTTTTAAGTATCACTATAACCTTTAATAAAATCTATTAATCTTAAAAAATCATTAACGGCCTCGATTCAAATTTTATCGACAAAGCAACAATTTCAAATATTGTGAACAAAAATGTCACGCATCATATTATATTATATTGGTTTGTTAAATGACTGGACTTACTGTGTCAATGCTACTATTGTAAAACGAATGGCATTAACTTATCTATGATATAATTATTCATAGACTGCCAATTAATTTATGATAGTGGTATTTCCAGGTGAATCGGTCGACTCTCAGAAAGGGTTTTTACATAATATATAATATTATTACAATAAATAACTGAAATCAAAATTCAACTGTTTTTTTATTCTTTGAACTGCTAGAAATAGTTAAGATTAAGGCAGTATTCTGCCACCTTTTTTTCTCCACGGTCCACCAAAGTTTTGTTAAAATTTCTGTTCACACAAAAATATATGTACAAAAAAGATATAAACGGAAATTGCAAAAGTTTATCATGTATGTGGACAGAGTGTTTCATTATGGAGAAATGTGCTGCAATACACCTAGCCCAATCTCACAGTATATTACGATGGCTTAAAAGTCAAACAATGTTAACTACAAAAATGTGTATTTGTTAATAATGCTATTTTTCATTCTCGGCTACATGATAGTCAAACAATCTGTTCTAGCTTCTTTTTTGATAACTCCAGTAAAGTTTAACGTTAAGTATATACATTTGATCTTGTTTAATATTTTTTAAGACCATACCTAAATATTTTGGCATCACCATAGGCAATATAAACTGACAATACAAAATAAATAATAATATATGAACATTAGGTTTCAGATAAACATTTGCTTTGTAAAGTTGCAGTATATTAAAAAAACGTTTATTGGCTTTCCTGTAAAGGTACACTCTTTTAGATAGTGTTGTTTGACTTTAAGCCCTCGACTTGTGTGTCGCATCACAACTAAGGAAGCATTGGGTTAGGTAATGGACTGGGCGAACGCCCTGTTCAGTGGATTTGGAGAGATGTCGGAACAAGATATTGTCACATACTGCAGATGCCTCAAGAGAGCCTTAGCCCATTTTGCCTCTTCTTTTTACGAGTGGGATTCGTAAAGCGCACCCAGCAGAGCTAAAGAATACTGGTTTTTCACAGTAGGAAGAAAAGCAATCAGTGGATGGCAGGAAATCTGAAAAAAATTGTTTTTATGTTATTGTATTTATGCTTCAGGATTGTCTGAGAAATGAGTGAAATCTTTTTACTTTTTTGAAATGCCCACCTCGACTATTTTATATTCATTAAAATGATCCATTATAAGTTGTGATGCATATATCGCTTTTTTGAGAAGCATCTTAAAACTAGGTATATTGAAATATTTTTTAAGTTGAATCGTTCAAATGAACGCCTGAAGATGCCGAAAGGCGAAACCTGGATTGTAAGTGATAAAATGTGTGGGAGTGTAGATTATATGAATGATACAAATTTAATATTGAAATTTCACCAAGCACCCTCAGTCAAAATCTTAAATTCCTTTTAAAGCTAAATCCTAAATGCCATCATCTTTTTTGTACAAAGAACCATGTAAAAACATTTACCAAGGAAGAAAGATGCCATTAAATTATTAGAAAAGAAGCCAGATAGTGTCAATCTGAAAATGAATGATACACTTTGTCAAAATATATCTTCATATTATTATAGTAGAAACCATTGTACACGTTTAAAAGGTGACATTTTAATTTAAAGAAAATATTATTGCTGAATCGCATGAGACATGCTTTAAAGAAATTTTATGACAGTGGCAGATCAATACAAAATCGTTTTTAAAAAATAACTACCATTAACGGCAATAAAAGTGATTTTGAGTAACAGCGTTTCCCAAAACTCTTTCATTTTTCATTTAGTGTTAAAAATCATCAGAATTTTGGATTATTATTTCAGTCGAAATCTAGACTACATACTAAATATTACATTAAGAAACTTTATGTAAGTACCAAATAATTAACATTTGATTACTTGATACCTATACAATATTTTATAATTTAAGATTTTGACTGAAGGTGCTTGGTGGAATTTCAATATTAAATTTGAATCATTCAAATTATGTAAAATCACTCAAGTTTTGTCACTAACGACCCGGGTTTCGCCTTTTGGCATCTTCAGGCGTTCAAGTGGAAGGGTGGACTTGAACTGATTTTTGTAAAGTACATAATTTGAACGATTCAAATTTATTACATATGTATTTAATTCGGACCTGCTCTGTTGAAAAACGCAACTACTTGTTAAGGTATATACACTCAAATATTTTTTTACACAGTAGATACGTTCCACAAAAAACCGTGTAGAAAGTAATAATTTAAAGATTGGTTTCCTAAATTTAAAAAAAACCGTGTTACTTCAAAAAAGAACAATGTTGTGGTATAGAAAATAGTGTAAAAAGGGGTAATAATGAAGACCCAATAAGTAATTTACACAAAATATTATTCATAATATGTATTAATTAAGAAAAAATTATACTGCCCATCCCGGCTTGGCTATACAAGGTACTTTTATGAGGGACTGGACATGTGTTTTTATGTGTTATGAATGTCTTGTGTTTTTGAATTTTTTGTTATTACGAAGCCCGTTATTAGCTTCTGTGTTTTTTATGTCTGGAATTGTGTACGAACAAATAATTCGTGATCAAAAAATAAAATACTCATTTGAACTGATTCCACTTTTATTTAATATTATCATTTTAAATAAAAGTGTAATTAGTACAAATGGGTATTTTATTTTTTGAATATAATACCTTTCCACCGATTATAGACAGTAGACACCCTAAAAGTGAAATAGTTCGTCTAAAAATTTAGTGTTTGCTCTTTTTAGTGGAACGTGTTATTTCATAACGCGTAAAAAAAGAGTCGAGTGTACTCATTCCGAATTTGTATTTTACTTTATTTTGTTGTTTTAGCTTTAGCTTTTGCTATCGTTTTATTTTATTGTTATTTTGCACATAAAATGTTAATAATTTCGATGGATTCGGCGGTAACTTTGTGGAAGTTCATTTCAATATAAAATAAAATAACTTAGATTATTCGTACTTAAGCAAGCATTTGCGAAAGTTGTTGTCTGAAGCTGCCTCTGAAACAGGCGAAACACGTGTCACAGTTTGTTACACAATACGTGCAATAATCTAAGTTATTTTATTTTATAATAAAATTTTAAAGTTATAAAAAATAATTAATGGTAATAAATACAGAGCTGTAAGTATACTACATATTCCGAGTTTTCAATAATGATATTAATATTGAAGGATTCCAACTGAATTATCTACAGTGAAATCGTAGGTATAACAACATTTCAAACGGTGCTTTGAAAAGTTAACAGGGCTACTAAAAAAATGTGGAAATATTGTATTGTAATAAGAATCATAATATGATTGAGTTCAAATTTAGAAGGAAAAATACAATTTCACTGTAAGGGCATCACGTTATCATCAAACTATTTCTAGAGAAATTATCGGATTTAGTAATAATATTCAGACATTATTATCTTGACATAATAATATTTCATCACACCTTCCAGTCAATCAATCATATGCTGAAATTAGTTATGACCGATCTGATAAAAATAATTGTTGATAGTATTACGCAAAACAAAATACTTTTTTTTAATCGGAATGTTTTGAATTGTAATTATATTTACTTTGTAGATAAAAATAAGCAAGTCAAAGTATGCAAATGTTCTCTAAAATTAAAAATATACTATGCAGTTGAAGAAGTCAGATTATTTCCACAAAAACAACGTTAAACGTATTACAAAAAATGCAAAGTTTAAGTATTTACAATACAAATGGCTATAAGAATAACGAGTATGTGATTGAATTTGACTTGGATATATAATTGATTAATACCGACTTCCTAAGAACTGAATTGAAATTTCCCGTTAACGTATAACGATTAGGGAAAAATATATTTATGTTCCCTATATATGTTTAATTTTGTTTTAAATATTTATAGTTCTATAATTATGTTTTTTTTATTATGCTATCATTAGAACGCATTCGAAATTGATTATAAGAGTTTAAATTGCATTTTTGTTACCCGGAAAACAGGGCCTCTAAATTATGTTGCGCCTGACACTGATTGAGCCACCATATTTTTATAAGCAAGATAAATAATATGATTAAATTAATACACTAGCTAGAGGTCTGTGCAGCTCCACACGAGTTGTATGTGACTTAAAACTTCATACGAGAATATTTTAGTGATAATATATTTTCAAAACAATTTCTTAAATCGTTTTTTTACCTCTATATGATTTTGAAATCGTATAATATATTTTTAAAAATCTAACATAACCTAATAAATAAGCAAACATTTTATTGTTATTACGTAAATTAAAGTTTAAAATTATGAAGACACCCAATATCTTAGTTTTCACTTGTTACGTGCATAACCAGTTTCAAGTAGTAGGGTTTGATGATTATATAATCATTAATGAATTTTGACAAGAAGGAATCGAAGCCGCCGCGATATTGGCAGAATGTGTGTACCTATAAATATATATGATACGAATTTGTCTTCACACTTTGAGAAACAGTCGGAAAACATTAAAAAAGTGTTAGACACGTTAATGATTGTCGTTTAATTTACTGCTTAGTCAAACATTCGATGATATTTTGTTTTTTAATCTACAATATGATCGTTTACAAAAATAAACGGCCGGGTATTTAACTTATTTAATTCGAGCCGCACCAATAGCCCATTATTCTGATCTACTTGATTCACCTACCACTTGAAAGGGAATGTGAAGCGCGATGGTTGTCAAGGGGGGACTGCTCGTTATCCTTCTGGTTTTGCGATGCAATTGCCAGGACGGCGAGACGGATGAGAAAGGGCCAGTCTTCGGGCCGAGTCTTATAGATTTTGTCAATAGCAGACATATTTACGCATTCTGGATACATTTCGCGAGCTATATCAGAGACGCAAAGTATATCACCGTCATTAACGAAGGAAGCGACGATTCCTGTCAGGATGTTCAAAATTATCTCGTCGCAACTCTGTCCACATTTGAAGCGTATTCTATACTTTTAGTAGATTTTAAAACTATATCTAATTGGAAACGTAGCGAGATTCGTAATAAAACCGCGCAAAAGTTACTGAGCTATAAGCAAACAGTAATCAAATTGTTCGAAAGTCAGGACGCTTTTCAAGAATCTCTGTACAATAAAAACTTTTCTGTTTTCATCCAAAACACGGAATCTTTCTATATTATCGTAATAACTAGTTCGCAAGAGCCAAATATCAATTGCGAAGACTTGGAAGTATCTTTGAAATCGGTAATGGGAGAACTATTTATGAAAACGTGGAATCTTCACAAAGTCTTAGAGATTGTGATTTTTCTTCCGTTCATCTGCGGCACTTCAATGGTGGTCAAATTCGATCCGATAATGAGCGCAGTAAAAGACGACGCCTCATCGGGCGTCCGATTTATCACGGAGCAAGATTTCTCGGTGAATCCGAAAGTGATGATGAACTCGTATCGTAATTTGAACGGCTACCCGCTGGAAGTAAAGGCGTTCAAAAGGATACCGACTCTGGTGAAAGACCTACCCAACTCACTCCTTTCGACATACATGCAAAGAGATATAGATGCCATCCACAATATGGGAGGGATCGACGGTTTTCTATTGGGAAACATGGCGAAAAAGCTTAATTTTACTCCCAGGATTTCGGAATCTGCTGATGGCATAGAATATGGATACAGAGCCAGTAACGGGACTTTTACGGGAACGATCGGCGACGTTATTTCAAGGAAAGCGGACATCGCGATGAACGGTCGATTCCTTAAGGATTACGGAGCCGAAGGTATCACTTTTACGAGTCCCTTTTACTACGAAAACTTTTGTGTGCTGGCGCCCAAAGCTCTGCGAATTCCATCGTGGATGAACATATTTCAGGGCTTCAGTCCAATGGTGTGGAATATCACGATAGCCACTGTGATCTTCTGCGGAATAGTCTGGTGCTTCATGAAGTCAGTCTCCACGACCTCGGTCGCACCGCAGGGAGGCTTTCTGTTTAATTGTTTTCACTGCATGGACTCCACACTGCTGATCGCTTCTCAACCGATATTTTTGCCGACGTTGGGTCGTGAGAGAATCTTCATTGCTTCGTGTCTCATTTTTAACATCATATTTTCGGGAGTTTTTCAGGTAAGCGCTATTTAATCCTTATTATGTGTAAATGCAGTACATATATACTATTACACCTACTTCATTTTCCGATATGTTCATTGAATGTTTCATTAAAATAATACTAATTAATTCATAATTATTATTTATTAATACAAAAAAAATAATATAATTATTGACTGAGATGCGCAACGTTATTTAGAAAAGGGAGATTTAAAAAAGCTAATATAACATTTCATTTAACATAGCATTTTGCTAGAGCTCAAATTTAAGAAAATGCTTCAAAGTTTTTTGTATTACGATTGACACACCAAATTAGAACTGTATAATAATTACATTGTACTAACGCAAGTAACATGCTCATAGCTAGGGTTTCCAATTCCGGAATACCGAGCAATTGTGCGATCCCGTTATCCCGAGATTTCGTAATTCACACGGGAAATTCATTTCAAAATTATTTTTCTCGCTGGAATCACTGGTAGTCGTAATTATTTGAAACTATGGAGCTTAACAAATTGGTGTCACATTTTCAAATAACTGTGGAATCCGCCAATTCTCAACTTTTTTGGCGGAGCAAATTAAAAAAAAAGGTCTCACATTTTTCAACGGTTGTGAAATCTATTAATTCCCAACATTTTTAAGTTATCGAGCTAAAAATTTGTTTGAGTTGAAAATTATTTCAGAATCTATCAATTTATGTTTTTTTTGGCATAGTATTATGGTGAATGATCAATCCCGGGATTACAAAAATGGTCCAGGATTGGATGCCCTACTCACAACAAAGTACTTGAAATTTTCAGAAACTTACCCGTTTGAGATTGGTGTACTTATAATTATGATCATGTTTTAAGGGCTATTTGAACACGGCGTTCAGTACAATATCTCATTACCCTGATATTGACACACTCGAGGCTTTGGACGAGTCCGGATTGCTGATAGCATCTTCTTCAGGCTTAGATGACATCTTCGGTACGGGAGTCAGCCGAATCCTGAGCAATTTACAGAAAAAGGTTAGACGAGTTAAGACGGCGGCGATTGACACAGCCGCCTTTCAAAGAGACGTCACTGCCGTGGAAAGAAGGTGAGCTAAAAAGATCTCATTTTTTATTTGTATCCTCAGTGCTGGCGCGAGGCTATTTGGCGTGCTCCTTTTTTAACAAATCGTCCCATTTTTTTTGAAATAATGAAAATTACCCATACGGGATTATAAGATTTTTTTGATCATAAATGTGGAGCATATGGCCTTCTAACGGAGGTATCTCAACAGAAGATTTTCTATATAAAATATTATTCTAAGCAAACATGTACATACATATATAGTCAATTCTTGATTTTCAAAGGGTTCCTTTTTGTCTATTTGGACGTTCATAAGTTGAAACGGCCCTAAGTATAATTTCATACATATAAAAAATATAAAATATTTTACAGAAACTGGATGAAAACATATTTTTACTCATTTATATTCCGTTGTTAATACAAAAAGTTGTAAGCCGAGAACTGGCAAAATACATATAAACATGTGTATTTAGTTGACAACGGTCAATTTTTACTGGTCCGCAGATGGAGAAATGTTGAAAAACACTGATATAAATTATGGCTTGAAAGAGTAAAAGGAATCTTACGATCATTGAATTTCAAAGAAGAAATTCTAGAAAAAATACAAACCTATTAAGTCTTCCCTTTTTTTAATTTAAATGTTGCCTGCCGCTTTGAAATAGTTAATAATCCTTACCAGTTAACTACAATCGATCCAAAAATAAAATGTTTTTTTCATTTTATCTCTTTTTTTATATTTCAAGAAAAAGAATATGTTTGTCGCATTTGCACGAAATTGTTTAATTTTGTAATTTCGTACACGACCTCTCCGCACAGAATACTCCGAACACGGATTCTTCCGTACAAAATTTTTGCACACATAGAAAATATTTTTGTATGGACTATATTATGTACTATATACATTATAAAAAGTATTGTAAGCGAATATACATTTTCATTAGTGGAAATATATTTTTGCTAACTCAAACAGTGAAAATGTATCATATAAAAGATTTACAATTTTGATACTCGGTATAAGTGAAACTATATTTGACAGGTAAATATTTACAGTACCCAAACTTATTTAAGCCAGTGGTCGGCAAACTGCAACTCGCGATCCACATGCGGCTCTTTGCCCCCTTGAGTGTGGCTCTTCCACAAAATTCTACATACAGTTCAAAACAGCGCAACGCTTTGTCCCACGCGCATAAGTCGATTCTCTGTCTTAAAACTAAGAGTTGGAAGGGGCGATCTCAGCGAAGGTATCTCAATCAGATTGAGGACTTTTTTTAGCGAAAGCCAACTTAGAAGTACCCTTATCAAGTTAATAACAATGTACCTGCCCATATAGTTTAAGTTTTTTAAAAATGGCTCATATTTGGTTCAGTTAACTAATGAGTTTGCCGACCACTGACCTATACCAACAGTAAAGTCTATGCCTCTTAGAGGTCTGCACGGGCCTGGCCCTCGGGCCAATACCCGTCCCAGTCCGCGGGCCGGGTTTGGTCGGGTAAGGGCAATTGAGATTTGGGCTCGGGTCGGGCCCGGGTAAGAAATTTATTTCTTCAGAGAAATATTTCAGACTATGTTCGTGTCACAAGTCAACCATGATGATTTTAATTATTACCAGTTTTATAGAGAATCGTAAATTGTTGTAAATTTGTAAAAAACAGTTTTTTTTCGGGCTGAGGAGTATAAATCTGGGCTTCGGGTCGGGTTCGGGTAATACGTGTGTTATTAGACTCGGGCCCGGGCTGGGTCGAGCCTGAGTCTTTCGGGCTCGGACCGGGTAATTTTATAAAATATTGCCTTGTGCAGACCTCTAACGATTACACAGTAGAACTGGTAATAATTAAAATCATCATGCCTGACTTATGACACGAAAATAGTCTGAAATATTTTTCTGAAGAATAAATTCCTTACCCGGGCCCGGCCCGAGCCCGAATCTCAATTGCGTTTACCCACCCGCGTATGGGTCCGTGCAGATCTCTATTACACAGGGATTGGAACATTATGATTTTATTGTTAATTTTGCAACTGCCAAATTTAGTTTCAATTAGAATTCACTAGAGACTATCAGTGAAAATATATTTTCCCCAGTAGAAATATATTTTACAAATGCTTGGAAATGATTCTACTAAAACGATGGTGAAAATACAGTTCATCACTTAAAATACACTTTCGCTGTATCATGAATCAATCGTTTTCTACAGATCCGATGCAAGACTTCTGATAGAGCTGAAATATGTTGGATCGGACGGCGAGCCTCTTCTCCATATCGTGAACGAGTGTCCCCGCAGCTATTATCTGGCCTATATTGTCTACAAAGGTTATCCCTTCCTCGGACACATGGACAGGTTTATGAGGATTGCGACAGAGGCTGGCTTAAACTACCTTTGGTATGACATCACCGTTTACTCGATCGTCTTGGCTCAGAGGTCCAAAAACAATCAGAGTTCCGAATCTCTAAAGAAGTTATCATTGGTCGACGTCCAAACAGCTTTTTTCGCCTTGGCCGTGGGGATGATGAGCGCTTTCATAGTAATGCTGAGCGAGTGGTGCTTTTACCACATCAAAAATAGGAAGAATAGGAAACGAGGAAAACTTTTTTCTATATGTTGCACAAGAAAGAAGAAACACAAAGAAAATAACCAGGACAATTTTATTCAGAATAAAATCTTCTCAACATACGTTGAGTAATATTTTTAAAAGATTATCGAAGAATAACAAAATAAACACGCTTTGAAATTATCATTTTAGTGCAGTGAAACCTAGATTTTACATTTTTCAAGGGAACGTAAAAAACAAATGAAAAATGCGGGAAATCTTCAAATAATACCAAAATAAACGTTTAATTAAGAAACCTTCTACTTTATTTACACTTTTATAAAAAATATTGTATATGTTTGTATTATATTTAATTTACTTATTAACTATAATAATTATTTTCAAGTTGGTATATACATTTTAGCTGCGACTCTTCAAACTCGCGTAAAATTAACTCTATTTGCTATGTCGACTGGTTTTATCGAAGATTTTTGTCAACGTCTTGAATTGTTTTCAGTTTCTCAGCTTTCTAGTTTTGTTCATTTTGGCATTTCGGTAGTGAGTTAGAAAAATTCTCAAAAATGCGAGGCCACACTAGAGAAAATGTTTAACAAAAACGGTCAATCAGGATAATAATTATGACGGGACCATAATATTTAGACGATAGATCGAGAAAAACGGTAAATCGGGGAACGATTATGCGGGATTATTTAACATTGCTTTTGAAGGGTGAAGAATGTGGGCAACGGTCAAGGGGCTATATAACATGAATATATTTATTCAGATTTAAAAATGTTAATGAAAAATTATAAATTATTCGATACTTTAACAAATTTTAAATTATTTTTGCAAAGCAAGTACAACGCTTACACCAAAGGAAAATAATTGTTTGAAAATGTTTTTGATAATATGTATTAACAACAAAAGTCTATTCGATCTAATGCTAATATTTGCATAAAAAACATAACGAAAATTCAAAATCCTCCTACTTAACTGAAAAAACAAAATATATATTGTAAACAAAAAATAAATAGGGCCGACGCTTTTCAATAATTCTTGTTTGCTTTGTGATTAGGAGCCGCCTAAATATATATAGTCGATGTAATCAAATATTTAGCTGGATTTCATGAAAACCTTGGATAGAAAATATTATATGAAAAACACAATAGAGTTTGCTTGTAATACTAATAACTAAAACAAATCAAAATCACTCCATCGGTACCCTCTTCAATGGCGTGTCAAATGTGTCAAAAGCTTTCTTTCCTTTGTCGCAGGCTGAGGAAAAATATTATTGTACTGTTCTATCAACTTTTTTTGCGATCGTGTTTAGCTTAGTAGATATTTAAGCTCTCATAGTAGCATTGTTTTTAAATAATCCGACGTGACAATGATAATATTCAACTTTCACGTTGTATCGTTGTATTTATTGTTTGTAAATTATAAAACTCATGCGATAGATATTTATGATAATGAAACAGATTTTGAAATCGCATCAAACCTTACGGAAGAAACTGATTATAGAGATAAATTTCATATTATAGAGCACGACTGGAGAGATTTTTGGTTTGATCTGACTGAATACTCTCGACTTACAACATACGTCTCTATATTGCAAGGAATCGGATCCACCGTTGACACGCCGCAAGGTGGAAGTAGGCTGCTGGATTTTCAATCGAAGTTAATCAAATATCTTTACAAGAACGCGTCACTCCCTCTGATGCAGTTTACAGCGCATCTATTAACGCTGACTGGCTGTACTGACTGCTCTACGGTTACCCTTCATCATTTAGTCTCCCAAAAGCAAGTCATTATCATTCTTTACGAATCACTGCAGAGTTTGAACGAATCTCTTCACAATCCTATGTGGTATATATTCAAAAAGACAACTAAGTCTTATTTCTTTTTTGTGATAACTAATGAAACTCTTCAGGAAATCGCATGCGAATCTGAAAAATTTAATCAAATTTTCATTGAAACGATGGGAATCTACGCTGAAAAAGTGTGGGCGTTCTTTCATATATTGGAAACTACGTATATATTTCCATATCTATGCGGCACACAGAGGGTAGTCAAATATGACTTCGTCGATACGTTTCAATCAAAAAATTATTCACAAGGGATATCTATAATAACAAGAGAGCAGATGATCGTCAACAGAAAGTCGCTATTGCACACGTCTAATAATTTAAAAAAATATCCCCTCATTGTGAACATGTTCAAACGCATACCAACGATGATGACATCGATGCCGAAGTCTTTCATGGATACGTACCTTTCGAAAGACACCGAGCACATCGGAAACATAGGCGGAATCGACGGACTGTTCTTGGGTAATTTGGTGAAACGATTGAACTTTCAGCCAGTGATCCGGGAGCCGACCGATAAGTTGGATTACGGATATAAACTGCCCAATGGAACGTTCATAGGCAGTATCGGAGACATCATAGCTAAACGAATGGATATATCAATGAACGGAAGATATCTGAAGACGTACAACAGCAACGATATTGAATTCACGTATCCGATTTTCTCTGACCAACTGTGCATCTTAGCGCCAAAATCGCATAAAGTTCCACATTGGCAGACTATATTCTCGGTGTACAGTCTGGCGGTGTGGAGTATAATCGGATCTACAATTTTGCTGCTGGGCTTTCTTTGGTGGCTGATGAAAGCGAAATTTCCAAAGCAAGCAGGGGAAGTGATAAAAGAAGAAACATGGCCGGAAATGCTCTTAGAGATGTTCCTGATCGCGGTATCCAGCCCTATTAAACTTCCGGTCATTGGACGGGAGAGAAGCCTACTGATGTGGTGTTTGATTTTAAATATCATTATTGGCGGAATATTTCAGGTAAGCCGTGAAATTATTAATTAACTGAATCTCTCATTATCTTTGCATCGTGCGCAAGCGCAGCGCCGTGTAGTGAATATCAGATAAAATAAACAAATACGCATTGTAATTTGGTTACGTAAAATTGGTTGTATCGTGTACAGCGGTGTTTCCCAACGTGGGGCGTACGCCCCCGCTCCACCGGGGGGATCGAGTTCAATGTTTTGGCGGGGGCAATACGCAAATGATTAATATTTGATACATTTTTTTTACATTAACTCATTGTTATTAGTTCTTTGAAGCTCAAATGAAGCACTAATGATAATTTGAATGTTATTTTTTCGAGTTGTACTTGTCACATAATAAACATATCGACTGTGGAAAGGAAAAAGGACTTAACCCACAGTTTTTTTAAAAATAGCTTTTTTTTCTATAATCACAATGTATCCAACTTGATACACGTTCTATCAAAAGGATGCAAGCTGCAAATGCCGAATTAGTATCTAAATTTAGCTTTTAAGTTTAAAAAAAGAT
The DNA here is from genome assembly GCA_030503985.1 of Himalopsyche tibetana. Lineage (NCBI taxonomy): Eukaryota > Metazoa > Arthropoda > Insecta > Trichoptera > Rhyacophilidae > Himalopsyche > Himalopsyche tibetana. The sequence continues at coordinate 215,995 of JAPJYX010000015.1, forward strand.
GAGCGTGTGAAAATTGAAACCAAGAAAAAAGACTGAAAAAAAGGTTTTTACTGGACAATTTCCTAAATTAATATTAGATTATATCAATTTCACACCAGTTTAGAAGTCTCCGTGCACTTCACAGTTGTGGATATTTCATAATTTGCATATGGCCCAAAATCATCAAAACACGTTTTTTGTGCCTCCTGTAGAATTTGCTATGTGTGGGTTACGTCCTTTTTCCTTTCCAAAGTCGATATGTATTAACCTTTAAAAGTTTAATAAAAATTAGTATTGATTGTGTGCATTTTTTATTTGAAGCCATTATTTTTTTTTCGAATTTGTTACGTACCTATTTATAAGATTTTGATTGAGGAGGGGGGACATGGAGATTTTTGAAGCGTCAACGTGGGGCATGCCACAAACAAGATTGGGATACGCTGGTTTACAGAGCTAAAATATGTATTTACAAATTGCAGGGTTACCTCAGCACGGCGTACAGTACATCAATGTACTACCCTGATATAAATACACTGGAAGAATTGGACAAGTCCGGCCTTCGAGTATCATCCCACTCTGGAGATGTCTTCGGCTTAAACACCAGCCGCGTCGGAGACCGCCTCAACAAGAAGACGATCACCGACCAGAACGGCTCTCTCATAAAAGCGGCGAAGGAGAGGACCATCGTTGTATCGGAGAGGAGAACCGACGCCAACATAATGATCCAGCTCAACTTTACCGACGCGAACGGTGACCCGGAGCTTCACATCGTCCACGAATGTCCCAGATCTTATCACTTGTGTTATATAGTCTACAAAGGCTTTCCTTTCTTAAGTCACATCAACAGATTTTTGCAGCGGATCATATCGGCCGGTCTCAACAAGAAATGGTATAACGATTGCCAGTATTCCATTTTACTCAAATCGCGGATTCAAGAAGGTACCATTTCGAAAGACACTCTGAGCCTTGAAGACGTGCAGACTTCATTTTTTATTCTGTTTTGCGGCTGGGTAGTGTCTTTTGTAGCTTTGTTTTACGAAATCGTTCTTAAATTTTACTGCGCCCGAATAAAATACAGGAAAAAGAAAAAAAATACAAATAAAATTAAAGAAAATCCGAAATTTATTGAATACATCGAGTGAAAAGAAAAAAAATAGTTATATTTCCATCGAATCATTCGCCAGGAATGGCAGTGCAATTTCACATATGTAAATGAAAAACTTTTAAAAATATTGCACCTCTACAAAGATCATATTATGTCGGGCAGGGATGCCCAACTGGTCGATCCCAAAGAAAAATTTGATCGATCCCGAAAGCTTCCGTGAATTTCTAAAAAATATATAATTTACATATAAAATATACAAAAATACAAAAATTGAATTATTTTGTAAGCACATACCTATCTAATGATATGTATTTCGCATTTAAAATAAACATTAATAAGTTTGAAGAAGGGAAAAAACCCTAAATAAAATTCCTTATAAGAATCATGTTAAAAATCGATTACGAGAAACCGTAAGATTTAAAAGTCGATCCAAGGGCAAAAAAGGTTGGACACCCTTGTCGGGATAACAATTCGTCGGTAGTGATGAATGACCTAGTGGAGTGAGCTATGTTTGGCAATCAGAAAATTTCAGGCTAATTTCAAATATAGATAATTTCCAATTAGATATCACGGACGTGCATTTTTGTGATGTCTATTCTTCCCAATTGGAGTTAATCTCAAGCGATTTTACTATATAATAATGATTACAAATATCTTACGCATTGCCGATTAGCTGTAATGACAAATTATGATTATTTTATTCATTTAAAACTCGAATTATTACAAATATCTTGTGATGCAAATGCATAAAACGTTTGATATATTTTTCAAAAAAAATATTATACATTAATTAAGTGAAATACGGATTCCAATGATGTTAATGTTTTTAATCACATTATTTATACAATATATACAAACAGTTTCTATTCACTCGCTCGCTTATTTCACTCGTCGGCTCACTAAGAGTACTTTGCGTTCAGATTTTTTATTATCCAACTGAGTTCACTCTCTCAGCAGTATTATCGGCAGGTATAAAACAGACATAAGGATTGGATAGGTAGGAGGTCTGCACTGGCCGAAATTCGATGAAATTATCCGGTTCGAGCCCGGCCCGAACCCGAGTGAAAGTGCCACACTTGTTACCCGAATCCGGCCCAAAGTCCAGATTTATATTTTTCGACCGGAAAAAGCCCCGATGTTATACAAATTATTCGATTAATTCATGATATTTTTTGAACTGTTTTGTTATGAAAAGTTTGCCGCATTGCTAACTCATGTTCCGAACATATAAATTATACCTACCATTCTTGGATTCGAGTCCATGGACCCCCGATACAACACTACATAATTAGAATAATCAAAATAGTTTAATATATATTTTTTATAAACAGCGCGGTGTTTGAAATATGATGGTCATACAATATTTACAGAACGGGGCAGGTCATAAATAGTATTCATTTTATCTGACAATTTGACAAATTGATTGTAAAAGAATGTCCCATTGCCAGTTTTATAACAGGATATCAACACGATAAAACGAATTTCAGAAATATTAAGCAAACACAAAAACATGTAATAAATCTGTCTCGCAGAGTGGTGTGATGAAATATTTTTCGAAAATAACTACCTATACTCGAGTGAGAAATTTATACAGAATTTTTCATCAATTTCACTAACGTTAAGTTATGTAAGATGGTATTGAAACGTTTTTTATTTATTGATACTACTTAACAGCGGTGGGCTGCCAATAATCTAACAAGGCGCTTGAGATTAATCAAAGAAATTCTCGGCGTTCTGGGGAAGGAGTGAATTTTGTATCACTCCTATGCAATTATATGCAATACTTAAATAAGCAATCGATTGTTTCTTAACCGCTTGAATACCGCGCAAATAAATCATTAATATGTCCCAGAGATACTGCGTGTTTTTGAGAAAAATAATTTTGTCTAATATACACTCGAATTCGATATTTTAAAAACCTATTTTGACTCAGTATAGATATAACTACACATATTCATCAACATATTGCTTATATTCTATTAGAATACCAAGTATTTGATTTTTTTTAATGTCTTGACATCTGTGTTCGCTTGAATATGTTCCGGACACCGGTGTCCGCTTGGTATTCAAGTGGTTAATACACTTATAATATGTAACAATATGAAATTTACTGTAAAACAATCAATGTAAATGGCTACAAATAAAATGGAGCAGTCGTAGATAATATACATATAAGTCGGAAATTGCAGTTATATTATATATTAATTCGATCTGAAAATATAGAGTTCTCTTAATTTAACAAAGGGCTCGCCGGCCTTGGTAAAATTTAGCAAGGGGATCGCGCGAGCCTCTAAATGCCCCCCCCCATCCTACCCCTGCTTCTGAGTACAAATATGAAGTTGTCAATGTCGTTTTTCACTGTTCATTTGTTATAAATAGTTTGTTTCAAACATTCAAATGTTATTTTTTCGAGTTCAATTGTTTTTTCTGCTCTAAATATTACTGTATTTTCCATTTGGAGTTATGAAGCGGTTTGACCATGAAATTCTAAAATTGTTCACAACAATAAATCTTTTATCAAAACCTCTAATTATTTTTAATTCAATCATAAATAAATTTAAGAGCACGGTCTATCTATAGTTTGTCTATAGTCAGTGGCGGATTAAGCTCACGAAAGACCCCAGGCGTAATAAAATTTGGAGGCTCTGTTTTTCGGATAATATAAGAACGTCGAAAATTCCATGTAAAATAATAAAAATATATAAATTCTGAAAAAAAAGTTTATAAATGTTTGAAAGTTTCAAACATCTATATTGCTTTAGTATCTATTTTTATTAAGCGGATTTAAAAAGGAGATCATTTGTATAGTTCGTGCTGATATTTTAATGCCGTAGTTTGATCGAACAACTTAGATAATAACAACCGACTGCAGTAAAACATTAATAAACAGTAAACATTAATTGCTGCAATTGCACACACTTCATGTTGGTTCAAAAAATACATGTATGCATATAACATAATTATGAGAATGAGTACAAGTTGTATTGATGAAACGGATTGATATAAATTATTATGCATTGATGTGGTATAAAAGTAAACATCACATTTTAGGTAAGGTTAGTCTAATTAACACTAGGGCTTATACAAAAACCGGTTGTCGAATGTCAATATTGTTCGAAAACCGGTTTTATCCGGTTTTCGAAGTTTTACAAAAAATGGATAATTCAATAAAAATAGCGAGAAAAAGTTTAATATTTTTATGTTGTTTATGCATATACATAATAGTGCACAACAAGAAATTATTTGGTGTTACTCTTCAGAAAATATGATTTAAGAAAACACAAAGCGTCCACTGATCGTTTTGTAATAAAATTTCCTGATATCGAAAATACCCTTTCACTGGGTAGTGGGTAATGATGTGGGGCATATGGTCTTTAAGCAATTAAATAAAAGATCCAAATTTTCTGTCCTTATGTTTGTAGTCTCGTTTATGGAAAATTTGGCACATCCGTTACGATGTTGAAAACCCGGTTTTCGAATGTCACAAATGTAGCCAAAAAAACGGTTTTTGAAAACCGACATGCCCTTATTAACACAGGTTAATCTGTCATATATGTTTTAGAATATTTGCGACGTATGCTTATAGTTTCACCTCAGCGTTTTTACATTTAAAATATTTTTTCGCAATTTTGATTTTTTTTTGTAATACTTTCTGATTTATTGTTCATGTTATTGGTATTGTTATTCATTTTCGTGTGATACAACCAAACTCAGGACTTAAAAAATGAGTGACTATTACAATCCACTGTTACAATGTGCATAGTAAAAGTTCTAAAAAATTTTCACTCGTGAATAATTGAGACATTTGAAGATGTTGTATTCACATCACATAGCTCTGTTTTTGTAGATGCGTCCTTATAATAAAAAAAACCCTGTATTTATAAATAAATTGGTAAGGTAAAAAAGCAAAATACGCTTAAATTAGTAGTTTTGACAATTCGATTAGATAATATTGTAATGCAGCACTATTTAAATCCGCAGTTATTATAAATAAGACGCGTTTTTAATATGTTATCATGTAAGTAAGTTTGAAAATGGCGAAGGTATTATTAATACGTAGGTAATTCTTACAAGACCTCTCATCGCTGAGGAGTGAAGATGTAGAGTAGGCATACAAAACCTTTTTCCTCTAGCTCAGCCATACTCACCCTTTTTTTCCTCCGGGCCGCATTCCGATTTTTGCTTCTCTACGTGGGCCACAACATATTTATAGTAAACTGTACATAACACATACTATACTGCATACATATACATGAACTATGATGTCAAAATAAAACTTTTTTTATTTTATGTAAATATGTACATGTAAACATTTATGTATTCATGTATTTTTCAAAGCAAAAAATAACAATGAAACAAATAAAAAGTACACAAAAATACCAATGTATCCAAAATCTTAAATCGTTTACTTAAAAATAAATGCACATTTTGATATTGAGTCAAAAGAGACAAAATAATTGGTGACAATAATTATTTTGGGCCGCACAAAAGAGCTTATTGGGCCGCAGGTTGAGTATGGCTGCTGTAGCTGGTCGCTTCAGAATCCGCGATTTTCGTTGGTTAACTTATTTATATGGACCGATTTATTCTGCTTACTTGTTCATATTTGTTAAAGTCAATGACTATGTATGAATAATATGTATTAAATTTTAATTTTAATAACACCCCTGTGGGGGGTGCATCTCTGATGTAGAATGAAAATTATAATAACATAATTGTACATCCTATACCAATTATTTATATTCCCCAAACTCTAACCTAGGTGACTAATGGCTCAATTATCTTCATTTATTGGTTGCAACGGGTAGTATTGATCGAAAAGTAAATCAATTTGAATCGTCAAAAAATTGTAGACGTTTACTTATTGAGTGATTCCAATCAAAGAGTATTCGTTTTTGGCGACGTATATTTAGTATTTTATACAAATAATAAAGCTTTGTATGTTTCCAAACATTTATTATTACTTAATTAAAATAGGTCTCCCCAAAAAAGGGGTATTTCAGATATTTGATGAAAGGGAAAAATAATATGTCTATTATATAAAAGTGGTTGCAGTAATTATTGATGGATTCTCAACCCGTCGACAGTTTCGCTTTTAATTTAACTTTTTGTGCGCTTCATTCTCTGAAATAATTCATAAGTAGTCTCAATAGAGGTTAATTAATATATCACTTTTAGGGTGTTCACTGTCAATAATTGGTGGAAAGGCATTATATTAATAAAAACAATAATCCTTTGTACTTCATTCCACTTTATTTAATATGTCAGGACCGGTTTCGCTCATTGCGAGCATTGTCAACTGATAAGAAATATAATTTAACAATGCTATTTATACAAAATTGAAAAGTTATACACAACAGTTGGCATTGAAAAGAAATTGCCAATTACATTAAAGTGATTCTAAAATAACACAAAATTAAAATGTTCAACACAACTAACATATAATTAAAAAGTCATCCCAGATTCATAAATTCAGAATGCGATTGAAAGTAATTACAAACATAATTAAAATTTGGGAAATTTTTGACAAAGTGATAAAACAATTTCTTTTCAATGCCAACTGTTGTGTATAACTTTTCAATTTTGTATAAATAGCATTGTTAAATTATATTTCTTATCAGTTGACAATGCTCGCAATGAGCGAAACCGGTCCTGACATATTAAATAAAGTGGAATGAAGTACAAAGGATTATTGTTTTTATTAAAATAATTAATATATGCTAGAAACTTGATGTGTCTACATATTTTAAAAGTAAGTATGTGTATTATATTTAAAAAATATATATTATATTGATAATCGATTATAATAGTTGACTTTTAATTTGTAATTACAGCATACCTTTAAGGTTCAAGAGCATGAAATAATATTATTATGTGGTTATTTATGATAATATTATCTACTTATGAATCTAAACATTCTCAATACGACGCCCTTGAGCTAGTAAATGATGGTGCATTAGTGATTATTTATAAACGATCATTATTGTAATATATAGTATATTAAAGGAAAGTCATATTTGCTGGCAAAGATTACGACAATTGCATTTATGATATCGAGTACGCTAGATTTACGAAAATTTCTCAGTTGATTTAGATATTAATTTTAAGTCCATTCAAATGCTGCATTATACACATAAATATGCTTTCGATAATTTTTTAACTAGGAATGATGAAAATAAAAATAGATGGTATAATATGTGGTGTAAGTTCTTTCCACTTTTGGATGTTTATATTGTTACAAAATAAAATTGACGATTAGTTGAGAAGAATTGTTATTGGAAAATAAGTCTACGATTACGAACGCCACTGAACATGTACTACGACATAAATGCCCTAAATCAAAAAAGTGGTTTTCAAAATTTTAGAGATGTATTTTCAAGCAAACAATCGATTTGTTAAGATTTTTATAATTTGTGTGGACTTGCATGTATTTTAATGTACAATAAAACATTTTTGTGTCAATCCATGTTTGTTTTCATTCGCAATTTAAATATTATAATATCGATAAAGTGCCTAGTTAACTAATTTAATTTTCTGTTCACGCTTCATTGTAATAAATTTGAAAATATTATTTTTATTGGTACGCAAAACAATTAAGTTTGATACAGTTGTGTAAATTTTGGGTGAATCGTTTTCAACGGCCAACAGTTGAATTCATAAATACTTATGAATAGTTTATAATTTACTTTTAAGGTGTTCACTGTCATCGGTGGAAATGCATTATATTGAAAAAATAAAAGACTCATTTATACTAATTAATTCCATTTCTATTTAATAAGATCAGGGTCGGTTTCAGTTAATAATGATCGTCATGAGCAAAAACGGTCTTGATATTATTCAATGAAAGTTTAATTAGTATAAATGAGTATTTTTTGCATTAATTATTATATAATAACGAATGAGTTCTTTCAGTCAAACCAGTAAGTTTGAGATATTTAATGACAGCATTTATTAAAGATACCTATGTATCGGTATGACCTTCGACATTGATAATTATTATTAAGCACGCGTTTTAAGCGACACGACATATGACACATCATAAATGTATACAATGCATACGTTAAAATTTCATATTACTCACGTATAATATAAATTATTATATAACACTTCAAAAAATAGGAATTCAACAGATAGCTGATTTTTATAATTACAATCAAAAAAGTATCGCGGAGTGAGTAGGTAATTATATAAGTTTGTTTTTTTGAACAAATTTATTTTGTTGCGATAAAAACGTTTAAATTTTCGCGGGATTGATTAAAATCGAGAGGCGCATGCGTATATTGTCTATGGTCCGCGTGCGAAGCCTATTTCTTCCATATTCACTATGACGTCAGTATTACCAAACAAGCGTCAAAGAACGTATGGAGTGTAATAAGGTGAAGCGTTTCGTATTTTATGTGTGCCATGCAGAACTATAATCCGAATATGGATTCCGAGTATGCGGATTTGTACTCGCAGTACACAAAAATGCACTCGAACAGTGTGCAGATGGATTCTTCCACCGGTGTGTTGCATTATCAGTCGAACGATTTGAAACCGATGGATCTACAGCCGGGCTCGCAAACAAACACAGTCCAGGAGGGATACGGCGTGATCCCCATGGATGCGGATGTCGCGATACCGCCTCATAATTCACATGACATCTCACAGGACTTATCTTTAAGTTACGACAGCGAAGTACCGAACGTAATAAGTCAGAATGACACCGCGGAAGACGCAATGCTAGAACAGCGCAAAAGCGAAGATTGCATGGAGAGCGAGTCGACGGCGATCGTCGACGCCAGCGACAAGCGGGTGGAGGAACCGACAAACGTGCACGAGATAAAAAACGAATTGAATTCGGAACTGTCTGCGGAATTGGATATTCCCGCCGAAGTTCCGTCAGCCGAAAACGAGAAGAGTTCTCTCGAGAGCCCGGAGGCGACCGTCGGCGACGCTGTCGCGCTAACAAAGTCAGTCGAAGAGGGACACGAGATCGAGGAGACTGCGGACGAGAAGGAGAAAGCGACAGAGTCGGCGGCTGAATTTGCTTCCGCGGACGTTTGTCGAGTCTGCATGGACACTGGCGTATTGATTTCTATATTTGACAGGGATGCTTCGATACGAATGTGCGAAAAGGTTATGTCCTGTGCGGCAGTGCAAGTGGTGGAAAACGACGGTTTACCCGGTTTCATTTGCAACTCTTGCGTTTATGATTTGGAAGTGGCGTTTAAGTTCAAATCCCGGTGTGAGAAATCGGACATAGATTTGCGAGCGAAACTAGGTTTAAAAACAAAAACAATAGTGAAAACAGAGTTTGTTTTGATAGACTGTGAAAATGAGCCGATTCTCTCGGACGACGATAAACGAAAGCGCCAAAAGAATATCGATTACAACGATGAGTTCTCAGACAGAGACTCGGACGATCCGTCATACGGCACCGGCGCGAACAAGAAGAAGAGCAAAAGGAAATCCAAGAAATTGATGACAAAGCAGAAGAAGAAGACTGGCAAAAAGAAAAAAAGAGGCCCGAAACCTAAGCAGCACGATTCCGACGATGACGTGATCGAAATAACAAAGCGCCCTGTTCGCAAGAGAAGAGGCGAAGAATCGTCAGGCGGAAAATACCCATGTACGCACTGTGATAAATCCTTCCCCTATCCCAGCGTTTTGAAACTGCATATGGTTACGCACACGAAAGAAAAAACGCACAAATGTGTCATATGTTCGAAAGCGTTCATGTATTCAAAAGAACTCTACACTCATTACAAAGACGCGCATCCGAATGAATACGGTAAGGTCATGGATGACAAAAGTAAAACTTTTCCCTGCGGCAGCTGCGACAAAGTCTTCAGTCAGATGAAGAACCTTAAAGTTCACGAAGTGGTTCACGTTAGAGAGAAAAAGTACAAGTGTGAGGTCTGCTCGCAAGGTTTTACAAACATGACCACACTGAATATGCACAAAAAACAAGACCACCCCGGAATGAGTAAACCGTACCGCTGCACTATCTGTGATAAAAGATTCAAACAGCAGAGCGCTATGGAGCGACACGTAGACAATCATAGGCATCAATCGGAAATGGCGAAAATAATCGAAGAGAAAAAGCCGCCTTCCACTAAAGATCTATTTAAAAGCATAGCCCCCGTCACAACTACGTACTGGTCAGATTCGTTTTCAGATTAAAGTTAAATTTTATAATATAGTATAAATTATTTACAAATAACGTACTATCAAGCATGGCACTATTCTTGAAGAAAAGGTCGTGATCACATCTATATTGCGTACTTATTATTATGATTGGAGAATGTTTTATTACGAATTATTTATTAGGCCTGCCATATATCATGGTTGACGTCGAGAGAATCGTGGAATGACGCAGGCGAGATTCCATCCTTATAGTTAATTATCAACCAATATGGCGTATTAGTTTATTGCATTAAAATATTCTCTTTTATATTAATATTGTGCTCTACACAAAATGTTATATTTTTATAAATTAATAAAATTTGTATATAAGATTTTATTTCGAATATATTGTAATTTAATTAGAGTTTAAGTATAGTTTATATTGTGAAATGTTGCTTAAAACTAATGTGACTAAAATATAAATTCCAGCCTTTAATAGCAATATCACTTTATTTTATGACTTAATGTACATATGCAGGATGGTACCCAATAAATGGATACTTACTAATTTATTTGTTTTAATCAGAGTTAAAACCTCATTTATTACATTACTAATAATTTATAAAATGTTATACCTCGACGACAGCTCGGTTGAATATTGATTATCATCTGAACATTTATCAAGTTGACAGGTGTTTACTGGCAAATCGTGGGTGTTGATTTGTATCATAGTTATTTCAAATTTAACATAGAGTTTCACACACCACCACATTTATATTTACTATTAATACTAAGGGCACTTCCTAGTTCGTCGGTAATTTAAATTTGATCATTAATTTTATTTTGAAGAAAAATTGTTGAAAGATCAATATTGTCAAGTTACTAAGTCAGGGAGTGAACGTCACAGTGAGTTGTGAATTGTTAAATTCTTCGATATTTTTCAAAACAGTTAAGTTCATATCGCCATTGTTCGCCGTTTGAAAGTTTTTCTATAACAAACAGATCTTTGGACAATGTGTTTTATAAATACTGCTAGTCAAAAATACGCTAGAAACTTTTATAACACATTTCGAGCACAAAATCCGTGACTTGAGAAAACTGCATTGAATCCTCTAAACAAGCATTGCTGTAGAATGTGACAAAAAAGGATTGTCTACACAGGAAAAGGCTATATTGGTATGAAACATCGTTTGGTTTCGTGATTGTAGTCAGTTTCACTGATATAATCAATTATTGGATCTCTGAAGTGACTCCTCGGCAAGTATGTAATTCATTTCATGAGTAAGACTTTCAACGCTCTACATAAAAACTGACAACTGACAGACGGAATGTTATGGACTTTTAGAGCTTAGTTGTTATTAACCCATCGTGTTAATCTGATGTGCACAATCACGCAAACGTAATTCTCCGCTTTGACATTTATTTATAGTAACAAAAAGTTTCTAACATAATTTCCTTTAAGGATAGATTAAAGTTTTAAAGTCATTTGATACTATAGTAGAAGCTTTTTGCATTACCATATAGTGCCTATGAAGTACTGGTATGAGAGCTTTGTACATCATCTTTAAATGAAAAAACTTGACTAATCCTTCCAGATCTTTTTTTCATACCACAAATTGTTTCAATTAACTTTTCATGAATAGCAGAATGAGTTGCCATGGGCTAAAAACCAGCTGGGAATTATGAAGTGAGGTGCTTATTTGCATGTAACGTTATATCAAAGAATTATGTTCTAAAAACCTATTTTCACTGAATAATTTTTTAATAAAACTTATTTTACAATTTACGTAGTGAGCATTTTCAACTAATGAATGATGAATTTCAATTGAAAATGCTGATGGTGATAAAAACCAATCATGATAGATAAAATTAGTAGAATTAATTTTAAAGAATGTGCGAAATTTGATTGGAAATTTTACAGTCAACATCAAAACAAGTGTTGTGTAACCCTAAATTTATGTATTTTTATGTGAATTTGACAGAGGGTTCCAAAAAACTTCTTTTATTTCATAGTTAAAGTTAATTTACAAATATGTGTGAATATTTGCAATGAGAGCATCCCTTAGCTTCATGCTTCTGAAAAAAAACTTCAATCTTGAGAATTGGAGTGATTTTTTTATTTACCCATAGATGTCAGTAAGTAATCTTGATTCTTGAGAAGAACAATTCTATGGATGACTATTTGATTATTCCCCTATACAATCGGAAATATTATTATTTTAAACATATTCGTTTAAAATTAGTTCACATTTTCTTTTAACGAACAAAAAATAAAATAATGTTTTATTTGTATTATGTATATGTGTAAGTTTTAAAAATAAATTCACAGATGACAGTGTTTCTTATTCTTAAATGGGCATGAACATAATCTACGAATAAGATTTATTACGAAAAATAATTCATAAAATTCGCAAACTAGAGGCTAGCGAAAGATGATATCATTAAATGTATTCTATTAGAAATTTGTACATTACAAATCGATTCATATTGAGGTTATGAAATATAATGAGTTTACTATGGGAGAGAGTTAAAATGTGGGTTTGCTGTCGTTAATGTCAAAATTATTTAAATGTTTTTGTTGCCGAAAAGTCATATATTCTATACATTGTTGATTCACTTGACTTATTTACTTCATAAAAAATACATAATCAACTAATTTACAAAGCTATATTCGAATGCAAAATGCGAAATCCTTTATACATACATATATTATAATCAAAGTATGTATTTGATATTTGATACTTAACGAGGAAAACGATTTTACGAAATGTCTCTTTCATTTAACTTCAACTTTAAATTTCTTCAATCAAATATACTACTATAGCCAAAATATTAGTTATCAAACAAATTCAATTGATTTTTAATTGTATTAACACAGAAATGTTCGTAAGTTAATAGTATTAATACCCAGAAACTTTAACAAAGTAAACCTTAATTAAGTATTTCGACTGAGGGAGCTTGATGGAATTTCAATATCAAATTTGAATTGTTTGAATTTTGTACTTTTCCATGAGTTTTGTCGCTAACGACCCGGGTTTCGCCTTTCGGCATCTTCAGGCATTCCAAGTGCACGGATGTATTTGAACTGACGCGTAGTAAACAGTTTGTATCGTTTATATTCAAAAATATAAGTAGATCACTAAGTTAAAAGGCTATTAAAATATAAATTGAATGTACACAATTTTCAATGAATTAAGTGGGTTTGTTATAATTATGGGGATTTTTCGAAAATATTAATGACCAGATAATAACATAGGAATGTTTATATGGCTCTGTGACTTCAAAGTATCAGTGAGATTAGTGAAATAACTAGATACAAATAATAGTTAACAGTGTTTACACGAAAACCTACAATACTGAACTCCACATTTACACGGTAGATACGGTCTTCGCGATATAAGATAAAAAATTGTGGTGTATTGTATAAAAATCAATTAAGGATATCAAAAAAAAATAATTCATTATTGCTTATTGTATCTTAATTTTATTTAAAAAATGCTTTAAAAAAAAATCTTTTTTGTGAGTTCCTTGTATGACTTTTGGTAACGACTAACAAGTCATGCAAGCGGTCAAAACACGTTAGTACTGACTACTGACTAGTAAGTACATCCAAATTATTGTTACGCATTTGTTGAATGAATGTTCTCTTTTTTTCTCACCGTGTTATTTCATAATCGTGTAAAAAGAGAGTTCAGTATATAATATTTTATCATACGCCGTAAAAGAAATTAAATAATACCATAATTATCGATTTAAAAAGTACAGCACAAACATTAACAGTTCAATTATCTCAAAAATAGGATTTTCGACGTATCTCATTGTTGCTTTCAGGTAGCGATATTCAAATTGTAGTTTTGCGCAATATTTTCCCGCAATATAAAAAAATAAATATATCGAAACGCAATTTAACTGGTTCTATAATACTTAAAAAAATATGGCATTAATTTTGAGAATCCCTGTGTCTACCTGCTAAAGTATTCTCAATAATCCAAAATGAAAAATGTAATAACGATACGATACACGCTCCACTTTATTCTCGACGAGATATTGAACAAGTACCCACCTTCACATTTTTCGATTTAAGTACTTTTGATTCGTATTGCGCCATTTTCAGCATTAAGTGTCGAAAAATTCTTGAACACATATTCTTGGTATTTGGGCTTCAATGTTGGTAGCAATGTCTTTATTGAGAATTTTCAAAAATATATATTGTTTTTCAGAGCAGTAAAGGTAATTAATGATTTCAGAATCGGCGTTAATTGAATTTTCAGTTTAATATAATAAAATATTATATTTATAAAAATAATAAAATATTATGAATACGCAGATCATTTTTGTGAACCAAATAAACATGCTCCACTACTTCGGAGTCAGAATACTCGAGGCTAGTAGAGGAAATATTGAAAGGCATGGAACTAGGATATCCAATCCTGGAGCCTTTTTCCAATCCTGGGATTTCGGGATTGATTAATTTTGAATCCCGGGATCGCGGGATTGAGATTTTCTCACCGAGGAATTTGAAATCCTCAATTCGCTATACTTTTTCCTTGGATTCGTTTTTTTTTTTAGCTCACCGAGAAATTTGAAATCTCCAATTTGGTATACTTATTCCCGGATTGAATATGCCAATTTCGTGTAAATTTTCGGAATTTCCTAAAAATTTCTCAATCCCGAAATCCCGGGATCGCGGCCATCTCAATCCCGGGATTTCGGGATCAGAAAATTGAACGGGATCCCGGGATTGGATGCCCTACATGGAACCTATTCTGGTAATGGTCTTAAAGCAATGTCCCGCCGCCTGTGTGGTCGAGTGGTCAACGTCGTCGACTTCGGTTACGGAGGTCACGGGTTCGAATCCCAGTACGGACAGTTTTATAAATTGATTTTTCAATCGATTTATGAATTTCTGTGCGAAGGCATGGATGTATGTGATGTCTTGAATTCCCCCCTCCCACCTATCCTATCCTATAAACGGGGAATATCGAGAGCGATTATTTTACCACTAGTCCTGCCATAGCCCTATCCTTCTATTCCTACTCTACTTGGAAAAAGAGAGGTTGAGCAACTGAGTAACAAACAGTTCTCGTAGAAACAATTCTGTTGAAAATAACTCCATTAGGAGTCCATATGCTCCACATGGTAAAAAAAAGCAATGGCCCGTAAGCTTAGTGGTCATTGAATAATACATTGAAAAAATAGTTCTATAGAAGTGATTATTACTTTTCTTAAAAAAAAAACTGTTTTTTTATACGCATAACAAAAACCAACGAAGAGAATGACACTAATAAAGAGAAAAGCACCTACTGAAGTTTTTTAGTGTAATCTTGAGTTAAACTAGTTACAAACAATTCTACAGGGACGAGAAAATTCTCTTTTCACTTTTACTGGAAGATGAAACGTTAATCCACCTCAAAGAATTTAAATGAGGAAGAAAACACGGGTAAAACCGAAATCGGGTTCCAGCATGTTTTTCAATGAACTGAACTGGGTAATTTTTGACAGGTATTCAGTCATTATAATTTCAATATAATATTTGATTTTTCCATGTAAAATATTTAACTTTTCAACATGAAAAATTCTCCGAATATATTTTGTAAAACCCTTTTAGGGATTAGGTCAGTGACGCACAACCTTTACCTTCTAGCGGGCCGCATAAAACAAATTATCGTGGGTTCGGGCCGCAAAGAAAAAAATAATTTAAAGTACGCTCAATACTTTTTTGTACATAACATATGTACGTTCCATGTAAAACAGCCTTAAAATCGTGTAAAAAAGATTAATTGACTTTAGATAAATGAGTAATAGGATCCATTATATTATTTTGACCGTGTTATTTCGAAAATAAATAAGCCATGCAAAAAAAGGATTATGAGTACTTGCTTATTAAAAATTGTTTCGTTGTGAAATAGTTATGTTTCATTTATATGCAATTCATAAGTTAATGCGTTTTTGGTCTTTGTGAATTTTTAACTATTTTTTTTGAATTTACATAATATTTGTAAGTTTGTTTTTATGAACCGATTTATTCTCCTACATTGAAGAAAAAGCTTGCTTACATTTATTAAATAAATGTTTTACGCGAAAAAAAATATTTGAGAAAAAGATTTAAGGGCCGCCACAAAATTCAAAAAGGGCCTGGATTAGGTGAACCTGGAATCTACGGTAAACGAAGTCTAATGCAAGACATGTTTTTGATTGCTTGCTATCTATTTAATCTACTTTAACGTCTAGCAAACACGTATTTTCCGCTACTAAAATATTTTCATTAAATAATCGAATACTGGGTGCTTGATATATTTTTAGAAAACACCTTTACATACATAGTTTGACTTTCGAATTTTCAAAAATATTTAAGCCCTTATGGTGTTTGGATATAAGTCAATGTATTTTATTAAATATGAATGTAAATATAATGTTCTAATTTTCTGTATCTACCACAACATGTATTATTCGTTTACTTTAACGATATAATATAATGCTGACACAAATTACCCGGAACCAAACTGGGTACCCGGTTAGTTTATGAAAAAATACCCAAGAACCGGATAATGCAATTTGGCGGGTATTTGGATGCCCTGAAAACCTTTCTTTGTTTTCTATAAATAGCACTACATTATCTTATCAGCAATGTTCCCGCTAAGGTGTGCGCGTGTGCGCGCGCACACCTCCCAACATATGCCCGCACACATTTTTCCATCCCCGCACAAAGCTGCACATAGAAATATTGTAAAAACAAGTTTGTTTCACCAAATTTTTACATTTGCGCAAATTTTTTATTTTGCTGAAAATTGACTACTTACAGAAGTTGATGGTCCGCACACAAATAGAAAAATTAGAGGAGACGTTGCTTATCAGTTGATAATGCTCATCTTGATCATATTAAATTACCACGAATTTTCGACAGTGAATACCTTAAAAGTAAACAAATGCATGAATTGTCTTAGGGAATCGAAACAGTGGCGTAACCATCAGCAGAGTTATGAGAGCCGAGAAAAACTGACCCAAAAAATGCGCCCAAATTAATACAATCTCAATATAAATGACTGGGGGGGGGGGGGTTGCGTGATATTTGAATGAGGGTCCCGAATATCTAGCTACGCCAATGATTAAAAGCGTTGGCCACCGCAACCAAATAAGACAAAACTAAGATTTCCCTTAGTTTTGTAAAAAAAAATATCGACGAAATATTTAGTTACCAAGTGATAAAATGCAAACATCCCACACTTAGACAGTCGCCCGCTATACGTGTATAGCCTGACACGATAGCCAAAATTTGACTGTATGCGCGGCACAGACGATCGTCGTAGCAACGACAATGGAATGCGACCGAACAATTGGGAGATATGCGGCGAATATTTCAAGCCAGCGTTCGGGGTAGTATAATTGGGGGTTCCACTGTATTTGTAATCGTTGTTGCTGGGTATATTGTTGTAGAATTTTGTTACAATCGAAAAAAACTGGTTGGTATAACGATGAACTTATCTGAAAGTATGCTGATTGTAACTTTTAAAGTAAACAGGGTAAGTATACATTGAAAGAACAATGATTCAAGATATCGTAGCACTAGGAAAAGCGCTCCATCAGCGCACGAAAGCTTCCACACAAGATAGCAGAGCTAAGTTGTTTGTAAGTAACTCCAATTTATATATCTACAAACCTTCTATCTAACTGGGTAACTTTCGTCGACTGACTCAACAGTTCCCTCGTATCTACAACTACCAATCCACGCGAAAATCCCTTCCACGGACTAGTGTACGAGTATTCGTACATCAGTTCCCCTGTAGCTTGCAACTTTTCTCGCCGTAGTCCCGCCGCGACGCTTTTTCGAACAGGACGTCTGTTGGAAAATTCGCGTACTATGTTCCCTCGTCTAATGCGAATCTATTGATGCAATTAAACTGTGCACTTTTCAACAATTAACCGTTGAATAAAAGTATATAATAAATATACAGTAAAGTGAAAAACTTTCAGTGATTTTTTAAAAAATACATGTTTTGTTTACGATCGTTTAGTGCACATTTAATTTTTAAGCGAAATTATTGCTGGAATGTGACATCAAAAATATTTATGTAAGTTGATAACTTCTCAATTATATTAATATAACTAAGATTTTAGTCAAAAAAAGATTAATAATTTATGGATACATACATAAGTTATTTGGCATTTATTTGAAATTAAGCTAGAAGTCTGGCTGCCTTTATATTATTTATTGAATTGAAAACATATTATATAAAAACACAGCAACGTATACTAAATCCGTTGCTATTTTTACCCTATTATTGTGGAGTTCTACCAAGCAAATGCTAAGTCAGTCAATATAAAAACACTCTTTTGTATTGATTCTACATCTATTTAATATGATCAGGACCAGTTTCATTCACGAAGAGAATTATCAACTGATAAGAAAATAAATTAATAGGGTAAAATTTATAAAGAACAAAGCAAAATTATTAGGTTGTAACAAACAATTGGTAATAGAAATGTAAAAAGAATTTACAGATAATGATACAAAATAAGAACAAGAAGCACTAAATTAACTTTATTTATAATGTTTATTATCTCTAGCAAATGCATGAATAAATTTTCAATCGCATCAAAGGACAATTAACTTAACGTGGTCAGTAACAAAAGTATTTCATACCACAATAACGCCATATGTAGTTTGCGAATGTCGCGATGCCAAAATAGCTTTCGCTTTTCAGACACGACAAATAAATAAAATAGTGAACGTGTTTATATTCACATTTTGTAAATAAAACAAAACAATATATTTTATATTAAAAAAATCAACTATCGAGTATCTGGATATCCAGCATAAATATTAAAAAAATCTTTTAATAATTCCTGAAGTACATTAATAAAAAAACGTAAGAATCAGAAGGGTAATGTGTTTATTAGAATTTTACGAATTTCACTGTAGAATTTCACTTTGTTAAAATTTTTCCAAATTTTAATATAATTACTACCAGTCACCACTTAAAATTTATTAATGTTTGATGATTTTTTAAATTGTATGGTATAGGTGTTAAACATTTTAATTTTGTGTAATTATTGAGTGATTTATACAGTAATCTGTAAATTCTTTTCGTTGTCAATTGTTTTTTACACCTTTTGTTAAAATTCAATTTTCTATAAATAGCACTGTTTATATATTTTTCTTATCAGTTGAAAATGCTCGCAATGAGCGAAACCGGACCTGACATTTTTAAAAAACGTGGAATAAAGTACAAAAGAATATTGTGCTATTATTAATATGACGCCTTTCCACCAAGAATTGACAGTGAACACCCTAAAAGTGTAAATATAGTAAATAAGTTATTTTTTAAAGATAGCTCTTCTATTCCCGTATCCTAAATAATTTAAAATATTTTCTAGTCAAGCAAGCGAGTGAAAATGTTTTATAAAATATTTTATTTACTCAATTTTAAAAGGTTTAAGAAAAATATTTCAAATAAATAAACCATACATGGCTATTTACGGTATTAGGTTATGAAGCTTTATTGAAACGCAGTAGTGTGTTTTCCATAATTTCCTTTAACCATCAACTGCGGCACCCTTTTTTGCTGCGCTGATAAAACAATTTCCCCTGAAAACAAGGTCGAAACGTATTTTTACGTGTCGAGCCAAAAAAACCTTTTTGTTACTTTTTTTACGTATTCCACTAGAACATGAAATTAACGGATATAAACTACTTACCATCTGTGAGTAATATGTTTTTTGTTTTTAGTAAAACATTATAAAATGTAACAGTTAAATTTAATATGGTTTTTTGTTCACCCTGGGTAGAAGGACATTATGATAAAAAATGTAGTGTGCATACACCATGTTTCTTTTAAATAAAAAGGGTTAAAAATAATTGCGCTTGTGGATTGGATGATTTTCAGTGGAACAAGTGAACTTGATTTTTGATTTTTTTGAAAATATGTATAATAAAATAGCCAAATAGATTTCTACGGGGAGCTATACTGTTAGTACAAATCATCCAACCGAAAGTTAATTTAATTCTAAGCCAATAAAAAGAGAGGCCTCGTTCATCATCATCATCTTAACTAAAAAATAAGATAGACTAATGTTTACCCCTAGCTTAGTTAAGTAAGTAATGCTTTTAAATCATATTTCTATAATAAGTACTCTTCAAAATATTCTTAAAATAAAATCAGAAAAATTCACAACGATCCAATGAAAAGTTCATTAAAATATTCACATTTTTATTTTTAAAAATCTTTTGCTCAAATAAAATTCTAATACAGATCCTAATTGATGTATTCGAGAGATTTGGGTTTGGGTGTAGATTGTTATTTCAACCAGTCAGATCTTTATTTGAATCCTGAAAAGATAAAAAAGACACTGGTCACTAATAATAAGAATCAAACAAGCACCGAAGAAGGGAACAAAGGGGAAAGAAGAGGAAAAAATAAATAAAACGATCAAAAAACATCACAAACAGACACGAGTCAGTTAATTAATACTTTCCAAATTATATTTTAGATTTATAATAACTGTAGTATTTTGCCAATCTTTAAATTATACATATACACGTCAAATCATAAATATTTTTAAATTTCATATAAAAATAAAACACTTTATGTACAATATACTATTTATTTTAGATCAGGAACGGGCTTCTTCATTGCGAGCATTATCAATGTTTTTTTTTATATATGTATCTATTCACCAAAGTATATTTACAAGAACTCTTCATTGCCAAATAAAAAGCGTTTACATGTCCAAAAACTTTTTTTTACTGGTCATTAATAATGTTTTATTGGAAAATAAAAAAATCTTAACTCCGGGTCACTTGTCGAAGTTTTTTAATTTTAAAATAGCAGGTCTCTTGTAAATAAATTCAACATATTTTGTTACTAATGGTTTTATAAAACTCATTGAAATACATTTGTCAATTTCCCGTTTCATTGTAGCTTTTTTCTGTTTTCTTTCATCTTCAGCAGAAATATCGAATGAAAAGAAGTATGTCTATATTTGTATTATGTTGCAGCAATTAGTGGTATTATAGAATAAACATTGAAAATAAAAGGGTTGAACGTTATGTACGGAAAGCTAATACAAAATTTGAACTGGAACCAAAAAGCTCAAATCAAATTATCGAAACTGCCATGTCAGAAAAGCTTAAGGGTGCTCGACAGGGCTGTATTTTATCACTATTACATTTTAATTTGCGCACGGCAATTACATTTAGAAATACAATTACAATATCCAAAAAGGTTTAATGATCAATACATATGCTAAGCTAATGGTGAACGACGTCGAAGATGTGCAATGTAAATATACATATAAAATGTACGATCATTCCGTAAATTCCCGAAAACACTATTTTTATTCTGTTTATTTAATGGACAATAGTGTCTGCCTATGTTATTTTTTATTTTAAAACATGTACGATACCAATGTAAAGCATATAAATTCCTTACGGAGTTTATCTCAACATAACTGATTTTGTTGCTCAACCTCTCTCAATAAACTAAGATTTAAAAAAATAAAAAAAACTATTATTTTTAAAACTCGTCGCAAAAGCTTAAGTGTTTCTCTTCCCGTTTTATGTATTACAGTATAAAAAAAAACATACGTTTTGAATTTATTTAATGGAGAATCCAATGACAATATGTTTACCGCTTTTCCTTGACCTAAAAGGTATTGGGTTGCGCAAAGTAAGCAACAAGTAGAATGTGTCACCTCAGTCACGAGGCGACATCCTATACACGTCGAATGTTTTTTTTTATAATTAAGTAGATATAAAGTCGTATGACATTGATGCACCATAAGCGTTTCAAAAAAAGCATTTTGTTTTGTCTCATTGTTAGCGAGTTTATTTTATGTGCGATATAAATCAAACCATAATGGACACGACTGTAATAAAAACCCTCAAAGGACAATAGTGTCTCAGCATAGGCTCAACTAATGATACACTGGGTCTGGAAGAGTCGTCATATCACTGACAGTGATGATATCACGATTTGGAGCAGAGCCGCAAGTAGGATACGAGAATGCATTTGCATATTCATATCATATAAAATATATTCATGTCTTAAGGGGTATTTTGCAAGCTTTGTTTATATGTTATATCAATTTATTTTTATTATTCTAAGAATGTAAGGTTAAGCTTTTTTTCTATTTTGTAATCTTTGATTATTATAAGGAATCAATTTCGTCATGTGTGAGTCGCAGTACAACATTGTAATCATGAAAGGAACAACCAGTTTTTGACTACTTGTAATTTTTGTATTTAAAAATAGCTTTACAATGATTTCAACCCAGATAAAATTTGAAAGCAATATCGCTTAAATTAATTGTAAATATACCAGTAAAAGTGATAAGTAAGAAATCTTTTAGCAAAAAACTGACAGCATACTCGAAAGGTTTGCGATGTTCTTATGCCCCAAAAACTCACCCAATATGTATATGATTATTAAAACGGAGAGGATATAGAGTGACCAGCGATTAGTTTTTTATAACTCTATCGTTCTATCCGTACGCTTTTAGAAACATGGATAGAGAGCGAATGTAGTAAATTAATGCATACATAAATGTTTTTCTTCAACTTTCCACGCAATTTTCACGCAAAAATCATTTGAGCTATAATCATGCGTGCATTTTCTGTGTTTCATCACTGGCAATAATTTGATTGCTGTTCAACTTGTGATTCAATATTTTGGTATACTGCATTGCATTCGCTATGTATGTCAATGTTACTATGTTTCAATACTGTTTACGGTATACCTGCTTCTTTATTTTTCAATAATGAAAAAACCATGTAGATATACTTTTTTAATTTTTTTTAACCTATATAAAACCAAAGTTTGTCCTTTCCGACCCTTAAGTTAGGCATAGTGAAAGAAATTAGTAAACAAATAATCCTGTCCATGCCTCTTCCTTCTGTCTAAGTAAAACAGAGGTTTAGCAACTTAATAAAAAGCGATTCTCGCGGAACAACTCATGTTGAGAATGGAAACGATTATGATAAAAAACACATATTTTTATATTTCATAAAGAATTAAAATTTAAGTATTAATAATGAATATTTAAACTTCGTATTTATAATTCAAACGACTTTCAGAATAGAATTTTTTTAGTTTGCTATGTAGCACGTAGAACTTGTAAACGTATGTGTTTGAAGTCACAGGCGGGGAGATTTTCTGGCTCAGCGTGAAAAAATATTCCTCAAGCTTTCAATAAGGACATGTTTTCGTCCGTAGATACGTGACGTAAATGCCCTAGCAGATAGCTTACATGATGCCGTTCATATGTTGCATACACAAGTATTTCTTTTTGATGCATCTAAATAAAGAAAAATGTCTTTTTCGGTATTAGACCGAATCAACTTTGATTCATGCGGCATGCCTGAATGTATAAGCAGTCCGTAAGAACTCAATTCGAGCACTCGTAAGCATAATAGCACAACAGAGAAACGCCATTATTTTTAAACATAAAGTGGTTGATATCAATTTGATTTTGATCGAGTATGCTTGGTAGGGTTTTAATATTAAATTAGATTCGTTCAAAGTTTGTTCATTCCCATAAATTTTGTCAATAAAGACCTGGGCTTCGCTTTTCGGTATCTTCAGGCATTTTTGAACTTGAACTCACGCTTGGTAGTTAGTTTGTTTTGAATTTTAAGCTGTTGATGGCGATCTGGATTCATTTTACCAGTGGCTTGTTTTTAATGACGTTCAATCAATTGGGAAAAGGTTTTTGAAATTTCATGTGATTATCGACTGATTTTCAAAGGGGGGGGGGGCTTTTATTTTAAGTATTTCGGGATTTTTCTCTAAAAAAAAAAAAGTTCTAAGATAGTTAATAATATAAAAACATGCATCTATAGAATATAACATCGGTGAATAAGGAAGATTGACTTGTTCGTTCGAAATTGGCAAAAGTATTTTTTTAGTAAAATAATTTATGATCCATGTTTTAATGTACAAATATAATACTAATAAAAACACAATAATCCTTTGTACTTCATTCCACTTTATTTAATATGTCAGGACCGGTTTCGCTCATTGCGAGCATTGTCAACTGACTCAATGCTCGCAATGAGCGAAACCGGTCCTGACATATTAAATACAGTAGAATGAAGTACAAAGGATTATTGTGTTTTTATTAATATAATGCCTTTCAACCAAGTATTGACAGTGAACACCCTAAAAGTGACAAATATAATACCTTCATCCCCATTGAATGCGAGTTGACTTTTTTTAAAAAATCTAAAAGTGGCTATGTGTTTCAACACTTTTTTATTCTGTAGTGTCCGAGTGGACTTCATCAAGTACGCAAAGTCACTGCTTAGCAATTTACGCAAAAAAAATATTCTATCTTTATTTTAGATTAATGTATTTGAACAATTCAAATTTGATTAAAAGATTGATTTGATTTTTTTTATAACAACGCCACCCCTATCACACCGAAGTTTTTAAAATAAATATTTTGATTTTCTGTTACAAGAAATTATTTATCAAAAATACAAAAGGGTTTGATTTCACTTAAAGATTTATATATTATATGTTGTAGTTATTGTTCTGTTGTAATTAAAAAATATTATTTACAACATTACCGTCAGAAATTTATATTGAACTGATTTTAAATACTGATGAACTTGGATACATACTGTTCTAATAACTAAAAGAAGCCCCCGAAATAAAATAAACGTCAAATTGTCATTAGTAAAATAAGACCACGTTAATAAGCGTTGCAATAAAACATTTATGCGGTGTTTAAAGATTCTATGAAATAGATTCTAGATTTGTCCATCTGGAGACGTTTTTCAACATGTAGTACTGTTAAGTGACGAACTAATTTTAAATTATCCTTACTTTTAAAGCTAGCTCTAATTCAAGATATGTCTGGGAAACCCACAAATTATGTTTATTTTTTACACTTAAGTCTTAACTTTTAAAACGGTCCCGAAACGGTATTTATATATAAGGAAATATAGGCAAAATGGTTATTGACAAAATATTTCTCTACGCCTCAGTTTAATACTGAGATGAAAAAATCATGTTTGTTTACAACCAAATGTTTTTTGTATACCGAATATTTTTTTTGTTATAGAATAGAAGTATTTGAATTTAATATACAATATGCTGCAAAAAGATACAAATCAACGATTCATGCACTGAAACAGGTAAAGAAAAAACGAAAGTATATTTTTGGAGAACATAATATTTCCATAAAATTTTCAACCTTTGAGGAAAACTTTTCAAAACATAAGAAACAATACAAATTTTAATTAACTAACATCACAAAGTTTTTATCTTTGTTGTGTTGTTAATTGAAAACACCTCCTGTTAATTTTCAATGAGCTTAATTTAAAATTGATCGCAGAATGATATTCCTGTTTCTTAAATTTGTGATAAGTGGACCGAAAGATAATTAAAACTTTTTATACCTTATTAAATTACAAATAAAAAGTCAATAGCTTAAACACAACGCGCATATCGATGACATATTGAAATTTTTTTCTACATCGAGAAGAATCAGAAGATAAATTAAGAAAAAAAGTAGAGATATTAAATGTTTTAACGATAAGCAAAGCTTTAGCCATTTACTATTACTGTTATTATTTCAAAACCCTTACCAAAAAAACTGTCGAACGACTAACTTAAAATCACTTTCCACAAAACCTGTATTTTTTTATTATTTTGAATTCAGATTTGCAGTAGACATTAAATATGTTGGTAAATTCTATTATGTGTGAACAACAGACTTACAGGCAATTTGCATACTGACATAGAATAACAAAACAATGTCTTTGGATTGGCAATATAATAATAAGTTATACGAAGTCTGCACATTTCCACTTCACAAGTTTCAAACAGCGTCGGTCATTTAATAAACTTAATCACTTATTTATTTAGCGCAGCTTCGATTGTATACTCAGAAATGATAATTAGTTAATTTATCAAGTGATATTTATTTTATCGTGTGATTGATTTAATCTCGTGTTTGGCAATCTTAAATGTGCAATCAGGTGTTTATTCCGTCTAATTCTGAAAATTATATGTTTTTTTGGCAACAGGAGAATTAAGACCTTTTTCTTACTAAAAAATGTAATAAAACCACCAATTTATTTTTAAAATATTTCACAGTTATATGAAAGAAACAAAAACAATTTCCACTTATATTATCAAATATCTCAACTGTGTCTACTAGAACTGGTCTTTATTTACTCTCTCGATCTCTAATGAATATAATAAAGAAATGTAGAGATCACTTTTAGGGTGTTCACTGTCAATACTTAGTGGAAAGGCATTATATTTATTAGGAAAAAAACACAATATTTCTTTGTACGTAATTTCTACTTTTATTTATCAAGATCAGGACCGGTTTCGAACATGGCGAGCATTGCCAACTGATAATAAATAAAATTTAACAGTGCTATTTGTCATTTAAGATTTAGACTGAAGGTGCTTGGTAGAATTTGAATATTAAATTTGAATCGTTCAAAATATGTACATTTACACATGTTTTGTCACTATCAGATCAAGTTCATCCGGTACGCTTGAACGCCTGAAGATACCGAAAGGCGAAACCCGGGTCGTTAGTGAAGAAACTTGTGTGAATGTACATAATATGAACGATTCAAATTTTGAGCTATTTGTAAATTTGTAAATTATGTCAATGTCAATTGCTTAATAAACCCTTTCATTTTTTTTTGTATGGATAGCACAGTTAAACTGTACTTCATCAGTTGGCAATGCTCACCACGAGCGAAATCGGTCCTGATCTTGATAAATAAAATTGGAAATTAAGAACAAAGGAATATTGTAAATGAAAAAATAATTAACAAGGACAGGTCTAGACACATGCTTATCGATATTGCTATTCCTGGAGTCTGTATCCACCGTGACCGAATTTAGCGACGTTTACTACTCAGCTACAGACCAACAATAGTAGACATTTTGTACAGATGTAAATCATGGTGCCAGATGAATATGAAGATTACTTAAATTCTAACCTCTGGAAATTGTTGCCTGCAGTAGATTACGTAGTACGTTGATTATATGGTAGCGTTGATAACTTTACAGTTTGAAAACGTGACATGGATTAGAAATGACTTAATAAAGTCACTTGATAGTGAGACACTTCACTTCCTTTAGTGGCAGTACTGGTAATCCATAATATGACATCAATGTGTTTTCCAACCCACCATCCGACAGTGCAACACCGATGATCAACATGGTTATCGCTTCTTAAACACCAGGCTTTCATGCGAAATTTACGACATTCAAATACTGAGTGTACAACTACCACATTAAATTTAATAAGTATTTACTACAGAGTTTTAAATTTGGTAGCTCCATTTCAACTACATATAACAATAATTGTTCACTTTTATTTTACTATTATTCAATTAAAGATGTTAGTATTTTGACTCGAAGCTGCATTGAATATGAATAAAACGAGATGAAATATGTAGTTTTGATGTTATTTTTCGCACATAAATTTATTTCAAACAATAATAAAACTTACACTGCTCTTAAGCCAACTATCTCGAGTGAGCTATGATGTTGATATGTATTGCAGTATTGACGGACTCTAATCTCGTTGATTATTGATTTTTAGGTTCCGAATCTTATGTCCGAATTCCTTTCCATTTCATCCGCTATTTACAACTAAGCTTAGCAAACCTTACCCAACCACTAGAGCTGGTTTAGCTTTATCTCTCAATTTTCACTATCTACTAAATAAAGATTTTGAGTGGCTGCATAGTAAGCTTCTCTCGTACAATAAATTTTGCTGATGCTCCATTAGGAGTCCATTTGCTTTAAGTCACATGCGGCCAAAACTGTAAAAAAGTTTTTGATTGATTTTAAAATATAGTTATTGCATTGTTACTTTGTATTGTATTGTATTTTAGTTTGAAGTTATATATTAAATGTGAATTATAACTTAAGAGACAATAAAACTGAACTTTCGAGGTGGTTGTTTATACATAGTATAAATGCAAAGAGGATGATAATTAATTAAGTTGTAGTTTAAGGCCTTATCTATGGTACACATGTTCGCTCTCAAGAATATTATTATATTGTCTAGAATTTCTTGAACATTGAAGCAATTCTGTCATATCGTGTTTGTTTATTTCTATGTCACAAGGCAAACTATTTCGTCTACATCAAGCAATCAGACAACGTATTCAAATGTTTAACAATCAACATTCTGTTTATTCACTTTTAAGGTGTTCACTGTCAATACTTGGTGGAATGGCATTATAATAAAAATAATAAAACATTTTTAGTACTTTTTCCACATAAAATTTATTAGATCAGGACCGGTTTCGCTCATGATGAGCATTGTCAACTGATAAGAAATACAATGAAACAGTGATATTTATACAAAAGTTAACTAAGAAAAACAAGGTATGATAAACAATTGGTATTACAAGTAAGCAAATGAATTGAAGCAAAATACAAGGGAAATAAACTATAAATAAAAAGTTGAAGACCGCTTAGCAATGCAAACTATTACAACAAAAATCAATTAAGTATGAATTATCATTAATGATCAATTAATTATGAATTATTTTATTTCTTATCAGTTGACAATGCTCATCATGAGCGAAACCGGTCCTGATCTAATAAATTTTATGTGGAAAAAGTATTAAAAATGTGTTATTATTTTTATTTACTGTTTATTGTTCGCACGAATGCATAGAACCTATGTAATAAGTATATGCATTTATATATGATAAAGTATGTTTGTGCCCATACGCAGTACTGTTTTCGATGTAGGCAGTGGCGGATTAAGCACATGGGAGACCTCAGGCGCAATACATTTTGGAGGCCCCGTTTTACGGATAACATTAAAACGTTAGAAAACTTCAACTGAAATACTTTAAATATATAAAATCTAAACCAAAATTATATGGACTATATAATGTAAACTATTTTTCAGGCCCCTAAAATTTGGAGCTCTCAAACGCGTGCCTCATTGGCTTATAGGGTAATCCGCCACTGGATGGAGGGCTTATATAAAAACTGACTGTTGGAAAAACCGGTTTAAATCTGGTTTCGACGTTTCAAAAAAGGTAAATCCAGTGAAAATAGTGATTTTTAAACATCGCTCATTAGATAGAAACAATGTTAAAAAAATACTAAAATTTTCATTTTTTTTTCTATTCGGAGGTGAAGTAATTATACCTACTTCGTACTGGAAAAGTGTATCAGAGTCAAAATGTACGTCAAAAATATTTTCAAAATAAACCAAAACACAATATTTTTTTCGCATTCATTTGGTATACATTAATTTTTAAACTTCATATTTCATATTGTTTTAATTATTACCAATGCAGTCTCAATTCAAAATAATAACGTTCTTACTTGAATAACAGTAAAAATAAAAATAAAATGAATATTAATTCCTATATTTGAAGCTGGCTTTCGAATGTCTCAAATTCTACTTGAACACCGACAATCCCTAAGTTGCAGGTATACGGTAACCCTTTGATTTATTATTAATTTTAATAGCGTATACTAAGTTAACCTAACGTATTACATTTTTCATGTTCCGCGTAAGTTTGCTTCTTGTTAAAATATTTATTTACCCTTATATGTACAAGCTTCAATGAACATATTTTGTTTTATTCATTTATTAAAGGGTTCATTCTCAAAATGTTAACGGCCCATGAATACTGTAACTAGAAAATTACGCTGAATTCACATGAAGGAAAGAACTCACATTATCAATAATATAGAACATTAAATAAATGAAAAACATGTTATTTTGTAATAATTTCACATTTTTAATAAATATCATTGTCAGCCTTATCAAGTGATATCTAAAATATAAAAAAAAACAATTGGTTGTCTGTCCGCTACAAGGACTTCAAAGAAGAAGAAGACGGTTGTTCTCAAATGAAGTCGTCATAACAACTAAAACTGTGCTGAAGTCGCTTAGCAACCAAAAATATTAAAATATACATTTGACGGATAACAATATTTCATAATAAATTTTGTAAGATCGTCTGGCCAACCACCAAATACTACAATTATATTATATAATATTTCTATGTTTCAAAATTTTAAGCACGGGAAAGTTTTGAAGCAACACAAGCATGGTACAATAATTAATGGCGGGTATGGTGGCATTCGATTTGTCAATGAGATCGAATGTAATTTAAGAATTCAACTGAAGGTGCTTGGTGGAATTTCAATATTAAATTTGAATCGTTTTAAATTTTAAATGAGCACTCTTGTGTCCTATATGAAAGTAAAATAATTATAAATTTTCCAGCAAACAAAGTAAATATAATTCTTGAAATTACTCACCATTCAAATCTGTAGGCATTCCCATGTGTTATTTAATCCATTTCGCCAGCAATGGCCTTAAGCTCAGTGATACATTTCTTTCTAATATAAAAACTATACATTTATTAACTAAACGTCAGTTTCAAGTTCATCCGTGCATTTGAACGCCTGAAGATGCCGAAAGGCGGAACCCGGATCGTTAGTGACAAAACTTGTGTGAATGTACATAATTTGAACGATTCAAATTAAAAATAGCAGTAATCGTAAAATGACTGAAAATCAAAATAGATTTCAATGTATGTAAGTGTGTCACTGCTTCATAATGAGCCGAATCATTTCAGTCATATTAACCGAATTAACAATAATTTTAATTAAAAGTGTATAATTTAGATTTTTTTAGAACCCAAACAAATGTTTTGACACTTATTCCGTTTTGTTTTCAGGTAATTCATTATTTATGTGCACCTTATGGACAAAGATCCTCACGAATAAATATGATCCAAAACCTCATATTATTGTTCAATAATTATGAAAAAATACCTACTACCTTAACTACACATCATAAATAATAATTTAAAATGCAATTACATTATACAAGTATCGATGCCTAATTCGGTATTTTGTTAAAGACATTGAGGCATCATATTTATTCTAAGCCAAATTCGTGTCAAAAATATTTCATCATTTAAAAAGTCTGTAAATATTTGCCGCTCCCTAGGACTTGCCGCCCCTAAGCAACTGCTTACTCGCCTATGCCCTCGGGACGTCCCTGTGTGACAGTAGTGTCGATATCATATTTTATCATCTTAATCTGCATCAAAGTTGTCGCATTGCATTGTCATATTTGAATTTGTAAAATTATTCATTAAATATGGGTAGTAAATCTAGAAATTCATATGCGTTAACGTCATTAAAAGCTCTACAAGATGTGGTACAACAAGATCGGATACCAAAGACAAAGTAGTCAGTTACATAAAATAATAAATTGTAAAGGTTTGCTCGAGTCCCATTATTTTTTAACAGTTTAATAATCACCGTTTTTTCAGCTTTTTATTTACCGTTCAAGTAATTTCGTAAATGTTCTCAGGCGCTCATTAATTTACGCCTTAAAAAAGATTTTAAAAAGCCTGTATAAACGTTTCGTATTAATTTAAAATTCCACCAAATAAAGTCGTAGATAATTTTATTCAGGATGGGTAATAATATCTTATTACTGTTATTTAATTATAATTTATTTGTTTGGTTATAATCGTTGTCAGAAAGGTAGGGACAAACAGTATTCTATTTATATTATGGCAGTATGAATTTCTATTTTTATTTAGGGAGAACTTTAGGTTGAGTTTTCGTTCCCAATGTGAAGGATATTTACTTCTAATGAAGTTTATCTTAACATAAGCTTTTTGATGATAACTATTTGTTACTCAGTTTGTTAGCTTTGTTTTGCTTCAAGGAGAGTAGGGATAGAAGAATCATGATTAGCTAATCGCTGTCACTTTCGCATTTTTTTTGGGATCGGATGCGTGCAGCATTTGATTATTCGCTTAATCTCTAAGCAATTCTCGTTGTTCCGGAGAAGGAGTAATTTTTTTAACACTTCTATGCAATTATATGTAATATTTAAATAAGCAATCGATTGTTACTTAATACATTTATAATATGTAACAATATGCAATTAACCGTATAATGGCTAAAAATGTATTACTGTTTATACTGAAGCTGTCGTAGGTAATATATAAGTCAGAGAATGCAGTTATGTACTAATTTGATGTGAAAATATGTTTTTTTTCTAAAATTAACAAGGGGCTCGCCGGCTATAGTACATTTTAACAAAAGGCTCGTAAGAGTCCCTCCATGCCCTCTCCAGCCCACCTCTAGATGCGTGAAAAGAATTTTTTAGGCATCGCAGACATTCATGTGTTTGAACTTATATCCATAAATAAATTGGAAAATAAATTTATGAAACTGTTCGTACTCAGATGCGAACCCGCGGGCATTGCAATTGAAACCACTTACGTTGTCACTGGACCTCGGATACGACTGAACAAATGATTTATTAATAATAATGTTTGGGTACAAATATTAATTATCGATAAGAGTTTGTCAAATTGTTACTGATAGAAATAAAAACGTTTATTATACGTTATGATAATCACCAACGCGCTGAATAAGAGATAACAATACGTGTACGTTAAAAAAAATACTACGTACTAAGCTAATTTTTCTTACTTGAGCGGATTATAGATTAATGCGCTATCTCTTCTAATCTATCAAATTCTGAACGGAGCGTAGCGAGAGCGATTAGCTTACCACTAGCCTTGTTCGATCCTTAGCCTTATATTTTTACTCTCCTTTAAAAATGAAAATTGAGAAGCTGAAAAAGAAGCTTAGAAAAACTTCTGATCCATTATGTTACGCAACCAAGGAAACATCGTTAGAAAAAACACAAAAAAGCGCTTCGAATAGTTGCGATTGATTTTACAACAAACGTTTAAACGTATATTCGATATCATACTCGAATTCCCCGTCACAGAAAAATAAATCACTTCAAACATCACAGCTTGTCTACGGGGATTTCTTTCATTGTTGCGCTGGGCCTATCTGTCACTTTATAATACTATTGTTGAAATTGTTTTCCCCTATTCATACATACGCAGGATCGACTGAATTTTCTGATCATGTTTCAGCGTTTTCCAGTCATAATAGTGGATATAAATATATTATTAATTCGCTTCATATTCAGGATCTGGTTGGATACGTATTCAGGATGGGTTTTAAAGAAATCGATATAAATCTATGAAATAAATGTACGAAAGATTCCAATAAGGTATTTGAAACATTGACTTCACGATCGTGACTTGAGTAGGTCACAAAGTCAGCTGAAGATTTATTTTCTTATTTGAAGAGTACACTGTTTTTTTACATAACTACTGGTAGACTAAATGTTTCCTCTTTCATAGATTATAAAAGAAAATTTATTATGTTTAAAGATACGACCAATGGATAAGCATTATAACTCTCTTTGGCTGACTTCCTCGTGTAATTTACGTGTATATGTATGTGATGAGTATATGCTGTCCTTGTGAACTGGCTGCACTAATGATTTCTCACCTGTAACTATCACGCCCTTCCGTTGACAACGTTGGTAAGGGAATACAAAATATCAAAATATCAAAAAGTAGGAGTCTCGAAGAACCTTGACGCTAAAGCGCCCTAGTAATTGAAGCTTCATAAATTTGATATCCAAAAAATATGATAAAAAGTAGGAGCAAACTAAATATTTTTTTCTTCAAAAATTAAAATCATTATATGACTTATTTAGATACAACATATAAAAAAAATATATCTCAAAAGCGCCTATAAACCATAAATAAAAGTATTATTTCAGCTATATTTACAGACATGACAAAAATTCAAAAGAATGTGTATTTTAAAGATTTTGTCTCTTGTCAAGAAAATATAACGTTTTGGTTAGCAGGGTCGGGTTGCCTTTGAAAAAATAATAATGCCGACACAATATGCTCATAAATATATTTTTTGACCAAGAGCTTTGTGTTTTTTTCTTGTACAAACAGCATGTAAATATTTGAATAAATCGTTTCGCAGAAGAGAGCATTAACAGCGGAATAACAATTATTATCAAGTCGCTGAGTCGGAAATAGGTTTGTACAAAATTACTTAAAGGCTTTTGATGGTTTGTGTTGCTACTACCTAGCTACATATATATGGTTTGAGATAACATTGCATACATTATTTTATTCATCATCAAATCAGCCTAAGCAGAACTAATTTTATCCTAAATTGTATAAGCATCATATAACTATATTAATTACAATTTCCACACCCCATCTTCTAAAACGAAACAATAATTTTCATACATGCTTCGTAAATAACTTACTAATAAAATTCGTTTCTTAATGTTGGATAAAACTAAAGATGGCATTTCAGTTCTGTCTTTGTTTTTTTTTTTAAATTTTCATATACCATTGCTCTATGTTCTTTTTTTAATTATCCGAATTTTCGTCAACATTCGTGGGATAATAAACAAAAAGACCGATCAGAACATTTTTTGGTCGATCTTCGGATAAATCAAACAATTCATCATTCAGCTTATAAATCACATGACTTTTTTTAAGCGTGATGTTATTTAATTCGAAATTTAACGACAGCTTAAAATTAAAAAAAAAATGACCTGTTCACGTGTATAATGTACCTTATTTAATTGTTTTGCAACCTTCTAAAATCCGTGGCCCCTTTTAAGTCACGTATTTTTCCGTGGCTCCTTATCAATACTAAATAGTTTTTTGAGATACAAGAAGAATGAAATAAAACCCTACAGTTCTCATACCCACCACAACCCGCTACGTCTTCACATTCTCTTTGCAGGATTTATTCCGCAGCTTAACAACGTTATTCGAGTTCAAAATTTTGCCAAAGACGTTTGAAATTTCTCAAAACTTGGTGTCATGTTAGTCATTTTCCGGAATTTCGTGGGACGATTGATAGACTTTTGAGTCGAAAATATTTTTTTTAGCCTCATCGCTTAATTTTGAATACAAAATATATTCGTTTATTGTACTTATGATGACAAAATTTAAGAACAGTGAGTGGAATGTGCAGAATCTGACAGATTTTTATAAACGATGTTTTTACATAGCGTGGTTTTTTGACCGTTGACACAGCGGTGGGCTGCCAATACGTTAACAAAGAGCTCGGTTAATCTCAAAGCAATTCTTGATGTTGTGGGAAAAAGTGACTTTTTAATAATCCTATGCAATTATATCCAAAACTTGAATAAGCAATCGATTATTACTTAATTAATACACTTATAATATGTAACAATATGCAATTGACCGTAACTAATCAATCTAAATGACTAAAAAATGTACTACTGTGCATACTAAAGCTGTCGTAGGTAATACATAAGTCAGAAATTGCAGTTATATACTAATTTGATCTGAGAATATTGTTTTCTTTTAAATCAACAAGGGGCTCGACGACCTTGGTAAAATTTAGCAAG
Source organism: Himalopsyche tibetana (assembly GCA_030503985.1). NCBI lineage: Eukaryota > Metazoa > Arthropoda > Insecta > Trichoptera > Rhyacophilidae > Himalopsyche > Himalopsyche tibetana. The sequence continues at coordinate 251,462 of JAPJYX010000015.1, forward strand.
GGCCTCGCGCGAGCCCCTCCGAGCCCACCCAAGCGCAACGACATGTCGATACCTATTGCGCACTTATTCAATGAATCGAAAAAAAGCTAATGCTTAGATATTAAAATGACATTTTACTTGCAGATGTGACTCGAAGTCTTAAAACGATGTCGTCCAACTTCACCAGCGAGGTGATGTTGCTCACATACCCCTACAATGCGACAAACATCACGCCTGATGATATTTCGTCCCGGCTGAATAGCGCGTACGAAGGGCTAGGCAAGAAACACGACAACAGATCTTTGATTTTTTTCAATGCTGTAAAGATATTTGAAAACAACTGGAATGAGCGGGAAAATGAAGAAAACCAATGTGGATACTGTTCAGGAAATGTCAAAGAGGTTATTTCGGCCTACAACAATGTCCACGGATATATAAGTTTACTGGTAAGTTACCCAATTATTTTTATGCTCAATATATAACCGTATTACTGAAAAATATTCCGTTATAAAATGAGAAATAAATTAAGATATAATCCGCAGTATAAAAAATAGAAATACAAATTTAAATAATATAAAATTAAAAATAACTTAAATTATTCCACGTATTGTGCTACTAACTGTGACATGTGTTAAGCCTCTTTCAGAAGCATCCTCAGACAATCTTACTTTCACAAATTTTGTTTAAGTACGAAAGATTTTAATTTTAAAATTCTAACATGATATATTTATAAATAAAAACGGGAAGCAAAGAAGGGAGGATTGAAAACAAACAAACAATAATGATACTACTAATGACATTTACATTTCATAATGATTAGCTAATGAGTTGCATAAATTTGGAAAGGTTCAACACATTGGAAATAAATTTAGCAGTGGCGAGCAGCCTGTCCTATTAAGGATCTATATATTAATAGCCGATAATGTATGTCTGTCCGACCAGATTTCACACCTTCCAGTCTCCACTTTTTTATTAATACTAAATCTATATATTAATAGCCGATAAAATAAGTTTTCACTTTTCACTTTTCACAAATGTGTGCGTACTGATGTCCTCGGGTCTTTTTCTTCTTTTACGAAATGTATTTGTTAGCGTATTTGAAAATTAGTTGAATAAAATATATATACTACGAAAAATGGTTGTTAGCAAACTTGAACATTATTCCAAAAATTCAATAATTTGCAATTTAAAATCTGCAGGGCTGTCGATATATGCGCTGAGGTCGATTTATGGTACTATGAAAAATGATTGTTAGCAAACTTGAACATTATTCCAAAGATTTAATAATTTACGATATTTCTGCTACTACGAAAAATGATTGTTAGTAAACTTGAACATTATTCAAAATATTAATGATTTACGTAATTTCTGCTACTACGAAAAATGGTTGTTAGCAAACTTAAACATTATTCCAAAATATAATAATTTACGAAATTTATGCTACTACGACAAATGATTGTTAGCAAACTTAAACATTATTCCAATAATTAAGTAATTTACGATATTTCTGCTACTACGAAAAATGGTTGTTAGCAAACTTAAACATTATTCCAATAATTAAGTAATTTACGATATTTCTGCTACTACGAAAAATGGTTGTTAGCAAACTTAAACATTATTCTAAAAATTAAATAATTTACGACATTTCGGCTACTACGAAAAATGGTTGTTAGCAAAATTAAACATTATTCCAAAATATAATAATTTACCAAATTTACGAAATCTACCACGAAAAATGGTTGTTGGCAAACTTAACATTATTCTAAAAATTCAATAATTTACGAAATTTCTGCTACTACGAAAAATGGTTGTTAGCAAACTTAAACATTATTCCAAAAATTAAATAATTTACGACATTTCGGCTACTACGAAAAATGGTTGTTAGCAAAATTAAACATTATTCCAAAAATTCGAAAAGAAACGAAAAATGTTTAACTAGTAAAGTAAATTAAAATAAAATAAAATAAAATAAAATAAAGTAAAATAAAATAAAATAAAATAAAATAAACTAACATAAAATAAACTAACATAAAATAAACTAACATAAAATAAAATTAAATACTATGCAACAAAAATCTCACGTTGCTGGGCAACGGGCTTACAGCTAGTCTATATATTAATAGCCGATAATGTCCGTCTGAGTGTAAGGACGTCCTCGACCTTCCAGTCTCCACTTTTTTAAATAAAATAAAATCTATAATAATCACTTTTTACTTTTCACTTTTCACAAATGTGTGCGTACTGATGTCATCGGGTCTTTTTCTTCTTTTACGAAATTTATTTGTTAGCGTATTTGAAAATTATTTGAATAAAATATATATACTACGAAAAATGATTGTTAGCAAACGTGAACATTATTCCAAAAATTCAATAATTTGCAATTTAAAAACTGCAGGGCTGTCGATATATGCGCCGAGGTCGATTTATGGTACTATGAAAAATGATTGTTAGCAAACTTGAACATTATTCCAAAGATTTAATAATTTACGAAATTTCTGCTACTACGAAAAATGGTTGTTAGCAAACTTCAACATTATTCCAAAAATTAAATAATTTACGAAATTTCTGCTACTACGAAAAATGGTTGTTAGCAAACTTGAACATTTTTCCAAATATTAAATAATTTACAATTAAAAAACTGCAGGGCTGTCGATATATGCGCAAAATTAAATAATTTACGAAATTTCTGCTCCTACGAAAAATGGTTGTTAGCAAACTTGGACATTATTCCAAATATTAAATAATTTACGAAATTTCTGCTCCAACGAAAAATGGTTGTTAGCAAACTTGAACATTATTCCAAAAATTCAATAATTTACGAAATTTCTGCTACAACGAAAAATGGTTGTTAGCAAACTTCAACATTATTCCAAAAATTCAATAATTTACGAAATTTCTGCTACTACGAAAAATGGTTGTTAAACTTTATTCCAAAAATTGAATATTTTACGAAATTTATGCTTTTACGAAAAATGGTTGTTAGCAAACTTAAACATTATTCCAAATATTAAATAATTTACGAAATTTATGCTACTACGAAAAATGGTTGTTAGCAAACTTGAACATTATTCCAAATATTAAATAATTTACGAAATTTCTGCTCCTACGAAAAATGGTTGTTAGCAAACTTGAACATTATTCCAAAGATTTAATAATTTACGAAATTTCTGCTACTACGAAAAATGGTTGTCAGCAAACTTCAACATTATTCCAAAAATTAAATAATTTACGAAATTTCTGCTACTACGAAAAATGGTTGTTAGCAAACTTGAACATTATTCCAAATATTAAATAATTTACAATTAAAAAACTGCAGGGCTGTCGATATATGCGCAAAATTAAATAATTTACGAAATTTCTGCTCCTACGAAAAATGGTTGTTAGCAAACTTGGACATTATTCTAAAAATTAAATATTTTACGAAATTTCTGCTACTACGAAAAATGGTTGTTAGCAAACTTGAACATTATTCCAAATATTAAATAATTTACGAAATTTCTGCTTCTACGAAAAATGGTTGTTAGCAAACTTAAACTTTATTCCAAAAATTCAATAATTTACGAAATTTCGGCTACTACGAAAAATGGTTGTTAGCAAACTTAAACTTTATACCAAAAATTGAATATTTTACGAAATTTATGCTACTACGAAAAATGGTTGTTAGCAAACTTGAACATTATTCCAAAAATTCAATAATTCACGAAATTTCTGCTCCTACGAAAAATGGTTGTTAGCAAACTTGAAAATTATTCCAAAAATTAAATATTTTACGAAATTTATGCTACTACGAAAAATGGTTGTTAGCAAACTTTTTTTTTATTCCAAAAATTCAATAATTCACGAAATTTCTGCTCCTACGAAAAATGGTTGTTAGCAAACTTGAAAATTATTCCAAAAATTAAATATTTTACGAAATTTATGCTACTACGAAAAATGGTTGTTAGCAAACTTGAACATTATTCCAAATATTACATAATTTACGAAATTTCTGCTTCTACGAAAAATGGTTGTTAGCAAACTTAAACATTATTCCAAAAATTCAATAATTTACGAAATTTCGGCTACTACGAAAAATGGTTGTTAGCAAACTTAAACTTTATACCAAAAATTGAATATTTTACGAAATTTATGCTACTACGAAAAATGGTTGTTAGCAAACTTAAAAATTATTCCAAAAATTAAATATTTTACGAAATTTCTGCTCCTACGAAAAATGGTTAGCAAACTTGAACATTATTCCAAAAATTCAATAATTTACGAAATTCCTGCTACTTCGAAAAATGGTTGTTAGCAAACTTGAACATTATTCCAAAAATTCAATAATTTACGAAATTTCTGCTACTACGAAAAATGGTTGTTAGCAAACTTAAACTTTATTCCAAAAATTCAATAATTTACGAAATTTCGGCTACTACGAAAAATGGTTGTTAGCAAACTTAAACTTTATTCCAAAAATTGAATATTTTACGAAATTTATTCTACTACGAAAAATGGTTGTTAGCAAACTTGAACATTATTCCAAATATTAAATAATTTACGAAATTTCTGCTCCTACGAAAAATGGTTGTTAGCAAACTTGAACATTATTCCAAAAATTCAATAATTTACGAAATTTCTGCTACTACGAAAAATGGTTGTTAGCAAACTTAAACTTTATTCCAAAAATTCAATAATTTACGAAATTTCGGCTACTACGAAAAATGGTTGTTAGCAAACTTAAACTTTATTCCAAAAATTGAATATTTTACGAAATTTATGCTACTACGAAAAATGGTTGTTAGCAAACTTAAAAATTATTCCAAAAATTAAATATTTTACGAAATTTATGCTACTACGAAAAATGGTTGTTAGCAAACTTTTTTTTTATTCCAAAAATTCAATAATTCACGAAATTTCTGCTCCTACGAAAAATGGTTGTTAGCAAACTTGAAAATTATTCCAAAAATTAAATATTTTACGAAATTTATGCTACTACGAAAAATGGTTGTTAGCAAACTTGAACATTATTCCAAATATTACATAATTTACGAAATTTCTGCACCTACGAAAAATGGTTGTCAGCAAACTTGAGCATTATTCCAAAAATTCAATAATTTACGAAATTTCTGCTACTACGAAAAATGGTTGTTAGCAAACTTAAACTTTATTCCAAAAAATCAATAATTTACGAAATTTCTGCTAACTATAAAAATAGAATAAATTAAAATAAAATAAAATAAAATAAAATAAAATAAAATAAAATAAAATAAAATAAAATAAAATAAAATAAAATAAAATAAAATAAAATAAAATAAAATAAAATAAAATAAAATAAAATAAAATAAAATAAAATAAAATAAAATAAAATAACATAAAATGAAATAAAATAAAATAAAATAAAATAAAATAAAATAAAACAAAATAAAATAAAATAAAATAAAATAAAATAAAATAAAATAAAATAAAATAAAATAAAATAAAATAAAATAAAATAAAATAAAATATAATAAAATAAAATAAAATAACATAAAATTAAATTAAATTAAATTAAATTAAATACCATAAAATAAAATAACATAAAATTAAATTAAATTAAATACTATGCAACAAAAATCTCACGTTGCTGGGCAACGGGCTTACAGCTAGTCTATATATTAATAGCCGATAATGTCCGTCTGAGTGTAAGGACGTCCTCGACCTTCCAGTCTCCACTTTTTTAAATAAAATAAAATCTATAATAATCACTTTTTACTTTTCACTTTTCACAAATGTGTGCGTACTGATGTCATCGGGTCTTTTTCTTCTTTTACGAAATTTATTTGTTAGCGTATTTGAAAATTATTTGAATAAAATATATATACTACGAAAAATGATTGTAAGCAAACGTGAACATTATTCCAAAAATTCAATAATTTGCAATTTAAAAACTGCAGGGCTGTCGATATATGCGCCGAGGTCGATTTATGGTACTATGAAAAATGATTGTTAGCAAACTTGAACATTATTCCAAAGATTTAATAATTTACGAAATTTCTGCTACTACGAAAAATGGTTGTAAGCAAACTTCAACATTATTCCAAAAATTAAATAATTTACGAAATTTCTGCTACTACGAAAAATGGTTGTTAGCAAACTTAAACTTTATTCCAAAAATTGAATATTTTACGAAATTTATGCTACTACGAAAAATGGTTGTTAGCAAACTTAAAAATTATTCCAAAAATTAAATATTTTACGAAATTTATGCTACTACGAAAAATGGTTGTTAGCAAACTTTAAAAATTATTCCAAAAATTAAATATTTTACGAAATTTCTGCTCCTACGAAAAATGGTTGTTAGCAAACTTGAACTTTATTCCAAAAATTCAATTATTTACGAAATTTCGGCTACTACGAAAAATGGTTGTTAGCAAACTTAAACTTTATACCAAAAATTGAATATTTTACGAAATTTATGCTACTACGAAAAATGGTTGTTAGCAAACTTAAAAATTATTCCAAAAATTAAATATTTTACGAAATTTCTGCTCCTACGAAAAATGGCTGTTAGCAAACTTGAACATTATTCCAAAAATTCAATAATTTACGAAATTTCTGCTACTACGAAAAATGGTTGTTAGCAAACTTAAACTTTATTCCAAAAAGTCAATAATTTACGAAATTTCTGCTACTACGAAAAATGGTTGTTAGCAAACTTAAACTTTATTCCAAAAAATCAATAATTTACGAAATTTCTGCTACTACGAAAAATAGTTGTCAGCAAACTTGAACATTATTCTAAAAATTAAGTAATTTCCGAAGTTTCTGCTACTACGAAAAATTGTTGTTAGCAAACTTAAACATTATTCCAAATATTAAATAATTTACGAAATTTCTGCTAACTATAAAAATAAAATAAATTAAAATAAAATAAAATAAAATAAAATAAAATAAAATAAAATAAAATAAAATAAAATAAAATAAAATAAAATAAAATAAAATAAAATAAAATAAAATAAAATAAAATAAAATAAAATAAAATAAAATAAAATAAAATAAAATAAAATAAAATAAAATAAAATAAAATAAAATAAAATAAAATAACATAAAATAAAATAAAATTAAATTAAATAAAATTAAATTAAATACCATAAAATAAAATAACATAAAATTAAATTAAATACTATGCAACAAAAATCTCACGTTGCTGAGCAACGGGCTTACAGCTAGTATTATTTAATTCATTAGTTAATCATTTTGTAATGTATGTAAATGTCGTGAAATGGCGATACAAAAGCGGTGAAAATGTTCGCTGTATATCAATTTTATTTCGTTCATATGGCTAATATGTTACTAAAAACTTAATTTATACTTATGTTCGGTTTATTAAACTGTACCTCAAAATTTGAAATATACGTAATAATTCACCTCAAACTTTTTGAAGTATACTCGTGGGTGGAAGAACAACTCAAAAAATACATCATTTTATTTACATGACCATTTTCCAAGAAAATTTACGCAAGGAAATCGCAACAGAGTCATGCATTGTTATTAAATTCAAGAAGACAAGGGTAAGTCTTCTTCATAAATATTGAAAGTTCGTGTGTTATTAGCATCAAAATGAAGCTTATGTTAAGAGGAAAGTTTTAATTATAATTCAATGTTATAGGTCGGCACCTAAAAAGTTTTTAATTCACTCTGAGAGTTACTTGTCTTATAGAGAAATAATGCTTACTTTAAAGTCGTAAGCATCTCGTTCCAACGATAATGACACATTTAAATATGGTTTGATCGTTATAATTATTTGACGAAAACTCTTCAAATGAGCTTTAATTTATGTTTATTTTGCAATTAACCCAGGGCTCGACTTTCTGTGTGTTTTTTCAATATTTTTTTTTCTTTTATTGCTCACCTAAATTCATTATTTCCCCAATCAATACGATGCATTGGCTATGATTCGAATATATTTAACTTACGAATACAATATATATTTACGAATTTTAACTTTCCAGGTGAAGTTGGTGAATTCTTAATGAGTATTTAAGTTTAGTTTATTTTATTATCTCAATAAAGAGTTGAGAAATTCTTCAATTATTTTTTGTAATACTACAATGCATAGATTATGTAATAACTGAAGTGTTTAATTGTTTATAATGGTTGCGCCTGTTTAATATTTGTTACGACTCATGTAGAAAAGGGGTCCCCAGCCTTGTTGGAGCCTAGAACGCATTACATACATTTTTAAAATATTGTTTATATTTTAACAATCATTGAAAAAAGTATAATATTAATCTAATTTCTAATGCATTGCCAAAGATCTTTGGCAATGCATTTCATTGACCAGCGCTTCATAAATACGAATGTATGATGATGTTCTAGTCAACAAACAATCACAGATCAAGATGCTCCGCAGATTCGGTGAATAAGAACTACACTTTCATTTTATTAAATTCAGTTTTAAAAATAATAATTCACAAAGATATGTTGAACCAAAAAAGGATTGTATTTTTATGCCACTTTTTCAAAGATAGATTTTTCCTGTCCACTTTATTCCAGAAGTCCTTTTCTGATATTATTGATTTCAATAAAATACCACTCTTAACGTCTAAAACATTCCAATTCGTGTTATTGTGCTACTTTTAAACAAGATCTGCAACACATGAAGCCATTTATATTGTATTTATAAAAAATGAAGTTTTCTTTTTTAAAAAACAAAAGTTGTCGCGGGCGTTGACGGGCGCACAGGGTTGGGTACCCCTAATGTAGAAGAAGCACTTTAGAATCTAGTAATTTGTATGCACATTTATTTAAAAATATAATCGGTGTCGTTAGGGTTTTTAAGACTCCAGCTCTGTTAAATAGTCCGACTCCACGATTTCAATTACGACTCCACAACCCTGAATAAATTTAATTTTCGGAAACAGATTCAACATATCTTAGATATTATTAATACGGTATAATTGACTTTGTTAATGGTTTTGAATTGTCTTAAATGAGAAAATAGCATGAATTATTGCAAATATAATTGATGTAAATCGTGTTCTTACGGGTTTCAATAGAAAACGGTCCAAAGGTGAAACAGACCATAATAATTATAATTGGAAACCACCCATCTAGGTCGTATAGCCCTTAAAATGTGTGTTGGGAATTTATAGTGTATTGAGGGCACGGCACATTTATCTTTTAAGTTATTCATTGTAGCACAAAGAAACATTGTTACAATGTTCGCTGTAAACTGTGTTTAATGGCGGGAAAAATAAGAATAACAATGTCTGCCGAAACAGATAACCAGTACACATCTTTCAATTTCTCCCACGGAATTACCGAGAAGACAAACTAATAAAAGAATTCAGAGATCTTCTTAATTTGCAAGTTGAATTTACGTGATATTTATATATGGTTTTTTTTACGAAAAACAAAACTTTTTCCAGCGAAATCTAATTTAAAAGTTAACAGCTGATTTTTGCTCAGTTTGGTAAGCCATTTCACCATGAATAGACTTAAGCCAGAACAACGCTTGCAAATTTATTGCATCAAAAATGATGCCAGCTAGAATGTTAGTCAATGGAGAGCGCTAGAGATCCATAATTACTGTCATTTTCGATCCTCAATTGAATTGGATTAATGTAGAAGAGCTGTTGCAGGAAAGAGTGTTGCTTATTCGAAAGACGAACCTCTAAATAAACATAATTTACTAATATGTTTTTTTTCCTTTCATTATTTTGTTTTTATATGTAAGAGATTATGTCAGAAATTTAATTTAATATTTTCCAGTTCTGTTTTGTCATGTTCTTTCTTGTCTGCTTAATAATTTCGATGGATTCGGCGGTAATTTTGTGGAAGTTTATTCTAATATAAAATAACTTAGATTATTCCACGTATTGTACTACAAACCGTGACACGTGTTGCGCCTATATCAGAATCCTCAGACAATATTACTTTCACAAATGCTTGCTTAATCTGTTTTGTCTGCTAAGCGTCATATCAACATATCGTGTAAAATCATTACATATTTCCATTCAAATGAAACAGTTATCACAATTCAATTTAATAATATGTTATGATGTAACGACATTTATATTATTAAAAAATTACAGTCCTTATGTTCATTTAAAAAGAACCGTGGAGCGAATAAAGCTTTTAATATATTGCCACTTAAATCTGTTCTGTTATAAAAATACGGTAACGTTGACATATAACAGAAAAGTCAGGGCGCGCAATGTATGACAATCCAAAGAATCGGAATACAGTATTATTGTTTCCTAATTTTTTTTTGGCAAAAGCTTTCAAAGATCGTATGAGTTTGTGTGAGCTTTTGAGTCACTCTCGACAGCCAGTCAGGCACTGATCTAGTTGAAGTAAATATTCAATGTTATTATCATATTCCAAACAACTTCTGAATTTAATTGAAAATTATTTTAAGATTTGCGTATTTTTTATTGAGTATAAAACAATGTATTCACATACGTACGTTTGTTGCTTAATCTTTCTTTTTAAAATGAAGATCAGTTATTTAGATAAGTGTTGAATTCTGTTAAGCTCGATTCAATCAAGCTTAATTCATATTTCGATTGCCAGTTTTTTTTAACTTATTGATCTTTAATCGGTATTTAAGTATTTTTAACTGTAATTTTTTCATTTTCAAGCAATTTATCGGTCGGTAAATTGTAGTCCTCGACAAATTTTTGGTAGTCCGCAGAGAAATCTGACATTATTTTATGAATTTGGTGCATTTAACACCAGTCCAGTTAGTGGTCCGCTGGATTAAAATAATGAATTTAGTGGTTGGTCTGTGAGCCCAAAAAGTTTGCCGACTGCTGTTCTATATAACCTCCTTAGGGTCTATCTGAAAGTAGACCAAAGAGAGAGAGAGCAGAAAGTTAACTGTACTTTCATTCAATATACATACTCCAAATTGAAAGCAATAATACGACATAAGCAATAATGTTTAAAAATGGATATATGACGTAATATTGTTAAATTATAGAGTAGAATAGGAAAATTTAAAAAGTTTTTATAATGAACCGGACTGGTTTGCCTAATGGATAATATTATTAAAAACAAAAAAAAATGTATTTAGTGTTCATAAAATAGATTTAGAATCAATATGAACTAAAAACTCACCATGCAGTTGTTTTTATACTGTTAAGACTTTGTCCGTAAATCAATGTACAAAAGCACCGTACAACGACGGGCCAGAAACTCGTAACATATTTATTTTTATTAAATAACAGTGGGCCGGTTCACGCGATATATATTCCATTTCGACCCCTGATTGTTGAGCGGGGGTTTTTTGTTTGTGGAGAAAAATAAATACGATGAAGCATCTCTGGGAGTTATGCCAGAGCACGGCCATAACAATATGGAGTCTTGCCTTGCTTTACACGGGTCGAGGTGATAAATGAACAAAAGCGTGCTATAAAAACCATAATGTGGGCTATTTTTTCGGCGAGGCACATTAGCGAGCTACTAAAAATTCAGTTTCATACATTATGACGTTTTATTAGAGTGTTAGTTTCTTATGAGAGCACTTAATTGTATTTCATACTCTACATAAATCAGAGGCACGTAAACAATTTAAACAGAAAACTTTTACTAGACTCGCATAAAGTTCATACAAAATCTTAATTGATATTAAAGTGTATCCAAAATATTTTCTCTTTTTTTTACTCGTCTACCCCTACCATCTACGAGAAAGAAAGGTTAAGTGACTGAAGAACAAACACTTTGAGTAAAGATAAGCACTATTCGGTGTCTATATGCTTACATTGAGAGTGGAAATGGTCATAAATTAGGACCATATCTGCCGATGTCCTTCAACAAAGTAACGAATAGTTTATCATTACAGTGGAACCCCCAATTACACTACCCCGAATTACGCGCTGGCTTGTAATATTCGCCGCAAATCCCCCAATTGAACGGTCGCATTCTATTGTCACTGCTACGAGACAGTCGTATGTACGGTGCATACGGTCAAATGTTAGCTAGCGTCTGTGTATTCAACACTTGCCAGGCTATACACGCATAGCAGAGCAACTGTCGATGTGTTGGATTTTGCATTTTATCATTTAGTAACTAAACTTTGCAAAACTAAGAGAAATCTTTCGCAGAAAAAACAAAATCTCTAATTTTGTATGAGATTCACTCCCCCAATTACACTACTTAAAATTACACGGTCCCGACTTTAGTGTATATAGGGTTTTTCAAGTAAGTTGATGAATTTGTTTCTAGATGTCCGCTGTGGTTAGGTTGGGAGTTAAGAGTTTAGTTCTACCAGCCATGTGGGTCTGGGCTTAGTTTACGGTTAGATCAATGTCGAATTTTGATTTTGTTAAATTTAAAATTGTGATCTATGACACATCACAAACAAGCATGCATTCGAACAGAAATCGATAAATCGATTGAAAAATACTGGTCGTACTGGGACTCGAAGCCGTGAAATCCGGCACGGATGCCAACTACATTAACGACTGCGCCATGGACCCTATATATGTAATATTTACGTGATAATTAAAATTGATGATTTTTTGTGGTAACCGTGTCAACTACGAAAAAAGTGATTTACGAGAAATGTCTATTAATTACTCAATCAACTTTCTAAGAAAGCAATGATTGAAAGATATAGATAGCCAGAACACCTGTGGTAAAATAAGATGATTAATCATATTTCTTATTTATATTTCATTGAGTGCTATTGATTTGTTTGAAATACGCATTTTTAACAGTTTATAATATCTGCTAAATATTTTTATAAAAAGTAAACTTGCTACTAATACTCCGGAAATTCTGAGTTTGGTACACCTACCATTTTATGGATGAATTCTGAGTGTGTTTCGACGGCGTTATTTGATTATATCCGTTAAAAGATGGCGATTCTTATTTTATACATTCACAAGCTCATATCATATTGTAAGCTACAAATAAAATATACTTGGCGTACTGTTTTTCAAAAGAAAATTGGGCTGTTAACTCAATTTACAGCAGGAAATATTATTAGATAAGTAGTGGAACGAAATATTGGCAATACAAGTTAACCTGATTTGAAAAGGTTTCTTCTCAAGTTGTTAGTAGTTGTTGTCTTATTGCTGAAGCAACAACTTAGAAAGTTGTAAAGAAGTTATAAAAGCAAACGTCTTTGGCTATTTCAAACGTTTGTTTCGTTTCATAGTCACATACGTTCTATAAAATGGGATTTGGTTTGAAACTTAGAGTTTTCTCTAAACTTTCTATAAAATTCTCTTAAATACTAGTTCGAAGTCGCAAGTTCTTCGCCACAATGTTCTATAAAATTGGTAAAATGAGCTTCGTCAAACTTCTGATTATATTAAAATTTAGATGTTTTCAAATACAACTTTTCTTTTTCAATCATAAACATTCTTAATAATTAAAAAATATGTTCAAATAATTATTGTTACTGTATCTAAGAAGTGACAAGTGTGAGAAGTTTTCTTTTTTTTACCATGTCCGCTCCTTATGTCGAGCATGTGTCATCTCAATCCCAGGCACTATTGGGGATTCTGAGACTTTAGGATTCATTTTTTTTTGGATCCTGGGATTAATCATTCACGATAAATTCTGGATGCGTGTTTTCGGGATCTCGGGACTGATTACTGGGAAAGTATCAGACATTGAGAGATTTTAAAATAATGTGAAAAATAAGATGAATAACCTTTTTTTATTAATAAAAACACAATAATCCTTTGTACTTCATTCCACTTTATTTAATATGTCAGGACCGGTTTCGCTCATTGCGAGCATTGTCAACTGAACTGCTCGCAATGAGCGAAACCGGTCCTGACATATTAAATAAAGTGGAATGAAGTACGAAGGATTATTGTGTTTTTATTAATATAATGCCTTTCCACCAAGTATTGACAGTGAAAACCCTAAAAGTAACCTTTTTTTAGATCGTTGGTCGCTTTTTCAAAATTGTTTGCTCGCTGACCAAATTCAAGAAGCCAGGAATTCTCAAAATAAAAATATGTGGGACCTTTTTTAGCTCGCTGGTGGATTTAAAAAAATATGGTTGGTTGGCTAGTTCCAAACACTGCTTAGTTTAAAAAAATGGACGGGATTCCGGGGTTGAATACCCTAATCTCAACAGAGTACTTAAACCTACAGATGTTGACATTTGATAATTGGTTGTAGCTTACTTGCTTAATCTTTCTTTTCAGTAAAGGTTAGGAACGACTAATAACCAGGATTATACGATAATAGCTCAATCTACACCCTATTTTCGTGATTATATTGATATGAATGTTAAGACTGTAGAATACATGGATAATGATTAATCATTTTAATTTTAATTTTAAAATTTAATTAATCAATATTTGACATTACAGCTTACGCCAATGTGTCAAATATTTTTATTTTTATCATGAGTAATTAAATACAGAATAGAAGGATTGAAAAATACACTATACTTATATCGCCCAAGAGCGTTGACTCATCGACTGTAGGGATATTTATTTGAATAACTATTGAAATAAAAATAGTTGGCATTACATCTAGTTTCAATGCACCAATATTTTGAAATTTGAAAATCATTAAACAATAACGCGATATCAAATTCATACGACGATACAATACGTCACAAACACCAATGTCCAAGATTTCACATTTAAATAATATTTAAATTTATGATTGACTTTACTGGGACTTGACCCCAGACCCACCTGACCGCTAGGGCAAAGATCTTAGCAACTAGACCACACAAAGCAACACATAAATAATGCTGTAGATGAACTATACAAACCATATGAAGAATTAAAAAAATGCTTTTATCACCATTATGTAATAAAAAGGTTTATAGGGATTGTTTTCGTTAATAAAAGATTTTTTTTCAATGATTTACAACTAAATCACCCAAAACTGTTTTCAATTTGTTTTTTTCTTTAATGTCGTTATTATCTATGTATATTTTTCACATTATAAGATCGTGGTACGTCATTTTGTCTATGGACTCCATAACGCTTTTCTAAAAAACATTCATTCTATAACATAGGTGTCTTTTCACTTTTTATTATTAGTTTTTCATAGTCTATGATTTTGCTGCCTTCATAAAAAAGGAAAGGTCGCTGAGAATTATTCTTTTTCGTAGATTCAGCTATTAAGCTCAGATAAAGCAGTTATTTGCTTCAACTATTCTCATCTTATAATCTTTTCGATCTAGA
Organism: Himalopsyche tibetana; assembly: GCA_030503985.1. Lineage (NCBI taxonomy): Eukaryota > Metazoa > Arthropoda > Insecta > Trichoptera > Rhyacophilidae > Himalopsyche > Himalopsyche tibetana. The sequence goes on from JAPJYX010000015.1 coordinate 266,572, forward strand.
TTATATAGGAACTGTGCATTTTAAATCCATGTCGGCTATTGGTAAGTTCAAATATCATAAGTTGAACTTATACTTCAAAGAAAATAATATCCTCAATAAATATTTTATATTGCGGTATTGCTGCATTTTCAGGTAAATTTTTATTTTTCCAATAATAATTACCATAAATTTTATTACAAATATGTTTACAAACCATGATATAACAATATAAAGTTCTGACTTTAATGTGATTCAGTATTTTTTTTTTCAACAACTATGTTAAGAAAAATCTGGTTTAATTTTTTTAGTTTTCCACTGTTGTCTAGTTGGTTAGAGCAGAGCTTCCCAACCTTTTTCGTTCCACGGCTCCCTAAATCTAAAAAAAAATAATCCACGGCCCTCCTCAATTGTCTCCGTAACTCGTTTTTTTTTTAGCTCACCGAGGAATTTGAAATCTGCGATTTGGTATACTTTTTCCTCAGATTGTCTCAGAAACTCGTTTTTTTTTTAGCTCACCGAGGAATTTGAAATCCTCGATTTGCTATACTTTTCCCCAGAATCCAATTTCTATCCAATCCAAGCCCCCTTAAGAAATTCCACGGCTTCCAATATGGGAAACACCGATTTGATGGACTAAAATATATAGATATTTGTACTTTCTACTAAATTTCGCGGCCCACAGGTTGGGAAGCACTGGGTTAGAGCATGCTTTCCAAATCTGGTTTGTATCGGTTCAATTCCCAGTGAGGTCAATGTCATTTTTTTTTTTAAATTAAAAAATAATTCCACAGATGTGGTGTTTCTAATGTTAATTCTTCTCGAATTAATTTCGAATGACTTAAAAAATGTTCTCATCTAGTTTATCTTGTATGATTTTGCAACTTAGAAATTTAAAATAAAAATCATTATCTTTTTAATGGTAATGATCATACTAAAGCATCCAATCCTGGACTCTTTGTGTGATACCGGAATTCCGGGATTTATAATTTATCATAAAATCGTGCCATAATTGATTAATATTCTTGATTGTGGGCTTGCGAGAAAATGGCAGAAATTTATTGAAATTGAAAATCCTTTTTTTTAGCTCGCTGGCTGATTTTAAAAACCTAGGAATTTGCAGATTTACAATTATTGAAAAATGTGAGACCTTTTTTTTAGCTCCATCCTTACAACTGCCAGCCTTACAACGCAAAAAATATATTTTTTTCGGATTTACCGGGGTTTTCACATGTCATAGAAAATCCATAAATCCCAGGATAAGTACTAACACGATCCCGGGATTACGGGATCACTAAATTGGTCGGGATACCGGGAATAGAGGCCCTTATTCATACATATAATAACCTTACTAGCTTCTTAATAGTTTTGATACAAAACTTGATTACTTTACACAAAAGATTTTCATTATTTTGTTTCGAAAAAAGCAATTCGTTTTCTTTTATCGCTTTAATAAGTACAAGTGTAGACTCACTACGCTAGTTGCTTAGGTGTGCTGTACGGTAAGCTGATATTGCTGCTCAAACAACTTAAATATTCATGAAATAAGCCATTATATTATAATAAGTTTAGTGTGAGCTCTTTGATCTCAATAATACATCACAGGTGGGTAATTCAGTGGCGTATAAATCATATTACCTGGGGTTGGGTGCGCCAGTTGTGGCATGTAAAAAGCAAGAAGACATATTTTTGAAACGTATCTAAAATTTTTGTGTCTTTTTGAAGATCTTTCTCTTTTACGGCTGCAAAGAATTATTACGAGTCAAAGTATAAGAAATATTTCAAAGCTTGCAAGACCACTAGATGGCCATTATGTGAATAAAATTACGGTTTTATATGTTCAAAAATAAATGTTTAGTTACATTCTTGTTTTCATTTAGTGATGGAACAGTTAAGATCATTTCACATTATATCTATATATGTAGGGTCCTATGGCGCAACGGTTAGTGTTGTTGGCTTTTGCGCCGGATCTCACGTGTTTAAGTCCCAGTACGAATAGAATTTTTCCGATCGATTTTCGATTTCTGTTCGAAGGCATGGGTGTTTGTGATGTCTAAAAATTTCCTCCCACCATTTCGATCTTCCAATAACTGGGCTAGCGAGAGCGATTCATTAACCACTAGCCCTGTCCTAGTCTTATCTTTCTAATTCTACGACTTTCTCTGAAAAAAAAAGAGAGGCTTAGTGAAAAGTTCTCACAGAAAAAGCTTCGATTGAGATACCTCCATTAGTAGGCCATATGCTCCACATTGGGAGTGGACATGGATTTTAAAAAAAAGTGTCGTACATGAAGTTTCATGATTTATGAAATATTTTTAATTTGTAACTTGACTTTTCGACAAAAATAAACCTTGACATTATTATGTTTTTGCTTATGTTAACTAATCGGCATTTCGGATTTATAGCGTAGAAAACAGGGTTCTCATATTTTCAAAACATTATGATCATTTCCAAGCTTAATATGGATTGAGCGTCCATTCATTTTTTTTCTTCTTCCAATTGCAGAGTAGATAATTCGCAGTTCTACAAAAACAAAACCTACAATGTGCCACACGTCATTGTTTCTAAGAGTAAAAAAAGAAAATTATTTGTTCATAACAATACTACATCTGCAATGAATTATATTTATGCAGTGAGTCCCAGAACCGTGTTTTCAATTTCTGTGATATCCTTTTAAATATAACCATAATAATTGTGGTATTTAATAACATTTATAAGATAATACTCATTTAAGTTACTATAGCAAATACTCAAATCATTCTAAAACAGTCATTTAATCATTAATTTCATCAAAAATAGCTACTGATGTTGTCAACTAAAATTTGATTTCACCATAAAGCATTTGATACATTCATTTGCTCTTCTGAACACCACATTATCGTGCTTTCCACTTCGCATTGTAAAAGTAGATAATCCACAAAAAAACGTTAAGGAACATCATTGCAAAATTCCTTTGATATTAACAGCAACAGCAAAAAATAAATAATTCCTGTAAAACCTACAAGGTGTGCGCCAAACAAAAAAGGATTACGACTCGATACATCTGAAAAAATTTAAAAATTGTTCTTTATAACATTAAATATTGAAAAAATATTATACAAAATTGAAAAATCATAGTCTTTAAAGCAGTCAGAGAAAGTTTCATTAGATTTGACTGAGTGGATTCGTGATTAAATCACTTTTAGAAAGCCATTTAGAAAAAGGCAATTCTTCACAAATGAGCCGGACACACAGGAAGATTCACGTGAGTTGGTATGGGGCCGAAAGGGTTAATAATAATTAACTTGGCCTAGAACTACCTCAATGTCAATTATTTTATTTTTAATCTATATGTACGGTTTTAAGTATATCTGTGAGTGTGTTTTTTACTATTTAGTACATTGATTTGTTAATCATTTTGTATTATTAAACAAAATAAAAGCAGTGGGCCGATCAAGGTTGTTTTTTAATAAACCACTGGTACAAAGCAATCAAGCAAGGGTATTTTTATTTTTTAAAAAATCTTACAACAAAGAATTTGTTTCCGCACGCTACTGGCATTATATCTTAACATTAAACATTAAAGTTTGCCGAAATTTTCTTACTTGTAGCGCCGCATTGTTTTATATTTATATAATACTATGGATAACATAATCGCCGACACACCGGCTAAATAGAGGTCGCCTTATCTCTCACATAATCCTTTCTAACTATTACAATATTATTAGGTCGAAATATTTCTCCTACACACGAAAAGTAGTTTGATTTTACAGCATACAATAACTTTCTATGATGTTTTTTGATGATAGCCTAAAACTATGATCTAACATTATTTTATATTTTCTCGTTCAATTTATAACTTTTCCACCACATTCGAATAGGGTAACCCTAGATGGAAAAAATAGTAACGGAGAACTAAAGACATCAATAAAGGATAATGGTAGATTTTAAATAAAAAAACGAATTCGATAAATGAGTTTATTATCCACAGGGTCGGCCCAAGGATTTCTGCGCTTGTGTGCGAGGCGCCTCGATACACTACATCAAAATGAGTGAATAGCAGGGTAAAAATAGCAAAGTATTTAGTTCTACAGTTTTTATATTATTAGTTGATAACTTTTTCGGCTTTCGCCATAATAGCCGAAATATCTATCAACTCAAAATATAAAAACTGTATAACTAAATAGGTTGCTATTTTACCATTTTATAATTGAGTTCTATCAAGTAAATTCTAGTTCAATCAATGAGTGGAGAGTGCTTAAATCTTATTGTGGCGCCTGTGTGCCTGTGGACACCGCACTCTTTGCACACGCCACAAGCCGGCCTTGGTTATCAACTAATTGATTTTTAATCTTATTTTAATCTTATTATCATGCAGTTCTTTTAAATAAATTCAAATTTCATTAGTAATTATCAGATATCATAATTATAATAATAAACATAACTTTACGAGTCCTAACTTATGAAAGCTATTTTTGAAACATAATTATCATAGAAAGTAATATGATAAATAAAATGTAGACGAAGCGACGATCTTTTCCGAAATAGATGAAAGCTTGCTCTTGGATACCGTCTGGTAACCCCACGTTTATAAGACAAGGGAATTTATTGTATCGATGAAACCGGAATGCATTGTTCCGTTGCTTCGGTTTTTCCCCAATTTAAAAAGATCGCTGATACCGCAGCAGCATTTTGTGCTGAAATAGACGATTTTGTTGATTTGGTCGAGAAATCGATTGTTTCACCTGAGAACAATTTTACGTAAACAATGAACATGCGAATAGTAAGTTTACGATGTTGTGCCGTCTTGTTGAAACCACATCTCTCACGGATTAATGACAAGAATATATATATAATTGCACAATTCGCAAGCGTTATTCTGACGTGAATATATTCATGGTAAAATGGAAAATCAAACTGAGCACAAATCAGCTATCAGCTGTTAAATTGGCAGTCGCTGAATAAGGTAATGCTAACTGCTAACTTGAGAAACAAACCTCTAAAACAACACTCTATTGTTACATTAAATTTTTATAAACACGTTCACTCTCAATGTAGAGCATTTGTGCTAATGATTGCCTATTTCATTTGAAGTTTTTCTACGAAAACTGCTCGTCACCCATTCGCTCAACATCTTCTTTCAGAGAGAAACAGGACAAAAAGATTGAGTAAGGATGGATAGCTTATCGCTCTCTATCTATCTGTTATGCAGCACACTTATTAAAACACACACACACACACTCTCTCTGTTGGCAGATTGTGATCATTAGTAAATGTTGTCAGGTGGAACTTCCACCGGATATTTATCATACTAGTATTTAATTTTGATTATTGTAGAGTAAGCACATTCACACTGTCGAGTCCGTGGCGCAGCGGTCATCGTCGTTGGTTTCCGTGACTGATCTTATGGGCTCGAGTCCCAGTACGAACAGCATTTATTATATTGTATTATATCACTTTCTGTTCGATGAAATTGGTGTTTACGATGTCTTAATATACCCTTTCAATTTGGTTTGTAAAACACTGATCCTGTTCTAACCCTTTCCTCGTATCTCTACAACTCCCTTTAACAGAGAAAAGAACAGTTCCGGCTTCTATAAGCTTTGAAAATTTTCTGTCGAGATACCTCTATTAGGAGAACATATGCTCCACAATGAGAGCTGACATGGATTTAAAAAAAAAACGTGCAAAATGGTGTCATCAAATAGTCGATGTCTTCAAATTAAAGTTAAAAGCTTTTCAAATATATTAAAAATCCTTAGCATTATAATCCATCTAAATCCACAACAGAAAGCTTTCTAGCGAGAGTTTTTTTTCTTTCCATTCGACAAATTAACTTTTTTCTTTTGCAATTAATTACTTACCCACCGCAGAGCTTTCCACCATACACCCACTCATTGGAAATGAGAGTTAAGGATCAAATCAGTATTTCCACTTTACAATGATTAATAAAGTTTTGAACGTTTCGTATCTCAAAGCATGAATTCGCCCCAACAAATTGTGTTGTATTAAATTCTGGAACTACAAATACGCTCATGAAGATTTTAACTGTTCATGTAACAACATATGAACCTTTATAGTAATAATTTAAGAACAACTTAATTAAATATTCAGTTTTACCGTGTAATTAATAATTGGAATGTATATTTCATACATTTCATTAAATTTATTCATAACTAAATATAATTAATCTGCCAGTAAAATAAGATGAGTACATCCTTAGTTGTATGTATGTGTGTATATCAATGTATATTTTTAAAAAGCTGGCTTATTTACCATTACGGGTTTATTTATAAATGTAACTTCTTTATTCACATAATTGTTGTTATTTTTTTAAGTCTACGTCTTTTCCAAGTGTGCAACATATGGCTTCCTAATGGCTATATCTTTTCAGAAGTTTTTTTACGAGAGATTTTTGTTACTCAGTTGCTTAGTCTCTTTTTTTAAAGAGAGTAGGGATAGAAAGATAGGACTAGGCCAGGAATAGTGGTTGACTAATCACTTTTGTTACGATCAATTTCTTTGCGATATTTGCCAATCATCATTTCATGTTCATTCGTGCACTTGAACGTCTGAAGATATTGGAAGGCGAAACAATGTTTGATGTGTGACAACACATGTGAGAGTGTACACAATTTTAATGATCACTGTTAATACTTGGTAGGAAGGCATTATATTAAGAAAAACACAATATTCCTTTGTACTTATTTCTACTTTTATTTACCGGAACGGGTTCATTCATGGCGAGCATTGGTTGATAATGCTCGCTATGAGCGAAAAAGGTCCTGATCTTGATAAATAAAAGTGGAAATAAGAACAAAGGAATAATGTGTCTTCCTTAATAAAATTTGAAAGATTCAGATTTAATTTAGATTATTCAAAATCTCAACCGATTCGTAAACTATAAAAACAAAATCAATCATAATGGCAGCTTTAAACAGGTACACATTGATAATAGTTGATTCAAAGAGCTTATTACTTTTAACAATAAATATTTCGCATTATTGTAGAACTTGTTTTCTCAACAAATATTTGTTTTTTGTAATCAGGTAAAGATTATGGGTAATTATCTTGAGCCGACGTCTAATAAAACAGTCATAATTCATTTGAGATATATACAAGGATATTATTAATATTTATTTAAATCTAAATATGTAATTAACATGTTAATTATCGATCCTTTTTTAAGATATATAATATAATATTTTTTTAAACAATTTAAGAAAGAAGAAAATTAAAGCAAGTACTCTTTAATTATTTATGTAGCTGAATGTTTAACTTATTATTCTGTAAGATACGCATTGTCATAATTATGAGCATTGTTCTTAGACCGGATGAGAGTTTATGTATGTTTCCGGATCGTTCTTAATTCGTTTTTCGTTTAAAAAAATTAACATACACTGTGATACTGTGATAATTGCCTGGTTGTCTTTTTAGAATGTATCAAAAATAAACAAAAAAGAGCTGATAGTAACCAAGTTTAATTTATCAACACGTTTAAGAAAATTTCCAAAGAATAAAACTGCTATAATGATGAAATGTAATATTTCTTTATGTGTGGAAATTTTCGGATTCTTACAAAAGCTTCTGTAGTAGTTGTTTAATATTTGTTATCTAAACGTTCATTTCAATTAATACTCAGCGCTGAAAAACTAACGGTTGCCCGCTGTTGTCTAGTTGGATTGAGCTTGCTCTAACGATCGAGTGGGTCTAGGTTCGATTCCCAGTAAGGTTAATGTCAAATTTAGATGTTTAAAATAAAAATTCGAGATATAAGACGTGAGTGTTAGTGATGTCAATTCTCCTCAAGTTAACCTCGACTGTCTTTTAACAAAATCTCATTGAGATTTCCTCGTATGATCTTAAACATTAAAATATTTGGCGCATTGGCATAAGCCGTAATGATAAACATTTTCTTTTTAAAAAAATACATTTATTTCTTTATTTAAATTCTTTATAATTTAACGAGTGGTTTAATGAAATGGTATTCAAAGTGGCTACGTGGTCGAATAGTCAACGTCACTGACTTCGGTGACGGACGTCACAGGTTCGAATCACAGTTCGGAGAGTTTAAAGTTTAAAGGTATGGTTGTATGTAATTTCCCTTTCCCACCCATCGTTTCCTAAAACGAGGGGTAGCGAGAGCGGTTAGCTTACCACTCACCCTGTCCTAGTCCAGTCCTTCTATTCCTACTCTTTTTTTTTTTTTTTTAAAAAGAGGTGTAGCTACTGAGTAACCAGCAGTTCTCGTAAAAATACTTCTTTTGAGATAAACTCCATTATAAGTCATATGCTCCACATTGGGAGCAGACATTGCAAATGAATCATATACATAGATGATTGTAATATGAAAAATCCATCTTTTCCATCCAATCCTGTAACTATGTATGTCTTACTTGGACAAAATCAAAACGAATACAAAGCGACTCGGTGCGGCACGAAATATCAAATGGTCTACGCCGCTATAGAGTGTTCTACGTGACAAAAAGCACGCTGCGATCAGTTGATTTGATATTTTGATTCGCTTTAAGCTGCGTTCCAATCGTGTTTGCAGTGACTTTGCCCACGTAAGACGTAACAATAGTAGAGTGATTATTAGGTGACAACAAGCCATTTCACCCCCACTCCCTCCAACCTTCTGTTCCTACCCTACTTAGAAAACAGATATAGAATATCTAATTATAAATCAGTTTTCACAGTAAGTAGTTCGTATACTGAGCTGAAAGAGAATAAAACCAATAAACAAAATCAACCAAATCATTACAATATTATAGTGAATGTCAATATAATAATCATCCAAAATATTATTTATTTTTATAGGTATGCTTGTTTGGAACGTTTGCAAATATTATGAACATTGCTGTGCTGACTCGCAAAGACATGGCAAGCGCTCCGATCAACAGGATTCTCAAATGGTTGGCAGTCACTGACATGTTCGTAATGCTTGAATACATCCCCTTCTCCACGTACAAATATTTGGTAAGTTACGTTTGATAATAACACACAAAAACCTATTTTTAATGAATAACTATGATGAAATTGTATATTTCTACAAAGTCTATAAAACATACATATATTGTATTATATTAAAACATATTGATGGAATAAAATCATCATATTAAAGAACAATTTTAACTGCATACTTACAAAAAATGAAATAGTCATTTGTTATAATTTTAATTTTAATAATAAAAGTGGAATTAGCTCAAATGAGTGTATATTTTTTTTTCAATATAATGCCTTTCCACCAAGTATTGACAATGAACACCATCAAAGCGCTGTATACTTTGTTGTGAATTTAAAACAACAATTTGTAATTTTAAGAAATGATAAAAATCCAAAGTCAGAAAATAATTATATGTATGTTTATATATTTACACATAAGAGTAATAAGCTTTCCAATCCCAGAATCCCGAGATTTCGGGATTGAGAATTCTTCTATGAAACAACAAAATCCTATGAAATCCGTAAATTCATAGGATTTTGTTTGTAAATTCTTGAAAGAGCTAAAAAAAACGAGTCATGCTGGTATTTTGGGTAGATCGGTAAATTCCTGGGTTTTAGGAGTTGGCAGCAGTTAGCGTTGCATTAAACATAATATTTTGACAATAAAGTGTATATTTCAAAAAAAATGATATAGATAAGAATTTAAAATATAGAAGAAGTTACAATATTGATTATCACTGAAGTAGGGTTTGTTATACATATTGCAAATGAAATTATCTTTATGGCTCTAAATGTGAAATATAATTTACTAACTTTCTGATAATATTTGGTAGAGGAAACTATTTAAACAATTCAACTTTGTTGTTTTGTCACAACTATGCCTATCACTTATTAACTAACTTTCCGTTACAAAATAACAATTTCTTGATATAATAATTTGCGTAATGATTTCCGGCTTAGATAAAGTCAGTCGAAGTTTCTGTCTGGTCCGTTCAAAGTTAGCATACCTTATAGATATTCAATTTGTTAAGTTGAATTAATTTACGAAGGTGTTAATTAATATTCATTATTAATTAAATAGTTAATCAAATATCCAAAACAATCACTTGATACAAAAGTTTGCCGAGCTGTTTTGAATTTTACCCAAGGTTCTCAAATTCCACCACCCACTATCATTATCTAGACCCACACGAGCAAAGGTGGGTAGCAATATAACTTTTTGTCAAATTGATCGCAAGTAAACGATTGTGAGTCGATTCATACTAAAATTTGATTGAAAAACATTGCAATGATAAATTGGAAAAAAAATAGAAATTGGTGACCTAGCATTTTGTTTTCTGCGACCCGACACCGTGTCGTGACCCATCATTTGAGAAACGCTGCCATATGCTATTTTTTTCTATTTAAAAATCGCTATGTCCTGGAAATAAGCGTTAGGTTAAAAAAAACACGCCTTGAGATATTTATTTTAAATATGATGATCTTTTTCAAGCACTTTTGTGTTGAAAAACACTAGAACTATTTTTAAACATCTAAATGATTCTCTAGAAAAATAGTATAGGATTTTAACTTTATAATAAAAGTCATAAGAAAGTATTTCTGTAATTGTTTTTAAGATATTTAAATCAAACGTCGTTTAGTTGTATTTGAAAGAGAACACAAAATTATATTCATATTAAATTTTCTCAAATTTAGTATTTTTTACTGATCGTTTCTTTCCAGAATGATAATGATACAGATTCCTAAGATTTACTGCCAACCAACCAACTGTACACAATCATTTATTATTATATTAACCACACATTTCTTTTTCTTAACGGCGGTGATTCCAAAAGATTGCAAGGTTTGTTTCCTTATCACCTCATTCCTGATGTCATACCATCACACCTCCAGTATTCTAATATAAGATAAGCATGCAATCTTTCTGAGCTTGCTGTTATTTTCAGAAACTTAGCGAGTCAAATGTTTCTGTTGTTGTCCATACACGACGAGTGAGCTTTTTTTACGCAGTATTATATTTTGTTTCAAATTAGTCCCACGACTATCGGGTTAATGATTATTTTAAACATAGCGGTATGTTAAAAGCTACTTGTGTGTAGATATAGTTGAAACAATTTACTAATTAATTTGTTTTCCTACAACCAAATGATCAGATTCGTTGGCTTAGTTTGCGGTGTACACAAGTTCAAATCGAAATACGTAAGTAATATAAATTTAAACGATTGATGAACTTGTCTTAGACATGGATGTCTGTGATGTATGAATTTATTTACAATCATCAGTGACTTATCTGATCGTAATAACGAGATTTAGCAAAAGTAATAAGCTTACTGCCAATCCTTTCTTGGTCCTGTCCTTTTATAATTGTTCTTTCCGAAAATGAGAGGTGGAGCGTAGAGCCTCCAATCCTAAGGTCTCGGATCCCAAAATTCCGGGATCTGGTCCAATTTCGCGATCCTTAAACCCCGGGATTATGATAGTACTAATCCTGGAAACTCGGGATTAAGAATAAGAAATTCGAAAAAAAATTATCGAAAAAATTTTGAAAAAAAAAAAATCCGCAAATTCCTGGGTTTTTGAAATCGGCCAACGAGTAAAACTTTTCAAAGTCCACACGAGAGCTAAAAAAAAGAACCCAATTTTTTTCGTTTTCGGAATTCCGCAAATTCCTGGCTTTTTGAAATCGGGCAGTGACAAAAAAAAAATCAAGTCTGCGAAAGAGCTACCGAAAATAGGTCTCACATTTTTTCATTTTAGGAAATCTGTTAATTCTCAGGATTTCAAAATCAGCGAGCATAAATTTAAAAAATCTGGCAGTAACCTACAATCTCTCAATCACTAATCTCGAATATCTCTAAGATTTTATGTTAAATGATTAATTCCAAGATTCTGGGATTGAAATAATTGTAAGCCCCGAAGCCCGGGATGACAAAAAGGGGCCGGGATTTAATGGAGCATTCTTGTCCAAATAAATATGTTGAGATAAGCTAAACAAAGAGTCCAAATTAAGGTATATTGTCTTCATAAAGAAAGTGAATTATAATTCCTTACAAAAATAATAATTTAAATTTTGATTCAACACGGCTTCTTCTTAAGCTATATATATTACAATCCCTTTACGTATAGTTAAACAAAAACTTAAATTTAATATTAAAACGAAAAACCATAAGACTGTAAGAATTTCCATCAGCTAAAGATATTATAATACAAAAAAACATGAGATTTCACATTACAGATTTCTTTTGTTTTACTCGTCTCTTCTCATTCTATATTTTAATAATTTAATATATTTCCTGTGTTAAAAAAAACAATTTTAAAGAGATAACACAAACCCGGTTACGTCCATGCTATTTTAAATTTAAAAATTTTCGGCGAAAAAACATTTTTCACAAGCGAAGGAGTTTTTTTTATTACAAAAAAGCTACGATATTATTATAGTAATGTGTTTATATATATGCATGCAAAGTATAAATACAAAAAAGCAAAAATATATTTGATATATTAGCTGCTGAAATATGTCATTAGAGCTTCTTTTATTCATTGAAAATGTGTTTCTTTGTCAATTGATAAACCAACGTATTATAATAAATAAATGTAAAGGCCACGTTAAAATGAAATATTGAAATCAAATTGGCGGTGAAAATATGCTTTGAATTATAATTATGAACGCTTGAATTGCAAAGAAAGATATTTAATACCTAAGAATCAATACACTGTTTGTTAAAAATAATATTCAAGACTTTCTATTGGAGAGAATCGATTAAAGCAATCACATGTTTTACCCGGGTCCTCTTAAATTGACGATTGTTTTTGTCAAAACATTTTATACCCCTCTGTCTTGGTCACATTTTTGAGTTCCCTCTCCTAAAAAACGATATAACGTATCAAATTAATCAATTTCGCTGTTATATGACATTGGAATTGATAGCTTTGGTATTTTGTTACTTGTCTAACTGGTGATCCAATTTTTGTGAAGCAGCTTCAAACTGATTTTTACTGTTAATTTTTTTTATTTACGTATTGTTTTCTTACTTTTTATATGATATAAATTAAAATTGGAAAGACAGGGCTTTTTCTTTCCGAAAACGCTGAAAAGAAAATGATATCAACAATAGTATACTTACTAATTAATTGTGTGAGGAAAAAATACTTTAACCTTGCTTTTAACCGTTTTGGTTTCTAAAATAGATTTAAGGTTTGATTATAGATTAATTGTGTTCTATTAAAATCTCTTCTTGACAAATCGTAATATTGTTTTTGTTTCCTTCTATTCCTACTATATTTTGATTGTTCCTTATTATCTTTATAATTACATAAAACAAAAATTAACGAGTGCCTTTTTTTAGACAAACATAATAAACATTAATTTTGATTTAAATAAACTACAGTGAAACATTAAGTAGTGTTTATATATTAAGATTAATTGCACTAAATTTACATATGTATGTTACTGCTTTTCTATTTAAAAATACAATAAATACTTCTGGAAGAAGCTTCTTGGAAGTTGTTGACCACGATTTATGTTTCTAAATATTATTGCTATTCTTTGTTTTTGGATCTTCAATGTAAACAGAGTTTTTTTAGCGTAGCGCACCACGCTACACATGCGAGCTTGTGTGAGGTTATCGATCTTATAGTTATTATAATGCATATGTTATATGTAATGGACTTGATAATTGTATTCAAAAAACTTGGTTCGGGCGCCTGACACACTATTCTGTACTCGGCCAAAACAAACGTATTTGTTTTCATAATCTTAAAAGAGTTATTTAAAAAAGTGTATAAAATAATTTATTTAAGTCATATTTAAATAAATTTCTCGGCTAAAAGCGTTGGAAACAAGACTCGTTCGTAAAAAAGGTGAATATTACTTGTGAAATTCAGTTTCGGTTCCTGACCTGAAATCTTGGGTGGGCTAGAGAAAAGCATAGCATTGTATACTATTTACGAAATTTTGCATGCTTCCACTTCATCTTATACATTAATCTACAAGCAAATTAACAAATACTACGACACTACTGCAAAGCATAAATTACTATATAATAAAATCAATGCTAATGTAAGTAAGAAATAATAAAATAATAACCTTAAATTTGTCTTTCAAAGTGAAATAACAAGTACAAAAAGCAATACAGAGCTGTCACAGAGAGCTGTCACTTTTATACAATACATCGATTTGGTATTTGTGTATTAGTATTTGTGTATGGCCCATGGGCTAAATCGTTTTTAGCCCCCAATGAATGACAGAAGCCAGTAAATTTGAAACACAGTCCTGTGAGTTTGATGACGTTTCCGTACATACAAATACAAACAAAATCGAATCGTGCTAGATTGCGTTCCAGTGTAAAGAAATATTGTCTATGATTGCGGGCTGAATTCAAAACATCACATACATGCCTTTGAACAGAAATTCATAAATCGGCTTAAAAATCAATTTATAAAACTGCCCGTACTGTGACTTGAACCCGTGACCTCCGTAGCGGTAGCCAATGACGTTGACCACTCGACCACACAGGCGGCGTATAGTATATTATAATTATACCACAACTAACTATTAAAAATACATAATATATTATAATTTCAAAATATATAAAAAATATTTAATATACTTCCAAATCATTTCAATCTTCACCATTTCAATTAAAATGTTATCGATGTATTCGAGGAATATTATAATATAAGTCACAAAGAGTATTAAAAAAATATTTTACCTTTTCATTGCTTTTGTTAAATTAATTCTAAAGATTGAGATTCAAAGGTGAATCAAAATTTAAGTTCTTAGAATTCTCGTGATTTTTTTTTCTCCCTAGCGTATAAAATGATTGCCTTGAACAGTAAGGATTACTAAGGATCTCGTAGGCGTCGCGTGGTTGTCATAGTTTCCCTCCAGGGAGCTGAAAAGGAACAACAAAAATAGGCATGCGAATATTATTACGAGAATAAAAAAGCTAAACACTGGACTTATCCCGTGGAGGGATGACTTCATAATAATTAAATATATCTAGCTGTACAAAACCAATCAAGATTTTTATTTTCAATTGATTCGGCGGTAGTTTTGTGGAAATCCATTATTAAAGTAAACATGTTTTTGTCAACTATGTTTACCTAACACAGATTGTTTTACTGATAAATGAAAAGAAAAAATCATTTAGAAAGATACATTTTTCAAAATATGTCATAAAGTATCAGGAAACTTTTATAATATTTTTGTGTGAATTCATTTCAAATTAACGCCGTTCGTTATTAAGTTTTTTAACCACATTCGCTCTCAATGTGGAGCATATGGGCTCTTAATAAGGTTTATCTCAAAATAGCTCAACCTCTCTTTTTTTTGTAAAAAAAAGTAGGTTGGATAAAAAAGGATAAGACCAGGACAGGACGAGTGTTGAGCTTATCGCTATCATAATGCTCGTACTTAGGATAGAATGGGTGGGAGGAAATTCAAGGAATACACCATGCATTTGGACAAAAATCCACACTTCAATTAAAAATCAGTTTATGTACTGGGATTCAAACCCGTAAACTCCGTAACTGAAGCCAACGACGTTGATCACTCGATCACGCTGTTAGTAAATCGTACGAGAAAATGGAATTTTTTTAAAATGTCAACTCAAATTGTAATTTATGGTAATTTTTATAATATCGATTTTTGAGTAAACAGTTAAATAAAAACACCTTTTATTTGAAATTAAGTCATTGTTTTAATCAATTATAAAATGGTTTATTAAGAAACTATCTGTCTACAAAACATTTGTATTTGTTATCTACAAAACTTAAAATGTTATTTTATTTTTATTGCAGTTGGCATCACTGGAGTTTTCTCGGCCGTGGGCGGTTTATCTTCTATTTCACATGCATTTCGCTCAAATTCTGCACACAATATCAATCTGCCTCACGCTGTCTCTTGCAATCTGGAGGTACATAGCCATCAGGTAAGGAAATGTATTTTTGCATATAGAGTACTCTTAAAAAGTTTCAATAGACTAAAAAAGAGTCAAGAACTCGGTCAAGCAAAAAAAAAGTAGATGCAGTGATTTTATTTATATGTTGCGTGGTGGAACGGCGTTTTAGAACCTTTTTTCTTCTCATTTTTAATGTTTCAAAATTCAAAAAACTTTTTGATCTTTCCTTGGAAACCATTTGCAGTTTGTCCCTAAATCAGATTCCTTTTGAATGTGATGTATTGCGTGTTTTAACAGTTATGAATTAATGTCGTAATAAAAAAAACCAGGTCCATAGACTGACTCTGTGACTAGAAGCAGGGGTCTAATGATTGATTTAGTAAGCTTTTGTCTAGTCTTATCGTTCTATCCCTACTACTTCTATTCTAAAAAAAGAGGTTGAGCAGCCGAATAACAAACAGTTCTCAGAAATAAAACTTCTGTTGAGATACCTCTACTATTACAAGCCATATGCTCTACATTAGGTATGGAAATAGATTAGACAAAAAGCTGTAGTAAGAAGTATAATTTTCACATATTTTTTAAAGCCTCTATAGCCATTTATAAAAAATGGTTCTGAATTATTGAAAAAAATATTTTGATAATGTTTTGTAACATATTTAGTTAAAAGTGTGGCAGTGCTTTTTTTTTGTTTTTGTGCCTATTGTCTGTTTTTCTTCTGTCAGTAAAATTTACTTTATCTGTTTATGCTATATTATATGTCACCTTTTATAAATTCTTTTCTTCTCAACAATAAAAAAAATATTGTCTAGACAAAATACAAGATCAGAGTTGTTCACCTTCATTAAATGAGTGGGTGCTTCTATTATTGTCAGGTAAGAAAAGAATACTATGAAAAATTCAAAAAAAAAGGCTCAACATTTTCTGATGGCCATATATTGGTAATTTACAAATGTACGCGTGGTTAGTTAATCAAGCTACGGTTTGTCTGTCTATAGCATTCATGCACAACCTTTTTCTTCTAGCAGGCCGCAAAAAAACAAATTTTCATGGTTTCGGGCCGCAACGAAATACGCTTTATTCTATTTTACACAAGTATACGTTTTATGTAAAAAATCCGTGTAGAAAAGATGCAGTGAATATAGATAAATGAAAGATAGGTTTTATTACATTTAACTGGTATTTTGAAACCGTGCAAACACATATAAGGTGTACTTATTTAAGAAAAATGATTTTGTTGTGAAATATTTAGAAACACAATATGTTGTAAACTTAAATTTAATTCTGTAAAATTATTAAGCTGCAAAATTACATCCATATTTTTATCAGTAATAAAGAGAGAACTTAAGCCGAAATACTTATCAACAATGTGTAAAATAATGTTTATGAAAATAAAATACTTCGATATTTTTTCACATTATTGCAACGTAAAATTGCAAAGTAAATTCAAGCTTTATCAGTAATCCAATTTCTATGAACCGATTTATTCTGCTTCATCAACAAAAAAGCTTGCTGACATTTATAAAATTCAATGATTTAATCAACAATAAATTTTCTATATTTTGTCGGGTCCTATAGTGCAGCGGTTAGAGTCGTTAGCTTCCGTGCCGGATCTCACGGGCTTGGGTCCTAGTACGAACATAATTTTATCGATCCATTTTTCTATTCGAAGACATGGGTGTTTGTGATGTCTTAATTTCCACCCCACCCTTCCTTTCCTTCAATAACTGGGCGTAGCGAGAGCGACTTGCTAACCACCAGTCTCAGTCTTATCCTTCTATCCCTACCACTCTCTTTGGTAAAGCTAAACAAAAAGTTCTCGTAGAAAATTTTCTGTTGAGATACCTCTATTAGGAGGCCATATGATTTACATTGGGAGCGGACATGGATACAAAGAAAACATTTTAAAATGTATCTTTGGTATTCTACGGTGGACATGTTTTTCTTTTCCAAGACTTTTATTCAGAAATTTACTGGTTAAATTTCACGAATTTTATCTCAAGGGGTACAGAGCAGTTAGTTGAATATTAAATGTTTCTGCAGAATTAAATAATAGTGTCGCTGAATTTTTTTCGCTGCGTCATTATGGGGTAGAATGGAGCAAACTCTAACAATCAAAGTAATTGCGCCCTTACAACTTGCCATGGCAACTTTCACTTAATTTAACTTGGAACGGTTTTAATAAAACAGCATTTGAACGCAAAAGGATTATACACTCAAAATAATGAAGCAAATTCTTAAAAAACAAAAAAAATCTCAAGTGTAAAAAGGCATGAGAATTTTTTTTCTTGTTTTATAATCGTCATGTTTCTTCGAAATATTTTGGTTCGTTGACCTCATCATATTATTATTTTTTTATAAATTAAACTTAATTGCTTTGTTGTTCCACTTGCTTTTTATGTTTACGTCTCCACAAAATTTATAGAAGCGGTACCTAGACAGGGTTGCCAGACGTATTTATTTCATCGGAACTTTAATAGACAAAACTCGAGTCCCCAAAAGCCTCTGAAAATTTTGACTTAACAAAATTTCTATGTGAAAAAAAATGTACGGATATATAATAAAAAAATAAGTTTATTTTTTGTTGACAGTTTGGCTTACTACCTTTTGTGAATACAATTGTAATAACATTCTAATATTATCATGAACATATTTTAGAACAGGCTTAAAGTTTTGAAATATACTTTTATTAAAACTGTTAAGATTAAATATTTTTAATGGATTAAATCAAAATATAATTCTTGTTATTATATCTTACCAATATATTTTAAAAATTGTAGTTCCTGCCGATTATTTTTTATATGTTTTCTTCTGTATACATATTATGTATTTATTTACATATTATATATATTTTTCATTTTTTAACTTTTTTTCGATCGGTCGAAATAGTGAATGTCCCAATTTGTGATTTTTTAACCCTGTCCCTGTCTTCGGTTGCGGCGTTCATAGATTTGATCTCCAGTACAGACAGTTTCATAAAATTTCTTTTCAATAAATTGATTCATGTAATTTTGTTTGACAACGTAGATATCTTCCATATCAATACGATCTGAAAACAGAGTGTGAAAGAGGGATTAGATTTTCACTAGCCATTTTATAATACTATACTTTAAGCATTATTATCTCCGGAAACGACAGATAGAGTGATCAAAATTTTATTTTAAAAGAGTAAATTCCGCCTAGGTTAGCTCCGTTAGAAGTCTAAATGCTGTACATTAGAAGAAGACATGGTTACCAAAAAACCTTACTTAACTTATTATAATTTAAATATAATATTTTGTTATTAATATAATATTATAGCAATAAGTAAGCTTTCGTAAGGCGTTTAGAATAAATAATGAAATTTATTGGATTTAAGCCGTCTTCAGCATTTAGCACACGTTTCAACTAGAACTAGCCGAAAGAAAACTTGTGCGAATGTATGAACAAAATTTCAACGATTCAAATTTCATATTTCTTTTAATCTTCAAGCGTTCAAGTGCACGTATGAACTTGAACTGACATTTTCATAACTCAAATATTATATAGAATCAACTTCAGCTGAAATCCTTGGAATGAAACATAAATAAAAAGGGGCTTTTATACGTGCAAACACTTGAAACTAAATTTATTTATTCTTATCGGAAATTTCAGAAACGGTAAATGCTATATTGAAAAATGAAAAAGCGTAAAGAAAATATTTGTTATATTAACAGCATAATCGAATTCTATTTTCAGATATACTTTTTAATATTTGCTTTTTTTCTACTTTAATAAACAAAAATACGGGGTAAATCAATTAATAAAATTTAAATATGTAATTTAATTTAATATACATTAATATTATGTTTAACAATTGATAGTATTATTTGCAAACACGGCTCATTCCAAAATGGTTAAAAAATGAAACTTGAATTTCATTTTGAAAAAAAATGTACATTTTAAAAGAATTTTTTATTTTACATTACTTTGGAATGATATTTTGTATGTTATCAAGCCATGTAAAATTTATTTAGAATTTTTAGAAATAAATAAAAGTATTAACAATAAAGAATTATTATTAAATAATATTTTAAATATGACAGGTTGATTGCCACTGCTTAATTTATTTCCAATGGCTTAACCCTTCCTAATTGATGCAACTCATTAACTAATCATTTTGTAGCGTAAATGTCATTTGTAGTATGATTATTGTTTGTTTGTTTTTCTATCATCCTCTCCTTGCCTCCCATTTTTATTTTTATTATATATCAGAATACTAAAATTATAATCATCGTACTTAAGCAAGCATTTGTGAAAGTAAGTCTGTCTGAGGATGCCTCTGAAAGAGGCGAAACACGTATTACAGTTTGTAGCACAATACGTGGAATAATCTAAGTTATTTTATATTAAAATGAACTTCAACAAAGTTACCTCCGAATCCATCGAAAGTATTATAGTTCTAAAAATACTTTCAAATTTTATTTTTATCTACTAAATTAAATTAATGGTTCATGTTTCAACAATTTTAGAATGAGTCGGGCTAGCCTCAATTACACGATAATATTCTACAAGCCTAAGAAGCCGTAAAGCCATTAAAATGAATTTAATAGCTAACTTAATATGACGTATACGTATATTACAACGTAAGGATACGACAACTAATAAGACTTAAAGTGAATACGTGTAATTAAATATGTGGCGCGTGTTTTGAATCAAAACGATGATTAATTATATTTTTTCTTTGATTTATACGGTCAAAGAAATACATCGTATGTAATGTAAATTTTATCCTTCGCGGGTCCGTTCAATCATTACAGGAAAAATTGAAAAGTGCTTAGTACCACCTGAATAATTTTTTATAACTATTTCGGCGCCATTCCATCATTGCAAGTGTCAGCGATACAAAAATAAATAAAAAAATAATTTATATTGTATACTGGAAGAATGAAATCAAAGCTGTAGTGCTGGAAACGTTAGTAACACTATCGTAACAAATATTTTCAGTCAATATTTTTAAAAGTTCTTAAGACAATTTTACAATCGATTAAAAATATATTATTTATTTGTCAATTGGTAAGGTTAAGGATTTCTTTAAATGTCTCACTATATAATTTAAAAATTACCGACTGTATATTTAACTGATTGCTTAATATTAATGACTACATACATACGTACAATAATTTACATACTGACCGTTTTGTATTCAGATCACTACAAATAATTACAATCATCTAAATATTCTAAATCATACATATAATCAGTTTTTTATGTTTTTAAATTGCAGCGCAATAAACATAAAGCTGTCATGTTTCAAAATGTGTTTTCTAGAAATTTCTAATTTGTTGTACGAAGCAATATAAGGAAACACCAATCTGCTTTTTATTTTTTAAAAATATTTTTTTTTCGAAAAATATTAAACCTTGTTCTTCCACCAGTTTGACTTTGTCTTCAACGGTATCTCAGCAATCTATTTCTCTAATAGTATTTGCGCAAAAATTATTACATTTGCACAAAAAACAACAAATTTTTGATTTTGCTATCGCACCCATTTAAAACCCTTTACAATTATATTTTTTTCGTCCAACGAAAAACTAAAATTTGTTGTTCTACTAAATGCACTTAAAATAAATTTATTTGTATTGATGGAATTTTATTAGTTTCAGTGTAAGGCAAGAAAGGTTAATGGTTGAATTTCTTTAACCTTTCCAAAACCGTGCATACGACCATGTTTAACAACCAAACGCTAACATTAATTATTAAACGAGCAAAAGGATGAGTTGAATGCCCCTTATTCATAGTACTACAAGTATTTTAACTTAGTTACAAAGGCAAAATTTTCATTCATTTATAATGCTCCCGGCATTAAAGTGATATACAGAATTGTAAATTTATGAACGATGCTACACAAAGAAGGTATTACGCGTAATGTTATGTAAAGTACGTTAGGGTCGTATATGTGAATAGTTTTAGAAACTGTTGCCTTTATTCTATAAAGAGTAATGGTGCCCTTTGTGACTTATCGGAATAAAGTAACCAATTAAAATACGAATAGAATTACCACAAAGCCGAATATGATTATTTACCGTCGACGCCTTTTGGCGAATGTAAATAAGGGGATGGGACTCCGGTCCTGATTTTAGGTTCCGGGATTTTCAGATAGTACGAAATCAATCGCAAGATTGACTGATTGATTTTTGACGGATTGACGGATTGATTTTTGACCGAGTTTTAAGCTATCAAATCATTAAACAGCCATTTGTATGCATACAAGAGTAAATCATACAATTATATGTAACACTATATTATGAAGATTTACGATAAAATTATAAATGTATGCCATCTGAGAAGACGAATAGGTACCTTCAGCCAATTAGAAGTCGTTGAGTCTTACTTGTAATAATTCAATAAGAGTTGAGCTAGGAGCAAGAGAATAATAGCAAAAGAATATTGCTCAAATAGGAAAATGAATTTTAGTTGATAATTTTTTTGAAATATTTTGAATAGAAAAATCGAAACCAATACATTTTTTAAACATACTTATAATAAACTATTCAGCCCGAAAAGTTTTTTCAAAGACAAAGTAAAAAAATCCTTCAACATCTGAGCTTTAATTTTCATTTCCTACTGCTCAATATTTTGCTATTTTTTTATTTAACTTTATAACCAAATTTAAATTGAAAATCCCAGGTACATCTAATAAAAAAATCTTGATCCCTAGCAGGAATCTTAAATTAAAATATCTCACAGCGACGTTTTGAAGTTATAAATCATATATTATGTAAAATGTTAATATCAGAACAAAAAACTTCTTTTGTGAGTGTATATATCTTTCAAAATCGAATCTTCTTTGATGTTGTTTCGTTGAAAAGCATAAAAATGTATTATTTTCTGAAATAATGACTCAATATAAAATAAAAAAGATTTTTATGTATCATTTTACAACAATATATAAAGAAAGATGAAACGATGTTAATAATTGGAAATTGTATTGATTAAAAAAAAAAACAAACATTATTAGTTAACATTAAGCTGTAGAAATTTATACGTAGGATTTAAAAAGATATTTTTTTTACTATAAAATGAAAAAATATTGGTTACTCGACTTGCTGTGTTACTAAGCGATACACATTATTCAACTTATTCGGCGACGTGTTGTAAAAATATTTCATAATATTTATTATCAAAAAAGTAAAAAAAAACATATTGTTGCTGAAAACCCTCCTACAATTAATTATTCTTCTTTTTGTGCCTAAAATTGCAATATAAATTGCAGGTCATTTAAGACTGTAAAAATGCATTTAATCCTTTTATACAAGTTTCGTATAATAAGCAAGGCAATCCCATTCTATATAAGTTCATGTAAAATTGACAAAATTATCTTTAAAATATAGATCCGTAAACCAATCACAGGACTAATGCAATATTACTATCAAATCTTCTTTTTCTTGGCGCTGCAGTTCGGGGTGAATCTTGCCTTAGCCTTCTCAATCAATCTTCTTCACTCCACTCGATGCTCCGCCCTCTTACGCCAGTCGCTTACTTCCAGCAGCTGCAGGTACTGTGGTACACTAATTCATCCAGCAAATTCGCGGTCTTCCAACGTTTCGTTTCGTCTTCTCTCAGGGGAAGTAAATATGAGACATTTTTTCGATTTACATTCATCCATTCGTGATATATGTCCGACTCAATGTAGGCATGCGTTAAGTTCTATCTGACAATGATAAAGCTAATGGTTTTATCGACTTCGCCAAATGTCTTCCTCGGAGACAGCACCGAAAATCTTTGGGAGAATCCTGTGCTCAAACACGTGTAGCTTTTAGGAGTCCTTAGAGCTAAGCGTCTAGTTCTCTGACCCGTACGGCGCGATTGGTCTTATGAAAGTTTTGTAGAGGTGAACTTTTGTACTCTGTGATAAGTGGGAAGATTTGAATTGTTTATGCAGTCCTGTTTCAGAAAACTTTCAAATCTTTATTTAAATATCATATCACTTTAAGGTTTGAAGTAGTTTTTCTAAACTAAAAAATGGTTATATCAAAATGAAAACAATTCTCAACCCTACCCAAGGTATTGCTTTAATAAATAAGAAATTGTACAAGACTTTAAATTAACTATCAATAAATTAAATAATATCTAATGAAAATAGTATTTTTATAATTATGTATGTAAGTGGTTTGTGCATTTAAAATAATACTGAAAATCAGAAAAATATATATGTAGAATTTCGTCTTATTTAAAAATGATAAAAGAAAACAAAATACAATGTTTATTCAAAACGTTGTAAAAAAATAATACTGTCAACACTATTTCGGGTCAAATATTCCAGTGATAAGCTAGAATTTGTTTTCCGAATATTTTTATGCGGTATAACACAATATTCCTAACCCAAACAGGAAGAAATTTCTGACAATTTACTTGCAGATGATCAAACGGAAAAATCGGCCTGAGAAAATTGACAAAACATTTCCATTATAGCAAATTGCCCTTTATTCCGCAGACGCGAATTTTTCTTTCCATTTCCTTTGATATGACTTATATAAAAGTCAAGACTTACACTTTTCTTCTCTATCGCTACGTTGGTATTTACTTTATCGACAAAGATTATCAAACACCATAATAGGTTTTATTATTACGAGAAAAGCGTCTTATTTATTTGTCTTATTATCCACTTAGCGTTTGACAGCAAAACTATTTGTAAAGCGTAAGTTTCCTGTAAATACGCAAAATCTTATCAAACAAAGGTTTCGATCAAACATTTCGTACGATATTAAAAGCATACATGTTTAATACCCATTCCGGTCTGTATTTGAACAAGATCTTAGGCGTAAGCAGTGATGTGCTGCTATGGGTTCTCACCGGCTCTGTCGAGCCGGTTGCTAAAATGATTTTAGTTGGGAGAGCTGATTCTTAAAATACGATTTTTTTAGTACGATTATCATAATTAAGAGATCAAATTTCTACACGAACACAATACTTAATCCGATATGGATAAAGTAAAAACTTGCACCCATTTTGTTTACTATTAATATTGACGAATAATACCCGTCATTGTTAAAGTTTCAAATGAAAATCAGAATATTATTTGGAATGAATTTATGTAATGTATAAATTATGTAATAAAAATAAATAGTTTCGTCGTGTATGATTTTTTTTAATTTGAAAAAAAATGTATAAAAATGGGGGGTTGGTGTTTACTAAGGTGCGAGCCAGTTAATAGAATTTTAGCGGCACATCACTATGCGTTAGGTTTGTGAACTGTCATATTAAAATATTGTACAAACAGTAAATTGCTTAAAATGAATAACCTAGAGTTATTTTAAATTAATAAACTATTAACAGAAAATATTTTAAGACTTAAACTTTAAAAATCCTACACATCATTTCGACAATCATATAATAAGGATAAGAATCAATATTAACGTAAAATATTCAATCAAATGATGATTCTATAAGAAGCGTAGCACATGTCGAAACTAACTACATAACAAGTGAAATAATTTATTTTATTTTATCCATGTCCTCTCCCAATGTAGAGCTTACGACCTCCTAATAGAGGTATCTCAACTGTAACTCAGTCGCTTAGCTTCCCTTTTTTCAATTAGAGCAGTAGGGAAAGAAGGATAAGGTTAAGACAGAAATAGTGGTAAACTAATTGCTCTCGCTACGCCCAGTTATTGAAGGATATGAAAAGTGCGAGGGAAATTAAGACATCACAAACACCCATGCCTTCGAACAAAAAAATCGATCAAAAAAATCTGTTTGTACTGGGACTCGAACATGTAAGATCCGTCACGGAAGCAAATAACGCTAACCGATGCGCCATAGGACCCGACAATTGTAATGTCAAATGTAAATATAATTTCCCTACCACATGAAGTATCCTTCAATAACTGGGCGTAGCGAGAGCTATTAGTTTACCACTAGTCCTGTCATAGCCTTATCCCTAATACTCTCTTTGAAATAATAGAGTTATCAATATCTTTTATGTAAGAAGGAATTTTCACTAAGTTACTGCAACATCCTCAATTTAAAATAATAAAATGATTATCTTGGCATTATAAAATCAGTCCTTCAATTTTGAATGATTTTAATACTATTATTTATGCGGTATTTTTAAAAACTAATACAAATGGTCAATATGTAGGTGTACACATATTTTTACAAAGATGTTATATATAGTTTATACACAGTAGCGGATTAACCCATAAGCGCAAGAGGCGCGCGCTTGGGGCCTCCAATATGAGGGGCTTTAAAATAAAATATCTTCTATAAACCCGTATATTATAATGTTTAAAATTCTGTTTTAGTAATTCGAAAAAGAAGGTCACCAAAATTGATTGCGCCTCGGGCCTCCCAACTGTTTAATCCACCGCTGTATATACATAAGGATTATAGGATAGCGCCAGACAATATCGTCAAACGATGCGCATAAAAGTCTATTTGTATTTACATAACATAATTGAGCAGCTTGTCAATCTGGCACGACTTATGTTATTAATTTGGATTGAATGGTTGTGTGTAATATACACGTTGTTTGAATATCTTATTAATCCATAAGATGTGTGCTTAGGTAACGTACGCTGGGCGACACATGTGAGAGACATGTGCCGAACGAAAACACCGAAGTGGGTCGTCTTTTGTGCAACTAGCTACACTTCTACATAGTACGCATACGCAGGTATTGAGGAAATTGGATTTCGGTTTGAATTGTTGTACATATTATGTAGGAATATGTAATAATTATTGCGTAAGTCCTTAATTGCTTTCAATCGATAGTTTTCGTTACGGATTGGATGCTGAAAGAGATGGAACCGTCCATTGGTATATTTATCTGTAATAGAAATAAATAATTCTTTCGTTGATTACATTACCGTAAAATAACAATGTTAAAGCTTTTGTGGCAGTGACAACTATCTTTATATGTAGATTTACATGAAAAAATTTTAAGAATCCATATGAACGCCTTCGTTTAAAAACCTATCTTACTCCAAAAACAAAAATTGTTGGCAAAGTGCAAAAAAATGCTGTGTGCTTTTTGAATTTGAGTAGGTTTTGAGACTAAACATTTTTTTTGAAATGTGTTTTCTCCGTATTTAGAGAGGGTTTCAAATTGGAAATTTATTGATTGCGTACATATCGAAATAGAGAACAAGTTGGCATCAAAATTTGAAAAAAAATCAAAAATGGTCTTTAGTTAGGTTTTGAAATTGAGATCCTCATATCCGCTCTCAATGTGGACTATTTAACATCCAAATGCAGGTATCTTTACAGACGTTTTTGTACAAGAAATTATTGTTTTTTTTTTCATTTCAGAGAGCAGGGATTGAAATGATAGTTAGCTAATCGTTCTTGCTACGCCCTATTATATTAGGATCGGAAGGTGGTGAGGGAATTTGTAGAAATAAAAAACATCCACACCTTCGAATAGAAGAACGATTGTAAAAAGCTGTCCACACTGTGACTTAATCCGATGAAGTTGACCGCTGCACCACGGACCTGAAAACATTTAAAATTTTAAAATTATCGTACTGTTGATAAAATCTATATTTTAAATTGTTGAAAGCGCTCAAGTTGCTTTAGATATTTCTTTTATTGAATATTTTTTTTACTTTTAGCAGGGTGTTCACTTTCCCTACTTGGTGAAAAAGCATTGTATTAAGAAACAACACATATTTATTTTTACTTAGTTTCCACTTTCATTTATCAAGATTAGGACCTGTGTCGCTCATGGCAAGCATTGTCAACTGATCAACGAAGTCAACTGATCAGTTGACAATGCTCACCATGAGCGAAACTGGTCGTGATTTTGATAAATAAAAGTGAAAATTAAGTACAAAATAATACTTTTTTAATAACTGTCCACTGTATAGGAGGGATAATTTGCTAGTAGATGTTACAGCTTGAGAGTGTTTATAAAAAGGAACGCCATATTAAGTTTATAATCAATGGAAAATATAAGAATTATAATGCTGTATTTGACAGTTTTTCTTTCCATTATTCTTTTAAATTTGAGCCGTTAAAATTTTGTACACTTCCACACGTTTTGTCACTTACGACCCGGTGAGTTCACATTCACAATAATTCACATTTGTTATATCATTTACATGTATGTAAATATACTTAACTTTCTTCAAATAATTATAAATTTCTAGCGATAAAAATAATATAATTATTAAAAAGATCCACCATTTTAATCAGTAGTCATTCCCATATTATAATCTCTTAATAATTATCACATGTAATTTAAAAAACCTACAGAAATTATATTTGTTTATTTCTCAACCAACTGAACGTCACTGTACTGAACCAACTGAACAACTGAACCTATTAGTAAAAAAAATCCAGACTGCAGCTTAAAAAATTTGAATGATTAAAAATTTAATATTAAAATTACACCAATCACCTATTTAATGATAATATTATACAGATATAGGTAAAGTGTTCAATATAAAATATGTTGTTTTATAAGAGAATATAATATGGTTAAATATAAAAAAAAGATTGATCTGTTCTTTATCAACACATACAGCTGTACTTACATACTGCTGTATCAGTAGTAAACAGTAATATAACAAGTGGGATGAACAGCCTTACGAATATTATTATATTAGGAAATAATTTGCGTAGAAAATCATTGTATAAAGATAAGCAGTGGCGGATTACCCCATAAGCGCAAGAGGCGCGCGCTTGGGGCCTCCAAATATTGGGGGCCTTAAAGATAGCATATATTATATAAACCGTTATATTTTAATTTCAGTTTTCAATATTCATTATTATTCTACGAAGAGGTTTGCAGCACTTAAATAATATTCGAAAAACAGGGCTTTCAAAATTTATTGCGTCTGAGGTCTTCAAAGTGCTTAATCTGCCACTGAAGGTAAGATTGGATTTACTAGCAAAACCAGACCCCACATGTCAGACTATTATATGACAAGATAATGTGAAATCATTTTCTTAGGATATCACAACCGAAATACATATATTGAAAATTTTTGGCTCACAAGTGTATTACTAAAGAGACCAGTAATGGTGATTGTTTAAAAAAGTATCAATTGAGGTTTTTATCAGAGTAGACCGACGTCTTTCATTATAATGTGAAAGGCGTAAACGTGAAACCATTGTTTGTTACGCGATCGTGTTTCATTACGGCGAAACTTTATCAAGAGCGGGTTAATTAAATTGAAAGAAAATCTTTATTGGCCATCTTTGCGTCCGCGAACAGTCTCTTGGGCGACATTGTGAACGAACATAATAAATACTTACTTGATTATTCACACGCAATAAATGCCTTCCGGCCTCGATGCAAATTAATTAATCGTCACCAGCAGATACTAGTTGATATCCTTAATTAATTAAGACATTGCATCTTCATAAAACTTAACTCAGATATATTGCTTAACGTGAGATTGAATTGGAAAATTTATTAGACTACGGTTACAATTGAACGAAACGAATATTTATCCCGATCATTCAAAAATGTTTATTTTTATCAGATATATAATTTTCCAAAACCAAAGTCGTACATATGTATTTTTCTTCAATAGGGCATAACGGTTAGTTATTAGATATAAATGCACCCGTAACATAGTATATATGCACATAAAAAGGTACCGGAACTCACTTATAGTCAAGCTTTTTACTATTTTTTTTCTAATAAATCTCCGTTCTCAATGTGGAGCTTACAAATGAAGTCATATCAAAATAGTTTATTTACGATAACTGCTTGTTATTCAGTTGCTCAATCTCCATTTTCAGGAGAAGGAATAGAATATGTTTTTTTCTCTTTTCAGCACTCATATGATTTATAATGGTAATGAGTGGGTTTGTGGAATGGAAAATATGACCTATTTCGATTCTGTCATGGAGATTTGTTTCACTTTCCAACACATTGAAACACTGTTTAAATTTTTTTGCTGGTTTTTTTTCGTATAAAAATATATTTTGACACAGTTTACAAATTATTTAGAAACATTTTTGATAATTTTGAGAAGTAAGTAAGCCTAGTGGTTAGGAAATATTGAGTTAGATGCACTATACTATTCTTCATGACTGAAAGTATCGTAATAGTGAAATAAGCTTAGTAAATAATAGTTTTTTCTTCCTAAAATAGAAATATGCAATCCACAAAAACAACAACTAAAAATTGATTTAAAATTCTAATATAAAAGTTGAGCATTTCGCTAATTGGGTCACTTTACTTCTGAGGGCTCATTTCATATATCACTGTAAAAGTAAATTATTAATAAAGAAAAAAATAAATAAACGATAAAAATAGGAATACATCATTAATAAAAAGAGGTATCATCGTCTTCCATGCAATAATTAGTCAATGTTTCAATTCATATTTTCATATATTGTTCAATTCCTAGTAAAACATATTATGGAGTTGGAAAAGAAAACGGTCTAAAAATACTTCAGATACAAAGCAATAACGTCTTATCCGCTAGGGTTTTCGTGTATTTTGATTTTGTTTACACTGCGATTTATCAGCAGCAGAATTAGCGCGAGATATTATAATCAGATAAGCAAAACATGTTTCATTAATATTTTCATCACACCTCCCCTCCCTAACTGCGTTGTGTCCGCCAAAAATTACATGTGTCAACACTCCACTGATCCCCTGCGCTATCGCGTAAACAAACATTTTTCCGACGATGATTAAAGGCAAATTACACTTAAAAATAAAAAAAGAATCCAGAACAATAACAATTTATTACCTAACTAAATGTTCGCGATAAATTTGCAATTTATTTCTCACCTTTGTTTACCGTTAAATTTGAGACAAGCTTAGTGAAAACTGATTTGTTTACTTAACACAGAAACAGCAGATGAAAAATTCATTTTACTCACTTTAGAATTTACGTACAAATATTTGTTCACTTTTATTTCGGTTTATTTTATCGGAAATTAAAATAAAAGTCCAAAGCATATTTTACCAAGGTAAAAAATGTGTTTTAAATATAATTTGTTGTATTATAAAGGGGGTGTTTACCATCTAAGTGAAGGTTTTACATGCATGCATGATAATTTTCTTTCGACCGGTGGGATTCCGGCGCCCCGGACGTCCGTCGGGTACTATCCATAGGATGTACTCGGCGAAACTGAGGGATGCTGGCATGTCACGGGAGGAAGCAAAGCATTTGGCGGAAGACAGGGAAACATGGAGGTGCTGCGTGGCGGCCATATGATCCACATAGGGAGCGAATATGGTCAAAGAAGAAGAAGAAGTATTATTTATATCCTTCAATATGAATGTAAATTGCCTGATGTATTTATGTTTTTTTTTTTTAAAGTTTTACTATGTTTCAAATGAGCTTTCAATATAATAAAATGTCGGGCTCTATGGCGCAGCGGCTCAAGTCGTGGGTGAGGTATAGGTGTTACACATAATTACGTTAACGATTTCTAAGAAGCACGTTCAAATGTAATGGAAATTATCATTCATTTATCTATATTCAGATATTTATCTTTTTTACACGGCTGATTTAAATGGATCGTGTACCCTGTATAAAGAGAATTGAAAGTACAGTGGAACCCCCAATTACACTACCCCGAATTACGCGCTGGCTTGAAATATTTGCCGCAAATCCCCCAATAGCACGGTCGCATTCCATTGTCGTTACTACGAGACGGTCGTCTGTGCCGCGCATACAGTCAAATCTTGGCTAATGTCAATATTTTTTTTTTGCAAAACGAAGGGAAATCTTAGGTTTAATTTTTTTGCGGAAAAAACCAAAACCCTAAATTTGTATGAGATTCACACTCCCAATTACACTACCCCGAATAAGACTGTCCCGACATTAGTGTAAATGAGTTTTTTTTGTTTTTTTTTACCATATCCGCTCCCAATGTGGAGCATATGGACTCCTAATGGAGTTTATCTCAACAGAAGTGTTTCTACGAGAACTGCTTGTAACTCAGTTGCTCAAACTCTCTTTTTCCAAAGAGAGTAGGAATAGAAGGAAAGGACTAGGACAGGACTAGTGGTTGGCTAATCGCTCTCGATACGCCCAGTTCATAGGATAGAATGGATGGGAGGGGGGAATTCAAGACATCACATACATCCATGCCTTTGAACAGAAATTTATAAATCGATTGAAAAATCAATTTATAAAACTGCCCGTACTGGGATTCGAAACCGTGACCTCCGTAGCGGTAGCCAACGACCACTCGACCACACAGGCGGCTTTTACTGTCACACATGATAATTTTCTTTTAGAAAAAAGTTGTGCATGTCTGTTCAGTATATAATGTTTGTTAAATACGTTCTTTCCTTTTTTCTAGATATCCTCAGCAGAGCCGTACGCTGTGCACAGAACGTCGCTGCAGCGCCGCTGTCCTCACCAGCTTTATACTCCCTCCTATACTGTGCGCTCCAACATACGTCCTCTTCCACGTTGACGAGGTACGAATCGTCGAGAACGACACTGAGCTATGCCTGTATCACGTAGACACAGACCGCAATGGCACCCTGTATCACGCCAATTTTTGGATACACGCAGTTGTCATAAAACTTCTACCATGCTTTATACTAACCGTCATCAGCTTCTGGCTCATTGATGCACTATATGGAATCAACAGAAGGAAACTTGCGCTGCGAGATTACAACGCGTGCCCAGCTACCGAAAGAAAAGTAACGAAATCAGAAAGAAGGACCGACAGAACAACGAAAATGCTAGTAGCTGTTCTTTTGTTGTTTTTAATTACTGAAATACCTCAAGGAATTTTGGGTTTGATGAGCGGTATCCTTGGAAAATGTTTCTTCTCTACATGCTACAATCTCTTTGGACAGATTTTGGATATCCTCGCTCTTCTGAATGGAGCGATAAACTTCATATTGTACTGTTCGATGAGTAGACAGTTTCGAATGACGTTTGGTCAGCTGTTCAAGCCGAAGATTTTGACAAAATGGCCTGCGAATGGATCGCACACTGAGCCTGCCAGTACTTACGTATGATGTCGTGCAAACAATATTGAAAATACACATTTATTTTTTCAGTGAAAAACAACGCGTTTCATGATGGCAAATGATACAAAATTTGATATAAGTAATTTAAATACTTGTTTTAGTGAATAAATTGTGAAAGTGGATTATGATTGTGATAAATATAAGTAAATTTATAAAACAATGTCCTTATTTTTCTTTCAATTTGAAAAGTTATTTATTATGCTGGTCAAATCCATATTTTTTTGAATAAGCCTAATGATGCCCGTATACCTAATCGTCATCGTCAGAACTGTGCTCGGCCGTCGTCGGCTGAACTCGTCCGATCGAAACGTACGTATGTGAAGAAATGAGAGCGCGTACACTACTACAGACGGCATCGTACGATGACGGCCGTCTCTGACCGATCAACAGACGAATCCGAGCGTGTTGGGATTTGTCGCCAGTCTGCCGGCTGCTTTAGCTGTGTATGACAGAAAATCTAACTGCTACTAACTTCAGGTTGTAATTTACAGACTACTCGGTTAAAACCGGTCGGCCGACAACGGTAGCAGTGAATGCAGATGAACGGCTGAGACTTTACGTCCAAATAGGTCCGACACGAAGTCGGCGGATGATTCGGTTTTGGTGTGCGCGTAGCATAAGTCCATGTTATAAAGAAAGGGTGGCCAAAACGTAAACCGCGATTGCCTGTCGATATGGACACGTCTCTGATGCCCGTCCCGCACGGCTTGTGTGACAAGTAGTTCTTATGATCACCTAACACAGTACTTCCCAAATCGGGGTTCACGACCCCGACCTTTTAGGAATTAACGATACATGACAGTCTGAAATATTATTATTGTTTTTTTTTTATATTTACTAGAAACTTCATTTTTCTGGTCAGAACTTATATCAAATATTATAAAAAAAAAATTACAGTAAATAATACTGTCAATTCCATTCAAAAGTTAAATATCTAATAAAATACTGTTTTTTTTTTAAATATTTTTGTGGTCATCTATATATAATAAATACACGTTTTTTTGTCAGATATTTGCATTGGAACAACTATATATTATATTATTCGAAGATCGCTTTTATTCAGTTATTCTTTACTATATAACCTTTTAAAACAAAATATTGAAAAAGCAACGTCAATGTTA
The DNA here is from genome assembly GCA_030503985.1 of Himalopsyche tibetana. Taxonomy (NCBI): domain Eukaryota; kingdom Metazoa; phylum Arthropoda; class Insecta; order Trichoptera; family Rhyacophilidae; genus Himalopsyche; species Himalopsyche tibetana. The sequence continues at coordinate 300,423 of JAPJYX010000015.1, forward strand.
TGATTGTTATACATAGTTTATGCAAGTGAAATTTCAATACCATTTAAAAGAAATATAAAAAAATACTAATGATATTCAAATTATTGGTAACATTTTTAATTTATGAGCGCCTAAGTAAGGCGTGAGGAACCTGCGGCCTTAAGGCCGCATGCGGTCTTTTGGCTACTCTGGTGCGGTCTTCTGGTCAATTCTGTAGTTTTGCAAATTTTTGTAAATTCATAAATTCCTGGAAAAGGTGCCACGCTGCTGATTTGGGCGAATCCGTAAATTCTTGAGATTTTCGATGTCAAAATCCTTGGAAGACTGGGCTTTAGAAATTGGCATAATTTTTTTTCGGCCAAAGATTTTCTAGTCAATGTTCATTGCGGCCTTATGTCGAATCAGAAAAATGAACGCGGCCTTTTTAGAAGAAAGGTTCCCCATCCCGGGTCTAAGTTAATATATAAATATTTATATCAAGAGAGTTCACTAGTTGAGTGAAACCAGTAAATTAAAATAACAATTATAGTGTAACATATATTAATTCTATTACATAGCGTAATATCTCTCCAAAGAATAATAACAGTACAGTAAAATAATATATATATATTTTAATTTAAGATTTCGACTGAAGGTGCTTGGTGGAATTTCAATATTAAATTTGAATCGTTCAAACTATGTACATTCTCACAAATTTTGTCATTAACGACCCGGGTTTCGCCTTTCGGCATCTTCAGGCATTCAAGCGCACGGATGAACTTGAACTGACGCTTAGTAAATGAAAGTTTCGTGTTTATATAAGATATAAATGCATCACTGAGTCCAAAGCCACTGCTGGCAAAAAGGATAAGCCCATGGGAATGCCAACAGATTTGACTAGTGAGCAGTTTCAAGAATTATATAATTTGTTTGTCGGCAAAGGTTTTATGATTATATGATTTTATGGTTATATAGGGTATAGAAGAGGAGATGTGGGAAAATTTGATATTTCGTTTAAAATCGGAAGATTTTGCAGTTGTGCTTTGTTGATTTCTAACATTTCTTGGAAAAAGAGCTTATGACTGTCCGTATTTGGGTGTAACATTTTTATCCCTTGTTCCTGATTGAACACGTGTCCTTCCGATATTAAGTGATTAGCAAAAGTAGACGTGTCTTTTTTCAATCTAAAGGCTGCCATATGTTCTAAAACCCGGATGTTCAGTGTTCTTTCTGTTTTGCCGATATAAAACTTTGTACAACAAGAGCATTGCAATCTATAAATCCCGGATTTATTTAAGTAATGTATTTTATCTTTATTATTAACTAATAATTTGCCTAAAGAGTTTTTACAGTAAAAAGCAGGTCTTACACTATCAGCTAGCTGTTTTTTAATTTTAAGACTTGTATTTCCTAAAAAAATGATTCTACGCCAATACCTAGTATGATCTATGTCCTTTGACACTATACCTTTAAATAACATTTTTTCTGCAAGTTTAGTTTGTTTTTTTGATAAAAGATTGTCTATAAGAGACATATCGTATCCATGGATACGATATATGATACGATATGGATCTTCTATACCCTATATAACCATAAAATCATATAATCATAAAACCTTTGCCGACAAACAAATTATATAATTCTTGAAACTGCTCACTAGTCAAATCTGTTGGCATTCCCATGGGCTTATCCTTTTTGCCAGCAGTGGCTTTGGACTCAGTGATGCATTTATATCTTATATAAACACGAAACTTTCATTTACTAAGCGTCAGTTCAAGTTCATCCGTGCGCTTGAATGCCTGAAGATGCCGAAAGGCGAAACCCGGGTCGTTAATGACAAAATTTGTGAGAATGTACATAGTTTGAACGATTCAAATTTAATATATATATTTATTTGTAAAAACACATTTAACATACATATGTATTTCCACACACTTTTATACGATTATAGCAAACATAAATGGCTACTTAAGTTATTAATAATGCACTTAAGCATTTGGTGACACAAAAAATCTTGTATTTTCAGTCGGACGAGATTAGTTACAGCTGACGTCACTGACCGTGCTGGTAGCAGCTTGCGCAAATTCAGTTTGCCTCGCTTACTTATGCGCTCTGTTTATTGCAGGCAGTCTTTAAGATTGATGTATATTATAATATGTTAGATTCTCATTGTTTTACGTATACGTAAAATAAATAAAGGCTTTTGTATTTTCTAGCAGCCGATGCGTTTGCTGTTGTATTTTGCCTTTACGATTATATTTATGTTATAATTATAGTAAAAACTTATGTTTGGCTTAGCTACTAATGTAGTACTTATAAGGCTTTCCAATCCCGGGATCCCGGATCCCGTCCAATTTTGTGATCCCGGGATCGTGACCGTACCAATCCCGAGTTTTCGGGATTAACCTTTGTTATGCTATAAATATGCTGCTTAACTATGATTAACTTCGTAGAAAAAAACAGACAATTGTTGAAACAATAAAACAAATATTTGCTTACATTAATTCACTATTTTGTTTATTTTTTATTGTTCAATTATGCAGTGAAACTCCATTTTGTAAAATAAAATATCTAAATTAAGATGGCTGAATGGAAATTCTGTAAAAATTTTGATTACTTTATGTTAATGTGGTTTAATCTAGCTTTTCAGCATTGACGCATAAATTTTCTCATAAGGTATGTTTTCAAAGCCATTTTATGAAACTATAATTTATGAAACTTTTTACTATAGTACATTTAGCATTTATTGAATTGTAAAATTCTGTCAGTAGCAGTTATGTCTGCAGTTTTTATCAGATGTCTTAAATAATAAATATTTTTGTCAGAGACTTCAATGAGTAAGCTATTTGAATTATAATTGGGTAAAAGTTTATAAAATATAACTTCATACTATTCAGAGTAATTCACGTGAAGATAATTGTTGTCTAGTTAATCTTAGCTGGCGTCAATTCGTTTTTTATGTACTAATATTCTAAATATTAAATAGAAAACATTGCGAAATAAAATCCGTCTATAAAAGTCAAAGTAAATATTAAAGCAACAATCTTTATTTGAATAAAATTAATATTTCGATTAAAACATTTTACAAAGTTATAAAGTAAGCACATAATATTACTTATTGAGTTTGGAGAGAAATGGTTTTTACTTTACAAATGAGCAATTTCAAAGTATTACTTTTAGAGTTTTCTTCCCGAATTATTTTAAAATCAAAAAATTTATCCCAAAGATTGAAATATAACTGCAAATTAGTCAGTTATAAAATTAAAATTTGTTTTCAAGTTTTCGAGTATTCACTGAATTATTATAGTTCTTGAGAAATTTTGAATCTGACCGACTCAAAAAGAAAATTAGCTTTAAATTTTATGCAAGATCTTTCTGACTAGATAAGCCCGCAGTTATTCATCTCAAATTTAAAACGAATTCGGTCTAAGTTAAAATGAGAACTTCATAATGAAAACGTCGTTGTAAAAATTATTATGTCCGACTAATGGTTTTATAGCCTCGCTAATGTGTCAATAATGTTCCCCTTTTCCGGTAGTAAAAAAAGATTATACGATTAACAAATTGATCATACTAAAAGAGAGCGTAAATGATCCTCACTGACGGAAATATTACGATATTACAATTTTACGAGTGTTTATATCGACTGATGCCAAAATATGAAATTTAATAACGTGATGATGAAATTATATTACGGAAGCTATTCTGTAAAAAAGTTTACAGTTATTATCAACAAAAGTCCGTGTTTAATACGGGATGAATGAAGGCTATTACAGTTTCAGAATTAATTTCATTACAGTCATATTTATATAGTGTTTTCTTAAATAAAATAATCAACAAGTTTTTCGACCCATCCCAAATATAAACTTTTCAATATTGAGGCATTGTGATCAGTCTTAAATAATATTCTTATGGAGTGACCAATTACTATAACTTCACCTGTAAAATGCCAAGTTAAGGAATGAGGAAATATTTTGAGCGTTGGGGTCGAGACTGGCCAGTGGTAGAGAATTATTATTAATAGAGATAGGCATTGAACAGTCAGTATATGTTAGATCTTCAAATTATCTCAAAATTTCAGTCCAACTATAAAATATAACGCAAATGAATTACGAATAGGAAGACCAACTGACATTCTTATTATATTTCTCAAACGTTTGAAATTGTCAATTGGGTCCCTGAGAACAGTAATTGATCAAACGTTTTGATGATCGGTTTTAGGCGGTAAAGAAAGTGAAAATTGCATTTATATATACATTTGAAAAAAATTCCATAAATGGATTGAAAAATCAATATATTTACGAAACAGTCAATTCCGAGTACCATGCAATAAAATAAATCGATCGGACTAATAAATTGACCATTCAGTTACGGCATCAGAAACAATGTCAACAAAATTTTGGAAAGATTCGGTTTTACATAAAAAAACATGTTAAATAAAAGTGTTTTATTTTAATGAAGCGATGGGAAAAAGCTCGATTAATTGACTAAGCACACTGCATCAAAATTTCATTGCAGTTAATTGTAGTCTTTCAGAACATTTCCGCCCCATGTTCTCGGAAAATTATCCCCCACGCCCAACAATTAAGTTATTATTTCAGCTGCTTACTCGCTACTCATGCGTTAGACACCATCCTGTCGCTCACAATTAATGTTCGGAAGAAAATTGAGCAAAACAAACGACAGGTAACTAAATAATCATCGCGAAAGAAATCAAAACTGTTCATAGAGGAAATCTATCGAACAAATATTGATTTTCTACCATAATTTATAAAATGTACTAAAACTATTTTGCGTGCCGTGGCGTAGCGGTTAATGTTGTTGGCTTCCGTGACGTATCTCACGCGTTCGATTCCCATTACGAACTGAATTTTTTCAATCGATTCATCGATTGTTTTTCAAAGGCATATTGGTGATGTCTAAATATTCTCTCCCATTCATCCAATCCGTAAAAAACGTGGTGCAGCGAGAGTGATTGCTTAATCACCAGTCTTGCCCTAGCGCTATCCTCCTTTCCCTACTTATAAAAAAAATTGAACAACAGACTTTTAACGATATAAAATCACTATTTTAACAATAAAGGTTTTTAAGAGCAACAGAAACCGTAAGGTTATTTATTGATCTTTGAATTTTTTTTTTCAGTTAGTGACTTCTTACACTAAGCCGGCAGTATGCATTATTTGGATGATTACGTCATTGGAAATAGGACAGAAATATAAACTGTATTTTACAAAAAAATATTAAACTCACACCCTCATTTTTTTTGTTCTACTTGTAATATGTTTGGAGTATTCAAAAACCTAGTTTGAAGCTCTTATTCAAATTTCACAATTTAAAAAGTTTAATAGAATAAATATATACGAATCTCAAAATCACTATTAAAATCGTTCATAAATTCTATGAGACCTTAATAAATTCAAGATATATTTTTTTGTTCATACCGTAAACAAGATTGATTTTTTAACAAAAAAGTGAACATTTTTATGTGAAAAAATAAGTCACATTAAAAGTATTCACAGTCAATACTCGGTGAAAATGTATTATATTCCAAAAATAAAACAATTTTTAACATTTATTTAATGCAAATGTTTCTGAAATAATGAGAATTTAATTGAAAAAACAATCACACCCGATATACAGTATCTCTTTCGTAAGCTTTAAAGCTCTAGCATGTGCGGTTAGAAACTCGTAAGATTACAATACTTTCTGCAGAAGGATGTATTATACAGTGCCTTTTGTTTTATCTCAGTAACATAAAACTTTAATTAGGATTTTTATTTGTATAACCATCGTTGGTTACACTTTGTAAACAAAAACTTATATATCGACGAAAGTTCTAAAAGTATTTTGTGTTTTTAAAGCCAACAATTCTAAAAAAACTCGACTGGTAAAGTTTGATCGTTGAGAGCAGCTTTAGAAGAACATTTTTATATTAAAAATATAGGAATTTGTCAGCTTTTAGCGGCTTTGTACAAGAATTTAAATCTTAAACTTTTATTCGACCGTCTTTTGAATGTTCATTCAAAGAGAGGCTCAACTACTTTTTTATTTATCATAACGTACCTTTCCTTAAAATTCCGGGTCCATAAAAACCTTTTACGCTGTATATTTAAAGTCTCTTTATACACAATGTTCAATTTAGTTATGTCAATCATTCTTATACAAACATTGTATTTTACAACTTTGGAAGACGTATTCTCGGTGAAGGTTGTACCGGTCTTAAGCATTGCAAAAAATGAATAAAAACACATTCTTATTATTTTTTGTCATGTACATTATATCTAAAAAAATTAAAAGACGACAAAGAAGAAAACCGAGGTTATCGCAATTATTTTTAAACTTTAGATGATGTTTGAAAAAAATTGGTCTAGTTTTCAATTATATACTAAACCAGGTGTGGGGAACCTGCAGCCTTTTGGCTACTCTGGTGCGGCCTTCTGGCCAATTTTGAAATTCTGTAAATTTCTTTGGAAGACCTAAAAAAAAATTCAATGTTAAGTCAAGAGAAGAAAAGTTTCCCCACCTCTGTTCTAAGCCATAGAATTACACGTTAACAGCAAATAATTCAAATATTGGTCACTATCAAATGCAGCTAGACATACCATTATTATCTTGTATAAGACTTGATCTTCAATGCTCTACACATAATCAAATATATCGATTGATTGTTCTTAATGGCACATAATTAGTGTGATCGTGATGTCATAAATTGGATCGTGCCGCTAATACGTAAAAATTTTAAGAATATATCTTTGTATGTTTCGAGTCCTGCTCATGAGAAATCGAAACATTTTTGAAAAGTTATTTTCCAAATAATTACTCTATAATTTTAAACAACTGGATGATAAAATAGAGTAAAGAACAATTCCATTTGACACTTATCTCTCATTCAATAGATGATATGTCACGTATGTGGTTTTTCTACTCTAACTTAATCACTATACACTGAACTCCATTTTTACACGTTTTCGAAATAACACGGTAGATAAAAAGAGAAAAAAGGAGAACATTCATTTAACAATGCGTAACAGTAATTTGGAATTTCCTACATCCTTCGCATGTACTTACTACTCAGTAGTCAAGTGATGAAAGCGATGTCGTATCAATTGTATATAAACCGGTTCGTCTATTGTCTCATAGTGATAGTGAATATTTTTTGTTACCTTTGATTTTGTTAAAGTATTTTAAAAATAAAATAAGCAATAATGAATTTTGTTTTTTGATATTCTAAATTGATTTTTATACAAGGAAACCTATCGACCATATTTTTTTCATTTTAGTATATTTCTATACGTTTTTTTACACTGTATTGCATGGAACGTATCTACCATGTAAATAGGGAATTCAGTGTTCTTCTTTCTGTGTTTTTAAACTTGCAGTGAAAAGAATACTTTTACATCATTTTATTCGTCATATACTAAATCATTCTTCGCTCATTATTTTAAAAAGGTTAAATAGAAAAACAAGAAAAGTAAATTTAATATTTTTATCGTAAAAAAGTACAATACTTGAGGCCTATGCGATAATTGGACACTGTGTTATGAAAAATAAACAAAGATAATGTTAAAGAGAATCTTTTGAATATTTTCAAAAATTGTTATATTAATATAATGAAATACAGTTTGGAAAAAAGCTCAACATTGTAAGCTCAACGTTGAACTTGTTTCAAAACAGGAAAGCGATTGTTTGAATTCCTGCAAACTTTTCCATGTCTTGTAAAACTTTCATTTCTTTATAATACAATATAAGTTTATTTGTAGGATATAAATTTGCGTATTTTTATTTTTGTAACATGTGTAAATATTGTCGAGAAGATGTTTTCTGCTCACGCATTTCTTCATGAAAATAAAAGCTTAAAATATGTTGTTTTTATTGTGAAGTGTTTGATGAAATGTTTACGAATATTAGTGTGCCAAATATAATTTGATTTATATTATATAATTATTTTTTAAATATAGTATAAACTGCTATGTATATGCATTTGTGTGTACATCTAAAAATTAATATTACTTACGCTATAAATTATATTTAACTTGGCCAGAAATAGTTATGACACGTCATTGGTTCTTATATATAGTATTTGATTTGAACGAAATTTACAATGACCGCTGCTTGTAAATTATTATTATTAATTAATTAAAATTATGTGATTGTTTTATACTGACCTTTTCTCGAGTCATATTCGTTCCCAGTGAGTATCTATTATGAACTCCTTTCCAGTATAGGAAAACATAAAACTATCATTAAGTTATTAACTCTAGTAATGTATCACTTTGTCAAAATTTCCCAAATTTTAATTATGTTTGTAATTACTTGACTTCAGTCAACACTTGAAATTTATCAATCTTTGATTGAATGATTTTTTGAATTATATGTTAGAGATGTTATTCATTTTAATTTTGTCTAATTATAGAATCGCTTATACTGTGTTTTGCAACTTCTTTTTAATGTCAATTGTTGTTTATAACTTTTCTTTTAAATTTTATTTTTGTATAAATAGCTCTGTATAATTATATTTCTTACCAGTCGACAATGCTTGCAATGAGCGAAACCAGTCCTGAACTTTTAAATAAAGTGGAATAAAGTACAAAGGAATATTGTGTTTTTATTAAGAGATAAAAGAATAAGGCTAGGACAGAATTAATTGCAAGCTAATCGCTCGAGGGCTGCATTAGGTTTGGAATAGGATGGGCTAGAAGAGTGTTTTTGACACCACAGACAACAATATCTTCTAACAGAAATCCATAAATCATTTATGAAACTATCCGTACTGGGATAGAACCCGGGAGCACAAAAGCCGAAGCCAACAACGTTGACCACTAGACTATGCAAACTGGTTAATATGTACTAGCTTTTTTTATGTTTTCAATGATTAATAATTTTTTTAACTAACGTATGCTAATTTATTTACTATTTTATCGAAGTAGATGTCACAGCCGAGTTGTGAACGCTGTTAAGGCTTTCATTCCTTATTTACGAATACCTGCTTCTTTTATTTATGAATTATTCTTATAAACGAACTAAGCTTTTGTATCTTCCTACAACTCTTGATCCGATCCTAACAACGGGATGGAACAAGAGTGACAAGCTAGCAACTGTTGCCTTAACCCAAAGTCAACCTGATTTTACTTACCTTCTACAAAAACAAATGAGTGAGCCGAGAGTGGAATTGCAGAAAAAGCCTATTTGTGATTTTGCTAACTTTGTTTTGTGATTAAAGTAAAAATATGATTAAATTTTACAAGATATTTTTCTGAATATCATTGTGAGAAATGAAGATTAGTTAAAGTCACCGTCATGCAAAGCACTGATTATAGAAAAACGAAGCTTTTCGTCTATAGATTTGTAACATACTAAACTAAATAATATTTGATTAAGTAATAGTGCAATTTTATTTGTAAAGTGTATTCATTATTAAAACAAATACCTGTGCTTATATGTAAATATTATGTATCTACTTACTTACGTTAACCTACTTGTTTATTTTTACTTAATGAAATATACACATTTCATACACAAGCTGTTTTATTTAGAAAACAAAACATTTTTTTTCACTTAACATTGAAGTAAGCAGGACTGCTGGGAGCTGAAGCGATTCTTCGCACGCAGAAGTCTGATGCTATAAAAATAAATGGTACAATTACATATTATGATGTATATCTTAAGTACCGATTAATGAAACTATCTGCTCGGAATTAAGTCGTTAAGAAGAGTAAACAGATGAAACTTTACACTTGTATGACTTAATGCGAAACTTGTTTCACTTCTCATGATACTGAATACATCGCAAAATTTTCACGTGTATAAGTATATTTTTTTATCCGTTGGGAGCGGACTCCCAACGTAGAGCAAATGGTCTCCTAATGGAGGTACTTCTAAATAAGTTTTTTACGAGAACTGTTTGTTCCTCAGTCGCTCAACTTCTCTTATTCAAAGAGAGGTTGGAATAGAAGGATAAGACTAGGACAGGTCTAGTGGTTAGGTAATCACACTCGCAACATCCAATTATTAAAGGATCGGAAAGATTGAAATCACAAACACCCATGCCTTTTAACAGAAATTGATAAATCGATCGAAAAATCGATCAGTTGACAATGCTCGCCATGAGCAAAACCGGTCTTGACCTTAAGAAATAGTTGGAGATAAAGTGCAATGGAATATTGTGTTTTTTCTTAAAAAAACAGAGCTTAAATTTTATTATAACCATGCTCTATTTGAAAGATATTTACATTTTTTTAACCATGTCCGCTCCTAATGTGGAGCATATGGACTCCTAATGGAGTTTATCTCAACATAAGTGTTTTTACGAGAACTGCTTGTTACTCAGTTGCTCAACCTCTCTTTTTCCAAAGAGAGTAAGGATAGGAGGATAGGGCTAAGACAGGATTAGTGGTAAGCTAATCGCTCTCGATACACCCCGTTCATAGGATAGGATGGGTGAGAGGGGAGAATTCAAGACATTACATACGTCCATGCCTTTGAACAGAAATTCATAATCGATTGAAAAATCAATTTATAAAACTGTCCGTACCGGGATTTGAACTCGGGCCCTCCTTTGCAGAAGCCAACAACGTTGACCACTCGACCACACAGGCGGCGAATGAACAACTTATTAAAAAGAATTGAATGGCGAAAGCTGAAATAGCTATCAAAGCATAAACATTATTAAAAACTTTAGAACTAAAATACGTTGATATTTTTACCCTATAACATGAACAAGTATTGTGTTTTTGAAGAGTGGGTTTTCGGTACGGCCCTGCTGATGGATATTATTCAAGTATCAAAGTACGCACGAGAAACATATTACAGAAAAATACGAAAATACCATAACACCGTCATTTTGATCCATTAAACGAGCATTAGTTTTATTTAGCAGCTGAGTGTACAACAAAGTGAGAGGTAACAGCCAGAGATTTATTTCAACTGGCCGACGCCGACGCCTAGCGGCGCTCGAATTTCGGCGTCGGTAAAATGAAATTCGCACACGAGTGCACCTGACGACTGACAGGCGCTTAAAAAATTCTAATGCTAAATATTATGAAGTAAATCAATCGAAAAACATTGCTTACTGTAATATTATTAAATAAAGCGGTATTAATGCGCGTTTGCAAGATTTTCTTACCTTTCATTTGCATTTAATATTAGCTTACATATTTAATTAGTGCATTAAAGAACATAAAAAAGTAAATCAAACAACTTATTTTACTTTAAAATCTTTAAAACTATCGAAAAAATGCGTAGTAAAAAAGGAGTCATCCCATTACATAATATTATTGTAATAGTAAAGACCCAAAGCTTCCACCTTACATGTTTTAACAGAGGTAAAGAGCCAGATAATCATTTTTTTTTTAGAAATAATCACCGTTTACTTTATGCTTTACTTTACTAATATTATTTGAAAACCGTCAGTCATGGAGAGAGCAATCCTCCTATATTCTTCTGTGTTGCAGTCCGTGATGAAACTTGGCCGCCTTTATTAGTCTCCTCCACTTTCCTACGTCAATCGCTGATCACCAGTACTCCCAAGTCATGTCATGTCCCAACTGTAGAATATTGCTTAAACAGAAATAAGTACAATTAAAAAAAAACCTTTTAAGATATATCTTAGGATAGACGATATTCAGAGTTATTCTTCGTTAATAATCTAATATATAAAAAATAATGCTTGTTTGTTCATACTTTATGCGTTGCCATACAACTCATCTGTTTGCAATAAAACTTTAGCAAACTTTTTACTTGAACTTCAGGGAAGGTTATAAGAATAGTAAAACTAACTGTCGCTTGCTGTAGCCCAGTTGGTTAAAGCTTGCTATACCGATCACGCAGGTCTGGGTTCGATTCCCGGTCAGATAACAGTGAATTTGAGAATTATTCAATTCAAAGTTGTGATCGAAGACTGGGTGTTTGTGATGTCAATTCACATCGTTTCCTCTCCTTCCATCTTTCCGATCCTTTAATAACTGGGTGTAACAATAGCGATTAGCCAACCACTAGTCCTGTTCTAGCCTTATCCTTCTTAACCTACTACTCACATTGAAAAAAGTGAGATTTAGCGACTGAGTAACAAACAGTTCTCGTAGAAAAACTTCTATTGAGATACCTCCATTAGGAGGCCATATGCTTCATATTGGAAGCGGACATGGATTAAAAAAAAACTAACTTACAGTGGGCTTTATTTATACAAATCATTGTCTGTATGTCTGTTATACAGTTCATTTTGACAACGTATGCTTGCACTTGCGCGAAGGCTAAAGTACAATAGGTGGCACGTCTGTCGTACCATATACAACCGGCATCAAACGTCACATTTCAAACAAAGAGACAAAAATAAAACATGCACTTTAATAAACACAATTAAAATACTTTCTTTCATTGAGTGGTATTGCAACGCTTACTGGGAACCGGCTAGTAAATAATAAAATAAAGGCTACATACTTTACTTAATAAAATATATTGGTTTGAAAACAGTTTTTACCGACTACCTTTTCGCCGCGGGCCGGCTGTTTTAAACCAGTCACCTGTACATGATCAAATTTGATGTAGATAAATTTGCGGCATGCGTAAAATATGCCTGTCGCAACATGAGCCCGATTTGTTTAGGCATGTTTATGTTTCCATTACAGTGGAAGGATTAAACAAAGGTATTCATATAAAATGACGGGCATAATTAACAAGGCCGAGAGAGCAACATGACTATAATGATGATTATATCATCGTTAAAAAATTGCAACAAATAAAGTTCTACGCGAATGGACTATTAATGTCGCTGTTAGCTATTTCAGTAATAACATATTATAAATTGGAAAAACAGTGTTTTAGTTCTACAAATATTATTTTATGTATTATATATTTGATAGTTATTTCGGCGTACGTCATTATCAAAACATTATTAATTTATAGCAATTTACGTTGATTAATCCCATACTTGTTATCGTATCAAGAAACACTGAAGTCAAAGTAACAAATATAATAATATAATTTGATGTATAATTTAGGATAACAGACTATAATATTATGTATCTATTCTAAGCCACTATACAAAGATGAGTTAATGTAAGTTTAAGCATATGTAGTTCTGAAGAAGGCAAACGCCGAAATAGCTATTAACTATATATAAAATTATATTTATGGCAGTGGTGGGCTGCCAAAATGCTAACAAGAGGTTCGGTTAACATAAGAGATATTCGCGGTGTTCCACATAATTATCACTGTAATAGGATAATTCGCAATCTATATATTAATAGCCGATAATGTCCGTCTGAGTGTAAGGACGTCCTCGACCTTCCAGTCTCCACTTTTTTAAATAAAATAAAATCTATAATAATCACTTTTTACTTTTCACTTTTCACAAATGTGTGCGTACTGATGTCATCGGGTCTTTTTCTTCTTTTACGAAATTTATTTGTTAGCGTATTTGAAAATTATTTGAATAAAATATATATACTACGAAAAATGATTGTTAGCAAACGTGAACATTATTCCAAAAATTCAATAATTTGCAATTTAAAAACTGCAGGGCTGTCGATATATGCGCCGAGGTCGATTTATGGTACTATGAAAAATGATTGTTAGCAAACTTGAACATTATTCCAAAGATTTAATAATTTACGAAATTTCTGCTACTACGAAAAATGGTTGTTAGCAAACTTCAACATTATTCCAAAAATTAAATAATTTACGAAATTTCTGCTACTACGAAAAATGGTTGTTAGCAAACTTGAACATTATTCCAAATATTAAATAATTTACAATTAAAAAACTGCAGGGCTGTCGATATATGCGCAAAATTAAATAATTTACGAAATTTCTGCTCCTACGAAAAATGGTTGTTAGCAAACTTGGACATTATTCCAAATATTAAATAATTTACGAAATTTCTGCTCCAACGAAAAATGGTTGTTAGCAAACTTGAACATTATTCCAAAAATTCAATAATTTACGAAATTTCTGCTACTACGAAAAATGGTTGTTAGCAAACTTCAACATTATTCCAAAAATTAAATAATTTACGAAATTTCTGCTACTACGAAAAATGGTTGTTAGCAAACTTGGACATTATTCCGAAAATTCAATAATTTACGAAATTTCTGCTACTACGAAAAATGGTTGTTAAACTTTATTCCAAAAATTGAATATTTTACGAAATTTATGCTACTACGAAAAATGGTTGTTAGCAAACTTAAACATTATTCTAAAAATTAAATATTTTACGAAATTTCTGCTACTACGAAAAATGGTTGTTAGCAAACTTAAACTTTATTCCAAAAATTCAATAATTTACGAAATTTCTGCTCCTACGAAAAATGGTTGTTAGCAAACTTAAACTTTATTCCAAAAATTCAATAATTTACGAAATTTCGGCTACTACGAAAAATGGTTGTTAGCAAACTTAAACTTTATACCAAAAATTGAATATTTTACGAAATTTATGCTACTACGAAAAATGGTTGTTAGCAAACTTGAACATTATTCCAAAAATTAAATAATTTACGAAATTTCTGCTACTACGAAAAATGGTTGTTAGCAAACTTGAACATTATTCCAAATATTAAATAATTTACAATTAAAAAACTGCAGGGCTGTCGATATATGCGCAAAATTAAATAATTTACGAAATTTCTGCTCCTACGAAAAATGGTTGTTAGCAAACTTGGACATTATTCCAAATATTAAATAATTTACGAAATTTCTGCTCCAACGAAAAATGGTTGTTAGCAAACTTGAACATTATTCCAAAAATTCAATAATTTACGAAATTTCTGCTACTACGAAAAATGGTTGTTAGCAAACTTCAACATTATTCCAAAAATTAAATAATTTACGAAATTTCTGCTACTACGAAAAATGGTTGTTAGCAAACTTGAACATTATTCCAAAAATTCAATAATTTACGAAATTTCTGCTCCTACGAAAAATGGTTGTTAGCAAACTTAAACTTTATTCCAAAAATTCAATAATTTACGAAATTTCGGCTACTACGAAAAATGGTTGTTAGCAAACTTAAACTTTATACCAAAAATTGAATATTTTACGAAATTTATGCTACTACGAAAAATGGTTGTTAGCAAACTTGAACATTATTCCAAAAATTAAATAATTTACGAAATTTCTGCTACTACGAAAAATGGTTGTTAGCAAACTTGAACATTATTCCAAATATTAAATAATTTACAATCAAAAAACTGCAGGGCTGTCGATATATGCGCAAAATTAAATAATTTACGAAATTTCTGCTCCTACGAAAAATGGTTGTTAGCAAACTTGGACATTATTCCAAATATTAAATAATTTACGAAATTTCTGCTCCAACGAAAAATGGTTGTTAGCAAACTTGAACATTATTCCAAAAATTCAATAATTTACGAAATTTCTGCTACTACGAAAAATGGTTGTTAGCAAACTTCAACATTATTCCAAAAATTAAATAATTTACGAAATTTCTGCTACTACGAAAAATGGTTGTTAGCAAACTTAAACTTTATTCCAAAAATTCAATAATTTACGAAATTTCTGCTCCTACGAAAAATGGTTGTTAGCAAACTTAAACTTTATTCCAAAAAATCAATAATTTACGAAATTTCGGCTACTACGAAAAATGGTTGTTAGCAAACTTAAACTTTATACCAAAAATTGAATATTTTACGAAATTTATGCTACTACGAAAAATGGTTGTTAGCAAACTTCAACATTATTCCAAAAATTAAATAATTTACGAAATTTCTGCTACTACGAAAAATGGTTGTTAGCAAACTTGGACATTATTCCAAAAATTCAATAATTTACGAAATTCCTGCTACTACGAAAAATGGTTGTTAGCAAACTTGAACATTATTCCAAAAATTCAATAATTTACGAAATTTCTGCTCCTACGAAAAATGGTTGTTAGCAAACTTGAACATTATTCCAAAAATTCAATAATTTACGAAATTTCTGCTACTACGAAAAATGGTTGTTAGCAAACTTAAACTTTATTCCAAAAATTGAATATTTTACGAAATTTAAGCTACTACGAAAAATGGTTGTTAGCAAACTTAAACTTTATTCCAAAAATTCAATTATTTACGAAATTTCGGCTACAACTAAAAAATGGTTGTTAGCAAACTTAAACTTTATACCAAAAATTGAATATTTTACGAAATTTATGCTACTACGAAAAATGGTTGTTAGCAAACTTAAAAATTATTCCAAAAATTAAATATTTTACGAAATTTCTGCTCCTACGAAAAATGGTTGTTAGCAAACTTGAACATTATTCCAAAAATTCAATAATTTACGAAATTTCTGCTACTACGAAAAATGGTTGTTAGCAAACTTAAACTTTATTCCAAAAATTCAATAATTTACGAAATTTCGGCTACTACGAAAAATGGTTGTTAGCAAACTTAAACTTTATTCCAAAAATTGAATATTTTACGAAATTTATGCTACTACGAAAAATGGTTGTTAGCAAACTTGAACATTATTCCAAATATTAAATAATTTACGAAATTTCTGCTCCTACGAAAAATGGTTGTTAGCAAACTTGAACATTATTCCAAAAATTAAATAATTTACGAAATTTCTGCTAACTATAAAAATAAAATAAATTAAAATAAAATAAAATAAAATAAAATAAAATAAAATAAAATAAAATAAAATAAAATAAAATAAAATAAAATAAAATAAAATAACATAAAATAAAATAAAATTAAATTAAATTAAATTAAATACCATAAAATAAAATAACATAAAATTAAATTAAATTAAATACTATGCAACAAAAATCTCACGTTGCTGGGCAACGGGCTTACAGCTAGTAATTATGAAATCAATTGAATGTCACTGAATATGTTTTTATTATGGAAAAATATACTATTATATAAATTTTAAAAAAACTATTGATGTTTTTTAGTATGCACCCAAAATAAATGTATATTATTTCGTACATCAGTCTTTTGTTTCAAAACACATACACCATCTACAGCAATTACTGTTGATCTGAGAATATTTTGTTTACTTTAACAAGGAGCTCGCGCGAGCCCCCCTGAGCCCCCCTCCAGCCCACTGATTTGTGGAACTAAAATACATTGCTATTTTTTCACCATATTACAATGGAATTAGTTCTATCAAGTAAATTTCAATTAAATCAATCTGTGTCATCATTCACAATGCAAAAATATATTATACTTGTAAAGGGTATTTGGCACGTTATATTGTAACCTTTTTAAATTTAGGTTTTGCTCTTTTTATCCTTAAAAAACCAGCCTAATAAATAATCAGTAATGCAGGAAATATTCAAAAAAATATTACAGACGAAATAATTTTCGTTTTATGTATGATATGTACCTTCGAGCAGCTAGTTTATTTATTTTAATTCTTGATAAGAAACAAATTGTTTCTGATGTAGTGTTACATAATGCAAAGCGAGTCTCTTTCAACTTTCTCTCAGAGATATTTGCCATTATTGTAAATGTTTAAAAGAAAGTTTCCGAATACTACGCCGGAAGTCTCAGTCTTCTATGAAATAAGCCAATATAGTTGTTGATGTTTGTCTTCACATTAAAGCAGAATTTAATTTTGGTTGCGTGTAGCATTCACAAAATAATCGTGGACTTTATGACCTTTCCTTTGCTAAGGTATTATTTAATTTCAACCAAATTTAGTGCTAAGCCAGTATGGTTCAGAAATGTTATGGGTCACGGTTATAAATTATTTGTTCATGTCAAGTTTGCTTTAAACATTTAAACTTTTCAATTGGATGCGTTTGAATACATTGGCGTGTTGAAACATTCACGGGTTTCAAATGTTAGTAACTTTATAGGTTAATTAATAATCTTTGAGTGTCTCTCATTTTGCATATTACTGCATAAGCATGAAGAAAAACACATAAAACAATTTAATATTAAAAGCAGTAGTAAAAAAAATACCAAAGAAGTCAAATAAGTAAGCTCTGGCAAACTCTATTTTAATACATAAAAAAATAGCATTCGTCGAAACTCATCACGTCCGTTAAAACTTTCCCTAGTGGCATCCCCATTGGCAGGTTCTACACCTTATAACCAACACACTACCCTTTATTAGGTTTTGTTACAAAATATTATACCGCCTAAATTAAATACATTTTAATGGAACAGAAAAGAACAGAAATGATTGTAATAAAAATAATAAAACATTTTTAGTACTTTTTCCACATAAAATTTATTAGATCAGGACCGGTTTCGCTCATCGCGAGCATTATCAACTGATCAGTTGATAATGCTCGCGATGAGCGAAACCGGTCCTGATCTAATAAATTTTATGTGGAAAAAGTACTAAAAATGTTTTATTATTTTTATTATAATGCCATTCCACCAAGTATTGACAGTGAACACCTTAAAAGTGAGAAATGATTGTTTTATTAATCATTTCCGCGCCCGATGTGAAACGTATGGACTCCCAATGGAGTTGATCTTAACAGAAGTGCTTCTACAAGAACTGCTTGTTACTTAGTTGCTCAACCTCTCTTTTTTTCAAAGATTAATCATATAATGATAGTGCTAGTACATGACACGTGGTTGGATAGTTGGTCTCGCTGCGCCCCGTTTTAAGAATAAGATAATTTCTTTTCATAACATCATGAATAAAAATTTATAAATCAGTTGAAAAATCAATTATATTATAAAAAATGGCCGTACTGGGATTCGAGCCCGTGATCTCCCTATCCAAAGCCAACGACGTTGACCACTCGAATACGCAGCCATTTGGATGACTGAAGAGCATAAAATTATCGAGTTCAATGTGACGTAAAACAGTATTTGAAAATGAGTTTTATATATCAGTATATTGTTTTTTATGTCACATTTTAAAACAATTTGTCCCTCAAATCATTACAGTATATTATTATTTATTAAATCATTTTATTGCTTTCATTCATTTGTATATTTTGGTTATTTATTCATATTTGTATGTCAAAACCTGCGCCCTTTTGTCTACAATACAAGAATTATAATTTATTGTTTTTATTCATTTTCAAAATAATGTCCTCAGAATTTCAGGTAAACCTATAGAGGTTTTTTAAATGCGGCATTTCAAAATGATAAATTTCCATTCCATGAGCTGGCCTATTGTATAAACAGAGTATTGAAAACAGGTAATTAAAGGAATGACGAGTTATCAAAAAAATATAGGTGTATCGTTATTGTTGTGAAACTTATAAAATAACGTAAATAATAACATGCCGTGTATTTTTTAATTGACCTAAATAGACTTTTGGTACGCGATGTTGCAGTGTATAATTTTACGGTGAAAATATTTGGAGATCGTATAAATATTTAAAAACGATTTTAAAATGTATTTTAATGCTAATCGTGTAAATGTTTACACGGTTTAATTCGTGTTAATCGAACGTCACAATATTTTTATTTATTATTTGCACAAATCATTGAAACATACATTTTAAATGAAAAAAAACCAATATTTCATCAATGTTATGATACACGATAAAAAGAAACAATAAAAAAACATCACGAGCATTATCAAATACTCAGTTGGTATTAGAGCATCCAATCGGAGATTTCAAATTCCTCGGTGAGCTAAAAAAAAAACGAGGTTCTGTGAGAATCCAAGGAAAAAGTATAACGAATTGAAGATTTCAAATTCCACGGTGAGAAAATCTCAATCCCGGGATCCCGGGATTCAAAATTAATCAATCCCGAAATCCCGGGATTGGATACCCTAGTTGGTACGCTGTTACATCTTACTATGGAAAGAAGCATATTTTTTTGTTTATTATTATAATATATTTTTATTAAGACTAATTACAATTTATGACCAAATAAATATGTTAACCTTTAGAGGAGTATGGACGTACTTTTAACTTAACACAACAGTGTGTCTGTGAGCATACATATGCTTCAAGTATGATTTACATATGTTAATTGGAAACAAAGTCTCACAATTGTCATGTAAAAAAAAGCTAGCTATGTAAAGTAAGGTCAGTATAGATCTATTCACTCCTCTAAAGGTTACTAAAGGTAACTGTATTTATAAAAATATTTTACCAAATCAAGTACATAGCATCATTTAATTTAATCTTTCCCTTTCCATTTTAAAATCGGTATTTATTTACGTAATATTAATCTTGTTTTGCCATTTTAATTTTGTCTTAAAAATATTATATTTATATTGACATCTTCAAAGTTCAAGACTGTCATCAATTTTCATTAAATCTAAAAGACAGTATAAGGCTTAATATTTCGAGGTGAGTGTCTCATAATCTGTTTCCTTTGAGTCTACAGATATAAATGTTATTCCTTCGAGAAGCGCGTATAAAGAGTAGCAATCATCTCTCTCTATTAGCAAACTAAAAGTAAGGGGTGATAAGATATATAGACAATTCCTCATTTTTTTTTATTATTAATTGGTCATTATATATACATTTATTTATTTAAATGTATATATAATGGTTATTCATACGGAATTTTAAACAAAAATATGCATAGTAGCTTATACATAAAATTTGGAATTTGAAATTAAGTAATTAATTACACTACTAAACTAAGGGAACATATTAAATGGTCAGAGTTTAAATCAATTTTTGGTCAGAATTTAAATTAACTTTTGTTCAGAATAAAATTCAATTTTTGGTCAAAATAAAAATATGAACGGTCGGAATAAAAATATTATACGGTTAGATTTTTATAACCACTTTGGTAAGGTTAAGTTAGGTTAGATTTTTTTTTATTTATGACTATTTTATATACATTCTGACCATTAATTATTTATTCTGACCTCTGTACACTTATCGACCGAATGACTTAAGAACAATGTGATCAAAATTATGACCGAAACTGTATTAAAATTCAGACCGAAAAAATACAAGCTCTAAAATAATGAATTTATCTTGAATTAGATAAATAATACAATACAATGTATGAGTTCAATTTAATATTGAGTTTCATAGCTATTTGAAACATATCAATGTTCCCCTCGTTTCATTGAATCAAATGCACACCTATTATAAGCTTTCAATGTTTTTCTCTGCGTACCGACATAATTTAAATGCATGACGTATCTTAAATATTGTTTAATTGAATAATGTAACTTATCGATGGACAGTGATGATTTTGTAAAAATTTCGTTGTGGACAACAAAAATAAAACTTCTCTTCTTTTTTCCCTTGACCTTATCCACTCCCTATGTGGTGCATATGGCCATCATGCGGCGCCGCCATGGATACCTGTCAGCCACTAATTGTTTTACTTCTTCGTATGACACGAAAACATCCTTTAGTTCCACCGTGTACATCCCAAGAGCAGTACCTGACGGTCTTCTAAAACGTTGAAAACCCACTGACCAGAAGAGGAAGCAAACAGAATTGAGACTCTTCGAAGATATTTGCAGGACGTGACTAACGTGGCCCAGTCAATTCTGTCGCTCTATGATCACTAATTTATTAAGCCATTGATACTCAACCTATTCTTTTGGCCGTATGCCGGTTTTTGCTACATTAAGTGGGCCGTAGCATATTAATAGTAATACGTTAACACAGTGACGTCACATAAATGATAGTACATAAAAATACTAATGTATCCAAAATATTCAATAATTTACGTAAATCTTTGCAAACATTACCAAATGGTCGAAACAGCTTTTTTGTTTTGGATCATACATTCAATATTCACAGGTTGAGTACCGCAGCACCCGTTGTTTTTGCTGTGATCAAATCATGTGTCACAATGACACAATTTTCTAGAAGGCAATTAGAGTTAAATATTTACGGTTAAGTCATTACCATTGTTGTCATCTATTGGCAAGAAATGCGCCTCCATATAATATTACACATGGACCAACGTGCCCCGTGTAGCAATGCACTCTGTCTTCCCCAAGGCTATTTGATACAGGTAACTTATATTTTTTCATGTTTGTTGTAATATTGAGGTTATGCTGGGAAGCGTGAAAATAACGATTAACAGAGCCTCGTTTGTTATTTATATTTAAATAAATATGCTTCCATGTCACACGAACTATGAAGTACAATAGATAAGCGTGGCTGGATAGTAAGTAACTCAGTAAAGGTACACATTCATATTTAAACACACATACGGGTACAGAAAATATTTTACAAGAAGCGACAATTCACCTCGGTCACTCTGGTTAAGAGATAAAGCTTTACGTCGTAAGTTTGACTCAATTGCGGGGATAGCAGTTCTGAACGTTGATTAAAAACATTAAAAGTGGGAATTACTTTTTTTTCTCCATTTCCGCTACCTAGTCGGAGCATATGGCCACCACATGATTCTTTCAAGATTCTATGTCCCCCGCCAGTCTTCTTGCTTCCTCCCATTACATTCCAGCGTCCCGTAGCTCCGCCGAGTACATCCTATAGATGGTCATCAGCGGCCTTCCACGATGGCGGAATCCATCCGGTTGGTAGAAGAGACCAGCAGAATTCAGGATTTCTTGTGGCATCCGCAGCACATGTCCAAGCCAGGTCCATCGTCGCTTTTTTACTTTGGACGTAATTGATGGCTGCTTATTACGTTCTCTTATCTCCGTGTTTCTGGTGAAGTCAAACCACCGCACTCCCAGTATTCGTGCGCGGGAATTAGAACAAATTTATATTTCGTGTTTTGAATATAATACCTTTCCAACAAGTATTGTTAGTAAAAACCCTAAAAGTCATATAAAAATTAGATACAATAAATGCATGCGTAATATTTTTATCCCTTTTCAACCACTCTTCACAATCCTGATAAAGTTGCGTAGAGTGGCTAGCTATCTACTTAAATACTTATCATTTTCTTTAATTTTATTCATATGTCTATGTGTCTGAAAAACGAGGATGTGCGAAGTACTTACAGGAAAACTAATTTTGAAATAATATTTCACACGTTCATAGATTCCGCAGCGAACACGAAAACAATAAATATATACCACTTGTGTCTGGCACTAACATTACTGTTTCCCATTAAATATAATTTTATTCACCTGAATGTAGTAAAACTAAGATAATATGAGCATCGAGCAACATTAAAAACACTGCTTTAAACGATACATTAAGACGTGTATAATATTAGAACGCATCTAACAATATTTTTTCTAAAATACCGCTAGGTTAGGGTCATTTCACCTCCCATGGGCTTAATTATTATATCACGAATAATGTCTGAGTAATAATGCTGCTTTTTAATACAAAAACAAATCTTATTTTAATCAAGTTGTATTTAGTTAGGTTGTATAACCTGTCAAAAACATCAAAGAGTAATGAATTGAAAGTAAATACTTCACATAAATTAATAATTGTAAGAACTTCTATTGATCTTCAAGCAACCCTTTCGTAAAAGTTTTAGACAGCTCAATTTTAAATAATCATACATGGGAAGATGTAAAAATAAATGAATGAGCCTATATTAATTTTTACCATGCTTTATCCAAGCAAGTCAATAGATTTAGTCCATAATTTAGATTCACGTTATCTAATATGAAATTTGATGTCATAAAAGAATCTTTTAATGGCCCCATCTCTTGGAAAAGCCATAAAAAGAATCCATAATAGAGTAAAAGGATTGCAATGCTATTACCGTTTTCTGAAAACTTTGGTTATTATACGTCGAAAATTTCAAAATTAGGCCAATAATAATGTTGAATAATGCATTAAATTGTTCGTAATAATATTATAATTATCATTTTATGATAAAACAATAATTTCTAACGCTTATATTTGGAATATAAGCGTATAAATAATTTAAGATTTAGACTAAATGCGCTTGAACGCCTGAATATGCCGAAAGGCGAAAAACGGTTTGTTATTGACAAAACTTGTGTGAATGTACATAATTTAAAAGATTCAAATTTGCTTATATTTGCATTTGTACGATTTTTTTATCTATGTTGTTACTTAACGTAATCTGTTTTCAAAGAGAGTAAGGATTAAAAATGTAGGACTAGTTGTTCAGCTAATCGTTCTCTCTATGTCTCGTTATTTTAGGATTGGAAAGGTAGGTGGGAATTTTTAGATATCACCAACATCCGTGTATGAAATCGATAAATCGGTTGAAAAAATTGTGTTCATATTGGCATGGAAGCCAACAACGTTTACCAGTGCGCTGCAGACTCAACATATACGAGTGGTTACTATTAAATGAAAACAATTAATATTTCATTCTAAATAATATGTTTTTTTAAATCTAATAATGCATAAAAGCTCACCTCTTATAACTTTCGAAGCAATGTACTCACATAATTAATTATACTATAAAGAAACTTTTTAATCATATTACATAGTTATGTCAGTCATAAATAAAATGAATGCAGACTTGTACAACGCACTATGCTATTTAGTTGGAACTAAAAACAGGCCCAAGACTTACTGACCATCGAACTGCTGACAAATTGATTCCAGCATTTTCCCTTCTAGCAGAAGGTTGGTAAATAAAATTAAGCATTGATTTTACACCTGCAAGATGTCTTACCTTTTAAAGCGTTATATGTTTCCGTAAAAGTATTTTCGACTTTGTCATGGTGATGAAGACAGATACAAATATCTTCTTTAGTATGGATCTTCTTCACTGGGTCATGTATATAGATAGTCGTCAGGGTTACATATTTTTTCTTTGATCCCTATTCTAAACACAATCCTACCCTAAATCTTCAGAGCTCACATCCTAACATCGCAACTCACGATCAATGTATAATTATTTTTTAGTTATTTTGATTCCAATTGACTCAAATGAGCCACACTTTGATAAATGCAACTTACATATTTTTGTTGTTTTGTTTCTTGGAGAATAATCTTTAGACTGCTTACCAAATATCGACACACGCATGGAGTTAAGCAGCAACATAAATGATAATCGAGTTTTTTAAATAGTTTTTTTGATAATCACAATGTATACAACTTAATACACGTTCTATAAAAAAGATGCAAGACTTAAATGCACTTTTTTAAAAACTTATCTTTTAAGTTTGAAAAAAGAAAAGCATGTGAAAATTGCGACCAAAAAAAGACTTTATTTGATTAATATTAAAATAAGTCAATTAAAAACCAGCTAATCAATATCCGTGCGCTTTAATTTTGTGTATATTTCATAATTAGATTTTGACCCAAAGTCGTCAAAAAAGGTTTTTTGTGTCTCATGTAAAATTTGTTATGCATGTCTTAGGTTTATTTTCCATTCCACGGTCGATATAATAGTTCACAAACTACAAATAATAACCGAGTAAAAATATATTGATTAATGGACTTTATTATAAAATGGAATAATAAATTTTAGGGGGAATTAGAGCAGTCTCGAATAGCGTTTATAATGACTTTCCTTACACAAATATATTATTAAATAGCGACGGGTATGACGTACGGTGTGTCAGACAATTAATACCTGGAGAACATTATTCAGGTAGTGGTATCCTATAACCTGCAAGGGTTTGGCATTTGACTTAAAGCTGAATTGGGTGAATGGCCGACAAACTTTAAGGGTGCCATTGACAGAGAAAGCAAATAAGTTCATTATTGTAAATGTTTATACATGATTAAGTTTCACAACTCAGTGCACATACTATGTTTTTGACTGTAACCAGTGCTTATCACTCAATTGGCAACCAATGATAATTAAGTATTGCCTTAATAAAATTTGATTCCTACTCTAAAGCATTGTAAAAATATTAAACACACAGTGCATACTCTTAAATTTAATCTTATTTCCATCAGTCAGTTTTCACACACTATGAATTTGAAAATGCATGCTGATTTTTTTAGAGGAAAATAGTTAACTGCTTTTGTAACCTGATTTAAATAAAATGAAAAAAATTGACAACCTTGTGTTTGATTTGTCGATATATTTGGAAGCTTCTTTGGGGAATACAGGTATTTTTTTTCAAGCCGGAAGGATTCCGTTTTACTGAAAATTCACTTAATACTATTCACACAATTGTTTCAACGCAGCTAAGTTAAATTGACGTGCCAGTAAAATTTTCGACATGTAGTACCCGTTTTCTCTGCAACTACATGTGAATATGCAAAGTAAGATTTATTGTTAAAGTGTATTTTTATTATCCTTTATACGCATGATGTCAAGCTAAATAATACCTGACTATCAATATTGTCAGTTGAAGACCTTTTACGTGGGAAACATAATATATTACAAAATACCACATTCCAAGGACAAGGGTCCAATATAAAATGATTTCAATACGTATTAGGTGTGACGTAAAATATAATTTTCAATCAATCCATTACCAATTTGGCGTTAAAAAGTAAATTGAAAAAGAGCATATAGCTCCTTCTTCCACTTATCATTTAAGGATGTTCTCTAAGGGAATTTTATAAAAATATCGACTAACTTCACGATGATGATAATTTAAAAAAATGCATGATCTATGAAGATCTTCTTGTAGGTCTTAGATAATGCATACATTTTTTGGTTTTCTTTAAAAAACAATCCCAAGCAAGAAAGTCTATATGCTGTAGCCTTTCAACTGGGAACGGAAAAATCTCTTTTTGGTATATATGATCAATAAATATAAAATATATAAATATATAATATCAATAAATTAAAAATCAGAATAAAAATTATGACAACAAATACTTGTCGTTTATAAATTGACAGTTTGTGCACTGTACGTAATATATATACTAACAGATTTACATGTAAAAAAAAAAAGTTTTAAAATTTTAGATATAGGCTTCATAGATGTTTATAAACTTATGTTTTGACGGAAGAGCTTGATAAAATCGTGAATCTTATATTTATTTAAAATTAAAAATATGATTCATAATAATAGTAAACTCAAAATATACGTCACACATTAGCATACAAAATACAAAATGTAAAAAGCGTTTATAAATTATTCCAGCTACACAATATGTCGTTTTGGCACAGTGTGAATATTAAATTTTACATTAGTTTTTTCATCAGATTCGAGATGGTTTTAAAATAATAACTAAAATTCAAATTCAGAATATTAATTTTAAGTGATGCAGTGAATTGTGGGAGTAGGATTTTATTAAATTAAATTTTATTTAGGTGCGTAACCATTATACGATAAATATTTTGTAAAAAAATAACGTAGGTCGTTTTAATGCTGTCAGTACCAGTGTTAAAATTAAAAAATATATATTTATAGAACTGTGATGATTTTTTTTTTTTTTTACTTGTGTTTGAAGTATATACGTAAACGTACATTTTTTATCTATACAGATTGGCAAATCTTCAGCAGACGAAATAAGTATATTATAAATGAAATAAAGTTAATTTAATTGAATTAACAAAGGATTATGATATCATAAAATAATAAATTAAAATAATTGTACATACAGGAACGAGGGTTTGCGATGTAGGTAAATTTTTTCATTGATCATAATTTAACAATAACATGCTATTAATACACAATTTTAATGGTTTTCTATTTTGAAATAACCATATTTAATTATATGAAATTGTACTTTACTGCTCGCTCTTGATATTTGAGTCAAATAAGTAGTGATTGTATCTTCTTTTACATTTCCCATTTTAATAGAATTGAAATGATTTTTTTATGGTCTTTTTTTACCATGTTCTTTCCCAATGCGGAGCATATGGATTCTTAATGGAGTTTATCTCAAACATATAATTATTAATCTAATCTAACCTAACCAGACCTAACCTAACCTAACCTAACTTTTTTTTAAACCATGTCCGCTCCCAATGTGGAGCATATAGACTCCTTATGGAGTTTATCTCAACAGAAGTGTTTCTACGAAAACTGCTTATTACTCAGTTGCTCAAGCTCTCTTTTTCCAAAGGGAGTCGGAATGGAAGGATAGAGCTAGGACAGGACTAGTGGTTAGCTAATCGCTCTCGATACGCTCCGTTCATAAGATAGAATGGATGGGAAGAGGGAATTCAAGACATCATATACATCCATGCCTTCGAACAGAAATTCATAAATCAATTTATAAGACTATCTTTACTAGGATTCGAACCCATGGCCTCCGTAACCGAAGCCAACGATGTTGACCACTCGACCACATAGGTGGATAAGATGTTCATATACAATAAAAGAAATTTTGTAATTATAATTTTATTCTCACAATAACTGAATTTATCAAAACTTACTATCACTTTTAAGGTGTACCCTCCTGTCAACTTGGTGGAAAGGCATTAAATTTATAAAATACAAACAAAATGTACATTTGCACT
The DNA here is from genome assembly GCA_030503985.1 of Himalopsyche tibetana. Classification (NCBI taxonomy): domain Eukaryota; kingdom Metazoa; phylum Arthropoda; class Insecta; order Trichoptera; family Rhyacophilidae; genus Himalopsyche; species Himalopsyche tibetana. The sequence continues at coordinate 328,517 of JAPJYX010000015.1, forward strand.
AATTTCACTTTAACAAAAATGGAATTAGTACAAATGTATATTTTAGTTTTTGAAAAGAAAACTTACCACACTTATACTCAACGATGTTTTTTTGGTAGTTATTTAATAATATGCTTTTTTTGCACGTGTCACTGTTCTTCATTGCTGAATCTTTTTATAAAATTATTTTATTACTATAATCATTTTTAGTAGAGATATCAGTGAATTATAGTTTTCATCACAAAAGTAGATCGCATGACCATAATAGTGGACCAACATAAATAATACAGAAAATTTTCACAATGATCCCGTCCAAAAGTTAATTATATTATATCAGGATAAATATGTTTTATAATTTAATTCAGGCGGTTGTAGATAACACCATGACGCGCCGGCAGTACGTTTTCGAAAATAAGTATTTTTGTCAAATTGGCATACGATATAATGCTGTGGCTCAGTTGGTTAGAGCTTGCTCTACCGATCACGCAAGACTGGGTTAGATTCCCAGTCAGATCACAGTGAATTTGAGAATTATTCAATTCAGTTGTGATCAAACACTGGGTGTTTGTGTTATCAATTCACATCATTTCCTCTCCTCCCTTCTTTCTGATCTTTTAATAACTATGTGTAGCAATAGCGATTAGCCAACCACTAGTCCTGTTCTAACCTTATCCTTCTTTACCTACTACTCACTTTGAAAAAAGTGAGGTTGAGCGACTGAGTAACAAACAGTTCTCGTAGAAAAACTTCTGTTGAGATACCTCCATTAGGAGACCATATGCTCCACATTGGGAGCGGACATGGATTAAAAAAAATAATAATAAAAAATAAAAATAACTAGCTGTAAGCCCGTTGCCCAGCAACGTGAGATTTTTGTTGCATAGTATTTAATTTAATTTAATTTTATGTTATTTTATTTTATGGTATTTTATTTTATTTCATTTCATTTTATTTTATTTTATTTTATTTTATTTTATTTTATTTTAATATATTTTATTTTTATAGTTAGCAGAAATTTCGTAAAATATTTAATTTGTAGAATAATGTTTAAGTTTGCTAACAACCATTTTTCGTAGGAGCAGAAATTTCGTAAATTATTTAATATTTGGAATAATGTCCAAGTTTGCTAACAACCATTTTTCGTAGGAGCAGAAATTTCGTAAATTATTTAATTTTTGGAATAATGTTGAAGTTTGCTAAAAACCATTTTTCGTAGTAGCAGAAATTTCGTAAATTATTTAATATTTGGAATAATGTTCAAGTTTGCTAACAACCATTTTTCGCAGTAGCATAAATTTCGTAAAATATTTAATTTTTGGAATAATGTTTAAGTTTGCTAACAACCATTTTTCGTAGGAGCAGAAATTTCGTAAATTATTTAATATTTGGAATAATGTCCAAGTTTGCTAACAACCATTTTTCGTAGGAGCAGAAATTTCGTAAATTATTGAATTTTTGGAATAATGTTGAAGTTTGCTAACAACCATTTTTCGTAGTAGCAGAAATTTAGTAAATTATTCAATTTTTGGAATAAAGTTTAAGTTTGCTAACAACCATTTTTCGTAGTAGCAGAAATTTCGTAAATTATTGAATTTTTGGAATAATGTTCAAGTTTGCTAACAACCATTTTTCGTTGGAGCAGAAATTTCGTAAATTATTTAATATTTGGAATAATGTCCAAGTTTGCTAACAACCATTTTTCGTAGTAGCAGAAATTTCGTAAATTATTGAATTTTTGGAATAATGTTTAAATTTGCTAACAACCATTTTTCGTAGTAGCAGAAATTTCCTAAATTACTTAATTTTTGGAATAATGTTTAAGTTTGCTAACAACCATTTTTCGTAGAAGCAGAAATTTCGTAAATTATTGAATTTTTGGAATAATGTTTAAATTTGCTAACAACCATTTTTCGTAGTAGCAGAAATTTCCTAAATTACTTAATTTTTGGAATAATGTTTAAGTTTGCTAACAACCATTTTTCGTAGAAGCAGAAATTTCGTAAATTATTGATTTTTTAGAATAATGTTTAAGTTTGCTAACAACCATTTTTCGTAGTAGCAGAAATTTCGTAAATTATTGAAATTATTGAATTTTTGGAATAATGTTTAAATTTGCTACAACCATTTTTCGTAGTAGCAGAAATTTCGTAAATTATTGATTTTTTGGAATAATGTTTAAGTTTGCTAACAACCATTTTTCGTAGTAGCAGAAATTTCGTAAATTATTGAATTTTTGGAATAATGTCCAAGTTTGCTAACAACCATTTTTCGTAGGAGCAGAAATTTCGTAAATTATTGAATTTTTGGAATAATGTCCAAGTTTGCTAACAACCATTTTTCGTAGTAGCAGAAATTTCGTAAATTATTTAATTTTTGGAATAATGTTGAAGTTTGCTAACAACCATTTTTCGTAGTAGCAGAAATTTCGTAAATTATTGAATTATTGGAATAATGTTCAAGTTTGCTAACAACCATTTTTCGGATTTTAAATTATTTAACAATTATTTCCAATAAAAATCAAAAGATCAAATCCAATTTTTCAATAAAAAATCAGTTGCACATTTTGTCCAAGTGTATGAAAAAAGCAAAATATTATTCTATGATATATCCATATCATAATTTGAATATTCTTAATGTATTAAAGAATTCTAACAGATTTTCAAGGTCAGACGTGAAAAGATTCATCATTATGATTCAATTGATCAAATCCGCTCCAAAAAATATTAGTCTCACATCGACTCACACGATCAAACGATTCATTTCGATAGCCCTATAATCATAGTTTGCAATAGTCGAATTAAAGTCTTTGATTATTCGAATATTATGATGTATGGTGATACAATACTTTAGCTCTACACCAAGAAATATCAAATTTTCAAACGTGGCGATATCAGAACATTCACGCCCGGTTTAAAATAAGCCGCTCCCATTGGATAGAACAACATTTCAAAAATGTGCTGTTCAGAATAAATCGAAATCATTGGTCTGTACCTTACTGCGGACGTCCTTACAGACGGACCTTATCGGCTATTAATATATAGATAGGGAACAAATTAAATGGTCAGAATTTAAATTAAATTTTGGTCAAAATAAAAATATGAACGGTCAGAATAAATATTATACGGTCAGAATATTTTATAACAATTTTGGTTAGGTTAGTTTAGGTGATATTTTTAAAATTTTATTTAAATTATGACTATTTTTTCTATGATATATTATGACCAGTGTTCCGTCAAAGCTGTGCGCGTGTGCGCGCTCACACAGCTCGCCGAGCGCGCGCACATGCATTAAAACAGAGCGCACAAAAGTGAAACCAGCTATATTATCACTAGAATAAATTAATTGTCATTATATAGTGTTGCTAATTATTGTCACTATAAAAAAATAACCATTTCGTTAAGTTGGTCTTAATACCGTTATGTGGCGCGCAAAAATTTGAATATCCTTTCAAAGTTGCACAGCTAATATATTTTGCGCACATAACCTTCGGAAAATTAGAGGGAACATTGATAATGACCATTTAATATAAATTCTGACCGGAAAAATACGAGCCATAATAATACCCCAATAATTTCTCAGTTATAAACTATTTAATACAAAAAATCGTTATTATACAACATCAATCAGAACAATTTGAACAAAAATAAAAATAAAAGTTTTTGAATCCATTACCAAGGAGATCCACCATTACAGGGTGTTGAATAAAACAAAATAAAACACCTCGCAGGAAAGTTCTTTAATCTAAACTTCATCGGGATCAAAGTCAGCCGTTCGATCAAACGAATCGTCGCCAGCGTCGGTCTCCTTCGCGTCAACGGCGTCGTTTATTTGGACGCCCTCCGCCGCCGTTGCCGGGGGCTCCGCCGCGCCCCCCACGCCCAGCGCCACTCGCAGTTTGCCCATCGTGGCGACGTACTGAAAGCCGATTATCTTTTATTCGACGGCTCGCTGTTTTGCATCAATGTCGAATCGAGTCTAACGCCCGGCGATTCATTGGCGAGCTGAAGCGTTAGCAACTCGATTACACGGTACCGTTTTCGGAATTATGACCGCAAAGACGAGTCGCAAGTCTCTGAGAATACAGCATACATTTTTTTGTACAGTAAAAATTAAATTACTGAAAATTGTGTATCTTTGCCAGTATTTGGTTCTATAGATTTTTTTATTTCTCAATTTTTCAATTCTCACCATCATTAAAATGCACACTGTTTATTTTAAGAAAGATTGTTTCAGAATTCTTGAATTAGGCATGTGAGTTCATATTATTTAATACAAAAAATATGTTAATAAAAACACAAAACTCCTCTGTACTCTATTCCGCTTTATTTAAAAGGTCAGGACCGGTTTCATTCATTGCGAGCATTGTCAACTGATAAGAAATATTATCTTATCAGTTAACAATGCCGCAATGAGCGAAACCGGTTCTGACCTTTTAAATTAAGTGAAATAAAGTACAAAGGAATACTGTGTTATTATTAATATAATGCCTTTCCACCAAGTATTGACAGTGAACACCCTAAAAGTGAACAAAAAAAATGAATACAATAATTGATATATTAAAATTTATCAACAAAAAAAGTACGTAAGTGATGTGGGTCTTTAAAATAGCCCTGAAATAACGTGATGTAGCTTTTTTGGTGCTGTGATAATAAGAATTTCACACTTTAAGCAAAGAATATTGTAAGCATTTTTCCAAATTAGTTAAATAATGAGATATTTGGTATTAATTGTATGTTACAAGACATCATGAATTGACAGGAAAGTCTTCAGATCACCTCAACAAATAATATTGTCTTATATGAAAAATAAATGATTTTATGTGAAAGCATTTGTAATTATTTTATTTTTAACCTAGATCACCATTACAATTTATGTAAAATTCAGAAAAATAATATTGTTTATTAAAAAGCATACATTCTGGCTTAATAGGTAATTATAAAACGTGTACACTACATACATGTATTTTGTAATGAATCCGCTAAACAAATATGGTTTTTGGTAAAGTTTCTTAGAAATTAAGTTATTTAAATTTTCACTAAGCGTTATCCGAGAATATCAGAGTAAAGGCAATACCTAGAAAAACAAATTAATTTGAAAAATGACTGCAGAAAATATGAAATGCTCTTTTATCGGAGAATTGCAATAGAATATTTATTTATTAGTTTTAGTTTCATGATGAAAATAGTTGAGGAAAATGGCAAATGGGTATCTGATATGGAACGTAAGTAAAATAAAATTATTTTGAAATATATTTCCGTGCTATTGATATCATTTACTACTTGCATTATCATAGTATTATATTTTATAAGACGAATACATCGCTGATTTTTTCAAAAATAAAATATTTCTTAGTCAAGTGACTTGTCACATTAAAATAATTTATCTGCTATTTTATAACGTTACCGTGTAAAAAGACACAATTTAAACATGAAACAACGGTTGTTTTCGCTTAAAAACTTTCTACCTGTAAATTCTGGGGTCACAGAATGTGCTTTACATTAATATGCATGACTTTTCCGGATGTACTTGGCTCTACAACCAAGACCAATCATGTTGAAGACTCGACTCGAAGACTATCCCAGTACAACAGACACAATAACTATTTAAAAATTTAAGCTTTGAGCATTAATTGATTAATTTGTAATTCACTTGGTAGAAATCCATTTTAATAAGAAGAAAAATTACCAAAGTATTTTGGTTCTAAAAATATTATTTTATATATAGTTGATATTTATTTCGGCGTATGCCTTAAGAAAAAAATTCTTATTATTTGAGCTTCAAGTACGACAAATTTTTTTTGCCAATACTTGTTAATAACCAGTGTTAGAAATTTGCATTAATAATCTCAAACTTAATTTACTATGTAAATATTATACAATAAAGCAAACGGTACAATTTAATTGGTAAAAAGTATTTTCAAAATCTCAAAGCTGTAACATGAACGTTTAAATATATTCAGAAAATACTAAGAAAAAAACTAAGCTTCTTTTTTGTAATTTTAACATAGCACAGTAATCGACAAAGTTCTAACAATACGAAGATTATCGACAAAGCAAGATTTATTCGGTGGAGATATAATATTGTATCTTTACTGTTTACACAAATCCGCCATGCTGGGTTTTAAATTTACCTGATAAATCCGTATTATAGAAACATGTCGTTTTATCGAAAAAAAAATGTTTACATAAATTTTCAACGTCGATACATTATACAAAAATATGCGTATATTTATAAAGCAAATAATTGTATGGCTGAGTCTAATTTTTCACACCATCGCTCCATTTTCTTTCTTAAGCCCTTAACAAATAAGCAAAGAGAGAAAAAGAGGGAAACACTACGCTTACGTAGGGCCGAATTAAAACTTGCCGCTTCTAACGTTTTTTGAACACAAATTATTCGCCTTAGAAATGTTTTTTACGCAGTCTTTAGCAACCCACAGCTCTCGTCACTTGTTAGCAACCCACTAGATTAATATTAATTATTCCTGGTGAATATTTTGAGTAATGTGAGAGAGATGAAGCCACTGTTTTAAAGATATAACAGTGAGTAATGTGCTATTCGAAAGAAGCATATTTTCATTACACTACCTTTAGAATAAGGCAGAATAAACGATTTTATACTAATAAAAAATCTTTAATTTGCCCAATATATTTTCACAATAAGTACATAAAAAATCAAATATATTAAGAAATGGATCAACATCTGTAATCTAAATGCGAGTAATATTTTACTAAGCAACTGATTGCTTTGAACAAAGACATTATCGAACGCAGTATTTTTTATGCGAAATGATAGCTCTTAAAATGACCATGCAAAAGCTTCTAGAATCATCTTCTCTTGAAGTAAAAAAGTAAAGCATATTCGTTAAAAAAGAAATACTTGAAGAATGGATTCATTTAAATTATGACTCAATATACATTTTTGAAGAAAGGTGTTCTAACTTATAATATATTTAAATCATTTACGTTTCATTTTTAAGGAGTTTGTATGATAAGAAAGTATATAACAGGCATTTGATTTTGCATATAAATTAAATTATCAGATAAATATCAGTTCTCTGAATGTTTAGACGTAACGCAGGTGTTATTTATTAAGTCACAAATTAATATCCCCCTCCTACCCAGCTTATCCTAAAAACGGGGGGGGGGGGGGGGGGTATCGACAGCGTATAGCTAACAAATAATCCTGTCCATGACCCATCCTTTTTTACATACTTTTTTTTTTTTAAAGCAGTTTAAGCAACTGAGTAACAAGCAGTTATCGTAGAAACACTCGTGTTGAGATAAACTCTATCAAGAGTTCATGTGCTTCTCGTTAGGATAAAACATGGTATAACAATATGTATTAATTGAATAATTACCAGTCAAGTTTTATCACCAATTAAATATTTTCTTAAATAAACGAAGCACGCCTAGATTACAGACAAGTGGTATAACAAAGTTGTCAATTTTAAATTTATATTTACACAATTTTCTAAGAATCCATTGCCGATCCCGTTGAAAGCAAAATCTTAATTTCACATCAATTATTTATGTTGTGTTCTGAGTTTACAAAATTTATTATGCTTGTTGGTGTAAATAAATTATTAAGTATTAAATTATTTCGAAGCGCTAATTATTAAATAAATTATAAGTTATTAAATCTTACTGGAAAACTCACATGAAAGTTTTTAGAAATAATATAAACGAGATTAGACGTATTATGTTATATGTATATTAGATTGTCTCGTAAGTTTTTGCGTATTTTACGCGTAACTTTAAAGATCTAAAATTAAAAAAAGGTTTTCTATCTAGGGTTTCCAATCCCGGGATCCCGTCCAATTTTGTTACTCTGGGATTGTGACTGTACCAAACCGAGATTTCAGGATTGAGGATAAGTGCAAATTTATCGAAAAAATTCTTAAAAAAGGCAATCAGTCAAAAAGTCCCCGAAAGAGCTAAAAAAAGGTCTCAGATTTTAGGAGTGTTTGAATAGATTAAAATAAACAAATATTAATGAAGTGCGGGTTTTTCGTCACTTAAATAAATAAATAATATTCAAAATGGCGATCCAAATTGTTTAGTGCTTCAAGTTTATCCTCTAATTATGATTAATTAAATTCACTTCTGATACGGAGCTGATTTATAAATCGATGTATTATACATTGAACATAACAACTTTCCTCGGAACAAGTAATTGGTACTCATAGAGATAATCCATTTAGCTTTGAGCACTTATATTTAATTCTTTGGAAATATTATTTCTACGCAAAGTTAACAAGTTTCAAAAGGTGGGTATTAAGAGTCGAATCACGAAGGGGGACATAGGATTAACGCAAATTAAAAATTAGTCGGAATCATTTACTTAATTTTACCGAATTAACTTACCCGAGGGAAATTCTTACCCCCAAAGCAGGCTTTTAAAAGATCATCCCTACCCAGTCACTGTTCATTTAGTCGATAGAAGTCTCGTGAACACTTTGGTAAGTAATACAAACGCTTTGAATAATTTTAATAAACTGGGGACATCTACAAAAAAAAAAAAGTTAGAAATCTTTAGTCTGTGACAATATTTTTTTTCCGAGGCACTGACGGCAAAAATCTTTAACACGCGATAATTTCTGTTTTTAATTCATATCTTTAAATAAAAAATGGAGTCTTAATGGTTATTAATTATGCCATTAAATCCTCAAATACATGTTATAATATAAATATACGAAATTAAGGTTCGAGAAGTGTTTTTTTTTTATTACATCATTGAATGGGATTATAGTACTTTTTATCATGCCGTCTCCATTTATTATTAAGACATATATAATAATACTTTCAGATTTACCAGAGTTTGTACGTTCAGTTGGATTAATACTTAGGTCTGGAGCTTGACTACTCGGTAACGACAACAGATTTTTAATTCTACATTGACCAAATATAATATAAACTTCGTAGATATTAAAAATGTGAAATATTGAATATGCTTACGTTTTATCGATAAACATCCTTTAATATACTATTATTTTATGATGCAGCGGCAATTTATAACCAATCAAAGATAACTTTCATCGAATTATTATAAAAGTATATATAACGTTAGCTTGATATATTTTTTTAATAAAACATATTAAATAAAAAATAAAAACAAGACTATTGTATAACGCATTGATTATCTCGCTAATTATTGACAGTCGACATTTCATTACTCTCAGATCATTATTTTCTTATTTGCACAGATTTAAAATATACCGTCTATCAGCGCATTCACATCTAATGTAAGAATATCGTGAGCACGTAATAGGTAGCCAGATCATGAATGATTTGTTTGTTGTGCATGTATAATACATGTATACATATAAATTCTTTACGCTAAGAAATTTTTATATCAAACACATGATTAAATCAATTTTGCCGTCATCGATTTTCGATATGTGTAGATATTCCAGTTTTAGAGATTTGTCAAGAAAATAAGAGATTATAATACTTAAGTGCTCAGAGATTCTGGGTTCAATTTTGCGATGCTCCACTTTCAATTATAGCAAATTGTGCGAGTATTAAGCCGTGCAAGATATGAGATTATTATTGAAAACAACAGAATGGTTTATTTCCAAAAGTAGGGCGTGTATTTATGTCAAAAGGGCAATTATTTTGGCGATAACCATATACCTAATTTGTACAATAAATTAAAATTTGTACCTTTATAATCTTATAGTCTTATCTAAGACTGCGTTAAAAACAAATAAGGATGGGTGAAAATGGCATTTTGGGAATAATTTTCGGTGGATTTCAGATTGGGATGAAATTGATAACATTTGCAATACTAAGTTGGATTACTCTTTCATTTAAAATATCGATTATTAGCCGTCCAGCACAGCAAATAAAATACAGCACAATTTTAGAAGGGTTGCAAACCTGTGATTTAACGCAATTTAACATTCGTTTAAAACTAAATAAAATGTGTAAAGAGAAACACAGGTATTAAATCAACACAGGTAAAAAATGAGCCCGTTATAGGTGAAGTGAGCCAAGTGGTATTTTAGAAAAAATCCGTTAGATGCGTTGTAAGTTGTAATATTCTACACGTCCTTAAGTATCGTAAGATTGAAGTTACCTCAGTTTATAGTGTTATCTTCGTAAAATAAAAATATGCATTCCACTAAAACACTAATTAAAGACGTGATTGTTCCTAAAAGTCCAAGAAAAAGTTTTACCATTTTACTAGTTGGCTCACTTCTCCTCTCTAGGGCTCAAATAAAGAAACATGTTTGTTTAGTTCTGACAATGGCGTGTGGCGGTAATAGCTATCAACAATATAAAATATTATGTAAAATAGAAAATATAGCTACAGTTGGTTTTTGTTATTTTATTATATTGGAGTTAGGTATAGCACGTAAATAAAAATTAAATACTAAATAAACAACTTATTTAGTGTTCGACGAACAAAATTGATCTTAATTTTTTTTTTATGAACATTGCGATAGTGAAAAGACAAAAAGATTTTAATGGAATAATAGTTAAACTAGGTTATGGTTGGGAGATATTATTTTTTCACAATCCTTCCACTAAAAGGAAGCTCAAAATCAATTGCGATCAGCTGATACCAGCGGCAGGAGAGTTGGGAGACGGGTAAACGTTGGAGATGAACGTAGACGACATCCTGACGAGGGTCACTGCTAATTAGATTGCACAAGCAGGGCTGTCTTTAGGTATCTATGCGCCTTAACCCGGCACGGTTTCACGTACAGACAACAATTTATAATTAAAACTCTGCGGAATACAATGATACGACTAATTGACTTGCGCAGGAAAACACGAAACCCGATGCCTGTAAATAGTGTTACTAATAAAAGCTAAAATACAATGATAGAAATTATCAACACACTGCAACTTACATTTATTTACATCTTGCAAAAGGGATCGTCTAGTTAATGTATAACTAGAGAGGGTGCACAGTGAGTCTAAATATATATTTTCCCTATTTATTCTGGCTTAGAACTGTCTAACTCAAGATTATGTTAGCTAAAAGCTTTGAGTGAGCAAATAAATAGAGTAAAACCCCTTTAAAAATACGAAAAATAATAATATCGGCACTATCTAATAATAATAGTTGTTTTGCATATTTATACGTTCAAGTTTGAATTGATTTTTTGAAATGAGGTAATAGAACGCTGTTGCCATATTTCAACTATTTTCATGTCGCTTGGATCTGATGTGTTTGTAGAATAAAAGCTCTAAAACAGTGGTTCTTAACGGGGGCGGTACCACCCCCCTTTTGGACGTTTAGAAGTCTGGGGGGCGTTTTTAATTTTTCATAACTTGGGGGGCGCTGCAGGAATGCGAGGAGGGATGCACTTAGTCAGGGGGGGGGGGCACTGAGATATTGCTAGACTATATTATTATAATATCATGCGTTTCATTTGTATTTTTTAGCATTTTTTATTTGTCGTAGGAAATCCATTGCATGATATAATAGTACTTCATAGAGAATTGTGTAATTTTATAATTTCGTTTTTTTCGAGGGGCGTTAAATAATTTATTTCTGCTTAGGGGGGCGATTCTTTCAATGCGGTTAAGAAACACTGCTCTTTAGGCTTAGAAAGCAGAGAAATAATATGTCTGATTAATTTAGGTTCCAAATAGGAACACTTTGTCGTGCTCCATTTCGACTATTCGTGAATTAAATGATTTGTTATTTGATTTGTTATTTGAAGTATAATGAATAAAAAAAAGTTTATAATTTTGTATGTCGATCTTTACTTGTTTTACTGTCGATAGTTATTTTTCCCATGCTATCAATTGTTTATTTGTTCGACTAGCTCGTCGTTTAATTTCACATTATGTTGGCGTAATAACTGAATGAATTATTTATTAAAATCGATCGGTTAAAATTGAAACAATTTTATTTTAATACAGTGACAATAACTTTCTAATCCAACAATAAGCCATGACTCTTAAATAATATGGTAAAAACATCTATGATGAATCGTTATTTTCTGCTATAATTAATCATTGTGCTGAAAACATTTTCCTTCCGCAAATATCGTTAAAACGCAACTACCGAACCTATCAAAAACAGAATTAGTGAGCCTAAGATATTACCTGCCTGAAATACATGATTAATTATCTTTCACTCGAAATGTGATTTTTAACACGAAGGCGCACACAAAAAAAATCATACAGTTTTTCATACGAATTGAATTGAATTTTATTTTATATTGTGTCCCTATTATCGAATACCCACCGGAGAATAAATATAATACACCGAAAACCCACTTCACATCAGAAATAAAACGTCAGGAACACTTGTCCTAGACGAGGGGGATTACCGGACAAAATAATTGGTAAACAATTTTCAATGATATCCTACCTAAATGAGTTAGTTAGCTTCCCGATGGTTTTCGGTATTTTTAAATGAAATATAATTTTGTTTTCAAAGAATAAACTTTTGTTGAACCGTATTGACCACAGAATATCATTAAACCATCTAGTATTTTTGAAATTATAAAATTGTATTACATAATGGTTTGCTTTCGATCTTTATTAAAGGAATATAAAGATTTTTTTGAAACCATGTTTGTTTTCAATGCACATGCGCTTTTATTCGGTAAACTTGTTTATTGTCAGTTGAAAAGTGAGTAAAAAAGAATTTTATTTAAGTAGTAGTCCATTAATCGAACTTTCTAAAATCAGATAAGAATGATACGGAACGTAAATATGTGTCTTAGACAGTTAATATTAAAGACCTTTAAAATAAAATGGGTATTCATTCACATTTATTGAAATTGTAATTGAGTATAAAAGGACAGGCAATCGTCATTTTTTTCAGCCAAAATGAATACAAATATCAACAATTTTCGAACGTTTTGGCATTCAAGCATTCTATTCATTTCTATTTTTCACAATAGCATGTTTAAAACATTTTTTGAGAATAATTTAAAATATTGCAGCAACCTTTTAAAATCCTTTAACATAATTTTGTATATTATACGAGATTCACAGCTATTTAAGCTGGAAAAACGTTCACTTTATGAAAAAAAAAATCGAGAGTAAATTTGAATTTTTATGCGCTATATTTAAAGTCAAGTAAGATGGTGATGTTTTCAAATGTACCATTAGAAGCCGTGCAAGAAGTTATATGTATGTAAAAGGCCTTTTAATAAATAATTGTAAATTATGGCTCATAAAAGTGTATAATGTGTTTTACAAAAAAAACGGCTTTGTATTTTTTTAAACATAATAAATCCAATACCGTAATAAATTCAATATTTAATATTTTTGATGGATTCAACAGTAACTGTGTGGAAGTTAATGTTTAGTATAAATTATACTAGCCAACATTGTTATTCAGCAGATTGTGTAACAAACTGTGAATTAGCGGCAATATTCAATGATAACTCTTTATATTTTATTAAGTTCGAATTTACTTTACTTTCAATGAGAAACTGTGCAGGAAATGAAAAAGAAGCAACTAACTTAGCAGCAGCAAAACAGCTAGCTGATAGTGTTAGACCTGCTTTTTACTGTAAAAACTCTTTAGGCAAATTATTAGTTAATAATAAAGATAAAATACATTACTTAATTAAATCCGGGATTTATAGATTGCATTGCTCTTGTTGTACAAAGTTTTATATCGGCAAAACAGAAAGGACACTGAACATCCGAGTTTTAGAACATATGGCAGCCTTTAGATTGAAAAAAGACACGTCTAATTTTGCTAATCACTTAATTTCAGAAGGACACGTGTTCAATCAGGAACAAGGGATAAAAATGTTACACCCAAATACGGACAGTCATAAGCTTTTTTTCCAAGAAATTTTAGAAATCAATAGAGCACAGCTGCAAAGTCTTCCGATTTTAAATGAAATATTAAACTTTCCCGCATCTCCACTTCTATACCCTGTATAATCATAAAATCATATAATCATAAAACCTTTGCCGACAAACAAATAATACAATTCTTGAAACTACTTACTACTCAAATCTGTTGGGATTCCCACGAGCTTATCCTTTTCGCCAGCAATGGCTTTGGACTCGGTGATGCATTTGTTTCTTATGTAAGCACGAAACTTTCATTTACTAAACGTCAGCTCAAGTTCATCCGTGTACTTGAATGCCTGAAGATGCCGAAAGGCGAAACCCGGGTCGTTAGTGACAAAATCTGTGAGAATGTACATAGTTTGAACGATTCAAATTTAGTATTGAATTTTGCTAGAATCTAAATTTTGCACGGACTCTTTGATGAAATGCTGTTTTTCCTAGATTCTTGATCTGAGTCAATTGTCATTACATTGGATTTGTTTTGTTGATCGAACGCACAGTTGAAACTGAATTTTTAAAATACGTTAGTGTGAAATATTTTATTTTTAAATGCAGGTGTTTATTTGGTAAATGCCTTGACCGGGAAACGTGCTATTCAGCGAATTTAATAAATGAATTGTTTTTAAACAAGTTTTAGAGCAAAATTACATCACATGACTTTGCGCAGGGTCATCACTTCTTTAAGGGGATATTCCAGTCTAGAGGCACGAATTTCGGGTGTTTTTTCGAGCTATCTAAAAAATAAACAAAGACAAATTTTCCTTTCCATTTTTTTACCATTCGTTTATTTATATTGTAAAAATAAATAAATTCAAAACTCGAAAAGTTATCGGCTTGTAAAGGGAAGGGTCCAAAAATATGTGGTGTCCTGGCGTACATGATTCCAACCCTTTTGGTCATTTTTTTTTAAAAAAATCTAACGGATTCTTAATTAATAAAAAAAATTCTATCACCCCTATCTCGGAGAAGTCAAAAATAAAATTCTTCACAAAATGGCAACCGTTAAATTTTCACGTTTTTTTTAATAGTTTCAATTTTTTTTTAAAAAATAGTAAAAATTAAAATTTAAACTTAAATCTGCTACGGGCCATAGAAAGATGTATAAAAAACGTGCAAATTTTTTTTCAAATAAATTGGTTTGCTTAAACTTGAAATATTATGGACGCCAGATTGAAAAAATAGTTTCGAGAAAAACGCGTTTAATGTTTTGAGTTTCGATTTGTTCCGGTCGGACCAGCTTAGTCGCTGCATCACTAAAATCCCTGTAACTCAGTAAATAATAAAAAGTAACAACACAATCCCGGGATTTCGGGTAAGCGAAATTGGTTGGGATCCCAGGTTTGGAGGCACTATGACTAGCCTGGTCATTTCAATAAATGGCTGAATCCACCTCACCAGTTCTATAAAATTTATCATGCAAATTCAAATGAAACTGTATATCCTACCTCTTTGTCGAGATTGACAATTTTACCAGCCAACGTTTCACAAATAGCCAAGTGGTTCTTGGACTGGTCAAAGAGTTTCTGCGAGAACAGGAAGATAGTGTAGTTGATGCGGACAAATAGATGATCCGGAGCGAGGAGAATGGCTTGGTCGTAAGCCTTCAGCGCATTTCCTTGGTCTTCCAACTGGTTCAGGGTAACTAGAGATAATATTGTAATAGTTGAAAGTACTATACAGTGTTTTTATTAGAAAAGTAGTTATCAATGATAGTGCCATATTAAATAAATTGCGGTACATGTGATATGTGATTTTCTTAGAAATTGTGGAGCTGGGCCATTTGGTCAACGTCGTCGTATTTGGTTGCGGTGTCCGCAGGTTTATATCCCGGTACGAAAACATAAATACATTTTTTTCTAAGCCCTTACAGTCTGCGATTTCTCACTAAAACACAACAAGTCTTTAAAAAATAGCAATTTTAGAGCTTATAAGCTTATAATTATATAAAATTAAATTTGATCATTTTTTTATTTTACTTGTTGTGTAATTAATTGTAAGATATGTTTTGCCTATTTAAAAGCATCATCAGACATGACATCGCAAGGTTTACGAAAAAACTAAGAAAATGATTCTAATTCTTAAATTATGAAATACAAAATAAATATCGGTGTTTGATCCTTTTTTCACAGCAAGTGAAATAACACAGTTTTCAAATTTGGTTTTATATTAAAAATGAGCTTTGACCCAGCTGAATGTATTGAAAACATCTAATAAAAAGTTAAGCCATAGTATCAGGTTTATCAAGAGGGTTAAAACAAAGGTTTGACGTTTAAAAAAAACAAGTAATGAAATGACAGCTTGTTTTGATATGCTTTGTTATGTCTCTAGGTTCACAAATGAGAGCGGCCATGTTTAAAAGAATAAGCACTGGAACTGGACAAGAAATAGTGACATGGATTAAATATTGAACAATGATATCGTGGTGGGAATGTAAAGGGATAGGACTCACCGATCACATGAAAAATTACTCACTCGCCATAAGAACAAAGGTGGTGGCATTAGCTGGTCTCAGATTGAGAGCGGCGCAGAGGAACTGGAACGCCGAGGAGTACTGATGTGAAGATATATGCACCAGACCCAGATTATGCATCACGCGAACTGCTAAAGGTGTCAACGCAGTTGCTCGCTTCAGACAGCTGATGGCCTGTAAAACATAGACGTAGATCCAAACACATTTATAAATAATAAGTTATATAAGAAATAATACCCGTGTAGCATCATTTTCAGTTTTAAAATGCTATTTAAGAGCACACTTTAGTAATTTGGGTGATCTATACCATAGTTTTGTAACCTTTTTGAGCCCGTGTTGCTGGACTCTAATTTATTAAATGAACAGCTTGTATTTGCATCATCACCCTTGTTATATCCGTTTCATTAACATAATTCTAGCCTATGTTAACTGCTCTTCTATATTATTTATATGTTTTTCAAAATTTATTCCTTTTGTAAGAATTGATATGGTTTTTAAAAATGTCTTTTTCAGAATCTTCATTACTGCTGATTTTGTTGAAGTACATCATTGCTTGAAAACGGGAAAAACACCAAATCATCATTAGGATATTTACTTTAGTAATGTAGTGTTTCACTTTGTGTAAAAATTTCCCAAATTTTAATTGTGTTTATAATTGATATCGTTTGCCACTTAGATTTATTATTCTTTGATGATGATTTTTTAATTGTTATGGTTGTTAAGCATTTTAATTTTGTGTAATTATAATGTAATTTGCTAATCCTTTAAATTGTTAATAGTTGCTTACACCTTTTTATTTCAATTTAATTTTGTATAAATATCACTGTTTATGTATTTTTCTTATCAGTTGATAATGCTCGCGATGAGCGAAACCGGTCCTGATCTAATAAATTTTATGTGGAAAAAGTACTAAAAATGTTTTATTATTTTTATTACTGGCTATTGTTTAACTTGCTATTTATTTAGTGGATAGCAAGAGAAAGACCACAGACCCTTATATCAACGAAATAATATTAGTACAGTTCTCACTTTGAAAGGGTTATCTCTGAATTGCAGGGCTGTGAAATCATTATACAATAAAACGACTCAGATTTAACTATAAATTAATCCCAACTCTAAATACGGCTTAAAAAATAGTGTAGAATATTTTTGTCTTACCGTGAAATAGTCTTCAATTTTTTCAATCATTTCTCTTTCTTCTAGTACATATATACAATCATCTTTTAACTAATCAATACGATGAATATGCTAATTTTAGAATGTATTTGGCTTACTTATACTATATGTACTTACGGATTACAACTTCATATGTGAACGGAGATGTGAGTTTTTCATATCAGTATTTTATTATCTCGATAAATAATCTAGAAATTCTAGCGATTTTTATGCACAAAACATTAAAAAAGTAGTCGAGTCGTTAATTTTTTTCTGAATCCGACTCTGGAAAGAACAGTTTAATACCACGACTCCAACTCCACAGAATTGAAAGTGGAAATGTATTATATGTTCACACGATCAGCACCAGTTTCACTCATCTCAATGATTACGAGTTGATGAACTTTATTGAAAAATTAGTAAAGAAAGTTGTGTATCATTTTAAATTTATATTGTATATGTATTTACTACCCAGCTTCTCCTGAGATCAATTAATAATAATTCACTTATGAATATAGCACATTTGACCTAAAATGACAGCCTGAATGACATGAGCAAATTTCACGTCGCTACTGTTCACCGTTTAGGGGGAGTTCTTGCGAGAGTCAGACAAACACATGTATTTTCTGATTTATATTAAAGCGTTTTCTAAATTTCTAAATTATGATATTGGTAAGGAAATGGTTTGTTTGATATGTCTGGATTGTTTATTGTAAATACAAAGCTATTTTTACCTGCCACTATATAATACGTATAACAATCCTACTCAACTCGCTGTATATGTCTTAAGATTAAAGTTTCGCTCTGGGCAGCTTTTAGAAGCTTTACTCTACGACACACTCACCAGACGGCGTAGAATAAAAGGTAAGAGATAATTGTTTTAAGAGTTCAGTAGCCCCGGTCTGAAACAAATAAACAAGGGTTGAGAAACTGTCGCCAGTAGCGTACCAAAAATCCAACGATGAGCTTACAAATAATGTTGCCGGAAAATTGAACGTAGACCATTTATTGCCTTACAATTAAGTACTTATATTACTCTTAATTCTGTTTTATATTTTATGTTTAGCACACGTACGGAGACTAGTTATCCAGTGAAACGTTAGCCTTCTTTTTACTATACGGTTATAAATAAAGAAATAATTTATTTGAAACTGATAGCTGAATTAGCTGAAGTAAGCCGGTAGCTTTTCTATAATGTTTTTAGATAATTATCGAATTTGGATTTCACCAACTACAATCTATTTATAATGGCATTTTCCCGATGGTTTTTTTGATTTTAGTAATTTAATTACCTTATACATGTTTGCAATGAAAGCTTATAATCCCTTTAAGGCAGCGATTTCCAAACTGGGAGTCGTGGGAAGGGGAAGCGCAATTCTTTATTTCTTTACCCTTTAAAACGTGTCTTTATTATGAAATAAATGATGGAGAGGCGCGAAGATATTTTTTTTCTTCAAAAGGAGGCGTAGTAATATAAAGTTTGGGAACCACTGCTCCAATATTGAGTGTGTATGTATATTAAATATCATAAATTTAAGCACAGTAGTATAAATTTATTATAATGTATGTCTTAATTTAGCCCAGTTTTCGTTATACAAGTTTTATTATCTTTTTAGTGTCTTAAGTGGCTAAGTAGTTATTGGAGTGATTGTTAGGATAACATAGGCTCATTAGAAGTGAAGAGAGCCAAGTGGTATTTTAGAAAGAAAATAGATGCGTTGTAATATTCTACACGTCTTAAAGTATCGTAAAAGTGAAGTAACCTCAGTTGAAACACATTGCAATAGTGTTATCTCCGTAAAATAAAAATATGCAATCCACCAAAACACAAAGCAAAATCGTGGTTGTACCTAAAATACCAAGAAAAAAGTTTTTCAATTTTACTAGTTGGCTCACTTCACCTATCGAGGTCCTATATAATCTGCATTGTTTTTTACGGTCAAGTATTTATTATTTTCCTTTTTTCCATTTTTTTTCTGTGAATATTTCGAATATATTTTCCTGAAAATATTTGTTGACACTTAATATATGAAATATTCCACATATTTTTCTCTTGTCAAATATTCGAAGATTTTTTAATAAATACGATCCCTACGCATTAATGATTATAAGTCGCATCGAATATTGATCAAATTATTCACGAAAGCGACGAATGCTTGACATTCTTACAATATCATCTCAACAAGGATAGCCCGGGCCGTTTGTTATTCCGAATAATCTTTTCATTTTATAAATATTGGCGAGCATAATCTACCAGCTTATCAAAAGCATCACGTTTAGTTTCAAAAAATGGAATTTGCTTAAGCAAACATATCACGAGTAAAATTAATTCATATCGTCATCGATAGATTTTAGCTTAGTGATAAATTAATTTCTTGTAAATATAGGGTATACTAATATACATCAGTTCGAGTTAATACGTACACTTAAGCGACCGAAGATGCCAAAAGGCGGAGTCCGGGTCGTTAGAGACAAAACTTGTGCGAATGTAAAAAAATTACTTTAAATCTGAGCATTAATGAAATGACGCTAATTACAAAAACAACTCTGTCGAAAAATTTGTTTTAAATAAGAAAATGCTAAATTGTCATACATACATACATACATGGGAATCAGAGAAATCGATAATTTACGCGAAATACGATAAATGATATTTCTTAGAAAAAAACTGACGAATTTTCGTAAAAATATTTCGTAATTCGAATAAATTATCGGTTTCCTAGAATCTAACGATGGATTTTTTGATATTTTTGTATCAGCAATTAAGCTTTTCAGAGAATTCCATTGTTTTTTGTGTGGTACAGTAAATTTTCGGGAAGACAAATAGTAGCATTTTGTTAAGCATATTTACTATGTTTTGTCATAAATATCAAAACCATAAACTTTTTCCTATATTATTAGAATTAAATAAAATTATTTACTTTTGAATCGTTCAAACTATGTACATTCTCACAAATTTTGTCACTAACGACCCGGGTTTCGCCTTTCGGCATCTTCAGGCATTCAAGTGCACGGATGAACTTGAACTGACACTTAGCAAATGAAAGTTTCGTGCTTATATAAGACATAAATGCATCACTGAGTCCAAAGCCACTGCTGGCAAAAAGGATGAGCCCATGGGAATGCCAACAGATTTGTGTAGTGAGCAGTTTCAAGAATTATATAATTTGTTTGTCGGCAAAGGTTTTATGATTATATGATTTTATGGTTATATAGGGTATAGAAGAGGAGATGTGGGAAAGTTTGATATTTCGTTTAAAAGCGGAAGATTTTGCAACTGTGCAAAATACATTACTTAAATAAATCCGGGATTTATAGATTGCAATGCTCTTGTTGTACAAAGTTTTATATCGGCAAAACAGAAAGAACATTGAACATCCGAGTTTTAGAACATATGGCAGCCTTTAGATTGAAAAAAGACACGTCTACTTTTGCTAATCACTTAATTTCGGAAGGACACGTGTTCAATCAGGAACAAGGGATAAAAATGTTACACCCAAATACGGACAGTCATAAGCTCTTTTTCCAAGAAATTTTAGAAATCAACAAAGCACAGTTGCAAAATCTTCCGCTTTTAAACGAAATATCAAACTTTCCCACATCTCCTCTTCTATACCCTATATAACCATAAAATCATATAATCATAAAACCTTTGCCGACAAACAAATTATATAATTCTTGAAACTGCTCACTACACAAATCTGTTGGCATTCCCATGGGCTCATCCTTTTCGCCAGCAATGGCTTTGGACTCAGTGATGCATTTATGTCTTATATAAGCACGAAACTTTCATTTGCTAAGTGTCAGTTCAAGTTCATCCGTGCACTTGAATGCCTGAAGATGCCGAAAGGCGAAACCCGGGTCGTTAGTGACAAAATTTGTGAGAATGTACATAGTTTGAACGATTCAAATTTAATATTGAAATTCCACCAAGCACCTTCAGTCGAAATCTTAAATTATTAAAAAAAAAATATATTTACCTTTCGTTACTCCACTGATACAAAGCATCTGGTTATATTAATTCATTAATCAGTTTAATCAATGTTCCATTTTTCTCTTGTTTACGTCGGCGACATGAAAAAATAGCATCACGCCACAATTATGATATTTTTATCTAGGTAGAAACATTTACAATGTTACTATTATCTATTTTTTTTATCATTTCGAGAGTGTTATACGATATAGTAATATTATTATGACTAAAAATGGATCCAGGAAACGCTAGCTTGTTAATGTTTCACCAAATCCGGTTCGAATAAGCCAATGATATTTAGCTGATTCAACTTAGTGATGGTTTATCCAATCCACTATTTAAAAAACACTATGTTTGCTTAAATAAAAAATGTGTAACTAACACTATAAATGAAAATAATAATAATATTTTTTGTTGATCGCTGTCTATCTTTAATTACACTGAAACACATTTTTCACTGTGAACTCTACGATATCTCCATTGTCTATGAATTATGTACTTTAATATGCGAGACTCATAGGACAATTGGCCAACCCACTTTTTTCACTATTTTGAATTTTCCAATAGCCATTTCATAAGTGGAAAAATAGCCTTAGTCAACTTTCCACTTACATCAAGTGTTATATATACAAGTCGTTTTATAAATGACCTTCGCAGTTTTGGTTGATTGAGTATTATTGTCAAACTTCCAATTTGAAAAAAAGAAAACTATACATCATATATGTAGCGTTTTGCTCGTAGAGAAAATATGTTGCTGAATTGCAGTTATTAAAACTTGCTTATTTAAAATTGAATTTAGTCAAAACACTGCTTTTGATCTTGGGTCGTTTGTCTTTTGAGATCCTTATTTAAGTCATATACTATAGATAAGGCATGCAAAGACTTGTAATCACAATTTGATTTCACCTTCAATTGACAGAATTTTACGTGAGACAGTATTTAGATAGAATACGTGCGGAAAGGTATATTAAGATATAAAAAATGCCACAGTACTGAGACCCCGCTTCGCAAGCATCTCATAGTTTCAATAAACCCAGAAAAAAACAAATTCTCGACATACATACATATATGAGCAGGTCATATTAAAATAAAGGGTGTTGATCGAAATTATGTAAGCTTGGTAGAACTCTAAGAATTTATAGAACGATTGTTAAATACCATAATTGTATTTGTATTTATTTCGTCATCACACTATTTTTGGACCTTGTATTGCATATTTTTTGATAGATATTCTATAATATTACCAACGGCTAATGTGAATAACCGCCTGCGTGAACGAGTGGTCGACGTCGTTGGCTATCGCTACAGAGGGCACGGGTTCGAATCCCAGTACGGGCAGTTCTATAAATTGATTTTTCAATCGATTTATGTATTTATGTTCAAAGGCAGGAATGTATGTGATGTCTTGAATTCCCTCCTCCTACCCATCCTATCCCTTGAACGAGGCGTATCGAGAGCGATTAGCTCACCACTAGTTCTGTCTTAGCTCTATCCTTCTATTCCTACTCTCTTTAGAAAAAGAGAGGTTGAGCAACTGAGTAACAAGCAGTTCTCGTAGAAACACTTCTGTTGAGATAAACTTCATTAAGAGTCCATATGCTCCATATTGGGAGCGGACATGGTAAAAAAAATGTGAGTGAACTATAAATCGAAAATCGCCCCGAAAACATCACGTTCGCAAATATGTACGTCTGGATTACGCAAAACGCAGAAAAACATAGCTTTCCTTAATTATTATTTCTTCTACACACTCTAAGCCAAAAACAATATGCTGTATGTATCGCAAATGTTACTTTGCATTTCCCCCCTCTTGTAAAAAACAACGATACACCCTTTGCACTTGATATGCCAGAATTATATTTCGGGAAATAGACTTAAGCTTGGACTGCTGTTTTACATTGACGAAATAACTAAAATAGGTTACTTCTTCAGTAGAGCCATAAATATACTTTTCGAACAATCTAAGCTCGTATAAATGATATTACAACTTTGTGACGACGAGCTTTTAGGATGCAACATTACGCAGTTAATCTCACAATATGTTCTACGCGCAACGTAAATTCATGAAAACCATTACATAGAGTAACTAGAAATTAGATGGAAATTTACATTTAGTAGTATCTTAATAAGCATTTCTCAAAGAGTGTTCCGCGGAATCTTCGAGTGCCACTGAGTAAAAGCAAGGGTTTTGTAATTCATTCATATACAATATTTTATTTATTCTTTGAGAGCAAAATGTTTCTTTAATCAATTAATAGACTCGTAACAAATATTATTAAATTGGATAGTACAATTACCATGCAAATAAAGAGGAACGCTTTTCACGATGATGGCAAAACGCGTGTTGTCTTCTCATGGAAAAGTTTATCGTTTTAAAGATAAATTTTTTAGTGTTAATCAAAAAATATTTGAGTTCTGTTTTATTCCTAGTCGGAACTTTAAGTCTTTTGCAGATCCAAACACCTGAATGGAAAATGTCGATTTTTCAATCGATCTATGGATTTGTATAAGAACGTATGGTTTTAGATATTTAATGCATTGTTTTATGTAACATACTGCTCAAATCGCTACTGTCAAACTAATTCTTACAACATAATATAAAATATGCAACAAAACTTATTTTCTAAATTTGACTACTGACAAAATTAAATGTTTCTTATGCGACGATTGCACAAGTTTAACAGCTCTATCCGCCAGTGCTTCCTCGATATTTCCGAACCATATACATTTTTCAAATAGTTTTATGTAAATATATAGTAATTTATTTTGATATCGATTTATAATAATAAAAAGAAAATGTGCTTTCGCGAACGATTCATCTACTAATATGTCACTTGGTAGGCACGCTAAATTGTGAAATGCATGAAAAAACATTAAAAAATATATCCACAGTTGAATAGTAAAAATTATATAATAAATGTTTTGTTGTAACAAGATCTATTTCCAATGTGGTGTGGTGTTGATTCATTAGAAAGTATCTTGAGAGAAGTTTCTAAAGAGAACCGTATGTAAGTTATTTGTAAAATTAGGAAAGGCTCAGAAATGGATATGTAATTAGCTTATGGATATCTATTATATAATACGTGAAGTGTTTTGCAGGATCAGTGTTACAGGTACTAATAAATAAATCAGAGACAAAAATAATATCATTCAATGTCAATGCAAACATCGATTGAAAATAAAGCCATGAATGTTGAGATTTTAATCCATGGCTCCGAATAATATTTCTAACGCTAGAAATATTTGGTGAAAATTGCATTTTTTTTTCGTAAAATATTTTAGAAAAGTTATTTTTTAAATCTATGTCTTCCCCTAATGTGGAGCAAATTACCATCTAATGGAGGTATCTTAGCATAAATCTTTCTACGAACACTATTTGTAATTCAGTTGCTCAAACCCTCTTTTCGAAAAGATGTTTTAGACACAAAAATCCATACGCCGTCAAACATCGAGAAATCGATTGAACAAAATGATAATCGTTACAAAAGCCAATGACTGACCAGGACCGGCTCCAGTATTTCTGCGCCTGTGTACGAGGCGCGAAAAGTATAAACCTTATTGTAATGAAAATAAAATATTTATATGTGAAGATGGATTCATCGATACGCATTGAATATTGTTATTTTATAATATTATGCTTGTTTTTTTGGTCTTGTAGTGGTTGTAAAATTGATATTTGAACGTTAATAATGAAAAAATCTTAATCTTTTAGGTATTTTTGTTGCTTCAAAAATGTCACAAAGGAATAGAAACCAATGGTTTATTTTAATTCATCGTCCCGTTTGGAAAACTCTGATACAGAGAAATACCAGTGGATGTCTCGAATTTCACTAATGCAAGCACTCAGACTGCAGATGTAGTCAGATAATAAATACTACATATTACATATTTAATGCCGGACGCAGATGGGTCAGAGAAGCGGTTGTCAACTTTTACTTTCTTACCTTTGTATTGCTTATGACAAAAAGGACTATATTTTAATCGAAATGAAGTCAAAATCAAAATACAATTATTTGTTAGAAAATAATTCAAATAAAGTTGGATTAGTCCCGCGCAAAGATTGGCTGGCTAAAAATTTAATAACAGTATTATCAGCTATCTCGATTTATGTATTGATGTGCACTAGATATTTGTTACATTGCTGCCGCATTCGCACAATTTTGATAGACACCACGCGGTACTCAATATAAAAAAAAATGTAACTGTGACAAAGTGCCCATGAATTCTGCATTGCCGACCACTGGGTTGCAAGGATTCTGCCATCCAATTCCGTAGTATTGTGGTTGGATTGACAGAACCGCTACGGCATGCAGGGGCGGTTAATGTGTTTTTTACTTTTGTCACTTAAGCGCATAATCCATAGGTATTATAATATAGTATTTAAATTTAATACTGTACTCGTTTACACGTAAAGCTTTCGCCTAATATTTTGATATACCTACCAGATAGCCAAGAGGTGGGTAGGAGGTATTTTGATAGAAGTGTGTTTGGTTCTCAATGCCATGACTACTACTACCAAATATGACTTTATTGAAATTATTCGGTAAGGTAAAACAATTTTAAATATTTTGACAGGAATATCTGAACGTGTACGCTATAAAAAGTGTAAAGACAGAAAATAAACACGAGACATAAATAATAGGAAACATTTTCTAAGTTGAGATACATTTGTTCTCCATAAGACTCCATTTTAACCCTCCTTTTCAATATTTGGTCGCCGTAGTGTTGGGTGGTAACAATTTTAGTTTAACGTCTTACTCGTGTCCCTAGTTGAGGTTTTAATCCCTAAAAGAGAGCATAGTGCATTCATTTTTAAATACATATGTATTATACATTACCACCCGGTTCCCGGCAAGCGTTTCAATGCCACTCAAAGAAATAAAGTGTTTGTGTTTTAATTGTGTTTATTGAAGTGCATGTTTTCTTTTTCTGTCTGTTTGACGTTTAACGTTTGCTGCCGATTGCCTATGGTACGACACACGTGCCACCTACTGTAAGTTAATTGTGCTATAACCTTTACGTAAGTGCAAGCATACTTTGTCAAAATGAACTGTATGGCAGACATACAAACATTGGTTTTTATATGCAAGACCTACTGTCCGTTAATTTTAGTATGCTTATAACCTTCCCAAAGTTCAAAGCAAAAAGTTTGTCAAAGCTTTATTGCAATCGGATGAGCGGTTTGGTAACGCATAAAGTACGAACAAACAAACATTCATTTTTATATATTGGATTTGTGGCAACCCTGACTTATTCTATAATAAGATCAAATTTTAACAGGCATGTATGAATATTTTATTACGAGTCTTTAGCTGGTCAGTGTTTTACTGGTCATACATAGTTGGCAACGGTTTCCTGATGAACAAATCTTGACCCTAATCAATTACAATACTAACCGCCATAGTATCATACGAACAAATTTAATGGTAACATAAGTGTTATAACAATTTCACATTAAACATTACTAATTTATTATTTTGATATAGGCTATTAGTACGATTCGGCACTTAAGATATCTGTGAGTAAAGTGATGTTAATTTTAGCAAAAATCAAATTGAATTACATATGTATGTTATTTAATCATTCGATTAATGTACAATACAAAGTAGATGAAACAATTTTATGTCATATTTTTACATACTTCCCCATATGGAAAATCTTCTCTAGCGCTAGTTCATTTCATTAAAAATTCATGCAAACAGTTTTTCTTAAAAATCTAGTTATAATTTATTTAAACCTGAGCGGTTTACCTCGACCTAAACTGTGAGATTAAAATTTGTTGGCAGAATACTTCCGTGAATATTACGTGAATAAAACTTGTTTTATTTATATTACGAAATCAGAAAATTTGTTTTCAATATAAAAATTAAATTGATTCATAACTTTTTTGTTCCACTTGTCTAAGAAATTTATCAAATATAAATTCATGATGAGATTAAAACTGATATTTTTATTTCTGTAATGAAAATTTTTTACACATGTTAAAATGTGCCTGCATTATGGTTTACCTTAGTATTTGTGCGTAATATATTATTATGTTGTAAATAAATTATATTAAGTGTTTTTTTTTATATATATAACACGCAAAAAAGAATGTGAAAGAATCATTTACGTTATGGGGTTGAAGTGACATTAGTGAAACGATTACAGTTTGCGTCGTTTACGGTAGTGATGTTTACATACGATCACTGCATTAGATTTCGTGTTTAAATATCATTAGTTGGGATTGACACACAATAATTACAGGCATTAAAATACGTACAGCAGTTTTTTGTGAGCTTTACACTCAATGCATAAGTTTCTTCATATAAAAACTTCTGGCACCTTTTTTACGAATCATTTCTACATGCAGGTGCTTTTGAGTACTTCACATCCACTTCTAAGCTACCTATACGTTACGTAAAATGAAAATTTGCCGATACCAAATTTTAATAAGGGTGGTGCTGACATGCGGGCCTGAAACATGGACGTCGAGAAACGTTGACTCTCAAAAACCAGAAATAATAATTTCCGGAAAAGTGTTCGGTCCAATTTGTTTTATACAGTTTAATAACTAGGTTTAATAATTGAATAAGATTAAATTCTATGATGATCATGATTTAAATATCAAACTTTTATCTTACCATAATACTTAACGTATAATATGTATCTGCAACCACCCTGTATAAATTGACAGCCTCATTGAATGTTTTCCGTAAAATAATAGCGCCGAGGGCTTTCAAACGATTTTTTGTATTTCTTAGGAACTCCCAACGCTGTCTTCTTAAGTTTTTTTTGTTTTTTTTAAGCAATTAGCGTGGCCAACCGGTTCAAAGTTAGTAGGGCTGACATTCATTGTCCATCTTTGAAAATCTTCACTAGTTAAATTTGAATCGTTCAAACTATGTACATTCTCACAGATTTTTTCACTAACGACCCGGGTTTCGCCTTTCGGCATCTTCAGGCATTCAAGCGCACGGATGAACTTGAACTGACGTTTAGTAAATGAAAGTTTCGTGCTTATATAAGAAATAAATGCATCACTGAGTCCAAAGCCATTTGTAAATGCAACCAAGAGCATCAGTAGTCATTCGGATGATCAGGAATCGCATCGCCTTGCTTTCGACGCTTAAATTTCTTCGATGTAGCTTTCCAAGTGTAATAACGTGACATCTCAGAGTAGAGCAAACAGTTATCATACCTAATTATAAACAAAATTATCATACCTAATTATAAACATAACCTTATTTCAATATTATCCGATTTTCTTTCGTTTTCATTTCATATCATCGATTTTTTTATTCTAATCCATACTCTAAATTTAAAATTATTTAAAAGTCAATCGTATGCAAAAGAAGCAGAAATAACTGAATTTCGGAAACATTGCCATCTAGCGGATAAAATCTGCATACGACGACATTTTCATTATTTCAAGCTGTTCGTCATTTGAAAACTATATGAATATATTAATTTTCTTCATAATTTCTTTGCCGTGCTATTTTTCCGATGTTTAAATGCTTATTCTGCTATTCTAGGCGGATACGAATATAATAAATCAAAGATCATTACAATCCGTACTGCCATTCTCGAGATATACGTGGTGTAACCAACCCCACTTTGTTTTATATATATATATAGATAACGATTGTATTATAGTATTGACCATATTTAGAATTTTTTTTATATATTACATTTTCTAAAATGTTTCAAAGCTTCGAAGAAATAGCAGTTTGAATAGACTCCATATTTATTTATTCAGTCTACAGCTAGAAAGCATGGGGATCGTTTCGTGTAGTATTTTTTCAGGTTTGAACCTGTCGGAGTGAGCAGCGTTTTTTTATTTGCATCAATTAAGGGCAAATTCGGGCAAAAATGGGTTAATGAGAACTGATTGCTTTTCATTCGCTCAGGGTATAAATTTTTAAAAAAGATATTAATAGGAGATCAATGGTTGTAAAGAATTTATTGCTTTCAAGTTGCTCTGACTACGACTCATTTTAATATGGTATAGATTTTTCCAAAACCTAGATTGTTAGATCAATATATTATGAAAATGTTCGATAAACTACGTTTTAACCAAGGTTGTGTTTTTATGAATGGAACTATAGTAATTTAAGATTTCGACTGAATTATCAACAAAAAAATCATTTGTATAATAAGTTATTATCAGAAAAAACCACACAACATTCTTCTATTTTCAAATCCATTATTTCAACAAATGAACTGAAACAAATAAATAAACTTTTGCTCGATATTTCAACGTGATCAATTAAGTAAACTGCCCATTACCATTATAAATAAAGGAAACAAATTAAATGGTCAGAATTTAAATCAATTTTTGATCAGAATAAAAATATAAATGGTCAGAATAAAAATATGTACGGTCAGAATATTATATAACAATTTTGGTTAAGTTAGGTTAGGTTTTTATTAAATTATGACTTTTTATTCTGACCGATATATTATAAATTCTGATCAGAAAAATACGAGCCATAAATAAACACATCAGACAAAATAACTATTTTAAATTAAATACATCTCGATTGATTATTGTAACACGGTTTGTATTATTAAAATTTATTTACATATTATAGTAAGTAGTTTAATTGCCCAACCAAACGCGACTGCTAGTTTTAGAATTCTCGCAATACCTTCAGTATACAATAATAGTAAAGTTGCCCTGTGAAATTTTGCTGTCGTGGGACGATTATTTAGGTTGCGGTGCTCAAAGCGACCGCAGATCGACGTTCATTGACACGACGCTCAAGTGAAAAGCGCTCGAACCGCAATCGACGAAGAATTTGACAAAATACTTCAGCGGAACAATGAGTCCTCCCCGAATAGATAACGCGGCATCATTACATTTAGATCACCATCCTAACAACAGATGATTGATTATCACTGTATTTAGATATCTGGCATATTTGCAAGTCATACTATAACAATGGAAGATGAAGTAAAACTTTTTGTGTTCGTAAAATTCAAGCATTATATTTTCCTTCTGCTTCCTTACACCATCCTGACATCAATCTTTCACTTGTACTGCTCCCATTAATTCGTTAACGCTATGAATTTTTTTAGTTTATTTTATAATTTATCTTCATTTGTATGTTTCTTAAATATTCTTCATCGGTTATTAGTGGGTCATGTCTTTGTCCAGTTCCCCTTAATTTCTTTTAAAAAATGATAATTTTATCAATGGTGTTTAACTTTTCTAACAAGGCCTTTAAAGTGAATACTTAACTCATATACTAATATGCTTTACTCAACTGATTGATTCTAATCGCAGATTTGAATCTAACGAAATATATGTAATTAAATTTTGAATTTGACTGGGTAAGATTTCAAAGTTGACCGGTCGTGTAAAGAGGAAGCAATCACCGCTCTGATTAATAACTATTTGTGTGCATGTGTGTGTGTGTGTGTGTGTGTGTGTGTGTAGGGGGGGTTTCTTTGTGTTTTTTAAATATTCATTTAGCAATTGTCAAAAACTAAGTTCATAACACTATTAAGTCTAAAAATTATGAAATTCGTACATGTAAATACTGATTGTATTACTAAAATTAAAATCAGTTTTAGAATATTCACTGACAATACTTGGTGGAAAGACATCATATGTTAAAAATTCAGGAATTTAGTGGAATAAAAACTAGCAAAACCGGTCCTGATCATTTTAAATAAAAGCGGAATTAGCTGAAATTTGTGTTATATTTTTGAGTAAATTAAAAATAACAATCAACAAAATAGGTTGGAAAAATGATAAAACTTTTATATAAATTTATTATTTAAACGTATTGAAACATAATCATCGTGTTATGCATTGCAAACGTTAAGAATTATACTAGTAACAATTTTTAAAATTCAAATGGGTTTTGAGAAAAAAAATCATTTCATTATAATTCCAAAAGTCTTTTATGATTCTCGCTAAAAATATTCGCGCGGATTGGATATATTTTCAAAGTATAATGTGCAACTATGCGATGCCAGTTATATTTAACTACAGATTATAGTATTCTAAATATAACGTAATGAATGACCTTATTCGATATCTGTACCGGCTCGAGTAGTATCTTTTTTGTTTTATTGATATTCTGTCGTTTACCTGACGCAAACTTTATTTCGGCTCACAATCTTATCTCTTCAGATAGGCAACCGAATAAAATTGATTTGACCAAAATATGCCGTCCTTCTAACCCTAAACGGGTGACATGTGGGGTTTGCAGCACTCAAACGAGCTTACATTTTTCTTAATTACATCTATGACTGTACCCTCGTCTTAAGCTTTATATCGAATACGAGAAAAACAACTTATTTTCCGGTGACATTTTGCAGGGAAAAACTTTATATAAGATTATTTTGTCATTTACGATGACTAAAAATCCTAGAAATAGCTGGAGCCACATTTAACTCAATGCGGACTGCCTGAGACCCATAGCTGTACACAATTATAACCAAATTCTATATGTTCTTCAAACGCATTCTGCCAGTGCTACTTTACGGTCCGAGAATAGATGCTTACGTCGTAAAATGGTGGTGAGGCGGTTTGATTTCGTGAAGAACTTGGATACTAAAGATTGTGCTAGGCATCGCTCCGTCACGTCAGTGGTCATAGAGAGACATTGTAAAAGGCTGGGCCTCGGATACCTTCAGAGAGCCTTAATCCTGGCGGCCTCTTTTTCCGGCCGGTGGGATTCCGCCGTCCTGTACAACCGTCGGGTATTTACTATCCATGCAAGTACTCGATGGAACTGAGAGATGCTGGCATGTCATGGAAAGGAGAAAGGCAATTTAAAGGAGACTAGGAAACACGGAGGTACCGTGTGGCAGCCATATGCTCATAAAAAAGAAAGAAGAAAAATTTCAAAAACTTAATTCTCAATCTGATCAAGATAAATAACAATTTAAAGGTTAAGATTTTTGACATTTATATAAATTGACTAGTCTCATTAGATCTTAATCTGAGTCGTTTCATCTGCTAAAGTAAAATTTGTGCCTAATTAGTTGTCAAAAGTTATAAAACATTTGCTGAAGAATTTATTTTATGAAATCTTCGTTTGGGTTAAATTGATGAGCTCATTTAAACGAAAGTTGGTAAATGTAAGCGACTTGAAATGTACTTAAAAATTACAAAATTAGCTACTTGCAAGAATTTTTTTTTTTAAATTCAATTGAATCTGATTAAGAAAACTAAATTCGTTATTTCAATTTCATTTCATTTATGATATTGAGATAGTTTACCATTTAAGGGTTACCGCTAAACTTATTCACACAAGTCTTGGAAATGCTTACTTGAAAGAACTATCTGAAAAGATTCTGTTGCCATTGGTGATTCAGCAAACGTGTGTCGATTTTTTGCCACTTTATATGGAAAGATTTCAATGCATACCTAATACTGAAGGAATATGAAATAGTCATATATATGTCACTGAAATATTGTTTTATAAAATTTTGTAACGAAAGGAAGGCAGAAAACATGTTACGCTCAAGTTTTATTGTGACTATCTATGGAGATAATTAATTATTAATTATTTGAAGCGAGCAAATAGTATTATAGGAAACATTGACTTCGATTCGTTATAATATTCTACATGTCTCAAAATATCGTATAAGCGAAAAAAGCTCAGTAAATAATAACTGCAATAGTGTTTTCTCTCTTTATTAAACATACGCAGTCCATAAAAACGCTAAATAAAAACTTTTAGGGTGTTCACTGTCAATACTTGGTGGAAAGGCATTATATTAATAAAAACCACAATATTATTTTGTACTTTATTTTCACTTTATTTAAAAAGGTCAGGACCAGTTTTGCTCATTCTCAACTGATATCAATATCAATGCTCATTGTCAATGCTCGCCATGAGCAAAACCGGTCCTGACCTTTTTAAATAAAGTACAAATGAAAGTTGTGTTTTTTTTTTAACTTTTCTTTTTGAAATTGATGCTATTATTTCATATACAAGTAATGGATCACTTTTTTAACTATGTGCGCGTATAAAAATAGTTACACAATTATAAAAAAACACTATAATCAAAACAAGAAACGTATCGCTTGTTTTTTAGGCGACTAAACACATAACAATATGAAAAAAACCAGCCTTTTAATTGGACAATAGTAACCGTTTTTACCTTTTCCTTGAAACAAGATATGATTGATAAATCTCTTTAACATCATTATTTTTACTATCTTTGTTTTTAACAATGTCACGACGTGACATTTACATTTTTATTCATATTAAAAGATCTATAAATAGATCCCTTTGAATATAAAAACTTCTTTGAAGTAAATTCGACACATACTTATGCGAGTTAGAAAGCGGCAGCTTCAAATATGCTGGTATACTATTTGTTGAACATCGTTTCCAGTCTGTTAATCTTTTATCTACTATATTTGAATCAAACATACGTCTTCACATGTGCATATTTCTCATAAAACGTTATAGAGCAATTTTCACAAGTAATTTTGACAAACAGTCCCTCAAATGTTTACAATCCACAGAAATGATGAAATTTTCGAAGTTGTCAGAAATAAATTGTTCTTTAGTTCAAATTTGGAGTGGCGGAAGTTTGGCGACAGCCTATTTATAAATAACATTTGATAATTGATGTTTTCGGTTGACAAATTTAACATTATTTTTTAAATTAAAATTAAGCTTTAATTTTTCATATTGTTTATTTTCTTGAAAACATACTAGCATTGTAAAGCTGTCGCTCAAAACCGGTCCTACGATCTTTTAAAAATATTTACAGTTAGAAGGAATTTTATAAAAAGGAATGAAGAATGAATTTCCCACAGAGTATTTCAGATCTGTACTGGTTTCAAATATTATATCATTCAGACATGACAGTCTAAAATGCTTTCTCTCTGATATTCGAACATTGACCATTTGCTCTCATTATAAATCACATGCAGTTCAAAATAATAATTCAAATTCCGCTAGATAAAAAAAAATGAAATACATCGATCTCATCCAGTAGAACACGGTTTTCCAATCTATGTTCCGCGGGCCAAAGTGGATTTTCCACAAAAATTTGGAATGGTTTTGTACGCTGCAACACATTTAAACATTTTCTACTTCATATTGAAAAGCGAGTGATGATCCATCTCCATATAAGTTATGATGTCAAATATCTAGGTAAAAGAGGAGGTTTTGAATATAAATTGAATACGACAACAAAAATTGTGCCAAATTTCTATCGTCGAGGGTGAAGGATTATTTTATCACACCCAAAATCATCAAAGTCATTAAAGGCCAACAGTACGTTGTAAGAGTTTTCTTTGACCCTTCAAAATAAATATTGAAGTAGACCGAAATAGATTTCCAAACGCAATACAGTACAAAACAAGAAAAAATGGTTAAGCATATTTCATTAGATAAATAGTATTACCAAATAACAAATAAACAATGGTTGTACGATCATTATATTCAATTGATTGAAAATTCTACAAGACTTTATTTCGCGACTTTTTTTCTGCAATCCTTTCTAAGACATCAAATCTCAGTAGGCATAAAATCAATTCTAGAACGGCCGCGGTGTAAAGCAGTTTTAAAGCAACCGTCAACTTTCTGCTATGCAGGCTTGAAACTATTACTATTTCCATGAAAAAATATATGCCATAGCGTAATAAACTGTGAAAATGCAATCATTAAAAAAGAGATTTAGGGAAAAGTAAATGATCGATGAGGTTTGCTAACAGGTGTAAAACAATTTCGGGTGTTTTTCGAGCTTTGTAAAAAATAAACAATGAAAATTTTTAGCATCCATTTTTTTAACATTCGTTTATTTATATTTTAAAAATACATAACAAATTTAAAAAAATAAATAAATTCAAAACTCGAAAAGTTATCGGCTGGTAATGGGAGGGGTTCAAAAAAAGGGGTGTCCTGGCGTACATGATTTCAACCAAAAAATTTACTGATTCTTAATTAATAAAAATGTCGCTATCGCCCGTACCTCGGAGAAATGAAAAAAAAACCCGTTTGAAAAAAAAAATCAAATTCAAATCTGCTACGGGCCAAAGAAGGATGTATAGAAAAAGTTTGCACAAATTTTAAAATACATCGGTTTGGTAGAACTTGAGATATTATGCACACCAGCTTGAAAAAAGTAGTTACGAGAAAAACGCGTTTAAAGTTTTGAGTTTCGATTTGTTCCGGTCGGACCAGCTTATTTGCTGCGTCACCAAAATCGTTGTAACTCGGTAAACAATTAAAATTTTGAAAAATTCAGTTTGAGAACATACTCTCAAATGTCTAAGCTTTAGAAAAATATAAAATAGAAAGAATCGATTTTTTAAAATTTCTACACTAGTATAGTCTTCTAAGAGATTTATTAATTCGTATGTGATATTTTAATAATAAAAAAACTATTACGAATTACCCATCCTAAAAATCAAACTGAGCGTTCCGTTAAAATTTCCGGAGTTGCGAAGTGTTCCATTCCAGAATAAGTTTGGGAAACCCTGCAGTAGAATATAATATCAAAGAGATGTGGGTGGTTTGGACGACTCCATGTTAGTCCATCACCGGGAACGTAGAATACAAAAATGCGATTTGACAAATTCATAAATACTAATGTCATTGAATCTATACATACCAGTTTTTACTTATATATTTATCATTTGGGCTGAGTGACTCGGTTTTTTTTCCATCTTTAAGCTTTGTAATACACGAAAAAGTTTATTTAAAGCTGTTAGCCGGGAAAGTAGTGTAAATACATAATTACCGCAACTGTCTTCTGCTTCCCGAAAAAGCACATGCCGATGTTGTTCCAGAGGGCGGCGCAGTCAGGAGTTTGCTGAGCAGCTATCTTGTACCTGGACAGCGCCACGTCGTAATCTCGGTGACTCTAAAAAATAACAATCTCCCTCACTCCATTTGCGTGTAAATACGTACATACTAAACATAAAATTAGTTATTTTTTTCCAATGTTTTTTGACTTTAGATTTTAAAATAAAATATTTCGTTGCTTAATTGATATTATGTTTAACTTATTAAAATTAATTGAGTTTTTATTTGAATTTGTTATTATTTAACAGTTAACTTTCTTTGTTTGCACATCGTTTTCATCGAGCATATCAAGTGAACTCTAATAGGTGGTACTTTAACATTATAATATTTAAAAATAGCGAAGGTTATAGCGCTGGCGATTTATCAAATTTTTATTTTAATCTGATTTTTCTAACGTGTTTTATATATAATATCATATGAGCAAGTCATAAAAGTGCATAGGACAAATATAAAAGAAAGGTTTCAGTTCAATTATGAGAGGTAATTTTAAAACCAATAAATGCTTTAAGTTTTTAACTTTGTCACTCACCACATAATATTTTTTTTGATGAAATTTAGCAATAACTTGAAATCAATTTGAATCGTTCAAACTATGTACATTCTCACAGATTTTGTCACACAGAGAATGTACATAGTTTGAACGATTCAAATTTAATATTGAAATTCCACCAAGCACCTTCAGTCGAAATCTTAAATTGAAATCAATTATTTTATTATCAAATACTGATATATTTAATTCTAAAAAAAAACTGGCTAAGTAAGCTTTGACGGTTACCTGCATTATCGCCGCTAAAGGAAGTAGAGCTTTGGCTTTAGGGGTGTCAATCGCAAGTGCTGATCCTAGCCTTTCGACAGCCAACTGCTGCTGTCCAGCGAGGGCGTGGAGAAGCCCAACCGACGTCAGCAGGTCTGCGTCATCAGGGGAGTTTCTAGATACATTTGAATATGAGAAACCAACATAGTTATATTGGAATGATTGAGACTAAATAGAAATTCAGACATTCCAGATAGTTGAGGAAAAAAGTATACTATGACTATTTATAATGAAACTATGGTTATGTTCACTTGAAAAGAATTATTTTCTTCTGAAATATGGTCTTAATTAACGCAGGAGCTAAATCACATATACTTTAGCTTTATAGTCATACTATTACGTTGTGTCTGAAACAACATATTTAAAAATATTAAATAATTTAAAAGTTGTAAAACAGTAATATTTGGCAAATAAAGCGATCATAAAATTGATTGTATATACCAGGCATCGAGAACCTGCGGCCTTTTGGCTACCCCGGTGCGGCCTTCTGGTCAATTCTGAAATTCTGTACATTTTTAACAAGTTCATTATGTACAAGACCTAAAAAAAGGTGCCACGCTGCTAATCGCAAATTTCTGGGCGTTAGAAATTGACATGAAATTTTTTCCGTCCGGTCAATGTTAAATGCGGCCTTATGTCAGAAATGTCAGAATCAGAAAAATGAATGCGGCTTTTATATAAGAAAAGGTTCCCCACCCCTGGTATATACTATAAGTAATGTGATCAGGCTGGGTTATTATACATTAACCATTTTACAATATTATAAAACGTATAATCAATGAATAATGTGGTGTTTTGTACATAATATTTTGAGTATAAAATTATACCGACATGCTTTGTACTCACTTCCTGAGAGAAAATAAAGAGCCTGTTGTCTGAAAATAGATTAACTAAAAGTTTATAACATTATATATACTTGATTAGTCTTTTCATCTTAAGTGCTTCCAAAAATTCATTGAAAGTTTTA
The DNA here is from genome assembly GCA_030503985.1 of Himalopsyche tibetana. NCBI lineage: Eukaryota > Metazoa > Arthropoda > Insecta > Trichoptera > Rhyacophilidae > Himalopsyche > Himalopsyche tibetana. Next base: position 366,430 of record JAPJYX010000015.1, read on the forward strand.
TATAAGTGTGTATTTGATATTAACTACAAGCGATAACACATTTTTTCAGGCATGAGAATGACTCTGCAAGTGCAAATCATGAAAAACGGCAGACTTAATTTCGTTAGAATGTCTGAAGTAAGAAATATTATACGAAACATTTTAAAATTCTCAGTGGGTACAAGGAAGAAAAAATAATTTATTCACATTCAAATTCGCACAATAATTCATTTCGTTTCCTTGATTTATGAAATTATGACAATCGTCATAAATTGAATCATGAATCATGAAACGCGAACGAAAGGCATAAAGAAAAGGACACTTGCTCAAGGCGACGCGATTCCTCTGACTCGACGAATCCTTCCAGCATCAAAGAGTAATTCGAGAAAAAAGGTGTAATGGGCGAAATAATTTCAGGAATATGAAAAAGGCGAGTGGCCGCGATTAGCATCAGAATAATTTTGTTTGTTGTTGAATGTCCTTTGTGTATTATTTTTCTTTAAAAAACAATGCCTCAGTCTAAAGCTTATTTTTTTGTTGTTGTTATCGAATGGGTGGGCTTGTTAAAATAAACAATGCTAGTTTTATAGTAAATATACTTAATTTCTAAAAAATGCTACCTGTTTACAAAAAGTCAGACATAAAATGTGGCGTTGAGAAAATCATTTTTAAGATGAGCTAAATAAATTCGTCTCTTTGCTCAATTATATTGAATTGAATAACTTAGCAGAATTTCAAGTAGTGTCAATATGCTCGTAACGCAATTGAAGTCTGGCAACCGATCGATAGACAATTTCCCTCCTCAGATTTGAAAGCACTAGAAGTTTATGTGTTGTGTAATGCGCATTCTAAGAGCCGTTGCATAGTTGCATCTGCAGGAGGTGTTGGGTAGAATATTGAGAACCGTCAACTTAGATAGAAATTACGTTAATACAGCCTGGCCAAAAGCAAGTGGTCAACGTTGTTTTATTCAGTTGCGGTGTACATGGTTTGTATGGGAAATTTTATAAGGTTTTTTTTTTCAATCGATCAATGGACTTGTGTGTCAAGATGAAAAAATACTTCTCGTCTATCCAACCCAAAAACAGAGTGTAACGATAATTATTCAACTAACCACTAGCCTTTTTATGGCTTTATCATACAAAAAAAGAAGAGGATGTGTTACTGAGTAGCACGTTAGTAAGATAAACTACATTAGAAGTTCATATGCTCGTCATTGTGGGCAGATATGGCTACAAAAACAAAGACACTATAATGTGTTAAACATAAACTTTAACAAGTTCATATTGCCGTATATGGTAGCTTCAGCTGTCTCATATTTCGATTTTTTTCACTCGATATGTGCATTTATGAACACGCGCAGTAGTTTATTTAATTACTTACTCGAAACCACATTTTTCCTGCAATGTTTTTAAAAATCATAAACCATCCTTGGCAAATATGACATACATAGCTTCTTTTAAGATGATTCTCGAGCACCATACAGAAATAAGTAATATCGTTTATATTATGTGCGGCCAGGATATATTTTCTTATCTTCATAAGTAAAGAAGCCGCGTTCAAAAGGTACAGTATATACATTATTTTGTTTACATCTTAAAGCATATACCTACGTCATGTTGTTATCGTGTTATATTATCTACGTTATGTGTGTCATCGTAACTCTAAAAAGGCAGTGAATTCGGCAGGGGTGGACGGAGTAGGGTGTAGGAGTAAAATATGAAACTATCAACGGAATAAGAAATCGCGGCGGCGGCGAAGAAAGAGATCATTCACTCAAAGAGATTGTGAAAAGCCCCGCCGTGTCGAGACACAAAGGTAAAGTGTATGTGTACATATTCACGAGGAATGCTGTAGTAAATCCACGAAAGAATTTTCTTATTAAATGGCCCGAGATCATGTGGTGCGGTGAAATTTGACTCTAAGCACGTTCGTAACTTCAGAGTTGTTCAAGTTCAACTTAAATCGATTAATTTTATATTGGCTCTGTGTGCTACTAAACATTTGTATGTTACCAGTACAGACAGTGTTTATGTATTGATTTTTAAATCGATTTTTGTTGAAACAATTGAATGTAAGGAATGTCTTGAATTATCCTATCCCACCGTATATATTCTAAAAAACGGTGCGTGGCGAGAGCGATTAGCTAACCGCTAGTTCCCTACAAAAAAAATACTGAGCTTTTCAGAAAGCAGTTCTTTTACTGGTGTCGAGAATCATGTCATATATTTTTTAGAAAAATCTTTAAAATGTTCATAGCCAGCCTTGAAGAACATGCGTGAAGATTATAAATAAACATTAAAACCAAATACCCCTTACAATTTTAATATATCTGATAATTAAAACCAATTCAAAAAATAGTTGTGGAAAAAAAACAAAAGTGAAGCAAGAATTTTTGGTTATCGATTTATATATATATAAAAGTGTATATACATATTATGGAAACAAAAATATCACATTGTTGTTTTTACAGACAGTCGTACTGATAAAATTGACTTCAAACATAGTTTCCTTACATATTGCATATTATAGTTATGTAGTTGAAAAAACATAAATGAAAATAGACATAGATATCTAATATACTGGGGTTATTAATGTAGCCACTACTAATTTGGCCCAAAATAAGTGTATTTAAATTTGAACATCCCTCAATCTTAATGTTTAGTAATATTTTACAACGTAGTGTATTTGTGAATAAAAAAAAATAGAGTTAAAATATCTTAAAGCTTCAGAATACATCGCTTTGTTCCCATTTTGAATTTTCAATCGTTTTAACTTTTGAAAGATATCGAATTGCATTAAAGCAATTAGTAGATCGAAATGAAAATCACGTGAATAATATTATACATATAACAACAACAAACGAAGACCCAAAGGATGCAGCTCGAAAACATAATATCTTAATAGAATTTAAATTTTCGCTATCTATATATTAATAGCCGATAAAATAAGTTTTCACTTTTCACTTTTCACTTTTCACTTTTCACTTTTCACTTTTCACAAATGTGTGCGTACTGATGTCCTCGGGTCTTTTTCTTCTTTTATTAATTATTATTTTTTTTTATTTTATTTTATTTTATTTCATTTTATTTTATTTTATATTATTTTATTTTATTTTATTTTATTTTTTTTATTTTATTTTATTATTTTTTTTTACTATTTTTTTTTTATTTTATTTTTTTATTTTATTTTATTTATTTTTTTTTATTTTATTATTTTATTATTTTTTTTTAATTATTTTTTCTTTAATTATTATTATTTTTTTTATTATTATTTTTTTATTTTTTTTTATTATTTTTTTTATTTTTTTTTATTTTTTTTTTATTTTTTTTTAATTTAATTTTATTTTATTTTATCATTTTTTTTTTAATTATAATTTTTTTTTTTATTTTTTTTTTTTATTATTTTATTATTTTTTTTTTAATTATTATTTTTTTTTATTATATTTTTTTTTTAATTTTTTTTTTTATTATTATTATTTTTTTTTAATTATTATTTTTTTTTTATTTTTTTTTATTTTTTTTTTATTTATTTTTTTTATCATTTTTTTTTTATTTTATTATTTTTTTTATTATTTTTTAATTAATTATAATTTTTTTTATTATTATTATTTTTTTTTTATTTTTTTTATTATATTTTTTTTTTAATTTTTTTTTTTTATTATTATTATTTTTTTATTTTATTTTATTTTATTTTATTTTATTTTATTATTTTTTTTTTATTTTCTTTTATTTTATTATTTTTTTTATTATTTTATTATTTTTTTATTATTTTTTTTTAATTATTTTTTTTTTTATTATTATTATTTTTTTATTTTATTTTATTTTATTTTATTTTATTATTTTTTTTTTCTTTTATTTTATTATTTTTTTTTATTTTATTATTTTTATTATTTTTTTTTAATTATTATTTTTTTTATTACTTTTTTATTATTATTATTTTTTTATTTTTTTTTATTTTTTTATTTTTTATTTTTTTTTATTTTATTATTTTTTTTTTATTTTATTTTTTTTTTTATTATTATTTTTTAATTAATTATAATTTTTTTTATTTTTTTTTATTTTTTTTTTATTTTTTTATTTTTTTTAATTATTATTTTTTTTTATTATATTTTTTTTTTAATTTTTATTTTTTTTTATTATTATTTTTTTATTTTATTTTATTTTATTTTATTTTATTTTATTTTATTATTTTTTATTTTATTTTATTTTATTTTATTTTATTTTATTTTATTTTATTTTATTATTTTTTTTTTTATTTTCTTTTATTTTATTATTTTTTTTAATATTTTATTATTTTTTTATTATTTTTTTTTAATTATTAATTTTTTTTATTTTTTTTTATTTTTTTTTTATTTTATTTTATTTTATCATTTTTTATTATTTTTTTATTTTATTTTATTATTTTTTTATTTTTTTTTAATTATTTTTTTTTTAATTATTTTTATTATTTTATTATTTTTATTATTTTTTTTTTAATTATAATTTTTTTTATTATTTTTTTATTTTATTTTATTTTTTTTTTATTTTATTATTTTTTTTTTAATTATTATTTTTTTTTATTATATATTTTTTTTAATTTTTATTTTTTTTTATTATTTTTTCTGCTACAACGAAAAATGGTTGTTAGCAAACTTAAACATTATTCCAAAAATTCAATAATTTACTAAATTTCTGCTACTACGAAAAATGGTTGTTAGCAAACTTGAACATTATTCCAAAAATTAAATAATTTACGAAATTTCTGCTACTACGAAAAATGGTTGATAGCAAACATAAACTTTATTCCAAAAATTCAATAATTTACGAAATTTCGGCTACTACGAAAAATGGTTGTTAGCAAACTTGAACATTATTTCAAATATTAAATATTTTACAAAATTTATGCTACTACGAAAAATGGTTGTTAGCAAACTTAAACATTATTCTAAAAATTAAATATTTTTCGAAATTTCTGCTACTACGAAAAATGGTTGATAGCAAACATAAACTTTATTCCAAAAATTCAATAATTTACGAAATTTCGGCTACTACGAAAAATGGTTGTTAGCAAACTTGAACATTATTTCAAATATTAAATATTTTACAAAATTTCTACTCCTACGAAAAATGGTTGTTAGCAAACTTAAACTTTATTCCGAAAATTCAGTAATTTACGAAATTTCTGCTACTACGAAAAATGGTTGTTAGCAAACTTAAACATTATTCCAAAAATTCAATAATTTACGAAATTTCTGCTACTTCGAAAAATGGTTGTTAGCAAACTTAAACATTATTCCAAAAATTAAATAATTTACGACATTTCAGCTACTACGAAAAATGGTTGTTAGCAAACTTAAACTTTATTCCAAAAATTCAATAATTTACGAAATTTCTGCCACCACGAAAAATGGCTGTTAGCAAACTTAATCATTATTCCAAAAATTGAATAATTTACAAAATTTCTTCGGCTACGAAAAATAGTTGTGAGCAAACTTAAATATTTTTCTAAGAAATATATTATATTCAATTTAAATACTGCAGGGCTGCCGATATATGCCCCGATGTCTATTTCTGCTATTACGAAAAATGATTGTCAGCAAACTGAAACATTATTCTAAAAATTATAATTTATACAATTTAAATACTGCAGGGCTGTCGATATATGTCCTTAGGTCTTTTTCTTTTTCTACGAAATATTTTTGTTAGCATATTCAAACATTTGAATTATTCTAAAAATGATTATATATATTAATAGTCAATAAAATAATCACAAACCACAAATCACAAATATGTTACTTTTCATAATGTCCTGAGGTGTTTTATTGTGTGTAGATATTTGAAACTATTCCTATATATTTATTTATAAATTAATTCTTATATTATATATTAATAGCGGAATGAAATATTTTAAATTTCACATTTACAAAAAAAACCTGCCGCTGTACGGTTTCGAATACGGCGCTATATCATATAACAGTCGAGCGTTTTACATACTGAGGTACGTCGTATTTCATTTAGGTCGAAAATAATACGTCATATATATTAAACATTTGAATTTTTCTAAAAATTCAAAAATATGCATACTGCATACAATTTCCGTGCAGCGTATTTTCTTAGTAGAAAAGATTTTCTAAATAACAATTAAAAAATAATGAAAATAATTCCGGAAAAAATATTTACTAAGCCACGTCCATAGCCTATAAAGTAAACAACAATTTATAATGATAAATTATCATTAAAGTGTCAGTTATTGTATTTTATTTTAAGCAATTAACGATTCACTACAAAATTTATTTATAAAGTCACATCCATAGCCTATAAAGCAAACTTTTATTGTATTTTAAACAATTGACGATTAACTAAAAAAAGTATTTCTTAAGTCACGTATATAACCTATAAAGCTTTCTATTATTTTATTATTATTTATCGTCAAAGTGTCAGTTATTGTATTTCATTTTAAACAATTGACGATTCACCTTATTTATGTTTTAAAAATGAAGGATTTTTGAAGCTTCTACCATAGATACTCTATGTATAGACAACATGTGTTTGGATGACGTTATCACATTATCTCTGGTTATCACTGAAGCTCTTGCTTGCCGATAAACTGTCAAACATATATTTTATTAAGAGTTGAAATGACGAATGAAGCAGGTCCCAGCAATAGATCAGACAATTGGCGAGATGTGCGTTTTAATGAAAGTGAAGAGAATGTGACGGCTGAATGTGCTGTTACTCGACGAATGCGTGATAACCAAAAGAATGTAAAGCAAAAGAGTGCAAGTACAATAGCCACTACTGAGAGTGAACTTTCGGAAAAGAGTGAAATTGAAAAAGGTAGAGTGAATGCGCGTAAACGTGTATGGCGAGCTGCATTAACGACACAAAAAAAGGAGGAAGCAAGAAAAAAAACAAATTTTGCAGCGCGTGAAAGAAAATCGAATATGAATGAGGAACAACTTGAATCTGCTAGACTGGCAGAGGCTGAAAGAGCGCGTAAAAGAAGAGCAAATCAGAATGACAAAGAACTTGAATATGCTAGACTGAGAGGAGCTGAAAGAGCGCGTGAAAGAAGAGCAAACTTTAATGAAGAAAAAATTAAACTTGCTAGACTGAAAGCAGCTGAAGCAGAACGTGAAAGAAAAACTAATATGAATGAAGAAGAACTTGAACTTGCTAGACAAAGAGCGCGTGAAAGAAAAGCTAATATGAACGACGAAGAACTTGAATTTGCTAGAATGAGAGCAGCTGAGACAGCGCGTGAAAGAAAAGCTAATATGAACGACGAAGAGCTTGAATTTGTTAGAATGAGAGCGGCTGAGACAGCGCGTGAAAGAAAAGCTAATATGAACGACGAAGAACTTGAATTTGCTAGAATGAGAGCGGCTGAGACAGCGCGTGAAAGAAAAGCTAATATGAACAAGGAAGAACTTGAATTTGCTAGACTAAAAGCGGCTGAGACAGCGCGTGAAAGAAAAGCTAATATGAACGACGAAGAACTTGAATTTGCTAGAATGAGAGCGGCTGAGACAGCGCGTGAAAGAAAAGCTAATATGAACGACGAAGAACTTGAATTTGTTAGAATGAGAGCGGCTGAGACAGCGCGTGAAAGAAAAGCTAATATGAACGACGAAGAACTTGAATTTGCTAGAATGAGAGCGGCTGAGACAGCGCGTGAAAGAAAAGCTAATATGAACGACGAAGAACTTGAATTTGCTAGACTAAAAGCGGCTGAGACAGCGCGTGAAAGAAAAGCTAATATGAACGACGAAGAACTTGAATTTGCTAGAATGAGAGCGGCTGAGACAGCGCGTGAAAGAAAAGCTAATATGAACGACGAAGAACTTGAATTTGCTAGAATGAGAGCGGCTGAGACAGCGCGTGAAAGAAAAGCTAATATGAACGACGAAGAACTTGAATTTGCTAGAATGAGAGCGGCTGAGACAGCGCGTGAAAGAAAAGCTAATATGAACGACGAAGAACTTGAATTTGCTAGAATGAGAGCGGCTGAGACAGCGCGTGAAAGAAAAGCTAATATGAACGACAAAGAACTTGAATTTGCTAGAATGAGAGCGGCTGAGACAGCGCGTGAAAGAAAAGCTAATATGAACGACGAAGAACTTGAATTTGCTAGAATGAGAGCGGCTGAGACAGTGCGTGAAAGAAAAGCTAATATGAACAAGGAAGAGCTTGAATTTGCTAGACTGAAAGCGGCTGAAGCAGCGAGTAAAATACGGGATGTTATGTCTGAGCAACAACGCGATATTGTAAGATTAAATATGAGTGAATATAACCGTGACAGGCGAGCTGAGCATGAATGTATAATTGACATTAACGATCAGGTGACGAATGATAGACCAATAACATCAACGGAAAGAGTGCTAGAATCTTCGACAGGCAGAGTGGTTATAAAACGTGCTACGTACAAATGTGCAATTGGAGGAACACCGAATGCCACTTCGCCACCTATTCACTTTTTAGGTCCTTTAAATATTCAATGTACTGTTGACCATTGTAGAGCAGTGCATTTTTCTGCGGAAAGCCTTCGATTAAAGCATAGTTGTTGCCATAGCGGAAAAGTTTTTTTAAATCAGCTGCCAGAATATCCAGTAGAGCTTAAAAATCTTTTATTAGGTAGTTCAGCCGATGCTAAAAATTTCAGAGATTTTATTCGTCAATATAATAATGCCAGTGCCTTCGCTTCTTTTGGCGCCAATATTGTAAATATTCCAGGCAGAGGTCCATTTTGTTTAAAAATTTCAGGTGAGATATATCATCTTACCTCGACTAAGCAGAAAGCTGACGACGACCGAGTAGCGTCGTATGCGCAGTTGTATGTGTATGATGCCGATGAAGCCGTTCAACTGCGCATGAATCATCCAGCGAATAAAAATTGTTATCGGGAAATAATGTCGGTTATTGATAGAGTGATACGTTGTGTTAGTCCTTATGCGAGTAGTTTCCGGAGTCTTCGAGTTGCTGTTGAAAGTGAAGAACGACGCGTCAGGGAGAGTGGTGGTCCCGAACGCGTTGTTGTTTTATTGTTTTCGCGCTCTTCTTATGATGATTCCAGAACGTATAATGCTCCCACATCCACAAACGATGTCGGAATGGTATACGTTGCTGATCACGAGGGGAATTTACCGGGTGACGTTGATATTGCTGTCTACCCGAATGGGTCTGATGGACTTCAACGTGTTAATCTTTTGTCTCCTCATTTAGATTCAATGGTTTTTCCTTTGTTGTTTCCTTCAGGCGAGTCTGGATGGACGACAGGTCTTCAACATCATTCAGAATATGCAACCAGGGTTCGTAATACTATAACTTCTCTTCAGTTTTATTCGCATAAAATTGCAGTCCGCCGTGCTGTTTTTAACCCCGTTCATTATTCCGGAAAACTTTTCCAGCAGTACATCGTTAACGCATATGTTCGCTGCGAATCGGGGCGTCTTAACTTTTTGCGGTTTCACCAAAAAGAATTACGCGTTGAATGCTATCAGGGTTTGCTGGATCATTTAAATAATAGAAATGCTAATTTTGACAGTAGTATTCGTGCAGGAAATGTAGTTATATTGCCCTCTTCTTTTATAGGCGGACCTCGGTACATGAGCAAAATGTACCAAGATTCGATGGCTGTTGTTAGAAAGTTTGGTCGACCAGATCTTTTCATTACGTTCACCTGCAATCCTAATTGGAAAGAGATACAGAATGAATTGGAAGAATGGCAAAATGCCTCTGATAGACCGGATTTAGTTGCGCGAGTGTTTCAAGTCAAGGTCGATGAGTTCGTCAATGATATGATTAATAGAGAGATATTTGGTAAAGTGATAGCGTATGTTTATGTGATAGAAGAACAAAAGAGAGGTTTGCCACATCTGCATGGTCTTTTCACATTTTGTGAATCAGACAAATTCCATTCCAGCTCTGAGATTGATAGTATAGTTAGCGCCGAGTTGCCAGATAGAGATGGAGACCGGGATTTCTACAACTTAGTTTTAAAACATAACATTCACGGCCCGTGTGGTTTTGCAAACCCTGCTTCGGTTTGTATGGTTGAGGGAAAATGTTCCAAACGATTTCCAAAAGCTTTCAGGGACGAAACCGATCCGGACGTCAGTGGATACCCTGAATATAGACGTCGGAATAATACCTTAGAAAATCACACTGTTCGGAAATTTAAAGTGGACAATAGTTTTGTAGTTCCGTATAGCCCATATTTAACTAGAAAATTCAATGCCCATATCAACGTAGAGGTATGTTCGTCAGTAATAGCCGTAAAATACATACATAAATATTTGGCGAAAGGAAATGATTGTGCGCGCATAGAAATTAGACAGAATATTCAAGATGTCAGTGATACCGATACAATAGTTCATGACGAAATAAAACAATTTTTAGATTGTCGATTTATCAGTGCTCCGGAAGCCGCTTGGCGTCTCTTTGAAAATCCGATTCATGACCAATCTCATACAATATTTTTACTCGGTGTTCATTTGCCGGGTGGTGAACAAGTTTATTTTCAGCAGGGCAATGAAGAAGAGGCCCTTAGATTAACGCGTCATACGCATTTGACTGCTTGGTTCGATTTGAATGCGGTAGACCGTTCGGCTCACTCTCATGTTTATCAAGAGATACCAAATTTTTTTATTTTTAAAAACAAAAGTTGGCAAAAAAGAAAGCGAGGCGGTCATAAAGTAATCGGTCGATTAGCTTCGATTTCTCCGCGTAACAGGGAACTTTATCACCTGAGATTGCTGCTGTTAAAAGTTTCTGGGGCGACATCGTATGAACATCTCCGTACAGTGAATGGGGTAACGCTTCCGACGTTCTGTGATGCAGCGCGCGAATTAGGGTTAACGGACGATATTAATGAATGGTACAAGTGTTTAGAAGAAGGGGCGGCTTTTATGATGCCGAAAGCACTGCGCAGTCTTTTTGTAATAATTTTAATTCATTGTAACCCGTCAGATCCGCTGCACCTCTGGAATTCTTTTAAATCTGCAATGTCAGAAGATTTTTTGAATAGCTCGCGTAGTTTAGATTTAGCGATTAATCTTGCACTTCTCGAAATTGAAGGTGCGCTTTCAGTTGAAGGTTCTTCTTGCACCGAGCAAGGTCTGACGGAACCTGATCGAACGTTCAATTCAGATACCGGGCGAGCAGATATTGTGTCTGACGAGAGTTTGGGCGTGGAAATGCAGTCATCCTTAAATACGCAACAGCGAGAAGTGTTTGATTCCATTTTCGTAGCTCTTTCCGCAGTTTCAGGTTCAGATATTATCAGATGCTTTTTCGTCGACGGGCCAGGTGGCGCCGGTAAGACATTTTTGTATAGAACTTTAATTTATTCAGCGCGCTCGAGGGGAATGAATGTTTTGAGTGTTGCTTGGACGGGGATAGCTGCGATTTTACTTCCTGGGGGTAGGACATGTCACACTGCCTTTAATTTGCCTTTAAACTTAAATAGTTCAACGACGTGTCGAGTTTCAAAAAGTAATAAAATAGCTATCAAAAATGCAGATTTAATCATATGGGATGAAGCACCTATGGCGCCTTTGGTAGCATTTGAAATGATTGAAAATGCCATTAAGGATGTAATGGGTAACGGACTGCCTTTCGGTGGTAAAGTGGTAGTTTTGGGTGGGGATTTTCGACAAGTTTTGCCAGTATGTCGTAGAGCTTCGCGTGGTAAAATTATAGCATCTTCGATAAAAAAGAGTAAACTCTGGAAATTGTTTAAAACGGTCTCACTTAATATTAATATGCGTGTTGCAAATGCAGATTGTGAATTTTCTAATTGGTTACTTGAATTAGGTAGTGGAATTCTTCCGAGTCCACGAGGCTGTGTCGAGTCTTCGGTGTTGCTTCCCCCCAATACGATTTGTCAGGATATAGTCAAAGAAATTTATGGTGAATCCCATTCGATAGCAGATGCGATTACATTTAGTGGTAGAGCTATTCTCTGTCCGAAAAATATAGATTCCCACAAAATTAATGAGAAAGTTTTGGATATATTAGAAGGTTCCTTGAAAACATTTTACAGTGTAGATTGTGCTAAAAATGATGACGGCAATAACGATCCTGAGGTTCAAGTAAATTTTCCCGTTGAATTTTTGAATAGTTTCGATCCTCCGGGTCTTCCGCCTCACGCTTTAAATTTAAAGATCGGAGCTATAGTCATGCTATTGCGAAATATGTCCATAGCGAACGGTTTGTGTAATGGAACCAGGATGATTGTGAGAAATTTTAATGAAAATGTTTTGCAAGTTGAAGTGATCACGGGTGACAGGAAGGGGACTGTTCATTTTTTGCCTAGAGTAACGTTGGATACGTCGTCGGATGTGACTGTTCCCTTTAATCTTTGTAGGCGTCAGTTTCCGGTTAAGTTAGCTTATGGGATGACGGTGAATAAGTCGCAGGGTCAAACGTTTGATAGAGTGGGCCTTCTTCTTCCGCAACCGGTGTTTACTCATGGTCAGTTATATGTTGCGTGCTCGAGGGTGAGGTCTGAAAATTCTTTGAAAATACAAGTGATTGAGGGACTGCGACAGGGAAAGAGAGAATGTGGGGTGACGACGCTAAATATAGTCTTTAGGGAAATTTTATAGTAAGGCTTTACGTTTTGAGATTAAGTTTCATCTCCATTTTCAATATTGTCAATTCTTTCTAAAAAATAATTTGAATTTGAATAACAATATTATTATTTATTTTTTTGAGTATTACTTGCAAACGCCGCTTATTCCAAAATGGCTAAATAATATAACTTGAATTTCGTTTTGAATAACTTGCACATTTAAAAAGTACATTACTAAGTCTTGCATTACTTTGGAATGGTATTTTTGAGATTGATTTCTAAAAATAAAACCATTAAAATGTGTACGAAATGTACTTTATTGAAGCGGTATAACGACACTCAAATCGACACGATCAGTTGTAGATACGTTAAATTGGGTTTCAATTTATGTTTTGTTTGAATTTATATAAATTAATAAAGTGAATACTTGGTGGAAAGGCATTATATTTAAGCAATACGGAATTTTCCATAGTACTGATTTCCACATTTGTTTTTCAAGACCATTGGTTCATTTACCATTAACCTTTTGGTTCATTCGATAAGTATGCTTTTGATTGTTAACGCCTGATTATGATGAACAATAATATTTATAATTCTGAATATTATTTTTTACTCACAAATTCTCATTATATGTATCCTTAAAAACGCATTGCATTTGAAGAAATGATTCAAATTCACTTTAAATGACACTTACAATAGCAGGAAATAAAGTCAAGGATCAGTTGTAGATACGTTAAATTGGGTTTCAATTTCTGTTTTGTTTGAATTTATATAAATTAATAAAAATCACTTTTAGAGTTTTCACTGTTAATACTTGGTGGGAAGACATTCTATTTAAGCAAAACACTCTTACTACTTATTTCCACATTTATTTGTCAAGACCAGTTGAAGCATATTTAACTGATTCTGAATATTCATCTCTTTATTTTAAAATTACCACTATAAATATTCTTAAAACATGTTTCGTTTGGACAATTAATTCACTTTATTACTTTTGGTTCATTCAATAAGTATGTTAACGCTATTGTTAACGCCTGTATATTTTTGATTTTTGACAGTGCAAAAAAAAACAATTCCTGTTAAAGGTGTTCGCTCATGCTCAATTGTACGTTGCTTGCTCGGGAGTGAGGTCTGAAAGTTATTTAAAAATACAGTCGATTGAATGATCACAGCAGGTGAGAAAGAATGTGTTTTAAGGGAAATGTTATCATATCTTCTATCTATCTTCTAAGGGGAGGCAAACTTTAAATTCTTTCCGAATGTAAAATGGCGAATGGAGATAACCAAAGTCCTGACTCCTAATTTCTGGACCAGCCGATTCATAACTGGCCACGGTTACTTCGCTGCTGAGCTCTTCCAGCTTGGCCGGTTAGTAAATAGTCCTAAATGTAAATGCGGATATATGATTCAGGATGCTGATCACATCCTTTGGGAATGTCCAGACTTAAATAACGAACGGGAAAAATTTCTCAAGACGATACGGCTGTTTGTCGGATCTGTCGGCCCCGTCGGTCATGCCGACTTGGTTGCATCTAAGCCTAAGGCAAATTATACGGCATTTATTGAATTCTTGGATAAATAGTTGAGTTAAATAGATAAAATCTAATATTTTCAACTGCACTTAATTATTTATTAACTTTTAATTTCTGCACACTGTAGTGCATGCAACCAAGTCTTGAGGAATTTCTTCTCGGGACATTTCTGGCAAAATTTTGAACACGACTAACGTTGTTACGCTACGGAATACACCATATAAAAGAGTGTGAAGCCGTAGCGGGTGGTGGTGGGTACAACGTTGAGTACCCTTGGGAAAAATAAAAACTTAGTTTATTAATTATGTGTTATTATTATATACATATATAATAATAAATATGCATTCAATTGTTCATGCCAGTCAATTTCTGACTTTTCTATAACGCAACAAAAATCTCACGTTGCTGGGCAACGGGCTTACAGCTAGCATAGTTTTAAATGTGAAAAAACGCTAAACTTTATTTCACATTTTATTTCTGCCGCGGGTCGGATTCGAAACGTGGAACTTTGCAATATGAACGGAACGTCTTACCGCTGAGGTAAAGGGCAAACTTTCAGGAGCGACAAAATTAGATTATATATATTAAGCATTCGAAAAAAGAACTATTTCAAACTTGACTTTGATTGTTTGTTTGTATTGAAAATTCAAAAATAGAATATGTCAAATACTTAGTGTGGCCAATTCAAAAAAAATGATTCCAAGATATTTTTCTTTTTCTACGAAATATATTTGTTTGCACACTTGAAACCTTTGCAGGGCTGTCGATATATGCGCCGAGGTCGATTTATGGTACTACGAAAAATGATTGTTAGCAAACTTGAACATTATTCCAAAGATTTAATAATTTACGAAAAATGGTTGTTAGCAAACTTAAACATTATTCCAAGATATAATAATTTACGAAATTTCTGCTACCACGAAAAATGGTTGTTAGCAAACTTCAACATTATTCCAAAGATTTAATAATTTACGAAATTTCTGCTACTACGAAAAATGGTTGTTAGCAAACTTGAACATTATTTCAAAAATTAAATAATTTACGAAATTTCTGCTCCTACGAAAAATGGTTGTTAGCAAACTTGAACATTATTCCAAATATTAAATCATTTACGAAATTTCTGCTCCTACGAAAAATGGTTGTTAGCAAACTTAAACATTATTCCAAATATTAAATAATTTACGAAATTTCTGCTCCTACGAAAAATGGTTGTTAGCAAACTTGAACATTATTCCAAATATTAAATCATTTACGAAATTTCTGCTCCTACGAAAAATGGTTGTTAGCAAACTTGAACATTATTCCAAATATTAAATAATTTACGAAATTTCTGCTACTACGAAAAATGGTTGTTAGCAAACTTGAACATTATTTCAAAAATTAAATAATTTAAGACATTTCGGCTACTACGAAAAATGGTTGTTAGCAAACTTAAACATTATTTCAAAAATTAAATAATTTACGAAATTTCTGCTACTACGAAAAATGGTTGTTAGCAAACTTGAACATTATTCTAAATATTAAATAATTTACGAAATTTCTGCTCCTACGAAAAATGGTTAGCAAACTTGAACATTATTCCAAAAATTAAATATAAACGAAATTTCGGCTACTACGAAAAATGGTTGTTAGCAAACTTAAACATTATTCCAAAAATTAAATAATTTACGAAATTTCTAATAAAAATAAAATAAATAAAAATAAAATACAATAAAATTAAATAAATTAAAATTAAATTAAATAAAATTAAATAAAATAAAATAAAATAACATAAAATAATATAAAATTAAATTAAATTAAATACTTTGCAACAAAAATCTCACGTTGCTGGGCAACGGGCTTACAGCTAGTCTTCATATTAATAGCCGATAAAATAAGTTTTCACTTTTCACAAATGTGTGCGTACTGATGTCCACTTCGCCCAATGATAGCGCTTTATATTGAACAGCACATTTTTTGGCGAATGCTAACGTTTTATTTTGAATCGCATATTTCGTTCGTCCAATTGGAATGGACGTCTTTTTTATATTCAAAATTCAAATTTCCTGGCTTAGAACTAAAGCATTGTAATAATATTGAGAGAACTTTATTTGAAAGTTTGCATGGCTACAAAGTTTTTTAAATAATCAAATGTACTGATTCGATTTTTCGAAGCTATAATTATAGGGCTAGGAACTGATTTGACAGTGATTTTGTTCGGTGTCATCTTCTATTTATTAGTAGTCGATAATGTCCGTTTTGATTGCATGATTGTCACTGATTTCCCCTCCCCCTCCCCCTGAAGACGGTCCCCTTCCCCCCACCCCTCTGCCCGCTATCGCCATCCGTTCATTTTTCTCTGACGTCTATTAGTGAATATTTGAAGTCATGACAAAACAATTAATTTTCGTACTGACCAAAAATATTCAGTCAAGCTGAGGATCGAACCCATGTCCCTTTTTCATTCTAATCGTTTGAACAAATATCCATTGTTCCACAAAGCGATTAAAATTAGTGAGGTGGAACGTCTACTTATTTTCAAACCAAGAGAAATATGTGATTTTATTGTGACCTTACGACATCTGTTAGTGAAGCATTGCACTAAACGAATTTGAATAATTGAAAATAGAATATGTCAAATACTTATGAGATATTTTTCTTTTTCTACGAAATATATTTGTTTGGATACTTGAAACATTAGCAGGGCTGTCGATATATGGTCCCAGAGTCTCTTTTTATATGGTCCAGAGTTTTTTTTCGAAATATATTTGTTTGCACACTTGGTTGTAAGCAAACTTGAACATTATTCCAAATATTAAATAATTTACGCAATTTCTGCTCCTACGAAAAATGGTTGTTAGCAAACTTGAACATTATCGTAAATATTAAATAATTTACGAAATTTCTGCTCCTACGAAAAATGGTTGTTAGCAAACTTGAACATTATTCCAAATATTAAATAATTTACGCAATTTCTGCTCCTACGAAAAATAGTTGTTAGCAAACTTGAACATTATTCCAAAAATTAAATAATTTACGAAATTTCGGCTACTACGAAAAATGGTTGTTAGCAAACTTGAACATTATACCAAATATTAAATAATTTCTGCTACTACAAAAAATGGTTGTTAGCAAACTTAAACATTATTCCAAAAATTAAATAATTTCTGCTACTACGAAAAATGGTTGTTAGCAAACTTAAACATTATTCCAAAAATTGGGTAATTTACGAAATTTCTGCTACTACGAAAAATGGTTGTTAGCAAACTAAAACATTATTCCAAAAATTAAATAATTCACGACATTTCGGCTACTACGAAAAATGGTTGTTAGCAAAATTAAACATTATTCCAAAAATTGAATATTTTACGAAATTTCTGCTACTACGAAAAATGGTTGTTAGCAAACTTAAACATTATTCTAAAAATTCAATAATTTACGAAATTTCTGCTACTACGAAAAATGGTTGTTAGCAAAATTAAACATTATTCCAAAAATTGAATATTTTACGAAATTTCTGCTACTACGAAAAATGGTTGTTAGCAAACTTAAACATTATTCCAATAATTAAGTAATTTACGAAATTTCTGCTACTACGAAAAATGGTTTTTAGCAAACTTAAACATGATTCTAAAAATTCAATAATTTACGAAATTTCTGCTACTACGAAAAATGGTTGTTAGCAAACTTTAACATTATGCCAAAAATTAAATAATTTACGACATTTCGGCCACTACGAAAAATGGTTGTTAGCAAACTTAAACATTATTCAAAAAATTGAATATTTTACGAAATTTCTGCTACTACGAAAAATGGTTGTCAGCAAACTTAAACTTTATTCCAAAAATTGAATACTTTACGAAATTTCGGCTACTACGAAAAATGTTTGTTAGCAAACTTAAACTTTATTCCAAAAATTCAATAATTTACGAAATTTCTGCTACTACGAAAAATGGTTGTTAGCAAACTAAAACATTATTCCAAAAATTAAATAATTTACGAAATTTCGGCTACTACGAAAAATGGTTGTTAGCAAACTTAAACATTATTTCAAAAATAAAATATTTTACGAAATTTCTGCTACTACGAAAAATGTTTTTTAGCAAACTTAAACATGATTCTAAAAATTCAATAATTTACGAAATTTCTGCTACTACGAAAAATGGTTGTTAGCAAACTTAAACATTATTCTAAAAATTGAATATTTTACGAAATTTCTGCTACTACGAAAAATGGTTGTCAGCAAACTTAAACTTTATTCCAAAAATTGAATATTTTACGAAATTTCGGCTGCTACGAAAAATGGTTGTTAGCAAACTTAAACTTTATTCCAAAAATTCAATAATTTACGAAATTTCTGCTACTACGAAAAATGGTTGTTAGCAAACTTAAACATTATTCCAAAAATTAAATAATTTACGAAATTTCTGCTACTACGAAAAATGATTGTTAGCAAACTTAAACATTATTTCAAAATATAATAATTTACGATATTTCTGCTACTACGAAAAATGATTGTTAGCAAACTTAAACATTATTCAAAAAATTGAATATTTTACGAAATTTCTGCTACTACGAAAAATGGTTGTCAGCAAACTTAAACTTTATTCCAAAAATTGAATACTTTACGAAATTTCGGCTACTACGAAAAATGGTTGTTAGCAAACTTAAACTTTATTCCAAAAATTCAATAATTTACGAAATTTCTGCTACTGCGAAAAATGGTTGTTAGCAAATTTAAACTTTATTCCAAAAATTCAATAATTTACGAAATTTCTGCTACTACGAAAAATGGTTGTTAGCAAACTTAAACATTATTCCAAAAATTAAATAATTTACGACATTTCGGCCACTACGAAAAATGGTTGTTAGCAAACTTAAACATTATTCTAAAAATTGAATATTTTACGAAATTTCTGCTACTACGAAAAATGGTTGTCAGCAAACTTAAACTTTATTCCAAAAATTGAATATTTTACGAAATTTCGGCTGATACGAAAAATGGTTGTTAGCAAACTTAAACTTTATTCCAAAAATTCAATAATTTACGAAATTTCTGCTACTACGAAAAATGGTTGTTAGCAAACTTAAACATTATTCCAAAAATTAAATAATTTACGAAATTTCTGCTACTACGAAAAATGATTGCTAGCAAACTTAAACATTATTTCAAAATATAATAATTTACGATATTTCTGCTACTACGAAAAATGGTTTTTAGCAAACTTAAACATGATTCTAAAAATTCAATAATTTACGAAATTTCTGCTACTACGAAAAATGGTTGTTAGCAAACTTTAACATTATGCCAAAAATTAAATAATTTACGACATTTCGGCCACTACGAAAAATGGTTGTTAGCAAACTTAAACATTATTCAAAAAATTGAATATTTTACGAAATTTCGGCTGCTACGAAAAATGGTTGTTAGCAAACTTAAACTTTATTCCAAAAATTCAATAATTTACGAAATTTCTGCTACTACGAAAAATGGTTGTTAGCAAACTTAAACATTATTCCAAAAATTAAATAATTTACGAAATTTCTGCTACTACGAAAAATGATTGTTAGCAAACTTAAACATTATTTCAAAATATAATAATTTACGATATTTCTGCTACTACGAAAAATGATTGTTAGCAAACTTAAACATTATTCAAAAAATTGAATATTTTACGAAATTTCTGCTACTACGAAAAATGGTTGTCAGCAAACTTAAACTTTATTCCAAAAATTGAATACTTTACGAAATTTCGGCTACTACGAAAAATGGTTGTTAGCAAACTTAAACTTTATTCCAAAAATTCAATAATTTACGAAATTTCTGCTACTACGAAAAATGGTTGTTAGCAAACTTAAACATTATTCCAAAAATTAAATAATTTACGACATTTCGGCCACTACGAAAAATGGTTGTTAGCAAACTTAAACATTATTCTAAAAATTGAATATTTTACGAAATTTCTGCTACTACGAAAAATGGTTGTCAGCAAACTTAAACTTTATTCCAAAAATTGAATATTTTACGAAATTTCGGCTG
Organism: Himalopsyche tibetana; assembly: GCA_030503985.1. Lineage (NCBI taxonomy): Eukaryota > Metazoa > Arthropoda > Insecta > Trichoptera > Rhyacophilidae > Himalopsyche > Himalopsyche tibetana. The sequence continues at coordinate 386,515 of JAPJYX010000015.1, forward strand.
ATACGAAAAATGGTTGTTAGCAAACTTAAACTTTATTCCAAAAATTCAATAATTTACGAAATTTCTGCTACTACGAAAAATGGTTGTTAGCAAACTTAAACATTATTCCAAAAATTAAATAATTTACGAAATTTCTGCTACTACGAAAAATGATTGCTAGCAAACTTAAACATTATTTCAAAATATAATAATTTACGATATTTCTGCTACTACGAAAAATGGTTTTTAGCAAACTTAAACATGATTCTAAAAATTCAATAATTTACGAAATTTCTGCTACTACGAAAAATGGTTGTTAGCAAACTTTAACATTATGCCAAAAATTAAATAATTTACGACATTTCGGCCACTACGAAAAATGGTTGTTAGCAAACTTAAACATTATTCAAAAAATTGAATATTTTACGAAATTTCGGCTGCTACGAAAAATGGTTGTTAGCAAACTTAAACTTTATTCCAAAAATTCAATAATTTACGAAATTTCTGCTACTACGAAAAATGGTTGTTAGCAAACTTAAACATTATTCCAAAAATTAAATAATTTACGAAATTTCTGCTACTACGAAAAATGATTGCTAGCAAACTTAAACATTATTTCAAAATATAATAATTTACGATATTTCTGCTACTACGAAAAATGATTGTTAGCAAACTTAAACATTATTCCAAATATTAAATAATTTACAATTAAAAAACTGCAGGGCTGTCGATATATGCGCCGAGGTCGATTTATGGTACTATGAAAAATGATTGTTAGGAAACTTGAACATTATTCCTATAATTAAGTAATTTACGAAATTTCTGCTATTACGAAAAATGGTTGTTAGCAAACTTAAACATTATTCCAAAAATTAAATAATTTACGAAATTTCTGCTACTACGAAAAATGGTTGTTAGCAAACTTAAACATTATTCCAAAAATTAAATAATTTACGACATTTCGGCTACTACGAAAAATGGTTGTTAGCAAACTTAAACTTTATTCCAAAAATTCAATAATTTACGAAATTTCTGCTACTACGAAAAATGGTTGTTAGCAAACTTAAACATTATTCCAAAAATTAAATAATTTACGAAATTTCTGCTACTACGAAAAATGGTTGTTAGCAAACTTAAACATTATTCTTAAATATTATTATTATAATGCAACAAAAATCTCACGTTGCTGTGCAACGGGCTTACAGCTAGTCATTAATTTAATTTGGCATAAAATATTTCTTCTAAATGTCTCGATTAAAAGATTATTCGGGCAAATTAAAAAAAGTGTTTTGCAGCGTTACCAAAAAAGTGCATAATATAAATTTTGATAAATTACTACTGCTGGGCCTGAAGCTAAGTAGTGCACGTAAATTTCTTCGACTGCGGTTTTCATGGGCTCGAATTCCTATCATTACAGAGTAAACCACTAGTCCTGCCCTATCGCTATATTTCTGTCTGAGCACTTTCAAGTTGATTTCAATGAATAGCAAACATATATCTTAGAACAATTTCTGTTGAGAAAAGCTCCATTAAGACTCCATGTATTCTACAGTATAAGCAGACACGACTCATCCGGGGTAAACATTGGCCAACGAAATCAACCCTTCTATTACATTCGGTCCTCTAACTTCCTACGCCAGTCGCTGACTCGATACCTTCCACTCCATCCATCAAGCCTATTCGCGGTCTCCTAAGGTTTCGTCTTTCTTCAGGAAAGCAGTTGTGAAATGTTTTGTAGGCTTAGAATTATTCGTGCGTTTCAGTGAAAATTTAGTTTTTCTTAAAAAAATACTCTTTCACTGCAACATATAACTGACAATGATTTCGGCCATAATATGTATCTTAGGTTTTATATGATACTAACCGGTTCCCGGCAAGCGTTGCAATGTCAAAATGAACTGCGTGGGCAGACATTCAAACATTGATTTTTATATATAAGACCTACTGTAAGCTAATTTTACTATGCCTATAACCTTCCCGGAAGTGCAAGCAAAAAGTTTGTCAATATTTTATTGCAATCGGATGAGCGGTGTGACAACGCATAAAGTACGAACAGACAAACATTCATTTTAATATATTAGATAATTCAAAACTTATATTTATGATGCAGACTTACTCCAGAGCGGCTTGATACGCAGTCAACGCACCAGTTTTATCTCCAGCCTTGTCGAGAAGTTTAGCGAGCTGAACGCAGGCGAGAGGACTTCGCGAGGATTTGGCAGCCCGCGTCGACCACTGGATTGCGGTTTCTCTGGAGCCCAGCATAGTCAGGCACTCCGCTTATAAAATATGAAAATTATCAGTAGTTTGTCATGCAACACCTGTATATCGCCTTATTTTAACTTTTATACGTCAATACACGCCAGTATTTATAATTATATCCTCATCAATACCAATTTAAGCTCTTTTCAATAATGAATGTTAACGTTTTCTTTAAAACATTATTCTCCTAGGTTATTTGTGAGGCTCACAAACATATTTTGAAATTATAATAAGAATGCGAGTATTTCGACAATATTCCCAAATATTCATTTATTTTAGTATTTAATTCCAAATTTAAATTATCGATGTGTTGCTAGCTATTGTGTGGGCGATTTCGATGGTTTTTTACAGTTTTTAAGATAAACACATATATTGAATGTTTACTACCAATTCACCTGAAATTAACAAGATATTCGAGATATTCATTTAAGGTCAGCGAGTGAAGAAATCCCGTTAAAGCATTGTTATAGTATTTTTAAAGAATGGATTAAAAATGAGCAAAAAATATGTTCCTGGGTTGTAGCTTATTGGACCTCAAAATATCGGTCGACATATATTGAAACTGTCACAGTTGTGAAGTCACGTGCTGTACATACGTAACAAATTAATTACTTGTAATCTATTTCTCCTAATTACAAAATGTTCGATGATCAGAAAAAATGATCAGACATTTACCCGTTGTAGGAATTTCTGTTTTATTTCTGTAATGTTCTTTTTTTAAGTATGTAGCATTTATGAATAAACAATCTCTTGTAGCATTTATTTTTCTTCTTAATTAACAATATTCGCTCCTTAAATGGGGCATATAGCCGTCACGAAACATCTTTATGTTTACCTGTCTCCCGTCAATTGTTTTGCATTCTCCCATGACTTTCCATGTTACGCAGCCAGTTTCAACATCTCTACATAATATATGGCGCTGTCTTGTACATTCCCTTATCTCCGAACTCCTCACAAAATCAAACCACCTCACCCCTATTATTCAACGCAAACATCTATTTTAGATACGGTATTATATTGTTGTATGTGGTTATTATTAATAGCGAACGAAATTTACCGATAAATTCCCGAATATATTGAATCTAAAATAAACGTTTATTATTGAAAATAAATCGTACGTCGACATAAACTGCTCCAAATTAAAATGTATTCAAACATAAAAGAAAAGCTTTTCGAAAACTTTTAATCGACAACGTACCGTGTCAATCGACTTTGATGATTCAAAGTAATGGATTTGTACCCAACAGCTATTTTAATGTGACAGGAAAGGCACCAATGTGCGCAGATAGCATTATATATTGGCGTGTATCAGATTACCAGTAACTAAATATCCGAGTACATGGCTCGTATCCCTAGGGAATCCTTTTTGATTTTCCGACAGACGATTTTCCACTACCGAAAATAACTTCGTCTAAATTTCCACAGAAATACTATTTCACTGAATAATTTTAAAGGGCTCTTCTGTTTATTTTTATATTCTTGTTTTGGTTAAAGATATAAAATCAATGTTCACTAGTGCAAAATAGCTTTGTAGTTATCATGGCATACTAGCAAAGTAAAAAAATCCGGATAACGGAGGATAATAAGCTCGACATTTTCTATTGAATATTTTGTTTTAAAACTACAATCAATAGTATTTAAAATAGACACGGTGTTATCTTTGGAAACTCACTTTTTTATGTAAAATTTATACTTGATAATACTATTGTAGTTGTGATGTGACCCATAATTTACTCTTAAACACGTGCAACTGTATTGATTTTGTCTTTATCTTTCCGTTTCCTGAGTTTTAAGACAAAATAATCATTAAATCTGAGGAGCAAACATTAAAAAAGTGATTTGTCACACAAATACAGAGCTCGTGAAATGATAATTTGAGTGTTTGAGAAATAATTTCGCTATTTCAGATTGTATTACAAATTATGAGACATGTTTCACATCTTTAAAAAGAATCAACAGAGAAACTATTTTATGATTATTTACAAATAAATTAAAAATGAATTATACTTCATAATTTATATGTTACGAAAATAAGATTAAGTTTTTTTACTTTCTATTGGACTCAAGGTGGAGGTAAAATAAAATCACAAACAGTAATGATTTCAAACTAATTACTTTTATGAAAAGGTAAATCTCAAAGAAAATTTAAAATGGTAAGCCGTCTGCACAAATCAAAAATTTTCAATTCTGTCAATGATTTCCAAGAAGTCTTAGTTGTTTATTCTCAACCATTTATTATTAGTTTTAGATGGACTATTTTTTGTTTATTAAAATTGTGATCATATTGTATTAAATAATTAAAATTTAATATCTTATAGTAATGTTAGTATGAATATGCTAAGAATACCAGTGAAATAATAAAGTTATTAATCTTCGTACTGTATTTTAAAATTAATAGCTTGGATCGGTATATAGTTCTGTCGTCAATACAAAAATTGTAAATGAGAACAAATTGTTTAGCAATCAGATTAGTCTCATATTAATTGCTGATTGATATTCCAGATTTTCAGACTCTTAAGTACTAGGATGTGTTCAAAGCTGACGACGGGCAGTAATCCATTTATATCTCATTCTCACAAGAAACTTATGATGTTTTAGTTAATGAGAAACATGGGTCAAATCTAAATGGAAAGCTCACGGAAATGTACTTAATGCAGATTATTCAAATATTTAATTGAAAACTTTTCTTGGGGTTAGTAATATGAATCGTATTTTAGTTCTGTAAATATTATTTTTTGTATATGAAATATTTTGTTCTGAACCTTTGAATTCATTAGAACAATTAAGTTACAGTGGCAACTAACGATAAATTCGAATACAGTTTTATAATTTGAGATTTTTTTATAAATTAAATTATAATGTAAAATTAGTAAAACATCTGTTCTTTGGTAAATTTTCAAATTATATTTAAGAGGAAATAATCATTTTAATTAGAGTCAATTAGCAATTGTTTGTTACACCTTAATAATTTTATTTTGTTCTGTATAAATACCACTGTAATATTGTTTGTTGATAATGCTCGTCATCAGCGAAACTGGTCCTGGTGAAAATAAATATAAGAGAAACGTACAAACGAGTACTTTGTTTTTTTAATGTAGAATTACTATCAATGTTTATTTTATCAATAAGTAACCTTACGATAGTTAGTTTGAAGATGCCTCTCAAAGAGGTGAAACACGTGTTACGGCTCGTAACACATTAGTTGAATGACAAATTTATCAAAAGTAATTTTATATTGAAAATTAATTTCGACAAAGATATCACCAGACCCATCGAAAATACTATAAAATGCTTATGTTTTTTCTCTTTTAAATTATTTGGGTCTAACATGTTATTACAGGTAACATCAAATAATGAAAATACGCAGCTCCACACATATTGTAAAAATAAGATTTAATCAGTGTTAATGTTGGTATTGATTAATAAAGCTGTTTTAATTATAAAATATCCCTGTGGCTTAGTGGTAACTTTATTTTTATGAATGGTTCGCATCAATAAATGAACAATTTTGTTTACTGATATTTAAGTTTATGATTTCATCCCTTCATTATCTAACCAATCGTGAATTCTCGGTATTACAAGTCCTTTCCCAGCTTGATTGGTCTACCCTTTCCTTTTCAGAAAAAAAGAGATTGAACGACGATCGTAATTGATTTTTTAGGCATTAACCTGAATAACTCATCAAAAATATTAAAATAATTTTGACTGAAAATTAGTAGCGAAGATATATAAATTTTGATTAAACTTTAAGTTTATAATTATTAGAATTTGTCTCGATTGATTAAGAGAGCTTATTTTTAGAATACCAATTAATCCGAACAAATTTGCAAAGAATTTGGTTTGAAGAAAAAATAAGCTCATTGAAAATACGAATTTTCCGTCATAAATTTTCGACAAAATATTATTGTGGGATTGGTTTTGAAAAACCTCATTTAAAACTTACGCGACATTTTCTTTGTGGTATCATGTATTTATGTTAATGTCGAAAATTTTGTTTTTCCGGAGATATTTTTAATGATATTTAAATATACTGCGTAAATAAAAATTCCTTCGATGGAAATATCACAATAGAGGCTTCGACGTAACCACTTACACTTTGTTCCATGCGTAAATATGCGACTTAAATATTGACTTAAAGAATACATTTTTTGCATGTTACAAAATTAATTAATAATATTGATTGAAATGTTTTTGATTTAAGACACTTTTCCAAAACCTGGTTACGTTAGTCCAAGCTTTGTAGGGTGGGTCCAACCTTTTCTATCTTTTTTTAAGCTTTCGACTCGTTTCATGCGGATATTTTATACAAGCATAGTTTCTTATAAAATCAAAAAATAAATCATATTAATTACTATTAAAACTATAAGAACCCTCTCACGTTATTCGTGTTTGTTTACCTATAAGGTTTATTAACAACGTATTCTAAAATAAATAATCTCACTAACTGAGGTCTACGAAAGTTTTCAGTTAATTTGCTCGACTAAATGAAAGAAGTACTTCAAAAAATTGGAAAAAAAGCCTTGGCAGTCCTTATTCCCTTTGCGACTACAAACCTGTGTGAAACAGCATTTTTGGCCTTGCCTTTACTAAAAAAGCACAGTTAATGCCTTTCCCCATATACTTTGGAAGATTCTTCGCGAGTAAGCATTTCCGAAATTGAACCAGATATTGATTTGCTATGTAAGAACATGCAACCGTATCCATTTCATTAAATTGTTTTTGTAGGCATCATATTTTTTATCTATGTCCGCTCCTAATGTGGAGCATATGGCCTCCTAATGAAGGTATCTCACTCTCTTTTTTTTTCAAAGATAGTAGAAGGGATAAAAGAATAAGGCTAGGACACTACTAGTGGTTAGCTAATCACTCTCGCTACGCCAAGCTATTGAAGGATGCCTGATTTATAGATTCCTGTTCGAAGGCATGGGTGTTTGTGATGTCCAAATGTTTACAAGTTCATATACATTGTGATAAAATATAAACATGTATGTTATAATCAATGATAAATAATGATTAGTCAATATAAGACTATAATATCTTTTCATATTTAGGAGTCGAGGCATGACAAAGTTTGGATAGAACTGATTTAAGTGAATTCAGCTTAGTTTTATTCTATACAGTTTTTTATGATATATTTTTATATAAGATTACGGTAAAATATATTAATAATTATTTCATAATTTTTATTCCTAATCGCCACTTTACTAAAATCTTGTAAAATTGCCAAATTGGCTTTTAAACTTCACTTACGAGCTTATCATAGATAATATATTAGATACTTTACTGTACATATGTTTACCTATCCAATAATGAATCTCCCAATCGAGCTTCTTAGAAAGATTTTCTGCCTCCATGAGAGCTTCCAGCGCCATTTTGTAGCGCTTTTGTCGAAACCTGAAATTCCCAAAATAGACGATCTATTTAAAATATAATATATGAAAGCAAATCATGTACTATACATGATTTTAAAACTGTCGACAAAAAAATAATTCATTGTACCATCCATCTTTTACGAATCATATCAACGTCGTTTTATTTTTTTCTGCAATTATCGGACATCTGTCCAATAGGTGACAGTTTTATTTTCACTCAATTAAATTTTAAATTTAAAAAATATGACACGGCTTCAATTTAAAAAATCCTCCAAAACTCTACAACGATTTTCCTAATTGATGTGTCGGAGGTAACGGGGGCGAGAGAGGGGGTTGCCAATTATTTTGACATTGTTTTTTCCGAAAAGTCTTCTTTTAAATGCGTAACTTTATAACAATCAGCGCCCACACACAAATAACGCGTCCTTCGGTGAAATTTGCAGTCATGACCAACCGCTGTATTAAAAATGTGAAACACAATAAATTAGAAAACCAATTCACAAATACACGTTGTTAGTGGGTGATCAGTTAACAGAATAGTTATTCTTTTGTTAATTTCTTGGATTTAAATTTGAATAAATTACACTTTACTTAATTGACTTTCTAGGTTATCTTAAGAACAACCACATGGACTTCCTGCCAGAAGGTTTCGTGTACAATCTATTATTTACTTTTACTTAAGGCATTAACTGAATCGTTGATTTTCCTTAGCCAGCCATCTGCAAAATGAAATAAATACTTGTAATAGAGAGAGAGATACTAGAGGAACTTGAAATATACTTAGAGATCCTCTTAGATATCATGTTGTCAGTGTCGATAGTTGACACTAGATGAAAACCTCTGGATAGACTGTACATTAAACAAGAGCTGTTTTGACAGCATACACTTATTAACTAAACGTCATAATAAAAATAATAAAACATTTTTAGTACTTTTTCCACATAAAATTTATTAGATCAGGACCGGTTTCGCTCATCGCGAGCATTATCAACTGATGCTCGCGATGAGCGAAACCGGTCCTGATCTAATAAATTTTATGTGGAAAAAGTACTAAAAATGTTTTATTATTTTTATTATAATGCCATTCCACCAAGTATTGACAGTGAACACCTTAAAAGTGAACTAAACGTCAATTCAAGCCCATATTTTTACTTGAACGTCTGAAGATCCCAAAAAGCGAAACCCGGGTCGGTAATGACAAAACTTGTGTGAATGTAAATAATATTGAAATTCCGCCGAGCACCTTCAGTCGAAATCTTAAATGAAGAGAGGGTAATTGATATATTATTATCTTTGTAATTATTCTTCTATGGTCTCTTCATCAAAAAATAGTACAAAATATTTAAAGCTTATTACCAAAATTAAGGGTAACATTTATTAAAATAAAAATTTAATTTCATTCGCAACAAACAATCAATTATTATGTTCGCGTGGGTCGACGGTTAACTGCCGCTATTCTTACCTCTCAAAGGACTACTAATCAATATTTTGCTAGCATAAAATTTCCTTAGCTTTGGGAAAATCACAAAATAATGTCCACTTAAGCGTCACCAGGCGTTATTGAATTATCCTTAAAAAGAAAAACACTCACAGGCATATTCCAATTTTCTTGATGTACTCAATGTGGGAGGGGTTAAGCTTATTGCATGCTTGATATTCCTCCAAAGCCTCCGTAAGCTTTTTCTCGTCGACCAAGATTGTGGCCTGAAAGTTTAGGTAAAAAAATCAATACAAAAATACGATTATTGACTAACCAGATATTTTGTTATCGTTTAATATTAATCATATCGACCGTGGAAAGGAAAAACAACGTAATCCACACATACCAAATATAACAGGAGGCACAAAAAACGTGTTATGATGATTTTGGGTCACAGGTAAATTATGCAATATACACAAACTTAAAGTGCACTAAAACTTGTAAACTGGTGTTTAATTGACATAATCTAACAATAATTTAATACATTACTTAAGAATTACCTTTTTTAAGTCTCTGTTTGCAATTTTCACTAACCCAAAACTTTTTTCAAACTTAAATTTAGATACTAATTCGGCATTTGCAGCTTACGACCTTTTGATAGAACGTGTATCAAGTTGTATACATAGAAGGTAAATAAATAAATTGAGATAATATTTAGCAATTAATGTTAACTTTATGAACATAATATTATAAACAGTTTTCTTATAAAGCAAAAATAAATTCTCGGTCCGTGGTCGAATGGTCAACGTTGTTAGCTTCAACTGCGTTGCTAACAGGGTCGAATCCGGGTACAGACAATTTCATCAATTGATTTTTCAATCAATTTATGAATTTTTGTTCGTATGCATGGATGGTCTGTGATGTCTAAAATCGCTTCTCACCTTTTCGAACCTAAAACGAGGTGGGCGTAAGAAAATACACAATAAGCAAATAACAAATTTTTGTGCTTATTTCACTTTATTTACTCATATCAGGACTAGTTTTGCTCATCACGAGCTGACGATTAACCGATAAAAATATAAATCGGGTTATTTAAAGCAAAATTAACTAAAAACAAAAAAAAAGTGGTAGTTGTTTTATTGTAATGTTTTTCCACCAATATTTGACAGCTTAAAATTAAAGAATTTACGAACAAAAGAATAATAAAATCGTTTAATAGTTATTTTATTATTATTTAAAATTTTAATTTTGCAAAAAGTAATCGTGGAATCAATCAATAAATTTACTTACTTCTTATTTACGTTTGATCACCGTTATAAACTCTTTCTGCCGTCAATTTAGTTTTACAATAAGGGTATGACTGCTGTCTACTTATGTTGCTTATACCGATTGCTGTCTACCGATATTTTTACGATACAACTTATCCGAAGAACCTTTTCAAAGAAGTAAAGTGCGCCACATCAAAAAAAGTTATCCAATGCCAATTTCATGTGAAATTATATAGCGGCTTATCAATATAATATTATATTACAAGCCACCGAGCCGAGCAAACTTGTTTTAAGCATCACTCGATAAACAATCATTAACAATTCTGAGAATAATATCAAAGACGAGTTTGTTGTTATTGAAAACGTATTTCTACAAAGTAAATAAATAATAAATATATCAAATTTTACATTATATCTTGAATATAAATTATGTTAAATTAGCGTTTTAAGGATAAACAATGTGAATTACTTAGTTAATCATTTTATTGGAAACAAATTTACTTGATGCTTTCTAGGGCATCCAATACCGTACCTTTTTTGTGATCCCGGGATTGAAAATTTTTCCACATAAACAACATTCAACATAAAATCGTGTATAAATTCGGGATTGAGAAATTTTTGTTCGGTAATTTTAAAATTTTTGGGATTTTTCAAAAAAAAAAAAAAATAGTCGCCACACTTTTTTTACCTTTTCCAAGACTTCTAATTTCAAAACCCGCGAAACCCACCAATTGCGGAATTACCAAAATGAAAATAAATAGGACCGTTTTTTTACCCCTCACGCAACATTCTCAAATTTTCTCAATCTCAAAATCCCGTGATACTATCACAATTCCAGCATTTCGGGATTAGAAAAATTGGACGGGATGCCCTAGTGCAGCGGTCGGCAACCTTTTTTTGAGACTGGGTAAAAAAAAAATGTTTTGAAAAATAAATTTGGTTAGTGGGTAAAAGTTAATATAATTTTCTACCATTTATTCTTTTAAAAAATCATTTTTAGAAAATAATACATATACTTATATATAATACATTTGCATGATATATGTGTAAATACAAAACACACTTATACTATTGTTATTGGTGGCTTCGTTGGTCTTCTTAAATAAGTAATTTGATAAAAAAAGTATTATCATAATTTCTTGGCGGGTAACTCAAAATGTGAAGTGGGTAATTCAATTACACGCGGGTAGTAGGTTTCCAACCACTGCCCTAGTGCTTTCGTCATTTTGTTTATCAGATATGCAAATATTTTATTATAAATTTTTTGAATCACCTCTGTTTGAAATTCTTTACTATTTGCTTCGATAGTAAGATCCTTCGAAAGCGTAATTTTTTAATAAAGTATATACCATATAGAGTTGCACAGTTATCATGTGAAAATTTGGTGGCGACGCGCCATGAAAAATAAGGATGCACTTTTGTCCCAACATTTATTGTTTTTATGGCAGCGAATGTTTTGAATTGTACACTAAAATGCAAACTTTGAATGTCATAAAGTCGTATAACGTTGCGAGGAAATGACTTCGAAATGGCATGCGCTTTTCTCAGAACGTATTTTATGATGATATTAAAACAATACAGAATAAACTGCATTGTTTCCATGGCAGGCGATACATATTTCAATTATAAATAAAACATTTATTTTAATGAATTAAAGTAAACAGTAAACATTAGTATACAGGGGGATGATATAAAAATAAATGCATTTTCAAGATGAACGCTACTCTTTTCAGCTGTATTCATTTTCATTTATAATCAGCTTATTGCTTGAATAGCATAAACATATGAACAATAACGAAAACTATTATCACTGCTACTAATATATGCCATATCCTATGGAGCGGCGGTTAGAGTTGCGGGCTTCCGTTCGGGTCTCGCGGGTTCGAGTCCCAGTTCCCAGTACGAACAGCATTTTTCGACCAACTTATCGATTTCTGTTCGAAGACATGGGTGTTTGTGATGTCCAAAAAATCCTTCCCATCTTTTCCGATCCTTTAATAACTGGGTGTCGTGAGAGTGATTAGTTACCCACTAGTCCTGTGCTAGCCTTAACTTTCTATCCCTATTGTTCTCTATAGAGAGGCCATATGTTTCACATTGGGAGCGTACATGGATTTAAATATATATTAATACTGAAAATGTTGTTTTTTTTTTTAAATTTTGAGAATATACAGAAGTAAAGTAAGTTTAGTACATTACGAAATCTTACGAATTTACGGATTTCCTTAAATGAAATATTTATTTTTAGGTCTCAGGTGCAGATTTCAAAAAAAAATGTCACTGCCCGATTTCATAAATTTCTCTTTTGGTGATTTCGAAATTCGTGTCTGCATGCCGATTTCAAAAAGCCAGGTATTTGCGAATTTCCCAAAATGAAAAAAAAAATTGTAACCTTTTTTCGGTCTCACGTGGACTTCAAAAATTTTGCCTGGTTTCCTGTTTTCACAAACCAACAAAATGCCGAAATGAAATGACAAAAAAAAAATCTTTCAAATTATATCTTTGACTTGTCTAAAAATTCAATAAAGTGACTCTTTTGTCAAAATGTTTTAATATAATTGTAAATATCCTAAATTTCTCCACATGCTAATATCGTAAGTATTTGAGTTTTTTTTTATTTCAATAATATAGGCGGACGGATAACGGTAAGTTCTGTCCGATGATAAAATCAATGACACCGCCACAGCGTTAAATTAAGATAGGGGATGACGGTGGTTATTTAAAGAGGCAGCCAGCTACCTTAGCATAATAACACTTCCGATATATTTGGAATGTTTTTGTTGACGGAGCCATTCTATACTTACGAGATTGCCAATTATTTATCCCATTCTCACGAAATGAATATTTTGAGGGTAAAAATAAAAATGTATTTTCTTAGATCTTAGTTACATTGTCGGATAAACAGTGGCATAAATATTTATCACCGACCCACCGCTCAGATTACAGAGCGACTAATTTCGAATAAAAAAACTAAATTTTGTAAGTACAAAGTTAGGTTAGCTTGCTTAAAAGAATATTTTCGATAAACAATTCTAATGTAAGTACGTAACGTTAGGCAATATTAAAACAGTATAGTTCAATAGCATTCGAAAAACTTTGTTGTTAGTTGGTTATGAAATTAATTGTACTGATTAGAATGTCCAAATAGATAGCCCGATAGGACCTGAACATGCAATAGTATGTATGGATATTTTAATTTACAAAAATAATACTGCAAGGAGCATACTACTTCGAATCGACGGAACGAAATTCGATGTTAGGTGGCTTGAACACTATCTTTATATTAAAAACTAATAACAAACGCAATCATGACTTACATTCCACCGCGTCTGTTTGTTATGACCGCTACTGTAAATACTTGATGAATTGCTAGTTTCTTGCAATATCTATATATTAATAGCGGATAGTGTATGTCCTGCCAAGGCCATCATTTTGTTTTTATTCCTCATTTTCTCCGAAAGATATTTTATTTTCATTATTATTCACTGGTGAAATCTGAAAGATGGTCTGCCCCGCTGTCACCATTTGGTCTTCTTTTAATTCACAAAGATATATTTTTTCATTACACTGATATCTATGTGTACAGAGTGGTGTGGTGTAGAACATTGCTGTATTTTTATTGTTTTGTTAGAATCACGGCTGTTTGTATTTTTAATAATGCGACAAAATCCTCCCGATGAGGGCAACGGGCTAACAGCTCATTTTTATATTTAGTTATCTGTAACGCAGTGCACACACTTTCGCAAACACGCATGCGCAGAGGGAGAGCGAGTCTGACCGTAAGTGCAGGTGAATATTTTTTTCACGAAGAGAAAACGCTCACACACACTCTCTCTTTTCCACTGCATTCACATCGTTTGCACCAAACAAGGTAGCATTGCCGTTTTACTAACGAGTCTTATTATTTGATTTGACTTTGTAAATCCATGTTAATCACAAAATACATGATAGCGACGTTCAGTTCTGACGTTATCGAAGCGATGGCTAATAAATGGTGATAATATAAAGATATCGTACATATAATCCGTCTCGTTTGATGTTCCACGCATTTTCTTTTGGTAAACTGTTCTTTGAGGATCAGAAAGACTCGAAATACTGATGATTCGCGGGAATATTTCAGCTGAACAAGCAATGACTATGTGTGGAACATCCAGATGAAAAAATCACAGTGAATTTGCTCATATTCGCCTCAAACTGTGCAAATAATAAAAATAAGTAGACAAACGAATAAGAGTTCGTCGGTGTGTTTTAGAAGTCAGAAAAAAAGAAAAACAACAAAACTAAAAACCATTTGAATATTTCCAGCACTAAAGTTTATCAAATTTACCAAAATATATTTAATGTATTATATACAGGAATTTTATATTCAAATTCCACAAGTTTCAATCACCAATTTTGAGTTATGGTGATGCTATACGACAATATACCTAATATTATTAATTCGAATCGGAAAATTTTGTCGCAGTACCCGTCTGAAGTGACCCTCCCATCGAATTCGGTGAAAGTACTTCATCAAGATTCACGCGGCTTAATCACGTCACAATAGATATCACATTAAAACGATGAAAGCCAAATTTTCAAATCAAATTAAAATTTACTGATTGGATCATTTTAAGTGAAATTTTAATTTATTTTTTATCAACCGTAAAACAAATGCAGTTAGGAGATACTCTGTGACTATCTTTTCACACAATTTCCTCTTATATTATATCATATAAACAGCTTGGGCTCCTGGTAGAATATGTACGAGAAAATTTAAATAAGAGTTAGTTAAATAGTTAAATCATTAAATTTCTTACAAATAATTACAATCTACTAACTAACGTATTAATTGTAATACTGTAAAAATATATATGTATTATTATAATAGTTCTACAATAATTAAATGATATATTAAATACAGTACTGGGTTTGACGATGATGTTTAACGGAGATAGCTTATAACTTAATCTTATTAAATACTTTTTATTTTATCTTTTTAAAGTGATTACTTTTTATTATCAGACTGCGTCTAGAATTTTTGTATTAAATTAAATATTAACGTTCAATTTATAATTATTTTTGAGGTGTTGATTGGCAAACTGTGGTGTGCAGGCATTATGTAGTATTAAAAAAAATACCTTTTTTTGTATACTTCCACAATTTAATTAATTTCCGATTTCATTAATCGCCAGAATTATTATCTGATATGTAGTAACAATGGAGTTACAGCAAGTACTGTCGTTTCAACCCACAAAATATAGTATTTACAGTGACACCTTTTAAAGAAGCGAAGTGCGTGAAGTTAATTACAACGATATATATAGCAAAAAAAAACAATTTATCAAATACATTGAAAATTATTCACTGGTTAGCTTGAAATTATCAACATATTGAATATGACAATGTATTGTTATAATATATTATTTCAACCGTAATTATTTTTACCGTCGTCATACATGAATAACGATTTAAACATCTCACGGAGGTGTGCCAATAATTAAAGGGAATACATTAGAATACAATGTGTATTTTTAAATTTGAAAAATAAATAAAGCAATGCTTATCTGATATCGTAAGATAAAAAGTTTGGAAAACGTATCTTTAACGAAATTGGCGCATCGATAAATATATATTCTGGTAAAACATAGTCATTTATATTCAATTAGGATGGTTACGTCATTCAAATAATGGTCTATTTGACGAATTTCCTTGAAAACTAAGTGTATTTAAAAAAATACTTTGTTTTCTATTAAGTAAATGTATGCGTGAAATTTCCCGCAGATTAAAATAGATAATACGAAAAACAAAAACGATAAAAACTACTTTCAACATAATGAAAACAAAGTAGGCAAGTCGTTTTTTCCGCACAAGTACTCTTTTATATTAACGTTTGTTTTACTGAAGTGTCGTCTTTATAAATTCATGAGAAATAAAAAAAAAACTAAACTGGTTAGCTAACTCGGACGATTGTGTAGTGAAAGTACTAAACTTTCTATTGTGAGTGACATTTCTCTCCTATTTCCCTGCTCCAAGATTATTTTTTTTAAATATAACATAGGGAATGTATTTTAACTTATTGTTCTGTTCTCTCGACGGTCATAACTGAGAAAAGAGAATTTTCTTATTTATACTTTTTTGAGGATTACCCGAGAGCATCACCGAAACCCTTGATTTTTTTTTTTTGCTGTATTCGTTTTGATAAATCCAGCAACTGACATTACCCATCTTTCCTGTCCACATTGCTTATCGTGCCAGTTTTCTCCAAAACTTAAACAAAATAACCAAAAAGTCCGTTTTAAGCATATGGTCGAAAGTTTAAACGTTATTATATATTTTTTAAGGTTCACTAACTATATATAAGTGGCGGATAACCCCACCACGTAAACGTATGAGAAGCTCAAAATAGTATATCGTATTACGAAAGGTCTATTTATTTTAAATTCAGTCTACAATATTTATTGTAAATGGAATTTTGTCACGTTTTCATGGGATAAAAAACAGGGCATTCAAATTGTATTGCGCCTGTAGTCTCACAAGTTTCTAATTCACCAATGAACTATCTAATCACGTCTTGTAGCTTGCTGTTCACGGTGTTAATGGTAACACCAACGGTTAATTATTTTCGTTTTATTTCCAAAAATGACATTGAACTTTTCGTCAATACAATTTCTTTATACTTCAGATATAAATGTTTCACAAGCACCGATAAGCGATACCAATCAACACGATTAGAGTATAATTTTATGATGTATTTCTACCTATAATAGAATTTAAGTTTTATATTCATTGACGACATTCTCTTTCGCTCGAAAGAGACTGAACAATGTAGACATTTCTTATGATTACCCCTATGTGTTTGTGGCATATATGCGTTATATTATAATGAATGTTTACTTACGTAATTGTTTAATTGGTCAGTTTCTTAAATTTATTCTCCGCTATGGAGGGTGCCGCCGCACAAGAGCATTGGTAATGAGGGTAAACCATTGGAAACTGTTAAAGTAACGTCACGTAATTTATACAGCGACTGGAACCGGTCTAAGTCCTTTCCCTAAATAAACAGTCCCGAGCGATGATAATCCATTAATAAAATTCAATGAAAATATCTAACGTCAACAATTAAAAACCTCTGTTATGATTTAAATTTGCTAATATTAAGGATAAAATAATAAATACTCATAATATACATTGTCTACATAAAGCACACACAAAGATGCCATAAAAATATACGACTTCAAAAAACTAAAAACATTATTTAATACAAAATTCGATTTTTTAAACGACTATGTTTTAGTATCGACCTAATTTTTTTTAAATCCATATCCGTTTCCAATGTGGAGCATAATAACTCCTCATGGTGACATCTCAACATGAGATTTTTTACGATAACTGTTTGCAACTCAATCTCTCAACCTCTCTTATTCAAATAGAGTAAGTAGGGATTTTAGAGAATTTTTTAGATATCACAAAACCCATGCCTTCGAGCAGAAATCGATAAATACTGTTCGTAGTGGGACTCGAACCCGTGTAGCCCGGTACGGAAGCCCACAACGCTAACCGCTACGCCATAGGACCAGAGGAAGTTTTTCTACAAAAAATACACGTTGTTAAATCACTTAACTTATCTTTTATATGTGACAAAAACGATGAAACAATAGGTTGAGCAACTGAGTAACAAGCAGTTCTCGTAGAAACACTTCTGTTGAGATAAACTCCATTAGGAGTCCATATGCTCCACATTGGGAGCGGACATGGTTAAAAAAAAAAAAAAAAAGCTCAGTAGGTAGATTTTTCGTGTGAGTGAATTTTGAAGACATTAAACATAATCATGTCTTCTAACACAAGTTCATCAATCGATTGCAAAATATGTTTTAATAGTTTTCGGCTTCGAACCCATAGACACTGTAAGCAATTAACAATAGTCTGTATTTAATTGAGTAACGGATAGAAAACCCATCATCAATCATTCTTGATAATGCTAGCTCTGATTTTTATAGAAATGTGTTTAATATTTTTTTTACTTGTTTCATAATAATCATTAATCACGTATAAGGTCAATTCAAGTTAAAAAATATATTTTTATTCAAAATTTTCTTAAGTTGTGGTTCGCGTAAACTTTGTAGTGAACAAAATGCTTTAAATGATACGCGAACCGCAAGGATCATTCGGTTATCGTTAGGAGTTTTTCCTAATTGTTTTTCTTATTGAAAAGCTCCAGCTTTCTGGCAGAATTTTAATAAAAAAAAACAGTACGAGTAAATTGAATACACGCGGTTAAAGAAAAAACATTGTCTGTACTCATACTATTTAAAAATGAAAAGAAATTGTTGAAAAACTCAGAGCACATTTCGCAGGCTCGACTTTGTTTCATTGGGTAAGTGTAAACGTAGGATATAAAAAAAAGGGAAAACACATTTTTTGCTGCTCCTGCTTGATATATTCAAGTTACAGCTGCCATTGGTGATCGCCAGAAGTCACGATAATATTGATTTTCAAACATGTTTTTTCAATTAAAAGTAACGCAAAGCGAACATTTCCGTCGGACTCTATTTATCCAAAGAACTGATTGCATTTCCAAAAGGAAGACAAGAAGGAGGACAAAATTCCGCTCGATACAATATCATTTTTTTCTCAGAATATTCAAGCAAATCATTTTCATAGTTTCATGAACACAACTTTAATACGCATTCCAATATTTAACCAATAGGCAAACTTCGTACATATTATTTGTAGTTAAAAAACAGTAATAAACTTTCGTATTTTTTTTAAATAAAGTTTAATTGCTGGTTTCGATATTTAAATCAATGCGATTTTCATTTCATCATCAACAATGTGGAAAAAGTACTTTCAAACCAGCAGCGTAGCCACTCGATAGCAAAGTCATGCAATGCATTAGGGCTCAACGAAAACGGGGGCCCAAATTTATAAATATTAAGGAGAAGGGAGCTTGCGTGACGTTTTCACGAGGGCCCCAAATTTATAACAACGCCACTGCTTTAAACATTATTTTTGCACTGTATTATTACTATTTTAGATGACACATATTTTTAAATAAACAAAGAATTTGAGTGAAAATTTTTATCAAATTATGGTTAAACCAAGCCTTATGTCGAATCGAAAAAATGAATGCGGCCTTTACAGAATAAAAGGTTCCCCACCCCTGGTCTACACTTAAACTTATTTTTTGATAAGCTTTGAAATTATTTTTCGGATGAAGTAAACATTTTAATTATAGTCAATAAAGTCCAAGTTAATACTTTTTTTTATCTTTATCTATAAATTCCTTTCAATACCATTTTTGGTTATATTCCAATCATTTTGTTTTTTTTTATAAATAACACTGTAATATCGCATTCTCTTATCAGTTGATAATGCACGTCATGAACAAAACCGATCCTAACCATATTAAATAGAAGTGTAATTATTTAATTCGTATTTAGTTTATTTTTTGAATAACACAAGCTATAATGATTTTTTTTTATTACAACATTGCAGGCAGTTCGCTAGTGGGCATTTCGAATTGAAGAAAACTTTCGCGACATAAGGCCGCCAAAAATGAATCGATTGATATTATTCGTACACTACATCATATAATATAATATAAAGTTGTTCAGCCTCAAAGCTACGCTACATTTCCATGAATAAATGATCCCTCGTGTCGCCCAGTACTGTATCCTTAGACTCGTTCGTTGAATAGATTTCTCGCAAAAGTTTTCACAGAGTTATTATTCACAGTGTACTTTTAAATCACGCGATAAGCCTGCAATACGGCGAGACAAGGGTTTTTCTGTCAGATTATGTACACCGGCCAACCGGAAATCTTGCCATTATCCGCTACATATCTGACAACATAAAATAACGCCCGCCTTTAATACGATTTCTGGCACTGACGAAAACACCAAGACACGCAATAAATTTACTGTTTAACCCATGTCCGCTGTTACATTGTAGCATATTTCCTTCTTCGGTAGTATTTATACGACTATGACTGGTCGCAAGTCTGTATTTCAAAGTCTCATTGACAGAATAAGACGAATACATGGATGTCTGCGATGTCTTAATCGCCTCCCAGTGGCGGATTACCCCATAAGCGCAAGAGGCGTGCGCTTGGGGCCTCCAAATCTTGGGGGCCTCAAAGATAGCATATATTATACAAACCCTTATATTTTAATTTCAGTTTTAAATATTTATTATTATTCTACGAAGAGGTTTGCAGCACTTTTATGTTATTATTATATATATTTAAGGCGATAAGACAACTACTGGTACCTTTATATCCTTACTCTCTTAGAAAAAAGTGAGATTGAACCATTGATCAATCAATTCAAGTGAAACAACTTCTTTTGAGATAATCTTCGGTAGGAGTCCACAAACTCTTTAGTGGGTGCGGATATAGTTGTAAAAAGGAGGTTAATACAAAAATGTAAGACATGATGCCAACTGACAATAAAAAATAGTGTCGAATCAATGACCACTGCCAATGTGAAACAAAGGTCTCTTAGTGGAGATATCTAAGCAGAAGTTTTTTTTCTACGAGAACTGTTCGTTACTCAGTTGCTCAACGTCTCTTTTTTTCGAAGAGATGTAACGGATAGGGGTATGAGAAAACTAGTGGTTGGCTAATCACTTTCACTACAACCTGTTATTTTAAGATTGAAAAGGTGGTGGAGGAGTTTTCTAAGCATGCTATAAATTTTAAACGTTTATTATTCAAGATTACAATTAAAACGCTTGCAACAGTGTTGCGTTGTCCGGTGCAGATGAACTTACAAGTAAATAATGGGCAAATTCATTCTTCCCAGAACTCCTCGCGAGCTCTTCCTGGATTACCAGCTTGGCCTTGTCCACCTGCCCTCTTGTGTAGTATACATGCATCAACCAATTCTGGCTCTCCATGGGCGGCAGGTCACAGTTTTCTGTAATTTAAAAAGCACCGTAACGACTTATTGGTGAGAATATTATCTTTTTAAATTATATCGCGTTTATTCTTAACCAAGAGTATTTTTTTATTTATTGTTTTATGTAAAGATCAATGGACATTTTTCACGCTGGACAAAACGAAGGAGAAAATTTCTTGTCTTAGCTGAAAACATGTTTGATTTTTTAAAGCATTTCCACATCCAAATGTGCAGTAAATGTTGGTTTATACGTTGAGTTACGTTTTCAAGTGATCGTGGCGCTTATCACAACTTCTCACAATATCCGGATATACAGCGGACTGTGAATTATACATCAGTTGTGCAGTGACCATAACCAGGGGAGAAGGGGCTCGCGCGAGCCCCTTGTTAATTTAAGAGAATATTCTTAGATTAAATTCGTATATAACTGCAATTTCTGACATAGAAATTATCTACGACAGCTTCAGTTTACACAGTCAGTGCCAGCGCGAGGTTATTTAACTCCCTAGGCAACGGTTATTGGCGCGCCCCCAAAAATTCACGATCATTAGAAAAAAATATATGTTCACATCCGCTCCTAATGTTTAGCATATGGCTTCCTTATGGAGATATCTCAATAGAAGTTTTTTTTAACGTGAACTGTTTGTTACTCAGTCAATCAACCTCTCTTTTTCGAATCATATAGAATACGATACGAACAAATACAAATATCAAAATAAAATAAACTATTATTAGGCTAAATATAAATAGTTTTAATACTTCATTTATGCGCCCTCTAATGGTTCACGCCCTAGGCAGTTGCCTATTTCGCCTGTATGGTGGCGCCGGCCCTGTGCACAGTGGTACATTTTTAGCCATTTATATTAATAAGTTAACGGTAAATTGCATATTCTTACATATTTTAAGTGTATTGAGTAACAATCGGTTGCTTATTTAAGTGTTGCATATAATTGCATAGGAGTGATAAAACAGATTCACTCCTTCCCCAGAACACCGAGAATTGTTTTGAGATTAAGCGAGCTCCTTGTCAACGTTTTGGCAGCCAACACGGTTATTGCAAACTAACGTCTGTCACGCGTAGGAACATTGGTCGTATTTTAAGTGTAAATAAGTGAGATGTTTTAAAAGTGTCTTATCTTTTTTTTTATTACTTCCAAAATGAACAAAGGTCCTCAAGGTTTCTTTAGGATAGAGAACGAAAAGAAGAACATATGAGGAGCAAACATTCAAAAAGTGTTTTGTCACACAAATACAAAGCTTGAAAAATGATGATTTAAGTGTTGCAAAAGTGACGGTTTGTATGAATGTGTCAACTTTATGATTTCATTTTAATATGAAAAAAAACCTTTTTGAACACTAATTTTGATTTCCATTCATAGGTTTTATTATGGGCTATCAGAATTGATATAAAACGCCTTTTTTCAAAATTTGTGACAAAACACTTTTTGAATGTTTGCTCCTCATATATAGAAAGAGACTCTCAAACTATATTTGTGTTTAATAAATAAAATATATACTATTTATAAATTTTACTCAAGTCTCGGATTTTTTTATTTAAATATCCCGAAAACCGAGAGACTGGCAAAAAGTGTCGATTTTTCGGAAATTTATTATCAGGTTGTCCCAACACGGAATCCCAAGTTATAGCTACTGTAGCAACCAAATCTACGCTGTTTTCAGCAAAGACATTCCTGGCAATAATTTAACTGGATGGCTACTACTAGGGCTTATACAAAAACCGACTTTTGAAAAAACCAGTTTTCGAATGTCAATACTGTTTTACAAAAAATGGATAATTCAATTAAAATAGCGGAAAAGATTCAATTTTTTTAATTTTGTTTATTTATATTCATAATAATACACAACAAGAAATTTTGATTTAAGAAAACACAAAGCGTCCAATAATCGTTTTGTGACAAAATTTTCCTGTTTTTGAAAACCGTAAAGCCCTACCTGCCACAGACTCAAATTTTTCGTACTCAACACGCCAGATACGAGATACCTCGTCAGTAACTAATTAAATTATTAAATGTAAATTATAGCCGGCGTGCTAGGTACAAACGTACTTTTTTCTACAGAACGTCAGATTAAATATTGAGTACCTAAGCTAAGGAATAGAATTCTATTATAACACTGTTAAAGGTAGTAAATAACTAATTTCGACTGTCACAAAAACTACATTTAAATACACCCATTTTATAATCCACCGACAACATGGCAACATGGGAAACAATCTTAGTCAAGATTTAATTGAATAACATTTTGAATATGGATATGATTCATGACACTATTGCACAATAGTTATTATTAAAGCCGTTCAAAATAATTCAATACCGCAGATACTTCACATCCGTCGGGTAATTTTAGGCGATAATAATGCATAGGCACTACAATTAATTGCTTTATTTAAACAGCAACGTTTATAAAACCACAGATAAAAGAGCAGTTTTAGTTATTTATCTTTGTATTATGGTTGTCTGTGGTGCAAAGGAAATGGGTGGGTATTTAAAATTGGAAGCAATCAGACGTATCAAATTACCCGGCAATCACATAAATAAACACATCGTTAACTTCCTGTACGTATAAATGACAAATTTAGTTGCCAAACTTTGTATGCCCAACATAAAATTATTATCATTTGGTACATACATATTATATAACAACAGTATTACAAAAAATGTCTGATTATTGCCAGTGGCGATGCAAGAGATTCTGCCGTTCGATGCGTTCCTTGATTTTGACTCTTCCTTCAAATTTTCTATACAAGAAACAATTTAAAATTTACCAGTATTGGACTAAAAGACAAAGCCACGGATGAGGCTATTTATTTAAGTTAAAAAATATATATTTTGTAATTGATAGCCGAAGGGCAGACATGTTTTTAAATAGGTTAAAAAAACCTTTTTGTCAATGGTCTGTTTTATTAAGTGATGTATGTATTATCAAAATAATTATTATCAGTAAGAATCTATGCAAAAAAAAAAACATTTTGTCAGTGGTTTATAAAGAACAAATAACACGGAAGAAATCATGGCCAAGGAAATATGGTTTGCATTTACTCTGTATAAATTTAAAAAAAAATGTTTACCATGAAAATACCACCATTCCCCTCTTAAACAGCACACCGCCCCTTCACCTTTTGCTACGTCACTGATCAATGCAATATGTTGATAAATAAATAATGAAACCGATCAATTCAAATGAGCGTATATATGCAGAAAGCAGACAATCCACACCAACAGAGATATAAGCATCTTGTACGTAAGCATTTTGTGCAGTAGTGTAGTTGCTTTCTTCATCTCAAATCTAACGTATTCGGAAATCTGTGAGTTTCATAAAGCGAATTCATAGAACATTTTTCTATACAAGCAGAGCAGACTAGCTAATTTATTCATAGGACAGGACATGAACGATTGTACTAAGCACAACAACTCATTTTTTACAAAATGTGGATTGTTTGCTTTCTGAATAAATACATATGTTTAAGTGCGCTTTGTTAAAAGTCACAATTTTGTGTCTTTCATGGTTTTTCGGCGAATGTGTTAATTGAAAATTTTAATAACCATTGAGCAATGCGTAATTTTCGTATATACTTTTTTTATTTTATAAAAATGTATTTTATTGTTTAATTAAACTTCTTAATCACCAAAAACTGACAATTAACACATTAAAGTTATTATATATTTATGGTTAATATTCAATTGAATTGGGTATTGATAGCATACATTTGTAATATAATTTTGTTATCTTTCAATACTTTGAAAAACATCGATTGCATTCTAATTAATTGATCAACGGTTTTATTTCTAAGCTCAAGTAGAGAATTCATGTAATGACGTTTGGGCAGAAGGAAAATGTTACAGATACATCGTAAGCTAGAATGAAATCGCATAAGAGAAAAATTATCACTATGCCTTCAGGCTCGGCGGCCTGAAATAAGACAACGGTAAATACTAAATACTAGGCTAAAAGATAGATGGATTGTTTTGTTTTAAAGTCTTTCTATTTAAAAATATAACTCATACCGCCTAATCGGTAACTTTTAAAAGCTCCAGCCGCCGACAGATGGGGCTAAAAAAACGTTAGATTTATCAGTTGATAACGTTTTCGAACCAAATCAAATACGATAAAAAATATACACAACTCAAATTTAAATCTATTCTTTATAGTATTTGAACGAAATCGGTTAACTATTGGCTCTTATTAAAAATGCAAACAAAAATCTCCGGCCGTTGAGGGCAACGGGCTTACAGCTAGTTGGAAATGGAAAATAAAACAAGGCATTGTTTTCGCGTACAGAGCATGGGTCCGTTCATGGAAGCATTGGCGCAGCAAGGGGGGAGTACCGCCCCGGGTGTCATATTTTTAGAGGTATCATAATCTAAAATAAATACAATATTTTTCGAGAAATTATATTATTAAAAAAAGCCACCTGTAGTAAAAATTTCCAGTTCATAGTTAAAAAATAGTAGAAGTGATTAAAAACAAAAATATAGGAAATATTGGGGGCGGCAAATTTAAGGACCACCTCGGGCGGTCGTACGACACTGCATGGAAAGGTTGATGCAATAAAATGTAATTCATCTGAAAGTAAGCAATTTTCGGTTACACAAATATTAATGTCATGAGTTGGTTGATAACTAAAACCGCATATTGTTGTTTTTCTTTGCAACTATAACCACTAACTACATAATATTATTAGATTAGGATGACCTTAAAAAGACAATACAAGACCTCACTAAAATAAGCAACAATGTACGATTCAAGAGATACTATTGAAAGTATTGTTTAATTAAATTGATTTGTTGACCTGAGAGAAATCTGAGAACCTCAGATTGATGAAATCTCCATATATATCAGCCATCAATTAATACATTTTTAACATTATATAAAACTGCAGCGATACTCTACCATTTTTTGTCTGTGCCGCATGATAAATTTTTCTACTTTACGTGAGCCAGAATATATTAAAATTAATACGTAAACATACCACATTCTAAGCGTTTATAAAAAAGTGCGTAATCAACCCATTATTTATTTATTGTTGAAAATTAAAATTACAGTACATAACATAACAGCTGACGCCAATTCGCCATGCACTTGAAAAATATAATATGACAAAATATAAAATAAAAATACGCAGTACATCAAATTCAACATAAAAAATCAAGAAATACAAAAATTTGTAAGACATCATTAATTTTATTATAAAATACACTGACAGCCTTGTCAATATCGCTGATCAAGTACATATCGTCCCACTCAATGCCGTGCATTGTGTTGAACATGTGCAATAAGTCACCCCGGCGAAAATTCCATGAAGGTCTTTTTCTAGTGCTATCAGGAAAATCTTCAATCACATCACTTTGATCGCGGTGATAACCGGTTAATTTCTTTTTAAAAATAGGAAACTCAATTACTAAAGCTGGATTATACATATGTTCGACTGTCAGACAAGGGGGGGGTCAACGTTTTCTTTACTGCGGCCTTATGTTGAATCAGATAAATGAATGTGGCCTTTAGAAATGAAAAGCTTCCTTACCCCTGGTATAGATAATATTATTAATTGAAAAAATAACAGTAAGGTGCTGATTTTACCTGAGAATATTGTTTTGTCTTAATTTAACAAAGGGCTCGACAGTAAATATCAAATTTAATAAAGGGCTCCTGCAACCCCTCTCCCCTAACCCCTAGTTGTACACAGGCTTATACAATTGAATGATAAATATTATTTAGTCGTGTGTAAGGCGTTTTTAATCTAAGATTGAATTTTGTTATGGAAAGCATTAACTCATACCAACAGTTTGAGGACCATATTTACGAGAAAAACACAACATTTACATTTTTGAAATCTTTTTCATTTACGGGTAATAAAGCACAGTTTACGTTCACTGATGAAAAAAAAATGATACAATACAATTGTTTACAAACATTTCCGCTTCTTTTAGTGGAACACCTCAACAAAAACTCTCTCGGAATAGTTATTGGTTAGATAAATTAAAACAGTACAGATATCTTCCATTCGGGATTTCGAACTCTTACTGAGTAAAATAAAAGTCCAAGAGTTTTTTTCACTCGACTACAAAAACGTTACTAAGAAAATATTGGCATCTAATCAATTTGTCAGGAACATTATTTTGTTACCAATATTAAGTTTTGTAGTGGAATACTTTTATGAAGAGAATATATACCAAAACAACATTGCATTGTTTGAAAAAAAACAATTGAGTTAAGCCTAGTGCTTTTTTTAGTTTTGAGTGGTTTTTTAATTATCATAAAGACCTTTATTTGTTGAGGATCTTCGTGAGGTAGCATAGTGACAACCATTGCTGACTGACTGCTGAGCAACTTGATTAGCATCCATGAAAGTAATATTTCACACGTAATTAAAAATTAAAACCACATAATGACATAACCTATTTTTTTTGTATACAGCACAATCTATCGTCATGGCAACGGGGGAAATTTTTACCTCGGTTCCAAACCTACTTGAAGATAACAAAATTCAAAACGACATTTATACATTTAATGCTGTTTGCAACTCGAACAATACGAACGTCACCGCTGTCATACCGCTGTTAACATGGCGGACTTTAGTTTTTGACATTTGCATTTTCGGCGCAATGACGTATATTCCTGACGTGACTCCGTATTGTTATTGTTATTCTGTTTGTATTTCCAATTAGGAATCGTCCAGCTTTTGTGTATGTGTGTAAATCGACTCGGGTCCAATAATCGGTCTGTCGCTTTCGTTATACACGTTTGACACATCAAACATGCATCGATAATAATCGAGGATTCCAATTTAATCGAACGACAATATTTAGAGTTGATAAGAGTATCAAAATATTGAATGACACATGAATGTTCTATTATCAATCTAACTTAACGATGCTCGGAAGAGTAGAAAATGTTTGATGTGAAGCTGGCGAATAAATGTAAACTTTTGTTTACATCGTGATGAGTAACGATTGTAAGGACAAAGCTAATAACATGCTGAACAAAACGCAACGTTTGATTTTGGGACTTCTAGTACTTCTGCTTGTGGATATAATTTGGGTATCGTCTTCGGAATTAACTAAGGTTAGTATCTATTGCAGTATACTAAGTGACAAATCAACAGATGACATTCTAGAAGCTAATTTTTATGACGTTCTTACCTTATCGATAAATATACAACTAATCGCCAGGTGCCTTGAAAAAGAGTTAATCATATAATCCGAGAATTGTCATAAAATGTGATGGTAAATATGGCATATAGTAGCACGTCGACTAATGCCGCGAAAAACTTCACAACTACGCTAAAAACAACGCCACGATTTAAAGTTATTTTTTGAGAACTCTATAATCGTGTTAAAACCACACATTATTACGAAGAACACTGATAAATTATGCGAAATACGAAATATTTTTCAGTACAGCGCCACTGTTTTCCATTTTGGCCGCGCGGCCAAAATGGAAAACAGTGGCGCTGTACTGAAAAATATTTCGTATTTCGCATAATTTATCAGTGTTCTTCGTAATAATGTGTGGTTTTAACACGATTATAGAGTTCTCAAAAAATAACTTTAAATCGTGGCGTTGTTTTTAGCGTAGTTGTGAAGTTTTTCGCGGCAGTAGTCGACGTGCTACTATATGCCATATTTACCAATGTGATATTCGCAATCATTTTTTTTTTTGAATAATCATCAGATGGACATCCAGCTGTTTATCAAAATTAAAGAATTTATAAGTTTTCAACGTTGTTGGCTTCAGTTACGGGTCTTATGGCTCGACTTTAAGTATGGGCAGTTTCATAAATACATTTAAAAAATTGTTTTCGAAAGGATGGAATGTTTGTGATGTCCAAAATTTTCTCTACCCCAACCTACCCTAGCGTCAGTCACAATAATTTCTCGTTGCAAACTTCGGTAATCGTGTGTTAAAGCTAGTCATGGATTATTTCGGCGAAAAACTTCACAAACTAAGCTAAAAGCAACGCCACGATTTAAAATGTTTTATTGATGCTTTGATAATCGCGTTAAAACCACACATTATTACGAAGCCACTCGAGCTCTCAAAAAACAAAGTGGCGTTGTTTTTACCTTAGTTTGTGAAGTTTTTCGCTATAATAATCCATGACTAGCTTTAACACACAATTACCCAAACTTCTATTGAGATAATCTCTATTAGCAGTCCTCTATTATAAGATAAACCTCAAATTCTGAGACACCAAATGTGAAAAAAACGCATCATATTATCAAGGAAATACAGTAGTCCTATCATTACAACTCCTCCTGGTATTGGTGTGGTCAACCCTAATAAAACTTATTACATTACTACTTTGACCCAATTAAAATGATGAATTTTCAATGGATTCGACAGTAAAGTTGTGGAAATTTATTTCAAAATTTGATGGTGTTACAAACTGTTACACATAACAGAGTTATTAAATTTAATTGTATATTAAAATGATGGAATCTTAACCCGAGTAAATATCTGCTATAAATAGGTATATAAATAGCTTTTGCCATCTGGTTTATATTATGAAAAAACACACTTGATTATTTAATGATTTAACATTGACAAATTTTTGTTTTATAATTTCCATAATAAGATTAAATAGGTTTTATCTTTATCAGTCATTTTTATTCAAATTGATCTTCGTTTTTCTTTTCCATTGTATGGCAAAATTACAATACGGAAATATTTGCTGAATTTAACAAATAAAAATGCCAATGCACCAAATAAATATAACAGATTAACTTGATGAGAATTTTCAAGTCACCCGAGATCAACTCGAGGAGAAGATACATCACAAACACCCTTTGTCAAAATTGAAAAGGTCTAATTAAACCTTCCAAAAACCTTACTAGTGCTTGAACCCAGACCGACCTGATCGCTAGGGCTATATGGATAAAGAAATATAAATAATCGGGTAGGGTAAGGGCATTAGTTGCCAAACAGGTTCAGTATACAAACAGCGTAATACAAATATTACTAAAATTGGCAAATTCTTTCCACCTTGATAAATGTAATGTTTTTGTTAATGACAAATACAGGCACACTTTTCAATTCATCCTTCAGATGAAAGTCATATACTTTGCCTTTTTTTGTTATATTTGTACGAATCTGTCCATATACTGAACCCCTCCGGTGACCAGTGCCCATACCCAATATGATATCCCACAAACATACCGTTATTTTATACCCTCTGCATAGTTTACGAATACGGTAATTTGTAAACATCATATCGTGAGTGAGAATCACAGACCTTAATACTCACCCTCACAAAATTAAAATCGTATTGTTTTCTTTCTTAAGATTCTTGATCAGTCCCCACCAGGGTAGTCAAAAGACCGCAGGCTCCCCACACCTGTTCTAGGTGCTTAAATAAACTTAACAGCCATTCCTCTTATCCTCCTATTGTGCTCCTCACAAAGAGAGGCTGAGCTACTGACACCTTATTTCTTTTAAATATCAGCTTTTGAAACAGCTCATTAAGAAGTGACCTCAATTTGTGTAATTTTTTGTAAAATATATCAAGTCAAATTAAATAGTTCATCGATTTAAATATGATTTTTCCTGTTAGCTCGCTTCCCTTATAATTACAATTTCACTTTGTTTAGATTACGGTATTTGTAAATATTTCATATTTACTTAATGATAAGCTAATGGAAGTTGTTGATTATTTTGTTTGTATTATTGTTCCAGTTCATCTATCACAATGAGAAATATGAGAAGCCGTTCTTCAATACCTACGTCAAAACGTCAATGTTTACGCTGTATTTGTTTGGCTTATGCTTCTGGCCGCCGTGGAGAGATCAGTGCAACCGACCCCCCGCATACATGGTGAGTGACAGAGCTATTTGAGCTTGTGTCAACACCCTTTAGAAAAGGAGTATTGACCGTTGTTGCCAAGCTGACTCTCTGTTGTCATAATATATTGACACATAAATGAAAAGGCCTTAGTAAATTGAAATTGTATTTAAATATTCACTTTTATTTCTGAAAGATATAGTTACCAATATCTTCTTATTTTTATGAGTATAAAAATATATTGATAAATGTTCATTTATATAATACGTGCAGACATTCAATGCGGCAGACAAAATGCAGCTGTTCATCTATTTTGATGTAGGCATATGGAGCACATCATTCGTGTGGAGAATCTAGAATCGCTTAGAAAATGACATTCTTGAGCATTTTGAGCTGTGATTCAAATAAGCGTAAAAATTTTGGTTGTGGAATTCAATATTATGTGAAATAAAAAACACAAACAAACTTTAATTGATTTATTTCAATAATAGAAAATACAGTACAATCTCTGTTTCACCTTTTTTTTAACAAGGAATGTGGAAAACGATCAATTCTTGAAGGTGTCCAAACCAACAATAGATGCGGGAAAACTTTGAATACAATAATTCAAGATTGTGGTTCCCTTTAACCTTTAAACGCCCAGGCGTTGTGTGCAGTAGGATTAGCCTACTGTCAACCTGCGCAAGCTTTAGCTGTTATAACTTTATCTCTAAAACTAGTCAACTTTTTTGGGTGATATAAGAAGCATTATTAAAAGAAAGATTGTTTATATTTTACAAAAGCTTTATTTACAATTTTTCACAATTGATATAATACATTAAATTTTAAGAGTTATTCTATAAAAATTACACAAAACTATGTAAAAAAATAAAAGTATGTAAAAAAGTCTGCATCCCATCCCCATTGAAGTACATATATTGTATGGTGTGGAAAAAACTGATTTATTATAATTCGCCGTATATACATAACACAACACGTATCCCAAGAGCTGACCTCGTAACGCAGATGTTTACATTACTCATTATGACAAAAATAGTTATCGAAACCGAAAATAAAATTATTATTCGGTATCTCAAAGCCATTATTTACGAAAGTTAATATTCACATTTTGAATACTATTATCATAAATCAGTGCAATCCAATCACGAAATGTACCATAATTACTGATTCCGTACAATACGTCCTGTCTTAACACTCATCTTTCTATCTTAGTTACAGTTAGATCTCATAAAACAACCTCTGCTGAAATGCTCCAATAGGAAAACAATATTGATGTCTCATTGCTTGATTACAACCCTTCAAAATGAATTACGACCAATTGAAACAATATTTCACATATAAATAACATGGGAGTCAAAAAAAATATTTTAATTAATGTGTGTTTTATTTTCCAGCTTGTAGATCCGAACGCCGAAGATGACAATTTTTATACAGATATTAATATGAGTTTGGTAAGTGTAAAAAATTATTGAAATATTTTGACCTCCTGGTCAAGTACACCCTTATACTCCTTTTACGTGGGGGATACATTTCATGCAAAAAAGAAACCGTGTAAATGAAGATGAAGTGAACATAATTATATTAAAGATAAGTTCTGTTACAGCTCGGCAATGTTAAAATATACCGTGCAAAAAAAAAGCAATTGGTGTATGAATTATTATATGTGTGTCTTTCATTACATATCTTATGAATATTGTCTCATAGCAAAACTTTAGTGTGTGTATTATTCATTAACAATCTCACGACTTAATAAAAACACCCATAGCTTTAAGCAAATTGAACAGTTATGTACCTTGTGGATATTTAAAAAATCTAGGGTGCCGAAAAAATCTAGTGCAACATTGCATATTGCATAGATGAAATCAATCATATATGTCAACCCTTGCAAGACTGGTACTTTTATTTCTTTGTGTTTGTGTATCCAAGTGCTTCTGCATTAAAATCAGTTTTGTCTAAATTTGCATTTTTTTTTTAATTTCGTTGCATACATAAACACAATATTGTAATCGTTTCTACTTGGAGGGTTGTTGAATAATTTTACTGCAGTAAAGAGTGCAATGAAATATTTAATGCTAAAATAAATTTTTAGAGTGACTCGACATTTGTGCCGGTGAGAACTCCCGAGAGAGAGACTGCTGCGGCGGAAGTATCCGGCACGGACAGCGATGAATCGTCACAGCGTGCTGTCAGATTCAATAAAGTCGCCGAGGTAATTAATCCATCGGACGGTACAATCATACTTTGGATTTGGTAAAGAACATTTTAAGAATAAGCCCATTACAAACAACGCCTGATAAGAATTGAAGACTTTGATTTATCAAACATCACAATCAGGAATTCATAGGGAGTTTTTATACATCATTTATCCAACTCAAAGTTTTCGGCTGGCTATAATACAGAACTTGCAAATATCAGTCACAGTCAGGAAACTGAACGCCTACTTGCCAGCTCCACATAATTTCAATCAATATAAATGAATATATTTTCACTGCGAATCGGTAGATAGTATGAATACATTGTTGAGTTAGAAAGCAACCACCGGATGAATTATCTCTTTAAAGATATGAAATACTACTAATCTTGTAACAAATCGTAACTCTAAATGTGCCGTGAAATTTAAAAATGACAATAATGTCGCCTGAGGGCAGAGGTTAAATGTAATCTTAAAATAGATTTGAAATTTTGCTTGTAATTGGTCTCAAACACTAATAATTGATTCCAAGGTGAAGATTTCTTAAGTCTCTGATAGTAATTATGATCAATTAAAGAAACTCAAAGAATGATTGTAGCGATGTAAAACATGTACATAGTAATTAATGGATTTTATACTTTACACTTATGTTAATTAATAATATTTTCAACAATTGCTGGTTATATATACAAGAAAGGTATTTTTACCATTTTAAGTAGTTATATTATATGCTATCATCGATTTTAAGTTATTATTACGTAAACAAAATGTTAGAAATAGAGTAGCATTTAAAATAAAATGATTTAAATAATTGAAGATGATTTTTTCAACAGTTTCTTTTTGGTGATTGTTATTTTCGTGAGTAAACTGTTTAAGTCTATGAATAAAGCGTTGTTCATTCTACGATCTGGCGTTGCCTAACAAAATTAACTAACAAACTGCCAGACATAGTAAGTTTTATTAAAAAAAAAATTGTTGGAACAATTATCTATTAAATATTTAAATGAACTTAAAAAAACATTTTTATTTATGGAAGAATTGATTTATTTAATAAAACAATCTTAATTTTATCAGCACTTTCTTTTACTATTCAATAAAGTATTTATATTAATAAAGATCGATTATCTACATTTACAACTTGTACATACAAAAAAATTCACTAAAGTATCTGAAGCGACCATGGTTAAAAAATAAAAATCAATATGCTCTCCCTCTTCAGTAGAACACCTTTACACTGAACTCCACATTTACACGGTAGATACGTTCAACGGGATACCTAGTAAAGAAAATGTGTAAACAAAAAATTTGGTAAATAGATTTCCTTACATAAAAATCAATTCAGGATATCAAAAAATAAAATTCATTTTTACTTTCGATGGTTTCAGCGGTAACTCTGTGGAAGTTCATTTTAATATAAAATTTAATTAATCAAAGTTATTTTAAATTTAAATTTAATTTAAATTTTATATTAAATTCATTATTGCTTATTGTATCTTAATTTTATTTAAAAAATATTTAAAAAAAATCAAAGGTAACAAAAAACATTCACCATCACTATCAGACAATAGACGAAACCGTTTACGCACATTTTGTACGTAATATTTCTGTCCAAATTTTTAAATGAATGGTCGATTTTTTCTCTTTTTTTGCACCGTGTTATTTCGAAATTGTTTTAAAATGGAGTTCAGTGTATTTTAATCGCGAGCCAAGTTGGCGTATTCTATTCAAATCAATGAAATAATAATATTTAAAATGTTATGCGTAATAATTACATCGCGATGCACGTCAAGTCAACTGTCAAAGTATTATCAGTCTATGGTATAATCCAATCAACGCTACCTAGTGGATTAACCGTAAACAGCATACAACATCATGTTCCGCGTTCGATTTGGAAATTTCAAAAAAACAAAATGTATGAAAACATTTATTTTCTTCATCATTTCTTTACTGTGATATTTTTCCGATGTTTTAATGCTTATTCTGCTATTCTAGGCGGATACGAATTTAATAAATCAAAGACCATTAAAATCCGTGAAGCCATTCTCGAGATATACATGGTGTAAATAACCCCACTTTGTTTTATATATATAGATATTGCAATGCGATTATTGGATAATTCATGAAAATTGATGTAGGCAAATATGATATTGCTTTTTATTTAGTCAAATGAATCCAATCTATCAATCTTGTTGAATGATTTTTGTAGAAATATTAACCAATTTACATTGAAAATAATGTAAGAAGTTGCATATAACATTTATTCCATGACGATTATCTTTGAGAAAGATGAATGCCACTTCTAAGGCGTAGAGATAGACTGACAATTCTTGGTGGAAAAGCAATCGTAATCGTTTTGGCGGCTCCGATAGAGTCTTATTAAACATTTTCCTCCTACAACTAGTTCTTCACTTACTGTAACTTTCTTGTTGGCTGAGCAAAATTGAATTTTGTCAAATTTTTTAAAGTGCAATAACTTAAAATCTTAAATTTTTTTGATGGTTACTTATTTTTTGAGTAATTCTGAAGAAATTACTCTGCATTTCGAAAATGCAGATATAAAAAAATATGTCTATAGTTTTTTTTTCTATTTGCATTCCACTGCTAAATTAGAATGATTATCTTTCTTTAAGGTGCGTCACATGTCCGAAAGCTGCGCTGCAGAAGCATTGCTGGCGAGATTGTCTCACGCTGCATCTGTTCGGGCTGGAGAGGCAGCTCGCAGAAGTGCCGCAAAACTGAGTGCTAGACGCCAGGCTAAAGTCGCTCTCTGCTTTTGCTTACTGGTGAGTACTCACAGTAGTGTTAAGTAATTTTGACATAGTGGTTAATATTCAATTAGCAAGGAATGGAAAAAAAAATCCTTTACATAAATTATATTTTCTTCGAAAATGTATTGACCGCTTTACATTTTTCAGTACACTTAATTCTGTCTAATGCTTTGATTTTTCTAATATTTTATTGTTCCTTCAGATATGGATACTACTCACATCTATCAGTGATTTTTTACTAACACATTAATAATTAATCCCAGTTATAAAACTTTTCTAGTAAACTGCTAAAAAATTTAAAAAATGCTTGTTCCAGTGGTTTGTTGCGAACTACACGTACCAAGTATCATTAGCGGAGGCGGAAGCTGGTATGGTGACTGCCATATCGACCTCTTCGAGTCTTTTCACATTAGTCCTAGCAGCAATCTTCCCGAGTCAGCCGGGAGACAGAATCACACTCTCCAAGATAATCGCTGTCAGCTTTTCTATCGGAGGAGTGGTAAGATATATTTTACACCGTTAAGTTATCCACCTTCTTTTATACATCACTCTTTTATCCCCAAAACGTTGATGTATTGACGGACTTAGATGACGTTAAAAGGATTTACAGAGCTGATTACGCTAATATTGGTTTTTGATGTTTACTATACAATTAAAATTTGCTTGGTGCCTAAAAGTTTGCGATGATAGATTGGCTCTGTGAGGCTTTTCGACATGGTCTATGCGTGTCTATATATCGATGCTTTAGGTTTCAAAAGGTTCTAATATATGTTCCGACCATGAAATGCCAAACAAAGGTTCAAATAATATATCTTCTATTGATTGGAAAATATTATCCTCAGTTTCATCATCTTTTTGATTCAATAAAAAAATATTCAATTGTTTTTTCAGACCCTAGTCACTTTATCAGATGTGAACAGCGAATCGAAGAAGGTGCCGACGGGAGTTATTCTGGCGCTTCTCAGTGCGTTCTTTTACGCTGCTTACCTTGTTTTTCTGCGGAGGAAAGTCGACCATGAAGATAAAATGGATATTCCATTATTCTTTGGTTTGTATATCAATTTATTTGAATTTGAATTTACTGTGCTCAAAATAACAGTTTCACTATTTTGTTACTTGGCTCACTTCACTTTTCAAGTGCTCATATTAACACTTAGAACTCCGGGCACACGTGTGTTTGTTTCCTGTCTTCTTGAGAGAGCGGGATATCGAGCACTATTTGATACGGATTTTTTTATCGCTGATGTTCAAGAATCGACCGTCATACATTCTCCTTTCTCAATTTCTCAGTTAGTGGCCACTGCTGGTGGCTCGAACCACTTGCTTGTGGTTGCTGCTATTGTCTTGATCCGTCCGCTTGTGGCCGCCGCTTGAAGTCGTTTTCGATGATTGTCTGTGTGCTGCCGCTAACTCTCCTGATTTGATTAAATGCTAGTGTTTATAATCTCTCTCACATTATTCCCGTACCTTCAATAGATTAGGCATTGCTCTTAAAATATAAGTAAGTTAAGGCACATGTTAAAAAAAGAATGTAAATATACCTGTTTTTAATAGAATGCTTCTGTTTTCAGGATTTGTAGGTTTATTTAACATGCTGCTGTTGTGGCCACTGTTCTTTGTGTTCCACCTGACTGCATGGGAGGTGTTTGAGTGGCCAAACCGACAACAGTGGGCGTGGCTACTTCTCAACGGACTCGTGGGAACTGTTCTCTCCGAAGTCCTTTGGCTATGGTTAGTAGAAATGGAGTCATCGCTGTCAGCTTATAAACTACATTCAAAGATGTTTCATGATTAGGAATTGCAATTCCGAATAAATATACAGTAGGTCTTCTACTTACGCAACCACACCTATCATTAAATCTCATAAATATTTACAAATTCTACACATCTTACAGAGCCAGGTATGTTATTCGGGGAGGGTTGAAGAGGATTCCCAATCCCCCCTTGAATTCGAAGAAATATACAATTATTCCCTACTGCACTAGTTTGCACTTATAGGTTTGCACCACGAGCATGGTTTGTGATGTGGACTTTTCAACCACTGAAAATGACATGTCGTCCATTACCAACAGACTGGAAGATAATTTATTTAACCTTTCACAATAGCAATTCTCGATATTCTCTTTTACAGGGGATGTTTTTTGACATCATCACTTATAGCGACGATATCCATCAGCTTGACAATCCCGATGACGATGATAGCCGACGTCATCATAAAAAAGGTGTCATACTCGCTTCTATTCTACGCTGGGTCATTGCCCATGTTCGCTTCTTTCTTCACCGTCACGCTGCTCGCCCACCGGGAGAACTGGGATCCCGCTCTCGCTCTGCTCCGGAGAATGCACTCTGGGATTTTGAACATTACCTCGAGAAGGTCTTTAAGGTTGGCTATATTTTCATCAGGTTAATGTCTATCTCCATTAAGTTAAGCGTATGCTAAGACCAAGGCGGTGCAGCACAGTGCAATAATAATAATAAATATCCAAGTGCTATGTTTTACAACACTTTCTTCTTCACTGCCTACTTGAAGTCAATTCAAATTGGACTTTGACCAATCATCCTAGATGGCCTAGATCAGGCGTGGGGAACCTGCGGCCTTTTGGCTACTCTGGTGCGGCCTTCTGGCCAATTCTGTAAATTTGTGTGAATTTGTAAATTCCTGATATATTCTGGCCATAAATTCCTGTTTCCGGCCAAAGATTCCCAGTCAATGTTTACTGCCGCCTTATGTCGAATCAGAAAAATGAATGCGGTCTTTAGAGAAGAAAAGGTTCCCCACCCCTGGCCTAAATGGTGGTGATCATACAGAATAGTGCTTGTTTGATTTATCCTTTTAATCCTTACTCCGAATAAACCGTTCGTGATATATTCAAGCTATCGATGTGTCAATATGGTTTTTTTCTATTTTCAGGATACCAGACCTTGAAGAACAGACTGAAGCTCTCATCGGTATTAACTCGTGCTTGGAGGACCACGAAGCTTGACCGCTAATCCAAGAGGAGGCGGAGTGAAAGAATGTTCAATTTACCGCAAGAACTGTCCCTGTATACTGAATAGTTGTAACTAACTAACCACTAGCAAAGTAACTACAAATTGTACATACATAATTATATTGGGTTCAATTCTTGTAGGTAGGCATACATCTCTAGATATTTCAGCTTGATTCGATCATAACATGTAATTAGTTTCTGTCTAAATTGATACATACATATTGCATAACTCAATAAACAATACGAAAGCGATTACATATTAGTACGTCCGTTGAACAAACCTGATAATTGAAGTTGTCAAATATACCTGAATTCGGAACTTCGATCATGTAAAATAATAACACATCGTCAACTTTAGGGGTCGTCCATAAATGGTATTATGATTTTAATGTGTATTTTTAAACAGCCACTGTGAAAACTTGCCGCAAAATCTTAAACAAAATAACATTTCTACCATTGAAAAAATGTTCATGA
This sequence comes from Himalopsyche tibetana, assembly GCA_030503985.1. Classification (NCBI taxonomy): domain Eukaryota; kingdom Metazoa; phylum Arthropoda; class Insecta; order Trichoptera; family Rhyacophilidae; genus Himalopsyche; species Himalopsyche tibetana. The sequence continues at coordinate 425,917 of JAPJYX010000015.1, forward strand.
TTAATTCTCAACTTATATGTTCTTACAATGCAGTTGCTGTGTTCTGGTCATTGTAGCCATGCGTACAATCAGTGCTGTATTAAAGGGATGCACAACCTGTTTTTTTTGTGTCTGAATGTTTATCTTAAAATTAAAATGTACATACACTAGTAAATAAGTAAATCAATTTGTTTAACAAATGTTAGCAAGCTTTTTCGTTGATGAAACAATAAATCAGTCCATAGAAATAAGTTTACTGATGAAAATTTAGATTCGATTGATCGCATCCACTTTTGATTTATAAATACAGCAAAAAAAAAACTTTTTTCATGGTTTCATCAAATGTATTGGAACCTTTTTCCATTTGTTATTCATGTATATTCATACAGTTTTTTGCATAGTCATTTTACATGGAACCTATATCCCGTGTCAAAAGAGGATCGAGTGTCCTTTTCGTCCCGAAATTGTCGTAAGTTTATTTTTTTTATTTTTATGTGACCTGTAGATAAAAAAGGTTGTGCATGCCTAGTATACACCATCTATTGTCTGCTATATTCATAGAAATAGCATATGCCCTTTAGTTAAATTAAAATATTCTTTCATCAGACAAAAAATGAAATGCTTTTTCAGAAAATAATATTGTAAATTTTTAGCACAGTTAAATAAATAAATTTAATCTTCATTTAAGATTGCAATATTTCGTTTTTTAAAGTACAATGCATGAACATGCTAAAACAGTTAAAACTCTTGTCTCGAAATTTATTAATAAACATAAATATGGACGACCTCTCAATCTTTATATTGACTATGTTCACACGAAAAGGTTTTGCTACAAGGGTCTTAATGTATAAAAGAAAATTCCAACAGTATTATAATCTCATCACTGAAAATTTTTTCTTACAATGAAATGGTATTCAAGTAATCAAATATTGTTCCAACAGATTTTACTGGACTTGTTTTTAAATTTGTAATGACTTTTTTCTTTAACCATATATACTCTTAATATCGAGCGCGTGTGCAACAATATTTGCCCATCTTTGAAAGCGTAACTGCGTTGTGAATTCGGCATGTAGAAAATACAAAGAGAACAAAAACGAGACGGTAATAAGATCAAGAAATGAAAAGAATTTTCCGAATAATTGAAGTCATATATTTCCATTAGCGTTGAAGTATCGAGTATCATAAAAGACTTACGTGTAAGAATAAGTGACACTCCACCCTTTCAAGTTATTATTACTATATTCAAACTCTTCATAAACTTTGCTTGTTACCGAGGCCTGTCGTGTTGTTTTGTGCTGTCGCCTCTGCTTCTTTACGGCTATCTGATAATTTGTTATTATTGAGTTTCCTAGTCGTTACACTGTATCGTTGATTCGTAAGATAATTTGACCATTTTCACTATAATTCACACATTTACTTAGTAATTTAAATCGGTAGAAAAATTACTATTTGTGTACAGAACAAAGTGATCGTTTTCACAAGATACAAATTGAGAAAATAGTTAAATCTTTTTATAAATTGAAGTTCTTTACATTCTCGCCTGCTCCGATCGGTTTGTAATCTTTCCTAAACCTAGTTACTATTCTAAAATTCCCAAAAATTATAGTATTTTATAATAATGAACACACAATGGTGGTAGGAATTGCTTTGAAGTTATGTTAGATATAGAAAAAAGTCCACAAGTTTATTAAAAAACTAGGGTAAAATAACTAAAATTATAATCGGTGTCTTATAAAGGTAATCGGGCAAGGTTATGAAGATTTTCACCGTGTATGTGATTTTTATTAAAGTAAAATTAATTCCATGTAAATGACGTAAGCGTACAGTTACCCATAGAGAAACATACTGTTTATTTATATATAATCTTAGTTATAAGAGGCAGAATTTATTGAAATAATGTTTTAATTCTTATTCTTCTTATTTAACCATGGATAACAAGTTTATTATTATACTGCGATTTATATTGTGTATATTTTTATGTGTTTTTTCTTAGAAAATTATTGATTTCGTTTTATAATTTGACGCCTTTTTTCTCTTTTTTCTGTGTGCGTTGGTATTTGAAATTGATTGTAAAAATTATGATATATATTTTTAAAGTTCGTAGATTCGGTGCCAAATTCAATATGAATTAAGATGTAACATAAAATTGTCCATCTGGTTAAAACTTGAAACTTAAATTTGATGCAAAAAAATTCTGGTTGAATGTTGGTAAGTAATAAAACTAAATCAATATTCCACAACTTTTCATCAGATAGAAAAAGCAGAAACATTTGAACCAAAATATAATGAGCACCTATTAACATTCACCACACTGTGATGTCAACACTGTTGACATATTTTAAATTGTATTTATATCTGTAAAAATTCTGAATGTAGAAAATTTCCTTTGCTAGCGAGACAATTTTGTGAAGTAAGGTGATAAATTAATGCATAATATGTTAAACATCCTTTGTGAATAACCACTTTCACAACGTCTGCCATCTGTTGGTTTTATATGGCGACACCCGGTGGCGTAACAAATGTTACATGCGCATATAGTTTTTTCCCTCCAGACATCTATGTTTTTCAAAACAAACTAATATTTACACAATGCCTACAAGTACTGAACATTTAAATACTTAATTCACTTTAAAATAGTTTTACCTTGGTTTTGTGAATAGTTTTTTTTTTTTTTGTAACTTTGGCATACAATTAATCGTTCGATTAATTTTGTGTCCTGCAATCGCGTCGAATGCTTATTTTTTCAAAATCAAAATAAACACCCAAATTTATCGATCACAAATACAAACTCCAACATAGTAGAAATAATTGTGTTGTGTTAATAGGTAGATAGACTTTTAAATAATTAAAATTAATCTGCCTTCCTGAGAATGCCTACATTCATTAATAAATGTGTATTTTTTTCGTCCATGTTTTATCTAGTTCTAAGAATTCAATAAGAGAGTATTGTCACAATATATTCAATATGTAAAAAAAATGTTAAGAAAATTCACGATAGTATTTAGTTTCATTAGAACGAAGCCTCCGTGTGGAAAAACAGCGCATATGTATGTTACAATGCATTGTTTTGTTATTCCGTTTTGATGATGCAGTATATTTATATTTGTTTATTCTACAATCAATGCGAGGACTGAAGAAAAATCGCATCTGTCATTATTTCTTCGCGGTAACACTGTTTTTTCAAACGATGGCTTGATTATCTGCTTTTTAGTTTGGAAGGTATGGAAGTTATATAAAATCAAGCGTAAAAGGTTTACAAAATTTTCTACATTCAAAGTAATTCTAAGTTGTAATTGAGGAGCAAACATTCAAAAAGTGTTTTGTCACATAAATACAAAGCTTGGAAAATGATGATTTAAGTGTTGCAAAAGTGACGGTTTGTATGAATGTGTCATCTTTATGATTTAATTTTAATATGAAAAAAAACCTTTTTGAACACTAATTTTGATTTCCATTCATAGGTTTTATTATGGGCAATCAGAATTGATATAAAACGCTACTTTTCAAAATTTGTGACAAAACACTTTGAATGTTTGCTCCTCAATTTAAGATTTCGACTGAAGGTGATTGGTAGAATTTTGATATTAGATTTGAATCGTTCAAACTATGTACATTCACACACGTTTTGTCACTAACGACCCGGGTTTCGCCTTTCAGGCATCTTCATTCAAATCTGTAGGCATTCCCATGGGTTAATCCATTTCCAGCAATGGCTTTAAACTTAGTGATACATTTATTTCTTATATAAACACGATACATTTATTTACTAAATGTCAGTTCAAAGTTCATCCGTGCACTTGAACGCCTGAAGATGCCGAAAGGCGAAACCAGGGTTGTTAGTGACAAAACTTGTGTGAATGTACATCATTTGAACGATTCAATTCCAATAAAATTGCTTGGTATTAAATACACACTTAATACTTAGTTTACCTCTTTTGAGTTTATTAATCGTTAGAGATCCAACGAAATTAGAATATTTACGTACTTTTTTGTCTATGAATGCATGACTGAATTAATGTTGCCAGAATTAAAGTAAATGTATGATGTACTAGTTTTTAAACTGTGTACCGAAGATGTTGGAGTATAAAGTAAACTGCACCAAATGAACGGCAACTGATATATCATATCTTAATGTTGTTACTGTTACTCGTAGCTGTAGATTGTAGTATTTTACTTCGATCATTTCATCGTTAAGATGCATGTTTAACTTCATTTTATTGTTTTGTTCTTTAAATTAATTTCTCTGTAACCTTCAAACCATGTTGTTTTACAAATCTAAATACAGAGGCCAGCTTACATTCTATTTATTCATATTGAATTACACCTGCTGCTAGATTATTCCTAAATTTTTTTCGTATGTAAACATTGTCAACTATTTTTTCCGATGCACAGCATTCAGCTGGTCCTATCGATTGAATTTTTGTTTGTAATTAGAAGGCGTGTAAAGATATTTATCAACTGTGCTATCTGAGATATTCATTCCTTTCCACATTTTCAAACTTTCTATTAAATAATCAAAGTTATGATAATTTAGTATCTCTAATATTCTTTCATTCTTTTTATTTTTGATTAAATAATATCCAATTGAACTTATTTAATCTGACGAATAATTATACTGCATCTATAAATATTGTATCTTTTTTGATTTCTGAGTAACCTTTTGTTTTAAAACTTTGCATGCAAATTCCACGCTTACCAATAAAAGAGTTGATTCATTTTTTTATCGATAGTGATTCCTATTATTTAAATAGTGCTTAAAACATTCCGCATACATTTTGTGACAGCTCGAGATGTAACATCTTTCATACTATCATTCCGCGTGTTGCCAAAAGGATAAATTCGGTCCAAGTATTATGACACGAAACAGTCTCGATAAAACATGCTAAAAATGTTTCTAATTGATTATGCTATCATTTTTTTTATCGAAAGAAGTCAGAAGTATCTTATATGTTAAAAAAATAATTATATTGCCCACACCTTTCAAAAATATACCACGAAATGTATTTAGTTGTAAGTCTTAATAGTATTTGTACGTAAAATTATATACTAAATGGTAGATAGAAAAAGAAATCACAGGAAAATTATAGCTCATTTTTATTCAAATATAACATTCGACATCTCGTAATCTGTTTATAATCTCAATATTGAAACTTTCGTTTGTAAATATGTTTAATGGTAGAAAAAATACCAATTTTGTTTATATAATGGTGTGCCTTTAGGTCTTAACCTAGGCCCCGCATCGTCGATACAAATAAAAGGACAAAAATATAACTCGTATTCACAAAGTGATGGTGTTGTCGGTGAAGAGTTTGTAGACTTGAAATTAATTCTATTGATGTAATATTTTGCAGGTTCTTTGAATGTATGTCGGAAGAATTATATTTTTTTATCGCTCATCACAGAATTGGTTCCAAAGCTCTTAAACATCTATTTGTACATTTTATAAGTAAGCCAAACTCCACTCGGTTGATTCTCAAATAAAACAATTAAAAACCTATGATATTATCGCAGTAACTATTGATTTTGTTTACTTTGATACTAAAATTTGTAACCAAAGTATGCCCCAATAACTGTGTCGATATATGGAACACTAACTGTTAGTTATTTATGGAAATTGTCATAGTTTTTTTATAATAATTACTATGCACGGGAAAGTTTCTTTTCAAGTCTTGCTTCAAAAGGATATCGAACCGTCAAAAAACAGTTACGTAAGACAACCGGTATACCCTTATGTTAGATATGTTCCTTCAACGCTCTCTGTTTTATCATTCCTTTCAAATACTGTGTTCTTCTTTGTTTTCCTTTTATTTTACTTCTGTAGAACTCAAAACTTCGTCAGACACTTATTTTTAGATACATAAATGTTTATTTTGAGATCAACTCAAATACAGTCAAACTCGGTTATTACGATCACGGAAATAGCGAGATCTCGGATGTAATGAGGAAACATTCGTTGACAATTTAGCTTATGGTTTTCTCCATACATTTATGCACTTTTATAACGAGCTACTTCTTGGGCATACCGAGTAAAAATATCGTCAAAAAGTTTCACAATCTCCAAAACTCGTGGTATATTGGACGAGCTAGTCGAATTTCTTTCCCAGAGCACTGAGACCGACCAAGAGTCTTTCTTGTAATGGGTTGAGTTCTTTGAGGGGAAATTTAAAAACAATGAGAGTGAAACAATGAAACAATTTTTGTTTGAATTGCGACTCTTTTTGTTATGTGACCGTTCCAGATACTTCAAGTTTTCATGCGATGGGTATGTTTGTCAGCATTCAAAAATATGTATTCTCTGATATAACGAGTAATGCTTATAACAAGCAAATTCAGTCGATCCCATCTTCCTTGTAATAATCAAGTTCGACTGTATTTTGAAAAACTTCTAAGTTAGAACCCTTCTTGAGGCTGGGCTTCGATTATTAAAGATCGCCCATATAACCATTATTAAACTGCTGATTGCTTTATTTTATTCAAAGGTTAATAATAAACAACAATTTTAGTTTGATAATTGTTTTGATTGATAACATACTAAGGGGTCGTCATTTGGCAGAATCGTATAAAATAATTGACAAAGCCGATGTCAAATATAAGGTATTAAAAAAACATTTACTCTGACTAGGTATATAAAGTATTTTATTCTTATATTATGATAATGATCTAAAAAAAATATTGGAAATTTGCGGTTGGCATTTTCCATCAACCAAAAAATATATATTTAAATACCTAAACGGACAATACTTAATAAATTTAAATATTATTATCCATCGTAGTCATTGTTAGTAACATATTGTTTAAAAATTATATTATAAGTTATTCTTAAATTGTCCTTATGGAGGTTTCAGTAGAGTGTGGTTTTCAAAGAATAGAAAAATTAATACATACTGACTGTGTACTATGTTTCAATGAAAACTGTGATTTTTCCTTTTTATCTTAATGTTAATTATGTTGTAAACTGTGTAAATGTCATTTGAAAACACAACTTATGTTATTTTGCCTGTATTTTTACCGTTTCATTTTTATAAAATATAGTTACCTTATAGTGGGTTATCTATTTCAAAACACACAAATTTCTTCAAGAAGAGTATTTTTTTTCCTATTTCAAGTCTGTTCATTCCCAATTTTTAGTATATGATCATTCCAATAGCAGGTGTTTAACACCGACTGTTTCTAAGTTGCATAACTTCTTTGTTGAAAGAGTTTATCGATAAAAAAAAATGAAGAATTGAGCCAAAACTGGTCTAGCCGTTAGCATATTCTTTTGCACTGTTTTCACAATCAGACAGTAGAAACTAAAATCGCTATCATTAAATTTAAAAAATCATTGTTGGAAACGTTACGATATCTCTGTTAATCTGTGAAGTTGATGGTTAACGCATATAAAAACATATTTGTGTGTTTTGAAATTGTGCCCGAAATAAACTTTAAAAACCTATTATATCCATTCCACACGTAAGACAGTATATTGTTTGAGTAGGTGCAGCTTTTAACATTTGACAAATATGCACAAATTAATATTTATTGATATTCCAATTCCTTTAATTTTTATTGTTTTTGTTAACCAATATAATATTTTTTTGTATGTAAAATTCCTTTATATGAGAATAAAAGTATAAGTATTGTTTAAAATATTATATTCAGGCTTTTATTTGTTACTTATTGTTAAATAAAATGGACAACCGATTGCATTACAGCTGACGCCAATTCTCAATGCATTTGACAATATTTTATAATGAAGACGGTACATATAACATAGAATTGTTAATTCAGTTAAATCTACATAATTCTAATTCAAGCCATATAAAGCTACGAAAGCGACTAATTTAAGTATCATGACATGCTTTGCCTTATTAGACTGAAGTTAACGCCGCGGCTCTCATAAGCTGTGATTAGAGATGTAAACATTACATCACTAATGCCTAGATATGTCACATGAGAATTATAAATATTGAAATAAATGATAGAAGGAAATAGCAATAATGAAAGCTTAGGAAAAACTAAATGACATCTGGGCCAAAAACAAATTTTCAAGACAAAATCTCATTATTGCAAGTGAAAAGTGAATTTAGTGCCTTTTTCCTGTTTCAATTTCAACTGTAGAATGGCATTTGTATTACAAGTCACTTCTGTAACAAAGGTATCTCAGTATTTTTAGTATCTGACAATGTTATAGCAAACCTCAATAGATTGTTTTCTGAATTAATAAAAATAAACAGATTCGTTTAATTAAAACTATATATTTAGTAACATAAACATACATATATGTTTCTCAAATTAACCCAGGGAATTGCTGTGGTCTTCAGATTACCCTGGTTTATCAGGTTTTCATTTTGATATTTCTATAATTTAAGATTTCAACTGAAGGTGCTTGGTGGAATTTCAATATTAAATTTGAATCGTTCAAACTATGTACATTCTCACAAATTTTGTCACTAACGACCCGGGTTTCGCCTTTCGGCATCTTCAGGCATTCAAGTGCACGGATGAACTTGAACTGACTGACAAGTTCATCCGTGCACTTGAATGCCTGAAGATGCCGAAAGGCGAAACCCGGGTCGTTAGTGACAAAATTTGTGAGAATGTACATAGTTTGAACGATTCAAATTTGATATTTCTATGTTTGATATTGATATTTATATGTTTTACTTTAGTGAACAATTTTAGCCTTATAACAATGAACCGAAATTCAATTATTATCAAAAGGAAATCAAAGATTATGTTTCTGTAATAGATAAGGATTTTCAAAAATATCTGAAATCTTTATTTAACATCCCAGTAGCCGTGTAGATCCAATCCAAATATGCCTCAACTTTGGTGTAAACGTTGGGCTTAATATTAGGGCACTTTCCATCTCCAAATGATACGATTCCGACTAATATCGGTTGGCCATTACCGACACCGTCTTGAATTATCAAAGGTCCTCCGCTGTCACCCTAAAATAGATTAAACATAATGAGTGAAATGAGTAGATTTTCGAATAGATAACAAGTGATTCACTTTCACAACTTTTGCGATATTCTTTTTTATTGAAGACTAGCCGGTTCCCGGCAAGCATTGCAATGCCACTCAAATGTGTTTATTAAAGTACATGTTTTCTTTTTCTGTCTGTTAGACGTTTGCTGCCGATTGTCTATGGTCGACACACACGCCATTTACTGTAAGTTAATAACTTCCGAAAGTGCAAGCATACAATGTCAAAATGAACTGTATGGAGACATACAAACATTGATTTTTATACATAAGACCTACTGTAAGTTAATTTTACCATGCCTATAACCTTCCCAGAAGTGCAAGAAAAAAGTTTGTCAAAGTTTTATTGCAATCGGATCAGCAGTTTGGCCGTCTCTAGAGTACGAAAAAACAAACATTCATTTTTATATATTAGATATTGTCAATGTTATAGCAAACAACACATGTGATCATTTGTAAAGTTTAGTTTGAGTATAATTGAAACAACTAACCTGACAGCTTCCTTTCCCTTGTGATGTATCTGTACAGAGCATGTTTTGAGTGATACGCCAGGTCAGTCGGCATTGCTGCATCGAGGTTATGTTTACACGGGCAAACTGAAGAGTTTTTGAAACCATTCCGTTTCCAATTATCGACATAGGATTCTCTGAATCAGTGTTTCCCCATCCGCTCACCACTGCTTCTTTTGATTGTGAAGAATAAATACTTTGGAAATTCCTCGGAGGCAGACGTATAAGTTTTATTTTTGCTGTAAAACAGTTAAAAAAGTTTCTTTTCAAAGTATAAGACATTAAAAATATTTGCTGGAGCAATCAGATAAGTTAAGGCAGCGATTTCCAACCTGGGAGGCGCGAACGGTCAAAAATATTTATTTACCCTTTAAAGCATGTCCTTATTACTATATGAAATAAAGGATGGGGAGGCGCGAAGATAAGTTTTTCTTCAAAGGGAGGTGCACTAACATAAAGGTTGGAAACGACTGAATTAACGCAATCAAAAAAAAATGTATATCTCATATCTCTAATGATACTGTGTTAACTATTTAGGATTACTATTATTTCTTTCATTTTGCATGATAATGTATGTTCATGATTCGTTAGAACGTTAATAACAAAAAATAAAAAATATATATTAGCAGTTAGAATCCAAGACTTCATTTAAATACTTATGGTGGATCTGCTGACATGCTAGTTAATTATGTTACGGTTTTTCCTTAGTTTGTTATGACATTAAAAACATTTAGAAAAAAAGTGAGTTCAAATTCATTATTAGCTAAGATTTTCTATAGCAGCATCTTTTTTATCCTTAACCTTTCAAAAAAAGAGATTTCATTTTTTTTATTTTTATCTGGCAGATCTACGCAATAACCCTCCAAGGACGAGCGGGACCATATGGTCACAGTAAACACCGTTGTCTATTGATCCCACTATTCATCCCTTTTCTACCTTAATATCGTTTCTTTTACTCATATTTGGTTAAGAAAGGTACAGACTTCAGTAAGTCATCAGCTGCGGGGACAGAAACGGCCACCAAAAGCACATGCGATTTTTTGAATTTCCGTTTTTTTTAATGGACTTTTTGAAACTGTTAGTTATTTTTTTATCAAAACATCAAATTATTTACAGTTCTTTGGCTAATATATTTGTATTGAAATTATGTTGGTCTAAAGAGGTCAAATTGTAAATATTTTTAAAAATTTCCCGTTTAGCTATATTTCAACCCCGAATGTTTGCGAGCCCATACGGTCACTTTTGTCCTTACAACTGTCCGTACACAATATTACGCGGTATTAAAAGGATGAGCATGGCCATATAGTCATGCGAGGTTTCTATATGACAAACTTTGCGTTTTTTTTTTTTAAATTTTTGTTAGGAATAAAAGTTATCCGTGACTTCAATATGGCTTAACAAATATTTTTTTTTATCAAAAAAAAGCTCTCGTCTCTGGAGGGTTAACATTATGAGAGAAAATATTGTTAACTTACCTGTCAGTTGTAACGGAGTGATGAGTTGTATCAGAGCTATATCATGCAGTCCATCAAACCACGGGTAAATGATCGCACGATTTGTGATCAGTTCTAACGAGTCTCCTCCTTTTGTTAATACACTCCCAATGTGTATTCGAAATAAACTACCCCTGAAAGAACAATCAACAATTATTCCTGAGTATAAATAGTAATTTTTATGTTACATGAACAACAGGGCCTAATTGCACCTGGGTACTGCCAAGTGCTTAATTGTCCACTACTTTATGATTTTGCAAATCAGACCCCTCAGTAAAATACAAATTAAGTTTGGATGCATAAACTATGGCTTGTTTCTATGGGAAAACATCATCTCTCTACAACTACAGTTTTAGTTTTTTTTGATAAATAAGAATGGAACAATTGTTTTCATCATTCTTCAAAATGTCGTCAAATGAATTATGTTTCTTTTTGCTGACAATATTTGACTTCAATATTTAAACATATTTCTTATGAATAAAAAATATTAATGTAGTGATACAGGAAAACATGCATGTTGTGTTTATTATTGAAGGGCTAAACACCTTCTGTTTGGTTTCGTTATGGATAAGTTTTCGTATTTGGGGAGGCCACGCTAAAGAAAAGCTATTGATAAGCTTACCCGACGACACAGTGAGCCGCTGTTAATAACCAGGATGGATCTATCAGACTTGCAGAGCATTGGAGATCTCCGCCACCACTGATTGAATGAGACACCATGGCCTTAAAGTCATAAAAATAATTCAGTCATATCACCCCAAACAAAGCCAAAAACGTTGACACAGGCATGAAATAATAATCATATTTACCAGTGGGGTCTGTAGCGCAGTGATGTTGCCGGCTTAAGTTTCGTATCACACGGGTTCGAATCCCAGTACAAACAGCATTTTTTCAATCGATTTCTGTTAGAAGGTCATAAATTCCTTTCCACGCTTCCAATCCTAAAATAACGAGGTGTAGCGAGAGCGATAAGCTAACTACTAGTCCTATCCTTTCTATCCTAGTATGAGTAACAAGCAGTTCTCGTAGAAAAACGTCTGTTGAGATACCTCCATTAGGAGGTATACACACTTGCCAAATGATTATTTTTTTTAATCAGTCATCAATGGATGTCACTGCGTTTCCTTTTAATGATTCTACCATAAAAAATTGCTTGAAAATACGTGATCTTTTTGAAATATTCTTTAATGAATAGAAAATTATCATTTTAAATTATAACTTAACATTTTATTACTATTTAATAAGCTGTAAAATGTATTATTAATTTTACAACGTCTATTTTACTGTCATACTAAAATAAATTAAGCATGGATATATCATTGCAATACACACCCTGTTTAATAAATCGTTAAATATTAAAAATTATTCATGAAACACTATTACAATGATAAAAATACAAATTATGATATTATTTATTGTCAATGGAAATGACTCAAGTATTCAGTGGTATAGTCATCTCATAGTAAAGTCAAGCACAAAGAGGGGACGAAATTTTTACATAACCAATAAAACAAATAACGTAGGGGGGGCTTTGCGTTACGTTTGTTTGAGGGCCCCAAATTTATTGCTACACCACTGCAAGTATTCATTTGCTTAAAATGTTATCCCTGGTTGTTTATGTCTCTGTTTAGTTATCTATTTGTTTTAAATTATTTCACCTCCTTTGAATACAGAAAAATGAAATAAATAAATGAATTTTCAGATAGATAGTACGCACAACTCATTGGCGTAGGTGTTATTATTGTTAAGTGAAAATATGACTTCAAATTATTTAAAGCGCGTTAATTATTCCACCTGCTGTGGCCCAGTTGGTTAGAGCTTGCTCTACCGATCACGCAGGTCTGGGTTCGATTCCCGGTAAGATCACAGTGAATTTGAGAATTATTCAATTCAAAACTGTGATCGAAGACTGGGTGTTTGTGATGTCAATTCACATCATTTCCTCTCCTCCCATCTTTCTGATCCTTTAATAAGTAAGTGTAGCAATAGCGATTTGTCAACCACTTGTCCTGTTCTAGCCTTATCCTTCTTTCCCTACTACTCACTTTGAAAAAATGTGAGGTTGAGCGACTGAGTAACACACAGTTCTCGTAGAAAAACTTCTCTTAAGATACCTCCATTAGGAGGCCATATGCTCCACATTGGGAGCGGACATGGATAAAAAAATATGCTGCATGCAAGATTTGACATTTTGAAATCAAGGGTTAAATTAAATAAAATTCCCAGTGGGTATATTATTTACCTATGTCTTGTAATAATATTAAATTTGTAAAATATTTTTCCTGTTTGGCCGACCGTGGTAGATTTTTAAAAACCATATTGGTTTGCAATGAAGCATCAGAATAGAAAAAGTTGTTAAATATTTTTTTCATCAAAAACTTTGAAATTGTCCACTATAACACATAGGTTCCCAACCTTTTTCGGGTGGCGACCCCTTTTTATAAAACCATGTGACTAGGCGACCCCCCGAGGAATTTGAAATCCTCGATTTGCTATACTTTTTCGTTATTTTGTTGTTCAAATCCAAACCAAAGCGACCCCCTGAAAACCCTTCGCGACCCCCAGGTTGGGAACCCGTGCTATAACACTATAAAATATGTATTTATTTATGCCTTTTTCGTATATGCCTTGCCAGTAAATATATAATTATAAAAATGTCAGACAATGTCAAATAATTTTTCATCTGTCAGGATCAAAGTTTGATCAAGTGTTATCGTTTCTTACCTGAAATGGAAACTGGCCATCGATTGCTGCAGTTCCCATTGAGATTCTTGACATGATTGCATCTTCATTTTTGTTTGCGACTCCTATGAACAAAAGAAAACAACTTATTCAAGATATGTGTGGTAAAAATATATTTAAAATTTTTCCGTTCGACTACAATAATTTCATTGTCTTTTCCATCGTATAGCTCAGTGTTTCCCAAACTATGGAGCCAGAGTAAGTGTTCCGAAAAAAATTGGAATGGTTGTATACGCTGTAACACAGTTTAATAAAATTTTAAAAATTCAAAAGTGTTCCGTTATATTTTTCGTACTTGCGAAGTGTTCCATTCCAGAAAATGTTTGGGAAACCCTGGTATAGCTAATATCTGAGTATAGTGGTTATTTACCTGGAGTTATTTATTATTCGTGATACTTTCAATACCAATTCGACGCTCTCTAAATGTGTTTTTATTACATCGCTGAAGTACCAAATGATCCTTTTTCTACAAAACATATTATAAAGAGGACAGTAGACCCGAAATGGCATAAAAAATAAAATAACCGGCGGCTCGCTGAGGGCATCGTTGCAAAGTAAACGTCAACAAACTTCACGCGGTGTTGGCACTTGACGGGTTAGGAAGTCGACGAAAATAAGAGTTCTCCGAAGAGCTCTGAAAGAATAAAAAAGAAGGCACACCGCTAAATAAAAATATACTCACCAAAATTTGTTAAATTCTGACATTGACATCCGGTTATCCACAGAATCGATACAATAAAAAAAGGTATCATTGTTTACGAACACTATAACTTAAATATGATGTTTGTCGTGATGAAACTTATTTCAAACTAAATTAAACCATTAATAACTATTGTCATTTGAAACGAAGTCTTGCTTAAAATTGAAAATAGATTTCATTTTAGTTTCTGATTTATCAAAATGAAATTTTAACTTTCTATCGATTTATAGCAATGTGGAAAGAGACAATGAGGTATTTCGGAACAAATGGAAACATAAAATCAATTATCAATTACGTAATATTATGTATGTTTTGGTTTATAATGTGTGGTACAAAATAAAAAGTAAGTTTGACCCGTGTTTTCCCTTTTTGAGAAGTACTCTCGGAATAAATTCACTGTAAAAAATGTTTTATAACTATATAGGGGGTTGATTAAGTTTTATTAAATAAAGAAACTTTTCATGAATAGATGACAAAGGATGTCCAGTGAAATGGTTTAACCCTTGCATTATTAATTATTTGCGAGGAGTGATTTTAAGTTACTTGCTTTTTTATTCGATTGAATAATTATTATGTTTATTGATTATTTTTTGTACTATTTTATATTTCTTGAAAAAATGCATACCTTTTTTTACATCGCGATCTTTTTTGTATTTGTATAAAATAAATACTCCAAATTGAGAGTCTCATCAGTCATCACAAATACTCTGTGGAGTCAGACTAGAAGGACTAGAAATAAGCTGATGGTTCTTTTTAAGACTTGTTTACAGAATCAGATAAAAGATATTTGGGGAGGTGTAAAAATATCATATACATTTTTGCCCTTGATCCTTGGATATAAATCCATACATCGATTGAAAGAACAAGCTTATTATCCAGGAACAGAGCCCGTTACCTTGAAACCAACTAGGAAGAAAGTCTTAGTATTTATCATTTAACTTCAAAACTGACAATAAAGCGATCTACCATTGATATCTGATACATATTTATATATACAATATTTGATTGAATACAGTAGTAATATGAAAATGCTATTTTTTAATAAAACTTAAAATATTTATTACAGCAAATAGTTTTATTGACCAGATGAAATATTAATTTATTTTCAAAGCTATGTGTCGAATTTTTGTCGATGGTAAATTTATTGCAGTGTTCAATAATTTTTCGTTTTTTAATTGCTATGAATTCACCTGTAATAAATCTTGTAGATGTTCGTTGTTTTTTTTTAAATCACTTGTACTATTATATATAGACAAAAAACTATCATTTTTGTCCAAATAATATTTATAGCTTATGCTGGGCGAAGATTTAAGCGTGCGTAATTAAATAATAATAAAAAATCAGATAAACTGTTGGAATGCAGCAAAAGATTTGTTCTGTATGAAGTAATATTTAAATTTACGCACTAAGGTATAGAAAAGGTAAACAAAATAAAACATTGTTTAGCGCTTTGTTTGTTTACAAAGACCAACCGATTTTCTGTTGTATTTAATTTGAATGAAAATAATACTGAAGCGTTCCATTATGAAAAAAACCCCAAATAAATGACAATTTTTGAAATAAAAAAATATAAAAAGAACACACGAAAATGATTGTTTTTAATTAGTATAACAATGTAAATAAAAAATAGACAAATTTGTAAATCTTCAATAAATAGCTCTTTTAAAATCAGACAATGAAACGGAAACAAACACAAAAAATGCGTCGCGGAAAATATGTTTCAAAAGAAAACCTTGCCTAGAAATAATGCATTGAATTTACAAGTAAGATTTCGCAATTAAATTTTAAAGAAAACTCTGACCAACACTTAAATAAAAATAGACATTGTTTCTTAGCACAACAGCTATTAGAGTGACAAACTATTTTTGAGGTCATTTACTTCAGAGACGTGTTAACCTTGCAAAGATGATAAGGAAGACAAAAAACTGTATCGCTTGATTGTACAAAAACTCAATATTTGACGTTTATTCCGTAGAAATATATTCGATAGTGCATACATTTGAGAACATGTTGGTGTTCTAATTTAATTAATTCTAAAAACACAAAAAAAATATGGAAGATAGATTTAAACGCAATCTTTAATTCATAGCGAGTAAATCTCATGTCACTTTTTACCAAATCACAAACCTTTAGCTTTTTCACTAGAACACGGTAGCGTATATACCACGCTTCTATAATTATGACCATTGTATACTATACATAGATTTGGTACGCTTATTGCCCGGCTTCCCCCGGTTGTACTGAGATCCCAAACGCCACCAGAAGTACACATTTTTGCTTCTGCGTGATTTCGCTTCTAGATAATCTTAAACGTTGGAAATTGGAAGTTATCACTTAACCCATTGATATTTTTTTAAACTGAAAAATGTCAAAATAAGATATTGTAAGTCTCTTTCGTTTCATATTCAACCTTTTCTTCACTCTTGATTAACCATGACTTATTATGAAGTTAATCTCAACAAATGTTGTTGTACGTTAACTGGTTGTTACTCAGACTTACATTATATTCGGGGAGAGTGGGGAATATGTTATTTAATGTATTTTAAGTCTTATTCAAGTAAGTATGTATTTTAAAGGTAACTAGGAGGGACATCAAATCAATTTACATATATCCTCCATGACAAATCTTGAAACACTATGTTTTAAACAACACTAGAACTTAAGTCCGTGGAGAAATGACGAAGTCTGCTATGCTGCAGCCCCACTCACTTTTGTAGACAGCTACCGCCACTCCTTGATTGTTGTAACATTACATGTTTAATGAAAGGTGAAATTCGTCATTACTATTTGAGAAGAACTGTTTTAGTGTGGATAATGTTAAAAGTTTAACGACCGTTTAACGTGATGGAAATGTGGCCAGTTGCGTTCAGAAAAACCTTTTAAACACAAGAAGAATCAAAGTTTTTTACTGATTGATCAATGAAGCGGTAATCCGGAAACGGTTGCCCTCGAAAAGTCAACGATATCTTTAAAAATAAGGAATGTAGCTAATATTTTTAAATAGTAATCATATTTTTGCATCTTTTTGTTTTGACCAAACTCGTTACATGAAAGATTAAAAATATGCATTCAATGAATGTGCGTTCTTAACGTCGAACATATTTTGGTCTTGTTGTAAAACAGAAATGCAGAAGGTTGAGGCAAGAAGCGGACAAAAAGAGGTGAAATAACTAATGAAAATTATTGAAAATAAACTCGTAATAAGTTGTGCTCGCTATGGGTTTCGTATCTTTGACCGTCTAATCGAATATAACGATAGTCCAGAGAGAAATTAAGTGGTGCCATTACACTGAAAATTACTAGTAAGGCCACCAAGAGTAATATTACATTATAAAATGCTCAAACGCTTCTTTTGCGTATAAAAAATATATCACATTTGTTTTTGTACTACTTCTACGTATTTTTTAAAGATCAGAACTAGGGATTCCAACTCGGATATCCGGATATATCCGGCCCTTTTTAACTATTCGATATCCGGATATTTGGGGAAATATCCGGATAGTATTCGTTATACTTTTTAATGAAATATTTTACAAAATCGACGAAAGATGATATGAATACTGGGGTATTTACTACCTGAGAGAAACCATTACTTAGGGGTAGTTTTTTTTATTACCTTCCTCAAACTCGGGTATTATGAATATTTTATCTTGTTATGTTAATACTTAAAAGTTCGACGAATCGGCTCGGACTCGAGGCAAAAAAACCTTTAATGCCGAAATTTCATTCGTTGAAGAAATGCCGTTGCAGTAATCTAATGCAGCTGGAATTTTTCAATATATTAATATGATGGAATAATAACTATTACTGAAATGTGTATTGTCTCTATCTAAGGCATTACAGAAGTGGGAAAGGATTTAGTCAGGATCAGTTGATCGTGAAACTTTGATCGTGAAACATCGTCATTTGCGTGCGAGTTCTACAATTCATCACTGAAAACCAAGCAATCGAGACCACTGTCTACATATTAAAATTTTAATAATTTTGTACAAAATTTTAGCCATGTCAAGACCCTCGGAAGTATGGACTCATTTTATGAGAAAAGATAATAAATGCAACTTGCAACATGAAATGCGTAATTCTATTTTATCTCTGACGAAAATACAAATGACAATACAAGTAATCTGAAAAAAGATTTGAAATACTTCAATTAAATCAATTTAAAAAAAGGACCGAAAAGTTGGACGTGTTGTTTAAAACACTTCTAACAATAAAACTAACATGAACAGCAACGGAACGAGTATTTTCAACAGCAGGACAAATTAAAACTAAATTAAGATCAAATTTAAAATATGAATTGTCAAAATCTGAATAAATTACTTATATTACAAATTAACTCGTTTTTAATGTATTACTTTACTACATAAATTTATATATGTAGTAATGTTTTGTTATTTTCATACTTACTGAAACTATCCGGATATCCGGATATATCCGGATAGTTTCAGTTTTACTATTCGATATCCAGATAGTTGAAAATGACGAATAGTTGGAATCTCTAATCAGGACTAAGGCTTTCAATTCAGGAATCTGGGTTCGGCTCGGCAACCCCGTGATCCTCAGATTTACTCAAAATACTGATTTTAATTATTTTTACAAACCATTCAAAGAATTTTAAACAAAAAATACGTTACAGAATGTACCTTATTAAAACTCTAACTACCTATTTAAAAGGATATTTTTAATGTTCAAGTTTGAAAATGAAAAATATGTTAATTGCAGGAAAACGTATAATTAAAATTGAATAGTAATGATCAAAGCTAAAGATGCCTATCCATTGAAACGTGAAATATTTTTTTAATGTAGGTAAAAACTCACATGTTAGTAATAAACAATTATGGCGTTTTAAATCTGGGTCTTTTCAAATGAGTAAAAGGCGTTTCAATCTATCAAAAATAACAATGAAGGTACTAAAAATTGCTTCAAGTTTAGTGTTTCGATACCACCAGTTCTTTTGACAAGACAATATTATAAGATGTTGTCAACTTACTTTTAAATACATTTTTCTGTAGACTATAAGTTTTAACAACTTATTATTGTCATGCTTCATTTTCACTCAAATCTGAAAAGTATATAGTATTTATAACAAAAATATTTATAACATAAAATTTCGTAAAAGTTTGTTCAATTTTGATACACCTTGCGCCAAAGCCTTCAACTAATTCTAGTGAATTTTAATTGTAATTCTAATTACCTATTAGTTATAGCGTGTTTAGATTAGTATCTTTCAACATTAACTGAATATCATATTTCGTACTGTAATAGTTAACAAACATATTTGTTTTTATTATTAAGTGGTGTTAAATACATTAAATAATCTTTAAAACAGAAAATATGAGGAGAGAGTAATCAAAGGGAAAATGTGCAACTTTGATTACATAAATGAAGCTGTACACTTTGACTAATCGCTTAAAAGCATATGTTCTGGAGGTACTGGAGGGAACTGAGGGGGCCTTTCTGTCCTTTGGAACGTAAAGTGGCCATGTCAGCAAAACTAGGGCAATGATATGGAAGATTTTTTTAAACTTACAAAACATTCTAAAACACTTTATTTTACAGTGGCAAAATTGTCGATCAAATCGCTTTTAAAACAAATACTATCTACGATTTTGTGATGTTTTTTTTTCAAATATTCATACTGAAAATTACAAATAAAAAACTGCAAAACATTATAGATTGGCTGTACATAAGATTTATGCCTATTATTATGATCATTTTACAAATACTGCAACATTTTAAGTGTCGGAATATATATTTTTGAAAAAACTATAAACATGTACATAAATAAATATTGACTTTATTTTATGTTTTATTTATTTAGCTCAAAAATGGGGTAGTGGATCAAATAATGTTTGAGAACTTATTAGTAATAGGTTTTATGTTAACTTTTACATATTTCACTTTTAAGGTGTTCACTGTCAATACTTGGTGGAATGGCATTATAATAAAAATAATAAAACATTTTTAGTACTTTTTCCACATAAAATTTATTAGATCAGGACCGGTTTCGCTCATCGCGAGCATTATCAACTGATAAGAAAAATACATAAACAGTGATATTTATACAAATTTAAATTGAAATAAAAGGTGTAAGCAACTATTAACAATTTAAAGGATTAACAAATTACATTATAATTACACAAGATTAAAATGCTTAACACCCATAACAATTAAAAAATCATCATCAAAGAATAATAAATCTAAGTGGCAAACGATGTCAATTATGAACACAATTAAAATTTGGGAAATTTTTAAGCAAAGTAAATATCCTAATGATAATTTGGTGTTGATAATGGGTTGGCAATGGGTAGCCCTTTGTCTCCTATTTTAGCTGATTTTTTCATGGATTTTTTAGAATCTAAAATCAGTAATTTTGATCTCTTTAGAAATGTCATTTACTGGTATAGATACGTAGATGACATCTTAGTACTTTGGGGAGGTACAGAGAGACAACTTAACCAATTCTTAAAACTTATAAATAACGTTAACCCGCATATTCAATTTACAATGGAGTTGGGGTTGAATAAAATAAACTTTTTGGATTTAACGATCGAGATTATTAATAATCGGCATTGTTTCAGTATATTTAGAAAAGATTCATACAGCGATAACATCATTAACAATTCTTCCAGACATCATATCTCGCATAAATTAGCAACCTTTCATTGCTTTATTCATCGTCTCTTGTTGATTCCGATGACTAAAGCTAGTTATGATCTTGAGTTAAATACGATAAAACAAATTGCAATGAATAATGGTTATGATTCGGATTTAATAGATCGTCTTTTATTTAAAAAACACAAAAAACTAGCTTTGATAAATGTAAGCTCTAGTTTGGTGATTAATGCACCAGTTGTTGAGAAACAATGGGTGAAATTGAGCTACTTGGGTAGTGTTTCAGAAAAGATTTCAAGGAAATTCAACAAAAACCTTTTTAATGTCACTTTTTATAATTCTTTTAACTTACAACGCATTTTAGTAAATTCTAAAGATAAACTCAACATTCTTAACCAAAGTGGCATATATTTAATTGATTGTGATTCTTGTGGAGCCAGGTATATTGGTCAAACGGGAAGAGCTTTTAATATCAGATTTAAAGAACATTTAGCCTGCTCACGTAAAGGGAATGAATTATCTTCATTTGGGAACCATTTGTTCCTAAATAAGCATACATTTGATATCTCTAAAAACTTTAAAATCTTGCATGTTAACAATAAATCTTTAAAACTTGATAAACAAGAGATCTTAGAAATCAATAGACATAAATTCTTGCCGAATTCTAATTTATTAAACGAACAGCTTGTATTTGCATCATCACCTTTGTTATATCCGTTTCATTAACCTAATTCTAGCCTATTATATTTCCATTTTTGTACTGTTTTATTTCTTTAGAATTTTAATTTTCTTAGTTTGTTTTTATTTTGTAAGAATTGATATTGCCTTTATTCCTTTCGCAGGATTCAATTTTGCTGGATTGAGCTCTACTGGTTTTTCCAAACTCAATTTTGAATCTTCATTACTGCTGATTTTGTTGCTTGTACATCATTGATTGGAAGCGGGAAAAACACCAAATTATCATTAGGATATTTACTTTGCTTAAAAATTTCCCAAATTTTAATTGTGTTCATAATTGACATCGTTTGCCACTTAGATTTATTATTCTTTGATGATGATTTTTTAATTGTTATGGGTGTTAAGCATTTTAATCTTGTGTAATTATAATGTAATTTGTTAATCCTTTAAATTGTTAATAGTTGCTTACACCTTTTATTTCAATTTAAATTTGTATAAATATCACTGTTTATGTATTTTTCTTATCAGTTGATAATGCTCGCGATGAGCGAAACCGGTCCTGATCTAATAAATTTTATGTGGAAAAAGTACTAAAAATGTTTTATTATTTTTATTTTACATATTTACTTTCAGCTCACGTTGTAAGAGTCTACAGTTTACTGCGTTAATACCTATTTACCTATGTCATTTGTATTACATATCGAATTTCAAGATGCAACATCCCCTTCAACTTGTATTTGGGGAGCGGTCAGATCAATTTATTAGAGAAAACTATGAAAAACTTTTCTTATTGTATCATGATCTTTATTTGTCCCGACAATCTACTTTTCGCACCTTGTCACCGACAAAAAATCCTCCCCATAATTGTGGGGTTATAATGCAAAACGTACTATTTCCAAAACTCGAACTTTTCAGTAGAGTCAAATACTATAACGGATAACAAAAACAAAATATGATTTCCAATTTGAAAAGGACAGTGTTTTAAAAAAATATATTAAAACTAACAGTCGATCCCTTAGGCTTGAATTGCTCTATCTGCATGTCCATTGGCGGATCCAAGGAGGAGGCCATGAGGGCCATGTCGCCCATGTCCCCCCCTTGAGGAAAATTTATTTTCCATTTTTCTATTTTATTAAAACTTAATTGTGAAATGGATTATTTAATCGTTTAGTTTACTATGTCTTATAGAATACATACTTAATTATGTATTGACTATTTTTATATAGATATATTATTTTTAAATCATTTATTTTTTAATGTATTATGTTTATTTTCAAATTGAATGGCCCCCTCTTGAGACAATTTCTGGATCCGCCAATGTGCATGCCTAATTCAATATCACTCATTTTGAAAATAGCACGTTTTGTATTATACCCCCATTATATACAATTAGTGTTATAAAAAACTCAATTATTGAAGGATTAGAATCAATTCCTACTATATTAACATATTTACGAAGCGAGTTTTCAATTTAATTTTGGATTGAACGCTTTATAACCGTCAAATCCACCTCAAAGTAATACACCGCAATCATTTATAATAAAATAAAATGCAAATTTTACTTTAAATAAAATTAATTATCCTAATTTCACTGCACATTAGTGTTACTTATGTCATGAGTCAAGAACATGTACGTAAACAAATGGATTTGTTAACATGAGTGATAAAATGAACAATTAAGGTTCCAAATAATGTCAATTAATACATTAAACCTGTTTAGATTCCAATAAAATCTCTTCTGTTTCATAATAGCTAGAGTAGCATAATATAAGCGTAAATCGCCCTTGGCAAATTGGAAATCTGCTTCGTCGGAGAAATAACGCTTAATTGAAAAATACGGCAAAAATAAATGACAACATTTCAAACTACGATGTGGCATGACATAACACAAGTTAGTTGAGTTAAGGGTGTAGAAGTATTGGCTACACATCATGAATTATTGCATGTAAGAATATACTAGAACTAGGCTCGTGCATTACTTTAATGTTGAATAACGTTAAAAGATATCATTTTTAATCGTTTATCTCGCTTGTGACGGTTGAATTTTAAGACAATGGTGTATCTTACCAGAATCTTTAATTGCACGTGATTGTAAGTTCGCTTAACTGCTATAATTGCCGCCAAACTCAGTGGTAGGGTTGCCAGATTTCTTGCAAGTCAAACCAGGACATTTTTTCGATTTGCTGACTTTCGAATCCAAAACCCTGGAATATACCGATTTGCCCAAAATACCAGCGTGACTCGTTTTATTTTAGCTCTTCTGAGACTTTCGAATCCAATACCTCAAGATTTACCAATTTCCCCAAACAATCAGTGAGGGTCGTAAACCGGAACATGTGGGCGTCCTGAGAGGTTTGTTCGGGACGTCTGGCATCTCTACTCAGTGGTCTAGTGCTAAAAACTTAACTTTTGCAATGCGATAGATCTGAATTTAGCTCCCGTAACGTCAATATAAAATTTCGCTTTTATATAAAATACATATCTTTGACATGGGTACTTGTTACTTATTGCCTCCATGGATTAATCTTGAGTAACATCTTTTTAATTTCATGAGATTTAAAGTTTCAACATATTTGGCGCATTTGACATTATAAACCTCAATGCCTCATTAAAAACATCTTAAACATATTTTGGCGCCTCAGAACATTAATTTCACGTAAATGATAACTCACGAATAAAATGAAACCGAAACAATGATCGTGCAACAAATATACTTTTAAATAAATTGTTTATTTTATACTGTTTGTATTACAATAAAAAATGTTTTTATTTCATGTAGATGTGTTATCTTGTGTAGACTTAGCATGGTGGCAGAGGAATGTGAGTCAGTGGCATGATTTCGCTGATGCAGTAGGTACATACTCACAATATGTGTGCGACATATTGCGCATATACGTAGGTTGCGAAACTAGCTACTTTAGAAGCGCCTCATTGCAGTTATATCCAACTTACTCTTGCAAAAAAATGCAACTTTGTTTATAATTGAATGACATCTCTTACACTTAATACAAGTTGGTTATTTTACTTCGAATTTCATTAAGCTAGTTGCAATATGAAAAACAGACACTTTACATTGTGATACTTACTATCGTTCTTCGACAGTGTCATTTTTTCATATCCTCTTTTGAGTGTGGGAAGAATTGTTACGGATCATTGAAACACCATTGATCGTAATACGGTTGGAAAAAGAGACAAAAGTCTTTCTTTTACAGCAAAAACCTGTTTTGAAAAAACTGTGGGTTACGACCGTTTTTCTTTCCACGGTCGATATGTTATACATATTGTATTTATTGGATTTATTTACTACAAGAAAATATATCAACAAAGGTAAGGTAATAGCTGAATATCTTAGTTTAGTTTGTGTGATAGTAGTCAATTATTATACTCCATGAATACAGTATATTTTTTTTTACACGTAACATCATTGTGATTTATTTTTTATATAAATTACTTCAATTTTTTGCTGTAGGACAATGGTTAACGCCCATATTTGGTATATATTTTTGTTTGTACAACAATTAAACATGAGAAAAATAGTGGTTAGCATTTTAATGAGGAAAAATAATAAAATTTATTTATCAGGATTTAAGAATAAAATATTATATCATGTATTTTTTTCAGTTCTGATTGATTAATTTAGTGATCGTTTAACGGTCTGCCAGAGGCTGTTATTTTGTTGAACATCGCAAATCATAAGACAGTGTTTTATTAAAAAAAAAATACATCGCATCTTATCTGAAAAAATGATTTTTCACATCACACCACAGCTCCAGGAATATAAAATGTGTAGTTTCTCAGAGTAAAATTAAACACGTTCATATTAAAGATTTACAGTATTTTAATTGTTTTAGTCATTGTTGCAGTAAACCGATGTCGATATTAAGCTTGTATAATATTTATTAACATGTCACCCGCTGTGATCTTGTTGGTAAGAGCTTAGTTCTATCGATCAGAGGAGTCTAGAGTCAGAAGATCAATGTCAAAAAGAGATGTTTTCAATTTAAATTTAAGATATAATAAATTAATAAAAACAATGCTCGCAATGAGTGAAACCGGTCCTGACCTTTTAAATAAAGTGAAATAAAGTACAAAGGAGTATTATGTTTTTATTAATATAATGCCTTTCCACCAAGTATTGACAGTGAACACCCTAAAAGTGATATAATATATTATGGATGTTTGTGATATCAATTTTCTTTGAGTTAATCTCGGATAATATTTCAACATATTTTGCGTATTGGTATTAGCTGTGATGTCAAATATTGAAACAAAATCTATCGTCATTTTATGATTCTCTACCCTTTGATGTGATAGGCGGAGTTCATAAAGTCTACCTTGTAGGGGTAAAGTGTAATCAACAAAATAGTTATATTTAGCAGTCTCCAGTCCGTAGGAATGAATATCTCCAGAATCTTTAATCGAAGGCTTTATATCCTTATCGGCTGTATTACATGCAGCTCTCGTAAAAAATCAGCCACAAAATCTGCCTTAGAACTTCATGTTCTGGACCGGACATGGCTACAAAATAGACACATCGTTCAGTTAAACATAATATTGGTTTCGATTCAATCGAACGACATCTCCTTAAACATATAATGGTTGATCAAGTAATAAATATTATCTCATATCGACTGTGGAAAGGAAAAAGGACGTAGCCCACACATAGAAAATTTTATAGGACGCACAAAAAACGTGTTTTAAAGACTTTCGGCCATATGCAAATTATAAAATAAATACAACATTGAATTGCACGGAGACTTCTAAACAGGTGTTTAATTGACATAATCTAATATTAATTTAAGAATTTGTCTAGAAAAAACCTTTTTTTCAGTCATTTTTCTTGGTTTCAATTTTCACAAGCCCATCTTTTTTCAAACTTAAAAGCTAAAATTAGATACTAATTCGGCATTTTAGATCAGCATCCTTTTGATGGAAAGTGTACCACATTGTGATTATCGAAAATAGCTATTTTGAAAAAACTGTGGGTTACGTCTTTTCTCCTTTCCACAGTCGATATGATTATAGATTGTTCCATGTTGGGAGAAGACATGGTTGAAAATTTTTTGAATGTGCTCAATCAAGGATTTGAAGCCTTGACCGACCACGAATGCGTCAGAGCGTTACTGTTCAGCTGCGGATATCAGCACAATGATAATGTATTTTACATTATTACAACTCTAGCTAAAGTAATTTAATTAAATAATTTATAAAATAATAAATTGAAAGTGTTGGCAGTCTCTGCTGTCGCCAACTTTTTATTTATTGCAACAAGTTTGGCGATACGACGTTGTCATATAGACTTAAAAAGCAAACGAATTTGAATTTTTTAGCAAGAATAGGATCGGACCACATTCTGCTGCGGGTGAGGCAAGGCTCTTGTGGCCGCAAGTAGGCTCGCATTAATATCTAGGTCCGCATTATGCGTGAGCATAAAAAACACGACAAGGAAAATATTGATATAAACTACTTTTTACAATATCGCGAGGTAGAAAACGATATCGCACGATAAATTTTAATTGAGGAAATAAATGTCTCGGCAATAGCAAGAAAGGCGAATGTAAACAGATGTACAATTTTATTCAAGAATAACTATTTTTGAAGTTATAGGTACTTCTTTTTTTTAAATCCATGTCCACTCCCAATGTGAAGCAAATGGCCTCCTAATGGAGGTATTTTAACAGATTTTTTTATACGAGAACAGTTTCTTACTCAGTTGCTCAACCTCTCTTATTTAAAGAGAGTAGTAGGGATAGAAAGATAAGGCTAGGACAGGACTAGTGGTCACCTTATCGATCTTGCTTGGTTATTGAAGGATCGGAAAGGGTTGGAGGGAATTTTTTAAACATCACAAAAATTCATGCCTTCGAACAGAAATCGATAAATCAATCGAAAAAGTGATTATCGTACTGGTACTCGAACCCGTGGAGTCCAGCACGGAAACCCACAAAGCTAACCGCTCCGCCATAGGCCCTGACATAAAGTACTTTACCAATAAAATATCTTCATATCGAGAATTTATTCTTTCGGGGTCGTTAATCAGCTGTTAAACTTCTCAATTAAATGTAATACACATGGAACGATAGATAATGTAGGGAAAAGTTGTTAGTTGTAGAAGCTCTATCATCTCTTCGTTTTAAAAATTGGTTAAAGTGGATATTAATTGATGAAAATATCAGAGAACTCCATCTTATTTTCACTAATTTATCAATGTATAAAAATGAAGTATAATTTAAATTTGAGTTTAACATAAAATTTAAAATAAAATGATTAAATAGATACCAGCTTTGATTGATTTATTTTCAACTTTATTGAATTTGTTTATTAACAAGTTTTAACCGTTAGATATAAAAGTATTTTTATAACGTTTAAGAACCAAAAGAAAGTAAAAGACTGGTTAATAAAGTCGTTTATGATAAGGAAATATATTTAATTTAATTTTGGATAAACCTATTTAGTGTAGATTTAATATTTTCCTGTTACACTTATATAATATTATGTATACATGGAGTTATGTAGGTTTATTTATATTCAAATACGTAGCTTTTGAATAAATTTTAGTGGCTGATTTAATTACTGTAAAAAGTATGTACGATTATAATAGAATACTATCTGTTACCTATAAGAAAGCTAGTATGTCCGTTTGATTCTCCTTTGTGGCAGAGTCTAATAAACCTTATTAAAAAAACCATGATATATAATATGTACTAACTCACATACAACACAGATATTACAATTGATTTAAATATTTCTTTTTTTAAGCCAGAGATGACTGTGACGTCAAAAACTACCCCCTAGCATTCTGGTGATACAAAGGTTAAACGGGGCACAACTAAAGCGATAACTTATTCACTCACCCTGTCCTAGCATATATATCATTACTATTTCTGAAAAAAGGGGTTGTGCTGTTAATTAACATTTTGAGATATTCTTTTGCCGTTTCTAGTCTAAATATAAGATCTCTGTTCTTTTATGTTCAAGTTCATAACATTTTCATATGCTGTGATGTATTTTGAACCCGGGTTGATTTTAAGCGATCATTCTTAGTATAAAGTAAATTCCATAGGAGTCGAAAGTTTTAATATATACGTGTAATAATTATAAACCTTTGTATTCACAATATTATCATTCTTCTTCTTCTACATTGGGATTATATGTATGTATTGTATATCATAAGATGAAAAAAAAACATAAATAATTTATACATCTAGTTGTATGTATTACAGCTTTTATTAATACCTTAGCAAAATACGTGACATGAACGCTTTGGAAGCTCTCCGACAAAATATTTTTGTAATATATCATATAAGTGGTTTTTTTATTTGAAGAAATTTAATTTAAAAAAAACTGAGTTCAGTGATCTCTTGAATATTTGTTTCTATAACATATTGATTAATATAAAACTTCAAGGTCCGTCGTCTTCTAATTACTAAATCCAAATTTCATTAAATTCTTTCACGAATAGCAATTAATCTATAATAAGTATTTCAAAAAAATTCGTGTTATCATAAGTTTTTATTATCATGTCTAATAAACTACAAAATTGATTTTTTTTGAAAATTAACACTATAATTACAATGTATTATCAATTTCCCAACACAAACAAAGCCATTACTGTATATTATTTGCTAGAAATTAATTCGATAGATGCTTAAGTGAGGTTAATAGGTATGTGAGCAATAAAGATATAGGCAGTACAAATTGATGTAATTTTTAAAGATTTAATTAATGTTTATAATTATTAAGCCTTGGCAGAGTGACCTTATTAAATTTACTCGAAGAGATGCCTTTTCAGTAAATGTTGTATAAATCTCGTATTTCCATTAACAACAGATTTACAGGATAGTATTATAACAATAATTGCAATATTAGAAAGCAAATCAAAAAACTGTCATTGAACTGCTTTTATAAAATAATACGATTTGTTTTGATGTTTTGAATAAAAGAGTTTTAGGGTTTGTTTATACCACTTTTTGAATGGCAAAGTATGCCCCTGGCCCCCATACGCGTTGTTAATAGTTTTTTAAGATTCGGGACACAATATTTTGGGATCTCGAGATTGATGACTGAGAAAAAAGTGAAAAATTGAAAGATTTCAGAGTAATTTTCAACTCGAACACCTTTTATTTAGTTCGATGACTTGAGAAGGTCGATAATTGACAGATTGTACAATTATTGAAAAATGAGGGATTTTTTTAAAGTCTAGTGTGTCTGTGGTCCTCCAAAATTATGTCGTGGCTCCTCTAAAATAATATTTTCTCTGTGTCCCCCATGAAGCATGCTATAGACCCCCGGCTGAGAAATCCTGCCCTAGACTGCCGATATTAAAAACCCCATATTTAAATAAAGTTTGCAGATAATAGCAATCAATTAAACAATACTGTATATGACTTAATGTTAAAATTATACCAGATAATAAATTAGCTTAACCTACATGGTAAACGCATTTTATAAATTGGCAATAATTGAACTGACAGTACATTTATGTGATTTGATATTGAGCATGTATAATGCATGAATTGTGCTCGGTGGAGCATCAATGCACTTCGATTTGCATCTCAAGTGCATGTCATGTTGATGGCGTGGGAGAAAATGTGTTTTAAGACCTCAAAATAAAATATATGTTTTTTTATGTCAAGTGAATTAATATTAGCATCGCGGTTCGGTAGTTGAATAAATAAGGCAACTCGTTCGCCAGTGGCGTTGGAGGTAACATAGTTTGGAAGGGGTACGAAAGCTTTTTTTTAAATCACGACTATGGCCGTATATCTAAAATAAATACTATACATCACTGAAAGTTAACGCGATATCTAGTGAATCGACCGTTTGTTGATCACATGGGTGGGCCATTAATTAATTAATTTACTTGCCATTAATTTATTTTAACTATTTTATTTTTACGTGAATATTGCAAAAGATTGACAAATTATAAAATAATAACTTTTACAATGAAGAAAAAAAACAGAATATAATTTAATATTCAAAAACGGTAGAAAAAAAAATCCTAAACCATATTGTTAATAATTGTTAAAGCTCTCCCCAATGACATCCCTATTAGCAGGCTGGTTCTACACCATGTTAAAACAAACAATTCATGTCTCATTTGAGATAACCTACTGCCGATCGCTTAAATAAAATAATTTATTATTCAAGTAATATTTGAATAATGCTCGGCTTTGTTTTATTTAGTCTTTTTCCCCCACACAATATTTTTATTAAGTCACTTTCGACCAACTATAGACTAAGAAACGAAAATATTACAAATATGAGTATCTGTTTACCTCTATCGAAAATAGTCTTTTACGCCACTGACTGAAAAATGAGTTGACGTCGGGATTCTGACGTGTAATATTCCTGTTGACCATGCGAAAGAATCCGGGATTGATTTGATTGTTACTGCCATGAGAAAAAAATGGTTTCGTTGAAGTTTCCAACATCAAAGATGAATATTAATTTCTTCGGCGCCATGCAAACGGTTGTTTATAGTAAATCGTAATGTTTTTGTACGACAGTTTAGTTTTTCAAACAAATCATCATAGCCTCCAATCATATATAACATAGTCTCATATTTATGTATTAAGTTTTAATGCAAACTTGATAGCCTAGAAACTTTTACTTCAACTATGAATTATAATACATAATGGAAGTGTCCGGTTTTTTGTTTTGACTACAACTTATCTTTTTCTCCATAATAAAAATGAATATTGACAAGATCACCGCTAAATATATCGACAATAAGAATAAAGAAGTTAAAAAGGGCAAGCAGTAAGCGAGTTTTTTTTTTCTATGACCCTGCCTTCACTTGGGCTAAAGCGCAAACACCTTTACCACCCGACTACTGAGCCGATTACAAGATTCAATATTAAAAATTGAATGTATGACTTTTTTCTGATTCATCATTTACGTGGGCGGAATTTGGGATTTATAAACACTCAACATAATCTGTTTGAATTTGCATTTAGTTGGTAAATGCTTAGGATAAGGTATATATAACAATACATTCGTGTTAGTAATTTAAATATTTTCAAAATGATCATATCAATTTGAATCATTATTATATTTTTCTGTAAAACGTCTTTAGGAATAAGTGCAGAAGAACAACATAGTATTATATAACGGTTATATTATTAAACTGAATAATAACTTTTAATGTGTTTACTGGCAATAAATACTTGGTGGAAAGGCAATACACTATTATAAAAAAAACACTATTTAGTACTAATTATTCATTTGTTTAATATGATCAGGATTGATTTCGTTCTCGAAGAACATTTTCAACTCATGAAAATGTTGTCCCAGTTGAAAATTGTCGACATGAGCGAAACCGGTCCTGATCGTATTAAATAAATGTGGAATCAGTACAAAAGAGTGATTTATTTTTTTAATGAATACTTAAGAATCTAGTATTTACGTAACGTAGGTATTTATCTTCATTAATTTATCCGCACGTCAAAACACAGCGCACACACGGATACACCCTCTCTCTATATCTGCGTATCATGTGAATCAGGCGAATGTTAGCAGTTGACGCTGCCTCTTGGTAATTTAATACTCTAAAAAACTAATACTCTTCTACGCTCCGAGAATATTTAATTTAGTAAACATTTGTTTTTGAATTTTATTTATTTAGACGAATTGTGGATTCACTTGCAGTAAAAATTGCAGTAGATTCTTCGAAATCTGGCTGGACACCGTGATAATAATAAAGGTGTGTCTATGTTTACCTCATTTATGTTTCTGGCGTTATAGTTGTAATGACGAGAGTTAGTGTATAAACTCTTTTACATTCTACTGTTATTCGACGAATTTAGATTATTTAATACAATAAATTGCAAATAGAGTGCAAAGTTTCTACAAAATAATCAATGTATGATGTCAGGAAGACATGAAATTTTTGAAACGTAATTTATCACATGATTTTTTTTCTAAGAAAAAAAACATTCTTCGTCATACTCCGTTAGGCATTATATTAAAAAATATATACATATAGACTGTGGAAAGGAAAAAGGACATAACCCTCACATATTAAATTTTAAAGGAGACGCAAAAAACGTGTTTTGATGATTTTAGGCCAAATTATGAATTATACACAACCTTGAAGTGCACTGAGACTTCTAAACTGGTGTTTAATTGACATAATCTAATATTAATTAAATAAATTGTCCAGGTAAAACTTTTATTTCAGTCTTTTTACTTGGTTTTAATATTTTACAAGGTCATCTTTTTCAAACATAAAAGCTAAATTTAGATACTAATTCGGCATTTTCTGTTTGCATCCTTTTGATAGAACGTGTATCAAGGTTGATACATTGTGATTATCGAAAAAAACCTGTTTCGAAAAAACTGTGGGTTACGTCCTTTTTCCTTTCCACAGTCGATATATACAATTGTACTTATTTGTTTAATATAAATATAGACAAACAAAAGAAAACTTGGTTAAAAAAC
Source organism: Himalopsyche tibetana (assembly GCA_030503985.1). Classification (NCBI taxonomy): domain Eukaryota; kingdom Metazoa; phylum Arthropoda; class Insecta; order Trichoptera; family Rhyacophilidae; genus Himalopsyche; species Himalopsyche tibetana. The sequence goes on from JAPJYX010000015.1 coordinate 459,045, forward strand.
TGTTTTATATTTGTATGCCCGTTGTTTCAGTTTATAAGTCACACATTACACAGTCATTGTGATGAATTTTGTGTAAAATATATCTACCAATTGATTCTTCTTCTTCTTCTTTGAACATAGTTGCTCCCTATTCGGAGCATATGGCCGCCACACGGCACCTCCATGTTTCCCTGTCTCCCGCCAATTGCTTTGCTTCCTCGCATGACATGCCAGCATCCCTCAGTTCCGCCGAGTACATCTTATGGATAGTACCCGACGGACGTCCGGGGCGCCGGAATCCCACCGGTCGAAAGAAGAGGCAGTCAGGATTGAAGCTTTCCGGAGACATTTGCAGCACGTGACCCAGCCAGTTCCAACGTCTCTTCACAGCCACTGACGTGATGGGGCGTTGTCTTGTACGTTCCTTTATCTCCGAACTCCCTACAAAATCAAACCACCTCACCCCCAATATCCGATGCAAGCATCTGTTATCGAGGCTAAGAATTCGGTTCTTTTCAGTCTTCGTCATGTGCCATGATTCGCTACCAATTGATTACCAATATCTTTACTTAATTTTGAAATTAACCACAGTTTTTTGCCAGTATTTCACAATATTTTTTTACAATTGTTCATCTCTCATAGATTCGACTGTAGTAAGTACATATAGAGAAAAACTTCGTATCATTGAGGTGGCCTTCTAGTTGGTCTCATTCTTTACATACTCACAACAACTATGCACAATATATCACTCTCATAACTATTTGTTGTTACTCTCAATTTCTCGGTGAACACGTGAATGTACATCGAATAATTTAGACTCATCCAGTGTGAGAATTGCGTACATTTACCTTACTTAAAAAATGCTTCTGTTTTTTATCTGCCATTTATAAACACAATAAAAAATGTTTGTGGACATAATAGCTCGGGTTTTTATGCCGCACCTCATTTTTTTTACAATAAATTTACGGATTATTTGACACTTAGAAAAAGAATTATGTCATTTATAGATTTTCAATGACACTATGAGATTAAAATAAATCACCGTTAATTTTTATGCACGACATTTAATTCTCGCCCATGTCAAAGGTGTCGAATACGTTGAAGTTTTCAAATGAAGAAAAAATAATAAATTACTAAATGGATATGAGTATTCAATTCAAACACTTTTATGCGGATATTGTATCACTCTGGGCAACTTCATTCTGAACATATTAAGAGTGTTCTGCAACCTAAACAATATTAGTTCGAGAATAAAATGTTTGTGTTGGGAGTGAAATATTTGGCATCTTAACATTAATAGCCGATAAGGTCTGTCTGTAAGGACGTCCGCAGTAAGGTACAGACCAATGATTTCGATTTATTCTGAACAGCACATTTTTGAAATGTTGTTCTATCCAATGGGAGCGGCTTATTTTAAACCGGGCGTGAATGTTCTGATATCGCCACGTTTGAAAATTTGATATTTCTTGGTGTAGAGCTAAAGTATTGTATCACCATACATCATAATATTCGAATAATCAAAGACTTTAATTCGACTATTGCAAACTATGATTATAGGGCTATCGAAATGAATCGTCTGATCGTGTGAGTCGATGTGAGACTAATATTTTTTGGAGCGGATTTGATCAATTGAATCATAATGATGAATCTTTTCACGTCTGACCTTGAAAATCTGTTAGAATTCTTTAATACATTAAGAATATTCAAATTATGATATGGATATATGATAGAATAATATTTTGCTTTTTTCATACACTTGGACAAAATGTGCAACTGATTTTTTATTGAAAAATTGGATTTGATCTTTTGATTTTTATTGGAAATAATTGTTAAATAATTTAAAATCCGAAAAATAATTGTTGGCAAACTTAAACATTATTCCAAAAATTAAGTAATTTACAAAATTTCTGCTACTACGAAAGATGATTGTTAGCAAACTTTAACATTATTCCAAAAATTAAATAATTTACGAAATTTCTGCTACTACGAAAAATGGTTGTTAGCAAACATAAACTTTATTCCAAAAATTCAATAATTTACGAAATTTCTGCTACTACGAAAAATGGTTGTTAGCAAACTTAAACATTATTCCAAAAAATCAATAATTTACGAAATTTCTGCTACAACGAAAAATGGTTGTTAGCAAACTTAAACATTATTCTAAAAAATCAATAATTTACGAAATTTCTGCTTCTACGAAAAATGGTTGTTAGCAAACTTAAACATTATTCCAAAAATTCAATAATTTCAATAATTTACGAAATTTCTGCTACTACGAAAAATGGTTGTTAGCAAACTTAAACATTATTCTAAAAAATCAATAATTTACGAAATTTCTGCTTCTACGAAAAATGGTTGTTAGCAAACTTAAACATTATTCCAAAAATTAAGTAATTTAGGAAATTTCTGCTACTACGAAAAATGGTTGTTAGCAAATTTAAACATTATTCCAAAAATTCAATAATTTACGAAATTTCTGCTTCTACGAAAAATGGTTGTTAGCAAACTTAAACATTATTCCAAAAATTAAGTAATTTAGGAAATTTCTGCTACTACGAAAAATGGTTGTTAGCAAATTTAAACATTATTCCAAGAATTCAATAATTTACGAAATTTCTGCTACTACGAAAAATGGTTGTTAGCAAACTTGGACATTATTCCAAATATTAAATAATTTACGAAATTTCTGCTCCAACGAAAAATGGTTGTTAGCAAACTTGAACATTATTCCAAAAATTCAATAATTTACGAAATTTCTGCTACTACGAAAAATGGTTGTTAGCAAACTTAAACTTTATTCCAAAAATTGAATAATTTACTAAATTTCTGTTACTACGAAAAATGGTTGTTAGCAAACTTCAACATTATTCCAAAAATTAAATAATTTACGAAATTTCTGCTCCTACGAAAAATGGTTGTTAGCAAACTTGGACATTATTCCAAATATTAAATAATTTACGAAATTTCTGCTCCTACGAAAAATGGTTGTTAGCAAACTTAAACATTATTCTAAAAATTAAATATTTTACGAAATTTCTGCTACTACGAAAAATGGTTGTTAGCAAACTTAAACATTATTCCAAATATTAAATAATTTACGAAATTTCTGCTACTACGAAAAATGGCTGTTAGCAAACTTGAACATTATTCCAAAAATTCAATAATTTACGAAATTTCTGCTACTACGAAAAATGGTTGTTAGTAAACTTAAACTTTATTCCAAAAATTCAATAATTTACGAAATTTCGGCTACTACGAAAATTGGTTGTTAGCAAACTTTAACTTTATTCCAAAAATTAAATATTTCACGAAATTTATGCTACTGCGAAAAATGGTTGTTAGCAAACTTGAACATTATTCCAAATATTAAATAATTTACGAAATTTCTGCTACTACGAAAAATGGTTGTTAGCAAACTTAAACTTTATTCCAAAAAATCAATATTTTACGAAATTTATGCTACTACGAAAAATGGTTGTTAGCAAACTTGAACATTATTCCAAATATTAAATCATTTACGAAATTTCGGCTACTACGAAAAATGGTTGTTATCAAACTTTTTTTTTCCAAAAATTCAATAATTCACGAAATTTCTGCTACTACGAAAAATAGTTGTCAGCAAACTTGAACATTATTCTAAAAATTAAGTAATTTACGAAGTTTCTGCTAATACGAAAAATTGTTGTTAGCAAACTTAAACATTATTCCAAATATTAAATAATTTACGAAATATCTGCTAACTATAAAAATAAAATATATTAAAATAAAATATAATTAAATTAAATTAAATTCAATAAAATAAAATAAAATAAAATAAAATGAAATGAAATAAAATAAAATAAAATACCATAAAATAAAATAACATAAAATTAAATTAAATTAAATACTATGCAACAAAAATCTCACGTTGCTGGGCAACGGGCTTACAGCTAGTTTAAATTATTTGTCCAATATAAAAAAAACCGATTGAGATAGGTCATCATTGGCACAATTTTGAGGGGGTTGAATGGAAAGTAAAATGGTGTACGATACGTTTTATGGCTTATATTTTAAGATTGTTTGAATAATAGTAACTCCTAAAAAGTCTATTACAAAAAAAAAAGTGTACTAGCAGACAAAAATCATTAAAATGGACAAAAGATTGACTGACTCATCAAATTAAATTGAAAAGTAACATCCGTGAAATTGCAAGCAAGGCCTTGAGCAGGATTCTTCACAGGCCGGATGATCGATAATTGCACTGATTTAATTATCGACCGATAGAGTAAGTGTAACAATTATCGACCAGGCTTATTTATAAATTATATATTTATAAACCACACTAAGCAATCCTTTATGATGTTTATTTTTTATACCTCTGTGATATTTACCTCCATCGTTTTAAACACCTATGAGTGTTTTTTCTTAACCAGGATTGAAGACGACTATGATATCGGCCGCTGCCACTTGCGGATTACCCTATAATCGCAAGAGGCAAATCTTGGGGGCATCAAAGATAGCATCACTCTTGTATTTTAATTTAAGTTTTCAAAAATTATTATTGTTCACAAAGAGTTTTGCAGCACTTTTATGTCATTCGAAAAACTTACATAGGCATCCAAAATTTATTGCGCCTGGGGATTCCTGCTTAATACGCCACTCTCAGTTGTGTACGCATAACAGGTGGCTGTAACTTGTTAGACAACCGAAATGTTATACCATTTAATCAATAAATATACTTAAGTGAAGGCACAGCAATACAAATCTTTAAATATTAAACTTTATGCACACTAGAGTGCATGCCACCAAGTCTTGAGATTTTTTTCTCAGACATTCCTGGCAAAGAGTGGAAACACAAATAAAATTTTTACTCTGCGAAATACATAAAGTCAAAATAGTGTAAAGTCACAGATGGTGGTGGTGGGTTAAAAGTTAAGGTGTTACAGCTCGCGCAAGCCTTTCTCAAACTTTGGCAGACTCTTGCACGCCTTTCAATTATCATCTGTCATTTTAGAGGTTATATATAGAAACATCATGATTTTACATCACTTAGCTTAGCGTATGCTTAGCACCAGCTCAAGGTCTAGGAGACTGAGACGCGTACATTACAAGAAATAGAAAAGAAGAAGAAACAACTGCTGACGAAGAAGTTCACATTCCAACGAAAGCAACCGCCTACCTCAACGGCAGTGATGCACAACTTATTTCATAAAAGGGTCAATTTATCCATTATTGAATTCTTAACGGGGCCGCAAAGATTTAACGTTTGACGGAATATTATAAAATCTTTACGAAGTCTTCACATAATTTTAAATTGAATTGCTGCATACCAAATTCTTCAATCTTAATCTATTGCACAAATAACTCACTCTAAAATGGATGTTATGAAAACAAAAAATAAAAAATTGCACCTGCAGTGTGGCACATATTTTGCGTTCTTGATAATAATAATGAGTTGACTTTGAAATTAAGGGTAAGTGACACGGTCTACAGAGACACCAATAATTAAGAGAAATTATTAAAATGCGTGTACACAAAAAAACGTTTGATTGATAGAATCTAGCTTAATAGGATTTTCAAATCATCTCAGTTGAGTTAGGCATTCCTAATTATCATATTGTAATAAAGTTTATATGTAAAAAATGAACAGGGAGCCAGTGGCGTGCTTAAGCAATTAAAAAAATGTATCGTTTTTTATTAGACATTTATACCTTACTAAATTTTGAAATGGTATCTATCAAATGGAGAATTAAAAAAACAACTTAATAAAGTTATTGATGTATTTGATTTTGCTAACGTTTGATATTTGTGTGTTTTGCTTGAGATACGATTTTTTCATGCCACTGGCTCCCTGCTCATTTTTTCAAATAAACTTTATTACAATATGATAAAAAGGAATGCTTCACTCAACTGAGATTATTTGAAAATCCTATTAAGCTAGATTCGATCAATTAATCGATGTTTTGTGTATAGGCAATTTAATAATTTCTCTTATAGGTGTCTCTGTAGACCGTAACACCCTTAATAATAATAACTACTTAAAAACTTCGTATTTACCTTGTGAGCCGCAATAAATGTAATTTTGGGTCGAGTTGTGTATCACTGCTCTACGACAATGTGTTCTATGTTATATTATGAGGAAAACTAAGATGAATAATTCAGAATACAATAAATTAGTATTTTTGGTTCACTGACTTCATTTGATAATGACCTTCTCTCTTGAGTCGCAACCGCAGGCGTGAATTTGTGAATAATTCGCTTCATCTAGTCAACCGACTGTAAATGAAAACATTGTTTTTTATGTGAACACATTTTTCAAATTTTGTAACACGTTTTTACCACAAGAATCAATGAGTAAAAACAGACTTATATGGAGAATATATAGCTGGTAATTATCTAAATATATTAACTCATAATGGAGCATTTCAATTGAATGTGCTTAATGAAGACTACTAGTTGTACGTCTTTCACTCAAGCTCTCTCTTAGAATACAAGTGTTATGGATTTCATTAAAACACTTTATTATTATAGATGTTTCACTGTATTAACATAACATTAGTTTATACAAAAAATATTATAATAATTCACTTGATCAAAAATCAGAACACAGAGAAGTCTTGGTAAGCCAAACTGAGCTATTGGACCCTTTGATTAGTACAGACTTGTTTCGAAAGAATGTTCGTTTTTGTCAATCGAAAGTTTATTGTTACATTGAAAGTACCCACCATTGTTTATGGTTAAGATTTAATTGATAAATCTTTTGGCGGATGTATATTTATGGTAATAGTTTATTTTAATTAGATTTTTATTGAAACTTTACAGAATATTCGAGTGCAAGTAAATAAGATAAATTATAATTATAGCATGTCAGGGGTATTCAATATTGTACAGTGAATAATGCGGTGTATACATAACATAAGGATATGATTGGTAAAATATTTCAATAAGCTAATCGCTCTATTTACTAACAATTTTCTAGACCAGATTAGGACAGAACAAATGTCATAGACATCTTTGTTAAAAATTCATAGGGCAAATAAAAAAACAATGCATCTAAAAATTCACTTGGGGACTCGTTGGTGAAAACCTTTCAAATTTACCATTCGATATTGTATTGCTACAAATGAAGGTGCTAAATTTTTCTCGTCCATCTTATACTTAAATAAGAGCTTACTGAGATCAATTAGGCAACTTCTTGTCCACTTCTAAGCTCATTATTTTAAATTATTTATATCTGGAATTCTTGCAGTTATAAAGTTCCGTCACGAAATTAAACAAATAATTAGCACTGTTCTCTTATCTATATAAATATGTATGTGTTTAAATTTAAAATATTTAAAATCAATCAAGTCTCTGCGAATAAAACCTGCCATGAAAGATTATTAACCTACTGATAAAAAGCAAATAATGATTTAATTTCAAGTATTAATCTTCTTTTATTGTATTAATGTATTTCTCAGAGTTTCAGGTTTTATATGAAACATTTTTACTATTTCAAGGATTATGATTTCATTTAAAAGGATCAAAATACGACTGTTTTTTTGTAATAATATATTTTTACAATTTAATGACGTTTTTTAAGTCTTTCTTCGTGTCATTTATGCATCTTTCACATATTTTTTTAGACATGCGCCGTAAAACACAAAGTCATATTAGGTGTTAGGTTAAAAAGTCAAACATATTTTATAAAACTGTAATATGACAACGTATGTATTTTATTAAAAAGGTATTTTCACGTGAGTAAGTATTTTAAATATTCAATTAAGGTTAGGTTATGTTTTTATATAATCTAAGTAAATTTTACAACTGTAACAAAATTACTTTTTACTATCACGTTGACAGTTTGAGAATTTGATACACCACCTAATGCATGCACGCGGCACAAAATTTGCCTAATTTATAAATTAAGCAACGGACTTGCACTTTTCATGAAGTAGACGTTTTTTTGCCCATTCCATGTAATGAGAAATTTCATGGATTAGGCGTAACGTAAATATAATAATGACAAACGAATGTTTTCAAAAATATTCAGCCATCACACATACCTTATGGAAACACACCTCTGTTATTAATTTTCATAAATAATCTATTTGGCTGTTGCAAATATCTCAAGGATATCAGAACAATACTTTTTTCACAGCTTGCAAAGTGAATAGATCATATTTACACTCTAATGGAAATACTTATTAACATTTTGACCGTGTATATTAATAACATAATTGACTTCATGGCTAAACTTAAATTCTATTTACTAATTTATATTATTTAATCTGAAAAATACATATCATTTGTTCAAGATAAAGGCACACCAAAACATACATTGTTAAAAGTTTCAATGAACCCACATGTATTCTATAATATAATATATTAAGCACTGGATTTTCTTTTAACACGTTTCTACATTCCTTGCATGTACTTACTATTCAGAACTATGCACATAATTACTGAAAACCCGAACATTTGGAAAGAAATATTAAACAGGCTTTTGATATCTCAAGTGATAAGCGACGTCGTGTCAAATTTAAGTAAACGGATTCGTGTATTGTGATGGTGAAAAATCTTCGTTGCGAAAGTATTGAATTTTATTTGTTCATATCCTGAATAGATTTTTATACGAGGAAACCTGACCACCAAAGTTGTTTTTATTTTAGTATATGTAATTTTTTACACGGTGTTCCGTAAAACGTATAATGTTTTCAACCATTTACTCATAAGCTCAATGAGATAAGTTATCTAAAAATGGATATTACCCATATCGTATCATTTATAAGGAATTCCGAAAGAAAAGCTCCAGCTAATGTATTCTTACCATTTTTCATTCAAGATAGTATATTTAATTATTCCTTTAGAACTTATTGAGGACAATTTGTATTCTAGCCATGTAAAAAAACCGTACCATCTTATTTAGATACTTTGTAAAAGTAGCTCTTGGCTCCCCAAGAGAAATGATTGCTACAAAGTACAATGTACAATGGCAACGGACAAAATAACATAAAAAACTCAGAGATTAACAAAAAAAACGATCGAATATCTCGGAAATTAAGATTTGTTCTCAACCCAACATTTTGTCCTAACAACCTGAAATAATTTAGTAGTAAATAATTTTCATATTTAATAAAATATTCTTACAAAAAAAAAATAGTATTTCCTTCTAAATTCTCTTTGAAACCTTTTCCTAAGAGAAATAATAAAAAAAAACACAAAAATGGAAAACTGAATTAGCTTTATTATGATGTAACTTGTATGTCACACACGATTTAAATAACAAAATCATAAATAATGTTAATGATATGCTGTTTATGTTATGTATATGTGTTTCACGCCCTCGGAACATAAATTATGTTTTGACCTTGTTGATTTGGAAGATGAAAACTATGTTTTTCTGTAAAGATGTAACATAATATCAGCTCACCGGTAACAGATCCGTTTAGCAATGAGATTATTCCTAGTTGTTTTCCGAATCCTAATGAATCCCTCAATTAAAATTTTTCCAACTAACATAAACAATATTTTTGAAAAATTGGACTCAACATTACTTTGTGGTAACATTAAGTCAAACAAATGGAAATAACTAATTATTTCGACTTAGCCAGCATAAGAATTCAACGATTTTGAGATTAATTAGGGATAATCTATATTTTAATCCATCTCCGCTTTCAATGTGCAGCATATAGCCTCCTAATTGAGATATTTCAACAAGAGCGCTGTTTGTTACTCAATCGCTCAAACTCTCTTTTTTTTCAAATAGGGTAGGAGGGATAGAAGGATAGTGCTAGGACAGGACTAGTGATTAACTAATCGCTCTCGCTTCCCCCAGTTATTGAAGCATCGGAAAGGGTGGGAGGGAATCTTTAGACATCACAAACACCCATGTCATCGAATGGAAATCGATCGAAAAAATGTTGTTTATACTGGAACTCGAATCTGTAAGATCCAGCGCGGAAGCCCAGAACGCTAACCGCTGCGCCATTTTAGAACTCGATATTGCTTAAAAGCTGACTGCCAACGGTGATGTCACTGAAAATATTTTTGTATCCATGTCCACTCCTAATGTAGACATCTCAGCAGATTTTTTTTTCTAAATAACACATTTTTTACAATTTTTCTTTTTCGAAGAAACTAAATATATAAGTGTTACCTGTGTGGTCGAGTGGTCAACGTTGTTGGCTTCGGCTACAGAGGGCCCGAGTTCAAATCCCGGTACGGACAGTTTTATAAATTGATTTTTCAATCTATTTATGAATTTCTGTTCAAAGGCATGGATGTATGTGATGTCTTGAATTCCCCCCTCTCACCCATCCTATCCTATAAACGGGGCATATCGAGAGCGATTAGCTTACCACTAATCCTGCCGTAGCCCTATCCTTCTAACCCTACTCTCTTTGGAAAAAGAGAGGTTGAGCAACTGAGTAACAAGCAGTTCTCGTAGAAACACTTCTGTTGAGATAAACTCCATTAGGAGTCCATATGCTCCACATTGGGAGCGGACATGGTTAAAAAAAAAGATATAAGAATAGGGCTTGGAAAAACTAGTGGCAAACTAATCTATCTCGATAGGACAAGTTAATTTTAGGATTGGAAGGGTAGGAAGAGAATTTTTATACATTACACAAACACAACATTCGAACAGAAGAACAAAAATCAATGCGTTCCGATCACATTTCACAAAATACCGTGAGTAGAAATACTTCTTTCAATATTATTAAATAGGGGATACAAACAACGAAACATAATTTAAGAAATCGAAATTATTTTATACGTATAAGGAAAACTTTGATAATATAATATAACGGATTTTTAAACCAAAAACTTTATAATATATACACATAAACTGTCAAATGAAAACAAACACGCGTCGAATTAATAGATCTTAAAAATCAAATATACATAAATAAAGTTGTAGATTTTTGTTATTATAATAACAACGGCATATTTTATATTACATACATTGACGTTTGACTGATATCTAACTGTTTTCTATCTCTATGTTATTTAAGATCTTCTCAAATGATTTTTACGATCATATATTTACTAATTGTTGTGTATGCTTTATTAAATGAATACAATAATACATATTCATATTATTCTTTGTCAATATCCTGGAACGTACAAGGCAGCGGCCTGTCACGTCAGTGGTTATGGAACTGGCTGATGCCTCCGGAAAGCCTCAATCCTGCCTGCCTCTTCTTTCGACCGGTGGGATTCCGGCGCTCCGGACTTCCGTTGGCTACTATCCATAGGATGTACTCGGCGGAACTGAGGGATGCTGGCATATCATGGGAGGAACCAAAGCAATTGGCGGGAGACAGGGAAACATGGAAGTGTCGCGTGGTGGTCATATGCTTCACATAGAGAGCGAATATGGTCAAAGAAATAAGTAAAGAATATAGCCACCGTTCGCTGTGTATAGGATTCCTGTCATTCGGCGTGGTTTAGTTCCAACGAACTTTAACCGGGACTCCAAAACTCCAACCGCAAGAAAGTGCAGATTTAGGCATTTACTCTGAGGAATATTTTACTATGCAGAATGATTTCTCTATTACGAATCGAAAAATGAATGACATTGAAAAATAAAAAACACACTGATTGTAATTTATTATTTACTAACCTATAAAATGGTGATAATTATACACTGTCATATTTTTAGTTAGCAAAGACTTTGTTGGTAGTTCGAGGTATCCAAAATTGCTCGTTTCTAACCACCACCCGTTGTGTTTATGCAAATAGTGTATCACGATGATATGATATGATAGGTGGAAAGGTGAAATTCAAGACATCTTATATATCCATGTCTTCGAACAGAAATCCATAAATTGATTGAAAAAATAACTTTACGTACTGGGATTCAAACCCGTGACCTCCTTGCTCTAAGCCAGGATTCGGCAAACTTTTTTTGGTAAGGGCTAGATTAATGTGGCCGTTATGTTGCATCGCATAATTTGACTTATTTTTAACTGTTTTATGTAAAAAACAATAATAACCCGCCGGCCAAAGCTTACCGACCCCTACTCTAAGCCAACCATGTTGATACTACACTACGCAGTCGGCTGTTTCTTATTCGTTTATATTATGTATTTGTCAATCAAAGTATATTTTCTGATTCAAATCATTACTGTCTGCCATGTTCCCAACCTTTTCTATTGCACTTACCAACAACAATCGCTAAAACCAATCCTCTCTAACCATCATTAATTTTTATTAAAATTATCTGGAAAGGGAGCTATACCAATCGACTAACAACCAGAGCACGATTAAGACTTTTATTATAAGAAAACTATATCACCAACAGAGAAAAGACTTGGACGACAAAAGTATATATTTCGATAATAGTCTTGTAATCTAGTCAAAACTATTTTTTCACGATGATTTAGCATTTATCTCCAATGAATCATTTTCTCTAGAATAAAAGCAGACTTTGTATTAACGCGTAAATAAAACTTGCACGACGATAGTGAAATCATATTCCTTTAGGTATTTGTTGTATTAGAAAAATCAACGTGAAACGATCTGCATGTCATTGTGTATATTTACTTTTCTGAATAAAAATACTAAATTATTTTTAATATCATCAAACCATAACGATTTTCGCATTCTTCCTTATTATACTTATTTACTGGAAAGAGTTTTTTTATACAATCAGTAAGAATATATTATAAGTGTGCTTTTAAATGTTACATATTGTTACAATTTTTTTTTTAACCATGTCCGCTCCCAATGTGAAGCATGTGGACTTCTAATGGAGTTTATCTCAACAGAAGTGTTTCTACGAGAACTGCTTGTTACTCAGTTGCTCAACCTCTCTTTTTTCAAAGACAGTAGGGATAGAAGGATAGGGCTAGGACAGGATTAGTGGTAAGCTAATCGCTCTCGATATGCCCCGTTTATAGGATAGGATGGGTGAGAGGGGGAAATTCAAGACATCACATACATCCATGCCTTTGAACAGAAATTCATAAATTGATTGAAAAATCAGTTTATAAAACTGTCCGTACCGGGCTTTGAACCCGGGCCCTCCGTAGCCGAAGCCAACAACGTTGACCACTCGACCACACAGGCAGCACAAAATTTTATTATTTAACAAGACTTGGTTGCCCTTTCATTTATTTTAAAAATACACTTACTTCGGCTGCATAATAAAAGAGACCCTAGCTGACCGCATGTGGCTCGCAGGCCACGGTTTATGCATAATCTATATTTTATGACTTGAAGGCATTATGGATGAGATTTACCGAGCCCCGTGTTAAGATATTGGCAGCCCACCGCTGAGTACATGTACCTTCTGCACAATTAGCAATAACAAGAGAAAGAAGGTGTTTGATAGCTTCTGGGTTGTAAGTAGGGATGAAAAGAAAGTATTTCTAAATAGTTTGGTAAAGTTGATGCTACCCAAACGACAAATATTATTAAAGAATTCTAGTGTTTTGAAACAGGAGCATAATTTTTTGTTGACAAAAAGAGAATGTTTAAGTGTGTTTTTCAATACTCCTTGAATTGGGGAATGGTCAGTTACGAATTGGAAAAATGGCAATCACATTGAAAAGAGGAACTAAATAGATGTGTTACCTCGACATTGACCTACGTTTGTCATTCCGAACGAGGAAGGTGATGTATTAAATTCAACAAATTTCCCTGTCGGGGTCATACAATCGATAGTATTACACTTTTTATTGATAAAATAATATGGGACCAAATTAAATGGTCAGAATTTGAATAAGTTTTTGGTCAGAATAAAGATATGCAAGGTCAGAATAAAAATATTATACGGTCAGAATATTTTATAACCAAATTGGTTAGGTTAGGTTTTTTTTAAATTTTATTTCCATTATGACTATTTATTATGACCATTTAATATAAACTAGCTGTAAGCCCGTTGCCCAGCAACGTGAGATTTTTGTTGCATAGTATTTATTTTATTTTATTTTATTTTTATAGTTAGCAGAAATTTCGTAAATTATTTAATATTTGGAATAATGTTTAAGTTTGCTAACAACCATTTTTCGTAGTAGCAGAAATTTCGTAAATTATTTAATTTTTGGAATAATGTTTATGTTTGCTAACAACCATCTTTCGTAGTAGCAGAAATTTCGTAAATTATTTAATTTTTGGAATAATGTTTATGTTTGCTAACAACCATCTTTCGTAGTAGCCGAAATTTCGTAAATTATTGAATTTTTAGAATAATATTTAAGTTTGCTAACAACCATTTTTCGTAGGAGCAGAAATTTCGTAAATGATTTAATATTTGGAATAATGTTCAAGTTTGCCAACAACCATTTTTCGTAGGAGCAGAAATTTCGTAAATTATTTAATATTTGGAATAATGTCCAAGTTTGCTAACAACCATTTTTCGTATGAGCAGAAATTTCGTAAATTATTTAATATTTGGAATAATGTCCAAGTTTGCTAACAACCATTGTTCGTAGTAGCAGAAAAGTGAATTATCGAATTTTTGCAGTAGTAGCAGAACAGATGTCGTAAATTTTTTATTTTTGGGACATCAGTACGCACACATTTGTGGGATGTGATTTGTGATTTTGTCGGCTATTAATATATAGATTCTGTCCGGAAAAATACGGTCCATAAAATATGTCGACTAACAATTGTGAAAATTTGATGTTGATTCAAATACATCTTGAGAAAATGTTGGATCATTTTTTTTTTTTTTTAACATAAACATGTTCGTTACCAATGTGGAATATATGGTCCTGTAATAGAGGTATATTAACAGAAGTTTTACTACGACAACTGCTTGTTGATTAGTTGCTCAACTTTTGGTTTTTTCGAATAAAGTAAGGATATAATGATTCGAAATTTGTCGCCTGCTGTGGCCCAGTTGGTTAGAGCTTGCTCTACCGATCACGCAGGTTTGGCTCTGATTCCTAGTAAGATCACAGTGAATTTGAGAATTATTCAATTCAAAGTTGTGATCAAAGACTGGGAGTTTATGATGTCAATTCACATTATTTCCTCTCCTCCCATCCTTCTGATCCTTTAATAACTGGGTGTAGCAAAAGCGATTAGTTAACCACTAGTCCTGTTCTAGCCTTATTCTTCTTTCCCTACTTCTCACTAAAAAATGTGAGGTTGAGCGACTGAGTAACAAACAGTTCTCGTAGAAAAAAACTTCTGTTGAGATACCTCCATTAAGGGGCCGATATGACCCACATTTGGAGCGGACATGGATAAAAAAATAAAAAATGATTAGGTTAGTACAGGACTAGTGGTAAGTTAATCGCTCTCGCAAAGCCATGATTTTAAGATTGGAAAGGTAGGAGGGAATTTTCAGTCATTACAAACACCCATATCTTTTAAGGAAAATCGATTTAAAAAAATGGTTTTCGTACAAAGGCTTGAACCCGTAAACCAACAACGTTGACCCCTGCACCATGAACCTGACTTATTTTTGGATCATTAGCCCAAATTTATTTAATGTTGTTGCTCGTTATATTCCAATAATGTTACACACTATCTCGATATAATTCTGTAGCTTAAAGTTGAACGATTTTGGACATTTGTACTCAAACATTGCATAAAATGACGCTATTGCATTTGAAATATTATTTCATCGATTCCATTCATTATATCCATATATGTTAACTCTTGACTATGAAGCCAACTACGATTGCCCACAATTGAAGACGGTGAAATACTCAAGCCTACCTAAAGTACTATATTTTTTATAATAATTTCATCTTTCTACAATATTTTCATTTGTTGTAATAGAAAAAAATTATGAAAGACTTTTCCCTACATTATTAAATAGATACTTACTCTGACACGCTTTGAAGCACTTTGAAGTTCTTCATTGGGAGCTCGCTTATTTCAAAATTAAATTGATTAAAAAAAAAACTCAGCTGATATAATTTTCGTATAAAGACGATTTCAATAAATATATAAAATAATGCAAAGATATTCAAAGCGATTTTAAAATATTCATTTATTCTTACTATTATATATGTATATTGGATACGGCTCAATTGATGCCCTGTAAAAATAAAATTGAATACGCAAAAAAAATACAGCTAAAAATACTTTTTACCTTAATTATCTATTTGATTGTATGCATTCTAAATCATTTTTTTCTCGTAATGGAAAATCCAAATAAATTATTGTGTATTTATTTGCCTTGAATGATTTTACAAAATATTTAAGATGACGCGTGAAGAAAAGAGATATTTGGACTTTAAGCGAATGATTCACATTGAGTTGTGATTGATTCGTAAATAGCTTCTGTAAAATACAACAGTATAGTAAGAATAAATTATCAAATGGTGTTTGGAAAATATTGTCATGTTTTGTAATAATTTTAAATAATTCAAATTCAAAATGTGGATCTGTCGCCAACCTGTTAATCACAAATAATGTCGATGATATCGATCAAAGATAGGAAATATCATTTTTTATTTTTTTATAACTTTATCGAATTACTTACCTAATCGATGCCGCGAATTCTTCTGAATAATAAGTATTTTTTTCAAACGTAAAGATAGATGTAAACCTAAATTAAGAAACTCAAAAAGGGAGTGTCATCAAAAATAAAACGCAATCCACGTGATGTTTTTTTTAAATATCATATGGTTGCTATATCGAAACGGAGGACAATGTTTTAGGGTTTATCAAGTGAACAAAAAATGCTATTAATCTTTGGAGAAGCAATATTCAAAATATAATGCCTTTCAAACAAAAATTTATAGTATTGATATAATTAGCCGCCTGTTTGGTCGAGTGGTCAACGACGTTGACTTCGGTTACGGAGTTCACGGGTTCGAATCCCAGTACGGACAGTTTTATAAATTGATTTTTCAATCGATTTATGAATTTCTGTTCGAAGGCATGGATGTATGTGATGTCTTGAATTCCCCCCCCCCCACTCATCCTATCATCTGAACGGGGCGTATCAAGAGCGATTAGCTAACCACAAGTCCTGTCCCTAGCCCTATCCTTCTATTCCTACCCTCTTCGGAAAAACAGAGGTTGAGCAACTGAGTAACAAGCAGTTCTCGTAGAAACACTTATGTTGATATAAACTTCATTATGAGTCCATATGCTCCACATTGGGAGCGGACATGGTTAAAATAATAATAATAAAAAAATATATATAATAAAACCATTTGTAATTGCTTACTACTTACGTATTCTACAAAATTTGTATTTTAAAAATAATTTTGAACGGCTTTTTACTGGCTCGGATAAGAAGATCTATACATATAAAATAATAATTATGAATTAATAGACTACATACCAATATTGTTTTGTCGTACTAAAACGAAGTTAATATAAAAAAATATCAATTACATTTGGATCTATAAAGATTTCAACGGAATCCAATTATTTTATTTTTTAAGCCAGCAAGTTAATAAAAAGATACATTTTTACTTAAAAAAAATATCAATAGGCGATCACTGATGAATTTTCTGGAAGCGTACTTTCAAACTGATGAAATATTTCACAATATATTTCTAGATTGATAAGGATAACAGACTTGTCACGACTTGTAGGTCATGCATTAATTATTCAGAGTTTCCTTTCGTACAGTGTTATGATGCGTCGATATCGAGGATGTGCTAAAAAAAATCCCCATCTGAAGAATCCGACGTTAGCAAGGTACCGGCCATAGGCTTGCCGCCTACTCCGCCGTTTAGGTTGACTATATAAGCGAAACTCTTGGCAGAAGCTCTCATAAACCAAGTGTTTGACCAGCTAGCTTGTTTGGTGTTTAGTATCATTGAAAAGTTCCCAAACAGAAAATACAAATTCGAGGTATGTGGAGCTTTAAGTTTATATATTTTAACATAGTGCAATTCAGAAAATAATAAATAAGTTATTCATAAAAAAATACGTTAAACAAACTTAACTATTAATCATTTATTAGTGTAATAATATACTTAAAATCCCAAGTAAATAGTGAATAATAAAATAAAATTAAGATAAAATTAAGTGAACTTGTGAATATGAAAAGAAATATTTTGTATTAGCTTTCGGATTTTTTTTCTCTTGTTACTTTTAATAGATCTATTCAATTTATGATAAATAAAAATAAATATAAAACTAATTTTTGCTTATCTCTGAATACAATTATCAATACACTTTACTTAAAATAATTGTAACAAAGTGAATTAAAAAGTTTTAAGATTTAAAAAATAAAGATTTTTATACCGATCATGTTGATATACATTTACTCCGTCATTCAAAGTTAAAATCCTTATTCTATTTATTTTCACAAGAATTATAAGATATTATTAAAAAGCTATTTCGGCTTCACGTCATCGTCAGACAGCGTAGTTCTAACAGCTGTTAATTATTCCGTATAACTATAATTTAACACGAACAAACTATATGAAAACGATTTATCGTGCAAAGTTAAATTTAATCTTATTTAGTTTATTTAAAAAAAAAAAAACATACTTTTTCATTTTATCTTATAAGCTATAAGGTATAAGGACAACGATAAGATTAAAAATTTAAAACTAAATTTGAAAGATTTAAATGTGATATTCAATATCCACCAAGCTAACTCAGTCTAAAGTATGTCCCAATCAATTTAGTATAGAAAATTATTCATATAACTTGCTTTTAATGATAGATTTGTTATGAAAATATTTTGTCGGTACTGGTAATTGTATACTTTCTGAGAAATTTCGTTGTCATGAACTTTGCCTCGGTTCAACGTTTATCCGAACCGTTACGAATCAAAATTATTGTACTGGCGTCTTTTCATCTTTATTATTTAATTTTCACGGCTTTTTTTGCTGTATTTCGTATCAGCTATTTTCAATTATTGTTATGTATAATTTCAAACATAATATATATTCAGTTTCTAACTGCAATAATGAAAGTCATACTATATTTTCAATCCTATATCCCAAATGAGTATTGTTGATACTATTTTTAACGGTTAAAATAGCATATAATATAAAAAAAAATGTTTTAAATTTATAACATGTTTTAGCAAAATGAATGGTTTCACTTAGCTCGTGCGTATTATTAGGTAATATAAAGGTAGTCCAAACCTTTTTTTTCATGAAAATATAGGATTTTTTGTAGGTTGATTTGTGATTCTAAAATTGGTTAGTAAAACTAAAATAAAATTTAAATACAAAATAACCATTTTTTAAATTTAATTAATTAAGCATTACATTTTTGTGAAAATCTTCTGATACCAATTATTTTTTTACTAGCTTATAAAAACCGGTAATAAAGATTTAATATATATATATATATTTAGTATTAGTAAATTCCGTCAGCCATTTCCGCTGCTTTTTTTGTGAAAATAATAGTAATTTTGGTATTTTAATATATACAGAATTCTTTTTTTTTAACTTCATAGTGCAATAGGAAAATTAACAAAAACACATTTTTCAGGCTATGAATACCATTACAGAAAATATATTATAATGAATCAAATGTAATGGTGGATACACTGTAATCTTAAAATAAGACTAACACAGATATCAATCTAACAATGACTCGAAAGATTATAAACACTTTAATTCATACACAAACAGAAATATTATATTGATTTTAAATCGACATCTTCAATGTGGTTTGTTTGCCCTAGTGTCTCATATTTACAAAAATGCCAGTCAGAAACTGACAGTACTCTTTTTAAACTGTGTGCAATAAAAAATGTATTAAATCTTGCCAAACTGTCAGTATCTCAAAATTAAAATTTTCAGATTGTCTTACTGTTGCATTGATATTGCGATACAATAATATTTGATTATTATCATATTGTACAATTGATATCACAATTAGACAGACTAACATAGATATACAGATAAAAATAATATTTATCTTTATGAACTTTCATTATATGTATAAAACACGTACTTAGATAAGTGGATAAGGGCAATAATCTCATTTTAAAAGGAGTCATATTACTAAACCGGTTTCCTTGTTCCTTCAGCAAATGCACACACTTAAATCAAATAGGTTCGCTTTCGTGAGCAAGTCATTATAACCTGCATTTCATTTGAGTAACTTATTCATCTATTTAACACCATGCCAGTGCATTTTATTTACTTCATTATACCTCTTAGCCACAAAGAGTTGGTTCTCAATTATTTTTATGCCGGAGGTATTTGAACAAACTTACCGCTTTTGCGTGAAAATATTCATGTTTATCTGTACGGCAGCAACGCTAATAATTGTTTTTTAGATGATAAGTTGAAGAAGAAGCTTCATATACCCTTAAATATTCAAAATAGATTATAGCAATACATTTACGAGGCCAAAATCATTGGCCTAAGCGTATGGAGGAGTTAACAGAATCAAACTATCATTTTAATTTTCTAATATCATAACTTGTTTCAATATATTTTTTAGATCCACTTATTTACCTTTAAATGACTATCTATCTCATGGTTGTTCTTTTTAGTCCTCACCTCGTGTAAATTTTAAGGAACAGTTTAGCTTACCTTTTAAACATTATATTGAAACATTTTTTTATTATTCTGGATTTAGATGTATATTTTCACCACCACCAGCAGCCGCTTTAGATACACTGCTAGATGAAAAACCCCCCAAATTTGTGTAATACTTCCGAGACGATCTATGGTCATCTACTACATTAAAACTTCAACGAAATTTTAGTTTCTTTCGTTGCCGTTCGTGCCAATTTTATAACAAATAAAACAATCCAAAAAACGCGAAACACACTTTGAATACTCCTTACATAAAATATGTACGTATTTCAAATAATGATGAATACAAACCAAAGTCATTGCCATGCGGCAATAAAATGGTTACATTTACACTTCATTACATGGAAGAAATTTATAGAATCCTTTTTTTCGCCCATAACTATTTTTTTATTTCAAAATCAATTAAAAAGAGGTATTCTATAATATTATATTCGAAAGAAAATATTTCAGAACAATTTTTCATTTTGCAAATATATTGATTTTGCCATGCGGATAATTATCCCTTTAATAATTAAAAAAAAACCTTTCAAAACGAATCAATTGCCTTTCATTATATGCGTAATGAGTAATCTCTGTGCTGGTCTAGTCAGTGTAGACATGCCTTGTAAATTTATTTTATTATTATCGGTTTAAATTTAAATTATCTTTGCATGACTATAAGACTTTAAATTAAATATTTACAAACTTAAATTTAAATAAATTCCATCCACTTGAATAGTCAGCCCAAATATATTGTTGCGAAAATCGTCTTATATAACATCATTTTAATTCCAATAACAAGAGACATGTAAATATTTTACATAAACTATATGCTTATTAATTTATAGATCTTTTAAAGTAAGTTTCTTTTACAAGTAAAATATTAAAAAATACAATAATAGTTCTTTATTATTATTATTATGATATCATCACTGATTGTACTTGTCAATTTGCATGCAATTGGAAATGTAAATATAATTACTTAACGTTATATAAACAGAATTATCGAGATTTCTAAGTTTTTGAAAACACTACGTGATTAATGATAATAATCAGGCAAGCGTCAAAAGAAAATCAACACAAAAATACCTGATATTTATATTTAGATTGCATATAAATAGTTCTGAATATTCGTTTTACTAGATATCAATTGGAAAAAGAAAATAACCTCCAACATCAACCTATATTGTAAGCGTCGAACACTGTATGTATACTGATCACAAAGTTCTGTTTTTTTTCAAAAATTTAATTGTCTATTCTTGTGGGGTCGATCTCAGGTTACTTTTTTAAAGTAATATTTGAGTTCATCGCGCGTAATCTGGATTTAAAAATATTTAAATATTATATTAGTGGAAAAGTAATTATATCTTTCTACCAAACAATTTATTAAAGAGCATATTATGATCACAGTTAAGTTGTTTTAGCTTGGTAACAACTACATATGTATTCTTTGGCATACCTTAACACAAGATAGTTTAGAGGTTTCTAAATTATCGTCTTTTCAAATATCTTAATCATTAAACACTGAGTTCGCCTCAGGGAATAAATGGCGGTAATACTTCATATTATTAATTATAATGGAAATATGTACTGCTTTCTGCACTACTGCAGAGTCTAAATAAAACTATTTACGAATATCGCCATATTTTTTTACAGATGAAGCTGAGTCTACTTCTTATTTTGGTGGTTGCTGCGATGGCGTATGCAGTTCCGGTCCCCGAAACAAACGCTGTGGAACCCGAAGCTCCCGGACCAGCTAAAGACCTAGAAGCCGCCCCCGAAGATGACCTCAAGACCGACGCGACAATCTGGGGTGGATTCTACAAACCATACTATTCCGGATGGAATTCGGGATATTACAGACCTAGGTAAATATTATTGCTTAACGTTGACAATTCAAGTGGGGTAGTTTGAGTGACCGAATTGAAAGGAATATGAGTCCCTTAAAAGCAAAAACCGACATATCCACTGTGAAATGTTAGTAACAAACGACGTTTTTGTGTTTCACGCAAAACATAGTTTTATACGATTAGTTAACTGTTTATCGTAATAAATATAAGCAAAATAATTCGAAATATCGACATATAATCTATCGGTTTCTGCAGATGATTTCCTTGGCATGCAAAAAAATTGAACACTTTTTCGTACGATCTATATATATTATGTTAAATAATTTATGATTTACATATCCAAGTATGTTTTGTTATTTTTTTACAAAATAATGTCTTATCGTTTTTTTATTTTTAGGCGTCGCAAATGGCACATAGTGACACTGTATAAAAACTTAATTGGTGTCTATATATTTTTTTTTAATATTATTATTACAGATACTACAGCAGCGGATGGGGCGGATACGGAGGGTACGGAGGATATGGAGGATATGGAGGATATGGACATGGATGGAACCACGGTTACGGATATTGGGGTTAAATAAAAACAAGACACGCTGAAAGACTAGACTCGATACCAATATGGTGACATATTAGAAATATTTACACGATGTTCTATCTTAAAATCATATCAAAAAAATATTTTAAAAGACATGTCACACAAAAGGTTGCTTAATTGAGCTTGATTCGATTAAAAGTTAAACCGCAATATGGAAACAGATAGTTTTCATATTACTCTTTGCGTGATATTACACTTCACCAATTTTCGATTTTGTCTTTCAATAAAAAAGATTCTACTCCTTTTTTATATCAAAGAAATATACATTCATGTTTCTAGTGCACCGAATCGAACAAATCTATTTTGCACACTTTGATTTGAATTACATATATTAAATAAGTTCAAAATAGTTGAATATTGTACATAGAAAGATAGAACTTTTGGTATTCAGCCCAGTAAACAGTTGTTTTGTACGGTGGGAAGTCAATAATTTATATATTTATAAATAAAAGTTTATATTAAAAAATAAAATTCTTCAATTAAATTGAACTACAATACATTTTACAAAAGTGTGAGAGAAAGAATATAGCTTCTAAAGCTGAGCTTTGTTGTGCTTTTTCGATACCTTAATTAATGAAATCGTGTGAACAAGTCACACTTATATATTATATATGTATTGTATACACAGTGTGAATGGTATTTATAATTTATTGTCTTTGTATTTTTGTAATAAAAGTGTAAAAAAATAAGACTGATTTTTATTTTATAAAATATTATGAATTAATTAAGCCTATTGTATTCAACTGACAAATTCAACAATATAAAATTTAAAAAGAGTGTAAGAAAAAATCACCAAAATAGTCGAAGCAATTTGTAAAAATAATTGAAATTAAAAGGTGTGAAATTTGTAGTAGTAAATAAAGGTGATACATATTAAAATGTATACAAATTTTCCACTGTGAAAATAGGATGCCAAAACTAAATGATGCAAATTATTAATTGGTAACACAATATGCTTTGCATAATTGAATCATTAACGAACCGGGTTTCGCTTTTTGGCATCTTTAGGCATTCAAGAGCACGGATGAACCCAAACTGACAGTAAGTAAATAGTTTATTTTACAGGAATAAAGTAAAATATCACCATCAATATAGTTTTTAGAATCAGTGAAAATATTTAAAAAAAAAAAAAAAAACAATTTGCTTAAATTTTTTCTTTGTAGAGCAAGCCCTGTTTCTCTCAGTGAACGTTTTTTTAGTTAAACGATAAAATATAATACAAGTTGTATAAAACGATAGCATAGCGAACACCAAGGTTATCATCATATTTTCAAACGTCAAGTAGAAAGAGAAATGTTCCACCCCGCATGTTGTCATTCATTTAATAAGAATAAGAGTAAATGTCTACGATATAGGTAAAAATATATTTTAAAATATATCGTATACGATACAGTTTTTGTGAAAATGCTTCTCAAAGAGGCAATACATAATACGTAACATAACAACTAGTGACACATCCAGTGGAATGACGATCAATCAATAATTTGTGTTCATAATAAGTTTTAAATAATATTATTAAATGAAGGTGTTAAAGTAGGTTAAAACATCTAAAAGATGACGATACATGATAATAATTATATTTATTGTATTCATATAGTATAAGGCAGAGTAATCACAATAATATTTTAAATATATTTTTGAGCCACTTTTTTTAGGCCATAAATTATTTTCGAACATTACATATGTTCAGAAGAATTAAATTTTCTAAGTATACCGTATTCTTTCTTAAAAGAAGTATTTTATATTCCAAGAATCTCCGAAGAAAACTACAACATAGTAAAGTTATTGATTCTAAATTATTGGACAACAGTTTTTACTGCATAAAATTTTACGAGTCACGATACAAGTCTTCGGTTGCTACTTCAAAAAAGATGGCTTACGACTGCATAAAAAGTCGGAGAATCGAACGATAAATGTCAATAACACCCATTGACAGTTTTTACTACAAACTAAGCTAGATTTATGCAATTCGCTCCGCAATAGCAACCGTATCTAACCGTCAAATCATTTGTACAAAAAATATCATTATTGCATTTACGAAGCAGAATTGAAAATATAAATTCGATCCTCGAAATTTGATTGATAAAATGCAATATGGTTTCAATCAATGATGGACTTTTTGACTGGCTGGAGAATCCATACTATCAAAAACGGTCCACTATGATATTTTATAATAAACTAGCTGTAAGCCCGTTGCCCAGCAACGTGAGATTTTTGTTGCATAGTATTTAATTTAATTTAATTTTATGTTATTTTATTTTATGGTATTTAATTTAATTTAATTTTATTTTATTTTATTTTATGTTATTTTATTTTATTTTATTTTATTTTATTTTATTTTATTTTATTTTATTTTATTTTATTTTATTTTATTTTATTTTATTTTATTTTAATTTATTCTATTTTTATAGTTAGCAGAAATTTCGTAAATTATTGAATTTTTGGAATAATGTTCAAGTTTGCTAACAACCATTTTTCGTAGGAGCAGAAATTTCGTAAATTATTTAATATTTGGAATAATGTTCAAGTTTGCTAACAACCATTTTTCGTAGTAGAATAAATTTCGTAAAATATTCAATTTTTGGAATAAAGTTTAAGTTTGCTAACAACCATTTTTCGTAGTAGCCGAAATTTCGGAAATTATTGAATTTTTGGAATAAAGTTTAAGTTTGCTAACAACCATTTTTCGTAGTAGCAGAAATTTCGTAAATTATTGAATTTTTGGAATAATGTTCAAGTTTGCTAACAACCATTTTTCGAAGTAGCAGGAATTTCGTAAATTATTGAATTTTTGGAATAATGTTCAAGTTTGCTAACAACCATTTTTCGTAGGAGCAGAAATTTCGTAAAATATTTAATTTTTGGAATAATTTTTAAGTTTGCTAACAACCATTTTTCGTAGTAGCATAAATTTCGTAAAATATTCAATTTTTGGTATAAAGTTTAAGTTTGCTAACAACCATTTTTCGTAGTAGCCGAAATTTCATAAATTATTGAATTTTTGGAATAAAGTTTAAGTTTGCTAACAACCATTTTTCGTAGAAGCAGAAATTTCGTAAATTATTTAATATTTGGAATAATGTTCAAGTTTGCTAACAACCATTTTTCGTAGTAGCAGAAATTTCGTAAAATATTTAATTTTTAGAATAATGTTTAAGTTTGCTAACAACCATTTTTCGTAGGAGCAGAAATTTCGTAAATTATTTAATTTTGCGCATATATCGACAGCCCTGCAGTTTTTTAATTGTAAATTATTTAATATTTGGAATAATGTTCAAGTTTGCTAACAACCATTTTTCGTAGTAGCAGAAATTTCGTAAATTATTGAATTTTTGGAATAATGTTCAAGTTTGCTAACAACCATTTTTCGTAGGAGCAGAAATTTCGTAAATTATTGAATTTTTGGAATAATGTCCAAGTTTGCTAACAACCATTTTTCGTAGTAGCAGAAATTTCGTAAATTATTTAATATTTGGAAAAATGTTCAAGTTTGCTAACAACCATTTTTCGTAGTAGCAGAAATTTTGTAAATTATTGAATTTTTGGAATAATGTTCAAGTTTGCTAACAACCATTTTTCGTTGGAGCAGAAATTTCGTAAATTATTTAATATTTGGAATAATGTCCAAGTTTGCTAACAACCATTTTTCGTAGGAGCAGAAATTTCGTAAATTATTTAATATTTGGAATAATGTTCAAGTTTGCTAACAACCATTTTTCGTAGTAGCAGAAATTTCGTAAAATATTTAATTTTTAGAATAATGTTTAAGTTTGCTAACAACCATTTTTCGTAGTAGCATAAATTTCGTAAATTATTTAATATTTGGAATAATGTTTAAGTTTGCTAACAACCATTTTTCGTAATAGCATAAATTTCGTAAAATATTCAATTTTTGGAATAAAGTTTAACAACCATTTTTCGTAGTAGCAGAAATTTCGTAAATTATTGAATTTTTGGAATAATGTTGAAGTTTGCTAACAACCATTTTTCGTAGTAGCAGAAATTTCGTAAATTATTGAATTTTTGGAATAATGTTCAAGTTTGCTAACAATCATTTTTCGTTGGAGCAGAAATTTCGTAAATTATTTAATATTTGGAATAATGTCCAAGTTTGCTAACAACCATTTTTCGTAGGAGCAGAAATTTCGTAAATTATTTAATTTTGCGCATATATCGACAGCCCTGCAGTTTTTTAATTGTAAATTATTTAATATTTGGAATAATGTTCAAGTTTGCTAACAACCATTTTTCGTAGTAGCAGAAATTTCGTAAATTATTTAATTTTTGGAATAATGTTGAAGTTTGCTAACAACCATTTTTCGTAGTAGCAGAAATTTCGTAAATTATTAAATCTTTGGAATAATGTTCAAGTTTGCTAACAATCATTTTTCATAGTACCATAAATCGACCTCGGCGCATATATCGACAGCCCTGCAGTTTTTAAATTGCAAATTATTGAATTTTTGGAATAATGTTCACGTTTGCTAACAATCATTTTTCGTAGTATATATATTTTATTCAAATAATTTTCAAATACGCTAACAAATAAATTTCGTAAAAGAAGAAAAAGACCCGATGACATCAGTACGCACACATTTGTGAAAAGTGAAAAGTGATTATTATAGATTTTATTTTATTTAAAAAAGTGGAGACTGGTAGGTCGAGGACGTCCTTACACTCAGACTGACATTATCGGCTATTAATATATAGATTCATAGAATTACACTGCTCGTATGAGATTTCACACGTATAGTCCACGCAGTGGCGTAGCAAGGGGGGTGCGGTAGAGGTGGACCGCCCGGGGGGCACATTTTTGAGAGCGATATTTTCAAAAATAAATACAATATTTTTCGAGAAATTGTATTTACATATAAAAATAATTAAATCACCTGTAGTAAAAACTCCTAGTTCAAAGATAAAAAATAGTGGAAGTGATTAAAAAAAATGGAGGAAATATTGGAGCGGCAAATTCAATAACCGCCCCGGGTGGCAGGGCCCTTTCCTACACCACTGACTCCTCGTATTCCTGTGAAAACAGCATTGGCTGGGATTAACAGCAACTAAAATTAAACATTACTTTGTATTTCGTTATATTTCAATTTAATTTCAATTTCGGAAATATTTAATAGAACTGAATTGTTAAGGACAACAATATTTTTCGATTTTTAAATATTATTTATATGAAATGTCGCAGGGGTCGTTTAAGTGTTATATTTATTTTCTATTATATTGCGAAATAAAAGTGGGTGTATTAATTTCATGTTTTTGCTACAGTTACTATGACAAAATGTAATTATAATATAGTTTCTAAATAACAAAATGATTTTATTTTAAAATGAATTATAGGATGAAAAAAAATATTAGATACTGTTTTGACAAAAAGACAATACGCCATCTGTCATAATTTTTCATTACTTTGTATGAATTTTTACTTAATCCGAAAATATAGGAGTTTCTTTGTGCTTCTGTAACATTTTCATAGGTGGGCAAAATACGTCTGTTCCAAACTTCAGAAACGGTCTGAAACTTTGATGTGTAATACGAATTGAACAAAGAAACAAATTTTAAAAGCTTTTAAATATAGTCAATAGGAAGACCATTTCACTATTTTGGATTGGAAACCAGTCAAAATTTTTCTCAAACGATGTCCAAAAGTTACAGTATCGAAGAGTCACTTACTAAGATTTATTCAGATGATGGATATATGTAGGCAGAATACGTTTTAAAATAAAAATACATTTCGTTAATATGTACATAGCTGCATTGCAAATATTATTTTACAAGTGCACTGCGTATTGATATAACCCTAACCTGAGTCACGGATGGCAGAATTTACTCATGGTTAAACTGCGGTCACATATTTTCATTCTTAAGACAAAATACAATAGTTTACAATAAGATTAGATTTAATATTATTAACAACGTTTCAATGATTTATCAGACAACAAATTTATGTGAAAAAAGCTTTGCTGTGATACTTGTTTTTGTCTTTTGAGTATGTCAGTTACTCGATAAATGTTTTATTTCGCTTACACACCAATAAAACACTTTTACAGCTCAATGTGGTTAAAAACATAAATTTGAATTAAACCATGCCCAATTCCAATGCGAATTTTATGAAATCATAACAATCTTAGTATAAGTTTTTCTTTGAGAACTGCTTGATACTAAGTTGCTCTACCATCTTTTTAAAGAAAAAGTAAGGATAGAAGGATAAAGCTAGGACAGGTTTGGTAATTATCTACTAGCCACACGCTATAAAAATACAATTGATTACTTGCACCGACGTTTCAAATGAGAAATTCGATCTTATCATAAAACAAGTTGACCACCTCTGATGCACGGGATCTAATTTGTGTCGATTAGAGCTTCTTGGGTGAGTCATTCAAGTTCTCATGTTCTTGCGGTTAGTTATGTCGTGTTTGATGGATTTGTGAAAACCTGTAAGGGTCGAAAGCATTTGATTTAATGGGATTATTAAATTGAAATAGACAAATAGGCTTCTTAAAACGAACATTTATTCAATGATTATTTAGTTCAGTGAATAGAAACAATTCAGGTGACTTTACATATTTATTGATCTTTTGATTAACCGTTAAACAAGGCCGAAAAAATATTGTGGAAAATATTTCTGACCCACTATAATTACAGTTATCATAGTCTACTAATATTAAGAACAAGATAGGGGAAAATAAAGTTACGAAAGTCCGGCATGGAAACCAACGACGTTGACCACTGTGCCATAGACCCGACATGGACACAAGTCAACATGAAAAATATCTCAATGGTCATTTGAATAGATTCTTTTTTACGAAGTAAAAATGTATTATTAGCTGAAGGGTTACAAACAATTAATGCAACGCGTCAATAGCCTTAATTTATCTTAAACTTTATCAAACAAAGTCCAACTAAATTTATCCTAACCAGCATTTATCAATTAGTGGTGCAGTCTTTTACAATCCATTCATTTATCCTCCCTTACATTAACTCTTCAGTCTATGTCCATAGATGGGCTCGAAAAACTCATTTATTTCATTAAACGTTAGATATCAATTTTTAAATACTGATTTATTGTTATCCATGTCCGCTCCCAATGACCTACTAATGAAGGTACCTCAACAGAAGTTTTTCTACGAGAACTGTTCGTTACTCAGTCGCTTAACCTCTCTATTTTCAAAGAGTGTAGTAGGGATAGAAGGATATAGCTAAGACAGGACTAGTGGTTAACTAATCGCTCTCGCTTCGCCCAGTTGTTATGGGATTGGAAATAGTGGGAGGGACATCACATACAGATTATACCAAATACATATTTTAATAATACAGAATAAGTAGAGATATATTTTTGCATATATCATATATGTCGCCTGCTGTGGCCCAGTTGGTTAGAGCTTGCTCTACCGAACGCGCAGGCCTGGGTTCGATTCCCGGTCAGATCACAGTGAATTTAAGAATTATTCAATTCAAAGTTGTGATCGAAGACTGGGTGTTTGTGATGTCAATTCACATCATTTCCTCTCCTCCCATCCTTCTGATCCTCTAATAATTGGGTGTAGTAATAGCGATTAGCCATCCACTAGTCCTGTTCTAGCCTTATCCTTCTTTACCTACTACTCTATTTGAAAAAAAGTGAGGTTGAGCGACTTAGCAACACACAGTTCTCGTAGAAAAAAACTTCTGTTAAGATACCTCCATTAGGAGGCCATATTCTCCACATTGGGAGCGGACATGGATTAAATGTATATATATATCATACTCAGTGGCGGCCGGTCAATGTGGCATTTAATCAATGCACCCCTTGCATATGCAGGGGCGGTTATATTTCATGAAATAATATTCAAACATAACATTTATACCGTTCACTCATTTTAAATTCTTCATGAATTTATTGTCTATATATTTATTTTACTATAGACAATTTTGAATGTTTATTATTATACAAGGGTTGCATTGATCCAATGCCACATTCATAGGCCGCCACTGATCATACTGATTGTCCACAAATAACCTTAACACATAAACTTATATTCTACTGTTATTTAAAGACTTATTCAAAATACGCAGTTGGTGTCGGTATTACTAACCACATCCACAGTCACTGAACACTTCAAAACTGACTCCTGGTCTTATGTAATATGTCCACAAACAATTAGCACATTCGTCATCGAAACGAAAAGAATATTCAAGCAAACATATATTAATTTTATAAGATTATTAAAACAAATAATAATCTACCGTAAAAACTATAAAACCAGGCGTTGGGAATAGGTTAGTGGATAAATTACCACTGTATAGTAATACAACAATATTAAAAACAATGAATATTTCATTTGAACAGCATCCGGCGAAGTGGATTTGAGTTTTTTCATAATATCTACAAAATTTTCTGCAGCGATTTTTACTGATAACATTTGAAACCAACAACATCATGCACAAGGTGAGTTTGTGTGGCAATGATTAATTTTTGTTTATCGATTATATTAGATCTAATTAATTGGTATACGCAACACAAGAACTAGTCAAAGTGACAGACTGCAAAATGATTTAACGTATTACGTATACAAAATGTCATTAAAATACATGTTAATTTTTTTTTGTGTTACATGTTGTTATAAATATAATAAATTGAATACAATACACAAAAATGTAATGTTATGTATGCGTAAAATCAGTTATTTGAATATTCGACTGACGTAATTACAATTTTATGGAAATTTGACTCACTTGGGTCAGTAAATTTTTTTTTAAATTGTTTAACAAGATTTTTCACGATTTTGAAATAAAACGGTCAACATAATATAATGTAACCTTACATTTGATTATCTACATATATTCAATTCATCTTTTTTGCACGGTTTTTTTAAACGGCTATTTTACATAAAACGTATCCCCGAATGAAACAGAATTGCGTGTACATTAAATTATTTTTTTCCTTGCTGCACGAACCAATCATAATTTATTTTTATGCTGCAAGACTGACTAAGCGATCGACTTTTTTTAAAAAAATTGGACTGCATTTTTGATAGAGTATAGGTCCTCGAGCGAGTTAGTGTCAGAGTTTTTTGAGTCTTCTTCGTCTGTGATGTTTTTGTTTATTCGAATTGTTGCCGACAGAAGCGCGTGATCACTGCAAAAGTCGACTGCCCATTTCTATATGATCTATGGATCGATCGTCCAGTTTGTTAGTCAGACAACTCCAAAAAACTTTAATTGGAATTGAGTATACATTTATAAATTTTGAGCGGAAAATTGTAAACGTTCATACGAACTATTTTTTTTAAGCGTTTAAAAATTAAGCTTTTTCATTTTGTTTCAGGCTCGGGGGCTGTGTTGGACATTATATTTCTTGTTTATTTTGGAAGTATCATCAAAACTTCAAGAATCGGCATGGCCATCATCATACAAATATTCCACAGGAGATTCGTCAATATTGGATGCTGAACAGACGATAGAAACACCGGATTTAGATACGTTCTCGCGGAATAGCAGACAAGGAATAAATTCACCGTTTTACGTAAACACTGGCTTTGTGAATGGAGATAAGTTTGTTTACAGGGAGAATGACGTCTTAGAAAGAATCAAAACTGATATAAAGGAAGACCGACTGCGATATGCCAATGAGCAACAAATATCTGACTTAGATGAAGCCGAGAGTAATGTAGTTTTCAAGCCATTGTTCAGGTATCGTTCTCAAGTTGGTCAACGGCGACGAATTTTTAGAGAAAACAATAATAAGTAAACTGATAAAAAACGATTTCATATATGTGCCGCTAGAAAACAAACGTGGTCAACTCCATCATAGATGAAACTCAATAAATCACCTCTTTTCATTATCAGTAAGAACATATTGTGCTATTTCATAATCATGGTTTACATTTAAGCAATATAATAAACCAAGGGTCGGCAACCTTTTTTTGTAAAAGAGCCAAATATTTTTCGTGGGGTTAGTGCGGGCCGCACTTGGGTCATATGTAATTACATTGTAATGTAATGTGTAAACAAATATTTTAATCTAGAGAACCTTGCGGGCCGCAGGTTGCCGACCCCTGTAATAAACAATAAAATAACATTTTTAGTATGGAGAACCACATTTGGTTTTACTTTTGTTTATATTTCTGGATTTCAACAGTTTTGAAATTAGTTCTGTTAAACATGACCAGTGCTGATTAGTACTGCTATTTCTTTTTTACATTTTTTAAACAATTTAGTTGTATATGTTTTATTCACGTTTTATATTATGCTAGTGTATATGTAACTATCATTTGTTCATTGAAATACATTAAGATACTTATTCCAAACAAAGCATTATGTATTATATATACCCGATGGAGATGACTACGATCGAAAAATATCGCAAATTTAATTTTAGAAATTGAAGGAGAAAATGACAATATAACCATGTTTGAAATAAATTAAATGAAAATAAATGAAAACAATATGAGCAGTCATACAAACCAAATAAAAATCTCAAAAAAGTCAGTAACTGGAGATGACCGCGTTTGTTTTGTAACGTCATATATTTTTATCTGAATATGTGCATAGATCAGTATCGAAAAATAAAAATAAAATATTTTAATCAATCTGTGACACTTTGTTTATTAGTCGCATACATTCGTGTGTGTCGATTATGAACTCCGATTAAAAAGTAAATAATTTATATCGTATATTGGATTAAATGTCGTACAAAATATAAATTAAATTGTTATTATGCTTCCACCCATTGGCTCTGAAAAATGTGTTTTTTTTGCAACAATATTTTTCCTCAATCTGTAGTGTAGTTTATTGACTACTAGTGAAGAATCTCGAACAATATGTTAAGCAAGGACATGATGTAAGGTAATTGTTCAGTAACTCTTTTTGGGGACTATAAAAAAACAAGGATGGCATTACGAAAGGATCCTTGGATAGCCAAACGGTCCGTTATTTGAACCCGAGAGGAGTTTGATGAAGTGACATGCAAGGCCGGCTCCACCATACAGACGAAATAGGCAACCGCCAAGGGCGCAAACCATTAGGGGGAAAATAAATGAAGTGTTAAATTTATTTTTATTTACTATAATAATAATAAATAATATTTAGTGCGTTATGTTTTATTTTGATGTTTGTATTTGTTCGTTGTAATTATGTATTGTATTCTATATGATTCGAAAAAGAGAGATTGAGCCACTGAAAAACAAACATTTCACGTAGAAAATTGTTTGCTGAGATACTTCCATAAGGAGCGGATATGAGTTTATAATAAACTATTTATAATGATCCTGATTTTTTTTTCATTATTTCGAAAAAAAAAATGGGACGATTTGTTAAAAAGAGGGCGCACCAATAACTGTTGCCTAGGGCGCCAGATAACCTAGCTCCGGCACTGGTGACAAGCAAATACTACTAACATTAATACTATTGGAAAAAATGAATTAAAATAACGATGGCTTATTCTTGTTAAAACAGTCATAACTCAGATAATAAAACATAATTACAAAGCCTTGTAGGTCATTTTAACAATTCCTTGCAAGCTAGTAACGTAGACTGTAAAATATTAATAGTAGAAAGCATTACAGACATACATCAACTAAAATCAACCTAAATGCCTTTATTATATCGAATCCAATGGCGCTTACGCTGTCAGAATTATACTTCTAGCGGTGGTTATAATTAGTTATTACAATGATAAGGAAGTGTGAAAATTTGAAGTCTATTTCAATATTTAGTACCTCGTTGCACAGGAAAAGTACGCATCAAAATTGTATGCAAGGTCATCGGGTGCTAATTTTCTAATCATGGTCTCAATGCATTGAGTCTACACATTTGTATTTTTAACGCAAGTATTTTTCTCGTTCATGAATACACTATTTACACTTCTTACTGTATAATACAAGCGTTAAGTATTAAATAAGCAATAATTTGGGCAAGTATTATAAACAGTAGTGTAAACATTTTGACCCATTTTTTAGATTACTTTGGCAAATATTATTGTCACCGGTATCTGATTCTATATACAATATCCTTCAAGTATTTTATCAAATATTGATCGAATTGAATACTTGTGATGATATAGTGATGAACTCAAGACAAAATAAATTGGAATATGTCGAAAGCTCATTCAGTTGACTTTTCTGCGAATTTCTAATGATTATTTTTACCATAAAATATAAAACAATTAAGATTATTCCACGTATTGTGCTATAAACTGTGACACGTGTTTTGCCTTTTAGACAATCTTACTTTCACAAATGCTTGTTTAAGTACGAATGAGTTTAATTTTACTATTCTCAAGTCAATGAGGGGATGATAAAAAAAAGCAAACAATAATGATACTACAAATGACAATTACGTTACTAAATGATTAACCAATGAGTTGCATCAATTAGGAAGGGTTAAACCATTGGAAATCAATTTAGCAGTGGCGAACAGCCTGTCCTATTTTAAATATTATTTAATAGTAATTCTTTATTGTTGATACTTTTATTTATTTCTAAAATTGCAAAAGCAATAAATGTATAATTTTGAATTTTCTTTCACTAGGAAAATGAATAAATACAAATAATCCTGGATTAACTAAATACCCAAACTTTTTTATTTCATCAAACATTTAAGTAATGTGAAGACACACTGTCCCGTCCCAAATGGGTTGTGAATGATTCTATAAATGGAAGTCAAGAGGCAAACAGCATACTGCAAGTGTATGTACTTTAAGCCCCGCAACACTCTTTTAAGTGATATTGTAGAAAATCATCTGAAGTACTATCAAATAAATGATCATAAAACGATGTAGAAGAATACTAG
Source organism: Himalopsyche tibetana (assembly GCA_030503985.1). Lineage (NCBI taxonomy): Eukaryota > Metazoa > Arthropoda > Insecta > Trichoptera > Rhyacophilidae > Himalopsyche > Himalopsyche tibetana. The sequence goes on from JAPJYX010000015.1 coordinate 494,630, forward strand.
TAATTTTCTAACATAAACATTACGAAGAAGCTTAGAACAGTCATAGGGAAAAACTGTCATTTTTGACATATTGTAGTAAACTTTATTTGATATACAACATACAATCTTAGGACTTATTGTTGAGAAGTTGAGGAGTTGGGTGGGCAATTAAACTCGATGTTTAAATATCTCTTCATTTCGTAATATAAAAATCTTTATTAAAAAATGGTATCAAAACAATATTCCATAGTTCTATGGATTCAAACCTAAGACGGCAAGGTTATGCTTTGGCCCGTGGCAGTTGTTTTATAAAAAATACTTTTATCTGAATGATAAAGTGTTATATTATATTTAAAAGAAAAAGAAGTACCGTACTTGTCTAAGTTTTTGTTTTCTTTTTGCAGCTAATGCCTTCTGTTTTCTGTAGACAAATAATGGCCGAAAAACTATATTATCTTCAGCCGTTTCTAAGATTTCTTCATCATCAATATTTATAATTGTATATCTTGAACTTGTAGGTGAACTTAGATTTTTTTCCAGTGTGTCTTCTTGAAGATCTACTGTAGTTAAGCCCTCTTCATCACTTTTTCTATTGTTTGAAATTGTCGTTATATTGACTGTATTTAAAAAACTGATTTCCTTATCTTCTATATCTTCTGCGGCAACATCATTTTTAAGTAAAAATGAAGCTAAAAACAATAACAAATTCAGTCTCATAGTTTTTGCCATCTGAAAAAATGAATTAAAAAAAATATTTTTTAAATGTATATTCCAAAAAAAAACACGAATCATCGACCATGACCAACAGAATTTGATAATAATTGAATTATTTTGTTTAGTGAATGGTTATATTATTTAAAATTATTTTGATAAATTTTCTGGTTTCACCACAGTAAGCAAACATTTTATTTTTTTTTATTTATTCCACAAGCAAAGCTTTAATTAATAAGTGAAATTTTATGGTTATATTTTTATCACATTCCAACAAGGTAAATATTCAAAAATGTAGTTTTTTCAACTTTTTCATATAATATAATCAGTTTCGGTTTTACTTTTAGAAAAAGAACAGTTACATATTAATTCATGTAAATAATTTATATTTAATGAGAAGGCAAAATTAAAAAATACACATAATACAGTATATAGTTTTTAATTAATTTAAATTCCTTCCACACTAGACAAAACCGGTCTTTATCATTAAAACATTTTTTACAATTATGCAATGTAAAAAAAATATTACGAACTAAAAATTCACTATAGAATGTTTAATAAAGTAATGTTTGCAAAAGCACCTCACCAAGAGACAATGATTCATTCACTTCGTACTACAAACGAAATTGGTTTGAATGAAAACAGATTTTTTCTTATACTTTATATAAGTTTGGCATTCCCAAAATATACGAGTAATTTGAGGCCGCTGAATGTTTGCTCTCTATAGTAACCACTACGCCTTGAAATAATTAGGATGCTCTTCCAAATGGACTCATTTAGTGAGTGCTAATATTTTTTCTTCAAGCTGCACACAATAGGAGGTCATTTCGTAAATTAATCATTACATCTATAATCTAGCTTTCACTACACTTATTAACAGATTAATCAGACATGTATTTTCTACTTTTCGTTAACCATATTCTCCTCGCCGTCTTCTTGATTTTATCCAAATCTTAAGGCTGCACTAAGCATCTGTATATCTAGGATATTTGTATTCAGCATACATTACCTTAGAATGTATTATTATTTATTATAAAAACCGTATGAAAAGAAAACAAAATATTTCTTACCTCACAAATGTGCCCGATTTTCAATTCATTTCATTAATAGAAAAAGAAAAACCGCACACGTTTGTATTTCTGTTGATTCTTATTTCTTTTTGCTTTCAATTTTCTGTACACAAAGAGTGGACGAAAAGCTATAGTATGCTCAGCAGTATCCATAATTTCACCATCCTGGTCGCCATCATCGATAGCTGGTGGCTTACTTTCCACTATGTTCATATCATCTTCATCATCGTAGTTGGTTATGTTGACTGCATCATCATAATACTCAATGACTGCGACTTTGTTTTGAAAACTGTGCTCAATGTCTTGGGATTTGCCGTGATCGCTCAAACCACCTTCAGTGTTTTTGTTCAATTGGATTCCGTCAACTGCTTTCGTTGTATTTTGGCAATTTCCGGAATATATTGAAAGTAACAATACAACGGTTGCAAATGTTTTGGTGACCTGCAAACAGTACATTATACTATGTTGTTATCGTTTTTTAGAATACTATTTGATTTTTAAGAAAATCTTACTGATTTACAAAACGGAAATCTAAAACAATTGAAAGATAATTGGACGGTAATTGGTAAGTGGACTTTCTGAGAAATGTGTGGATCTTCCTTTGGGCCTACTAAATAATGAAAATCATAGCTGACTATACCGGTTGTGTAATGTAGTGTGACATTTGTATCGTCAGTTTGAACATATCGTGAGGTTTTTTTTAAACAAATTATTAGTCCACTAAGTTTTCGTCAAAAAAAAATGAAAACTAGATATTTAGCAAAGAACTTTTTTTTAATGATTAAATTAATAGTGAATATTTTTTTTACTTCCTTTATACTTTGAGATACATTATTTTGAATATATTTTCAATGCATTGCGAAAAATATGATATACACTTGTAAGCATCAGTTGTTAATTGTCAACAAAGACATATAATACTATCATATCAACTGTGGAAAGGAAAAAAGATGTAACCCACAAATAGCAAATTTTACAGGAGGCACAAAAAACGTGATTTAAAGATTTTTGGCCATACGCAAAATGAGAAATAAAAACTACCTTGAAGTGCACAGAGACTTCTAAGCTGTTGTTTAATTAACATAATCTAATATTAATTTAAGAAATTCTCCAGGAAAAAAAAATCTTCAGTCTATTTCTTGGTTTCAATTTTCACAAGCCCATCTTTTTCCAAACATAAAAGGTAAATTTAGATACTAATTCGGCATTTGCAGCTTACATCCTTTTGATAGAACGTGTATCAAGTTGGTTACATTGCTATTGTCAAAAAAAAGCTGTTTAAAAAAAAGTGGGGGTTACGTCCTTTTCTCTTTCCACAGTCGATATGGTACAAACACTACAAACTACACGCAAGTAAATCTCGTGATTGTATTTATGAATGTAAATATTAAATCACGTATTCAAATAACAAATATAGTACCCTGTTACTTACCATACTTGAAAGCTATTTTTTTGAAATTCAATTTTAGTATCCAAATGTATACAAAAAAACACTTATTTAAACCAAGTGTATGAAACACTGTATATTGCACCTTTTTAAATTTCCCGAATGCGGTCACTTGCCACTAAAACCAAATAAGCTTTGAAGCCAAAAACGCTTTCCTAAATTTATATAACCTCAAGGTACCGGAAAATATTTCAAGAATTTTTGTGAATATTTTCGCTTATTTGTTCTCAACAGTAATAACAAAGACGGTCATGGATTAATTAGGATGCAGGTACACAATTTTAGTAGAAACATTTTGAGCATCTCGCCGCCCGTAAAGGTGCTAATATTTTTTAATATGATGTGTCATTGAAATACTGTTTTGTGTACTCAAATATCGAAAAGAAGATCTCCGGTGGATGGCGTGTGTTATTACACGTATGAAATAATATATATATATTTAGTTATATTAATTTATTAAAGAGCTTAACTCAACAAAAGTTTAAGAAATACTCATTACTTAGTCGTTAAACTTATTTTTTTGGAGACAGTGAGAATATGGCGAAGACAAGATTATCAGTTAGCTAATTGATCTTTCTATAACCCTCATTAAGATTAGGATGAGTAAGAGAGAATTCAGACATTGCAGACAACAATATCTTCAAAAAATGCCATAAAACGATTTAAAAAATAATTTATGAAACTTTTCGTATTGGTTTCGGGCCAGTAAATTTTTTCAATTGAAGCCAAATAAACAAACACCCGGCTCAAATCACGCTAAAAATAATCTATAAATTATGTAGATTATTTCAATGCTATAAATTATTTATAGTTTATTTCAGGGTTGTGGAGTCGTAAAAAAAAGACTACTACGACTCCAACTCCAATTTTAAAATAATTAACGACTCCGACTCCAACTTGGAGGAAATTTCCTAATAATTTCATTTTAACTTATATATATATTTATATATCGATATTGGAAAGAAAAAAGGACTTTACTTACAGTTTTTTCAAAATAGGTTTTTTCCGATAATCACAATGTATCAAACACGTTATATAAAAAGGATGCTAGCTGCAAATGCTGAATTAGTATCTAAATTTAGCTTTAAGTTTGAAAAAGATGACCTTCTATAAAATTAAAACCAAGAAAAAAGACTGAAATAAAAGTTTTTTCAGGACAATTTATTTTATTAATACTAGATTATTTCAATTAAACACCAGCTTAGAAGTCTCCATGCACTTCAAAGTTGTGTATAATTCATAATTTGCATATGGCCCAAAATCATCAAAACACGTTTTTTTCATCTCCTGTAAAATTTGATATGTGTGGTTTACGTCCTTTTTCTTTTCCAATTTCGATATGTAGATTATTTCAACGTTGTTAAGTGTGTATAGATTATTTCAACAAAATTAAAAATTATGTAGAAAATTGTTCAACCAAAGTGTAATAAATCATTTTAAATAGCTTCTTCCTCAACGATTGTTCAACATATGTACATGTAATTTTAAATAAAATGTAAGCTTTTATTCAGATTGTAAAATGAAAAAAAAAGATATCAGAAGAAATAATGTTCAGGTAAATTGCAAGTAAAAATTTTCACAATTTTGCCAGATGTAATAGATAAAAAAACACCTTCCAAAGCTTTCCTTTTGTTATATTTAATAATAAGTAATATTATACTATTGACAAGATCCGATGACAGATATTACACACGATTTTTGAACATCACTACTTTTTCACTTAAAAATCAAGTTTTTCAATTAGCAATTGTATTTTTCTCATTTGTAAATATATTCTAGAAATTTCCCTGCATACATGGATCTCAAAATAGAAATGACTCAATGCAAAATAATAATTCAATTTATGTTTGATTCACCTAACACACACGAATTAGCATGCGCTTCTTTTGTTTTTTTGCCGCTACGATTCTGCCATCTTGATTCACGCTTACTATTATATTATTGCTTTCGGCAACTTCCATATCATCATTAACAGCTTTTGCCCATGTTTCATTATTAATTATACCAACATTCTTCTTTTCTTCATCGCGAACCTTATACTCTCCGTTATTATGTTTGCCTGCTATTGTTTGATGTTTGGCCAGGAAAACATTTTGTTTTTCGTTGTCGATTAAATTTAAAATAAGAACGCTTCCTTTTTCTTCGATTGGGTTTTGAAATGAAAATGGTATTCCAGTTGCCACAAGGAAAAATAAAACTGGCTTAAATGTCTGAAATAAATGATACAATATTAATTAAATATACATTTTTTCCGGTCATGACCGCTCTCACTGTAGACGGAAGAGCATTATATGGAGTCGTCATGGAATTTATCTTAAGAGCATTTTTTTTTGTGAGGACAAGCTGTAACTTTGTTGTTTAATCCCTCTTTATCAAAGAGAAAACTAATAAAAAAATTGAGCTAGAATAGTACTAGTAGTTAGAAAATCACTTTTGATTGCCCCGTTAGGATCGGATAGGGGGAGAAATTTAAAACATCACAGACATCCATGCCTTCGGACAGAAATCCATAAACCGATGAAAAAAATATGTTTTTACCAGGTTTCGAGCACGTAACCACCTCAACTGAGACCAACGGCATTGACCACTCGGCCACGGCTATTTTAAAAGTAGACTTCTACAATTCTCAATATTTCTTTAATGTGCTGTTCAAGAACATATATCAAATAGTGATTGAACTTGCTTTGACTCTGCAGAACTTCATTAAAACACAGACAACAATTTATATAGTTATGTGGGAATTTCAAATGATATTTATTTCAAGGCACCAGATATGATTTTAATAATACCTTTATTGACTGAGACGTTATCAACGATTATTTTCTATTTAATCAATTGAAATTACAGTCATATGCGTTTTAATAACTTATTTTTTTAACTGACAAAAAGCAGTAAATATAATTAAAATAAATAATAGTGGATTGTAACACTCATGTAACTAATCTTATGTAACACGTGATTGAGGGTTTTAAATAAATAAATACAAATAGATCATGTTAACTTACCATTTTGTTAGACAATATTTTGTTGAAAAGATTTTGATATTAAGTTGAAAAATGGTGGTTATTTTTTGCATTTATTTAAAAAATGAATTGATTAAGAGATTTCGAAGTTTTATACGTTTTAAAGAGTAAACGTGTGGAAAAACATGTACGTTAAGTGGGAAATAATATTTGGTCATCTTGTTAAATGCCAAAGATCATTGGTCGAAAGACTTTTTAACATCGCATAAAATTAGTCACTTTTTAAGTGTGATAATTATCAATCAAAATATTATTGATTTACGAATTCTTCGATTTCGTAACCGTGTCAATTAATATGAAGTCCATGTGTACTTTCTGGGACACACGATACCTCCGTAGTCTATTTACGTAGTTATTAGAGATTTTTTCCTGCTTGACTAAGAATTTTGTAATATATAATAATACTATTAAATATATTATAATAATAATGATGCAACCAATTTTCAATCGATTTATTGAATTCTGTTCAATGACACGAGTGTTTGTGATGTTTGAAAATACTCTAAAATAACCGGGCGTAGGGATAGCGATTAGTTTACTATTAGTTCTGTAATAGCCATATCTTTCTTTTCTAACTGTATTTTTTAAGTAACATACTGTTCTCGTAGGAAAACGTCTGTTGAGATACCTCCATTAGAAGGCTATATACTACACAATGGAAACTCTTCCAAGAATTTCCGAATCCAAAAAAATTGCCCGTGGCCCCTCTCGACTGTGCTGTGGCTACCCTAATAAAAAATTAGGCTCTGTGGCCCCATTAGAACACGCTATGGCCCCTTGGGGGATCACAGAGCTCCCCGTTGAGAAATCCTAATTTAGAGTTACATCAAATCCCTCAAATCAAAATTATTATGTTTGATAATTTGTATTCACTAGTTTTAAAAATCATTCATAAAAGTAGTCAATTCAAAAATCATTTTACAATACATTATTAGCATACCGAAAATCTTAAGAATAATGTGTGCGAAAAAAAGGCCGAGTTTATGGTGCATGAAATATTTTTTTTATTAAGTACGCTAAAAAAAGATTAAATGGTATTGTTTTCGAAGCGATTTTAATTCTGCAAATTAAATAAACGAAATTTGCAAAACGTGCCTTGCTCCAAATCTAGTTCAAAGCAGTTAACAAATTAAATATTTTTTTTTAACAAATACGGTGATCAATTATCGAATAAGCTATGTCTTCCATATCTATACAAATCAGAGTAAATGAAACGATATTTGTTTTAAAAATATTATTTATTTTACTCGTAACATAACAGTGGTGTACAATTTTATGTATTCATATAAAATTAAATGAAAATATAAAAAAATATGTATATAATAATATGACATAGCCACAACAATACAGCATAATATCCATATCAATATGATATTATAATGTATACTCTACAAAGAAAATTATTTTTAAAATTCTATTTAATTTTTAAAATAATAACTAATCTATACAATATTATACATTTCACTAAAAAAAAACATAGCAATGAGATAACGCCGTGTAAATATTGCCGTGTGAAAAAAGCTTAAGTTAATTAATTAGCTTAATCATAATGAAGAAATCATCGATTCAAATAATGACAAAGCCGTTACTAAAAAAAACTCTTTTTTTATTATCATGCAAAGAAAACTGTATTTTAATGGCTATTTATTATATATGAAGATTAAGAAACAGTTTAGAAATTGTTTTAAAACATTAAATGATTTTCACGTTTTTGTCAACAATAAACTTCAATAAGATTTTGTCTTTCCTATTGCAAGCAATATAGGAATTTATTGTCACTTTTTACTTTAGATTAATTATTATTTGTTATCAAGCTCTTAATAACAGTATTAAATATTTTATTTAAATTAGTTTTTGCTTATTTTAATAGTTAAAACATAAAAAAAAGAGAGGCAATGCGAGTGTTAGCAGATTTTTACAATCCAGCATATAATTATCCGTGAAACGCTGGCGAGGCTTTGAACTTATTCTTCCTATGAAGACTACTGACAAATGAGTAGTCCACCACTTTTTCACTTCCGTCCAACAAGGAATCATCAAACTCATCAGAACCATCGCCACCAGCTTGCCTTTTCGTAATATCGTGTTGTGGCTTTTCGGTTATGAAAGTTGGTTCGAGATATTTGAGTAGGTAGTTTAATCTTTTTTCATTATAGTTTTTCACTTTATTTACTTCATTCAGTTTTAAAACTTTTTTGCTCAATAATAAATGTATATTTTCATTTGCAGGATTTTCTTTCTGTGCCTCAATTTCCATTTCATCTTTTGTGGTGGTTATTTCATCATATATCTCCTGACCTAGCGGTGTTTGTAGAGAAATCACTACATGCGACAATATTAACATACATAACAATGCACTCATCTTTAAATAGTTGTTCTTTTAACATAAACAATATAAACTATACGTTTGTTTAACTTATGGTTTTGTTGTAAAAACGACACTATCGATAATTATATGATTTAAATAACTGATAATCGATTATGTATTATGTACTGTTTGAATTAATATTCACACCGAATGACATTTTTTTTATAAAATTCAACTGCAATAGAGAGTAATGATTCAAAATTCCTGTACACTAGGTTTTATATAGTGTTGAGGCCCTCTAAAAAATATTCTTAACATTTACTCACGTTTTCTAAAAATATTTTATGTTTGCAGATAAAATTAAATTATAATGAATGTCGTTTACTTCAGCCAAACAAGTTGTCAGTGTCCACATAAATTTTTGAACACGGCAGGTAAAACCGTGTTGATCGAATCAATTATACCTTCCTTTGAAAAGGCGCAAGTTTGTTAGTTTTAACAGCTTTTTGACAATATTTTACCGGTGTTCAAATACTACAAAACTCTGATTTAACCGAACAATATATTATAATAATTTGATGATTCAATATTGTTGATTTTTACCCACTGCTTTCTTATACGTAAAACTAGATAGCGAATTAGTTTTTAAATATCAGTTGAATAACATTGTTGTGTTGGCTAAAGTGTCATCGAGCTTCTATATAATAAACTTTGACAAATAAAGACCTTTAAAGTTTTTTTTTTGTAGTAAATGGTCAAAAACTGTTATATTTCATCATTCATACCTATCATCTCTGCAACCATTTTGTTTTTCGACCATCTAGACCGGAGTAGAACAGGAATTGAGTGGCCATTGATTTTACTTCATAAAACAGATTTATATTCTTCTTAAACGTAACGTACCCATTAGAGCAGTGATTTCCATTTGAAAAAATATATCTTCGCACCTCCCCATCCTTTATTTCATAAAGTAATAAAAACACGTTTTAAAGGGTAAATCAATATTTTAAGTCCACGCCTGCCCAGGGAGGCGCGCCTACCACTTTGGAAATCGCTTCATTAGAGCATCTTTTCTCCGACCAAACTTTTTGTGATATCGAATTTCGGGATTGAACATTCACCATAAAATCGTATATAAAATTGGGATTGAGAAATTTTTGATCGGTGATTTTGAAATCCTGGGATTTTTAAAAATATATATTTTAGTCGATTTCAAAAACCCAGAAATTTCCAAAGTGAAAAGACGCGATACCTTTTTTTAACTCTTACAAGATTTCCAAATTCAAAAACCCGGAAATTTGTGGAATTGCCAAAATGAAAAAAAATGCGACCTTTGCTTATTTATTTTATAGCCCTCGCGCAGCCTCTCAATTTTTCTCAATCTCAAAATTTTGGGATCACAAAATTGGACAAGAGCCCGGAATTTCGGGATTGGAGGCCCTAGTAGCCACATACGCTTGTCGCCACGATATAAACTATTGTCTAGTATGCTCATGTTTCTCGAAAAGCTCGCAGTAGATACAAATGCAATTTTTTTCATTAAGTTTTCCAATTCATAAATGGTTGTCTTTTATTAATATTTACAGATATTAATGATTCGGTTTAAAATTAAAACTGATTCTCAAAAAATCAACCGTGTGATTTGAAATATAGGATATAAAAAACAGTAAAAAAACAAAATGGCTATTCATTAAAACAGGAAAAAAAACTTTGGCGGTAAATTGTTAACTCTTATAAAGCTCTGCTCCGAAAGATATATATGTATATATAATTTCTGGCCACTCTCTCAAAGAATGTAATTATTTGTAACACGATCATGGTTTGAACAATTATGAAAAACGTCAACACACAATACCGTGAAATTAAGTGACATTTAACAAAAATTATCAACTATTTACGCTATAAAATTTATCATACTATCACTTATTGTAAGAAGTTGGTTTTGATCTTGGAATAAAAAATGAATTATGATTTTCAAGAGTATGGATTTGATTGAAAGAGCCACTGCAAAGATTTTTTTATGTATTTACTTCAACACCAATTTCTTAAATTTATTGTAGTGTCATATCGGAAATAGCATATTCATTTGATTTGGCTTGATGTTCTTCTGGATCCAGTGGAATGTTAGACATATATGAGGAGAAATTTTATGGCATTCTTTTTATGAAAATGCTACTTGGTAGAAATTCGCTTTATTTATCAATTTCTATCACCATGTCCTATAGTCCTATACTGTCATCTTTTGTGGTGACGATTTTCTATAATATATTAATTTGTCAGTTTCGATTGCCTAGTACATATGTGTTTTGAACTGATACTAATATACTTATGTAAATGAACCGGTTTAGATGTAGAAATAAAAGAATACTTAGCAAACAATAACAGTTCTTTATAAAATGCAATTAGCCTTGCATGAAAATATAGTGGAATATTTATTTGTAATGATGAATTATTTACCTAATCGATAAATGATGCGAAAATATTAGGTGTGAAATTATAATACTTTTGTTTGACTCATTAGCTGTGTAAATGTGATGGAATGACTACAATGGAACAGTATGAAAGACTATGTGGATACCAATGGCGATTTGAAGCATTCAAAATTTTGAGAAAAAAGGTCCCGGAACGCCGTTCCGGGAATGGGAGAAAAGCACTGATTTAATGAAAATAAGTACTGCATTAAATCATATTAATTAATTGAATTATTTGTTAGAAACAAAACAACAGACTTACTCAACAAAAAAAAAGATTTCGCAGCTTTTCTCTTTATTAATAATTATTTTGAATGTTCACCAATTAATCGGCAAACCCCATCGTTTTGTAGAGTGCGGTCGCTGATCGCCGAATTAAAAATGATACTCGATTAATCGCTTTATTATTTTCTGTAGCACTTTATATATATAAAACCAGAATATATTTATCTAAATAATTTATGGTCACTTGTATAATACATTGAATTATTAATCGTATCGTTTGGACTGCCGTTAGTGTTATCAAATCAAAATTACTTAAGAAATAGTACTACAGCTGTACAAATGACCAAATCGACAAAAATTGTCGAGTAAATATCTAAGAATCTTTATTTGTCATTCTTTCGTGGAAATACACTAATTAAATGTGATTTCTCAAAATTAATTACCAAAACAAGAACGAATAGTTATAATTTTATGCCCAGCATGTCCAGATGGTAAGATTGTTATGTGTTTAAATTATTTGCAAGATTGATATAATTAAAACATCTATTTTCGGTTATTATATCACCTTATGTTTAAAATTTGTAATTTTAATAAATGATAATACTTTCGACAAAGACATTTCTAATAACCAGTAGCAAATTTTGCATCGCATTTCGAGTTAAAACCAATTCGTGGTAAATCAATTTGCCACTGCAAACTCGGATCACGAGATTTCTTGTTTATGCAACTTAATATACATCCTAATTATTTAAACAATCAAAGGATTCATATAAATACTTTGAAAACATTTAAAACATGAACATTGTCTTCTTTACTACAGTTGTCTGGGTTATTAGATTTGTTAAGTGAAATCAAAATAATCTGTTTTCACAAATAAAGTGTTAAAGTTAAAAACTGTGAAAAGGTTTTGTTTTTAAAATGATTACATCGTGTAATTTTGTTTTTGTGACAACTCTACTGACGTTGTCTCAAATGGGGAATACTTTACCGTTACACGGAGAAAGTCAAACACACCCAGTCATTCCTGGCCCAATCGACATAAGTCTTCAGCACCAACAGCACATTTCTCCAGCTGTATTCCAAGAACACCAATCTTCACCGAGTACGAAATACTTTCACGTGAATGATGAGAATCAGAAGCAAGTTCCTGTACATGTTTCTTCAATTGATGTTACCTCGGAATCTACAATTCATGAAGTTCAAAAAGAGGATTTACCACCAGTAAAGTTACCAGAAAACAACAAACATAGCCATCTAAACCGTGATGTGTTTTTGACGCATACAGCTGGTGAACAAAACGACCATAAAGTTGAACATGCTGATTCAAAAGACGATAAACACGATGTACAAGTTGAAGAACCGGAGAAGCCAGTTGCTCCTCATCATCACAGTATTAAGACGAGAGAAGCCGTAGATGTCCTTGAAAGTGACCTTTTACCATCAAATTATGATGCGCAAGAAATCTCTCCATTCGAAAGTTCGTTGGAAGGAAGAAACAGAAGGATTAAGGTCCTTCCTGGTTTCTTGGGTTAAGCGTGGTAGATTTATTGATTATATTTATTGAAGAAAATTAAACAAACTTATTTAATTCTTTTCTGTACATATCTTAAGCTTTGTATAAAATGTTTTTAAAATGTATATATAATATTTTGAATTGAAATTTCAATGTTTGTTAGATTTATTTACTAATGCTTTTTTTAAGAAAATAAATTTTAAAAAAATTACTGACAATCCGTTTTTTGTATTTTTAGATAACGTTTTATGACGAAGTACCTAGATCACTATTTAGGTCAACTTTTTTACTGTCAACACTTGTTGGAAAACATAATATTCAAAGAATAAAACACTCATTATTCCAACATTACTATAGCTTAGGACGACTGGTGTTATCCAATCAAAGCAATTAGCAGAAGTCAGGGAAGCATACGGTTCAATACGGTTCAAATAGTCGTCATCAATTTTTTATGAATAATGATGATGATGCTGCTACCCAATTACCCTACTTAGCTATATCGAAGTGTATCCATAATTTAAGATTTCGACTGAAGTTGCTTGGTGGAATTTCAATATTAAATTTGAATCGTTCAAATGATATACATTCACACAAATTTTAAATGTACAAACATTTGTATGAATGTACATGATTTGAACGATTCAAATTTAGTATCCATAATTGTCTACAAGACCTCTTCGAGATTTAGGAGGCATAATACGACGCATTGCAAATCTAAAAGTCGTTTGGTTGGGGTAATGAATCTCTCAAATGCTAGTCTGTTTCTATCATAAAGCCTTAGAGTCTTAATTATTTTAATTAAGGGTTCTCAAGCAGTAAGTCGTATAGAAAATTTTGTCGATCTCAATTATGATTGTTTAAATAAATAAATAAAAAAACAGCATGAAGATTTAATTTAAAATTTCGACTGAAGGTGCTTGGTGGAATTTCAATATTAAATTTGAATCGTTCTACTATGTACATTCTCACAGATTTTTTAGAACATATGGCAGCCTTTAGATTGAAAAAAGACACGTCTACTTTTGCTAATCACTTGATTTCGGAAGGACACGTGTTCAATCAGGAACAAGGGATAAAAATGTTACACCCAAATACGGACAGTCATAAGCTCTTTTTCCAGGAAATTTTGGAAATAAATAGAACACAACTGCATAGTCTTCCGATTTTAAATGAAATATTAAACCTTCCGGGATCTCCACTTCTATACCCTATATAATCATAAAATCATATAATCATAAAACCTTTGCCGACAAACAAATAAATATAATCTTTGAAATTACTTACTACTCAAATCTGTTGGAATTATCATGAGCTTATCCTTTTCGCCAGCAATGGCTTTGGATTCAGTGATGCATTTATTTCTTATATAAACACGAAACTTTCATTTACTAAGCGTCATTTCAAGTTCATCCGTGCACTTGAACGCCTGACGATGTCGAAAGGCAAAACCCGGGTCGTTAGTGACAAAATCTGTGAGAATGTACATAGTTTGAACGATTCAAATTAAGCATGAAGATTTTTTAGCAATACGAGATTTTTTTATTACTAGTCAATTCATATTTCTTGAGTAAATCTACTCGAAAATATAATATCAACAATATGTTGTTTTCCGTTTTAAAATAAACACTTTTATCTTTTTATGAGAGACTTATTCAAAGCCGTAAAAATTTAATTAGATGAAAAGAAGCTTCTAACCTAAAAAATCTTTGGAACCTTTGGATTAGATAGATAATTGTAAAATAGTAATTTAAGTAAAATATACTATTTTGATAAGATATATCAGAAAGACTATTTTGTTAACATTATTTAAACAAATATCATTTGAACTAGTGGGTTAACTACACGCTGTTGGAAGGCTAGAAAGAAATATAAAGACATCACAAATACCCATGCTTTCGAGCAGAAATCGATCGAGCTATTCGTACCGTGACTCAGAGCACGTGATATCCGTCACGAAAGCCAACAACGTTGACCACTACGCCGCCAAGGACCCGGCATTAGCACTTACCTTTTGCTGTCCATAACTTACATCGATTGTCGAATTTCCCTTCGCAAGTGGATGATTATTTTCCGTTTGATATAGCATACACTGTAGTGGAACTAGTTTAATTGAAAATCACAGTTTTTTTTAAGAGATATATATTTACATAATATTACTTCTTAGTAAATGCATTTTTTATAATTAATTTATTCTCTAATTTATTATATGTTATTAATTGGTATAAAATACTTTAATGGCCCGCAGGAGACATACGTATAATTTATACAAATACGAAATCAAATTGATTTATAACGAGAGATTTTTTATACGATTTATGAAAGTGTTATAACAATACAATTACGTTTTTCTTTTTAACGCAACCTTTCTGTGGGGACCTAAGGCATCTGTCATGTAAATATTCTTTGTAAATATTATAAATTAATTTGTACAATTATTATAAATACTTCGAAATATATCTTATGCATTAAAAATAAAAATAAATGTTTTGAAAAACTTTTTGACATTTTAAGCAAGTGATGTTCTTATTATAATATAATAAGAACATCGCTTGCTTTATACATTATACATAGCTTGATATTATACATAGTTTCAAGAGTAAAAAATATGCTTTTAATACAGTGGAACCTCTCATAACGAGTAATTCGGATAACGAGAAAAACAGATTATGAGAAAAATGCTCCCTTAACGAGTGACGCAGAGCTTTGCAAAGATCACTTTCACATCGTTGCTTGCTTCAAGATGATTGACAAGGCGTGAGAAGGGGTTACCAAGAGGACCCTTACTTCTGTCTGGAAAAAGGTTTTAGCCAGAGAGCGTTGTAGAATGGCGCAATAAGAGAAACGCTGAAAGCATGGGAAACTGTTGCATCGTACATTGAGAAGCATCTTTCTGATAAGAAGGTGGCTATGCGTTTTACAAATTTGTTCAATGATAATGCTGTCACATTTTCAGCAAATTTTAAAGCGTCGGCAAAAACAAATGTATCTAGACAGCTTTCTAGTAAAAAAGAATTATTTATTTGTCATAAATAATAAACTAGTCAATTTTTATATCGTTTTTTGCAAATCTGAATAGCATTCTAGGTTGCTACGCTCCTTGAAAAATTATAAGTATGTAATTTTATTTTTATATAAATACGTTAAAAATATAAAAAATGATTTTTTTCGGCATGGAACGCATTATTGTATTCTACGTTGTTTTAATGGGAAGAATTGTTTCGCTTAACGGGTGTTTCACATAACGAGTAAGATTCTGGAACGAATTAAACTCGTTATGAGAGGTTCCACTGTATTGATGGAAAGTGGATTGAATTTTACATGAAATATTTTTTGTATCCATGCAAACATTTTATTAATAAAATTGTTTTTTGTTGAGGTAGAGTCAGAATAATATGTTCTGAATGTGAATCAATTTTTAAGCATTATGTAAATGAGTCACCTATTTCCAAAACTAAACTTGTCCATTTTCATGTTTTAAGACATAACTACAACATAACATGTAGAGAACCGTTATATTGACATTAAAGTAAAATTTTCTTGTACCAAATTGAAGAATATTTTATCTATTTCAATTTTATTCACTAAAATATGGTTTTTTTAAAATGCGAAGTGTTCTCAACGCGTTTTTTTGTAAGTGTTTACAAAATTATGAAAATGAACAAGTTAGTTAGTTTTGGAAATGGGCGACACAAATGGATAATTAAAAACAAATTTAGATATCTACAAATTAAAATGTAATACAATATAACTTAAACTATTGGACGGACTATGATATTTTACTTTGCTTAATACAAAAGTAAACCTAATCTTAAATATAAATTTAAACAATTTACGTGACACTTTAATTGATTTCTCAATAATTTAGGGGACATAACATTCTTTAATAATATCCTTAATTCTGATAAAAGGCTCACATTGCAATGGCCAAATTATAATTATACCCAAATAAATTTTACATCAAGTATTTTAATTAATATTAAATTTAATTATAGTACAGTGCATATCTTTCACTGTAGTATCACTGTAAAATTTTACAATAAACTTTAATTTTTTATTCAGTTCGGAAAAAGGCAAGAATATGTCAAATTCAAATTTAAAAGTCAGTCAAAATTTGTTTCCAAAGCAGAGATTTTTAATAAATTTTGATTAAAAAAAGGTATGGATAAATATATAATATCTTATTTTAGGGCCGTTAGTTGTTATCGTTATAAACATTCTTTATGATATCAATTCTTTTAACAAAAAAATGTATGTTATGAACTTTGATTGCAAACAAAAACATATTGTTTGAGTTTTATCTAACAATTACGTAACGTTTATGATAAAAAAATAAATGGGACACTGTAGAAATATACGTTAGTAACATAATATTTTGATCCGTAAAAAAATGATAGCAAACATAAATATTTTGTTTTCTTTTAAATAGGTCAAAAACAATTGAATGAATAAATATGTTTTTAGTTACTGTTACATAAAAAAATAAATTATTTGTATTTACTAAATAAAATAAATTAACCTTATTGCAAATTTAATATTACGATTAAAATTGTCATGAAAGTATATGTTAATATTCGTAAAGCTAAATAATATTAATTGACTTTTTAAAAATCGTAAGGAAATCAAATTGTTAATATTCATTCATTCATAATTGAATTAATAATAACTAAGTTTAAGATAATAAATTGTCCCGATATACGATCAATGGAATTGGATTCCTTTTATAATACTAGATATATCGCAAAATCTAACTGTTTTTCTTTAAAATTTAAATCTATATTTGATTCAAAGATTTTGAAGTGATTTGTTAACTTTATAGTTGTTCGGTAGTATTTGCATTTTAAAGCAAGACAATATTTAATCTAAGAAAACTTTGTTATTCCACTTTTATAATAACAGAGTGGAATAACAAACTTATCGAATTTAGTTGTATTTTCAGAATGAACATCCAAAAAGTTGCCTCCGTATCTATCGAAGGTATAAAAGAAAATCATTCATTCATCTAATTAAATAAATAATGTTTTCAACGGGCACAAGCAAACTGGTATAAAAATAGTAACTTATAAATTAAGCAAACTAAATATGTCACACTTAATACTTAACTTTTTTACTGTATCTCAATCACGTCGCGTAGCAGATGATCTGTAATACGATGGATATCCAGAACCCCCTGAAGTATAGTAAGGGTTTACATTCGACATTGGATAGTATTGTCCTGAAGCCTTGTCATATACAAGAATAGGTGGAGGATTTGGGCGGGAAGCTGATGGGTGTGGCGCAGAAGCGGAAGCTCCAACGTGACCGGAACCGTTAGGATTAACTGAGATGTTTCCGTTGCGATCGCGATATACGCGCCGTTTTTCAACGCTCTGTTTCTTGTATTTGAACAGCGGTCTAAACACAATGGTATCCGCGGTATCCATCATGTCGTCGTCTGGAGATACAGCCTCATCGTCAGTTGTCAGAGGATCTTCACTCAAATCTGAACCCAACGGTAACTCGCCGCCCAAGGTTTCGTCATTGATATCGTTAAGGTTTTCATCAGCTGTAATTACTGCTGGAGCTGAATATTTTGGCAGCGGTTGCATGTCTGGAAGAGGGTCATCTAAGTCGTTTGATGGTTCTATGTCTCCATATCCAAGGTCTTTTGTTGGTCTGCATTGGATGTTTACCAATAAGCAAGACTGTAGTAAAGTTATCTGTAGACAAATTAATGATTGATTATTGAAGTATTATATTTCTGAATAATATTACAATATATACATATATGTACCATTATCTTTGCGCCGTTGAAGATGTTTTAATATATTTATTTTAATTTAATTATCCGTTTCCGTCCCCAATATGGAGCATATGGCTTCCTAATGGAAGTATCTCAACAGTACTTTTTTCTACGAGAAAAGTTTGCTTCTCAGTCGCTCAACCACTGAAGTGAGTAGTAGAGATAGAAGGGTAAGGCTAGAACAGGACTAGTGGTCAGCTAAAAGCTTTCGCTGCACCCGGTTATTGAAGGATCGGAAGGGTGGGAGGGAGTTTATAGAATATTGAGTGAAAAATATTGCCGTAAAGTAAAGATTTTTAAATATTGTGTATTTAAAAAAAACAATTGCTGCATTACAAAAATAGCATTGATCACTTTTAAGGTGTTCACTGTCAATACTTCGTGAAAAGGCATTATAATAAAAATCTTTTATTATTTTTGTTTTTTAAAATAGCATTATAAAAGACGTGATAAATTAAATATTAGAAAATGAAAACTTTGATTTATCTTTGTCGCGAAGTTTTTTTCTACCAATAATTAAAAATATGGATATCGACTGTGGAAAGGAAAGAGGACGCAACCCACATTGTACAGGAGGCGCAAAAAACGTGTTTTGATGATTTTGGGCCATATGCAAATTATGAATTATACACAACCTTCAAGTGCACGGAGACTTCTAAACTGGCGTTTAATTGACATAATCTAATATTAATTAAAGAAATTGACTAGGAAAAACCTTCATTTCAGTCTTTTTTCTTGGTTTTTATTTATTAAAAGGTCCTCTTTTTCAAACTTAAAGCTAAATTTAGATACTAATTCAGCATTTGCAGCTTGCATCCTTTTGATAGAACGTGTATCAAATTTGATACATTGTGATTATTGAAAAAAACTTGTTTTGAAAAAACTGTGGGTTACGTCCTTTTCCTTTCCACAGTCGATATTATAAGAAAAATACAATACAATATGCATATTTTAATGCATACGATGGTGAAATAATTAGGAGATTTAGTATTAGAAAATATATTAGGTAAATTAGCAGAGTTGCAATCATTATTGTGTACTTTCTAATGGGACATAAATGACAAAGCTTAATATGAAATATATACCGAATATCGTAAATCAATTTCAACGATACATATCGAGATCGTTATAAATGAATCTCAAATGTATTTCTGTATCTCATTCATAACATGCAAAGTGCACGAAGCTTTTTTGCGATTGCTTTTATGTATTTATAATATTGTCGATTTTTTTCAATCAAACAGTGACAACTAAATTCGAATATTATTTTGATGATACGAGATTGAGTAATAACAGTAATAGAATACTCTTCAACTTTAATCTAAGATGCAGGCACATCTAATGAGTATCATAAATAATTCTGGTGAGAATTTGTATACACATAAGATATACATATTAAATACAGCACACTATATTACCCTAATGTAAAAAGTTTTATTTGAAATTTCATTTACAATATAATATTTTAAATTAATAAGATAAAAAAAAAATATTACACTATTTTAGTTCTACAAATATTATTTTATATATGGTTGAACTAGAACTATTATAGAAGGTAAAACTAATTCTGATTAAATAAACCGAAATAGCTGTCAACCATTTGTATAATAATAATTGCAGAACTAAAATAGTTTGATATTTGTTCACCCTATTAAAATAGATTTCTACCAATTAAATGCCAATTCAATTAAAAGTATTTAAAATTATCTATTGGTGAAAATCGGTATGTTTAATTCGTGTGAAAAAGTGTGAAAAAAAGTGTTCAAAGTAATAATATTTACGAGACGAAAAACAATTGTTTGATATTTATTATTATAAAAACTATAAATAATGAAGGAATAGTGTTTTGCTATTGACAATTAGAAAAAAAAAATTTAAAAACAACTTACTTTATCTTCATTAAGATTAACAGAAAACAACAGCATGTTTTATGGTAATTAAAAGATTTTAATAATAATAAAAAAACACTATTTAAATATCAATAATAATTCTTTAAAACTAGCCACACTAGTGATATTTAAATGATATTTAAAACAGATCTTACCAAAAAGATGCTCTGAAATTTCCCCATGTTCACTGATTGACTTCTGTTTGTGTTCTAATATTTAATTCATAAACGTTGATTAAAATCGTATTATGTTTAAAATCCACGGAACAGGTGACAAAACGACAGGAAACCACACTAACCACGATGCCTTATAATCTTATCAACAAATAACTATGAATAATCACTTTGATCCACAAAATATGAGTAATTTCCTTAGGAGATATATTTTTTACGCAAACTTTCTGTTTGAAAGACAAGTGCAGTGTACAAACTGACCTTCGAACGTGTTTGCAATGATATTTATAAGAAGTTTATACATCCGGTCGGAGCTTAAAAAATGCGCGGTGATTTTTCACCATAAGTGTGTGAAAAAAACCTTGCTGAAGATGCGTCTAGAAGCATTGTTTGTCGATGGTCAATACTCAATACTAGGTACTGATCACAGGTGGAGCTGGAATTCGACGCGAGTTTGTTGTTTTCCCAAGAAAATTCTTTTACTCAATTTGTTTTTGATGTACACAATAATTGAGAGTATTTCTAGCAAACCTGGCTCAATCGAAAGTTGTTAAAACATGAACCATGGCTGAATTTTTTTAAATCCAGGTCCACTCCCAATGGAGGTATCTTAAAAGATGTTTTTCTACGAGAACTGTTTGTTACTCAGTCGCTCAGCCTTACTTTTTTCAAAGTGAGTAGTAGAGACAGAAGGATAAGACTAGAACAGGACTAGTGGTTGGCTAATCGCTATTGCTACACCCAGTTATTAAAGGATCAGAAGGATGGGAGGAGAGGAAATGATGTGAATTGACATCACAAACACCTAGTCTTAGATCACAGCTTTGAATTGAGTCGCCTGTGGCCCAGTTGGTTAGAGCTTTCTCTACCGATCACGCTGGTCTGGGTTCGATTCCCGGTCAGATCACAGTGAATTTGAATGTAATTTAGTGGATAAAAATATTTTTTAAAAGTATTTTTAGAAATCATTCTCAAACATAGCTTGACAACATCCAAAATACTATTCCAAAGTAATGTAAGACTAAAAATACTTTTAAAATGTACATTATTTTTCAAAATGAAATTCAAGTTTCATTTTTTAACCATTTTGGAATAATTAATAAAAACACAATAATCCTTTATACTTCATTCCACTTTATTTAATATGTCAGGACCGGTTTCGCTCATTGCGAGCATTGTCAACTGATAAGAAATGATGTTAGAATTGATATGGTCTTTGAAAAAAAAAATCAGAATCTTCCTGGCTGTCGATATTGTTTAAGTATGAACACACACCAACTACTTGGAAGCGGGGAAAAACATGAAACTCTCATTAAGCCTATTCACCTTATTAATGTAGCATTTTATCACTTTGTCACATTTTTTTTTAAAATTTCAACAAGAGCTGTAGATAATTTATTTGAATCCTTGCACGCTCCCAACGTAAAGCATATAGGCTACTAATGGAGGTATCTCAACAGAAGTTTTTATAAGAGAAATGATTGTTACTCACATACCCAAAATTTCTTTTTAGAAGTGTGCAGGAATAGAAAGGATATGCCTAGTAGTAGATTGTTGGTTAGCAAATCACTCTCGCTTTCCCTCGCTATTTTTAAATTGGAAGGGTGGAATTGAGTTTTGAGCAAGATATTAAAATTGTCATCAAATTAAAGTTATATATAATAAGTAAACTTGACTGTAAGTTTTTCTACGAGAACTGCTCAACCTCTCGTTTTCTAGTATTAGCTAGGGTATAAGAATAGGATAAGGACAGTACTAATGGTTAACTAATCGCTATCAGCTAGGTCCTGTTATTTAAGAATTTGATAAGTGGGAGGGAATATTAAAACATGCTTTCGAATAGAAGTTGATAAAACAATTGAAAAAATGATGTTTGTACTGGGACTTGAACCCACCCGTGACACCCATAACAGAAGCCAACGACGTTTACCGCTACGCCACGAACCCGACAATATATTTGACTTCATTTCAAGAAGATTGTAAAGTTATATCTCAGCACGTTTCAAAATCTGAAATTATAGTATCATTTAGTTGTTTTTCTTAATTTAAATTTTTCAAACGCATATTTACTCCACCATAGATGAGGTGATTTTCCCTTTACTTAAATAAACAATGAGTGGCACTTTAAAAATAAATACCAACTGAGATGATGAATTGTGTGAATAATCTAGACGTGAAAAAGTACTTCATTTGTTCGAATTCTCACTTGCTTGTCAAAATGCATTTCCTCATTGCAGAAGGTGTTAAATGAAAATTCTCGGTATAAAAATATCTTTACTGAGAAACCGTTGATTAAAGAATGAATGTTTGTTTTCATTTATAGAATGAACACTCATCTTATCTATTGCAACTGGACTAACGATACGTTTATTCTAGTCATCGTCTCAATAAAAAAAATAAGACAGCCTGATATCTCTTACTATTAACGAGCTTATTCTATTAAGTAGATTAGATTACATAGTATTCGCTTAGACTGCGCCTGAGGGAAGACAAAGTGTTGAAAGACCGCAAACTTACTGTACGTGTGAGTGATGGAGGCCAGCGACTGGATGAAGGAGGCAGCCAAGGTTCATCCCAGTCTGTTGTGCCAAGAAGAACAAGACAGGTTTCACTTTGTGCCAACTCTCTACGCTGACCAAATCAATAAACTGTACGACTCTGCCAAGAGTTCTAACAGAATTGCTAAAGAGGTGTTAAATACTCTATCTATACAAATCTTCCTCTTCTATTCCATCAGGGCTTATTTCAAGTCAATTAGGATCTAGAATCTAGACCAGGCGTGGGGAATCTGCGGCTTTTTGACTGGTTTTGTGCGGCCTTCTGGCCAATTCTTTAATTCTGTAAATTTATGTAAATTCGTAAATTCACGACATATTCTGACCGTATATTCCTGTTTCCGGCCAAAGATTCCCTAGTCAATGTTTACTGTGGCCTTATGTCGAATCAGAAAAATGAATGCGGCCTTTAGAGATGAAAAGGATCCCCAACCCTGATCTAGACATTAATTAAGGGGATTTCAAATACTCAGCACAATCGCAAAGAACAAATGATGATTGCTATGTTCACTAAGTTAGTGCAGATGATATTGTCGAAGCTTTTGTAGCTTTATAATAAGCAACAAGTGACATTTAATTGAATGTTTATATTTAAAAGAATAAACTATATGCCAGTTACAAAGCCGACTGACAGGAGATCGAGTGAAGGAATTTGATTGAGCTGGCCAAGGTTCACCCTGTGTCACAGTCCAGCCAAGAAGAATACGATGTCTACTCTGTGGGATTGGATAATGAAAGATTTATCCATATCTCACACCATTAAATCCATAAAAATATTGAACAAAAATATTATGAAAGTTTCAATTCGGGGGGACCATGCATTCAAAAATAATTATCGTCCAGGAACATTGGCTACTCAGCTCGTGTGTGTGACTCATCTCGATTATTTTTAAGTAGTGAAATGAGTTAAATTAAAACACATTTTAACTTTCTCTTTCATATAATATATTGCAAATACAGTAGGTAAAGATTTTAAAATTAAATTAAATAATAAAAATCACTAATTAAATAATCAAAACATTCTTGTAGATAACAATTTTAAAATTGACATAAATATATGATATGTGTAGCGGAATTTGTGGTTGACCATTGTGTTCAGCTATCTAGCGACTTCTTATCAAATAATCATGACTTGGACAGGAAATGAAATTGGTTTACGAAATATCTTTTAAGTAAATTGTCTTGAAAAATTTCAGTGCTCATTTAAATTATAAATGATTCAGCGTTTAAAATAATATAAAATTTACAATATGAATAATTTTCAATATAAAATCAATTTGATAACATTTTTATTCCACTTATTGTGCTATAAAATGTGGCAAATGTTTCACCTCTTTGCGAAGCATCATTAGATATAACATCGCTAGGTTTGCGAATAAACTTATAAATCATTCCAATTTTTAAGATATTAATTATAAAATAAAAGTCGGGGCTCTGTCATTTTCTACTAGGCACTGGGAGGGGTTTAGATTTAAACATTGATAGTACTCATTGCAAATTCATTATTTATATTAGGTACGGTAAATCTCAATGGAAATAAACTCAACAATGGTGATCTGCCTAACATATTTAATATGTTATTTGCGTAATGATAATGTCTTTCTTAATTTCCAAAAACTCTAAACAATTTATTCATAACCCTTTGTTATTAAGTAGATAGAGTATTTAAACATTTTTTTACATCAAAATTATGATCATTTTCTATCAAAAGATTCGATAACTCGGAAGAAAAAATGCTTTTTAGACATCTTACGTGTTGTTTAATTCTTAAATTAATGTTTTGACAACTAAATACTATAACTAATGACTATAACTAAAAAAAAATATAACCTCATGAGTATAATAAAAAAGTGATGTACTATTTTATAACATTTAAATTCAGTCATTCCTAATAAAAATAAACCATAAAACAGTAAACAAAAAATACGCAATTCTTAAAACTAATAACTCAGATATCATATTGTTTTTTGTTTTCTAAAATATAATATGTTTTACTTATTTTGCGAAAATATTTATTTGTTTACACGTGTTTTTTTATAATGAAAGTCAAGGATAAAGTAAAATAATTTGGATAGCAGATTTGTATCTTTATCTGCTTTTTCAGTCAAGCATTATTTTGTAATTTTTTATCAAAGGAACCTTTCACCTCAATGTACTAGACATCAAATGTAGTTTTATTTAAATTTATATAGCACATTTGAGTTTATTGACCAATGAAAAAAATATCAATTGTGTACACTTGCAATCGTATATGACTAAACATACATTTTTAAATGAAAGTCATTGTGATTTGAGAAAACTTTAAATTAAAACAAAAAGATCTTTCCAGTCTTAAGAACGATTATAATAGTTGTAGTATTTGTACATTAAATATATCAAACGACGTGTGGAAGAAATCTATTGTTAAACATTCTCAAGTCTTAAGACTAACGGTTTCAAATTACAATATCGATATTTGTGTAAAGAAAGAAATCTTATAAATCAATACACATAAATTCTTTCCTGATTCAAATCTATTGAATGATCAAATTGTCTTTCCGACTTATCCTTAACTTTATACGTTGTATTCACCTGCGTTTACTATTATCCTTTGTTTATATATATTTCGTATTATTTTGTCAGAATTTTGAGAATGTGTAAGAGTTAATATGTTTTGATATTTTTTTTGTAATCCTCATGGCTGTTGGGTTTGAAGAAGTCTACTACTTGACTGCGTTACCTGGAAATAGTTTAATCATCGTTTATTTATGACAAAGTTTGAATTTAAAGTTAGTCTCCACTTAAGCTTAATTATAATTTGATGAGTTATCATCCCTTAGTAAAAATAAACTGTAAGCATTGCATACATCCATTACATAAGAAAAATAATAATTATTAAAAATTGTATTTCACGTACTTTTAAAAGGCACCTAGTGTATATAATACATACATATGTGCATTCAAATATTTAATTTTAATAAAATTATAATTTTATTGAGGGGGAAATAAAAGTTTCGAGTCCCGGGAAGTCCCAGGACTTTGACTTTATCACGCCTCGAGTCCCGAGACTTTGAAAACCCCGAGACTTCAGAATCCCTAGTTGGTAATGATCGTCATGAGCAAAACCGGTCCTGACCATTAAATAATAATTAAATTAGTCCAAATGAGTATATTATTTATTATTGAACGTTGTGACTAATCTCAGAAGACGGGAAAAGTGTTCCAAAAAAACACGATGTCACTCTGCACTTTTCCCCTTACAAGCACATATTTTACATTTTTAAAGGGTATTAAAAGACTTATGTGTCAGTCAAATTATTTACTGAGTATTTCTTTATGAAATGCTGGACATTTTTACACATTTTAACAGTTCTGATATGACATAGTAATGAAAATAATTGTCAACAGAAAAATATTTCAAATTTAGAATGGAATAGACAAAAGAATTCTTCTTTAAACTGTTGCCATTTATAAAAGAAAATACACCTTAAAATTATGATTGTTCTTTTTTTAAAAACAAAAACGTAGAAGCGACGTTATCCAAGTGCAGAATCCCACTGTTTGTATATATTTTTTAAATAGTATTTATGAATCCATTGCAATTATATTTTAAACAATACAAAGTGCAATAAATATCACCTTGCGTTTTCAAATAACTTATTAATATGAAGTGCATTTAGACTCTTTGTAAAACAAATATTAACAGTCTTATCAGATCAAAAATGTAACATTAATTATTGTTGTCAGCAGTGATTGCGAAAGTGATGTCATTATGTTTTAAACGGAGATTTTTTGACAATTCGGTTGCTGAACTGTCACCTTGCTGAACTTTCATTTTCTGATAAAACAGTAGACGCGCTAACTGAATATAAATAATATTATTTACAATACTGAACAATATTGATAGTGTATTTTACGTAAAATATGTTTATATAAAACCAATTTACTCACCTTTCGTACCCGGAAACTATTCTCCTCTACGTACATAATGTGTTGTCGCATATAGATATGTGAAATAAACTATCTAAAAGCATACTTATATATTTAATGATGTCATTCAAATTAATTAGCTATTAGTCAAATAAACTCGTAGGGGTCAAAATTTTCGGTTTTAGAAAGAAATGAAATCAAACAATTATTTCTATTAGTTGATTCAATCATCGTTTATTTCGATCCATTTTTTAAACGGCGATTTTTGTCATTCTCGTTCAAATATGTTATGGGAATATTATATATATAGTATACATGTCCGATACCAATGTGGAGCATATGGCATCCATATTCAGATATCTCAACATTTTTTTTCTACGAGAACTGTTTGTTAGTTAGTCGTTCAAGTTCTATTTTCCAAATAGAGTAGTAGGGATAGAAGGATAAGGCTAGGACAGGATTTGTGGTTAACTAATCGCTCTAGCTACGCCCAGTTATTGAAAGATGTGAAAGGTGACAGTGAAATTAAAACATCACATACACCCATGCCTTCGAACAGAAATCGATAAATCAATCGAAAAAATGCTGTTCGCTCTGGGACTCGAACCCGTAAGGACCGGCATAAAAGCCCACAACGCTAATCGCTGCGCCATAGTTTTATATAAGTACTGTCATATTGCTAATTGGACAACGCTGTTTGAATTTTGTTCACTCTAATATACGGTCATGAGCTCAAATACTCGATTGAATACTTAGACATTATTATATACACCGATTCTTCAAATCGATGTATATTTTAATTTAAGAAATTGAACTTTTTTAGTTCCTTCCCACCCTTGTCAACTGACAGTAAAAAACGAGGCGCGAAGAAAGAAATATATAACAAAGCCATTTTATTGACTCATTCATAATTTTTATTTATTTGGAAGAGAGAGGTTGAACTACTTATAATGCTACTGTATAGTCCGAGATTGTCAACCAACACGGACCAACTGTGATAGTACATATCAAATAAAAAATGTATTGACTAAATCCTGACCAGAAACAAAAAAAATAGCTACAAGCCGTTTATGAAGTTCGTTACTGACTGAATACTTAGCTATCATTAAAAATGATTATTTTTATAACTATGTAAAACATTGAACAATTACTATTTAAAGTAAAATTTTACGTTACATAATACAATAAATATTTGTTAGTCAAGACATGAAATATATTATAAAATAAACGGATCTCAATTATTATAAAGTTCTGATCGTTGCGACAATGTCAAAACATGTGCAATATGTTAAATAATACATAAATATTTGACACTTTCACCTGCTCATATAATTTTATTTGAAAGAGCAAAGCGTTTGATGTATATTGGGTAAAATAGACCAATAGAGGAAGGGTACTTTACTTATTATTAATAAATTAACAACAAAAACATTTAATTATAATAGTTTGTTTTATTTTTTTATTACAGGATTAAATCTAAAATGAATTATTAGTATTAAAAAGTATCTTCTTTTTAAGCATGAAAAATTCGCATAAGACGAATATTAGGAAAAAAAACATTATTATCAGCTCTAGAAGTATCACCAAAAGAGTACATATATTATAATGATATTTATTTTTTACGCCGTTTGGATGAGTTTATAGTTTTTAATAAAAAAAATCACTTGTAAGATGATATCTGATTTTTTTTACTAGGATGATAAAGATTCAGAATTTAAATTTAATCAAAGATTCAGATTTTAAAGAATGGCTGTTCAATCAATTTAGTAATTTGGCCACTCGTGAAAAATCGTCATTTTTGTGCATAATATCCGAGAAGAAAAATACTATACGGACTGGGTACCTCTTCTATAAAGCTTCATATTCAATGATGGGCTGCCAATACAATAACAAGGGGCTCGCTTAATATCAAATCAATTTTCGGCGTTCTGGGGAAGAAGCGATTTTTTATCACTCGTATGCAATTATAAGTAATATTCAAATAAACGATCGATTGTTACTAAATACACTTAAAATATGTAACAAGATGCAATATACCACAAACTATGAGGATCGATTTAAATGGTTAAAAATGTACTACTGTGTATACTGAAGCTGTCGTATATAATATATAAGTTAGAAATTGCAGTTATGTACTAACGAGATCTGAGAATATTGTCTTCTTTTAAATTAACAAGCGGCTTGCCAGCCTTACTAAAATTTAGCAAGGGCCTCGCGCAAGCTCTTTCATGCCCCCTTAAGCCCACCCCTGTTTCCAACTGATCACAAATGTATAGATTAAAGTGATGTACGAGCGAGTTCTTAGTGAGTCAAGAAAATGACGTTTAGTAGCCATTTTCCTGGTTTTCTTTTAAATTTACGTTGTTTTTATATGAAATATATAATAAATTTGAAAATTATTGCTCATATCCCAGATCTACATAATACGGTATATAGAGTATGTTGGTTGTCACATTTGTAATGGTCGGAGAGCTGTGATTTGATCGAGTGTTTTTTTTATATCCATATTTTGCCTTCGTGTACCATTACTTCATAGCATAAATTACAGTAATTATTATTCAAACTGCACAAACCTTGGGTGAAAGTATAAAAAAAACATTGACGTAACACGAAATTGGGCCCATTAGAGGTGAAGTGAGCCAAATGGTATTTTAGAAAAAAAAACTATGTTAGATGCGTTGTAATATTCTACACGTCTTAAAGTATCGTAAACGTGAAGTAACGTCAGTTAATACACATTACAATAGTGTTGTCTCCGTAAAATAAAAATATTTAATCCACCAATACACCAAACACAAAGTCCAAGAAAAAAGTTTTACCATTTTACTAGTTGGCTCATTTCACGTCTTGAGGGATCATTAATGATTATATGTTCTGACTACCAAATGATTTACATATTAAAATTAATGATAAGTATACCAGAACATTAATTAAAATTAATAAATTCTTGAGTAATAAGCAAACTTGACGCATTGGATCTTGTACGCTTATGATAGCAAAAGAAAGCTTAGGAACGCTATGGTATTCTTCCTAGCCAGGGGCGCATTTCGGACGCAAGAATATTTTGCAAATCGTAGAATTTCGTTTTGCAAATTAACGAGAAGGATATAGTTTTAATTATAAAAGTCAAACATTTTTCAAAATTCATCAGTATCAGTGTTTAAGTGCATTCAATAGCAACTAACCAATTAACAATGTTCAAAGTTTTATTCTTGTGTACGGTAAGACAAATACATAGAATAATAATATGTCATTATTAAAAATATTCTGCGATTTGTATCGATTTTGTTTGTTTATATTGGGCATTCAATAACTTTACAAATACTACATATTCGATGTTGCCATTTGACAAAGAAAATTAGTGTTTATAAAGTGTATATGTTTAAATAATATATTTTAATCAATGATAAATATTACCATGGAAAAAAAACATTTTTTTATCTGATATAATACTATTTTAAAAGTACATTTAAGTTGCAGTTCAATTGTAATTAACGATTTTTTTTATATATAAAATTAAAAGATAACTATAATCATTGTATACAAAAATTACCTGATTATTTATGTGGATTAAAGTACGTTTTATCGTTTTTGTTTTCATTGTTTTCCGTAATGAAAAAATATTAACTCAATAATTTCAACCGGTGTATGATATTAATTTTACACATTTTTTTTACTATTGATGAAAATATAAAAATCGGTAATTCACAATCGCTAACATCTGATCATTTATTGAGTAATGTTTAAAAAGTCTCCTTTTTCATGTAAATCAAATACCAGACAATACACATTTTTACTAGTATTCTAATATTACTCTTAGTAGTAATATAAAAAAAAAGTACCAAGATTGTTTTTTTTATATTACAAATCTATCAGAATTTTATACATTGAAGGATACTGAATTCTTTTATGTATTTTATATTAATTTTAGTAGACTAAACGTATTTTTTTAAATATTTGTTTTCAGGTGTTGGCTCTGTGCCACATGCCAGCAGCACACCCGCTACTTCACGTCAAAAAAGCGATTGCTGCCTCTGTTATCAAATGGCCACTCGCAAAGATCCACGGATTAGCCAATTTTGTAGCCCTCAAGACCACTCAGCCTTTGATACACCCCGTAGTCTATGCCGCACCAGAACCAGTCCATGTTGAAGTAAGTAGTCAATATATATTTTTTACGGTTTTTATCAGCAAAATAATTTTAAAGCATATAACAATACGTGGCAAAGGTTACTTGGCAGTCATATTTTAGACTAGTTTTCGTCTCAATGATGCAAAAAATAGATATTTCAGTTGAAGATATTTCAACGAAGACTGATCGGCCAATCTAACTTTCAAAGGGATACACTAGAAATGATTGATCCAGAATCGTTCTACTTCTAATTTTAAATGACAAAACAAAAATTGTTTTTATTATACATGTATGTAATATGAATTGACTGACGACCAGATCTTTTTCAAATTATTTAATGTTGTATACAGAATATAGGGAAAAACTAGGAGTGGAAGAATTTTATTATGATTTTAAATATTCAGACAATAATTATTTTTAACCATGCCAGCTTCTAATGTGGATAATATGGAATCTTAATGGATTTTATCTATGGAGGATAGAATGAGACAAAATAAATTTAAAAACCATAAACTGATTGTAATATCAATTAATGAAATCGTCTGCATTGAGACTCGAGTCTGTGAACTTTGCAACCAAAACCAATGATAAAACATATCCTTATGATTAAATAAAAAAATAAATAAAGTTTCTTTTAACAATTAAGAAAACGTGATTGTTGCGCAATTGTCTTGTCTTCAAGTGTCTTGCTTCATCAAAATTGAAACATGTTATATTTTTACATAAAAAAGCTTGGAAAACTTTCTGGGTGACTACTTAAATCCTTAAAAGGTTTACATTACAGGTTATGTGCGAGAAACAGTAAAATTATTAATACTAATAGGTTACTCATTCTTCATTGAGTAACTTGTGTAAAATAATTAATTCGTCATTGTTTGAACGTTTCATTATAACTAGCTGTAAGCCCGTTGCCCAGCAACGTGAGATTTTTGTTGCATAGTATTAATTTTAATTTTATTTTATGTTATTTTATTTTATGGTATTTTATTTTATTTTATTTTATTTTATTTTATTTCATTAAATTTTTATTTATTTTATTTTATTTTTATAGTTAGCGGAAATTTCGTAAATTATTTAATTTTTGGAATAATGTTTATGTTTGCTAACAACCATTTTTCGTAGTAGCAGAAATTTCGTAAAATATTTAATTTTTGGAGTAATGTTTAAGTTTGCTAACAACCATTTTTCGTAGAAGCATAAATTTCGTAAAATATTCAATTTTTGGAATAATGTTTAAGTTTGCTAACAACCATTTTTCGTAGTAGCAGAAATTTCGTGAATTATTGAATTTTTGGAATAAAGTTTAAGTTTGCTAACAACCATTTTTCGTAGAAGCAGAAATTTCGTAAAATATTCAATTTTTAGAATAATGTTTAAGTTTGCTAACAACCATTTTTCGTAGGAGCAGAAATTTAGTAAATTATTTAATATTTGGAATAATGTTCAAGTTTGCTAACAACCATTTTTCGTAGAAGCATAAATTTCGTAAAATATTGAATTTTTGGAATAATGTTCAAGTTTGCTAACAACCATTTTTCGTAGTAGCCAAAATATCGTAAATTATTGAATTTTTGGAATAAAGTTTAAGTTTGCTAACAACCATTTTTCGTAGAAGCAGAAATTTCGTAAAATATTCAATTTTTAGAATAATGTTTAAGTTTGCTAACAACCATTTTTCGTAGGAGCAGAAATTTAGTAAATTATTTAATATTTGGAATAATGTTCAAGTTTGCTAACAACCATTTTTCGTAGTAGCAGAAATTTCGTGAATTATTGAATTTTTGGAATAAAGTTTAAGTTTGCTAACAACCATTTTTCGTAGAAGCAGAAATTTCGTAAAATATTCAATTTTTAGAATAATGTTTAAGTTTGCTAACAACCATTTTTCGTAGGAGCAGAAATTTAGTAAATTATTGAATTTTTGGAATAATGTTCAAGTTTGCTAACAACCATTTTTCGTAGTAGCCGAAATTTCGTAAATTATTTAATATTTAGAATAATGTTCATGTTTGCTAACAACCATTTTTCGTAGGAGCAGAAATTTAGTAAATTATTTAATATTTGGAATAATGTTCAAGTTTGCTAACAACCATTTTTCGTAGTAGCCGAAATATCGTAAATTATTGAATTTTCGGAATAAAGTTTAAGTTTGCTAACAACCATTTTTCGTAATAGCCGAAATATCGTAAATTATTGAATTTTCGGAATAAAGTTCAAGTTTGCTAACAACCATTTTTCGTAGGAGCAGAAATTTAGTAAATTATTTAATATTTGGAATAATGTTCAAGTTTGCTAACAACCATTTTTCGTAGTAGCAGAAATTTCGTGAATTATTGAATTTTTGGAATAAAGTTTAAGTTTGCTAACAACCATTTTTCGTAGTAGCCAAAATATCGTAAATTATTGAATTTTTGGAATAAAGTTTAAGTTTGCTAACAACCATTTGTCGTAGTAGCCGAAATATCGTAAATTATTGAATTTTTGGAATAAAGTTCAAGTTTGCTAACAACCATTTTTCGTAGGAGCAGAAATTTAGTAAATTATTTAATATTTGGAATAATGTTCAAGTTTGCTAACAACCATTTTTCGTAGTAGCATAAATTTCGTAAATTATTGAATTTTTGGAATAATGTTCAAGTTTGCTAACAACCATTTTTCGTAGGAGCAGAAATTTCGTAAATTATTTAATATTTGGAATAATGTTCAAGTTTGCTAACAACCATTTTTCGTAGAAGCAGAAATTTCGTAAATTATTTAATATTTGAAATAATGTTTGAGTTTGCTAACAACCATTTTTCGTAGTAGCAGAAATTTCGTAAATTATTTAATATTTGGAATAATGTTTAAGTTTGCTAACAACCATTTTTCGTAGTAGCCGAAATTTCGTAAATTATTTAATTTTTGGAATAATGTTCAAGTTTGCTAACAACCATTTTTCGTAGGAGCCGAAATTTCGTAAATTATTTAATATTTGGAATAATTTTAAAGTTTGCTATCAATCATTTTTCGTAGTAGCAGAAATTTCGTAAATTATTTAAGTTTTGGAATTATGTTTTAGTTTGCTTACAACCATTTTTCGTAGAAGCAGAAATTTCGTAAATTATTTAATATTTGAAATAATGTTTGAGTTTGCTAACAACCATTTTTCGTAGTAGCAGAAATTTCGTAAATTATTTAATATTTGGAATAATGTTCAAGTTTGCTAACAACCATTTTTCGTAGTAGCCGAAATTTCGTAAATTATTTAATTTTTGGAATAATGTTCAAGTTTGCTAACAACCATTTTTCGTAGGAGCAGAAATTTCGTAAATTATTTAATATTTAGAATAATGTTCAAGTTTGCTAACAACCATTTTTCGTAGGAGCAGAAATTGCGTAAATTATTCAATATTTGGAATAATGTTCAAGTTTGCTAACAACCATTTTTCGTAGTAGCCGAAATTTCGTAAATTATTTAATATTTGGAATAATGTTTAAGTTTGCTAACAACCATTTTTCGTAGTAGCCGAAATTTCGTAAATTATTTAATATTTGAAATAATGTTTGAGTTTGCTAACAACCATTTTTCGTAGGAGCAGAAATTTCGTGAATTATTTAATATTTGAAATAATGTTTGAGTTTGCTAACAACCATTTTTCGTAGTAGCAGAAATTTCGTAAATTATTTAATATTTGGAATAACGTTTAAGTTTGCTAACAACCATTTTTCGTAGTAGCAGAAATAGACGTTGTAAATTTTTTAATTGTGATTATTTTATCGAATATTAATATATAGGTATTTATTTTTTGAAAAACTTATCACGCTTATCAATCGGATTTTATTATTTTCATACGATCAAGATGTACTGTGTTTAAAAAAAAATGTTATAAACAAAAAAAAAACGTTTAAGGTTAGACTCGAACCACTGACCATCAGCTTACGAATCTGGCGCTCTGCCTTTTGGGTAGAGCGGAATTAAATCTACGTGCGAAAATTAGAACATATATATTTTGCTTCAAATAAAAAACAAAAGTTTCAAAATTCGAACGTAATTCAATATATATAATGTTATTTTATCGTATCGTATCGTTGTTTGTTTACCCGAGTGGTAAAGCTCTCAACTCATAATTCAAGGACCGTGTTTCGAATCCAGACCAAGGCGGTTTTTTTGTATGAGAATTCAATTTTTCAGCGATTTGATATGTTCCATCAAATAATAGTATATAATGACGTCATCGAAAAGGTAGGAATAAAAAATGGCGACACCGAGGCTGGTGAGGGGGAGGGGGAGGAGGAGAGGAAATCGAGGAAAATCATAAGTAACAGTGTATATTGGTAAAATATGTCTTAAGTATGAATAAAAAGTGACAGCGCGGCTTGGCAGGAGGAGGAGGGGGAGGGGCAGGGGGAGGGGAAATCGAGGACATCTTACACTCAGACGGACATTATCGGCTATTAATATATCAGACCAAGGCGGTTTTTTTGTATGAGAATTCAATTTTTCAGCGATTTGATATGTTCCATCAAATAATAGTATATAATGACGTCATCGAAAAGGTAGGAATAAAAAATGGCGACACCGAGGCTGGTGAGGGGGAGGGGGAGGAGGAGAGGAAATCGAGGAAAATCATAAGTAACAGTGTATATTGGTAAAATATGTCTTAAGTATGAATAAAAAGTGACAGCGCGGCTTGGCAGGAGGAGGAGGGGGAGGGGCAGGGGGAGGGGAAATCGAGGACATCTTACACTCAGACGGACATTATCGGCTATTAATATATAGATAGTTTTCAGTGCTCACTCATCACAAAAAGCCCTTGAAATAGTTGCGCAAAACGTGCAATATTAATATTAATACAAATTTTCTACTAGAGTTTTCCATAATTAATTAGCGGTGCAATATTTCTTAATACGCAATCTCAGTTTTTTCTTGTTGCTGTTAAACGTTTTTATTATAACGGAACATTAGTTTATTTAAAAGATATTTATTTTAGTAAACCTACAATATTTCATAAATGCATTTTTTTTTATAAAACCGTATGCTATTATGCATGCGAATTGTTTTGGCTGTAGTCTTTTAAACGACCATCAATACCTGAATTTAAAAACCGTAAAACTGTATTAACTAATAGCAAAACATTTTCTATTACAAAATCTTATAGCCCCACGTTGGGCGCTAAATTAGTATGCTACTATATACATATTGGCATTTAAAGTTGTACTCGTGGGGGTTGCGATAAGAAATATTTATGGTGACACTAGTAAAAATGTACATAATGATTTAATATTTTCGGTAAAAAAATATTAAAAAGAATTTATTCTTAAAAGGGCATATGCTGATTAATGTACTTGAATCTTCCAGGAACCTCTTTTAAATACAGCTGATCTGTTATCTCTTTGGGATGCTATCAAACTGAGGGCTTACTACGCTAACCCCCTCGTCAAATTGTTCGCTGCCAAGAAAACCCTGCCTGTCCCAGTCATCGTCCCACAGTACAAGTAAGTATTAATAACTGTAAAATTTAACACTTTAATTAAACTATTCAGGACATTCACGTGCTTATTATATCTCTTGTAATGTAATTGAGCATTTCTTATGCATTCAAATTAATCAGTCAAAATAATATAATACTACTTGTTTAACAATATTTTTTATTATTTGGAATACTATTATATTTTACGGGTTTTCTTTCAACAAATAAAGCTTTAATTTTGGTAGCTTCCGACATAAGGACTAATATAAAATATATAAATAAGAAAAACATCGATGATTTTTTTAATATTCTTAAAATTTATAAAAATGGTCACCTATTACGACAAAAAAGATAGCACCATACAACAAGGATAAAATAATTTATCTGTTGAATGGAATTTACTGAGCATAATGTTTGTTTAATAATATCATTAATTTGATTTCATTTAATAATAATGAGGAAAACTACGTGCCGTTTTGGATCTACAACAATGAATTTCGTAATTTAATATTATATATTGCACATTTAGCTTCAAGCATTTTCCTGTCATTAGTAATCAATAAACGTCAGAGCATTGTGCCAAATTTATCGTAATTAATTATTAAACACATTACACAAAGCGAATAATTTATTAATTACCTTTTATAAACGAAAAGTTCAGAGTTCTTATCAATATTGTAATTGTGTAAAACCGCAAACCAAACAAACGGCGGCATTTTTTTAATATTATGAATAAATAAAGGCCTGAACAAGATGATTCGTTTATTTTGAGTAAAAAAAATATATCATTTTGATTATCGATCGTGACAAGTAATTGGACATGAAGTTAATAAATGCATACGAGTCTGTTAAATATTCATGAAAGCAGTCAGTAATAAATAATAAATGCGAATCATTTGTATTTATCATGAAATAATGATTATTCAATGAATTCCTTGAAGCAGCTGCAAATATTGTTGTTATTTAGTAGCAACTGAAAATGTATATATTACTGACAATTGATTTTATTAAAGGACTAAGCAATATGTAGCAATTAACGACATAATTATAGGAACAAAAAAAATAGAAATTCTTTGGCAAATGAAATTACGAGAAGCTATTGTGTCAAAGACAATGTTATGTAATTTATTTTTCTTTCTAGGCTCGTACCCACTCTTGGATTCACCCACTACAACAAGATTAACTACGCTCCGGTGATTCCTGTACATCAACCAGAACACATCGAAACCATTTATGGAGTGCCTCCTGCACCACCACCAGCTGTCTATGCAGCTCCACCAACAGTTTACCAACCTTACCCTGTACCACCCCCAGAGACCTATGGACCTCCTCAGTCAGAGCATGTTGAACATATCGCCCCATTATTGGTTGAACAAAAACCATATGCTTAATTTTAATTACTGATTTTTTCTTAAACAACGGGGGATGAATATATTTTATTTTTTAGTATATACTTCAATATCAAATGCTTAACTCATTGTAGGTAAGTCAATACCATAACCAATATTTGGTATGATTTGTGGTATTGTAACCAAACCTAGCCTAAAGTAAAAAAAAATATTTGAATGAGTCGACAACTTTTATATTAGCGCAGCATATTTTTATATTGTATGAAACTTGTATTAATCCCACAATGTAATAGAAACTATTGTAATAGTGTGTACAGTGTATTATTTGATCTTTATTATTTATTAAAATAAAACATATATTTAATTTAATAATAAAAAGTATTTTTTTGTCAAAATTTTTTAAAATTTCATGTGGTTATTGTCGCTAAATGGTGAGGTTGTAGGTTCTTAACCTGTCAGGGTTTGAATGAGTTAAAACATTTCCACATTAGTTTTTTCAAAATTTATTATCTTATATCTCAGAAGGTATGGATTTATACTATATACATATGATGTTTTCATCCTTTGCCAACATATAAAAATAAAATTTTATGGGTGCAAACAGCTGAACGTAAGTCTTTTTTTTCTCATCCATTGATCCTCGGCTCTTCCAACGATAAAAGTAGAGCAACTAATTTATAACATGGTTTTGTGAAATTATATATTTTTATTGATTACTTAATTGGTTATATTAGATAAGTAATTCTACTGGAATTCTTGAAGTTCTTCAAAATACTCTTTTTATCATATTCACTTATGTTTCAATGATTACTCCAAATATGCTATATTTAAGAAGCGTTAATGGTAGCCACCTGTGTGGTCGAGTGGTCAACGGTGTTGGTTTCGACTACAGAGGGCCCGGGTTCAAATCCCGGTACGGACAGTTTTATAAATTGATTTTTCAATCAATTTATGAATTTCTGTTCAAAGGCATGGATGTATGTGATGTCTTGAATTCCCCCCTCTCACCCATCCTATCC
Organism: Himalopsyche tibetana; assembly: GCA_030503985.1. Taxonomy (NCBI): domain Eukaryota; kingdom Metazoa; phylum Arthropoda; class Insecta; order Trichoptera; family Rhyacophilidae; genus Himalopsyche; species Himalopsyche tibetana. The sequence goes on from JAPJYX010000015.1 coordinate 533,632, forward strand.
TATGAACGGGGCGTATCGAGAGCGATTAGCTTACCACTAATCCTGTCCTAGCCCTATCCTTCTATCCCTACTCTCTTTATAAAAAGAGAGGTTGAGCAACTGAGTAACAAAAAGTTCTCGTAGAAAACACTTATGTTGAGATAAACTCCATTAGGAGTCCATATGCTCCACATTGGGAGCGGACATGGTTAACAAAAAAAATGGTAAAAATATTATAAGATTAAAAAAATGGTGACTTCTTCTCATTATACATTTAAATCGATTTAAAATTTGATGAACACAATAAAGTATTTATCTGATATTTTAACATTTTATCGTAGAACTACAAACAAAGAATATGTAGCTTCTTGATGATCTTTATTGGTTACGTATCATGATTAAAGCTACTTAGATTCTAATACATAATTTGGAGTCTATAAAATGCTCCATATTGAGACCAAGCGAGATGTAGAAAATCTTCATCACGTTTATTTCACTGAATGAATTTTACATTTACTTGGTAGAACTCTAACTCTTTTATGTTTCTTTGGTTTTAAGTAAGCTTGAATATGGATCCATCATTTAAAGCCCATATGAAATTTATAAGATATTATTATTTCAAAAAATTTAAATTCTTCCTCTTTGATAATTCTTTAAAGGAATCTCTAAAGGATCTTCTCATTTTTTTTTTAATTTTTGCAAACAAAATTTGCTTTCATAATTTAATCAAGGACAAACACCAATTTCAGAGACAAATAAATTTAAAGTCACCAATATTTAAATATACAATATTTCACATAACACTGAGTGTAAAACGCTGGATTGATGAATATCGACAGTAGTCAATAGTCATACAAAAAGAATCAGCCCATGCAGATCAAATTTTACAAGAGGAACGACAAACATTTCTTAAGAATTTTGGGCTAAAGTCAAAATTTTAAATAGACATATCCTTGAAGACTTGTGCTGAATTAAATCAATGAAATATAAATTTAACAAGTAATATCCTTTTGGTAGATCGCTTTTCCTATTCGCAATTTTCACATTCCCTTCTTTTTCTAATTTAAAAACTGAATTTAGATACTTATTCGGCATTTGCAGCATATATCATTTTGATTTTAAGTTGTATGCATTGTGATTATCGAAAAGGGCTATTTTGAAAAAACTTTCTTGCTTTACCTGAGTATGCGATATGCAACTTTTCATTATGGGCTGATTTACAACAAATATCACACGAAAAAAGTAATTTATGTTAAGCAACTTTTATCAGACGATTATTTGTAATAAATTGACGATTGCGACTAAATCAAATGTACCATATATATTATATATTTATAGCGGTTAATGTCCGCCTGTTTGTAGTTATGTCCCGAGGTCATCTTCTTCTTTTTCCGAAAGATATTTTATTTTCAAGGCAATTTTCAAACTGACTTTGTTCAATGATCAAAGAAAAATTTACAGATCTTGACGTTGAAAATGTATAAATTTTTTAGTTTTTTTCGGATAGAGCCCGTTGTTGAAATTTATGAATGCTGGCAAGCCCCTTGTTAAATATGGCAAGCGAGCCTCTTTTTCAATAATGAAAGAAAAATTTTCAGATCTTGACGTTGTAGAATGTATCAATTTGAAGTTTTTTTTATGGAGCCGGTTGTTCAATTTGATGAAAGCTGGAGAGCCCCTTGTTAAATATGGCAATCGAACCCACTGTTCAATGATGAAAGAAAATTTTCCCGATCTTTACGTTGTAGATCTATCAATTTAAATTCTGTTTTTTTTGATGCACCCCGTTGTTAAAATTGTTGAATGCTGGCGAGGCAGAAAGTTTATTCATTATGATTAATTTGATAACTAAGTTTGCATTTGATTATTCATGTCGGAAAATTTCTGTTTTTTTTTATAATGCGAAAAAAATTCCCCGTAGGGGCAACGGGCTTACAGCTCGTGTATTTTTAAAACACTTATACCCTAAAAGGAGTTTAAAGGTACCCATCCGACATATGCGTGTCAAGAGTAAACTATTATGTTGTATTATGTACAAATTTCTAGTAGAAAACCTTTTGTTGAGACAAGTTGTAGATCAGTCTACAAGCTCGATCAGGAGCAGATATGTATTAAAATAAGAATTTACTCTTGCTAGGTATTAAATGATAAAAAATGAGTAACCAAAAAAAAGAGTTCATTTTTTACAATGCCGTTTGAATCTACTTTCTTTATATCTTTCAATGCTTTCAATGCTTTCACACAATTTCGACTAAAGAATTTTTCAAAATCTCTCATGTGAAAGATTGAAGAAAAAATACTAGTAATGTTAACGTAGGTAAGTATTTATTATTTTTATATCTTTCAATGAAAAATGTTTATTTAAAAAAATATATATTTTATGGAAATAGTGAACATTGATATAATTTGTATACGTACATGACTTGGTTGTGATAAAAGATAAAATATTGTTTCATTTTGGCCATCTCTGACCCCAGTTACTTAACTTTGTCATAATTTTTCTCTTTATGATAACAACAAAACGCAGGGTTGTCAAAAAAAATAATCACTGATAACAAATTTATAAAAAATATATATACGTTTTGCGGTAAAGAATGAATTGTCATTCAAATTCATTCTCGTTGCTATGGTATGTTCAAGATTTTGCATTTCAAGAACATAAAACAATATTCTTGAAATGTCAAGCTCATTAAGGCGGACAAAAACTTTGTTTTGCGTGTATTATAAATATTATGAACGAGAAGAGCTTGATTTCATATAAATTGATTTGAAATATTTTTTTTGTGTATTTGTAAATTTACTATGTTCTATCTGATGATGCTTCGAAATGAGGCGAAAGACATGTCACAATTTGTAATACAGGTGGAGTAACTAGGTTGACAAATTTTATTTTGAACCTTGGTAAAAATTTTCATGCAAAATTCAACCGTTCAAATCTAAAAAATAAACAAAAATTATATCTTTGTTTTTGTGGTAACCCTGCGATAAAAAAGTTAACGTCTTTCAAGCGTAGTAACATAATAGATTTTTTATTTGCAATCTCTTTGATGTTTCGTAAAATTATCAATCATAACATGTGGGGTATATAAGCCCTATGACAGAACAACACAATTACAGTCTCCCAGTTTCCCGATCAGAACTCAGTCAAGAAACTAAAATGGCAAAATTCTTCGTAAGTGGATCTTATTATCTTGCATAACAATCAATTCAATTCATTTTTTTATTTAATGGATAAAAATAAAAATAAATTAACTGTAGTTTTGTAAAATATTCAACTTCATTACGTTAATATAGTGTAATAATGTTTTAAAAGGACAATTTACCTTTTCTTGAATTTTTCCATGATGAATTGATCTTCTGATTGGCAATTTGATGTTATAATATATAAGGTGTAATTGAGTCATTGTCTGGAATAATGTTGTATTTAAAAATATCTTTGTTTTTCAATATTTGTTTTCATATTTCTCCTGAAATGTTTTTTAACATTTTTTATTTAAAAGACAAAAAAACAATTTCAATGTATTAAAAAAATCAATAATGATAGTCATATATGTAGGATACGACACTTTTTAAGGCAAGGTTTCAATTATTGTCACTTTATGGTAATTAAATTAAATCTATGAATTGCATCACAAATTAAATTGCATTATTCCGCGCATTCGTTAAATTAAAAAAGTAAGTGGATTATAACTACATTCATAGTATAAGAATGTTGCCAAAATTTAAAAAAATCAATAAAGAATTTGTGGAATTGTAAAATTAGGTATAATAAAAAATACATATTTTTAAATCGATTAAAATTGGTTGACCAACAGAGTTTAGTTTAGTTTGAGTTTACATGTCTTCGTGCACTTCAATTTTGTGTATATTTCATAATTTGCCTATGGTTCAAAATCATCAAAACACGTTTTTTGAGCCTCCTGTATTATTTGTTGTGTGGGTCGCGTCCTTTTTTCTTTCAAACAGTCGATATGTAGATAATACAATACGTATTAATAAAAAAAGTTATGTTTTTAATTGAGTTTTATTTTCTAACATAACAGTTTCCTTGTTAGCATATATTTGTAATGTTTTAATTATTATCATTGATACTTCTTTGATTTCTAAATTGACTGATTATACAATGTACGTATTCTATTATGAATTGAATACACTCAGACATTACTCAACTATAAGGAAAACAACATTAAAAAATACAACTGTAGTGAAATAAAAAAAATATGATATTGAAGTTTACTGTGAATTGCTTATTGTATATTAAAATGTTTCAATTACTTACTGCTCTTTGAAATAACATTGTTTTTAAAATAAATCAATTTGAGGACTTATAACAATAATAATACAATTATTGATCTATTTAATACACCATGTAATAATTAATATTTCTTGACAGTTCTTCGCAGCCTTCTTGGCCCTCGCCGTCTTCGTCAGCGGAACCCCATACGGTGGTCGCCAACAACACCATGGTAAGAATAATCTTTATTTTCAATGGAACTTATACACTATTTTATTATTATAAAATAAATGTTTCGCCATATGATGTTTTCCGCACAAATATATTTATTGATTGAATTGTGATTTACTTGATAAAACTTTTTTATAACAAACATTTTGGCATGACAATATAACTTTTTTCTTCTTCTGTGTTTTGAAATTTAAACATCTTCATATTTCTGATTAATTATTCTCAACAATCTTTTGAGATCTTTTAAGCTTTTCGAATTCAATTGAAAACAAAGCTGGATTATCTGTGAAAAAAATATTTCAGTTTTTTTAATGCATACGTGGAACAATAGCAGTTTACATTCTAAATGTTAACACAAGTTATGTAATGTACAATAACTACCTACATTAAAATGGTATAATTGCTTTTAAAATAGTATGATTCGTATTATAGTATGAAAATAAGTCTTATGTGCATAAATTAATGCATGGAATATGTTATATGTGCAAAAAATACATTAAAATATTTTTTTCTTCTAAAATAACGAGGAAAATAAAATTTATACTATCAATAAAATCATAATAAAATAAAATTATTGAAAATTTGCTACGTATTTTGTTGTTTACAGTTTTTCCGATTATATTCTCGGAAAGTACTGTTTGTCACATAAGACATATTAAATGTGCAGCGACGTTATGATAATTTGCAAAGAATGAATAACACCCTACTGATGGCAATGAAGCTTAGTAACGTTTGTCGTTTAATCTTTAGACCAAGGACATGGCCCGGAAGGACATGGTCATGACGCTGGACATGGAGCTGGTCATGACGCCGGACATGGAGCTGGTCATGACGCTGGACATGGAGCTGGACATGGAGTTGGACATGGATCTGGACATGAATCTGGGCACGGAAACCTTGGCCAGGCTGGACATGGACAGCACCACGATGCCGGACACGGATCCGCTGGACACCAACACCAAGAACACCAACACGGAGCCCATCATTATTGATTTAGCAGAGAGCCTAAAAATATTAGCTTGTAATTTTTCACCCCGAGTTTTTTACAATATCACTGTTGAATATGTATAATAGATCTCCACTTATTTATATTTTTGTAATGTCTTTGTATTGGATTATTACTACCCTGAATACTTTCTGAAAAAAAATAAAGAAATTTAAAAATAATGTCTGTTGTTTATTTTTTATATTTTTATGAACAATAATTTGTAGCCATGGGTTTGTTGTTTTCCAAACTTTTATATAATATATATTTTATATTTTCAATCGACCAATGGTTGTTTAGATTTGTTTGTGATGCATTAGCGTAGCAAGAAGAGTGCGGCAGGTGCAGACCGCCCCGGGCAGCACACTTTTGGGGGCGGCATTTTCAAAAATAAATACAATATTTCTTGAGAATTTATATTCATACATAAAAAAATAAGACCACCTATAATAAAAACTCCTAGTTTATAGATAAAAAAATAATATAAGTGATTGAAAAACAAATTAGAGGAAACATTGGGGGCGGCAAATTCAAGTACTTATATTCTCTGTATTGCGTGTTCATGACACGTTAGGAACTACATTTTGATTTCTTCTGAAATATTTTGGACAAAGCGTAGCATTTTGACAAAGTTTTAGCTTAAGAAATAACAGTGTTGAGTTGTATGAAAACTATAACAAAATATAAAAATGACTAAACTAGCACTGCCAACTAGGGATTCTGTGTTGAGACGTCCGGGAACAAAAGTCCCGGGAATCGAGGCTGTGATTTAAAATGTGCTAATAAATTTTACATTTTAATTTAAAAAAAACAATTCTTGTGGTTAAGAAACTTTCAAAGGACTGATGTGTATTGAATGAAAACAGGTATAAGAGGGGATCCCCAAGAAAAACGTAACTGTATACAAAATATAACTGTAGCAAAAGCAAATAACAAAATATTAAAATTTAATGTTCATACCTGATGTTGTTTTATTAACAAATGTTTTTTCACTATTATACAAAAGTACCAATGTCACAATAGGACAAAAAAGGTCTAAACGTTGTATTGTGAAGCATAAATTTACTCCTAACTGCGGCAGAATTCATTGATATTTTTTCAATACATGTATCGTTATCAATGTTATGATCCCTTCTTAGTAAAAATTAGCCGTAAGCATTTCATATATCCATTACATAAGAAAAATAATAATTATTAAACATTCAAAGGCGCCGAGTGTATGTAATACATATGTACATACATACAATTATTTAATTTTAATCAATTAAAAAAATTGTTGATGAAGATACAAAAGTCTTGAGTCCCGGGAAGTCCCGGGACTTTGACTTTATTACGCCTCGTGTCCCGGGACTTTGAAAACCCCGAGACTTCAGAATTCCTACTGCCAACAGTGACACATGCTTCATTTATGAAAATGTGAATTGTAGTTGATATCGAAATAAACTATAATTAACTTCTTAGTGACAAATATTGTGAACTGTTCTTCTGAAATGCTGTCTGTGGGCATCATTGAATGTATTTTTGGACCGCGTGTGGCCCGCGAACCATGGGTTGATAATCACTGATTTAAACAAAGGCAAATATACTACATTTGCTTCAGAGAAAGTAAAGATAGAAGAATGATCTCGTGCAATGTGTGGTCAATAATTTATTTTCAACGGTCTGGACTACTCAACACCAGTGGCGGCCGGTCAATGTGGCATTGGATCAATGCACCCCTTGTATATGCAAGGGCGGTTATATTTCATGAAATAATATTCAAACATAACATTTATACCATTCATTCATTTTAAATTCTTCATGTATTTATTGTCTAAAATAAAATTTTCTAAAATATTTATTATCTATATATAAAAATGAATCGTTAAATGTGTTGCTAAGCGCAAATCTCGAGAGCAGCTGAACCGATTTCGCTAATTTTTTTTTTAGAATATTTCTTTAAGTACAAGGATGGTTCTTACGGAGAGAAAAATTTAAAAAAATGCCTGGAAAAGTCTAAAAACAACACTTTTCTATACTCCCATACAAACGATTCGTAATAATACTTAAAAGTCAATTTGAACTTTAATACCATACATCACAAATGTATGGTATCACAAAGTTGTTATCAGAGCTGATAAGACTCATGTGGGCCAACATGCAGGACGTTTTAATGCACCTACTATCGATGAAGTTGCCATTGTTGTAGTTGGAGAAAATTTGGAGTCACGTGATATTGTTTTACATCGTCGAAATAATCAATTACAAAGTATTAAGGAAACACATCGCTCATATGATGATTGTTTTCCATTATCATATCTACATGCTTCCCATCAAAAACAATTGATTTGTGGATAAATTACAGAGATAATATGTGTGACGATATTTTGTTCAATATGTATACGCAATAGAACAGGGAATCCGAAATTACAAATAAGTGAAGAAATTTACAATGAAGCATTGATTTCCATTGAGGATGTGTGCTTGATGATCTCAAACAAGCTATTATGTCAATTGGGGATGGCCGCGCCCAATCGCCCAATGCACGATGTTTTTGATCAAGGGTTAAAACGTGAAAAATCGTATGATCTCAATACTTTGAAAGAATCGATTCAAATAAATCTTCCACTATTGAACGAAGAACAAAAGTATGTATTTGATAATCTTATGAAAGTAATAAATGATGGAACTGGAGGGATTTACTTCTCGGACGCTCCTGGTGGTACAGGAAAAACTTTTTTGATTTCTTTAATATTGGCAACAATTCGCTCAAAAAATGATTTGCTCTTGCTCTTGCTTCGTCAGGCATTGCAGCAACTTTGCTTGAAGGCGGTCGAACAGCCCATTCAGTTCTAAAATTGCCATTGAATATGCAAAGCAACGAAACTCCAATCTGCAAAATTTCCAGGAGAATTCTGCAATGGCAAAGGTTTTGCAGCTATGTAAACAATGTAATGTGTGGGATGAATGCACGATGGCGCATACAAAATCATTAGAGGCTTAAGATAGAACCTTAAAAGATCTACGGAACAACCAAAACCAATTTGGTGGCGCAATGATTTTATTAGCAGGAGATTTTCGGCAATGGATGCATGTTTAAAGTCCTCCAATTTGTGGAAACATGTCAAGGTATTACATTTAAGCAAGAATATGCGTGTCATGTTGCAAAATGATCAATCTGGAGACATATTCTCTAAACAACTCATTGATATTGGTAATGGCAAATTTCCTATAGACGTGCTGACTGACTGCATCACCTTTCCTGAGAGTTTTGTCAGTTAACTTAATCAAAAGCTGAACTCATTCAAAAAGTGTTTCCAAATGTTGCTCAAAATTACTTATTCCATGATTGGTTGAGAGAACGAGCTATACTGGCTGCCGAAAACACTGATGTAAATGAATTAAATTTCAAAATACAAGATTATTCCTGCGAAATGAGGACATATAAATCAGTTGATACGGCAACCTCCACCGGAATTTTTAAATCCACTAGATTTTCCAGGATTGCCGCCTCACAATCTTCAACATCGTAGTTATAATGTTGCGAAATATTAACCAACCGCGACTTTGTAACGGCACACGATTAGCGATAAAAAAAATACTGAACAACGTAATAGAAGCAATCATATTGAAAGGAAAGTATAAAGGAGAAGACGTTTTGATACCCCGCATCCCAATGATTCCGACTGAGGTACCATTCGAGTTTAAACGACTGCAGTTTCCAGTACGACTTGCTTTCGCTATGACTTTAAACAAATCCCAAGGGCAGTCATTAAGTTTTTGTGGTATTAATCTAGAAAACCCATGTTTCTCGCATGGTCAATTGTATGTTGCCTGTTCCCGTGTTGGAAGACCATCATCTGCTCTGTTTGTTTACGCGCCAGGTAATCAAACAAAAAATATCGTGTACCATGAAGTACTACAATACAAATTTAAAACTTAAATTAGAATTAGTAAAAATAAAATGAAATATAATAAGCAGGTATCATAATAAGAAATCTGAAATTGTAATTTTCATTATGATTTTTTATTGACTATTAAAAGAATTTCAGGTGTTTTATAATTTTTATTTTTTGATATAATGTAATTGTTGACTTATTAACTTCCTTTTTTCTTTTTTTATCTCACTAGCTGACCGGGCGTCCCGAATAGCAGAATAAGTATTAAAAAAACTAAAAAGTTAAAGAATCGACTGTTAGGCGGTACGAAGTTCGCCGGGTCAGCTAGTATACAATAAATATATGAAGAATTTATAATGAGGTGCATACATATATATACAAGGGGTGCATAGATCCACTGCCACATTGACCAGCCGCCACTGCTCAACACAATCATCTGTTGAGTATTTCATATCGCCCAAGCATGCGGGACTATCACCGTCGGACTATGTCGAATGAGTGAAAAGAATTTAAGTAATTTGTCTATGTCAGATACAAATGTATGGATTGATTGAAAAATCCATGTTTATCGATCTTTTTTCTAGAATCAATTATAAATTCCTACCTTACAATTTGTATTGCGTACTAGCCGGTTCCCGGCAAGCGTTGCAATGCCACTCAAAGAAAGAAAGTGTTTTAATTGTGTTTTTTGAAGTGCATGTTTTCTTTTTCTGTCTGTTTGACGTTTGTTGCCGATTGTCTATGGTACGACACACGTGCCACCTACTGTAAGTTGAATGTACTATAACCTTCGCGCAAGTGCAAGCATGACTTTTATATATAAGACCTACTGTAAGTTAATTTTACTATGCCTATAACCTTCCCGGAAGTGCAAGCAAAAATGTTGTCAAAGTATTATTTCAATTGGATGAGTGGTGTGGCAACGCATAAAATACGAACAAACAGTAATTTTTATGTATTAGAAGATTTTTTTATTATTCTAAGTCACATATACTTTTCTTATCTGACCACTGCGTAAGCACGCCACTGGTGTATTATCTTTATGCTCTCCAGAAAAGTAGAAAATTATTGGAATAGTACCATAAGCAATAGAGAATTGTCTTCATGGAACGACATGTTTTAATTAATATTTTAACTTGCTTTTTTCATAAAAACTAATGGTCACTCACCCTTTTCATTACGAATTACTTATTCTCTGTCTTAGATACAGGCGCATATTATTATTAACAGTGAAACCCCGATTCTACGTTTAAAGTGACGCTATGTCATGGGAAACCAATGATCGCTAGAAAACTTCAAATAATATAAAATCGTAAAAAAAGTTAGAAAATTTATATTATAAAAAAATATTTTTGTAGAAAATCGTGTACTTCATTATAATGTAACTAACGCCAGGTTGGAAATTTTAATAATTGTCACCAGTTTGCTAAGCTAAGTAGAAAATAAAACATAATTAAGAAGACAACCACTATTCACCTAATAAGGGTTTGCGGCTCTTGAAGCATCAACTCTTGAACTTATCACGTTCAGTACCCTAAAAATCTATAATATTATATATTCGATACCTTTGCTATCCAGTTTCCATGAATACTTCACTCTTCTCACTTGAAAGACTGCCGCCCCTAAACTAAATTATTATTGTTTTCTAAAGAAAATTAAGAAAAGGTGAAAAACAAAAAGTCTCCCCGGCGGGGAATCGAACCCCGGTCTCCCGCGTGACAGGCGGGGATACTTACCACTATACTACCGAGGAATATCTACGAGCGGCTTTAATTTATTATTTAAAACTTTTTACTGATTATTTTTACAAGTAATCAAATAAACAATCAAAATATAACGAAGTTCACCTAATAATCTCTTTCACTTACGATTTTATAAACTGTATGCCGTAAAACGAAAGGAATGTGTTATGAGATTTTTTCGTGTTAAAGCACATTGGGAAGTGTGTGTGTGCTTTGAAACGAGAAAGAACTCTCACATTTATATACAAGTATATACAACTAGGGCATACAATCCCGGGATCCCGTTCAATTTTCTGATCCCGAAATCCCAAGATTGATACGGCTGCGATCCCGGGATTTCGGGATTGAGAAATTTTGAGCAAATCCCGAAAATTGTCAGGAAATTGGCAAATCGAGAATTTCAAGTTCCTCGGTGAGCTAAAAAAACGAGGTTTGGAGATAATCCGGGGAAAAAGTATAGCGAATTGAAGATTTCAAATTCCTCGGTGAGCAAATCCCAACCCCGGGATTGGAAAAAGTCTCCGGGATTGGATACCCTATATACAACCACCCAATCGTTTTGAAAGTGCCAAAACGGTTATTGATATTTTTAGATCTTTAATTATTTTATACTTTCAAATAAGCTATATTTGGAGAACATTATTTGTGGCCATCTGTGTAAAATCCATACAACTATTAAATTGAAAGCCGCTATCTTAGTCACAAGTTTGAAAAGTAGATGTCACTGCGCTAACTTGCAAACTGCTATATAAATAAAAATGGGAAATATATTCTATTATGAGTAATAATAAAGTGTTAATTGCAACATTATCAGGAAGAGTTTTCAGTTCCCTTACAGCCATAAGAGCCAAGAAGAGGTTCAACTACTAACTGAGAAGCAACTCTCATAGAAAAACATTTAATGAGATAATTTCATTAAGTGGCCATATGTTCTACTTTGGGGAAGGACATGGAATTTAAAAAAATACTTAACCTGTCTTTATTTTTTTCTTCTTTCTTCCAACAGTATTTGATTTATTTTTAACCTAACTAGTCTTTAATATTGAAATTCAATTCAAGCACCTTCAGTCGAAATCTTAAATTAGTCTACAATAATTGCATGCAGAGACCGTCTCTGCATGCAATTATTATTTAATTATTATTAATTATTATTATATGCATATTGATTGATATATAATATTAATATATATAAATTATACTCGCTATATTTAAAAAAAACAATAATTTTCATTATTAAGTCAATAAAAAAAGATTGAATATTATTAATGTCAATTTTATTATAATATAAAAAATATTGGCATTGATAGTCAAATACTTTATTTTTAATTCTCACAATAATTATTTCCATATAGTTCATCGTCTTACGGTGATATATTTATATAAACATTTTAAAAAATACTAGAAATATTATGAGCACCATTATTAAGGTCCTAGTATTGTGGTGAATGTATTTAAAACACAATATCTAGATTTTTTGAATCAAGGTTCTTTGGTTAATTAATAAATAATTGAAAGAAACTAAAACGATTCAGCAATAATTTTATTGATGAGGATGCCTCCTCCCTCCTTTAACACCTGCGTAATGAATCACGGAAGAATTTTCAAGATTTTTTTCGATATTAACAGATTGATTATTCTCTTGGAGTTTGGAATCGAGTCTGTAGTCGGTAATCATTTGCTCTTCCGTCGACACTTTTGATTCGCCTTGGTGTGATTCCAATGTGTGATCTAAAACGAAATAAAGTTGTTTCAAACAGAGCGTTAACGCAAAACAGTGGTTTCAACATTCTCGCGGCCGCGCAAAGGTTGGGAAGCCCCCGCGCACTCATTCCGCGTTGGCGCGCGCTACAAGACAGTTGTTCAATTAATATTTGATCGGTCCGCGCAGCCTTTGAAATTTCCGCGCAGCTAACCTCTTGTCTTAGATTGCAATCTTACATTGCCTGGAGCGTGTAAAATTTCGATCGACTTATCAATTTCTGTCCGAAGGCATGGGTATGGATGTTGTGATCAATGTTCACTCTAGTTTTTGGAAGGTTAGTGCGCAAAAGACATTGACCGTGCAACTTTGATAAGAAATAAAAAGATTTGTGCGCCAAATAACGGTATTTAGACATACTAAACGAAAAGGTTGATTTTAATGATGACAATAATTAACAACACTATTTGATGTCAATTGATTTATTTTGGTGGTGGTATAGCTGATTTAACTTTTGTGCGCTCTGTTGTAATGTATGTGCGCGCGCACACGCGCACAGCTTAGATGCGATGGTTTTGAAGTCTAAAATAAATCTCTCCCGCCGTTTCCGATCCATTAATAATTGAGCGTAGTGAGAGCGATTAGCTAACCACTAGTCCTGTCCTAGTCCTTATCCTTCTAGCCCTACTACTTTCTTTAAAAAAGAGAGGTTGAGCGACTGAGTAACAAACAGTTCCCGTAGAAAAAAAATTGTTGAGATACCTCCATTAGACATCCAAAAGAAATATGGATTGATAAAGACTTATAACAAACCCTCAATATGCTTATCACTTCAAAGAGATATCATTAAAAATGCACAACGATCACAACAAATCAATATGGGCAGTGATTTTTTAAGGGTGCCGAAACTCACTACATATCCGTTACCTATGTGGAGCATATGGCCTCTTAATGGAGGTATCCCAACGGAAGTTTTTTTTTATGAGAACTGCAAGTTACTCAGTTGTTGAACCTCTCTTCTTTCAAAGAAAGTATAAATTAAACAATAGGGCTAGGACAGGACTAGACGTTTGCTAATCGATTTCGATTTTCCCCGTTTATTTTAGGATTGGAAAGGTTGGAGGTTTTTTTTTTTAGATATTTTTCGATAAATGTCTCAACAGAATGCTGTTTGTACTGGGAATCGGACCTGTAAGATCCGTCACGGAAACTTTGCCTTTCTTGATATTAATTTATGAGTGTTACGATACCTGATACAACAGCCAATGGCTTAAAATAAAAAAAAATGCGAATGTTGATTTGAAACATTGAAAATGACAAGAAAAAAGGTGCCGGAACACCGTTCCACCGCGTTGCACGGGGGAAAAGCACTGAATATATGAGCACTCGAGAAGTGAAGTGGGTCAAGTAGTAAATTGGTTAAATTTTTCAATCAAGTTTTTACGAGGTGCTTTGTGAGACTGCTTATTATTATTTAAGGAATATAACACTATTGCAGTGTGTCTTTACTGAGATCACTTCACTTTTAAGATACTTTAAGACATGTAGAACAGTGCTTCCCAGATTGGGGGCCGCCGCAGAACATGTTTTGTATTGAGGAGGGCCGCTGATTATTTTTTTCTCCACCTCTCAGGAGCTCATATTTGATTTGACGATAATATTATATAGTAGCCGGCAAGCGTTGCAATTGCACTCGAAGAAAGAAATTGTTTTTGTTTTAATTGTGCATATTGAAGTGCATGCTTTCTTTTTCTGTCTGTTTGACGTTTGGTGCTGATTTTCTATGGTACAAAACACGCGCCATCTACTGTAATTTCATTGTACTACAGTGAAACCCCGATTCTACGTTTTCCAAGGGACTGGAAAAAATCAACGAATAATGCGGGAAACCGATAATGCCGAAAATCTTCAAATAATACCAAAAAATGTTTAATTTTCACTTTTAAAGAATATATACATTTATTATTTAATTGCTTAATTAATGCATACTAACCCAACTACGAATAGGTGTAGTTGGGTTCTTACATTTTGGCAGACACACACCCTTCAAACACGCGTACTTTTCTACGTTAACTTTTTTTGCTGTATGATTATTTTTAACGCCTTGATTTGTTTTTAGTTTCTCAGCCAGAGTTCTAGTTTTTTTTACTTAGGCATTGTAGTTTTGACTTTTGAGTTGGAAAAATTCTCGCAACCAGATGCGATGTAAGACTATTAAATTTATTACAAAGTCTTAGTCGAGTAAGCAATAAACGATCTATGCAAAAAAAACGAAGATAGCGAGAACGGAAGATCGGGGTTCCACCAAGAAAAAAACGCAAAACAAAATACGAGGCAAGACTATTTATGAGAAATATTCAACGAAAACGGTCAATCGGGATAATACTTGTGACGGACCAAATATTTTAACGATAGATCGAGGAAAACGGCAAATCGGGAACGATCAATGCGGACTATTTAACATTGTTCTTATGGGTGTTTGGCCGATACTATGAAAAATAAACGATTAATGCGGAAAAACGAACAATGCGAGAACGGGGTTCCACTGTATAACCTTCGCGCAAGTGCAAGCATACGTTGTCAAAATGGACTGTATGGCAGACATTCAAACATTGATTTTTATATATAAGATTTATAACCTTCCCGGAAGTGCAAGCAAAAAGTTTGTAAAAGTTTTATTGCAATCAGGTGAGCGGTGTGGCAACGCATAAAGTACGAACAAACAAACATTCATTTCACTCTGATTATGATTGTGTGACTTTTATTTCATACGTTCAGTCTTTTTTCGTATTCGAAATTATTGTTCTGTGATTACCGTTTCTAAAAAGATGTACCTCGCTAAAAAAAACTGCCTAAAACAAATATAAATAGAAAAAAAACATTAATTAATGTTATTGTGTTTTTACTGTTAATAATCTGTAGTATATAGGAACCCTTAAAATATGAATTCCAGAATATAACATATATATTTCTTCACCTACTCTTATATGACTTGACACAGCTAATAGATTAAAACCTCGTTAAGAAGACTTTCAAACCTAAAACGTATAATCAATGCATGCATTACCATCAAAATACTCTTAGCATTTACGTATAATAGTTGACAAAACATAAAAAAAAAATTGTGCATTATATAAACACGAAACATTCGTTTACTAAGCGTCAGTTCAAGTTCATCGTGCACTTGAACGCCTGAAGACGCCAAAAGGCGAAACCCGGGTCGTTAGTGACGAAATCTGTGAGAATGTACATAATTTGAACGATTCAAATTTAATATTGAAATTCTACCAAGCACCTTCAGTCGAAATCTTAAATTGTACAATATTCGTTGAACATCATGAAAATAATCACTTAAAACTCTCTTTGTTAATAATTTCACATTCGAGATTATATAAGAACATTTAATAAGAGAAAAACCGTTTAATATAAATATAGAATGCTTTTCCATCAAGTATTGACAGTGAACACAGGAATTATGTACGCAGCAGTTTACGCATAATATCTTTATTCACATGCATTTAAAAATAACCATAAAATAATGGCTTACTAACGTTATGTAATATAATTCACAATGTACTTTTGCTGTCAAATATCACGAAATATTTTTTGACGTTCTATATATAAATAGTATAGTATTAATTGAAGCGAAAAGAGTACAGTTTCTAATTCCAAATAAAACTAATCTAAAAACATAGCATAAATAACAAACAAACAATCATACCTAATGCACGAAACATATTTAAATGTAATGCTAAAATTTAGACCATACGATTTGACAGATCTGAAATCGAAACAATCGAACATCAAATTTGAATTGTCAAATCAAAAAAAAATGGCCGCCGTTCGAACGAAATTCAAATTCGAACGGCGGCCATTTTTGTTTTGGAATACTCGGAGTTTGACTGTAAAAAACATTGAAATCTACGAATATTTTAGTTTTTCGACACTGTTTGTTAATTTTAATACGCCTATAACCTTCCGAAAGAGCAAGATAAATTATTGTCGAAGTTTTATCGCAATCGGACCTGTGGCTTTCGAATCCATAGACGCTAAAGATTCAAAAACATACATACAAAAATTCATTTTTATATATATATATTATATAAGATATATAAGATTGGGATACGATAGTAATATATTATGTTGTTTTTAATACTGACCAATCTTGTCAAATGAATGTGAATAGTTTGTTCCCTCTTCAATCTTTATTTGATCCGTTTCCGTTTGCTTTTTTTTTAGTTCAGTAATAAGTTCTTGGTCGGTCATCGTGGTACCTGTAGTCTCTTCCTGGAACTTCTTATCTTCCTGTTTGTCAATATTCATCATACTAGTTCGGTTCAAAGAATTGTAATAGTTTGTGTTGTCTTCAAGCGTCATTTGATCTATTTCCGTTTGCTTACTTTTGTGTTCCGTATTAAGTTCTTGGTCAGTTATCGTGGTACCTGTAGTCTCTTCCTGGAACTTATTCTCTTCATGTTTGTTAATATTCATCATATTAGTTTGGTTCAAAGAACGGTAATAGTTTGTGTTCTCTTCAAGCGTTATTTGATCTATTTCCGTTTGCTTACTTTTGTGTTCCGTATTTAGTTCTTGGTCAGTTATCGTGGTACCTGTAGTCTCTTCCTGGAACTTATTCTCTTCCTGTTTGTTAATATTCATCATACTATTTTGGTTCAAATAAATGTCATGTTTATTAGAAGTGGCAACATTCTCTAGTTTTGTAATCACTCTCCTGCGCCCTTATCATTTCATAAGGTAAAGCTGATGCCACCGACAAAACTGCCACCTAAAAAGAATTTAAATAATGAAAGGTTTCAAATATATCGCAAACATCTGCAGTTGACACACAGAGCAGGGATACATTTCATTACACCCCATTTCACGTTTAAAAGGATTGGCGAAAAAAAACAAAATAAAGAAAACGTAAATTTGGTCAAGGATTTTTTAAAATAAGATATTTTACTTAATTTACATAAACGGATATTGGTAATCTCTTCTGAGTCATATAAATAAACAAATAATCCAGTCCTAATTTACTATGCATTGCATGCTTATAATATGATAGGTAAAAATATCAAGGTATTGATAACTATTCGGCTTTCGCCATCGTCAGAACTATGCTTAAACTTAAATTTTGCTCAGCTATATATACTGGCTCCGAAGAGATACACAATGTATCATTTTATTCACTCTAACATCCTAATTCAAATTATTATTACAATATTACACTTATTAAATGTGATTCTAGTGTTTCAAGGAACGCAAGCAATCTGGAGTTCTTAAAACATTAATTAGGATAAATTAAACTGATATTTATTATTAATTACATTACATTAAATTTATCAACTATGGCTTTAGTGTTGCGAAAACAATAAGCAATATGGGATTATTTCAAGGTAAATTAGATAAATTTATCGGGAGCCAGTAATAAAGCTGAGCAAAACTTAAGTTTAAGCATAGTTCTAACAATGGCGAAAGCCGAAATAGCTATCAACTCATTAATATAAAAATCTGTAGAACTAAAATACGTTGATATTTTTACCCTATTATAATGGAGTTCTACCAAGTAAATGCCAAATCAAAAAATAAACTTATAATATGAGCCACTGACAAGAAAAGTGGCCCAAGTGTTATTTTAGGAAAACATGAGTTAGATGTGGAATATTTTTTTAAATGCCTTAAAGTTTTGTAGAAGTATAATAACTTTATTAAATGCACACTCCAATAATGTTTTCCCACAAAAACACTAATTAAAGATGTGATTGTACTTCAACGTTTTATTAATTTTTTTACCATTTTGCTACTCGGCACACATAACTTTTTAATGTCTCATATCACAATTATTTTAATAAATGAAATGTAATTTCTTCCGAAAAGACTGGCACAGGGGGTAAATTTTTGACGAACTGTTTGTGGGGAAATAACTACCTGATAATACACCTGCATTGCAAAAAGTGTGACCCATATTTTTAGTTTTTTTTTTAAATATAACATTTATCTGAGTTGATATCAAAATAAGTATAAACTTCTCATCGGCTAATATTGAAAACTAGTCATAGAAAAAAAATGTCTTTTTGGGCATGAATTATAACCTGTTTAAAGGTGAAGTTTTATAGCAAACTAAAACTTTTAATATGAACGGCTATTTTAAAATATTATATTTTCTCTTACCGCAACAATAAGGATGAACTTCATTTTGACAGGAATGAAAAAATAACACAACTAAGCTGTCACGACAATCTCTTGTGAAACCAAACAATGCTATGATTTTAATTAACCCTGGTCAGTTATTTATACATAATTGGAAATCAAAGTTATTTTACATTTATTTTTTAAATTGAGGAAATACTAAAGGATTAAAATAGGGTGACCGACAGTTATTGTGGTGGCGCGTTTTGCGTGAAGGATAATCATTTGAAACGACGTATATTGATACGATAGGCCTACGCTCTTACTACCCCGTTTGTGATGACAACTGACAGACATTTAACAATTTTAGTGAAATTAATTGTGCTTAATTTTTTTCATAATGTAACCAGTAATATCGATTGTTTGATTGTTTATGACCGTAAATGGCAACATTGTTTTTCGATACCCGATGCGATTTTTGTTTCTTTTTTTCTTACTTTTTGGGACACGAACCGAACACAGCGTGTGTGGGGGACACTTTCCGGTCCTGGAACTTGCTTTAGATTAGACCTTTAATTTAGAGTCACTTCTGGTTTTTTTTCTTTTGTGGTTTTGTGCGATACGCTATTCACCGAATAGCGTATCGAAAGGAACGCCCGACGTCGAGATGGAAAAAGATCAGTTTTAGATTTAATAATAGACATTTAAATTCATTTTGTTCTCTGCCGCGCGGATTCAAAAATACTGTCACTAAAAATTTCCAGTTCCTAAACTATGTAAACACCAGTGTTCCGCGGAGCCAGAGTAGGTATTCCGAAAAAAAATGGAATGGTTTTTATACGCTGCAGTTAAAAAAAATCTTAAAAGTTCAGCTAAGTGTTTCGTTATATTTTCCGGACTTGCGAAGTGTTTCATTTCAGAAAATGTTTGGGAAACCCTGCTCTAGGCAATGAGTTGATCAGTGGAACTGGTGACTCGTACGTCCTACGCGAGGAACAAAAGTTTTTGGTCATAGTTTCGCCCACTTAAGAATAAATTAGGAGCATGTAAGTTAATAGTCATAATAATTTCAGGATTATTAACTCGGCCCTGAAGAAGAAGAAAAAAATGCCTTAAACTTGAAAACGATCTATGAGCTTCAAGAGAGTGAAACGATAACATTCCTAAAAGAAATTTGGTGATGAAATTATGAATACAGAGATCCCGGATTCGGTAATAAAATCCCTAATTAAAATACCAATGTTCTAAAACAGTGCTACCCAACCTGTGGGCCACGGCCTCTCAGGGGTCCGTAGGATTTCTTGCGGGGGCCGCGGAATTCAGTAAAATGTACAAAAATTTATATATTTAAGTCTATCAAATCGGTGTTTCCCATATTGGGGGCTGCGGAATTTCTTAAGGGGGGCCGCCGGATTGGATTGGATAGAAATTGGATTCTGGGGGAAAAGATAGCAAATCGAGGATTTCGAATTCGTCGGTGAGCTATAAAAAAAAAAAAAAGCTTCTGTGACAATCTGAGGAAAAAGTATACCAAATCGCAGATTTCAAATTCCTCGGTGAGCTAAAAAAAAACGAGTTTCTGTGACAATCTGAGGAAAAAGTATACCAAATCGCAAATTTCAAATTCCTCGGTGAGCTAAAAAAAAAACGAGTTTCTGTGACAATCTGAGGCCAAAGTATACCAAATCATAGATTTCAAATTCGTCGGTGAGCTAAAAAAAAAAAACGAGTTACGGAGACAATTGAGGAGGGCCGCGGATTATTTTTTTTTAGATTTAGGGAGCTGTGGAACGAAAAAGGTTGGGAAGCACTGTTCTAAAAGATTCTTTACCACCTCTTGTAGGACATTTTCTAAAACAAATGTTGCCATGTTTTCACGTCCAATTTAAAGTTAAGGTTGCCACCTGTGTGGTCGAATGGTCAACGTCGTCGGCTTCGCTTACGGAGGTCCCGGGTTTGAATCCCGGTACGGACAGTTTTATAAATTGATTTTTTAATCGATTCATGAATTTCTGTTCGAAGGCATGGATGTATGTGATATTGTGATGTCTTGAATCCCCCCCCCCACCCATCCTATCCCATAAACGGGGCGTATCGAGAGCGATTAGCTAACCACTAGTCTTGTCCTAG
Source organism: Himalopsyche tibetana (assembly GCA_030503985.1). Lineage (NCBI taxonomy): Eukaryota > Metazoa > Arthropoda > Insecta > Trichoptera > Rhyacophilidae > Himalopsyche > Himalopsyche tibetana. Next base: position 554,639 of record JAPJYX010000015.1, read on the forward strand.
CCCTATTTTTCTATTCCTACTCTCTTTGGATTACCATTAGGAATCCATATGCTGCAAATTGGGAGCGGACATGGTAAAAAATAATGTTTAGATACGAAATAACAATACTCCAACGACGATAATATATGGTATTTTGCATATTTTAAGTTGGACCTCTATTGTAAATGCCGTAGTTATAATCGTAGCTTTTTCACGACCCAAATGTCCTGATTTAAATATGTAACTAAAATAGTACCTATTTTTTATTTACTGTTGGTCATCCTATTACATACATATTCGCAGCATGAGTGCCTTAATGTTTTGTTTCCCAGAATTCATAACACATTATGTAAGCAATGCTGGGATTACCACATTTGTATACATTCTTATTCCATATATAAGTCACGCATGATTATTTACTAACAAAGTATTTAATTGTTTACCTTATTTAATTGAAATTTATTAGATTACTATAAATACAAATGAAGTAATTATTGTTTCCCTTGTTGGTATAATTTATCAATGGTATAATTTGGAATTGTTTCCCTTTATTGAAAACATTGGCGTACATATAAGTTACCATGTGGGATTAAATTTCGCATTAGAGGCTACTCATATGTATCTTATCTTGCATCTTGGTAACATTTACCCTGCTACTTAGTTGGCTCTATCTAGCAGTGTCTGCCAAACTTTTTTTACTTTACGGCACACTGATGAATGGAACTAGTACCGCGGCACACCAAGATGCCGCGGATTATCTCGGAAACTCCTTCTATTTTTTAGCTCACCGAGAAATTTGAAATCCTCGATTTGCTACCGTTTTGCTTCTGAAATCCTACATGACAAATATTTGTTTTTGAATGGGCATTATTTAAAATTGACATTTTTAAGGCTTCTTCCACCGCGGCACACCTGAGATTTCTTGCAGCATAGTAGTGTGCCGCGGCACACAGTTTGGCAGACACTGATCTAGAGACTCCAATTCGAGTATCGAATACTAGTTACTCAAGAATATATCAAAATACTCGAGTAATACAGTCAATACTCTTTTTATGCGTTAGATGCGTTCCACGAAATATCGCATTAAAAAAATCACACAAAAAAAACTTGACTTCCAAACAAAAAGTGGGGATGCGTTCCATGAATTTCAAAATCCGCATAACTTTGAAACAGTGAGTTAAAATATACCCTAAATCGCATAAAAAAAGTATAGGAAAATTAGGGGAAAAACACGGCGTATAAATAAATTATTAAAAAATGAAATTTTTTGGATATTGTTTTACTTTAGAAACATTTTAAGTAAGATTATCGTCACTGTATGACAATGCTAAGTGCGTTTTACATGTGGTTCGAAATCACTTCTTTTTTGGAAGAAATAGTACACGCATCAATTTCATAAAACGATGCTTTTTTTTCTAACAACGAAATTAGTGATCAGAGTTTGTTCAGATTTTCTTTTTTCGATAATTTATTGTTAATGAAGTTTGTTATACCCATAAATACAATTTTTAAGCTATCGCTGAAACTTGAATTTCAGAATTTGAATCATTTAGAATGAAATGATGTTCTGATTTCTTGAAAAGTTGGAGACCTTCTTGAATTATTTTCGCAACTTAAGAACTGGAATTTCTTCCACTTCGTCATCATTTTCTGGTGTTTTGTCAATAATTAAAGTTAAATTAATGACATCATCGTCACTTATAGCATTATCCGTATGTAATTCGTCGATATAAGTTTCACTAAATGTATCAAACCCTTCTCAGCCATGTTCATGTGCTAAAATAATCATTACAATTGATATCGCCAATGTATCAATAGTTTCATCGACTGTAACACACCCTAGTAGGTGGATTTAATTCAGCGATGGCAGATGCAACATGATTTAAACAGTCAAAAATCGAAGTATTCCAAATATCGGTTGTGTTTATGATTCATTCTCTAATCTATCCAAAATACAACGATACATGCTCTCAATGTAATATTTAACATTTTTATATATCGTAAAATATAGTACATTTTTTGAAAAAAAATGCATTTCTAAGAAACCGCATAAAAACTGGATTGACTGTACTCGTATTTTTTAAGTGAAGGCTTATTTCCAAATTTTATTCACTTATTTAAAAAAAATATATATAATATATTGTTTAACCGTTGCGTTTAAGTGAGTCTTGCGTGTGGATTTTACAATCAGGTAATATATATTTTTTAAATAGTTTTGCCCAGTTTTGCCGTTGACTATGCTATGCGAGAATTTCTTTTGTTACTTTTGCTTTGGGCTCCGGTGACTTATCTTATCAATGACTAGTTTATGATGCCGAGAGCATATGTCATCACAAGAGACAAAATAAAATATTGAAAAATAATCTTTTTGATTTGCTGACTAATAAATGCAGCTGTGGCATAATAAACTCGGAACAATTTACAGGCCTTTATTCGTATTTAAATATTTCTTCGTCATTTATAACAGCCGCATTTATAAATTTGAGATGTTTAATTCTGTTATTTTTGAAACGTGTTTTATAAATTTAAATAAATGTATTCATGAAATTAAATAAGTTTATTTATTATTTCTTTAAAAATAGCATTTTTTCAGAATATTGTTTGCTATTGACAGTCTCGTAGCATTGCAGCTAAAAAAACAAATCACCGAATTAAAACATTTATACGTTAATATTTCATTAGATACTTGGATTCGTATTCAAAGCCACGGATGTTTGTATTTTTCGCGTTTTTTAAATCTGAAAAATTCGAAAACCGGGAAAAATATATATTTTGAATTTTTCCAACCGCATTCTACAATGCAAAGGAAAAGCCATTGTAGTGAAATATGAAACCGAATTAGCTGTGCTATAATTTTTATGTAAACAACAGTGATACACAACCATCGGTCTATAATCTAAATTCATTATTTATTTCGATATCAACATCGGTTAATATTCTCTAGAATAAAAAAACAATACAGCAATACAGGTGTAGTCTATTTTTAATAACACCCATTTTACAGTCAGTTCTTAACTATATGTTCATCAAAAGGCTGCGCTTTGTGTTAGTCTAGGACTGAAGTATCTAATTTTATGTTTGAATACACATCAATAAACATATTTTTCAAAAAAATTAAATCGAGCCGTTTATTTTTTACGACACCAATTCCGACACCAGCCAAAATATCGCGATTCCACGACTCCGACTGCACAGTCCTGTAATATACATTTTTCACACGTGACACATGACACACGTCAATGAGATAGCTGCTTTGAATTTTTTTCTGTTACTTTAAAAGTTTTAGAATCGGTATTATTTCTCATTAAATTATGTATTGTGTAGTACTACTAGGGCTTGTACAAAAACCGACTTTTGAAAAAACCGGTTTTCGAATCTCAATATTGTCAAGTTTTACAAAAAATGGATAATTCAATTAAAATAGCGAGAAAAAGTTCAATTTTTTTATGTTGTTTATATATAGACATAATAATACACAACAAGAAATTATTTGGTGTTCGTCTTCAGAAAATATGATTTAAGAAACCACAAAGCGTCCACTGATCGTTTTGTTACAAAATTTCCTGATATCGAAAATACCCTTTCGCTGGGTCATGATGTGGGGCATATGGTCTTTAAGCCATCAAATAAAAGATCCAAATTTTCTGTCCTTTTGTTTATACAGTCGTTTAAGGAAAATTCGGCACAACCGGTTACGAAGTTGAAAAACCGGTTTTCGAATGTCACAAATTTTGCAAAAAAAACCGGCTTTTGAAAACCGACGACCCATAGTACCTAACATATAAAAATCAAATACATAATTCACAAGGGTGATTTTGTATGAAGCTTATATTTGCTCTCCTGTAAAATTGTTCAGTGTTCTGACATAATATGTTGTTTTTTTAATCAACCCGTCAATTGCCCTGACTATTAAAAATGTTGTGCATTACTGGTTCGCAGAAATAAATAATTGGATGAAAGATAATATAATTATATGTTAACTGATTCAACCAGTAGTTGACACACTGACCTTCAGGCTTCAAATCGATACAAACATAAAATAAGCCGCAAAACATAACATACATAAAAGTCGTCTGACACACACCATATGAATAATTTAAATTATCTATTTACCTGCTTACGATCCTGAAATATACAGCGAAACAATTTTTTCCATATAAAACAATGTAAAATACAATAATGCGTTCCATGCCGGAAAAAAAACATTTTTTTTATATTTTTAACGTGTATTAAAGTAAAATTACATACTTATAAATTGTTAAAGAGCGTAACAACCTGGAATGCGATTTCGATTTGCAAAAAACGATAAAAGCTCATCAATATCGTTGCTATCCACCTCCAGTACCATGGTATTGGCCAAAGATACAATCTAATTGACTGTATACTTCACAGGTATTGTTTCAAGCCCCTCAAAATCACATTCGACAACGCTCCTTGGCAAAGCTTCTTCTTCTTGCGAAAAACGATAAAAAATCGACTAGTTTATTATTTATGACAAATAATTAATTATTTTTTACTAGCAGACATTCAAAATTTGGTGAAAATGTGACAGCATTATCATTGAATAAATTTGTAAAACGCATAGCCACCTCCTTATTAGGGTGATGCTTCTCAATGTACGATGCAACAGTTTGATTGTTGTTCTGCTACTTCCTCCTCCTCCACTTCTTGAGGCAAGCAACGATGTGAAAGTGATCTTTCCAAAACTCGTTATGCGAAATGTCGCTCGTTAAGGGAGCATTTTTTTCACAATCTGTTTTGCTCGTTATGGGAATTACTCGTTATGAGAGGTTCCACTGTACTTGTTAAATATGCGTCATTTTCAGCAGCTATTATCAGTGCATTATTAAGACTGCCTGTTAGAGGCCTCCTAGTGGAAGTATTTCTAGAAGGTAGACGGGCGGGTAAGCGAAATCAGTAAAGAATTTATTTTTCAGAAAAAAAAACATTTTTATATTCATAATTCCACATATTTCTTTCATATCGTAACGGAGTAGCTTCTCTCAAAAAATAAAATACTCATTTCTACTATATAATTTAACAGTTATTTAATATGACCAGGACCGATTTCGAGCATTATCAACTGAAGCCGGTCCTAATCACATTAAATAAAATTGGAATTAGTACAAATGAGTATTTTTTTAAAAATACAATACCTTTCCTCCATGTATTGATATTGAACACGGTAAAAGTGAGGTTACTCTCTCCGCTTAAAGATGGTAAGACACGGACTAACTACCATGTCTCGTAGATCAACTTCTATATACATATGTAAGAGTCATTAGGAAACCATCTTTTCCCCATTCAGACCAGATATAGTTGAATTTTTTTTAAATACATGTCCGCTGCTAATGTGTACCATATGACCTCCTAACGGAGTTATCTCAACATTAGGGCTTGCACGAAAACCTTTGTTACTCAGTGGCTCAACTTCTCTTTTTCAAAGAGAGTGGAAGGAATAAAAGGATATGGCTAGGACAGGACTAGTGATTAACGCATCGCTGATTTTTTTTGAATGATGGGCCAGAAGGATTTTTTAGACACCACAAAAACCCATGCCTTCGATCAGAAATAGATAAATCAATTGAAAAAATGCTGCTAGCACTGAGACTCAAACCCTTAAGATTCGTCTCGGAAGCCAACAATGTTGACCGCTTCGCCACGTACCCGACAAGTTAACATTTATAAGCTAAAGTATGACAAAAGATTTCAACTATTTAATAAAATTAAATACAATGGCTACCAATTGTGACATGGACTGAAAAAATGTTATAATATATTCACATTGAGGAAAATTCAAGAAGGAAATCGGTAACGATTGTTTATATTTTCCAAATAAATAAAAACTATACTGAATATAGATAAAAAATAAAACAAAAGGACAACATTTTACCTTCGCAATTGTCATTATCAATAAGGCTGTTAGAAAGCAATTATGTATTTTAATAATTATTATTATCCATTGTCAAAACGCAAAGCTTCCAGGGGCCCCAAAGCACAACACTGCAAATGTGTCGAATATAAAATGTTGGCATATTTTCCAAAATTCGTAAAGTAAATTTTATATTGTTGCATCCATTAAAAAAATCATAATGATCCATCAGTAAATAAGATTTAATTTCTAAGTAGACCAAAGCACAGGCAATTAAGTCTATTTTTATTAATTAAAAATAATTACAAAAATACTGTCCGAACTGTCCAAATTCACTTTCATATTTCATAATTAACGTATGTATTGCTTTTTTGACGATGAAAAAAACAAATATTTCTTTATCAAAAGAATTAGAGAAAACCAAATGCAAATGCATATCACTCAAGTTACAGTTTCCTTTAAAAAATGTAGCACTTAACATATAAAACCTTTCCACCAAGTATTGGCAGTGAATACCTTAAAAGTGATCATTTTATAGTCATGTATTGAGATGGCTAAATGACATTTTGTTTTTTTTTATAATGGATTTCAAATAAATTTCATCACGTTTTCCCAATGCTTTTAATTATTCAAATTATCCCAAATTACATTTTCCAAAAACGCAATTTGTTACAAATTAAATGCTCAAGGAATTGTGTTTGGTAAAAATAAAATAATATATGTACCTATATATAATACATATTTTTGAAATTCTAAGCCTTTTTTGCGTCTCTTGTTTTTTACATACAAGTTTTTACAAGTTTTTAAAATTATGTTTTTCGTTTCATGACTGTTAATTATAGTTCCATATATTTTCTTTAATTGGTAGAGGTAGACTAAGATGGACTTGCATGATAGTCAAGAGCTTCAGTGCAATGTGAGGAAGATCTGAAGAAACGTAATAAATTATCTGTAAAAAAACTTACTTTAATTTCATCTTAAGCAATTTGATGATGTGTAATTTAAATACTTTACCATAATGAGTTTTTTTAAAAAGAAATGTCCTATTTGAAACAATTAAAATCAAAGCTTCTGACTGCCGTTGAAAAATAAACGGATAAGAACCTATAATCGTGAAACCTATAATCAGCCGGATAACAAATATTATAAAAGGAATTATTGTTTGTTTAATTGTTTACAAGGGTATTTGGTTTTCGACTGATAAGTCTTTGACAAGCAGTCCAGTGCAAATTCACAAGAAAATAACAATGGCTAAAACTCAGGTAAAACTTTTGAAATTAAATCGATACGTGTAAGATTATTTGAGTAAATATGAGACTTTTAAAATCGTATAATAAATGTGAAGACTTTATTGATCAACATTTTGTAATTTAGTGCAAATTAATGTAAAAATAAAACGACTGGCTGCTTAAATGTTATAACTGCGAGCGAATGATTAATCATTTGCAATTTATTGTATGTACAGTAATACCCCGCTTAGCGCGACCCCGTTAAGCGCGGTTTCACTATAACGCGAATTTCAAATTTCGCGCTCAAATGCCTCGCATTACGCGAAAGAGTGCGCATAAACATATTTAGTCATTAACTTCTCTATGGTCGCGGGATCCCCGCTTTCTCTGAATATTCTCTTTGAAGAATTGGGAATTCCCCGTCCTTCGACTTTAGCAACGCACGACGATCCTATCAGCAATGAAGATGTGATCGAGTTACAGAATAATCCTATCTACGACGAGGAAGAACAGGTAGAAGAGAAAGTTTTATCTTCAGGGGAAATACAAAATGCACTTTCAAAAATTTATTCAGGTTTGGACATATTACAAAGTATAGACAATAATGATGACCGTCTCTTGACCGTGTGTCAAACAATTAAAACAGTGTTGGGTGCTATGAACGTATTTTACAAGAACGTAAACAAAACGCTTCCCAAAAGACAATAGATGTATTTTTCCGTAAAAAATAAGAGTATGTATTGCATAAAGTGTTCTTAGAATTAAAGTGATTGATTAAAATGATTTGTATTTTTTTGTATTAAATTTTGACTATGTTTAATTATAAACCTCGATATACGCGAATTTCAGTTAACGCGATTTTTTTCGGAACGTATCCCTCGCGTAAAGCGGGGTATTACTGTATTATATTACTGCTTCGAGTGAAAAATAAAAAATAATTCTGCATACATATATGGCAACATAGTGTGTGTAAGTCGCACCTAAAGAACTTCTTGTCACATCCAATTACTTGCCTTTCTATCTAGACACGCTAGGATCTTTTTCTAGTTGTGCCAACTATGCCAATTGGATAGTGTCCGGTAGGATGAAGAAAGTCAGGGTATCCGAAATCATTTTTAAAAACATCATTTTTTATAAACAAATCAAACATTAAACAAAATAGTAATTGGTTGAAAATGTATAGGTAAGCTGTCAGTCATTCAAAAAAAGAATTTTGAGCAAAATTGACAAACAAGATTTAAAATGACATAGATAGCTTATTAGCTCTGTTCTTCTGCGTACTTCTGATGGTTTGCTGACGGCTTGCAAACTGTTTTCGAATTATAATCTAATTCGATGCTTTTAGGTTCTAATTCGAAAACGGTTTGCAAACCGTCAGCAAACCATCAGAAGTACACAGAAGAACAGAGCATAGACTTCCGCGTTTGAATAATAAAAATATCTATGTCATTTTAAATCTTGTTTGTCAATTTTGCTCAAAATTCTTTTTTTAGCTTACAGCTAGTTATTATAAATACTTAACGTGTTGTTGATAGAAATCACATTTACATTTTTAAATATATTTTAGTTATTTTGGTCTATATTGTAAGTTTATTTTAATTTCAGATACTCGCTGGTATGCTATGCTTCTTTGTAGTAATGATATCATTAGCCGCAAGCGCACCTGCACCCGATAAGCAACCAGATTCAATACCTAGATTTTCAGGCTTAACATCTGAAATAAAACCAGCGCCATCTATTGACAACGACTTACAACACTCAGATATTGAGAGCCCAGACAAAAGAGGAGTAAAACTTAATCCGAAACCAGTCAAAGATAAAGACTTTTACATTCATGCGATGATGCAAGGATTCCAATCACGTCCGTCTCCTATGATGGCTGCATTTAACTATTTCCCTTATGAGCATGGCGTATATGGACATCCAATGCAAGGGGGTGGCTATGGGCCCCCCATGCAAGGAGGCATAGGTTATGGATATGGTTATGATTCCATGAGTGGTTATAACAATTGGTATTAACGGTAATTTGAATTATGTTTATTTATTTAAGCTAGATATTTATTAGACAGTAGTGAATTATTTTTTACTAAGCTAGGTTTTTCTGTATATTTTGTTTATTAAAAAAATATAAAAACATTTTTTTTCAGATTGAATTTTAAAACGCATTGTTAAAAGTGTAAAGTAAACTAATTCAGTATTACTTTTCAATAATTTTATAGACCTATTACTTTAAATCTAGAACTAAATCTTTTTTTTGCTTTCATCTGTGAGCATGTAGTGCTCTCTATACTGACGTCGATTCTAGGAAAGGAATCGACCCAAATGGAATTTCACGTTCAATACATAACTATATATAGTTACTGATTTGCTTACAACTATTATTCTTAAAAAAATGTTCTTTTGCAACCAATAACAAAAATAATGTGACTGCTAAAAGTTACTGATAGATGTGTGTAGTATCTTTATCTGAAAAAACGACAATAATACAATAAAAAATAGGAACTAATAAAATGGTTAACTATAATAATAGATGAAAAAATACCTCGCGGTACCGGTACGGCAATACTACTCAAAGAGTTAAACTACAAGCACTGTGGATGCTTCAGAGAAACCTGAATCCCGTCTGCTTCTTTTTTGAATTGGATGAATTCCATTTTTAAGGAAGGCCGCCAATGACCTACGGAACATTGACAAGATTTAGGAGGGAGCAAAGAAGCTGGTGAGATGCAGAAAATCAGTAAAATTTTCGTATTAACTTATTATGACGTGATACTTTATATATAACATGAATATTAATTTATTAAATGAGCTTCAGCATTTTCATATTGAGTGGGTCATAATTTTCTGTAGAATAAAATACAAAGGTAAGCTTCAGTCGTAATCATAAGCATCATTGTAAAAGACAAGATAATTGACCGTGTCATTCCAAATTTTTATAATTTGGATGAGTACCAATTATCCAATAAAATTGTTGTTTAATGTTGTGTAATATTATAAGTTTTGAAGATCTGATCAAAATCTTGGTGATAATTAGAAATAAAAAGAGAAAACTGTTCAAATAAATGATAAAAAAAATAACTTATGTGATGTTTCATTTAAAAACAAATTGTACTTACACTTTATTAGTGAACCAAATCTATTATGATATTAATAATATTTATGAGGATCCGAAATTCTAAATCATCATAGCCTCTGACAGGGATGGCGAACCTTTTTGGGTCCGAGTGCCAAAAATCTTCAAATATTATTTCTTGATTGTGTAGCGTGCCCAAGCAGTAAAAAAATAGCAAAATAGAAAAAAAAAATGTTTTTTTAAACGACTATCATCTTGGGAAACATTTGAAAATTAACAAAACGGAATAAATTAATAATTCACGGATTCTTTAATCAAAATTTTATTTTTTTAAGCTTAAAAATTAAATATTTTTATTTTGGAATTTTTGTATTCTCAAACGTGCCACCTCGGTCCGCCATCTCTGGCCTATGAGAATATGAATTTGGTTCTGATCAAAAATGTAACTGGGATTTAATACATTATAAAAACCAGTTAATATAACGCATAAAATAGCTTATTATAGTTATAGTTTTATAAATAAGGTCAAAATAGAGATCGCCCAACTCTTATGGAACTAATAACTTTTTTTATTTTGATCGTTTCAGCATGGAGTTCTTAAAAGCAAAATTTCAATTTAATCAATAAATAAAAGTATGTTTTTTTCCAACAAGTGTGTACTGTTTTGTGTAGTTAGTAAACTGCAATAAATAAAAATAAAACTTTGTTTTGATAACTAAAAAAAAAAATACCATTTTAACTACGTCACTGAATATCGTATCAGCGCAAATTATTATTAAGCTTAAAATGGAGTGATAGTTTTTGTTGTGTCTTCAATAAATAAAATTGGTCATTGGATAAATTGCAAATAACAAAATGCACAGTCATGTTGAAATTTTTTATCTTTGTGTAACAAGAGTCATAAATAAATACTTATTAAAAATATATTGCAGTTGCTTTCAAATAAGATAACATTAAAATTATCACGACATTTTTAGTTGACACCTTACTAGCACAGTGTCATTGTCAAGGGTAAAAAGTATTTTTTTATGTGGATGTCTTCTTCTTTCTTTGGCCATGCTCGCTCCCTATGTGGAGCATATGGCCGCCACGCGGCACGTCCATGTTTCCCTGTCTCCCGCCAATTGCTTTGCTTCCTTCCATGACATGCCAGCATCCCTTAGTTCCGCCAAGTACATCCTATGGATAGTACCCGACGGACGTCCGGGACGCCGGAATCCCACCGGTCGAAAGAAGAAGCAGGCAGGATTAAGGCTTTCCGGAGGCATCCGCAGCACGTGACCCAGCCAGTTCCAATGTCTCTCCATAACCACTGATGTGACGGGACGCTGTCTTGTACGCTCTCTCATATCTGAATTCCTCACAAAATCAAACCACCTCACCCCTATTATCCGACGCAAGCATCTGTTCTCGAAGCTCAGTATACGGTTTTTCTGAGTCTTCGTCAGGTGCCATGATATGTGGACGTACAACTTCTTAATACAAATATTTGTTTACGAAGATCCATTCACTATGCTTAAAAAGAAATAAGCAATTGAAGCAGATATTTTTAATTTCAATTCTCTTGAGAAAAACTCAGAGTCTCAAGATCAAATCCAGGAGAAAGGACATCATAAGCACTTCAACTTACATCTCAAACGGGGAATTATAACAAACAATGTTTAAAATCAACCCTGCCAGTAGTCAAAAAAAAATACTCCATCAATGTTAAAAGAAGAACATACCAATATCCACTACCAATGTTGAGCATATGGGCTCCCAAAGAAAGTATTTCTACAGACGTTTTTACATGAGAAATGGTCGTTACTCAGATGCTCAATCTCTCTTTTTTTTCAGAGAGAGGGTAGGAATAGACAGGATTAGGTTAGGACCAGAGTTCTCTCTAAGCTGTGCGTGTGTGCGCGCGCACATGCATTAGAACAGAGCGAACAAAAGTTAAATTATCTATACCACCACCAGAATAAATGAATTGTTATAATATAGTGTTGTTAATAATTGTCATTATAAAAAATAACCATTTCGATAAGTAGGTCTAAATACCGTTATATGGCGCACAATTTTTTTAATTTCATTTCAAAGTTGCACAGCCAATGTATTTTGCTCACATAACCTTCGGAAAATTAGAGGGAACATTGGTTAGGACACCCATAATTTTAGGATTGAAAGGGTAGGAGGGAAGTTTTAGACATCACAAACATCCATGTCTTCAAGCAGAAATTGAAGAAGTGATAGTTAGTGATAAAATATTTTTTATACTAATGATGCTTTGATTACTTAGACTTTACAGCCATTAAATATATATCAAGAATCTTTGTCACATTACCTGTTTTTTATAGCCATCTTATTTAGGGTTGCCAGGCGTCCCAATTAACCGGGACACAAGACTCAAAACCGGTGAGAGTCCCAGTTAATCGGGACAAAATTGTTAGGACTGGATAGTTAGTGATAAAATATTTTTTATACTAATGATGCTTTGATTACTCAGACTTTACAGCCATTAAATATATATCAAGAATCTTTGTCACATTACCTGTTTTTTATAGTCATCTTATTTAGGGTTGCCAGGCGTCCCGATTAACCGGGACTCTCACCGATTTTGAGTCTCGTGTCCCGAACAAACCTTTCGGGACGCCCAAATGTCCCAGTTTACGACCCACGCTGATTATTTGGGGAAATTGGTAAATTGAAAGTCTTGGAAGAGCTAAAAAAAAAAACGAGTCACGCTGGTCTTTTGGGCAAATCGGGTTTCTGGGTTTTTGGATTCGAAAGTGTCGGAAGAGGTAAAAAAAAAAAAAAAAACGATTCACGCTGATCGGCAAATCGGACAAATGTCCTGGTTTGACTTACAAGAAATCTGGCAACCCTACTCTTATTTGAAAATTAGAATCTCATTTAGCTATTAATCTTTTCCTTCCATCATTAAAACAACATGACCGATTTCATTTAGCAAATATACATTTTCAGTTAATACAAGAACAAGATTTTTCTTCAAAACGGTAAAGTTACTCGACAAGCTACAAGAATCAAACGTTAAGAGGATAATAAATTGTTTCTATGCAAAGTAAATATCAATAACTTACTTATTGGATTTATACACTCACTATATTAAGTGCAGCATATAACCACCACGTAACTCTTTCAGTGTATCCTTTCATTTGCTAAAAGCTTTGCCCCTCTTTTAACATGCTAGCACTCTTTAGTGTCACTTCGTAGGTAAAACAAAGGATGGGATCATCTTAGATTCCAAAAATCCACTTGCTGGAAGAAATGGTAAACAGAGTTAAGTCTGCAAGAGTCATCCTCAGCCTGTGACCATAGCAGTTATAATGACTTTCAATGAGAAATAATTTAATAGCAACACCAGGAAACCATCCTTATTCATAATCACTTGATTGCTCGTAGAGTCGAACCAACTTACACTCAACATCTGTATTGAATGTGCTGAGGTTTTTCATAGTTTTCATAATACAAGTCATTAGAAGTGTAAGTAGCATCATTATTTCACCTTGTTTTCTTTCATAAACGAACGCATTTCTAATATTTAAGACATATTAAATTAAGACTATTGACAGCAGTTTGACATTAACGGGTAAAATTATCAGTCTTACCAATAAGTTATTATCTGATAACAAATAAGAAGCACTATAAAAAAGAACGACTATTAGTCAAAGAGTACACAAGAATATTTGGTTTTCGACGAGCAGTCCAGTTCCAAATAGCAAGATGACTAAAACTCAGGTAAAAAAAATCTTTCACAGTCTGTATTCATAAATATGTGATTTTTAAAATCAATACATTTTATTTTTCATCTATAATTTTTAAAAATCATTATGAGCCTTTATATCGGTAAATTAGCACTTGATAAATAATGCTTAAAAGTAATTCTCACTAATGTGAGAAATAAATGATTTCCTTCATCATGCAATGGAGACTATAAAAATCTTTTCTTCTTCTTCTTTGACCATATTTTCTCGATAAGCTCTATATGTCTATCACATAGTGCCTCCGCGATTCCTTATCTCCCTCTAATTGCTTTGCTTCCTCCTATGAAATACCAGCATCCCTCGATTCCGATAATATCCTAGATATCCTACAGATAGTAACTGGATATTTATCCAAAATGCTGGAATCTCACCAATCGGAAGAAGAGGCACATGATCCAGCTAATTCTAAAGTTTTTCCATGACCACTGTCATAACAGTTATCTACATTTCATTTTTCACTCCACTTGATTTTTATTGGATTTTTCAAGACATATTTAATAATACATTGAGCCTTAAGGTGCTTTTCATAAAAATTTTATATGAGTCATGTTTCGATTAACATTATTTACCATAAAACATATTTAACCAAACTATTTTTTTTCTCCATATGCTCTACTTTCAAATACTTCTATTTTCATTCCAGATTTTCGCTTTAGCATTATGCTTAGTTGTCTCAATGATATCGTTGGCTTCAAGTGCCCCTACATCGGATACTCAATCAGATCCAAACTGCAAAACGACCAAAGTATCCAGTTCAAAGACCCCGGAATCAGTATTCGACGTGATTTCAACAGTATCCAACAAAACTGGCGAACAACCAACAGCTGGAACTAACAAAGGCACAAAATCAGTTACATCGATTGACACTAAAGCACAAAAAACACCTGGTGCTAATACAGACAAAAAGGTGGAAACAATGAACCAGAATCAAGGAAAAGAAAAAGAGCTTCCTCCCCAGGCTATGGTGCAAGGATCTCAATCAAACCCTTCCCCAATGAAGGCTGAATTCAATATGATGCCTTTTGAATATGGTGCATTTGAGCCTTCCATGCAGGGAGGGTATGGCTATGGTTACAATTCCATGAATGGTTTCTGAATTATCAATACGGAATACGGCACTTTCATAATATGTTTATACAATTTTGTAGAGAATAGATGTTTGTGAAATATTTAATATATCAATGGCACCACAATAAAATGAATAGAGGCACTCGTAGATGAGTATTGCAAATAATTTCTGTGTTTTATTTATTATCTACCTTTGTCTTGACTACGTGGTTGAGTAGTCAGCTCAAATGCTTGAATCCCGGCATGGATAATTTCATTTTTCATGAACCGAATGATGAGCTTCATTTTTCTCCCTTCTATCTGGTCTTGAAAACAGGGCGTTGATAGAGCTACTAACTTACCACTAGTTCTACCCTAACCCTATTTTACTATCCTGATCCTTTTGAAAAAGAATGGCAGAGCAACGGATTAACAAGCAGTTCTGGTGGAAAAACTTTTGTTGAGATTTATTCCATTAGGAGTCCGTATGCTCCATATTCATCATTATCACCATAACGAGAAAGTGAATTATCTGACAAAACCGTTCAAGTCCACAAAAGTTGAAAAATTTGCACTTATTTATTACTGAGTACATATCGCTTCTCCGGAAGAACAACGACGCAAGTGCAAATTTTGAAATTTTGAGCTGACTATGATGAAAGTACTGAAATAGTTTAATTTACCCGATGTAATTCAATATTTTAATATTTTAATTATAATTTTTTTCGGGCTCTATGGGGCAGCGGTTAGCATTGGCGGATCCAAGGGGGAGGCAATGGGTGCCATGGCCCCCCCCCTGAGGAGAATTTATTTTCCATTTTTCTGATTTATTAAATGTTTATTTTGAAATGGGCTCTTTAATTGTTTAGTTTACTATATTTTATAGAATATATACTTAATTATGTATTGACTGTTTTTATATCGATATATATTATTTTAAAATCATCTATTTTTTTTATGTACTATTTATGTATTATGTTTGTTTCGAATTGAATGGCCCCCTCCTTGGACAATTTATGGATCCGCCACTGGTAGTTAGCGTTGTGGGGTTCCATGCCAGACCTCATGGGTTCAAGTCCCAGTACAAACAGGACTTTTCCAATCGATTTTTATTCGAAGACATGGGCGTTTGTGATGTCCCTCCCACCTTTAACAACTGAGCATAGCGAGAGCGATTAGTTAACCTATCCTAGCCTTATCCTTCTATCCCCACTACTCTCTTTGAAAAAGAGAGGTTGAGCGACTGAGTAACAAACAGTTCTCGTAGAAAAACTTCTGTTGATATTCCTCCATTAGGAGGCCATATGCTCTACATTGCGAGCGGACATGGATAAAACAATATATATATATGTATACAGGAATATGCAAATTTTAAGCTACACCTAATTTGTTGATTTGAAGTCGATAGCCATTAAAATCAGTTGTAACTACCAAAAAAGATTAAATTGACAAATTTGATAATGTTACGATTTGTAAAAGGGAGCGATGATATAAAGAAAAAAAGCTAAACCACAATTTATGAAGTATTTATGAAGTATTTATGAATATATTCGTCAGTTGCTTCATTGTTCTTCCATAGGAGTGATATTATGATCATCACGCAACGCTTCAAATATTTCCTGTATCCATCAATATTTTCGCTTTCTCAAAGGAATTGAATAAATAATACTTATTGGCATGATTAGTATAATATACGGTGACTAAAAATTCATTTGGCTTTTATAAACTAGCTTCAATAGGTATCAGTGGCGGTTCGTGAACTAAAATCTTGGGTGGGCTAGAGAAAAGTTTAGCATTGTATACTATTTACGACATTGTGTATGTTTCCATTTCACCTTATACATTAATCTACAAGCAAATTAACAAATACTACGACACTACTGCAAAGCATAAATTATTGTATAATAAAATCAAAGCTAATGGAAGTAAGAAATAATAGAATAATAAACACTGGACCCCAATATCGTCTCCTTCAAAGTGAACTAACATGTACAAAAAGCCGTACGGAGGAACTGTTATCAACTGTCATACAATACAACGAGATTGATATTTGTGTTTGTAATCTGATGTAGCCCCTGACTTGAGCTGTAAATAGTGATTCTTCCTTATATTATGATCCCAGGTGGCAGTAATGCAGACTGATAATAGTTATTGTTGTAAATATCAGGTACTAAATGATATTGGTTTTCAATGTTTTTATGATAGCTATTGAATAATATGATCTTACATTTCCTTCTACAAAACTCAATTGAAGGTTATTTAATTTTTCCGTTACACAGTACCATTTCTCATTTGTATTTTAAGCAATGAGCTTATTATCTTAGATTTATGTTAATCAAAAAAAAAATATAAAATTTCATTATCGCAACAGTGATTAAAACAATTTACCTAGTTGTAGTATTGATGTGTCGATTTTAATTAAACTTTGCAACAATATATAAATGAATTTAAATAAACGTCTCTCAAATTGGAACAATTAATGTCATATTTTTCCTAGTTTAACATAAATTATAGCTTTGTTAATTATATGAATTATGTAAAGAAAATTTACAGCACGTTGAGAAAATTCCCCAAGCTGACAATTAATCGCAAGAAAATTTAAACGCAATGACAATTCGTCACAAGGTCAAACAATCGTGAGTTTATTATGTAGTTATATTATTATTTATCTACGACACCACAGATTCATAGGTTTTTAAAAATCTAGAATCAATTTTTTTCTTAGAGTTTGTCTACCCTGCAAATAAACCATGCAATCAATTGAATTTTATCAAATTTCTACACCCAACTAAACCTTCAATAAGTGGCACCGCTGTGCGAAGGACTGCCATGTCGAAGAATGCCATAAATTTCTTTTCTGGTTTAAAACAATGACTATGATATGAATAATTAGTAAAATAAATTACAAAAACCGATTATTCCACTGTTTGTGATACTTGTTATGACATGTTTCACGATAATTACTGTCGAATCCATTGAAAATATGTGTATTGTTGTTTACATTTTTTTATGTCATATGCGAATGTCATTGAACACTGATTCTTATCAAAAATTGTTATTTATATGTATAACAAATTGATATAAATCACATGATAAGCTTTATTTACTACTAGATGAAGTGTCGCATAAAAAATATAAAAATAATATATCATATTGGACTTCTAAGTTATCATTCTATTTTTATTTTTACCTTCGGTGCTGACACCATTGCTTAGAATATTACTGTTTGGAAAATATAATATATTTTTTTAGAACTAACACCAAAAGTCGCCTGTGTGGTCGAGTGGTCAACGATGTTGGCTTCGGCTACGGAGGGCCCGGGTTCAAATCTCGGTACGGACAGTTTTATAAATTGATTTTTCAAACGATTCATGAATTTCTGTTCAAAGGCATGGATGTATGTGATGTCTTGAATTCCCTCTTCTCACCCATCCTATCCTATGAACGGGGCGTATCGAGAGCGATTAGCTTACCACTAATCCTGTCCTAGCCCTATCCTTCTATCCCTACTCTCTTTGGAAAAAGAGAGGTTGAGCAACTGAGTAACAAGCAGTTCTCGTAGAAACATTTCTGTTGAGATAAACTCCATTAGGAGTCCATATGCTCCACATTGGGAGCGGACATGGTTAAAAAAAAAAAAAAAAACACCAAAGTAAAGTAACTGGAAACTATCATTGTCTTATATAAAATTAAAATTGATATCTTTGCTATTTCACTGATGATATTTATTAGATGTGACACGTGTTTTGCCTTTTACAAATTGTCCTCATATATTTTTTTGAGCGACTAATGGATATTTTCTGCTCATATTTACGACACCATTATTTTGCATACTAATAAGTGATAATTATGATTGAGTATATAAGTACTTTGATCACAATGATTTGTTGGAATGAATAAGCATAAAGAAGCAAGAAAAATAAATAATAAAAAAATAGAGACGTGAATATTTTAGAAGAACTCCCATTGAAATTGAGACAGAGTACATGTGTATGCTGCAACTTGACAGGTCGCCTTTTGCTGTAGACTTTATGTAGTTGTATAGGTTGGAAGGCTGTGCGGCTGGGTACAGTGCTTGCCTTTGTAAATACACATATGATATATTATTATTTAATAAAAGAAAAGATGTTTAAATACATTGAAATTGATATTTATTTGAAAATAGTACCTAATAAAAATAGTTTCAATAAACATTTTTAATGCTATAAAACACTAAAATTAAACGCAAAATGCTGATGTTGATAAAAATAGGTTTCAAATGTACAGGTCTCTACCTATCACGCTTGATATCAAAGAAAAAAGATTACATTGGTCACAGAGTAAGTAAACTACGAAACTGTTATTTTTTTGAACAATACATTCAAAGGGATCTAATATAGGAACAAACATAATGGTTTCCATGAAAGAAATCAACAGTTTTTTATTAAAGCGAAATATATATTTCTTTTAAAAATATTGATTTGAAGCATTAAAAATTGCGAGAAACCGCGTTACATGGGAAGAAAAGCATTGATTATAGATAAGACTTAATTCTTATTATATTAGCTTAATTGTCCATTTCTTATTTATTCAGTTAATTGGGGTTGTTCTAATTTGAAAAATCATTATTTGAATAGTTGTATCGAAGTGCGTGCCAACCTGGGAAGTGTGTGCAGGGGCTTTTAAACTTCTGCACAGCCACATTATAGAGGGAATTCTGAGCACTAACTATTCATGTGGGAAAACTGATCAAAAAAGATCATTTGATCCATATCAGCTCAAGTAGTAAAGAACAGTTCAAAACACCCAGATATCTGTACATGTAATCAATACATATCGACTGTGGAAAGGAAAAAGGACGTAACCCACAGTATATTCAAAACAGCTTTTTTTCGATAATCACAATGTATCCAAAATGATACACGTTCTATCAAAAGGATGCAAGCTGCAAATGCCGAATTAGTATCTAAATTTAGCTTTTAAGTTTGAAAAAGATGACCTTGTAAAATATTAAAACCAAGAAAAAAGACTGAAATAAAGGTTTTTCCTAGATAATTTCTTTAATTTATATTAGGTTGTGTCAGTTAAACACCAGTTTAAAAGTCTCCGTGCACTTCAAGGTTGTGTTTAATTCATAATTTGCATATGGCCCAAAATCAGCAATACACGTTTTTTGCGCCTCCTGTAAAATTTGATATGTGTGGGTTACGTCCTTTTTCCTTTCCACAGTCGATATTCATATAAAATCAACAAATAGAAAAATGGTGAATTATGAATAAGCTTTTTATAGTTTGTTATTATTTTTTGCATGTAGGTATAATGGTTTTATTCTACGTTTATGCAAAAATCGTGTTGAATTTTTGACATAGGAAATTGCCTATGGTATCAATCATTATCGGGTTTTCGCGTACCGATCAACACCATTAGCTTCCATGACAGATTTCACAGGCTTGATTCCCAGTACGAACAGCATTTTTTCAATAGATTTATGTTCAAAAGGCATGGATGTTTGTGATGTCTAAATATTCTCTCCCACCTTTTCTATCCTTAAATAACGAGTCGCAACGGGAGCGATTAGTTAACCACTAGTCTTTCTCTACTACTCTCTTTGAGAAAACTAGGTTGAGCAACTGAGTAACCAACAGCTCTTGTAGAAAAAGGTTTTGTTGAAATACCTCCATTAGAAGGGCATATACTCCACATTGGGAGCGGATATGGATTAAAAACAATAATAAGTATTTCTTTACAACACATAATAAATCTAAATATGTATAATAATGAATGTTTGTTTGTTTGTCCCGAATGCGTTAATATACCATTTATCCGATTGCGATAAAACATTGGTGAGACGTTGTGTGGACGCCCGCGAAGGTATCTGAATTAGTAGAACTAGTGGTGGGCTGCCAATCCGTTAAAAATGGGGCTCGCTTTATATCAAAGAAATTGTCAGTGTTCTGGGGAAGCAGTGAGTTTTTTATCAGTCCTATGCAATACTATATTGTGTATCCAAAAGCACTTCAATAAACACAATTAAAACAAGAACACTTTCTTTCATTGAGTGGCATGCCGGTAGGGTATGCTAGTTAAGAAATAAAACAAACATATACATTTACTATATTCCTCTAGGAATAATGTTTCTCAGTTTATTGTCATATGTCAGTTATAGTAAAAACTTCAGAAATTACTATGCCACGATGCTGCACGTTAGTTTTGTTGGACGCTGTTTTGTTTCCCATGACCAAAACTGGAGGCTTTGGGCTGGATGATGTCGTGGTTGTTTTGCAGTTTGAATTATACTGATCTTGGGTTGCAGGAGCACTTGAAATTATTGATATAGTTACCGCAACGAAACATAACGCTATAGCAAATATCTAAAATTAAAATAAAAGCATTGTTAAATATAGTAAACACCAATGACACCATTTTTGTAGTGAGAAAATATTTATGTATATGTATTTAATTTTTATTATTAGTTACCTAATGAAAGGATTAACTATTAGCAGTTTTTAAATATAATACAGTTATTGAAATTTGATTTGCGTTGTAGATTGATTAATTTTTACCTGAGTTTTAGCCATTGTTGAATTAATTTTGTGCTGGACCTATTGTTAGAAAACAAACTGTCCTTGTATGCTTTTTGAGAATTGACCATCTCTTTTATAATGATTTTACTTTTTTATCAGGTAAATTATTGGTTAAAGTCAGTGCTTCTAAACCTGGAGTGTGAGAAACATTTTCAGATGTGCAAAAGAAATTTCTAACTTAAGATATGTAATGTAAAATTTAAATATATAAGCAAAAAAATAATAATGCAAGACTCATACGAGACTCTTTCAAGGCATGAGTTCTTCGAGGCTTATTATGAATAAGCAACACCCTGGCCATTAAAAATTGACTATGCTTGTTTGTGTATAATAATATGTTAAAGTTAAAGAGTGAAATTTCATCAATGTATGAATTAACTAATTGTTTTACTTGATGTTTACATCATTAACCCTCCAAGGACTAGTACCATATAGTCGCAGTAAACACCGTTGCCTATTGATCCCACTATTTATTCTTTCTCTACCTGAATATCGTTGCTTTCACTCATATTTGGTTGAGAAGGGTAAAGACTTCAGTAAGTCATTAGCCGCATGCGATTTTTTGGATTTCCGTTTTTTTTAATGGACTTTTTGAAACTGTTAGCTATTTTTTTATCAAAACATCAAATTATTTACAGTTCTTTTGCTAATATATTTGTATTGAAATTACGTTGATCTAAAGAGGTCTAATTGTAAATATTTTTTAAAATTTCACGTATAGCTATATTTCAACCTTGAATGTTTGCGTGCGTCATGCTCGTCCTTAGTACTGTCCGTACTCAATATTGCATGGTAATAAAAGGATGAGCATGACCATATAGTCATACGGGGTTTCTGTACAACGACTTTGCGTACTTTTATTTAAAATTTGTGTACCAAAATGTACAATGTATACATTGACAAACTAATTAATTCATTGACTGAGTGTATGAGTGTTGTCAACAAAAAATATCTTGGATAGCAATAAATTAATGCAATTTCCTGAATAAAAAATCAGAACACATTTTTTAAGGTGTTATTAATCACTAAAAAATATTAAAGTTTAGAAACACTGTGTTAAACTGATGACCTATAAATTTGTAGCTGTTGTCAATATTGCTAATGTTATTGTGTCTTTAAATAGGAAGTGCACTGATTTTTAAATAAATTATACCTTATCTATTTCCTATAGTTTTTAAATAATGTATTTATGAAATAATGAAAATATCATTTATGTTCCAAATGAACATTAATCCACTGATGGAAAGGGATTAATTATATTAAAAAAAAAAAACTCGTCTGTACTGATTCTGCTTTTATTTCTAAGCAAGCGTTTTTAAACGATCATGACAAGCTTTATCAGTTGATAAAACTCGCCATGGGCAATACCGGTACTGATCATTTAAAAATAAAAATGAAATTAGTACGAATGAGAATTTTATTTTTTTGAAATAAATTCATGGTGGTAAAAATATGGTGGTAAAAATGGTGGTAAAAATATCTGCTTATTTAGTTGAACAAGAACAATAAGATATAGTTGATAGCTATTTTGCCTCACCACCATCATCTGAAAATGAGTTGATGTAAAATTAGCTTGGATTTTATGTATTTTTTTAAAATATGTTCACTTTATTACAATGAAAATATGTATTTGTTCAATTCATGTTTTCTCCCAACGTGGAGCATATGGACTCCTAATAGAGATATCTCAACAGAAGATTTTTTACGAGAACTGCTTGTTACTCAGTTGCTCAGCCAATGTTTCTATCAAAGAGATTAGGGATATGGTTAGGATAGGATTACAGGTTATCTAATTGCTCTCACTGCACCCAGTTATTTTAGCCTTCGATGTTGATAGATTGAAAAAATACTGTCCGTAATGGGATTTGAACCCATGAGATCCATCACAGATGCCAATGACATTAACCACTGCACCGTAGAACCGATAATTGTATTAAGATAAGCTTTATTATGACCCCATAACTTCACATTGAGAGTGGACACGGTGACAATAAATGATTAAATTGGTATTTAGTTGATATATCACCATTATATAATTCTGACGATGATTTGAAGCCAAACAGCTTTATCTTATAATTCTTATGAATCTGAATACTTTGCCGCTTACACAATATTAGGATAGGTGTTCTTATCATTATGGAATCTTATACCAAGTGATTTTTAACCCAGAGCCCATGTATATTTCACATCTTTGGTCACTATATTCTAGCGATAAGAGGCTTCCTTAGCAATCAGCAGTTCAGATTCAAGTTCTGGCAAGATCAATGCTAAATTTTTATTATTCAGCTTAAAACCCTCCAGAGACGAGAGCTTTTTTCCGATAAAAAAAATATTTTTTAAGCCATATTGAAGTCACGGATAACTTTTATTCCTATCCAAAATTAAAAAAAAAAAAACGCAAAGTCGTTGTATAGAAACCCTGCATGACTATATGGTCATGCTCATCCTTTTATTACCGTGTAATATTGAGTACGGACAGTAGTAAGGACAAAAGTGACCGTATGGGCTTGCAAACATTCGGGGTTGAAATATAGCTAAACGTGATTTTTTTTAAAATATTTACAATTTGACCTCTTTAGATCAACATAATTTCAAAACAAATATATTAGCAAAATAACTGTAAATAATTTTATGTTTTTATAAAAAAATATCTAACAGTTTCAAAAAGTAAATTAAAAAAAACGGAAATTCAAAAAATCACATGTGCTTTTGGAGACCGTTCCTGTTCCTACGGCTGATGACTTACTGTAGTCCGTACCCTTCTTAACCAAATATGAGCAAAAGCAACGATATTCAGGTAGAAAAAGTATGAATAGTGAGATCAATAGACAACGGTGTTTTGTGTGACCATATGGTGACGCTCGTCCTTGGAGGGTTAATATTTGAGGTCTTAAGCAATGGTGTTTGTTGTTTTTGATTGTGAGTAACTCCGATCAAAGTCTGCTTGAATTATATATCTCATATGATTTAACAATTTAAAATATACCTGTGGGCTTTTCTCAAATTCATTCGATAGATTCTAGTAAATAATAAGGTTGACAGTATTAAAGGAGATTTTCTAGTACTCCATATGCTTTTTGTATTTCCTTTTTACAGTTGTTATAACTTAAATATTATAATTTTAATTTAAAATTATATATTATAATTAAATATTATAATTTAACTGTTTTTATAGTCAAATCTGTCAAACACTGTTGTATTCTTAATCACCTGTTTCTACCAAATATTTTTCTCAATAAATTCTACTTTTATTTTCTCAATATCGTCAAACGTCTTTTACTAAAACAAATCGTGATGTTTAATCGTATGTTCCATGTGAAAGTAATAGCTTTGACTGTCCACATTCTTTATATATTTTTTATAAATATAATCTGGTAATTAAGTATTTCGACTGAGGGTGCTTGATGGAATTTCAATATCAAATTTCAAATAATCTGGTAAATCGACACTAAATTTCTACACACACAATTCAACGTAGCAGCCATAAATGTTTAATAAAACCAATTTTTTTTTAAAATGAAATCTCAAATGGTTGCAGCTGTCAAATGTATTTATTGTGATAATGATCAATATAGTATTCAAAATGAATTTAAGATGAACGAACTTACTGAAACAAAGTAAGAGGACCTGATATGTCATATATTATTGAATGCATTGTCATTCCACTAGTAATAGTATTATAAAGGAACATGTAATCATCTACGTTTTCAAAATTCTAATTACCTTAATTCTATCAATTTCTTGTAAAGAAATCATTTTTTATTTTTTTTAATAGATGTCATTGCCATAGAATTCCAAGCTTTACTCACACCTAAGTCCAAATTATAATGTTTGTAATAAGTAGAAAATTATATAAAAAAAAATTAACCTTACAATCTCGATCTTATGCGGCCTGTGTGGTCAAGTGGGCAACGCCGTTGGCTTTGTTTACGGAGGTCATGGGTTCGAATCCCAGTACGGACAGTTTTATAAATTGATTTTTCAATTGATTTATAAATTTCTGTTCGAAGGCATGGATATATGTGATGTCTTGAATTCCCCCCTCCCACCCATTCTATCCTATGAACGGGGCGTATTAAAAGTGATTAGCTAACCACTAGCCCTGTCTTAGCCCTATCATTCTATTCCTACTCTCTTCGGAAAAAGAGAGGTTGAGCAACTGAGTAACAAGCAGTTCTCATAGAAACAATTCTGTTGAGATAAACTCCATTAGGAGTCCATATGCTCCACACATTGGGAGCGGATATGGTAAAAAAAAAAATCTCAATCATGATATCTAAATAATAAAATATGGAACATTTCTTATGAATATTATCTTTTTTCCACACATACATTGAACCTATAAATCCATGCTATTTAATTCCACTGGGGACGTATAAAGCTAAGAATATAAATTTCGTAACTTTGTGTTACTTTGCTTGTGGTATTACAAAATGTGACACCTGTCTTACCTTTTTGAGAAGCATCATCAAGCAGAACATCGCAAGGCTTACGAATAAACTGAAAATAAAAGTCATGGTTTTGTCCTTTTCTACTGGACACAGGTAAGAGGTAAGATACACGCATTGATTTTGCTAAATTACAAATTGATTTCTTACATTTGGTAAGGTAAATTCCAATGGAAATAGATTTAACAATGGTGATTAGCCTATTGTATTTACTAATGTTTCCTTTCTATGATATTATTGATTTCCTTAATTTCCATTGTTGAAGTCTTAACCCTTTATTATTTACTAGATGGAGTATTTAAACATTTTTATTCTATTAAGATTGCGATCATTTACTATAAATGATTCACAAACTCTGAAAGATTATTGCTTTCTTTAATTCTTCCATTAAAGAAAACTTTTATTTAAAAAAAAACTAGTTTTATATCTTATATTCCAACAATGAGGACCGACTAGTAAATAATATGAATTTTATAGAAAAACACAATTATTGTTCAAAATATAGTATCAAATAAATTATTTTTAAAAAGAAAAAATAGATTTAGAAAAGAAAAAATAGATAGAGAAAGTAGCGTTTTTAACATAATTTATATTTCTATTAGTTGTCTATTTAATACATAGAATGTGCATAGTTATATGTGAACCTAATATCAATTGGTCTTTATTAAATAAAGTTTTTTTACAATTTTTACTTCTATGAATACTGTCATAAATACTAATCATAATAATTTCTGGAAATATATTTGTGAGTTTATTTATTTACTAAAAAACCACTCATTCACAGATATAATTTTTAAATAATAATCAATAAGACCAACGATTTCCATAGTTATATTCTCTACCACCATAATCGTAACCATCCATAGAGTCGTAGCCATAATCATATCCACCGCGTCCGTGAGGACCGTGACGAAAAGCTTCCTTCTTGGGTGACGCATTCGATTTTAATCCCTGCAGCAAAGCCTGCATTAAGAGATCTTTGACTTTTCCCTGAGATTTGTATGGTTTCCCCACCATTTCTTCGACAGAAGTATCAATTGAACGCCGTGTGCTAGTGTTGTTACATGATGGCGTTTTTTTGTCGGATGCTGAAACTAACGTTTCCAGCCTGGACGCTGACTTCATATTTACTGTTGGGCTTGAATGATGGTCAGAAACAGGCATACTTAAAGATGTTGGTGTACACGCAATAAAATATATCGTCAAACCAAATATCTGAAATGAAATTTTACATTATATATTTATTTATCGTAAAAACGAAAGGACAATACATTTGAGTAAATACTAAACAAAAAAGATCAATTTTATAGAATTGAGAAAGATAGTAGTATTATCAACAGTAACATTTAAAAGGAAAAAAAAAACGAATATGTCCACTTTTCTATATAATGCATTGATCAGTTAAACAGCCCTCTAACTGGCCTCTCATATGATGATGCGTAGAACAAGTCTTAAGAAAACAAAATGTGAAATAAATTTCTTAATTAGTTAGTGTGATTGAACATTATTTTGTCACTTATCCTTAGATGAAAAAATGTATTTACAATGGTTCCAAGTAGCACAAAACTGCAAACGAATCAACATTTGTGTTTTGCCAATAATATTTATTAATTTTCACAATTAATTTTGAGGCTTAGATTATACTTATGAAATTGTTTGTTGTTGTGTCCACTTATTTATTTTTTGACTATTATTTAAGCTGTAAAATCAGGTGCACGAAATTTCATTGAAAACTGTGGTTAGTCATTGTTCTTAATATAAATATAACACTTTTTAGAAACTTTATATTTACCAAAGTTGTAGACATGGTTCTGCTGCTTGGAACTGGACTGTTTGTCAAAGACTTGTCAATCGAAATCCAATAATCAATGAATACTCAATATAACTCAAACAATAGAAGCTCTTTTTATATTGCTTCGGTTTTGTTATCAAGCTAAATATAAGTTATAGCTGTCAACCAAACGTATCCATTATCGATTATAAACTGCCGGAAGTTTTGATTTCATATATTTTAAACATGAGAAATGCAATCGTTTTTGTATAAAACAAAACATTCACGTCAACTGATATTTTTTTTCTTTTTGAAGTGAAATTTTAAGATGCGCGTGCATCACCGTCACACAAAATTCATAGGTTGAAGTTAGTCACGCATGTTTGCACGCTCATTCAGTAGTGATTGAAATTGAATATTTTGATTAATATTATTTACTATTCGTAGTGATTAATATTATTTACTACCTACTAGTGAAAAAAAAAATTGTGCTTATATACTTTTTAAAGTGCATCAATATAATTGAGGGTCACTATCCGTATGTATTATTTATTGATATAATACTATTGTTTATTGATGCAATACTAGCGGGCGGGCGGTATCAAGCGTTCTTGATATTTTATTATAACCTACAAACGTTCTGTATTAGACCTTATAAAACCCCTTCTTAACATTTGATATCTCTGGTTGTTTATGTATCTATCTGTCTTTCTATCTGTGTATGTCTATTTATGTACAAAATTTATTTATTTGTCACGTGCGTAATTGTGCAATTGAGTGGCTTTGCGAACTCCGTCAAACACGTGTCAATTTCGTTCCTTGTTGTAATTAATTATTTGCATGCAATTAAAAATTGTTTTTTAATGATGCCAAAGAATTATAACTTCTGACGAGCGTACACGCACCCTTTTTTTAATTCCATGTGCCCTCTTACTGTGGAGTGTATGGCCTCCAAATGAAGTTGGAATCTCAGTAGTATTCCTTTTACAAAAACTGCTTGTTACTGAGTTCCTCAACCTCTCTTTTGAAGAGAGTAGGGATAGAATAATGCTAGCTAGAATAAGACTAGTGGGTGATTAAATTGAAAAGAAAATGTTCATACTGCGACTTGAACCTGTGAGATACTTCACAGAAGCCAACAATGTGACCA
Source organism: Himalopsyche tibetana (assembly GCA_030503985.1). NCBI lineage: Eukaryota > Metazoa > Arthropoda > Insecta > Trichoptera > Rhyacophilidae > Himalopsyche > Himalopsyche tibetana. The sequence continues at coordinate 583,535 of JAPJYX010000015.1, forward strand.
CTGGGCCATGGGCCAGATAGATCACGGGTTCACAGCCTGGGGGTCGCGAAGGGTTTTCAGGGGGGTCGCCAACTTTTTCCTATTTTGGATTTGAACTAAAAAATAAGTACAGCAAATCGAGAATTTCAAATTCCTCGGGAGGTCGCCTAGTCACATGGTTTTATAAAAAGGGGTCGCCACCCGAAAAAGGTTGGGAACCTATGAGATAGATCTTATTTATCCATAGTTATATAATAATTATTATGAAATAGGTAAATAACAAAGATACTGTTTCCTTTTCATCTTGAAAGTCTTCATATTACTTGGCAAACTGGTTAAAATTATGAATTTTGCAATGTAAATATTTTATTTCATTTGATCAATGCTTGCTTATTTCAAATGCTTTTGTCACAATATTCCAATTTCAAATGCAGCTAAGACTAAATATTTCCAATGATATCTTCATAAAAAATGTATTATATAAGTTTAATATAATGCAAAATTTAACCATTAGTACCTGAAACCACAGTATGGATTTTAATAAATACTTGTAATAGCCTTATTTTAGGTGTAATAAATTATGATATATTTTTCAAATTATTATCTTATTTGTTATTTTTATTCAAAAAAGGAATGCGTTTTCTTATTTAAAACAAATGCTATCAAGTTGCTTGACAGCTGCTGTTACACATAACGGAAAAAAATATTTACTACAACCTTTAAATTTCCTGATAACAAATAAGAATCATTATAAAAAAGAATGTTTTTTCTTGTAATTTATACACAAATAGTTTGGTTTTCAACTGATAAGTCTTTGACGAGCAGTTTAGTATCAAATTAAAGAAACAATGGCTAAAACTCAGGTAAAAAAATGATTAATTTTACACAGAATTAAATTAAAACATTTATTTTTTTATTATTTATAAATGTTATAATTAGCTTAATAACAACATTTTATGTTTAAAACTATTTGTTTTAATTCTAGTTTGACAATCAAATAGCTGGTTTGTTTATTTTCTACTTAATCTTGATACCGTTTTAGTCTTTGCCCATAAGTTTAGTATATTACATTCGAAGATAATTAATTTTTCTTAGATATATTTTCTTATAAAGTGTTTTTCTATTCCAGATATTCGCTGTGGTGCTATGTTTTGTTGTGGTTACCATATTGACAGTTTCATGTGCACCTGCGCCTCAGAATCAACCAGGTTCTGCGACCACTGGATCCAGTCCGAAGCCCCCGACGTCGGCATCCGGAATGGCACCAACATCCACTAATACTAACACACAACATCATAGCATAGTTATTTCTGAAGTATTTACTATATCAGATATATGAGAATAAAATGAGAACCAGTACTTGTAGATACTTGTACAGATAATAATAAATTGTTGAATTTTATTTATTATACACATTTTATAAGCCTGTCTTATAAAATTTCTCTGAGAATATTGTAAGATAGTCTAAATCTTATTTTTCTCCTATTTAATGATGGTCTGAATCTTAAATATGCCGATAGTGTCGTAATTAATAATTTAATTCCACTTAAACATTGTTGTATACAAATATTTTATATGATATAAAGATAATAAATGAAAGAGTTATTTTTGTTACTTAAATGTTTATTTAATTTTAATAATAATTTAAAAAATTCAGTTATAATTATAAGTGTAAATGAATCACTATACTATTATAGTATTATTCATAACGCCATAAAGAATTCTGTTTTTTCTTCGGTATGCTGTCGCTGAGTCGTATCATCTGCTGAAGAAAAGGAAAATTATATTTCAAGCTATAATAATAAGCAATTCATACAATATATTATAGGTTTTCGTATACTAACATGAAAAAATAGGTCCCAGAACAAGATCTGAGCCTATTTGCGTAATTAGCTGGTTACTGTAATGATAATTGAGTCCAATAGTAGACATTTTATTATATCATAATGATTTGGTAGAATTTCATTTAATAAAGCAATTTATTTATTCTGCAAGAATAATCAAATGTTTTTTAAATTAGTTCTGGGTTGTGGGAACAGTTAACAAATTTTAATTGCCACTTTATATTTCCTTATAGTACATATTTCATCCAAGAATAAAATGATTGTTATCACTAGCAAATGATTATAATACTGATTAAATAAAGTAAATATCTATAAACAACAACTTTTATTTATTCCAAACTTTTCCTATTACGATCTGGACTAGTTTGTATCTACTTTCAAAAGATTGAAAAAACTGATCATGTTTTTAAAATTTAGATTACAAACTAAAAATTGCTTTATATTTTGTATAATAAACATATTTTATGTCTTTCCACCAGGAATTGACAGATTGGTGGACATTAACGCACCTTTCAGTAGGTTGTGTTGTCCTCATCCAAAGAAACCGAATTTTCCAATCCCAAAACTGATACCTCCATATTTATAGCCCCCATATCCGTATTGAGGATAGTATCCACCTCCATATGGGTATCCGTATCCATAACTAGGTACAGGATAAGCTGGTACCGGAAAAAAAAAGGGATCCGGATTGGGTACTGGTGCAGGTGCTGCTAACGCCAAGCTGACCATTAAAACTACCAATAACATCTGAAATTAAAAGATTAAGCCTTTCATAGCAGAAATTTCATCAGTTATTATATAAATTAGAAGATTTTCACAAAAAAACAAATAATCGTTTATTGAATAAGATCGGTATGATTGAAAGACCTGATTGCTAATCACATACTTCAGAACTGTCTAAAAATGCAACATTTGAAAACACCTCCTCTGCTGCTGGTTTTTAAAAACTTCTCTTCAATAGAATGGAAAACCTAGGCTTACTAAATTGGAATATATAAATCAGGACACAGCATCCCTGAAGAGATGGGTTTTCAAGGAGAAGTAAATTATGTAGTGATTACGGTAGGTTGTCATGTACATCACAATGTTGCATTAAGTAACTTTTGAGTGTATGCATTGCTTAATATAGATGATTACTCTCATAGTTTGCCTTATATCAATCAGCCCCCAGTCATCTAAAAGTGATCTCAAAGTCTAGATCCAAAGGTATCAGTTCCTAGTTAGAATTTGATTAGTAATAACACATGAATGAGGCGTATGAGGCGAATTAAGATCTGCACAGGAAGCAGTATCGGGCTATTGGTAATTTATTAAATCTTTTTTCAATATAAAACAAAAACTTGTTATAGAATCACATATTTTTAATCAAGATGGCATATTTATTTTAAATGTAGGCAGTAATAAAGTAGCGATTTTACAATTGCCAAAAATTAAATTGATAGGGAAAATTTTTATTTATTTATGTAAATTACTCTACTATATTACAAAATAAATAATGTAACTAAATCATGAGGATAAATTCTTTCAAAATTTAATTCGGTTTATTTATAAAATGGTAATGTTCTTTTTTTTCATTTAAAATCCTACATATCAAAAATGCTGAATTTAATTATGGAATTCAATGTCAAATGTGAATCAAATATTTTTCAATGTCATTTGAATATAAATGAAAAGCTTAATGTAATCTGTAACAAAGTTATTATTTATGTATTTAATAAGCTAAAGTTGGTCTAACTAACTGTCGCCTAACTGTCGCCTGTGTGGTCGAGTGGTCAACGGTGTTGGCTTCGGCTACAGAGAGCCCGGGTTCAAATCCCGGTACGGATAGTTTTATAAATTGATTTTTCAATCGATTTATGAATTTCTGTTCAAAGGCATGGATGTATGTGATGTATCGAATTCCCCCCTCTCACATTTCCTATCCTATGAACGGGGCGTATCGACAGCGATTAGCTTACCACTAATCCTGTCTTAGCCCAATCCTTCTATCCCTACTCTCTTTGGAAAAGAGAGGTTGAGCAACTGAGTAACAAGCAGTTCTCGTAGAAACACTTCTGTTGAGATAAACTCCATTAGGAGTCCATATGCTCCACATTGGGAGCGGACATGGTTTAAAAAAAAAAAAAAAAGTTGGTGACTAAGCACTTTATGACTTAATTTTATAACTCCATACTTTTATCGGAGTGGTCAATGTTGTTGTGCAGTAAAATTTAAAGGCCATTTTATTCGGATAGCATCGAAGCATCGCTAAATTCCACTTCGAAGATTCAATGCTATTCCACAATGCTATGATTATCATTTAAAATAAATAAAAAGATTACCAAAAAATAGTCCCTGAAAATTTATTACTTGTCGTTCATATCTGGTTTTTTATTTTCTATTTTATATCCTAATTATATATAAAATCGTATTAGTAAAAAAGTTATGTATTTCATATAAAAATCTAGAGATTGATTGATCTCTACGATAGCAGCAATTCCGATTCTGTAATTTGTTTCATTGCTAACAATGTAAGACAATGAAAAAGTTGAAGTCATTATTACAATGTATAAATCAGGATCTTTTTGCATCACAAATATTTGATTATTTTCTACATTTTTTCCTTAGTTAAGTAAAATTTGAATGTAATCCTCATAAATTGTCTGTTACATTATGCAAAGTTTTTTCGTCTTATTTTATGTAAATTTCAATAACAATAATATTATTGAATGTAAAGTTTAAAGCGGAAATTGAGTAGGCACGAGGTATGAATCAAATTTAAAAAGCCATATTTGAATACCTAAAAGCAAAACTTCTTCATTCTGTTCTGTCTCCATTTCCTCTATCATAATTTTGGATTAAAGAGTCATGAAAGTGGAATCACTACAAAAAGTAAACTGTAAGTAAAGTGGATTAAATATGTACAAAGAAGATGGTTGTGAAAACAAAATTAAGCAACAAAAGTGTACAGGCTAGAACTTTTTCAACTAACTAAGCTGGTTTTTAATATGAGAATATAATATATTGGTTTGTTTATTAGAAAATGCTAATACAGTAAAACCCCTATTTACACTATATTCAGGACCGTGTAATTGGGGGTGTAAATCTCATACAAAATTAGGGATTTAGTTTTTTCCGCGGAAAAATGGAAAACTAAGATTTCCCTTAGTTTTGCAAAAAAATAAATATGAACGAAATATTTAGTTTTTGTAGTAGTTAATATCCCGCACATAGACAGACGCCCAGCTGTGCGTGTATAGCCGGGCACGTGTTGAATACACAGACGCTAGCCAACATTTGACTGTATGCACGGCACAGACGACCGTCTCTTAGTAATAACAATTGAATGCAACCGTGCACTTGGGGGATTTGCGGCGAATATTTCAAGCCAGCGCGTAATTTGGGGTAGTGTAATTGGGGGTTCCACTGTATTTTGATTTGAAACTGCCATGGTTACAAATAAAATGATATACAATCTAATAGTCAGTATACATCAATGAATGCGTTGAAAATATTATAATATATTTAGCTTAATTTTGTTTTTTTTTGTTGTACATTTTACTCCGATACATTTCATGAGTAAATCAAATTCTAAAAGACTGATGGTCGAGTTTAACATAAGCGAGGTTAAAAATAAAAAAAAATGGATCTTCTATTCGATGCCTTATAAACTGTATGACCTACTTCGTAAACCAGTGAAAGAGTATTTCTAATTCAGGAAATTTCGTTTCTATTTAGTTATAGATCAGTAAACTTTTTGTGTTTTTACCGTTAAAAAATGTATTAGGTATTTGAATTGAATAATCCATTTTTTACGAATATTCGAAAACTGAATAATCGACAGTTGCTACTTAGACTCAGCTGTTCATGGAGAATATAGCTGTAGATACGTTAAACATTTTCTACGCCACTAAATATCGCCAAATAAAAATAGTGGTTGGAGGACCAGTGAAAAAGATAAGTGATATATAACAATTGACCTTAATATGACTGGATGATAGAAATCTCAATTAATGAATGGAAATGCAGGTAAAACACATCTAAAATGACAGTGTATTGGAAACTGTCATGCTTTGACTTAATTCTCAGAAAAGAAAATACTATCTTTAATTGTTTTGACCATTAACACTTATATGTTAAAAACTAACCTTTCCTTAGAAACTGAATTGATTTGACTGCACTTTACAAACATGGAAATTGAACATTGGAATACCGTTTACTTTGAACTAACATTAGGAATTTTATTAGCAAGTCTCGGCCTGATCTTCAAGTAAGACTTTTTTTTAGTAGCAATTTAATGTTTGAAATTAGCACAATCATAAGTGAATGCTAATTGATATTTTAAATAGTGCTTGAAAATAAGTAATTGGAGTTTAATAACACACATGTCTGTAATTGACCATGAATTAAGGAACAATTATGTAAATATTGATTGAATTTGAATTTACTTGGTAGAACTCCATTGTAATAAGTTGAAAAAATAGCAAAGTATTTCATGGTTGATAGCTATTTCGACGTACGCCCTCATCAGAACTATCTATGAGAATATAACTAGTTCTGATGATAAGCCAAATTAGTTATCAACCATACCGTCGGTTTGATGCAAGAAGTCATTAAAATGTATTTCGCAAAAAAAGCATAAGCTTGTCAATGATATCTTTTATTCAAGTATGCGCTGAAATAGAAAATAATAATTTAAGATATGTCATTGGAAATATTAGTTGATTAAGACAATAAGTTTTTTTTTCAATTCATGCAAAATGAAAAAATAAGCACTTTTGTTAATATAACTCAGGGTTGACAAAATTTTTAGTTAATGACTTCTTGCAGCAAACCGACGATATATAAAGTACCTAATACTTTTAAGACTAAAATACTTTTCCCCTTATAATAAATATATACTTTGAAATATTATGTTCTTTAAGTTTTCGATGTTTTCAATGGATAGTATGTTAAAATTCATAATAAAAAATGAATATTTAATATTGTCTAGGTAAAATTTTTATCACAATGGTTGCGTTACTTATTATGGCAGTGGTTTCTCTTCTTTGAGAAGCATCTTTTGAATAAATTTATTACAGAATTGTGTATGTATCATAATATTGATTTATCTCTCTTATCAATTGTTGATATTTCAAAAATGTAAGACTGGGAGGAAAGAATACATCATCAAGTAATACATGAATTATTAAAAATGAAGCCAAAATATATTGTTTTCGTTTATAGGTATAGTTAATTGAATTTATTTAGATTTGAATGGTAGTTAAAGTTATCTTAGGTCCTTAAATTATTATGACAAAAAGCCAAGAATACTTTAACTTAAATTAAAACAAACAATAGAGCATAATACTGAATAATTTATCAACTGAATATAAATGTATATTTATTTAAAAATACCTAATTTTTCTCTATTTTAATAATAAATAAAAACACTAATAACACTACAAATTTTTAAAATAATATTATATCTAAAAAATGCACCAAGTAAAATATATTATTATGTATTTACAAAAGAAACATAGAATAACTAGTCATTTTTTTTTCCAATAAATTCTATACATACCTGTGCGACGAATTTCATTTTGGTTAAAGAATTTTTCACGAAAGTTAAACAAAAAAAATATTTTATTTAATCTTCACAACTTGTCACTTTGAAGCTCTATTACTGTTTGGTTGCAAAACTGAGAGACTACCTCAATTTATATGTAACACTTTGAGGGCGATTTGGTCAGTCAACCTGACAAATAATAAAAAGCAAATATACACTATGTTGTTGTATCGAGGAAAATTTAGAATAATCGCAGTTAGTTCTTGAAAAATAGTAATGATTTATGTAAATCTTATTAAAATGAAATTGTTGCGGGTACAGTAGCATTCTTTTAGAAAACTTCCTTATCACATTACAGGAAAATTATGATCTTATTGCTTTCTATGCGGTTAAGAGACATGATCAATTTAAATCCAATGCTCAATAAAGATGACTGATGAGTGTTTCATAAATAATGAGTCGCTGCAATCTTTACACCCAGTGACAACGAGTGGCTTGAAGCCAATTAGTATAAATATATCATCAATGGATTTTCATCACATTTTGTAACATAACGAATGGAATAACAAAGTAAACAGATTTAATTTTATATTAGTAAAATAAAATGGTTCCTTAACTCTCCAGAGACGAGAGCTTTTTTTCGATAAAAAAAATATTTTTTAAGCCATACTGAAGTCATGGATAACTTTTATTCCTAACAAAAATTAAAAAAAAAAAAAAAACGCAAAGTCGTATAGAAACCATGCATGACTATATGGTCATGCTCATCCTTTTATTACTGGTAATATAGTGTACGGACAGTAAGGACAAAAGTGACCGTATGGGCACGCAAACATTCGGCGTTGAAATACAGCTAAACGTAAAATTTTAAAAATATTTACAATTAGACCTCTTTCTTCTTCTTCTTCTTTAGCCATGTTCGCTCCCTATGTGGAGCATATACCGCCATATGTTCAATCATATACATTTAATCCAGAAACTAGAACTTCTATTCTATGTATTTTGAACTCATTTATATTAAATAAAACAGCTAATTACTGTAATAAGCTCATTCACACCAGTCAATTAATATGATCTTCAATTATAAAATAAAATACTTGTTTGTACTTATATTACCAAAATTTTAATTTTCTCATAAATGCCTTTACGCCAAGTATTGACTGTGAACACCTTACAAGTGAATATGATTTTCAACATCAATTAATTTACTTTAAGGTTCCTAGGTTTTTGGACAACTCTTGGATGTGGTTGTCATGATCAGATTTGATTTACTATTCGACGTTGCTACATCAAAGATCAATAATTACAGTCTCAAAAGCGTGATTAGGATGAATAAGAACATCTTTTCCCCTGCAATTGTACCAACTGCGATAAGTATGGATAAATTGAGTACCATATTTCCAACAAAAATTATAAAACGCATGTTTTTCCTATGAATTTGTGATGTATTCTTCAATCACTGTCAAAATGCTTGAATGTAAATTGCCATTGGATGTAAATACTGGAATATAATATCTTTTAATATAACCATTCATAAGATGAAGATAAGAACAATGAAGAATGAAAATTATTACATTTAAAAAGAAGTTCTAGACTATTATGGTGCTAGACTACATAGAAGATTTGGTCGCCTTCTGTGGCCCAGTTGGTTAGAGCTTGCTCTACCGATCACGCAGGTCTGCGTTCGATTCCCGGTAAGATCGCAGTGAATTTGAGAATTATTCAATTCAAAGTTGTGATCGAAGACTGGGTGTTTGTGATGTCAATTCACATAATTTCCTCTCCTCCCGTTCTTTAGTAGCTGGGTGTAGCAATAGCGATTACTCAACCACTAGTCCGGTTCTAGCCATATCCTTCTTTCCCTACCACTCACATTGAAAAAAGTGAAGTTGAGCGACTGAGTAACAAACAGTTCTCGTAGAAAAACTTCTGTTGAGACAAGGAGGCTATATGCTCCACATTAGGAGCGGACATGGAAAATAAATAAATATAGAATAAACCTCCAAGATTCTTCGCCATCCTCTGCTGCCTACCAAATCATTCCAGATGACATCCCAGGTGGCCACGTTATCCCTCCATTTGAAAAAAGGAGCAATCACGATTAAGGCTCCCCTGGGGCTTTCACATTACAAGACCAGTCTGGTCCATTGTTACATTTCGAACTTTTGGACGTAATATGGGTCTGGTTAGTCCTTTCTCTTTCTTGCATGTTCTTGACAAAGCGAAACCAGCGTACACCTAGTATTCACCGCAGATATCTCTCTACTCCGGTCAGTCCTTCACCTTCTTATACCAATTCAATGACCCTCAATATTTATAGGTCTCATGACACTCCGTTGGTACTAAAAAGTCTTGGTCTTGCAAGCTTCCAGCATTGATTTCCCTTTATCATCAATTTTTCATATTAATCTTTATTTAATAAAAATATGAATGTCTGCTTATTTATGTGTCATGAATAAGGAAAAATATCAAAAAATACACAGTGAGCTTCTTTTTATTAGTTACACAAAAAAAAAAATTGTTATTTGAATCGGAAACAACCATCGAAAAAGAATATTTATTAAATAAACAACAAAGCTGATGAAAACGTGATATGAAATGATATGAAAAAATAAAAAGGTGTTGTAATAAATTATAATGCAGTTATGACTAATCGTTTTGAAGCTGGGAACTATACAACTAATCAAATATTATTATTTGATTCTTTTTACTAAACTATTATATTATGTAACTAAGGGCCCGGAATGCTTGATTCTATCTATCCAATCACACAGCTTAATATCGTGCAATTAGCTAACTAAAAGTCGCTTCTTTACCTAGTATTTTTTTGCTTACTCTGAAGAAGTAGATAAAGTGACATAGTAGTAAAAAAACTCTACATTTAAATAAGTTATGGTTCCAAATTAATAGTATTATATGATAAGGCTTAGATTGCATTTAAAAATAGTTAATTTCAGCAAGAAATTTAGTCAGCGGCGGGCTGCCAATGCGTTATCAAAGGGCTCGCTTAATCTCAAAGCAATTTTCGGTGTTCTGGGAAAGGAGTGAATGTTTTTATCACACCTATGCAATTATATGCAATACTCAAATAAGCAATAGATTGTTATTTAACACACTTATAATATGTAACAATATAAAATTTAGCATAAACTTATCAATTGTGTTAACTGAAGCCGTTGTAGATAATAAATAAGTCAAAAATTGCAATTATATACTAATTTGATCTGAGAATATTGTTTTCTCTTAAATTATCAAGGGGCCTGCCGGCCTTCGTAAAATTTCACAAGAGGCTCGCGCGAGTCCCTCCAAGCCCCCTCTGGCCCACCCCTAAAATTAGTGCTTAAATAAAAAGAAAATAAACAAACAGATGACACCGAGTTTTTTAAATGAATGCAAAACGTTATGTATTTAAGAATGTATTAAAAAAAACACAAAGACTTAGGATGGACTCTTTTTTATTATATCAAATTTTACATTTAACAAAAAAATAAAATAATCGGAGTCGCAGACGCTGGTTTTTTCACAGCATCAAATAGCCCTTGTATTTGCACTACTTATTTTTAAAATTTCTTTTCTTCAAGTGCTTAAAGTTATACAAATTATATGTGACTATGTTTTCAGTATCCTCCATAAGCACCTCCATAATCTAGCTTTGCGTATCCTTCGAATCCACCATATACCCTATATCTTTCTCCTCCGAATCCTCCGAATCCATCATAATTTTGGATTCTATTTTCCCCAAATTCTTCATTTTCACTATATCCTCCATATATTTGGCTATCGTTTCCTCCAAATCCTTGGTGTCCGTACGAATTAAACGTTTTGTAATTATCTCCCCCATAATTTTGGTAACCGTATCCTTTAAATTTGTGTCTTTTATTTTCACCGTATCCTTCGTTTACATGTACATGACAGACATCGATACCATATCCTGCATTTTCTATATTTTTATAATCCCCAAATTCTTGGTTTCCGTATATATCAAATTGTTTGTAACTTTCCTCCCCATAATTTTGGTAGCTGTATATTCCAAATTGTGGATTTCCGTACAACTCAAAGTCTTTGTTGTCATTGCCTGCATTTTCATCTTCTCCATATTTTTCGAAACTGTATTCTCCATTTCCCATGGCTTTATTTTTCACATTTACATTGTGTCCGTACATTTGAGACTCTCGGTTTCCATGTACCCCATAATTTATGTTTCCATTTTCTTCATAATCCATGTTGTTTTGACCATTATATTTATATATTCCATTTCTTCCTGGTTTGTATCCGTGGTATCCAACTTTATGACTTTTATGCCTTTTTTGATAATACTTCAATTTTGAAGCTGGCGCTCCCATCGTAACAACAAGAAGAAAACCACGAGAAATAACTGAAAAATAAACAAAAATATGAGAATATTGCAAAGGATGAGATGTCTTATTTTGATGAATGATATTGATAAGATATATGTATATAAATAATATGCATATATCATATCATATTTTTGTGACGATAGCTATTTAAATAATTTGCTATTTTACAATAGTATAGTAATGAAGATACATCATGTAAATAACAATTCATGTAATATTTATTATACATCACATCAATTAGTAAGTAAGTGGCTTTGTTGTGAAATGTTTAAGTCTGAAGTCAAACATAATTGAGCACTCTAGAGGTGAAGTGAGCCAACTAGTCAAATGGTAAAACTTTTTTCTTGAATCACAATCACGTCTTTACTTGGTGTTTTGATGGATTGTTTATTTTTATTATACGGAGATAACACTGTTGCAATGTATATTAACTGAGGTTACTTCACTTTTACGAAACTTTGAGACGTGTAGAATATTACAACGGATCTTACTTTTTTCTTCTAAAATACCACTAAGCTCACTTCACCTCTAATGGGCCTATTTAATATTATAATTAAAATCAAATAAGCATGAAAGCTTTATCTTAGGAAAATTGTTTTTGCAAAATGATACTCTTTTTTTACCTGAAAATTTACTACATGCAGCTAATAACAATGCAGATCTGTAAGATATTTAATTACAAATACGAGAAGGTCAAAGTGGAAATCAAAGAAATTTACAATTAACGTTAAATATGAATACAGTTACAATATTATGTCAAATGATTTTTTTTAAAACAAACAGAGCAAATTTTTTAAGTATATGTCGACAAATTTTTGTAAAAATATTTTCTTATTCAATCAAAGCATCTGTACATTTTCGGGGAGAAAAAGAAAAGCGTGTTGTAACGCATTTTAACATTAATTTTATGACTGTAATCGTGAAAAGAAACACGATTTTGACTTCAGCAATGACTTGGAATCTGATTTAAAAGAGATCAGATCACGACTCCGACTCCACAGATCTGATTAATTTACTTTTACTGTTTACCACTCACAATTTCGATACAAATAGTTGATTTACACTAGGTACAAAGTTTTTTTATAAAATTAATTGTACGTGGCTGAATTGAAAATATCACTAATCGATGTTTGCATTAAAAACTGATCTTATATAGTTAAGAATATAATCTTAAAATAAATCAATGATATCCAACGTTAATCGAGTGTGTTATTTATAACAAATAAATAACCAAACTTTTTTTTTTACAATTTGAAAAAAAAATATAATAATTTAAAGAAAAACTACCACACTGATTTTTCTTTTTTGCTATGATAAAGAAAAAGAAGATAGTTAAATCCAGGGAAAAAAAATGATAAATCGGGCTTCAGTAAACTTTCAACATCATCAATATTCTCTATTGAATTCAATATTACCCACTGACTTAAGACTGGTATATTGTATATTAGGCTGTTTATTGTACCAAAATCCAGGTTTCACAAAGGTAAAATACCGGTAAAAGTTACAGTTTTTCAATTTAAAACGTGTTTTTCATAAATAGCTTACCGTTTCTTAAAATACAAATACATCATTGGAGGGATCGTCAATTATGAAATCAGTTAATATTGATACAATTCTTAGCAGATTCAAAATACACCTAATACTTTTTTTACGCGATACATTGGTTCCAGAAAGTGGCGCATAAAAAAACCTCATTTTCATATAATTTGATAAATCGGTTCAAAGTCCACGTAAAAAAGCATGAAAAAACGTAATGGTGCCGTTCAAAAAAATCGCATAAATTCAAAATCGCGCAAAAATAAATCGCGTAAAAAAAGGATTGAGTGAAATTCAATTCATTCTGAACAACAAAAACATGTGATGGATTTAATACATCCATGATTCAATTTCGGTCATTTTTCATGCCAAAATAACAGTATCATGAATACCGAGATATTGGTTTTGTAATATACCAATACCGGAATTGCAATCTCACCACTTATAGTCAACAACCTGTAAAATAAGTACTGTAAATATTAATTCATAAGAAATTTTAAATATTCTTCGGGTTACCTACCTTTTGCTATTATTTCTACTTTTACCAAGGAGGTCGCGACCCACGTTTTGGTATTCTTTTAATTTTGACAATAGTTGTAAATAATATATCATTTTATTAATACATTCTATTATAAATGAGATAATGCACTGTAGTTCTTATCTTATCTGCATTATAACATCATGATAAGCTGCATAATCATTTTTTCTGGAGAATCAATTAATTGTTCTGAAGCACTGTGTGCTTAACTGGTTCTCTGCCACAGACGTGTTAACACGCCATACAATTTCATGCTTGTAGGGCTGGCCATACAAAATGTGCGTGTTTACACGCAGTACTTAACACGCGATTTAAAGGTCACAAAAAACGTATTCAATAATTTTAAAATATCATGCATATAGTAACATCTCTTGGAATCATAGTGTGATACTTAAACATCAAAGATATTGTTTTATAATCTATAATACACCGATTTTAAAAAGAGATTTTTCGTTGTGTTCAAATGTGTCGCCAGCAGGGCTATAATTAAGCTAGATTCTATCAATTACACGAACGATTCACTTAATAATTTGTCTTAATTATAGGTGTCGCTGTAGAACGCTACACTTCCCCTTGAGATTCCCAATGATGGAAAATAATGAACCGTGCCAAGGCTTCGCTCATTTTATTTTGCAGTTATAAATATTTTTGACTTTATTTTTTAAATACTACTAGCCGGTTCCCGGCAAGCATTGTGGCAAAGTGTTTGTGTTTATTGAAGTCCATGTTTTCTTTTTCTTTTCGTTTGCTGCCGATTGTATATGGTACAACACACGCGCCACCTACTGTAAGATAATTTTACTATAACCGCGCAAGTGCAAGCATACGTTGTCAAAATGAACTCTATGGCAGGCATACAAACATTGATTTTTATATATAAGACCTACTGTAAGTTAATTTTACTATGCCTATAACCTAAGTGCAAGCAAAAAGTTTGTCAAAGTTTTATTGCAATCGGATGAGCAATGTGGCAACGCATAAAATACGAACAAACAAACATTCATTTTTATATATTAAATATTTTGTCTATATTTTACTGAACTGAAAAATAATATTCTAACATTGTTATATTTGTATTGATAGATGTCGCTGTATACCTTATGTGTATGTACCTTTAATAGATGTCTTCATACGAAAAATAAAATCCAAAATTATATTTTAATAAATCAAAATGCTTTTTTTTATTTAAACAATGCAATAGTGTTTCAAAATTATTATTACCTGAAGTTATAGAGCTGATGTTTTTTTAAGTCGCAACAGATGGCGCTATCAATAATATTTTAAATACAATATTTTTTATTAGCTGAGTATGTGTATACTGTGTGTTCTTTGCTGTCAAATAGATGAATGTCGTAAATAACTATTAGAGGAAAAGGTGGTTTGACTTGGTCAAACACACGGAGATAACAGAGTGGATTAACCAGTCCATTATTAGGTCCAAAATAAAAAAAAGCAATGATAGACCTGGCTTGGACATGTGTTGCGGATGCTCCATGATAACCTGAAACCTTCCTGTATGTTTTATTAGCCGTATTGGTTCCATCGTTAGTGGTATTCTAAGGCCATTAATAACTATTCATAGGATGTACTCGGTGAAGCTATGGAGCGCTGGGTTTATCTGAGAGGAAGCAAATAGACTGGTGGTGGATAGAGAATCTTGGAAAAACCGCGTTGTGACCGTATACACCAAATAGGGAGCGAATATGGTTTGAATAATATTTATTTTTCAATTTGCATAGCAAATTCGATCTACTATTCAAATCTAACTGTCATCTGTGTCACAAATGCTCCAAAAAGTTCTAAAAATTACAATTTTATATTTTAAGCCTTATCAATGTGCAGTACTATATGAAAATAAATAGTTTTTTTTTTTATTCCGTATCTTCATATAGTAGAGCAGGGTTTCCCAAATTATGTTCCGTGAGACCTAAATAGGTGTTCCGCAAAAATTTGGAAGGGTAATATTCTCTGCAACACATTTAAGCATCTTTCACTTCATATTAAAAATCGAGTGATCTCCACTGATATATAAAACGTCAAATATCTCAAGATTTTGAATCACAAATAGATTTGTTTATTTACATTTGTATGTAAAATGTTATGAAAATAATTAATGAATAAATAATAAGTGATTTAATAACATCTTATTTTCAAAATTCTTTTACTATTACGAATAACCGGACCTAAAACATAAGCTTTGTTCCGGTTATATTTCCTGATTTTCGAAGTGTTCCATTGTACAATTAGTTTGGGAAACCCTGTTGTAGAGAGTGACGTGCTTACTAGTTCTTTTCTTAACAGATTAATTATATTTTTAGTTGGAACTCCTACTAGAAGGAGTGATTAAGACTCCTAATCATTTCTATAAAATAATCCATTAGGATTCAATGTACATTAAGGAACAAAAGTCATTAAAAAGTAGTTAATTAGTGTTACAAGTGAAATAAAACAAATAATTTTAATAAATTATGATATTTTTTTTATAACAGTATTTACATAAAAAATAAATAAAAAGGTAATTCATGTGTTCGGTCCCGAACAGAAAGTTGTCACGTGCTGTAGTTCCAATTGTTTTCGTTTCCTCGTTCTGAAAGAAAATATATCAATAGATGAATTATTATAATATATTAAATTTACTTGTGATAATCATTCATGTTGCAATATTAACACGTATTATGTTTTATTTTTATCATAAATTCTTCAACGTCAAAATATTATATTATTTATTTAAAGAAAATGCATGTAAAATATATATTTTCATTATGTATTTAAATGATTAGTGTTTCTCTATTCGTTTTGTCAAATAATCAATAGGCTGATTGTCACTGTTTGACTGATAAAATTTAATAAATTGAAAATGGTGATATATTTTTTTGTAAATATTATAATAATAAAACAATGTATGTCGAATAACTATGGTCATATTTTCTACTATACCGGTTTTGGATGAAAAGTATTTTTTGTACTCAATCCAAAAACCACATTGTTACATAGTAAATAATCACCTATTGATGTTATTATTTTATCCTTCGGGTAAATAAAACCACTTTTCGACGAAAACAATATTTTTTTTAGCAGACACATTAATTATCAGACAAATATATTTATTTTATGAAGGCTTTTCCACACCTTTAAATATCGGTAAACACAACTTTGAGCTTATTTGCATAACACAGTAAGCTTAAGTGAATTTATAATAACGTAGATAATATTATTATGCTAACAGTGGCGGTTCTAGGTACTGGGCTAGGTGGGCTAAGCCCGACCTGCATTTTTCACCCAAAACTTTAGATGGCTGAATAAAAATGAACCGCAATTCGGCCGCTGAACAAAATAAATACATTTATAAGCATAACTAACCTTTCCCAAATGAATACAATATCTTTGTTTTGATTTTCCTCTGTCAATATAAGACAATGCTATGTCTACCTACAATAATATTCTCGATGGTGTTTTGTATTACAATTTTAAACTGAGTCTGCATAAAAAAACCATAACCCTATAAATACTTCATAGAGAACAGGCAACGTGACGTCAGTCTGGCAACACCTACGTATTAACGACTCAAGGGCTAGATCTTTCAAGCCCGCGATATTTCTTTACACTGGGGCGCAATCAAGCACGATTAGATTTTTTTGTATTTCTATGTACGGAAACATCATCAAATACACACGACTGTGCTTCAAATTATCAAGCTTCTATCATTCGTTGGGGGCTAAATTGAATCTGCCCATGACCCATACATTCAAACACAAATACCAATATCGTTGTATTGTATGAAAGTGACCGGTATTGACTCTCAGCTCTGTATTGTTGTTTGTACTTGTTATTTCACTTTGAAAGAGACGAATTTAAGGTTAATATTTTATTATTTCTTACTTACATTAGCATTGATTTTATTATAAAGTAATTTGTGCTTTGCAGTAGTGTCGTAATATTTGTTTATTTGCTTGTAGATTAATGTATAAGGTGAAGTGGAAAAATACACAATTTCGTAAATAGTATACAATGCTAAATTTTCCTCTAGCCCACCCAAGATTTTAGTTCAGGAACCGCCACTGTATGTTAACCATTTAAAGTTCTTTAACTTTTTTGTTAAAATATTGAACGACATCAATAGAACACAAGCTTGAGCATGAATTTGTTTCTAAGTTAAATACGGATTTTTACAACGACAATACCACCCCTGAAAGGAATAACTATGTTTAATAACAATTTATCAGCTAATTAATGAAATCGTTTACTTCAGCATTAATTAATGTTGTTAACGATCTTACTTTTATTTTTATCTTTATGTCATTTTCAGTATTTTACGAACAACCATTAATTAAAATTAACCCAACTAGGCCAAACCCGTCAGTTGGATGAATAAAACTTTATGGTTGACACCAAAATTGTTGTTTCTCAATAATTAATCAACTAACCAGTTAGATCTGCTTAAAATAATTGCATTAAAATATTTAACGTTTTTCCAGGATATTTATATTAAATTACAAAATAAAATTAATTATTATGTATCACACGTAGCGAGCATTTTGAATTGATGTCATAGAATAACATATAGCTTGGCATTAATATTTCTAAGACTTCCACGAAATGTTATTATTCACACACAAAAAAAAAACATTTTTACTTTATTTATTTATTTAAACTTGTCTATGTAAAGCGTTAAATATATTATTTTATTAAATATTTTTGAAAAAATATCCTTACGTTTGTATAGCCGTCATTGTGATATTTATTCTATCCATCGTGATGTCCTCCATAGCCACCTTGTCCATATCCTCCATAACCTTGGTTCCCATATCCTCCTTGTCCTCCATAACCACCTTGTCCGTATCCTCCATATCCTTGATTACCATATCCTCCATATCCTTGGTTTCCATATCCTCCATATCCTTGGTTGCCATATCCTCCTTGACCTCCATATCCTCCTTGGCCTCCATATCCTCCTTGGCCACCGTATCCACCATATCCTTGATTTCCATATCCTCCTTGGCCTCCATATCCTCCTTGGCCACCGTACCCACCAAATCCTTGATTCCCATATCCT
Organism: Himalopsyche tibetana; assembly: GCA_030503985.1. NCBI lineage: Eukaryota > Metazoa > Arthropoda > Insecta > Trichoptera > Rhyacophilidae > Himalopsyche > Himalopsyche tibetana. Next base: position 602,370 of record JAPJYX010000015.1, read on the forward strand.
CCAAGTCCACCATAGCCTCCTTGTCCATAGCCGCCATACCCTTGGTTCCCGTATCCTCCATATCCACCGTCCTCATGACTGTCATGACGATGGTTAAATTGCGGCTTAGGGGCTGGTGAACTCATTGTAAAGCCCGCCAGTAGCACAACGAGGAATAGCTGAAAACAGAAAATATTAATTTTACTATTAAATAAATTCACAAATCATGATTCAATAACAATAGTAGCTTCCGTGAAGTGAATAGTGTGCCAAGTAATGAACACATATAAACGTAATTATGAATTTGATGGCTTAGTGCTAAAATATTGTTCAACCAATTTTGGTCGAAAAAGAAAAAATCATTCGAACAATATTTTTTTAAAACTGTCCGTACTGGGGCTGGAGCCCGTAATTCAACCGCGTAGGAATATAGTTAACGGTAAATGATCATGAAGAAGTCCAGTGACGTTCCTAGGCTATGTGCCGCCCCTAGGCAGAGTTTAAAATAGCATTCTTACTAGTTTTAAAATTTGTCATTATTTCCAATTAGTCTAGGAATATATAAACAAATATACAAATTCGAATACTCTATTCTATCGTACTAAAAAAACGCTTTTATGACGCCATTTCCGCTCGCGTATTAATATTTACGCCAAAACTACCGTCATCAGTAAATTTCATTTTCAGATATTATTATCATATACATATGTCAAATACATTGAGGCATCATACTTATTCTAAGCCAAATTTACATGTCAAAAAAATAGTATTTTTTAAAAAAACATCTGTGATAATTTGCCACTCCCTAGGACTTGGCGCCCTTGGGCAACTGCTTACTTGCTTATGCCCACGAGTCGTCTCTGTCAAGAACGGACATTGTCTTAAAAGGAAGAGATTTTGGGAGTCATTATCTTGATTGAATTGGAATATCTTCAAATTTTTCAACGCAGGGTTGTATGTCATTGGTATGTTATTGTTTTTTATATAACATTTTAAATATTTTTTCTGATTCATTTAGAAAACTTTAAATTCACTCAAGAAGTAACATATATGCTTTCAGCCTGATAAAATTGCTAAAAAAGACGATACAAGTTATTCTTTCTCACACCAATTCAACTTGTGGTACTTCAAATCAAGTTTGTCGCTAGACACAAAGTATTACAAATACGGGGATGAAATTATCGTTACTTACATAAAGCTAGTGTATTTAAAAAATACATTGATATCTCAGAAGTATAATGGACACAGTCAATGAATTAAATTAGAAGCTTTAAAGCTCAGAAATTTAGTTAAGCTTAGTATGAAGCAGATTATAAACATCGTTTGAGAATAAATAAATACAGATGTTTTAATAATACAGTATTATCTCACCTTTGTGAACCCCTTCATTTTATAATTTGAAAAAAAATAATTTAAAAATAAGTTAAGTAATCACACGACAAAGTCCTATGACAATTTGAATATATTTAATGATGTTCCGATGTTTTATACAAAAATGTAATAAACTTTTCCGTAAAGGTCAAAAAATTATAAAAGTTGCTATGAGTGTGTATTGAAATATATAAACAAGGGAAAACCACTAATGGCCACATCATCTTCCAGTTATTTGGCACTAATAAAATAATTTGTTTTTATAATTCTTAGTGCGTTGTCGTAGTGGATTTTTTACGTAAGATATTTTGAATTAGGTCTTTAACAGTAACTAAGCGAATTTATGATGGGTTAAGTTCTTTTATTTCTGTGTAAATAATAAATTCTTCACATGGGTTGCCGTTTATAAAATTTAAATTCATATAAAAAAGCTACAATGACACAGAAACACTTAGAATTTAAAATATTGTAATATGTAAAAATTATAAGAAGTTTTATATATGTAAAAGTGGCCAAAATACTTTCTTCTTGACTGTTTTATACAAAAACTAGTCCCTTTACAAATTGAATAAATTTTATAACCATTTAACTAAAAAAATGTGCTTAAATCTTCAATAAATAGCTTAACATTATTAATGTAATCAAATCAAAATAAAAAAGAAGAATTGTTATTTTATATTTAAAGGGATTTATAGCGTTTAATTTTCCATGATGCTAACATCTATTTATGGTAATTATAAACTATTTTTAAAAATTAATATGGACATTTGTGCGGTCGCTAGTATCGCTACAATGTTGGCGAAAAATCAATAGCTAAAAATATTGATGGATGATAATTATTTTATGTTCAACAAAATACTCCATGTATACAAAATTTAAAACGAAAATGAAATTTAAATTTACTGTATAATTTTAGTGCAAGAATCCATAAACGTGTCTTTAAAGTTTTAATGCAAAGCAATTTTTTTACTTTATACTTATACTATCTGTTTACCGCTATGGAAAAAGAAAAGTATACATTTTATCATGTACATAAAATATTATCAAAACCAAATCAAGCCCTCAAAGTTTTGCTTAAAATTCCGTCCATGTATGGTTGTTGTTTATATTAAATCTGTAATCAAAGAGTACTTTTATATATCAGTTTTAAATTATGTTTATTTATGCGAAATATATATCAACAAATCTAAGCTTCAGAGAGTTATCAAAACCTGTTACCCTAAAATCTTAAGTTCGTTCTTGTAATAATAATATCAGCGTGTTTTCAATCACACGTAACGTTTTTCTATCTGACTAAATACTTATATATATATTTTAATATCCTTAATTATGAAATGTTAAACTTGAAATCCCGTTAAGCCTAAACAAGATTTACACATATTTGACAGGCTAAAACTTGTATCATATGTATACATAATAGGTATACTTTAAAGGCTGTATAATTTATGTCATTTAAGATATCAATAATAAATATAAATAAATGTCACGTTTAAATGTTTATTTTTAATACGTTTTTTCATTATTTTCGCATTTTGTTTCTTAGTGTAGATCATGTAGCCACTATTTGACACCTTCAGGAAGCTCTGAATCCCACCAGTTGCTTTTTTTCTTCCAATCCTTAAGACGATAGTAGTACTATCGTATTACGTAACGTTGGAGGTCAGTTTTAAGGCATCCGATTCCATAAGAAATGGTGCCCAATGCATTGATGCCATGCAAATCGATGAATCAGATTTTTTTTTTTACCAAAAAACTTAAAAATACCCGCTCGCTTGGTCCCGACAGGGTGCCCACATGTTTTTTAAAAGGATGTATTGACCTCGTCAAAAGTCCTTTGTGTTATATATTTAATCTCGTTATGAAATCAGGCATTTTCCCTGAAATATGGAAAATATCTAAGATTACACCAATTTTTAAGAATGGCGCAGAATCATCAGTGGAAAATTATAGACCGGTGGCTGTTCTCTCAGCGCCAGCTAAAGTTCTTGAGATGATTATGCATCATATGATTATAAAAAGGATTGAACCATTTATAATTAATGAGCAGCATGGGTTCAGAGTCGGAAGATCAACCGACACAAACTTGATGGTGTTTACGGATTACGTGTCGACGGCGTTAGATAAAGGACTGCAAGTTGACTGTTCTTACAATGATTTCTCGAAGGCATTTAACAGGGTCGATCATGACATTCTTTTGGAAAAACTCCAATTGATCGGTTTGTCTGATGGTTTTGTTAGGCTTTTTGGTAGTTATTTTAGGAACAGAAAACAATACGTATCGTATGGGCTTTTCGAATCAATGCCGTTTTGCACGTACTCTGGTGTTCCGCAGGGTTCAAACCTGGGGCCATTGCTGTTCACTATTTTCATAAATGATATAGCAAACGTTATTAAAAATTCTATGTTCTTGTTATACCTTAGATGATTGTCATCGTCTTCAGTCTGATATAGATAATATAATAGATCTACTTCCTTTACAAGAGGGTCGCGAGTGTTATTTTTCCGTTATTCAATGAATGACCGAATTCTCTCGCGAATTTCATCAGTCAAAGATCTTGGCGTACAATTTGAGAGCAAACTAACATTCAATAATCACATTAAGATTACTTGCAAAAAAGCATTGCAAATGTTGGGCTTTATCATCCGTACCACCAGAGCCTTTTCGGGAGTTAAAATTCTAATATAAATGTACAACGCTTTGGTTCGAAGCAGACTTGAGAGTGGGTCAATTGTTTGGGCCCCAAGATGCTCGAAATATACCATTATGGTGGAGAAGATTCAGAAGAAAATTTTGAGACTTCTCTATATGAGGGTGTATGGATATTACCCATGGCTTTATCCAACTGACTTTCTCTTAGGCATGCTTAACTTCAATAGCTTGAACGTTCGAAGAGAAATGTATCTGGCCATATATTTCTTTCGACTTATACGAGGCCAAAATGAGAATTCCACCATTCATGAGAATGTGAATCTAGATGTTCCTGATTATTTTTTGAGAAATCGTGGACATGAATTGTTTGTTGTCCCAAGGTGTGGAACCAGCCTGCCAATGGGGATGCCACTGGAGAGAGCTTTAACGGTGTTCAACAATATTGCTTCGGATGTCGACATATTCCACGTAGAGGTGGGTGAGTTCCGACGAATACTATTTTTATGTATTAAATTAGAGTTCGTCGGAACTTACTCAGTTGACTTCCTTGCCACTTTTTTTACTGCTTTTAATATTAAATTGTACTATTTTTTTTTCTCCATTGTAAAAGTTTTAAATTTATAATTTGTCAACCTTGTACAATGTTAATTAAATAAATAAAATAACTAATTTATGAATACCAACATGAAGCTGGTTGGTCAGTTCCGTTTGGACTATTCTAAAATTAAACTACTTACCGCTATTCAGGAATGGGCTAGAGGGAGCTTGGAGGGGCTCGCGCGAGCCCCTTGTTAAATTTGACTAAAGCCGGCGAGCCCATTGTTAATTTAAGAGAAAATAATATTCTCAGATCAAATTAGTATATAACTGCAATTTCTGATTAATATATTATCTGCGATAGCTTCAGCGTGCACAGTAGTACATTTTTAGACATTTACATTGAAAATTGAATATTGTTACATATTATAAGTGTATTAAGTAACAGTCGATTGCTTTTTTAAGTATTGGACATAATTGCATAGGAGTGATCAAAAAATTCACTCCTTCCTCAGAACACCGAGAACTGCTTCGAGATTAAGCGAGCCCCTTGTTAATGTTTTGGCAGCTCACTGCTGGCGCTATTCCTGTGCTTGTGGTATCTCATGACTTCGTTGATCAGACTGACAATTTTGACCACCCTGGAGTAATGAAAAACCATGAATGAGTTGTTTCAATTGGTGTGAAAAAAGAAACCAATCTCAAATTTGTAGAAAGGTGATATTGAGCTTTCAGTGCTTGGATATGTTTTTAGATATGTGCTTTATGTAAATTTTAACATAAAAACTATGAAATATTTTCACTACTCTTAATATATCTCTTTTTTCAGTAAAATATTATTGAAAACATTGATACATCTAATGATATTATTCATTAATACAGTTGGTTCCCTTTTTTTCTTTATGACACTTTATTCTGCCTGCCTAATTGTTGCCTCTTTTATCCGCAGGAACGTCCCGTGGACATAGGCGAGTAGGCGGTTGCTTAGGGGCGGCAAGTCTCAAGGAGCGGCAAATGATCACAAAAATGCCGAAAAATATATTTTCAGTTGTTATAGTATTTTTACCAATGGGTAAAAAAATACTTTTACCTATGGCAGTAGTAAGTGCGCTATTTTAAACTCTGCCTAAAAGCGGCACATAGCCTAGGAACGTCACTGTTTATCCGTAACATTTCCAGGACTATTTATCTTTAAACAATATAACAATAATTATTATTTAAATATACAACCTCTATTCTTTTAAATTTAAATTTGTTAACCCTACTTTAACATATCGGGTATTGGAATTTGTCAACAATAACTTGTATCTTGGGGCAAAATTAACAGTCTTTATATTATATTAATTCAACAAGTATTGTAAATATTGTTGAAAGCTAATTATTTAATTATCGATTCGACAAAATACAATGAAGTTCGACAGTAATTCAATCAATACATTCAGTGATGTCATAAATAAGTCAACCCTACCTAAAAAATAATATCATAAAACAAATATTTTTATAGTTAAACTCGCGTTTCGAGAATATATTCACATATTATGTTATTTATAATACGCAGTACTTATTTCTAGAATGAAAGAAAGAAATGGAATATTAAATAATTAATACAATTTAATATATTTTAAAGTTGTCAACAATTTTATGCTTACTATATATAATATTTGTAAAAATCATTATGCCAAAATTAATTTATCCAATAAACCTGAAATTTACGCTGCTTTTAATTTGATAGCTATCAGTAAATTTAATGTCTAAATATTCAATAAATACCGAATGGTTTTGTTTTAAAATATTTTTAATTTATTACCATGTTTTATGGAAAAATATGTATAAAATAAATTATATAGAACTTGTTCCTAATAGAAGATTTTCGAGATATCATCTGAAAAATGGAGTTTTATCAACATAAAAGAGACCTAATATTATTTGTTTTTTATTATGCTTTTGGTATAGCAGTGTATTAATTTGATTATTAATGTCCACTTTGTATGTCAAAAGGATAGAAAAATATGTAATTATGTGAGGATATACATATCGACTGTGGAAAGGAAAAAAGGGAGTAACCCACAGTTTTGTATCAAACTTTATACACGTTCTATCAAAAGGATGTAAGCTGCAAATGCCAAATAAGTATCTAAATTTAGCTTTTAACTTTGAAAAAAGATGAGCTTGTGAAAATTGAAACCAAGAAAAAAGACTGAAAAGAAGGTTTTTCTTTGACAGTTTCTTTAATTAATATTAGGTTGTATTTGTATATACTTGTATAAATATACTAGTTATATTTTTTAAAAAAAATCAAATATGTTTTTAATACTTTAATAAATCATCATTTAAAAATACGTGGTTGATCTTTTCTATAAACGAAGAGCAATATTTGAGATATCTATTAAAAAAATAAGCAATCCTCAAAATCCTCTTTCAGGTATAAATAGAAAAAAGTTCTGATAAATATAGATCAATTTTAAGTTATTCGCTTTAACATATCTGAAACCTTCTCGTAGTGAGTGAAACTGGTCATGGTCTTTACTATTTTTTTTAAATTATTAAGTTAAAAAAATAGATAGTTTTATTCTATAATAGAGCCATTTGACCGAAATATATTGACGATTTTTAAAAAAAATCTATGTCCGCTCCCACCATAGAGTATATGGCCGCATAATGGAGGGTAAGCGGTTAATTCCTCGAATGCAATTCCCCGAATGTACAATTTCCTCGAAAGATAAATTTCCAGACATGCAATTGCTCAAATTTCAATTCCTCGGCACAACAGTTTTCAACCGCATATCATAGCTGTCAATTTTTCATTAGTCAACTGCATAACTTCAATTAATGCACAACGTGTTTTAATATAGATACTCCAAATGTTTATTTAAACATTGACAATATTTCGCGTCAGATTCTTTTGCGCTGAAATATCTAACAGATGTAATCAATATCTTATATGTCATAAATTATATTCAACCGCTTAACGTTTATTTACAATTTATACTCCACTGAACGCATGACGTTTTTTTTTTATTAGAAACGATTAAATAGTTTATGACAAAAGTGTATTACGACAATCACATGTATTAAACATTTAGAGTAGCTGTTATTTTTTATACACAACAATAACAATAGTATTAATATGTGTCCATTATTTATTTTTTATGCAAAAATTAAATCATTTGTAAAGTTTACATCAAAGTACTTTTTAAAGTATTATTTTGTTATATTTAATATCAAGCTGCTTTTTTACGCCACTGCTTAACGTGTGAATAAAATACATGTTAAAAAACGGTTAGATTTTGCATCAAAAAGTGTGTCACCTACAAAACTTCCTATGTCATGATTTTTTTACGGAGGTCAATGACAATGAGGTTAATCAACTGCACAAACCAAAAGCACCCCTGTATAAAAGATGTTTTTTATTTTGAATTAAAATCAAATCAAATCAATACGCCAACGTGAGACGACGTTGCTCTAACACTTAACATAAACATTTCGCTTTAAATTTCAAACTAAAAATGAAGTCTTTGATAACAGTGAGTTTTTACTTAATTAGAAAGTTTTTTTTAGTGAAAAATCAAGTTTAAACTGTTTTATAATCTCAACACTTTATTACTATCATATCGACTGTGATAAGGAAAAAGGACGGAACCCACATTTTTTTTCAAAACAGCTTTTTTTCGATAACCACAATGCATCAAACTTGATACACGTTCTATCAAAAGGATGTAGTATATGAATTAGTGTATAAATTTACATCTTAAGTTTGAAAAAAGATGAGCCTGTGAAAATTGAAACCAAGATGAAAGACTGAAAAAAGGGGTTTTTCCTTGACGATTTCTTTAATTAATATTATATTATGTCAATTAAACATCAGTTTAGAAGTCTCCGTGCACTTCCAGGTTGTGTGTATTTCATAATTAGCATATGGCCCAAAATCATCAAAACATGTTTTTTGTGCCTCCTGTAAAATTTGCTATGTGTGAGTTACGTCTTTTTTCCTTTCCCCAGTCGATATATCAATATTTTTTTGTTATCTATACACCTAATATAGATGCCTGAATTGATTAAAACTTAATTACAAACAATTACAAGTTGTTCTTTCTGTTGAGTTAATATATAAATGTTGCATGTATTGTCTAAAAGGTAAAGCTATTTACCTTTGAACAGTGCTTTTTTCCAGGTGGAACGGCGTTCCTGTCACCTTTTTTTTATCGTCATTTTTAATGTTTAAGACATTTGAAAATATCTTTTTATTCTAAATGGTAAAAAAACAGAAGTCAAGTAAATTTTTGGTCAGAATATTTTTTAACCATTTTCGTTAGGTTAGGTTTTTTTTAATTTCATTTAAATTATGACTATTTTCACTGACATATTATAACCATTTAATATAAATTCTGAACGAAAATATATTATATATTTTATTAAGCGCGAACAAATTGACGACCAATAATAATAATGAAATATTTATATAAATGAGCCTTCATTTATTATAGTCCAAAATTTTATTATATAAAGTATAAAATAATATATAATAGTATAAAAGTCCAAAATTTTCTTTTAATATTAAATATAGTATATTCGATTCAATAACAACTCAACTTTTATTTTATAAAACTTACATTTGGAAACAGGAATCGTAAAATAATAAACAAATGTTTTGAAAAACATACTAACATAACTGATTTCAAACTATTATTAAACAACTTTTTGTAAAAAAATATTTTAACGATTGATTGTATAACTAAATAGTTTTAACATTTTATGTCTTAAAATTAACAGTGATTGATATAATATATATTTTTTTATTTCGTTCAAAGCTATTTAATGTATATTCTATTGTTTTATAGTTTTTCTTAGTCGCCGCGATGTTGATAAGCCTCACAGTTGGAGTACCCCTTCCTGATCCCCACCATCATCACCATGGATTCGGGGGTATTGGTGGATACGGGGGACACGGAAGAAGATTTGGAGGAGGTTATGGTGGGGGATTCGGTGGCTATCCAGGATTCGGACACTTCGGAGGTTATGGGGGATATGGAGGATTTGGAGGATATGGAGGGGGATACGGAGGCTACGGTGGATTTGGAGGACATGGATGGGGAAAATGAAAAAAAAGTTCGATGAATGTTTATAAGGTTTTTGTGTGTAGTGCCATGCTCTAAATTAAATTATTGGCTGAATGGTCTGTTATAAGAATAATTTATTTATATTTAATATTAAGTTGCTGTGTACCTTTATAAAAATAGTTAAAATATATTTTATTAAATTGAATAAAAAAAATGATAATTGTATATTTATCATTTATGTATCACCATCTAACATCACCAATTTACGCGTGAGTTTCGGTTTTTGATTCATTGTTGACGTATGAAGCTTTATTAAAAAGCTACGTATTGCTATTTGCTACGTACGTCACTACACATCTACCATATCAGATGGACTGTTGGAGGTATTTCAACTCTGCGTGCGTAATTCTTTTTAACATTATACTACGCCAAGGATGGCGAACCTTTTTGGGTCCGCGTGCCAAAAATTTTCAAATATTATTTCTTGATTGTGGCCATGCAGTAAAAAAAACAAAATAAAAAAATAATAAATGTTTTTTTACAAGCTTAAATATTACAATTACAACAACATTTGAGAACTAATAAAACGCAATAAATTTCAAATTTTAATTGTTTAAACTTAAAAAATATTTTTTTTAACTTAGAAATCGTTCCCGTGCCATATGTTCTCATTCCCTGTAACTAAGCTATAGCGACACTTAAAAACAATTGGTGTGTATGTACCCCTTTTTTATCAAAAGATTTAATTATTTTACAAAAACTAAAAAGGCACGTATCTGATAAATTGGGTTTTTTTATTGAATTATCCTAATGTTAATTTAACAAATTGTTCAAGAAAAACCTTTTTTTAGACTCTTTTTCTTGGTTGCAATTTTCACAAGCCTTTCTTTTTTCAAACTTTAAAGCTTAATTTGGATACTACTTTGGCATTTCCAGCTTCCATCCTTTTGACAGAACGTGTCAAGTTGTATAAATTGTGATTATCGAAAAAAATCTGTTTTAGAAAAACTGAGGGTTACGTCCTTTTTCCTTTCCACAGTCGACATATTTTACATGTGAATGGAATGAGATTATCCCAACAATAATTTATCAATACGAGTGATATTTTATGTTCTCTACTATAAATTATTTCGATACAATCGAAAGCTTAGAAGAGAATGAAAAATAAATGGAAAATGTGATAGTACCATACATTGATAATCAAAACATTATTTGGAAGCTTTGCAATGTTTATGTTTATTATAATATAGCATTTCATGATCGAAAATGCGAATTATAGTTAGTCAAAATTTAAAGTGATATATAGTTAAAAAAAAAAAAGTATAGAAATACCCCAGGCCTGCGTGATCGGTAGAGCAAGCTCTAACCAACTGGGCCACAGCAGGCGACAAATCACAGTGAATTTGAGAATTATTCAATTTAAAGTTGTGATCGAAGACTGGGTGTTTGTGATGTAAATTCACATCATTTTCCTCTCCTCCCAACCTTCTGATCCTTTAATAACTGGGTGTAGCAATAGTGATTAGCCAAACACTAGTCCTGTTCTAGCCTTATCCTTCTTTCCCTACTACTCACTTTGAAAAAAGTGAGGTTGAGCGACTGAGTAACATACAGTTCTCGTAGAAAAAACTTCTGTTGACATACATCTATTATCAGGCCAAATGATCCACATTGGGAGCGGACATGGATAAAAAAAAATGTGTACGAACCGTAGTTTTTGAGAATATTTTTGTAAACTTTTCATCTTCTTTACTTATTACATACAGCCATTTATGTAAAAATGTTTTATCTTACTTAAATAGGTTTTTTGAGAATATATTATAATGTCTACCAGTTTGTATACTCCATTGAATAACCTGTTTTTTAAATATGAAAAAATAATAATTTGATAATGTATAATTTTGCAACAAGAAGTGTTTTTAATTTTCGCCAACCGATGTCATGGGTTTCTTGTGAAGGTCATTTATCGAGTGTCAGACGCTACCAAATAATCCTATAACTATGTTTTGTCGTATAAGAAGCCTTTCACCTTTTAAACGTACATCATATCAATGTAAAACACCATTGATAAACATTGCTATCGGTTAGCTCTTTGTTTAACAAAATACCTTACACTAAAATGAAGTCTTCAATAACAGTGAGTTTTATTTTAATCTGTAAAAGTGTGAATCAGCTTTTATAAAATGACTTACCATTTTTTAAATGTAAACCACGGTGGAATAATTTAATAAATATTTGTGTGGATCTGTGTTACAAATAAGCAATAGGGAATCAATAAGAAAGCGTTCATTTAGTGCGAAAGTGTAATATATATCTGAGCTATTGTGCGTTTAAGTTGTGTACACTTCCACATATTTTTTCATTAACTACCCAGGCTGCCTTTCGGCATCTTCAAGCGTTCACGTGCATGGAAGAACTTGAACTGAGGATTTTTTAATAAGTGTATCGTGTATATATAAGAAATATATTTTTTTATCACGTTAAAAGCTATTGATGGCAAAATGGATTAATTCTACCAATGGCTTGATTTTAATGACGTTCAACAAAATATTCCTTTGTACTTTATTCCACTTTATTTTAAATGTCAGGACCGGTTTCGCTCATTGCGAGCATTGTCAACTGATGAACTGATGACCGGCTCGCAATGAGCCAAACCGGTCCTGACCTTTTAAGTAAAATTGAATAAAGTACAAAGGAATATTGTGTGCTTATTAATAAAATGCCTTTCCACCAAGTATTGACAGTGAACACCTTAAAATTGACCTTCAATAGGTTGGGAAAATTAGAAAAAAAATACAATGTAATATGATTATCGTAGTAGGCAATTTTTAAGAATAATATTATTTTAATCTTAGTAAAAACACAATATTCCTTTTTAATTTATTTCCACTTTATTTAAGCCGGTCCTAAAGTTTTTAAATAATGTGAAAATAAAGTAAAAAAGGTTATTGTGTTTTTATTTATATTATGCCTTTCCACCAAGTATTTATTGACAGTGAACACCCTAAAAGTGATTATCTAAATCGCTGAAAATTTTAGGTTAATTATATGTGTATACATGCATATTATATAGCAGTGGTGAGTTAGGAAGATTCACCTGTTCATTTAAAATTGGATTACTATTATACTTAGCTGTGCCATATTAAGTAGTTGACCCGTGCACTTGAACGCATGAAGCTGCCTAAATTCGAAACCAGGGTCGTTAATGACAAACCACTTTGAAGTGTACAAAATTTGAACGAATCAAATTTAATATTGAAATAGTATACTAAACACCTTCAGTCGAAATCTTTATTGTCGATGAATATTTTTTTTTTGATCGAGTATATTGTTGCAATGTATATTCAAAATAAAAATAATATTAGCTTACAACAAATTAAGAACATGTAATAGTGCACGTGAAATGTAATGAAACAAAAATATGTATTGTAAAATGCATATTTTAGACTTATATAATTGCGTAAAATTTTGACCAATATCCATATATTATATTCATTGAGAATAATTAATAATAATTCATTTCCATATTAGTTAAAGATTTTCAATCATTTAAAAATTAGCTTTTCAATACTTCCGGCCCGTGGCGCAGTGCTTAACGTCGTTGGCTTTCGCGATGGATCTAGCGAGTCCTAGTAAACACTTCTGTTCTGTTCGAGAGAGATTAGTTAACCATATATACTCTTCTTAAAAAAAAGAAGTTGAACAACTGAGTAACAACGGTTCCCGAAGAAAGCCATCTTCTAAGATAAACACATTAGAAACAAACTTATAGCGTTAAGTGTCATTTTCAGTCAAAATAATATTAAATTTTTTCTTGCATAATAATAAAAAAATAACTTACCAATTTAAACTATTTTAACGAATTACATCTAAAGTTTTTTTCTGCTTTACAGTTTTTCTTAGTAGCCGCCATGCTGATAGTCTTAACTGCAGGACTACCCGCTCCTGATCCCCATCATCACCATCATGGAGGTCACGGACACGGAGGTCACGGACACGGAGGTTACGGCGGAGGATATGGCGGGGGGTACGGCGGGGGATACGGCGGGGGATACGGCGGGGGATACGGAGGAGGATATGGAGGACACGGAGGAGGTTTTGGTGGGGGCTATCCAGGATTTGGAGGATATGGAGGACATGGAGGAGGTTATGGTGGTGGCTATCCAGGATTTGGAGGATTCGGAGGCCATGGTGGATATGGAGGATACGCAAATTCATATCAATACTCTAGTTCTAGTTCGTATGGAGGGTTTGGAGGGCATGGATTTGGAAAATAAAAAAGTATGAAATAAATGTTAAATTTTTGCGTGTAGTTAAAACATTGGTTAGACAATTTGTTATAATGATTATAATGTATTTTTATTTTATTTTATTTATACGTCTTTGTGAAACTGAAAATAATAAAAAAAATAAAAAAATATGTTTAGTTATTTACATATAATAAAAAGTAACTTTGACAAAACATACTCAAGCAAAATAACGATCAACTCAAAAATATTACATGCAAATGAAAATTATATATCATCGGATATAATATTATATACTGTCTGAAAACCTAAAATCGAAAACCTTGTTTTGACATAATCGAATTTTTCGAATATCATTAAGCAAACTGTCAATGTAGGTGGCGTGGTCGTTGACAATAAGACAAATAAATAAACAACAATTTACCAAAACGTTTACAGCTCAAAAACGTTTAGTCGTCTAACCGTCTTTGGGTAGCTATAAAAATAAGAAATCTGTAGCGTTAAGTTATATATAGGTTTCTGCTAGTAATAACTGCCAACGAAATGTATTATACTTAGTGATAATTTGTACTATTTCTTAACCACTTGAATACCAAGCGGACACAGGTGTCCGTAACATATGCAAGCGAACACGGATGTCAAAGACATTTAAAAAATCAAATACTTGGTATTCTAATATAAGCAATATTTTGATGAATATGTGTAGTCAACAAAGGTTTTTAAAATATCGAATTCGAGTGTATAGTAGGCAAAAATATTTTTCTCAAAAACACGCAGTATCTCTAGGACATATTAATGATTTATTAGCGCGGCATTCAAACGGTTAACATATCGTAATAAAGAAATTTTATATGAATGAGTTTGTTTTTTCAGACGATAGAACGTGTTTAATTCTATCGTTCTGCATTCATAACTCTCTTCTTAAATTAACTTAAATTTCTTTTAGGAATGTTATCATTTCACTTTCTTCAAGCTTGAAGATCTTTTCAATCTTAAAACATTTTTCTCTTCTTCTTCGAGGCCGTGTTAATAATCCTGAAATTCTCATGACTATTAATTTACATGCTCCAAATGTATTCTTATGTGGGCGAAACTATGATCAAAAACTTTTATTTCTAAAAACTTATACCTCGCTTAGGAGGTATAAACTTTTATTTCTAAAAACTTATACCTCGCTTAGGAGGTATGAGTCACCAATTCCAAGGGCCGTTCGATTGATCAACGCATTACCTAGAGAAGTGGACATTTTTAGTGATAGTATTTGTGAATTGTTTGTAAAATTTTACTATTTTATTTCTTGATTTTTTTATGTAGATTTTGATGTATTATGTAGTTTTATTTTATATTTTTCAAGTACATGGCGAATTGGCGTCAGCTGTTATGTCATGTACTGTAATTATAATTATTAACAATAAATAAATAAATGAATAACTCAAAACACTATTTTTTTACAAAACTGATTATTATTTACATATAAGTATAATAATACCTAGCATTCATTCATAAATTTCGATGAGACATATTTCTACCTAATCACTCATTGAGATTGTTTTTTTGAAAAGCTATCTATTTTTTAAAGTCTTATGATAAGAGTAAATACACGTTTAGAGTGGCTATGGAATAAAAATCAATCTTCTTTATAAAAAAATAGTCTATCTTTATTAAGAAATATAACAAAAGCTATCAAACGTTGCACGTAAAAACAAAAATGATCTTCAATATAAAATGCATAAAGTTTTTTTAGAAACATTGATTTATCCTCGTAGCCAGTCGTTATACTTCTCGGCACTTCTGAAATAAAAAGAAAATATAACTTATTATTAAATACAAATAAATTATACTTATTCTGATTTTCAAATTAATTTCGTTTTTAAATATGATATGACTACTAAAGCTTGTACAAAAACTGTTTTTCGAAGCTTTACAAGAAAAGGGTAATTCAAATAAAATATCATAACATGTTTCAATTTTTTACTTTAATTTTATTCGTTATTCCTATCAAGAAATAGTTTTCGCAGAAAACAAAATGCTCAGCACAAATATTTTTTTTTAAATAAACCATGAATGTATATACATCTAGTTTTATTTGTAACCATGATAGTTTCAAGACAATATTTTTAATTTATTTATTTAGTAAACATTGCACAAGGTTGACAAATTATAAATTTAAAACTTTTACAATGAAGAAAAAAAATAGTACAATTTAATATTAAAATTAGTAGAAAAAAATGGCAAGAAAGTCAACTGAGTAAGCTCCGACGAACTCTACTTTAATACATAAAAAAAGTATTTGTCGGAACTCACCCACGTCTACGTGGAATATGCCGACATCCGAAGCAATATTGTTGAATACCGTTAATATATAAGAGTCTTTGTTTAAATGATAAAAAAAATGTATTAATTCTTATATTTCAAGTTGGGTTACAAATTGGAAAAAAGCTAGTTTCAGAATTTCACAAATTTAGCTAAGAACCTGGTTTTTTCAAATAGATTTTTGAAAACAATTGACCCTAAAGACCACTCTTTGTTGAAACGAGGATAAGAGCAAAATAAAATGAGTTTTAGTTACTTCGTACATTTTATGTGAGTAAATTGTATAAATCAACAATTATTTACGTTTG
Source organism: Himalopsyche tibetana (assembly GCA_030503985.1). Lineage (NCBI taxonomy): Eukaryota > Metazoa > Arthropoda > Insecta > Trichoptera > Rhyacophilidae > Himalopsyche > Himalopsyche tibetana. Next base: position 618,832 of record JAPJYX010000015.1, read on the forward strand.
AAAAAAAAATACATTACGTTAGTTAATCTAATAGCAACACAATAATTTTATAAATAAATAGGCCTGATGTTACTCACTGTAATTGTTTTCAGTCCATTAATCGCTTTGGTGGCTGTAAATCATCCCCAATGTGGGAAACCTCCATACCCCCCTCCGAATCCACCAAACCCTGGGTAGCCACCGAATCCATATACGGGGTATCCTCCAAATCCTCCGAATCCTCCTCCGAATCCCCCTCCGTATCCCCTATACCCTCCGTATGGAAATCCACCGTGTCCTCCATACCCATGATGGTGATGATGCGGGTCTGGTTCTGGTACCGGTACGGACATTACTAAGCCTACCAGCAAGAATACGAAAAATAGCTGGAAATTAAACTAAAGACATTTAGAATGGTCCGGTCAACAAATTTAAAAAATATATATATTGTAAGCTATGTCGGCTACTGTGGCCGAGTTGGTTAGAGCTTGTTCTACCAATCTGAGTTATATTCCCGGTCAGACCACGGTGAATTTGAGAATTATTCAATTCAATGTTGTGATCAAAGACTGGGTGTTTGTGATGTAAATTCACATTATTTCTTCTGATAATTTAATAACTGGGTGTAGCAATAGCGATTAGTCAACCAATAATCCTGTTCTAGCATTATGCTTCTTTCCCTACTACTCACTTTGAAAAAAGTGAGGTTGAGCGACTGAGTAACTAACAGTTATGTAGATTTTTTTTGTTGAGATACCTCTATTAAGAGGCCATATGCTCTACTTTGGTAGCGGACATGAATAAAAAATTGAAACAAATAATTGTTTAAATAAATTTATCAAAAAAAATGACAACAGACTTTTTAAATAAAAATATTATAAAAATCATACGTAATCACTTGTCGCCGTTGCAATAATTTACATCGAAATTAATCAACTATTATATAAAGTATATGCCAATTAAGATTTATAAACTTTTAACGTAATCAGCGTAGTAACTAAAAATAAATTGTTCTCCTAAGATTTTGAGAAGTATTTGTTTAAAAAAAAAATGAGAATTAAATATTATCCTAACCTGAGCGACTGTCTTCATATTTTTTTGTATATCCTTCCGGCTAAATCACAAACGGACTGGTCGTAATGAAGTTTTTTTTCAATTTGATAGTATGCTCAAATATTAACACAATTTATATGGAACATCGCTAAACGACAAACCGGTCTGCTCGCTTCTGATTCACAAAAATGTTGTCTTTACGGGAAACCCGTGACTGCTAAGGTTTAAAAATTTGATCTGTGTTTAGAAGCTGCGAACTAATTTTATGCACATATTTTTGTCTTCACTGAGGTCACGACTCTGACCATAACATCAGTTTTTTTCTACGCACTGCTCTTGACGTATTATCAAGGATTACGTTATATAAAAAAAAACTAGTTGGAAAATTCTAGTCAACCTAATAAACGACGTTACTAAAAATGAAAACTATTCATTCTCATTTCATTTTATGATCATTGAACATTTTGCAACACTGCAAAACACTGGGTCATTTATTATATTTTATGTTCACTCTTATCACCATCATTAATAGTGCAACAACTAGGAAATGTTTTGACTGTCTCCATCAAGTCTCTTCTATCTGTCAAGTGTGGTCATGCTTCAGCTCTGCACTCTAACGAAGCGATAATCAATTTGTGACCTACGGGCCTAACAAGATTTGTTGTGAGGCTTTTTCAAAAATCTGGTACTGTTTGCAAAAATTTACGTAAACGAATGAGTATGAAACGTATGAAAAAAGGTTGGGCATTGATCTATGGGCGTGATGGGCATTACTTTTTTTGGCTTTATCAATCTTCTTTGAATACACTACGCTGCAAAAACGGTATAGCTTTTAGAGCTCAGCGTAATATGTTCTCCTCAAGTTGTCGACGTACATTCCTGATCAATTGTTACGGCGGAAGATACATTCCAGTTTTGGTCTACTCATACCAGAGGTCGGTAGACATTTATGTGAGAACAGACAAATTGTCAAGGTAAGGGGATAAGAAAATGTATCAGAGAGACACATATACAAATGCATATGTATGGCATGTTCATATATATGGATTTATATAGCAAATAAATTGTGATAAATTCTACAATTTTTATTTAAAATTTAATTTGAACGATGACGTTGCATCGCTTTTGAAAGATCTTTTATGTCTAATAAATAACTGCTTTGTGTTTTTATTTTGTTTTTAATTTGTTTCTGCACTTATATTTTTATTTAATTCGTGGAAGAGAATGCTGGTTTACACATGAAGAGCTTATAGGTTTTTGACAAAACTGAACACAAGCTCCAAGAGCTTTATAAAATGTGTTTTTACTCGAGCATTGATGGGCCATAGCACAAAGTGTCTAATGTTAAATTGTTTATTATTTATGTTTCAGCAATTCAAATCAAATGTTTACTGCTTTTCATTGTGATTATTTTGCACTATACAATAATCTGTCTGTCAGTGTATTTTGTTCTTACTAGAGATTCTGTTCAAATAATTATAAAAACAGACCGAAGCCACATGTCAAACGTGTGATATATCATTGCTTATGAAATAGGTTTCTTACTTTAATTCTCCTTAAAATAAAATTATGAATTCAAAGCAGTGTCCCGTCAAAAGTAAATTGTCAACGTTTGCATAATAATATTATTATAAAAAATGATTTAAACAGCATAAACATTCAATCAATATTTGGTTTAAAAATAATTCTTTGGCATGCAAGTCTTCAAGCAGGTCCAAAGATCTAAAATGAGTCGAAGAACCGTTTGATTGATTTCAAAGCAATGATTGAACATACATTTATATTTGTGGATCAACGATAAAACTTCTGCAGAATATCCTAAGATTCCGGTGGGGTCATAATAATGTAAAAAACTAATTATTTTCGGTTAAATATTTGATTTGTGATGTTTCCTCTTCTAGTTTTTAATCCAGTAAACGTAATTGTTTTCCTGTTGAGTGTTTATGGATTTAAAATCGTGTTTGTAAGTATAGATTCTGCTTTTTAAATTCCCTCGCACCTATTAAGCCCTAAAACGTTTAGGGCGTTCACTGGCAATACTAAGTGGAAAGACATTATAGTTCAATAAAACACAAAATTGCTTTGTACTATTTCTCAGTTAAAAATGCTATCATGAGTGAAGCCGGTCTTTATACTGCTAAATAAATGTTTAAATAGTATAAAAGAATATAGTGTTTTTTTTTAATAGAAACCTAAAACGGTGAGTACCGTAGGCAATTACCTAACCACTAGTTTTGTCGTAGCCTTTTTTATATGAAGCCAAGAGTACTTAAACATTTCCGGAAAAATATTAACGCCGTGTTAGATTTTATCAGATCCATTGAGAAACCTTATTGACATCTAAACTACTCTCTGGATTTTTAAACTAATAAATTTTGGTAATAATATGATAGGACATCATATTCTGGCACCAAAGAATAATATGTAAAGTGGATTGAGAATGGTTCGTTTTATTCAACTATTCACACACATGCTGTATATTCTATACAATGGTAATTATTTGTATATCTTAGTTTAAAATAAATATTTTATTCATACGATGAATTGATTTACAAATGTTTCAAAAATAAATAAAAGTAGCAACCAAATATATGCGTGTTAATCTTGATTTTCACGACAGCTGTTTAACTGTTAAGCACTATTAATTTCATATATAATATTTTTTTATTTATAAAGTGGTAAAAATTACTGTTTTTTTTAAATTCTGTTATTCGCTAACCTACTTTAAAAACGAATCAATACATTGTGATATCATAGTAAAACATAATATATTATTTTATTTTTTAACCTTGCGTAGTAACGTAAAAATATTAAATAATTAAAATTTTCAAAATCGTCTCAATTGTGATTTAGGAACATAATACCAGTTTGGTATCAAATTGTATTGAATGAAACCTTCGTTGAGGACGTAACTAGGGCATCCAATCCCGGGATCCCGTTCAATTTTCTGATCCCGAAATTCCGGGATTGATTTGGCTGCGATCCCGGGATTTTGGGATTGAGAAATTTTGACCAAATCCCGAAAATTGACACGAAATTGGCAAATCGAGAATTTCATATTCCTCGGTGAGCTAAAAAAAAAAACGAGTTTCTGTGAGAATCGGGGAAAAAGTATAGCGAATTGAGGATTTCAAATTCCTCAGTGAGAAAATCTCAATCCCGAATTTTGGATCCCGGGGTTCAAAAATAATCAATCCCGAAATCCCGGGATTGGAAAAAGGCTCCGGGATTGGATACCCTAGACGTAACATATCAATTGCGGGTCAAATTGTTTATGTGGGAAGTGTAATAACTGTTTTTCTTTATATATAACTAAAAAATACTTTACCTATTGGTGAAACTATTAATCTTTTATAAAAATTCAACAAATATCTTTAACTCTTTCGATGGAAGTTCTTTTATATTTAAAGTAAAAAATGATAACTGTTTTATTTCACAGCTTATGTATCTTTGGGGCTCGTTTGTTAATAGCCTTACCATAGTTTGTCTGAAGATGATTTAAAAAAGAAAACGAAACGCAAATTTATAATATAGGTATAACTTATTTTATGTTTTTTTTATATACAGATAAGAAAAAGAGGTGCTTCTCAAAAAGACAAACTAATAATGAAAAAACTGACATATATATATAATATTTTTAAAAACTAAAACAGGGGGGGTCTTTACATAATAACATTTACGTTTTTTTTGGTTAGTGATTGGTAGTAAATAGTTGCTATTATAGTATTTTAAATACAAAGCAAATAAAAATAGTTTACGACCGACTTAAATATGTACAGGGCCAGCGCCACCATACAGGCAAAATAGGCAACCGCCTTAGGTGCAAACCATTAGAGAACGCATAAATGGAGTATTAAAATTATTTTTATATACTTTAATAATACCAAATAATAATAATAAAAAATATTTTATTTTAATGTTTGTGTTTTTTTTGTTGTAATTATGTATCATATTCTATATGATTCGGTTGAGTGACTGAGTGAAAAACAGTTCACGTAACTTCTAATGAGATACGTCCAATAGGAGGTCATATGGTACACATTGAGAGCGGACATGGATATAATCATGTCAAAAAAATATTTCTTATGACACCGATTTTTTTTCGTTATGTCGATTTGTTAAAAGAGAGGGCGCGCCAATAACCGTTGCATAGGGCGCAAAATAACCTCGCGCCGGTACTGAATATATACCTTCAAATATTTTTTTAAAAAATGCTCTAATCTATGCCAGTTGAAATGTTACAATAACTTTGACTTCTTAAATGCCATTTGGTTCATGGGAACAAATTGTTTGACAATGTCATTCATTGACATTTAACTAACTTTTTATCTCCACGTGTCTCATTTATCTTTGACTTGCTTCGAAGAAATAAACATAGTTTACAACGTGTTTTTTCACACGCCACACAACAACAAGATACTTCAGAAAGATTTAAGTGGCTATAATGTATTAAAAAATATGTATGTCGATTGAAAATTATTCATTCTCTCCATGTTTACCAAATTATGGCGTAAACAGATTGAATTTAGTTGATAAGTCAAATATGTCAACAAAATTATCTTAATATGTAGATGACGATTACATATTTGTTGATTTTAGAAGTCAGCTACTGATGTACTTGCCAAATTATACAATTATATAATTATTATTTTTACCCTGTCCACTGCTAGTGAAGCGTATGGTCTCCTAATGGAATTTATCTCAACAGAAGTGTTTCTACTGAACTGCTTGTTACTTAGTTGCTCAACCCCTCTTTTTCCAAAAAGAGTAGGAATAGAAGGATAGAGCTAGGATAGGACTAGTGGTTAACTAATCGCTCTCGATACGCCCTATTCATAAGATAAGATGGGTGGGGGGAGGGGGTGATTCAAGACATCACATGCATCCTTGCCTTTGAACAAAAATTCATAAATCGATTGAAAATTCAATTTTATAAAAACTAATAAAAATTATAAAAGATTTTTAGTAATTTTTCCCTACATAAAATTTATTTGATCAGGACCGGTTTCGCTCATCGCGAGCATTATCAACTGATTAAAAGTTATAGATAATAATATTTTATAAAAACTAATAAAAATTATAAAAGATTTTTAGTACTTTTTCCCTACATAAAATTTATTTGATCAGGACCGGTTTCGCTCATCGCGAGCATTATCAACTGATTAAAAGTTATAGATAATGCTCGCGATGAGCAAAACCGGTCCTGATCAAATACATTTTATGTAGGGAAAAAGTACTAAAAATCTTTTATAATTTTTATTATAATGCCATTCCACCAAGTATTGACAGTGAACACCTTAAAAGTGATTTATAAAAACTGTCCGTACTGAGATTCAAGCCCGTGACTTCCGTAACTGAAGCCAACGACTTTGACCACTTGACCACGCAGGCGGCACAATTATATAATTTGTGTGTTTTACTTTTGTTGTTTATAAAAAAAACTCTTTAAATAAAATAATATATATTTATTGAAATAAACTAACAAAAAAGTGAGTTGAAGACTAACACTAGTAATGAAATTAAAACAACAATAAGATGTGATAAAGAACTCCCAATCAAACCGTGTCGAAAAATCTAGAAAGAATTTATCTTGAAAAAATAACATCCGACTCGTCCAACAACGCGTTACCAGGGCGACAACTACAATTGGAAAAGTGGTTAATAGATAAGTTTAAAAGTTGCCAGAGGAAAATTGGGTATATGTATGATTTTTGGGTAAGTATCAATAATTAATATATATGTGGTCATCTTCTAAGATTTCCGTGCTAGTTTATTTGCAACCAAAGGCTTAAATACAACAATTTCAACCGTTTTTTGTCAAGTAAAGCTTAAAAAACGTTTTCAAAAGACAAATCACAGATAAGAAATTGTTGTATTCTTATTAATAAAAACATAATATTTTTTTTTATTTATTCCATTTTATTTAAAAGTTCAGGACCGGTTTTGCTCATCGCGAGCATTGTAAGCTGATAAGAAAAATATTATTCAACAACAGAGCTAGTTATACAAAAATAAATTGAAAAGAAAAGGTGTCAACAACAATTGACATTGAAAAGTAGTGATTCTATAAAGCACAAAGGAATATTGTGTTTGTATTAATATAATGCCTTTCCACCAAGTATTGACAGTGAATACCCTAAAAGTGTTGTTTACTTAATCTTAAAATACTTTCCTTCGAAAGATTTCCTTGATCGTCAAATCAAAGTATATTCCTTCATTATGAAAATTTTTGAGCTAGTATTTATTCTTGAGTTTGAGAAAATTTGATAGATTGAAAGATGAATATTGATTAGAGCTCCAGGTTACATCTCGCCGTGCTTAATGTCACCTTTAGCTGTTAGGTCTGTCTGCGACCTTTGAAACTTTTAAAATAAACACAACAACGCATGGAGATCAATGAAGGACACCAAATGTATTAAATTTTAAAATTTATTAGCTGACATCCTACAAACAAAGTCTGTGACACAATCTATCTAATATATAAAAATGAATGTTTGTTGGTTCGTATTTTATGCGTTGCCACATCGCTCATCCGATTGCAATAAAACTTTTTGCTTTCACTTACAGTAAGTCTTATATATAAAAATCAATGTTTTTATGTCTGCCCTACAGTTAATTTTGATAACGTATGCTTGCACTTGCGCCAAGGTTATAGTACAATGAACTTACAGTAAGAGGCGCGTGTCTCGTACCATAGACAATCGGCAGAAAACGTCAAACAGACAAAACGAAAACATGGACTTAAATAGACACAAACTCTTTCTTTCTTTGAGTGGCATTGCAACGCTTGCAATTAGGGAATCCAATCCCGAGATCCCGTACAATTTTTTTTAACTACGAAAAAAGTTAAACGTTTTCCCTCTATTATTTTTTAATTCTTCAAAACCCGTTTGTGTGACGTCACCATTCAAGAAACGTCATTACGAGACATATGTAATTTAAATGAAAATGGAATAATCAATTTATTGACGTCGCGTGACTGGATCTATTATTTCTTTTTTCTTATTTTTCTCGCCGAACGTTTGAAAAATAAATAATTTGGAGATTTTCTCACATAAACTATTTAAAAATACTATCGCACGGATTTTTTAATAGTTGAATGCAAAAGCTATTCTCAGATTACTTCAAAAATAAAATCTCTATTTTCGTGATACTTGTTTTAAGCGTTCAAAAAAATGCACAATTTGTCGTAAAACCAGCGATTTCCAAACTGGGAGGCGCGCCTCCCTGGGGAGGCGTGAGCTATTGCAAAGGGAGGCGCGAAAAGTCCAAAATATTTATTTCCCCTTTAAAACGTGTCTTTATTACTATATGAAATATAGGATGGGGAGGCGCGATAATCTTTTTTTCTTCAAAGGGAGGCGCAGTAACATATAGGTTGGAAGCCACTGCGTAAAACGATAAGGCTCAAACATAAAGGTCAACTCATATCCCTACAGTTTGTACTATAGCGCATGCAAAACGGAATATGTATATATATCGACTGTGGAAAGGAAAAAGGACGTAACCCACACATAGCAAATTTTACAGGAGACACAAAAAACGTCTTTTGATGATTTTAGGCTAAAAGTAAATTATGAAATATACACAACCCTGAAGTGCACGGTGATTGATAAACTGGGTTTTCATTGACAAAGTCTAATATTAATTGAATAAATTGGTCAAGAAAAACCTTTTTTTAGGCTCTTTTTCCTGGTTGCAATTTTCACAAGCCTTTGTTTTTTTTTAATTAAAAGCTAAATTTAGATACTAATTCGGCATTTTCAGCTTCCATCCTTTTGATAGAACGTATGACAAGTTGTATACATTGTGATTATCGAAAAAAAACTTTTTTGGAAAAACTGAGGGTTACGTCCTTTTTCTTTTCCACACTTTCACAGTCGATATGCAAAAAAAATACTACATAATTTAAAGAAACACCATTTATACTTACTAAGATTGTAATCCTAGACCGCCATAAAGGGTCTTGGTACAGCATACCTTCGAAAACTTATAGATTAAGTTATCTCATCGTCCGTACAGTAAAGATATGACAAAACATTGGAAAAAATTAACATTCAGATCTGTAATATAATAACTTAAACCTATACGGTAATTCTAATATTTAATAAATTTGCTGTAAAATGAAAATAAAAATAAATATCCCCAACTCAATTTTTATTACACATATTTTACAGTTTTTAAAAAGTGTGTCTCCGATATTTCTGTGTATGAATTCAATACAAAAATATTTTTTGAAATAGCTAAATTAATATTTAAGAAAATAATAAATATTTTGACACTAACAATTTATTGTATCCATCGTGTATTAATATTTTATTGTAAATGCAATAGATGTAGGTATACACTGAAAAACTTTTTTTACTCTGACGTGAAAACGTATGTATTTTTTCATTAAATAGTGGGTTATTTATTATTCCAATATTTTTTACTGCGTTTTAATATTCTCTTCTTTTCCGCATTATTTTTCTTCCAAATACACTGATTAAAAGTCATATAATGACTAAACATATATTGTGATATTTCTTTTAAGCGTTTATTAGCCAAAACTTATTTGTAAACATTTTGAGAAACAAGTGATTTTAATAGCGTAGAATTCTACCATTCCTTAAGAAATAAAAATGGATTGAATCTTGAGAATAGCAAACAAAAATTTATTGTGCTATTTTAGTAGAACACAGATTTGGTAGAGTTCGTTATTTCTGGGAAAACTGTTAAAACACGAATGAAAAGTACAAACATAGATCATTTTTTTATTTATTCTATTGGCCTCGACTTTCTTAGAAATACGATATTTTTACGTCAAAAAATTATGTGGGCACATACTTTCAGCACACGTAATTTAATCTTGTATCCAGCTTATAAACAATAAGAATATGATTGATGCTGCCAGATGAATAATAATGACGAAAATAAATTATTTGAATAATTACATATTTCGAAACACATTTGAATAAATATTGTTCAAATTATTCCGCGAAAAAATTATATTCTTCAACACAATAATTATCAGTCTTTTCTCAGTATCTTAGTTCTGAATTTGTCGAAAACAACAATATAATAGAATGTTTCACTATTGTTCGAAAATCCTTCACATTAGGTGCTTCTTTGGTCATCAGTTAAAATATTGGTTTGCTGTCGAAGCTAATTTGGCTACAAAATATATAAGTATACAATTTGACATGCGGCAACGACTATACATTATTTTATATTTGAAACATGTTAACATTACTCGTAATTTATTTTAGAGCGAGTTTCATTTATTGTTAGAAATTTCTACTACTGTTCACGACGTTAAACCCCAACAATAAATCCCCATTAATAAAAGTCATTACGACAAATACCGCTGATCTAAACTCGGAGTCCACAGGTAGGTAGATATTAAATCAAACATCGCTCTACTAACGCGAAAACGTTTATTTAAGAACTTGCAATCACAAAATTTATTTCATAGAATATTTAACAAATAAAATTTTGAATTATTACAATACACAATAACTATTGTACCAAGCTTGCTCACACGATTTTATAAATGTTGAAAAAAAACTTGACGTTAAACTCTGCGCAGAGAACAAAATGGAATTGAATTTTCGTCGAAATGGGAAAATATTATTTTTTTCATCTCGGAAAAAAACAAAAACCATAAAAGAAAAAGAACTGCAAGTGAATTTACAACTAAAGGTCTCTGAAAGTATCCTCCAGAGACCGGGAAGTCTCCCAACACACGTCAGGTGCGGATGGTGTCCCAAAGAGCAAGAAAGAAAAAAAAAAAGATCGCATCGGTATCGAAAAACAATGTTGCCATTTAAGGTCATTAACAATAAACAGTTGATATTACGGGTAACCTGATAACAAAAATTCAAACACAAGTAATTTAACTACACCTTTTTTTAAAAAAAATCCTGCCAGATTTCCTCACAAAAGAGATAGTGGATACGAGTGCCAATAATCCCACCGTGCCAATGTATGGTGTTTCCAGTACCCTCTCTTCTTTCGTATTTTAACAGCAAAACGATTTATATCGAAGAAACAGTAGCAATTACCTGTTATACAAAAGTTGGGGGCAGTGCTTCACTGTGATCGGTTTTGGGTTTACAGCTTTACCATTCGTTGATGTTTTTTTTTTTTCATAATTTCTAAGGTTAACTTATTTTATTAGAATAAAGCAGTTGTTCTTTCAAAATCATAACACACCATGTTTACTGAATTAGATTTTTTGTAATTTTATATTATTCTAATAAATATGTATTTTTTTAATGATATAACTGAGTCTTATTAGGCATCGTAACATCGATGACAATTTCAAAAACTGCATACATATAATATTATATTATAGAAAAGAAACTTACTCGTCAATAACCTATTGTGAACCAACACATTTATTCAGTGTTGATAGTAGACTGTCAATTTCCAGTATTCGCCATATTTTCTACTCAGTCCGGAATATCTATGGCTTTAATTGAAGTTTAGGGTAAAAGACAAAACGGGATAACTTTCAAATTATAATTTATGTCATCGTGTAGAGCTGACCATTCCTTATATAGTAGTAGATTCAATTTAAAAAATAATTCCATAGCATGCTTGTTTTCGAAGAATTAAAATTAAGGTTGTAACAGATGCTTTAGTCCTTAAACGGAATTTACAAAACAATGTAAATTATATAAAACTATCAAGAAAATACCAATAATAAAATATATAAAATAGCTTACTTTAAAAAATTTGCCTATCTGCCTATAAATAAAAATAATTGTTTAGTCAATTTGGAATAAAAATGGCCGCATTTGTTTGTTAAATCATTGAAGTATTACGATTTTTGTAACACTTTTTCGTCGTTAAAATTTAATTTGTATTAAATTGTTTAGATACTGATATCAGTGAAATAATTATTCTCATTTAGAAACTGAATGTATAATTCATTCTCTTGGACTATAATATTAAAAGATAAAAGGCAGTTCAGTTATTTTTAGAAGAAATTGTTAGTAATTGATAGTACATTGAAACTATGTAACCTATGATTTTCGATGGTTTTGTATCGCTGCTTTCATGATAGTTCATTCAACCACTGGCCGGTAACCAGTCTGGTAACAAAGCATATCGTATTTTTTCGATCAATGTTTATTACAGCTTCATCATTTTTTGTAGATTAAGATCATTCAAGCACGAAGATCGGTTTTAAGATAATTTGTTTCACATACATTTTTAATTTTGTATTTTCAATGGAGCATTATAAATTTATGATCGATAATAGTCGGTCAGTAAGAAAAAAGCCGCTGTGATCTTGGGTCTGGCTAGGTCTAGTGCAAGTCAACTAACAGTAAAATAGAAGGTCAAGCGAAAACTTAATTTGATGAAGGGAATTTAGAGAAATACACATTTTACATTTTTGAAAAGACCGACGAAAAAAATGTCGATTCGGGAGAAAGCTTTTTTGATATAACACAACATTTAAAAAATGTTTACATTTTGTCTAAGCTTTTTCAATTCATTAAGTATATTAATTGAAAGTTTAGTCGTGGACATCATTACAGTCAACTTACAGTAAACATAATTTAATTTAAAATGTATATTATCTTCACTAAATTTTTAAATACATAGACGAATAGAGAATGTACTAAAACAAAACGGAACCGCAGAAATTACATTGAGACAGTAACAAAGTCAATTCCAGGAACGTTAAATCGGGGTATTACTATATGATTTTCAATAGATTTGAATGGATGTCGCTTTTGGCTTTTATGTAATGGTATTTAAAGATAAACTGAAATGTATCCAAATATGCAGATCATACTTCAACTAAAATTTCTATTACATTATATTTAAATCAATTATCTTAAACAAGTCTTCCTTTTTACTATAATTTTTTTAAAGTTCTTTTTTAAAAAAATATCTCACTTAAAAGTTATATAAAAAACTCTTTTTGTAGTAAGTCCACATTTATTTTTATTAATTGAAAATGCTTTCGTTCTTATCTTGTTAAAATCATAGGATAAAAGAGTGCTTTATTTTTAAACATAATGCCTTTTCACCAAGAATTGACAGCGAACACATTAAAAGTGATTAAAAGCTGTAGTAAAAGCTAACGATTTTTAAAAAAAACGAAGATATTGTAGCACATTTTAGTACTTCAGTGTTCAAACAAAAGCTCTTCGTTCACTAACGTCAGTCATCTGCATAACATAATGAGCAGACAAAATTAAAATGAGTATTTAAAGTAATACCAAGATCCAATGATGCATCTCTAATATTCTTATGAATTTTTCCATTTTTGTTGTGTAATAAATTAATCAATTTCAAGTAGGTACATTGATATTAATTATTTTTATAACGAGATGTCAGAACATATAATCGCATTATAGAATTTCGTTAGGTTTATATGAGTCCTAGTCAATAATAATCTTTTAAAACATTGGGATGGTGATTTTTTATAGTAAATTAATCCAAGACTCCACTATCAATACTTGATGGAATGACACTATATTCAATAAATAAAACACTCCTTTGTACTGATTCTACGTGTATTTAATATGATCAGAACCTTCACTGAACACCTATTCACGTTCTGCAGAGCACCAGTGATCGGGAAACATATTTTTAAGTCCAGGCTCGAATTATTGTTATAAAATTCTATACCAATATTTTAATTTTACTTGAGAAAAATAATAGTTAATGAATAATTGAAAACAAATTTTAAAAATGAAACATCAAAATAAATTAAATATTTTTTATTATATTAAAATCAAAATCATTTTTTTAATAAGAATAAAACAAAAAAAATGAATGTTTAAATATTTAAATCAATAAATAAATTGTTACAAATAATGTTTAAAAGTGTAAATTAAATATGAAAATAACTATGGAACTCTTACTTAAAACCACCCTCCGTTGTGATTATGGTGACTGTGTCCATCCCCGCCATGTCCACCATATCCACCATATCCCCCGTATCCTCCGTACCCTCCGTTATATCCCCCATACCCCCCACCTCCATATCCTCCAAATACACCTGGTTCTCCGTAATGCCCCCATTGGCCTCCTCCCCATCCACCACCCCCTTGTCCTCCCCAAACAGTTTCAGCGGGTTCTAAAACCTCTTCATCAACTTTCTGAACCGGTGCCAATTGTACAAGTGGTTGTGATGCGCTGAGCCAGGCTGATTCTTGACTTGGTAACACTGAGTTGACATCTCTTCTGAATATGTGATGAGGAACTTGGTGATACGGTCGAGGATATGCTGCAGCAACTGACACAAGCCAACAGGCCACAAAAAATATCTGTAATAAAAAAATACAAATATTATTTTCGTCATGTGAGGGGGGTGTAGTGGAGTTATTAGAGGCTTAATACACCCTCACCGAGGAAAAAATGAAGATTCTAAGGGAAAAACAAAAACAAAAAAATATTTTCATTAGATTAAATTTAGATTTAATTTGACATTTAAAAATACTTTCGATATCCGTATAGATAAATTAACTCTAGATATGTAGCTTGTGTTTTGGTATATGGCTTTAACTTATGTTTAATTTCATTAACATGTTGGCATAATAATAGTTTTATGAAAAATATTTTACAGTCTGTTTTTTAAATTATTAACTCTTACTTGATATATATAAAATAAAACGATTATAAAAATTCCATTTGAAATAAATGATTTTTATGTCATGTGAAGTTTTAAAACAATGTCACTCTATAGTCACTCAAAAATAATTATTTTACATCCATTTTAAACATTATTGTTTATAATGGATATAAAGAAAAAACCTTTTAAGCTAAAAAAAATGCCAACATTAAAGAGGTATCATAAATATTTTATTTAGATTTGTCACTTTTGAATAAACGACACTTGAGTTGTTTCATTATTGATTAAATAAGGGTTTTTTAAGTTAAATCTCACCGTTTTCATTATTTAAAGAAACAAAGTTATAGTTAAAATTGAACGATGAGTGACTTTTGAATGAAGATTTTCGTAACTGTCTTCCTATTATATAGTACTCGTCAGTAAAATTAAAATGCACACGGTGGTTACAAAATAATTAGAGATAAAAATGGTTTTTATCAAATTGACGGTCAACAATTTTTTTTAATGAACGCATTATACACATTTTCATATTAGTTTTTGATTTATAAAAAAATATAAGTTTCAAAATCACTTTCATTTTTCAAAAGCATTTTGTTTCAGATAGAATCTCACAAAACAAGAGATTCTCTCCCACTTTCGTATTGTTCAATATTGGAAAAAGCATCTTGGCTGCTTCACAGTGTTGAGCAAAAGACCATTGAATAATAACAATACTTTTGAAATAACACATTTTAAAAATAACAATTAATGTTCCTGATGATTAATGTTGATGGAATATCCGAAAATGAAATAAACAAATTGAAAAAAATAGCTTGCTTAATCAAAAATGCCTTGCCATTCAGTAAATATTTAAAGATTCCTAGAATAGATGTAGATGCTTTTGCTATACTAAACCGCAGTGAAATCATGCACCATGACGTTATATCATGGATGGCGTTTATAGTAAAACCCCAATTAACACTAAAGTCGGGACCGTGTAATTTGGAGTAGTGTAATTGGGGAAGTGAATCTCATACAAAATCAGTGATTTTGTTTTTTCCGCGAAAAATGCAAAACTAAGGGAAATCTTAGTTTTGCATTTAAAAAAACAAAATTTGGACGAAATATTTAGTTACTAAGTAATAAAATGCAAAGCGCGCACAAAATCCAGCACACTGACAGTCACCCGGCTATGCGTGTATAGCCTGGCACGCGTTGAATACACAGACGCTAGCCAAAATTTGACTGTATGCACCACTCAGACGGCCGTCTCGTAGCAACGACAATGTAATTCGAACGTTCAATTGGAGGATTTGCGGCGAATATTCCAACCCAGCGCGTAATTTGGAGTAGTGTAATTGGGGGTTCCACCGTACTCAGTTGTATACAGTTTACCAAAATAAACTAAAAAATAATAATAAGAATTTCAAATTCTTATTGCGTAAAATTTAAATACATTTCGCTAATAACATATGACTAATTAGAACAATTATGGCAGCAGAAAATAAGAAAACGAACAAGAGAATTATTTAACATATGATTGGCTACGCAATGTCTTCTTACTAAAAAAAATGAACTAGACAAAGAAAAATATATTCAATAGATCAAGTTTCGGGTATTATAATAAACCGTACGTGCTTATCTGTATTTTTAAAAAATCATAGTTACTAGCTTGAACAGGCTTGTTAAAAAAACCCTTTTTCTCAAAATGTCTCAAAATACATTTTTTAAATCCTCTTATCCAGGGCTTTTTTTGAAAAAATAAGGTGCCGGAACTCACTTCTTTTCAAGTTTTTTTAATCCAGGTCCGTTCTAAATGTGGAGAATATGGCTTACTTATTGATCTATTTCAACAGGAGCTTTTTTACGAGAACTGCTTGTTACTTAGTTACTCGATCTTTCTTTTTTTCGAAGAGTGTAATAATAGAAAGATGGGGTTAGGACCAATGTTCCCTCTAGTTTTCGGAAAGTTATGTGCGCAAAAGAAAATGGCTGTGCAACTTTGATAAGAAATTAAAAGATTGATTTTAATAATTACAATAATTGTGGGGTTATAATGCAAAACGTACTATTTCCAAAACTCAAACTTTTTATTAGAGTTAAATACTATAACGAATAACACAAACAAAATAACATTTGTATACAAATATGATCTCTATTTTAAAAACGACAGCCTTTTAGACATTTTATATTAAAACTCATAATACCAGTCGATTCATTTGGCTTGATTTACCCTATCTGCATACCTAACTCAATATCGCTCATTTTGGAAATAGTAATTTGCATTACTACCCCACAATTAACAACACTATTTGATGTAAATCAATTTATTCTGATAATGGTATAGCTAATATAACTTTTGTGCGCTCTGTTGTTATGTATGTGCGCGCGCTCGGCGAGTTGTGTGCGCGCGCACACGCGAACAGCTTAGAGGGAACACTGGTTAGGACAGGATTATTAGTTAACCAATCGCTCTAGCTTTGCCCTGTAAATTTTACGATTGGAAGTGTGGGAGTGACCCGTGGGATGGAATTCAGGACAATATTTTTGGTCAACTACGCAAGTGCAAACTCCACACATATTTTCTATCTACCATCCGTTTTTCAGTTGACTCTTTTGACGTGGAAAAACATAATTTCGATTCGATAAGAAGACTATTCTTCAGGACTTTTCCGTGAAGTGTAACTCCAACTTCAACTAGTGCATTATGTGTTTGATTTTTCATACGAAAATTGAAGGTTTAATTAAAGATCCAACAAGAAGGATTCAGTGTTTCACAAAGTGGGAGATTCAGCCAAAAGTTTTCAAAAGAAAATATTTTTTTCCGAACCGAAAAAAGGTACCGGAACGCCGTTCTGCCACGTTAAATGGTAAAAAAGCCTTGCTCTTATCCATGAACGTGTTTCAAACAGTTCCGAGATTAAAAATCAATTCTCTTTACGTAAACTTTCGATTTTGAATTATGAATCAATATGCTTTACATTTCTTGCGTACTGTGTTTAAAGAAAATATACACATCTGCTCAATTTTTATCCGTGTGATATGTAAATGCAGACCACCTTGCACTTAAGGTCATCTGACAAAGGCGTGGCACAAAAAGTCTAGTGTACCCATCATTGCATCGCCTAGTAAACCATCCAATTATTTTCCAGTCGAAAACACCAAGCTTACGTCCTACATCTCTGCCACAAGATGAACACAGCTGTAAAATCTGTCTGGTACTTGCTCGACCACAGATACCCATCTTTGGAATTCATACTCAATAATATTGTCCCTGAAGCAAGATTTTGGTCACTAATTTAATCATAAATTCGGAATGACAGTTAAAAAGGCTCGTATTTCAGAATCGTCAGAATTTTAATTTAGTTTCGGTCATAATTTTTAATAAATTGGTCTGAATTTATATGAAATAGTCATAATCTATCGGTCAGAAATAGAGAGGGCAAAAAAATAATTTACGGTCAGAATTTATATAAAATAGCAATAATTTAAATGAAATTAAATAAAAAAATGCGCGAATTATAGCCACCGTATTAACACTTCAAATTCGGTTCTAAAAAACTACTTCCGATATGTTGCTGGCACTTAAAGAACCAAGTGAAAAAACATGTGTTAACACTTGCCGCCCTTTGATGGACAATAAAAATCCAGGGCGTATTTAAAAAAAAAACCATATATAAATAACAATGTAATATTGTAATCTCTTATCAGTTGATAATTCTCGACATGAGCAAAATCGGTTCTGACCATAGTAAATAAAAGTGGAATTAGTACAAATGAGTATTTTATTTATTAAATAAATAAATTTGTGAGAAAAATATTTGAATATTTATATTACAGCGACATCTCACATTGGTTTCTATATACTATTACAAATTACGAAATTAAAATATTTCAAAATTCGTTTAAGAAAAGTTTACTTTTTAGACAATAGATCTCAGTGTTCATTGAGTAACAGTTACTTTTGAATAAATAATTTGTAATAGCCTACAAAATTAACATAAAATAAAATAATACAGTATATTAATTTAATCTTTAATATATTCATATTTCAAGATATGTTTCAATATAACGGAAATAGTCGGTTATATTTTATGACCGGTTACTAAATAGCTGTTTTTTTACATATATTTCTAATAAAAACTTTTTTGTATATTTGCACAACTTTTTTACAGAAGCTGATTTCGATTTAACAAGAAAATGTATTGTTATAAAATACACTTGGGCCTCGAACGTTTATTTTATTTTACGACAAAGCTTAGAATTGCAGCATATTTTTATGTATTAGGCTTATATAAAACTGTTAAAAAATACCCAAAATAAAACTTTTAATTGCTTAAGACATTTCAGTAGTAATGACGATCATTTCTTTTAAACCTAAAATGGGCCCATTAGAAGTAGGGTTGTCAGCAACGTTCCCGCTAAGGTGTGCGCTCCCAAAATATGGCCGCACACATTTAAAATTTATATTGTGTTATATTTTGTGTTTATTGTATTATTTTTTATATGTTTATAACTGGTTTTATTCCTATTAGTAATTGATAAATATTAAAATTAAAAAATGTTATAATTTAATATAAATCAAAAAAAACAGGGGGAGGGGTGTCCCGGTTTGACTAGCAAGAAATCTGACAAACCTACTTAGAGGTGAAGTGAGCCAAATGGTATTTAAAAAAAAAATTAGATGCGTTGTAATATTCTACACATCTTGAAGTATCGTTAAAGTGAAGAAACCTCAGTTAATACACATTGCAATAGTGTTATCTCCGTAAAATAAAAACACGCAACGCACCAAAACACCAGATAAAGACGTGATTGTTCATACGTGCTTAAAATCCATAAAAAAATTTACCATTTTACTAGTTGACTCACTTCACCTCAGTGGTAGGCGTTTTATCTCAAAGCAATTCTCGATGTTCTGGAGAAGGAATGATTTTGTTTATCCTTCCTATGCAATCATGTGCAGTGTACCATAATGTTCTTGATTCTATTTGCTGGTCACTATATTTTCATATAAGAAAATTCAATTTAATATTTACATCGTAAAATTTGTTTGTGAGTTTTTGTACTTTTAATATTTTACTGGAAAAAAATGCAGACGTTTGGAAATTATTATAATATATAATACAAACACATTATAATAAAATAAAATATAATGGTGTGAGATATTTGTGATTGATAAAAAAACGGATAATTGTCAGCATAATTTATCACGAGCGAAGAAAACGCAGCATGCGTAAATGATTCGAGTCACCCATCATACTTTAGCGTATCAAAGGTTTGCCATCACTAGACTAACTGGTAAATAAATACAGCTAGTTTAAATTTTAAGGCTGTCTCAGTATATTAAAGTATTTCATAACCCCATTACTTATCCGCTAAGCAAGTGTGCCAGAGCCATAAATTAATATTAACCTTTTGTACAAAAGTTCATCAAACATGAATGAAAATAATTTGGTAAGGCCAGTGGTACATACCATTTTTAGACCAAGTGCCACTTTTTCAATGTTAAATTTTTAAGGTACCAACCATTTGACAGAAAAGTAATTTTTCACAACAATTTCTATCTTATTTTCTCGCCATATTTTAAAAATAAGTTTAACAGTACATATTATACTTCTTATTTGATTATATTCGCGCCCTATGTCAAGCATATGGCCACCACGTGGCATCTTCATTAAATTTTCATATGTATCAGTAAAATTTAATCACATTTGACAGTTACACGGGAAAAGATGTGGATGATCTGTCGCAGTAAGCTCGTAACTCAGACTAAATTTAGAGCGATTTGCTTCATAAAAATGACAACGTTAATGGTATATTACGTGGCAAAATGAAATATTTTCTATTAAAATGTGTTCGGCGGTAAAAGTAAAAGTTTGTTTTTAACATACAATCACATTAAATTTGATAACTCTGTATAACAAGTGAAAAAATAAATTTCTCGAATTTGATTTTATATTGGAAATACTATTGTTTCTATCAACTGGAATATTTTATGAATTC
This sequence comes from Himalopsyche tibetana, assembly GCA_030503985.1. Lineage (NCBI taxonomy): Eukaryota > Metazoa > Arthropoda > Insecta > Trichoptera > Rhyacophilidae > Himalopsyche > Himalopsyche tibetana. The sequence continues at coordinate 639,425 of JAPJYX010000015.1, forward strand.
ACTATGATTTTAATTACATTTACAACAGCAGAATATTTATCGAGAAGCAAACATTCAAAAAGTGATTTGTCACACAAATACAGAGCTTGGGAAATGATGATTTGAGTGTTGGAGAAATCAAGGTTTTCATGAATGTGTCAACTTTATGATTTATTTTTTATAGGAAAAAAACCATTTTTGCATTTTTTCATTTTGCAATTGCGAATGCTTATTGTGGTTTCCATTCATAGACTTCATAGACTATCAAAACTGATATTAAACGGTTTTTTAAACATTTCTGAAAAAACACTTTTTGAATGTTTGCTACTCATCTTTCGTCGGAGTTTGAAAAGGCTCTATTTAACAGCTTTTTCACTATTTATTAAGGGGAACAGAATTCGCATGTTTTTCATTTTTTTTTCTTCAAAATAACACTTTTTTATATCTGATTATAAATTACATCTGAATTTATTTAAATATGCTGCAAAGATATTGCTCGTCAATTACGTAAGAAAATTTACTTATCAACCTGTAAACACGCTTTGATAATCTGAGCAAGCGCGTGATGGATTTATGTAGTGACGGTATTAACCTTTCGAATGCCGCGCAAATAAATCATTAATATGTCCCAGAGATACTGCGTGTTTTTGAGAAAAATAATTTCGCCTAATATACACTCGAATTCAATATTTTAAAAACCTATTTTGACTCAGTATAGATAGCACTACACATATTCATAAAACTATTGCTTATATTATATTAGAACACCGAGTATTTGATTTTTTCAATGTCTTGGACATTCGTGTTCGCTTGCATATGTTCCGGTCACCTGTGTCCGCTTGGTATTCAAGTGGTTAAAGAGTATTTTTTTTATTTGTTTTTACTGAAATCGTTTGAAATGTCCGGTTCACCTTCGCCGAGCAAAACTATTCACGTAATCAATAAGTACGTAATATGATTTTGGCAATACGAAAAAGGATTTAAAATAATTAATTCGATACGATTTTAATTCATTTTTAAATGATGGTACTGAGAATACAGAATTGCTGGCTTCCAAGGGTACGCAATTCAAATTTACAATAGTTTGCGTTTACTCTAATACAGCAGTTTTAAACTTTATCAACTTATTGATTAAATTGGCATTTACTTGGTAGAACTCCATTGTAATAAGGTAAGAAATATCAACGTATTTAGTTCTACATTAAGGTTACAGCTATTTTGGCGTGCGCCATCAGAGCTATGTTTTTGCCCGAATATCCATATCGGCAACTTTCAATTTATTGATTGAAAAAAAAATGAAGAACAAAATACGTTGATATTTTTTACTACTAACTTATTACAATGAAGTTCTATCAATTAAATGCCAATTCAATCAATAAGTTAATGATTAATCATTTAATTGACTGGCATCAGATTGGCACACCAACTTGATTGTTTTCTATGCCTGGTAAGGACATCTTTACATATGATATTTTACTTTTGTCTTTATTTAACTTACTTTATGCAGAGATATGGCTCGTAAGAGCTAACCTTACTTCAGCTCTCGAAACTGGCAAAACCAGAATGATCAAACTGATGATACTATTTTATATTTTTATTCAATGGTGCAAGCTTTGCTAGTCTAAGTGAACTCTTCTAGTTTTAAAATCAAAATTTGTGAATATAGTTTAAGATTTTTGGTTACCGAAACCACACAATGAATATTCGTAAGGAGTGCTTCTTTTTTGTTTTACCCATCATCCTACAAAAAACACAGTATCAAAGTAGAATACATTTACAAATAGATGAAAGCAACATACTAGAAAATTAGTTAATTATTTGATGTAGAAAAAGAACAGTTCGTATTGATGAAATTGAATGAATATAAAACGGATCAAATATGTTGTTGAAACTAGGATAAATAAATATGCTTAGAACTACCGTCGTCTGTTCAAGTATTGATTATGCTTAACATATTGACGTGCAGTTTATCTTATCATAAGCGTTTCTAAGAAAACTTGTTGATGAGTTTAGGGATAGAAGAATTAAGCTTAGACAAGACAAGTGGTAAGCTTATCCTTTTGGATCGGATTGGATGGGTGGGACAGAACTTTTAAATAAAACATTACAGACATCAATGCCTTCAAACAGAAATCGATAAAAAAAACAATTAATAAAACTGCTCATACTGGGATTTGTGCCCGCGACCTCCATGACCAAATCCAACGACGATTACCACTTGCCCACGGACCCGGCAAAAGCAGACAATTCCACAAGCAACTTAATAATCAAAATTGATTAAAAAATGTTTTTTTATCAGAAAAAACTTGTATTACAGAAAATAAATAAAAACAGGTTTTTTCACATGTGTTACATAAAGTTTGGCTTCAGCGATTAGTGTGTGTTATTCATTTAGATTGTAAATATTTAGATGCTAATGTGAAGAAAAAAAGAATAATTGTAGACTAACGGATAAGTGCTTTACCATATTATGTTTTGTATTATTGAGTTAATTTTGCATATTCACACACTATGAAAAAAGAGATTCAATATAATAAAGTGATTAGTGTGACATTTATATCTTGGCCGATGCGTCATGCCGTCCAGAAACAATGTGGTTTGCCTGATTCCGCAGGGCTTAAGACACCGTATGTGTTTAAACGAGCAAAAACTTAAATATGATGATGGTAATAGGCTGATAAGGTGTTATGGTGAAGTTTAGTTCTTTAATCAGCCGCAATGGCGCATTGGCAAACTTATAAAATACAGAGTGAAATAAATATTAATGTTAATTGAAAATCTCTTAATATCGGAAACCAAATGATCAGTTATTCGTGTATCTTAAAATAGATTTGTTACTGTTTACAATAAAACACCATTTGTATACCAACCACTTGTTCCATCAAATATTGATCGATAGCGATCACTTCGGTATTGTTTTATTTAGACAAATTTGTTTAACAATAAGTTATTGTGAATTAATTTAATATGTATAAGAAAAAAAAAGTTACCTAAATCGAAAGTGTGGCCATGAATTAATACTCGAGCGCCTTTTTCTATTGTAAATGTCATCCGATATTTTTTTAATTACCTAAACCAGTCTTCCAAAAAGAAATGACATTATAAATTATGGCATCACAGTGTGTTCAGGAAGAAACTCTTATTATTTGTGTGCTATCATTTTTTAATTCAGCAAATAATTGTTTGTAATATTGTGTTATATTTATAGTTTGGAAGGCAATTTGATATTAAACCAAACAAAGCAAAGACTTTCTTAATACTTTTGAAAAAAAATAATTGTATTTTTATCGAACAACTGAAATTAGTGATTAACGGATATTTGATAAAAAATGATTTTATTAATTTTACCATGGCTTATAGGGCTTTGATTAAACTATTTTTTGCCAAGAAGTGTGTAAAATATGGAGAGTGTTTAATTACGTGAATAGTATATTGTATTTATTAACCACACTAAAAATAATTGAACATTAATAAAAAATACTTTTTCAGCATTTCCTAAGTCAATATTTAAAAAAAAATGTAAAAAACAATAAATGAATCATGTATTTTAATTTATCACCATATTCACGCTATGCAAAGACGACATAAGAGCTTTTTTTAAATAAAAGAGTTGTAAATTTTTTAAAAATGTGATTTAGTTTGTGGAAGAATGAGCCTTCAAAGATCAATTTAATGTTTGTTGGAGCTATGGATACCCTTCATTTTCTTGTCAAGATTACCGTGCCACCTTACACAAATATGTATTACGTAAAAGATATACATGGAAATCGGCACCCTGACAAAATTGACAGATACAAAGCCGCTGGGACATTGCTGCCGAGTCATCGCCGCCAAAAAACCCACCGAGACAAAATCAATAACAAAAATTATCTTATAAAACAAGTGCTTTTTGGGTTTTAGAATTGCTTGACGAATGAAATTTACATACTCCTGATAAACAGTGAAATCTGAGATTCAATCCTTCAATTGTCCCAAATTGTAAATATGTACAATTAAACGAAACGCTGCAAGAGTTATTATAAGAGCCTTTGTATAGGTATAATTTCTATTTTTTATTATATCAGAAGGTTAGTACATAAAATTGAAATTTAATTTAAAATAGTTTGTTACTCGTGGGTATTTACATTTTTTCATTTATTTTTGAATCTGAATTATAATATTATTTAAAAATATTTCTTTCTCATTTATATGTTGTATTGGTCTTGGGTGGATTTGTTTTGGTGGCACTGTTTCAGCGGCAATGTCCCGGCGGGTTTGTCAGGACCCCATGAAAATCAGAATGGGTAATGCTTTTTATTTTTAAAATACACATATTGAAATAATAAATATACACCAGTATTTGATACAATAGGAAGATTTTGCTTCGGCACACTTAGCACTAAGGAGTGTGTCGAGACAACTCAAGAATAAATTACCGGGAAATCGATGTTTTTTACCAGTCTCAGTTTTCGGTAAATTTGAATAAAACAACCAGAGACTCTTTTAACTTTAGGTTTTAGTCATTTAAAGCAAATAGTCTGAGAATTTCTATAGCTACTTTGAAAACCTTTGTATATTTTGAAAGGCAACAAATAAAGTTATGAAACTTTCAATTTCAACGATGAAATTACCGACTTGTATTTTTTTGAAGAAAATGGTTTTATCGGCTAAATCAAACAAATCTCTCGAACTATATGTAATAAAAAAACAATATAAATACTTACAATAAAATATTGTCAAACTTTGCAATATTTTACAAAAAATGAGTTTTGGGCTACAGTAATTCGGTCTTGGAATGTAAGAATTTTATGTCTCGTGTCCCGAGACATAAAAGAGCCGAGACTTCACGACGCATAAAATGTAGTACAAAAAAGTGGATACGGAGCACTGCTTAAGAACAAAATTAAATATCACTTTTAGGGTGTTCACTGTCAATACTTGGTGGAATGGCGTAATAATAAAAAAATGTATAAAAATATTATTTGGAACATGTCACGTAGTAACCACTTTGAGACTTAACTTTGCGAACATACTGTAAATTAAAATTGTTATGTATATAAAGCCATGATCGGAATAAAATGCCATTTAAAATTATTTTAGTTGTGTATATTTCTTAGTTTTTGATATAGTTTTTATTATAGTATAATATTCGTTCCACTATGAAGACTGTAAGTAGAAAATAAACTGACAATACTAATTCTCACGTATTTATTCAATATTAGAAGATCGATATTATCAATTTAAGAAATGTAATATTTTAAATTACAAACACTTAAATCAAATAACAAAATTGTCCGTTCACTTTGCTTTTTATTTGTTTACTCTCCGAAATATTTCTGTGTGTTTTCATCTTAGTTTTTATTTATCGGAGTTTGTTGAATAGATTACCCTTTTATTGAATAATAAAACCGGTTAATAAAATAATTAACAATGGAGGGGGATTTAGTGATAGAGGAAATCGTTGACCACGTGTATGTTTATTTAAATTTCAGGTTATAGTATTTGCGTTTGCCGTAGCCTTGATATCTATAGCTTCATCGGAGCCATCATCAGGAATCCAAAAATTTCCACCGTTTGATCCAGCAAATGGAAAACGCTTCATACCTCAAAAGCCAGCTCTTGCGAAAACCGCTCAATATTCGGCTGTGACTTTTCCACCCGTGAAAACTGTCAAGAAACCCCTGCTTGAAATACTTCCTCCCAAATATTGAAATGTGATCATAATATATTAAGGACTTAACACTTTATAAATTCTACAAGATGCGAAAGAAAAATCTTATGTAAATAAAACAATCGAGAGTTGTTTAAGAATGAAGATGTTTTTGTAAATTCAGTGTATATATTTAAAATTTTATTTTTTGTTGATGAGATGTTAAAACTTAATTCAAGTGCTTTTAAAAAAAAATGTAATTTATTTTTATCTTATGTTTTTTTTTTAACAATTTTTACATTGCGATACTGGTATGTTAGAACATCAATCACACATGTTTTTAGTTATTGTTTATCGACTGTGAAAAGAAAAAAAGACGTAACCCACCAATTTTTCAAAACAGCTTTTTTTCGATAATCTCAATTTATACAACTTGATACACGTTATATCAAAAGAATTTAAGCTGAAAATGGCAAATTTGTATCTTAATTTAGCTTTTAAATTTAAAAAATGAAGGGCTTGTAGAAATTGCGATCAAGAGAAAAGGTTTTTCTTTTTAAATATATTAAAACTCATTTTATAAGTCTTCGTGCACTTCAAGGTTGCGTATATTTCATAATTCGCCTTTGGCCCAAAATCATAAAAATTGTTTTTTTGTGTCTACTGTAAAATTTTCTATGTGTGGGTTACGTCCAAAGTCGATATATTTACGAAAAAATGTTTTTAAAAAACTGCGCTCTGCAAAATATTAATATGCTAATTTATATATGGACGTAACTTTGACTTATTTTTCATATTATTAACCTTGGATCATGAATATTAACAATCTTCTAGGTGATTTTTTATCGTTTTTATACTTACTGCTTTTATTAATTATTTTACAATGACAAAATTTACATTTAAAGACAGAAGTTAAACATATATACACCAATCTGCATTGAATATTGAATCATGCCAAATTTACATAAACATTAATAAATACATCATTTGAAAAATAAGTGAGTTACGAATTTTTATTGTACATTAAAAAATCCTTGTTTGTTTAGACTATTTGAAAATTTCTAAAATGATATTCAAATAAAAAAGATTTTAGGATGCTATTTTTGTGATTTGAATCTTTATAATGTATATGATTAAAAATATATTTATTTTTATTTGCATTTTTATTTATTATATGCTGTTTATATAAATTAAGTATACATAAATCCCATTCATGTTTGATTCTCCTGGAAATTATATTGTCCATACCAAAAGATATTAAAAAAAACGGTCTAATTATTTGTTTTTTCAGATATTTTTTTAAAGATTATAACATTACGGTTCTCATAGTCGCATGTGTAAAGTTAAGAAATCAAACAAAATTTATTAAATTATTTTATCAGCTAATATCACAAATGCCTCACCAATAAAAAGATATCGCATATTTTAACATTATTATAAATTGATGATTGAATACCTAAGCTATTGTATAATAATATTTGTAATAAAATTATTGCATACAATTCAAATGGCGATGTTAAGACATAAAACAAATATTCCAACCAATTTAAGTTTAAAATTAATATGTAAAAAGTGACCAGAGCTTCAAGTCTTGAAATCCCGGGTTCTCGGTCAGTTTGTCGATTCTGTAATCCCAAAATTTTCTAAAGCAATACATAAATGTAAATAGTTCTATTTTTACGACAGTATTCAGTTTTTACGCTAGTGCACTTCAATTTGTGTATGTACACATGAAACGGTTTCTTATTCTTTTTGATATTTTTTAACAGAAAAAATCTATACAAAATTCAGTAATCATGACGAAATAATCGATATTCGATCGGTAAGATTTTTACCCTAAAAATTTAAAAATACGTTTAGTAAAGGTATATATTTTTTCCAAATTTTTCGGATACGGTTGTTTTACTCTTGACAAAGTGTTAATTGTGGGGCTCTTAGGCAAAACGCACTATTTCCAAAATGAGCGATATTGAGTTAGGTATGCAGATAGGGTAATTCAAACCTAATAACTGATTGACTAATTGACTGGTCCTATTAATTTTAATATAAAATGACTAAATAACTTTCGTTTTTAAATTGGAAATCATATTTTTATGCAAACGTTATTTTATTTGTGTTATTCGTTATAGTATTTGACTCTACTAAAAAGTTCGAGTTTTGGAAATAGTACAATTCCATAGAAACATTTATTATATGTATTCCAATTGTAGCCAATAATGAACACAAATTTAACTAAAAATATGCAATTTTAGTCGACATTTGAAGTCATCGGTAGTAGCTAGTGGAACCAGAGATAAATTAGTGGCAAGGTTAATGTCAAATTAAAAAAAATGTTTTTAAATCTTGGAAATTAGCGTTTGTGATTCAATTTATAAGCGACTACTTATTATACAGCTTTTTTATAATAAAAATATTCAATGTTTTAAAAAATGAAAACACAAAATGAATTCCAGGAACATAAATGAGATAGCGATGGTCATAAGTTGACAACACGTAACCTATATTTGTTCAATTTTACAGGAGAGCCAAAAAACTGTATAAATAAGTATTGGAAAATCAATGAAAATGGAAGACATTTTCGAATAAAACAATTATTTTGTATATTTAAAACAATCTGTTGATACAATATTAATTAAATGTATGATATGATACGAGTTAAAAATTTTAATTTTGTTTCTTCTTTTATTATGATACGAGGAAACAATTCCAAGTATGTTGATCAATTTAATGCACCTGTTTTAACTTCATCCATATAATAATAGAAAAATTATACATAATTGTAATATTTTTTTTAATCCAGTTACGGATTGTCTTCTCTACAATACAAAATGTTGCAGTAAACATGATGGATTTTTTTCTCGCCTATTTTCAAATAGTAGGAAAACGATTTAGCTCTTCTACTATCTTCTGGCAGTTTGGTGAGCTTTTTTTTCTGTTGCGTGTCTCCAACTTTAGAACAATTTTAATGAAAAATATTTTTTGGAAATTACGAGATGTCAATATTTTAATAGAGCTTGAAAAAACAAAGAAAATGATAAGCATAACTCATTTTATGAAAAAATGTCGGCTACGTGTTGTCAACATATGGCCATCGATAGGTTGGTAGTGACATCTATCAATGAGAAAAAAAACAATATTCATGTACATACATATGAAAAAAAACAAAATAAGACAGCCTAAGCATGTTTTGTACATATGTAAACCATGTATTACTTTTATTATACGTGCATAATAGTCGTCTAATCCCAGCTTTGGTAACATAACATGCTCCAAGGGGGGCACAGAAAATAAGAAGATATTATTTTAAGCAAGCCATAGCACATTTTTGGGCACCCAAAATACGATGAACAGAAATTGCTCATTTTGTATTCGAACCAGTGATACAATTCATAAAAAAAACATAGGTTAATAAACTAAAAAAAATTTATCTCGAGTGAAAAAAGGTGCCTGAAGGCCCAGATTGTTAGGATCTCAAGAATGGAGGCCCTGGTGATTAAATTTATCATAACAGCAGTGTTCATTATTTTTATTTTTTAATCCATGTCCGCTCCCAATGTGGAGCGCATGGGCTCCTAATGGAGATATTTCAACATAATTTTTTTTCTACAAGAACTGTTTGTTACTCAGTCGCTCAACCTCAATTTTTTCAAAGTAGTAGAGAAAGAAGGATAAGGCCAGAACAGGATTAGTGGTTTGACTAATCGCTATCGCTACACCCAGTTATTAAGGGATCAAAAAGATGGGAAGAGAGGAAATAATGTGGATTGTCATCACAAACACCCAGTCTTCGATCACAACTTTGAATTTAATAATTCTCAAATTCACTGTGATCTGACCGGGAATCAAACTCAAACCTGCGTGATTGGTAGAGCAAGCTCTAACCAACTGGGCTACACCAGGTTACTACTGATAACTTATTAGTTTAAAATTAGCAGTCAATATAAATTTTTATATTATATAAATAATATGAGTAACAATATATATTGTTTACTGGTAGCAAATAGCTGTTTCTTAAGTGGTTTTGTACGACAGTTGGTCTTAACAAGTAAAAACCTTTCAAATAGTTGTAAGTACAAAAAATGTTTTTTCATGGTTCTTTTCATATTTCATTTACAATTAATTGGTTCTATTATTGAAAATCCTTAATTTATGAAAATCAATGAGTGAAAAATCAACATCAAATTATTTTCAGTAAAAAAAGTAATCTGGGGATTTATTAAAGATAATTAGGTATCGGAAAAAAATAATCTATTTTTTTCAATTTTTTTTATTATTTTTTTACAATTTTATAAAACATGAACCATCGATACATGACGAAAAGAAATATTTGATATTGCATATACTATAAAATAATTTTCACAAGCATATATTATTTTTATTGAAAAACCAGGTAAAATCTTTATTAAATTTTTGGTTTGTACAATATATTTCTAAATTTCAATCCTAATGATAATTAAAATATATTCTCGGGTTATTCAGTAGTGCTTATCCAATCAAGATCGCCCAGAAGCTGTTTGGTGCTGGCTCTGCATTGTCAACTTGTGCCGCTGAAATGAATTCAGACTTCTCATCTGTCACCGCTAATGGAGTAGCTAGCGCCACAAAGAACACGGCGGCGATGACGAAGAACAGGAAAAGCTGTTGAAAAGAAAAAAGATTTAATTTGTTTTACTTCATAATTTTTTAACAAAAAATAAAATAAATTTGTAAACAATATTTATTTTTTATTATCTAAAAATATCAGAGTATTCAGTTGCACAAGAATGATAAAAATTAATTTATTTCTATTTCAGCTTCACTTTATCGTCAAAACTAAAGTTCATAATAGCTCTGATGATAGTTTAAAGACGAAATTACTTTCAGCAATATAAAATAATTATTCTCCAATTAAATACTTTAACATTTTACAATTCACAAGAGTTTTACCAAGAAAAAATTGTTTTAAACAATCAGTGGATATGAAAAATAATTGTCGTATAATATTTGATTACTTATTTATGTTAATTAGACAACAAAAAAAGGAATTTAACACTTTTAATATCAATATTTCATTATATTATTATTTTTAAGCCAATAAAAATAAGTTACTCACGAATTTCATTTTTGGAGGTTTATTGTAACTCTTGACAAACTATTTAAGACGAGTAAAGCTTTTGACTGATGATTAAATTTCTGGCACCTCCTTTTATATGAAAACTACAAACGAGGAAAAATGCATCTACAAACAGGATTAACATTTCAAAATATTCCACATTTTTTAAGAAACATTACCATAAATTCAAATTGGATGCGATTTAATATTATAGCATTCGTAAATTGCCATCATTACTTTACGATCAAACTACATATTTCTTTAATGACCTGTTGTATTTATTTACAAAATTAACCAAAGAGACAAATATATTTTTTAAGTAAATCTAAATTCAATTTTTATTAATAAAACACAATAATCCTTTGTACTTCATTCCACTTTATTTTATATATCAGGACCGGTTTCGCTCATTGCGAGCATTGTCAACTGATAGGAAATATAATTTAACAATGCTATTTATACAAAATTGAAAAGTTATACACAACAATTGGCATTGAAAATAAAATGCCAATTACATTAAAGTGACTACTTACATTAAAGTGATAACTTTTCAATTTTGTATAAATAGCATTGTTAAATTATATTTCTTATCAGTTGACAATGCTCGCAATGAGCGAAACCGGTCCTGACATATTAAATAAAGTGGAATGAAGTACAAAGGATTATTGTGTTTTTATTAATATAATGCCTTTCCACCAAGTATTGACAGTGAACACCCTAAAAGTGACCAATTTTTATTTATAAATATTATTCAAAAGGATAACGTATTTTTAAAATATCGTTAACAAAATAACAACTTTATTGTGAATGGCGAAGAACAAAAAGTTTGAAAGTATTAGAAAAGAATGTAATCTACAGTTTTTTAAAAATAGATTTTTTGTCGATATATGTAACTTAATACACGTTCTATCAAAGAAGGCTGTAAGTTTCAAATGCTTAGTAAATATCTCAATTTAGATTTAAAGCTAGAAAAAAGAAGGTGTTTCTCAAAAAACTACAAGCTTTTTCAATAGGATTTAAGCTTTTGAAATAACAAAAGTCATTAATATAAAAGAAACGTTAGTAAATAGTATTTTAAACGAGATAGGTGAATCAGCATTGTTGAATTTATTTTCATTGTGATTAACCAAACCCAATGAAAGTAATTAGTATCTTACGCCTTCCCTGCGTCCAGGAGAAAAGGACAAACAAAGACTATTAGTTTGTCATAGATAACATTAGAAACAGGATCATTTTTAGTTTATTTGTAAACTTTGCAGTGTTATTTCGGATGATGCTTCTCAAATATAGATAGACTATACTTTCGATGGTAACTTTGTGGAAGTTCATTTTAAAATAAAATTTAAAATAACTTTGATTATTCCACGTATTGTGCTACTAACTATGACACGTGTTTCGCCACTTTCAGAGGCATCTTCAGACTTACTATCGCAAAGTTTGCTTAAGTAATGAAGCAAGATTGATTCTAGCATTTTAAAACCCAAACTCTATTTTGTAGTTTTATAATTTTATATTATTAGGCGATAGACAAGTTACATTTTGTAACTTAACAAAGTTATCAAATCAAATTTTGAATTTAATATACTTTTTAAAAAATTAAGAAATGCTTTTGAAAAACATTTGAAACACGTTCATTTATAACAATAAATACCGCATTAGATGGTAAGAATCTTGATAACCTTTTGGGTTCATTTATTTAACAAAATAAAGAAGATAAGCTTCCTGTCCTTTATGTCCCAGTAGCTTAAAAATCAAATTTTGATTTGTTTTCAGTTAAAATCTTTGACTTCATGCAACTGAAAATTTATTGTGAACTTGCATACAATGTGATTATTGAAAAATTATATTTAACAATGGTTTATTATTTCCTTTTCTATTTCTTTCTAACATAATTTCCTTTGTTTTATATTATGTTTATAAATAAAATTTGAATACAGGTTTACTCAAAAAAAATAAAAATACAACACATCTATGTGTAAAGAAATTGATAGTTTGATATCGAAGTCAGGTTAGAAGTCCACGAATGCTATAAGATGAACTCACATACAAATCGAATTTACGGTAAACTTGTTATTTTTAAATAAATTTGGAATATTTTAAATTGTTATCCTGTACGTGGATATCATTTTCTTTGTCAGTAGTTTTCATATAAAAGGATGTGCTAGAAATGTAATCATCAGTCAACAGCTTCACTCGTCTTTAATAGTTTGTTAGATAAAGAGTTACAAAAAAAACATTCAAAATGAAATTCGTGAGTACATAATTTTTATTAGATTTGGTATAGTATTACAATTAATATTAACTAGCTGTAAGTTCGTTGACCTCAACGGAGGGATTTTCGTTGCATTTTTAAGTAGTCAGAAAATGTACTGGCGTGAAAAATAAACTTTAAATTGTAAATAATATATTTTTTAGAATAATTGAAATGTTTAAGTTTGCTAACAAATATATTTCGTAGAAGAAGAAATAGATCTCGGAACATATATCGACACCTCTGCAGTATTTCAATTGTAAATAATATAATTTTTAGAATATTTGAAATGTTTATGTTTGCTAACAAATATATTTCGTAGAAGAAGAAATAAACAATTTTTCTACTAAAATAATACACTGCACGAAAATTATATGCAGTATTAATTATTTTGGAATTTTTAGATAAACTCAAATTTGTGTTTAATATATATAATCTAATTTTATCGCATCTGACAGTTGTGACTTTGTCCAAGCGGTAACAATCTCAGGTCATAATCCAGGGTCCATGTATCGATTCTTGACCGCGGCGCTTTTTTGTATGAGAATTCAAATTTTCAGCAATTTTCCACGACATAAAATTTGTTTCTTCAAATAACAGTGTATTGAAAAAATATTTCTTTAGTAAAAATAAAAAAATGGCGACAGCTGGGCTAGGGAGGGGGAGGGGACCGTCTTTCTTGACGTCATCGAAAAGGCGAAATCGGAAATCGGGGACAATCATGCAGACGGACGGACGGACATTATCGACTATTAATATATAGATACTATCATCAAGTGAAGCTGAAATAGAAATAAATTAATTTGTATCATTCTTGTGCAACTGAATACTCAGATATTTTTAGATAATAAAAGATTTTTTACAAATTTATTTTATTTTTGTTAAAAAATTATGAAGTAAAACAAATTAAATCTTTTTTCTTTTTCACAGCTTTTCCTGTTCTTCATCGTCGCCGCCGTGTTCTTTGTGGCGCTAGCTACTCCATTAGCGGTGACAGATGAGAAGTCTGAATTCATTTCAACGGCACAAGTTGACAATGCAGAGCCAGCACCAAACAGCTTCTGGGCGATCTTGATTGGATAAGCACTACTGAATAATCCGATACGAATGCAAAAACATATTTTAATTTACATTACGATTAAAATTTGGGAATATATTGTACAAAGTTAAAAATTTAATTAAGGTTTTCTATATTTTATCATTTATAATAATATGTATTTGTTAAAATTGTTTTGTGATATTTGCAATATCAAATTATTTTTTTCGTCATGTACCAACGATTCATGAATTATAAAAAATTGTAAAAAAAAAAAAGTTTTTCTTAATTATTTTTCCGACACCTAATTATTTTTGTATAAATTCCCATTTATTTTTTTTTCCTGCTTTTTTATATCCATTTTCTGTTTATGGTATAAAACATACTTATCGGACGTCACTGATTCCGTCATGTTAATAATAATGCTGTTAAAAATATCTTTACTGTTACTTGACTACGTTTTATGTTATTTTTTTCTTTGTATAAACACACTGAGGTGCACTAGTATAAAAACTAAAATTGCATCGGGGCAAGGATCGGCTTGACTATCCAGCTAAAATCATTTGATATAAACTTAATTTTTATCAAATAAATCCATGAAAAAGTCTGCGAAAATTGGAGATAAAAAAACTTACCATTGCAAGCCCATTCATGACAAGTTTGAAATTTGATGATTCTATAATATGTTTCATTAGAAGTTTTTAATGCAGAATTGAGGGCTAAAATCGAATTTATGTTTATGAAGTTGATAAGCCATTTTTTGTCAGATAGTGCTAAGTTAAATGATACAGCCGGCTTTATAGGGACTACGGAGTATTGGCTATAAGATTTTTTGGTAACCCATTACGTTTAGGACACTTTTTTAGAACGCTTAGTTTATTTGTTCATATGCTTATTTCATATGTTATGTAAAAAAACATTCATTAAGATCATTGATAACTTGTGATAGCTTTTATGAATTTATGAATTATATTGTTATATTCTCAGATTAAGAAATAACTTTGACGTTATTGTTAACTCTTTTAACTTTTTTTCCGTGAATTAGTTTATAATTATGTTATAGCTAAAAACATTCGAATTACTAACGAAATAAAAAATAGTTTTAAGTAATCTCGAGAAGAAAATAAATGGCATTAGTCATAAAATGAGAAATTTATGTTTCCTCTCTCAAACCGGTTCCTCCGGTGACCCGCTGCTGTCGTATTGCCTGAATAATTGTCGCCTGCTGTGGTCTAGTTGGTTTGAGCTTGCTCTGCCGATCAGGTGAGTCTTGGTTTGGTCCCCAGTAAGGTCAATGTCAAATTTAGATTTTTCAATTTAAATTTGATACCTAAGATATGAGCGATTGTGATGAAAATTTACCTCGAGTTTATCTTGAGTGACTTACAATACTAAAATTCTCATAGAGTTTTTCTCGTATGATCTTTCAACTTTTGGCACATTGGCATTAGCTGTAATATCAAATTATGTAAAATTAAAAACAAAAAAATCGGCCAGAGTAAAAAATGTCGATGTATCCTCGACATACATAGGAGTTGCCGGTAAAAAACCAGTGTCGATGCTACCTCGACATAGGACTTTAAGGGGTTAATAACCTCTCTAAGTTAATTGTTCTTTGATGGGATTGCAAATTAGTTTTTTTTTATAAGTGGATATAAACATTTTAATTATATTCAATTTTGTGTAACTTTTACATATTCTGTATCGTTATTTGTAAATTTCTTTCATATTTTTATGACCAATTGTTTTTCCCCGAATATTTTTTTTTTTGAAAATTTTAATATTAAGTTTTTCATTTTCGTGTGCGAAAATTTACAGTAAAATTCTACGATTTCTATGTTAAACTCACATTTCACTTACATGTCAATAATGTTTCTACAATTATTCTACATTTTTAGAATAAATAGTTGGAATACACAAATAAAAAAGTACAAATTTCAACATGATATGATTTTGTAGAATTTGCATACTGACTTATCGACCGAGGAAAGACAAAAAGACGTAACCAACCATTTTTTTCAAAACAGTTTTGTTTTTAGATCTTTACAATGTATGCAACTTGATTGACGCTATATCAAAAGGATGTAAGCTGAAAATGCGGAATTAGTATAGCTTTAAGTTTGAAAAAAAAGAATTAACTGTGAAAATTACGACTGGAAAAAAGGAGTAATTTTTTAAATTAACATTAAATGAAGTCAATTAAAAACCAGTTTATTAGTGTACGTCCACTTTAAAGTTGTGTATATTTCATAATTTTACTTTGGCCCAAAAAACGTATTTTATGTTTCCTATAAAATCTGTTTTGGGTGGATAGCGCCCTTTTTTCTTTCCACGATCGATATGCATATTATTTAAATTTGTTTATAAAATATGCAAATACATATATTGTGGACTATTATTTATATAGTATTAGTTTTTATTTAAAAATCTAGACAATAATTATAAAAACCGCTGTGCTTAGAAAAGAAAGTCAGATGTATAAACATATTAATTATCAGGTAGATATCGAAAAACAAGTTTAACAAAAAATATATTTTATTATATTACAATATAAATTTTATAAAACAATGATCGTTGGTACATGTTTGAAGAAATTTTTGATATTTTGTATTTAACAAAGCTATTAAGGCAAATCGGATATATATTTAGTATGTTTTGTATTAATATTAGACTATTCTAGAATTTTCATCCAATCAAGATCGGCCAGAAGCTGTTGTGTGTTGGCTCTGCATTGTCAACCTTTACATCGGAAAAGAATCCAGATCTTTCATCTGCCTCCACTGACGGAGAAGCTAGCGCCACAAAGAATACGGCGGCGACAATGAAGAACAAGAAAAGCTGTGAAAAACAAGTAAGGTTTTAATTTTTCCAAAGAAGATTTTTTCTATAAATATGCATAAATACAAAACAATTCAGTTTTAATAATGATACACTGTACACTGTTTATAACTATTTATAACTACACTGTACACTAGAGTACACTGTTTATAACTATTTCGGCTTCACTCTTTCTTCAGAAAAGCAGTTCATAAAGTAGTTCTGAAGACGGCGTGAAGCCGGAATAGCTAGCTATCAACTATATTATAATTGGAGTGCAACTTAATTTATTATATTGTTATGTTATTTATATCAATGCTAAAATTTGTATTTTACCATTTTATAAATTGAATTCAATATTGCAACGAAAATTGTAAGCGATTATCCCATTTTCAGTTTGTATGATATAAAACCTAATTAAATACTTATAAAAACACAATATTCCTTTGTACTTTATTCCACTTTATTTAGAAGGTTAGGACTAGGGTATCCAATCCCGGAGCCTTTTTGGGATTGGGATTAGCTCACCGGGGAATTTGAAATCTTCAATTTGCCAATTTCGTGTCAAAATCCCAGGATCGCGGACGTGTCAATCCCGGGATTTCGGGATCAGAAAATTGCACGGGATCTCGGAATTGGATGCCCTAGTCAGGACCGATTTTGCTCATTGCGAGAATTTTCAACTGAAAAGAACTGTCAAGTTGACAATGCTCGCAATTAGTGAAACCGGTCCTGACCTTTTAAAAAAAGTGAAATAAAGTACAAAGGAATATTGTTTTTTTTATTAATATAATGCCTTTCCATCAAGTATCGACAGTAAACACCCTAAAAGTGACTAGTCAAATACATTAAGTAGAATTGATAATTTTAATTTCTACATTTTTCGGTTTTTTGTAATGTTCAAATTAAGAGAATTAGATGTTTTTTTATAAAAATAATTCGTCTAGCATCTTTATTAATCAATAGATTTATTATTTGCATAGAGTTTATTTTTACATCATTGAATAGTTTTCTGAAATTTTTACTTTTATAAATATTGAAATACGTTAAGCAATTTCACATCAAAATAGCAATTCATAGCTAATTTTATTAGTAAAAAAAATAAACTTACATAAATGATTTTGTGCAATAATTCACGATTTTTAATCGCTTACTCTTTTTAATATATGATTAATTATTACGTTTAAAAAGATGCTGTATTAATAGATACAATACAGGTCTAGTTTTATTGAATTCACTTAGCAAACATAAAATTTTCTCATACTCATATGGGTATTCATTTTCATTATATTTTTTGTCAGCTGTAGGGGAAATCTTACTCTTACTCATAACGAATAACTCAAAAAACATATCGAATATTAAATATCTGCCGTGAATTTTCTTTTAAAAAATCTATAATAAAACATTTTTGATTTTATTTTTTATTTAACTCTAAACAGATTTTTTTTTCTACAATAACTGTTTTTTACTCAGTCGCTCAACTTCTCTTTTTCGAAAAGTGTTGTAGGATTAGAAAGATAAGGCTAGGACAGGACTAGTGGTTAACTTATCTCTCTCGCTACGCTTAGTTATTGAAAGATTGAAATGGAATCATAAACACCCAAGATTTCGAACAAAAATCGACAAATCTATCGAAAAAATGCTGTTCGTACTTGGACTCGAACCAGTGAGATCCAGAACAAAAGCCAACAACGCTAACCGCTGCGCCCTAGACCTTTTGATAGTGACACACAAATGATTATATCACTTGATCGTGTTCGTGATGAGCGAAACTGGTTCTGATATCGATTATAATTTTGTAATTTAATGGTATTAAAAAAAAAGCAACAAAGTTTTCACGCACATTAGTGAACTCTATATCTAGACAACCGAAATAATGTTTTTAAATAAATGTTGTATTATTGTGTTTTTTTTAAATTGAATTGAATTGAAAAAATAAGGTACTAAATTTTTTTAGATAAAATTTAACCTCTAAAAAAAGAAGCAAAAGATACTTGTGTTTGTATACTGAAATAAGGTACTCACGAATTTCATTTTTGAAGTTTCTCGCAACTCTGGACAAATTATTCGACGAGTAAAGTTCTCAACTGATGACAAAATCTCTGGCGCTTCCTTTTATATGAACGCCACCGATAAGGAAAATTATATCCTCGTACAGGATTTTTACTATTAAATATTCCAAAGCTATTTATAAATGTCTTGTTTATCATATCGTTGCTCTAAAACCGGACTGTAGCATCTCGAAATTGCCAAATCAACTATTTAACAATAAAATTTTCCATTCGGAATTGCATTTAATTTAATAACAATTCGCAAGCATTACAGCTCAGCATTTATCAAATTCTGCTTATGCACTTGATCTATACTATAAAAAATCAGTGTATTTTTTTTAATGAAATATAAAAAAATTGTCAACCAGACGTAGGCTATCAACGATAACGTACCGTGGGCATAGGCAAACAAGCAGTTGTCTAAGAGCGGCAAGTCTTAGAGAATGGCAAATGATAACAGATTACATTTTTAAATTGCTAAAAAAAATTGATACACAAATTCTGTGTAGAATAAATATGAGCCTCAATGTATTTGATAAAAATATATTTTCAATTGCAATAATATTATGACTACAGTTGTTAACTTTACCGCAAAAAAAAATCTTTAATTATGACATTTACCAATGACTGATCTACAGGCGGTAGTTTTGGCGTAAATTCGAGTGGAAATGACCTGGGTTATAAAAACACTAAAGGGACAAATTCAAACATTTTTTTATTACGTAAATGAGAAAAAGGTTCAAATTTCTATATCTGTATTTTTTTTTAGAATAATGAGAAATAATGAAAAAAATGACACTCTAATTTTGTATTTTTATTTCTTAAAATATTAAGGGAGCTAGTTTAAGCTCACCTAGGGGAGGCACATAGCCTAGAAACGCCTGTGACTATCAAGGCAAATTATTAAAAAGACTTATCTTGGCCAAAAGAAGTTGATAAAAGTTCTTGTTACGTGGAGATTAATTTATTTGCAAATTCGGTAAGAAATGCTGTTCTCAGAGCATTACATTTAATCATCATTTCAAAAGGAAATTAAATGTACATACTAATACAATTATTTTTTTGTGAACTAAACATTCTTTCATTTGGAAAGAACTTCGAGTAAGAAAAAATTAGGACAAACAAAATAGCTAGATGAGATTTCAAATTTATAAGACAACAAAAAAATATTTTGATAATAGAAATTTTATATTTCATAGTTTTAACTGCAACGAACAAGAAATATTTTTTGAAACGCATTTATTTGCAGACTATAAATGCTTTTTATTTTTTTACTGACCATATCCATAATGCTGAAGATAATATAAATTCTCGCATCGAAACACAAAAGAAGAGGGCCCTTAACACTCCCCCTACAGTGCTAAAAAATACTTCCAATATATATCTGGCCCTTTAAGAACACGTACACACCACAGTCCATTACTTATGAACATATAAAAGACTTATCTAAACACTTCCCTTAGGGTGCTAAAAAAATACTTCAGATATGTTGTTCGCCCTTAATAAGCCAAGTGAAAAACATCACCAAATGTATCCAGAGAAAATTACTGTTTGGTGTGGATTTTGGTCTGGCAGAATCATAGGTCCGTACTTCCTCCAAAACGAAGCAGGCATTGCCATAACCGTCAACGGTGAGCGCTACAGATTGATGATAAGCAACGTTTTGTGGCCTAAACTATAATATGAAAACCTATAACATGTGATTTCGACAGGATGGTGGTACGTGCCACACAGCATATGCCACGATGAACATTTTGCCACGATCGAGAGTCTCTTTTGAAAGATTCTTAAGCAATACAATTTCGTCTCAAAAGAGTTTTTTATTATTTAAAGTTTTTCACAGACGAATTTTTTTATATTATATATTATATTTTCAACGCAAACGTCTAATATATTTAATAACTCTTTTGTTACTATTGGGTTTACTTTCCCTATTGGGTAAACTTTCCCACATCTCCACTTCTATACCCTATATAACCATAAAATCATATAATCATAAAACCTTTGCCGACAAACAAATTATATAATTCTTGAAACTGCTCACTAGTCAAATCTGTTGGCATTCCCATGGGCTCATCGTTTTCGCCAGCAGTGGCTTTGGACTCAGTGATGCATTTATATCTTATATAAACACGAAACTTTCATTTGCTAAGCGTCAGTTCAAGTTCATCCGTGCACTTGAATGCCTGAAGATGCCGAAAGGCGAAACCCGGGTCGTTAATGACAAAATTTGTGAGAATGTACATAGTTTGAACGATTCAAATTTAATATTGAAATTCCACCAAGCACCTTCAGTCGAAATCTTAAATTAGGTTCTAGTAGTTAATAGTTCGTGGTCAACTTTTACATGCCTTTTTACAAATAGTGATGTTTATTAAAAGCATCTAATTATATGGTATAAATATCTCTAAAGACAAATGGGTATCGGAAAAAAATGGACAGTATTATTTTTTATATATTTTTTTATTAGTTTACCATTTTAATTGGTACAAGGTGGAAAGAATTTTTGATATTGCATGTATTACAAAGTTGTTTATTCAATATAATGCAATCAAACGTTCATATTAAATTTGACAGAACCAAAAAAGAAATTAAATTTTTTCCATTACACTGAAAGAATAGTTTTTATTTTTTTCTTCCTTATTATGTGAATTTTATGCATGACACAATTAATTTACAATTTTAAATAAGTATATAAAATATTTGTTGCCTTCATATCAGATATTCAGGATTGCCTAGCCAAATAAGATAAACAAGCTTTTTTTTTCTGGCTCTGCATTGTCAACTTGAGAATCAACAATGAATCCGGACTTCTCATCTGTCACCGCTAATGGAGTAGCTAGCGCCACAAAGAACACGGCGGCGACAATGAAGAACAGGAAAAGCTGTGAAAAAGAAATGTATTAATTTTTGCAATTTCCAAATATCATGTTTTTCTAATAATATCTACAAATACGTTACAAATACTCCATAATCTTTATCAGTTCTTTCAAATTTTAAATTTATACGATTAAATGTGTTTTATAAAAAATAATTCTCTTGGCATTTTTATTAATCAAAGTTTTCATTGTCATATAGTCTTCTGAAATACGTTATATTTTAAATTATGAAATATGGTGCAAATATTAATTCTACCGCTAACTTTTTTGTAAAAAATCTATAAAATATTAAATAACAAAAGTGTCCACCGATATTTTTCGATGGAATAATATTATCGAGAAAAAAGTATTATATCACTAGGTTATGCTCGAGAGGAATGAAACTGGAGCTGATCTTTATAAAAAATGTAAAAATATTTAAATTTGCAAATCCGAAAAGTTTTCAACTTCGTAAGATGAGAAAATATCAAAGTATTTTAGTTACATATATTATTTTATATGTAGTAGATGTCTTTTTCGGCCAAAAATAGGGATCACTATTTCCCATAAGTCACTTTGAGTTTACAAAAATTATGGAATTTCTTAACTATTCACATTTATGACAATGATCTCAAGCAATTGTTGCATGATATTAAAGTGAATGGTCAATCCCGGGATTCTGAGATTGAATTATTAAGAATCCATTTATCTCGCGATCACAAAAAGTGTTACCCACCAATATGAACTGAAATACTTTAATTAAATACTAAAATTTTTTCACTTTATTACAATGGAGTTCTCTCGAGACTTTTTCAACTAAGTTTTTACTATCATTAATAAAAATCGATACAGTGATTACTAAATTGAAAATCGATTTATTAACAGATTTCTTAAACGTTGTGATTACATACTTCAGCAAACAAGCAAATTGAATTTAACAATTTTAAGATAAAATTTAAAAATTAATAAAACAGGCAAAAAATACGGTACTCACGAATTTCATTTTTGTAGTTTCTTGCAACTTTTGACAAATTATTCGACGAGTAAAGCTATCAACTGATGATAAAATTTCTGGCACTTCCTTTTATATGAACGCCACCAATAAGGAAAATTATATCTTCGTACAGGATTTGTATTTTAAATATTCCAAAGCTATTTATAAATGTCTTGTTTATCATATCGCCGCTTTAAAACCGAACTGTTGTATCTCAAAAAATTCCGAATCATCTATTTAACAATAAAATTTTCGATTCGGAATTGCATTGAATTTGATAAAAATTCACAAGCATGCAATGGAATATAATAATATTGTCAACCAGGCGTAGGCTATCAACAAGGACGTACCGTGGGCATTGGCAGTTGCCTAGGGGCGGTAATAAGGTAGCTAATGTTTCAATATCGGGATCAGGGATTGCGAAATCCCGGGGTACTGAGCAATTGAGGACCTCAATTGCAAAACCTACCTAAAGACCAATTTGATTTTTTTCAAATTTTGATGCCAACTTGTTTTCTATTTTAATATCTACACAATCAATAAATTTCCCATTTCAAAACCTCTCTAAATACAAAGAAAATGCATTTACAAAAACGTGTTTAGTCTTAAAACCTACTCAAATCCAAAAAGCCCACAGCAGATTTTTGCACTTTGCCAACAAGTTTGGTTTTTGGAGTAGGCTTTGAATCTAATGCGCTCAATAATCTAATCCCGTGGTCCCGGGATCGTCTTACCACTTATCCCGGTATTTCGGGATTCGCTTTAAAATATAAATAAAGATACTTACTCGTAATAAATATGTGTATTTATCTCCCTTTTATAATATTGCGTAATATCACCTTACTATAGACGAAAGGGAAATTGAAGCATGGCTTCACATCCCCAGAATACGATGGAAAGACACCCACCGATAGTTTTATTGATTTTTTTTGTTAAATGTGTGCAAAAATCAGTAAAAATCAATCATAATGCTGCAGCTGTGCATTGTAAACTTTTTAAGAACAGCCGTTGAATTTCTTTTTTTATATTAAAAAAACAAAATTCTACTCACATACCTACGTACCTTCAATAATATACGCCGCGAAAATACTAAGTTATTATTATATTATAAGTCACCAATTCAAAATCTCTGTGTAATACATTAAAATTTAAATTGAATTGGAGGTAAATATTTCTATAAATTGCAAGTAATTGCTAATAACATGTAAGTTTTTGCATGTCCCACGTCAAGTATAAGTGCGTTAATTTTTTTTAACTATCTATTTTCAAGGATATATAAAATTTAATAAAACATTGTATTTTTTTGATTAACATATTAGGAATCATTTGCATATTTTTTCAATTTTGTTTAGTAAGAAAATTTTACAAAATTTGTTTGATAAAAAATATTTTTTAAAATTTTAATTACTAAATAATGTAAGTTTTATAAAATTGATTTTTCAATCGATTTATGAATTTCTGTTCAAAGGCAGGGATGTATGTGATGTCTTGAATTCCCCCTCTCAACCATCCTATCCTATAAAACGGAGCGTATCGAGAGCGATTAGCTTACCACTAATCCTGTCCTAGCCCTATCCTTCTATCCCTACTCTCTTTGGAAAGAGAGAGGTTGAGCAACTGAGTAACAAACAGTTCTCGTAGAAACACTCCTGTTGAGATAAACTCCATTAGGAGTCCATATGCTCCACATTGGGAGCGGACATGGTTTAAAAAAAAATGTATACATACATACATTTACCAAAAATAATAACTTTTGAGAGAAACAATAATGTGATATCGGCGACTTGTTGGCTGGGGGGATGCATTATTTTGTTTCAGTAAATTAATAAGTGTGGTTGCCAGTATCATTGTTCGAAGTTTTCTTCAAAATCATGAAGTGTGTGCTATTGAAATAAAACTGTCAACGACTAAATCTATAGAGTGATTACTTTTACGCGATGGAATCAAATTTCTTATCTGTAGTCATTCACGTATGGAATGAATTTCTGATTTACTAACGTGTTCGTCTGTAAAATATTATCTACGAATTTACAATTTTTACAATGATGTTGCTAAGCAACGAGATAAAAGATACATAAGTGTATAAATAATTTTAACTGAGCAAATCCTGTAACAGAGTAGTCAAATTTAATTTAATATTTTCTTCTTTTATAATACTTCTCCATGGGTTAATCTCGAGTGACATCAATTGTAAGCATTGACAATTCTAATAACCATTCGAACTGTTGATAAATGAAAACATTGGGAGAAGGTATACAAATCCAACTCAGGGAAAACTTCAAGGTACTTATTAAAATAAATGTGAATGCTCTTGGAAAATATTAATTACTAGTTTTGGCAACTTAAACATTCAATTTTTATTGGTTATCTGGTGGTTTAGTTCCGTAAGAAACTCTTAGAATAGGGTACGTAGAAGGCAACAACAAGGCAAGACGCTAAAACTGGCTGGGTCACGCACTGCGGATGTCTCCTAGAGTTCTCAATACTTATTGTCTTCACATCTCTTCACATCATCACATTTTATTTTTAATTTTTAGTATAAATAGTTTATATAACACGAAAAATATTAATTTTTACATGATTTTTTTAGAATTGACATGAACTTGTCATCAACTAATATGCGTGCGTATAACTAGCATGTAGTTATACGCACAACTTGTTTAACAATTCCATTCACAAAGAGTTTTCGATGATTCAATGTTTTTGACAGACGATGAAGTATAAACAACGAAACATATTGATATGACTTTTGTAACTTACCGTTTGCTGACAAAATAATCAATTTTGGTTTTTTATTATGACACTGATCAATATTTTTAGTCTTATGTGCAAGCCATAATCCTGAATAAATTCATAGTGTTATTTGTATTGTTCTTTAAAAGCATCTAAAATTATGGTATAAAAATCACTGGCTATATCTAGAGACAGATGGGTATCGGAAAAAATTGGACAGTATCACTTTTATATTTTTTTTATTAGTTTACATGACAATTTTTATGACAATTTTAAACTATCTAGCATACAAAATATTTTTCGCGTCCATCTCGGATATTCAGTATTGCCTATCCAATCAAGATTGGAAAGAAGCTGTTTGGTGCTGGGTCTGCGTTGTCAACGTGTGCCCCTGAAATGAATTTGTAGTCCTCATCTGACACCGCTAATGGAGTAGCTAACGCCATAAAAAACACGGCGGCGACGATGAAGAACAGGAAAAGCTGTGAAAAAATAATGAATTAATTTTTAAAATTTCTAAATCTCATATTGTTCTATTAATTTCAAACTTCATACGATTTGATTGGACATTTTTATGAATCAAAATATTCATTGTTATTTTATAGTTTCCTGAAATATTTTTTATTTTAAATGATGAAATGCGGTTAAAAACGCCAGCATAAAAAATAACAATACAGGGCAAATTCTAATGATAAACAAATTTAGGAAACATAAATATGTACTGATAAAATCGGTGGTACTTTTTTTTTATGTCAGAATAAACCATAAATCGTTCAATCATATAATATTGCCAAACGACTTTTCAACAAGTCTTACTTTAATTGTATTGCAAATAAAAAATACTTCAATTATAAAATCTACCCTTCACTTTCTTGTAAACAATCCATAAAATATTTTTATACAAAGCTATTTCGGCCATACCCACTAGGGATTGTTATTTATTTATTTTTATTTTTTCATTAAGTAAGACATAGATATAAATAATCATTTATTTGCTCAATTTTGTTTGGTAAGAAAATTTTATCTCCGTTATTTTGGTAAAATTTATTTTTGTTAATTTGAATTACTAAATTAATGTCTAAATAAATTTAACAAAAAACGTAACATTTAATTAAAACACTAATGTGATACCGGTGATTTGTTGACTGGGGATGCACTATCTGGTTTCAATAAATTAAAAAGTTTGGTTGCCAGTAGGGATTTTGAAGTCTCACGAGACGTGATAAAGTCAAAGTCCCGGGACTTCCCGGGACTTGGGACTTTTATTTCCCCTTCAATAAAATTATAAATTTATTAAAATTAAATATTTGTATGTATGTACTAAAAAGGGATGATAACGGTTCATGTATTGAAAAAATAACAATGAATTGGGTTAAATTATGAGCGTTACTTTACAAATCACAATACAGCTTTTATACCTTTTTTGTCCTATTGAGACATTGGTAAATTTGTACAATAGTGAAAAACATTTGTAAACAAAACAACATCAGGTATGAACACTTAATTATATTATTTTTTAATTTGTTTTTGCTACAGTTATATTTTTAATTCGAATATGAATTGATTTAAACAAATTTCTAATAACATAAATGAAGATATCTTTCTCTCAAACGTTTTTTTAATATTTCGTTTCAATTAAAATATTTTTTGAGCGTTTTTTACGCAGTTAGACGTATTTTTTTTCACGCGTACTTTAAAAGGGCGGCGAAAGT
The DNA here is from genome assembly GCA_030503985.1 of Himalopsyche tibetana. Classification (NCBI taxonomy): domain Eukaryota; kingdom Metazoa; phylum Arthropoda; class Insecta; order Trichoptera; family Rhyacophilidae; genus Himalopsyche; species Himalopsyche tibetana. The sequence continues at coordinate 666,577 of JAPJYX010000015.1, forward strand.
ATGCGTTAATTAAAAAAATACATCTTTTGAACACATTTATTTATTAAAAATAAACATATTAAATTAATTCAATAATAAAGTCACAACCTCAAATCATACATGTATACATATGTACTATTTACACAAAAGTTAATATTTTATTTTTGCTGATCAAAATATGCTTTTAAAAATAATAATGAATTTAATGACAGCCGATTTCTTATTTTTGTAATATACGTTGTTGCTCATCATCATTGTCAGTCGATGTTGCTTTAATGTTATATATAAAAAATAATCTTTGTTTCCGTTCTCCAGTTGATTTTAAAATCTTAAATTCGTTTAGTTGTTTCGTTTTTAATTGAGAAATCTTTTGTTTTTTTGTAATCTGTCTATTTAATTCTTCTTCCAGTGACAGTTCTGCAATATTTATCTCATCATCGATATTTTCTTCAGATACCTCGATATCTTTTTCCACAGAGAAAAGACGTTGTAGTAAATTATCTCCGTATTTCAAATATATTGTTTTGGAGCATTTGTCAAAATCTTTCCTGTATTCTTTTCCAAAATCAATTAGTCCCATCAGAACGGTTGGTAATAAAACATTTATAAGCCGCCTTGATTTATAACATAATTTTCTAGAAATAACTATTGGTTCCATTATTTCTTGGAATTCTGTCCGATTATCCCATGCTGCAAAAATAGTTAAGCGAACACGTGTCTAATATTTTGTTGTATTTCTGCATGTCTCTCTCTCTACCCATTAAAAAGGGTTGTTTCGTATTACAATATATAAATAGATGTTATTTGAAACTTCAACAATTATAAATCCAAACAGCTGTTCCTTAGCCTAAATAAAATGCATTTTTTCAAAACTGATCCCGCGGATAGACACCAATGTAACTTTATTTTAAATCAAAATTAACTTTTTAGGTTACATTAGCGATTGCTTGCATCCAATTTTTATTTGTTAGAATGGTTTTTTCAAAATTAAAAATGTACAATTTGGCTGTCTTAAGTCCCGGGACTTTGTTGTTAAGTGTCCCGGGACTTTAGACAGAAAAAAACCTTAAAAGTCCCGGGACTTTTGTCCCGGGACGTCTCGACACAGAATCCCTAGTTGCCAGTATCATTGTACGAAGTTTTTTTCAAAATCATGAAGTTGTGCTATTGAAATAAAACTGTCAACAACTAACTCAATAGCGTGATTAATTTTACTCGATGGAATCAAATTTCTCATCTGTAGTCATTCACGTATGGAATGAATTTCTGATTAACTATCGTGTTCTACTGTAAAATATTATCTACGATTTTTCAATTATTACAACGATGTCGCTAAGCAACGAGATAAAAGATACATATGTATGTAAATAATTTGAACTGAGCAAATCCTGTAACAGAGTTGTTAAATTTGATTTTATATTTTCTTATTTTATAATACTTCTTCAAGGGTTAATCTCGAGTGAAATGAACTCAAAACATTGACAGTTCTAATAAGGTATACAAATTAAGCTAAGGGAAAACTTCAAGGTACTTAATAAATAAATTTGAATCCTCTTGAAAAATATTAAATACTATAAATATTTTTTTTAAATTCGCTCGCACGTAAAAAAACGTCCTAATAGACAGCTATGCAACCACTGAGGATGATGACATTTAGCGTTTAATTACTTAACAAAATAAAGTCCTGGCAAGTTAAGTATTCAATTTTTATTGGTTATCTAATGGTTTTGTTTTGTAAGAAACTAATAAAATAAGGAACATAGAAGGCAACAAACACCCTGCTCTCCTGGGGTTCTTAGTACTTCTTGTCTTCACATTTTTTTTATAATTTTTAGTATAAATAGTCTATATAACACGAACAATACTTATTTTAACATGATTTTTTAGAATTGACATGAACGTGTCATCAACTTATGCAAATGGTTAAAACTAGTTGAACGACTCCATTCACAAAAAGTTTTTCATGATTTAAAGTTTTTGACAGACGATGGAGTATGAAAAACGAAACATATTTATTTTAAGACTTTTGCAACTTTCCGTTTGCTGACAAAATAATCAATTTTGGTTTTTTATTATTACACTGATCAATACTTTTAGTCTAAGGTGCAAGCCATAATCTTTTCTTTTATTTTATTTTTTTACAATGTTAATATCTATATAGTAGTAAATATTTAGTGGTCAATTTTTTAAAAATGGTGAAGTTTATTAAAAGCATCTAAGTATGTGGTATAAAAACCACTGGCTATCTCTAGAGACAGGTGGGTATCGGAAAAAAATTGGACAGTATCATTTTTATATTTTTTTTATTAGTTTACCATTTTAGTTTTATTCAACAAAGATCGTTGGAACATGGTGGAAAGAATCTTTTATATTGCATATATTACAAAGTTATTTAGTCAGTAGAATACAATGACATGTTCATATTAAATTTGACACAACGAAAAAAAATAAAAAAATCCATTAAACTGAAAAAATAGTTTTTATTTTTTTCTTCATCATTATGTAAATGAAGCATGACAATTTTTTTACCATTTTAAATGACTATATAAATTATTTGTTGCCTTCGTATCGGATATTCAGTATTGCCTAGCCAAGTAAAATAAAGAAGCTTTTTTGTTCTGGCTCTGCATTGTCAACTTGAGAATCAACAATGAACCCGGACTTCTCATCTGTCACCGCTAATGGAGCAGCTAGCGCCACAAAGAACACGGCGGCGACGATGAAGAACAGGAAAAGCTGTGAAAATGAAATGTATTAATTTTTGCAATTTCCAAATATCATGTTTTCTTATAATATCTACAAATACGTTACAAATACTCCATAATTTTTATCAGTTCATTTAAATTTTAAATTTATACGGTTAGATGTGTTTTATTAAAAATAATTCTCTTGACATTTTTATTAATCAAAGTTTTCATTGTAATATAGTCTTCTGAAATACGTTATATTTTAAATTATGAAATATGGTGCAAATATTAATTCTACCGCTCACTTTTTTTGTAAAAAATCCATAAAATATTAAATAACTAATTAATGAAGATCAGCTTTATTTTTAATAAAGCTGATCTTTATTAAAAATGTAAAAATATTTAAAATTGCAAATCCGAAAAGTTTTCAACTTCGTAAGATGAGAAAATATCAAAGTATTTTAGTTATATATATTATTTTATATGTAGTAGATGTCTTTTTCGGCCATACTCACTAGGGGTCACTATTTCTCATAAGTCACTTTGAGTTAACAAAAATTATGGAATTACTTAACTATTCACATTTTTGATTATGATCTCAAGCAATTGTTGCATGATATTCAAGTGATTGAATGATTAAGAATCCATTAATCTCGCGATCACAAAAAGTGTTACCCACAAATATTTCCACTTTATTACAATGTAAACCTTTTATGTATTACACCTTACAATGTAAATACAACGGATTTCTCACGAGAAAATGTTATCAAATCGTTAAGTTCAATAAAAATTAATACAGTAATCACTCAATTGAAATTGTATACTTCAGCATACAAGCAAATTGAATTTAACAATTTTAAGATACAATTTAACATTTAAAAAAAGAGGCAAAATATACTTGTGACTTTATACTGAAATAAGGTACTCACGAATTTCATTTTTGAAGTTTCTTGCAACCTTTGACAAATTATTCGACGAGTAATGCACTCAACTGATGATAAAATCTCTGGTACTTCCTTTTATATGAAAACTACCAACAAGAAAAATTATATCGTCGCGCAGTTTTGTTTTAATTATAAGAAAATGTTTAGATTAGCATTAATATATTAATATTAATATAATACAACAATTTGTATATATTCAAATCGCATGCAATGTCATCTCAGAGCACTTGCAGATTTCCAGTTTTGCATTATTGACACAATCATGATCGAAATTTTTAATTTGTTTTAATTATACAAACAGTTTTTTTCCTTAAAGATGTTCTGTATGTATTATTATAACAAAATAAGCAAAAAGAGAAATTAAGTTAGAATATTTTTATTCAGTAAATATTTATTTAATTATACGTTTGAATCATATTCAAAGGAACAGTTTAATTTTCAAATATTATAAACAAAATAACCGTTTAATGATATTTTAATAACAGGCATAATTATAAAAAAGATTGTGAACAGGTTGCGTTTCGTGAAATTCTTTTCTGAGACAATAATATTCTAATTGCTTACATATTATTTACATAAAATGCAGAGTTGATAAGGGTTGGTATATTTTCCATTTAACCATGAAGTTAAAAATGAAACTGTTATATCACATTTTACATTAATTTTTCAAAAGAAAAATTTACTATTAAGAAACGGATAAATTTGCATTACTGTTTAAAAAAATGTACAAAAGTCATACTTTGATTTATTATCAATTTAACTGTACGGCTATGTGCGACTTCTAATTTATCATGTTATTTCTTCCTTAATTAATATTGAGTGATTTTTTTGCTATTTTAAGTGTTTTAAAAAAAATAATATCTGAAACTCCAACTTTTAAAAAAAAAACTATTCATAGGCCTTGCGATGTTATGTCTGATAATGCTTCTCGAAGAGGTGAAACATTTTTCACATTTTTTAACACAACAAGTATTGCAAATTATATCTGAAGCTTTATCTATACTAATTAAGCTTTAATGCTAAATACATTCATGTTAATTATAAAATATATTATGTGATTACAATGATTTTGACACCTTCTCATTTTTTTCAATAGAGAATATATAATAGAACATTTGTAACATTGTAACATTTGTGAAGGTTGAAGAAACTCGGGCTTAAAAATAATAATATTAAGGGTTATCCGCTGATGTCCCAGGCGAGAAAGAAGACGAAACAACAGGAATTGAAAAGCCTAAGTTTATTTTTGTTTATTATTTGTTTTAAAGAGAATCATGTAAATCTATTACTTTAATTTCGTGTATAAATTATTGAAATAATTTTTCATATTGTTTATTGTTTTCGGCATCCGGTTGCTATGAAAACTCAGTTAAAAATAGAATCAACACAGAACGCTTCTTTTCTTTAATGGCAGTAGGCCGTAATGTTTTATGTTTAATGTTTTATTGGAATCTTTACATTTGTGATCGCAAATATTTTTTTATTTTGTTTTTCAACTATGAGGGTTGAGAAATGTTATTTTGTTCAACTATAAGAGTTGATTGTAAGACACAGGTCTTATGTAAGGACTGGTTCATATGTTAACCAGTGCGGATTCAATCACCGGAGAGTGTGTTTCCATCTCTATTATTTTTTCCGACTACGAGAGCGCCGTCATCCCTACTCTTTAGATGCGCAGAAGTATCTCGAGAGACCCTGGTCGCGGGGTTAGCAATGAGATGAGCCGTGTCTCGTATACATAATATATTAGTATAAGGTAGGTAGGACATCCTGAGATTTCAGGATGTGCCTACAGGAGTTAGAGCGTTTTCCTATAGGTATAAAAATGTGACAACGTAGCGCGTATCAATTGGGGATACGGTTATAACACCGCGATCGGTTTCGTAAAGCCAAAACCATGGGATCGGTATGTGCGATCTCGCTGCATACGGTCAGTTCATTTTCACTGCCCGATGCAGGAGGAAAAACAATAGAGTAAACCAAACGCTTTGTCAAGCGTAGCAAACATTGGATAATGTTTGCACTTCAAATGGCAGAACTTTCGGGACGGTAGATGACCCTCAGTCTTGACAACTGTCAGGAGTCAAAAATTGGGTCACATTTTTATACCTCTAGGACATAAACCTGGTAGCGTAACCATTGCAGTTTGAAAGTTGTGGAATTGGATCAGAAGCCTTGCTTGGGAATAATGATCGTTATAGAGCCTCCATCTCCGTTGAGGCCGTGTTTCTTGACTGGATGTCAAGGAGGGATCAGGGTGGTTGTATGCATAGCGTAGGAGGTGAGTCTCCGCTGAGCTTTATCTTTGGATCCGAGGTCCGAGTCTATTCCAATTCACAGACAACCAATTAGCGTTAAAGATTTTATATTTGATTTTGTATTGTTTCGTGTTTTTCTTCTTTTTAATTCTTGTGCACTGTATGACTGTAAAGAAAATTTAGAGACGCTGAACCAGCTCATTGGTATCATTTTATTACTATGTTATTACGACCTTATGTCTAAAATGTATTTGCCCCCTAAAACCCCAGAAAGATGGATGACTTATTTTGTTTTGTTTCAGTTATAAAATATTATTGTTGTACTTAATGAAATAAAAAAAATGGTAGTAATAATGTTCCACACATGTTTTCTGGGACCGAGTCTTTTATTGTTTATCATTGCTTTCTTATAAAAATAATTATGAAACCAAACTGCTAGAGCTTCACCAAATCTGGAAGATTAGGGGAGGTCTCCTTCCCTAATTCTATCCAAAGAGGCCCTGGCAATGTCAATATATTTCGTTCGTAGTATCTACCCTTTTGGGTGATGCAGCTTTTGTGAAACATTTCATTGAAACCGTATTGAGACTAACAAACTTTTTCTGTCAAACGATTCCAGGACAAATAGTTTTCGTTAGTGAAATATCTCTAAATTTTCACAGCGAGGTAGAAAAACATTTTAACCTAACGATCTCTAATCTCCACAACTACGACGAGACACTTCCTGAGAATCGTTTGAAACCGAGAGCAGTTCTGCTCGAAGACCCACTTATTTCACCCTTATGTTTCGTCTAAAATTTACAATTTAAGAACGAACTTAGCATCATAAAAATAACTCTTTGGTTGACTTTTATTGTGTACTGTATGTGTGTATGTATGTATGCTATACTATTTAAACTTACACAGTCTTAAAAAAATTAGTGTATTTTTTGAATAAAAATGTTGTCAAAAAATCAACAAAGACGTACCGTGGGTATATGCGAGTAGGCAGTTGCTTAGGGGTGGCAATCAGGGTATCCAATTCTGGACTCTTTTTGTGATCCCGGGATTCCGGAATTGACCAGTTTTTAATCCCGGGATCGAACACAGCCTATTTTTCAGCATATCGGCGATTTTGAAATCATGGGATTTTTCAAACATTTTCATGTCAATTTCAAAAACCCAGAAGTTTTCGGATTTCCCAAAATCACCAGTGCTGGGCCGTTTTTTTTACTCTTTTTTTTTCAAAACCAAAATCCCAATAAATTACAGTTTTGCCCAGATTACCACCGCAAGAGCTTTTTTTTCAGCTCTTCCAAAAAATTTCGAATCCATAATTAATAATTAGTGGATACCCTAGCGACAATAAGGCATCAATCCCGGGATACAGAGCAATTATCCAGTCCCGTAGTCTTTGGCTCGTCTTACTAACAATACCGGTATTTAGGGATTCGCTTTAAAATATAAATAAAGATACTTACTCGTAATTAATATATGTGATGTTATATCCCTCTTTATATAATATTGCGTAATATTTGAAACAAGAATCCACCCGATTGACTTACTAAATCATCCATTAGTGTCAGAACTGAAACCCCCCAGAACACGAACTTATACCACCACAAAAACAAAACTCTTATTGTATTCTATCTCTCCACTAGTATGTTTTCCCTCCCAAAAGTACACTAGATTACAATAGATGAAAGGGGTATTGGAGCATGGTTTCATTGGAAAGACAACCGGCAAAAATTGTATTTTTTTTTTGGTTGAATGTGTGTAAAAATCAGTTTAAATCAATTATTATTTTATACTTGCAGCTGAGCATTCTAAACTCTTTGTAAACTGCTGTTGAATTTATTTTTGCATATAAAAAAAACAAAACTCTACTCACCTACCTTCAATAATAAACGCCGCGCAAATATTGACTTATTATTGTATTATTAGTCACAAATTCGAAATCTCTGTGTAATGCATTGAAATTAAAATTGAATTGGAGGTAAATATTTTTATAAATTAATATCTATCTCTAACAAATCTCTTTGCCAAAACTGACGGCGTTGACGTCATTTTTGTGTAAGTAATTTTTCATTTTTTATAAGTAACGCTCATTTTTTCAGTGATATACACAAAACATTTATTCCAAAAATAATGTTTTTTTTATTTAGTAATACATAGATATAAATAATCATTTATTTGCTCAATTTTGTTCGGTAAGAAAATTTTATCTCCGTTTTTTGATAAAATATATTTTTGTTAATTTGAATTACTAAATTAATGTCTAAATAAATATAACAAAAAACGTAACATTTAATTAAAACACTAATGTGATACCGGTGATTTGTTGACTGGGGATGCACTATCTGGTTTCAATAAATTAAAAAGTTTGGTTGCCAGTATCATTGTCCGATGTTTTTTTCAAAATCATGAAGTGTGCTATTGAAATAAAACTGTCAACAACTAACTCAATAGCGTGATTACTTTTAGTCGATGGAATTAAATTTCTCATCTGTAGTCATTCACGTATGGAATGAATTTCTGATTAACTATCGTGTTCTACTGTAAAATATTATCTACGATTTTTCAATAATTACAACGATGTCGCTAAGCAGCGAGATAAAAGATATTAATAAAAACAATAATCCTTTGTACTTCATTCCACTTTATTTAATATGTCAGGACCGGTTTCGCTCATTGCGAGCATTGTCAACTGATAAGAAATATAATTTAACAATGCTATTTATACAAAATTGAAAAGAAGTTATACACAACAGTTGGCATTGAAAAGAAATTGCCAATTACATTAAAGTGATTATAAAATAACAATGCTCGCAATGAGCGAAACCGGTCCTGACATATTAAATAAAGTGGAATGAAGTACAAAGGATTATTGTTTTTATTAATATAATGCCTTTCCACCAAGTATTGACAGTGAACACCCTAAAAGTGAGATAAAAGATACATAAGTATGTAAATAATTTAAACTGAGCAAATCCTGCAACAGAGTTGTTAAATTTGATTTTATATTTTCTTATTTTATAATACTTCTTCAGGGGTTAATCTCAAAACATAAAATGAACTCAAAACATTGACAGTTCTAATAAGGTATACAAATTAAGCTAAGGGAAAACTTCAAGGAACTTAATAAATAAATTTGAATCCTCTTGGAAAATATTAAATACTATAAATATTTTTTTTTAAATACGCTCGCACGTAAAAAAAACGCCCTAATAGACAGCTATGCAACCACTGAGGATAATTACATTAACCGTTTAATTACTTAACAAAATAAAGTAGATAAAGTCCTGGCAAGTTTAGTATTCAATTTTTATTGGTTATCAAACGGTTTTTTTCGTAAGAAACTGATAAAATAAGGAACATAGAAGGCAACAAACACCCTGCTACTGCAGTTTTCATGGCAAGACATGAAAACTGGCTGGGTACGAACTAAGGATGTCTCCTGGGGTTCTTAGTACTTCTTGTCTTCACATTTGTTTTATAATTTACGAACAATACTTATTTTAACATGATTTTTTAGAATTGACATGAACGTGTCATCAACTTATGCAAATGCTTTAAACTAGTTGAACGACTCCATTCACAAAAAGTTTTTCATGATTTAAAGTTTTTGACAGACGATGGAGTATGAACAACGAAACATATTTATAAGACTTTTGCAACTTTCCGTTTGCTGACAAAATAATAAATTTTGGTTTTTTATTATTACACTGATCAATACTTTTAGTCTAAGGTGCAAGCCATAATCTTTTCTTTTATTTTATTTTTTTACAATGTTAATATCTATATAGTAGTAAATATTTAGTGGTCAATTTTTTTATATTTCTATTTAAAAATGGTGAAGTTTATTAAAAGCATCTAAGTATGTGGTATAAAAACCACTGGCTATCTCTAGAGACAGGTGGGTATCGGAAAAAAATTGGACAGTATTATTTATATTAGTTTACCATTTTAGTTTTATTCAACAAAGATCGTTGGTACATGGTGGAAAGAATCTTTTATATTGCATATATTACAAAGTTACTTAGTCAGTAGAATACAATGATATGTTCATATTAAATTTGACACAACGAAAAAAAAAAAAAAAAATTCTTCATCATTATGTAAATGAAGCATGACATTTTTTTACAATTTTAAATGAGTATATAAAATATTTGTTGCCTTCATATCGGATATTCAGAATTGCCTAGCCAAGTAAGATGAAGAAGCTTTTTTGTTCTGGCTCTGCATTGTCAACTTGAGAATCAACAATGAACCCGGACTTCTCATCTGTCACCGCTAATGGAGCAGCTAGCGCCACAAAGAACACGGCGGCGACGATGAAGAACAGGAAAAGCTGTGAAAAAGAAATGTATTAATTTTTGCAATTTCCAAATAACATGTTTTTATTATAATATCTACAAATACGTTACAAATACTCCATAATTTTTATCAGTTCTTTTAAATTTTAAATTTATACGGTTAGATGTGTTTTATTAAAAATAATTCTCTTGGCATTTTTATTAATCAAAGTTTTCATTGAAATATGTGTTCTGAAATACGTTATATTTTAAATTATGAAATATGGTGCAAATATTAATTCTACCGCTCACTTTTTTGTAAAAAATCTATAAAATATTAAATAACAAAAGTGTCCACCGATATTTTTCGATGGAATAATATTATTGAGAAAAAAGTAAAGTAAAGGGTCACTTTTTCCCATAAGTCACTTTGAGTAAACAAAAATTATGGAATTTCTTAACTATTCACATTTTTAACAATGATCTCAAGCACTTGTTGCATGATATTAAAGTGAATGGTCAATCCCGGGATTCTGAGATTGAATTATTAAGAATCCATTTATCTCGCGATCACAAAAAGTGTTACCCACCAATATGAACTGAAATACTTTAATTAATACTTTCGATGGTTTCGGCGGTAACTTTGTGGAAGTTCATTTTAATAGAAAATTTAAATTAACTTTGATTATTCCACGTATTGTGTAACTAACTGTGACACGTGTTTCGCCTCTTTCAGAGGCATCTTCAGACTTACTATCGCAAAGTTTGCTTAAGTAATGAAGCAAGATTGATTCTAACATTTTAAAATTATAAAATTACAAAATGGATTGGGTTTTTTTTCCTTTTAAGAGGAGCAAGGAGGGGGGTGTAGAATCGAAATAAAGCAAACAGATAATGATACTAATTTTACTAATGAGTTGTAAACAATCAGAATGGGATTTTTCCTTTTTAATGGAAGCAAAGAGGGGATTATAAAATGCAAACAAATTTAATCATACTACTAATGACGTTAAACATTACAAACTATTAAAACTAATGAGCTACAATCAATCATCTAGGTTTGTGATTACTCTATTAATTGGAAACAATTTTAGTAACGGGGAACCGCCTGTGCTATTAATAATATTATTTAATAATATTTCTTTTTTGTTAAGAGTTTTATTAATTTCTAAAAATTCTAAGCTATTCATCTTTAAACCCTTTTTATTTACTCGGTGGAGTATTTCTAAATTACAAATCTGATTAAAATTATGATTATTTTCTATTAAATGATTGGCAAACTCAGAGAAATTGTTACTTTTTAGACATCTTATATGTTCTTTAATTCTAATATTAAAGTTTCTACCTGTCTGTCCAACATAAGACGCTTGACAGTCTCCACAAGAGAGTCGATAGATACCACTCTGTGACGATGAATCTACGCGATCTTTACTGTTCAATAAAATTTTACCTAAATTATTTACTGTATAAAACGCGGGTTCTATATTGTTCCCCGTTACTAAAATTGTTTCCAATTAATAGAGTAATCACAAACCTAGATGATTGATTGTAGCTCATTAGTTTTAATAGTTTGTAATGTTTAACGTCATTAGTAGTATGATTAAATTTGTTTGCATTTTATAATCCCCTCTTTGCTTCCATTAAAAAGGAAAAATCCCATTCTGATTGTTTACAACTCATTAGTAAAATTAGTATCATTATCTGTTTGCTTTATTTCGATTCTACACCCCCCTCCTTGCTCCTCTTAAAAGGAAAAAAAACCCAATCCATTTTGTAATTTTATAATTTTAAAATGTTAGAATCAATCTTGCTTCATTACTTAAGCAAACTTTGCGATAGTAAGTCTGAAGATGCCTCTGAAAGAGGCGAAACACGTGTCACAGTTAGTTACACAATACGTGGAATAATCAAAGTTAATTTAAATTTTCTATTACTTTAATTAAATACTAAAAAATTTTCACTTTATTACAATGGAGTTCTCTCGAGACTTTTTCAACTAAGTTTTTACTATCATTAATAAAAATCGATACAGTGATTACTAAATTGAAAATCGATTTGTTAACAGATTTCTTAAACGTTGTGATTACATACTTCAGCAAACAAGCAAATTGAATTTAACAATTTAAAGATAAAATTTAAAATTTAAAACAGGCAAAAAATACGGTACTCACGAATTTCATTTTTGTAGTTTCTTGCAACTTTTGACAAATTATTCGACGAGTAAAGCTATCAACTGATGATAAAATTTCTGGCACTTCCTTTTATATGAACGCCACCAATAAGGAAAATTATATCTTCGTACAGGATTTGTATTTTAAATATTCCAAAGCTATTTATAAATGTCTTGCTTATCATATCGCCGCTTTAAAACCGAACTGTTGTATCTCAAAAAATTTCGAATCATCTATTTAACAATAAAATTTTCGATTCGGAATTGCATTGAATTTGATAAAAATTCACAAGCTTGCAGCTTAGCATATATAAAATTCATGCACTTGAGCTTTACTATTAAAACTTACACAGTCTTAAAAAAATCATAGTATTTTTTTAGTGGAATATAATAATATTGTCAACCAGGCGTGGGCTATCAACAAGGACGAACCGTGGGCATTGGCAGTTGCCTAGGGGCGGTAATAAGGTAGCTAATGTTTCAATATCGGGATCGGGGATTCCGAAATCCCGGGGTACCGAGCAATTGAGGACCTCAATTGCAAAACCTACCTAAAGACCAATTTGATTTTTTTTAAATTTTGATGCCAACTTGTTTTCTATTTTAATATCTACACAATCAATAAATTTCCCATTTCAAAACCTCTCGAAATACAGAGAAAATTCATTTACAAAAACGTGTTTAGTCTTAAAACCTACTCAAATCCAAAAAGCCCACAGCAGTTTTTTGCACTTTACAACAATTTTGGTTTTTGGAGTAGGCTTTGAATCTAATGCGCTCAATAATCCAATCCCGTGGTCCCGGGATCGTCTTACTACCTATCTCGGTATTTCGGGATTCGCTTTAAAATATAAATAAAGATACTTACTCGTAATTAATATGTGTATTTATCTCTCTTTTATAATATTGCGTAATATCACCTTACTATAGACGAAAGGGAAATTGGAGCATGTCTTCACATTCCCAGAATACGATGGAAAGACACCCACCGACGAATCAGTAAAAACCAATTATAATTTCATACCTGCAGCTGTGCAATGTTAACTTTTTAGGAACAACCGTTGAATTTATTTTTTTATATTAAAAAAACAAAATTCAACTCACATACCTACCTACCTTCAATAATATACGCCGCGAAAATACTAAGTTATTATTATATCATTAGTCACAAATTCGAAATCTCTGTGTAATTTATTAAAATTAAAATTGAATCGGAGGTAAATATTTGTATAAATTGCAAGTAATTGCTAATAACATGCAAGTTTTTGCATGTCCCACGTCATTATTCTAACGAGTATAAGTGCGTTAATTTTTTTTAAGTATCTATTTTCAAGGATATATAACATTTAATAAAATATTGTATTTTTTTGATTAACATTGATATTAGGAATCATTTACATATTTTTTCAATTTTGTTTAGTAAAGAAAATTTTACAAAATTTTGTCTCCGTTGTTTTGATAAAATATATTTTTTTAAATTTTAATTATTAAATTATGTATTCCCTCTTCGGACCCAAGGTTTTATCTTCGAGATTTATTTTATTTTTACAGTTAATATGTGGCACATGATTATTTTTAAAATTTTGTAGGACCTTATTTTTTTTCTAAAGTTCACACATATGATCTTGGGGTCTTGTATAAATGCTTGGGGTAAATGCATTTTTTTTTAAATTTTGTATAATAATATTTTCGTGAATTTCGTCATACTACTTTACAATAAATGAAAATGAAATAACTGAAAATTGAAATGTGCAATACAAAATGGAAAAAAAATGAAAAATATCTTTTTGTTAAAAAAAATACTGAAAGAAACAATTAAATGAAATTGATTTTTTCTTGTGAAATAAAAATAGCAATTAAGAACATCAGAAAAACAAAGATATGATTTACATTGTGGACAATATACAAATCTCAGAAAAGGAAGTCTGCATTTGATCGATTTTTCTGTTCTTTATTTTTTATCGCTGATATGTATAAATGCTTATTTTTTCACAAAATCCACAAGAGGTATTTGATTAACACAACGTCTTTTTGGACGAAGCCCATTAACATCAATATTTCCATCATCAACTACCGGATACTCATCATTATAACCTGTTATAAAGGAATTCGAAATTTGCCATTTAAAGTCATAGTAGTCGAAAATGTCTTTTGGGAGAAAATCTTTTAGGTTGATTGTGATATTTCAGCTATCTAGCAGCATCAGAAAATTTCAAAAAATGCTTCATCAACATACTTTTAGAAATATTCTGAAGGTATTTTTAATTTGCTACATTTTAAATTAGTCTAAAGTGTCAAATGACAGAATATCTTGAGGTAATGGTAGAGGGTAAAATCTTTGGGATGTTTCCAACGGCCAACTGGGCTATGGCAATCACACTCATCTAGTGGTTAATCATTATCGCCACTCCACAACAGGATCAGTTTACTAGTCTTCTGCAGGTTCATGACTAAGCGGCTGTGTCTGTACCAATGCAGATTCATCTTCATCGTCAGTTCCCAACCTAAACCACACTCCATGTCAGAGTCATAAGGATCTAAAGTTAACTCCAACTTATGAAGAGTTTTATCTTTAGTAAGATCTAAAAACCATCTATCACCTATGATACTTTATATAAATAACACAATAAAAATCAATTTACAATTCTTTTCAAGCTGTTACGTAAATATTACGGTAAATTAATTACAGTGTGTTATAGAGAAAAATATAGTTTTACCTGTATTTAAATGTCTCAGCATGTTGACTGTCGAAAAGTACCAACTTCCTCCAACAAAAGTGACATCTAAATTAACATGAATATCGTCTGGGCTAATTTTATTAGTAAAACATGTTCTCATATTATTTGATACTTTTGGTATTTATATAAAAAGTTCAACTCTCAAGCTGATTTTTCATAAGCATGGTGCTTATATATGGAGTATCATAATTGATACCCGGGGTCCGAAGAAGATTCATACATTTACCAAAAAAAATAACTTTTGAGTGAAACAATAATGTGATATCGGTGATTTGTTGGCTGGGGGGATGCATTATTTGGTTTCAGTAAATTAATAAGTTTGGTTGTCAGTATCATTGTTCGAAGTTTTCTTCAAAATCATGAAGTGTGCTATTGAAATAAAACTGTCAACAACTAACTCTATAGAGTGATTACTTTTATGCGATGGAATCAAATTTCTGATTTACTATCGTGTTCTTCTGTAAAATATTATCTACGAATTTACAATAGCTGGGATTAGGGCTTCCAAACCGGTTTATCGCATGTTTTGAAAAAAAACCGAAAACCGGTTTATTTCACTCGGTTAACCGCGTTTTATCAAAAATACTCTTTTCTTATTATTCATTTTTTTTTCAAAAAGAAATATCTTTTACAATGAATTTACTGCTTAGAAGAATTTACATAGCATGCATATGAATTTTATAAAAAATCTACTTGTATCAAAGTTGTCCATGTTGTGAACAGAAATGACTTTTTCAAAAAATTTAATATTTTTTATAGTATATAAAAAGTATATATAATATTTATAATATTTATCTTTATATATAGTATATATAAAGTCATCAACTAATATGCGTGCATATAACTAGCATGTAGTTATACGCACAACTAGTTTAACGATTCCATTCACAAAGAGTTGTCGATGATTCAATGTTTTTGACAGACGATGAAGTATAAACAACGAAATATATTGATATGACTTTTATAACTTACCGTTTGCTGACAAAATAATCAATGACATTGATCAATATTTTTAGTCTTATGTGCAAGCCATAATCCTGAATAAATTCATAGTGTTATTTGTATTGTTCTTTAAAAGCATCTAAAATTATGGTATAAAAATCACTGGCTATCTCTAGAGACAGATGGGTATCGGAAGAAATTAGTAGACAGTATCACTTTTATATATTTTTTATTAGTTTACATGACAATTTTTATTACAATCTTAAATTATCTAGCATACAAAATATATTCGCGTCCATCTCGGATATTCAGTATTGCCTATCCAATCAAGATTGGAAAGAAGCTGTTTGGTGCTGGGTCTGCGTTGTCAACGTGTGCCCCTGAAATGAATTCGTAGTCCTCATCTGACACCGCTAATGGAGTAGCTAGCGCCACAAAGAACACGGCGGCGACGATGAAGAACAGAAAAAGCTGTAAAAAAATAATGTATTAATTTTTGCGATTTCTAAATCTCATATTGTTCTATTAATTTCAAACTTCATACGATTTGATTGGGCATTTTTATGAATCAAAATATTCATTGTTATTTAATAGTTTCCTGAAATATTTTTTATTTTAAATGATGAAATGCGGTTAAAAACGCCAGCATCAAAAATAACAATACAGGGCAAATTCTAATGATAATCAAATTTAGGAAACATAAATATGTACTGATAAAATCGGTGGTACTTTTTTTATGTCAGAATAAACCATAAATCGTTCAATCATATAATATTGCCAAACGACTTTTCAACAAGTCTTATTTTAATTG
Organism: Himalopsyche tibetana; assembly: GCA_030503985.1. NCBI lineage: Eukaryota > Metazoa > Arthropoda > Insecta > Trichoptera > Rhyacophilidae > Himalopsyche > Himalopsyche tibetana. The sequence goes on from JAPJYX010000015.1 coordinate 683,380, forward strand.
TATTTCAAATAAAAAATACTTCAAATATAAAATCTACCGTTCACTTTCTTGTAAACAATCCATAAAATATTTACATGAAAATTTTTACATGAAAATTTTGGTTTTTTTATTTTTGGTAATGATCTCAAGCAATTGTAGCATGAAATGTGAATGGTCAATCCGAGATCCTGGGATTGAAAGATTATGATTCCCAAAATCTCGAGGTTATAAAAAGGATTTGGGATTTAATTTCTTAATACTCACCAATTATTAACTAGAATACTTTGAAATTGCTTCACCTTACAATGTAAATACAATGGAGTTCTCACGAGAAAATGTTATCAAATCGTTAAGTTCAATAAAAATTAATACAGTAATCACTCAATTGAAATTGTATACTTCAGCATACAAGCAAATTGAATTTAAAAATTTTAAGATAAAATTTAACATTTAAAAAAGAGGCAAAATATACTTGATTTTATACTGAAATAAGGTACTCACGAATTTCATTTTTGAAGTTTCTTGCAACTTTTGACAAATTATTCGACGAGTAATGCACTCAACTGATGATAAAATCTCTGGTACTTCCTTTTATATGAAAACTACCAACAAGAAAAATTATATCGTCGTGCAGTTTTGTTTTGATTATAAAAAAATGTTTAGTTTAGCATATTATTGCATATATTCAAATCGCATGCAATGTCATCTCAGAGCACTTGCAGATTTCCAGTTTTGCATTATTGACACAATCATGATCAAAATTTTTAATTTGTTTTAATTATACAAACAGTTTTTTTCCCTAAAGATGTTCTCTGTGTATTATTATAACAAAATAAGCAAAAAGAGTAATTAAGTTAGAATATTGTTATTCAGTAAATATATATTTGAAATGTCTAAGTTTGCTAATAATTATTTTTCGTAGAAAAAGAAATAGACAGCCCTGCAGTATTTAAATTACAAATTATTTAATTTTTGGAATAATGTTTAAGTTTGCTAACAACCATTTTTCGTAGTAGCAAAAATAGACCTCGTAAATTACCTAATTTTTGGAATAATGTTTAAATTTGCTAATAATCATTTTTCGTAGTAGCATAAATCAACCTCGTAAATTATTGAATTTTTGGAATAATGTTTAAGTTTGCTAACAATCATTTTTCGTAGTAGCAGAAATAGACCACGTGGCGTATATCGTATATCGTGGGCTGTCGATCCCCGCAGTATTTAAATTGTAAATTATTTAATTTTTAGAATAATGTTTAAGTTTGCTAACAATTATTTTTCGTAGTAAAAGATTTTAAAATTAAAGTCGAAATATAGTTCTATAAAATATCCATACTGTCATTAGAATATTTTTAATGCATGTAAGAAATTAAGAAGATTTTCATGGCCGGATACAAAATATAACCATACCTCAATAATGGAATCAATGACACTGATCAAAATCTGTCAAATCAGCTCCGAAAAATCTTCACTCAGCCCTATAATTATAGCTTCAAAAAATCGAATCAGTATATTTGATTATTTAAAAAAACTTCGTAGCAATGCAAACTTTTAAATAAAGTTATCACAATATTATTACGATGCTTCAGTTCTAAGCAAGGAAATTTGAATATTGAACATAAAAAGACATTCAATTGTTTTAAATTCGAATGACGGATGTTGGGAATATTGAAAAAAAAATTCTGGATAGGGACACTCTTCACCTAGCGGGATGAAATATACTTTACAACCTATTATCATATCTAACAAATATACATAAAAATCGGTCAAGCTGTTTCAGAGGACTTTGGCCACAAACGCCGTGACACGAGATTTTAATATATATAGATAGATATTATGTGATAACAATGATATATTTCTTTCGTAGTATCTGCCCTTTTGGGTGATGCAGCTTTTGTGAAACATTTTATTGAAAACGTATTAAGACTAGAGTTGCAAACTTTTTCTGTCAAACGATTCTAGGACAAATAGTTTTCGTTCGTGAAATATCTCTAAATTTTCACAGCGAGGTAGGAAAACATTTTAACCTAACGATCTCGAATCTCCACAACTATGACGAGACACTGCCTGAGAATCGTTTGAGACCGAGGGCAGTTCTGCTCGACGACCCACTTGTTTCACTCTTATGTTTCATCTAAAATTTACGATTTAAGAACGAACTTAGCATCACAAAAATGACTCTTTGGTTGACTTTTTTGTGTACTGTATGTATGTATGCTATAATATTTAAACTTACACATTCTTAAAAAAATCAGTCAATTTTTTTAATAGAAATGTTGTTAACCAGGCGTAGGCTATCAACAAAGACGTACCGAGGGTATAGGCGAGTAGGCAGTTGCTTAGGGGTGGCAATCAGAGTATCCAATTCTGGACCCTTTTTGTGATCCCGGGATTCCGGAATCGACAATTTTTTAATCCCGGGATCGAACACAGTATATTTTTCAGCATATCGGCGATTTTGAAATCATGGGATTTTTTAAACATTTTCATGTCAATTTTAAAAACCCAGAAATTTTCGGATTTCCCAAAATCACCAGTGTGGGGCCGTTTTTTTTTACTCTTCCATGAATTTTCAAAACCAAAATCACAATAAATTACAGTTTTGCCCAAATTACCACCGCAAGAGCTTTTTTTTCATCTCTTCCAAAAAATTTCGAATCCATAATTGATAATTAGTGGATACCCTAGCGGCAATAAGGCATCAATCCTGGGATACAGAGCAATTATCCAGTCCCGTAGTCTTTGGGTCGTCTGACTAACAATCCCGGTATTTATAGATTCGCTTTAAAATATAAATAGAGATACTTACTCGTAATTAGTATATGTGTCGTTATATCCCTCTTTATATAATATTGCGTAATATTTGAAACAATAATCGACCCGATTGACTTACTAAATCATCCACTTGTGTCAGAACTGAAACCTCCAAGAACACGAACTTATACCACCACAAAAATAAAACTCTTATTGTATTATATCTCTCCACTAGTATGTTTTCCCTCCCAAAATATAAATCAAAATCTGAAGACCACGCCCCCGCTATTGCCCCGGCAAACCTGAGACAGAACGCGGGATATAATAGTATCACCTTACTATAGATGAAAGGGGTGGGGTATTGGAGCATGGCTTCACTTTCTCAAAATACGATGGAAAGACAACCGGCAAAAATTGTATTGTTTTTTTGGTTGAATGTGTGTAAAAATCAGTTTAAATCAATCATTATTTTATACTTGCAGCTGTGCATTGTAAACTCTTTGTAAACTGCTGTTGAATTTCTTTTTTCATATAAAAAAACAAAACTCTACTCACCTACCTTCAATAATATACACCGCGCAAATATTAACTTATTATTGTATTATAAGTCACAAATTCGAAATCTCTGTGTAATGCATTGAAATTAAAATCGAATTGGAGGTAAATATTTGTATAAATTAATATCTATCTCTAATAACATGGAAGTTTTTACATGTCCCACGTGCTATTTACTGAATGCAAATCTCTTTGCCAAAACTGACGGCTTTGACGTCATTTTTGTACAAGTAATTTATCATTTTTTATAAGTAACGCTCATTTTTTCAGTGATATACACAAAACATTTATTCCAAAAATAATGTTTTTTATCATTAAGTATTAGATAGATATAAATTATCATTATTACATAGATATAAATAACCATTTATTTGCTCAATTTTGTTTGGTATGAAAATTTTATCTCCGTTATTTTGATAAAATTTATTTTTGTTAATTTGAATTACTAAATAAATTTAACAAAAAACGTAACATTTAAGTAAAACACTAGTGTGATTTGTGATCGGTGATTTGTTGACTGGGGATGCACTATCTGGTTTCAATAAATTAAAAAGTTTGGTTGCCAGTATCATTGTCCGACGTTTTTTTCAAAATCATAAAGTGTGCTATTGAAATAAAATTGTCAACAACTAACTCAATAGCGTGATTACTTTTACTCGATGGAATCAAATTTCTCATCTGTAGTCAATCACGTATGGAATGAATTTCTGATTAACTATCGTGTTCCACTGTAAAATATTATCTACGATTTTTCAATTATTACAACGATGTCGCTAAGCAACGAGATAAAAGATACATAAGTATGTAAATAATTTGAACTGAGCAAATCCTGTAACAGAGTTGTTAAATTTAATTTTATATTTTCTTATTTTATAATACTTCTTCAGGGGTTATTCTCGAGTGAAATGAACTCAAAACATTGACAGTTCTAATAAGATATACAAATTAAGCTAAAGGAAAACTTCAAGGTACTTAATTAAATAAATTTGAATGCTCTTGGGAAATATTAAATACTATAAATATATTTTTTAAAATACGCTCGCACGTAAAAAAACGCCCTAATAGACAGCTATGCAACCACTGAGGATGATGACATTTAGCGTTTAATTACTTAACAAAATAAAGTAGATAAAGTCCTGGCAAGTTAAGTATTCAATTTTTATTGGTAATCTAATGGTTTTGTTTCGTAAGAAACTAATAAAATAAGGAACATAGAAGGCAACAAACACCCTGCTACTGCAGTTTTTATGGCAAGACATGAAAACTGGCTGGGTACGCACTGCGGATGTCTCCTGGGGTTCTTAATACTTCTTGTCTTCACATTTTTTTTATAATTTTTAGTATAAATAGTCTATATAACACGAACAACACTTATTTTAACATGATATTTTAGAATTGTCATGAACGTGTCATCAACTGGTTAAAACTAGTTGAACGACTCCATTCACAAAAAGTTTTTCATGATTTAATGTTTTTGACAGACGATGGAGTATGAACAACGATACATATTTATAAGACTTTTGCAACTTACCGTTTGCTGACAAAATAATCAATTTTGATTTTTTATTATTACACTGATCAATATTTTTAGTCTAAGGTGCAAGCCATAATCTTTTATTTTGTTTTATTTTTTTACAATGTTAATATCTATATAGTAGTAAATATTTAGTGGTCAATTTTTTTATATTTCTATTTAAAAATGGGTAAGTTTATTAAAAGCATCTAAGTATGTGGTATAAAAACCACTGGCTATCTCTAGAGACAGGTGAGTATCGGAAAAAAATTGGACAGTATCATTTTTATATTTTTTTTATTAGTTTACCATTTTAGTTTTATTCAACAAAGATCGTTGGTACATGGTGGAAAGAATCTTTTATATTGCATATAATATATTACAAAGTTATTTAGTCAGTAGATTACAATGATATGTTCATATTAAATTTGACACAACGAAAAAAAAAATAAAAAAATCCATTAAACTGAAAAAATAGTTTTTATTTTTTTCTTCATCATTATGTAAATGAAGCATGACATTTTTTTTACCATTTTAAATGAGTATATAAAATATTTGTTGCCTTCATATCGGATATTCAGTATTGCCTAGCCAAGTAAGATAAAGAAGCTTTTTTGTTCTGGCTCTGCATTGTCAACTTGAGAATTAACAATGAACCCGGACTTCTCATCTGTCACCGCTAATGGAGCAGCTAGCGCCACAAAGAACACGGCGGCGACGATGAAGAACAGGAAAAGCTGTGAAAAAGAAATGTATTAATTTTTGCAATTTCCAAATATCATGTTTTTCTAATAATATAACTAATAATATAAACTAGCTGTAAGCCCGTTGCCCAGCAACGTGAGATTTTTGTTGCATTGTGTTTAATTTTATTTAATTTAATTTTATTTTATTTAATTTTATTTTATTTTATATTATTTAATTTAATTTAATTTAATTTAATTTTATTTTAATTTATTTTATTTTATTTTATTTTATTTTATTTTATTTTATTTTATTTTATTTTATTTTATTTTATTTTATTTTATTTTATTTTATTTTATTTTATTTTATTTTATTTTATTTTATTTTATTTTATTTTATTTTATTTTATTTTATTTTATTTTATTTTATTTTATTTTATTTATTTTATTTTTATAGTTAGCAGAAATTTCGTAAATTATTTAATATTTGGAATAATGTTCAAGTTTGTTAACAACCATTTTTCGTAGGAGCAGAAATTTCGTAAATTATTTAATATTTGGAATAATGTTCAAGTTTGCTAACAACCATTTTTTGTAGTAGCCGAAATTTCGTAAATTATTTAATTTTTGGAATTATGCTTAAGTTTGCTAACAACCATTTTTCGTAGGAGCAGAAATGTCGTAAATTGTTTAATATTTGGAATAATGTTCAAGTTTGCTAACAACCATTTTTCGTAGGAGCAGAAATTTCGTAAATTATTTAATATTTGGAATAATGTTCAAGTTTGCTAACAATCATTTTTTGTAGTAGCCGAAATTTCGTAAATTATTTAATTTTTGGAATTATGCTTAAGTTTGCTAACAACCATTTTTCGTAGGAGCAGAAATTTCGTAAATTGTTTAATATTTGGAATAATGTTCAAGTTTGCTAACAACCATTTTTTGTAGTAGCCGAAATTTCGTAAATTATTTAATTTTTGGAATTATGCTTAAGTTTGCTAACAACCATTTTTCGTAGGGCAGAAATTTCGTAAATTGTTTAATATTTGGAATAATGTTCAAGTTTGCTAACAACCATTTTTCGTAGGAGCAGAAATTTCGTAAATTATTTAATATTTGGAATAATGTTCAAGTTTGCTAACAATCATTTTTCAAAGTACCATAAATCGACCTCGACGCATATATCGACAGCCCTGCACTATTTAATTGGAAATAATATAATTTTTATAATAATCGAAATGTTTAAGTTTGCTAACAAACATATTTCGTAGAAGAAGAAATAGATTACGGGACATATATCGACACCCCTGTAGTATTTTAATTGTAAATAATGTAATTTTTAGAATAATTGAAATGTTAAATTTTCTAACAAACATATTTCGTAGAAGAAGAAATAGATTTCGGGACATATATCAACACCCCTGCAGTATTTAATTGGAAATAATATAATTTTTAGAATAATTAAAATGTTTAAGTTTGCTAACAAATATATTTCGTAGAAGAAGAAATAGATCTCGGGACATATATCAACACCCCTGCACTATTTAATTGGAAATAATATAATTTTTAGAATAATTGAAATGTTTAAGTTTGCTAACAAACATATTTCGTAGAAGAAGAAATAGATTTCGGGACATAAATCAACACCCCTGCACTATTTAATTGGAAATAATATAATTTTTATAATAATCGAAATGTTTAAGTTTGCTAACAAACATATTTCGTAGAAAAAGAAATAGATCTCGGGACATATATCAACACCCCTGCACTATTTAATTGGAAATAATATAATTTTTATAATAATCGAAATGTTTAAGTTTGCTAACAAACATATTTCGTAGAAGAAGAAATAGATTACGGGACATATATCGACACCCCTGTAGTATTTTAATTGTAAATAATGTAATTTTTAGAATAATTGAAATGTTAAATTTTCTAACAAACATATTTCGTAGAAGAAGAAATAGATTTCGGGACATATATCAACACCCCTGCAGTATTTAATTGGAAATAATATAATTTTTAGAATAATTGAAATATTTAAGTTTGCTAACAAATATATTTCGTAGAAGAAGAAATAGATCTCGGGACATATATCAACACCCCTGCACTATTTAATTGGAAATAATATAATTTTTAGAATAATTGAAATGTTTAAGTTTGCTAACAAACATATTTCGTAGAAGAAGAAATAGATTTCGGGACATAAATCAACACCCCTGCACTATTTAATTGGAAATAATATAATTTTTATAATAATCGAAATGTTTAAGTTTGCTAACAAACATATTTCGTAGAAAAAGAAATAGATCTCGGGACATATATCAACACCCCTGCACTATTTAATTGGAAATAATATAATTTTTATAATAATCGAAATGTTTAAGTTTGCTAACAAACATATTTCGTAGAAGAAGAAATAGATTACGGGACATATATCGACACCCCTGTAGTATTTTAATTGTAAATAATGTAATTTTTAGAATAATTGAAATGTTAAATTTTCTAACAAACATATTTCGTAGAAGAAGAAATAGATTTCGGGACATATATCAACACCCCTGCATTATTTAATTGGAAATAATATAATTTTTAGAATAATTGAAATATTTAAGTTGGCTAACAAATATATTTCGTAGAAGAAGAAATAGATCACGGAACATATATCAACACCCCTGCACTATTTAATTGGAAATAATATAATTTTTAGAATAATTGAAATGTTTAAGTTTGCTAACAAACATATTTCGTAGAAGAAGAAATAGATTACGGGACATATATCAACACCCCTGCACTATTAAATTGGAAATAATATAATTTTTATAATAATCGAAATGTTTAAGTTTGCTAACAAACATATTTCGTAGAAGAAGAAATAGATCTCGGGACATATATCAACACCCCTGCACTATTTAATTAGAAATAATATAATTTTTATAATAATCGAAATGTTTAAGTTTGCTAACAAACACATTTCGTAGAAGAAGAAATAGATTACGGGACATATATCGACACCCCTGTAGTATTTTAATTGTAAATAATGTAATTTTTAGAATAATTGAAATGTTAAATTTTCTAACAAACATATTTCGTAGAAGAAGAAATAGATTTCGGGACATATATCAACAGCCCTGCACTATTTAATTGGAAATAATATAATTTTTAGAATAATTGAAATGTTTAAGTTTGCTAACAAACATATTTCGTAGAAGAAGAAATAGATTTCGGGACATAAATCAACACCCCTGCACTATTTAATTGGAAATAATATAATTTTTATAATAATCGAAATGTTTAAGTTTGCTAACAAACATATTTCGTAGAAGAAGAAATAGATTTCGGGACATATATCGACACCCCTGTAGTATTTTAATTGTAAATAATGTTATTTTTAGACTAATTGAAATGTTTAAATTTGCTAACAAACATATTTCGTAGAAGAAGAAATAGATTTCGGGACATATATCAACACCCCTGCAGTATTTAATTGGAAATAATATAATTTTTAGAATAATTAAAATGTTTAAGTTTGCTAACAAATATATTTCGTAGAAGAAGAAATAGATCTCGGGACATATATCAACACCCCTGCACTATTTAATTGGAAATAATATAATTTTTAGAATAATTGAAATGTTTAAGTTTGCTAACAAACATATTTCGTAGAAGAAGAAATAGATTTCGGGACATAAATCAACACCCCTGCACTATTTAATTGGAAATAATATAATTTTTATAATAATCGAAATGTTTAAGTTTGCTAACAAACATATTTCGTAGAAGAAGAAATAGATTACGGGACATATATCGACACCCCTGTAGTATTTTAATTGTAAATAATGTTATTTTTAGACTAATTGAAATGTTTAAATTTGCTAACAAACATATTTCGTAGAAGAAGAAATAGATTTCGGGACATATATCAACACCCCTGCAGTATTTAATTGGAAATAATATATTTTTTAGAATAATTGAAATATTTAAGTTGGCTAACAAATATATTTCGTAGAAGAAGAAATAGATCACGGGACAAATATCGACACCCCTGCAGTATTTTAATTGTAAATAATGTAATTTTTAGAATAATTGAAATGTTTAAATTTGCTAACAAACATATTTCGTAGAAGAAGAAATAGATCTCGGGACATATATCAACACCCCTGCACTATTTAATTGGAAATAATATATTTTTTTGAATAATTGAAATATTTAAGTTGGCAAACAAATATATTTCGTAGAAGAAGAAATAGATCACGGGACATATATCGACACCCCTGCACTATTTAATTGTAAATAATGTATTTTTTAGAATAATTGAAATGTTTAAGTTTGCTAACAACCATTTTTCGTAGTAGCAGAAATTTCGTAAATTATTGAATTTTTGGAATAATGTTCAAATTTGCTAACAACCATTTTTCGTAGGAGCAGAAATTTCGTAAATTATTTAATATTTGGAATAATGTTCAACTTTGCTAACAACCATTTTTTGTAGTATATATATTTTATCAAACTAATTTTCAAATACGCTCGAGGACATCAGTACGCACACATTTGTGAAAAGTAAAAAGTAAAAAGTAAAAAGTGAAAAGTGAAAACTTATTTTATCGGCTATTAATATATAGATACGTTACAAATACTCCATAATTTTTATCAGTTCTTTTAAATTTTAAATTTATACGGTTAGATGTGTTTTATTAAAAATAATTCTCTTGGCATTTTTATTAATCAATGTTTTCATTGTAATATAGTCTTCTGAAATACGTTATATTTTAAATTATGAAATATGGTGCAAATATTAATTCTACCGTTCACTTTTTTGTAAAAAATCTATAAAATATTAAATAACAAAAGTGTCCACCGATATTTTTCGATGGAAAAATAATATTGAAAAAAAGTATTATATCACTAGGTAATGCTCGAGAGGAATGAAACTGGAGCTGATCTTTATTAAAAATGTAAAAATATTTAAAATTGCAAAGCCGAAAAGATTTCAACTTCGTAAGATGAGAAAATATCAAAGTATTTTAGTTACATATATTATTTTATATGTAGTAGATGTCTTTTTCGGCCAAAAATAGGGGTCACTATTTCCCATAAGTCACTTTGAGTTAACAAAAATTATGGAATTTCTAAACTATTCACATTTTTGACAATGATCTCAAGCAATTGTTGCATGATATTAAAGTGAATGGTCAATCCTGGGATCCTGGGATTTAATGATTAAGAATCCATTAATCTCGCGATCACAAAAAGTGTAACCCACCAATATGAACTGAAATACTTTAATTAAATACTAAAATTTTTTCACTTTATTACAATGGAGTTCTCTCGAGACTTTTTCAACTAAGTTTTTACTATCATTAATAAAAATCGATACAGTGATTACTAAATTGACAATCGATTAGTTAACAGATTTCTTAAACGTTGTGATTACATACTTCAGCAAACAAGCAAATTGAATTTAACAATTTTAAGATAAAATTTAAAATTTAAAAAAACAGGCAAAAAATACGGTACTCACGAATTTCATTTTTGTAGTTTCTTGCAACTTTTGACAAATTATTCGACGAGTAAAGCTAATCAACTGATGATAAAATTTCTGGCACTTCCTTTTATATGAACGCCACCAATAAGGAAAATTATATCTTCGTACAGGATTTGTATTTTAAATATTCCAAAGCTATTTATAAATGTCTTGTTTATCATATCGCCGCTTTAAAACCGAACTGTTGTATCTCAAAAAATTCCGAATCATCTATTTAACAATAAAATTTTCGATTCGGAATTGCATTGAATTTGATAAAAATTCACAAGCATGCAATGGAATATAATAATATTGTCAACCAGGCGTAGGCTATCAACAAGGACGTACCGTGGGCATTGGCAATTGCCTAGGGGCGGTAATAAGGTAGCTAATGTTTCAATATCGGGATCAGGGATTCCGAAATCCCGGGGTACCGAGCAATTGAGGACCTCAATTGCAAAACCTACCTAAAGACCAATTTGATTTTTTTCAAATTTTGATGCCAACTTGTTCTCTATTTTAATATCTACACAATCAATAAATTTCCCATTTCAAAACCTCAATAATCCAATCCCGTGGTCCCGGGATCGTCTTACTACCTATCCCGGTATTTCGGGATTTGCTTTAAAATATAAATAAAGATACTTACTCGTTATTAATATGTGTATGTATCTCCCTTTTATAATATTGCGTAATATCACCTTACTATAGACGAAAGGGAAATTGAAGCATGGCTTCACATCCCCAGAATACGATGGAAAGACACCCACCGACAGTTTTGTTGAGTTTTTTTTTGTTAAATGTGTGCAAAAATCAGTAAAAATCAATTATAATTTGAGACTTGCAGCTGTGCATTGTAAACTTTTTAGGAACAACCGTTAAATTTATTTTTATATATTTAAAAAAAAATCTACTCACATACCTACCTTACCTTCAATAATATACGCCGCGAAAATACTAAGTTATATTATATTATTAATCAAAAATTCGAAATCTCTGTGTAATGCATTAATATTGAAATTGAATTGGAGGTAAATATTTATATAAATTGCAATTAATTGCTTATAACATGCAAGTTTTTGCATGTCCCACGTCATTATTCTAACAAGTATAAGTGCGTTCATTTTTTTTAACTATCTATTTTCAAGGATATATAACATTTAATAAAAAATTGTATTTTTTTGATTAACATTGATATTGGCAATCATTTACATATTTTTTCAATTTTGTTTAGTAAAGAAAATTTTACAAAATTTTGTCTCCGTTGTTTTGATAAAATATCTATATATTAATAGCCGATAAAATAATCACTTTTCACTTTTCACTCACTTTTCACTCACTTTTCACAAATGTGTGCGTACTGATGTCCTCGGGTCTTTTTCTTCTTTTACGAAATGTATTTGTTAGCGTATTTGAAAATTAGTTGAATAAAATATATACTAGCTGTAAGCCCGTTGTTCAGCAACGGGAGATTTTTGTTGCATTGTGTTTAATTTTATTTAGTTTAATTTATTTTAATTTAATTTAATTTTATTTTATTTTATTTTATTCAAAAAAGTGGAGACTGGAAGGTGTGAAATGTGGTCGGATAAACATTATCGGCTATTAATATATAGAATAGCTGTAAGCCCGTTGCCCAGCAACGTGAGATTTTTGTTGCATTGTGTTTGATTTTATTTTATTTTATTATATTTTATTTTATTTTATTTTATTTTATTTTATTTTATTTTATTTTATTTTATTTTATTTTATTTTATTTTATTTTATTTTATTTAAAAAAGTGGAGACTGGGAGGTCGAGGACACCCTACGTACACTCATTCGGACAAACGGACATTATCGGCTATTAATATATAGATACTACGAAAAATGATTGTATTATTCCAAAAATTCAATAATTTGCAATTTAAAAACTGCAGGGCTGTCGATATATGCGCCGAGGTCGATTGATGGTATTATGAAAAATTATTGTTAGTAAACTTGAACATTATTCCAAAGATTTAATAATTTACGAAATTTCTGCTACTACGAAAAATGGTTGTTAGCAAACTTCAACATTATTCCAAAATATAATAATTTACGAAATTTCTGCTACTACGAAAAATGATTGTTAGCAAACTTGGACATTATTCCAAATATTAAATAATTTACAATTAAAAAACTGCAGGGCTGTCGATATATGCGCCGAGGTCGATTTATGGTACTATGAACAATGATTGTTAGCAAACTTGAACATTATTCCAAAGATTTAATAATTTACGAAATTTCTGCTACTACGAAAAATGGTTGTTAGCAAACTTAAACATTATTCCAAAATATAATAATTTACGAAATTTCTGCTACTACGACAAATGATTGTTAGCAAACTTGAACATTATTCCAAATATTAAATAATTTACAATTAAAAAAGTGCAGGGCGGTCGATATATGCGCCGAGGTCGATTTATGGTACTATGAAAAATGATTGTTAGCAAACTTGAACATTATTCCAAAGATTTAATATTTTACGAAATTTCTGCTACTACGAAATGTGGTTGTTAGCAAACTTAAACATTATTCCAAAATATAATAATTTAAGATATTTCTGCTACTACGAAAAATGATTGTTAGCAAACTTGAACATTATGCAAAATATTAAATAATTTACGAAATTTCTGCTACTACGAAAAATGGTTGTTAGCAAACTTAAACATTATTCCAAAAATTAAATAATTTGCGATATTTCTGCTACTACGAAAAATGGTTGTTAGCAAACTTAAACATTATTCCGAAAATTGAATAATTTACGAAATTTCTGCTACTACGAAAAATGGTTGTTAGCAAACTTAAACATTATTCTTAAATATTATTATTATAATGCAACAAAAATCTCACGTTGCTGGGCAACGGGCTAACAGCTAGTATTCTTTTAAATTTTAATTACTAAATTATGTATACATACATTTCAACCATGTCCGCTCCCAATGTGGAGCATATGGACTCCTAATGGAGTTTATCTCAACAGAAGTGTTTCTACGAGAACTGCTTGTTACTCAGTTGCTCAACCTCTCTTTTTCCAAAGAGAGTGAGGATAGAAGGATAGGGCTAAGACAGGATTAGTGATAAGCTAATTGCTCTCAATACGCCCCGTCCATAGGATGGGTGAAAAGGGTGAATTCAAGACATCACATACATCCATGCCTTTCGAACAGAAATTCATAAATCGATTGAAAAATCAATTTATAAAACTGTCCGTACCGGGATTTGAACCCGGGCCCTCCGTAGCCAAAGCCGACAACGTTGACCACTCGACCACACAGGCGGCATACATACATACATACACCAAATACATACATATACCATAAATAATAACTTTTGAGTGAAACAATAATGTGATATCGGTGATTTGTTGGCTGGGGGGATGCATTATTTGGTTTCAGTAAATTAATAAGTGTGGTTGTCAGTATCATTGTTCGAAGTTTTCTTCAAAATCATGAAGTGTGTTATTGAAATAAAACTGTCAACAACTAACTCTATAGAGTGATTACTTTTACGCGATGAAATCAAATTTCTCATCTGGAGTCAATCACGTATGGAATGAATTTCTGATTACCTATCGTGTTCCACTGTAAAATATTATCTACGATTTTTCAATTATTACAACGATGTCGCTAAGCAACGAGATAAAAGATACATAAGTATGTAAATAATTTGAACTGAGCAAATCCTGTAAAAGAGTTGTTAAATTTAATTTTATATTTTCTTATTTAGAACTTTTATTTTAAATTAAGCTAAGGGAAAACTTCAAGGTACTTACTTAAATAAATTTGAATGCTCTTGGAAAATATTAAATACTATAAATAAAATTTTAAAAATACGCTCGCACGTAAAAAAAACGCCCTAATACACAGCTATGGAACCACTGAGGATGATAACAATGAGCGTTTAATTACTTACAAAATAAAGTAGATAAAGTCCTGGCAAGTGAAGTATTCAATTTTTATTGGTTATCTTATGGTTTTGTTCCGTAAGAAACTGATAAAATAAGGAACATAGAAGGCAACAAACACCCTGTTACTGCAGTGTTCATGGCAAGAAATGAAAACTGGCTGGGTACGCACTGCGGATGTCTCCTGGGGTTCTTGATACTTCTTGTCTTCACATTTTTTTATAATTTTTAGTATAAATAGTCTATATAACACGAACAATACTTGTTTTAACATGATTTTTTAGAATTGACATGAACGTGTCATCAACGAATCCATTCACAAAAAGTTTTTCACGATTTAAAGTTTTTGACAGACGATGGAGTATGAACAACGAAACATATTTATAAGACTTTTGCAACTTACCGTTTGCTGACAAAATAATCAATTTTGGTTTTTTATTATAACACTGACCAATATTTTTAGTCGAAGGTGCAAGCCATAATCTTTTCTTTTATTTTATTTTTTTACAATGTTAATATCTATATAGTAGTAAATATTTTGTGGTCGTTTTTTTTTACATTTCTATTTAAAAATGGTGAAGATTATTAAAAGCATCTAAGTATGTGGTATAAAAACCACTGGCTATCTCTAGAGACAGGTGGGTATCGGAAAAAAATTGGACAGTATCATTTTTATATATTTTTTATTAGTTTACCATTTTTGTTTTATTCAACAAAGATCGTTGGTACATGGTGGAAAGAATCTTTTATATTGCATATAATATATTACAAAGTTATTTAGTCAGTAGAATACAATGATATGTTCATATTAAACTGAAAAAATAGTTTTTATATTTTCCTTCATGATTGAAATGAAGCATGACAATTTTTTACAATTTTAAATGAGTATATAAAATATTTGTTGCCTTCATATCGGATATTCAGAATTGCCTAGCCAAGTAAGATGAAGAAGCTTTTTTGTTCTGGCTCTGCATTGTCAACTTGAGAATTAACAATGAACCCGGACTTCTCATCTGTCACCGCTAATGGAGCAGCTAGCGCCACAAAGAACACGGCGGCGACGATGAAGAACAGGAAAAGCTGTGAAAAAGAAATGTATTAATTTTTGCAATTTCCAAATAACATGTTTTTATTATAATATCTACAAATACGTTACAAATACTCCAAAATCTTTATCAGTTCTTTAGATATAATAGATGTGTTTTATTAAAAATAATTCTCTTGGCATTTTTATTAATCAATGTTTTCATTGTAATATAGTCTTCTGAAATACGTTATATTTTAAATTATGAAATATGGTGCAAATACTAATTCTACCGCTCACTTTCTTGTAAAAAATCCATAAAATATTTAATAACAAAAGTGTCATCACTAGGTAATGCTCGAGAGGAATGAAATTGGAGCTGATCTTTATTAAAAATGTAAAAATATTTAAAATTGCAAAGCCGAAAAGTTTTCAACTTCGTAAGATGAGAAAATATCAAAGTATTTTAGTTACATTATATGTAGTAGATGTCTTTTTCGGCCATTCTCACTAGGGGTCACTATTTCCCTTTAGTCACTTTGAGTGAACAAAAATTATGGAGTTTCTAAACTATTCACATTTTTGACAATGATCTCAAGCACTTGTTGCATGATATTAAAGTGAATGGTTCAATCCCGGGATCCTGGGATTGAATGATTAAGAATCCATTAACCTCGCGATCACAAAAAGTGTTACCCACCAATATGAACTAAAATACTTTTTTGATATTTTTTTCACTTTATTACAATGGAGTTCTCTCGAGACTTTTTCAACTAAGTTTTTACTATCATTTACAAAAATCGATACAGTGATTACTAAATTGAAAATCGATTTGTTAACAAATTTCTTAAACGTTGTGATTACATACTTCAACAAACAAGCAAATTGAATTTAACAATTTTAAGATAAAATTTTAAATTTAAAAAAACGGGCAAAAAATACGGTACTCACGAATTTCATTTTTGTAGTTTCTTGCAACTTTTGACAAATTATTCGACGAGTAAAGCTATCAACTGATGATAAAATTTCTGGCACTTCCTTTTATATGAACGCCACCAATAAGGAAAATTATATCTTCGTACAGGATTTGTATTTTAAATATTCCAAAGCTATTTATAAATGTCTTGTTTATCATATCGCCGCTTTAAAACCGAACTGTTGTATCTCAAAAAATTCCGAATCATCTATTTAACAATAAAATTTTCGATTCGGAATTGCATTGAATTTGATAAAAATTCACAAGCATGCAATGGAATATAATAATATTGTCAACCAGGCGTAGGCTATCAACAAGGACGTACCGTGGGCATTGGCAGTTGCCTAGGGGCGGTAATAAGGTAGCTAATGTTTCAATATCGGGATCAGGGATTCCGAAATCCTGGGGTACTGAGCAATTGAGGACCTCAATTGCAAAACCTACCTAAAGACCAATTTGATTTTTTTCAAATTTCGATGCCAACTTGTTCTCTATTTAACAATCAATAAATTTCCCTTTCGGCATCTTCAGGCATTCAAGTGCACGGATGAACTTGCCGAAAGGCGAAACCCGGGTCGTTAGTGACAAGATTTGTGAGAATGTACATAGTTTGAACGATTCAAATTTAATATTGAAATTCCACCAAGCACCTTCAGTCGAAATCTTAAATTAATAAATTTCCCATTTCAAAACCTCACTAAATACAGAGAAAATGCATTTACAAAAACGTGTTTAGTCTTAAAACCTACTCAATTCCAAAAAGCCCACAGCAGTTTTTTGCAATTTGCCAACAATTTTGGTTTTTGAAGTAGGTTTTGAATCTAATGCGCTCAATGAAAATATAAATAAAGATACTTACTCGTTATAAGTATGTGTATTTATCTCCCTTTTATAATATTGCGTAATATCACCTTACTATAGACGAAAGGGAAATTGAAGCGTGGCTTCACATTCCCAGAATACGATGGAAAGACACCCACCGACAGTTTTATTGATTTTTTTTGTTAAATGTGTGCAAACATCAATTATAATTTGAGACCTGCAGCTGTGCATTGTTAACTTTTTAGGAACAACCGTTGAATTTGTCTTTTTATTTTAAAAAAATTCTACTCACATACCTACTTACCTTCAATAATATACGCCGCGAAAATACTTAGTTATTATTAAATTATTAGTCAAAAATTCGAAATCTCTGTGTAATGCATTAAAATCAAAATTGAATTAGAGGTAAATATTTATATATATTAACTATCTATTTTCAAGGATATATAACATTTAATAAAATATTGTATTTTTTTAATTTACATTGATATTAGGAATCATTTACGTATTTTTTCAATTTTGTTTAGTAAAAAAAA
Organism: Himalopsyche tibetana; assembly: GCA_030503985.1. Taxonomy (NCBI): domain Eukaryota; kingdom Metazoa; phylum Arthropoda; class Insecta; order Trichoptera; family Rhyacophilidae; genus Himalopsyche; species Himalopsyche tibetana. Next base: position 701,673 of record JAPJYX010000015.1, read on the forward strand.
TTTACAAAATTTCGTCTCCGTTGTTTGATAAAATATATTTTTTAAAATTTTAATAACTAAATTATGTATACATACATTTACCAAAAATAATAACTTTTGAGTGAACCAATAATGTGATATCGGTGATTTGTTGGCTGGGGGATGCATTATTTGGTTTCAGTAAATTAATAAGTGTGGTTGCCAGTATAATTGTTCGAAGTTTTCTTCAAAATCAAGAAGTGTGCTGTCATTCATTTGGGGACTAAAATGATTTAGCCCATGGCCATTACACTAAAATGATTACACTAAAATGATTTAGTGTATGGCCACACAATTACCAATACACAAATGCCAAATCGATGTATTGTATAAAAGTGACAGCTCTGTAATGCTTTTTGTACTTGTTATTTCACTTTGAAAGTTAAATTTAAGGTTATTATTTTATTATTTCTTACTTACATTAGCATTGATTTTATTATATAGTTATTTATGCTTTGCAGTAGTGTCGTAGTATTTGTTAATTTTCTTGTAGATTAATGTATAAGATGAAGTGGAAGCATGCAAAATTTCGTAAATAGTATACAATGCTATGCTTTTCTCTAGCCCACCCAAGATTTCAGGTCAGGAACCGCCACTGTTAAACATTCAATTTTTATTGGTTATCTGGTGATTTATTTCCGTAAGAAACTCTTAGAATAGGGTACGTAGAAGGCAACGACAAGGCAAGACGTTAAAACTGGCTGGGTCACGCACTGCGGATGTCTCCTAGAGTTCTCAATACTTATTGTCTTCACATCTCTTCACATCATCACATTTTATTTTTAATTTTTAGTACAAATAGTTTATATAACACGAAAAATATTAATTTTGACATGATTTTTAAGAATTGACATGAACTTGTCATCAACTAATATGCGTGCGTATAACTAGCATGTAGTTATACGCACAACTAGTTTAACGATTCCATTCACAAAGAGTTTTCGATGATTCAAGGTTTTTGACAGACGATGAAGTATAAACAACGAAACATATTGATATGACTTTTGTAACTTACCGTTTGCTGACAAAATAATCAATGACATTGATCAATATTTTTAGTCTTATGTGCAAGCCATAATCCTGAATAAATTCATAGTGTTATTTGTGTTGTTCTTTAAAAGCATCTAAAATTATGGTATAAAAACTACTGGCTATCTCTAGAGACAGATGGGTATCGGAAAAAAATTGGACAGTATCATTTTTATATTTTTTTTATTAGTTTGCATGACAATTTTTTTTACAATTTTAAATTATCTAGTATATAAAATATTTTTCGCGTTCATCTCGGATATTCAGTATTGCCTATCCAATCAAGATTGGAAAGAAGCTGTTTGGTGCTGGCTCTGCGTTGTCAACGTGTGCCCCTGAAATGAATTTGTAGTCCTCATCTGACACCGCTAATGGAGTAGCTAGCGCCACAAAAAACACGGCGGCGACGATGAAGAACAGGAAAAGCTGTGAAAAAATAATGTATTAATTTTTGCAATTTCTAAATCTCATATTGTTCTATTGATTTCAAACTTCATACGATTTGATTGGGCATTTTTATGAATCAAAATATTCATTGTTATTTAATAGTTTCCTGAAATATTTTTTATTTTAAATGATGAAATGCGGTTAAAAACGTTATGATAAACAAATTTAGGAAACATAAATATGTACTGATAAAATCGGTGGTACTTCTTTTTGTGTCAGAATAAACCATAAAGCGTTCAATCATATAATATTGCCAAACGACTTTTCAACAAGTCTTACTTTAATTGTATTGCAAATAAAAAAATACTTCAAATATAAAATCTACCGTTCACTTTCTTGTAAAAAAATCCATAAAATATTTATATACAAAGCTATTTCGGCCATACCCACTAGGGATCGCTTTTGGCCATAAGTCACTTTGAGTTGAAAATTTTGGTTTTTTCGTTTTTGTTAATGATCTCAAGCAATTGTAGCATGAAATGTGAATGGTCAATCCGAGATCCTGGGGTTGAAAGATTATGATTTCCGAAATCTCGAGGTTATAAAAAGGATTTGTCATTTAATTCCTTAATACTCACCAATTATTAACTAAAATACTTTGAAATTGTTTCACCTTACAATGTAAATACAATGGAGTTCTCACGAGAAAATGTTATCAAATCGTCAAGTTCAATAAAAATGAATACAGTAATCACTCAATTGAAATTGTATACTTTAGCATACAAGCAAATTGAATTTAACAATTTTAAGATACAATTTAACATTTAAAAAAGAGGCAAAATATACGTGTGTTTTTATACTGAAATAAGGTACTCATGAATTTCATTTTTGAAGTTTCTTGCAACTTTTGACAAATTATTCGACGAGTAATGCACTCAACTGATGATAAAATTTCTGGTACTTCCTTTTATATGAAAACTACCAACAAGAAAAATTATATCGTCGTGCAGTTTTGTTTTAATTACAAAAAAATGTTTAGTTTTATTGTATATATTCAAATCGCATGTAATGTCATCTCAGAGCACTTGCAGATTTCCAGTTTTGACACAATCATGATCGAAATTTTGAATTTTAATTAATAACAGTTTTTTCCCTAAAGATGTTCTGTATGTATTAATATAACAAAATAAGCAAAAATAGTAATTCAGTTAGAATATTTTTATTAAAATTGTAGCTTAGATGATATCGTTCATTATTTTTTCACTGAAAGTCTGGTACCGTTGCAAAGTCGTGGTGGATTTATATTTCGGAGAAGAATGATAGGTACGCCAATTTTTAGTGTTAAAACGTGCGGTAGCATGCCTGGCAAATCGAGTGAGTTTAAGAGTTCAGCTGGATAATTGACAACTTCGTCTTGATCAATTTATAATATTGATGGACTTATACGTTGTTTCTTTGCCTGGTACTTCGTTTTGAATCTTGAAGTTGATGGCATTATCATCGTTGTTTTTGACTGCTAATATTACACGTTCACTGAGCCACTGATGATTTTTGTAATTCTGTGCGATATTTTGGAAAACTGTGTGCATCAATTCACTTATAGTTCCTGTAATTTTACAGAAACTTGGTGGCAATGTCATATATTGTGTGGATTAATCGATTTTCATTTTCCCATTCCCAATTTCCGACAATTTTTTTTTTGAAACGTTCAGCGGATGCGTCATATTGTAATTCTACACGCATATTAGCTTTCAAAGTCAATTTCTGCACATGTCACCATAAAACTGATGATTTGAGACATGCACTTGATTCATCATCAGCTGTTGAACGTGATATAACTGGTAGAGTTTGTCGAAAATCACCAGACAATAAAAAAGGTGCGCCACCAAAGACCTGTTCATTTCCTCTCAAATCTTTTAGTGTACATATAGTGAAGATTTTCCAATGCCTTTTTGTGCGCCATAGTAAATTTGTCCCATTTAATGAGTTGATATGATTAAAGTACTTCATCCATTCAAGACATTTTTTTGATATTGCACGTTGGTGTTCAAAGTCAATTTCTTTGCTGAATACACTGTTTGACCACCATCCAAAAGATTTGCTGCAATTGCAGATGAAGCGATTGCCAGTGCAATATTGTTTTGTGATCCGACGTTTTGGCTTGTGATTGATTGCATGCATAATTCTGTCATACGCTATGCGTTGTTCTGGGACCAATTTTGGAAGATTTGTTTGAACGAATGTACCCAATTTGCCGATATCATTGTATCAGACGATCGGACATGAGCAGTGCAAGCTCGAACGGTTTCCAAACTTGATCGTCTGTTTCTGAAGCTTGTGATGCCGTTTTCTTTCGTGCTTGAGGTCAAGATCAACTAATAGCTAGTATTTTATTTGGCATAATTGTTTGACAGCGAAAGAAATGCTTTGTGACGGCTATTACAAATTCACTTGATAATTGTTTACAATACCCTTTTGTTGTTTGACGTAACCATGGCACGTATCAAACGTAACTAAGGAGTCATAAACAACTTGCTTATTTTGGACTTAAGTTGCTGCACACTTAGCGCCATTCAACAACATAAATAATTTCGTTCTGTTTGAAATAAGAACGACGGACGTCAAAAATATTGAACAAAAAAATTTGGATAGGGACATCCTCCACCTAGCGGGATGAAATATACTTAAAAACCTATTCTACTAACTAACAAATATACATAAAAAAAACATAAAAATCGGTCAAGCAGTTTCAGAGGAGTTTGGCCACAAACACCGTGACACGAGATTTTTAGATATAAAGAGATAGATATTATGTGATTACAATGATATATTTCTTTCGTAGTATCTGCCCTTTTGGTTGATGCAGCTTTTGTGAAACATTTCATTGAAACCGTATTAAGACTTGCAAACTTTTTCTGTCAAACGATTCCAGGACAAATAGTTTTCGTTTTAAAACGAAACATTTTACGTTAGAAAACATTTTAAGCTAACGATCTCTAATCTCCACAACTACGACGAGACACTGCCTGAGAATCGTTTGAGACCGAGAGCAGTTCTGCTCGACGACCCACTTGTTTCACCCTTATGTTTCGTCTAAAATTTACAATTTAAGAACGAACTTAGCATCACAAAAATGACTCTTTGGTATAAATTGTATGATACTTTAATGATAGTTTTATGTTTTCTCCGCTTCCAAGTAGTTGGTGTGTTCATCACTTAAACAAAATCGATAGCCAGGAAGATTCTGAAAAACAAATCTTCCTGGCTGTCGATTTTGTTTAAGTGATGAACACACCAACTACTTGGAAGCGGGGAAAACATAAAACTATCAATAAGCATATTCATATCATTAAGCATATTCACTTTATTAATGTAGCATTTTATCACTTTGTCAAAAATTTCCCAAATTTTAATTATGTTTGTAATTACTTTCAATCGCATTCTGAATTTATTAATCTGGGATGACTTTTTAATTATATGTTAGATGTGTTGAACATTTTAATTTTGTGGTATTTTAGAATCACTTTAATGTAATTGGCAATTTCTTTTCAATGCCAATTGGTGTGTATTACTTTTCAATTTTGTATAAATAGCATTGTTAAATTATATTTCTTATCAGTTGACAATGCTCCCAATGAGCGAAACCGGTCCTGACATATTAAATAAAGTGGAATGAAGTACAAAGGATTATTGTGTTTTTATTAATATAATGCCTTTCCACCAAGTATTGACAGTGAACACCCTAAAAGTGAAGGAATACTTAATGAACTTTCTAATTAAGTCAACGAGTGGTAATGTTTTTTCATATCTTATATAACTAGACTTTATCTGCAAGTGGCCAATAATTGAACCTGGCCAATAATAGTAGGTTTCACTCTATACAAATTAAGCTAAGGGAAAACTTCAAGGTACTTAATTAAATAAATTTGAATGCTCTTGGAAAATATTAAATACTATAATTTTTTTTTTTAAATACGCTCGCACGTAAAAAAAACGCCCTAATAGACAGCTATGCAACCACTGAGGATGATGACATTTAGCGTTTAATTACTTAACAAAATAAAGTACTGGCAAGTTAAGTATTCAATTTTTATTGGTAATCTAATGGTTTTGTTTCGTAAGAAACTAATAAAATAAGGAACATAGAAGGCAACAAACACCCTGCTACTGCAGTTTTCATGGCAATACATGAAAACTGGCTGGGTACGCACTGCGGATGTCTCCTGGGGTTCTTAGTACTTCTTGTCTTCACATTTTTTTATAATTTTTAGTATAAATAGTCTATATAACACGAACAATACTTATTTTAACATGATTTTTTAGAATTGACATGAACGTGTCATCAACTTATGCAAATGATTAAAACTAGTTGAACGACTCCATTCACAAAAAGTTTTTCATGATTTAAAGTTTTTGACAGACGATGGAGTATGAACAACGATACATATTTATAAGACTTTTGCAACTTACCGTTTGCTGACAAAATAATAAATTTTGATTTTTTATTATTACACTGATCAATACTTTTAGTCTAAGGTGCAAGCCATAATCTTTTATTTTGTTTTATTTTTTTACAATGTTAATATCTATATAGTAGTAAATATTTAGTGGTCAATTTTTTTATATTTCTATTTAAAAATGGTGAAGTTTATTAAAAGCATCTAAGTATGTGGTATAAAAACCACTGGCTATCTCTCGAGACAGGTGGGTATCGGAAAAAAATTGGACAGTATCATTTTTATATTTTTTTTATTAGTTTACCATTTTAGTTTTATTCAACAAAGATCGTTGGTACATGGTGGAAAGAATCTTTTATATTGCATATATTACAAAGTTATTTAGTCAGTAGAATACAATGACATGTTCATATTAAATTTGACACAACGAAAAAAAAATAAAAAAATCCATTAAACTGAAAAAATAGTTTTTATTTTTTTCTTCATCATTATGTAAATGAAGCATGACATTTTTTTACAATTTTAAATGAGTATATAAAATATTTGTTGCCTTCATATCGGATATTCAGTATTGCCTAGCCAAGTAAAATAAAGAAGCTTTTTTGTTCTGGCTCTGCATTGTCAACTTGAGAATCAACAATGAACCCGGACTTCTCATCTGTCACCGCTAATGGAGCAGCTAGCGCCACAAAGAACACGGCGGCGACGATGAAGAACAGGAAAAGCTGTGAAAAAGAAATGTATTAATTTTTGCAATTTCCAAATATCATGTTTTTCTAATAATATAACTAATAATATAAATACGTTACAAATACTCCATAATTTTTATCAGTTCTTTTAAATTTTAAATTTATACGGTTAGATGTGTTTTATTAAAAATAATTCTCTTGGCATTTTTATTAATCAATGTTTTCATTGTAATATAGTCTTCTGAAATACGTTATATTTTAAATTATGAAATATGGTGCAAATATTAATTCTACCGCTCACTTTTTTGTAAAAAATCCATAAAATATTGAATAACTAATTAATAAAGATCAGCTTTATTTTTAATAAAGCTGTTCTTTATTAAAAATATTTAAAATTGCAAAGCCGAAAAGTTTTCAACTTCGTAAGATGAGAAAATATCAAAGTATTTTAGTTACATATATTATTTTATATGTAGTAGATGTCTTTTTCGGCCATTCTCACTATGGGTCACGATTTCCCATAAGTCACTTTGAGTTAACAAAAATTATGGAATTTCTTAACTATTCACATTTTTGATTATGATCTCAAGCAATTGTTGCATGATATTCAAGTGATTGAATGATTAAGAATCCATTAATCTCGCGATCACAAAAAGTGTTACCTACAAATATGAACTGAAATACTTTAATTAAATACTAAAAAATTTCCACTTTACTACAATGTAAACCTATTATGTATTACACCTTACAATGTAAATACAACGGAGTTCTCACGAGAAAATGTTATCAGTTCAATAAAAATTAATACAGTAATCACTCAATTGAAATTGTATACTTCAGCATACAAGCAAATTGAATTTAACAATTTTAAGATACAATTTAACATTTAAAAAAAGAGGCAAAATATACTTGTGTTTTTATACTGAAATAAGATACTCACGAATTTCATTTTTGAAGTTTCTTGCAACTTTTGACAAATTATTCGACGAGTAATGCACTCAACTGATGATAAAATCTTTGGTACTTCCTTTTATATGAAAACTACCAACAAGAAAAATTATATCGTCGTGCAGTTTTGTTTTAATTATAAAAAAATGTTTAGATTAGCATTAATATATTAATATTAATATAATACAATAATTTGTATATATTCAAATCGCATGCAATGTCATCTCAGAGCACTTACAGATTTCCAGTTTTGCATTATTGACACAATCATGATCGAAATTTTTAATTTGTTTTAATTATACAAACAGTTTTTTTCCCTAAAGATGTTCTGTACGTATTATTATAACAAAATAAGCAAAAAGAGTAATTAAGTTAGAATATTTTTATTCAGTAAATATATATTTAATTAATAAGTTTGAATCATATTCAAAGGAACAGTTTAATTTTCAAATGTTATAAACAAAATAACCGTTTAATGATATTTTAATAACAGGCATAATTATAAAAAAGATTGTGAACAGGTTGCGTTTTGTGAAATTCTTTTCAGAGACAATAATATTCTAATTGCTTACATATTATTTACATAAAATGCAGACTTGATAAGGGTTGGTATATTTTCCATTTAACCATGAAGTTAAAAATGAAACTGTTATATCACATTTTACATTAATTTTTCAGAGGAAAAATTTACTATTAAGAAACGGATAAATTTGCATTACTGTTAAAAAAATGTACAAAAGTCATACTTTGATTTATTATCAATTTAACTGTACGACTATGTGCGACTTCTAATTGATCATGTTATTTCTCCCTTAATTAATATTGAGTGATTTTTTTGCTATTTTAAGTGTTTTAAAAAAAAATAATATCTGAAACTCCAATATTTAAAAAAAAAAACTATTCATAGGCCTTGCGATGTTATGTCTGATAATGCTTCTCGAAGAGGTGAAACATTTTTCACATTTTTTAACACAACAAGTATTGCAAATTATATCTATACTAATTAAGCTTTAATGCTAAATACATTAATGTTAATTATAATATATATTATGTGATTACAATGATATATTTCTTTCGTAGTATCTGCCCTTTTGGGTGATGCAACTTTTCTGAAACATTTCATTGAAACCGTATTAAGACTTGCAAACTTTTTCTGTCAAACGATTCCAGGACAAATAGTTTTCGTTTTAAAACGAAACATTTTACGTTAGAAAACATTTTAAGCTAACGATCTCTAATCTCCACAACTACGACGAGACACTGCCTGAGAATCGTTTGAGACCGAGAGCAGTTCTGCTCGACGACCCACTTGTTTCACCCTTATGTTTCGTCTAAAATTTACAATTTAAGAACGAACTTAGCATCACAAAAATGACTCTTTGGTTGACTTTTTTGTGTACTGTATGTGTGTATGTATGTATGCGCATGTGTATGTACATCTACGGATATAGTATGAGGGGAAGCATATAGAATGTGTTTTGCAAAATAATACAATCTTTCAAAAACTTCATCGATGAAGGAGACTAGAAGAACCTTGACCCTAACGTATCGTGGTACTTAAAGCTCCATAAATTCTTAACCAAAAACAACAAAAAAATCTCAAAACTGAGCATCATCATCATTCACCTTCTTATTGCGTAGTTTTCCGACAAAACTTTTCGAGTATGAAAAAAATAAAATACACTTTTTTTACTATTTTTTTATATTTTGACTATTGCAGAAACTCAATTAAAAATTAATTTAAATTTTATAAAAACAATAATTTGATTTAATTTTACGTTATATTTTCATGATTTTTCCAATAATATTTATTAACGTTTATTGCTGCAATCACCATTTCTTTCGCAAGTGAATCCGAATTTAAAATGTTCACATACTTACATTTCAAAATGGTGATGGGGAAGAGAACGTATGGTGGAAGGACGTTCAAGGGATTCACACTGTCAATTTCAATAATATATATCGACTGTGGAAAGGAAAAAGGACGTAACCCACAGTTTTTTTTAAAGTAGCTCTTTTCGATAATCACAATGTATCCAACTTGATACACGTTCTATCAAAAGGATGAAAGCTGCAAATGCTGAATTAGTATCTAAATTTAGCTTTTAACTTTGAAAAAAGATGGGTTTGTGAAAATTGAAACCAAGAAAAAAGACTGAAAAAAACGTTTTTCCTATACGATTTCTTAAGTTAATATTAAATTATGTAAGTTTAATACTAGTTTAGAAATCTTCGTGCACTTCAAGGTTGTGTTTAATTCATACTTTGCAAATGACCAAAAAACACTTTTTTGTGTGTCCTGTAAATGTGTGGGTTACGTACCTTTTTCTTTCCACAGTCGATATATTTTTTTGAATGGTTTTAAATCTCTAAATTTCTGGGACAATTTAGCATTCGCAATAGCTGGTATACGGAAAATCGGTTTCAATTCCGGGACTATCCTGGCCAATTCGGGACAGTTGGTAACCCTAATTAAGGCACATTCATTTTATTTTAAGATTTCGACTGAAGGTGCTTGGTGGAATTTCAATATTAAATTTGAATCGTTCAAACTATGTACATTCTCACAAATTTTGTCATTAACGACCCGGGTTTCGCCTTTCGGCATCTTCAGGCATTCAAGTGCACGGATGAACTTGAACTGACGCATAGTAAATGAAAGTTTCGTGTTTATATAAGATATAAATGCATCACTGAGTCCAAAGCCACTGCTGGCAAAACACGAAACTTTCATTTACTATGCGTCAGTTTAAGTTCATCCGTGCACTTGAATGCCTGAAGATGCCGAAAGGCGAAACCCGGGTCGTTAATGACAAAATTTGTGAGAATGTACATAGTTTGAACGATTCAAATTCATTTTATTATTGAAAAAAAAACTGTTTTTTTTTTATTCAATGAATAGTGAAATCACTTTTAGGAGGTTCATTGACATTTATTAGTGGAAAGACATTAAAAAAAAACAATTTTTACTAATTATATATTTCAAATAATGATCCGGACCGACTTCGTTCATCACTGGGTATTATAAGCTCTCCGATCCTGAAAAATGGGTGTATATTACGATACATCTACTAATATCTTATCTCATCGTTATTCGTAAACCAGTGCTTATCAAAAATTATGTGGGCCTGTTAGAGGTAAAGTGAGCCAGGAAAGAAATATGTTAGATATGTTGTAATATTCTACACGTCTTAAAGTATCGTAAAAGTGAAGTCACCTCAGTTGATACACATTGCAATAGTGTTATCTCCGTAAAATAAAAATATGCAATCCACCAAAACACTAAGTAAAGACGTGAGAGTAATTATAAACTTTACTAGTTGGTTCACTTCGCCTCTCGAGGGTCCATATTCTTTTGAAATGGTTAAGTGGAAGTCCATTTATTTGACGTTAAGAGCAGAAATGGCGTAAAAAATATGCTGTCACAAAACTTGTGAGAGGCAGATTTTCAAGTGACTCTACCGCTATATAAAAATAGGAAAGCGCTTGATTTACATATTTTTAAGCCATGCCCGCAACCTATTTGAAACATATGGGCTCAGAGTGGAGTCTTAAAAACAGCTTTTCTACAACAACTGCTTTTTTCAGTTGCTCAACAACTTCTTTTATAAGTAGTAATAGAGTGATATGGCTACGACAGCACTGCAGACATCCATTTCTTGGACTAGTCATCGATACATCAATTTTCGATAGTAATTATCTGTACTAGGACTTGATCCCGTGAACACAGTAATCGAAGCCAACGACGTTGACCACTCAACCACTAACACGGAAAATATAATATTATTATTTTATTATGTTATATTTTGTAAATACCGTTTATTGTTTTCTTTTTGTTGAGTAAATTGCATTAGCATAAAAATTCTACAATTTTCCTGTTTTCAATCAAACTTTATGTATTTATTATTCAGACAAATATTTTGATAATTTTTGGAATAAATAGTTAAAAACATGTTCACATGATATCGTTGTATTGGCGAGAACTTGTAATCAACTAATACATATTATTGTTCACTTTTAGGGTGTTCACTGTCAATACTTGGTGGAAAGGCATTATATTAATAAAAACAATAATCCTTTGTACTTCATTCCACTTTATTTAATATGTCAGGACCGGTTTCGCTCATTGCGAGCATTGTCAACTGATCAGTTGACAATGCTCGCAATGAGCGAAACCGGTCCTGACATATTAAATAAAGTGGAATGAAGTACAAAGGATTATTGTTTTTATTAACATATTATTGTAGCCAGTTGAATAACACAATGAGTGTTGTTGAAGGCTCGAAAAATAAATATGATACACAATTCCTTTTACGCAGAATTTTTCCACTTATAGTTTGATGCTAAATGGAAAACTTCATACGGGAAAATTCAGTGGCAATCATTTTTTTTTTGTACCATGTCCGCTCTCAATATGAAGCATATGGACTCCTAATGGAGTTTATCTCAACAGAAGTGTTTCTACTAGAACTGCGTGTTATTCAGTTACTCAACCTCTCTTTTTTCAAAGAGTGTAGGAATAGAAGAATAGGGCTTAGACAGGACTAGTGGTTAACTAATGGCTCTCGATACGCCCTGTTTATGGGATAAGATGGGTGGGAGGGTGGAATTTAACGCATCACATACACCCTTGCCTTCGAACAGAAATTCATAAATCGATTGAAAAATCAATTTATAATAGATAATGCTGTGAATCCTTCACAGCATTATCTATTATAATATTATCATAATTATACCGTGGTTATTTTATCCCATTTTTCTTAAAAATTTACTGTATTATTTATAAAAAATAGTTTATTATATTTTGATGCAATTAAACTGCGCCTGTGTGGCCGAGTGTTCCACGTCGTTGGCTTCGGTTACGGAGGTCATGGGTTCGAATCATTTATTTTTAGGACGGTATAAAACAATCGTTTCGTTTGCATCTATGGCTTAAAATAGCTCGCACTCGGCCATTAGTTGCAATGTCAGCTATTTTTTTGTATTAAAATTGGTCATATATAAAAAAAAAACATAGTCAATTATCAATCTCGGGATCGGAATTGGATGCCATAAAAGTCTTAGTACTAGGGTATCCAATCCCGGAGCCATTTTTTGATCCCGGGATTTTGGAATTGACTAATTTTCAATCCCGGGATTCCGGGTTTCCAAGATTGCGCACTCAACATGAAATCGTGTATAATTTGAGAAAAGTTCTGGTGTCAGAATTTTTGACTATTTTATTGCCAAATTCAAAAACCCGATTTGCCCAAAATGTCACCGTGATTCTTTTTTTTAAGCTCTTCCGAGAATTTGAAAATCTCAAAACCCACGAATCTGCCGATTTGTCCAAAATATCAACGTCACTCGTTTTTTGTTTTTTAGCTCTTCCAAATCCAAAATCCTTTAAATTTTCGGGATTTGCTAAAAATTACTCAATCCCGAAATCCTGGGACCGCGACCCGGGATTTCGGGATCACAAAATTGGACGGGATCCCGGGATTGGGAAGCCTACTTAGTACCAACAAAGGCGTATGCAATCAATCTTTTATTTTTTTTATATTATACTAGCTGACCCGGCATGCGTTGCAATGCCACTCAAAGAAAGAAAGTGTTTGTGTTTTAATTATGTTTATTGAAGTGCTTTTGGATATATTTTGTTTTTTTTGTCTGGTGCGTATATGAATAGATCTTAAGGTTTAACAACGCGTGAGCAGGCCAGATACAGCTGTCCATGTGTGAAGCATGGATTTTTTAAATTTAGTCCACACACTTGTAGCGATTGTCCAAATGCGAGTCGCACCGGAAACTGCAAACATTTTAATTCTAATGGCCTATCTGTCGAAATTATTGGAATGCTTGGCAACAGTACATTGTTTCCTTTAAATTTTCCATTTAAAATTGAAGCTTAAATGATACTGTTTTATTAATTTTTCACTGAAAGCCTGGTACCGTTGCAAAGTCGTGGTGGATTTATATTTCGGAGAAGAATGATAGGTACGCCAATTTTCAGTCTTAAAACGTGCGGTAGCATGCCTGGCAAATCAAGTGAGTTTAAGAATTCAGTTAGATAATTGACAACTTCGTCTTGATCAATTTATAGTATCGATGGACTTATACGTTGTTTCTCTGCCTGGTATTTCGTTTGGGATCCTGAAGTTGATGGCATTACCATTGTTTTTTTTGACTGCTAATATAACACATTCACTAAGCCACTGATGATTTTTGTAATTCTGTGCGATATTTGGGAAATCTTTGTGCATCAATCCGCTTACGGTTCCTGTAATTTTACAGAAGCTTGGTGGTAATGTGTGGATTCATTGATTTCTATTTTTCATTACCAATATCTGACAATTGTTTTTTGAAACGTTCAGCGGATGCATCATATTGTAATTCTACACGCATATTAGCTTTCAAAGTCAATTTCTGCACATGTCACCATAAAACTGATGATTTGAGACATGCACTTGATTCATCAGCAGCTGTTGAACGTGGTATAACTGGTAGTGTTTGTCGAAAAACACCAGACAATAAAAAAGGTTCGCCACCAAAGACCTGTTCATTTCCTCTCAATTCTTTTAGTGTACATACAGTGCAGATTTTTCAATGCCTTTTTGTGCGCCATAGTAAATTCGTTCCATTTAATGAGTTGATATGATTAAAGTCCTTCATCAATCATTATTTTTTTTTTTGATATTGCATGTTGGTGTTCAAAGGCAATTTCTTTGCTGAATGCGCTATTTGACCACCATCCAAAAGATTTTCTGTAATTGCAGATGAAGCGATTGCCAACAATATTTTTTCGTGATCCAACGTTTTGGCTTGTGTTTAATTGGATGCATAATTCTGTCTTACGCTATGCGTTGTTCTTGGACCAATTTCGTAAGATTTGTTTGAACGAATATACCCAATTTGTCGACATCAAATTGTTTCTCGTTCCTTATCACGGTCAAAAGGGTTGTTTGCATATCATTGTATCAGACGATGGGGCTTGAGCAGTGAGAGCTCGAACGGTTTCCAAACTTTATCGTCTGTTTCTGAAGCTCGTGATGCCGTTTTTTTTTCGTGCTTGAGGTCTAGATCAACTAAAAGCAAGTCTTTTAGGTCTCATAATTGTTTGACAGCGAAAGAAATCCTTTGTGACGACTATTACAAATTCACTTGATAATTGTTTACAATACCCTTTGATTGTTTGACGTTACCATGGCACGTATCAAACTTAAAAAGACTTAAGTCGCTGCGCACTTAGCGCCATCTGTCATTCAACAACATAAATAATTTCGTTCTATTTGAAATACGAACGACGGACGTCAAAAATATTGAAAAAAATTCGTGATAGGGACATCCTTCACCTAGCGAGATGAAATATACTTAAAAACCTATTCTACTACCTAACAAATATACATTAAAAAAATCATAAAAATCGGTCAAGCCTATATAGAGATAGAGATAATTTTTAGAATAATTGAAATGTTTAAGTTTGCTTACAAATTTATTTCTTGGAAAAAGAAAAAGATCTCGAGATATATAACGACAGTCCTTCAGTATTTAAATTGTAAATAATATATTTTTTAGAATATTTGAAATGTTTTAAGTTTGCTAACAAATATATTTCGTAGAAGAAGAATTAGATCTCGGGACATAATATATTGACAGCCTTGCAGTATTTAAATTGTAAATAATATAATTTTTAGATTAATTAAAAAGTCTACAAATATATTTTGTAGTAAAAAAAATAGACCTCGGGGCATATATCGACTGCCCTGCAGTATTTAAATTGTAAATTATTTAATTTTTGGAAAAATGATTAAGTTTGCTAACAATCATTTTTCGTAGTAGCAGAAATAGACCTCGGGGCATATATTGACAGCCCTGCAGTATTTAAATTGTAAATTATTTAATTTTTGGAATGATGTTTAAGTTTGCTAACAATATTTTTTTGTATAAGTAGAAGATTTTAAAATAAAAGTCTAAATATAGTTCTATAAAATATCCATACCGTCATTAGAATACTCCTAATGAATGTAAGAAATAAAAAAGATTTTCAAGGCAGGATGCAAAATATAACCATACCTCCAATAATCAAATCAATGACACTGATCAAAATCTGTCAAATCAGCTCCAAAAAATCTTTGCCCAGCCCTATAATTATAGCTTCAAAAAATCGAGAAACTTAAAAACTTAAAAAGTGAATTTTTGAAATAATGTTTAACTTGCTAACAACCATTTTTCGTATTAGCAAAAATTTCGAAAATTATTTAATTTTTAGAATGTTGTTTGCTAACAACCATTTTTCGTAGTAACAAAAATTTCGTAAATTATTGAATTTTTGGAATAATGTTTAAGTTTGCTAACAACCACTTTTCGTAGTAGCAAAAATTTTGTAAATTATTATATTTTGGAATAATGTTTTAGTTTGCTAACAACCATTTTTCGTAGTAGCAGAAATTTCGTAAATTATTAATTCTTTGGAATAATGTTCAAGTTTGCTAAGAATCATTTTTCATAGTAGCATAAATCGACCTCGGCGCATATATCGACAGCCCTGCAGTTTTTAAATTGTAAATTATTGAATTTTTAGAATAGTGTTAAAGTTTGCTAACAACCATTTTTCATAGTTGCAGAAATTTCGTAAATTATTGAATTTTTGGAATAATGTTTAAGTTTGCTAACAATTATTCTTCGTAGTAGAAGATTTTAAAATAAATGTCTAAATATAGTTCTATAAAATATCCATACCGTCATTAGAATATTCCTAATGCATGTAAGAAATCAAAAAGATTTTCAACGCCGGATGCAAAATAAACCCATACCTTCCAATAATCGAATCAATGACACTGATCAAAATCTGTCAAATCAGCTCCAAAAAATCTTGAAATTGTAAATTATTTAATTTTTGGAATAATGTTTAAGTTTGCTAACAATCATTTTTCCTAGTAGAAGATTTTAAAACAAAAGTCTAAATACAGTTCTATAAAATATCCATACTGTCATTTGAATATTCCTAATGCATGTAAGAAATTAAAAATATTTTCAAGGCCAGGTGCAAAATATAACTATACCTCCAATAATCGAATCAATGACGTCACTGATCAAAATCTGTCAAATCAGCTCCAAAAAATCGTTTCCCAGCCCTATAATTATAGCTTCAAAAATCGAATCAGAATATTCGATTATTTAAAAAACGTTGTAGCGATGCAAACTTTTAAATAAAGTTCTCTCAATATTATTACGATGCTTTAATTCTAAGCCAGGAAATTTGAATTTAAAGACGTTCATTTCAATTGTTTTAAATTGGAACGACGAAGTATTATCAGTCATGGTATAATGCAACCAACGCCACCTAGTAGATTTAATGTAAACAGCATACAACGTCATGTGTCCGCGTTCCATTTGTATTTTTCAAAAAAACAAATTGTATGAGGACATTTATTTTCTTAATAATTTCTTTGCCGTGATATTTTTCCGATGTTTTAATGCTTATTCTGCTATTCTAGGCGGATACGAATTTAATAAAACAAAGATCATTAAAATCCGAGCTGCGATTCTCGAGATATACGTGGTGTAACAAACCCCACTTTCTTTTATATATATAGATGTTGCTAAGGTAAGACAATGATGACTGAACTCCCTTTTTACACGATTTTGAAATAACACGGTGCAAAAAAAAGAGAAAAAATCTAGCGATCATTTAACAATGCATTCAATTCATTTGTAATTTCTTACATCCCTCACATGAACTTGTTATTAAGTAATACTATGCGGAGAGCATTTTATTGCTGCTCTTTTGCCTTATAATCAAATTTCAATGATCAAGGGCTGAAATTCTGATTCTTTTTCAGTGATTATCCTTCCTTTTATGAATTTCTTTTGCTTGATATTTCCATCGCCTTCAAGCTGGTTAGAAAATATTGAAGTAGATGTGGCAGTTTTTTTTTTTTAATGTACTTTATTTCTAATGATTGAAATACAAAACTAAATATTTTGATTTGAACGCAGTTTCGCTGAAACAGGATAAAATAAGGAAAAACTTTATATTATTCATTATTTATTCGAAAATATCAAAAACAAAAACTAATTTTAATCAATCACCAGATTATGTAAAAACTTCATTCCAACATAAAATTAGTATACTACTTCTTACTTTTTGGTAAAAATAAATGTTCGATAAGCGCAAAAACAAGTGTTGAACTTGAGACAGTCTCGTTGCAATGAAATAACGGCTTAAGTTTTTTTTTAAATAAATATTGATAATCTTTGCTCCAGACATAATTTTAATGAAACAAACTACGTATCATACACATACAAATTGAAATAAATGTGGTGAGCTCGCAGCAGTTTTTAAGCTACGGCTTGCTTAATCTACCAAAATAAATTAGATATTGAACATTTAGATATTTCAACTAAAATTAAATTATAATCTTTTATATGGCCAAGAAATTGATCTTAATGGAATATATAAATATATGGATTAATTGTAAGCAACGAGGTAAAAAGCTATATTTTTCGTAAATAAATTTATAAAATATGTTAATATTAGCGAATTATTATTTCTTTCATTCTGCTGATTTTCTTAATTTGTGCTAGATTTTATTTTATAAAAAAAAAAAAAGGTTCTCATATTTCTATTTGTTTATTAAACACACTTATTAGTAAAAAAGTATGTATTCATTATCAAATGATATTTATTATGCAAATCAAAACACAAAAAGAACACTATTTTTATATCAATTATGAAAAATTATGCCGCGCTTTTTTTAATTGGCCCACGCAGCCTTAGAATTTTTCTCGCAGCTTATTACCTGTTGTCTTAGATAAAGCAATGGTGAGGACACTCTTTTATTAACCGCTGAAGGCTTTGGCGCAAAGAATACTTGCACCCTTTCGACTAATGATTTTTTTTAAATTTTTACTACTTCAATCGTTGAATCAGCATTATCTTCATACAGACATATTGGCATAAATATCATGATTGAAAGATTCGAGCATTAATGAAGTAGTACGTTTGATGTAGTATTAAAAGTAAATATCTTCATTTATGCCTAGATCAGAACAAGGTAAGTATTCTTGACAAGTAGTTGCCTCTTTTTATTTGCACTGTCTTACAACTTTACCAACTGCATGCTTTTTTAATTAAATCCACAAAAAGCAATACACGTTATTTACAAAAAACAGTATTCCTAAATATTAAATATTAACATAATAAATTCAATTTTTTTCCTCAAGGAAACAAAATTATTACAAGCCGATTTGAATACATGTCGCAAAACAAGTAATAAAACTAAGAATTGCATTTTATACAATGATAAATTATTTGAAATAGATACAGTCGTGTCAGTGGCACAGTGGTTAACGCCGTTGGCTTCCGTGGCGGATCTATCGGGTTCGAGTCCCAGTACGAACAGCATTTTTCAATCGTTTTCTGTTCGAAGGCATGGGTGTTTGCAATGTCTTAGAATTCCTCTTATCCTTCTTATTAGTAACTGCGTCCTCTCATGTCCTCTCATTCTACCCCTACAATTCAATTCGAAAAAAAAGGATGAGTGACTGAGTAACAAACAGTTTTAGTCTCAAAGACTTATGTTGAGCAACCTCCATTTGGAAGCCTTATGTTTCACTTTGGGAGTGGACATAGATTTAAAAAAATATATATACATTTAAAAAATAGTTTTAAAAGTAATAATGGTCAAAATATACATACAATTACTACTAAAATCAATTGTGTACATTAACAATATTCAAATACTCAAAATTTGTTGCTAAAATAGTCCACCTATCCAGGTTATGCATTGAGCAACAGAGCAGCCCTTTCAAATGGTGTCCCATAAGATCGACACGGAGAAAATTGCTTAATAAAGGATAACAAATATTTTGAGTATTTTTCAGTTGCATAAGTAAACAGGAATTGTGAGTTCTTGCTCTGAGGTCTTAAGAATTGTATACTCGATCCTGCACAAGTCTTAAATTATAGATATGTTATAATGGGTGCGGCGATCTTTGCGCCCAGGGCTCTAGGGCGTGGACAATTTATTATTTTTATATATACATATCGAATGTGGAAGGGGAAAAGGATGTAACCCACTGTTTTTTCAAAACAGCTTTTTTTCGATAATCACAACGTATACAACTTGATACACGTTCTATCAAAAAGATGTAAGCTAAAAATGCCAAATTAGTACTTTCGATGGTTTCGGCGGTAACTTTGTGGAAGTTCATTTTAATAGAAAATTTTAATTAACTTTGATTATTCCACGTATTGTGTTACTAACTGTGACACGTGTTTCGCCTCTTTCAGAGGCACCTTCAGACTTACTATCGCAATTTATAATCCCCTCTTTGCTTCCCTTAAAAAGGAAAAATCCCAATCTGATTGATTACAACTCATTAGTATCATTAGTATCATTATCTGTTTGTTTTATTTCGATTCTACACCCCCCTCTTTGCTCCTCTTAAAAGGAAAAAAACCCAAACCAAACCAAATCCATTTTGTAATTTTATAATTTTAAAATGTTAGAATCAATCTTGCTTCATTACTTAAGCAAACTTTGCGATAGTAAGTCTGGAGATGCCTCTGAAAGAGGCGAAACACGTGTCACAGTTAGTAACACAATACGTGGAATAATCAAAGTTAATTTAAATTTTCTATTGCCAAATTAGTATCTAAATTTACCTTTTAAGTTTGAAAAATAAGGGTCTGTAAAAATTGCGATAAAAAAAAGACTTTTTTTTAAAAAATATTTGACTTATATTTAATTAAGTCAATTAAAACCCAGTTCATAAGTCTCCTTGTACTTCAAGGTAGTGTATATTTCACAATTTGCCTTTGATCCAAAATCACCAACAAACGTTTTTTGTCTCTCGTGTAACATTTTTTATGTGTGGATTATGTATTTTTTTCCTTTCCACAGTCGATATATTAATTTATTTTATGCTTGAAATGTGCTACATTTTATTTTTTACATGAAAAAATAACGAAAAAAAACTGCTCACAAAATTAAATAAAAACACAAAGTATTATAAAATACATTATAAAAAAACATAAGATTTTTTTTGATTAAAATAAAGCATACATTAGTATAAACAGTTTAAAACATACATATATAATATATATAAATACAAATTTTTATTTCAATATAATTAGCGATTATTTTTAAAAAATCCAATTTACTGACATCATTGTAAGCTGGAATTATCGCTTTCAATATTTTATTTAATCTGGCGTATTTTGATTTTGAGAAATTAGGACACCTGAAGCCAGATTTATATATTTGGATTATCAACTGGTGGATTTGGTATGGTCTTGCTCCATGTGAAACTGCTCGCACAATTTCTATATATTGTAGGATACACATGGTTACAAGTTTGTTGAAAAGCACGGTGCCACGTTTCCACTGAATTTTTGGTTCGAGGAAGGGGGGAAGCCACTCTACTTGTCATATTCCAATTTGTATTGAAAATTTTGAGTTTTTACAAAACAATATTATTTTGCGCGCTACTGTCGGCGCGTTTAAGTCCCACGCGCTGAAGTCAAGGTTGTACTGCGCGCTATTTTCCCTCGCCCAAAGGTCTGTGAGCCATTATAATGGCAACGCTTGTGAATTTTCATTTTACTTGTTTAGATATTGAAGATAACGAAAAGATAATGGCTTTGTTCTCCCAGTTATGTAAATAAATATATTTAACTTTTTACCATATCCGCTTCCAATGTGGAGTATATGGACTCCTAATCGAGTTTATCTCAACAGAAGTGTTTCTACGAAAACTGATTGTTACTCAATTGCTCTCTTTTTCTAAAGTGAGTAGGAATAAAGGATAGGGCTATGACAGGACTAGTGGTTAGCTAATCGCTCATGATACGCCCTGTTCATTGAATAAGATGGGTGGGAGGGGGGAATTCAATACATCACATACATCCATGCCATCGAACAGAAATTCATAAACCGATTGAAAAATCAATTTATAAAACTGTCCGTACTGGAATTCGAGCCCGTGAGATCCGTGACCGAAGCCAACGACGTTGGTCACTCGACCACACAGGCGACAAATAAATAAGTTAAATATAAATTCGTTATTATTTTTTTCTAAAGAATATATATTGTTTTATTCATCAGAGTGGCTAAAAATGTATTCATTTTTTTACCACACAATTATTGGTTTTCTGGCGAATACTTTAAAATTTTATTTTTTTATGCTTTCGGTTTACTAAAAAAAAATCACCAGAGATAATTTTTAACATTAACGACGGCAGATATGAGAATAAGCAGCTTTAAATAATAATGGTAAACTTTTAAGCACGAAGAAATTTAAAATTTACACATCTGAAAACAGCAAACTTCTTCCTACAGAAATCCTGGAAAATCATAATATCTCTAATGAATATTTCGACGTAATTTAAATAATTTATTTATCTTTAAAGTGAAATGCGTATTTAGATATAAGCATTTAAAATATGTATATGTTTTCTTAATGACCCTGTGTCTAAATAAGTAAATGTTTTTGTGGAAATTTAATATAATTACGTGCCTTGAATAAAACACCATAATATTACCGTTTAGAACTATTGCGTATTTGCAAATCACTGAGCATTAGAATTATAATTTTTCGAAAAATCTAAAAAGGCTTTCGTTTTACACTTTTCAATCATCACCAAAACATTAATGTATGAATGTGTAAATAAGGAACATGCTTAAAATATTAAATTATTATAAATGTGAACTTTTACGTAAAGATCCATTAAAAATAATCTGCATTGAATTGTCTTATGTTGACAAATCTGAGTAAAGGAAACAAATCGAATTACTTGACAAAATCTTGTTTATTGCAGTTTAATAAGTTTAATATATACAATACAGTGAACTCCCTGTTTACACGATTTCGAAATAACACGGTGCAAAAAAAAAAGAGAAAAAATATCGAACATTCATTTAACAATGTGTAGCAGTAATTTGGAATTTCCTACATCTCTCGCATGTACTTACTACTCAGTACTATGTGCAGAGAGGTATGAGGGGTATGTTACTAAGGAACTCACAAAAAAAACATTTACAGCGATCGATAACGATTTTTTGTTTAAATCAAGTAATCCCGAAAATTTGTACAGACATATTACTCTAGATATCTCAAGTGGTGAAAGCGACGTCGTAACGAATGTGAGTAATAGGGTTCGTCTATTGTCTCATAGTGATAAGTAAATATTTTTTAAATAAAATTAAGATACAATAATAAATTTAAATTAGTAATAATAAATTTTATTTTTTGATATCCTGAATTGATTTTATACAAGGAAACCTATCCACCATTTTTTTTATGTTACTATATTTTTTATAAGTTTTATGTTGTAATACCAACAAGCAGGGAGCCAGTGTCTTGCTTAAATAATATTCTTTTATTTTTTTTAATTAATTGATTCATCTCGATTTAAAATAGAATTATATACTTTTGAAAGTCTTATTAAACAGCAACAAAACGAAATATATCAATTCATCACATATTCAGTAATATTAATCTATATTTTTTATGATTGCTTACAATATTAGGAAAAAAAGTTTTTTGTTAAGGTTAATCAATTTATTTTAAATATATGAAGTCATTGCATACGCACGCACCACTTGCTCCTTGTTTATTTTTCACGGTAAGCTATTGGTGAAATAAAACAATATTGAATGTATTAATCAACTGGGATATTTTTAAAATTTTATTAAGCTAGATTATATAAGTTTGATAAATGTTTGTAAATAAATCCCTTATCATTTCTCTTATTAATGATGTTGTTATACATATATATATCTACCCTTTACTTTTTTATTTATGTCGGTTCATAATGTGAAGCATATGCACTTCTAATGAAGTTTTTATCAACAGAAGTGTTTCCACAAGAATTGTCTGTTACTCAGTTGCTCAACCTTTCCTTTTCAAATAGAGTACAGCTCAAAGGATAGTTCTAGGACAGGAAAAGTGGTATACTAATCATTCTTGCTACGATCATTTTTAGAATAGGATCAGGATGGACAGAAATCTATAAATCAATTGAAAATCAATTTTTAACCCTTGTTCAGACTAGGCTTCGAATTGGTGACCACGGTTACCGGAGACAACGACGTTAAGCACTCGACTATGCAACCGTCTTTTACTAACCATCTTAACCCGTGACATGCCATCCTAGAAAATCACGTTTCCTGCCCGCTTTCACTCTTTATTGACAGTATTTAAACCTATTTTAGAATCTTAAAAATAATTTTAAAAATTTATTTATGCTTGCAAATATATTCTAGGTATCATTTTCACCTTCATTTTAATTGTAAATGCTTTAATAAGGGCATAAAATCAGCTAAAATCAAATTCAAATATTTTAAATGCTTGATATTCAAAACTCTGCCTCAAAGCGATGTCTCAAGCATGTTTCATACGTGAAGGTCTAACGATGAATGAAAAAATGTACCTTTTTGGTCATAAACATACCTGCTGAGGTGGATGTAACGACAGCCGTTTACATAAGTTGATTATACAGCTGTTTTAAAGTTCAAAATATTATTTGGACTATCCCAAAAATATTTCATAAGGATTAAGAAATCATATTTATTTATTGCATATTATATTATATTATATAAAGAAAATAGGAAAGATTGCAGAGTGTGTCGATATTTGTTATTGATTTTAATTATATTACAAATTGTTGTTTTTAACATGAATACAATTTACCAATCAGATAAAGTTTTATAGACTGTAAATATTTAGTGAAATATATATACAAGTAAAAAAAAGTATCATTATTGACTTTTAAACTTTTTCCTTACAGGTTATTTGTTTATATAATAATATGTTTACACATCCTAATAATTATTCATGAGTTTTAAATAAAAGATGAGTTCATTGCGTATCTCATCTTAAAATCTAAACTGAATATTTTATATTTAATATCACCGTTTAAAAAGATGATTAACTATAAATAGGTACATACATATATATTTAAATTAAATAAAAGCAACGAACTATTCAATTTATTCACCATATCTTCATGTAATCACAATATGTTGGACTTTATTGAATAGGTTTATATTTGTCTCGTTGCAGTAAGTTTATTAGCATTAGAAAAAATATGTTATGGAAATTAGTCTTCATTAGATGAGAGCATAATAATATAATAAATAGTAATATAAATTTTGATTTATTGCCCTACTTAGCAATGTTTAAAAGTATGCTGTCTTTGAAGATGTCGGCAACTATTTACTGAAGGTGTAATTGTACTTTTCTGCAAACTAATAAAGTTTTATTACCCAGTTTACAACATAAGTCACTAAAATGTTTAACAACAATTTCTGCCTATAATAGCACGTTATTTCATTTAGTTTTTTCTCGCGACAATAAACAAAAATATTTGTTAGAGCTTTTCGATGCACATGTTAGCTAAAAGGGCACACTCGACTTTTGGGCATTTGTATAAGCACAAGGATGAAAAAACTCTATTGAATTACCCACGAAAGTTTTAGATTTTAGGTGTTAGGATTTTTATATCGTCGTCTTTGTTTGACTTAAATGAATATTGGTAGGTCTTCCTCTAATCTATTTGTGATGTCTTTTCTTCTCGCATATTTCAATTCGTATATGTCTATCGCATTTTAGCATTCAAAGATCGATAAATCGTTTAGAGCAATACAATTTCAATGATTTTGTGTAAAAGACGTAATATTTATGAATTTATTTATTTATATTTTGATCTATAACTATTTTTTCTAGGAATACCTAAAATGATAAATAATTATTGACAATATTAAGAGAAATATTGAATGTTTTAATTACTCGACCGGCTATGCCTATACCATGGGCACGGAGGTGTTAACAATTTACACACCTTTTTTCAAATATGAAGGAAAATATTACAACCAATGAAAGCTTTTCACTGTTTTTACTAAGCATTCTAATCTAGTTTACACGACTTACCTAATTGGGTTAATAATATAATCGATAAAATACTTTTATATAGTAAGAGTAATTACAATACGTTACTTTACTTTAAAAAGGTTCTATTTGCACTTTACCATGTTTTGAGATACGAGCGTTTGAATATTTGACTGGTCATATTTTGAAATTGAAAAGAAAAAATGATGAGCAAGTAGAAACATAATTATTTTACTAATTGCAAGCAAAGTTTATTCAATTTAAACCCTATATATCTCTGGAGATAATCAATTCTTAAAGCTGTAATAAGAACCTATTTGCTCTGAAATGACAACAATAATTGAGTATGAAAAGGTTATAACGTCCAGTTGAATTTCCAGTCTACATTCGGTCTGTAGTATGCGTTTGAGAGCTGCTACCTTACGATTAGTTACCGAACGATTGTCTTAGCTGAATGTTGTCGCAACTTCGTTCAAAATATTTAAGTTTTATAATAATATACTGAGTTGTAATACATGTTGTTAAAAAATATATTTTAAAAAGTCCTATTGTTTCTTAGAAGCTTGCAAAATTACTGTATGAACGAAAGTGTGAAGATAGAACTCTTGAATTCTGCTAACTTCTTTATTTAAAAATGTATGACTCTGAAATTAATACATATGTTAGATTGTGGCAAATATGTACAACATTTTCCAATCAAAGGGTTATTTTATGCCAAAATTTCAATTAGAACCTTTTCAAAGTAAGGTAACGAATAGTAGTACTATTGTATAAAAAAACTATTTGCAGTACCATCTAGTATTTAATTTGAAAGGTTTACAGTGAAAATTTATTATGAGATTATTCAAGTTGTCTTTATCTGCTTTGATTATTATATGTAGATGTCAGTAAAAATTATATCGACAACAATAGATTTATATACCTAAATCAATATTTTATTTTTTATAAAGCTTACTCACTGATGCACGTAGATGGCAGTAAGTACTGTCTTTGTTTTAACACATTATTTTGTTTTATTTAGTCACAGTGATTTGGATAAATATCAAAAAAAATAATCACCACTTACGAATACATTACTGTTGACAATAAGAAAGGTGTGCATTTAGGCTTCCAATCCCGGAAACCCGACCAATATGGCGTAACCCCTTAATTCTGGTTCATCTTGGTGAAAATCTTGGGATTTCAAGTTTCGCTATAAAAGGTCTCTGAGTTGTGTAAGAAAAGTGTAAGAAAAAATAGTTCTGGAATCTGTCAATTCGACACTTTTTTCGTTAATGATCTCAAGCAACTGTAGATTATAAAAAGAACTAAAACAAGAAGTCATGGTAAACGATCAATCCTTTTTTGTGACCCCCGGGATCAGCGGTGGGCTGCTAATACGTTAACAAGGGGCTCGCTTAATCTCAAAGCAATGTAAAACTCCTATGCAATCATACGCAATTCTTAAATAAGGAAACGATTGTTACTTAATACACTTATAGTATGCAACAATATGAAATTAGCCATAAACTAAGCAACGAAAATGGATAAAAATGTACTACTGTGTATACTGAAACTGTCGTAGATAATATATACGTCAGAAATTGCAGTTATGTATTAATTTGATCTGAGAATATTGTTTTCTTTTAAATCACCAAGGGGCTCGTCGGCCGTAGTAAAATCTAACAAGGGGCTCGCGCGAGCCCCTCTGAGCCCCCTCCGGCCCACCCCTGCCCGGGATCCCTAAAAGGATCCGGGATTGAGTGCCTTAGTATGCATGCGTGTATTCCTAAAAATAATGCCTATAATTTTTTAAGTGTCGTGCTCGAGTTCAATAAAAAATACAAAAAGCCTTTATTTTTTTTGCCACACAATACATCTCAAATATTCACAAAAAAAATATCAACCGATGTTATTTGTTGATAGTATTTTAAGGAAGATACTTAAAAAAAATTATATTACATTTTTTAAAAACTAGAAATCCTTGAAACTTATCTATGAATATAAAAAAAAATATATTTAAATTTTCCCACCCACGTAAATTATTTTTTTTGCAATGGCCTTCATCACAATAAAAGAAGAGTTTTTATTCAAAAAAGATTTGTATTACTTGCTTATTTAATCGAATAAAGTAAAACACACAATTTTACTGATTCCACATTTTATTAATAAAAACACAATATTCCTTTGTACTTTATTCCACTTTATTTAAAAGGTCAGGACCGGTTTCGCTCATTGCGAGCATTGTCAACTGATACGAAAAATATATAAACAGTGCTATTTATACACAAATAAATTGAAATAAAAAGGTGTAAACAACAATGCTCGCAATGAGCGAATCCAGTACTGACCGTTTAAATAAAGTGGAATAAAGTACAAAGGAATATTGCGTTTTTATTAATTAAATGCTTTTCCACCGAGTATTGACAGTGAACACCCTAAAAGTGATCAATTCCACATGTATTTAAAAGCATTTTGACTGGTTGCGCACACAATACATCTACTCTTCTTTTCTAGAGTAGATCTATTGTGTACCTTTACTATGACACTATATATAGATAAGTAAATGCACGTTTAGACATAGTTGTGATGAGGGCGTTAAGCCGAAAAAGCTATCAACAATAAAAAAAAATGTAGAGCTAAAATACGTTGCTATTTTTTCACCGTGTTATATATAATGCTTATTCACTAAAATTTTACAATATAAAATAATATACACTTTGCTTATACAAAGGCTTCTGTGTTTTTTCTCACATATCGTTATCAACAGTTCAGTTAACAGCAAATGGTTAACTTTAATAATAATAAAGACACTAAACTCTTCATTATGAGAGCTTTCTTGAGAACTACAATTATTAATCCTGAAGCTTTTTTTCAGCTATACAGTGAAACCCCCAGTTACACTACCCAAAATTACGCTCTGCCTCCCACCCCCAATTGAACGTTTGCATTATATTTTCGCTGCTACGAGACGGTCGTCTGTGCGGTGCATACAGTCAAATGTTGGCTAGCGTCTGTGTATTCAACACGTGCCAGGCTATACACGCATAGCCGGGTGACTGTCTATGTGTTGGATTTTGGCGCGCTTTGCATTTCATTACTTAGTAATTCAAAATTTCGCAAAACTATGGGAAATTATAGTTCTGCATTTTTCACGGAAAAAACAAAATCCCTAATTTTGTATGAAATTCACTCCCCCAATTACACTACCCCAAATTACACGGTCTCTACTTTAGTGTAAATGTGGGCTATACTGTATTTGGAATTGTTTCCTTTTTTATAGTATATTTTTTATAGAACCCCGAAATCCCAGATTATTATTAAAGCGATCACGGGATTAAGGGATTGTCATTTTTTTCGGGATCCCAGATTGTTGAACAGTGTAGTTTCCAACTTTTGGGTCCACAAACACTGCTTGATACTTGAACTTTTCTTTTCTCAAAATGAAAATATTGTCTCCCGCTGTGGTCTAGTTGCTTAGAGCTTGCTATACTGACCAGGTCGGTCTGGGTTTGTTTCCCGGTAAATTCATTGTCATATTTGATTTTAATACCTAAAACTTGGGTGTTTGTGATGTCAATTTACCTCGAGTTTATCTCAAGTGAGTTGGAGTCAACACCATGAAAATTAAAATAAAACAATCATGGAAACAGCCCGTAATAGTATTCGAACCCGTGAACACAACCCGCAACTGAATACAACGATGTTTTGACACTCGATCACATCATTATTGTTCTGAATTACTGGCATAATATTTTAACATTAATTATTTGGACAACTTCAAATGAAATTCAATAGTTTTCTTGAATTCAAATTTTGACAATTAAAAATTTACACAGTAAACGCGGTAAGCTTAAGCCAAGATGTTGAAGGATTTTTAGGAC
Source organism: Himalopsyche tibetana (assembly GCA_030503985.1). Classification (NCBI taxonomy): domain Eukaryota; kingdom Metazoa; phylum Arthropoda; class Insecta; order Trichoptera; family Rhyacophilidae; genus Himalopsyche; species Himalopsyche tibetana. The sequence continues at coordinate 730,938 of JAPJYX010000015.1, forward strand.
TATAAATTATTGTATTGACAGTTTACAATATATTTTTTTTAAATTAAAAAAAACATCTTTTTAGAATTGATTATTATATTCCTCTCAATGTAAACTGGTTTTATCTTCACCTGTTTGTATAGTATTTTATGACATTTCAGAGAACAAGTTTCATCAATATTGCCTATCATTCTATGTTACAACCACACATGTTTTTATAATCATGCCCACTTCTAATGTAGAGCATAATGGAGATATCTCAATATAACTTATTTTTATAAGAACTGTTTGTTGCTTAGTTGCTAAACCTTTTTTTTCAAATATAGTAGGGATAGAAGTATATGACTAGGACAAGATTGGAGGTAAGCTTATCGTTCAGTTTTATTGGAATTCAATACATCACATACATCCATGTCTTCTGACAGAAATATGTCAATTTATATAAATCGTTTTTTATAAATTAAACATACATATATTTGTAAGAGTAACACAGAGTTCCAAGATTTTTTTGGTTAGTTTTTTAACTACTAGCCGTTTCCCGGCAATCGTTGCAATGCCACTCAAAGAAAGACGGTGTTTGTGTTTTAATTGTGTTTATTGAAGTGTATGTCTTCTTTTTCTGTCTGTTTGACGTTTGTCTATGGTACGAGACACGCGCCACTTACTGTAGTTTAATTGTATTGCGCCTATAACCTTCACGCAAGTTACATGAACGGTATGGCAGACATATAAACACTGATTTTTATAAACAAAACCTACTGTAAGCTAATTTTAATATGCCTATAAACTTTGCGCAAGTGCAAGCAAAATTTTTGTCAACGTTTTATTCCAATTGGATGAGCGGTGTGGCAACGCATAAAATACGAAAAAAACAATCACACTTCATGCACGGAACGCCAAAATGTAGACCACACGATTTGAAATATTCCATTTTTAATACAAACAATCGAACGTCAAATTAGAATTCAGTCAGTCGACGGCTTACCGTTGAATTACATGAACGGTAGACATACAAACATTGATTTCTATATACAATACCTACCGTAAGTTCATTTTTATATGCTTGTAACCTTCCTAGAAATGCAAGCAAATAGTTTGTCGAAGTTCTATTGCAATCGAATCAGCGTCTTGGCAGCCCATAGAGTAAGAACAAACAAACATTAATTTTTATTTGTCAGATTTATTATAACTAAAATACAAATTTAAATACATTTCAATAAAATAAACAGCACTGCAGAGTTATTCATTTATTTATATTCATTAAAATATCGTTAACCTCCACTTCCGCCGTGGTCATTAAAACTATAACTGCTTTGTACAGCATTACCGCTGTATTCGTTCTTGAACGTTGGGTATCGTATAAAAGGTAATGGGTGTTGCCAGTTAATCGTATGGAGACGAGGAAGTGTCAAGGCAGGGAGCGTGTAGGCAGGAAGCGTGTAGGAAGGACGTGTGTAGGCAGGAATCGTGAAGGCAGGACGCGTGTATGAAGGAATCGTCAAGGAAGGAATCTTAAAGGAAGGAAGCGTCAGGGTAGGAAACGCCGGGCGAGGTAGCGCCAAGTGAGAATGCACCAGGCGAGGAATCCCCGAGATTATTTGCCTCTTAGCATTGAGTAAATCTATGAGCCTTGGCAAATAACTTCTGATAATGCCATTGTAACGGAACTCTGCTGTTTCCAGGTCATCATTGTCGTCAACTAAAACAAAAACAATTGTTAAAAACCATGAATAGGGGATGAACACTACGTAACAGCGTTGAACACTGCTGTGCTGTTTCGTAGAATATCATGTTGGGTATATTTTTAATTATACTTAAATTTGGTTAATTATACTTAAATTTGGTAAACTATTGATGTTAATAAAATAATTAGACGTGTGAAAAACGCAAGTTTTGAAGGATATAACAATTATTTTTAGTAACTAGGTCTAGGTTAACCAGGGTCATTGGAGATGGCATAAATTTCATAAGAAAGATCCGAATGTTGAAAAAAAAAGAGTATTTATATTATATATATGTACTATGTAAACTATTAAACTCTACACTATTTTTTATTTTATATTGATCTAGTAAAATAGTACGATTTCTGTATATTAAAAAAAGCCACTGATGTAAAAATACTCCATCGAGTAAATAAAAAAAGTTTAAAAAATAATAGTAGCATTTTATTTCACTTTGTTAAAAATTTCACAAACCAGTCACCACTTAAAATTTATAAATCTTTGATGATTTTTTAATTATAATATGTTAGAGGTGTTTTAATTTTAATTATCGAGTCACTTATACTGTAATTTGTAAATTCTTTTAAATGTCAATTGTTGTTCACATCTTTTTATTTCAATTTATTTTTGTAAAAATAGCACTGTTTATATATTTTTCTAATCATTTGACAGTGTTCGCGGTGAGCAAAACCGGTAATGACCTTTTAAATAAAGTGAAATTAAGTACAAAGTAATATTGTGTTTTTATCTTTATATTATATTGTTAACGGTCAAAAAAATCGTCTATCGGTATATTCAGACATTCAAATTCACGATTTAATTCTAGATTTCAACTAGCAAATGGTTTACTGCAGATAAATCTACAGAGAGGTTATCTTCACAATTTATGATGCAAACAATGTCGGGACCCAAGACAGCACTAAAAAAAGAAGATAAATAAAATAGCTCTAATACGGTTCAGTAAAATCATAAATCATTATATACAAAGATCAGTGGCGGCCTGTCAATATGGCATTGGATCAATGCACCCTGTACATATATATAATTATAAAATAAAATAAAATGTTCTAAAATATGTATTATATACAATAAATACATGACGAATTTATAAATGAGTGAATAGTTTAAATGTCATGTTTGAATATTATTTCATGAAATATAACCGCTCCTGCATAAACGAGGGATGCATTGATCCAATGCCACATTGACCGGCCACCACTGACAAAGATATAAATATTTTTTGGCAGATATTCAATGTGGATCCTCTTTTGCCCTATTCAAGATTCCATCACAATTAATTATAAAATCGAAACTGGTTTTTTCAAACATTATTGATACAAGTAAATTTTTGTATTTCCGTTTGTAATAACAACTTAACTGGTTTCAGTTTTATGTAAAAACTATTTAAATTATTTTGGTATCTGCCACATCAAAATATTTATTGATTATATCTGACATAACTTAAAAGACAAATACTCCATCTATATGAAAATTTTCAATCATGGCGTAATAGCTATCGTCTATTTTTCATAATAATTCTTCTATGACTATTTTTTACCATATGAAATACAATAACGTCGATTGAAAATAATTTTACTTTAAATAATCTTTAGATAATAATTTGATAATAATAATAATAATGATTCATTGATGATTTAATAATAGATTTTAAATGAAATATCAAACCTACCGGGATCTCCACTTCTATACCCTATATAAATATAATCATAAAACCTTTGCCGACAAACAAATAAATATAATTCTTGAAACTACTAACTACTCAAATCTGTGGGCATTCCCAATGAGCTTATCCTTTTCGCCAGCAATGGCTTTAAACTCAATGATACATTTATTTCTTATATAAACGCGAAGCTTTCATTTACTAAGCGTCAGTTCAAGTTCATCCGTGCACTTGAACGCCTGAAGATGCCGAAAGGAGAAAACCCGGGTCGTTAGTGACAAAATCTGTGAGAATGTACATAGTTTGAACGATTCAAATTTAATATTGAAATTCCACCAAGTACCTTCAGTCGAAATCTTAAATTTAAATAATCTATTTTCATTTTGAGTTCTATTTTGTTTAATAAAATACCAATGTTTTCAGTAATTAGCATTACTTGGGAAACATTGATCTAGCCAGCAGGGGGCAACCAATACTTTAACAAAGAGCTCGCTTAATCTCAAAGCAATTTTAGGTGTTCTGGGGAACGAGTGAATTTTTTTATCACTCTTATGCAATTATATGCAATACTTCGATTATAATTAATACAATCGATTGTCACTAAATACGCTAATAATATGTAATAATATCCAATTTAAATGGCTAAAAATGTACTACTGTGAATACTGAAGCTATCGTAGACTTTTACATTTGATCTGAGAATACAATTTTCTCTTAAACTAACAAGGGGCTCGCTGGCCTTAGTAAAATTTAAAATCGAGTCCCTTTCGAGCCCCCTCCAGCCCACACCTGGATCTAGCTTCATTAGCTATAAGAAATTAATAAAATATTTTGATAAATTTTGTTCACAATAAATCACCTTTTTCACTCAAAAATTAATGATAATTACATTTAATATTTTCACTGTCAACGCTTGGTGGAAAAGCATTAAATTAAAAAAATAAAACAACTTTTTGTAGTAGTTACACTTGTGTTTAATTGAATCAAGACCGCTACCGAAGTATTTTTAACTGATCAGTTGAAAATCATTGAATACTTTCATTAGTTGAAAATAATCGTTTTGAATGAAACCGGTCCTGGATATTTTAAATAAATGTGGTACCAATACAAAAAAGTGTTTTATTTTTTTAATATAATACTTTACCACCAAGTATTGACAGTGTTTACATGAACTTTGAATAATTCTTGAGTCATTTTTATTAATTGAGATTCATTTTCAACATAACACATTTTAGTAGTTTGTGATGGGAGAAACTGGATCTGATATATTAAATAAATGAAGCATTAATGCAGACGAGTGTTTTATTCTTTAAATACTTGATAATTTTTAGTGCTGCTAAAATTTACCATTTACCTCTAATAAATAAATATATATATATATATCGACTGTGGAAAGGAAAAAGGACGTTACCCACACATAGTAAATTTTACAGGACGCACACAAATCGTATTTTGATGATTTTGGGTCATATGCAAATTATAAAATATACACAACTTGAAAGTGCACAAAGGCTTCTAAACTGGTGTTTAATTGACATAATCTAAAGAAATTAAAGAAATTGTCTAGGAAAAACCTTTTTCAGTATTTTCTCTTGGTTTCAATTTTCACAAGCTCATCTATTTTCAAACTTAAAAGTTAAATTTAGATATTAATTCGGCAATTTGCAGCTTACATCCTTTTGATACAACGTGTATCAATTTTTTATCAATTGATTTGGCATTTACTTGGTAGAACTCCATTTATAACAGATTCAAAATAACAAAGTATTTTAGTTCTACAGTTTTTAATAATTTTATGTTTTGATAGCTATTTCGGCTTGCGCCATCGTCAGAACTATTTCTGACGATGGCGCAAGCCGAAATAGCTATCAACACATAAAATTATTAAAAACTGTAGAACTAAAATACTTTGTTATTTTTAATCTGTTGTATCAATTTTGTTTGATACATTGTGATTATCGCAAAAAAGATGTTTTGGAAAAACTTTGGGTTACGTCTTTTTTCCTTTCCACAGTCGATATTCTAATAATTATGACATCCTTAATAGATAAAGATAAATTATCAATAAAGAAGTGTTGAACATTGAGTCTGAGAAATATTTTCGAAAAACTTTTCCAATCGTGAAAACACTTTTAGTTGTAGAATAATAATCTAAAACTAAATTATAAAGTTATACGTACTTTCGTCATGTTTATGCAAACTTAAATAATACTGTGTGTAATATGTTTTTACTTAAGTTCTACTTTTTTGTTTCCATAAATAATACTAACCAATGCCTCTATGCAGGTAAGTCTTTTTTTATAAATCTCAACAATTCAATTTTCGAGAGGGTAAACAAAACGACAGTTGAACATCTATCTATACACAAATACAACAACTCTTTACAAAAATCACTTACACTTTTTGATCGCGTCTGCATCTAGGAGATCATCTTCTTCGGCTGAAAATGTCAACACTGATAGTCCGAGGACCAGGAACACGAGTGGAATCAGCTAAAAAGATGCAATGTATTGTATTAGTAAAAAAAAATCATCGCTCTAGGACCTTGATTACATATAATCGATAGAATTTTTCACTGCTTCTTTGATTTATACTATAATATTTAGATTATTTATGATATTTAATTTGAACAATGTACATGGTACTTTTACCTATCATGAAACCTTAAAGTGTTCCAACTCAAAGATAAATAAAAATAATAAATTTGAATCGTTCAAACTATGTACATTCTCACAGATTTTGTCAAGTTCAAGTTCATCCGTGCACTTGAACGCCTGAAGATGCTGAAAGGCGAAACCCGGGTCGTTAGTGACAAAATCTGTGAGAATGAACATAGTTTGAACGATTCAAATTTAATATTGAAATTCCACCAAACACCTTCAGTCGAAATCTTAAATGATAAAAATAATAAAGCTTCACATCATAAAAATTAAATATTAATTTAATTATTCTTTTGTTTAGTAAACTTTTCCTTTGGCTTATCACAACTAAGGCATCCAATCCCGGGATCCCATTCAATTTTCTGATCTCGAAAACCCGGGATTGACATGGCTGCGATCCCGGGATTTCGGGATTGAAAATTTTTGAGCAAATCCCGAAAATTGACACGATATTGGTAAATTGAGGATTTCAAATTCCTCGGTGAGCTAATCCCAATCCCGGAATCCCGAGATTGAAAATTATTCAATCCCGAAATCCCGGGATTGGAAAAAGGCTCCGGGATTGAATACCATAATCACAACATCAAATGTCGTTATATAACTATTCATATAGTTTTATAAAATAATGAGAGAGGAAATATTTTCAAAACCTCAGTTGATTACTATACATCATAGTATGGCATAATTCCAAACATTTTTTTAATAAATTGTAAATTGACAATAAGTAGTGTAATGCCATTTTAATAAAATTTTCCGACATTATTTGTCTTGTAAGCGTATTAAGCGAAAGTGGTACCACCACCTGGTTATAATGTATTCATAAAAAAAATATGTATCTTTAATAATTCGGCGTTAGGAACGTTTACAATTACAGAATCAATTTTGAGTATATTCGTAAACGTTAAAATATTCTGACTGATAATGCTTCTCAAAGAGCCGAAACATTTAGCAAAAGTTGTATCAAAAAAAAATTGAATAAGAAATTTATCAAATGTAATTTTATAATAAAAATAAATAATTAATATTTTTTAATTGGCATGAGAAAGAAGTTGAATCAATTCATTAACAATATCAAGCCGATCGTTTAATTTATTATACATATATTCAATTATTCTATCGTTTTTTTTAAAACAATGTTTTTATTTACTAAAAGTGATTGACAATATAATCGTCTTTTTTTCATTAAACCTTAATAGTATTCAATAAAAACATTATTATCTTAATTTCAATTTTACTCTTCAAGAAAATTCTTTACTATTTGAAAAATAAACATGGAATATTTATGTTTCATTATCAACAAAATATTTTAATTTATTGAAACTATAAAAACACTAACCTTGTTCATTGAAGAGTATCGTTCGACTGGCCGGATTGTAAATTTTTTTCCTCTAATATTTTAGATGTAGAATTGCATTTAAAGACACATTTGTAATTTACAGACGTTTATTCGTTTCAAATGCAAATATCTTTTAAATCTGGTTATTTTTATATCACAAAAAAAATAAAACCTAAACTTTTCCTTGTGTAGAAAGACTTCCTAGTTCAAGATCAGAAATTATTGTTTCTTAAATGTTTCCTTGTATTGATTGCCATCGGGTTATCTATCATAAAACTAAAAGTTTTTTGTTTCGCTCCCAATGTGGAGCATATGGACTCCTAATGAAAATACGTATCTCAACAGAAGTTTTTTCTACGAGAACTGTTTCTTACTCAGTCGCTCAACCTCACTTTTTTCAAAGTAAATAGTAGGGAAAGAAGGATAAGGGTAGAACAGGACTATTGGTTAACTAATCTCTATTGCCACGCCCAGTTATTAAATGATCAGAAGGATAGGAGGAGAGGAAATAACGTGAATTAACATCACAAACACGCAGTCTTCGATCACAACTTTGAATTGAATAATTTTCAAATTCACTGTGATCTTACCGGGAATCGAACCCAGACCTGCGTGATTGGTAGAGCAAGCTCTAACCAACCGGGCCACAGCAGGTGACTGATTAAATTAAGATTATTAAATATTTGTGAAAATCAGGGCTGTGGAGTCGTATAAAAAAAAGACGACTCCGACTTAAAATATTGTTTTCAACCATTTCACTTTAAGTTATATATATGAGATCATCTTTAGTCAGCCAAGAATGCAGTGGCAACACTATGGACTATTGTGGTTTAAATACACAACATTATTTTATTTTATTTTAATTCGTAAGATTTTTCCGACAGACAAAACTCTCAACTCCACGACTTCCGACTGCGAGCCCACAGGTGAAAATATGTTCATTTTAACTATTATTTAACTTAATTAAAATGTGCAGTAATGTTTTGAAAATAAATTTAAATTTAAAAATAAATAAATTCAGTTCAGTTTCAATCTATCTTTCTTTCGTACATCATTTTTTTCGCATTAAGGGTGAAACGTTTTATAGTGGCATCTATTAATAACAAAAAAAAAATACACTACTTTTTTGCAAATATTCGTGTAATTGATAAAACCAAGTTTAATATAAATTTAAGAACTTCCCAGTCGATATAAGATTTCTTTGTTATCCTATCCCACTTAAGTGTTACTGTATAAAATGGGAGCCAGTGGCGTGCTTAAACAACAACTTCTTACTGTATCACGATAATCTGATAAATTCAAATTAATTTACTTGATTTGAAATTTAGTGAACAATTGTTAAATTTCGGAGAAGAGAGATTCTCCCGTACAAGAAAACTTTGCACACCAATCATTATACATATATGTATGTTCATATTGAACATTTAGGTATAAAAAAAATACCATAAGTTTGACTTATGAATTGCTTAAATAAAAAAAATACTAGAATATATATATTGTTACTATCTAAAAAATAAACACATCCCTTCTAGCAATCTCTGAACGTCTCTATAAATTGCTCTTTGATGAAAAATATTAGAATGCATGGTTGTTGCCCTTGACAACGGCTGTTTGCAAATTGTTAGTTTGGGAGTCTTTTTGTTGTTTTCTTTTATAATTTTCGGTATCAACCACAACAACAACGAATGCATTTCATAAATAAAATAGCACTAAAATATTAAAAGGTGACATTGCCAGTGTTCTTCTAGCTGTTTAATTAGTTTTTCAATATACAATATTGTTTAATAAACACCAGTGGCGGTTCTAGGTACTGGGCTAGGTGGGCTAAGCCCGACCTGCATTTTTCACCCAAAACTTTAGATGGCTGAATAAAAATGAACAGCAATTCGGCCGCTGAACAAAATAAATACATTTATAAGCGTAACTAACCTTTCCCAAATGAATATAATATCTTTGTTTAAATTTTCCTCTGTCAATATAAGACAATGCAATATAGACACCTACAATAATATTCTCGATTGTTTTGTATTACAATTTTAAGCTGAGCCGGCATAAAAAAACAATAACCCTATAAATAATTCATAGAGAACATTCAACGTTACGTCAGTCTGGCAACACCTATGTACATGTCATTTGTCAGGGGCTAACGTTTTCCAGCCCGCAACCATAGACAATATTTCTTTACACTGGAAAGCAATCTAGCACGATTCGATTTTGTTTGTATTTGTATGTGCGGAAACGTCATCAAACTCACAGGACTGTGTTTCAAATTTACTGGCTTCTGTCATTCATTGTAGGCTAAAAACGATTTAGTCCATGGCCCATACACAAATACTAATACACAAATACCAAATCGATGTATTGTATAAAAGTGACAGCTCTGTATTGCTTTTTGTACTTGTTATTTCACTTTGAAAGACAAATTTAAGGTTATTATTTTATTATTTCTTACTTACATTAGCATTGATTTTATTATATAGTAATTTATGTTTTGCAGTAGTGTCGTATCATTTGTTAATTTGCTTGTAGATCAATGTATAAGATGAAGTGGAAGCATGCAAAATTTCGTAAATAGTATACAATGCTATGCTTTTCTCTAGCCCACCCAAGATTTCAGGTCAGGAACCGCCACTGATAAACACTGAAATAATTGATGTAAAGAGAGCTTTTGTAGGTACTGAAGAATCGCCTTACCTAATTTAAACTATAATATATTTTCAATGAGAAACTATCATATAAGTATGATTACTTATTTCTTTATCCATGTCCGCTCCCAATGTGGAGCATATGGCTTCCTAATGGAGTTATCTCAACAGTAGTTTTTTTCTACGAAAACTGTTTGTTACTCAGTCGCTCAACCTCACTTTTTTCGTAGGGAAAGAAGGATTAAGCTAGAACAGGATTAATGGTTGACTAATCGCTTCATCCAGTTATTAATGGATCAGAAGGACGGGAGGAGAGGAAATAACGTGGATTTACATCACAAACACCTATTCTTCGATCGCAACTCTGAATTGAACAATTCTCAAATTCACTGTGATCTGACCGGCAATCGAACCCAGACCTGCGTGATCGGTATAGCAAGCTCTAGCCAACTGGGCTACAGCAGGCGACTGATGATCATTATATTTTTTTTACTTAATATCGGGAATATTAATTTGTTTTTACTTCATTATAATTAAATTAAAAATCAATGCAGTAAATTCTAAACACGGTACACATCCTCGTATCTAAATATCCGGGAAATACGCTATGTAGGCAATAAAAATAAAATGATTCACGTGATGTTTTTGAAATAGAAATGACAATGGTTTTTTTTTTCAAACGGTCCACACATTATGTAGTAATATGTCAAGAATACTCGTTTACACTTGTTTCATTACATCATTACGTCATAAAGCAATGAAAAATTATTTAAAAAAATAACATATCACAAGTATAGTTCGCTATTCTCTTTTTTTCGTGACCGGTATTTCGGTATTGAAAAACACCATAAATACCGGTGAACCTGGTTTGGGTAATACTGGAAATGCAATTCTTAATTAGTGCACATTGTAGCAGAGATTATTAATACTGAGAAAAGGTTTTTAACAATACCTTGATATCCAAAGAATAAAACAATCGTGTGTACATACATACTAATTTCACTTGTATTTAATATTAGCAAGTAACCGGCATGCCTTGCAATGCCACTTGAAGAAAAAAAGTTTCTGTTTTAATTGTGTTTATTGGAATGATTTTGAATTTGAAAATTCCTGGAAGACCTAAAAAAAATATGTCCCACGCTGATAACTTTGGAAAGTCCGTAAATTTTTGGGCTTTAGAAATTGGCATGAATTTTTTTCGACCAAAGATTCTCTAGTCCAGAGTTTCCTTAACATTTTCTGGAATGGAACACTTCGCATGTCCGGAAAATATAACGGAACACTTAGCTGAATTTTTAAGATTTTTTTAACTGTGTTGCAGCGTATACAACCATTTCAATTTTTTTCGGAACACCTACTCCGGCTCCGCGGAACACCAGTGTTCCACGGAACATAGATTGGGAAACCTTGCAGTCTAGTCCAGGGTTTCCCAAACTTATTCTGAGATGGAACACTTCGCAACTCTGGAAATTTCAATGGAACACTTAGCTTAATTTTTGGGATGGGTAATTCGTAATAGTTTTTTTATTATTAAAATATCACATACAAATTAGAGTTAATACATGTCTTAGGAAGGTATACTAGTGTAGAAATTTAAAAAAAAGATTCTTTCTATTTTATATTTTTCTATTAGCTTAGACATTTGAGAGTATAAAATTTTAATTATTTACCGAGTTACAGCGATTTTGGTGACGCAGCAACTAAGCTGGTCCGACCGGAACAAATCGAAACTCAAAACTTTAAACGCGTTTTTCTCGAAACTACTTTTTTCAAGCTGGCGTGCATAATATCTAGAGTTCTACCAAACCGATTTATTTGAAATTTTGCGTCAACTCTCTCTATACGTCCTTCTATTGCGCGTAGCAGATTGAATTTGAAAATGTTTTTTTTTTCAAAGGGTTTTTTTTATTTCTCCGAGGTACGGGTGGCAGCGACATTTTTACTAATTAAGAATCCGCTAAATTTTTGGTTGAAATCATGTACGCCAGGAAAACCCTTTTTTGGACCCCTCCCATTACCAGCCGATAACTTTTCGAGTTTTGAATCTATTTATTTTTTAAAATTTGTTACGAATGTTAAAAAATGAATGGTAAAAATTTTCTTTGTTTATTTTTTACAAAGCTCGAAAAAACACCATAAATTGATTTACACCTGTTAGCAAACCTCATTGATCATTTACTTTTGCCTAAATCTCTTTTTTAATAATTGCATTTTCACAGTTTTTTACGCTATGGCATATTTTTTCATGGAAATAGTAATAGTTTCAAGCCTGCATAGCAGAAAGTTGACATTTGCTTTAAAAATGCTTTACACCGTGGCCGTTCTAGAATTGATTGTATGCTTACTGAGATTTGATGTCTTAGAAAAGATTGCAGAAAAAAATTCCCGAAATAAAGTCTTATAGAATTTTCAATCAATTTTAGATCGTACAACCATTGTTTATTTGTTATTTGGTAATACTATTTATCTAATGAAATATGCTTAACCATTTTTTCTTGTTTTGTACTGTAATACGTTTGGAAATCTATTTCGGTCCACTTCAATATTTATTTTGAAGAGTCAAAGAAAACTCGTACAACGTACTGTTGGCCTTTAATGACTAATGATTTTGGGTGTGATAAAATAATCCTTCACTCTCGGCGATAGAAATTTGGCATAATTTTTGTTGCCGTATTCAATTTATATTCAAAACCTCTTTTACCTAGGTATTCGACATCATAACATATGTGGAGATAGACCATCACTCGCTTTTCAATATGAAGTAGAAAATGTTTAAATGTGTTGCAGCGTATAAAACCATTCCAATTTTTTTAGAAAATCCACATTGGCCCGCGGAACACTTACTCTGGCTCCGCGGAACACTGGTGTTCCGCGGAACATAGATTGGGAAACCGTGCTCTAGTCAATGTTTACTGCAGCCTTATGTCGAATCAGAAAAATGAATGTGGCCTTTGGAGAAGAAAAGGTTCCCCCCCCCTACATTAGACTGTGGACGTAAAAGATGTTTTCATTGATTTCCGTATCCAATTCTTAGCATATTCTTTTAGCGGTCGGCTTTAAAATTCCATCGAGCGAAATTTTATCAGTCATCTATATACAAATGATAAAAAAAAAATCGCTAACAGATTCATCTGTCAGATATATAGATTTATTTATCGTAAAGTGCTCATAATATAGAATAAAAAATCAATTGATTTGTGTACAACAATTAAATTATATTTTGAAATATTTTAGAAGAAATAAAAAACAGTGTTTTTAGTGGTAAAAGTTATAATAAATTGGGTCTTCTTTCTTCAAAAAAATTATTGGCTGTAATCAAAAGATGCATAACTTTGCTCCCCTACGCTGTAAGAGGCATCATTTGCTGTACTGGATCTACTGTATTCCGCAACCCCTCCGTACTGTGCGTACCCCCCGTCGCCAGTGATAATCGAATCCCCCACGTTAGTCTCGTAGACTGAATCTCCAACGTAACTTGTTTCTCCTGTGTAACTAGCTTCTTCTGCATTTACGGTGTCACCCTGATAAGGGTAGTAACCATCATCTCTTGTAGTGGCTTCGCTTGGAAGTCCTGCATCACTTTCGTCTTGTTTTACAGGGGTTGCATTGTTGTCCATTTTCTCTACAGCGGGTGATGGGGTACTGGGCGTTTCTGGAAAAGTATAATGAATTTTTTTCATATTCTGGATTATCGATGAATTAACATTTAGCGCGAACTTCGTTCATATTTTTTTTCAAAGTAATTGCAATATATGTTTTATTTATCTTGGATAACTTTACTGTCTTTGAGTGAATTTTGTGTAACTGTCACCTGATGTACTAAACTTTTAATGTGTGAATAGTAAAAATCGTTGTTTGGCTTGCTTTGATACGAAGTAAAGTTTCTTTTTATTCAGGTATTTATTTTTCTATTTTATAGGTGGTTGAAAAGGATGTTGACCAGAAAATTGATGCTTCAAGAATGACCCTCAAAAACAATATAATATATTGAAAACGCAACCTTTTGGCACAAATTCCACGCGGTTGCATTAGATCCACTCTCAGGATAAATATGAAGTAAGACAGTAAAATTTAACTCTTCAAGTTTAATGCGGCCATATATCAAGAAACAAAAATGGTCCCAGAGCATGTATTGGAACACAAAATTCACGTGTTAACGACGTACCGTGGAACATTTCACGTGACCCTAGATAGGTTCCCATGTTCACGCTCTGGGATCGAACGCAAACGGGGAACTCGGGGAACATGCATGCGTGCGCAGCTATAGACGAACTGTCAAAGCATATTTCATCATGACTTCATACCAAAATTATAATGTATTGTGGGAGACATTTAATTATAAATATAAAACTACTTGCGAGAATATATACGTAGGCAGCACTCGTATACATCAACTCATTGGGCGTCATTTTAGAGATCTTTGAAATGTATCCCTATGTGAAAACTGTCAAAATAGACACCATATACAATAATAAGTTATATTGGAATTATCTACGGTATAAGCATAAGTTGTCATCTTGTATGATAAAATAATTGTATTTTCATTGTACAGAGCTTACAAACATTAGTAACTAATATTACTCGCATTGCTTGCATTCAATAAAATAAAATAACGTTCGTTCAAACACAACACTGACATGAATGACAACATAACCTCAACTGGTGACGTTTTTGTGACCCCTCGTCTGTTCAAGAACATGTTCTGGAACATAGTTCCTGAGACATTACGTAGACGTGAAGGGGACATGTCCCGGGAACTTTGTTCCTGAGTGTATGGGCCCTATAAATATTACAACACGAACATTTTCTCATAAAAATTGAACATCCATTTTCAATATTCATTAGGAGTTTTTCATTATCGCAGGCAAACATTTTATTTAACATAAATTCATTTATCTCACCCGTGGGCTCTGTTATTAAATGAAATTAATGTCGTAGAGCATTGACCACTCGATGACAGAAGCAATATTATGTCGATAATAATTAGGCCTAAAATGCTTTTAAAACGTCAAATGATTACCATCAATCATAATACGATGTTTTCCCAAAATAATAATTCTACATTTTTATGCGAATTTTAAATTGGCTCATAAAAACCTTTTATTGGGTTTTTCCTTTCAGTGCAATAAATATGGAAACGCTAATGTGTTAAATTATACGAATTGAAAAACCAATTGCCATGATTATAAAATAATCAATTGAAAATAATAGTGTTTTTTTATACTTCAATATAAGTTTTATAAAATATATTTGAATTATTTGACAAATTATTGATTGTTCTTTAGAAAAAATGTCCTTTATCTGGAATAAAAAAAAATGGTTTATAAAACTTGTATTTCCAAAATTTTTGGTTAAAAAAATAATTAACTGATAAACGATGAAACATTTTTTGTCTACACCAGGGATTTCAAGATAAAGGGCATACAAAGTTATGTCATTTGAATTTGTCATAACTTCATATATTAAATATACAATTTAAAAAAAACTCTGAATTATTTAATTTGATGGCTGTCACAGACTGTGATGTCTCGTCAAATTTTTCGTACTCAAAACGCCATATACGAGTTATCTCGTAAATGACTAATTAAATTAACTAGCTGTAAGCCCGTTGCCCAGCAACGTGAGATTTTTGTTGCATTGTGTTTAATTTAATTTAATTTTATTCTATTTTATTTAATTTTATTTTATTTTATATTATTTAATTTTATTTAATTTAATTTAATTTAATTTTATTTTATTTTATTTTATTTTATTTTATTTTATTTTATTTTATTTTATTTAATTTAATTTAATTTTATTTTATTTTATTTAATTTAATTTAATTTAATTTAATTTAATTTAATTTAATTTAATTTAATTTAATTTAATTTAATTTAATTTAATTTAATTTAATTTTATTTTATTTTATTTTATTTTATTTTATTTTATTTTATTTTATTTTATTTTATTTTATTTTATTTTATTTTATTTATTTTATTTTTATAGTTAGCAGAAATTTCGTAAATTATTTAATATTTGGAATAATGTTCAAGTTTGCTAACAATCATTTTTCAAAGTACCATAAATCGACCTCGGCGCATATATCGACAGCCCTGCAGTTTTTTAATTGTAAATAATGTTATTTTTAGACTAATTGAAATGTTTAAATTTGCTAACAAACATATTTCGTAGAAAAAGAAATAGATTTCGGGACATATATCAACACCCCTGCAGTATTTAATTGGAAATAATATAATTTTTAGAATAATTAAAATGTTTAAGTTTGCTAACAAATATATTTCGTAGAAGAAGAAATAGATCTCGGGACATATATCAACACCCCTGCACTATTTAATTGGAAATAATATAATTTTTAGAATAATTGAAATGTTTAAGTTTGCTAACAAACATATTTCGTAGAAGAAGAAATAGATTACGGGACATATATCAACACCCCTGCACTATTTAATTGGAAATAATATAATTTTTATAATAATCGAAATGTTTAAGTTTGCTAACAAACATATTTCGTAGAAGAAGAAATAGATCTCGGGACATATATCAACACCCCTGCACTATTTAATTAGAAATAATATAATTTTTATAATAATCGAAATGTTTAAGTTTGCTAACAAACACATTTCGTAGAAGAAGAAATAGATTACGGGACATATATCGACACCCCTGTAGTATTTTAATTGTAAATAATGTAATTTTTAGAATAATTGAAATGTTAAATTTTCTAACAAACATATTTCGTAGAAGAAGAAATAGATTTCGGGACATATATCAACACCCCTGCACTATTTAATTGGAAATAATATAATTTTTAGAATAATTGAAATGTTTAAGTTTGCTAACAAACATATTTCGTAGAAGAAGAAATAGATTTCGGGACATATATCAACACCCCTGCACTATTTAATTGGAAATAATATAATTTTTATAATAATCGAAATGTTTAAGTTTGCTAACAAACTTATTTCGTAGAAGAAGAAATAGATCTCGGGACATATATCAACACCCCTGCACTATTTAATTAGAAATAATATAATTTTTATAATAATCGAAATGTTTAAGTTTGCTAACAAACACATTTCGTAGAAGAAGAAATAGATTACGGGACATATATCGACACCCCTGTAGTATTTTAATTGTAAATAATGTAATTTTTAGAATAATTGAAATGTTAAATTTTCTAACAAACATATTTCGTAGAAGAAGAAATAGATTTCGGGACATATATCAACACCCCTGCACTATTTAATTGGAAATAATATAATTTTTAGAATAATTGAAATGTTTAAGTTTGCTAACAAACATATTTCGTAGAAGAAGAAATAGATTTCGGGACATATATCAACACCCCTGCACTATTTAATTGGAAATAATATAATTTTTAGAATAATTGAAATGTTTAAGTTTGCTAACAAACATATTTCGTAGAAGAAGAAATAGATTACGGGACATATATCGACACCCCTGTAGTATTTTAATTGTAAATAATGTAATTTTTAGAATAATTGAAATGTTAAATTTTCTAACAAACATATTTCGTAGAAGAAGAAATAGATTTCGGGACATATATCAACACCCCTGCACTATTTAATTGGAAATAATATAATTTTTAGAATAATTGAAATGTTTAAGTTTGCTAACAAACATATTTCGTAGAAGAAGAAATAGATTTCGGGACATAAATCAACACCCCTGCACTATTTAATTGGAAATAATATAATTTTTATAATAATCGAAATGTTTAAGTTTGCTAACAAACATATTTCGTAGAAGAAGAAATAGATTACGGGACATATATCGACACCCCTGTAGTATTTTAATTGTAAATAATGTTATTTTTAGACTAATTGAAATGTTTAAATTTGCTCACAAACATATTTCGTAGAAGAAGAAATAGATTTCGGGACATATATCAACACCCCTGCAGTATTTAATTGGAAATAATATAATTTTTAGAATAATTAAAATGTTTAAGTTTGCTAACAAACATATTTCGTAGAAGAAGAAATAGATCTCGGGACATATATCAACACCCCTGCACTATTTAATTGGAAATAATATAATTTTTAGAATAATTGAAATGTTTAAGTTTGCTAACAAACATATTTCGTAGAAGAAGAAATAGATTACGGGACATATATCAACACCCCTGCACTATTTAATTGGAAATAATATAATTTTTATAATAATCGAAATGTTTAAGTTTGCTAACAAACATATTTCGTAGAAGAAGAAATAGATCTCGGGACATATATCAACACCCCTGCACTATTTAATTAGAAATAATATAATTTTTATAATAATCGAAATGTTTAAGTTTGCTAACAAACACATTTCGTAGAAGAAGAAATAGATTACGGGACATATATCGACACCCCTGTAGTATTTTAATTGTAAATAATGTAATTTTTAGAATAATTGAAATGTTAAATTTTCTAACAAACATATTTCGTAGAAGAAGAAATAGATTTCGGGACATATATCAACACCCCTGCACTATTTAATTGGAAATAATATAATTTTTAGAATAATTGAAATGTTTAAGTTTGCTAACAAACATATTTCGTAGAAGAAGAAATAGATTTCGGGACATATATCAACACCCCTGCACTATTTAATTGGAAATAATATAATTTTTAGAATAATTGAAATGTTTAAGTTTGCTAACAAACATATTTCGTAGAAGAAGAAATAGATTACGGGACATATATCGACACCCCTGTAGTATTTTAATTGTAAATAATGTTATTTTTAGACTAATTGAAATGTTTAAATTTGCTCACAAACATATTTCGTAGAAGAAGAAATAGATTTCGGGACATATATCAACACCCCTGCAGTATTTAATTGGAAATAATATAATTTTTAGAATAATTAAAATGTTTAAGTTTGCTAACAAACATATTTCGTAGAAGAAGAAATAGATCTCGGGACATATATCAACACCCCTGCACTATTTAATTGGAAATAATATAATTTTTAGAATAATTGAAATGTTTAAGTTTGCTAACAAACATATTTCGTAGAAGAAGAAATAGATTACGGGACATATATCAACACCCCTGCACTATTTAATTGGAAATAATATAATTTTTATAATAATCGAAATGTTTAAGTTTGCTAACAAACATATTTCGTAGAAGAAGAAATAGATCTCGGGACATATATCAACACCCCTGCACTATTTAATTAAAAATAATATAATTTTTATAATAATCGAAATGTTTAAGTTTGCTAACAAACACATTTCGTAGAAGAAGAAATAGATTACGGGACATATATCGACACCCCTGTAGTATTTTAATTGTAAATAATGTAATTTTTAGAATAATTGAAATGTTAAATTTTCTAACAAACATATTTCGTAGAAGAAGAAATAGATTTCGGGACATATATCAACACCCCTGCACTATTTAATTGGAAATAATATAATTTTTAGAATAATTGAAATGTTTAAGTTTGCTAACAAACATATTTCGTAGAAGAATAAATAGATTTCGGGACATAAATCAACACCCCTGCACTATTTAATTGGAAATAATATAATTTTTATAATAATCGAAATGTTTAAGTTTGCTAACAAACATATTTCGTAGAAGAAGAAATAGATTACGGGACATATATCGACACCCCTGTAGTATTTTAATTGTAAATAATGTTATTTTTAGACTAATTGAAATGTTTAAATTTGCTCACAAACATATTTCGTAAAAGAAGAAATAGATTTCGGGACATATATCAACACCCCTGCACTATTTAATTGGAAATAATATATTTTTTAGAATAATTGAAATATTTAAGTTGGCTAACAAATATATTTCGTAGAAGAAGAAATAGATCACGGGACATATATCGACACCCCTGCACTATTTAATTGTAAATAATGTATTTTTTAGAATAATTGAAATGTTTAAGTTTGCTAACAACCATTTTTCGTAGTAGCAGAAATTTCGTAAATTATTGAATTTTTGGAATAATGTTCAAATTTGCTAACAACCATTTTTCGTAGGAGCAGAAATTTCGTAAATTATTTAATATTTGGAATAATGTTCAACTTTGCTAACAACCATTTTTTGTAGTATATATATTTTATCAAACTAATTTTCAAATACGCTCGAGGACATCAGTACGCACACATTTGTGAAAAGTAAAAAGTTAAAAGTAAAAAGTAAAAAGTGAAAAGTGAAAACTTATTTTATCGGCTATTAATATATAGATAATTACAAATAATAGTCGGCGTGCTAGATTAAGACGTACTTATTTCTACGGCAGTCAAAAGGTTAAAAAAAAATATTTTAAATATCGGACGCACTAATGTAGAGTTTGGAAATCAATAATATTCAAAACACTAAAAAAACGTTTTTTCTCATTTTTGTATTTATTCTACATGTTTCATTAATTTTCATGACTGGTTTCACATTGTAAACTAACACAAATTTACATATTATGCGTAGTATATTTTTAATTGTTTTAATAGTACTCGGCTACGGCATTCAGCAAGTATTTATTCACTTACCGTAAATAAGTAACCATTCCATGAACTGTTGAAATTCTTCATCGCTCATAGTTGAAGATGATTTAACAGTGAGCAAAACTTTCATGAGAAGTAAGGCGATCGTCAACTGAAAACAACAAATCAACGTGGTTCCATTTAATTTTAAGTTAAATAAATAAATAAGAGACATTTTATTAAAACATTAATTAGCCATTAATAAGTGCCGCAATTTGAATTTAAAACTTTCAAAAAAAGCTCAATACGATGTGAAAGACCTTCAGAATAAATGCTTATGGTATGTTATTATCATCTTAGAATAAAATATTGCTTAAATATTTTTTTAATTAAAAGTATAAATTTGTACATATTTCATCCACAGTACCAATACCGTTTCGCGATGAACGTTAGAATTTTCAATTGTAAAGGTGATTGAAATCAATTTTAACGGACCCAACTAATCTTCGTAAAATACAGCAAACGCTTAATTAGTTTGGTGACATCTAATATATAAAAATTAATGCTTTTTTGTTCGTACTTTATGCGCTGCCATACCGCTAATCCGATTGCAATAAAACTTTAACAAACTTTTTCCTTGCACTTAGGCATAGTAAAATTAACTTACAGTAGGTCTTATATATAAAAATCAATGTGTGTATGCCTGCCATACTGTTCATGCAACTTGCGCGAAGGTTATAGGCGTAGTACAATTATATTACAGTAGGTGGCGCATGCGTCTTACCATAGACAATCGGCAGCAAATGTCAAACTTCAAATATCAAACAGACAGAAAAAGAAAACATGCACTTCAATAAACACACTTCAAACACTTTCTTTCGTTGAGTAGCATTACAACGCTTGCCAGTTTATGCAACTTGCAAATTAGTTTATAATAAAACACATAGTAACCAATGCGTATAAGAAAACGGACAGATTACATATTAAAACAGTTAAACTTTACGCTGTTAATAATGATTTACAATTTCGAATGATGCATATATTGAGTGCCACTGATATTTAATTAAGGAAACCAACTTACATTGTATGTTAAATTCAAAAAGATACTCAAAAAATGAAGCCAAATTATGTGCACCGGTTGCCAATACTAACTGTATGAAAATTTTCCGACTAATTTGGTTTACCCACATTCAATTGGCGTATTAAATTGAATTTGCTTTAATTACGATGTTTTAGAAATACCTTATTGAACACATGCAATGAAAAAATGGTAAATTACCGTTACACGGTGTAATTGTTGAATGGTCTGAAAGGAAAATCAATAGATTTGACAAAATTATGAATTTATGGAATTCACGAGCAAAATATTTTTACTCGTTTTGGTTGAGTGATGAATAAATATACTACTTTAAACTATGTACATTTCTTTTCAAAATAATAACTATTAACGAAATACAATTCTTTTGGAAAACTATGAATATGGGAGTGTCATATTTAAAAAAAAATCAACTTATCTTATTGTAAAGATTTGTCATGAATAACTTTTGACTTTTTAAAATATTCGCTTTGATCAAAAAATTATACGCAAGCGTTTGGAAAAAGGGCGTGATCAGGCCATTATATGTTCGACAGTCGAAAAAATGGGTGTCAACGATTTCTTTACTGCGGCCTTATGTTTAATCAGATAAATGAATGTAGCCTTTTGAAATAAAAAAGGTTCCCCACCCCTTGTACAGAGTATAGACCGGTAGTTGGCAAAGTGTGGTCTGCGAACCACTGGTGGTCCGCAGAGAAATCTAGCATTATTTTTTGAACTTGGTGCATTTTTAAACGCAATTGATTTTAATATGTAATATTTAACACAAATGTCCAGTACGCTGGATTAAAATTGTGAATTTAGTGGTCCGTGAGCCAAAAAAGTTTGCCGACCGCTGGTATAGACTACTGATTAGGTTTATCTCAACAGAACTGCTGGTAACTAAGTAGCCAAAACTCTCTTTTTTTTATTAGAGTAAGTATAAAAAGACAAGGTTAAAAAATTACTATTTATCCTTTTTAGAGTTGAAATAAAATACAAAGGAATATAGTGAATTTTATTAATATCACTATTGGTTCGTTAATCATTCTCACCACATCCTTTTTTTAGGGTCATACGTCTAGGAATGAATTTTAGACGCCAAAGCTACTTAAGTTTTTGAAAATAAACATAATTATTAATATATTACAAAACTATGTATATAAATAAGGTTAAGCGACATAATTGGGAAACTGTGTAAACATGTTGATAGTTTTACATAAAAAATAGTCAATTGATATTATATTAATTAAGGGTTTGTAAAGAAAACTTGTTACTGTGGAAATGCGTGAAAACTGATGATTACTTCACCGATATTACAATTGTCCAATATTCAAAAAGAGTTTCAGAAAAAAAAAAAAAAAATTGCACTGTAGATAAAAAATGGTAGAATAAACATTCAAATATATGTACAATTTAAATTCTGCTAAAAGATTTAGGATGACAATATTATAATATAAGAATATCTTTGCCAAAAATATCTCAATTCAATTTGAATTCGTCGTCACCGTACTGGCAGAAGTAGGTAAGTAACAAAACCGATAAAAATGAGATTTTTGAATATCTATTCTTTGCACTTTATTTAAAAAGTTCAGGACCGATTTCGTTCATAGTGAGCATTTTTAACTGATCAGAAATATAATTTAACAGTGCTATTTATACAAAAACAATTTTTTTAAAAAAAAGTGTAATCAACCATTGGTATTGTAAAGAATTTATAAATTACAGTAGAAATTCTGAATAAGTGACTCTTAACTAACACAAATTAAAAAAGTTAACATCTCTAACATGTAATTAAAAAGATAATCAAAGAGTAATACAGTTAAAGTGGTGCTTAATAGTAATTTCAAACACAATTATAACTTTTTAAAATTATATTTCGTATCAGTTGACAATGCTTGCCATGAGTGAAACTGGTCCTGTTCTTGATACATAAAAAGTAAAAATAATTGCAAAGGAATAATATGTTTTTCTTTAGAAAAAGTAGGACTAAGACAGGGATACGCCCTGTTATTATAGGGATGGGAAAGATTTCAAGGATTGTTTAAACATCACAAACATCCATACATTTGATAAGAAATCAATGAAATAATACTCTTCTACTGATACTTGAACCTGTAAGAACCGCTACGGAAGCCAACGATGTTAACCAATACACCACGGATAAGTACAAAAGATTGTTTTGTTATTTTTTCATAGGTTATTATTACTATAAATGCAGATTTATTTATCTAATTTTGATATGATAGTTATCTATGTAACATTATATATCGAGAATATCTCAGTTTTTTTTTGTGTTGGTTTTTATTCAGAACTATCAATTTTTCACTACCAACTTCTGCCAATATAACGACGATGTGGCTACCAGACAATCTGGTTTTGTGTATTGATAAGTTTTTAAATAAATATTGAATGACGAAAAGAACTACAGCGAAGTTTTATCGACGAATAAGAAAAATCATAGATTCACTATATGTACAATAAATATAGTCTAATTAATAAATAATGTTTTATTTAATCGTCTAGATATGGAAAATAATTCACTTATGATGGAATCGAGCACTTTAAATTAATAATTGACATTTTTGGTTTGCTATTTCCTTGACCTTAATCAATCAAATCAATAATTTTGTTATAAAAGATTTTCAACATATTTTGAAGAAAAACAAAAAATGCGTGTATTGGTATAAATTAAAAAAAGTTTTTTTGTTTACAACATCATCATTATTGTAATAATCTCAAAGCATACATAACATCCATTATATTTAGAATCTTTAAGAGAATTGAGTGTTAAAAATAATTCACCCACCTTGTACATAATTTATATTGTAAATAAAAGCACTAAATTTTTTTTTACTACAATTTTGACACGTTATTTTGGTACAACCGTCAGAATACATATGCGTTATTATTTATTCTATTCGGCAAAGCTTATGCTCTTATTTAAATGAATTCAATTTTACAAAAATACTCCCATTGGTATGAATTTGCTCTTCAAATTAGTGTATTGTATGTACCAGTATTACTGTTAATTTATTTCGCTCTCTATGTGGAGCAAATCGTCGATAATTTTTCACGTTTCTAAATTTTTGATAATTTCAAGTTTTTTTATGTAGCGACAATTACATTACACTCATATTCCATTAAATTTTATCCCAAAACATATTTTATTTCATGCTTATTCATATAATACAAAAACGTTGATAAAAAAATAATTTGGCAAACAATATGGTCATGTGCTATGTTTGACATGAAGGAGAAGGTGGCATGGATGGAAACTTCTTTGTTTCTTTCCTAATTAAATTTCTTAACACTTCCCATACGGTGCTAAAAGAATAGTTCCGATTTGTTGATGAGCCTAAAAGAACCAAGTGAAAAAACATGTTATAACACTTACCGCCATTTGATGAACGGTAAATAGCCAGGACGTATATTTTTCACTTGGTTCTTTAGTTCATCATATCCGAAGTATTTTTTAGCACCGCTTAGGAAGTGCCAGGAAAAATCATAAGGAAGGAAGCAAACACGTTTCCAAGTGTTAAGGATGTTAAAGACAAAATAACAATAAAAACAAACAAAAAAACGCGATAAAAAGCAATTGGGAATAGGGTCTTCAATCCCGGGATCCCGTTCAATTTTGCGATCCCGAAATCCCGGGATTAGTATGGTCGCGATTCCGGAATTGAGAATTTTTTAACAAATCCCGAAAATCCATAGCATTTTGGATTTGGAAGAGCAAAAAAAATATATATATTTTGGAGAAAAAGTATAGGGATTTGAAGATTTCAAATTCGTTGGTGGGCTAAAAAAAACTTTTCTAAAAATAAAAACAATATCACGTCGAGTGCCCAATCCTGAGCTTGAAAATCAATCAATCCCGAAATTGGGACTGGGCTCCGGGATTGGATACCCTAATTGAGATAGCGGTAGAATAAAATACATGTATGCATCTCCTGATACATTGTTCTTTTTTAAATAGGTTTGAAGGTTTTGGAAAATTCCCGGCGATATGGCCGCCAGTGAAGGTATCTCAAGAGAAGTTTTTTATACGAGAACTGTTTGTTACTAATTTTCTGAATCTCTGTTTTTCTTGATATGCCCCGATATTTTATGATTAATAAGGGTGGGAGGGGTCTTGTTGACATCACACACACCCATGTCCTTGAGCAGAATTAAATAAAGCGATGGAAAAAAGATTATCGTACTGGGACTCGAGCCCGTGAGATACAGTCGCAATTCAATAATAAAAAAACTGTACACTTCAATTATGTTGAAAATAGTACTTAGTAATCAATGAATGAATGTTAATCGAGTTGTCAAGTTTTGAGTGAATTGACTGTCTGATGATTATGATAATCGTTACATAATCTTAACTAAATCTTTGTTTCATCTTTAAGCAAAAAAAAAAAACTTGTTTTTTTTTATTTATAGGCGCGTGATTATTTTGGCTTTTCCTTATACATGAGAAAAAAAAATGAATAAATTTATATTTTTTATATATTAAAATCAGGATGTGATTTTGACAGTGTTTCTCAAATGAATATTATATTTTTCGACCGATTCTTTTTAACAATAGTGTAAAATAAAGTCTAAAAATGAATTGTCTTACAATGACTACAGTGCAAATCTCATGTTTGTACAATATACCGTTAATATTATTCACGCTTCACGTTAAGGGTGGAAAAGTTAAGGTAATAATAATAATAATTATAACCAAGTATCCTTCGATGACATTTTTTAAATTTATGTTTGAAACTGTGTCTGCTCTAATTGTGGAACATGTGAATTCCTATTGTAGATGGTTTCTCTTCAAGATTGTGTATTTTCAACTGACAAAGAATTAAAATTGATCAACACCACTTTTTTATAAATTACTAGCCGGTTCCCGGCAAGCATTGCAATGCCACTCAAAGAGAGAAAATGTTTGTGTTTTAATTGTGTTTATTGAAGTGCATGTTTTCTGTTTGACATTTGCTTAAGATTGTCTATAGTACGACACACGTGCCATCTACTGTAAGTTAATTGCACTATAAACTTCGCGCAAGTGCAAGCATACGTTGTCAAAATGAACTGTATGGCAGACATACAAACATTGATTTATATATATATATATATAAGACCTACTGTAAGTTACTTTTACTATGCTTATAACCTTCCCGAAAGTGCAAGCAAAAAGTTTACCAAAGTTTTATTGCAATCCGATGAGCGGTGTGGCAACGCATAAAGTACGAACAAACAATATCATTTATCATTTTTATATATTAGATTTTACATACGTTAATCTATTTTGTGTAGGTATTGTAAAAAAACTGTGACTGCTTTCGCTTTGTTTTTCGTTGTCTTTTTACATATATTTTTACAAAACTAAAACTATAAAATTGAAAGTGATTCGGTTATTTTTACATATTTAGATGGCGCGTAAAGTATGCATGTAAAAACAGTTTTCCATTTCAAATGTATGATGCCGAATGCTTGACCGATCAACAGCGTCATCTATTATTTATTTAGATAAATATTAAGTGACTTAATTCCAAACATTTGTGTTATTAATAAAATCTAGAAAAACATCCTAATGATTCTATTCAACTAAAAGTTGACTGTTTAAAACTATCAGGAACACTGGCGTGATCTTATTTTTTTCGATGTTTTTTTTTAAATTATTACAGATGTCGCTGTAGATCTTTTTATTCACCCTGAATCTTTTTCCTAGTTTTTGATACACCTAAATTACTTTGTTTGGGCTCATTAGAGGTGAAATGCACCAATTATCATAGTAAAATTGAAAACTTATATCTTGGACTTTTAAGTACTATCACGTCTTTACTTGGTGCTATGGTGGATTGCATATTTTTATTTAACCGATATAACACTATTGCAATGTGTATTAACTGAGCTTTTACGATACTTTAAGACGTGTAGAATACTACAACACATCTAACTTATTTTTCTTAAATAAAACTTGGCTCACTTCACCTAAAATGGGCCCAATTATCTTTCAGATTGCTCATTATGTATAGTCAAGACTGTGGGCGTATTTCATACTTCTGATCGAATCTTTTGAGAAATTATTCCTCTTAAATAAGCGGATATATTTCGACATATTATGTATGAAATCTACTTAAATTGACTTAAATACAAGATGATTGTGGTCGGCTATGAATCGACTGGTACAGAAATCTTGGTATTTTTTTGTTTTATTACCACTTTACATTCATGATAACTTTATCTAAAATTTGTGATTGCTGAAAAATTCACTAAAATCGTACAATTTTATTTTTACTATAATATTACAATAAATGATTGTAGTGTTGGTAGGTAGAATTGCATTTTATATTAGATACATTATTTGGGCCTACATTAATTTGTTTATTACATTTTTTTTTATCTAGGTTGTTATTCAAACTTGTGACGAAATATATAAGTGCAGCGAAAATGGATAAATAACAAACGACACAACAAATATTTTTATAATATTAATTTTAATATTGGCATTTTAATCGTTTATTTACTAACTAAAGAACACATTTCATTACACGTATTAATAATTAAACATATATTGAATATCAGTATACGTCTTATATTAAAGCATTTATATTCTACAGAATAATGCAAATTTTAAACATTGTTTTTTTTTCTTTTGAAGCCATCTTTTTTCAAAATTTGTCAAATTTATAAAAGATATGTCTATCTTGGAATAACCATATTAGATTGCCGATTATTTTCAGAAGTGAAAACCATGGAGCATTTCTACTACCCATTCAATATCATATGCGTTTAGAATAAATAAAAAAAAACATTGCATTATCAATTCATTTTCATATAGACAGATATGAAAATAAAGGTAAGGATACTTTTGCAGCAACTAAAAGTGCATGAACTAATGATTCATTTTTGTGTTTTTTTAGTGGAACAGTAAACAACTTTTCTCTTTTCAGTTTAAATAATTAAAAAACTGTATCATATTATTATATTTAAAGTTATTATTTTTTAGCCTTCGTGGCTTTCAGAGCTACTGCTGCTGTGGCTTCCGTGATGGTGATGGTGGCCATGTGGCCTGTGGCCTCCGTAACCTCCTCCATAACCTCCTCCATATCCTCCGTAGCCTCCTCCATAACCCCCATATCCTTGTCTTCCATATCCTTGTCCACCATATCCCTGTCCTCCATATCCTCCGTAATTACCGTATCCACCGTATCCTTGGCTTCTAGCGGATTCAGCTGGTGTCAGATCCTGTAATTCGTGATCTGTGTCGGGTTCAACTGAAAATATGAAGCCACGTGTTAATTAAAAATTGACCCAATCACTCTATGTAAAGTAAAGCATGTCGATTTTGTTATCAGTATTAAATATATGTGAAAGATATCTGTAACTTTTTTTTTTAATTTTCAAAGTGGTTATAAGAAAAATAGAAAATTATATGTGCATAGTTTTGTTACATGATATTATATGTATAATTACTTAAGGTCATAAAAAACTACAATTCGTAATCAAATATGCCTAAAAAATTCAATTTTCCTAAGTATTTCAAATGTACGGGCTTTACCTAGTGGTATCACCATTGGTACAACGGTTTTTCAATTCAAAATGAAGAACCCAGATTTCTCAGAAAATTATTAGCATCACAAAAGTATGTCGGTTCCTTATGTTGACTGGTTTGACTCTTTATAGAGTACTGTTAGCCATACATATTAATAAAATTGATTCACCATCATCATAGTAGGAATATAATATAATATGCTGCTTTTGAAACGAAACGAATTTTTTGAATAAAATCAAGCACAATTGAAACGATTGCTACACGTTTTTCAAAGATTCACATTGAAAAATGTTTAAACATCAAATTATTTTGAAAAATAACACCATGACAAAGCTTGAATATATATTTTTTAAAAAACTTACTCGAGTTTAATATCTTTGTCAATCGCTGCACTTCGTCCACTGGGACTGCAGATGAAATCGCCATTACTGCGGCGAATAGAAACAGAAATGCCAAAAACTGAAAAGTAAGTAAAACACAATTTAAATATTATATTTACACCGTACAAAACATAATATTGTCAATAAAGTATTGGAGTAATAATATGTTTATCTTTCATTCACAAGAAACGTCCGCATATCTGTGACAAAGTTGTTCCCAGTACATCTTGAATTGTGTTTATTCAGACACGTGAATATTAATTATGTTTTCCCAAGAGCGTAAGTGAATCTTTAACTTTATTTCAAAGGCTTAAAGTCGATGATAGAACTGACGTTATAATGTACAATACTACACAAACAAAACATGATGTATTATGTTCTCTTCTATGAAAGCATTTATAGCTGAGTAAATGTAGGTTTTTACATAGTTCTAATCAAGGCGAACGCCGAAATAGCTATCAACTAAATACATTGTTATTTTTACTTTATTAAAAAGTAACTTTGTTGTTCTAATAAAAACAATCAAAACAAATAAGTCTTAAGCTATTAAAAACTATGGTTGAACAATAAAAAATAAGTTTACTCTGTTTATTCCAAGCCATTATTAGCCAAGTGTTTTCACAGGGTGCCAACTTCATAGTATAAATTTCTTTTACACAACCTTACGCTTTTTGATCCTTGAATTTTTCTCATGTTACAGTCGATCAAGTACTGCTCTGAGATATTACTTAATAAATTGTGCACGCAACGGATATAATAACCTCATCAAGCTTATTTTGTATTCTTTTATTAGAATTATTAAAATATAAAATGAATTACACTGATTTCATAAATCATCGAATGGAAAAAAGACAGCCTTAGTAATATATCCCTAAAGTTTAAGCTAATAAGGCATGTTTGAAAAGTATTTAAAACAAACCCATGCGTTTTTATCACTAATATAAAAATCTGTAAATTTTCGAACGTACACCATAAAGCCAATTTTATTTCAATGGAATATAAATGTTTATCGTTTTTTAAATGAATGTAATAAAAATTTAGATTCACGAATTATTTTAATAATATATTTTTTATAACTTGTTTGACCTTTATTTTTCCTAATATTTTTTATCATATCAAAAATGTAATTTAAATAATTAAAACATCGGTAAAGTACTACCGTATTATAATTTTTAAAAATTCATACATTTATCGTTTTTAAGCAAATTATTTTAAATGCAAATGTTTTGGTAAATATAATTATTCTGCTAAATATCTTAACTGGAAATTTTTACATTTTGTATTGTAATCCTTATACATAGATATTAAACCAGAAACAATCTCATCTATCATAATATCCTTTTTTACATTACATAGCAATACATTTATAATTTGTAATTCTTTTGTAATTAGTATGTGAATAAAAAAAATGAGTTTCTAATCATGTGCCGACAGGGTTTATGGTCGAAAAAAAATATATATCAATACGTTCTAAATTTACTTCAGTCATTGGTTTTCTTGGTATTATGCTTATTGTTTGAGTTATGAACTGCATTATTTTGACCAAGAGTCTAAAGTTAACTCTTTACATTAATTTTATTAAGTTACTATTATGATGAATAAAATTAAACTCAAAGTTTAAAAAAAAAACTCTAAGAGACTATATTAATCGAAAGTATAGTATTTTTTTTAATATGGGCCCATTAGAGGTGAATTAAGCCAAGTGGTATTTTAGGGAAAAAATATGTTAGATGCGTTGTAATATTCTACACGTCTTAATGTATCGTAAAAGTGAAGTAACCTCCGTTGAAACACATTGCAATAGTGTTATCTCCGTAAAATAAAAATATGCAATCCACCAAAACATCAAGTATAGACGTGATAGTACTTAAAAGACAAAGAAAAAAGTGCTACTATTTTACGAAACATAAGTCCTAAATATATGCATAGAAATATTTAAGTACTGCGGCTCGGGTCTCTAGAATTAAATGTGTGCGGGTTGTAACGTTCTCTCCCTTGAAGGAAAGTTGCCGATAAGTTCCGAGTAGGGTATCCAGTTCCGGTATCTTTTCCAATTCTTAAATCCCGAGATCCCGGAATCCCGGGGTTTCGGTATTAAGAAAATGAAGCACGGATGTCACGCTATTTTTGGTAAATTCTTGGGATTTTAGATTAAAATTCTTGGAAGAGCTAAAAAAAGGTCCCACGCTGTTAATTTGGGCAAATTCGTAAATGCTTGAGATTTTGGATTTGAATTTCTGGGTTTTTGATATTGATATATAATTGTTTCAAAATCGCTGGCCATATTTTTTTTCCGTAAGTAGTACCGAGTGAGTAAATGGCTGCCTTGTACAATAGTTTATACTTTAATAATGGTATAATATCAAATGACGTATCTGATTATATTGAAGATATTGCCAATGTTCAAATACTACAAATAAAAAAAACAAGTTACCCTTGTAATAAATCAGCTTTGTTGTTTTGAAAATAATCAAAATGTTTTCAAAGAATCTTTCAATATAGCAGTATTAATTATAATATCTTGAGCGTATTATTTTTCAAATGTCAAATACAAGGTTGAAAGGTCTTGGTTGTTATTTTTCACATGCTTAGCAACTTCGCAAGGAAAATATTACCTTACTATAACTCAACAGTAAATCTTTTAGAGTATTCTGTTCGTTATTTAATTTGTTTGGTATTATTACTGACACCGGAATCCCGGTGTTTATGATTTTTTTTTAACACCAAAAAAATCGGTAATATTACTGAAAAAATCGTATATTATAATAATTATTTTCGCGATGAATTCAAATATTATAAATCTAATATAAAATAACTTAGATTATTCCACGTATTGTGCTACAAACCCTTTTTCACAAATGCTTGCTTAAGTACGAATGACGACTTCGTACTTAAGCAAGCATTTGTGGAAGTAGTCTGTCGGAGGGCGCCTCTGAAAAAGGCGAAACACGTGTCACAGTTTGTTGCACAATACGTGGAATAATCTAAGTTATTTTATATTTCATATTAAAATGAAATTCCACAAAGTTACCGCTGATTCCATCGAAAGTATTATAAATCTGCTAAAATATTGTATCAGTATTGACAGGTTCCAGAATAGACGAACTTTTCAATGATGTATTATTTTAAGAAACCGTATGTTATTAACGTAAATCACCCACTTATTAATATGACATATTTTTTATGACTATATTATAATAAATTGACCAATTAGAGGTGAAGTAAGCCAAGTGGTATTTTATAAGAAGAAAAGTTAGATGCATTGTAATATTCTACACGTTTTAAAGTATCGTAAAAGTGAAGTAACCTCAGTTGAAACACATTGCAATAGTGTTATATCCGTAAAATAAAAATATACAATCCACCAAAACACTAGGTAAAGACGTGATTGTACTCAAAAGTCTAAGAAAAAGTTTCATCATTTTACTAGTTGGCTCATTTCACATCTCAAAAGCTCAATTATGAAACATTAAAATACCCCAATTTCGTTTTTTTTTACTATTTAAACAAATTCTGTCCTAGATTGCAATGGCTATGTGATAAAATATTTACTAAGATTTACTTTAGAAAATTTAAGAAAATTAGTTTTTTTAATCTATAATATAATGTTGTTGAATGGTTAGAATATTATTCATATTCAAACATAGCCATTATTATAAACTTTCTTAATTTACATTCAATTTCATTTTATGTACTTTTTTTCTAACTCACTCACACAGTAGACAAATTATATGTACAGCATAAAAATATATACAAAGGTTTCTCAAAGTGACGAAACACGTGTCATACACACACGTACACGTACACGTACATACATACACGTGTTAATCACACAACTAGTGAAACAGCATAGTTAATTTTTTGTTTTATTTAAAAAAAAAATACACAAAGTTATCACCGGATGAATCAAAAATAATATCTACAACTCATTTACAATAGTTTAAAAACAGTACCGGTTTTTTTCGAGTCAGTGAATTTTAACTGATAACAAAAAAGTTAACAAATGTATTGATAAAAGATAATGAATATTAAATTACACTTTAACTGGCTAAATTTAATGCTTTAAAAGTGGATATTCAAATATGGAAATTTGTACATTTTTTCTGATATTTTTATAATATTAACTGTCAAACAAAGCATTTTTGTTGTATCGAGCGATTGTTAAAAAAAGTCACTTACCTTATTCATTGTAACAGATAACTTCTAAAATTATTACTACAGAATGCTCTGAAAACAACGATATATCGAGGCGAAGGATTGAATACAAATAACTATGTTGTATGTTTCACTGACTTTTATATTAAAACTGGTTTTTTTTTCTTTTTATTCGGTACGTATATTTAATATAATTACAAAGCACACAAACGTCATTAAAATGTATCCTCGAAATCTTAAACGTCGAAAATTCTAGGAATAAATAAATTTAAAAATGAATAATATATTTAATTTTGTCAGAATTAATCAATAATGTTGTAATATTATTAATTTATAACCTTCGTGTGTAAAAATTTTCGTTAGTAGGCAGTGTTTTCATAAACATGATTTGATGATATTTACATATCTAACATATAAAAATTAATGTTCATTTCACCGCTCATCCGATTGCAATAAAACTTTGACAAACTTTTTGTTTGCACTTCCAGGAAAGTTATAGGCATAGTAAAATTAACTGACAATATGTCTTATATATAAAAATCAATGTTTGTTTGTTTACCATACAGTTCATTTTGACAACGTATGCTTGCACTTGAGCGAAGGTTATAGTAGAATTAACTTACAGTAGGTGGCGCGTGTGTTGTACCATAGACAATCAACATAAAACATCAAACTTCAAACAGACAGAAAAAGAAAACATGCACTTCAATAAACACAATTAAAACACAAACACTTTCTTTCTTTGAGTGGCATTGCAACGCTTGCCGGGAACCGGCTAGTATTTAATAATAAAGCAAAAAGGATTACTAACTGAGATAACTTTTCAAAATATATCAAAACATGCTTGTATACAATAAGTCATTTAACTTGTAAAATTTTATGCTTTTACGCATGTCACGGAAATTACCTGCACATAACGATATGTATAATAAATATGTCCGATTTTATTTTTACTATATTCATGACGGATCTCACTAGTACAAACAGCATTTTTTTCAATCGATTTATCAATTAATGTTCGAAGGCATGGGTGTTTGTGACCAGAGCAGTAGTGGGGAATTAGATCAAAAAAAATGTCAAAAGGTGTCAACGTTTTCTTTACTGCGGCCTTATGTTGAATCAAATAAATTAATGTGGCCTTCAGAAATGAAAAGGCTCCCCACCTCCGGGCTAGAACATTCAATCCCGAACCCCTATTGTGATTCTAGGATTTCGCGATTCACAATTTTTGGGATCCCGGGATTGATCATTCACGTGTATTTCAATTTTTGCTCGCTGAAAGAAAGTGTTCGTGTTTATTGAAATGCATGTTTTCTTTTTCTGTCTGTTTGTTGTTTAACATTTGCTGCCGATTGTTTATGGTACGACACACGCGCCACTTACTGTAAGTTAATTGTACTATAATCTTCGCGCAAGTGCAAGCATACGTTGTCAAAATGAATTGTATGTCAGACATACAAACATTGATTTTTATATATAAGACTTACTGTAAGTAAATTTTACTACGCTTATAATCTTCCCGAAAGTGCAAGCAAAAAGTTTGTCAAAGTTTTATCGTAATCGGATAGTACGGACAAACATTCATTTTTATATATTAGATAAAACCAAAATTTTTATATATTAGATAAAGCCTGTGTGGTCGAGTGGTCAACGTTGTTGGCTTCGGCTACGGAGGGCCCGTGTTCAAATCCCGGTACGGACAGTTTTATAATTTGATTTTTCAATCGATTTATGAATTTCTGTTCAAAGGTATGGATGTATGTGATGTCTTGAATCCCCCCCTCTCACCCATCCTATCCTATGAACAGGGCGTATGGAGAGCGATTAGCTAACAACTAATCCTGTCTTAGCCCTATCCTTCTATCCCTACTCTCTTTGGAAAAAGAGAGGTTGAGCAACTGAGTAACAAGCAGTTCTTGTAGAAACACTTCTGTTGAGATAAACTCCATTAGGAGTCTATATGCTCCACATTGGGAGCGGACATGGTTTAAAAAAAAAAAAAAAGATAAAACCAAAAAAACACATTTAAGTGTAGTTTTTCATACTTATATATTTGTCGGGTCAGTGGTGCAGTGGTCAACGTGACATAACTTGGTAATATTTAAATACAAGCTGAACCGAAAACCGAATTCCGAAAACCGTAACTGAACCGATATAAAAAAAATGCCGAACCGAACGAGAATAATAATGGTTCGGGTCCCTGATTGTATTATTATATTTGCAATATTTTATTTTTTATTAAAACAAATAAATTTTGAGACATCTAGCACCGGATGATAGAATTAATATATTTTTTTCTATAAATTGAAATTTTTCAGTGACATCTGTAAAACTTTCATTAAAAATCTGTTTAAATATATCTATTGCGAAGTAAAAATTACTTTTCGTAGAATCTGTATGAAAGTTAATAAAGGACTGGGCTCCACGGAGTATTTTTATACAGCACTTATTGTCAAAACACTCACATCAATTTTGACTGTCGATCTTCGTTTAGACAACTACAGTTTAATGACTTAAACTAAACAATAGAGTTTTGTTAGATTTCTTCAAGACATATAAAATATTATAAAAATAAAAATAATAAAACATTTTTAGTACTTTTTCCACATAAAATTTATTGTATCACTCTACCATAGACAAAAGGGAGATTGGAGCATGACTTCATCTTCCCAGAATACGATGAAAAGACACTGAGCAATGTTTGAAATGGTATATTAGCATCACCCTGCCATAGACGAAAGGGAGATTGGAGCATGACTGCACCTCCCCAGGATGCGATGTGAAGACACCAAACAATGTTTGAAATGTGATAAATGATTTAATCGATAACATGGTTTTCTGTGACTGAATGACGATCTATTTTGTAAATTACCTTACTCTGTAATAAATTGCTTGTCTTTCTAAATCCATTGTGATACTTATGCCAGTTATATGTGATATTTTATGAATGACATTTGGAAGAATTGATTTTTTTTTTACCATGTCCGCTCCCAATATGGAGCATAATGACTCTTAATGAAGTTTACCTCAACAGAAGAGTTTCTACAATAACTGCTTGTTGCTCAGTTGCTTTACCTCTCTTTTCCGAAGAGAGTAGGAATAGAAGGATTAGGCTAGGACAGGACTAGTGATTAGCTAATCGCCCTCACTACGCCTCGTTCATAGGTTAGGATGGTTGAGTGGGGGGA
Organism: Himalopsyche tibetana; assembly: GCA_030503985.1. Lineage (NCBI taxonomy): Eukaryota > Metazoa > Arthropoda > Insecta > Trichoptera > Rhyacophilidae > Himalopsyche > Himalopsyche tibetana. The sequence goes on from JAPJYX010000015.1 coordinate 767,742, forward strand.
ATTTAAAACACCACATACATCCATGCCTATGAACAGAAATTCATAAATCAATTGAAAGAACAATTTATAAAACTGTCCGTACAAGGATTCGAACCCGTGACCTCCGTAACCTAAGCCAACGACTTTGATCATTCGACCACGCAGGCAACAGTTGAATTAGTAAGGTAATATTATCTTCACATTTTTTTAGGCTCGTATTTTTCTGGCCAAAATTTAAATAACATTGGTCAGAATTTATATAAACATGGTCATAATATATCGTTCAGAATAAATAGTCTTAATTTAAATGAAATTGAAAAAAAACCTAACCTAACCTACTAACCAAAATTTTTATTAAATATTCTGACCGTATAATATTTTTATTCTGACCGTTCATATTTTTATTCTGACCAAAAATTGATTTAAATTCTGACCATTTAATTTGTTTCCTTTTTTTTATAATACAATTTGTACGCTTTCATACAGTGTGAAGAAAAAAAACGCAACGTGATCGATAGTATAACACGTTTAATTCTTTAAAATTGATGTTAACTGAGTTAATACAAAGATAATGATTTACAATACATAAAAAATATATTCATTTATGACATCCATTTTAAGTGTTAAATGGGTACATATATAAAAAAAATAATATATAATTAATAAATTACTGACACGATTAAAACGATTAAATTATTTTCCCCAGCTTCCAGAGAAGCTGCCGTATCCTCCATGTCCTCCGTGTCCACCGTATCCTCCATATCCTGGGAATCCACCAAATCCTCCGCCGTATCCTCCATATCCGCCTCCATATCCACCTCCATATCCACCATATCCGCCTCCATATCCTCCGCCGAAGCCGCCTGGGAATCCAAAGTAACTATGTGCTGCGGTTTTCAAGTCATCTTCTGGCTCCTTTTCAGGCTCGACTAAAAACCAAGATAATGTTTTTAATCAAAATATCTCAGCTTTGTTCGTGTCCTGTCACACGAGACATAAAATATCATATCTCGAGAAGTTTGAGCTTGAATCTAAATGCATCAATGCATGGATAAAAAAATATATGTGTGCTAAAAAGTATTTTCAATGAACCATTTAAACCACTGCCAAAGATCACCATTGGTGTCGAGTTCACGTTTTAAAATGAATAAAATGAGACGTTAAAATGAACCAATCAGGGATCTGTATTTTTCATAGATTAAAAGTATATTTTTCATTTTAAAAAGTCTTACTTTTTATTCGGCATAAATATTTATAGTAATAATTATTACTTTTTTTAAAACTACAAAAGAATAGTGCTCTTATGGTTTTTTTGCGATTTTTTTAAGATGTGAGTTGTGACTGTGATGTACTAATATACATATAATGCTTTTTATTACATTTTGTTTGAGGGATTCGTTTGATTTTTTCGATAGAATCATTTTCTTCGTAAAATAATACAATGGGTCAGTAATTTTATCGTTGTTACCGCAAACTAGTATCTGCTACACGAAGTTACAGTGGTCATATTTGATTTTACAAAATAAATGAAATTTTTTGAATTGAAAATGAAATGAAAGATTTTGATAGTTACTTTTCCTTTTTTATTGCCTTCCAAAATATACAGAGGTTCTTAAACCATAAATATTCTCAAACTATATTTTTATTGAATAAATAAGATCTAGCAAATTTCAAGTCTCGTGTTGCTTAATTTAAATGTCCCGAGAACCGAGATTGGTAAAAAGTGTCGATTTCCCGAGAATTTATTTTCTTGCCTTGTTCCAGAATCCCCAACTTCGAAATAATCAATTTCAGAGTAACTTACAATTAAAATACAACTGATTTGCCAAGACCTGGCTACATGGATGTTTAATGAAGATGTTTTTGATTGATTTTGTCATTACTAAGAAAAATTGAAGACAAGCGTATATGCAAAGATTTTTTGCATATATTTTTTACACATGATGTTAGAAAAGAGTGTAAGTAATAGTGGTTATGATATAAACTTATGTAAGCGACAAAATATAACAGTCATTAGAAATCTTATGGAAATGGCTTGTAGCAGTCAAACTTGTATTTTGCACATCAACTTTCCATAAACAATGTCATTTAGAAAACAGAAGTGACATAATAACTAAATTTAGATGTTTTATTGACAATTCATTATCAATGTCGTACACATAAAAATGACTGACTTATAATTAAGTATTGTTTTGCTATTGCACTATTGTAATGTTACCTTCATTGAGAAGCTTTGTCAGTCGCTTTACTTCAGCACTTGGAGCAGCTGATACCATGAAAAACACTCCCACCAACAAGAACAGGAAAGTCAAAAACTGAAAAGAAAAGAAAATATTTTTTAGTCGATTAATGCAAACATAACCAATTTGTTTTTCCAAGCGTGACATGTTTTTAATTTGCTTTAATGAAGACACTGTAAAACTTTATTATTTAAGTAAATTAACATGTATTTTAATGCATATATTTGTCAATAACCAATATTTTAAGATCTTAAACCAAAATTATCATACTATAAATCAGTGCTTTTTCTTATGTAACGCGGTGGAACGGCGTTCTGACACCTTTTCTCTCCCACTCTTAAATCCTAAAATTAACTAGAGAGTGATTAATTAAAATTAAAATCAAATTAAGTTAGCTTTGCTTAGAACCAAACAAATCTTTTTGTGTATTCTCAATCAAATGCAGTGATCTCACATCGACGTAAATTTTTCATCTGTATAACAATAAAATAACCTAATTTTATTAACCATTATAATACGGTGTTAAATTTGTTTACATCAGCGAAACTTGTTATTCAAAACATAAAAATAAGGAAAAAAATAATTCCGCCGCATCCTGCAAGGTTAATATATAGTTTTGTCTAAGTAGTATTTATGGCACCGGTTCGTCTTGCGCAGGAAATCAGGAAATTCCACAAAAAAATAGTACTTAAAAGTGTCGACATACCTCTTTTTCAATATTAAGACGTGACACGTAAAAATATTTGATAAAATAATAAAAAATAATTTAATTTCCAGTTAATCTCCATGTGGAATGACATTAAATGATTTAAAATGACAAGCATTAAGTTTTTATTGGCAATGTAAGCTTTTAAAGATATTTCACCAGGTTTCGCAACATTTGAACCAGTAAAACTATCAGTTTTGTAAGACTCCTATTTCTTATTTGTTTTTGAGATCACACATATTTAGGCAAATAATTTAGATCCCATTATTCGTTACTTTAGAATTAAATCCATTTTTTTCCAATCCATGCCAACTCTTTCAACAGAAGTTCTTCTACGATATATGTTTGTTACCCAGTTTTTCAACCTTTTTTTCCAAGAGATTAGTAAGGTTATAAAGAATAGGGCAAGACAGAGCTAGTGTTTGGCTAATCATTCTCTCTACACCCCGATATTTTAGGGTTGGAATGGTGGGGGTGGGGATTTTTATACATATGGATGTATAAAAATTTTGAATGAAAACTTTGAATGAAAATCATTTTTTTTAAATGCTGTTCATACTACGATTCGAACCCGTGTTGTCCGGCATGGAAGCCAACAACGTTAACCACAGTGCCATGGACCCAATCATTAATATTAATTTATCATAATAATTCATAAATTATGACAACATATTCAATAGTAAAAATGTTAAAATATTTATAAAACTTATTTTTCATCCATTTTAAGAATTCGGGATATTTCAAATTGCACGCTACCGATTAAATTATAATTAAATTTCCAAGAAATATTATTGAAAAAAAAATTACATTAAGTGGTTAACCAAACCCTGGCGTTCACACAAATACGTCTAAAAAAAGTGTTCCAATTTTGGCGCTTACGCAAATGCGTGTGATAATCGAAGCGCGCCCATATAAACATTTTAAAATCCTTGTTTGATTTTTGGCGTTTACGCAAATACGTGTTTCATACAATTTCACGATATTCAATTTATATAAATTAGCTTTGTGGAATTCGTATATTTTATATAAAAATTCAGGAGGAAAATCTTTAATAAAAAAAAAACTTTGAAGGGTTAAAAAAAAAATAATAAAAATAATATTTATATGCTTCAAATTAAATTTTTGGAACATTTTTGCAAAAATAATTAGCCGGGGAAGTGGTTAAGTAATACGTGTGACAATTAAAGATAAGTGAAAAAGTATAGACTACATAAAAATATAGTTCAAAAAAATAATACACATCTCTGTTGATTACGGCATTTCTAACAGTGACGAATTAAGCAATTTGATGGAATAATATTAAAAACTGAATTTGAAATATTTATATAGGCTACGTATGATATAAGCTTTTTTGAGGCTCCTAAGATTCGAAGACCTCTAATGTTTTTCATTTGTGTACTATTCCGCTGACTGTCTATTAACTGTGAATATTGGATAAGTAACCAGGCAGTTTTCTTTTTCAAAAATTGATTCGTTTCATCTAAATTGCAATAATTAATTACGATACAGTATATAAAAATAACTTAAAATAAAAAAAAATTCACCAAAACTTGTTCCTTAATTAAATAAAGTTCCATTAAAAAGGTAACACGTCAAGAATTAATTGGTTAAACCATTAAAATTGCAAAGAATATTTCAGCAGCATCAGTTTTTTTTTTAAATTTGTAACGGTTTTCAAAATCAAAAATTGTGCTTTAAATTTTGAATGAATTTCTTAAAAAAAAGTAGGTCACTGTTTTATTCCTCGACTCGTGCTTTAACAATTCTTTACAGTTATCTGTCGACGGAATACTATTATAATAATAAATGCGTTAACCGACTGTGACAATTTTATAATTCTAGTTTGTATAAAATCATCACAACTCTGTTTATCTTTATAGATGTCATTGTCTCGGAATATAAGTTCTTTTGGACTATTCCTTTTGTACTTGTATTTACTACATAATATAGTGTTGCGTAATTAATACTTTATCATATATTAATGTATCAAAAACCATTTATAATTAACTCTAGTGAAACCCGTTTTTCTTCTAGCTATCTAAAAACCTTCGATCGACATTTCAATTATGTTCATTTTTGCGGCTAAAAGAAACATATCGAAGGGAACAAAATTTGAGTTACAAATAAAAAAATACGAACAATAGATTTCATGTTCATAACTTATTATCTAGATCAAAATAATCCATTATGTTACACGACAAAAAGCATTGGGACAAAAAAAATCACTGTTTCAATCGATTTACAAAAAATACTAACATAATTATTTGGTGTCTTCTTTTTTAAGTTTCAATCATTGGTATGAATCGTATTTAATTAATAAAAAAATCACAACAAAAAAAAACTAAAATTTTAAAAAATAGTTTTGAGTAAATTGATGTTAAATATTTAGTGTTCAATCACATTCGATTTTTAATTTGTAAAAAATAACTGAAAAAAAGTTTTTGTACTCATTTCACACGTACCAATAAATAACATGACTGGTTTTGCTTATCACAAGTATTACCAACTGATGAAAATACAATTCGATTCACGGTAATAATGAGCATAAAAGAGTGTTTTGTTTTTAAATATAATGACAGTGACACCTTGTAATAGATTAACTGTAAAACACGACAATAAATCCAGAAAAGGGAAACTTTCCCTTAGAAAATGTTATTTGAAACAATTTTTTATTTCTTTACTTTAGGATTATTATAGGAAAATAAGTATCTACCTTATTCATTTTTGATAAATATTCGATGCACGAAATTCAGTTAATTTTATTCACTTTGCTACTAAAACGAGATAAGATACGTTGTTAGTTTTGAGAGTCTTCGCAACGATTAACTGTGTTTTACTTTTAAGCTGCTTTTATAATATGCGAACTGGTTTGTATAATGTTTTCTTTGAAAAAAGTTGACGACAACATTTATTTTGCCTACGTCAGGTTGATATCCGATTTATCGAAGAATTTGCCCAAACCGCAAACCAATGCCATAGCTTGCAAATATATTCTAAGTGATGACAGTTGCACGTCTGGCGAAACCGGATTTATTATCGTTGATTTGTTGACTACTGATTTCAGTATGATTTAAACTTAAAAGCTTTCAACTAGTATTTTAATCACAATTCTACAGAGATACTAAAACAGTGTCACACGTGACTTATTCGAATAATAAAACACTCATTTGTACTAATTTCGTTTTTATTTAATAAGATCAAGAACGGAGAAATCAGAAAATGGAAGTTAGTACAGACGAGTCTTTTCTTTTTTGATTATAATGCTTTTCCACCAAATATTGACAGTGAACACTTTAAAAGTGACACTTGTTATGGTAAAAATATACCTAAATAAATGCGTAAAAATCTAATCGACTGTGGAAATTGGTTTTGTGGCCAAAACTTTAAAACCTTGAACGTAATCTGTCAAACATCATCAATCAATTTATGATTTTTTTCTAACAGATATTACTTCTTATGTCTTCACGAACTTGAACTGAGTCAGTTCAAGTTCATCCGTGCACTTGAACGCCTGAAGATGCCGAAAGGCGACACCCGGATCGTTAGTGACAAAATCTGTGAGAATGTACATGGTTTGAACGATTCAGTGATATTGTATTTCTTATCTGTTGACAATGCTCACTATGAGCGAAACCGGTCCTGATCCAATAAATTTTATGTGGAAAAAGTACTAAAAATGTTTTATTATTTTTATTTATTTCATAAACTAAATGACAAATGGAAAAATAGGTCTGAAAGGACTAATAAGTTGTAATTTCTTCCAATTATTATTGGCTAGCACAAAAAGGTTTACCATAGCGTTTCAAGAGTTTCTTTATACAAATAAGTTATTTTAACAAAAGAGAGGTCGGAAATTTAATTGCCAGTCGAGTTCAAAAGCCTACCGCTGCATACTCTCAAACGACTTAGCATCCGATTAGTAATACAATAATTTAAAAAATGATCCCTTATATTTTCGCATCTAATGTTTATCACATCCTCTTGTATATCTCTTCTTGTAGACTTGTAAAAATTGATTTTCGACTTTAAAGTATCCTTACAAACGACGCATATAAAGAATATTACTAGTGTTATTATTACCCCAATAGTATTTATGGTACGAATACCTGTATACATACTTATATTTTGACAAAAATATTTGGTACTTTATCATTCATCTTCTACTCATTCGAGTATAATCCTTGCATGCTTAAACAATATAACAATATATACAAAAGGCCCTGAAAAGTTTCATTAATTTATAATTAAAAAGTTTTCGACTGTAATATTTTATTTGACATGTCGATTATAAAGCGCGAAAAAAGACACTGTTCGTCATAGATACTGCATTACTTACGTCAGTGATTTACAAACCGCGGCCCGAAATGGCATTTGTTGAGGCCTAAAATAACAAGTAATTCATCATCAATTTTTTTAATGAATATGATAAAAATCTGTTTTTGACATGTGAAAAAATTATGCAGTAGCAACGGTGTATAATGTAAGTCGTAACTGATAGAAAACGCAATGCTATTCTTTATTATTAAATATGATTATATTTTCACGGGTATAGATTTACATCCAAAACTCATCTTTTTAAATTGAGTCGCACCGTCGGTGGTGCAAGTTCAGTCTTTTTTTAGTGTATTGTTTTTAAAACACGCTTTGTTAGTTGCTCAAAACATTGCCCAACCTTTCCTTAGCATCCATCAACAATGGCAACTAGAGTTGATCGATTTGTAGAAAAACGATCAATTGAGATCGAAATATCGGGAAGGCAATCTGCAGAATTTTTACAAATGTCCTTCTTAACCTTCTCTCCGCGTATGACATCTATGCATGTCCTAGCGAACATTCCCTCAGCGCGCGTGACACGTATAGATGTCATGGAAATTTCAAACCCTATAAAAGAGCTATCTATTCTGTTAAAATTATATAACTTGGTTGAAAATATTACTAAATGTATATTTTACTAAATTCAATAGATGGCATTAATCAAAAAAGATTCAATATAAATTGAAATTGTTCCGAGAATTTAATATTATAAGCATGGTATGGTGGTGGCGCAGTGTTCTTGGTAGCGCGTGGCGGTATTTTGCAATATGGTGACGTCACGCCGCAATTATATGAATAATGATTATTGTTGAATTAAACCGAAAATACATATATTGTATTTTATTATTGAAAAAGTTACTTTGGGTGGCAATCAACATATTTGATTTGTTAAAAAAATATGAAAACCTATATTTAAAGTCGAAAACGCCATAGCAAAATCCGCAAAAAATCAGCCGCGTACAGGGCATGCTCGCTAAATTTGGTGACGCGAGCAAAGGGTTAAGAGTTTTTTCCACCCCACGTAAGAAGGCTGTTCTTTGTGAAAGTCTTTTTGGAAGCACCTACATTTTCGAACAAGCTTTTTTCTTGATAAAACAAAACATGTGTCAACACAGAAACACGGTGACACGGTGCATTCATTGCCTTGGTGAAAGAGCACTTTTTTCATTTGGGGTCTTTTTTTCGCAATATTATATGGCGTTGACGCAGCGTATAACGCCATATAATATTCGCTATAGATGGTTCTTTCTTTCTTAGGGTAATCGATGAATAAAATACCGTGGCTATTCGAAATTACGGAAACCAAAACCTTGCCAGCTGACATTCGCTTTTTTGGTCGTTTTGGGAGGCTTTCGCCGGTTACTGGCCACTCAGCTGACTGCCGATTTGACTCTGGATGATGGATCTATGTTACATCCATTGTCACATAGCGCATGAAAAAAAACTTATTTATCAAGATGAAAAGGTTTTTATTTCAATTTGTTTTTGTATAAATAGCATTGTTATATTTTATTTCTTATCAATTGACAATGCTCGCTACGAGCGAATCCGGTCCTGATCTTGATAAATAAAAGTGAAAATTAAGTACAAAATAGCATAGTGTTTTTCCTTAATATATTGTCTTTCCACCAAGTATTGATACTCCCATTATAAATCTCAACACCTTACATAAATATCATGATAATGTATCAAGCAACCAAGTTGACCAACTTCACCATATTGAGGCCAAATTGTATATTTACGGACACCGCCGGTTATCCACCGCGTCACGATCAATATTTCGACCGAAGGCTGCGCTCTTTTACGAGGACTGGTTATTAGCGTGTCACGTAAAACCCCATTTGACTAAAATATTGTTCTCGAAAATATTTGTGATAATTTTATGTTAAATTATTTTTTCCTTCAAAATGCGCCTAAAGGTCAGTGTTTTTTTTTCTTGTTCCGTGTGTAGTGTTATTAATTTTATAGTAGATAAACAGCGACTTGAATAATAAATTACTTTGATGGGAAAAAATCCCAGTCACGTGAGAAACAAGCTGTGGTCCAATGTGGTTCTAATAGTATGCTAGTTATGCTAATTTTGACGATCAGGTTTTTTTTATGTCTATTTCGTGTAACTAGATGAGCAAGCTTATATATTTTTGTAGCATATTATTCAAAAGCTGAAATAATACGTCACATATCAACGCACAAGTAATTTGTGTTTAACAACAGTAGTATTTTAGTTTTCGACGTCTTCTGAAGTACGTCATTGTTTACTATCATAAAAGAAGATTACGCAGAGTTTGAGAGCGATAGTTGTATCTACGAATTCTGTGGCAAAAAAACTAACTGGAAAATGATTTGTAAAATTTATGTGGTTTTTAATTATCATGTCTCCCGATTAATTGTAAAAATTAGTGACAACAAACTAATTCTAAATTTGTGTACATGATTTTTACATTTCAATCATTCTAATAAATATATTGTATGAGAACTTACGAGTAAAGACTTACGCTATAAAATAACATATTTAAGGCAAAAACAAACATCTTTTTTTCTTTTTCACACTTCCAATCCTTTAATTAATTTGTCTTAGCGAGAGCAATTAGTTAATCATTAGTTGTGTCATAACTATATTCTTATATCCTTACTCACTTCGAAAAAACAAAAGGCTTAGCAACTGAGTGACAAGCAGGTCTCGTAAAAAGCTTCTGTTAAGATACATCTATTAGGAAACCATTTGCTCCATATTGGGAGCGGACATGAGTTCGAGAAAATTAATCTTAGTAAAAAGCTTCACAAGAAGTGAGTTCCGGTACTTTTTTTTAAAAAAAAACTCATTAGCAGGGCTGTAGAGTCGTGTAAAAAAAGACGACTCCGACTCCAGCTTTAAAATAATAAACAACTACGACTCCAAAGACATTTTTCAATTATTTCATTTTAACTAATATATATATGTATGTATTCCTTTAGATCATATTTAGTCAGCCAAGCATGCAATGTCAACACTATGGACTATTGTGGTTTGAATACGCATCATTAAATTATTTATTTTTAATGTTTCCATCCGTCAATTTTTCACGACACCGACTCCGACTCTGACTCTGGCTCCGGCCAAAACCCCGGACTCTAGGACTCCGACTACGACTCCCCATCCCTGCTCATTAGACCTATACATATTATATGATTGAGAAAAACAGCCAGGCAAATTGCTGAGACAGCGTCGTTACGCTTCTACCAAACGAATGAAATATTTTTTCACGAATATATTATAATATTAACGCAACCACATACCATAATTTTGTTATATTTCGTCACATTTAAAAAATACATATTATTTTTAATTACACGGATTGGACATCGACAATTTTAATCAACCGATTTAAAAACAGTGTAAATAATTAGAGACATTGTCATGACGAACTTATTATGTGTGTGTGATTTTAGTTTCTGGTTCATAATTGAGGTGGTCAAAAGGCAAACGGTGCAAGCCCAAAAGCAGAGTTTTTAGTGAATTCAATTTAAATAAGCATGTTTTGATGACTCCAATCAAATAACATACATTCTTTACGTACAAAAAGCTATATAAATATTTAATATTTACCGTTTTTAGAGATATATCAAGCTTACTAACCATACACAAGTGACCAATGCCTCAAAGGTCGTTTATTAAGCAATATTAAAACGACCCAAAGACACATGAGTTTGTATACAACTCGATGTAAGTGAAAAGTTGTTTAACATTGAAAATCCCAAGAATTTACGGATTTGCCCAAATTAGCAGCGTGGCACCTTTTTTTAGGTCATCCAGGAATTTTCAAATTCAAAATCTCGGGAATACACGAATTTACAAAAATTTACAGAATTACAGAATTGGCCAGAAGGCCGCACCAGAGTAGCCAAAAAGGCCGCAGGTTCCTCACGCCTGATCTTTTATCTACGTCTACTTTTCAGTATCAGTAAAAAGAGACCAGGACGCCAATCACGTACTGTGGGACTGACCTGAGATGAATGCCAAACGAGCAAAGCTGTTTGCTGTGGTGCGACCTCATACGGGCCCAATAGGCCACGCTGACCTGATCTCAACCAAGGCCAATTTTAAGGCATTCGATAAATTTGCAATATCATACGGGGAACGGGGTATTCTTGATTCCTCTTTAAATTCAACGCGGAGTAGATTTAACTCTTCCGCCACGACGGCTTCTCAGTATAAGGATACACAGGATACTTAATATCACTTAAACTGAATCATTAAGCAAGTCACATTCTCTTTTTTCTTTCTATCTTTATCTTTTAAGCACAACAGTGCATGGTTAAAAGATAGATCCCGTGCAGCTCTGTATCGGGCCAAAAATATGAGGAATGAATTCTTTTATTTTCTTGATCGCATTGCGTTATGGAAGGTGGCCGTGAAAATGCGGCTCCATACCAGTGGCGGTTCTAGGTACTGGGCTAGGTGGGCTTAGCCCGACATGCATTTTTCACCCAAAGTGTGTAGAAAAAAAACTTTGGATGGCTGAATAAAAATGAACAGCAATTCAAAATAAATACATTTATAAGCGTAACTAACCTTTCCCAAATTAATACAATATCTTTGTTTTGATTTTCCTCTGTCAATATAAGACAATGCTATGTCTACCTACAATAATACTCTCGATTGTGTTTTTCATTCCAATTTTAAGCCGAGCCGGCATAAAAAAAAGCAATAACCCTATACATACTTCATAGAGAACAGGCAACGTGACGTCAGTCTGGCGGCACCTACGTATTAATTATAATAACAAAGGCTCGGGCTAAATCTGTTATAGTCCGAGTTCTTTGTTTACACTGGGGCGCAATCACGGACGATTATTTTTTTTTGTATTTGTATTTACGGAAACGTCATCTAAACACACTCTACTTTGCTTCAAAAGTATCAGGCTACTGTCAAACGTTGGGGGATAGATCGAATTAGCCCTATACATTCAAACACAAATACCAATCTCGTTGTATTGTATGAAAGTGAAAGGTATTGTCTTTCAGTGACAGTTCTGTATGGCTTTTTGTACTGGTTTGTTCACTTTGAAAGATACGAATTTAAGGCCCAGTATTACTATTCTATTATTTCTTACTTACATTAGCTTTAATTTTATTATATAATAATTTATGCTTTGCAGTTGTGTCGTAGTATTTGTTGATTTGCTTGTAGATTAACGTATAATGTTAAGTGGAAACATGCACAATTTCGTAAATGGTATACAATGCTAAACTTTTCTCTAGCCCACCCAAGATTTTTGTTCAGGAACCGCCACTGCTGCATACACATAACAGGTGGTGGTGGGATACTCAACAACCAACTTGCATCAGTAAGAAGGGATGAAACCGTTAAAACATCCAGATTTTTTAATATAAATTTCAAAATTCACGTATGAAAATGAACTTGACCGCCCAACCAAGTAAGACAAAAGGCCTAGAACGTTACCAGAGTCGGTTACGTATATAATAACATGTTTTCAGTTGTAAATTAAGCTAATATACAATCAAGTCTTTTATCAAGCATGTCAGCGAGAGACCTCCCACTTTTCGAAAATGGAAATATACAAATAAACAAATGAAGGCCAACTCATTTGTTTTTCATTAACGTCAACAGTTAGTCATCGAAAATTATATACAGCGCACTGATTTGCACAACGTCAAAATATTGGAATTTCCATGAAAATTTCCGTGACCTCTTGCGAAGGTCTTTTTTAATATTAAAGCCAGTATAGCAATAGTTCGATAGATGTTTGATCCCATAGATGAAGCATCATTATAATAATCGTTTGCAATTAAGATGATAGTATATATATATTAAATTCAAAGTTGTGATTGAAGACTGGGTATTTGCGATGTCAATTCAGAACATTTTCCTCTCCTCCTATCTTTCTGATCCTTTAATAACTGGGTGTAGCAATAGCGATTAGTCAACCACTAGTCCTGTTCTAGCGTTATCGTTTTGAAAAAAAGTGAGGTTGAGCGACTGAGTAACAAAGAGTTCTTGTAATTTAGAATTTCGACTGAAGGTGCATAATGGAAATTTAATGTCAAATATGATTAATTTTTATTCTGTACACTTAGTCTGAATGTACTTATTCTGTAGTCAGTTCAAATGCATCCGTGCACTAGATAAAACCAGAAGATGCCGAAAGGCGAAACCCGGGTCATTATCGACAAAATTTATGGAAGTGTACAAAATAAAAATAATTCAATACTTTCGATGGTTTCGGCGGTAACTTTGTGGAAGTTCATTTTAATAGAAAATTTAAATTAACTTTGATTATTCCACGTATTATGTAACTAACTGTGACACGTGTTTCGCCTCTTTCAGAGGCATCTTCAGACTTACTATCGCAAAGTTTGCTTAAGTAATGAAGCAAGATTGATTCTAACATTTTAAAATTATAAAATTACAAAATGGATTGGGTTTTTTTTCCTTTTAAGAGGAGCAAGGAGGGGGGTGTAGAATCGAAATAAAGCAAACAGATAATGATACTAATTTTACTAATGAGTTGTAAACAATCAGAATGGGATTTTTCCTTTTTAATGGAAGCAAAGAGGGGATTATAAAATGCAAACAAATTTAATCATACTACTAATGACGTTAAACATTACAAACTATTAAAACTAATGAGCTACAATCAATCATCTAGGTTTGTGATTACTCTATTAATTGGAAACAATTTTAGTAACGGGGAACCGCCTGTGCTATTAAGAATATTATTTAATAATATTTGAAGATGCCTCTGAAAGAGGCGAAACACGTGTCACAGTTAGTTACACAATACGTGGAATAATCAAAGTTAATTTAAATTTTCTATTAAAAATAATTCAAGTTAAACAATTCTTGTATAAAAAAAACTTTTGTTAAGATACCTCTTTTCGGAGGCCATATGTTCCACATTTGGAGCGGACATGGATAAAAAAATGATCTCGAAACAGAGCGAAAATTAAGTGCTTTGTAGAAGTTTAAACACAAAGTATAGGGTAAGGAAATGAATCTGTACTAGCTAGTTACCGCTTTGCCTTGTTTTAATCATCGGATATAGCAGGATCGGTAGACTTTCAAGCGAGAAGAGTCAAGTTGTTAAAGAAACGGGATAGCAAAGATATTAGAGAACCATAAATAGATGAATGTGTAGGGTAAAAAAACGTGAATAGCTTAAGAGGTGACGACTGGAGGGTCGTAAACATCTGCGCAAAAAGCCGCAATTTGTCTCAATTATACATATCGACTGTGGAAAGGAAAAAGGACGTAACCCACACATATCAAATTTTGCAGGGGGCGCTAAAAACGTGTTTTGATGATTTTGTAACATATGCAAATTATGAATTATACACAACCTTGAAGTGCACGGAAACTTCTAACCTGGTGTTTAATTGACATAGCCTAATAATAATTAAAGAAATTGTCTCGGAAAAACCTTTATTTCAGTGTTTTTTCTTGGTTTTAATTTTTTACAAGGTCATCTTTTTCAAACTTAAAAGCTAAATTTAGATACTTATTCGGCATTTTCAGCTTCCATCCTTTTGATAGAATATGTGTCAAGTTGTATACATTGTGATTATCGAAAAAAAGCTGTTTTGTAAAATTGAGGGTTACGTCCTTTTTCCTTTCCACAGTCGATATGTAGATGTCACTGTAGACCGTTTCAGTCACCGTTTAGTACTTTTTCAAAACGAATTTAAATGACCTTACAACTGAGTGAAAATAAAACAATTTTTGTTTTCTTTATATCATTATAAACCGTTTAATTTATTATATTTATTAGAGGAAAAATCGGCATTACTCGTGTAGTATTATTTATATTTAAAAAATGCGCATTAAATCTTTGTTTTGTATATATTGTTATTTGTTAAATTCAAGTTCAATTTTGAGCGCAACAACAGCGGCTTACTGATATACATACATCTAATATTTTGCTTGCTAGCACGAAAAGCTAAAAAAACACTTATTTAATAGTCAGACGACCAATACTGAGTACGGTCTGCGACTGGACAAATATATTTTAGGCTCGTATTTTTCCGGTCGCAATTTATATTACATTGATCAGAATATATATTAAATGGTCAAAAATTATCGGTCAGTGTAAATAGTCCTAACTAACTTCCTTAGCTAGCCAAAATGGTTGTAAAATATTCTGACCGTTCATATTTTTATTCTGACCAAAAATTGATTTAAATTCTAACCATTTAATTTGTTCAAACCACATCCGAATTGTGTCACGTCGATGAGTCAAGTATTATAAAACACATGGAGAAAACAAATTATGTTAATCGATATTATTAGGAAAAACTAGAAAAATCAGATGATTGATAGAATTATGAAGATGATGCAAGATATATCGTAATCCAAATAAGCGATAAAGAAACGTGGAGCTCGGAAAATTCTTCTGGAACAGAAAATTATTTATCCTGCGTTGTCGAATGCAGAATGTCATCACAAAATAGTTGAAATATTTCTACTTTGCAACGAAATATAATAATAATAATATGGTAATTCATTTTTGTATTTTTCTTGGTTGTATTGATGATGGTTGCGGCTTTTGCATACACATAATTATAATCCCTATGGAAATCAAATTTGAATCGTTCAAATTATGTACATTCACACAAGTTTTGTCACTAACGACCCGGGTCTCGCTTTTCGGCATCTTCAGGCGTTCAAGTGCACGGTTCAACTTGAACTGACGCTTGGCAAATGAAGGCTTGGCTTATTCAGTCGCTGCGCCTCACTTTTTTCACATGTCAGTAGTAGGGAAAGAACGATAAGGCTAGAACAGGACTAGTGGTTGACTTATCGCTATTGCTACACACAGTTGTTAAAGGATCAGAAGGATGGGAGGAGAGGAAACAGTGTGAATTGACATCACCCAGTCTTCAATTACAGCTTTAAGTTAAATTGTATTCAAATTCACTTTAGTTTTTTTTTAATCCATGTCCGCTCCCAATGTGGAGCATATGGCCTTCTAATAGAGGTATCTCAACAGAAATATTTTCTACGATAACTTTAATCTTACTGGGAATCAAACCCAGACCTGCGTGATTGATAGAGCAAGCTCTAACCAACTGGGCCAAAGCAGGCGACTCTTTGCTAAGCACACTGTCTCGTTTCCGTATAATCAGTGGCGGTTCCTGAACTAAAATCTTGGGTGTGCTAGAGGAAAGCTTAGCATTGTATACTATTTACGAAATTGTGTATTTTTCCACTTCACCTTATACATTAATCTACAAGCAAATAAACAAATATTACGACACTACTGCAAAGCATAAATAACTACATAATAAAATCAATGCTAATGTAAGTAAGAAATAATAAAATAATAACCTTAAATTCGTCTCTTTCAAAGTGAAATAACAAGTACAAACAGCAATACAGAGCTGTCACTGAGAGTCAATACCTGTGACTTTTATACAATACAACGATATTGGTATTTGTGTTTGAATGTATGGGTCATGGGAAGATTTAATTTATCCCCCAACGAATGACAGAAGCTTGATAATTTGAATCACAGTCGTGTGTGTTTGATGACGTTTCCGTACATACAAATACAAAAAAAATCTAATCGTGCTTGATTGCACCCCAGTGTAAATAAATATCGCGGGCTTGAAAGATCTAGCCCTTGAGTCGTTAATACGTAGGTGTTGCCAGACTGACGTCAAGTTGCCTGTTCTCTATGAAGTATTTATAGGGTTATTGTTTTTTATGCCGGCTCAGTTAAGAATTGAAATACAAAACACCATCGAGAATATTATTGTAAGTAGACATAGCATTGTCTTATATTGACAGAGGAAAATCAAAACAAAGATATTGTATTCATTTGGGAAAGGTTAGTTACGCTTAAAAATGTATTTATTTTGTTCAGCGGCCGAATTGCTGTTCATTTTTATTCAGCCATCTAAAGTTTTGGGTGAAAAATGCAGGTCGGGCTTAGCCCACCTAGCCCAGTACCTAGAACCGCCACTGCGAATAATTGTTTATTTCTTTCTATAATAGAACCAAGCATAATTTAAAAATATACATATTGAAATTAACTATCTCCTGATTGTCTTAATCTCCCGGAAACAAGCACAGATCATTGACATTTTTAATTTAACTTGTTTTTCAAGCTTAAATACATGGTCACATTAATGATGAAATATAATATATTCACTTCATCAATGACACACTGTTATTGAAAACGTTAGCTTATATTTATTACATTCTTGGAATTTTTATTTTATTTTTGTGTCATATTTTAAAATGTTATCCGTTCTTTGATATTTGATTTTTTAAGTCGGAGATTTATGATTAGTAAAGAAGTGATCTTTCATTTCAGTTCTTGTTCAGTATCAAGTATGATATGTACATCTCTGGTGGTGTGTACGTCCCTAATTTTCCCTTTGTTCCTATGTGGGACCATCACGAATACTTTTACTACAATTGGCAGACACCAAAAAAAATTTTTTTAAGACAAAGACAGTGAATATTTTAATCAAGGAAAATACATGTATTTTTTAATTATTTCATATATCATATTTATAAGTAGATATAAAGAAACATCCTAGTCTTCGTTTGTTTTTTTTTTAACATGTTCGATCATAAAACAAAACATACTAACTGCTAACGAATATATGGAAAATTCTCTTTTTTAAATGTACAAAACCAAATTAAAATATAGCTATTGATAATAATTGATTTCAAAAATAATTTTGTTTTAGGTTGGTGTCCGGCGTTGGTGATATCAAAATCACCAAGGAAGGCAATGCTCTTCTTCACGAGATGCAATACAACACTCTACATCACGGGTTCTCAACGTGGGGGTCGCGAAGGGTTTTCAGGGGGTTCGCCAACTTTTTCGATTTTGGATTTGAACAACAAAATAACGAAAAAGTATAGCAAATCGAGGATTTCAAATTCTTCGGGGGGTCGCCTAGTCACATGGCTTTGATAAATAGGGTCGCCCCTTCCACCGTCTTACTGATCGGATAATTCCTTAAAAAACTAATATTTTCATTTCTGAATGGTAACATTGCTAAATATATATTTCTATAACAATCTGTCAATGAGACTTTTGTATAAAAAAATAAGATACATTCAATTCAGCTATAATATTAAACATCGTTAGTTTCTGCATATGAGAAAATACGGTTTCAATTTTAATGACTTTTATGTAATGTTTGTCGGGTCCTATGGCGCAGCTGTTAGCGTTGTGTGCTTCCGTGCTGGATCTCACGGGTTAGAGTCCCAGTACGAACAGCATTTTTCGATTTCTGTTCAAATGTGTTTGTGATATCTCAAAACTCCTTACCACCTTTCCGATTCTTTAATAACTGGGCATAGCAAACGCTATTAGTTATCTTAGTCCTGTCATTGTCTTATACTTCTATTCCTATTACTCTCTTTGAAAAAAGAGAGGTTGAGGACATGGATAAAAATAATATAACTATTTATATACATATATTTAAAATGTTTTTCACAGTTTGGGGCTTATGTTTAATACGTTATAATAAATAGCTAGTGACTTTTTATTTATATATATTTTTTTGTTCCCTGATATTGCTTGGTGTAACTGCATTTTTTTCTAACAAATAATAAAAGACACCAGAGGTAATCAGGGCATTTACAATTTATGCTGATTTATTTAAATGGAATTATAGCAAAAACAGGAGCGGAAAAAAGGTCAAAATATAATTACCTTTCACTGAATTTTTACCATGAGTAATTTTAGCAAAGCGAGTTGCAAAAAGAACTCTTTTCATAAAGGTGAGATGCAAAATCAACTTCATTTGACAGTGAGTTGCAAAACCGATTCTGTACATTTCTTATATTTTTAGGGTGTTCACTGTCAATACTTGGTGGAAAGGCATTATAATAATGAATATACTTTTTGTTTTACGTTACCTGAATACAAATTGAAAGGTTGCGTCACATTCGTTAACACATGTGAAAATAATGGCAAAAAAATAGTAAATTTATTGCTTATGATGCACAGCAGTTTTACGTAATTTACTCAAAACTTGGAAAATCTTCCAGAGTTCTTTTTGAAACTCGATGATTAATTTACCAAAGAATTACAGTGATTAAGATCTCTTGTTTACGCCAAGTGCTTAGGAAATATAATAATGTTATAGATGAGTTTAATTATAATGCTAAATTAATGTAACGACGAATTAAACTTAATTGGGAAAATGTTTATATTAATTATTTTCTTCGTTTCATAGTATTTTTCCAAGTAATCTGAGGGACCACTTAACAGTTTTAATGATTAGTTGTATAAACCAGTAATAAACTTTCCACAAGAATTTTAATAGGTAAATGATTCACTTTGGTTCTGTGTTTGCAATTACTTTCGCAATGACGTGATTTTTTTTCTTATACGTCTTTCTTCTAAATGTAACTACATTTCTATTTTTGTATCCATGTCCGCTCCCAATGTGGAGCATATGGGCTCATAATGGAGGTATCTCAACAGATTTTTTTCTACGAGAAATATTCAATTACTCAGTCGCTCAACCTCTATTTTTCCAAAGAGAGTAGTAGAGATTAAGAGATAAGGCATAGACAGAACTAGTGGTTAACCAATCGCTCTCACTACGCCCAGTTATTGAAGGATCGGAAAGGTGGGAAGGAGTTTTTAAACATCACAAATACCCATGGCTACAAACAGAAATCGATATATCGATCGACAAAATGCTGTTCATACTAGAACTCGAACTCTTGAGATACGGCACAGAAGCCAACCACGCAAACCGCTGCGCAATAGGCTAACCCAACAATTAAATTATCTATAGTCAAAATGCTTCCACTTGGATGATTACCGGGATACAAGCTTATGAAAAACTCCACTGATTATAATGACGTTGAACAATCTGTTACAAGCCTAGATAATTACTTACCAACAATTTTTTGAGGAGGCGATTTTTTAAAGGTTTGTTGATTGTTCTTAAGTGCTTGTTTTTTTTGTAGAAATTCAACATCTTAAATAAAAATGACAAACGAAACAATATTGTGCTTATATTTATACTAAATATCAATGATTACTTTGTTTTTATAAATGTATGCTGTTATCTTAATTACATTGAAATGTGTTACAAAATTTTCATGACTAATAAATATCATGATAATTAGTGTTTCCCTAATACCTTTGGTCATTTTGTAATGTCCGATATTATTGATTGACTCATGTGTAAAATCATATAAAAACAAAGTCATTTTCTACCAAAGTATCATTTGATCGTTTTGTTTTGAAAGACCAAAGACCCAACAGTTCACAAGATGAAAGTAAGTGTCAATAGTTCATTTTTATTTATTGAATTACTTTGTATTACATATTTTGATTACTCCAGTAACTGACTATTTAAAAAAAATATTATTTTTTTTTAAATAAGTGCTAAGCGAATATTTACATATTATTGTAAATCCATTTATTGTTTATTTTTACTAGTATTAAATAACATCCGAATCAATGGTAAAAAAAATCAGTAATGATCAAGATCCGAACAATCATAAATTTGATAATATCTTTTCCTTTATTTAAAAAACGATTATTCTGATCACTTGGCTTCAATTGCTAAGCATTATAAATGTATATATAATGATTTATTTTCTTAACAGTTCTTCCTGTTCCTATTCTTCGTTGTATTCATGGTGGTTGCATCTTCTGCAAACTCATACGATGATAAATGTAAGTTTTAATATTTTTAATTTCAAAACACTTAAATAGGTATTGATTGATACATGGTTACAATATTGATATGAAATATATTGAAAGAATTTTCTGTTGACATTTACAACGAATATTTGAGATACTTACTCGTAATTTTTGAGTAACGAAAGGGCGAAAAACTTTTTTTATTGAATTATTTAATAACTCGGGAAAGCGGAATTTTAGTTTTCTAGGTTATCTATAAGCTGTGTATATATCTTTTATCGAATTAATTATTTTTCTTTACCAGATTTTTAATATTCTATTAGCTAATGTAATCGATAAAGAAAAGCAATTTAGAAAAACTAGGGTATATATTGTGGTTTTTCATATAACAAAAACGTGTTAATATCTGGTTCTGTGGCTCTATTACGGGCTCTGTGTCTTGACAAGACTTATTTCTTGGGTAAGCAGTACAAACTGTGACTTTATATCCATTTCGCACATGTATTCTAGCAAATTTCTGTATAATTAAAGATTCTGTCAGACAGAAGTTTTATGGGGAAAAAATAACAATAACACCTTACGAATATTGATTGTGTGTTTTTAGTAAATAAAAGTTTTCAATTTTTATCAAGGTTTTACTTGAATTTGCCCAGCGCCTGAATGACTTTAAGAGTGACCCAATGGGCACGAAGGTTCTTCTGCCAGAAGATATATAATTAATTTTCATTAGGGGGGTTATTTGAAGCACCGATTTGCTTGCCTGTTTTGTAGTCTGTAATCTAAGCCAGTGCTCCCCAATCTTTTTCATGCCACGGACACCTAAATCTGAAAACAATAACCTGCGGACCCCCAATTTCTTTTTATTTTATATGTTCATATTTTATCACAAAGAATGTTCAAAGAATGAAAATTTTGCGGACCCCAGGTTGGGAAGCACTGATCTAAGCCATAAGATATTAACTATTCATCTCACAACAGGGATAAGGTAGAGAAAAAATATAACTTCAAGGCGTAGAGATTTTATTATATTATGTAGATTTTTTTTATATTTAATAAGTAAACTTCCGATGCATTATTTCAGCTGGCTTCATCCCTGGCGTGATTTACGTCCCTGATAAGGTTCCCGTTGTTCCCTCTTGGGAGCACCAAAACCATGGCTACGATCATCACGATTACGGTCACCACGACTACGGTCACCACTATTAGACATTAGCCATTGATACAATGTCAAGCGCATGCTAAACGTTGATATCAGTTGCTTTAAAGGATATTCACATACAACATTCGACTATCAATTTCAAAAAGAATTAAATAACTGTGAACATGTTTTATCAATTTATTGTTTTTTCATTTACTAATGAATAAAAATACAACAAAAAAAAATTGTTTTTTTTTTACTCGATTCAATATTGTCAATTTTTTATTCTTGGACATCATAGTTAAGAAAAAAAAACAGATTATAGATAAAGAGTATATCTATACTAGTAAAATGTGCCGTATTTTTAAAAAAATGAGAACATGAAATCATTTTACCCTACTTATTCTTATAATGTACCAGCCGGTTCCCGGCAAGCGTTGCAATGCCACTCAAAGAAAGAAAGTGTTTGTGCTTTAATTGTGTTTATTGAAGTGTATGTTTTCTTTTTGTCTGTCTGGCGTTTGCTGCCGACTGTCATGGTACGACTGTAATACCACTTACTATAAGTTAAATTACTATAACCTTCGTGCAAGTGCAAGCATACGTTGTCAAAATGAACGGTATGGCAGACATGCAAATATTGATTTGTATATATAAGACCTACTGCAAGCTAATTTTACTATGCCTATAATCCTCCCAATAGTGCAAGGAAAAAGTTTGTCAACGTTTTATTGCAATCAGATGAGCGGTGTGGCGACGCATTAAGTACGAACAAACAAACATTGTTTTATTATATATTAGATATAATAAGTATTATCTGTACTAGGGGTTCTGAAATCTCGGGTTTTTCAAAGTCCCGGACTCGATTTGCTTTTGCTACAGTTATATAAGAATATATAAACACATGGTATTTGAAGCTTCTACGAAATTATAAATCCCAAAGATATGTTTTTCTATCAGATCCTTTTTATCCATACTTAATTTTGTTAAAACCCTGGGTAAGTGTAACGTCCCAACCATGTCGTGTCCATTTTTCTTGGGCTCCTCTCTTATACCTGCTTTCATTCAATACACATCAGTCCTTTTGAGGGTTTCTTAACAGCAAGAATTGTTTTTTTCAAAATTAAAATGTACATGTTATTAAAACATTATAAATCACAGTCACAATTCCCGGGAAATTTTCCATAAAAGTCCCGGGACTTATGTCCTGGGACGTCTCGACACAGAATCCTTAATCTGTACAGATTGTCTTCTCGTAGTTTCGATCAATTTTGATTTTCTTGTTCTATCGTCTCATTTTATCACAACAAAATGACATCTTTTATCATCAATATGCCATAAAAAGAAAATATTTATAATGTTAGTTCACCTTCCTTACTAAATTTTCCTCCTTCGTCACAAATTGACAAATATTGCTTAAAAACACACATCTAAAGAGCGACTTCATATTTTGACCTTTATTTATGATGCTCATATTGTAATAAATCAGAAAATTTTATTTGTTTGAAAAACACGATACTATGTTACCTTTTGCGTCTCGAGACAAATTTATTGATATTGTCAAAGAGTTTTTTTCCACTCACAAACTTTTATCGTAAAAAACATACCTTAAATTAGCGTTTCTTAACCTTGAAGGCTTATATTTAATAATTATGAAAAAATGTAGATAGTTATTAAGTATGTGATGCAAATAATATATACACGCGTTCAAAACTAATAAATACAAAATCTGATTCTAGCACCATTTCCTAGGGATGGGATTAAAATTAATACATTATAATTAGAGTTTATTTTCTGAATGGAGATCCATATCAAAAAGGTTCTACGATGTAAGATATGCAGAGGATGGACAGTGTCCATAAACTAATATTATTTTGGATATTATCGTTCATAGTTGGTATTACTGAGAACGTGTCAATTCGTTTATTAAAGTATGCAATATTTATTCTGTATTGCAATTCTATTTGCCTTGTGTTGCGCCTAAGGCATCCAATCCCGGGATCCCGTTCAATTTTCTGATCCCGAAATTCCGGGATTGAGATGGCCGCGATCTCGGGATTGAGAAATTTTGAGCAAAACCCGAAAATTTACACGAAATTGGCAAAGATTTCAAATTCTTTCTGAACGAGTTTGTGAGAATCTGGTAAAAAGTATACCAAATCGGGGATTTCAAATTTCTCGGTGAGCTAAAAAAAAAAAACGAGTTTGTCTGAGAATCTGGGAAAAAGTGTACCAAATCGGGAATTTAAAATTCCTCGGTGAGCTAAAACAAAAAACGAGTTTCTGTGAGAATCTGGTAAAAAGTATAGCGAATCGAGGATTTCAAATTCCTCGGTGAGAAAATCTCAATCCCGGGATTGGATACCCTAGTTGCGCCTGAACTAAAATGGTTATCATTTGTGAATAAGTTGTGAAAAAAAGATGAAAATTAAGTACGATAAACATTAGTTTAAAACAAAACGACAACAAATAAATTAAAATAATCATTCTGTGTATTTTAATGACACTTTATAGTATAAAGACTATGAATTTTGAATGACATATAATTAAAAAACAAGCATAACTTT
Source organism: Himalopsyche tibetana (assembly GCA_030503985.1). NCBI lineage: Eukaryota > Metazoa > Arthropoda > Insecta > Trichoptera > Rhyacophilidae > Himalopsyche > Himalopsyche tibetana. The sequence continues at coordinate 792,317 of JAPJYX010000015.1, forward strand.
TATTCAACGTTTCACACGATAAAATAGTTAATTTGGAAGCGCCTGTTGTGTATGTAAGCAATTTAATACATTTCCATTCTTCATAATTTATCTTAAGTCTGAAATTACATCTAGCAACCTTAAAGCATCTTTACGTTTTGGGTCTTCGGATAAATGTAATGTATCATTGTTTATGGCCGTTGCCCTTGACAACGCGGTAATTCGAACTTCATTTGTTTTTTTTTCTAAGATTCATTCTTGAGTTTTTGACATTCTGTTCAATTTAGAAAACTTAATCGCATCTTGATAATACTTGCGGTGAATTTATTATTTCTAATTCATTATAAGAGTCTCATAAAAAATCTTTTCTCTCCTATCATTATTACTCATTCTTTAACCTAATCTGTGCCGTGCGGTATTAATATGGCCGTGTATGGAGGGCCGTGATTTTCTTTCAAAAAATAAAACCTAATAAATATGTACTTTTTAAACATATAATTACACGATGGGTCATTTCCGCCATCATTTATCCAAAAACGTTTCAAAAACGGAAATTACCGCCAATTAAGCGTAGCCCTGCTAGCAAAAAATTTGAACACAACAAAAAACTTTTTAATCGATGTATTATAGATTACAAAACAATATCTTTAAAATTTAAGTACCACACTATGATTTCAAGAGATGTCACTATATGGATGATATTTTAAAATTATCAAATACTTTTCTTGTGGCCTCTAAGCCGCGTCTTAAATACGCACATTTTGTATGGCCGGCCCTACGAACACGAAATTGTATGGCGTGTTAACACGTTCGTGGCAGAGAACCGGTTAATATTATATATCCATTACTTTAAGTAGCTCATTCAATTTATATTAGTATTTGACTTGATTTGAATATGTTTCATTTACGCGTTTTCTTTTCCAAAATCGAATATAATTATCACGGTTTTTCCTGTTTTATATATGAAAAAGTGTATTCATAGATAGAAAAAATTAACAAATTATATTTAGGAAATTATTCAGGAAAAACAAAATAAAGCCAGCTCAATTTTATCAGAAAATCCAAAACAAAGATGCGAAAAATATTCTCATATCCTTCTTTCAAGAACAAGGTTTCCGTGTAATTTTATACGAAATCTTTAAAGAAATTGTTATTCTTAAGTCAAAAGTAACGTCTTGTCAAAAAAAAAACCTACCAAAGATGCAAGATATATTGTTGACTTGAGTATCTTAAAATCGTTATTATTGATACAGATTCGAAATCTGTTTTTTTCCGTTTATATACATTTAAAAAAAATCACCGAAATATGGTCTCGAGTAATCTTGAAAAAAATGAATAATCATATAGTGCATATTTAAACCACAGCCTCAAGCAACAAATCATTAATGAAGCAAACATTGATTACTGACACTAAAGTGTCGCATTATTATCACGTAATTATCAACAAAACTGATAATTAGAAAGCAACAACACGTATTTGTAATACATTCAATTACGTTTAATTAGATTCTAATAATCAATTCTTAAGAAGCATATAAAACTCAATAATGTTTACACCAAATTATCAGTTGATCATTTTGAAGAAAGAAAACCAGAAATAAGCATCGGCCATCATGAAAGTGAGTATAATATTTCAATTATTATATTTCATAGTATTTTTTTGTTTTTTTTCGCTACTAATATAAAGAATAGCTTTAGCTTCAACTGTCGAAGTATACTAAGAATTTACTTCATCAATGGTTTTTTCAAATATATAATCAATAATAGACATTAAAATATTGTACAATAATTTTTCATGCATTTTCTTTCAAATCGTTTTTGGATTCGGAAATACATAAATATTTGTGATGTTTTCAATCTATCGTATTCATATCGACTGTGGAAAGGAAAAAGTACGTAGCCCACAGTTTTTTCAAAACAACTTTTTTCAATAATCACAATGTACCAAACTTGATACACGTTCTGTCAAAAGTATGTAAGCTGAAAATGCCGAATTACTATCTAAATTTAGCTTTTAAGTTTGTAAAAGATGACATTGTAAAAAATTAAAACCAAGAAAAAACACTAAAAAAGGTTTTTCCGAAACAATTTTTTTAATTTATATTAGATTATGCCAATTAAACACCAGTTTAGAAGTACACGTGCACTTCAAGTTTGTGTATATTTAATAATTTTCATATGGCAAAAAATCATCAAAACACGTTTTTTGTGCCTCTTGTAAAATTTGCTATGTGTGGGTTAAGTAATTTTTCCTTCCCACAGTCGATATCATATGTGGAATTGAGACATAAAGTGAAAGCGATTATCTTTCATGTATATACCCAAATTGAAGTGTTGAGTTATTGGCTTACAGTTAGTTCTCATAAATAAATAAAAAATCTATATCAGTATTCGATTCTTTTCAAATAAGAATAAAATTTAGTTAAAAGGAGATAATTTCTTTCTATTTTAGTTGAATTAATCTAATGATATTTTTGTTTTTCAGTTCTTCCAAGTTTTCTTATTCTTTGTCATAATGACATTCTTAGCTATGGCGATACCAACCGATGACTACCAATATGACTACGACCACCATGACTATGACCATCAACTTTGATGGTGACAATCAATCTAGTGACCATGGCAAAATAAGTTATCTATAATTATATAACACCAGTCTCGAGAAACCATACGAATGTTCAAAATTATAATTGTTAATAATTAAATATTTCCGATTGCTATTATTCTTATGAAAATATAAATACATATTAAATTATTATGTATGTCTTATTTATCTTCTCTACAACCTTAAAAATTTCAGGAAATAGTTTAGCCAAATACAAGGGTAGGAGGTTGTCAGAAATCTGACAATCCTACATAGTGTTAAACGTGTATAATATGGGAATACAATTCTGATTTATATATTATAATATCAGTTTCCGATTGTTAACTGTAAATTCTTGATAAAATTTCATTATACTTTTAAAAATAAAAATGTTTTTGAATCAGGGTGAAAACGGTCCTAGTTAATCCTATAGTATAAAGAAACATTTTTAAGTGATACAATACTCACGATGAGTGAAGTCTATTATATATAAAAATGTGGAATCTGAAAAATATGTTAACATTTTATATCAAACGTTACAAAAAACACAGTTTTAGGAGTAATTATTTATTTCAACAAATCATGATGACATATCATTTTATTCTTTGAATAAAATCTTTCTTAAATTAGATTTAAAATGTCATTTCCGAAAAATGATCGCTGTTGATCAATTGATCACCATTTGCCTCCACCCCACTTTCCACCCCAGTGTCCGCCCCATCCACCCCACTTGCCACCCCAACCTCCGTGGTGGTGACCATACCAGCCAGACTCTGCTGGGACCATTTCTTCGAACTCGATTACTGAAAACAACAATACGATTTTAGCATATTTAGCTACTAGTGGAAATTAATAGTTTTCGTATATCGTGTAAAGAGTAGCTGCGATATTAAATTGTATAATACCAAAATTCCTCAATAACGTGACAATAAATTAAAATTTAATTTTTAAGGCTCGTGGTGACCTAAGCCTGTTCTTATCATAATACAAACTGTGGAATAAGTAAAAAAAATGAATTTTATTTATTTAAAATAAAATGCATTTCCATCAAGAATTGACAGCTAGAAACACTTTACTTGTGAATCTTCGCTTTTAATGTATTCACTGTCAATACTTGATGGAAAAGTATTTTATTAAAAAACTCCACATTTATTTAATAATGATCAGTATTTATCTCATTAACAGCAGGCGAAACCGGTCCTGATCATATTGAATACGTGTGGAATTAGAATAAAAGAGCAGTTTTTTTTAAATTTTGAATCGTCATAACGAACTTTTTGCCAAATGAATTAATCTTGTGTTTTTAGGCTCAATAAAAACAGTAAATGAATCTAAGGCAATGTATTTCGAGAAACATATCATTTATATTTTTTTCTATTAAAACATTGTCTCACCAGCAGATGTCACCAATCCAAACAGAGCAACTATCAGGAAGAAAAATGCCATTAACTGCAAGGAAATAATAAAAGCAGTGATTTACAATTACAATTAAAAATTTACAATTAAGAAGATCCGTTTATAAAAATTTGTATGCAGATATTTATAACAATAATTGGTATGCATTATCGACGTGTAATATAACAATTTATAGTTTTTCACTTAAATTTATTTATTTTATTATAAAGAAGTTATCACTCAAATAAACAGTTTAAGAAATAAATATTAAAAGGATTATAATTAAAAAATATTACTTTATTAAATAAATCAAAAACCTGGTGATAATTAAATATTCGCTAGCCAATTCTCAATTTTCATTTACCAATAAATAAAACCTGTAATTAAGAATATTATGTATATATATATATATATAATTTTATATTGCCATGGAATATTAAGGTATATTCCTGATTATTTAAAAATAGCTTATAAAAATAATTTGTTTTTTAAATTTTCAAACGATAAATTAAACCAAAAACCAACCTTAGCCATCATAAAACTTTTTCTTTCTGTTGAAGGAACTGAATTGAATAAAACAAAATTCTGAATGTAACGTTTAGACTGAAAATAAGTCTTTATATATGATTATTAATTACTTTTTTTTAAAACCCAAAACTTTCATGACTAATCGTTAGACAATATTACTAGATAAGCAACCTGGGAAAATTGAGGAAAACAAAACAGCAGAGTGACCTGAAAGCTATGCTTTCATCTAATTAACTAAATTGTTGTGGGGCTGCATTTTTCATTGGTCTTGCCAAGCTACTTTTTTACTTAGCAAACCAAAATAAAATGAAATAAAAATATGTTACAAACTTTTAATTCGTAAAAATAATCACACTTTTTTCAATCGACGTATGTAAAGAGTGTGTCGCTTTTAAGTTAAAAAAATCTTATATTTTTCCTGAATAAATAATCAAAAAATATTTTATTAAGCCTGGCACATCGATTGGCTTTTTTTATCACAAATGACATTTCATCATAATTTCGCAGATTGCGGGAGTTAATAGAATACATAATGTGTCTCTTGTGAAACGAAACTCTTAGCTTGTTAATACTTGCTTACACCTTTTTATTTCAATTTAAATTTGTATAAATATCACTGTTTATATATTTTTCTTATCAGTTGATAATGCTCGCGATGAGCGAAACTGGTCCTGATCTAATAAATTTGATGTGGAAAAAGTACTAAAAATCTTTTATTATTTTTATTATAATGCCTTTCCACCAAGTATTGACAGTAAACACCTTAAAAGTGAAACTTTTAGCATTGCAGTTCAATAATCAATCCACTATTACTTTCACTAGGGCTGGACACCAATATCACATTGTGAGTGTAAAGCCATCGCTAAGAACATATATTAGAGCAGCGCTCCGCAAATATTCCTCAACCAAGGTACACTAAAATGTTTTCTAGATTTTTTAATAATATTAAACAACGTTTTCGGTTGTGTAATAAATATCGCCACCTCAATATTCCAACTAGGCAACTCCGATTTGATCGTTGTTGGGAAAATTAATTTGAATCTGTATTTTATTAGCATACATCGAAGCATTCTTCGTTGTAGTCATTGCTTAAAATAAAAAATGAAAATAGGTGTTTTATATAACCACTAACAATCGAATGATGTTTAATTGAATTTTGTAGAAGGATATGTGAGCTATGTTCTATAGCCGTATTAAAAACATTGAAAATCAATTAATTTTGTATTGAAGTGGCGACTTGAGATAAAAGAATTGTATACGTGGACAGAGAATCCCATATTAGTAATAAATAATTTGATTATTTGTTCAATGAATCGATGCAAACGGAACACTTCTTATCACCGCACGGCACAGTGGTTGCTAAGCACGGAATAAAATGTGTACGCGAAAGTTAAAAAAGGGGATGAAGTCATAGATCATGGACATACCACCAATTGGGGTGCGGTGTTTATATGTTTAAATCACCACACGGACACTTCCATGAATTAATTTTCCAATCGACGGATTTCTGCCAATTGACATGGATCTTAGTATTGTATGTCCTTTCTAAAACAACCAATCTTAAGAACAGGGAAAACTTCTAGCCTTTCCCCTGCATCATCCTTACATTATTCTCTGAGTGTTTGATCAACAACTTATTCGAGTAAAACAACTTATATTGAAATACCATAATATATCAATAGACATGCTTTAAAAATATATGAAGTCTACGTTTCACTAAAGGTAATGACAAAAACTTTTAAAAACCGATGTTAAAGTATCTCGATAGCTTACGTCTTTACTGTACGTCATAAACGAGTATATAGATTACGAAAATGTATAGGTATAGTGAGCTTTCCATGCTTTGAATTTATTTTTTCAGCCAGCGGTGGGCTGCCAATACATTAACAAGGGGCTCGCTTAATCTCCAAACAATTCTCGGTGTTCCGGTGAAGGAGTGATTTTTTTAACACTCCTATGCAATTATATGCAATATTTAAATAAGCAATCGATTGTTACATAATACACTTATAATATGTAACAATATTCAATTTATCGTAAACGAATCAATGTGAATGGCTAAAAATGTACTACTGTGTATACTGAAGCTGTCGTAGATAATATACATATGTCAGAAATTGCAGTCTAGTTTGATCTGAGAATATTGTTTTCTATAAAATTAACAAGGGGCTCGCCGGCCTTAGTCAAAATTAACATGGGGCTCGCGCGAGCCCCCTCCAGCCCACCTTTGTTTTCAGCCATATACAAACACGATAATTTGTGCTTAATAGTTCTAAAAAACAACATCAAAATTAAACGCACTCAAACAACTTTTGTGTAATTTTTAAGCTTTTAATTTTAAAGTTAAATTTTAATTAAAAATAGCATATTAAGTTTTTGGGCAACGTGCTCGTTAATTCGACGATCATGAAAATTAAGATATTTACGCATATTAGATAGAACACAATCTCCATATTTTGGATTTCCCACACAATCGCTGAAGTTGTTAAACTTGTATTTCTATTCACCTATATGACGCATAATAATAATATTACCGTATTTCTTTGTATCGAACTTAACGTTACGATGACATTGAATTGTCAGGCATTTACAAATGCTATTATATATTGCACTCTTGATGCTTTTAATGTCCAACCTGCTCTTTACGAGAACGCAGTATCTGCAGTGATTACAACACACTTTTAAAGCAAACAATCACGTACATAAAAACATTACTAACATCCATGCTCAATTTATCAAATAGTAAACTTAGTATTGACTTCGTTATTTCATAAGCTCAAAAATGTACAACTGTTACGTAAAAGATGCAAAAGTCCTGTGGCGAATTAAGCACTTTGGAGGCCCTGCTTTTCGAATGACATAATAGTGATGCAAACCTCTTCGTAGAATAATAATGAATATTGAAAAATTAAAATGTAAGGGTTTATATAATATATGCTATCTTTGAAGCCCCCAAAATGTGAAGGCCCCAAGCGCGCGCCTCTTGCGCTTATAGGGTTATCCGCCACTGACTAAATCACAAAAATCCACAATCTAAAATAGTTGTACTTTATCAATTTACAACACATATGGATGAGTAGCTTAACTGGTTTTACTTCAGCATGGTGTCAACGATTTATCAGTGATTGAAGTCAACGATTGGCGTAGAAAGACGAAATGGAGTGGAGTGGAAGAGACTGATTGAGGAAACCAAGGTTCGCTCTGGACTGTAGCACCAGAGAAACAAAGAAATTTCTTTTTTAATTTAAGATTTCGACTGAAGGTGCTTGGTGGAATTTCAATATTAAATTTGAATCGTTCAAATTATGTACATTCTCACAAATTTTGTCACTTACGACCCGGGTTTCGCCTTTCGGCATCTTCAGGCATTCAAGTGCACGGATGAACTTGAACTGACGCTTAGCAAATGAAAGTTTCGTGTTTATATAAGATATAAATGCATCACTGAGTCCAAAGCCATTGCTGGCGAAAAGGATGAGCCCATGGGAATGCCAACAGATTTGAGTAGTGAGCAGTTTCAAGAATTATATAATTTGTTTGTCGGCAAAGGTTTTATGATTATATGATTTTATGGTTATATAGGGTATAGAAGTGGAGATGTGGGAAAGTTGGATATTTCGTTTAAAATCGGAAGATTTTGCAGCTGTGCTTTGTTGTCCGGGTCGTTAGTGACAAAATTTGTGAGAATATGTACATTCTCAAGTTTCTCAAGTTTGAACGATTCAAATTTAAAGAAATATCTGTTTTCTACATTGTTATGGACATCAATGATCAGTTGACATGATGTATTTATTTAATGGAAAAACTGTTATTAATTTATTATAATTTGTTAACTATAATTTTTATTTGAAAAGCCTTCTTTCATACTAAAGAGAGACACAATGAAAACGGCGATAGTAGTTCGTAAGTATGCTCTTAGAACACACAGCAAATCTGTAATAGTATTTAGAAATAAGTTTGGTAGAAAGAGTTGGATTTAAAACCCCAGACGTATCCCTGGTTGTCGAGCATAATTATGATGATAGTTTTTATCTTATTAGTGTAATATTTCCTGGATTATCGGATCTACAAATGTGCGAATCCAAACCAAAACCATTCATTTGAAGTTATTGTGTTTTATACTCTATTCTGTAATTATTATTGTGATAGATAGTCATTAGATAGATACTAATCCCTTCCTCGCAGTAGCCTTAGTTAAAAATATGTATTTGAGGGAAAATTGACACCGTTAAATATATTGATTTTCGATTTTTTTTTAAGTTCATTTTTAAGCTGACAATTAATTAAAACTGCTAAAGCAATAAATATATTTTTTTTAACTATGTCCGCTCCTAATGTGGAGCATATGGACTCCTAATGGAGTTTATCTCAACGTAAGTGTTTCTACAAGAACAGCTTGTTACTCAGTTGCTCAACCTCTCTTTTTCCAAAGAGAGTAGGGATAGAGGGATAGGTCTAGGACATGATTAGTGGTAAGCTAATCGCTCTCGTTACTCCCCGTTCATAGGATAGGATGGATGAGAGGGGGAAATTCAAGACGTCACATACATCCATGCCTTTGAACAGAAATTCATAAATCAATTGAAAAATCAATTTATAAAACTGTCCGTACCGGGATTTGAGCCCGGGCCCTCCGTAGCCGAAGCCAACAACGTTGACCACTTGACCACACAGGCGGCTAAAGCAATAAATAATTATTATTAGTCGAGTCAATAATTCATTTAAGAAATTAATAAGCAAAATGTTAATTTACTGATTTTGGTATAAATTGGTAATTTATCTTAATTACATATAATTGTCTGGGTATAAAAGAAACATTTTAACACGTAACAATCATTCTATATTGTTTATTTATAGTAGCAAGATTGGTCAAAGCACAAAAATGAACAATGTATAGGATTTATTTTCTCAACAGTACTTTTAAATTTAATAATATTAAGGGTGAGTGTAGCGGTCTACAGCTACACTTGAGGAGCAAACATTCAAAAAGTGTTTTGTCACAAATTTTGAAAAATAGCGTTTTATATCAATTCTGATAGCCCATAATAAATCCTATGTATGGAAATCAAAATTAGTGTTCAAAAAGGTTTTTTTTAATATTAAAATGAAATCATAAAGTTGACACATTCATAAAAATAGTCACTTTTTCAACACTTAAATCATCATTTTCCAAGCTTTGTATTTGTGTGACAAAACACTTTTTGAATGTTTGCTCCTCACTTATCATTAAAACAAATTATTAAGTGACTTATTTATAAATAATCGTGTAATTTATAAAATCTAGATTGATATTATTTTTGAAATCTCTCAGTATAATAGGAAAGTAAAACGAATGCAGTTTTAAAATTATAGACAAGAATACTGTCAAAATTTAAAATAATTAAATTTATTAAATAGATACGTAACATTATTTAATTTCATTTATCAAACATGAATATTCAAACGATTCATTGTTTCAATTTCACATAATACTTCAGTTCAATTCTCGATAAAGATTACGTTTCTGAGGAATGTGGGACATATAATTGTTCTGATAACCATGTCCATAGTTGTGAGACCTGGGGTTATTATGTTCAACATGATGCATACGACGGTGTTCCCCATAACCACCTTTGTATCCTGGATATGAATATAAAACAAAGTTATTCGCACATATTTAATTAAATAAATAATTAAAAATAAAAATACAATTACCTTCATTATCTGCTGAAACGAAAGCTAACAGTGCCACAGACAACATGAAAACCCAAAATTTTCCCTGAAAAAAGATAAATCATTTGTTCATTAGTTATGTCTAATATTTTTAATTGTCTATTCTACTGTTTCTATAATTAAAGTAACAGTAAAATCAAACATTGGCATTCATTGTATAAATAAATCTGTTTTATATATAAATTTTAATTAACATTTTCAACATTGTTAGATTCTGTTTAAAGTCATCTGTGGGTAGATAGTAAAAGTTTTTAAATAAATATGGTTTGATACCAGAATCTCGAGTATTCTCGCTTTAATTTGCAAGAAATCATTGCCTCTCTATCACACTATCTTAAATTTCCACTAAATCAATCACATTTATAAACACGATTGATTTTGTAATTATATAAATAATACAAAAGGCTTATATTAGTGCAAATAACTGAAAAAAGAAAACTAAATTAATAAAGAACACAAATAGTATGTACCTTATTCATTTTAAAATATAAAATTGTAATTATTATAGCACACTTGTAATTATAATGACACAACAAAATCGAGTGACGAATACATTACGGAAATACTCTATTTATCTAAAAATATTTGTTTTCCCATTCGATAATTAAATATCATTAGTGACCACAAATATAGAACTCAGCAATCATTAAACAATCGATTACAAGAGGGTATTTGTAAGCTTTTCCTTTTATAATTAGAAGACGCTACTATAAAAGCATGTAACCTGACGCTTATTTTTCCCTTATGAGTGCTTAATTATAGTTTAATTGTGGAATATATTATATATACCTAATGTGTGGACTTTTACTGCTACAAAAGTATTTTATTTGTTTATTATGATTCCTTAGAGACTACTGATAAAATTATACATACAGAGAACAGTAATTTTAAATATATATTTTATTTTTTCATAATACCTGTGAATACATAAAAACTAATCATTATTTTATTTATTTGTCGTTTTTAAATTACTGCCATCTGTTGTTTAAAAGTAAAAACATCTTTTAAAAATCTAGTGTCACGCTCTACAGAGACACCTATAATTAAGCGAAAATATGTAATTGCTGATTTACGAAAAATCGTTTAATTGATAGAATATAACTTGATAGGATTTTAAAATCATCTCTTATTATCAAATTCCTTATAATCATATTCTTATAAAGTTTTTTTATAAAAAAATGAACAGGAAGCCAGTGGTGTGCTTAAGTAGGGACCTCCTATTTTTTTCATTCAAAATTCGTGTCTCAACCAAAACGCATTATTTATTTAAAAACATATACATTAAACGTTAAAAAAATCAAATACATCAAATGATGTAAAGTTTTTTTTATAATGTTTGTGTATAAGCAATTTAATAATTTTTCATAATTATAGGCATCTCTGTAGACCTTGACACTTACCTCAAAAAAGATATTTATTTGATTAATAAAAAAAAACATATTAAAAATTACTTTGATGAAGCAGTGTAGTGTTGCATATAAAAATAAATAAATTACGCTTAAATATATTTAATTAATAAATTACAAATATCACAATATTATTATCTGTGCACAATAAATATTATTATTGTACTGCCATCTATCGTCACAGAATCGAATCTTCTTTTCGATAAAATAATTCCTATGCTTCTTTTTACAAAAAGTTTTTACTTTTTACTTTAAACGCAACCATGAATTACTAAATGAAAAATAAACTAATGTTTATATTAATCGGCCAAACGTCCAACCTAAGTGGATATAGAAATCTTTGAATATTTACTTGTGGGTACACAAAAATGTCGGTAAATATTCTCAGGGATGGTGTTTCTATGATCTATATGTTTTTCTTTTGATCAACTCGGTAACAAGTAATTCTCGTAGAAAAACTTCTGTTGAGATACCTCCATTAAGAAATCATAAGCTCCACATGTGCGCGCACGTGGATCTAAAATAGTGCACAACTGTTTGTGTTTTATTTAACCCTCCAGAGACGAGAGCTTTTTCCCGATAAAAAAAATATTTTCTAAGCCATATTGAAGTCACGGATAACTTTTATTCCTATCCAAAATTAAAAAAAAAAAAACGCAAAGTCGTTGTATAGAAACCCCGCATGACTATATGGTCATGCTCATCCTTTTATTACCGTGTAATATTGAGTACGGACAGTAGTAAGGACAAAAGTGACCGTATGGGCTTGCAAACATTCGGGGTTGAAATATAGCTAAACGTGATTTTTTTAAAAATATTTACAATTTGACCTCTTTAGATCAACATAATTTCAAAACAAATATATTAGCAAAATAACTGTAAATAATTTTATGTTTTTATAAAAAAATATCTAACAGTTTCAAAAAGTAAATTAAAAAAAACGGAAATTCAAAAAATCACATGTGCTTTTGGAGACCGTTCCTGTTCCTACGGCTGATGACTTACTGTAGTCCGTACCCTTCTTAACCAAATATGAGCAAAAGCAACGATATTCAGGTAGAAAAGTATGAATAGTGGGATCAATAGACAACGGTGTTTTGTGTGACCATATGGTGACGCTCGTCCTTGGAGGGTTAATTCAATTAACCTTTAGAGGAGTACGGACGTACATGTACGTCAGCGCCATTTCTCTGTAAATGAGTATGGAGTACTTTTAACTCAACACAGGAGTGCCTGTCTGTAAGCTTATACATGCTTTAAGTATGAATAACATATATTCATTGGAAAAAGTCACACAATTGTCATGTTAAGAAAAAGCAGTAAATTAAAGTATGGTCTGTATAGATCTATTCACTCCTCTAAAGGTTAATAATAAAAGTAGTCGAAGTTGGCTGTTTTTTCCAAGGCTGTGAAGTCGGACTCGAAAAAACTATTAACTTCGAATCGTATTTTTAAAAAGAGTGTTTTCAAATTGATACTGTCAAAGGTGATAATTGAAGTCGTGTTTTAAGTTAAGGTTGGAGTTGTCTTTATAGCCCATGTTTTTTCACGACTCTGACTCCAACCAAAGCCTCACTACTCCTCGCTTCTGTTCCCGACTCCACAGACCTGATTAGTCTACTAATAAGCCATGAGCTAAAAAATATAACTATGCTAAAAGATATCATGTTTTTTATTTATTATTACAAATAAATACTATTGTGTATTCACAATTTTACTAATTTAAGCAATGTGTTTTATTTTTACATACCCGCTCTTTATATTCGGATTCCTAACATTTTAACAAAAATGTATATAGTACAAATTATTTCAAAGTCATTTAAAATTAAATTTGATAACTTTGTTATTCCACTCGTTGTCTTACAGAATGTAACACGTGTTTCGCCTTTTTTCGAAGCATCATTAAAAAGCATCAGCATTATTACAGTCAGTGGCTTAGCCGCTAAGAATTTCCGGATGTTGATATTGAGAAGAAAGAGATAGAAAAATAATTATAATGTATTCAATCTTCACATTAGATACTGTCATTGTAATATTTAAAAAAACATTCATTCCATGGGTGATAATTATTGTTCCCGAGACAAGTCCCGGGATTTTCTTCACAGTTTATGTGTGTGGAGTATGTGGGTAAGTGGTCGACGTCATTGAATTTGGTTGCCATTCGTACGGGCTCGAGTCTAGAAGAAAAACTCTCTGCATAGATAAACTCCATTAGGAATCAATAATATATGTTTCATAGTGAGAGTGGATATGGTTAAAGAAAAATCAGGAATAGATTTGTTGTTGGTAAAAAAAATCGGAGAAGTTTTTACGAAAATAGTACTTTATTTAATACGTATAAAAAATATTTTCACTATTGTAGTATCAAGCACATTCATAATTTTCATTTTACTTTGGTATTAAAATTAAAACTTAGGCTAAGTACAAAAATCGAGCAAATCAGCATGTTATCAGCAGAAAATTATTTCGTTGTCATCTCAATCGTATCAAAATTATACGAAAATAGTCAAAGTTATACAGCATTCACGATGAATTTAGAATGTCAATAAATTATGTATTTTTTTTTCAAAAAAATATCCATCAATATTATGTTAACCGGCACAACACTGTACTACAAATACAACACATTGGTTCGTCGCTTATCCATGATGTCCTCCTCCGAATCCGCCTCCGAATCCACCATGTCCTCCGCCGAATCCACCATGTCCTCCACCGAATCCTCCGTGTCCACCGCCGTATCCACCGTGTCCACCACCGTATCCACCACCGTATCCTCCGTGTCCACCGCCGAATGAGGGGGTTAAGATGATGCCAATACCGCCGAGTCCGCCATGTCCACCTCCGTATCCACCTCCATATCCTCCGTGTCCACCTCCGTAACCTCCGTGTCCACCATATCCGCCTCCATATCCGCCACCACCACCTCCATATCCTCCACCACCACCGTAGTGGGCGGTCTCAGCAGGTTCAAGATCGTCGGTGCTTTTTACTGTAATATTAGACATGAAGAATTAGAATTTCTAGGGAATTATCAGGATTATGAAGTGTATGAAAGACAACGTAGTATTGTTACAGATTGCACTTGCTTTGTGAAACACACTTGATTGGGAAAATAAAACATTATGCGTTCGGCAGTAGATTGTAGTGTCATGTTCAATTAATCATTTAACAATTGTGGGGTTATAATGCAAAACTTTCCAGTAGAGTCAAATACTATAACGGATAACACAAACAAAATAACATTTGCATAAAAATATGATTTCCAATTTGAAGACGAAAGTTTTATAGACATTTTATATTAAAACGAATACGATCAGTCGGTTCATTATGCTTGAATTACCTTATCTGCATACCTAACTCAATATCGCTCATTTTGGAAATATTACGTTTTGCATTATAACCCCACAATTATCATCTTCTAATTATATCTAACATTGCAAGACAGTCAAAATAAACATGCTTAGATATTTTTAACAGCATGTTTAGTTTTCTATGTAACAAATATTAATGTCACCCAAAACATTGGTAAAAAGTTAAATCTAATAAAGATTTGGTCTTGGTAGAGAAAACTTTCAATTTCTATTCAGTAAAGATTTGCTTAGAAAAGTATATTATTTCGATTAAATATTCGGTTTACACTGAAATATTCCAACATCAAACTAATAATATATCATACGCTTGACTTTCAAAACATGTTTCTATTATTATAATAATATTTATGAAGGAAATAATCTTCAATAAAGCATTTATTAATTAATTAGTAAATTCAATGAAATCGAATTATTTTGCTGGTTTAATTATAGCGATTATATTCTCAGCAACTGTTTTTTAATTCAGTGGATACAACAATAATTTACACAATGAATTCTGAGAAGTAAGTAGCTTTCATGACAATATATTCCATTAAACATATCGACTGTGGAAAAGAAAAAGGACGTATCTCAAACATTATACAAAACCTTGAAGTGCACGGAGACTTCTAAACTGGTGTTTAATTGACATAATCTAATCTTAATTAAAGAATTTGTCTAGGAAAAACTTTTATTTTAGTCTTTTTTCTTGGTTTTAACTTTTTACAAGGTCATCTTTTTCAAACTTAAAAGCAAAATTTAGATACTAATTCGGCATTTGCAGCTTGCATCCTTTTGATAGAACGTGTATCAAAAATAATTATCGAAAAATACCTGTTTTGAAAAAACTATGGACTACGTCCTTTTTCCTTTCCACAGTCGATATAAACAATTGTACATTATAAATGTAATCTATTGATACATGTTCTAATGCATTAAATATATTGTTATTATTTTGATCTCAAACACATTGACTTTGACGCACCTTGAAAAGGCGACTGAGGAATTGCTTATGAATAACTTAAGCATAGAAAAATCTCATTTCAAAGATAATTCACGACTTATGTATTCATTCAACATAATTCATATACAATTTATAAAAGGACTGAGTTATAATCATCGATTATTTATTTTTCAATTTTTCCTGTATGTAATATGGTTAGTATATCAAAGTACACGTGATTTACTCGACAAAATCAACCCTACAAGGACGAGCGTCACCATATGGTCACAGTAAACACCGTTGTCTATTGATCCCACTATTCATTATTTTTCTACCTGAATATCATTGGTTTCACTCATATTTGGTTAAGAAGGGTACAGACTACAGTAAGTCATCAACTGTGGGGACAGAAACGGCTTCCAAAAGCACATGTGATTTTGTGAATTTCCGTTTTTTTAATTTACTTTTTGAAACTGTTAGTTATTTTTTTATAAAAACATCAAATTATTTACAGTTATTTTGCTAATATATTTGTATTGAAATTATGTTGATCTAAAGAGAATATATAAAAAAAATCACGTTCAGCTATATTTCAACCCCGAATTTTTGCGAGCACATACGGTCACTTTTGTCCTTACTACTGTCCGTACTCAATATTACACGGTAATAAAAGGATGAGCATGAACATATAGTCATGCGGGTTTCTATACAACGACTTTGCGTTTTTTTTTTTAATTTTGGATAGGAATAAAGTTATCCGTGTGAAGGAAAAAAGCTCTCGTCTCTGGAGGGTTAATAGATATTTTTTTATTACACCGTGAAGCAGAAGTATACAACTTCATTTTACAGTTCTTGTTGAACTAAATACATTGATATTTCTACCGTATTTAAAAAAGAGTTCTTGCGAATAAAAATTAAATCAGACAACAAAACTTATTAATTTAATTGAGTGGGATTACATAATTCCTTATTAATTTCTTTAAGGATGACACACTGTATAATCCATTGACCTTTTATGGCAATGTAAATGAGTTCTTGTAAGCCATCAATTGCTAATTGTGTTACTCCTGACTCATCAAATAAATCAGAATAAATTGTTGACTAGTAATCATTACAAATTAATTATTCGATAAGAATACCTATTTTATATATTATTCAGAAGTCATTATATTTTAATATTCGTGCAAATTTATAGACATTTTTAGATTATATAATACATTATAGAATGGTTAAAAACTATGTTTCGCTTATTATCAGTCGTCATCTTTATATATATTAACGTACACCCTGAGAAGAAGAGATATCAACACTTACACTACGGTGCTAAAAAATACTTCCGTTATGTTGCTGCCCCTTAAAGAACCAACGGAAACGACATGTTTTAATACTTACCACCCCACCCTTTGAAGGATGGTAAAAGTCCAAGACGTACCTTGTGAACGCCAGCATCGGAAGTATTTTTAACACTATAGGGGAATTTATTATGTCACATCGTCACAAAACCAAAAATGTGTAAAAAAAAAATATGAGAAGAAAATAATATAAATAATTGTTCTGATGATGACATACGCTGAAATATCTATAAACTGATTTATAAAATTTTGTAGAACTAAATACTTCGTTTTTTAATATATAATGATTATTATATTAACCTAGAACGACGTTTTCAGGTACTCCGGGGAAAGGGGCCGCGTGGGATGGGGCGACATTTACGCAGATCACTGCGACCAACGCAGAAAGACACAAAAACTGGAAACAAAACAATTTTTAAATTAATATTTAAAATGCACAACAGTATAAGTAACGTGTAATCCGTTCTTCTTTAAAGTATTTTACAGCAAATTACATTTGCTCAATGTATCATAATATGTGACAGATTATTTCTGAGATAACATTTTTTGCCACAATGACGGTTATATACATAGTCACAACAAGTTTTTCAATGTTTTCAGCTAATTCAAAACAATGCTTTTTGTGATAGTTTCAATGATATAATTAATAAATAAAAATTGTTGTCAAAATAGCGTGGGAGTTTCTCTTATTCGATTACATTGTCTTCTGGTTTTGATTCATATTTAAGCACATGTATATCCATTGTGGAAAGGAAAAAAGACGTAACCCACACATATCAAATTTTACAAGAGGCGCGAAAAACGTATTTTGATGATTTTGGGCCAACTGGTGTTTAATTGACATTATCTAATATTAATTAAAGAAATTGTCTAGGAAAAACCTTTATTTCAGTCTTTTTTTTTGGTTTTAATTTTTAACAAGGTCATCTTTTTCAAACTTAAAAGCTAAATTTAGATACTAATTCGGCATTTGCAAGTTGCATCCTTTTGATAGAACGTGTATCAAGTTTGAAACATTGTGATTATCGAAAAGAAGCTGTTTTGAAAAAACTGGGGGGTGCGTCCTTTTTCTTTTCCACAGTCGATATGTATATCGAACCGTGAATGTAAAATCAACGCATCAGCAAGTAACCTATGATAGCTTGAAGATATTAAGATTTAACGTTTTCGTTTTGTCAAGAAAAAGAGTATAAACACATGATTAATTGATTTACGACTAAGCGAGCCCCTTGTTATCGTATTGGCAGCCCATCGCTGCATGTAAATATTTTTATTGTAAAACCAAATTATCAGTCTTTTGTATGAAAAATATTGAGTTTCCAGTTATTTTATTTTACATTATCAAGTTCATTACTTTTGCAGTTGTTTCACTTTACAATATCGAAATCAAATAATTTACACTTGCTATGGTTTTACATACACTCATGGTGAGATATATATCTATAATTGTTATATTCCTCCCACTGAGAGAGTTGTTAGCTAACTATTAATTTAAAGCCTATCTATCAATTTTGCTCCCATTAATAAAAATATATGTTGGGCGGGCAACAGCTTTCATAAGAGATGAGATTTAATTTGGTCCATATAAGTAGCGGACTTTGTGTGCGTAACAAAACACTCTAAAAAGTTAGATTGTCATTTTAATATCCTTTTTAACTAGTCATAAAATCATATGCTTTGTTACATCTTATGCATTTAAACACAAAAAATTTTGCGATGTTGTCGTTGGATTTATAAAATCCGTTTTGAATGGCTCTGCGTAATTTTTATGCAAACTTCGTGTTGAAAATACAAATTACCACAATATCAAGCTGGGTTTTACCGCAAATGTTAACATGTCATTCTCTCTCACAGTAGATGTACGAGTGCGTATGGAGATTTAATCAGTGACATTGTAGCTCATGTCTATCAAATCAATTTGAATATATGTGTAAATTTTGTTTTTCAATTAGACCTGTTCAGTAGTCACCGTTAAGTGATATTTTACATTACATTTTGAATTGATTAACTGTAACGTCATAATTTTGGTTTGATTTAAGTTTTAAAATATTCATAATATATTTACAATTTAATTATCTTATATCTATAAACTTAATCATCATCGGAATTTCATTCTGATTACTGTTTATTGAATTAAAAATAGTAATTTTGTTTACTGATTTACTGGAAAATCATAATGTTTGTCAGTATAAACTCACTATCTGAATGAAACCTTTTATGTTTTTAAATGAAACTTTTGAAATATTTTCGTAACAAGACTATTTTTATAATGGGATGAAATTTAATTCATAATACTTAAAGAAAAACATCACGTTTTCTTCTGTATCAAAAATGATTTACAAAAAAAGCACATGGTTTATTTTATTTAATGGTAAATTACCAAGGCAGTGAGGTGTCAAAACTATGTTTTATCTATAAATAATATAATAATTATCAAAGCCGATAATGTTAAAACTAATTACTAATTACTTTCATCAATATTTAAATTTTATATACTACCTAACCGATATAAAAGTTACACAATAGATTTGTCACATTAGCTGTTTAAATGTTGTTTATTGTATTTCATCAAAGAGCCTTTTATAAATTTATTGAGAGAATAATTACTATTTTTCTTAACCAGTTCAATTAAGTCAATAACTTGTTGAAGAGCGGTTGATTGCATCTACATGGAAACTCAATTATCAATAATCTATGAAACAAGTTTAAAAAAACTGGTCCAGGCAATTTAACAAAGCTCTCGTGCATGGCTTCGCAAAGCTTCGCTGAAAAGCTTAGTAACTCACATATCTACAATTAACCAAACATAATATATTTAGCATATTACTTCAAATGTATTTATTATTTTTGTGATATGATTTAACAAACGCGTGTTATTTACTATCTTTCAACACTTAAGATCAATAATATGCGATCTATTACAAACATCAAAATATCCAAAACTTTCGCTCGGTGTTCTAAATAACATGCCATACCTACTTTGATTTAATTATTTTTTTCAATTTGATTTTATCTTTTTTCAAAGATAGCAATTGAAAGTAAATCTAAATGCTGTCTCATATTATTCCTACAATAACGAATAGAATTTGTGTAGGTAGATTTAGTATTTTTATTTATTTAGTATAATTTAATCTCGAAATTAAAATGAACATAAATTTAATACATAAACACCGATAGACATATCTACTAATTCGCATGTTACTTGATGCAAGTGCTGTGTGATGTTTTGTCACGGATTAAATATTTCTGATTAATACTGCAAAGCAAGAAAGGTATCTATTAAAAAGAAGCTTAATTTGTATACACGATTTTATATTGAATCAATTTAAATTTTTAGTTACAAAAAGCTGTTATTTGTCATTTCATACAGATAATATAACTTTAAAGCTTTTCACATTTCTAACCATCTGATAAAGTTTATATTAAACAAAATCTGAAGGCGTAAAAATGTAACATTTTTATAAATTATTGCAATAGTTAAATATCACATAGATCAATTCGTTTTCTAACAAATGAATAGACTTTTAGAAGAGAAATAAATGTAGAGTAAAACTTATGTGTGCACTTAGTTAATATTATTTGGAATAAAATTATTTTCAAATTGTGATAAACTTGCATACCTTATTCATGTTGATGAATCCAATTGAACTGTTGTATGAGAAGTGTGTTATTTTGGCAATGCTTTTGAACTAACTGACTTTACGTTTGTCAGTCAATCCTTTTTATATTCTGCAGAAGAATTGTGAGTTTGCAATTTATTCCTCGGCAGAGTTCCTTTGCGCCTTGAAACCTGCGCCGGAAATTACCACTAGGGAGGGAGAATTGCACGGCATAGTGCAGTTGTACTGAACCATGCCTTGCGTGATATATTACGTTTAATAATCAACCATTTACCATATTATACATCTTCACCATTTCACATTACAAACATAATAATCAGTCATTTTATTATTTGAATAAAACTACATTTAAATCAATCGCAAAACCTCTGTTTCTTTTTTATCTCTAATTAACTTGATACATAATAGAATTAATTTTTAAAATTTCTTTACGATAACAGAAAAAAGTTACGCTTTTCCCGCTGCCAAATTTAGGGTAAATTAATTGCCAATGAAGCTTTTCAGCAGAAATTGATATCAAATAAGAACTGTTTGTAAGTCAGTGGCTTAATCTCACGTATTTGTAGGAAAGACCTAAAGAAAATGTTTATTTAGATATAAACGGTCTAGGTAGCTATTACAACTCAATCATCATACCTACGCTTCGATTTCAGTATCAAGATGTACGCTCCACGCGATCTATGTCCACTTCAAATGTAAAGCATATGGCCTTTCCATGAAGGTATCTCAACAGAAGTTTTTTTTCGAGAAATGTTTGTCGCTCAACCTCTTTTTTTACGTAGAGAGTAGTAGGGATAGAAGGATAAGGCTAAAACAGGACTAGTGGTTAACTTATCACTCTAGCTACGTCTAGATATTAAGGGATCGTAAGGGCGGGAGAGAAATTTTAGACATAACAAGCACCTATGCCTTGAAAAAATATGTACTTGGAACCCGAAAGATCCGGCACGGAAGTCAACAACTCTTAATTGTAGCGCCATAGATCCGAAATTGTATTTATCGACTACTTATTATTTAGCTTAAAATTTCAATCTACAAAAAACCATAGTTTTTTTTCAACATTTTTTTTTTTAAATATCATTTTCAATCAATTCTTTTATCGTCATTTAAAACGATTATTAATAAAGTAAAACTACTTCGGTTGTTTTTTTTCATAAAAAAATGGAATATGTAGCTTCTTCGTCATTTTTTTAATTTTTTATCCACAATTGGCGAATTTGCGAAGAAAATTTTATACATCAATGAGAGTATTATTTGCAAACACGGCGTGTTCTAAAATGGTTATTAAATGAAACAAGAATTTCATTTTCTACGTCAATATACATTTTAAACGTATTTTTAGTATCACTCTGGAACAGGGTTGCCAGTCGTCCCTATTTGAGCGGGACTGTACCGAGTTCAATCGACAAATCCCGAGTCCCGCATTGCAAGTCCCTCTATAATCCCGACGCATACATGTATAAAAGTCTTCGAAATAGTGACTGTCCCGATCTGTGTTTTTAGAAATCTGGCAACCCTGCTCTGGAATGATATTTTGTATTTTATCAAACCATGTTTGAGATTGTTTTCTAAAACTACTTTCAAAAATTGCTCTTATTTACAAATTACATTCATGGTTCATGTTTCAACAACTTTGAAACAAGCCGGGTTTGCAAATAACAGTCTCGATTATTTATGTTCATAATCAAATGTAGGGGTAGTTTTATCAAACATTCTATTTATTTTCTATATCAAGAAATCAAGATATAAGATTTTTCTTTTCCATGTCCGCTCCCAATGTGGAGCATATGGACTCCTAATGGAGTTTATCTCAACAGAAGTGTTTCTACGATAACTGTTTGTTACTCAGTTGCTCAACCTCTCTTTTTCCAAAGATAGTAGGAATAGAAGGATACGGCTAGGACAAGACTAGTGGTTAGCTAGTCCCTCTTCATACCGTTTAAGGATAGGATGGGAGGGGGGAATTCAAGACATCACATACATCCATGCCTTCGAACAGAAATTCATAAATCGATTGAAAAATCAATTTAAAAAACTGTCCGTACTGGGATTCGAACCCATGACCTTCGTAACCGAAGCTAACGAGGTTGACCACTCGACCACATAGGCGGCTTGAGATATTTTATATTTTTTCAAAAACTTTCAAAATAAAAATAAATAATTGGTAAGCAGAAACATTGTATGAGAAAAAATCATGTACGAAAGGATTAGCGAACCATAATTAGCGCATTTTTTCAGTGACAAAGTCTTTCGAAAGCGCACAAGAGTGAGGTTTATTAACTACTTTCACCGTATAAGAGAAATAATATTCAGTCACATAATGTAAGCAAAAAAATTGATCTACATGCGATGCAAGTTATCCGTATCTACTGGTCAATTTAAGCAGTCAGGTATTTTTTTTGTTGAATGAATTAGTTACATAATTAAACAATGTTTGAAAATATTGAGAAACTTTAGTATAAAGATGCTTCTCAAAGACATAAAACGCGCGACACAATTGGCATGAAACGTACGCTGAATTCAAAGGTTCTCAATAACTCATATAGTACGCAGATGTCTGGTAATATTGCAAGGCCAAACAAGAATCAGTCAGAAAGAAAACACTGGAAGATGGTCAATTCTCACAGCATTATTATTGAAGTATATTCCCTACCAGCTACAAAAGGTTAGCGTGAGAGTCATTACGTAATATTATTGTTGTATTTCGTAGTTAGATTGTATATCCAATTAGAGTTTGAACCTTTGAGGACAAAACATTGTAGATTTATACCTGCATACAATAAAAGCTATATTAATTTTCATCTTAATATTGAAATCAATTATGACGATGACAACCATTTATTGTTTAACAAAGTGAACTTATGATTTACGATATCGAAAGAGGATACTTGATTGAATTGCAATATCATGTTTAAATCATACTTTCGATGGATTCGGCGGTAACTTTGTGGAAGTTAATTTAAATATAAAATATAAATAACTTAGATTATTCCACAAACTGTGATACGTGTTTCGCCTCTTTCAGAGGCATCCGCAGACGATCTGACTTTCACAAATACTTGTTAAAGATGTTTAAATCGTTAAAATTGTGTCTACTTCCATAAATTTCGCCACTTAAGACCCGGTTTACGATGACTAAAGACTAGGTATAGTATAATGAGTATAAGATATAGACATATTGTATTAATATAGACTATTAGTTGAAAATGATCGTGATAAGCGAAACCGGTCCTAATCCAAATAAAATGAATTAGTAAAAAAGAGTTCTTTTTTGTAAAAATGCTTTTCCACCAAGTATTGACAGACATCTTACCACTTCCCCTACGGTGCTACAAAAACACTTCAAAAGAACCAAGTGAAAAAAAATATTTTAACACTTGGTTCTTTAAGTTATATTGGAAGTATTTTTAGCACCTTGGGGGAAGTGTTAACGTTAAATAATAACTCGAGTTCCGCTTAAAAATATAAGTGCACGGATAAACTAAAAATTTACACTTCATGTCGTTTATTTCATTGAATAGGAAAAAATAAAAAAAATATCATCTCTTAGTCTACGAACTAAAATAAATTTAGATCATAATTAGTGAAGCACTTTGACATAGTGACATTGATTTTCTTAATTCTTTCTTATATACAAACTGACACTCTAAGAAGTTTTCTTGCGTAGTATAATCACGTGATTGCGCAGTTTTGACGCGTGCTGGACGATAACTTAACGCGCGCTTATTTAATTTAAGTAAATGCTCACTGACATACAAAAAACAATCTTTGTGTGAGAGCTTCACTGACCTGATCTTTAAATTAATGTTCATTTAATTTTATTGCTCACTTAATAAAAAAGAGGATGAAGAAATCTTGCGTTATTATAAATAATGGACTTTCTTCACAACGTATCCTTTTTCAACCGCATTGCTCCATTATATCAGGTTTTTACTGCACTATCATGTTTCATTAAAAAAAAAACAATAGGTTCTTTTAAAAAGTCTGCAATTAGGGTTGTCGGTTTTCAAAAACCGGGTTTTAGAAAAATTTGCGACATTCTAAAAATCGCTTTAACCGGGATTTGAGTATTGGAATGTATGTTTTAAAAAACTTTAATATTTGAATTTGAAGCTGACATAGTTACAAATTAAATGAAGTGAAATATGTGATTGAATACTATTGATCAATGAATGCGTTGAAAATATTACATTTAAGTTTATTTTGCATTTAAAATTATTACATTTTGACTCGGATAAAGTTCACAAACATATCAAAATTTAAAAATCACTGACGGTCGAATTTGACATAAAATTGACAAAACACAAAAGAACAATAAATGTTAATCTTTTATAAGATGCATTAAAAAATAAAAGACCTCCTTCTTTTTTTTATTGAATTTCATCTACCTTCAGATTGAGATCTTGATTTTCACCTACCATTCAGTCTAGAAGACTACCAAGTAATCGATCAATAAACGTTTAGTGTTTCTATAGAATAAAAATATGTTCACATTTAGGAAACTTTAGAATTAAAAAACCGGTTTTTTAAAAGGTCGGTTTTTGTATCATCCCTAACATTAAATTTGTCTATCAATTCTATGGTGTAAATAGTTTATAAGGATGTATCTAAGATCGATAATTACGAATCACAAGATTTTTTCGAAAACCAATAATTAATGTTCAGTTTTGTGGCTACCGCCATTAGCAATTTAAAATTGTATTATATTGCTTAAAATTGAGGCCAAACAATATCGATTAATTAGTTTTCATTTGATATCAAAACAAAATAATATTTTACCAGTGATAAAGCGAGAGTAATTATTTTTTCTAATATTACATAAAGTTAGATCATTAATTTTTAATTGCGGTTAAAAAAACACATCGATATAATCCAATTGAAAGTTTTACATAACTTATTTTTTTTTGATCATTTACATCGGAAAGATACAACTTATGTATATAGATATTTCAAAATGCAATGGCTTATTTGATTAGATAATTCAACACATGCATAAAATAACAATATGTTTTACTAACACCGATAAAAAGCATGATAAAAGGTTGCTCTCAACTTTTTGTTTACTATTTCAATGTGGAGTATATGGACAGCTCATGTAGTAACTGCTTGTTACTCAGTTTAAGTGGAGATAGATGTATAGCTCCAGGACTTGCCTTATGAATTATATCAATGATAGTGTTACATCCTAAAAAATGTATTTTTAAATCAGGTCTGCTCCCAATGTGAAGCGCATACACTACCAATGAAGATTATCTCAAAATAAGTTTCCCTACGAAAACTGCTTGTTACTCGGGTGCTCAACATCACTTTTTCTTACATAGTAGGGATAAAATATTAGGCTAGTACAGAACAAATGATTGGTTAGTCGCTCTCGTTGCTCTCCATTTTTAAAACTGAAAGGGATAAAACGAATTTTCTGATATCACAGATAATAATATAATTCATGAATTGATTAATAAATCAATATTTGTCACTGTCCACATATCTTAGTTTATCCAAAAAAAACTTTGACATATTTTTAGACATTTATTCTGAAACGCTTATTTTATCAACGTCTTAAATCTGAAGTGACAATATTGCCTTAAAGATACTTAGATTTGTAGCTGAATTATTCTCTCAAACTGAGAAGCATTTCATTCATCAATCATCATCGTAAAACGTCGAGAGATACGAAATTGTTTGTAAAAAAATGTTCTTTTTTTAACCCTCTGTTATTTGGGAAAACGCAAAAAAATGTTGAAATTAAAATCATTTTTAAAACAATCATATCAAAAATAACAGAAATAATACAATTAGTAAATAAATCAGCATGCAGTCATTGCTCTGCTGTGCTTCTATTATTTTTACAATATTCGAGGAAATGAGACATCACAAACAAATCTGCTCAAAATCAAAGCTTGATATTGAGTTGAGTTGAGGTATATATAATACACTAGCTAAAATATTAAATTAAATTAAATATGGAAGTATGTAAATCAAAAATTATTTATGTTTTACTTTTTTTGCATTTTAAATTGAATTGAAAATGTAGGCATTGGGATTTAGAGAATCCATATTGACCGGCATTCCGGGACTGAAAGCCCAAGTAGACACTTACGTATGATTTTAAATCTATTTTATAAGAGCTTTTATTGTGTAGCAAATATATACATATAATGGATAACGGAAATAACAAAATATTCAAAGTAATGTACTCAGAGTGAGTTATCTAAAACGATACTAAAATTATTGTCAATAATTACATAATTTTAATTAATTTTTGGCAAAAACCAGCGTCAGCCATGTATAGTTACAATATTTTTTCAAAATTGACAGTTATAAAAAAATATGTAACTTAATTATTAGGCTTGTAAAGGTGTATGGTCTTATGGCGCAGCGATAAGCGTTGTTGGCTTCCGTGACAGATCTCACCTACTGACCGATAAGACTTACTGTAAGTTAATTTTAATATGCATATAACCTTCCCGGAAGTGCATGCAAAAAGTTTGTCAAACTTTTATTGCAATCGGATGAACGGTGTGCCAACACATAACATAAGAACAAACAAATATTCATTTTTATATATTAGAAGATATGTTATATAGAGAATCAAATAAATTTCAATTGTCAAAATCAACAATAACAAACAATAGCTGTTACCGTAATATTACTTTTATTTAATAATAATCGTGACACAGTTCTCTTTGTTCGAGTACCTTTGTATTATATTTACTGATGCTTTTATTCAATAATTCCGAGAAACACCTTTCGTTTTCGTTTTCGTAAACATGCTTACATTAATAAGGTTAAGATCAAAACAAAATATTCATTTTTAACTGTGTCCTTGTGGGATTTTTACATTCTAGATCAGGTGTGGCCAGAGAACGGTTCATATATTATTACGATGTGTAATAAATTATCGTAAATCTAAAAAGTGCGGTTTGCAAGATAATTAAATTGATTACCAAAATGTTTCACAAATAAGATAGTAATCAAATGCTTTTATTTATTGATAAACATAGTTTTTTTTATGTTAACGGTTTATCTTGCGAAATTAGGTGAGTGTGTCTGGAAAAATATATCTGTAAATAAATGCGTAAAATTATCATACCTTTGTATACATCTAACTAAGTTTTATATGAATTTATTCCGATCATAACTTTAAAAAATGCACTTTTATAGAGAAAATCGTTCAAAAATAACAGTCGTCATTTTTTTCAATACATCTAACCTAACCTAAGCTTTGCCTTACTTAAGGTTACTTAAGTCTAACCCAGTATCTGCCAAACTGGGTGCCACAATAAGTCTCAGGTGTGCCGCGGTGGAAGAAGCCTTAAAATGTTAATTTTAAATAATGCCTTTTAATTTTCTTCAATTTCAAATAAATTCAACATCTACACATTCAAAAAAATATTTGTCACTTTCATACATAGTGGTCAACGACATTTTCCATGTTTTCTTTTTTAAATGTACATTTCCTTTTTTAAAGCATGTTTATTTGGTGTACCACAGTACATGTCCCATTCGTCAGTGTGCAGTGAAGTAAAAAGGATTGGCAGACACTGGTCTAACCTAACCTAAGCATAACCTAACGTAACCTAAGTTAGATCATTGATGATTAACATTAGCAAAGAACTTCTGTTGAGATGCCTCCAGTTTGGCTACGGATATAGATTAATAAAAAAAACTTGCCAATAAGTGAGTTCCGACACCAAAAAAACCACTGCTTTCTGGTCACAAAAAAGCTAGCCTCTTTAAAAAAAACACAACTCGTGGATACTTGCTTACCACCCCTGTAATGCAATGACATAATATTTTTTTACATGACGCACACCTTAATAAGGTTACGGTCGATAAACAATATGAGCTGTCTGATATCAACAGGTGCAAGAAAATATTATTTTTTCATTGTACACTAATAGATATATTTTGTTATAATTATTTACTCTCACGGGTAAAAAAAAAACTGAGCCAATCGTTACCTAATCGTTTATTACGGTGCATGTCGAATTTGTATTCGATTTTAGTTTTAATTTGATTTTAAAATACCAAGGCTACTTTTAAAAGGTTCTAAGGCTTTTAACTGTAAACCATCAACGTGTTAACGTGTTTGGACCGTTGTTGAAATTTAATATACACAAAGATATCATTTCATTATTGTGTAACTCCGTAAGAATCGGGTTTAAATTTGTAGTAAGTGCAATAAGTAGGCCAAAACTTTTTTCACTCATATGATACACCCCTCTTGATATTTGATGTTGCATAATATTTGTTTTAGAATGCATTTAAGATGTGGATTATGCAATTATTAACGCTTTACTATTAACCAATTTCTTAAACTGGTCTGACTTATGAGTCATGACATTTTAAAATCAGACTTTTGTTTGTATCGTAAGAAAAGTTAAGTGCCCTTACATGCAACTAAACACAAAAGCTTTTTTACTGCCAAATGATAACTTAATAATTCTTTTTGGCGATCGAGTACATATACATCTACATAAATTGAGGGAATTGTTTACAAAGACGGATTATTCTAAAATGGTTAAAAAATAAAACTTGAATTTCATTAACAATGTACATTTTAAAAGTATTTTTAATTTAACATTACTTTGGAATGATATTTTGTATGTTATCAAGCCTAGTATGAGACTAATTTCTAAAAATACTTAAATTACATTAATGGATCATGTTTCAACAATTTTGGAATGAGCCGGGCTTACACTAGTTGTGTTACAAAATATGACACGTATTTCGCCTATTTGAAAAGCATCATCAGACCATCGCAAGGCTTACAAATAAACTTAAAATTTATTATAATTCTTACGTTATAAATTAGAAAATAAAAGCCAGGTTTTTTTCTTTTATACTGTAAGTAGGGAGAGGGTTCGATAAAAAACAATGATAGTACTAATTACAAATTTATAATTTACAGTATTAAGATACCAACTTTGATAGTTATAATTACTATAAAAGTTTTGTATCTTAACCCCTCCCTGCGTCCAATAGCAAAAGACAAACCCAGACTTAAATTTGTAATTTTTTACTAAAGAATAGTAATCAATTGTCAGATTATTTGTTAACCTTGCGATGATCTGGTCACATTTTGTAACACAACAGGTGAATTAAAAAAAATACCAAATTTATTTTAAATTTAATGTTTATTGTTTTTACAATTTTTTTATATGACACTATTGTTAGAATGTATTTCAAAAATTTGCAAATTAAGATAATATTGGTTTTGATGCAGAATAATGGATACACTGGTGCAAATAAATTAACGCGCCATCCCAAAAATATTGACATTGATGATTACATTATTGAATATGGCCTTGTTGGGTATTACATCCAACGTGTGCTTCATCATTGAGGTCATATATTTTTAGTATAAATATAAAAACTATAGATTGTGTTTTTACTTACATTACATACTTATTGTTTCATGTGTAATATTATTTTTTTAAATTTATTAATTTCAAACCAAATTAATAATTAAATTAAGAAATAACACATTTGTCTTATATTTTACAAACAATTGTAATAATAAATATATTGCCAAAGAATATTGTTTTGTTGCTCGATCTAGTTTTACTATCGCTGATTTATAAGTATCGACTTCAGCATATAATAAGTTTGATACTAATAAATAATAATCAGCTTGTTATCCAATTGACCAAAAAAATGGATTCCATCTAGTCAAGTCTAATCCTGAAAGTGACTTTCTAATGAATAATTGTCCTCAATACTAACAACCAAAAAACTAACATTTCACCGTGTATATTGTACAATAACGTAACAATATTTTTCTTCTACGGCCCATTCAAATCAGGCTGATTTTTGCTATATGTGAAAGATTTTTTGTTTTTTGTCTTCCAGCCGAATGGTCTCTTGGGATTTCGTCCAACTCATTTGCGCGTCCAGGGAACAAATCCACAGAATCTCAATGTTTGTGGTGTTGATGCTGATCTCGAATAACAAAATTCTCTTCAAACTTACCTCATGTGATTTCAAAATTATTATTAAACTTAATGCTACTTTTTAATACTATTTAAAATTGCTTTCCATCCACCCCATAATCCAATCCAAGATAGTTTTTTACCGCTAGTCTTTTCCTTACTCCATCTTCATTTGGGAGAACGGTTGTTGATTTACAAAAAGTTTCTTACAAATACTCCCTATTCAGACGCCCTGTTAGAAGTATATGTGCTCGTAGACCTCACACATCAGCAAACCTTGATTTGTATCAAAAATAATTATATAATATAACAGATGTATTCAACTTTTTTCACGCGTTTTTAATTATTTTTAAAAATAATTTCATAGAATGTTGTGTACGTATATCACAAAAAATTACATCAAATCATCTTGATACCAATCACTTATGGTCTGTCTAACGGTGTAATCTCACATCCTTTTATTCTCAATAATATTTATTTAAAATATAAGCCGAACGATTTTTATAAGGAACGATGAAAAGTGATTCTACATTTACCAAGGTACTCGCTGTTGTTACAATCACCGCTGACTACTCTCTCCACTGCCAGCTCCATATCCTTCTAACATGATGTATTTAATATCATTACAACGTGAACGTAGTTAAAAAGATGCTAAAATTATACAAATATTTACAGAAATTAAATCAGATTTACTAACACGAGCAATAGTTGGCCAGGCCAGTGGTCGAATGGTTAAAGTCTTTGTCTTCGGTTACTGTGCTCACAGATTTAAATCCCAACACGAACATTTTTTTAAATAGATAAAAAAAACATTTTGAAGGCGTGGACACTTCTGCTTTGCCTCAAATTCGCAATCACCTATCATATCCTAAAAAACAGGGTAATATATAATTTTAATGTAATGTGCGTTCGGTACATGCCTTTTAGCACGTTTTTTTTTATTATATAAGATTATATTATACATTTTAAATTAATAACATTTTTATTCCATAAATTGTGTAACCAATTGTGACACTAGATATTTTATCTAAAAATGTTTTTCAAAGAGGCGAAACACGTATCACATTATGTTACGCAATCTTAATTTAAGAATAAAAATGAACTTCTAAAAGGCTACCATCGATTTTTTTTATAATATTGTTAATTGTAAACGTTGGCAAACCCTGACATATACCACTGTAACATGCGCTTATTAAAGTTCAATTTTAAATTACCACTTATCTATTATCAAACTGTGTTATGGTTTTTTTTTGAACATTTATTACATCACATAATCTTATTATCTTGATTGCGTTGCAACTATTTAAGTGACATAATAATGATAAACAAACTAACGTCCATTTTAAAGTTTTCTTGGAGTTTTTACATTTTACAGTTTTAAATTATCTTCTTTGATTGATGCTTTATTTTGATTGGGAAAAAATGTTACCTCGACCACACAGGCGGCTTTAAAATAAATTACTTACTTATTATTTTAATAAACATAAGTCATTGGATCGTGTATACTGCGCGTAAAAAAGATGATAATTTAACATTAAAATTTCGTACGTCATTCAAGAATATTTCCAGTATCCGATAATTTGTAATTTCGCAATCTAAGCCTAAGATATGACGAATTGAAAAAAATATGTGTCATATGACACAGCTAGTGTCATTAATGATAAGATGTTATATAATTTACATCATATTCTCGACGTTTTCAAAACGTACAAATTATGGTTTGCCAATATGTATGCATTGAACGGTGGTGATTTCATTATTGGACAAATATATGATCGTTATGCATCATAAAAAATTACGTTACTTATTTCGAAATATGTATACATATATAAAATTAGCATATATATTACAAATATTAATAAATTTAATATTGTAGATTGTAGACTATGTAAACACGGGGCTCGAATAATCTCAAAGATATTTGCAGTTTTACAGGCAATTTTTTATTAAAAATTGTTAATTTAATAAAATAATTAATACAGACTAGCTGTAAGCCCGTTGCCCGGCAACGTGAGATTATTGTTGCATTGTGTTTAATTTTATTTAGTTTAATTTAATTTATTTTTTATTTATTTTATTTTATTTTATCGGCTATTAATATATAGATATCGAATGTTACTTTAAAACAAATAAAACCAATAGCTGAAAATTTTCTTTTAGCATCAGTTTGCAAGAGTAAATAAAGAGTTCCAAGATGGATGCAGAAATAAATATATACTCTTCTTTTACTCCGATTCCACGTTTCAAACGTTATATTTGAACCTTCATACGAAATAATATATCTGTCAGAAATTTGTATCGCTGTGTTTTCAAATATTGTACATATAACTACAATGCATAATTGTGGGATTATAATCCAAAACGTACTATTTCCAAAACTTTTCAGTGAAGTCAAATACGAATAACACAAACAAAATAACATTTGCATATAAAAAATGATTTTCAATTTGAAAACGACAGTCTTTTAGACATTTCATATTATAACTAATAGGACCAGTCGATTCCTTAGGCTTGAATTACCCTATCTGCATACCTAACTCAAAATCGCTCATTTGGAAATAGTACGTTTTGCATTATAACCCCACAATTGTACATTATATAACACATGTATCTGACTGAGAATAATGTTGTTTTATAATTTTAACAAGAGGTCCTGAAACCGAACTTTAGTGCAAAATATTAAAAAAATCATTTTGTTATTAAAACCACCTCGTTCAAGACTTGAACGATCATTTTTAGCTAGGAAAAAACACAAAGTTTTTTCGTCAAATTCAAATCCGTAAAAAAGTTTAAGTTAATTTAAAATGAACCGATTACTTGTTTTTCGAATGCAAAAAAATATTTCCTGCTAAAGATTCTAGATACATTTTTCAGCAGGTAAACGAAAATAAATCGTCACGGTCTATCACGGTCGTCACGTCACTATCACCAAAAGTTGAATAGTCAGAAATCTTTAATTTACCTTAGTCATTCCAAAATGTTACGATTAATTAATTTAATAAATATATTGAATTCAAACAGTAACCGCGCAGTGCACTATTTTTAAAAAATCGTATTTTATTTTAACATGTTCAAACGAAAACAATCAAAGTTTATACTAAAAATAATATGTCTTTCCTCTAAATTCTCTTGATAGAGTTTCTAAACCTTAAAACTCAAGTTTGACATATTTTTTAAGACAGTAGAAATTGAGTTAATAGTCTAGACCAGAGGTGGGGAACGTTTTCATTTATAAAGGCCACATTAATTTATCTACTTCAACATAAGGCTGCAGTTGAGAAAACGTTAACAACCCACCCCTTTTTTTTCGTTAGTCGTACATATAATGGGTTGATTACGCTCTTTTTCCAAACGCTTGCGTATAGTTTTTTGATCAAAGATAATATTTTCACCTAACCAAAAGGCCGCATTGGAGTATCCAAGAGGCCGCAGGTTCCACTGGTCTAGAAAATACTGTTGTTTCATACAAACATATAACCCAGCTTCACCTGTGATAGATTCACTCATTCTTTATTTAGTACGTGTAGATAGACGGTCGCTTTCCAATAAATCACAAACATGTAATTAAAAATTACTGCAATACTGCCACCTACATATCACACTTAGCATACGCTGTTAATTCTTAAATACAATAGGTAGTTCTACTACCCGCCTGCGCCCTGGTTGTAATGAACTTCCAAACACCAGTATCGGATATATAAATATTTACGTCTGTATTATTATGGTAATATCTTGATGCTTACGTTAGGAACGCTTAAACGTTAATGACATAATTTTGATTAATTAATTAATTTTGATTTTATTTTTTGAAAGTAGAAAATTTTATGTTGAAAATACCATTATGGTCTGCACTTCAAGTAACACCCACAAGCTTAAGTTGATCAATAAATAATGACGTATAAAAAATATACATCGCTACTGTTCATCGTTTGGAAAGAGATCTTGTGACAGACAGACAAACAAATATTTTTTTGTTTTATTGTGTAGATATAACCAGTTTGCCACTCAATAGATTCTTATGTATTATCAAAAAATACATCATATTTGTCATCCCATCAAATTGTTGATAATTATATTACGGCCTGAATAACAATGGTTAAGCTAAATCATAAAAAAAAACCCGATTCGCTGTCATACAAACGTAATATTCTACAATGAGATGCAATTCTGATTACTGATTTGATTGCGAAAAATCCCAGACGACACAAATATATTATGATTTACTATTCATTAATCAAGAAAATCATCACGTCTTTTTGTATTGAAAATATATGACTAATAATTATCATTCCACAGCACGTGACCCAGCCAGTTCCAACGTCTCTCCATAGCTACTGACGTAACGGGGCGCTGTCTTGTACGCTCCCTTATCTCCGAATTCCTCACAAAATCAAACCACCTCACCCCCATTATCTGACGCAAGCATCTGTTCTCGAAGCTCAGTACACGGTTTTTTTTAGTCTTCGTCCGGTGCCATGTTTCGTAACCGTAAAGCAGTACCGGCATAATGCAAGCGTTGAAAAAGTGGCATTTGGTTTTAATCGATTACAGCTGTGTGTCCCAGACAGTCCGCATTGAGTTGAATGTGGCTCCAGCCATTCCTAAACGAATGGCGAGCTCCTTTTTTGTACTACCGTCTTTGGAGATGCCTCCGGAAAGCCTCAATCTTGCCTGCCTCTTCTTTCGACCGGCAGAATTTCGGCGCCCCGGAATCTAGTCGGGTACTATCCATATGATGTACTCGGCGGAACTGAGGGATACTGTGCATGTCATGGGAAAAGCAATTGGCGGGAGACAGGGAGACATGGAGGTGCCGCGTAGCGTCCATATCCTCCACAAAGGGAGCGAATATGCCCAAAGAATAACAAAGAATTATCATTATTTTATTTGGGTCTATCTTTTTATTTTTATTAATCTTCTATCGCATATATTTAATTAATCTAGTAAAAAATATTCGTAGTGAATAGTCACAAATGTTTGATTTGTCAAAAAAAATGAAAAGTGAAATATTATTATTATATAAGAGCTGCCGATGTTATAATTTGTCACTGTTCTGACAATAAGTAATGTATCGGATTTCCGCGTTTTGAAATAATTTTAATGAATATTTGTGTGTCAATCACATACCATTTGTCTATGAACCGTATTTTCAGTTTTGAATATATAAAATAAACAAATAGAATAAGGTAATACATATATTATTTTAATAACTAAATAATTTAATTCTTTAAACTCACAATGAAGCTACACCAACTATGTTAAATGACACCTTGATCAACAACTGAACGTAAAAATTTAATTGCATATTTTACTGTGTTGATTTTAAATTGCTGGATCTTCGATACTGTCTGCCATGACTCTGATAGGACCCTGACCTATGCGGGATAGATCATCGAGAGAATCAATAGCATCAGATACTTCGGCGTACATATCCCGGAAGACGGTAGAAAAAAAAGCAGCTCGCGATTCGTCTAGGAATGGCTGAAGCCATATTTAAGTCAGATATTAGTTCGAAATTAGAGATTTTACTCATCACTAATATTAATCGTTTTCAGTGGAAACATTTTACCTGGTGAAATCAATTTAAAAGAACGAAGTCGTCCTTCTTATTGAATATTACAATAAATAATTGTTTAGATACCTATCATTATTTTTAATTTTATTGTGCGTTGTATTTTTCTTTTTTTAAGCCCTATCTCTCCTAAGAAAAATACATAAATTCCCTTCCGTGTTATCCTCACAGCAGCAACATTGTAAGGTCAACGTTATCAATTTTTAAATCACGAATTATTCTTATAAGCTATAATTTATTCCACGCAGAATAAAAACAAAACAAAAAAACCCTTTTCAATGTCGAAAATATCATAACAATGAATATATACACCTCAACAATTATCAAGTAACACCTGTGATTCATTGTGTCTATTTTTTATTATTTTGATTGTTAATCACCTTCTGTGTGAATTAATGTTATACTTTGAATAAACGCAACTAATGACATGTAATTACGTGAAAAGTAATATCCTTTATGCAAAATGTTGACCTCTTGTTAGTGGACAGCAGTGTGTCCAATTGTAACGTAAATTAGGAACGGATAAAAAATCGGACTTCCTTCGTGACAGGTGTGTTTCAATGCAAGGAAATTTCAGTCTGTACAATTCAGAAATTAATTAGAAATAAATATGTATAGTAAAGTAAAAAAAAATAGTGGATTCGCTAACGGCAGAATTTTTTCAACCGATGATAGTATTATCAATAATTACAAGCTGTAAGCACGTTGTCCCCGACAGGAGAATTTTTCACATTATAAAAAAATCAAAAATTTACCGACTTGAACAATCAAATGTATACTTACTTATCAAATAAATCAGATTTAACAAACTTGACTAATCCTCCAAATAAAACTTGTTTTAAGGAATACATATGGTGATTTTTAAATTTATTATACATTTTATAATCCATGCTCGCTCCCAATGTGGAGCATATGGCCTCCTAATGGAGCTATCTCAACAGAAGTTTTTTCTACGATAACTGTTTGTTACTCAGTCGCTCAACTTCACTTTTTTTAAATTGAGTAGTAGGGAAAGAAGGATAAGGCTAGAACAGGACTAGTGGTTGGCTAATCGCTATTGCTACACCCAGTTATTAAAGGATCAGAAGGGTGGGAGGAGAGGAAATGATGTGAATTGACATCACAAACACCCAGTCTTCGATCACAACTTTGAATTGAATAATTCTCAAATTCAATGTGATCTGACCGGGAATCGAACACAGACCTGCGTGATCGGTAGAGCAAGCTCTAACCAACTGGGCCACAGCAGGCGACAATTATACATACTAACCGTTATTTTACTATACATACTGAAACTATGCTTTCGCCAACAACTATACCACGCTGAAAGCACCGGAAAATATTTTAGTAAATTACAGTGAAACACCTATTCTAAGTTTTTCAAGGGACCGTAATAAACAAACGAAAAATGCTGGGAATTTTTAAAAAAATAGAAAATATATGTTTAATTCTTAAGCGACATTTTTTTTTGATTGGGTGCTAAATAAATAGTTGCTTATTTGCAGTTTGGTACTTAAATTTTAACAGAAACTCGCGTTACTTTGTAAGTTAATTCTTCTCGCCATGTCAACGCGTTTTTCTTCTGGTTTTTTTTTCAAGATCTTGATTTGTCTTAAGTTTAGTTTTATACATTTTGGCATTTTAGTTATGAGTTAGAAAAAATGAAGAAATGAGATGTGAAGTAAGACTATTTATGAGCGAAATAAGAAATATTCATCAAAAACAGTCAATCGGGATAATATTTGCGACATAACCATAATATTAAGACGATAGACGAAGACATCGGTAAATCGGGAAACGATTAATGCGGGATTATTTAACATTGTTGTTTTAACGATCCATGCGGAAAAACGAATAATACGGGAACGGTATATCGGGGTTCTACTGTATTTTTAATGAGCCGCACATTTAGAGTACCTTGAACAGATTGTGAGAGCCGGAGTTAGTTTTTTTTTCGCTTCGTTCATTTATTTATATATTATTATTATTTACAGCAGATACATCAAATGTTTCACGAAGGCAATATTTTAAGTTCACGGTCGGTGCTTAGTCCGAATCTACTTTTTAGGATTAACTAGAGTCTTTTTATTAAGGTGCGGATATTTATGACTTAGATTATAGAATTCAAACCGGTATATGATGGTTTTATTAACACTATCAGCTGCCATTTTAATATCATTTTATCAATCTGACATGTTTTTCGTTTTTTTTTCTAATACGCACAGAAACATAACTTCAGTGCCTTGCTTAGCCTTCAATACAACTTAGTTGTGATTAAAAAGTATTACTTCTTTTTTTAGTATTATTTAGTATTTTCTAAAATCGGCTTCTAAATTTAAATCTATTTAGTTTTTAGCAATAACTGTTAACAAAGACGTAGTAAATATTAAAATCAAGTATTATTACTTTACTTATTTCAAATGTTTTTGATAATAAAAAAATATATGTATAGGCAAAACAATAGGTAAAATATTTGTTTTAACAATAAACGATAAAAATACAAATGTGTTGATTGATATCAAACGTTTTTAAGCCTACTCAATGTGAAATTGTGAAAATGTAGTTTAAATTATATCTTGGAATATAAAAAAACTGCAAGATTTTCTGAGATTATAGAAACTGTAATCTTAAAAATCTCACATTTATATTCCATGATATGATAAAACCACATTTTTGTTAGTTTTACATAGAGTGGTCTTGATGACGTTTGATATCAATGAACACAAATTATTAATAAGTATATTTATTTAAACAGTGTACCTAAAATGCTCACATTTAAAATAAACAATGATAAATGTTTGAGGTTGTGAATATTCTAGTCGCTTACTAGTCTCTTTGTCAAATTTCTGGGTTGGATTAAGTATAATATAAGAAAAGTGATGAAAATTAGATAATTGCTCGGTTTGTATACACTGCATATTTTTTTTTGAAATATTCCATCCGTCTCGGCAAGTAGTGAACCATGAATACATCACAAGCGTTTTTAATTTGGAAAAACATCCATAAACCAATCAAAAAATTGATGTATCAATATTTCCATGATTGGATCAGAGCCCACGAAGGCTAACCACTCGTCTACAGCACTGAATTTGATATTAACCCATTAGAACGTTTTATGGGGGACTGAAACTCACAATTATTCCAACGTTGTGTCCTCGTAACATGGTAACTATTATTATGTATGTAATATACTCTGTTTTATTTATGTATAAAAAATTAAAAACTTGTATAGTGAAAATAGAACTTTATTTAAAGCATATAAAAAATATTTTTATTACTGCAGTATCAAGTATATTCATCATTTTTTGTGCTAAAATTAAAACTTAAATCTAAGTACATGACACGAATAAATGAGCAAGTTATCAGAAGTAAATACAAGTGTGTTTTAGGCAATCATATAACTTAAATTATTTAAATAAACAATTAAGTTTGTATGACGTTCGAAAATTATTTATCAGAATTATTTTATTCGGCATTACTATAAATAGAACACATATTTTCATCGCCTATCCGTGATGGCCTCCTCCATATCCACCACCTCCATATCCACCTCCTCCAAAGCCTCCGAATCCTCCAAATCCTCCGAAGCCTCCGTATCCACCACCGCCATGTCCTCCGAGTCCTCCTCCTTGTCCTCCATATCCCCCATATCCTCCATATCCTCCATATCCTCCGTACCCTCCATATCCACCGCCTCCGTATCCGCCTTGTCCACCACCGTAGTCTCCTCCACCGTAATGAGCACTCGCAGCAGTTTCAAGATCAT
The DNA here is from genome assembly GCA_030503985.1 of Himalopsyche tibetana. Classification (NCBI taxonomy): domain Eukaryota; kingdom Metazoa; phylum Arthropoda; class Insecta; order Trichoptera; family Rhyacophilidae; genus Himalopsyche; species Himalopsyche tibetana. The sequence goes on from JAPJYX010000015.1 coordinate 832,456, forward strand.
CAACTTCTTGGACTGAAACAAAAAACATAAAAATTAGCATACGTGTAACATTTTTTTTATTCTTTTTAACATATCGACCTGTAATAGGCAGAAAATCGTCACCGACAATTTATAAATTTTACATGAAAAGGTTTTTTTAATGGCTCGTATTTTTCCAGTCAGAATTTATATTAAATCGTCAGAATAAATAGTCATAATTTAAATGAAATTTTTAAAAAATCTAACCTAACCTAACCTTACCAAACTGCTATAAAATATTCTGACCGTTCATATTTTTATTCTGACCAAAAATTGATTTAAATTCTGACCATTTAATTTGTTACCTTTTTTAATTAACTTTGAAAAATAAATTTCTTAAGAGCGATTAGTAAAAAGTTATATATAGTCAATGCCTACTTTGTTATTATTAAACAATCGCCTGACTACTACTAATTGAACAATGGCATTAGAAAACCGGTTTTTTCAAAAGTCGGTTATTGTGTAAGCCATAAATAATATTCCATTCTATGTAAGAAATTTAAGTTAGTTTGATATAATATATAACAGATTGAATTTTCCATTACCTAGAACAAACTTTTGAGGTACTCCAGGGAACGGAGCCCCGTGTGATGGGGCGACATTAACGCAGATCACTGCGACCAACGCAGCTAAACACAGGAACTAAAAAACAAAAAAAAGGAAATAAGTTTCATTGTTTGTAAAATAGACATGTTATAGAAGTGTAAATGATAAATATTGAACAACTGAAAGGATCGTTGATATTTGTCAGTTTGTCCTACTTATGATTTATTGTATAAGTTTTATTATATAAGTCACACCTCGTAAGCACTAGAGGCGCGCGCTTGGGGCCTCCAAATCTTAGGGCCTTCAAAAATAGCATTAATTATGTAAACCATAGTTTCTCAACCTTTTTAAGCCCGTGGCCCCCTTTCGAGTCTCAAAATTGTCCGTGGCCCCCCTATCCATAGTAATAAAATTTTCGGAACTTGTAAAAAATGAAAAAATATACATTTATTTTTTAAAAATACAACACAATAAAATTTTGTTTAAAAATTATTTGTTAACACGCCAGAGACGAGTTATCTCGTCAATAACTAATTAAATTAATAATTGCAAATTATAGCCGGCGTGCTAGGTCATCTACGGCAGCTAAAAGGTTAAAAATTAAATTATGCTTAATTTAAGATTTCGACTGAAGGTGCTTGGTGGAATTTCAATAAATTTGAATCGTTCAAATTATGTACATTCACACAGATTTTGTCATTAACGACCCGGGTTTCACCTTTCGGCATCTTCATGGGTTCAAGTGCACGGATGAACTTGAACTGACGCTTAGTAAATGAATGTTTCGTGTTTATATAAGAAATGCCTGGATACTATTTGTCCTATTTTCTTTGCTGTGGAAACTTCTTAAAGCGTTTTAAATTTAACAAATGGTTTTTCTTCCATTTCCATGTGTTTTGTATAAAATGGATATTAGCATTAGTGAAGCAAAACGTATTAAGCATATGAGTTTCATATTATCACGGGGTGATGAAAGAAATCCGTGGACAAGGTAGTCAATACAATATTGTCGACATTTACTTTTAGATGCAGTTATTATGGTATCTCTTAATATCATTGGATAATAATAGAAAAAGTATGTATGATAAATACATTATTTCTGCTGCAATGTATAATTGTCCTACTGTATTCTATTTGATTTTAATATAAATTTTAGTTCTTTATATTTTGGGTGGCCGTGGCCCCCCTAAAGTCTGCTGTGGCTCCCCAAAACTGAAATTTTCTTCTGTGGCCCCCTTGGCAGATGCTGTGGCCCCCCAGGGAGCCACATGGCTTCCGGTTGAGAAACGATGATGTAAACCATATTTATTTTAATTTCAGTTTTCAATATTTATAACTATTCCACAAAGAGTTTTGCAAAACTTTTTTGTTATTCAAAAAACGGGTTCTTAAAGCTCATTCAGCCATTGGTCACACCAATGTTATATAACCGTAAAATGAAAATAATAATGGAATACAAAATAAATGATTGTATCACAATGTTGTTAATATACCACTATCTGTGTATATTCATCTTTAAATATGATACATCTATCTATATGTTGTGTTGTATAGAAATATTACAAATATTCAATGTTTAAGGAATAATTTTCTAAATATTTGTTTGATAAACTTTTAAATCAGAACTTTTCCGTCAATCTTTAAAAAATCATACGTTACAATGCATTACATAACTAATTTATTAGTTTTGTAAGAAATGCAATATATTTGATTTATATGCATGTAAGTACAGGACGTAGCTTGGGCATAATGCATATTGTAAAAAGTGATAAAGAAAGAGTGAGTATGTGAGTGAGTGTTGAGCAAATTTTACCAGCGGTTCTACCAACTGGTCTTTAATTTTACTATCTAAATAAATAAACGTCTTGATATTTAAAGATAGAAACACCATCAAATATAATATGAGCCTTCAAGAAATGAAGTGAGCCATGTAGTAAAATAGTGAAACTTTTTTATTGGACTTTTAAGTACAATCACATTTTTACTTGGTATTTTGGTGGAGTGTACATGTTTAGTTTAAGAAGATGACACTATTGAAGCGTGTATTTAGTAAGCTTACTTCACACGCAGAATTTTATAACGCATCTAACTCATAAAATACCACTTAGTTTACTTCACCTCTTAGGGACTAAATGACCTAATAATAATAATTTCTAAATTCAGATCTTTTTTTTCAAATCAAAAACCTTTTAGTTGTAAGCCCCAGTCCAGTTTTAATAAACTGGTAACTATAATCGGTTCACCATCGCTTGGCTATTTTGATTTGGTCTTGCAAAATTTTAACGTACAAGTTCATGGTATATGACCATAGTTCATTGACCATAAATATGTACATTGCATCATAACATAATAACGATTATAATGGCCAGTTATAACAATTGATTAATATCTTTACGAGGTTTCTAATGATGATAATAAGGCGATTACGTGGTACACAAATGTATTGTATTATTGTGCTGTAAATTGCTTGGAAATTTTCGTTTTTTTTACTGTTATAACACACGACTTTATTGAAATAATTTATATCATAAATACGTTTGTTTTCAATAACTATAATAATATTATATATTGATGTTATTCTGCACACTATAAAACTATTTTGTTATTTGTAAAGTTTGAGTTTTTTTTAGGCTTTATTTAATATTCTTTGCTATATCCGATGATTTAATATGTATTCATATAAAAAAATAAAAACTTGTCATACCAAATATTATAACAGTGTTAAAGTAACGTCTTGCGCAGTTTGCAGCCAATGCAATACGAAATAACATAATATGCTTTTTTTCCTTAAGAGGGTATGAATATCAGTGGATTTAGTTCTACAGTTTTTTCGTTGCTATTATTAACCTATTATAATGGAGTTATACCAAGTAAATGCCAAGTCAATCAATGCTTTTTTCCCTTCGAAAGTATTGAGTATTCAAAGTTTTTAGGTTTATTTAATTTTAATTTAATTAAAAAAAACATATGCTATGTATTGATAATGAACATTCTGTGACTTCATAATAAGTTTATGTAAGTTAAAAATATTGGCTGAATCGGCATTTACTTGGCAGTACTCCATTATAATAAGATGAAAAATTCAAATTATATATGTCTACTATAATATAAGGGACTGGTTTATCGCTATTAGAAAAAACATAGTTTTGACGATGGTGTGAAGCCAAAATAACCATCGACTAACTCGTATAATTATAGAATATCTAAATAATTATACGTCAAATAAATAGTAGAATAACAGTGTAAAATTTAATGACCTAAATAATAATAAAATTAACTTTTGCTGTATGCTTATTACTTATTTTTAAAACGAATTAAATATACACCATAGAAAAAATCGAGCTTTTTGTTCTCATCGATCGAGATGTCTTTTTTTACGTGTACGGTACAGCAGGCTAAAGTCGTGACGAGGCTGTTGAAAAAAGCTCTAATCGAGCGTCATCATCAAGCTATTATGTATGCTATATAATAAATCAAAGTGATTCGTTGCTTAAATCTTGTTACACTTTTTCCTTCAGCATAATATAATGTGAAGATGAAATATTTGTATTGAACACAATGTGATAAATAATATCAAATTAATTTTATATCAACCTTACTTGATTTAATAAAAAACTTTTAAATAAAAAAAATTATTCTTGAATATTTTTTCATACTGTGTTGTAGAATATAATTTTATACACATTAAAAATGTTAATAATTGTAATAAAAGTGTATAAAAATTATTTTTATTTTACTTTTTTATTACACTAGTAGCCAATGAAATATCAATGCTATCAATTTAGATCTAAAATACGAGTATTTTATTAATAAATAATCAAAATACATTAATACTATTTCACTAAAAAATACCATGAATATTATATATTCTTACAAAATGTTAATTCTTTATAACATGATTAAATATATTTATCATTAGCACGTATTAGTTTTTTGATTATTAAAATAGTTTATTTCACAGAAATTATTAAGTATCCTTTTCAAAAAATACAGTTCAAATAAACATGAAAAGATAAAATATGCTAAGCTCAACACTATTTATCTTTTACCAATGTAATTTATTTTTTTAATAACATCTGGCAATATTTATATTAACATATTTTTATTTAACACTAGATTATTAAATTTGTATTTCAAACATTAAATAATATTAATTTTAGGGATTAATAAACTGTCCTTATACCTTATTCATATTGATGAATCCAAAAGACACAGGTAAGTAATATTTGAGATATTTTGGCACTGTTTTCTAACTAACTGACTTTTCATCTATGAAACCTTCCTTTATATATCCATCTGCAGATTAATGAGTCGGCTTTTTATTCATAGGCAGAGGTCCTTTGCGTCTTCGAAGACTTCCGCCGAAAAATCAGCAGGGAAGTAGGAAGGGATAATTGCACGACATACAACAGTCGTAAATAACCTTGGCATGCGCACTTGGCATTAAGAAAACTACAAAGTTTACTTTTAACGCCGTTGAGGATCGACAGTCGTTTTCTTTTGTTCCATCTTGTGTGTTCTTGTGTGCCGCCTAAAAGAAGACAGAAGTGTTGAGTGAAGACTGGAGTCTAGTGGAAGACTGGAGTGGATTGGAGATAGACCAATCTTATAGATGCATGCCTCTTCCTTTAAATGATACGATGAAAAACATAACTTCTTGGGTTGTCGCATTGTTAGATGTAGTCTGCTATTTTTCTACTTTTTACTTCTTCAGTTGTTAGTTCTATTTTATCATGCCGTGCATCACCTCTACACTTTATTTATATAAAACATCAGGATCAACTTCATACTAAACAGCAATCGTCTTTGAACCGTCAAAAATCTCCACCTTTTCGGTGCACCTCTTCTATTAAAGTACATTTAGATTTACGCTCAGAAAATTTCACGTCTTTGTGTTCAATATTGATGGCTGATATTTATCTTCTGACTTTTTCATATTCAAAACCGGTCTTAATTTATTCGGTGAAAACTTTTACTCAAAGATACTTTTATCTAATACCAGTTAAAGCAAGTTGTTCCGCATCCTCTTTTCAGAGTGGGCTAAAGCTGAAGAATGACGCTATGAAAAAACCTTATGTCACTTAATCGTTTTCCCTGTTTTTAAAAATCTGTTGTAGTTAAAAGTTATTAAAGCATCACGAATATGTTTATGCTTTTTGATAACAAATTCAAAAATAAGTTTTATTTTGGAATTTTAACCATTGGTTAAGAACTGGAAAAGGATGAAAGTCCTTGACCGTTACTTTATAACTACAGCAAAAGGGATAAAAGATTTTCTCTCAGTCAAAATTCCAAAGTATTCAGCTTACTCCATATTGTGTTATAGAAACATACTCACGGGACAGGCGATATCAAGTAGACCAAAGAACTAGATGTGTAGCATCATGGAAGTTTATATGTTAATAAGTTATTACAAAACCTAACGAAAAGGCTCTAGCCCTAGTGTCAAGATAACTGAGGACGTAAAATGGTGAGTAAAAAGTACGCCCCACAATATTGAACCCGACAGAGTAGAAGAAGCTGATGTGTTAGTAATTACTTAGCCGCTCGTATAAAAATATAAATCTATTTTTTGTAGTAGTAGGGTATAAAAGCGGAGAGCCAGTCATGTGCAGCTGATCGCTTAAAATCGGCGAAAGGCGAAACCGGAGTCGTTAGTGACAAAATCTGTGTGAATTTACGTAATTTGAACGATTCAAATTTAATATTGAAGTTCCACCAAGCACCTTCAGTCGAAATCTTAAATTATATATATATTTATTTATTATAAAATACACCACTTGATTTTTAAATATTCTCGTGTCGATTACGTTAAATTTTATATAAAATGCATCGATATTAATATAAAGGGAATAATATTTGGCAAGCGGATTATAAAAGTTTCTCAAAAGCTTATGAAGTAGTTACGTACGAGAAGTTCTGGTAATTTTGCAAGGTCAAACAAGTACTAGTAAGTAAGAAAAAAACTGGAAGACGTTACAGTCAATATCATTGGGTTGTCTTAATAGACGATGGTTGAAGAGCAACAGGGTATTATCATCTATATTCCCCGGCAATTTAAATAACCCGATGTTGCTTTTTTTATATATTTTGAATTGATTAATAAAAGTGCTTTTTAAAAACTAATTTTAATGAGCAATCATATTTTTCTATTTTAAAAAGCATCGTGAGAGTTATCTAATTTTAAAAATTTAAAACAAAGTTTATTATAAACGACCAGTTTAAAGAAAAAAATCCATAAAATTCTTTGACGATTTATTTGGTGACTGTTTACAATCTTTCTAAGCAATTTTAATAATCAAATAATTAATATAAACATTTAAAAATATAATGAAGGATTAATTTATCACTTAACTACACACGTGAGAAAGTTTAAGTTATCATAATAAATATTTTATAACCATAATAACACCGTATGTGCAGCATATGGAACTCGAATAAAGCTGTTTAACACAAGGTATAATATTTACGTGTATTTTTTTTACGTTTGTCGCTGAAATTTTCTTTTTAGATATGGCAAAGATAGATGGATGAAATTGTAAAATTACTCATAGTAAACTTATCTATTTCTCTACCCCTCCTATTCCATGATATGTAGAATAATTATGAAGGGATGAAAACTTTGCGGGCTTTTAAATAAAACACTTTTAGAAAGTTTTCATTCAGAAATGACACAACAGTTTGCAACTTTAGTTGATCTAGCGACGATTAAAATCTTGTATTCATAGTGGAATTAACAACGAATGCAATAAATTATACAGCATTGCATCACCATGACAAATCTTCAGTAGTAAATTTATTATTGCATTCTTAGAAACAGCAATGCTTTGTATATTAAACGTCCAGTTAAAGTCGTAGTTAACTTAAAGAACGTCATAACTTCATACTATGATACTATCAACAGATAGCAATACAAGTTTGGAAAAAATCCAACGAGAATAAACAAAGAAACAGAAAACAAACAAAAAAAATCTATTCGTTTTAGTTTATTTAACGTCAAACACGTCTTCAGATTATATTGAAAACCATAAAAAAGCGAATTTATTATCTAAGGTATATTTAGATAAAACGAGCTTGCACCACTGTGGCATCCTATCCCTGAATTCCGATCAATTTAGCGATCCCGTAATCCAAAGATCATCTTTATACCATTTCCGGGATTTCGGGATTCAATATAACACCTAAAAAATCAAATTTCAAATCTAAATTCTTCCCGATATACAAGCTTATATTTTAATTATAAAATAATTTTCAAACCGTGTACCTCAATTTGTTTATATTATAGAGATTTTTGTATAATATCTACATAACATAATAAATCAACAAATTGTGATTTTACTCTTTTTTAGATTGTGTAGCAGTCGTAGACAGGAACAGACTTTTCTTATGTCACATAATCTTATAGAAAAGTCAGTTGCAATCATTCTTGTATTAAAATGAGATAAGATTTTTAAGAAATGTTAATTTTAGATTTTGGACACAGATGTTTGCAGGGGTGGGCTCGGAGGGGCTCGGTCGAGCCCCTTCTTAAATTTTACTAAGACCAGCGGGTCCTTTGTTAATTTAAGAGAAAACAATATTCTCAGATCAAATTAATATATAAGTACAATTTCTGACATATATGTTATCTACGACAGCTCCAGTATACGCAGTAGTACATTTTTAGACATTAAGATTGATAAGTTTACGGTGATTGCATATTGTTACATACATATAAATGTATTAAGTAACAATCTATTGCTTACTGAAATATTGCATATATTGCAGTGATACAAATATTCTCTTCTTCCCCAGAACACCGAAGTTAAGCTAGCTCATTGTTAACGTATTGGCAGCCCGGTTGGCTTTAACCGGCTGGTTATAACATGTGACATCCAATGTATCTATACCTTTTTTGTTCCTTAAAACATGTCCTCAGTATCGATTTTATAAAAATTGTCAAAAACTTACTTTTCAAATACAAAATATATTTAATTCTCAAGTTAAATTTCCGGTACAAATGCGTCGTTAGTCATTATTTTTTTCCGATTATTTTTTCAGACTGTTTTTGTTTACGTTGTTTTTATAGAAGGTAAACAAAATATCTCACGAATTATTATTTTTTCAATTATTTGAGAGGTCACAAAAAGTGGTAAGCCCCGTTTTTTTCAATACCGTACGTACCAAAACACCATGCGTTTAAAATTTCAATTTAACATTCCCACACACTTAATAGCTGGCCATTTATTGTATATCAAGAATACATATACGCTATTATACATTGACGTCAATCTACATATATACAAAAACTGGGGTGTCCAAACATTATAAATAGGGTGAAACAAGTCCATTTTTTTTTGTTGTCGTTCCTCTTTAACAAATGTCTAAATTTGTAACAACCGTAATACTAAAATAACTTAAGTTCAAGTTCATCCGTGTACTTGTAAAAAATGTTTGATGCGTTGTAATTAGGGTATCCAATCCCGGAGCCTTTTTCCAATCCCGGGATTTCGGGATTGATTTATTTTGAATCCCGGGATTGAGATTTTCTCACCGAGGAATTTGAAATCCTCAATTTGCTATAATTTTTCCCGGAATCTCACGGAAACTCGTTTTTATTTTTTTAGCTCACCGAGGAATTTGAAATCTCCAATTTGCTAATTTCGTGTAAATTTCGAGAATTTCCTCAAAATTTCTCGATCCCGAAATCCCGGGATCGCGGCCATCTCAATCCCGGCATTTCGGGATCAGAAAATTGAACGGGATCCCGGGATTGGATGCCCTAGTTGTAATATTCTACACGTCCTAAAGTATCGTAAAAGTGAGGTCACCTCAGTTAAAACACATTGCAATAGTTTTTATTTACGTAAAATAAAAATATGCAATCCACCAAAACACCAAATAAAGACAGAATTGTCCAAGAAAAAAGTTTTACCATTTTAATAGTTGACTCACTTCACCTCTCGAGGTCAATTTCAATTTAAATTTTTCACTATTTCCCATCTTATTGGTTTACATAAGTGGTTAGGTCAATATTTAATTATAATATACTCATATTTTTTATCCATATCCGCTCTCATTGTAGAGCATATGGCTTCCTAATGGAGCTATCTTAACAGAAGATTTTTTCTATGATAACTGTTTGTTACTCAGTCGCTCAACCTCACCTTTTTTAAAAATGAGTAGTAGGGAAAGAAAGATAAGGCTAGAACAGGACTAGTGGTTAACCAATCGCTATTGCTACACTTAGTTATTAAAGGATCAGAAGGATAGGAGGAGAGGAAATAATGTGAATTGACATCACAAACACCCAGTCTTCGATCGGAACTTTGAATTGAATATTTCTCGAATTCACTGGGATCTGACCGGGAATCGAACTCAGACATGCGTGATCGGTAGAGCAAGCTCTAACCAACTGGGCCACGGAAGGCTCATAATTAGTATATAATAATAGTTATGTGAATTATAGAATTCCACTTTAAAAATGTCGTAGTTTATTTCCAATACGAAAGCGTCATCACAGTTTACGGAGAATCATATAGTAAAAAATATAATCTATATGAATTAAAATTTACTGTTAGACATGAGTCTTGAGGAATGATTGACAGCATAAATCATCTGAAACCAATCTAACTACAGCATCCGTTATTGACCGCTAGACACGTGATGATCTTTCACAGCTTTAATCACATAAGGGGTCACCTACAAATGATGTACGTGATTTTGGGTATTTTCTCCCCTCCTCGTTGCTCATTATCACATTTTGACACAATGTTACCAACGTAAAAAATGTAAACATGTCTGTCACCATATGGAGTACTCATAAAGTTTATTGAAACATATATTTTTCTACGGTAGCTGCTTGTTATTCAGTTGATATACCACCCGATTTTCGAAGAGTTTGTGAATTGGATGAGAGGGCTATCACTAAGCAATAATGCATATGGAGTCCCCGTGAACTGGCTTCACTAGGGGTTTCTTACCTCTGTAGTGATCACGCCCTTCCGTCTGCAACGATGGTAAGGGAATACAACTTTTCAAAATATTAGCGATGAAGGAATTTGACGCTAACGTGCCCTGGTACTTAAAGCTCCATAAATTTGATATCCAAAAAAAAAATCATGTTAGCTAATAGCTCTCTCTAGGCACCGTTTTTAAGATCGGATAAGTGGGAAGGAATTTAAAACATTCGCGCTTTGAAAATCAGTTTATGAAGCTGTCCGTACCGGCTTCAGAGCCAGTGTGACGTTTATCACTAGACCATGGACCCGGTGCTTACTTACTTAAATTACTTTTCAATTAAATTCATTTAGTTATTGTATGTTACAGCAACATCTTCTCCATAATCCATTCCCAACTCCATACCACATTTTTTAAATATTCTCGAAAAAAATATTTTCTTTTTTTTTATGAAAAATCAGTTCATTTTTCGTTTGATCTTTGGCATCAGATTTGTGCCAAGAGAGAATAGGGATTCTCAACAAATTTTTACGTTATGATTTTACTCCCCCCCCCCCCCCCACACCTTCATAGTATAACGTCCATGTGTAAATGGACGCCACTTTGCCCCGCCATCGCAAACCCTTCACTAAGATAATGACGTCACTTTTATGAAACGTCAATATAATAGAGCTTCTTTCAACTCTTTTTCTGCATTTTCCGATAGACTCAATACAACGAATAACCTCACTCTCCATCGTAATCTTATTTGTTCATAGACTGTATTAGGGAGAAATGTATATTCACTTAATACGACACTTATTTTTTGGAACCATAAATTTATTGAGAATACGTCATGTGAAGTACTCTTATTTACACGGTAGATACGTTCAATTAAAAACCGTGTAACAAAGTGACAGAATTCATATAAAAATTTAAGATTTATTCCCTTAATTAATTTGAAAAAGCGTGTTAATAGAAAAAATAACAGGAATAGAAAATCGTGTAAGTAATTAATCGTCAGGTAATTATTAAGTAAAAATACGCAAAACATTACTCATTACACGTATTGTAATTAAGAAAAAATAATACTTTTCATCTATTGTTGATTATATACGGGGACTGGATATAAATCGATTGCATCGCAAGAAATTCCTGACAAGTATATTGTGTTAAAATTAATGTGGATTTTTACCCTGTGTTGTTGAATTTGTTTTTATTAGAGAATATGTTATTTGTTTATATTTTTTTCTTCTGGTAATCGTGCTAAAAAAATAACTAGTGTACAAATATAAATAGTGTTCATTATTTTTATTAAACTATGTTATTTCAAAACCGTATAAAAAGGGAGTTTTGTGTACTATATTTATAATTAAAAACATATACTATTTACTATTACCTTCGTTTTATATGGTATGATAGTTTTTCTTTACATCAAGATAACTGATTATTTCAAAAACATTGAATATTTCTAAAGCAATCAATCTTTCAGTTTGTGATAAAAATAAATTCTCACATATTCATATTGTTTATATTTTATTTATCCTTCATAATATTCATGCAGTGTTCACAAACCATGAAATTTAAAATATTTTTTATTACACGATTTACTATCCAGATTCTGGCCATATTTCTTTATTCGTACTAACAATTATTTTTATCATAATAGTAAAAAAATAAAAATTTGAAACAGTACAAGAAAATGAATCACACCTCACAAACAACATTTATAGAAGGTATTAAATTATATTAAGAAAAACACAATATTCCTTTGTACTTATTTCCACTTTTATTTACCAAGATCAGGACCGGTTTCGCTCATGGCGAGCATTATAAATTATATTCAGTTGATAATGCTCGCCATAAGTGAAACCGGTTCTGATCTTGGTATCTGGTCATGCTGTCTTACTTTAGGACTGGGGACTAAGTATATTTTAAAAACATACGTATTTTGGTACACATTCTTCTTTATTTACATGTATTGAATTCTTGTTTTTTACAAAAAAAGTGTTTTTTTTTTAAATAAATATTTTTCTTAAAAAAATCAATAAAAGCATTCAGTTTTAATATTAGTCAATTATTGACTCCTCATAGACAGATAAACCATATATTATACACTCGTAATTCAAATTAACCAAGCTCGCTGTGGCATATATATATATATATATATATATATATAAGTAATTATCTGAACTCATTACCATATCTCAATAAAACAAGAAGGACGTCATGTAATAAGTATGGATTTATATGAAAATACTTTCAATGGATTCGGCGGTAACTTTGTGAAAGTTCATTTTAATATAATATAACTTAGATTATTCCACGTATCGATGGGAATTTATTCTTATTTTAGAAGTCACACGAGATCAACTTGAGGTAAATTGACATCACAAACACCAACGTCTTAGGTCTCAAATTTTAATTGAAAAATCTAAATTTGACATTGACCTTACCGGGAATCGAACTCAAACCCACCTGGTCGGTAGAGCAAACTCTAACCAACTAGTCCATAACGGGCAATTGCTATTCTTAAAGGTTGCACTTAAAATTTTGGTAAGATTGACGAATGACATCATCGCATACAGGTTTTCATTTCAGATCTGATAAATATCAACGCCTTTTGAAGCGCCAACTTATAAAGCGACTATCATTGGATGTAGATTTGGATTAAAGGTCTGACATAATCGACCATGAACTTAAAATATTACCTTCGGAAACTGATTTATGTAACTGCTATAATACTCGCTTGTTTTGATTTTTTTTAGCTAGTGATGAAATAAATGCCCGAGGCGAAAAAACCTGACTCCGACTCTCACAATCTGATCATATTGATTGAGAATGGCACAGGGCTGTTCAATGGCATGCTGGTAACGATACCAAGTCTAATGCTAGATGTTTTTAGAGCACTGCAAATTATCAAAACTTGCGCTTGTTGAAGTGGTTGAAGTTTGTTACACTGTTTTTTCAATCATTACTAGCTGGAAGCCCGTTGCCCTCAGTAGTCAGAAAATTTACTGGCGTGAAAAATAAATTACAAACCTATTTATTGAATAAGCCAGAAAATCTAAGCGTAATTAATTCTCACTTTTAAGGTGTTTACTGTCAATACTTGGTGGAAAAGCATTATAATTTTTTAAAAAAAATGATTTTTAGTACTTTTTCCACATAAAATTTATTAGATCAGGACCGGTTTCGCTCATCGCGAGCATTATCATCTGATAATGATCAGTTGATAATGCTCGCGATGAGCGAAACCGGTCCTGATCTAATAAATTTTATGTGGAAAAAGTACTAAAAATCTATTATTATTTTTATTGTAATTAATTCTCTAAATGGATTTTTTTATGAATACACCCAATTCTCTAAAAGAACTAAAATACACCGTGATTGAAAAACAAAATATGCAAATAACGGATATAATAAAACATATTCGTAAAAATCATAATTGAGCTGCCCTGCTGAGCTGCTATATCCAATATCGACAGCCCTGCAGTATTAATATTTAATAATTTTTAGAATAATTCAAATGTTTCAAGTATACAAACAAATATATTTTGGAGTAGAAGAAGAAGACCCCGAGACATATATCGACAGCCCTGCAGTATTTATTTATACCATCTTTCTAGGCGTCATCATAAATACTAATGAAAATCGGAAAAAGAAAAAAAAGGCGAAATCCCGGACCTACAAACACTCAGCCAACACTCAAACACTCGGCCAACATTATCGGATATTAATATATGGATTGTGTGAAAATTCCCGAATCATTTAAATAAAAAATCAAGACTTACTTTAAATAAAATAATTGCGTTATTTAATTTTGATCTTGTACATATGTAGCTATGTACAACTTCGTAAAAGTATTCAACAATTTACAAAGTAAGTATATAATGGCACCTATCAATAATAGTATTCTTTGCAGACTGACTGATAACAATTATAAATATTTTCAATGTTTTCAACCGTAATTTTGAGGAAATTCATACTTATTATAAAATTAAAATTGAAAACGTTATTAAGCCACTGGTCTTGTTACTGGGTGTGTTTTGTCTTATTGGAAAGTATACGGTTATCTATATAACATAATTAATAAATTAACAAAGTTTTTAACTTCAAGTGTATATTAGCAGTGCTTTAGGTATCCATATTGATTAATAAAAAAATACATTATTCTACTTCGTTAATTATACAATCAGACAAAACCTAACGTAAATCATTCTAAATTATTTTAAGATGATTTTTGCCGGAGTTTGACCGACCTGGTCTAAAGTGAACCAGATTTTTGAAGAAAATTAAATTAACTTTTGATACAGAATTACCGCCGAACGCTTATCGGCGGTTAAAATGTTGTCTAAAAAATAGTTTTGCCTATAAAAAAAGGTAGCACTTATTACAGAAACTTCACACAGAACTAATTAATAATTAGGAATAATTTTTACAATCAGTAAAAAAAAATTGATAAGTAGTAATATATTATTTAAATACGTTTGTTTTGTGTAATTTAAGTTTGTTACTTATATTAATAATGAACGCGGTGGGTAACTATTGAGTGTAACTTTTAGGAATAGTAATCGCCAGCTGTGGACTAGTTGGTTAGAGTTTTCTCTACCGATCAGGTGGGTCTGGGTTTGATTTCCGGTAAGGTCAAATTTAGATTATTCAATTTAAATTTGAGTCCTGAGACCTAACCTGTGTTTGTGATGTCAATTTACCTCAAGTTGATCTCGTGTGACTTACAATAAATTCTCCTCGAGTTTTTCTCGTATAATAAAATATTTTACGCATCGGCATTTGCTTTATTAATGCCTCTCCCACCCATCCTATTCTTAAAACGGGGAGTAAAGAAATAAGCTAACCACTGGCCTTATCCTAGCCCTATTCTTATATCCCTACTCTCTCGTGAAAAAAGATTTTATTTATAAACAATATTTCAAAATATATTATAATAAACCATATTTATTTCATAACAATCACTCTTATACAGTGGACGGGAACCGCGGCCTCTTGGTTACTCTAATGCGGCATTATGACTTGGTCAAAAAATTCACTTTGATCCAAAAATTATACGCAAGCGATTGAAAAAAGAACGTAATCAACCCATTATATGTTCGACAGTCGAAAAAAAGGGAGAGTGTCAACGTTTTCTTTACTGTGGCCTTATATTCAATCAGATAAATGAATGTGACCTTTAGAAATGAAAAGGTTCCCCACCCTGCTATAATACGTATAACAAATTAACATAATCAATCAGGCATAAAAAACTTAAAAGAATAAAACAAAGTTCTGTTTATAGTTAGTGCTTGACAAATTGACTATAACCACAGTGAACATAGACGCAATTATTACATTTAAGTTATACCAACCTAAAAAATAATTTGATTTGAGAATAGCCCTTGTGTGGTTCAAAATTGTGGGGTTATAAATGTTATAATGCAAAACGTACCAAAACTCAAACTTTGCATAAAAATATGATTCCCAATTTGAAGACGAGTCTTATAGACATTTTATATTAAAACTAATAGGATCAGTCGATTCATTAGGCTTGAATTACCCTATCTGCATACCTAATAGGGTATCCAATATCGGAGCTTTTTTCCAATCCCGGGATTTCAGGATTGATTAATTTTCAATCCCGGGAGAGATTTTCTCACCGAGTAATTCGAAATCCTCAATTCGCTATATACTTTTTCCCCGATTCTCACAGAACCTCGTTTTTTTTTATTTTAGCTCACCGAGGAATTTGAAATCTCCGATTTGCTATACTTTTTCCCAGATTGTCGCAGAACATCGTTTTTTTTTTTAGCTCATCGAAGAATTTGAAATCTTGAATTTGTCAATTTCGTGTCAATTTTCGGGATTTGCTCAAAATTTCTCAATCCCGAGATCCCGGGATCGCGGCCGTGTCAATCCCGGAATTTCGGGATCGGAAAATTGAACGGGATCCCGAATCCCGGGATTGGATGCTCTTATACCCAACTCAATATCGCTCATTTTGGAAATAGTACGTTTTGCATTATAACAACACAATTATTCTGCACATTTGTTTATAAACAAAACCAACTATATTATTAATTCACGAATAGTCGTTTCTGACGTTTTATTATGATCTTTGACTCTATATTACTACACCTTGAGGCGTGTTTTATCATTTCGAAAAAAATGCCACAATACTTCAGTGAATTCTCACGACTTGTCTACTTACTAGTTATAAACAAGAAAACGGATAATATGAACTATTAATTACCATTTCAAATAATAAAAAAAGGTTCGGCAAGTACCGGTGGAAAAAAAATATAAAATGAATAATATTATTTATTGCCTTTACCTCCTACTGTAAATTTAAATAGTTTTGAATTTATCGAATCCGTGGTCGAGTGGTCAACGTTGTTGGCTTATTGTCTACTTATTCGGGCTATTTTTTTCGATATCGATGTATTTCTTTTTGAAAGCATGAATATGTTTGATGTGTAACATTCCCTCCACCCAACCTAACTACAACAAGGCAAATCAAAGGAGATTTAGCTAATCACTAGTCATATTCAAGCAGTATTCTTTGATGTCGCCCGCTGTGGTCTAGTTGGTTAGAGCTTGCTCTACCGATCACGCGGGTCTGGGTTAGATTCCCGGTAAGGTCAATGTCGAAATTGGATTTTTTTCAATTTTATTTTAAATCTAAGACATGGGTGTTTGTAAAGTCAGTTCTCGTTGAGTTAATCTCATGTGACATTCAAAAATTCTCATCGAGTATATCTCGTATGATCTTTCAATTTCAAAATATTTGACGCATTGGCGTAAGCTGTAATGTCAAATATTTTTTTTAAAGTATTTAAATAATTTAAAAAAAAAATCTCGGCTCTACGAAAAGAAAGTTTGAGTAACTCTGTAACAATGAGTTTTCGTAGGAAAACTTTGTTAGTAGTACAGTATATGATTCACATTTTGAGCAAACGTGGTTAAAAAAGGTTGACAACATTTTGTCGCTCTTATCAATTTCATAAAAATGGGCTCAATTTCATAAATAAGTGCATTAGATACGCTTAACGCTTGTAACGCCAATGGATACTGCCGTATTTAAATAACAGATGGAAAAGCAAAAGGTGGGTGGAGGAGAGCCAGTAAAATACTGTATGCTTTTGCTAGGTGCCACGACTCGCTAACGTAAAGCAGCAAGACGCGTGCATTGAACAAATAGCACTTGCTTCTGATCGAATACTTCCGTCTTAGCCTTAACCGCGTGTAATAATACAATTAATATATCGCTGAAATCCATCCACGCATAAGGGGTTCTAAATCCCTGACTGGGAGCTCAAA
The DNA here is from genome assembly GCA_030503985.1 of Himalopsyche tibetana. NCBI lineage: Eukaryota > Metazoa > Arthropoda > Insecta > Trichoptera > Rhyacophilidae > Himalopsyche > Himalopsyche tibetana. The sequence goes on from JAPJYX010000015.1 coordinate 850,252, forward strand.
ACTGATAATCCAATTAACAAACATTTTCGAATGAAAAAAATAATTATATTATTAAAACATGGTTTGGACAAGTAATTTTAGCAATTAAGTAACATAATGTTTTTACTGATATTTTTTTTATATTTTCCTTTTAAAGAAAATCCCCGAGATTCAGTAGCAAAAACACAATACGCAATTAACATCTGTTAGCATAGCCTATTTGAATATGCATCGTAATGAACGCTTATATGCGGTCAGCTTGTAAACATTACTGGAAAATGGATTTCCCGCAAGTTTATTTTTTTACGCTAAATGAAAATCGCATAGAGCGATGAAATCATTGTCAATGAACAATATATGATTATAGACAGAAGCATATTTGTATAAAATTAATTAACAGTTTGAAGTCGGTTTTTAATTTATTCATACACGATTTAATTTAATTTTAGTAATCATTTTCAATGCCTAGAAGTAACGTATCATCTTTACTGTAAACACAATGTATAGATTACATTGTAAATAGCGCTAGTTGGATAAAGGTTAGTGATTTGTGATAAAAAAAATACTAAGACAACATAAGATAAATTGTTCACCGCGACACCATCACCATAATATGAATATTTGGCATTAGAGATATTTGTCGGATCCGAAGTCCAATGGTCAACTCAATTCCCAGTATTTATAGATTTTTTAAATAAATTTATCGATTTCTGTTCGAAGACAATAGGAGTTTGTCTAAAAAAAATCCTACACTTCCAGTCGTATAACGAAGCACAGCAAGAGCTATTAGTTAGCCGTTATTCCTGTTCTATACCCTTGTTTTCTATACAAATTCTCTGTCACAAAAGCAGTGGTTCCTAGGGACCCCAGGGGTCTTTGAGACCACTGAAGGGGTGCGTGAGAAATTAAAAATCATTTGGGGGTGCGTGGACAACGTCGGGGGTTGTCCGCGAAAGAATACATATAAACAAATCACTGACACCTTTTTCATTATTATGATAGTTAAAATAAATAAAATGGTAACGATTTTTACGTCCGCAGTAAAATATAATTATAGTAAATAAGAAAACAAGTAATGACAATCATGGATTTAATTATCAAACATCAATTAACTTACATTAATACTACATAAATGTCGTTTTTTTAAAACATTCATTTTTAAAATCACCATTTACCATTCAAGGCATTAAAATTAAATTTATAATTTCACTTGGGAGTCCATGGTCAGATTTTTGCTTTGAGAGGGGTCCATGAGCATAATATGTTGGTTAACCACTTTTCAAAAGAAAGGTTTCATTAGAATGCCATATGCTCCACATTAAGAGCAGATATTTTGCAAACACTTTTATTATTTTGATTGAAAATATAATAATTAATATTTGATAACATTGTAGATACTGATAATCGACAAACAACATAACATTGATGTTTTAAAATTTTATTTTTCAATGTCACTATCGTAGATTCGTCGACATTGCCATTGCTTTGAAACAGTCGAAATTTATCACAAGCCTTTAATTATATGAGACGGTACTTTAATATTATATATTATGCACATAAAAATAGGTTGGAAAACCTTGCTTGAAACCCGTATCTTGGTAAGTAATTTTGTTTATCTTTAATAACAAAAATAAATCAATTACTCGCTGTGAATTAAACAACTATATCCGGAAAAAGTATAAAAAATCGATGACTATTTGACTAAGGTCATGATTAAGGCGTCTCTTGTGGCATTTAAATTCAATAAGATGGAACACAATGAATCGTAATCTAAGTCTTTTTTCTCTTATTTATTATTAAATATTGACGTGCCAACATTTAACAACTACCAATATTCAACACCTATTGAAAAAATCTCTCGGTTTACGTAATCAAAGTGCTAATCAAAAAATCAGCGACTATCAATATGCGACGCGTGAACTTAAAGCCAGAAGAAATAGTAATTATTTTTTATTTTTTTATTAGATGAATACAGTTCTGTCGACTAACTAATATATATTCAAAAAATCAAAATTCACTGTTGACTTTTTTTAGCAGAAAGACGAAAATTCCTTAAATTTGTCATTTTTGTGAATCAAACATTCGTTTTGAGGTAATTGACACTAGTGTTTTGTGATGTTTTTTCTCCTCGAGTTGATATCAGATGGTTTAATTCTTCTTGAAACTGAAGTAATTTCAAATTCAAGAATTTCAATATATTTCTGTGATTGTAAATAAACTAATTCAAAATCATGAATTATCAGAAAAAAATATTTTCTGCTATATTTTTTTTTTATTATTATCCATGTCCGCTCCCAATGTGGAGCATATGGCCTTCTAATGGAGGTATCACAACAGAAGTTTTTCTACGAGAACTGCTTGTTACTCAGTCGGTCAACTTCAATGCGAGTAGTTGGAATAGAATGATAAGGCTAGGACATGACTAGTGGCTAACTAATCGCTCTCGCTACGCCCAGTAATTAAAGGATCGGAAGGGTGGGAGGGACATCACAAACACCCACGCTTACGAACAGTATTCGATAAATCGATCGAAAAAATGCTGTTTGTACCGGGACTCGAACTCGTGAGGTCTGGCACGGAAGCCCACTATGCTAACCGTTGCGCCATAAGACCCGATCATATAATGTTTGGAAATAACTGTCCACCATCAGCGTTCGACAACCATTTTTCAAGTCGTCTGTCATATATATTATGTGATGCCAACCCTTAAGTTGACCTTTTCATCGTCTTCTGTCTTCATGTCTGCCAAACAGTTTTACTTCACGGCACACTGGTGAAAGGGATTTGTTTAAAATAATAATATCAAATAAAGTTGTTTTAAAAAAGAAAATGAACATCAATTAAAAGAAATGTGGAAAATGTGTTGCGTCGACCACTATTTACGAATGTGACAAATAATTATTTGAACATCTAGATGTTGAATTTTAATATTTAAAATTATCATTTTTAGGCTTCTTCTTCCGCGGCACACCTGAGACTACTTAACGGCACATAGTTTGGCAGACACTGGTCTAGCTTCTAGTAGTCTCAACCCTCAAATATGTAATATAACATATTGTATATTAATACCCCGATAAAGAATGATAGTCTTTTTTTCTAAACTATATCGATTGCTATAATATATTGTAACAAGAATAATTATTTTATGATATGATGATATGATTTTTTGTAGATATTAGGTTCGCCTGATAATGGTTCGCCATCACCTAGTTTAAATTGTCCAAGCACAAAAAAATCAGACGTATTTCCCTGCGATATTTAGCGTCATTCCATTTTGACAGCAGATATTTACGTTGTTCTCATAACTCTACAGCGTAATTACACATTGATTGATACATCCTCAGTGCAAATATTATATTTCGCTAGCTGTTAACTATACATATGCATATGTATGAAAAACAGGTACAGATTAAGAAATCATAATGACAATCATTTGTCGTCCGCTGTGGCCCAGTTGGTTAGAGCTTGCTCTACCAATCACGCAGGTCTGTGTTCGATTCCCGGTAAAATCACAGTGAATTTGAGAATTATTCAATTCAAAGTTGTGATCGAAGACTGGGTGTTTGTGATGTCAATTCACATTATTTTCTCCCCTCCCATCGTTTAATACTTTAATAACTGCGCATAGCAATAGTGATTAATCAACCACTAGTCCTATTTTAGCCTTATCGTTCTTTCCCCACTATTCACTTTGAAAAAAAGTGAGGTTGAGCGACTGTGTAACTAACATTTCTTGTAGGAAAAAAAAATCTGCTGATATACTTCCATTAGAAAACCATATGCTTTATGTTAAGATCAACAGTAGTTTTTCTACGAGAGCACTTTGTTACTCAGTTACTCTCTTTTTTAAAGTAAGTATGGATAGAAAATTAGGACTAAAACAGGACTAGGCCCGTTTTTGGATAGGATGGTGAGAGGCAATTAAAGACATTACATACGTCCATGCCTTTGGACAGAAATACATAAATTTATAAAAAAATGTTCGTACTGGGATTCCAGGCCGTGACCTCCGTAACCGAAGCCAATGACGTTGACCATTTGACCACGCAGGCGGCATTTTTAAATTTACTTTGAAATGTTGAAGTTTGTATGCACTATTTTAACTAAAGATAACTCAAAATAGCAATATATTGAATTCCACTAGAATAAGTAGTTATAGTCGATAGTTATTTTGGATCAAAACCATCGTCAAAACTTTCTTCATTGTACTACAATTTGTAACCTATATTCAATATACTTTTAAATTATTGCTTTTCAATCTGCATATAATAGACGTGGGAAAATTCGGCTCTTCGTTGGGTTAAGTGCGGCTCTCAATACTTATCATTAAATATTGTTTTATACTTCATATACCAATTAAGATTTGTGTAGAGAATTTGAATCTGTGTAATTATTACTTCGTGAAAACGTGACTATGGTGTAGCTCTTTATATGTATGAAAATCTAGAATCTGGCTCTCGTTGACCTCATGTATGCCCATCCCTAGAATATACATTCACGTTAGCTGTCGTTAACTGTTGGTCAGTGGCCCGCGGATTTGTAATAGCATCATTGGATCCGAGGACCTATGAAGTTATTTAAATATGCAGTAACAAATATCACACTTATTATTTTTTGTATTAAAACAAGCTTTACGACTATTTCATAATAAAAAAATGTTACTTTTATGATCGTATTTTATGAATGTTTTTTATGATTTTATTATAAAACAAGTTAGTGGTTTGCGGGATAAAAAATTGTGAGTTAAGTGATCTTTGAGATTCAAAAATTTGGCAACCTTTACTTTATGTAATCACTCTAGTGCAGTGGTTTCTAACCTGGGGTGCGAGAAAGCATTTCTATGGGTGCGGGAGAAGTTTCTATTTCGACTTACAAATATATAAAAAATGTATATTAAATGTATTAATTATTATTAAAATCTGAATAAAATATAAACGGAATTATCAGATTGAAGGGGGTGCGGATTACTAAAAAGGTTCAAAAGCACTGCTTTAGTGGTGTTTAAACTATTTATGATGCATAATTTGTCAGATTCTTAGTGTAAACAAAACATCAATTTATACATTTAAAATATATTTTAACTTAACATAACAGCTATAAGAATAATAAATTAATAATCTCAATCTTTTTATTGGTCAGTTAAAAAAACGAATCAAAATTCATATCTTATAATAGTTTTGACAATGGCGGAGTGTCAAAACAATTATTGATGACTACATAGTTCTTGCAGAAAAAATACAGCAACCTTTGTCATTCAATTTTATATTAATATTGATATGACTATAAGAACTCAATCGATCATTTCTTGAATATTTATAAATTTACACGAGTGTTTGACTAGACTGTTAGGCGAAGGTTAAAAAACAATCAAAGGTTCTTGCTAATGTGCTATTGATAAAGACAAATTATGTGCGTAAATGAAAAAAATGATATTTCATAATATATATTAAAATATCCTAAAAATCTTATATTATAAAATACGCAGCCCAATCCAGGTCTGTTTAAATTACGTAAGATTAAGAGCAAGGTGATACCAGCTCGTTTTTTAGGGGCTTACTTTTTTTTTAGTTATATACGTCTTTCGGGTTAAACCCAAGTTTATAATATATTCATTATTATTATATTTCCGTATATTTTTTGCTAACAATGTTTTGTGATAATTTGTTATAACTGGTGTTAAACAAATTAAAATATTGGTGTAGGTCATAAAACTCATTTAAATAAATGATTTTGTATTTTCAACAAATTTGTAGATGTCTTACAATTTGTTTTATACTGTCAAATAATTGTAATGACTAAAAATATTACTGCGTCTAAGTAAATCATTATAATATTAACATGATAGTTCTTTTTGCATATATTGTTGGTCCTTTAACGGGGTCACGGGCTCTAGTGTCGGAATGAATATTTCGAAAAACGATTTTTATCTGCAGAGTATTTTTGCTATCCATGGGTGACTGGTACCATAAAAAACATCTCTCAGTTAATGTGAATCTGCTTAAAACTGCAAAAAAAATAACTTTGTAAATGGGGGAATGAGTGTATTTTTTTATATTTTATAACAGAGCTGTGGAGTCGGAGTCGGAAAAATCGAAAAAAAAATAATTAAAAACATTGAAAAAATATTAGTCATATTGATTGGTTAAATCTACTAGAATGGTCTGATGTTATACAGATATGTCAGTTGAACCGAAATGTTCGAGAAAAATAATTCGGAGTCGGAGTCGTTCTTTTTTTACCTGACTCCACAGCCCTGTTTCATAAAATCTTATTTTACATCTAGACCGTATTTTTTACGTTTTTTTGGCTGGATATTGTATCATTACTTCTCATCGAAATCATGGTAAAGATTTAGTAAATATTTTGAATTGAAGAGTTCCTGCGAGGACTTGCATAGTAAATACTCATATAAAAAAGACCATTTTGAAATCTATAAATTTTAATTTAAAAGACAAAGACAACACATCTTACATCTACTCGATCCTAAAAAAGGAGCGTTTGGAGAGCGGTTACAAAACCACTAGACTTGTCATATTTGTATCGCTATATCTTTATTTTATTCGAAAAAGAGAGTAACAAACTCTATTAAGATTCCATATGCTCTACATTGAGAAAGGACATGGTTAAAAATAAGATTTTTTACAACCCTCCAGACTTATTAAATCTTATAACGTCAAATAACAGTTCATAATAATATATGAAACAAAACAATTTAAAAATAAAGAGTATGTGAAGGCACTTGAATAATTACGTAACGAATATTTTAATATTATAAAATATTAATATGAAACATGTACTTAAAGTAAGATAGTAAAACGAAATGGTTTTACATATTATATTTATAACGTAATTACGCATAACAAGTTTTGATTTTAAGCTAACATGAGTTTGAATATACCGCACCTCAGCAAAAAAAAAAGTTATGTAATCAAACATTATAGCTAACAAAAAAAAACTAAAACCTGTTATTATATTGGTTAATGTAAATGTTCAAAATGATTTCCCATTTAAAATAAGAGTTTTTTTCATATTTGCTCCACTTATGAGACAATTGAAAACAATACAACGATTGATAGATGCACTTTGTTGATACGATGGCATTAACGTCAAAATTGACAATGCATTGAAGTATGACAGCATAATTCTGTTGCATAAAAACTATAAAGTAGCATTTTAAAACAGGTTGTTGCATTCGTGAAATTGATCAAGCATAGATATGTTTATTTCAAATTGTGTAGTAGTTACATACGTCGTCATACTACTTAACGTTTTTATTACTGGTTCAGAAAACGACAGTAATATTAACCTTTTAAAAAATGAAATCACTGAGGCAATGTTAGATTGTGGAGAAACTAAAGAATCTAGACAAGCAGCCAAAGAAGCATTTGAAAAGAAGTCCAAAAGTCCAACATTTACAGCAAGTGTGCGCCGTTTTGAAGACAACGCAAAGAAACCTGATGAAGAAGAAGATGTGAATATATTCAGAGGAAAGAGAAATATTTTAGAATTTTTCAAAAAATTACATAAACAATTTGGACAGAAATCTCTTGATGATAGCAGTAGTGGAGAATGGGACTACGATGATAATTCAGGGAAAGGTAACAGTGGAAGATCTTGGAATGACCCAAAAGATGATAAATCTATTTTGGATAGCGTATACGGTCACGAAAAAAGGAATGATTCAAAAGGTTACGGAGGCAGTACAAACAATTACTATGGGAGGGATGGTAACAGTACATTGAATGACCAGAACTCTACAAAGTACAACACCCGATATGATACTGGGAATAATTTCGATAGTCGTGGTGCAAGAATGGTTCCAAGATTTAGAAAGATTGTCGATGATATGTTTCCGAAAAGCGTCAGAGATTTGAATTTGACAACCAATTATTACGACCCGTTCATGACTCGTGGAATACGGTCAGCTGTAGTGTTGTCGAACAGAGTGAAACGGTTCGACAAGTTGGTGAAGAGCTCAAATGACAACGAGGTAAAAAACAAAATTTTATTATTTGACTTAATTTGTATTGTTATGGCCTTGAAACAACCAGATATAATAATTCTATTGGTCTCTTTTGTTTTTCTATTTGTTATTTTATCCATCTCACATGATTTTTTCTACGAGAACTGCTTTGTTACTCTTGTATGAAGAGAGTAGGGATATAAAGAATAGGGTTAAAACTATTGGTAAGCTAATCACTCTCGTTACGCCTCGTTTTTAAGATTAAGGTTAAGGGTAGGATGGAAATTTTAGACATCACAAACATCCATACTTTCAAACAGTAATCGATAAATCATTTGAAGAAAATCTGTTCGTACTGGAAATCGAACCCGTGAGATCCGCCACTGAAGCCAACGACGCTGTACCAATGCGCTACGAGTCAAAATATACAATTTTATACTTAAGTTATTGTAGAAATACAATATATACTGATTTTGAGGCATAGAAAATATATCATCGAATTTACTCTAACATCCTAACATGTATTCGAAATTCAGTATCCAATATAATTACTTTACACTTTGATAGCTGGTATTATTAATTTATACACAATTAAATTTGATAAATTTGCTATTCTACAGATTGTGTTACAAATTGTGGTACGTGTTTCGCTTATAGTCCGAAAATCCTTCCCAAAGAGACAAAACAAGTGTCACAATTTGTAACACATGCAGTGAAAAAACAAATTTATCTTCATATTAATAAAGAATTATCGTAAAGTTACCGCCAAACCCAACGTTAATAATATATTCATCTTGAAGTAGGTGAGTAAATACTCGTTTATTTCCTTATTACCTCATTATATGAGAGAAAACAGCAATAATATTGCTATTTTTTTTAACAACCGGCTAGTACAGATTTATAACTGATATAATATTATACCTCAATATTAATATAATGAGCAAAATGATTTCATTGACGCTTACACATAATGAGTAATGTTGCATTATTATGTACATATATATCTGATGGAACGACCAGACGTTGAAAAAAAATAACTCGCTTCTTTTGATAAATAATGTTTTGATAAAGTTAATTCGAACATACGCTATATAATACAGTATAATTGAGGAATCTAAGCTCCGTCTAAAAATATACAATTTTAATATGTATGATCTATCGAACCTTGGTCTTTACCAGGGCTGTGGAGTCCGAGTCGGAATCGTGAAGTTGGGTGTTTTTTTTCCGGAATCGGAGTCGGAAAAATCCTACAACTACGACCCATTTTAAAAAATATATTTAATTGTGTGTATTCAAACCACAACAGTCCATAGTGTTGTCACCGGATGCTGGGTGATTTAAAATTATCTAATGGTATTTATAAAAGTTTTTTTTACTTGAATCCACAGTTTTAAGTAATTAATAAAAAAAATTAAAAGATACATACATAAATTACAAGATTTTTGAACCATTAAAGTCAGTTTTTTTACAAAAACACGTGCTTTTTATTTAAATTTGAAATGCTTTTAAAACATATACATAGTTAGTTAATTAAGTGTCAAACTAGCAGTTAAGAAATAAAATACTGTCGACATATAAAAAAAACAAGATTCGGTTGCAATTTAATTTTTGCTTAGCTGAATATTCTCAAGTCCGTAGTCGAGTGGTAACTTTGTTGTACGGATTACCTTTACCACCTGAAACGTCTTTAAAAAATAAGCTGACAATATATGTATATTATATATCTTAAAAATGTTTGTAAAAATATCGGCTTGGTGTTCCGGACATGAACTATCCACACACCGATAATTCCTGCTTATATTCAACACGATCCCTTGAGAAGTGAAGTAAAACAAGTGGTATTTTAGAATGAAATGAATTAGATGCGTTATAATAGTCTACATGTTTTAAAGTAACTTAACGGTTAAGTGATGTTAGTAAATATACTGCAATAGTGTTTTCTTCTTAAAATAAAAATATACAATCCACAAAAACACTAATTAGAACTTTAAAATTTCTTGGCCCACTTATTTATATCATAATTCACCAAAAACACCTATTTTTTTCTAAACCAGGCGTGGGAAACCTGCGGCCTTTTGGCCACTCTGGTGCGGCCTTCTGGCCAATTCTGTAAATTTATGTAAATCCTAAAATTCCCGACATATTCTGACCGTAAATTCCTGTTTCCGGCCAAAGATTCCCTAGTCAATGTTTACTGCGGCCTTATGTCAAATCAGAAAAATGAATGCGGCCTTTAGAGAAGGAAAGGTTCTCCACCCCTGGACTAAACATTTAAACATAAATAAAATCAAACAACGTCAAAGTAAATGATTGTCGACTTATAAATAACGCAAAAAAGAACGAATTGATTAATGATGAAATGTACGGTCACCCTACTCTAAGAGAGTCTGTTATCACAGACCATTTGTCTAACAACGTGCGAAGAATATATTTTTTTGATTTTGTGAGAAAAAATCATGAGTCATTCAAAGATGCAAATTTAAAGAAGATAAAATTCAAATGTATTGTTTGTTTGTTCATATGAATGTACGGCACGTGTTCACGCGGTTTTGAGTGCAAATTGCTTCTTGTCTCGTTGGGCCAATGTCCAAGTACTTTCCAGTAGTCCTTTATTTATTCTTACAATAAAGAAAATAGCATATTTCTTACAATTCACTTTGAGTCTCAAGTTGAAGGTAAAATAATCAGGACTAAAATACCAATATTGGTTGTTATTTGAATGAGGATTAAATTCATAAATTACTACATTAAAATATATATTATTTGTCACATACACACACACATACACGCTCTCTCCTACTATCAGCGCAAGCGCAGATATAAATTATCTGTGTGAGCGTATTGCGTAATAATTTTATGTTAAGTTATTTTTTAATGTATCATACACACTCTCTGTTTGTCGGCGTATCGTTTATATCAAGCGTATTGATCGAAAGATAAAATCTGCCACCTGGTTCTTAGCCGATTCGTCAATATCGTCGGCATCATTTTTTCGTATGTGATGTCTAAAATTCTCCTCCGACGAATTTTTTACTAAAAACGGGAAGAGCGATTGACTTACCACTAGTCGTGAGTCGTGACATAGCTCTATCCGTCTTTTACTACACTCTTTTAAAAAGAGAAGTTGGGCATCTGAGTAACGAAGTATTCACCAATTGAGATAAACTCAATTAGGAGCGTATATGGCTTAAAACAATATATTGTTAAGAAAAGATTATAGTTCGTCTTCATACTATAATATATAAATACGTGCATTAATTTTGTTTGAAGGTCTGCTTGTTTACAACACTATTTCCCTAAACATGGTTTTACATTCAAAGTAATTAATTGTAGCTATTAACATCATGTATCTCAAACAAATTAAATCTGATTCATTGAGCATGTCTCAGTCTTAAAACAATTACGCCATAATTGAGCACGATATTCCCATTATATTAACATCATGTTGTATCCACCACTTCCCATTACGAACCTAAAGTTAACTTTACCGAATGTGTCTCGTAGCATAACACTTTCAAACGATTGCTTTCAATTACCTAACAGCAAACCCTCAAAACGTTACTGTGATGCATATTTCGTTATAATGTTTAATGGAAAACTAATATATGCTGGAATATCGTCACATGAAAAAAATTCATATGCTGCGTAATTTGCCTTCAAATTTCTTATTCCCATTCTTTAAGTGAAGCTTTTTTTGATTTGAAATAAAAAATGATTGATTAAAGATTACCATCATTCTTCGTTTTTTTATAATTATATGGCTTAAATACATTAATTACACAGCAACGCATTAAGTTAAAGATATATCTGATTATTTGCTAATATTTTTAAGTATCGCGGTTGATATAATAAATAAATATTTAAAACAATTTCGAGGTTTTCCAATTGTAAATATTCTTTAGTGCAGAGTTTCCCAAAACGTAATTCATCATTCACTTCGCAAATTTGGAAATGTCACTGGAACATAGCTTATTTTTTTAGGTCGGTATCGGGTAGGATAGTGAAAATATTGAAAAAAATATATGTTATTGAATCACTTATTGTTTATTGATTAATTATTTTCAAAACATGTTACATATAAATATGAGTAAACAAATCTCTTAGTGGCTTAAAATCTCCGCCTGTATATTCATATTTGACGGTTTTAACATCAGTGCAATTTTTTTCGGAACACTTATTTAGGTCCCACGCAACACCAGTGTTCTGCGGAACATAGTTTGGGAAACCCTGGTTTAGTGAATGTGTAGTAGGTGATTGTTATTAGGTAGTTTTCTATTCTGTGGTTTTTTCCTTAAAATGTATCTAACAAATAAAAAAAACGTTTTTTCTACACATTGTCTGTAAATCAAACATTACTTTAAATAATAAAAGATTTTTAAAGTTTTTATTATAATGCCTTTCCACCAAGTATTGACAGTGATTACTTTAAATGAAAATTTTAGCTAATCATATTTCGATCAAATTTGTATTGTGAATTGTACATCATTTATAATATTTACATTATTTTTTACTTAAATTAACTATTCACCTACACTAAATCTGCTAAAAAGAGTTCAAGATCAAACAAAAATGTTTAACTTCCTATGTATTTTGTGTTGCGTTGATCAAATATACGCAATAATGAATGCTTCGTCGGATAGTACTGGAATAGAAATTGTGTATCGTTTATATATCTAAATTTTGAAAAATTGGTTTCCAACGTTGCGAACATATATAAATTATTTGCTACAGGGACGGGCAAAGGTTTGAAAAAAAATGTATTTTTGAGAGCACAGAATTAGTTTCTTTTTCATCTAGAGAACTATCAAGTATAATAATTATCATTTCTTTCGGTTTTAAGCGATTCATAGGGATGGTCTTGTAATAAACGTGCAGGCTTAATTTCATTGTGAATGTACTGTTTTTTTTATGAACATACTTTTTACGTCTTTCTTCCTCCTCTCTTTCTTTCCAAATGTTATTTTTTTAATATTTATAATTTAAAAGAATGTCATTTTTCTTTTTACTTTACAGTGCCTGAGCCAATGCGTGTTTACGAACTTACAAATAGTAAGTAGATAATCAGAAAGTATTCAAAAGACACAATATACATCAAAACAATTAAAAAATGTCATCACATCCAATACAGTAGTAATATATAATATTTATAAAGTACACGTGCACGAACTAACGAACTGAGACATTAATAAAAACACAATATTTCTTTGTACTTCATTCCACTTAATTAATTAGGTCAGGACCGGTTTCGCTCATTGCGAGCATTGTCAACTGATCAATCTCTGTCTTAAATCAGTTGACAATGCTCGCAATGAGCGAAATCGGTCCTGACCTTATTAATAAAGTGGAATGAAGTACAAAGGAATATTGTGTTTTTATTAATATAATGCTTTTCCACCAAGTATTGACAGTGAACACCTTAAAAGTGAACTGAGACATATTCTGAAATAAAACTAAATAATAGTATTTTCCGTCATATCGATGACACCGTTTATTATTCATATTTTATTTTTTTGAAAATAATGCCTTTCCACAAGTACTGACAGTGAACACTTTAAAAATGAACCATATTATAACCCTTAATATAGACACCAATATTATTTTGCCGTGCAAATAAAAGGAGAGTTTTGATTAAAAAATAGTTGACAAACAGGAGTATTATGTATTACTTTAAAAATGGTACAAAACATCAGATTTTCGATTACACATCTAAAACATTATCATAGAGTAATATTATATATCCAAATGGGATTTTCCAACATGAAGTGTGAGACTTCACAGCGTGCCTTCAGACATATGATATTATTACGCACAATATGTCGTGACAAAAATATAATTGATTACCGAGAAAACGTGTGTAATGTTGTATTTATTTTAGTAGGCAAAATTGTTTTGTGGTCATATCCATTAAACTAATAAATATGAAGGTCATAAATACGGCGTTTTGTGTTAGATTTTTATTAAACTTTGCACGCAAAATATTATGCCTCATTTCATCAAAAATACATACGTCATGATTAGGGATTGCAATATCGAGGTATATTCAAGGTATTTGGCTATTGAAAATGAATTAGAATCAAGTTTTTAATGTAATTTAACCCCGTAACATATTTTGATAAAATTACGACAAATTGAAATGTTTTCAATCTGTTTTGTCAATATTGTCAAGTTTTAGAATTGATGAATCGTCAAAATATGTATTAATATTTTCAATGTGAATATTGATCAAAATGATTGTTATGATGTCAAATGTGGAAAGGAAAAATGACGCAACCGGTATAATGTCGTTATTTTATATGAAATAAATAAATATTATTGTTTCTTGGAATAGTTTTACAATGAATAATTCGATAACTATTTGAAGCGCTTAGAATCAAAACTCACTTTTTGCCTTTTTGACATTAATTATGCCAAATGCATCAATATTCAAAAATAGTTTGTGTAGTAAAAAATACTTTAAACAATGTTAAAACCACTGCCAAAGATCACCATTGGTGTCGAGCTCGCATTTTAAAATGAATAAATGAGATGTTTAAATGAACCAGACGACGATCTGTGTTTTTCATAGTTTAATAGTATATTTTTTTTATTTTTCGGCATAAATATTTATAGTAATAATTATTACTTTTTTTAAATCGTCGAAAAAAAGTCCTACGATGGTTTTTACGATTTTCTCATTACTTGATTTTCATAATATGTGTGTTTTGACTTGCTATCGTTTGTTCCGCATGGACCCCGGTTGAGAAACGCTGATCTAGAGAACTGAAAGTAGTCACGACAATATTGTTATAACATCAGGATAGGCATTGACCATATATTACTTTGATTCTAAGCTACTCATTTGTCCTTTTTCGTGGACCGTTTTATAATAAAAACAATCCAAAGTGTATTGTCATTGTTATTGGACTTTTATTGAAGATTTTAGAAAAATGCTGGTTCTCCAAAAATGCGCCGGGTAATGAGATAATAATATCGCCATTCAAATACTCTATTAGGTTGAACGTCATTTATACGTCGGTCAATAGACAATGATGACGTCATGACAATTGGAAATGGTATGCCTTTATTCCCGATTAAAATTCGATGCTGTTGCCAAGATGAATATATATTATATTATTCGTCTTAGGTGAATTTCAAGTTTCAACAAACAATAGCATACCTAGTATTGCATTTGTCTCACGTGGTTACAGATATAAAAAAAATCAACTGAGTAATATTGGATTATATTTACTTAGGTCGACGACAGGGGGATCCCTAAAGAAGCTCTCTTTACAAAACTTCTCCAGGAAACAATTTCTTCCCAGCAAAGTAGAGCAGTTTTAGAAAACCAGCTTCAAAGCTGTTTTGATGAAATGGCTTCGGGTGAGTTGTTTAAAAAACAAATCAAATCGAATATATTATATTATATCATAAGTTAAATCTAATCTTGTTGTATAGAATATTTAAATTATTGACTAATCCCTATGAAACGTTTTGGGAAACAGGCTGGATTGATTTTTTTTATGTATTGCGGGCCGGATGAAACAATACTGTCGAAAATAAATGTAAACAAATCTTACATCTGCGTAGTCTACTTCAAATATATTGTTCATATTATAATTCGACTGTGGAAAGGAAAAAGGACATAACACAATTTACAGGAGGCACAAAAAACGTGTTTTGTTGATTTTATGGCATATGCAAATTATGAATTATACACAATCATGAAGTGCACGGACACTTCTAACGTGGTGTTTAATTAACATAATCTAATATTAATTACAGAAATTGTCTAGGAAAAACCTTTATTTCAGTCTTTTTTCTTGGTTTTGATTTTTTACAAGGTCATCTTTTTCAAACGTAAAAGCTAAATTTAGATACTAATTCGGCATTTGCAAGTTGCATCCTTTTGATAGAAGGTGTATCAAGTTTGATACATTGTGATTATCGAAAAAAGCTGTTTTGAAAAAACTGTGGGTTACGTCCTTTTTACTTTCCACAGTCGATATGTATATCACTAGTAAAAGCATTTAAATTATTTTATGACTAGTATTTGATGACTTCTGCCTTAAACTTTAGACTACCGCTATAACTTTGATTTAACACTTAAACTGAGCAACCCCTTCCAATTCATGAATTTAAAAAAATCAAATTCATATTTACTAATTGTTCTAGACCAAGGGTGGGGAACCTTTTTAATTTCTAAATGCCACATTCATTTATTTGATTCAACATAAGGCCACAGTACGACTGTCGCACATATAATGGGTTCCAAACGCTTGCGTATAATTTTTTGATCAAAGTGAAAATTTTGATCAAGTCAAAAGGCCGCATACATCGATTAACTCAACTCAATGCCTTCATTGATATATAAGTAGGAATTACTGTCAGTCCATTGAGGGTTAGTCACAACGAATATGTGTTAGCATCATCAGAAATGGTTTGAGGTTGAAGATAATGTAATGTCTGATTCTTTTACTTAACATTACATTAAGTAATAATATTACCTTCAATAAAATCAAAATTTATAACAACACTAAGACACTGTATTGTCCACGTCAATTTTGGGCACCAGAAGACTTATTGATGCTTAAGTATATAAATACTAAGTCGATTAACTCAACGAGTCATCCTTTTTTGAATTGCGTTTTATTACTCCCACTAGTTGACAAGTTCCACCTTTTGCTGTTTCCTTGGGATAGTTTATTAAAAAAAAAACACGTACCACGTATAAAGAGAACATTGAAAAAAAAAACAACACTGTTTGTCACAAACTGATTTGATTATATTGATTCTTTTCAGAGTCGGAAGAAAATGGCTGCTCTTATTCAAACGCATTGGATCGCTGCATGGGTCTCCAATTGAAGAAACGGAAATCATTGGCCAATGAAGAAGAAGATTTACTAATAAAAGTGGAAACATATTAATAAATTGATGTTCGAAAAATACTTCACGAAGACCGCATACTGTAATGATATACTTAGTCTATCTTTATTATTATTTAACCAAAGTTAGAAAATAGATTTAATTATATTTTGTTTAATGGCATCACGATGAATAAACGGTGTAAACGTTTAAATCAAATTGATAGTTTATTTTATTTCATCATGAAATGCCAATAAGAGAAAGCAACCCTAAAGATAAATAAAAAACATTATATAATTATATTTAAATACTAGCTGGCCCGACGAACTTCGTGCCGCCTCAGAATCAATAAGTGTTGTGTTAACTTGATAACTTGAAACATGATGACTACCGAGCAAACCTTTAGTTATACATTGTGCGGTGGCAAGCCAGGCAGATCCAATGAGTTTAAAAAATCAGTTGGTCTTCGTTTGTTACACGGTCGATAGATTTGAAGGGATGCAGTGGACCAACGATTTGATTTTGAATTGTGAAGTTTAAATGATCCACATCTTTGTTCTTTGCCGCAAGAATTGCTCGTTCATTCAACTAATTGTGATTTTTGTGATTAGATGTTCGGGAACATTTTGTTGAATGAAGTGAAATTGCGAAAATTCGGCGGAAACAAAATCAATCCGTTCGATTCGTCGACAGGAACACCCCCGTTACCGATAGTCAGCAATTGCTTCGGCAGATAGATCGTTTAGCAATGCAACTCGCATGTTTGTCGTCAGCTGAAGATTCTTTACATAGCGCCAGAGTCGTGATTTGAGGTAAGCGATTTCATCGGAAGCGGTAAATCTTGGAATGACTGGTAGTGTTTGGTGGAAATCGCCAGATAGTAGAATCATTGCGCCTATAAAACATCTTGAGTCATTGCACAGATATTTCATACTTTGATTGAGTGCTTCCAATGCGCATTTGTGCGCCATTGTCCATTCATCCCAGGTGATGATTTTACTTGCTACCAAAACTTTTGTCATTGGTGAGTGTTTCGCAATATTGCATGTCAGTTTTTCAGTCGTTTAAAGCAGTGCTCCGCAAGCGGTGTGCCGCGAGGCGATGCTGGGTGTGCTGCGGCGCGAATCTCTATTAAACGAAAAAAAAAAAAATAGTTTGGTCGATACTACAAACTATTTCTGATGACACTATCATAGAGAAGCAGAAATAATTATTTTTTGGTTGAAAGAATATGTTATATGTACAGTCTGCGCAAGAATGTTTCGCGCACCTTGCGAAACTTCGCTAGATTTGAAGGAATGTATTGGACCAACGATTTGATTTTGAATTGTGAAGTTTAAATGATCCACATCTTTGTTCTTCGCCGCAAGAATTACTCATTCAATCAACCAATTGTGATTTTTGTGATTAGACGTTCGGGAACATTTTTTTGATGAAGCCGTCCTTCGTTGAGACGAAATTGTTAAAATTCGGCGGAAACGAAATCAATCTGTTCGATTTTTCAACAGGAACACGGTCGTTACCGACGATAGTCGAAGATCGTTTTCAAGCTTAAATCATTTTTCTCTTCTCCTTCGGGGCCGAGTTAATAATCCTCAAATTCTCATGACTATTAATTTACATGCTCCCAATTTATTCTTACGTGGGCGTAACTATGAGCAAAAACTTTTATTTCTAAAAACTTATACCTCGCTTAAGAGGTTTAAATCACCAGTTCCAAGGGCCGTTCAACGCATTGCCTAGAGAAGTGGACATTTTTAGTGATAGTATTTGTGAACTGTTTGTAAAATTTCACTATTTTATTTCTTGATTTTTTATGTTGATTTTGATTCTGATATATTATGTAGTTTTATTTTATATTTTGTCTTATTATATTTTTCAAGTACATGGCGAATTGGCGTCAGCTGTTATGTCATGTACTGTAATTTTAATTTTGAACAATGAATAAATAGATAGTCAGCAATTGCTTGGAGAAATCTTCGGCAGATGGATCGTTTAGCAATGCAACTCGCATGTTTGTCAATTATTTGAGGCAAGCGTTTATTTCATCGGCAGCGGTTGATCTATCTACGTGGCTGCTATTCCAGAAGAAGAAACTGCTACAGCAATTTTTTTATCTCGCATGAACAGTGGCCATAATCAATGACATGAAGAATGTCTTCCCAGCTCCACCGGGCGCATCGAGGAAAAATAAGCCACCATTTCCATCATAAATTACCTTCATTAACGTATCGCTAATTTCCTTCTGTTGAGGGTTCAACAGTGGTACATTTGTTCAAACTGATTGGTTCAATGCATCTCGATCATATTCACGTTCACGTTCCAATTCTCGATTGAAAGCGTCGTTCATTCCACGATCTGGCGTTGACATTCCTAACTTGACTACCAAACTGCCGCATATGAGGTAACACATGTCTTCGATCTAAAGCAAAGCCTGGTTATGTATCTCTTCATTCACCTCGAGATCGGGATTCCCCAAACTGACACGAATTCGATGCAAAATGTATTCGGACATGTCATCCTTGTACTTGTTCCACAGTTCACGGGGATTCGATGGGAAGCATGTCAAAATAATGATAGAAAATAATGTGCGTATCTGACTTGGAGATTCAGAAACAATTTCTTCAGCGATTGTAATGAGTATCATTTTCAAGCAAATTGAGCTGTTGACATGCAAGTAGAAGCATACGTCATTTTTCGGATGAACTGTGTAAATGCGACCAAGAGCATCAGTAATCATTCGGATGAGCAGGAACCACATCGCCTTGCTTTCGACGTTAAAATTTCTTCGATGTAGCTTTCCAAGTGTAATAACGTGGCATCTCAAAGTAAAGCAACGTTCGTGCAAACAGCGTAATATTGTTGTCAAAAAAATATCACACCTAATTATAAACATAACCTTATTTCAATATTATCCGATTTTATTTCGTTTTCATTTTATATCATCGATTTGTTTTATTCTAATCCATACTCTAAATTTAAAATTATTTAGAAGTCAATCGTATGCAAAAGAAGCAGAAACAAATGAATTTTGGAAAAATTGCCACCTAGCGGATGAAATCTGCAAACAAACGACATTTTCATTATTTCAAGGTGTTCGCCATTTGAAAACTGTATGAGAATATTAATTGTCTTCATAATTTCTTTGCCGTGATATTTTTCCGATGTTTTAATGCTTATTCTGCTATTCTAGGTGGATACGAATTTAATAAAACAAAGATCATTAAAATCCGAGCTGTTATTCTCGAGATATACGTGGTGTAACAAACCCCACTTTCTTTTATATATATAGATGTAAGTATTCAAAAAACTGTCAACAGTCAAATCTTCAAATGCAAGTATGAATGAATGGGATTGTTATACCGGTGTATTCTTCTTCTTGACGTTAGAGTCCGGGACGAAAATGGCCGCCTCAATCAATCTTCTCCACTCCAATCCACCCAGCAAAGAAGCGGTCTTCCAACGTTTCGTCTTCCCATCGGGAATAAGAAATGAGAGACATTTTGTAGGCTTACTTCATCCATGCATGATACATCTGGCCTAACGTAGGCGCTGAGCTTTGACAAATCTGACAATGTCTGGCTCACCGTAGACGTTATTTAGCCGATGGTTGTACCAACGTCACCAGATACCATCCTCGTAGACAGCACCAAAAATCTTTCACAGGATCTTTCACCCAAACACTTGTAGCTTCTGAGAGTTGTTAGCGGTAATCGTCCAGGTCTCTGACCCATACATCAGGACTGGTTTTACGAGTTTTGTAGAGGCGAGACTTTGTATTTCGTGATAATTCTTCATGCAGTCCATAAAAGAATCTATTACTGCTAACAAATTCTCCGTTTGATGACAATATGAAATACCGACAAAAATACACATAATTTAACAAAAATCATTATAATATTTACGACCAATTCATTCAGTAGTATGAAAATATTACGGACATCCATGCCTTAAAAAACAAATAGGTTCGAAGTTATATCTATGTATTTATATCTACGTTATAGTTAGTCATATCTACGATTGCTGTTTAATTTTTAGCTCAAATCGAGACAGCTGCTATTAATTTTTATTTTATTTTGAATATCTTAGTGTTATGACAAAACTTTGTTAGAATACTGTTTATATAAAATATAAATAAAACCCCAGCCCTCCGGTGTAATGTAGCTGATATAAGTAATAAAAATAAAGCTTCCTCTCAAATTACAAAGCATACTTATATCCCCTGCGTTAAAGGTCATCTCGTCCTTTATTTCGGTTGTCCATTTGTTGGGAAACCAAGAATACATTTGAGGGTATATTTAGGCCGAGACACCGTAGGATAATAGGTTAATAATACTTCTTTTGGCGAGCCCCAAAATGGGAAAACAGCGTCAAAACAATTGATCTGACTGGTGACGATTTCGAGAAAATGGACAGACCACATTACTATTTATTATTATTATTTCGAACTATAATCAGAAAGCTTTCGTTGCGTCTCGTAGGTCCTTATAATTTGGAATAACAATAAATACAGTTACGAGATACGATACAGTTATTTAGTTTTAAAAATTTATCGTCAATAATAACATACTGTTAAAAACTTGTTTAGTAAGCCAGTGGAAAGAAATACTTTGGTCGATCAAATGAATTGTATTGATTTAATAAATGTCAAATGATGCTTCGAAATTCGAAAATATCAGACGCATAGATAATTTGCTTGTGTATTTTTTCTATTTTTTAAACGTTGTCTCTGATATAGAAAAATAAGTTACGCGGCCCTAATCTCGGATTTTTTTTATTGCACGGCATGTGAGGCATATTGTATGAGACGAGTTAAAATAAAAATTAGACATGTATTGCGGTAATTATATTATACGTATTATACCTGATTCACGCCCTGCAGCACAATGGCGATTGGATACGCTTGTATGACATATTTATAATTTCATAAGATGTTTAAATAAGTAATAATATACAAATATAAATCACATTTGAGTAAACTGCTAATACAGTAGAACCTCGATTATCCGGACTAATTGGGGATGGAGATAGTCCGGATAAGGAAAAATCCGGATAATCGAAAAAAATCATAATTTACACGAAAAGGCATGTACAATCAGTGTAAATATTTTTTATTTGTCTAGATCAGTGTCTGCCAAACTTTTTTACTTCACGGCACACTGGTGAATTGGACTTGCACCGCGGCACACCAAATAAAAATGCTTTAAAAAATGAAATATACCTTTAAAAAAGAAAATGTGTCTCGTTGACCACTATGTATGAACGTGACAAATATTTGATTGAACATATAGATGTTAAATTTATTTCACACTGAAGAATATTTAAATGAATAAGCATTATAATTAACTTTGTTAAGGTTTCTTTCACCGCGGCACACCTGAGACTTCTTGTGGCACACCGTTTGGCAGACACTGGTCTATATTAACATAAAGCTTTAGTATTCAATTAGTTTTTATCAAGAAATTCATTTATTGGTTTTCGCTTAAATAAGCTAGCTGTTCTTTTTGAAGCTGCTAAATCTCGAATACTTTTAAGACATATACAATCTTCTTGGCTCTCAAACCACTTCATGGCGACATGCACTGAAAATCCCTAGAATGAGCAGGATCAATATCTCTTTCTTTGCATATCTCTTCTTCGTCTTCTTGATCTTGTTGAGACAAATATTTCCTTAATTATTTTCACATCATTCAAAATTTAAAATCCATGATCGTTCGCATCAAAATTTAACCACTTGGTAACATATTCTTTGACACAATCAGCACATATTGAAATTTGTGCTATTGCTTCTATAATGTCTCTTATAACAATTTCTAGTGTGTTACATGAAATTTCTCACTGTCTTTTCAAGAATTTGTTCCATGATTTTCTCACTGTTGACAAATCTAAGAAATTCCAACTCTCAGAAATTTTAACGTTAACATTTCATCGATCTGGTTTAAACGTTCTGTTGATAGGCGAGATGATGCATTATCTAGTAATAATAATGTTTTTCCTCTTATCTTTGCAGTTTTGATATTTTTTACTTTTGGAATGATCTGTTTTTCATAACATCGTTTAAAAATTTCACCATTCATCCTGGTTTTTTTCTGATGGTAATATTCAACCAAAAGACTTCTTCGATTTCGAACAACGCAAAACAACAAACAAAATGGTATGCACTCCTCACACGTATAAACAGCGGTGGAATCAATTCGGGACGAGAAAATTAGCAAATTCGTAAAAAAAATTGTTCCGGAAAACAATCCGGATAATGGTTGGTGTCTTACACTTGGTTGTAGGGCCTTATGGATTACTCCAATTGCCCTTTTTTTAAATATGAGTGAGACAGGATAGTCATGTGTATTGTATTGTTTTTTTTTTATTAGTTTTTTGGGGTACAGGTGACAGGTGGTACAGTTTACAAAAATAATGAAGAAGAGGATAGTACAATGAGCAAAAGTAGTAAGAAAAAAAGAGAAAAAGAATACAGTGAGAAAAGAGTACAGTAAAAATAGAAAAACAAAATTATAATGATAAAAGATAAAAGAAAGAAAAAGTGTGGGGGTCGTGGTTGTTGGCAAGTCGACGTTTTGCTGACGTTGGTTGACACTGTAGGGTGATTCATTAACCTCGAGCAGCATTGTTATTTTTTTTTGTGGGGGAATGCTTGTCTGTTTAGTTTTTTAATTTTAATTTTAATTTTGGGAATTTATTTATTTTTTATATAAATTCCGTGTGGTCCCTCTTTATTTTGTTTTTTACCCTCGAGAGGAGGTCGAGCCTACAGTGTCGGCGTGTGTCGTATGCCGAGGGTGGTTTTTGAAGACACCCCGGTGTATGCGCCTATTTTGTGGCGTACCAGCATGTGGATGAGGGGTCGGGGAAGAGCTAGGGGGTTTGAGAAGGAGAACCTTCCTTGGCCGCGCTATGTCTGTGTGTGGGTATTTTATGTAATCGTTTAGTAGCGATTTGATAGTGTCGTTTGGGTGGTCTGCCATGTCGCTGTAGAATTTCTTCGACAGCTTCATGACGTGTTCGAGTATGGTGTCAGTTTTGGTGTCTCTGTGGAGAGTGGTATTTCGAACGAACCAGGGTGCGCCTGTTATCATTCGAAGTGATTTGTTTTGTATAGTCTGGAGCGTCTGGATGTGTTTCATGCTTGCGTATGCCCATATCGGGCATGCGTAACTCATGATTGGACGAGTAATCGCGGTGTACAAGAGTAGTTTGCTGTTTATTGCAAGTTTACTTTTGTGCCCAATCATCGGGTAGAGTTGGCCTGTGACTTGGGATGCCTGTTTTTTTTTTACAGATATATGTCTGCTGAAATTTAGTCGCGAATCAAGAGAGAGGCCGAGGTATTTTACCGTTCGTGCCCACGGGATGTCTGTGTTTCGCATCCGGATGCATTTGATATTCTTACCGTGTCTATTTGGCCTGCGACTGAAGGTTATTGCAGTGCTTTTTTCTGGGTGTATTTGAATGCGCCAGTTGGCGCACCAGGCTTGGATGTCCGCACTTGCCTTTTGTACAAGTGCGGTGGCTCTATTTCTGTTTAGTGATCGTGCTAAGATCGCTGTGTCGTCTGCGTACTGCGCGACGATTGTTTCGTTTACCCCCGGTATGAAGGCGGGTAGTGGGATGTCATGAGTATAAAGATTGTACAGCAGGGGCGATAAGGCGGACCCCTGCGGCACACCGGCTGTTGGCGTACGCGTCGTCGATAGTTCGCCGTTGACTTTAGAGCGGAAAGTTCTGTTGGTCATGAATGAGTTTATGATTTTTAACATTGGACTTTCGAGGCCGGCCTCGGAGAGTTTGACTATCATACCGTCTATCCAAACCTTATCGAAGGCTTTGGCTATGTCGAGAAATAGGCCAGTGGTGAAACATCGGCGGTTGAAACCTTCGCTGATGAATTCAACAACTCTGAGTAATTGGTGGTTGGTGGAGTGTCTGTGACGGAAGCCGTGTTGCTCATCCGGGATGAGTTTTTTTTCCGTCACAAACTCTTCCAGTCGGGATTTTCCGGATAATCGAGGTTCTACTGTAATATATAGGAGATCAATTGTCTCACTTTTCGCATATTAGAAAGGGTGACCATGACCCGTGCCGGTATCAATGTATTGTGATTGTCATATTCATCATCAGCCGTAAACGTTATTTACAATATACATTGATGCAACACTTGCAAACAATTATTTTAATCTTACAGAACGTACACTTATGTTCATTAAGAATTTATATATTGTAATATGAAAAAAATTGCTTTTCTAAAAGAAAATATTGAATTAATTGCAATATTATATGAACATTAATACCGGTTTCATTTTGTCAGGCCAAATTTTCAACTGATATTTTTAAATAAATAATATTTTTGTTTTTTTTAAACCATGTCCGCTCCCAATGTGGAGCATATGGACTCCTAATTGAGTTTATCTCAACAGAATTGTTTCTACGAGAACTGCTTGTTACTCAGTTGCTCAACCTCTCTTTTTCCAAAGAGAGTAGGGACAGAAGGAAAGGGCTAGAACAGGATTAGTGGTAAGCTAATCGCTCTCTATACGCTTCGTTCATGTGATAGGATGGGTGGGAAAGGGGGAATTCAAGACATCACATACATCCATGCCTTTGAACAGAAATTCATAAATCTATTGAAAAATCAATTTATAAAACTGCCCGTACTGGGATTCGAACCCGTGCTCTCTGTAGCGGTAGCCAACGATGTTGACCACTCGACCACACAGGCGGCAAATAATATTTACATTATCTCTATATATATAAAAAATCTCGTGTCATGGTGTTTGTGGTCGAAACGGCTTGGCCGATTTTTATGATTTTTTTTATGTATATTTGTTAGATATGAGAATAGGTTGTTTAGTATATTTCATCCCGCTAAGTGAAGGATGTCCCTATCCAGATTTTTTTTTCAATATTTTTGACATCCGTCGTTCGTATTTCAAACAGAACGAAATTATTTATGTTGTTGAATGACAGATGGCGCAAGAAGCGTCGTCGTTTGTATTTCGCCCAATGATAACGGTTTATTTTGAACGGCACATTTTTTGACTAATGCTAACGGTTTATTTTGAACCGCATATTTTGTGATTTGTCGTTCGTCCAATTAGAATAGCTTATCTTTTTGTCTTCAAAATTCAAATTTCATGGCTTAGAACAAAAATATTGTAGTATATGTTATAATAATATTGAGAAAACTGAATTTCAAAGTTTGTATCGTTTACAAAATTTTTCAAATAATCCTGTTCGATAACTGAATAACACTGTTCGATTATTGAAAGATATGATTATATTTCGCGTCCAGCCTCGAAAACTTTTTGCATGAAAACATGCATTAAAAATATTCTAATTACGCTATGGATATTTTATAGAATATTTAGACTTTTATTCAAACACGTATAAACACATGTCTATAGGTCTTCTTCTTCTTCTCCGAAATATATTTGTTTGAATCTATATATTAACAGTCGATAAAATAATCACTTTTCACTCACTTTTCACAAATATGTTCGTAATAATGTCCTCGGGTCTTTTTCTTATTCTACGAAATATATTTGTTAGCGTACTTAGACATTTCAATTATTCTAAAAAATATATTATATATAATTTAAATACTGCAGGGCTGTCGATATATGTCCCGAGATCTTTTTCTTTTTCTACGAAATATATTTCTTAGCAAACTTAGACATTTCAATTATTCTAAAAATTATATTATAAAAATTAAATACTGCAGGGCTGTCAATATATGTCCCGAGGACTTTTTCTTTTTCTACGAAATATATTTGTTAGCAAACTTAGACATTTCAATTATTCTAAAAATTATATTATTTACAATTTAAATACTGCAGAAATGTCGATATATATTCCGAGAACTTTTTCTTTTTCTACGAAATATATTTGTTAGCAAACTTAAGCATTTCAATTATTCTAAAAATTATCTCTATCTCTATATATAAGTTATAAGAGGTCTGATCTCTATAAATTATAAGAGGTCTAATCAATTTTTGGCTGAAGCGCAATTTTTTAAATGAACGGCGGACTGAGAAAAAAACACTTCTTTCAAAAAAACATTATTTGCTATAATAATAAATAATAAAAAGATAATTTAAATAATAAGTGATTCTCTATGAATAAAAATCTAACGAGACATAGCCCCCTATACTTATCCGTAGGTGGTAATTAGTATCGTCTCTGGTGGTAATGAATAAGACCTGGATGAATCTAGTATATTATCTCAGATGTGACCGATTGGCTGCACAACTATTGGTGTCGCTCTGCAAGATGAAGTTTGCCTAAAATCGTATTTAATACATTTCTACACGAATTTTAATAATTTGTCAACAAATTCCGCTTTTAAATTTTCAAAAACTCTGGATCTCAAAACTGAACTAACATATTAAAGCCAGTCAGTCAGTCACCCAGACTTATTTTTCAAAAAATCTTGGCGCATAAGGAAGATCGATTGGTATTTAACATATTAGTTGGCTAATTTACCATCTCTATTGTAGGGTCAGATTTAGAAACGCGGACTAAATGACTTTCAGTTTGTGTAAGTGATTAACAAGTATTGCTTCATTAAAAACAATTAAAAAACTTTGATCATTGACAGATAATGTATATTATCCCATATTTATTATGGCATTTGGTCACATGAATAAAAATTATAATAATATCATCATGTTATATCCTATTGATAATTAATGTCAACAGATGTCATGATATTAAAACTGGGATTGCAGTGGCGTTCTATGTTTGAAATGCAATCTTTATTTCTGTGATTATAGCACTTCAGAAAAAGGCAAGTCAATTGTAATGAGTTATTTGACTGTTGCAGTTCTACACAGTTTCTGTGGTCAAATGGTTGGAGCTATACATACTTAAGCAATTAGATTGGTCTGTGTTCAAGTCCCGGCAAGTCAATAACAAATTTATATTTGAGATCTTGGACGTGAGTACATATTTGAGTAATTTCTCGTTGACTTAATCCTAAGTGACTTAATAATTACCATCTAGCTTATCTCATATAATTTAAGATGACAACATATTTGGCACATTTGCAATGATTAGTTGTAATCAGGGCTGTGGAGTTGTGGAAAAAAAACGACTCCAACTCTGACTCCAAGGAAATCTTTCAATCATTTCATTTTAACTTATAGGTTTATACCATCAGATCATTTTTAGTCAGTCTAGCACGCATTGGTAACACTATGGAATATTGTGGTTTGATAACACATAACAAAAAAAAAAAATGGGTCTGAGACTTAAGATTTTTCTGACTCGGGACAAAACCCACGACTCCACAACTCCCGACTCCGACGCCACAGTCCTGGTTGTAATTCCAAACATTTCAAAAAGTCTCATCAGTTGACACTTTCACCTTTATACATTGTGGGTCACTAATTATCGAAAATATACGTAGGTCAGAATCTAAAGTCAACCCAATCAAATATGTAAATTGTAAAGGTTATGTACCTACAAACACAAACATCTTATTTGTAAGTGTTCGTATAATGACTATTATAATAAAGTAAATATCCCGCATGCTACTACAATGCAACGATTTCATGAATAGACCCCCAGTCATCAAATAATTTTAAAGTCACAAACCAAAACTTCGGTTGGATTTAAAGTAGTGCTTAGTCCGCAAAAGAAAAATTGCACATCATTTGCCAAATTGACTATGACTGCTCCCAATGTGGAGCACGTAGACTTTTAATAATATATTATAGCTTATGTCAACGGATTTATTTCCACATAAACTCAACTGCTCAACCTCTGAAGTCTGAAAGATAGTGCTAGGGCAGGATAAGTGTATCACTCATTTTATGCCTCTTTTTAGGATCGGAAGGGTAAGAGGGAAGTTTAGAATAACAGAAAATATCCATAGCTTCGAACGAAAATCAATTAATTATTAAAAATTGAATTTATAAAACTACATGTACTGGGACTCGAACCTGTAACCACTTTAACTGAAGCCAACAACTATGAACACTAGATTATTATATTCAATTAAATAATTTAGCTAATGGTAATCTATCTAATGATGCTATTTCATCAATTCTTTAATGCTTTAAAAACACATTTTTGTGCTGATTAATTATAAAACCAATCACTGTTTTATCTTTCCTTTTATAATTTGTTTACTAGTAACGCCACTGTATGATGGGCGTTGTCAAATGCAACAATTATTGTTATTTAAAGGATTCTTGCATAAATGCATCCAGATGGTTAAAATCAACATAATGGGATTATGTAAAACTCTTTGTTAGGCTGAGTTTAGTTATGCAAGTAAAATAATAACACTACTTATGTTACACCTTCTGTTCTGCTAATAATGCTTCCTTGACAACAGATTACCAATACAGAGTGTCTCATAAGTATCAATACTATCCACGTTCTAACTAAAATCAAAACGTGTTATTGATACTAAAATTGCATTCTTTTTTCAAGTTGTATAGTATGTCTTCTTCTTTTCTGGTGCTATAGTCCAGGGTGAAAATTGACCGCCTGAATAAGTTTCCTGTACTTCACTCATCGCTCAACCTTCCTACACCAAATTCTGACATCTGGCACTAGTAAGTTTTGTGACACACCAATTCACTTTAGTTTAATAAATAAAAAAACCTTATTTATGACTAATTTTAAAACAAATCATTTAAATATTAATGGTATAAAATAAAACAGTTTATTCTTGATAATAATTCACAGCACTGTTTTAAATAAAGCGTAGGAGGAAACACGATGGGTAATTTGGTCAAGAGTAAAAAGTCCACTCGTTAATTAAGATTATAGCATTAGAAGAAACAATAAGGATATTTTCACAATATATTTGGTCAGAGAATCCAAACCATCTCTCAACAAACCAAAATGAGTGTCACACAACAAGAGTAATAAAAAAATCATTTCAACCAGATATTGAAACAGTATTTGTCAATATTCTTCTCAAATCTGTTTAGTAAATTGAGCATAAAGCCACTACTGTGCACCTTCAGAATTCCTTGTCACCTCCCAATCATTCTACTTCCTTTCGTGCTATGTTACAATTTTAAATACTAGTTTTCAATGAATGATAGCACCAATTTTATTAATCAATACATGTAAAACTGTGAAAGAAATCCATGGCTTGATCATTCAGCTTACACCAGGGGTATCCAAACTTTATAGCCTAAGGACCACACTGTCTCCTCCACTAAGTTCCAAGGACTAAGACCTAGCTAGCTAATCATACTAACATACTGTAGTTTTGAATTCCGGGCATATCCGGCACGCTACTGCGGGCCTGATTGGTGGTGCACGCGGGCCGTAGTTTGGAGACCTTTGGCTTAGGCGACCAACTGATACGACGGCAGTAAATATTACAAATAATTATTTTAATTCCGAAGTCTATTTAACTTTCTTGGTTGCTCTGTATTGATGTAATAAATAATCAATACATAAGATTTAATTAAAAAAATCTAGATCAACATTTTCCCATATACGATAATACAAATGATTTTAATAGTTGTTTATTGCAAAATACTGGAATATGATTACTTTAATGCCCTATATAAATCCAGGGAATCAGAAATAATACTAAGTAAACAATCAGTAGTCTACAGAGCTTTATTCTGAGTATTGCAGAAGTAACTAAAATCTTCAAGATGAAATTCATTGTAAGTATATTTTTCAATAGATATTATAAATCATATTAAACAATTATTTCCAAAATTTGAGTGTAAAAAATGCTATTTACTCGACTAATTCTTCACATAACTAAGTATCATTATCTTTAGATAATTTAAGATTTCGACTGAAGTAATTGCTATAGTTTCATGTTACTCTTGATTTTGTATAGCTTGAAGAATAACAGTAACTTAATTTAAACACTAAGTTGACAGTACAGTACATATTGTGAAAATTTACTCAACACTGATTTTCAACCCTTTCTCTCTTTATGTACATACATACATGTGCGCATCCGCAGTCTTATGCTGCGTAACAGATAAACAAATAAATTCATTAAATGTACTATTAATCTTTGATGTAGACATAACAAGGTAAGCTTAAAAAAAAAGTGATTAAGAAAAAAACATTAACTAAAAACTAATAAAAATTCTCATAACTGAATGAATCTGGTACCGAAATTGTGCTGCTGAACTGTTTTCATTATCCTATAAAGTAGTCTTTCGATTTACTATAATATAAGTACAATTTTTAAATTCATTGAAAATGGATACTTAGCGAAACCAATGCTATTTTTGTACACAAATTGCGAAATATGTAAGATACATATTTTCTATTCAAATACAAATTGAATTGATTTTTGAAACATCTTTGCATTCAAATTTCATTACTTATTATTTTAATTATAAGCATTGACTATTCCTAAAGTGAAACATATAGACCTCTAAAGTAGTATTTCAATGAGATTTTACCTTAATTGCACAACCTTTTTTCTTTGGAATTTTTGACACCCTATCACAAAATGCCGCATTTTGACATAAGAAATTGTCACAGATAAATTCAATAAAATTCATAAATATAGCTGTTTAAAGATGTTCAGTATGACCATGTTTATATCTAATAATCAGATGTACATCACAATATTTATCTTTTCAGCTGTCTGTTGCATTCTTGGCTTTGGCCGTCACCATGGTAGTGGCAGCGCCCGCAGAGGAAGTGAAATATGACGATAGTACTTTCCTGAAGCTCCAGAAAGCACTTGATGAAGAACTGCAAAAGCGCGCGATGTTGGAACACGGCAAACCGAAGAGAGAACTTCCTTCCGAGGAAACATTAAAAGGAGCAGAAGCCAGATATTTCCCGTACTATTACCCATCATATCCTTTCAGCTATTACTACCCTTATTCTTACTATCCATACGCCAAGTAAAACAATCAATCGATGACAAGACTAAAGCTATCTTCAAACAATACCTCCATACGTAATTCAATGATTGTATATATTTTCTTATGTACAGTTTTGTTAATATTTTATTTTCACAGTGTAGAAGTGGCAATGTAAGCTGTAAATACTCATTAAGATCACATTTTTGGCAATATTTGTGTATTTTTAATAGGCTATAGGTACATAAAATTTAAGCAAAATGGACCGTGACTGTGCTAACATGATCTCGTGTGGTCAACTAAATACAACACAGACATATTGTTAAAGATGTGCAGCACTCTATGAAGACAGCTTCCATTGTCATTGCTTAATTAACTACCGTCTAAATCTCTATCTTGAAATTGTAAAGAACTTTTGACTTCTTGCAAATTATTTGTAAATTGTTATTATATTCTCTTTTTATCAAAAATGTTACAAAAGTGTACAATAAATCTTCAGCATAAAATAAACTGTCTTTCATTTCTCATTAAGCGAAATGGTTGATTATAATTTGTAATATAATAATCCTAGAAACTTATCAGAGTTTTGCTGATAAATCGTGGTGATAATGATGTTTGAAATCCGAAGGTATGTTAAGTAATGGTTCTCATTGTCATGAACCCAACATGATGAAAATGGAATACATCTGCCTTTTTAAGCAGCTATCAATGATTATAATGAATCTTTATAATCAAGCTATTACCCTTTGCATTAAATGTGTGCTTATGAGGCCGTGTTGAGTGCAAAGAATTAAATGATTTCAAAACAACAAAACATTAACCCAGATAGTCCTGAAACTTTTTTTTTCTTGTATTGATAATATTTTTACAAATTATTAGGTTATATACTAATAGTAATATGGGAAAAATAATAAAAACCACGTATATATCATATTTTCCGAGAAAATGAGTGTTCTTTTAAAGGAACGGTAGGACAAAGGACTACCAAAAAAAATTTTTTTTAATAATTATATTTTCACAACACATTTCACATTAATAACTTTATTTTCATTTACTAAAGCAATTAAAATTATAATAAAAAACCTACATATTTGTATGATAATTTTCAAAACAGTGTTTAGGGTGTAGAGCGACATCGCATTTCCTACACTGAAAATTTGCATTTTTGTGGCATATTTTACACCTTGTTTGTATACTTTTATAGACAACTAAATGTCCTATATTGTCATATCTCGAACAACTATGTAGACTTATTGGTGTCTTTATAGGTCTTCGTTTTGTATCTTTTTTGTAGCTTTCAAGCAGACCTTGAGTTATATTTCTTCTGAAAGATAAATGATCCATTTTTCCATCAGCTTTTCTATATAGCTGCCATGCATTTTGTACTGCCATATCAACACAGTGTGTGATCAGTGGGAAGTACCATTTTTTCCCCCGGATTGAAGTTCTATACAAGCTTATATTTTGATCACATCGATCAACTCCACCCATGTTCTCATTATATTTTTTTATGAGATATGGCTGGTCGATGTTTATTTTACGTTTTTGTTGTTTGGAAAATCTTTGGACTTTTTGAACAGGATGTATGGAATTTGCATTCGAGCTGATAGCCACAACATTATTGTCATTCCATTTGCACAGCAAAATATTTTCTTTGGTAGATTTATAAACAAAGGTGCCCCTTGCCTTTTTTTGTAGCTGTTTAGAGTCTAGTAAGGAACATCCAGAATTTCGGTTCCCCCGAATTGTACCAGTTGCATTTATACCTCTATTACTAAGGTTGTGCATTAGAGGAATAGAAGTAAAAAAGTTGTCAAAATAGAGATGAAATGTATAATTACATTCAAAATGTTTCAATAAGACATCCGAATATTCTAAAATTACACTGGCACCCAATCCAAGTTCCTTATATTTCTCTGAGATAATTGTAGACGCACCTTGATAAGGTTCAAACCAATTGACGTAGCCTAATCGCAAGGTTCCAACCCAAAATTTATACCCCCATCGAATTGGTTTCCCCCGAATAAACTGCTTTCCACTATGGCGTCCATAATATGGAACCATAGCTTCATCAACACTGTGATTCTCTTCTACAGGCGCATATTTCAAAAACTTTTCGTTCAGACAATTCATGAGAGGTCTCACTTTTGAATATTTGTCATCCTGAGTTAGATTGTTATTATCGTTGCAGTGTAAATGCTTCATAATAAACGTAAATCTGTCTCTTGCTATAGCATTGTAAACAATTTTCATGCCTGCATCTGTAGTATTTTCCCAATACATTCTACGTCTCGGTACTCGTACATAACCACTAAATAATAGTATTCCAATAAAACATTTCATTTCATTTATAGTAATATCACCAGTCATATTTTTTTGAAATGCATATAAGTTGGAATATTTTACAAGAAGTTCAAAAATTTCATCATCAAATAGCTTTTCAAAAAGTTTCGTAGGTGATTCATTGTTATGCGGACCTTGAATTTCTTTCCACTGCTGTGATGATATACTTATATCTTCCATTGACCATTTATATTGTTGTTTTTTGCTTACTATGGTATTTCTTGACGTATGCGAAACAGTTGAAGTGGAATAACGAAATCTTTTACTTATGTTACTCAGCGGCAAATCATCATCACTTTCTGAATCTTCCACCAAAACATCTACATCAACTCGAAGTTGGTTTCCATCTAAATTGTCCAAGGTAACATCATCTTCTTCCCCAGAATCTTCATCGGTAATACAGTCATTCGCATTCTCTGGTGGCAAAATGAAAATTTCATCAGGAACCTCCAACTGATCATTTGTCTCCAATTCTTCCAATAACATAAATAATTTGGTCTGCCCTGTTCCAATGCTAAAAAATAAAATCAAATTGGATTCACACAGTACATAGTCCTACTGATCTTTATAAGGAACAGTTAATATACACTTCAATACATTGATAAAACTCCGGAATATATATGTTAAAAGTTATGTCTGAAGAAGTTTATATATCCCATAATAAAATTACATCAAAAAATTTTCATAATGATAACTAATAAAATAAAAAAAAATACCTTGACTTATCCATAGTGGAGTATTGTTGTAATAAAGATATGAACAAACTTTAAAACGTTCGATCAGGACAAAAGCCCAACAACAACTGACAAAAAAATATGCATTGTCATTGTCATACCATCTAGTGTTGCCATAAACAAAAATTTTATCAAAACTAATGTTTTCATATGAAAAAATATTTAAATTTGTAACATGATAAAGAGTGTTCCTTTAAAGGAACGGTAGGTCTATCTGGGTTAAGAGTGCAACAGTAAAAAAACAAATATATTGTATTATTTTAAATAATTTAATGAAAATATACACAAAATGATGGAATTCATAATTGAGCAGAATACATTTTGAGTACACAATCCTTTTCACATCTTAAATCGAGTTCTCTTTAAAATTATCAAAAGAAAAATTATAATTTCAATATTGTGGTCACCGCTTCTTATCACTGTCATTCATAACGAGTTTAACTATTGCATGAAATTCATCAGAAAAAATGATCTTAGATGCAGTTACTCGTTTAAACTTGCATCATATCTATTCCTCCGTGTTATCCAGCTGTGATTAATACTATTACAGTGGAAAATGTATATTAAGCCTGCTTCTTTACTAGCATGTTCCATTTTTTAATAACTGTATCTTTCATTCGAATAAGCTCTATTTATTGTATATTTTTCAACAAAAGTTACAGATACATATTGCATGTATGACAAGTGTGAGTGTATTTCATGTACCTTGAGTCATTTTAGAGGTCACCGATGAAAAACTATATTATTGGGAAAGGTACCAATATATCATAAGAGTTCACAATACAAATATAATATGACAATTAAAATCATAGAGATACTACCCGAAAACAAGATCATAAATATTTTTTATTATTAAGTACCCAAATCAATGCCGACCAGCCGCTCTGGTGGAAATATAAATGGTGGAAAAATTAATCAAAGGATTATCTTGGCGAACTTTTTTGTCTTGCTGGATGTGATCGAACCATCGTGACAGATTCATGTATGTTTCTTTTTCTAATGGACTTAAAGATTCCTGAAAACAAAACCAAAAAATCAATATTATATGTGTAAATGTAACAGAAAGAATGGTATTCAAAAATAAAACATATTCTTGTACCAAATCCACATAAGACCAAGACTGTCTCACCGCTCGTCAGAGCATTATCAAACAGAGCTTTCGGTGAGTGAAACGGTTCCTTAATAAATAATGTGGAATTAGTAAAATAAAGCATTTCTTTTTATATCCTTGTAATCATCAACCCCTGTGAAATGTGAGAAAGAATGGAGGTTTAAGTCATTGAATGCCCCGACTTCCTTAAAAATTTAGATGGAAGTAGCACACACACATGTAGCTGAGAATTAGAACCTAGTACCATGAGCATGAAATCATGTCATGCTACTTTCTATGGTGGTTGACAATTTACTATTATTGCTTTTTATGAAATTGTACTTACAATTAACTTATAGACCAAATGGTAGACAACTACATCCGCTAATGTCCTAGTGAATCCAACCAGATATGAATAGTTCTCCAAGAAAGTATTCAGCTCCTGGAAATCCAAAGTTAAGACGAAAGTCAATCCTGACAATAATTGGAAGCTTCAAAGTGTGTTATTATGAAATGCATACGGTAAACATATTTTCTTTTTTCTATAGTCAGTGCAGTAGTGGTGCATATCGACTGTGGAAAGGAAAAAAGACGTAACCCACACATCAAAATTTACAGAAGGCACAAAAAACGTGTTTTGATGATTTTGGGCCATATGCAAATTATGAAATATACACAACCTTGATGTGCACGGATACTTCTAAACTGGTGTTTAATTGACATA
Organism: Himalopsyche tibetana; assembly: GCA_030503985.1. Classification (NCBI taxonomy): domain Eukaryota; kingdom Metazoa; phylum Arthropoda; class Insecta; order Trichoptera; family Rhyacophilidae; genus Himalopsyche; species Himalopsyche tibetana. The sequence continues at coordinate 886,751 of JAPJYX010000015.1, forward strand.
ATCTAATATTAACAGCTTGCCGCCTGCGTGTTTTCTATAGAATTTGACCTGGCGGCCAGGCGATTTTGCGAAAAATTCGCAAAAAAACTGCCATTCTACTAAATTCACCATAATTTGTAAACCAATTGAGATATATAACAAAATTTGATTTGATAGCTTCCAGATACATTGGCGCATAAATCAATGCCACTTGAGCAATGGTTCTATATCTGTGGGTTGCATACTTATGTGGTGTAGTCAAAAAAACTTAAATCTTCTAAAAGGTTTTTTTTTTAAATATGTAAAACTACTTTTTATGTTCATATATATATATAAAACTTTATTGGATATATTAATTACAATTTATCATCGAAAAATCGTAAAAAAGTATGTTTTATGGATAATAACATATTCAATACAAATATCTATTATTTAAGAATTGAGAACCCCTGCCACTGAGTTTGAATAGGTCGCAATATTATCAACCACCCGATTCAAATTTCAAAAATTGTTTTCGACCGCCATAATGACACTTGCTCCATAGAACTGCAGCATGGAACGCTGCACGCCCAAGCAATAAATCACAAGGCAATTCGTTGTAAAAATATACTACGATACGTGTGTTCGTACCTCTAAGAGGCCCTACAAGAGCATCTGGGCATTATGTTACCCTGCTAATATTACGTATGTATTTCGTCGCTAAACAAACCAGAAACGATTTAACCTGATCTGTGCCGTGCGGTATTAATATGGCCGTGCATGGAGGGCCGTGATTTTCTTTAAAAAAAAAACCTAATAAATATGTACTTTTTGGACATATAATAATAGTAAATTACAAACACTTACCGTATAAATACACGATGGGTCATTTCTACCATCATTTATCCAAAAATGTTTCAAAAACGAAAATTACCGCCATATTCGCTTAGCCCTGCTAGCAACACATTTGAACACAACAAAAAAGCTTTTTTTTAAATCGATGTATTATTGATTAAAAAACAATATCTTTAAAGTTTAAGTATCATACTATGATTGCAAGATATGTCACTACATGCATGATATTTTAAAATTATTAAATACGTTTCTTGTGGCCTTGTAAATCAAGTATAAAGTAGAGCGTATTAATTCGCTCATTTTGTATGGACGGCCCCTTAAACACGGAATTGTAAAGCGAATAAACTCGCTTGCGGCAGAGATCCGGTTAAACATTAAATCTTTTACCAGAACGTAAAATAATACTATGAAAAATCACACCTGAAAAAAGTAAACGTCTACCATCTTAGGGGTATTTTTACGAAATATTTTAGTATAATATTGATTTTTTTTTGTTAAATATTGTGTCAATGTGTATGCTACCATCTCTCGTTAACATTTGAAATCAAACTCAATCCTAACCAAGTGATTTTTCAATAGAATAGAATATATGACGTAGGACTCGTATTTGCGTTCACGACCAGCAACCGCTGGATTTCAAAGACTTAAATACGTGTCCACAGTCGTTAAGCTGTTAATTAAACAAATTGTCTAGGAAAAACTTTTTTTTCAGTCTTATTTCTTGGTTTCAATTTTCACAAGCCCACCTTTTTTTAAACTTAAAAGCTAAATTTTGTTACTAATTCGGCATTTGCAGCTTACATCCTTTTGATGGAATGTGTACAAGTTAGTTAAATTGTGTTTATCGAAAAGGCTGTTTTGAAAAAACTGTGGTTTATGCCCTTTTTCCTTTCCAAAGTTGAAATACATTAGAATACACCAGTGGTTTCCAACCTTTATGTTACTGCGCCTTCCTTTGAAGACAAAAATACTTTGCGCCTCCCCATCCTTTATTCCATATAGTAATAAAGACACGTTTTAAACGGAAAATACATATTTAGGACTGTTCCCCCCCCTTTGCAATAGCCCACGCCTCCCAGGTTGGAAATCGCTGGTATACACAATTAACGTCAGCTATATTTCTAAAAGTAGTATATACTCTTAACCCTCCAGAGACGAGAGCTTTTTTCCGATAAAAAAAATATTTTCTAAGCCATATTGAAGTCACGGATAACTTTTATTCCTATCCAAAATTTAAAAAAAAAAAAACGCAAAGTCGTTGTATAGAAACTCCGCATGACTATATGGTCATGCTCATCCTTTTATTACCGTGTAATATTGAGTACGGACAGTAGTAAGGACAAAAGTGACCGTATGGGCTTGCAAACATTCGGGGTTGAAATATAGCTAAACGTGATTTTTTTTAAAATATTTACAATTTGACCTCTTTAGATCAACATAATTTCAAAACAAATATATTAGCAAAATACCTGTAAATAATTTTATGTTTTTATAAAAAAATATCTAACAGTTTCAAAAAGTAAATTAAAAAAAACGGAAATTCAAAAAATCACATGTGCTTTTAGAGACCGTTCCTGTTCCCACGGCTGATGACTAACTGTAGTCCGTACCCTTCTTAACCAAATATGAGCGAAAGCAACGATATTCAGGTAGAAAAAGTATGAATAGTGGGATCAATAGACAACGGTGTTTTGTGTGACCATATGGTGACGCTCGTCCTTGGAGGGTTAAGGAAATCTACAGTAAATAAATTGCTCTTTCAGCAATTAATATAATGTGATTATAATCAATATTATAATAATGCAATGAAATTTTTCATGTTCAATGTTTACATCCTTTTCTCGCCTGCGACATGATTTCTATTATGACAATAGTTATTACACCGACTCATTATATTAGTCATGTGTCTGCACGCATGTTAAAAAAATATCAAATAGAATACCTTCAAAATAAGTTTTCCGTGCGCTGAACTTGCGTTTAATTGAACACCATGAAGCGCAGAAAATTCCAACCATTGGTATATTAACGTCTCTTGAGTTTTATCTGTCCAATGAGAAGCTTTACTTTCTTCAGCTAATTTCAACACAATAGTGGCGAGACCTCTGTAATCCTTTCCATTGCTTTTGATTTGGAATGTCTGAAATCATAATTTATTTTGATAAATGAAGATCTAAGGAGACTGCATATCGTCACTGGAATAGCATACATCGGCAAAACTGTCAAAAATTAGGTAAGTGCGCAATGAGATTCTTGAATATCAGTTCATCGTCTGTAGAACTCTAAAGGTGCATTTGTTTTACGAATTTAGTAAAAAACCGCAAATTGTTTCTGTCGAATTCCTGAGTTTATTTGTATCATAAATTCATATATATTTTGGTATAACAATTTCCTATGTAACATTAAATATCGAGACAAGGGACTCTTTTCTAACTTTCATAATATATAACTATGTACAGTGAAACCCCGATCTACCGTTCTCGCATTGTTCGTTTTCCCATATGGATCGTTTTTTTTTCATAGTCCCGACCAAACACCCATAAGAACAATGTAAAATAATCCCGCATTAATCGTTCCCCATTTTACCGTTTTCCTCGATCTATCGTTTAAATATTTTGGTCCAGTCACAAATATTATCTCGATTGACCGTTTTTGTTGAATATTTTTCATAAATAGTCTTGCCTCGCATCTCGTTTCGCGTTTTTTTCCGTGGAACCCCGATCTACCGTTCTCGCTATCTTTGTTTTTTGTATGGATCGTTTATTTTTTAACCGTTATAACAATGTTTAATAATTCGACGTTAATCATTCCCCGATTTCCTCGATCTATCATCTAAATATTATCATCACGTCCCAATTATTATCCCGATTAACATTTTTTTTTTAAATATTCATTTTTTCGCTCATTAATAGTTTTACATCGCATCTGGTTGCGTGAACTTTTCTAACTCAAAAGTCGAGACTAAAATGCCTAAATGAAGAAAACTCTAATTCTAGCTGACTGAAAAACTGAAAAGAATTCAAGGTGTTGAAAAAATCTAGGAGAAAAACGAGTCGATATAGCAAAAAAAGATAACTTAGAAATGTTTGAAGGGGACATTTGATATTATATGAAGATTTCCCGCATTATTCGTTGTTTTATTACGGTCCCTTGGAAAACGTAGAATCGGGGTTTCACTGTACCATGAGGCATAACATAGCACATCATATTTTCTTTTTGTTCATTAGAAACACTTCCTAGTAAAAGACTTAGGGTAATTTTGCCGTAACCCCTAGCACGGACTATTGGGGCGAAAAACTTCACAGACTAAGCTAAAAACAACGCCACGATTTAAAATATTCATTGAAGCATCCCGGAAGCACGTTAAAATCACACATTATTATGAAGAACACTGATAAATAAATTGGTAAATATGTCATTTAGTAGCACCTCGACTATTGCCGCGCGCGCGTCCATTACGAATAATGGAGGCGAAGATTTCGTATTTCGTATAATTTATCAGTGTTCTTCTTTTTAAGGTGTGGTTTTAACGCGATTATCAAGCCCTCAGTAAAATATTTTAAATCGTGGCGTTGTTTTCAGCTTAGTTTGTGAAGTTTTTCGCCGCAATAGTCGGTTCTACTTGGTGCTACTGAATGACATATTTACAATTTTATTTATCAGTGTTCTTCATAATAATGTGTGATTTTAACGTGCTTCCGGGATGCTTCAATGAATATTTTAAATCGTGGCGTTGTTTTTAGCTTAGTCTGTGAAACTTTTCGCCCCAATAGTCCGTGCTAGGGGTTACGGCAAAATTACCAGACTTAGTAATAATAATTCCAATTTTAGTGTAGTACTTTAGTTACGGTATTCGCGGTCTCATTCAGCAAAACTTGATTAAACGTCCAGCCATAAGGCGAAACATGATCAATTACAAATCATTAACTGAAATAAATACCTGCTCACTATTTTGGGAAACGTTGGTTACCCGCACATCCAAGTATTTACCGATTTGATTGATTGATTTCAAATCCATGATGTTTTACTATATTGAATAAAAATAGTGGAATTCTTAGATGTCAAGGAAGAATATATAAAGGTTATGTTATGGTTGTATATTAGTCTATGGGTTGTACTGTTGGCCGTAAATAAATTGCCATACGTCAAAATAAAATAATTGTTTTTATTCATGAGCACACTTAATACTTTAGACGTCTAAGGCGGGAACATACTGCCGACACCCGACGACACGTAAGCGTGTTGGGCGAGATCATAGCTACATATTTGCCATTGTATTATATGGGACAGGAACGCACTGCAAACATCCAACGCGACGCGATGCGGTCATACCCCACACTATCCAAGCGATCCAGATATTGTGTTGACGATGGTGAGGATAAATAGCCCACCTGACGTGTTATGACCAGTGTTTCAGTGTGTCCCTGACAACACATGATCACATGCGTCAGTTGCCAGAGATAACTAGTTGCTGCCGAACGCTCGAAGAGTATGTTGAAGTTGTTACTTTTTTTAGATTTTTTTAGACAGATTAGGCTTTCGAGGTTGCCATTTTTTATATGAATATATATTTAAGTTTAAGCTAGATTTTTTCGTAACAATAAATAATGTTATTGCGTATTTTACTTATGATTATTCACACTTTTTAATAATGTCAACTTTAATATCTATATATTAATAGTCGATAAGGTCCGTCCGTTTGTTTCAGTGAGTGAGTGAAGGATGTCCTCGATTTCCCCTCCCCCTGCCTCTCCCCTTCCTCCTTCGCAGCCGCGCTGTCACTTTTTATTCATACTAAAACATATTTTTCCAATATACACTGTTGCTTATGATTTTCCTCGATTTCCTCTCCTCCTCCCCCTCACCCTCCCCCTCACCAGCCACGATGTCGCCATTTTTTATTCCTACCTTTTCGATGACGTCATATACTGTTATTTGATGAAACAAATTTGGTGTCATTAAAAATCTCTGAAAATCCCATACAAAAAAACACCATCGTCAATCGAGATTTGAACACCGTCGTCCTTTGTATTACCAGCCGAGCTCTCTATCAACTGAGCTAACTAGGTAGTTACCCATAGTGATAAAAATTGACCATATAAATTAAACATTTGAAAACGGAACGATATTTGCGATTGAAAGTGCTTCGGTTGTTTGTAGGTATTCAAGATTTTAGGCGTAGATTCGAATCTTGCCTTGAGCAATTTTTTTTGGGTTTATAACATTATTTTTTTTTGAAAACTTTCTTTTTAAAACACAGTACATATTGATCGTATGAAAATAAATGCTATCAAAATAACAGAATTCGATTGACTAGCGAACTAAGTTTTTCAAAAATTCAATTTGGAGAATAAGTCAACATTTTGATAATTTTTGATAAAATGTGAAATTAATTTATACTATTTTGCATGTGAAAATTGCGTTTTTTATTTGTTAGTTCACTCAAAAAATACTTGAATAAAATAGAGGCCTATTTCTGAATTAGTTTATTTTATTTTATTTATTATTTCTGAAATAGAAATTTCTGCGACTACGATTGTTAGCAAACTTAAACATTATTCGAAAAATTAAATAATCGAATTAAAATCAAAAATAAAATAAAATAACATAAAATAAGATAAAATTAAATTAAATAAAATTAAATGAAATAACATAAAATAAAATAAAATAGAATAAAATAAAATAAAATAAAATACCATAAAATAATTAAATTAAATTAAATGAAATAACATAAAATAAAATAAAATAAAATAAAATAAAATAAAATAAAATAAATTAAAATTAAATTAAATTAAATAAAATTAAGCACAATGCAACAAAAATCTCACGTTGCTGGGCAACGGGCTTACAGCTAGTATCCATTTATTTCCCCAAACTGCAATTTATGTTATCGTTATTTTATGGAATCGTTGGTTATCTGTTACCAAGTCGTCAAAAAGAGTATGAAATTTACCGATCTTATTTCTTTGTTGATTTATTTCGTGAATCCAATATGTTCAGTTGTTTCATTTTGTTATTTACAAGATAAACAGAAGATATTTTCATCACGTCTTCTTCTAAATCGTCATCGAATTCATTGGAAAGTATGTCCATAATTTGTTTTACGAGAGAGGTCATGAGACCAGAGTTCAAATTCACTGCCGTAATCTGAGTGGTGCCGATATATCGTGGCGCCTTGTCTGCGTCTCGTGTGACAAGTGTGCACGGCCTGCATGGGGTGAGACCGTGTCGTGTGGCGTGGCGTGTTTCCACCTTAACATGTCGCGCTTTTTTTAAGTAAGTGTTACGCACTGAATTCTAAAAAATATATACAATTATACGTTTGATCATTCTCAATACTTGGTGGAAAAGCATTATATTAAAAAAAATACAATATTCGTTTGTTTTGCTTCCACTTTTATTTAAAAAGATCAGGACCGGTTTTTCTCATGATGAGCATTATCAACTGATAAGAAATTACAATTTTACGGTGTTATCTATACAAAACAAAATAAAATAAAAAGTGTGTAAATAAAAACAATTGGTATTGAAAATAAAATGCTTGTCATGAGCGAACCCGTTCCTGATCTTTTTAAATAAAAGAGGAAGTATTATAGTAAAAATGAATATTGTATTTATTGAATATCAGTTTGATATAAAAATAATATTTTTCTAACTTTACTAAGGAGTTTATTCCAGGGCTGTGGAGTCGGAGTCAGGAGTTGTCAGGAGTTTTCCCCGGAGTCGAAAAAATCTTATATTTAATGATATGTATCATTACTTATCATAACATTTATTTATTAATGATTGAAATTAAAAAGTATTGAAGAAATATATTGAACGAGGGATCATATGCCCGTACTGGGAATCGAACCCGTGACCTCCGTGAAAGACCATTGATTACCATACATAGGAGAAAGGCCGGCTCATGGCATGTGCAAAGTATGCAACGCACTAAGATATTAGTACGATCCACTCATTTAGTTCTAGTCATAGACTAGTATACTTTATAGATTGGCTACTCTGGTTCGTAAAGTTGTTCAAAGTTGGTAGCAGTACAGGATCCTACTTCTCGAACTCAGACTTAGAAATACTGTTATTACTTTATTACTCAAAAATGGTATGAGAAAGGGAAGGGTAGAAAATAAAAATAACAGTTAAAACATAAAATATTTTATTGACAAAAAATACAACAAATACAGCAAGAAATCAAAACAATGTAAATATACAAAATATAATTGGTTGAGGATACAATACAGTATATATTATTAAATCATTGAATAAACTTTTTACATTATGAAAGAATATGATAATCATCAGTTAACACTCTGGTTACCGATAACTGATAAAAATGCTTTTCCTACTCTAGCGAGAATTGCCAAAATAGTATCATCGATATTAGAAATCATTTAAAGATAAAATTAATTTAGTTGACAATTTCAGATTAATTTGATAAAATATTGTTTGTTCACTTTAATTACAAAAATATATAATCAACAAACAAGAGAATTTAGCAAAACACAAAATTATTTAGTAAAACATTATAATTGCTATCGGTGGCTCGTTGGTTGAGGATACATTTTTAGATATGGAGGGTATCAGTAAATCGAAAAGAAGTTTGGTTGCCAATATTGCTGTCAATTGCAATTTACTTATTCTGTACACACTAGTGCAGCGGTCTGCAAACTTTTTGGGCTCACGGACCACTAAATTCACAATTTTAATCCAGCGGACCACTAACCTGACTTTTGTGTTAAGTATTACATATTGAAATAAAAGTGATCAAATGTGTCTAAAAATGCACCAGCAGGCTTATTCTGGCAACATGGTACTTATTTCCGACGGTCTGAAATAATCAATCATAGGCAATATTTTTTTTAAGTTGGTACCAATGATATATCTCGTTTGTCCACACTTATCGTCGTACTCCTGTCAAACTATTCTCTGACGAAAACATAACCTCTATTACTATGGTAAACAGAGATGATACTTTGGTTATTCTAATAAATTAATCTATAAAACGAACACGATGTCAGGAACTGAAAATATTCTTCCAGTATTTTTATGGCTGATTAGTTCTGCCCACTCGCTATATACGCATAAAAGTGATTGTAATGAGACAATAATATGTCTTACGTTTACTACAAATATGCTACCTTTTCTACATGAAAATCAATTAAATGCCGCTAATAGCAACGCAGTTCTGTAGGAAATTGCCAAACTATCATACAAGGAGATCAGAAAAAATTCGTCAAAGAAAAGGGATACAATCAATGATGTTACACGGAGAAGGTGCAGAAGTTGATAAAGAAAATCTTGAACTGCTACAAGCTTTGTCAGAATTATACGAAAAGATTTCTAAATATGAACCGGAAAAAGTATACAATATGGATGAAACTGGACTGTTTTTTCGACTTCTACCGCGGTATTCTCTGCTTTTACCAAACGAAAACATTAACACGACTCATGGAAAAAAGAAAACAAAAGATAGAATTTCTTTGGCGGTATGTGCTAATGCAACAGGCACTCACAAAATCCCTTGCACAATTATTGGGAAACCAAAACGTCCAGCATGTATCAAAAACCGAGAATGGCCGGTTAAATATTTTAATCAATCAAGAGCTTGGATGGATGTGGTAACCTGTTGGAAGTGGTTTAATGAAGTTTTTTATCCCGAAATCAAAAAGAGAACAGGAAGGCCAGTTCTTTTGCTTATGGACAATGCACCAGGACATTTTGAGGCGTTTAAACGAGATAGGCAGATAGAGGTTGCATTTTTCCCACCTAATTGCACAAGCTGGAAACAGCCATGTGATATGGGAATTATTGCAGTCCTGAAAAAGCGATTTAAATATTTGTATCTCAAAGAAGTCCTTAACTATTATGAAATGAATGATGGTTTAAAAAGCATCAAAGCAGTTCAATGAAAACAGGGGGTGCAGCTGGTGTTGCATATGGAAATGCAGCACATTTATTAGATGCTGCCAATTTCGTTAAGGAAGCATGGGACGCCATCTCAGCAGAGACAATCGCAAACTCTTTTGCCAAAACTGAGATAATGACCATTACACCCGTTCCTGTTGAGAATTCTGAGAACGAATGGATCAATGAAATCATTTCAATGTTTGCAAAAGTAAGCATTGAAATTGACGTCAACGATGCTATAAACTTCGAAAGAATTGACGAGGAAAACACTGAAGAATATGTTCAGGAAATTCTCAAAGATGTGGACGATGTTTTGGAAGATGTGAAAGAAGTACCGGATGAAAGCCACTTATCTGACGATTCCGATCTGGAAAACAACGAATGTCTAGTCAAGTTTGAAGGCTTTGACAACTTGTGTGAAATGGCAATAAATATAGAAAATCAGCTTTTATGCCCAGTTGTTAAAAATGCAGCAGGAGCTGGTTACAACGATATTCTATGCTCTTTTGAAAACTTTCAAAAAAAATAATAAAAATAGCATAAATTTAAAAAAAATCAGACAATAAAAACAATGTGCAGTTGACACTTTACGATATGTTTGTACCTGAATAAAAATGTAAATTTGTTTTTTTCTCTTTGTATAATAGTTAATTGTTATCTTAACTGTTTTCCATTTTATAAAATAATTGTGTTCAGTTTTCTTTAATTTTTTGCATAATAAATATTGATCCAAGTATTTGCCATTTTTCATGCGTACTTAACCGGCATGCGTACCACATTTTTTGCGTACTTAGCCGGGAGGATACTGTAGTAAAATTTATTTTAGACGGTCTGAAATACTTTCGAGTACCCATTCGAGTCGAGCACAAATTTTTTTGTATTATCATTTGAAGGTTGGTATACGACAAACATTGCAAGATTTACTGATTATTATTATCGATCTGTCAAACGCATAGGATGTCACATAGCAGAATGTCATATTTTCTTCATTTGTCTGGATGATAGTTCAAAGTACTTGTATCATTATTATTTCTGTAAAATATAGTTTAAAAAAATATCTTATTAGATTTGCGACTCCGCACGTGGATAAAGAGGCATACTAAAACCATCATAGATCTTATTCCATTAGTGTTCAAATTGTTAGTCTAAGTGGAGTGATAAATATTTTTTGTATTAATTGATATTTTTTTTAATTCATTTTCAGATTTGCGACAATGATCTTAACATTCTGGATGTTATTGCGAGATATCCAGGAAGTGTCTACGATGAATTCTATTTTAACACTTCTAACACTACGATTGAAAGGAAGATATTAGTCAACGAAAGGATTGGAACTTTTTTCTGTTGGGTATATAAACATATTTTGAATTTTGTGAGGAATTCGGAGATAAGAGAACGTACAAGTCAGCGACTGGGTCACGTGCTGCGGATGCCTCCGGAAAGCCTTAATCCTGTCCGCCTTTTTTTTCGACCAGTGGGATTCTGTCGAGTACATCCTATAGATACTACCCGACGGAACTGAGGGATGCTGGCATGTCAAGGGAGGAAGCAAAGCAATTGGCGCGAGACAGGGAATCACAGAGGTGCCGTGTGGCCGTCATACGCTCCACATAGGGAGCGAATATGATCAAAGAAGAAGAGATAATACAAAAAAAATTGTGCTCGACTCGAATGGGTGAAGTATTTCAGACCGTCTAAAATAAATTTTACTATTGATTCCGACGGTCTGTTATTTCAACCCATTCACGCCGGACACAATATTTTTTGTATTGGTATTTGACTGTTGGTACTCGTTAAATATATTTGCATTTATCACTTTTAAGGTGTTTACTGTCAATACTTGGTGGAAAGGCATTATAATAAAAATAATAAAAGATTTTTAGTACTTTTTCCACATAAAATTTATTAGATCAGGACCGGTTTCAATTCAAGTTATCAATCAGTTGATAATGCTCACGATGAACGAAACCGGTCCTGATCTAATAAATTTTATGTGGAAAAAGTACTAAAAATCTTTTATTATTTTTATTATTTGCATTTATGTTCGCACCTTTTTTCAAACGTAAGTGGGAAGCCTTCTGCCATAAACCGTAAACAAAGACGTTATTTTGTTTATTTGTATTATTTGACTGAATGAAAAACGAATACGATGTCGGGAATCGAAGACCGAATTTTGATTATTTCTTTCATATTTTTAAATGCTTTACAACATGCTAAGTACTCATTTTCACCCTGAAAATTGACAAATTCCACAGAAAGCAATGCGATTCCTAGGATATTTAATTTCCAATTGGACAATATACAAAAACAAATTTAGGAATCTATGGAACCGATAATCGATGCAGATAAGGAAAATTCGTCGACGTATTTCAAATTTGCTCTATTATGGATATAAGAAATTCAATTCGACATCTTTCTGTTTCATACGGATATCATATTCGTATTAAGCGTAAATTATCGCTTTCCCTGATCTCCTTGTATGATAGTTTGGCAATTTCCTACAGAACTGCGTTGCTATTAGCGGCATTTAGTTGATTTTCAGGAAGAAAAGGTAGCATATTTGTAGTAAACGTAAGACATATTATTGTCTCATTACAATCACTCTTATGCGTATATAGCGAGTGGGCAGAACTAATCAGGCATAAAAATACTGGAGGAATATTTTCAGTTCCTGACATCGTGTTCGTTTCATAGATTTTCAACCATGTCCGCTCCCAATGTGGAGCATATGGACTCCTAATGGAGTTTATCTCAACAGAAGTGTTTTCTACGAGAACTGTTTGTTACTCAGTTGCTCAACCTCTCTTTTTACAAAGAGAGTAGGGATAGAAGGATAGGGCTAGGACAGGATTAGTGGTAAGCTAATCGCTCTCGATACGCCCCGCTCATAGGATAGGATGGGTGAGAGGGGGGAATTCAAGACATCACATATATCCATGCATTTGAACAGAAATTCATAAATTGATTGAAAAATCAATTTATAAAACTGTCCGTACCGGGATTTGAACCCGGGCCCTCTGTAGCCGAAGCCAACACCGTTGACCACTCGACCACACAGGTGGCTAGATTAATTTATTAAAATAACTAAAATATCATCTCTGTTTACCATAGTAATAGAGGTTATGTTTTCGTCAGAGAATAGTTTGACAGGAGTACGATGATTAGTGTGGACAAACGCAATATATCATTGGTACGAACTTAAGAAAAAATATTGCCTATGGTTGATTATTCCAGACCGTCGGAAATAAGTACCATGCCGCCAGAATAAGCCTGCAAGTTCATAAAATAATGTCAGATTTTTCGCAGACCACACTTTGCCGACAGCTGCACTAGTGTACTATTGAAATAAAATTGTGAAGAACTATAAAAGGAGTTTTAAAATTGCCGCTGTGATGTGAAATCACATTGCTTTCATCTGAATCTCAACTACATTCACAAATAGAATACATTTTTGATCAGTTTAGTGCTCCAAAAAGTTTTAAAAAAATACAAATTTTTCTTCATTATTTGCAACGGTAGCACTAAGCAACGAACGAAATTAATAAACTTCTTACAACAATGAATAAGTGGAGGCTTGAATTTTTTTGCTGAGTGGTTTTTTAAAAGGCGATCACATGTGAGAGATAAATAATAAAAACTTGAATAAATATTTATTATTAAACAGGGCTTCTGCGTATTTTATTGTATCAAAAAAATATCTATAGCTTGATTGGTTATTTATCTGTGCAAGAAGCCATCGCCTGCTATAAAGTCTAAACAAGTGTAACAGTAGTGGGGTAGTAAAATCATATTAACCAGTAAATTGTGAGAAAAAACTAAACTAATAACGGTAAATTTTGAATACAATAAATACGCAAAATCCCAAGCTATTTGTAAAATTTATGGTTTCCAGACGTTGTTTGACCTCAATGAAAGCATTGCCGTTATAATTCCTAAAAGATAGATATCAGAAGGTAGTGTATTCAACATTTCGCATCAACTGAGATCCATGAGAAAGCTCTATTCGAAGTGGGTACCGCGTTTGCTCACAGCCGATGAAAACCAACATGTCGACAATTCAGAGCGCTGTTTAAAGCTGTTTCAGTGCAATAAAAAGGATTTTTTTCTTGCAGTATGTAACAATGGATGAGACAAGGATCCATCACTACACTCCAGAGTCAAACCGGCAGTCAGCTGAGCGGACGGCAACCGTCGAAAACTGCCCAAAGCGACCAAAAACGCAAATATCATCTGGTAAGGTTTTAGCCTCCATATTTTAGGATACACGTGGTAGTTTATTCATCAATTTCCTTGAGAAAGATGAACCATCAATAGAAAATTTTATACGGTGTTATTGGTGCGTTTGACGGAAGAAATTGCGAAAAAACGACCCCAAATGAAGAAGAAAAAAGTGCTCTTTCATTAAGGCGTCACAAATCGATTGCAATAATGGCAAAATTCTAGCTCCCAGAACAAGTGATTACCGAAACTGAAGCCTATTTTGAGGCCGAAGATAAATCGTTCTACAAAAAAGGCATATATCACTCTTGAAGGAGAACTATGTTAATGTAATTTTACGTAAATTGAAAATAGATATTGGAGCAGACATTGAAGGAATTGGATGCCCTGCTCATATTTTACATAATACGCTACAAACTGCAGTTGACCAACTATCATGTGACATTGATCAAATAATTTTTAAAATATTTAGTTATTTTCCAATATACACGGTCAGAACTGAAAGACTTATGGTCCACATTCATGATCAATCCGAAATGTAAAACCGTCGGGTAATAAACCGATTAAATGCGACATTAATCGTTTGGGTGATGGCAGGATTTTCAGATCCCATTGACACAAAAACCATCATTCCAACCGCGTAACCAAATAAAAACACTCTTAATAAGTAAACTGCTGTAGTCTGCATTTTGGCTACTTTTAGTTACGAATGAAGCTTAAACAATTTCATGCTTTCCATAGTCAGAGAAAAATGCGGTTTTAATTGTGAAATAAGCACAAAATAGTGTTCTATTATTTTTCAATATAATGCATTTATTTTTCGGTTTACATATGAAAAGGTCATTAAAATTATATTGCACCTGAGGCCCCTCAATTGCTTCATTCACCACTGGATACACGCATACAAAATGGCTTTTGCATTATACCATGCTGATTTTATAATATTGTTCTGTTTCGCAAAAAAAAAATGAAACACAATGAAATCACTCGACTCGATAGTTTCGCAGTATCGATTTTTTGCAATATGGAATAATAATATAAACACGCCAAACCAAATTGCCGAGATTGGCGACTGATTCCTGTACACCTTTTATCGGTATTATACATAGTTGAATACAAAATGTGACTCGTGCATTAAATTATGCACTCCATTTCAAACCCGTCGTCGTGCTGTCTGCTTGTGTCTGTGGAATTTTGTTTGCTGAATACATAGTGTGTCGTAGTTTAGTTTCAACTGATTATTCATTTAGTTTCATCATGGACGACGAGCTCCTCCTTATTTCAACGGCTGTTTGTTTGTATGTTAAAAATAAGCGGCCCAAAAAACAATGGATGAAAAAATGGTTACGTGATCGAAAATTTCTCTCGCATGTAACTCTAATGAACGAGTTAACCCTTGAGCCATCCGATTGGAGGAATTATATTAGGATGGACGAAGAAACTTATTTCAAACTTCTAAATATGGTGACACCTCTAATACATTTTTTTTAGCTCTTCCTAGACTTTCGAATCCAATATCCCAAGATTTATTGACTTCCCCAAATAGTCAGCGTGGCTCATAAACTGGGACAGGAGACTTAAAACTGGTGAACATCCCGATAAATCGGGACGTCTGACAACCCTAACGTTAAGTGACGTCTGTTCGTTATACCTTCTGTTGTTATAATAAGAAATATTATTTGTACGTACTAATTTCACATTACTTTAATAAAGATTGTGACCGGCTTCGTTACACAATAAAATTAAGTATGTTTTTTAAGATTAACTTACTGTTGAACCTTCAATTATTTACACACAGAATGATAGTATCTTTTTGTATAATATATACGTCCAATTCTGATGGAATAGATTTATTAGAACTTGATTATAGAGTACTAGAATTGTATATTTAATATTGTTTTATAATATACTTGCAATTCAAACTGCATATTATTGAATTTTAAAAAGTATATACATATACCTACATTTGGACGTGGCGAACTTCCGAACTGTTCGAAATCCTGTCATTCTGCAAAAAATTTTGATTTGTTTTGTTTTCTTTGTAATTTTACCATTTCAAGTTGTGTTTATGACCTCATTTAGTTAAAAAGGGGCTATTTGGAGGTAAGTTAGTGACGTTCTGCGCATTTGAATATCAGGTTTTCATCCGTCAACGAACATAATTCACTGGATTTTGACTTTAATGGTCTTGGTTTATAGCATGAGCTGAACTTTTAATGGAAAAATAGGAATTTTTGCTCATGTCAGTGTCCAGGCTAAAAGATTTCAGTGATTTTGTAAATATGGAGTATAAAAAATTACTCTTACATACAAAAACGAGATGGTTATCACTATTACCAGCAATAGAATGAACTTTGAAATTATTCGAGGCTCTGAAGTCCTTTTTTTTGTCTGAAGAAAAATCACCAAAAACTATATTAGATTTTTTCAACAATCCCCTTAGTGAAGTCTACATTTGGTTTCTTCATAGTAACAGTAGCATTTATCATTCGCATTCGGAGAAAAAAGTCAATTATAGAAGTTATCTCTTCCATTGAGAATATATCAATGGAAAAGTCAAAAATTCATTCTTAATCAAAAATTCAATTCTTAATCAAAAATTCAATTCTTAATCAAATTGATGAATTCAATAAAGAAGTAGCCAAGTTTTACAAAACATTGCCGGAATACTTAAAACAATGGACAATGCCATTAAAAAAATATTCAGCGTTAATCAGGATGAACTTGAAATTGAAAAAAACAATAGAATACTTGAATTCAAGGGGTTTTAGAAAAAGAATTACAATCTCCGGAATCTGCCAAAAAATGGGCAGTTATATTTTTACAAATAGAAACGCAATTTCCCAAACAATATAAAGATTTATATCTCATGTGCGAGTATATTTTCTCCATACCAGGGCATAATGGTAACGTAGAGAGAATATTCTCGTTAATGGAGATCGAGTGGACAGACAAACGAAATAGACTTTCAGTGGATACTATTGAAAGTATTTTACAATGCATTGAAAACTACGATTTCAACTGTTGCGAAATTATCTACTTAAAAATAAAGCAGTCTTGAAAATGGCCAAATCAAATGACAAATATAAAAAAATAAACCAAATAGAAATTAAAGAGACTAATAATCTGGCAACCTTAGTCATACTTCAAGCTTCCCCAGAAACAAGGAACATTCTGCTAAAAAAGAATGAATAAATATTGACTTTCACCTGACCTGAGGGTCCACGTAGAAGACCGGTCACCACTATTTCAATACTCGGAATGTTTAGGTTTTGGGTACACAGCATCCAAATACCCCAGTACAGAAAACAGGTGCAAGAACTGCGCGAAACCCCACAAATTCTCAGGATGCACAACCAAAAGTAATGAAAAAACAAAAGTGTTTCAACTGCATAAAAACACAAACTATCGCAAAAACAAAATGTCCTACTGATCACCACGCTGATAATAAAGAATGCCCATTTCTAAAAAATTAGGAAATTAGAGCGATACAGAACACTAACTATGGAGAATAGTCCGAACAACATAACCAAAAACATGAACTCCACAACTACAAAGAAGTCGAAGCGCAATGGAACGCCGACATTCTTCTGCTACAGGAACCATACGTCGGCAACTCCGGAATGGCAACGGAAACAACGATTGTCCTTGTAAAACTGCCATAGTCATCACAAATCCTACACTTAACTCTTTGATTATAAATGTTAACTTACCCTTCATAATGTCTCATAAACTAACCGAAGAAACAAATAACATTTTTGTGGAGAGCGAAGATGAAGACGTCATAGAAGATCTGGATGATTTGGCCTATCATTTGAATATGTCCTCAGATGAAGATTCGGATTCTGAAGAGGTACTTCAACTTACGAAACCCAATCGTGTCGGAAAGAAGAACGAAAATGGGAAAATGGTGATTTCTCCCCGCAAATTATTACATTCGACGATACATCATTGGGGATTCAACCAGGCTTCAAATTGGAAACTAAATTGCATTTTTTCACCATCTTCTTCAATAGAGAAATAATGAAAACTATAGGTACAGGAGTACCTGAGTATTGAATATTATTTGACATTCAATACAAAATGGCCGCCACGTCAGTGTAGCCATTACAAAATCGTATTATTTTTTATTATTATATTACGAACCTCGTATGTTTGCAACGTGTTTTTTAGTGTATACAATTTCCAGGTGGCAGGCAGCCTGCAATCTCCAAAGTGATAATGGAAGTTGATCAATTAATGGACATACAGCGAATTGTGGATGAGAGATGGAGATTGATAGTACATAGCGAAAGAGATAGAACATACAACATAGTTTATTCATTGGATAAAAAAAACAATTGCCTGTGCGACATGTGTGGACAGCCCTGTGCATTTTTAAAGTATGCAAGTGGAATAGATGGCGTCAGATGTGGATGCAGCCCCTGCAATTTCCGACAATCCATACGTTTATTGTCATTTTTTTAGCGTAGCAGGATGCCGCTCACCACCATTGTTTCAATAATATATGGATATAAGGACATTGTTTATGAATTAGCAATTGCGAATGGGACACCGCCTTTTCATTGATAACTGGTACACAAGCCCTGCATTGTTTGATCGTTGGTTCAAGAATCAAACACACGCTTGTAGTACCATTCGAATAAATTAAAAAGACTTAAAATTTCTACATTCCGACAGTCTATTAACGATAAAGTGGGTGGATAAAAGAGAGGTACACATGCTTTTGAATATTCACGAACCAAAAATGCTCGTCTCACACGAGACCCCATCATAACATGGACATCAAAACAAAAGCAACGTGTACACTCATTTAAATCACTAGGCATGATTATTGATAAAAACCTGTACTAGGCCAAACACGTTGACTACATCTGCAATAAAGCCACACAAATTGGCCACATGGGGATATTCACCAGAAGTATTAAATATCGTATACAAAGGAGCAATTGAACCTACAATAACATACGCAGCCCTCTATTTGGAGTTCTGTAACACACAGAAAAGCAATACAAACAATAATAAACACTACACAACAACCATTTGCAAAGGTTACCGCACAAATCATAGCTAACACAATACCATTAGATGTACAAATACAACAACTGGCACAATTTTACCACGTTAAGACTTCACTGACGCTACCCAATCATCCACCCACAGACAGAACACACGAGAGCAAAATACACAACAAAAAACATCCACATCCAAGCAACAGTGGTAATCGTTGAAACACTCAACAATGGCGCAAATACACCAGACCTCGACATTTACACAGACAGCAGCCTCATAGATGATAAGGTGGGAGCGGCATTTGTAGCATACAACCGCGGATCCCAGATAATAGCTAAGATGTACAAACTCGAGAGCTACTGCTCCGTATTCCAAGCGGAACTCCTGGCGATCGAACAATCATTAATATGGGCAAATGAAAGAATCAATAAACACAGACATGATCATATCAACCTCTACTCTGATAGTCAATCAAGCCTCACATCTCTCAAGAACTCTTCTTCTACTCACCTTCTTACACATCAATGCCTGTCTACTTGCAAATAAATACAAGACAAAAACACGAAATTAACCTTTCACTGTATTGGAAGCCATAGAGGAATTACCGGCAACGACACAGCGGACACATACGGTAAAACATTACAATGGAAATATTACAGCGGAAAATGGTCACTGCAGTAATAATGGAAAACGTCGAATTTGACGTGAATAATTCTGTAAACAGCGTTTGTTATGATGTATTCCCATCAACAAATTTACTTGAGTTGCATGTTAGTAGTCATGCAGAATTAAAATGTGAAAGGTTTGTTAGGTGTTCATTATCAAATAAAAATTAGACGAACCACTTTAAATAGTTGTCGGAGACAGATATTGCCAAAAGTAGTTGCAAATGATATTGTTGTTACATCCAGAAATGGCAAATACTGCAAGTCAAACTCAATTAATTAATCGTTATTTTTTTTTTTTAAAAACTCGGCTGAAGAATATTAAGTGAAAAAAGCGGAACTTCTCTCAGTTTTTCACAATGTAAAGCATGGTTTGAGTTATAACAGTTTTGATTGTTTTTCAAAGATTGTTCGGACAATTTTTGACAACAGTTCTACGGCTCAAAAGGCCACGGCCATTACATCAAATGTATTCAGTCCATTTACCCATCAACGTGTAGTAAATGATTTGAAGAAGTCCGTGTATTTTTAAGTTTCTTCTGATGCCTCTAATATGAGAAACATAAAAGCTTTCCCATGCACAGTCCAATACTTCAACTTAGAAAATGGAGTATGCCGGAAAATATTGGACTTTTACCCCTGATGAAACTTCACATGGTATTTTTAATTGTATAAAAGATATTATTGAGGGTATTAATTTTTCTCTTCAAAAAGTGCTTATAGTGCTGATAACGAATCAGTCAACTATGGAATACATAATTCCGTATTCACAAAGTTGCAGAAAGAAGTGAAACATGCTGTTAAAGCAAACTGTAAATGCCATATCACTTAAACAATTCACTTAAAAAAGGCAACAACTCTTTAGGATACGACGCTCTTTATTGCTTTTGTTGAAGATTATTTCCTGACAATAGTCTCATTCAAATTTTGCTTCTGTGGACGGATTCAATGCATGGTAGAAAATTAATTCTAAAATATTTGAACACGAGTCCAGTGTAGCTCATGTTCGGGCGTTTACACAATGGAGAGTTGGAAATTAGAATCCTACGGGGAACAACAATTTATAAAACGGAGCAAAAAGAAGTTGAAAGGGAAGTGGTAAAGTGGAGGGATATACTTACAAGATCTTTAGATATTATTAAATTCCTAGCTAAACAGAATTTAGCGTTACGGGCTCACCGGGAAGAGATAAATGATACCGAACCAACGGAAAATAAAGGGAACTTTTTAGAATAAGTTCACTTATTGGCGAAATACGATCCTGTGCTCCGTGAGCATATACTCAGAATCAAATTAGGTAAAAAGATTGCCAAAACGTATGTAACATGTCACCCACAATACAAAATGAATTTATTGATATTTTGGGACAAAGGGTAAGAGCAAAAATATTCGAGCAAATTAAGAAAGCCAAATACTTTTCAATTATATTTGGCAGTACTCCTGACATTTCACACAAGGATCAAACCAGCAAGTATTACGTTATGTCATGATCGAGAATAAACAAGTCAAAGTAGCAGAATCATCAACTTCATTGAAATAAAGGGAAAAGGCGCCAAAAATATTTCGGAGATGATTTTCAAAAAATTGACAAGCGACGGATTAGACATTCAAAATTCTAGAGGGCAGGCATATGACAATGCTGCTGCGATGGCTGGTCAGCATACTGGCGTTCAAATGCGAATAAAAGAAATTAATAGGAAAGCAGAATTTGTACCACCACGACGCCTAGCGGGCACCCGCAAGATTCTTGCCGTTGGG
The DNA here is from genome assembly GCA_030503985.1 of Himalopsyche tibetana. Classification (NCBI taxonomy): domain Eukaryota; kingdom Metazoa; phylum Arthropoda; class Insecta; order Trichoptera; family Rhyacophilidae; genus Himalopsyche; species Himalopsyche tibetana. The sequence goes on from JAPJYX010000015.1 coordinate 908,119, forward strand.
TGAACGGATTCTACATGGTTCGGAACATGATTCTTCCGAACACTAACTCTCCGAACAAGAACTCTCTGAACAAGAATACTCAATAACTTCTCAGAAGACAAATATACTGATGAAGAATATCTTATTTCTGATTATGAAGATAATTTATTCATTGATCTCGACGACAATGAAGATTTGGATTAAACTAATATATTTCAACCACCCACTGGCGATGTTTTCACGTGGAAAGAAGGCGACTTTAGTCCAAAAATTCACTCATTCGATGATAGCCTGTCAGGGTGCAAAATAAATCTAAGTGCAAGTGACAGAATCAAATTTTTAAAGATATTTTGTTGACGAGGAAATCGTAACTCGTTTGGTTACCAAAACAAGCCATAGACGTGAGAAAATTGCAGATATTAAAATCAATTTATCTAAGCGCCTTAACCGTAGAGTTGAAACAAATAATGATGTACGTTTTTTTGGCGATTCTATTACTGCTCCCACTAAATTCAAGAAACACAATAGTCCATTGGTCCACCGATCCACTACTTAATTCGCCGATTTTTTCAAGACTCGATGTCACAAGATCGTTTTGTTTTACTCATACGAATGTTAACATTTACTGATGAGGAAGAACACGAGGTTGGTAATCGTCTAAAGAAGATAAAGATTATATTTGATATGTTTAGACTAAAATATTCAACGGGATGTTCTCCGTATAAGAAAATATGAATTGATGAAAGCTTACTGCTATTCAAAGGTCGTCTAATTTTCCGTCAATTTATTCCATCCAAAAGAAGTCATTTTGGTATTAAATTATTTTTTTTATGCGATTGTATAACCGGTTATGTTCTCGATATAATTGTATACACTGGGGCAACAACAGAGTACGCAATTGTAACGGATTTAGGGGTAGGATAAACTGTTGTCATGCCTCATCCATCAAAATATTTGGATGCTGGCCATACGATTTACTTGGATAATCGGTACACAAGTCCCAAATTATTTCAAGCTCTTCATGAGAAAAAAACTAATGCCGTCGGTACAGTGTGGAGAAATCGAATTGCAATGCCTACATTTCCAATGAAGTTAAAACAAGGTGAATCGATAGCTCTCCATACTGACACTATGATGGCTCAAACACGGAGAGATAAAAGAGAAGTGACAATGCTTTCTACTATTCATATCGCGGAATTCGTTGAAACTGGAAAAACAAACTATAAAACTGGTGCTCCCAAAACAAAACCGAGTGCCGCAGATGACTATAGCAAGAATATGGGCAAAGTGGACAGGAGTGATATGATCATATCATTTGTAAAATCTACCAGAAAAACCATGAAATGGCATAAAAAAAACTATTTTTGCATAGTAGCTAGCCGACTGATTATCCCCGGATTTTAGTGATCGTGAAATTGAATCAATATGTAAACAATTTTCCATTTCTTATTCCACGTCACTGAATGCATTTAAGATGGCGTTGACAATAGTGGCTGATTTATTCCGCACAATTTAAGTCCCTTATTCAAGTGTTTAAACATAGTGCCGTGTAGTTCTGCAGAGTCTGAAAGAGGGTTTAATTGTATGAACTTAATTATAACAGAAACTCGATCCAAGTTATTGATTAAACATACAGCAAATCTCATGTTTATTAAACTCCATGGTCCACAGTTAAGAGAAATGGAAACCTAAAGTTTATGTTCGGAAATGGTTAAGAACACATTGATCGGCCATTGATATGCAGATGCGTATTTGAAGTGATCCTGTCGTCGAAGATGATGCAGTGTGGAAATATTTATGATTAAAGTTCAACAAAGGAAGATTTTTTTTTACTAAATTTCACATGCAATTTTTTACTAATTGAAATATCATTCGAATTGCTAGGATTGTGATTTGCATAAAAGTATGGACAAAATTTTGTGAACACCTCAGTTTTTTATAGTTTTATTACTTCAATGAAATACATACATTCGCAATATGCCGTTGACCGAAACAGACACCCTTTCAAAGATAACTCAACTATTCAACGAAATAATAGAAATCATCATAGGAGGAGCCTTCAACGCCAATAGTAGCTGGTGGGGAGCTCAAAGACTGACAAGAGGGCTTGAAATAACAAGTTGCGTAGCCAGCTGCGAGATGGAAATCCACAACACTGGAACTACTCCAATACACAAACACTTGGCGTGGCAACACCCACATTGCATCATACATAGACATAACACCAACGTTCCCTCTAAGGCCGCGCACATGTTCAAAAACCCCCCGCGCACACGTCCCGGGTAGCGCACACAAAAATACAGCGATCTAAATGTATAAGAAATTTTAAAGTTGGAAAAACCCTGATTCATGAATATAGCTATTTCTCGTTCTGTTAAAACATGTGTTTAAAGGGTCATAAAGTCGGCTGACCGTCTTTATATAATAGTTTACAACACACAGATGTTTTCGTCCGACTCCTTCATACAACCCTTAAATACGCGGGCAAATTCTGAGAACTTACTTAGAACTTACAGATGACTTTTTTCAAATTAATGAAATTTTGTTAGGTTTAATAGGTATATAGAAATGGTTGATTTTGTTCCGAAAATATTTAGTCGTTCTGAACACTTTGTAACGTTAGTATCGAGCTGTTGTTTTATGGATCATTTTTCGATTAAACAGTATTGATTATTTTGAATAAGGTATGTTGGTTATATTATTTTAAATTTCTACGAGTTAATCGACTCTTTAAATAGTTACTATGTTAGAAAATCTGCAACTGAAGTTTGCCATTTATGTTTTTTGTATCATTTTATATAAATTACATTACAAATTCGATTTTAATTTTAGAATTATCCAAACTTTCAGCAATTAAATTAATTCGCTCTCATAGAAATGTAAATTAATCTGTTTTTCAGATTTTCAAATGTTTATTATTTTCCAAATGATTCCTCGAAACAATTATTATTTTAATCTAGAAAACCATCTCCTAATGAATTCGAGTCACCTTTTCTGCTAACATAGAAATTTTCATCAAACATAACTGTTTTTTTAGAACCAAATCATCTTCATTAGCCCTTATTAAAATATTTCACAATCTATATAATATGATATTGTATCGATTATAGAAATTATAGACAAACTTTTTAAAAGTTTATTTTGTAAAACCGCGTTAAAAATCCTAAACGTAAAACAAAATATATTTGTGTATATTATGTACATAGTAAAACATATCGTTTTTTAATAAAATTTAATAAAACAGGTAGAAACATTATCCGATAAAATCCTAATTGCATAGAATGGAATCTATGAAAATTATTATGTTTATCTTTTTTTAAAATACTATTCTTATTTATACCATATCATTTAACCTTTTGACCGCGGCTCCTATCCAAATCGGTTCAGATTGGGCTGCTATAGCAGTCAACCGCGGTCAAAGGGTTAAACATCGAATTGTTTTTTTTATCCTCAGATGTCGAAACGTTCAGCGAGTAATTCCAATAGATCACCTAGTTTTTCCAGAAACAAGAAAACTTGTAAACAATTCAAAATGGAATGGCTTGACCGAACAGTAGAAACTGAAACGCATTTCTCATCAAAAACTAAAAATGGTGATATTTTCACCTATAGAAGTTTAACAAATGATGTCATTTGTAAGATTTGCTGTCAATCGAATTCTAAGGGAGAATTCACGACTGCAAAACAGTGGACGGAATGGAAATTAGACTATTTGAAAAGACATTTAAATCATAAAGTGCACGTTGATTCGATTGTTTCCGTTTGAAATAAAAATAGCGGAGAAGTTTTAAAAATCTTAACCGAAATCCACGAAGATCGTGAGGTCAGAATAGAAAACATTGAGCGAAAAAAAGCGGACAAAAATATGATAAAAATTCTTATAGACAACATAATCTTAGCAATAAAAATCAATTCATCAATGCTTTCACGATTCACGACCATGTTGGTAAATATGTAAATATCCCCGAATCATGGCATAGTAAGAATTATGCCTTTGAATTCGTCGAATGTATTAATATTGCCGCACATAGAGAACTAATGCATGAAATTAGAACATCACCATTTCATTGCATAACACGTTGAGTGCGGAGAACACACCTGGTGTGTTCTCCGTGTCATAGTAGCCATGCGCAAAACACACCTGATGTGTTCATATAGTCATAGGAGACATGCGCCAACTTTGCTAAGCGCGTTGTACACTGTTATATTTTTTATGTACTGTTTGTGTTCTCCGTGTCATAGTAGCCATACACAAAACACACCTGATGTGTTCATATAGTCATAGGAGACATGCGCCAACTTTGCTAAGCGCGTTGTACACTGTTATATTTTTTATGTACTGTTTAGGCTCTGTTTCAACTTCAGCGTTTGATATGTACGGCATTGTGTTGTTGAATCCAGTCGAAGTCGGACGTGTTTATTATCGATTCCCGCGGGTTCGATCTATTGTTTCACGTAAAGGTACATTTATACCACTCTATTTTTTTTTCTATTTTTTTCTATTACTTGAGTACATGCAGCGTGCTACATGACCTACCGTGATATAAGACATAAGTAAAAAAAAATATAATTAAAATGTATATAAAATAAAGAAACATAAATAAGAAAATTAAATTCCAAGCATGTACTGATATTTTTTTAGGTTCGGTTTCGGTTTTTGTTCCGGAAAAAATATCCGTTTTTTTTTCGGTTTTCGGTTTCGTTACGGTTCGAAGCCCTGATTCTAATGATGTATGTAATAATCCCTTCTTCTCTCATTCAATCATATTTGTTTTATTTACTACATTTCGTACATCTCGTACATTTCGTACAATTATATCAATAGTAAGTCGTAAAGAGTCCGTAGACACGCTTGTACCATTATATTAGAATTTCAAAGTCTTCTTTCATATTATTATATTGATTACTCTCTCCACATTGTATTATTTTTTTTAAATATTCTTAGAAACCTGCCCTAAAATGAGTGGACTGAAACGACCTAGAGAAGAGGATATTGATAATAGTGGTGATGACGACTACGGAACAGAAAGCATGTATGAGATTGACAGCGAATGCTTTACGGGAAAACGAGAGTGATGATAATGAAGATATAATTGAAGATGCCGGTGTTGAACCAGGACCAGGACCTTCACAAACCGCCTCCACAAGTCATCCAAACGCGTGGTGGTTAAATTCAGCTGTAGAACAACAACAAATTCCATTTATTGGTGTATCAGGTATAAAAGTTGATATCCCAGGAAATGAGCCAATTGACTATTTCAATTTGATAGCTGATGATAATTTTTATAATCTAATTGTAAGCCAGTCAAATTTATATGCTGAAGAAATTCTGGCGCGTGCAGATTCGGAGAAAAGTCGCATTACACGACATAAACCTATTACAAAAGAAACATTCAAAACATTAGGTCTCCTACTGCACATGGGAACCATGAAGGCTAATAGAATATGCGATTATTGGAAAAACATCACCTCTTCAATTCCTCGGTATTTTCCCAATACATGTCCCGGGATAGATTCCTTCTTATTATGCGTAGTCTTCATTTTAATGATAACAATGAGGATGAATCGAGTCTAGGAAAGATAACCCCGCTAATATATTTTTTTAATGAAAAAATGGAGCAAATTTATGGTCCCGAACGGGAATTGTCGATAGACGAATCATTATTATTATGGAGAGGGAGACTGCTAATTCGGCAATATATGAAGGGGAAAAAGGCTAAATATGGTATTAAGCTCTATATATTGGGGCAATCGAATGGATTGGCCCTGAAAATCATCATATACGGTGGTTCTGCCGATTTACAGTTGGGTGGTAAAAACCATACCAATAAGGTAGTCCATAAACTTATGGAGGGTAAAACGGGAGTTGGACACTCAATATATATGGACAATTATTATAATAGTGTCCCCCTAGCTGAAACTCTACTACAGCAAAATACTTACCTCACCGGCACATTGAGGACGAACCGTAAACAAAACCCAGAGGAAGTTATTAAAAAAAAACTGAAATGGGGAGAATCTGTGCGTCAGTATACTGCCCAAGGTATATGTGTAAATAAGAGGAAGGATCACCGCAAAGTGTTGACAATTTCATCGGAATTTGATGGCCGAACAATTGAAACCGTAAATCGTCGAGGGAATCCCGTCATAAAGCCACAGATGGTAATCCAGTACAATAAATTTATGTCTGGCGTGGATTTCCATGACCAAATGTTGGCTTATTACCCGATCAGAAGGAAAACTTTGCGGTGGTATAAGAAATTAGGCATTCATATATTTCAAATGATGCTCTTGAATGCTTATTATTTATATATTTCCCAAAATGAAAAGATATCTTTGTATGATTTTAGACTCAAAGTAATTGAAAAATTACTTGGGCCTCCCCCTTCTTCAAAACCTGGACCAACCAATAAAATACATCTCCCAATTTTTTTTGTCTAGAGATGACAAGGGGAAAACAAAAAGGAAAAGATGTAAATATTGCTGGACGGCAAATAAAAAAAGATGCGTATCTAATTTTTATTGTCCAGACTGTCCGGATAATCCAGGTCTTTGTATAGAACCATGTTTCCGATTATTTCATAATTATATGTAAATAGAACCTTTATTTATATGTTTTATGTATGTATATATTTTATTATGTATTTGTGTGTTTTTATAATTATTGTTTTTGTTCATAAACAACTTGATAATAAAAATTAATACTATTGTATTATTTTTCCTATTTCTCATAATTATTTGTAATTTTTATGAAATATAATATGAAAAATATGCGTAAATGGGAGTGTGAATCCTCCTTTACCCACTGTCTAGACTGCACGTGCGGGCAACGCATACGTTGCAATACATCAGAGATACGGCGAAACATCAGAGTTCTCCATCTCCCTTGCACAACCACACATACATGCTAGAGAGAGACAAACGAGAGCGGCAATTTAAAGCAGGCGCGAGCAGTAAAAAACAAAATTTCTTTAACTATCAGCATGGCACGAATTACCATGCATTTTTGTCGCATTGAACGTGTTAATGGTGGATGAGAGTGTAGATATTTCCATGGATAAAAATTTAATATTTTATATAAAATATAGGCCGGTGTCTCAATTTGTTTATAAAACTATATTTGCAGGGATCGTAAGATTAATTAAATTCGATAGTCTTTCAATAGTAAGAGAGATTAAAAAATTTTATACAAAAAATGATATTGACTTACAGAAAATGGTGTTATTTACGTCTGACGGAGCTTCTGTAATGTTAGGGAAAAAAATGGCGTAGCTGCTCGCCTACGAGAGGAAATACAACATTTGAGTGAACAGCACTGTGTGGCTGATAGGGGAGATTTAGGAATAGATGATGCCTAGAAACAGGTGTCTTTAATGAAAAAAATTGAAACACTTCTTAGAACAATATATACAATGTTTTGTCGGTCATCTAGAAGAAACGAAAGACTGAAAGAAATATCCGACGTTTTAGAAATTGATGTTTTGTCGTTCAGAGCCCTCAATGAAGTTAGATGGCTCTCGAGGTACTTGGCATTAAATGCTTTGATAAGAAACTATGATATTTTATTAACTTTCTGCTCAGAGCAAGTTGATAAAATTTAACGACACAATTAATAAATATTGCTTAACATGTTTAAAAGATCCGCAATATAGAGTAGCATGCTTAATTCTTTATAATGTATTTGGGGAATTAGCAGCATTAAACAAAATATTGCAAAGGAGCAATTTAACAGTAATGGAGGCACATCAATTCGCTAGAGCTAAAATTAATAAAATAAAAGCCCAATACTTAGACAGTGTAGTTTCCTGGAGTGCAGAAGTAAATGATATTTTAAATTCCGATAATAATACTATAGACGTTTCAGAAATTCTCACATTTATTCAAATGCTTTGCGATCACCTTGAAAATAGATTTCCCGAAGAAGATATTAAGGATTGGAACGTGTTAGATCTTTCTGTAATTTGAAGCAATTTAAACATAGAGTTTGGGAAAGATAGTATAAAAAGACTATTTTTAAAATACCAATATGTAATAAAAAACGACCATGTGGATTATTTAGATAAACTTTTAGAACAATACGTAGAATTTAAATTTTTAATTAATGAAAAATATAATAGTGGCTGCTTAGAAAGTTTTAATAATGTAGTTGTGTAGTATGCCTTAAAGGACAACGATTTAAAAAAACTTTCGATTTTTTATGATATATGTTCTACATTCCAAGCATCTAGCGCCGATTGTGAACGTGGATTTAGCTTGATGAATAATATTAAAGCAAAAACAAGAAATAAATTAGATATTGAACATTTGGACAGTATAATGAGAATTAAATCTTACCATTTATTACAAGAAGAAATTGATTTAGATGAAGTGTATAATATATGGATAAATAATAAGGAACGACGTGAAAAACAATAAAAAATGGTACACACTTTATTGGTGACTGATTATTTGTTTGATATTTGATAATTTTATTTTATGTAAAAAATTGAATTTTGTTTTAATTTAATACACTTTATTTTGAACGTTCTATTTTTTTCTCTTAAATTACGCTTGATTTTATTTTGTAAAAGACTACAATATGAATTCTGTTATTTTTCATGTCTTAATTCAAGGGTATCCAACCTTTTTCGCTCTGGGATCGATTTTTCAATCTTTAGTTTTTTCGCGATTTCACGACTACTAATATGATTCTCATAAGAAATTTTATTTAGGGTTTTTTTTCCTTCTTCAAACTTAGAAATGTTTATTTTAAATGCGAAATACATATCATTAGATAGGTATGTGCTTAGAAAATAATTCAATTTTAATATTTTGTATATTTTATATTTAAATTATATATTTTTTCGAAATTCACGGAAGTTTTCGGAATCAACCAAATTTTGCTTTGGGATCGACCGGTCGATCGCGCTCTACCGGTTGGATACCCAAGTCTTAATTAATAAAAAATATTTGTTTCAATGTGCTTATTTTTCTTGATTTTATTTGATTCATTCTACTTTTTTTTTATTTTGTGCTTGATTTTATTTTATGAAAAACTTATTTTTCGTGCTTTAATCAATACAGATTATATGCTTCATTCTGCTTATTTTACTAAACTTTATTATAAGTAAAAATATGAATTCTGCTTATTTTTTGAATAGAATGTTCTACCTCGCTTTTATGATAGAACTGCATTCTATCGAGTAGCTTTGGCTCAACTAGATACAAAATTGTATACTAGCTTAAAATCTCGGAGTAGACAGATCAGAAATTCTATTGAATATCTGAATCCAGGTTTAGGACCTGATTTACTTAATAAATCACTAGGTTTCAAGATTGGTTTTCTTGCCGTAAATAATTTTATTAACGCTGTCGGAAATGTAAAGTTAGGTGATGACGAACTGTATCAATCAGTTGTCAGCGGATCACAATTACAATCAAGTGTAACTTTAATGACGTTAAGAGACGCTCTAAACCATGCAGCTCGTGGAGCTAGAGTAAATCGGAACTGCTTCCACAGATATAACCCTTTCACATTTGCACAATGGGAAGAGACTGATCAAGGCTGGTTCTTGCGAAATGCAGACCAAATTATGCCCAAGGTTTATGACATAAACCTTATTAAATTAAATTACTGTCCTTTACAAAAGATCAAGAAATTCCAACTGACAGCATGTCGTGACCTGATTTACTTAATAAATCACTAGGTTACACGATTGGTTTTCTTGCCGTAAGTAATTTTATTAACGCTGTCGGAAATGTAAAGTTAGGTGATGACGAACTGTATCCATCAGTTGTCAGCGGATCACACTTACCATCAAGTGTAACTTTAATGACGTTAAGAGACGCTCTAAGCCATGCAGCTCGTGGAGCTAAAGTAAATCGGAACTGTTTCCACAGATATAACCCTTTCCCATTTGCACAATGGGAAGAGACTGATCAAGGCTGGTTCTTGCGAAATGCAGACCAAATTATGCCTGAGGTTTATGACATAAACCGATTTGAAATGGACATTGAAATCGTCCGTACTTGTTTGGAATTATATAGTAGAAAATTTCCTAAGAAAGTCTCATCATATCTGGAGTATGACTCGCCTGGCCATCGCGCAATCCACACTTTTTATTTATTTAATTATTTTATTTATTTATTTAATTTATATTATGTAGGTGAACACGATAGTATGCATGCATACACCTAATGTAATAGATCAAACAGTTACAAAATATTCTTCGATGGTGGAAAGCACACACGCAGGACAACGAACATTAGAAATCCACCCAGGATCTTCAGGATCACCAATAATCATTTTCCTGATTATATTCCATTAACCGAAAAAAAAGCAAATCCAACAAGGGTGTGCTTTGCGTGTGCCAAAAAGGGATGCTAAACAAACAGGAGATACCTAAAGAATTTTTGCCTTCTAAATCAAGAGAAGAGTTTTCATCTCTATTTGGGTTTACGGACAAATTTACAATTCTGTCATATGTTGCGAAAAAACGACGTGCCGTGTGCTTATTGTCTTCGGAGTTTCACGACAAAAAAAATAGAAGAAAACACTCAACGCAAAAAGCCACATATGATTCTACATTATAATGAGACAAAAGGGGCGGTCGACACAGGAGACAAAGTGACGAGAGAGTACTCTTGTGCTCGGTCAACAAGACGGTGGCCATTAAGAATTTTCATGGAAATTTTGGACACGGCTGCATTAAATGCATATCTCTTATGGATTGCCAAATATCCGGACTGGAAATCAAATGACCGTAGTAGGAGAAAATCTTTTATACGGGAATTGTCAGTTGATTTGACAAGAAAAAACGTGGGAGACAGAAAAAATTGTGGTATACATTTCCATAAAGATCAAAAGTATGGATTTAATCTTTTTACTGGGAGTGCTGCAGGGCCAAGTCAGGAATGCTCTAGAACAGGTGTTGAATCCCACACCCTGAAACGAGGAAGATGTGGATTTTGCCCTCGAAGCTGATAGAAAAATGAATACAAAATTAAATTTGAATCGTTCAAACTATGTACATTCTCACAGATTTTGTCACTAACGACCCGGGTTTCGCCTTTCGGCATCTTCAGGCATTCAAGTGCACGGATGAACTTGAACTGACGCTTAGTAAATGAAAGTTTCGTGTTTATATAAGATATAAATGTATCACTGAGTCCAAAGCCACTGCTGGCAAAAAGGATAAGCCCATGGGAATACCAACAGATTTGACTAGTGAGCAGTTTCAAGAATTATATAATTTGTTTGTCGGCAAAGGTTTTATGATTATATGATTTTATGGTTATATAGGGTATAGAAGCGGAGATGTGGGGAAATTTGATATTTCGTTTAAAATCGGAAGATTTTGCAACTGTGCTTTGTTGATTTCTAAAATTTCTTGGAAAAAGAGCTTATGACTGTCCGTATACAAAATCTTCAAGTAAAGTACATGGGTATGAAGAAAAAAAGTTGTTTTGTCCAATCTGCAGTAAACCGGAACTTGCAGAGCGGACTGAGTAACTAAACATTTCCCCATAATCGTAAGTTTACTTTTTGTATAAATAACTGTCATGTATTGTAATACTTCTAACATGTATATGTTATAATTTGTCTTCTTTTAATATGTAAACAATCCGTTACTAACATAATAAGAAACACAGTAATAAACACTGGTTTCGTTAATTGCGAACATTCTCAAATGATTTCGATGAACGCAGTATACAAATTTAGTATTAGTAAAATAAAATATTCAACAAAATAAAATATACATTTGTACTAATTACCACTTATATTTAATAATAGTCTTTAATTGTTTAAAGGAAGAATAACTATAGGTTACTAAAGGGTAAAAACATTATATTTTTAGTAAATTAGAAATTATTTTGATATATGTGTTGATTTATATCCATATTTTTTACCGTAAAGATACTTTAGTGATGAAAACACAATCATTAAAACATACGTTGTACAGGTAATAATATTTCATACGTTTTCAAAGTAAAAATCGTGCTATAAACATTGCCTGTTTAAAATTTCAATAAGGTTTTCAAAAGTATTTAACTTCAAATTAACTCTATAGGAAGGACTCTACCATAATTTGAGTACCTTTGATTATGCTACCATTAATCTGGTTAGCGTATATAAAAACAGACAACTGTTTTATTATTATGATTAGTCTGAAAATTTTGCTCTGAGCACGTTACCATATTTTTTGTTAAAAAGTATAGGCTTATATATTTTTTAATATGTTCATATGTGTGTATGTATTTATTTCGAAACAACAAGCGAAAAAAATATTTTGCATATATATACTACATTGAACAAAATTACGGTCTAATAAGAACAAAATTAAATAAAAAATTCAAAGATGGAATAAAAATTGAGGTTTCTTCAATCGACGCTTTCTGAAAAGTAACCAAACTGCTAGACATAAGAAATGTACCATACCACTCATTCATGGCACATGAAGACAAACCACTCAAAGTAGGTCTGAGAGCCGTGCCAGTAGGCGTTGAGGACGAGGACATTTTGAATGAGCTTAAACGGCTAAAATTTCCCATTACAAAAGTACAGAGAATGAAGTGTCATGTCAATAAGACCGCGATCCCTCTTGTTCTCTTAAGCCTCGAACGAAATGTGAAAGGGTAAGAAATTTTCAACCTATGTAAACTCTTTGAAATGAAAATTGGCGTTGAGTCACTGTGGAGTAAAACCTCAGGGGGACAATGCCACAAATGCCAAGGGTTTGGCCATTCAGCATCATGCTGTCGTGGTCAAGCGCGATGTGTGAGATGCGCGGGTGACCATACTACTAATGAGTGCACCTACACTAGGGCTAGCGGCCCAGCTAAATGCTCAAACTGTAGTGGGCCTCACACGGCAAACTACCGCGGATGCCCAAAATTTCCAAGAAAATCCCTTAATTCTAGGCGGCCAACACACAAACCAAACGAGCGACCCTTGCCAACTCTTCCCAATAACAGTAGATTATCAACAGCACAAACTCAAAATATGGCGAAACAATTAAAACCTGTTCCCCGTATTGATCAGAGTGAGGTTAACTCAGTCCGCTCAGAATTGCCACACGCGAATGTTGCTCTGGATTATAAATCCATGCTCAATGAATGGCGCTAAATTGTGAACATCGGAAACCAATTTATGGTTAAATATTCCGCCCAAGAGGCGCCCATTGATACCAACAATGGCGAATAAAGTCCGGCCGGCATACTTATAGGTTCTTCACTGGAACAGTGGAGGTACCCTAAGACATGACAAACTGGAGATAGTTGACGTTTTATCAAGGTATAAAATTGACATCCTCCTGGTGAATGAGACTTTTCTCAAACCTTCACACCGTCCCACAATACCAAACTATTCTTTGTACCGCTTTGATGGCACCCGTACCTCAGGAGAGACCGCAATATACATTAAAAAAAACACATGGACCATTGTGCAGTCCCATTGCCAGCACTTGAAGGCAAACTAGAAGCAAACGCGATAGTCGTAAATACGAAGTATTCAGGCCTCATTAGATTCGTTTCTATCTATAGCCCTCCTGACGGGCAAATATTGACTAGGGACCTAGCAGTAGTTATTCCTATCAGTGTACCTACAATTGCCGCTGGTGATTTTAATGCGAAGCACCTAGACTGATACAGTAGACTAACAAACTCACGCGGAAGACAGCTAAAATCTTATATTAATAATATTGAAGCAATTGTAGCTTGACATGACTCCATTTTGGGGGTGCCCTGACCTCCTTGCCCGCCTCCTAAAATGCATCTCGCAAACAATATATAAAATTAGCGGATGATAATTTCGGTTTACTTTTGCCACAAAATTATAAAGTACTCGACAGCGCTCAACTCAGTTGCAAAAGGTTATACAGCCCTAAAGCAGCCCGAGGGGGCTGGCGCGTACAGTCATTAGCGAAGGGATACCCCGCATATGGCCGATCGGCCACTTTCTAAAATTCTTTGCGCTAAAACGGCTTTGCGAATTCTGAGAAATCCAGAGATACAGACAAAGAATGATGCTTTCGCATTTTACGCAATTCAGGAGGAGGCAATATGCCACCCACTATATAAATTATTTTCCATTCGTTAAAAGCTACTTCCTGGCAAAATTTCAAGCTAAACCAACAACGTATAAGGGACTTACGTCTTCCTAGCGTTAATCTAAGAATATATCACCCTATACTTCAGGGACGAGCGATTAATTACTCATCCTACAGTTTATAAAAATCTAATTTCTTACACTGGCAATACCAATCCCTGCTCCCCCCGCTCCTTCTTCTTTACCCACGCCACCCAGGGGACGCCATCTTTCCTTCATTATTGGCGCGTTTTCGACAAGTATACATCGAAAAGTTATATCCGTTCTTTAAGACACTAACTTCGCATTACTTATTAATTTAGATTGCTCATTACCGAGATCTATCTTGTGTTTACTGTTTAGTCTAAGTGAAATAGTATGAATATGTGTGATAAAGCGCTGGCATCAGAGAATTCCTCGGAAGACGAGGGACACATGGAGATAAGACAGGCCGATCGCATCAGCCAACTAGAGAGTCAGATGACTCAACTGTCTAGTTTGTTGATGTCCCGATGGGGATATGAGACGCCGACCACACCGCCGACCGACACTAGACCGCACGAATCGGTAGGAGAGTTCCTGCGACCTCCAGTAGAACCAACACCCTCTACGCAACTGCAACTGAGGGAATTTGGCGGGACAGTGAAAGAGCCCCTGATTCCCAGGGCTGAGGCTGCCAGAGTAAAAAAAGGTTGGTGCCATACAGAGATTCGGATCGAGCGAGTGGGCAGGTTTGCGGTTCGCAGAGACCCAGAAAAAGTACGTAGCTACTCCGGCATTCACAGATCTGGAGGTGAATGAAGAGTTGCGTCAATATGATCAGGGACCCTGTACTTCTCAAATGACAGAAAGGACTTTTGCAGAACTGTCGAATGCGTTATTGGCACAAAAGGAAGCATTACGTGACGGTTTGCAATCGATTGTGGATTGGGCTGCAGAGAGGACTATCGCTCCAACTCCTTCAGAACTGTAAAAGACGATATTGGGACAGTTCGGAGGAGAATCCACCCACATGATATCGGAAGATATCATGCAGATTGTTTGTGGTAGAAGGGCAGAGCAAGTGCAACACCGTTGAACCCAACTGCTAGCCAGAGTTAAGGAAACTCATATCAGGGAGGGACTAGCAAAGGTCCCCCCAAGTGTGGAATGCCTTTTTGACGAAGAAAGGCTAGCAGCTTACTTAAAAAAGATCGGCGGTATAGAAAAGATCACTAGTGGAAGGGCTCATGAATCCCAAGAGCCCCAGGAGGGCCAGGCGAAGGCAGGGCCATCGTCCGAAAACCGCAGGTTGCCCTTTCGAGAGCCGATCCCTGCTCCGAGGTTCAAGAGAAGGGAAGAAGGAAGACCTGTTAGACATAAGGCCAGCCACAGACTCCCATACGGAAGAGAAGTACCCAAGGAGGCACCGAGAGGAAAGAACTGAACCGAGAGGAAGAATACATATAGGCCGCGTATATAATATTCATTTTTCGTAGTTTTTGAAACAATGAAATAATTTTGTACTTCAACTTAACCCTTTATAGGGCAAAGGCCGAAATTGGTTAATATATTAACCAGTCGCTTTAAGGTCTATATTTCCAATACCGCCCATAGAAACGTCAACTTTCGTACATTAATACGTTCATTGATTAATTTCAAGTTCCAACCGCATGAAGTTTGCGTTGTTACCTAGAAATTCACGTGTTTAGGCCCGTGTCACAAAATTAGCCATTGAGCGTGTGCGCGTGCAACCGACTTTGGAGCGGAATTTTGAAGGCTGTTTTGTGATTTTCGAGAAAAGGTATCCAAATTATTATTTAATATACAATTATACATTTATTTATCAATAATTATCGCGTAAATTTTTAACTTGGGAGTAATTTATCTATATTTTAGCATCGCGTGTAAAAATATAACCTCAAATTTCAAAGTTGCCGCACTTACTTTTAAAATCATTTTTAAATACAAGTAATCATTTTGTGGCATTGTATTTTAGTTATTTCGATTGAGATAGTAATGTATTATCATAATTTGTTTAATTTTTTTGTCGATTCTTTTGGGATCGGAATTGTTTTCGAATTATCTCTGGTGAAATAGTAAATTTGTGCTTTCGCCCTGCTCCAATAGACCCAATTTCTAGTTTATCAAATATTTTTGCATTCCTTATTACTTTTTTTTAATAGTTTTTATTATTTATATATTTTTTATTATATAACACATTTTTTCCTGCAAATATGCCTAAAAACAATTATACGTTTGACGAGATCGAAAATATGAACGATGACGACTTTATAGAAATGCTCGAGGGAATATCTGATGACCAATCCCTGGATTCTGACATCATGATGCTGATGATTCTATGGAAAATACAAATATTCCATGCAATGAAGTTATAATAGAAGAAGAAACAAATGCAGAAGAAAAATTGAACGAGGTAGAACAGATTACCAGAGTAAATTGGTCTAAATGAAAAAATAAACCAGAGGAATACAATAACAGCAATTTTAATGAATACAGAGCCAACATTGGATTGATAAGGGGACTTGTCGCCGTTTTGCCTTTTGTAGCACGGTGAAAGAACCAAAAAGAACGGTCTATAGTTGTAAACAGTGCAATGTGCCATTGTGCATCTTATGTTTTGAACCATATCATAAAAATGGTTGTAAAAAAATATAATTGTATATATTGTAATAAAATTTTGTAAAGAATATCTGTCTATTTCATTTTTTAAATTTATTTTCCAACATGACGCTTAACAATCATTGGTTAATATATTGACCAATGAAAAAATTGGTTTTTCTAACTAAGAAATATTTTTAATTTTTTTTATCAAATTTATTTTATGTGGGCAATAAGTATTTTAAAATATCATGATTAAAATTAAAATTCCAAAATAATTAATTTGCCCTATAAAGGGTTAAAACAGCTTCATTCTCCAAAATGGCACCTGTTCGAGATTCTTACAAATCCTTGACTATAAGCACGAAAATCAAGATAATAAATGATGTGGAAAAGAAGTTGATGCCAAAAGGAAAATTGGTCGAAAAATATGGAATTCCGAATTCTACATTATCTTCAATAATTAAAAATAAAACAAAACTAATTGATGCCTTCCATAAGTTCAACGAAAGTTCTTCCCGACAAAGAATAAGGCCCGCTAAACACGATATGCTGGAATCACAGGTGTTCGATATTTTTTCGCAGAATCGTGTTGCCAATTTACCCGTATCAGGTCCAGTGCTCATGGAAAAAGCAATATCGATAGCAAACAAACTTGAAATCGAAGGGTTTCAAGCTTCCGGTGGTTGGCTCAATCGCTTCAAGGGCAGGTTTAATATCACGAGAGTCGCAATGTATGGCGAAGCACAGCATGTTAGTGAAGAGGAAGTGTCAACATGGTTAAACAATAAACGCGAGATCATTGAAAAATACCAGTCCAAAAACATTTACAAAATGGATGAGACTGGTATTTTTTACAATATGTTGCCAGAAAGAACATTGGCGCTCAAAGGAGAAAAATGTTCTGGCAGTAAAAGAAGCAAAGAACGTGCGACTGTTGCGCTTTGCTGCAATGCGGAAGGTTCTGATAAAATAAAGCCAACCATTATCGGAAAAGCACGAAATCCTCGTGCATTTAAAAATGTCGCCGCGCCGCATCTTTTCGTCAATTACGAAATCAACAAAAAAGTGTGGATGACTAGGGACTTATTCAAGTCTTGGTTGACCACCTTCCAAAGGAAAATGGCAGCCTATAATAGGAACGTCCTATTAATTTTGGACAATTGTTCAGCTCATAACGTGCCGGAAATGAATTGTCCAAGTGTTCAGCTTTTATATTTGCCGCCAAATACAACGAGTGTCCTCCAACCTCTTGACCAGGGAAAAATTTGAAGCATCTATATAGAAAAAAATTGAACACCTATTATATGCTGAGGCTTAACGATAGTGGCTAAGTTAATGTGAAAAAGTGGTCAATGTTAGATGCTTGTTGGGCGATCGCAACATCCTGGGAAAGTGTTACACCCACCACGATTGCTAACTGTTTCGGCAAGAGTGGAATTATTCTTGGTCCTGAAACTACTGAAGCTACACAAGAAACTGTAGAATTGGATTTATTGATCCTTTGATGGGGTCAGTGTCCTTTGATGAGTTTGTCAAATTCGATGATGAACTCGTTACATCTGACCTCAATCCAACAGATAATTTAATAATAGGCGATGATGAGGATAAAGAAGACGACAACATTTCGGGGGAAACAGAAACAGGAGTGCCATCCAGAAGTGATGTGTTAGTGTTTGAGACATTCAAAATTATTTAAATAGTAAACCCGACACCCCACTGGATGTTAGTAAATATTTTGATGGTGTTGTTGATCGCAATTAACACGTTGGATCCCGGAGCCGTGTTTTCACGTGATACATAAAATATCGGTTGAGTCCCGGAACCGTGTTTTCACGTGATAGACTAGCCCTTCAAAAACAGTCATAATAGTGACATCTAGCAATGGGTAGTACAAAGGAGATCTCATTCAAAAACTAGCCAAGACTCCAACCTTTTCAAAACAGTAATCTAATTTGCGATAACGCTAACAAAGGTATTGATTTTATCGACTCAAAATCTTTATCGATGCGCGCGCAAGACACGCCGCATTCGTTCCATTCGACGCCATTACGTCTTCGTGTTCGCTTGTCGACCGTGCTTAGAACTTCAAAAGAAGCATTATAATAAGGATAACAGCTCCCAAATTTTATCAAAAAAGGTAAGAAACATAGTATTTTTGCTTTTTAATGTTTTAATTAGTATTTCTGTAGAATATTTATTCTTTTATACACCTTGAAAGCGCTCCTCGTCAATTTTGACAGATAGATTTTTCAACTTTGTTAAACTTCTGCGATGATTTTTTTGAAGTTGGACGTCGTATGTCAACTTCTTTGCTGGACGAAGAAGCGTTCGAAGACGATTATCACGAACAAGATAACGTTTTCGAACAAGTGCAACCATTACACATTCCACGAGGTGCAACCTTGAGAGGTGGAAGAACTTCACACCACATCGCAGAACGTGTCACTTGCATCTGGAGTCGCACCACGACGCCCTAGGAGATCTGCTGTGCCAAATGATGGTGTAAACCGGACAACAGATGACTTCTTTCCGGTTCTGGGAAGTTTCAGTGGAAACCCTGGTGTGAAAGTCACTCCAAACGTACCAGAAAGTGTTTCATCGACTGCAGAACTATTTTTAGGCTTAGATTTTTATCAATTAATTGTTGATCAAACTAATATTTATTGTAGGCAAAATGTTGAAAAATTGAGCACTCATAACAAAGATTTGAAGTGGATGGATGTCACTGTGGTTGAGATGAAGAAGTTTATGGGCCTCATCATCCTCATGGGACATGTGCGTAAAAACAGACTCAGGGACTATTGGTCGACAGGGACTCAGGGACTAATGGTCGCATTATTGAAATAAATGCATTTATTAAATTCGTTGAATGGCACGTCTCCCGGTCATAAATTTTACGTAAATGACCTCCAGATGTCCAAATATTTTGAATGCAAAATATAAAATACGAACCGAAGATGGAAATATTATTCTTGCAGTAAAAACAATTATGTTGATGTTTTAGGCACGTACAAAATGAACAGAGCGATGCTTGGAAAAGTTTTTCTATTATGGATTGCATCACTTACGCGGCTTCAGCGATTTCGGATTTAAGACCATCTACATTGAATGCATGCTGGAAATCAATTTGGCCAGAATGTATTAAAAGTGAAATATCTCCTACAGAAAATGTCACTATTTATTCGGAAATTATAAATTTGCTACACACTGTACAAAATGAAGGCTTCGAAAATACTACATGTGAAGATATTGACGAGATCTTACGCGATCAAATGCTAGGCGACGAGGAATTGATGGAAATTACTACAGCTAATAACGATTCAGATAATACCAGTGACGAAGAAGCAGAGGAACCAACTTTCAAAGCTGAAATTATTCAAGAAGGTTTGAAAATGTCAAAACAGATGGTAAATTTCTTTTTGACAAACGATCCCGATACTAGGCGTGCTAGAAAATTTGAAAATGATATAAGACTCTGCATGATCAACTACGCCGAACTTCATAAAGAATAACAGCCACGAGACATGCAACAAACAAACCAAAAACTTATAACGGAATTTATTGTAAAGAAAAATAAGTTACCATCGGATGAACAAAATAAATCCGATACGATAATCATCGAATCAGATCAAGAATCTCCAAGAAATATTACAATATTAGATGAGTCAATAGAAAATTCAGATTCAAGCGAAATTCAGATCGTTCGGTCCAAAAATCGGCAATTACCGCGTTTTTTTTTTTTTTTTTGTGATCGCGTAATTCGTAATTCGAATTGTTTTAGGAAATCCGGTCCCTTAAATTTCGAATTAATGGACTTTTACTGTGTACACAATTTATTATTGGTTTTCACAGAAGTGAAAAAAATATCAAAAGTGTAAGATTTCAAAAATGTTCCCAGGGCTACCACAGGCAAAAAATATTCTACCATTATAATTGAAAATTTAACTTATGATTTTTATTGAAGTTATACTTCTTTAGGCGCGTTTTGCAAAAATGATATGAGTGAAATTTTAAGATGCGCGATTTTTTTATAACCTACAAACGTCAAACGTTCTGTATTAGACCTTATAAAACCTCTTCTTAACATTCGATATCTCTGTTTGTTTATGTATCTATCTGTGTATGTCTATTTATGTATTAAATGTATTTATTTGTCACATGCGTAATTGTGCAATAGAGTGGCTTTGCGAACTCCGTTTAACATGTTTCAATTCGTTCCTTGTTCCCAGAGTCGCGATTCCGAACGGAATTGGCCGTGTTTTTTATTAATTTCTAATATCTAATTCTCTACAATAAATCTTAATCATCAATCTAAGATTATTTTAGTTTAGATTTGATGACTACTAATAGTACTATTCAATTTTTATTACAGTTTTCAAGATGGGTAAAACAAATGCAGAAATGTGTAGACTATTACGATCGAAAGAAAGCTGCCAAGGAAGCTGAAAAAATTCGGCAAGGCTTGTCAGTACAAAAACCAATAATAATAAATAAATAAAAAACAGATGCAAAATGTTCTCGTGCTTATAGGCTGCGAAAAAAATGCTTTCACAAGTGAACGAATCATCCGTTACTGAGATTTTATCTATCTCGTCAACTTCAAATTCACGAATAAGGACTTCTAAATCATCATTTCAGTTAGCTACCACCAATGCTAGTACAAATCGACCAGATGTCTCAACGGTGCCCAGTACTGGTATTGCTGATAATGATGGTGATAATTTACATGATTCATTTTTACCTGCTTCAACAAACGACAATCGCATCTTTATAATTGTACAAGCTGAGGTGCATATGGCTAATTCTCCTGTGCTGTATAATCACCGTACATCAGAAAATACTTTATTAGCAGACATGGAGCAAAACCGACTGCTTCAAGCCCAAAAAACTATTCAGCAATTAGCTGATGCCTCGAATGTACATATTTTATCCACTCAAGACATTGTACACGATCAGGAGCATGATTTATTAAATCAAGACACGATTATGGATTATCAGGAATTACCTCCACCAGACGGACAAGCCATTTATTCCAATTCTCCGGAAGAGTTTATTAATACTCCCATTGATGAACAAATTTATATAGATTTAGATACATCTTTGCCGTATAGTAATTTTCAACGAGCGAGCCAGCTAAGACGATCTGATCGTCGTGCAGTTGCACCGTATCATTTATTATATATGGCGATGAAGATTATGTGGATGCGAGTTCGTGATTCTCTCACAATTGCGTTCAAACACGTTGGTGAGGATACCAAAATTACTCGGAAACAAATAGAAGATGATCAGTACGTTCATAATTGCATTGAAACCAATCTTGCGTTTCTAAGAGCAATCCCAAATTCAACATGGTATTGGATGGATCGCAAAAAAGATCTTTTTGCTATGATCAGACAGTTTGGAAAACCGACTATATTTCTTACTGTCAGTGCTAATGAAATTGGATGGAACGATCTGCTCCAAAAGCTATACAAATTCAAACACAACGGTGAAACTATTTCAGAAGAAATGGCCGAGCATCTCCATTATCTTGAAAAAACAACTCTTATCAATGAGGATGCAGTTACGTGTGCTATATATTTTAACAAATTGGTCAATGTATTAATGAATCTTTTACAATCACCAAAATTATTCTGTTTGGGAAATGTTATGTTGTTCATTATTTTAAACGTATCGAGTTCCAGCATCGTGATAGTCCACATGCACATATACTATTGTGGCTAGCTAATGCTCCAATGGATGCACTTGATAAAAATAGGTTGGATTCTATCGCATTGATTGATTACTTGATATCTGTTTCATCTCGAGAAGCATCAGGTAACATTAAATTACAAAAACATAAACATACATACACATGCTATAAGAAAATAGTGGCGAATCAACCTTTGCAGCTTTGCAGCATTGCAGCATTGCAGATTGCATTGCAGATCAGCATTGCAGATTTGAAGCACTTTTTATGCCTTGCCGATCTACTTCAATTTTATTACCTATGCAGAAAGAGGAGCCTGGTTTCAAGAATTATGCTAAACGTTACAAAGATATTCGGATTAATTTGGAAAATAATGATTATCATGATATTGATTCTTTTTATAAGAGTAACAATATAGATTCAGATGATGATTATCACAATAGACTTCGAGTTGGAATTAAGAGGCCACGAGTTTTTGTCAAGCGTCAACCGTGTGAAAAATGGCATAATCCGTTTAACCCCTTTATATTTAACATTGTTAAATCCAATATGGATTGGATCCAATTCATTACCGAAGAATATTCATGTGCTAGTTATGTCGCAGAGTATGTCAATAAAATTAACAGAGGCATTAGTCATCTTCAGCAATTGATTATTGAAACTATGAATGAACATCCAGAGTTTGATGTTGTTGAAATTACAAGGAAAATAGGTGTAAATATGCTCAATAGTGTTGAGATAACAAGTCAAGAGGCGGCTTGGTATCTCTTGCGAGAACCGATGTCAGTGTTCTACTGCTGTCACCACTATTCCCACTATGTGGCCATGTGATCGTCAACGTATAAGAAAAACACAAAAAGAATTACATGCGATAGGCATAGGAGAAGATTCAACTAATTTGGAAAGAAAATTGGTTTGACAAATATGAACGCCGACATGAAGATTTGGAAAATATTACTCTTGCTCAGTTTGTTGCTTATTACACAATTAAAGCAGATGGTACTTACACAAAAAGAAAAGTGCCACGTGTTATCCGATACCGAAATTTGGATATGGGACAAGATCTTAATGAATATAAACGTGAAATGGTTACGTTACATATTCCTTTCCGAAATGAATTTTATCGATATATATAATAGGAATGAAAATGAAATTTTAAATAATCGAAAAGAATTTGATTCTAATTTGGATATCCAGAAAGTAATTGAAATTTCTCGAAATTTATGCCGAGAAAATGGTTTTAATGATGAAACTGAAGTACAAGATGTGGCTAACATCGCATCTGAACCAAATCCATTTCAAAATTTATATAACAATCCTCTTTCCGATATGAATAGTGATCTTCATCTAGCCGTACTTAATAAATTTGGACATATCGCAAAAAACGAGAAAATTTAATGCCAAATATAGAGTTTTACGAATTGATGAGAATGGCAAATGATAAGCAAAGAGAGCTCTTGCTACATGTCATTTCAAATCTATTAACTCTAAAAATGGCGCTGTTGGAAAATTAGTTAATCTTGAATTTAATGATGAAGGAGATGTGAATGTTATATGGCTTGATTTCCCAAACTCACCAAAAATTGGTCAAAAAATAAAGAAAAAAGTTGCTGGAAATGTAGTTTCTCATCAAATTAGTACAACTGCTGTACCGATAGCAAGAAGATCTGCCATCTATTCCACTTAATAACAACAAAACGATAAATGTTAAGCGATCGCATCTACCTTTAGTTTGCGCTTGTGCAACTACGATTCATAAATCTCAAGGAAGTACATACCCTGAATTCTTTTATGGATATGATAAAAGACATCAACTATCATTAGTGTACGTTGCATTGATCCGGGTGACTAGTCTTCAAGTTTTGTACATAACAACAACAAAAGACAATGATAAAACTTTCTATCATGGCCAAAGAGTATCTACAGCTATAAATAGTCTTCAAAAAAAATTCCGTAGACTCTCGCTTAATCGCTTACAAACCAATGATCTGTTAGATTTTATTAATCAAAGGAGAGGGTTGACAATATATACTTTTAACTGTCAAAGTCTTCGTGCTCATTCCATTGATCTCATTGATCCAATTATGCAGAAATCGAATGTTTTACTTTTAAATGAAACTTGTTTAGCCAATGAAGAGTTGATTAGTATACCAAATTTCAATTGCATAATACAATATAAGCGATCAAACGTTCAAGCTGGAGGAGTTGCCATTTATCAGAATATGCACAACACTACCAAAATCATTACTCCAAACATTGATATGACTGTGAGACAGGCGGAATTGGCAAGTTTAACAGTGAAATCAGTTGGTGAGTTTTGTGTATCTGAATGCAAAATGAAAGATGGTAGCAAAATTGTTTTGATGGTAATTTACATTACTCCAAATCAAAAAATGAACGACATCTTTCATTTCCTGAAAAGAATATTATGGCCATATACAACAGCTGGAGGAGAATATCTTGGTAGAGGAGAAGACAAGTTACCGGTAATTTTAAGTGGAGACTTCAAGATCAATTTTTCCCGTGAAGATGCTCGTCCACTTATTGATTTCCTCCAAAATGATTTGAATCTAGCCATGAATAATAATCCTCTGATTTCGACAACACGACATGGCACTACCATAGATGCAGTATTTACACGATATCTCAACACTGTTAATACAAAACTTTTCGTATCATATTTTAGTTATCATAAGCCACTGATAACTGAATTTCCGATTCAATCATTACCGGAAGATGCTATGGCAGTAAACATAATTTAAAAATAACTTTCGCATAATAGGGGCCCGCACACTGGGATGCCGGCGTCCAGGATACGATGACGTATGTCAGAGTGTGCTGGATATCGTGTCATGTAAATTGATATCAAAATTGAGAGGTCGGCGTCCAGTAAGTACTGCACGCCAAAATGGCACGCCGTCGTGTACACGCCGATAACGGTCTGTACACTGCCTGAAACTGCCGCTCCGTCGTGCAGGTGAGCCATAGATATCGCCTCTCAATCTATGCTCTATTTCGTCGCCTTGGGTATACAAGGTTTCACATGAATAATAAAACCGCAGGAGAAGCAATTTCAGACGATGTAACTTTTTGTAGAATCGATAGTTTAGATTAAAAGTAAATTATTTAAAAGCATGCATATAATCAGAATTAGATGTTTACCTAACATATTAATTTTATTTAAATGTCGTTGTTCTATTAGCATATTTAGAATAGACGAAACTGCAGTTCGACGCTTTCAAATGTTCTTAAATGTCTGAAAGAAATCTGCAGGTCGAACCTTGGTGCATTAATACTCAAAAATACAATTTTTCTTAGGTATGCTACATTCGTTCCATGCACCTGGAATACCCGTATGAAACATACTTATGCATCTATAGGCGCGAATGAAAGAATAAACTGTTTCTAATATTTTTTAAATATACATTCAGATAGAACTTTAATGTCCTATAAAATTCGTATGTTTTTCAGATTGTGCATTTTTATTTCCCATGTTTACGCAAAAAGACGGATTGTTTTCATATAACCGAATTATTTACCTGTCATTTACATAATTAAGTAATTCGACTGAGGGTGCTTGATGGAATTTCAATATCAAATTTAAATTGTTTGAATGCCGAAAGGCGAAACCTGGGTTGTTAGCGACAAAACTCATGGAAAAGTACAAAATTCAAACAATTCAAATCTGTCATTTACAATTAGTAAACATGGATGTCTGCACGTGGTCGGAAAATTTCACGGCAGATTTCATTGCAGTGTATATAGATCGCATCCATGCTTATGGAAGATTAAAGGCTTAGATTACAGGAATCGAAATCTTCGTGATCAGACAGACCTAGATTCAAATGATACAGTTTTGCAAAGCAAAATGGATCAGTGATGCCAATAAGGATTTTGTGGCAAAAAAGATACAAAGCCTTCGAGAATCATATAGAAAAGAATTAAAAAGACAAAGTGATAGCCAACGTAGTGGGCGAGGAACTGACGAGATATTCTTTTTCTTTCTTCACAGAGTAAGCTGAGGTCAACGCAAGATACCGCCAATTTAAAATTATTCAATCGGTTATCCATTTTTACGTTAGAGTTTTGACGTACAAGGTTTGACGTTTGACATTTAAAGTCAGAGCATAGACAGAATGAAAATTCTCGATCCTCTCGATAAAAGTCCGCTACTCGCAAGCGTTCCAAGCAACAGGCCAACACGCCGCCTTTCCCACACGATTAGACATTACACTGACATTTCTGCCCGCGCTCCATTTGTCCTTTCTATTTTCGTGGACGCCAACCATTTTGCGTCTTTTAGTAACAACACTTTTGGATGCCGGATAGCCCGAACGGTTTATTCGACAGTATTTACCACGTTCTTTTGGCGTCCACACCGAAATCCCAATGTAATGTGCCCTAATGAGAGAATTTATGTTACACTTAATGTAAGAAAATATATATTTATTTATTTAATTTTTCAAATTTAAACTGAGCTTTATTGACTGTGTTGACTATCCTTCTCCAGTCCTTTTATTATTTTATTGTAATTAATTATTTGCATGCAATTAAAAATTGTTTTTTAATGATGCCAAAGAAGTATAACTTCTGACGCGCGTACATAAGTACACGCACCCTTTTTTTCCTATTGCAAGCTTTTTTCATATACTAAAATATATTTTATAAATAGCAAAAAATGTTTTAGGGACGCCACATTTATAATATTATCAAAGTTAATTAAAAAAGTGAAAAGAACAAAAGTAAATGTGACGTACCATATAATAACCTTTTCTAAAACACAACTACACAACAGTTTTTTTTTTAATTTTCACCCCAAATGATAAGTATTTATTTGGGAAAAATGACAAAATTTGTGATATTGTGTACTGTACTTTGTACTTCTTTTCTTCCACAGATTCTTCATTTTCAGAAATAAAGTGTGTTCAGAATATTTTGCGAAATTGATTCACACCAAAAAATCTTAATTCCTGTGTCTGGATCAAATATATATTTGCCAAATATTTCAAAAAAATGAAAAAATATTCAAAACCTTGAAAGCCAGAAACCAAAATGTACGTTTTTATAAAATTAATTTGAAGTTTTACATACATATCCGTATTATTTACATATATATTGTATTATATTTTTTTTTTTAAATAGTAAAAAAAAATATTTTCAACTTTTGCAAAGTTGCGTATAAATTATTATTTTTTGCGCAATCTCAAAAGTTTGCCAACTACTGCCCTAGTGCATAGAACAATGTTATGTTTTGTCTACTCGCACTTGCTGATATTCAGATATGTCTGTCTCCCTCTGACGTATACGGTCATTGCGATAAAATACGGGGCCAGCCCTGACGACATGTGTTAACTCGATCTCTCGTGTAAAACGGCCCAACATAATGGAATTCTAACAATCACAGTACGTTCAAAAGATGTCTCTGCATATGATTTCATTAATTAATACGATATTTATTCATAAATAAAATCGTAGTGACGTTTGCGTGCCTGCACGCGGTGGCGCTGGTGGATAGACCGATTTCACGTGCAGGCACGCCGTGGCGTCTGAACGGTTAAATACTGCAGGGCTGTCGATATATGTCCCGAAATCTTTTTCTTTTTCTTCGAAATATATTTGTTAGCAAACTTAGACATTTCAATTATTCTGCGAAATATATTTGTTAGCGAACTTAGACTTTTCAATTATTCTAAAAATTATATTATTTATGCGCTCCCCCAGCGTACAATATTTTGCATGGGCGATAAATTAATTTCTTTCAATAATGATATTCTGTTTAAAGAGTACTAACCACATTAGACTTTTTATTTTAGTTTTAAAAAGAAAATACTTCCGCTGCTTCAAGCCTCTCATGAAAACATTTTCTTCTCAATATATTCTTGTCAAGTGTTGCTGCTTTCTTGTGGAGTTTTCTTGTGAGTGAATTGATGGACGCGTGTCACACCTATGCCATTTTAGCCTACACTATTTTTAATATCTGAAACAAAAAAAAACAAAAAGTATTATTAGTTTGCTGTCTATTTGCAAAAGACATGAGAACTAAAGTGTGCATGAGGATTTAACAGTTATTAATTTTATAAATGTTTTTTATACTGCTGCTTGATTTTAAAATATTGTTTTTCTGAAAGAACAATAACGCAATTGACGAATGTATGTATATTTCTTCATATATACAAGTTACTACTGAATCTTTTAAGACCTCAGGTCGTTTGTTTGTAGCTGGTTTTGTAAAAGTATTCATCGCTTCCTTTTTTTAAATCTGTCAACTTAATCTTCGCTAGTAGTTGTAACCAATTTCGTTGGCTATCATCTACAAATAAAGAAATTCGGCGTAACTCAAAAATTCATATATTGAATATATATATTTATATTGTATTTTTTTGAATTTAATCAGGTAAATTAACCTATTTCAGTACTTTTGACTTTTTTTACCGAGAAGCGATATGTTGTATGATAGTATAATATCATATTAAAAATGTATTTTAAGTCTAGTAACTGCTAGCTTTATCCTTTTCTCGTCAAATAGCCATTACAACTTGCACAAACAGATTAAATTCTTTCATAAAGACAATTAATAGTTTAAGAAAATGATATTATACATACTATGCCAGGTTCAAATTTAAGCACAAGAAAAATAATTTAAGATTTCGACTGAAGGTGCTTGGTGGAATTTCAATATTAAATTTGAATCGTTCAATCTATGTACATTCTCACAAATTTTGTCACTAACGACCCGGGTTTCGCCTTTCGGCATCTTCAGGCATTCAAGTGCACGGATGAACTTGAACTGACGCTTAGCAAATGAAAGTTTCGTGTTTATATAAGATATAAATGCATCACTGAGTCCAAAGCCATTGCTGGCGAAAAGGATGAGCCCATGGGAATGCCAACAGATTTGAGCAGTGAGCAGTTTCAAGAATTATATAATTTGTTTGTCGGCAAAGGTTTTATGATTACATGATTTTATGGTTATATAGGGTATAGAAATGGAGATGTGGGAAAGTTTGATATTTCGTTTAAAATCGGAAGATTTTGCAGCTGTGCTTTGTTGATTTCTAAAATTTCTTGGAAAAAGAGCTTATGACTGTCCGTATTTGGGTGTAACATTTTTATCCCTTGTTCCTGATTGAACACGTGTCCTTCCGAAATTAAGTGATTAGCAAAAGTAGACGTGTCTTTTTTCAATCTAAAGGCTGCCATATGTTCTAAAACTCGGATGTTCAGTGTTCTTTCTGTTTTGCCGATATAAAACTTTGTACAACAAGAGCATTGCAATCTATAAATCCCGGATTTATTTAAGTAATGTATTTTATCTTTATTATTAATTAATAATTTGCCTAAAGAGTTTTTACAGTAAAAAGCAGGTCTAACACTATCAGCTAGCTGTTTTTTAATTTTAAGACTTGTATTTCCTAAAAAAATGATTCTACGCCAATACCTAGTATGATCTATGTCCTTTGACACTATACCTTTAAATAACATTTTTTCTGCAAGTTTAGTTTGTTTTTTTGATAAAAGATTGTCTATAAGAGACATATCGTATCCATTGTTTATGGCGATTTGTTTGATGATTTTCAATTCGATATTAAAGTTTATTTCGTTTAAAGGAAAACTCACAAGTCTATGTATTTCTGAATGAAAAGCGGCTAGTTTATAATTTTTAACAAATTTATAACAAAAACAAATTTATAATTTATAAAAAAAAAAAACAAATTTATAACAAAATTTGTGAGAATGTACATAGTTTGAACGATTCAAATTTAAGTTTATTTTTTTATTGTTAAAAATCAAAATTACAGTACATGACATAACAGCTGACGCCAATTCGCCATGCACTTGAAAAATATAATAAGACAAAATATAAAATAAAAATACACAGTACATCAAATTCAACATAAAAAATCAAGAAATACAAAAGAAAAATTTATCAAACAGTTCACAAATACCATCACCAAAAATGTCCACTTCTCTAGGCAATGCGTTGATAAGTCGAACGGCCCTTGGAACTGGTGACTCATACCTCCTAAGCGAGGTATAAGTTTTTAGAAATAAAAGTTTTTGCTCATTGTTTCGCCCACGTAAGAATAAATTGGGAGCATGTAAATTAATAGTCATGAGAATTTCAGGATTATTAACTCGGCCCCGAAGAAGAAGAGAAAAATGCTTTAAGCTTGAAAACGATCTTCGAGCTTCAAGTGAGTGAAATGATAACATTCCTAAAAGAAATTTGGTGGGGTAGTATTTCTTTAAGGAATTATCAAAGGGGAAGAATTTAAATTTTTTGAAATAATAATATCTTAGAAATCTCTTATGGATTCTCTCCAATTTCAGCTTGTATGAACTTTCATATGGGCTCCAAATGATGGATCCATATTCAAGCTTACTTAAGACCAAACAAACATAAAGCGCCCAAAACACAGTTGGGTTTTCAAATGGTTTGCTTTGTCTAACAATAAACCCAAGAAGTTTGCTTGCACGCAGTGCAATAGAAGTTATATGTGAATGAAAGGTGAAAGAGGAGTCAAATCTTATACCAAGATCAACAACTTCAGACAAACGCTTTAAAGCATCATTAGATATCACATAGTTATATGTGATGGGTAATCTTGAGCGAGAGAAGGAAATACCAAAACATTTTGAAATGTTGAAGTCGAGTTTGTTTTTTATAGACCAATTTAAAATATTATTCATATTTTGTTGCAGAATAGTACAGTCAGACTCATTACTGATATGTAAAAACAGTTTTAAATCATCAGCAAAGAGCAGATATTTTATTCCACGTTCTATAATATCGTTAATAAAAATAAGAAATAAAATTGGGCCAAGATTAGATCTTTGAGGAACCCCGGAATATGTTGGAAAGACGTTTGATATGCACCCAGCGTAATCAACATATTGGCGTCATATTGGCAAAAAAACTAATCATCCTGTTTGAGCATCCTACAGCACTCAATTTATCCAAGAGAATATCATGGTCTACACGGTCAAATGCTTTAGAAATATCCGTATAAATAGTATCAACCTGACAGTTAGAATCCAAAGATTGCGAAATATAATCAGTATACACAATTAGATTGGTTGTAGTTGAACGTGCTGATCTAAAACCATGTTGAGAATCAGTTAATTGACAATCAACATGCATATAAATATACCTATGTATAATAGATTCAAAAAGTTTAGCCGGTGCTGATAAAATTGCTACTGGACGAAAATTTGTGATTTCAGAAAGAGAGCCTTTTTTGTGGACTGGTCTTATGCGAGTCAAGCTCCAGCATTTTGGAAAAGTGAAGGTACTTAAACTTAAATTGAAAAGATACAATAGAGGTGTACTTAAAATAGATATACAGCCTTTGAGCAACCATGGGGGAATACCATCAGGACCCACTGAAGCTTTTGGGTAAAGACGAGAGAAGACATACCGCATATCGGACACATTAAGATTATTGATATCAAGAGTAGGCCAAGAAGAATGTACTGACTCCGATTGGAAAGGGATGTATTTTGGTGGAGTTTTAGAGTAAACTGATTTAAAATACATAGCAAAACCCTCAGCAATACCCAGGTGACCATTCAATACACTACCATCGAGAGACATGGATGAAAGCTGAGCAGAAGAGTCACGTATTTGGCGGACATAGTTCCAGAAAGTTTTAGGTTCTGAATTTATGTTCATACCAATGTTGTTTATATAAATTTTGTAATCGCTTTTAATGAGTTCGTGAACTCTTCTGCGCAGCTCAGAAAAAATATTATAATCATTCAGACATTTATAGCATTTCCATTTTTTATGGCACTTATTTTTTTTGATAATACATTTAATTACATTTTTTTGAAAACCATTTCGGAAAGTCCCGTTTTGAGCCCGAGTTAACATTTTTATCAAAAAAAATTTGCAAGAAATCATTAATTTTATTATAAAATACACTGACAGCCTTGTCAATATCACTGATCAAGTACATATTGTCCCACTCAATGCCGTGCATTGTGTTGAACATGTGCAATAAGTCACCACGGCGAAAATTGTATAATAGGTTTGCATATTGGTACAAAATAATATCAATGTGATCTATGGCTCCAGGACGTTACGAAACCTCACTAATACATTTAAATTTTGTTACCATAAAGCTTGTAGCCACGCATTTACGAATGTGTAGTTAACTCAATGACTGCAAACGTCTCAGATGCTGAGATGCGAAACTTCAACTGACGATAATGTAGGAAATCTTTTGTATACAGGACTGATGGTTGTTTTATTGAAATATAGCCTGATTTGTCTTATTACTGAGACCTCTTTACGGATGTCAAAAAATAAGGTATTAACATTATAAACATCGATTTCTCAAACCCTTTCGATCTATCGTGTTTGCTTCTTTATTAAAATTGAATAATTCTGTGATTTTTTTACATTTGTATGCGCCGTGTATTATTTTAAATTAAACTAAAAAAACAAACTATTGTGCGAGTTTTTATGGCAGATAAACGTGTTTGAGAACTCGCGTTACGAAAGAAATTACTGTAATATTATATAATTATTGAGATAACTTGAAATTATTGAAGCATATTTTTGTGAATAAAAATTTTAGTAGAATTATAGGGTATTCAAAAATGTCATCCATGTGCATGTGAAATGATTTAATGAAAAATATTTAGGAAATCATATCTTTTTATGCAGTTTTCATTTACTTTTTTTTTCAAAATCTATTTCCACTCCCAATGAGAACAATTAAGAATCTTTATAGAGTTTATCTCGAAGGAAGTTTTCCTGCAAGAACTATTTGTATTACTAATATTATTGCAATTATAACTATTGTCTGAGGATGCCTCTGAAAGAGGCAAAAGACTTGTCACAGTTTGTAGCAAAATACATGGAATAATCTAAGTTACTTTATATTTGTAGCTCAGTTGCTCAACTTCACTTTTTCAAAGAGAGTAGGGATAGAAGACTTACTAAAATTTATCGTGTTGGATGTCTATGCAAGACTGGTCGCTGGTAGTAATCGCAACAACAACCGAGATGAAAACATATCTGGAATGATAAAACAATTCTTGAAACTCATGCCATTTTATAAAAAAATTCTTCTTGTGAATGGAGCAGATGATGTTGAATTATAATAATGAGCAAAGCTCTTGCATCTGCTTATGTAGCAGAGAATTTTTTAACAATCTGTTTGAAAGGCTAATAAGAAGTAATTACTCACTAGTATTGACCTGGTTGGCTGCCGAAGCAGGACTAGTCACTGGTTGTATTTTCAACATAGACCAAGATAACAGGGTTCCTGAAATGATAAAACAATTCTTAGAAGGCATGCCATTTCAGCAAAAAATCTACGCGAAATTATAACAATAAGACACAAACTGTGAATCTTTATGAAATACTATTAACCACCACTCACTACAGTGATCGACTGACTATTGTCATTGTTGTCGGCAAAAATATAACTCACATAAGTAATGTAAAAAGTAAGTAAAGACAATTATTGTTGCGGAAGGAGCAATCGGGGTTCACATCAGAGATACTGGCATTCTTGCTGAAGCAAAAATTAATTTCATATCATATTAACAAAGTTATACAAATAGTGTTAATAAAATATTAAGGTAAATATGCTTGACAACATGCTACTATTTTTCTACCTGAATATTATAAAAAAACCCTCAAAAAACCAATGCAATTATCTGGGAAACTTAATTGCAGATACAACAATATCAAAAATCCACCTTTCTTTGGAATCAACTAAACTGATAAATTATATGAATTACAAAATTTATCACCAATTTTAAATATTTTTTATGGTTTGTTCTAAGAAATTCCATTGGACATGTTATGTTAACGTTTTCATAACGACATTTAATTCTAATTTCGCGTAAATAATCATTTTCCTTGATTCCCACGGATGATAATTCGACATTTACCTATTGGTAACTAAATTTCCCACATAGCTGTATTGTTATTAGCAGCATTTAGTTCCTTTTCATGTGAAAAAAAGACTAACCCCAAATTTTGTATAGGTACTGAACACAGATTAATACCTTTAAGATTTCCCTGGATTCAATATAATTGTGTTAATTGTGGACTTTTTGTAAATATAAGTTATTTGGGATAGATATAATAGGATAGTCAGATACTGCCAAATCATTCAAAATTTTCTACCCGAAATTCGTCTTCAAAATGCTTGGTGCCAATTCGTCGACTCTGGTAGATGAAATTTGCATTAAGCATTTCCATGCTCGACCCACTGGCACGCCCCTATTCGTTCACTGAACTAGTGGCTCCGGAAATCGATGTAATATTCCTTCAGCTGAAAATTATTCACATCATGCCATCATGATGTATTACGAACGTGCATATTGTAATAATATAAGTCATAACTTACTATTATTACATTTACCACCACAACATTCTACAGAGCACATGTTCTAACTCATGCAAGTCTTTTAAGCTTTTAACAGCCAAAACACGTTTAGACCAACGGCAAGTTTGGAATTGTTTGACCATAAACGAATATACTTTGACTATCGGATCGTTAAGTAAAGTAAAATGGTAGAGCAACGTCAAACAAATATAGGACTCCATTTAGTTCTGTCTAAAGTATACTAGTTCGTGGTGTTATCAAATAATGCATCTGTCGAACGGGTATTAATATTATATCGAATGTATGACATCATGGCACAATAGATCTGTATAAAACTACGAGGGTGACAGAACTTCGATTACCATCATAAAAACGCTAAGGTACGGGGAGGACTAATGCTATCTCTGATACACAGGCTATCATTTAGAATAGAACATACCAACATTATATTATTGTAAATTTTAGTTAACAGCCCTCACCTTTAGACCGCATTTCCGACGTAATTTTAGCCAGAGATTTTAGCGCCGTCAATAAATATCAAAACAATTTAACACTATGCAAGATGACTAGTATTAATTCCATGGCGCAGTGGCTTCCATCTTCCGACTTCCATGCCGGACTTCACCGACTTCACGTATTCGAATCCTAGTACCGGCACTATTTTTCGTTCGTTTTCTGTTCCAAGACGTACATTTTTGTGATGTCAATAAATTTCTCTCCGCCATTTCAATCCTAAAATAGTTGAAAGTCAATTTTACAATGAAGTAAAAGACGGACTCATCTTCATTTTGAATGCCGGTTCTGTTTTGAGCGGTTGTCAATATGTACCTAGTAGGTATACCTACCTCCACGTTTGTGGCGTTTGTTTGCGGACCAGAGATAATTGCGGACAAAACGTCAACTATTGTAGAGTCAAATTTGTAGCGTCTCTGGTTGTAGCCGTTTACCATGTTTGTCCACTAGACCAGTGCTCCGCAGCCGGTGTGCCCGCGAATCTTTAAAAAAAACAAATAGTTTGGTCGATATTACAAAATATTTCTGAAGACACTAATAGAGAAGCAGAAATAATTATTTTTTGGTTGAAAGAATATGTTATATGTACAGTCTGCGCAAGAATGTTGCGCACCTTGCGAAAATTCATTTTTGTATTTTAAAATGTCATTTAACAGTACAGATGAATTATTTCTTTATAAATATTATTAAAAAATTGTCTAAGCATGTACCCACATCTTAGATATAAGTGTTTTTACCGTTTTCAACATTTGGAACAGCTAAAAGTGAGCTTATGATAACCAAGGTAGTAGAATTAACAATTCTCTAAAAATTTCATTCCTTTTTCAAAAACCCCGCCTCCAAAAACAAAAATTTTGTGTCAGTTGCAGAGCACAACTATGCAAAAAACCATAGTGAAAGAGATACATCTTGCATTGGTTCTGTATACATATCAATTTATATTTTATTATAATTTTCAAATTTTTCTTTTCATTTTCAAAAATGTGACACCCAGTGTAGTCCGCCCCCACCGCACCCCTTTGCTACGCCACTAAAGCCGGGCCTTCGCTTAGGAGAATGTTTTGCAAAATATCACACCAATTTTTTTTGAAAAACATATCTTACTTCCACTTTATATTAAATTAATGTGTTTTTTGTTCATTGAAATGGAATTTGAAAACATTAGTTTTTTATATTTTTTTCTCCCATTAAGTAAACTGTATTCTGTTTTTTTACTGAAAAAATGCTTCAGTGGTATGAGCCGCTGAAAAATTTTCGAGTACAATATTAAATTATTTGGTATGTATTGAAAATTCCACTCACTCTTTCAATCTTAAAATCGGAAATGAATTGCCATACGTTAAAATAAAATAAATCTATTTATTGTTTTATTAATGAACACACTGATTACATTTTGACGTCTAACGTCACTCGAGTACTTACATTAGTCTATGACCAGAGATAATATCTATGACTTACATGTTCCAATTTCGAAACATTTGTTACATGAGAATGATGAAAATGCCCCAATTCGATAAGAATGATCTTTCTATGAAGGAATAACGACATAATTTTAAAAGACACATGTATGAACTTAAGTGTGCCATATTAAATATGAACGAATATCATGTATAAAAATTGTCAGTTTGACATGGGTGTACGTCACCAAACGGGTTTTATTGTATTTTAATACTGAAATGATTACAACGGCGAATAACAAATAGATATGCTTGATTCACTATTAGCAGTGTTAGTATTATTTCTACAGTATGTTGGAGGCTTGGATAATGGGCTCGCTAAAACGCCTCCAATGGGCTGGATGTCCTGGGGACGTTATAGATGCAATACTGATTGCGAAAGATATCCTACCGAATGTATAAGGTGAGTAAATAGAATTTCTATGATTAAAATAATATTGTAATTTACAACAGGTGTTAGCTGTCAGTTAACATACTTAGCACTCTTGAGGAATTATTCCCAACTATTCTAATAGATTCGAGTGCAGGTGACACATAAAAAGCCATTATTGATTTACTTCCCAATTTAGTGCATATGGTCTCCTAATGGAGGTACCTCAACAGAGAATTTTCCTTGTTACCCGGGTTTCGCCTTTCGGCATCTCAGGCGTTCAAGTGCACGGATGAACTTGAACTGACACTTAGCAAATGAAAGCTTCGTGTTTATATAAGAAACTAATGTATGATTGAGTTTAAAGCCATTGCTGGCGAAAAGGATAAGCTCATGGGAATGCCTACAGATTTGAGTAGTAAGTAGTTTCAAGAATTATATTTATTTGTTTGTCGGCAAAGGTTTTATGATTATATTTATATAGGGTATAGAAGTGGAGATCCCGGTAGGTTTAATATTTCATTTAAAATCGGAAGATTATGCAATTGTGCTGTATTTATTTCCAAAATTTCCTGGAAAAAGAGCTTATAAATATAATCATAAAACCTTTGCCGACAAACAAATAAATATAATTCTTGAAACTGTTTACTATTCAAATCTGTGGGCATTCCCATGAACTTATCCTTTTCGCCAGCAATGGCTTTAAACTCAATGATACATTTGTTTCTTATATAAACACGAAGCTTTCATTTGCTAAGCGTCAGTTCAAGTTCATCCTTGCACTTGAACGCCTGAAGATGCCGAAAGGCGAAACCCGGGTCATTAGTGACAAAATCTGTGAGAATGTACATAGTTTGAACGATTCAAATTTAGCATATTTTTAATCGATTTATTAATTTCTGTTCGAAGGCATGGTTGTCTGCAATATCTAAATATTTCTTCCCACCCTTCCCAATCCTTAAACAACGCGGTATTACGAGCACCAAGGTTGTGGAAAGACATGGCTTACATGACAATCTTTCTAAAGAATTAATATTTATTGTCATAGTAGGTAACTGTTCCAAAGGTTTGTTCCACTTCTGATTTTGTCAGTAATGAAAATCACTTGACTAGCCACCAGGCATTCAAGCTTATATCAAGTACTTATTTTGTTTGCCAGTGAAGACCTGTTCCGGAGAGTAGCGGAAGAATTCATATCAGGTGGATATGCAGATGCAGGCTACGAATATGTGATTATAGATGATTGCTGGATGGAGAAGACTAGAGACTATATCGGAAGACTAGTTCCAGACCAGCAAAGATTTCCTAGCGGGATGAAGGACCTTTCTAAATATGTAAGACATCAGCTTCCATCCATATACGATGAAAGCGATATGTTTATAAAAACAAAACACAATTTTATGTAATAATTAAGACTGGTTCACTGGACACCTATTTTAAATTTATAAGTGGTAAGAAGATATACAAAATATTTAGTGTACCGTTTATGGAAAATAATTAAAGAATATCAAACAAATTTTCATGATAAGTGACTCAAAATACAAATAAATACCATCAATCAAAAGCAAATTGAGTATGAAAAATATCTAAAAGGCAATGAACAATTCTTAAATATTCATAAACAAACTTGGCAAATGTGAATTTTTGCAACATAAAATTAATAGCTACTTAAAATGTATTTTAAAAAACTACTAAACATATTATCAATTACATAAAATTAAATCTCCATAGCACACATTCATCACAATAGGAATGAAGATTGTATTGGTCTCTAACAGCCAATAGGTTATCTGAAATGTTTTTTTAAATACATACCAATATTATTTTTTTAAATTAAATATTTTTTTTGATATTAGATAAATGTTTGCTGATAATATTATGTATAGCTTAATTAAACCGTGATAGTAATACTATTACATTGGTGTTGTTAGTTTTGAATTATTGATTTTATTCTCAAGCGGAACCAGTTCTGATTACTACATAAAATTGTAGGATTCTTCTTCTTCTTCTTTGGCCATGTTCGCTCCCTATGTGGAGCATATGGCCGCCAAGCGGCACCTCCATGTTTCCCTGTCTCCCGCCAATAGCTTTGCTTCCTCCCATGACATGCCAGCATCCCTCAGTTCCGCCGAGTACATCCTATGGATAGTACCCGACGGACGTCCAGGACGCCGGAATCCCACCGGTCGAAAGAAGAGGCAGGCAGGATTGAGACTTTCCGGAGGCATCCGCAGCACGTGACCCAGCCAGTTCCAACGTCGGCGTACATATCCCCGAAGACGGTAGTACAAAAAACGAGCTCGCCATTCGTTTAGGAATGGCTGGAGCCACATTCAACTCAATGCGGACTGTCTGGGACACAGCTGTACTCGATTAAAACCAAATGCCACGATTGTAGGATTACTAAAAGAAATATTTAATTTTTATAAATCCATTTATTCAGTCGCTATTGTAAATTATATTCATATTTCACTATTGCTTTCAGATTCATTCGCTAGGATTGAAATTTGGCATTTATGAAAATTATGGGAGTTTAACTTGTGAAAAATATCCAGGATCAAAGAACCACGTAGAAGCTGATGTGCAACTATTCGCCGAATGGGAGGCAGATTATTTAAAGCTCGATGGGTGCTTCACAGACTCGTATGAACTCGATTACGGTAATATTATTGCCATCAGTATCTAGTTCATAGGTTCCCAACCTTTTTCGGGTGGCAACCCCTTTTTATAAAAGCCATGTGACTAGGCGACCCCCCGAGGAATTTGAAATCCTCGATTTGCTATACTTTTTCCACGGATTGTCTCCAAAACTCCCTTTTTTAGCTCACCGGGGAATTTGAAATCCTCGATTTGCTGTACTTTTTCGTTATTTTGTTGTTCAAATCCAAAATCGAAAAAAGTTGGCGACCCCCAGGTTGGGAACCCGTGATCTAGTTGATAGGTAAATTAAGTAATAACATATAATATTTTAAAGTGTTTTTGTTTCTATAGGTTTCCCCGAATTCAGTCGACAACTTAACAAAACCGGAAGACCGATCATGTTTTCTTGCAGTTGGCCATACTATCAGGAACACATTTTCAGAAGGATGGTTAGTCATAGTTTATAACATAACATATTATGAACGTTAAATATTATTATTAAACATGATTAAAATGAGAATATTGTATTGGTTCCTCGCAATTTTGGCTCGGTACAGAGCTGTGATGGACTTTTCTTCTTCAATTTTAAATTCCAGAGCTGTGGAGTCATGAAAAAAAGGCTACTCTTACAAAATTTTCACTAAAATTCATAACGGGACTGTGTTATGCAATAATTAATTGAGTGATGATTGTGGCTTTATCCTTTTTTTGTTAAAACATCCTAAGTATTTAATTAAAATATAACTTTACGCTTCTTTTATTACTCTGACTCCATCCAAAACACCTCACGCTTCTGGCCTGATCTTTTAGCATGTACCATCAAGCATAAAAACTCACACACATAATACAGAAACAATAACAGAAGTTTTTTTCTATGTAAATAAGAGTCTTAATAAAAACACAATAATCCTTTGTACTTCATTCCACTTTATTTAATATGTCAGTACCGGTTTCGCTCATTGCGAGCATTGTCAACTGATCAGTTGACAATGCTCGCAATGAGCGAAACCGGTCCTGACATATTAAATAAAGTAGAATGAAGTACAAAGGATTATTGTGTTTTTATTAATATAATGCCTTTCCACCAAGTATTGACAGTGAACACCCTAAAAGTGAATAAGAGTCTTGTTTTAATTTCACAGCCAAATTACGAAGCAATTATAAAACACTGCAACCTGTGGAGGAACTACCACGATATTTCCAGCTCTTGGGGGAGCATCGAAATGATCGTGAATCATTATGGCTTACATCACGAAAGAATGGCTTCGTATGCTGGACCTGGCCATTGGAATGATCCAGATATGGTAATAATCGTACAATTCCATTTTAGAGAGCAAAAATATCAAAAGTATTTTAGTTCTACAGTTTTTAATATTTTTATGCGTTAATAGCTATTTCGGCTTTCGCCGTCGTCAGAACTACGAGAAAATAGTTCTGAAGATGGCGAAAGCCGAAATAGCTATCAACGAAAAAAAAATATTAAAAACTGTAGAACTAAAATACTTTGATATTTTTACTCTCTGATAATGGAGTTCTGTCAAGTAAATGCCAAATCAATTAATTCCATTTCAGCTTGATTGCCTTCTTGAAATCCACGTCAGTAGAGACCACATACCCACAATTAACATATGCAGCAAATGTCTAGACCCAATTGGAAGTAGTGGCCTAAAATTATTGAAAAGTTATAATGAACTAGTCAGATATCACTTTAACAATGCCATCATGAGTGCTATTTTTGCCAGTTTGACCTGTAACCAAACAAAAAATACATTTTTGTGGGTGGTAAATAAAATAAATAACTCAAAATGTTAACCGAAAGACATATCTCACATTTATAATTACTTTTGCATCCATTGCGTTCCATATTTACTATAGTTGGAGAAAGACGTATTGATGGGTCTTTCGTGTATTGCTATCACATACCTTTGTTGATTTTAGTTAATGATTGGCAATCCTGGCCTAAATGTTGGGCAATGCAGAATACAAATGGCGGTGTGGACCATACTTGCTGCGCCCCTGATCATGTCAAATGATCTTGCAAACATTCCGAAGCCTATGAAAGAAATTTTGCTCAATCGAGATGTTATTGCTGTGGATCAAGACCCATTAGGTCTGCAGGGAGGGATGTTCAAGGTACAAAAAATTTTGTTGATTAGATTACAAAATATTTATTTTTTACAAATTAACATAACTCTCAATATGAACTCCTAATGAAGGCGTCACAATACAAGTCAGTGAGAACTGCTTGTTACTCAGTTTCCCAACCTTTCTTTTCACAGATATACTAAAATATGGGGTAAAAGTAAATAATTATTTGGATATCTTCAATATGAAAGGAACTTTTCTGGAACGAAATTCCTCTCCTCCGGAGCTGGTTGTACCAAATAAAAGTTATAATCGAAAGAGCACCATGTCGTAACAATATATGAAAATAATTTATATAAGGCAAATATTGATTGTCTTACAACCAGTTCTTTTCTAATGTCAAACCTTCTTTCCCCATGAATCTTTGCAAGGGGAGGTTGAATGACTCTGTTCCGTTTTAATATAAATAGTTCATCACAATAATTAAATTGTCACATTACTTTCCTCTCTATTATAAATTTAATATTATTGATTTTAGGACGGGTTTGGCGAGATTAAAATATGGATAAGGCAGTTGATACCCGTCATAAACGACCAATATTCATTTGCAATTGCTTTTGTGAATATGAATGGTGATGCAAAACACAGCGTCACCCTGCACATAAATGAACTGGGATTAGACAATCCAGATGGCTACAATATAATGGTAAAGAAATAAACCAGATGTTGATTGAGTTAAATGTTATTTTTTTTATGAAAAAACTTTCCACTTAAACCCTGTGATTTTTGAATAAGTAATGGAACAGCATGAGATGGTCAAAGCTTGGCAAACTGCTGCCCGAACCGTGTCAAAAACTTTCTTCAATTCAGAAGATGAGGAAATCTATATGGATGTTATCAAAGATTATACACGTGCACATAATTTATGAAATTATTCAATTAACCCAGAAAATAGACGCATTCAATAAATGTATT
Source organism: Himalopsyche tibetana (assembly GCA_030503985.1). Lineage (NCBI taxonomy): Eukaryota > Metazoa > Arthropoda > Insecta > Trichoptera > Rhyacophilidae > Himalopsyche > Himalopsyche tibetana. Next base: position 950,846 of record JAPJYX010000015.1, read on the forward strand.
TAACAAGATTCAGAGCAGTCATCAAATTTTGGTCCGATTGTATGTTATTTCTTTTTAAAATAACAGACAGATCTCGGATGGAATGCATTTATTTAGTAGATATAATACATATGTAGGTCTCTGTGTTTTTTTTATTGCCGTAACATGCTATTTAACTCTCGCGGCTCGGAGACTAGAAAAATACTTCTCTGCTGATGGGGTCGTTTAGAGACCCCAGTGGTTTCCTCAGTATTGGCCTTATTCTTATGAATTTCAAAAAAAAAAATAGTCCAAGGGCTTTAAAATATCTCTCTGCATCATTCGTCATACATTTTTTTATAAAAATCCGTGGTTTTTAAATAAATAATCATATTTTAAGCTGCGCGTAAAAAAGACGTCATCCCAGCACACATATGAAATTGCAACTGCCCAGCTATCTTACGAACGATCGCTTATCGCCTTATCGCGTATTTATATAAACTACGAAAGGTCCAAAAAACTATGATATAAGAATACCTTAATTATAAACATTGTATCACCCATATTAAAATAGATATTTAAGAAAATGTGGGTATTGGGGTCGCATTTCTTGAGCTTAGAACCGGAAAAATTAATGAAAAATTTCAAATGTAATAATATAGACTTCCGACCAGTGATAATATTAATATTAATATTAATTAATCTTGTCTATAATTTTTTCAGGATTTATTTGCGTCTGAAGAAATTAAAAATATAACATCAAACGATGTACTGACTGTGACAGTTGAACCTATGGGTAAGTTTTCTTGATTTTGATGGAATTTCTTGTCTTAATGATAAATTTTAACATTCTATGTGCTTAATGAATCGTACACGATAGAATCCGTAAGAATATTAAAATAACGAATCTAATAAAAAAAATCAAAATACTAATCAAATAGAGGAGCAACCATTACTATTAAGGCCAATTTAATGTCAAAAGTAACTGATGCAATATAAAATTAGTAACTGATTAAGTAACTGATGCAGTTTAAGGCTATTTCATACACCAATCACATTGAATTTATTTATAATGATCATAAAAGCTTTCAATAACTTTTCATTTTAGTATGATGTATGCCATCAACTTATTCTTCTTTGACCATATTCCCTTCTTATGTGAAGCATAAATGCTATCACGAGACACCTCCACGTTTCCCTGTCTCCCGCCAATCACTTTGTTTCCTCCCATGGCATGTCAGCATCCCTCAGTTTGCCGAGTACATCCTATGGATAGTACGCGATGGTCGTCCAGGATGCTGGGAATCCAGTAAGGATTTCCAGAAGCATCCACACTGCATGATCCACCCAGTTCCGTCTTTCCATAACCACCGATAGGATACTGTCTTGTACTTTCCCTAATCTCAAAGTTCCTCAGAAAATCAAACCACCTCACCCCCATTATCTGATGCAAGCATCTGTTCTCGAAGCTCAGTATACGGTTTGCTGAGTCATGTCATCAACAGCTGTTAGAATTTTATTATGCTTTTTAGATCAGCAGTTGCAAAACTTTCAATACAATATTGAAACATATAAAATTATGATCATAAACATTACATTTTCATTTGGTATCGAATGGGATTTACACTTTAATTATTACAAATTAACTTGCGGGACATTTCGCACTGCCTTTTTGTAATTAGTTTATGGATTCTCATTATCTGCTCCTATTACGTTACCGCAATAATTTTCCAGCTTAATGAAATATTTTCTTGGATTACCAGTTGGCAACCGGTTTAGATGTTGAATAAAATATTTATTACACTAATATGACAATTATTTTTAGATGTGATATTCTACAAGTTCCGTGTTTTGTTAACTAATTCCATAATAATTGATGGCTCCTGATGCTTTACGATGGCCTTGCTTCAAACCAGTGATATTTAAAAAAATGTATTTTTTTATATGTAAGATGTAATTTGTTTGTGAAATATTTTGTTGGTCGATTTGTACCTGAAACCTGATGTGTATTTTCAATGATGCATTTATAATTTTAAAATAAAAAGTGACATTGCTTAATATTAAAAATGATTCCTTTTCAATATTTCATCATCATTTTCCCCAGCTTTAGTAATTTAGTTTCTTTTTGATTTCACTAAATTTTGAAACTGATTATTTCACTTAACTGGATGACTGCCACAGACGATATATCTTGTAAAATTTTCCATGCTCAACACGCCAGAGACGAGTTATCTCGTCAATACTAAATTAAATTGATAATTGCAAATTATAGCCGGCGTGCCAAATACAGACGTTCTTTTTTCTACAGCAGCCAAAATATTAAATAAGCATGATATGTTTTATATGTTATAATAACAAGGCGACAGTGTATATCTTTTTAAACCATGTCCACTCCCAATGTGGCGCATATGGCATGGATGTATGTGATGTATTGAATTCCCCCCCTCCGACCCATCCTATCCTCTGAACGGGGCGTATCGAGAGGGATTAGTGTATAATTACAATTACTAAATATGATCAACAATGAAATGAAGAATGAGTCAGTGATTGATGAAAAACTATTCAAATGATTAATGACTTATCAATAAATCTTAACAACCACTGGTTTCAACATTATTTGCCTAGAATAACACTGGTAATGTTTTTCAAAAAGAAAAAACAGTTTTTACATATATTTATTTTTGTTTATCTGTCGCTCATTCTACTTACTATTCATTAGATATTCATAGCTGTTCAAAATTTATTTTAGGCAGCCTTGCCTGAAGGGTTAAGAAATAAATGGGTCAATAATAGCATTAAAAAATATAAAATGCACTTTAATATCAAATTTTGTATTTCAAATATAAGGAAACCATAAGTAATTATTTACAAAAGAAAAATAAATCGAGGAAAGGTAAATTTATACAATAAAGATTTGTAAGAAAATATCAACACCTAACTGTAATTATTACATTAATCAACAAATAAATAGTGAACAACAATAAATATACTTATTTATAAGAAAACTAAATAGCAATAAAAACAGTACTTGTTTTAAGTATCGAAAAATGTACACCCATCAGAAATTGTCGAATATCACCATTCAAGTAAAAGTAAGATGAAAAGATGATTTAAATATATTCACAACTTAAAAAATAAATGGCATATGAGCCCTTTGACATTATAAATTTAAACCATTTACAATCATACATCTTGATTGCGATTATAAAGGTGTCATTTTTTTAAAGGAATATTAACTCTAGAACAGAATAGTGTGGAAAAGTAAAGACTATTCCATTTTATGTTTTAAGGCATCTTAATTGATGGAAAAAAAATAACTGAAATTAAAATCAGCTTTGCTTAACAACACTGATTGGTTTGATATTCAATTTATCCGATATTTCATTACAGGCTTTTATTTGATTAATATGGTATATGATAACTCCGTCCTCGTCAGCTTTCTTTGTATTGGCGACTTCTATGTCACCGGGAGCTAAAACAGGCATGTTGGAATCCACCTAGAAGCATTAAGAATCTTATCACATACGGGCAAAGTTACCATAAACAATTTTTGAATGAAAGGAATGGTATAATGAGATAGAAAAGAAATCTTATAATATTTCCTTCTCATAGGCTAAGATTTGTATTATCTGTTAAAAAATGAAACTGCAATATTAAAGTGTTTTACTTAAAGATTTAGATTATCTATAAAGATGTCATATTTAAATAGGAATTGGCACAAAATCACTTGTTGCATTCACTCTGGCAATAAATGTCAGTTTTGCAAATGTCTAATGCAGAGAAAATTTCTCAGTTACGTTATTCAAATGACTTTATATAAACATTAGGGCTTGTACAAAAACCGGTTTTCGATTTTCAATATTGTTTTACAATGGGTTTTATCCGGTTTTCGAAGTTTTACAAAAAATGGATAATTCAATTAAAATAGTGAGAAAAAGTTAAATTTTTTTATTTTGTTTATATACATAATAATACGCCATCAAATAAAATATTCAAATTTTCTGTCCTTTTGTTTATACTCTTTTAAGGAAAATTCGGCACAACCGTTTACGAAGTTGAAAAACCGGTTTTCGAATGTCACAAATTTAGCCAAAAAACCGATTTTTGAAAACCGACAAGCCCTAATAAAAATATTATATGAAACTTTTGAGGGATATGAACAGTTTGGAATTGTAAACAGTGCTATTTCTAAATATGTTACTTACTGATTCAAGACCTCTGAGATTCTGTAGTAGATCACTCATCCTTGTTTCAAATCCTGGAGCAAAATTATTTGGATCCACGGCTATGAAACACTGGCCAAGGTCTGCCTCTCCGCCATCACCTGAATGTGACCATTTTCTAATGTGTGGGCCGTAAAGAGATCCTAAGAATTTAATCACATATCTTTATTAATCAGTTTTAAAATTGCCAAGAAAGTCTACTGAGCAAGTTCAGACATAATCTACTCCAAAAACATACATGGCAGTATTCATTTGCACCATGGAGAATATACAAACATCTGAAGCAAGATTTTTTGGCTATGCTAATGCTCTTATCTATCACGGTACTGTTATATAAATTGAACTGCTACACATGATTACCTGCTGAAATCCCACACATGATCTCCACCATGGCGCCTAAGCCATATCCTTTGTACCCAGAGGTAGTTTCCGCTCCTCCCAATGGCATCAAGCAAGCAGTTTTAAAGGCCAGATCGGCATCGGTTGTAACACTTCCATCAGGACCCTGAGGAACAAATTTAAAAGATATTATTCAAGTATCACAAAATGCTGATTACTAAAATAAAATAAAATTATAAATTTTGTACCTGTGCCCATCCCTCTGGTATTGGCTCTTCTTTGCGAGCTTGCACTTCTATCTGGAATTAAAATCAAAACTATAGTTTATTTATATTACTTAATTTAAGTATAATATCAATATGTTATCAGATCTTTTATTCGTAGATGGCCTCTATTTACAATTTTGGCGGCGAAGTCGTTTAATAACATCATCATGTGATGGAGGTTAACACTCGACAATAAATTAATACTAACCTTGCCAACAGCTACAGATGTCGTTGCCATGTCGAGCAAAAATCGGTCACCATTTTCAGCCGGAGCGCCAAAAGATATTGGGTTTGTTCCTAGAGCAGCCTGTAATATATTACCAACAGAGTTTTGTTCAAAAAAAAAATATGGAATTCAAAGCTGCTTTACATAATGGAATAATGATCAAGAAACCCTGTTGCACTATTGTGCTTAAAAAAAGTAACGAAGAAAGAAAAATAGTATTGTGACTTGGTTAACCACATACTGCGCTATAAACATGGTGTGGTAGTTGGGTTTATTCTTATCTGCATTGAATTTTAAAATGAATTGGGGGGTATCCCCTTTCTAATGCCTAGGTTGAGCTCAAGCCAGCATGGCCTATCGATCCTATGCTAGGATTGATAGAAGTAACGATCTCACGATTGTGCTCAAAAGAAGAAAAGAAGAAACTTTAAAACCAATTTTCCCAATATATTAGAGGTTCTTATGTGTGCCCAGTAAAATATTACAATATTAGTGCGAAACATTAACTCACTTAGTATTACTTGTTTAAAGAATCCTATACAAACGGTTAGCGCTAAGGTTCTAAAAAAATATACTATTTCACAGTGTAAAAGTTTAGTATAGCTCGCATTTAAACGGTCAGAATTATAATTCAGTATGGGTCAGAATTTTTAATACATTGGTCAGAATTTATATTTCATTGGTCAGAATTTATATTAAATGGTCATAATGTATTGGTCAGAATTACAGAGGGCAGAATAAATAATTTATGGTCAGAATTTATATAAAGTGGTCAGAATTTATATTAAGTGGTCAGAATTTATATTAAATGGTCAGAATCTAAATGACATTGGTCATATTTATTTTGACAAGTGGTCTGAATTTTTTTGATGATAATGATGTCATCGTATTGCTATTGGTGCAAAACTGCAAAGTGGAGTTGTCTACGGCACATCGTCCAATGGGCGAGCGATGCTACTAGCGCCACGGATATTGAATAAATCACTAGTATTGCGAAGGATGAATTAACAGTTCTCATCAGAGACAATATTATACTACTTCCCATCTTTTGTCAACAGTTAACGGATCTTCTTTACAACGGGGAAAAGGATTATTATCGCTGTAATACTGTAAAAAGAAGAGGGCTGCTATGTAATACTGGACAATATATTTTATACTGCATTCATAAATCTGATGTTATTGTATTTAGAAAAAGAAGAACATTCACATGAAACATTAGCAAATGACACGATGACATTAAAAATAAGATACAGGCAATTTTTAATTTAAAAGTTAAACCTAAGAGGATGATGGAAATTTCGCCGCGGAATCGGTTCAGATATATTTTTTAAAAATTTCGAATTCCTGCTATGAATTTCGGGAATAGATGCAATGTGCTAAAATATGCAGTACTTGCTTGAAATTAAAAAAAATATAATAAAATATTTTTTTTTAATTTCAAATAATTACTGCATATTCGACATTTTTTTAAAATATTATCTGGACCAATTTCGCCACGAAATCAGTCCAGATATTATTTTAAAAAATTGTCGAATAAGTTTTGCATATTTGGGCACATTGTATTTATTCCCGAAATAAACAGCAGGAATTCGAAATTAAAAAAAATTAATGTCGAGTGTTAAAAAATCGACGCAATCAAAATGTTTATGAAAATCTGACCGTAAAATAGATTTTATTCTGAGCGTTTAATAATTTTATTCTGACCGTATAATAATTTTATTCTGACCGTTAGTATTTTTATGCTGACCGTTAACATTTTTATTCTGACCAAAAATTGAATTTTATTATGACCAAAAGATGATTTAAATTCTGACCAGAAATTGATTTAAATTTTGACCATTTATTTTGTTGCCGTTTAGTTTTATGAATGGTGTGTCGTGGTTATATTTACATTCAGCATGGATGCTGTGAAAGGTAATGTTTGTAAAAACCTGTAATATATCATGGGCATTATGGCAATAAAAAATTAAGCTTACTGTTTTACTGCGAGTTGGTGCCATCAGAGGAGACGTATTTGTAAATGACATGCCAATCATTCCCTGAGCTAATGCTCTTATGCTGTACCATCCTGCTATTCCATAATGGTTTGAATCTATGGATGATTAACATACATAACTGTATAAAAATACATAGTATTGTAAAAAAAAACATCAGCAGTCAACTCTCTTGTACCTCTCTAGACTTTTCTGGTACACATGCACACCATTTCAAAAATGAAAATCATTGACAAAAATCTTAATGGTCATACTGATACGTAGAGATATTTAACTTAAAATTATTAGAATTTTGCTTACGCTTCGCTACAACCCATCCAACGCCGACTTGCTTAGCCTTTTCAATTGCAAGGTCCATACAAAAGTTACCGACTGTTGCACCAAGAGCCCCGCTGCCGTCCACCCAAGCCGTAGCACCAGACTGCTTCAGCACCACTGGAGTGGCTTTGGGGTTGCATGTGCCAGATTGAATGTCATTGACGTACATACCTTAAAAAGTATCAATGGTTAAAAACAAATTATAAGTATTTTATAAACTTTTTGTCTTTTAATACGTATTATGTAGTGTGTTTTATTTTAATTATATTTGCCAAGTGCATGGCGAATCGGTATCAACTCTAATGCCATAAACTGTCCTTTTCATTTGAAGCAATAAACAATTTGGTCCAGAAAGAATTACTAATCTTTTTGCGGCTATATTATAGATGTTTTTGGCAAATCTTCAAATTTGGCAAAATACTTCATACTACAATATGTAAAGAACAGAAATAGGACTTGTGATTTATGGAATGTACGTCTATAGGTGTATAAATATTATGTTTGAAATAATGCAATCTTCCCAGTATATCCTGAAACGATTCATTGTTTGGACCAAGAAGTTATAAAATATCGGGTATTTACCTAATCTATTCATTCCATGACTAAAGTGTCCCTGTCGATCAGCCTCCAACAATACAGCAGTCTGTTCCTGTGAGGGTCCTCGTGGAGCGCCAGCAACCAAAAGGCATTCTTCCATAAAACGTCGAGCCTCATCTTGGGACACAGTAGCTTCGTCTGTGGATTAGTAAAGAACATAAATACCAAAGTAATTACGATGAGGTATGGTTTAACTTATTAAAGTTATTTCTACTCCTCAAACCTTTGAGAGGTTAATTATACTAACTTTTTTTACCAATTCAACTGTTTAGTTCAACTGTTTAGTTCAACTTACAGATATTAGTGGTTGTTTTGAATTACAATATTGACCCTGCAGTAGAGGCCTGCACAGGCCCGAGCTTGGCCAACGGGCGTCTTTCTCGACCGAGATATATAAATTTGGGCTGGGGTTCGGATTTGGATAACAAGTGTGGCTTTAAGACTCAAATCTGGGTCGGGCCCGGACCTTGCAGTCTCTAACTTGCAGGAACTTGATCCCAGATCCATCTGATCACTATGGTACAGCTGGCACAAGATATCAGAAGCTGAAATAACTTATTGCACAACAATAAAAACTGTTTTTAGTGACCAGAAAATTGTAAGGTCCAATTCAATTTATACATTTACAATTGGTATTTATTTTCCTTGGAATACTTGCAGATAATAAATAAAAATATCCTGTCTGACAATTCAGTATTTTTTGTTAATAATAAAATTGGTTTTCTGTATTGGATAACATTTTTTTTCAAAATCAAATCAATTACTAGTTAGTTACTGGAAACACTGAAAGATCTATCACCAAAGAAATGATACTCTATGTATTTTTTTTAATTCAGTCAAGTTGGCCAATAGCAAGGATGCCCAACCTTTTTTTCCTTGGGATTGACTTTTCAATCTTAAGTTTTCTCGCGATCGACTTCTAACATGATTCTTATAAAAATATATATTTAGAGTTTTTTCCCTACTTCAAACATAGAAATGTTTATTTTAAATGCGAAATACATATTTTTAATTTGTTTTTATTTTTTATCATCGGCTGTAAATATACCTATATAAAATTATATATTTTTTCGAAATTCACGGAAGCTTTTGGGATCAACCAAATTTTGCTTTGGGATCGACCGGTTGAGCATCCCTGGCCTATAGGAACGCAAGTATTCCGTGAAGTTTTTAGGCTAACTGCAATAATCTTGAACTTGATCATGTACAAGTTTTTGTGATAACTGTCCCCGGCGCAACTTTTACTTTAAAATTAAAATCGGAGTAGCAAAACCTCAATGCTTAAATAAGAATCTAGGTAGGTACTTACTCAAAGACGCCATAATAAAAATGATTATCGATGAAATTAATAGTGTAATTCAATTTCGCTTGTGAAAAGCAATGGCTATTATTGCTGTCGATTACTTACTATATCTTTCTGAACACTGTGAAGAAGCTGGGCGATGTAATCGTATGGTATATATTTTTCCACTACTAAGTTTTAAATATTTTTTAAGATAAACAAAACTCACACATCTTGTTTTGAACATGATACAGTGATAAAGCAAAAAGACTAGTCTTTATTTAAAATATAGTTCATTTAAATAAACACAGAAGCTGGCTCTCGTCGAAAAAGCGACAATTTGACCTACACAAAATCTTAGCAAACATTAAATTTCGATAACAATGCGATAAAAGCATGACCGAATAAAAAAGTATGATAATAAGACTATTTATGCATTTGATAAACTGATTTTGATTCTGACAATAGATAAGGTCATATAGAATTTATAATTTATATTACGAAAGTTGAACCGAACGAAATTTCTCTGAAGATTATTTATCATAATAAATATTATTTAATCAAATGTCTAATGATATTGTTATAATAGCAACTTAAATAGTAGACATTTTTCAATAACTTTAAAAATTCATCACAATGCTTTGTTGACGTGACATTTATTATCAATTCATTTGGCGCTGGAATCTAAATTTAGAACGTAATACATCGGTCTCGCCAGGTTCAGACTAAAAATTTCCTCACTTGCTAAATTATTATATCACTTTTAAGGTGTTTACTGTCAATACTTGGTGGAAAGGCATTATAATAAAAATAATAAAAGATTTTTAGTACTTTGTCCACATATTTTTTTTTAGATCAGGATCGGTTTCGCTCATCGCGAGCATTATCAACTGATAAGAAAAACATATAAACAGTGATATTTATACAAATTTAAATTGAAATAAAAAGGTGTAAGTAACTATTAACAATTTAAAGGATTAAAAAATTACATTATAATTACATAAAATTAAAATGCTTAACACCCATAACAATTAAAAATCATCATCAAAGAATAATAAATCTAAGTGGCAAATGATGTCAATTATAAACACAATTAAAATTTGGGAAATTTTTAAGCAAAGTGAAACAGTAAATATCCTAATGATGATTTGGTGTTTTTCCCGCTTCCAAGCAATGATGTACTACAATGGTGTAATTATAATGTAATATGTTAATCCTTTAAATTGTAAATAGTTGCTTACACCTTCTTATTTCAATTTCAATTTGTATAAATATCACTGTTTATATATTTTTCTTATCAGTTGATAATGCTCGCGATGAGCGAAACCGGTCCTGATCTAAAAAATTTGATGTGGAAAAAGTACTAAAAATCTTTTATTATTTTTATGAAATTATTATATATGCCATATATTATATGGAAAGAGAAATACATAAATAAAACAATTTTCTAATTTGTCTTGCTTATCAAATACAGGCCTTTTGCTTATTAGTTTTGCGACTAATAATATGCTGTGGGTAACTTAAAATTTGTATTATTCATATGATTTTCACCTAATTTGCTAAATTTTAAAATTACTTTTAAAATGTCCACTGTCAATATTTGGTGGAAAGGCATTATATAAAAAAAAACAATCATTTGTACTAATTCCACTTTTATTTTAAATGATCAGGACCGGTTTTACTGCCAGCGTTTAGTGCCACTTATTCATATGTTGTTTTGTTAAATCTAAATTCCTTTAATTAGAATTTGTTCATTAAGCGCTCATAATTTTATTTTGTTTTGTATATATATATATTTTTACCATGTCTGCTCCCAATATGGAGCATATGGACTCCTAATGGAGTTTATCTCAACAAAAGTGTTTCTACGAGAACCGCTTGTTACTCAGTTGCCTATGTTATGTCATAGGAATGTTTATGTTATTATCTGGTCATCAATATTTTCAAAAAATACCCATAATTATAACAAACCCACTTAATTCATTGAAAATTATATACATTCAATTTTCGCTAATTTACATTTTAATAGCCTTTTAACTTAGTGATCTACTTATATTTTTGTATATAAACGATACAAACTGTTTACTACGCGTCAGTTCGAGTACATCCGTACACTTGGAATGCCTGAAGATGCCGAAAGGCGAAACCCGGGTCGTTAGCGACAAAACTCATGGAAAAGTACAAAATTCAAATTTGAGTATTGACTCTTTCTATGCCTTTTGACAAGAATTGTCTTGTCAAAAGGCATAGAAAGACTTCCGAACTATTAAAATTAGTAATCGAGTTTAGTTTCATTCATTGCTAGAAGTTGACCATCCGTTGAAAATGCTCGCGATTATTTAAGCCTTTCTTGTTTGTTCTATAAAATTGTTGAATTAGTCAGTCGAAACATATTATATTTAATTCAATACTCGGGTCTGATAAATCTCACACAGCCAAATGTAAACAGTAACTTATAACCAGAGATACTTATAACACAACTTGAAAATCGTATCAATGCTATTGCAATCAACAAATTGTAACTATGGTCATTAGATGTCACTATTAAAGAAGTGTTGTTATTTCTTTTAGCTTCTTACAAAAAGTACAAGTATTAAATAGTATTTCACTAAACAAATAAGAAGTTGAAATAGTATTTCTAACGTTCATATAGAAAAATAAATACATAAAAATTTATTCTGAATGATCTTTACAGTACTATGTCCATCTAGGAAGTAAGAAGTGAACTAATATAACATTCAAAGAATCTCAGTTACCGAGGTTCCCGCTCAGGGCTGGGCGAGCTGTTCATCTTATTACTCTTTTCTTTTCTTCTTATTTTAGTTTGACACTTAGCTTTGAAAGTATAAGTTTGATTATCCTTGTATTCGTTCTAACCTAAAAGTTTTGCGGGGTTGAGGTTTGTTTTTCCAATGTAAACAGTGAATTTATCTTTTGATTCGTCCTTTTGGCATTGCGAAATTAAGATTGTGCGATGTTATATTTGAATGCACCGCCGTTCATCGTTCGATGTGAAGTCGGTGTTTTGATTTTGTGATGATTACCTAAGAAATTGAAAGTGCTTACAAAATAGAATAAAAGTGGCTCGAAACGTAAACATCAGCTAAATATATACCACCTGGAATTTTCATTTCATTGCACTTTAGTTTATTAAATAGTGATAATGCGTTTGTAACGTTCAATTTACATCGAAATAAAGTTTGCAAATTGTTTTTTTTTCTGTCAGTGATCGCTTTGACACACTTTTGAAGTTGACCACTTAAAAATCTTGCTCTGCTCACAGGTATCAAAATTATCGGCCGTTGTGTTTTCGGCAATACAAAGAAAGTTTTTTTTTGTTCCTTTTAAATCGTTTCGATAAAGAATCAATTTGTTTACTGCGGCTAACAATTTTGTAGTTTTCTCGTAAAATCAGCTGTTTATGTGTTTATGAATTGTTATTTATTTACCCGTGTTATTTTAGGAAAAGTTATCGCCGATTTGATTGTCGATTTTAAATATCAATATAGATATTAAAGATAACATGTTTCCTGTGCTATTGTAAAGTGATAGCTGTATAAAGGATTAAGAACAAGCCGGTAAGTTGATTATTTAATTAACTTGTAATCATGAAAAGGTATGTCTGAAATTTTATTACTGGTTGAAAAATAACTTTCTCTAAATTATGATATCGATAATCCTTTGTATCCACTTCAAAAAAATAAATATTCATTATTACTTGTTTATTATCTACCCAATTATTTAAATATCTAACATAAGATTTCAGTTTTTGCTCCCTGCACCTAAAACTATTACGTTTGTTTGTTTAATTTATTTTATTGTGGGTATTACTTATAAATAGCACGTATTTCTATAAATTTAAGATAGTTACTTTGTTTAGTTATCGTGGTTTGAATAATACGCATAACCGCGGCAAAAACAGATAACGTGTTCAGTAAAAACAACGACGATGAAACTCACTTAAAAATAATTGCGGTAAGAAAACTTCTAATAAATAAAAAACGCGGAATAAACTATAGATCGAAAAAAGATGTTATGGAATAAGAATTATTTGATTTAGATAAGGCATTTCGTCATAAATAAATTTGTGTACATATCGAATGTGGAAAGGAAAAAGGACGTAACCCACACATACAATATTTTACAGGAGGCGCAAAAAACCTGTTATGATGAATTTGGGCCATAGGAAAATTATGTAAAGTACACAAACTTGAAATGCACGAAGACTTGTAAACTGGTGTTTAATTGACATAATCTTGTAATAATTTGTTGAAAAATAACCGTTTTAAGTCTATTTTTGCTGTTTTCAATATTGACAGGTTCAACTTTTTTCAAATTTAAATACTAATTCGGCATTTGCAGCTTACATCCTTTTGATAGAACGTGTATCAAGTTGTATACGTTATGATTATCGAAAAAAGCTGTTACGTCCTTTTTTCATTCCACAGTCGATATATATTATTTATTATGTTCGTATTAATTAATTGTGTTTTTTTTAAATCGAACTATAGAGTCTAGCATTTTGATTCGATACATTTACCTTTAAACTAACGACTTTTAAATTGCAGTCGATCCGAACTGTATTAAAGTTGAATTCGGCGTAAACATGAACGGCCATAATGATACTCACCGAATCGCAGTCGCGAACAAGTTTTAAACAACAATAATCAAGAAAACTACACACTACTCCATATTGCGAAAGTCAAAATCGTGATGCATTATTGTAATAATAAATTATACAAAACGAGATTCGGCATAATCGTCCGCGTAGAAAGTTTTCGAATGATTTAATCATGTGAATGTCTGCAATACAGGAAAAAAACATTTCTAATTTACACACCCAACCAGTTTTTGTTTTTACTTTTAATGTTGGCATCATCAGTATCATCAACTTTCTTCGCATTAATGGCTATGCGAATGGAACAGATTTTGACGTTTTGATATATTTGTATAAATGAAACATTAAAAATTTTCCATCTGGCAAAAATGACATTTTTTACCAGAGCGAATGCAAAATAGCGATTTCATGCCAAAAAATTCGTAATGAAGTAGAGAATATGTTTGAATCTATCCCTTTCGAAGCTGGGTAAAATATTTTTTTTATCCATGTCCGCTCTTAATGTAGGTATCTTAACTCTTAGAAGTCATATGTCGAGCTGGACTCGACATTACAGATTTGGGAATGTTTTTTTATTTACTGATTTTTTTAATAATATAAGTTTTTTTTTCATCCAAATATTACCAATACGCATTGTGCGCAAGATAAATTTTGCTATACTGAAACATTAAAAATGTTTTTTATTATAATTATACGATAATAAATTAATCAAAGACGAATTAATGTGAAAACATATTTCAATTAAAGACTGCAAAGGGTTAACAGAAGTTTTTTCTACGAGAACTGTTTGTAACTCAGTCGCTCAACCTGTACTTTTGAAAAAGAGTAGTAGGGATAGAAGCAGTGATGTAGTGGTAAATAAATAGGTACCAGGTCGGTCATTGATTTCTAACCTTTTTTTTATATCCTTCCGAAGTTAAAAATCCTCAAGTTTAAAAAATTAAATCATTAAAAAAACGATTTTGCATGTATGTAAGTACTTTAAAATTAAGTTACAAGTCAAAAAGGTGGCAGGGCACCTTCCTCGTTTTCAGGTGCCAGGTCGACGACCTGGCCCCACTACACCACTGGATAGGAGGATAAGACTAGGACAGGACCAATGTTCCCGCTAATTTTCTGGAGGTTATGTGCGCAAAATACAATGGCTGTACAACTTTGATATGAAATTAAAAAAATTGTGCGCGTTTATATAATTTCGATTATATTTAATGTACTACATAAATATATAGAATAACAGAAATAGCATAATTTCAGTTGGAAAGTAAAGGTCGGAAAAAAATAAAAGATTTTTTTTGTGCGCTCTGTTGTGATGTGTGTGCGCGCGCACACGCGCACAGCTTAGAGGGAACACTGGACAGGACTAGTGCTCAACATATCGCTCTCGCTACGACCTGTTATTGAAGGATTGGAAAGAAATTTTTAGACATCACAAACACCCATGCCTTCGAAAAGAAATCGATAAATCGATCGAAAGAATGCTGTACGTACTGGTACTCGAACCTGTGAGATCCGACACGGAAGCCCACAACGCTAACCGCTGCGCCATAGAACCCGACAATTAAATTTTCTGATATTTAGTATAATATAAATCCATGTGCACAAGGAGAACGGATAGACAACAGATTTCGATTGGCAATCAATCTCGTGAAATTATTTGTTTCGTTCAGAAATTATTATCTATGGTGACATTGGCAAAATGTGGTTTAATATTCTCAATGTGTTCGTTCGATTTTCTAAAATGCCAGTTGATCATCACTTATCACTGTTTATGGCAGTTGTCCTAGCACAAATGAATCAAACTAAGGGCTGCGTCAGTGTTTACGAGCTCCTCTGCATTAGCATCATATTAACATAGCAATGTCAAGTAATATATTTGTAATTAATTTGCTCGAATTGCGGGAAGTAGCACTGGTTTATATTAAGTATATGTACTCGTATTTATTGTAGATACTAAAAGAAAATTGATTCACTTTTAATGAGCCTTGCAAGCGAATAATTAATATTACGTACATACTTACCGAGCAGGTATAAGATAAGCAATGAGCAATCGGTGAGCTAGTGGGCAGTTCTTATCATACATATTAACGAGATAAGATGCTGTTTGATTTGGCATTACTTGGTTATGCACTCATTGTATTGCTTTGAACAAAATATAATGTTAACATTTACATACACAGTTATTATGAATATGTCGAATCAATCGTGCTAATTTTATGTTCGTAAATATATATTTTATCAAAGTGTTACGGTGTAGATTAATTGTGCAGTTGTTCACTGCTATGGGGCTGCTTTCCAAAAAGGTATGTTGCAAAACTTGGTTAAAATTTACCTGGTATGTTATTTGAATGTTATCTGACAGTTCATTATTCAGTGGGATATTGCTCTCTGTCAAAAAATACTGTAGTGATAAAGTTGACCGAGATTATTATTCAAAATTTGAATGAAATTACTGAAACCATTTATTGGAAAATAATATTATATAACATTTTTTTTGTAGTTTTTTTTTTAAATCAAAAAAATATATTTGGCATTACAGCTTATTCCAATGCGCCAAATATTTTAAAATTGTATGATCACACGAGAAAAACTCGATGAGACTTTTTTGAAGCTTGAAATAGGCAAGAGCGTGAAAAGTTATCGGCAGTAGTCTCAAATAACAATGAATGTTTGTTTGTTCGTACTTAATGCGTTGCCACACCGCTCAAAAATTTTGACAAACTTTTTGCTTGCACTTCCGGGAAGGTTATAGGCATAGTTAAATTAACTTACAGTAGGTCTTATATATAAAAATCAATGTTTGTATATCTGCCATACAGTTTATTTTGACAACGTATGCTTGCACTTGCGCGAAGGTTATAGTACAATTATCTTACAGTAAGTAGCGCGTGTGTCGTACCATACAAAATCGGCACCAAACGTCAAACGGACAGAAAAAAACATGCACTTCAATGAACACAATTAAAATACAAACACTTTCATTCTTTGAGTGGCATTGCAACGCTTAGTTAATTATTAACGCTTTAGTTAATAAAAAAATAGTTATGGGTTCCGTAATTATGGCAAATTGTTAAGTGACTTATTTACAAACATTCGTGTAATTGATAGAATCTGTTTTAATATGATTTTCAAAAGATTCCACTCGAGTAAAGAATTCGTTATTATTCTATTTCATTAACAGTTATCTGTAAAAAATGAACAGGAAGCCAGTGGCGTGCTTAAGCAGTGACATCCTATTTTTTCAATGAACATTTTTTGCACTATTTAGTTTTTCAAATATAGCCAGAACTAACGACAAATAAAATATAAATATCATAATTCCTTTTTTTGAAATTTAACAATTGACCATTTCTGTTTCAATATTTAACTAGCTATGGATTTGCAATAAAAACTGAAAAGGCTAATTTTAATAAATATATTTAATATTGTTGACGTTTTAATATTTTTTTAATGAAAAATAAGTTGTTTTGTTTGAGACTTATCAATTTATTGTAATGTCGCTGCTTAAGCACGCCATTATATCAAGGGTGGGCTGGAGGGGTCTCGGAGGGGCTTGCACGAGCCCATTGCTAAAATTTAATAAGGCTGGGAAGCCCCTTGTTAATTTAAGAGAAAACAATATTCTCATATCAAATTAGTACATAAATGCTGTTTCTGACTTATGGATTATCTACGACAGTTTCAGTATACACAGTAGTACATTTTTAGACATTGACATTGATAAGTTTATGGTAAATTGCATATTGTTATTAGTGGATAAAGTAATAATCGATTGATTATTTAAGTATTGCATATAATTGCATAGAAGAGATAAAAAAATCATTCCTTCCCCAGAACACCGAGAATTGTTTTGAGATTAAGCGAGCCCCTTGTTAACCCATTGACAGCCCACCGCTGCACTGGATCCCTGTTTTTTTTATACAGTTTACTATTGGTGGTATATTATAAGGAATGCCTTTAGAGTTAACTTGCCTAGAGTTACTTTCGATGGTTTCGGCGGTAACTTTGTGGAAGTTCATTTTAATAAAAAAAAAATGAACTTTGATTATTATATACTTGGAATAATCAAAGTTAATTTAAATTTTCTATTAAGTTTTTACCTCTTCGAAGCCAGTATACTAATATAATAAATGTGCCCAAAACTGTTTAAAAATAGCTCTGATGATGGCGCGAAGCCGAAATAAATAGCTATTCATTCAAATGAGAATTCATTCTTGTTCAATAACGGCTTAAGGCTCGATTCCGCATTGACAGAACACTTAAATATTAACTGTTTTCTTGAATAGTCGTGACTTTTTTATAAAACGTAACCGTTTGCCTTGGTCGCTAAACGATTGCTTCGTTATTTGGTTATTATGTAAAAATGGCGGCCAAACCGTGGGACCAAACACTAGTGATTAGACCAGTGGTGGGGAACCCGCGGTCTTTTGGCAACTCTGGTGTGGCTTTTTGACTTGATCGGCCAATTCCGTTATCTTCGTAAATTCTTGGGATTTTGGATTCGAAAATGGTTGGAAGAGCTAAAAAAGGACCTGCGCTGTTCATTTGGGCAAATCCGTAAATTCTTGTGATTTTCAAAATTAAAAGACCTAAAAAAAGGTCCCACGCTAGTAATTTCGGGAAATCCGCAAATTGACATTATTTTTTTTAAAAAATCCCATGATTTCAAAATCGCCGGCCAAAGATTCCCTAGTTAGTGTCAATGTTTACTGCGGCCTTATGTTGAATCTGTTAAATGAATGTGACTTTTAGAAAAGAAAAGGTTCCCCACCCCTGGATTAGTCTGTTGAAGAAGTGACTACCAAATCTTTTCATGAAGATTATTGAAGATGTCTTATTAGGAAAAAAAATCCTCGTGATGGAAGACTCGTTTCATCTCATGTATGAAGATGAACGTATGTCGCTCAATCAAAATTAATTAACAAAATACATTGTTTTAAAGCGAACATGTCTACGCAGTTTTTTAGGGTTATCACTATTTTTATTTAAGCGTTCTTTGTGGTAATTATAAAATCATTTCGCGTCCGTGGTTCAGTGGTCGACGTCGTTGACTTCCGTGACGGATTTCATCGAGTCCAAGTATGAACAGTATTTCGTGCATCGATTTCTGAATTAAAATTAAATTAACAATTTTGAATTAGATTATTTTGGGTTGGGAAGGCATCATATTATAAAGGAGAAAATAGAGCGAAAAAGGCTGGGAATTCCTGATATAAAGGTTATGTTAGATTAGTTTTGCTTGTCATATATTAAATATTGAATATCTTATATTAAATACTGTCCAACAGTTGATTCAAATACCGACCAGTTAAATTCGACCTTGCCGAGACTTGAACCCTGACTCACCTGATCGCTAGGGCAAAGCTCTTACCATTAAACCACGGAGGCCGACAATAAACTTTTATTATAACAACTTACTAGAGAAGCTCTCGATTGCACTAAGCATAATAATAATAATGGTATGGTCAACATAGGTAGTATATTATACCACTTTATGACTTTATTGGCTGGCTCGTTTCAACCAATAATCTTGCAATCATGCCTTATTAAGGATATGGCTATATTTATCGTCGGATATGACATTATCAATTCATAGCAAATACTCATAATTATGATATTCTACGTGGGATATCCAATATAGATAATACATGCATGCACTTGAGACGAAAATTGTGTTTTAATGATTTTCAAAGTGCAGCAAAAATGTCGACGAAGCTAAATTCGATGTATTCGTGTTGTGGTATTGATATTGGGCTGTAAACCTTGGGCTAATAAGCATGTCAGGTCCATGGCGTAGTGGTCAACATAGTTGGTTTCAATTCCAGACCTTACGGGTTCGAATCCCAGTCTGAATAACACTTTTTAATAGATTTATCGATTTCTGTTCGAAGGTATGTTTGTTTGTGATTTCTAGAAATTCCCTCCCAGTTTTCCTATTCTAACCCTACCATTTATATCCCTACTCTCTTTGAAAAAAAGGAGAAGTTGAGTAACTAGGTAACAATTAGTTTTCGTGGAAATAATCTGTTAATATAACTCCATCAGTAGGTCATATGCTCCAAATTTGTAGCGGCTATCGTAACAATTTGATATACAAATAAATATATTTATGTAGACATACAGCAATGCATTTTATTAAATTGTGTTTTTTCTTCCTTTTTTGTATTCACATTTAAAAGTGTCTACATATTATTGTCGCCTGCTGTGGCCCAGTTGGTTAGAGCTTACTCTACCGATCACGCATGTCTGGGCTCGATTCCCGCTCAGATCACAAAGAATTTGAGAATTATTCAATTCAAAGTTGTGATCGAAGACTGGGTGCTTGCGATGTAAATTCACATAATTTCCTCCCCTCCCACCCTTCTGATCCTTTAAAAACTGGGTGTAGTCCTGTTCTAGCCTTATCCTTATTTCCCTACTACCCACTTTTTTTAAAAAAAAGTGAGGTTGAGCGACTGAGTTATAAACAGTTCTCGTAGAAAAAAAAACTTCTGTTGAGATACCAACATTAGGAGTCCAAATGCTCCACATTGGGAGCGGACATGGATTAAATAAATAAATATTATAAATGAAGTAAAGAGTGAGAAGGCGTAAATATTTTTTAAATGTAGACGTTGTACCATAAACCGTTGATTTAGATGCTTATCATGAGGAGTCTCTTATACTTTACATTTGGCGTTCTATAATCTTTTGAAGAACGCCTAAAATAGATCTTAAATTATTTTAAATGAGACAATTTGTAAATTTAAAACATAAGTCGATTTCCGTAGGTTCAATATCTCTTACCGAAATTACTTATGAATTAATCGTAAAATATATTTTGTGAGTGATTACAATAATTGCATTGGCTTGATGTTTATATTGAGAAACTCCGCTGATGCAATATAGGTCGATACAATCACGCGCCAAATGAACATCCTACACATTTCAGTATAGAAATAATAAGTAGAATTAAAACTGACGACTCGGTGGACTTTTAAACGGTGCTGTAAGATGGACTAATCACTCGGAACAGTCTTTTTAAAGTGGTTTTCCGCGAACCAGTGCCGGTCCATCGACTACGATATCCACAACCGTGAATTTGAATCAGAATTAGGAGAAACGCGCCGTGGGAAATGCTAACATAAAATATTAACATTCATAATGCTGATTTTTAAAAAATCGAGTAGAGCAGAATGGGTGTTAAGAAGAGGTCATCTTTGGCTTTAATTTGCATATCGATGTCCTTGTACGTGAGTATTAATTTATTCGTTGACAACAAATGCTAAACACTTACATTAACTATACGTATGTTTTCAAATACTATTTTATTATGCATCTCTTATATAACTTCATTATTCAATATTAAATGTATAAAAGGATTTCGTGCATGACGTAATGTGATTTTGCTTTAAAATTCTTGCATCTCGACTGGTCCACTGAAAGGCAAGATCAACTCACAAAATTATAACCTCATTCACTTTCGGAGTTGGGCAGAAAGAAGAAGAAAAAAAAGAAAGTTTCGGCCTAAACATAGTTGCAAAAGTCAGTTACTTTGACTTGGTAGCTTTAGGGGTTAACTGTCGCCTGCTGTGGCCCAGTTGGTAGAGCTTGATCACACAGGTCTGGGTTCGATTCCCAGTAAGATCACGGTGAATTTGAGAATTATTTAATTAAAAGCTGTGATCGAAGACTGGGTGTTTGTTGTGTCAGTTCACATAATTTCCTCACCTCCCATCATCCTTTTGATCCTCTAATAACTGGGTGTAGTAATAGCGATTAGCCAACCATTATTCCTATTCTAGCCTTATCCTTCTTTCCCTACTACTCACTTTGACAAAATTGATATTGAGCGACTGAGTAACAAACAGTTCTCTTTGAAAAAAGTTCTGTTGAGATACCTCCATTAGGAGGCCATATGCTCCACATTGGGAGCGGACATAGATAAAAAAAAAATCGCACTTATTAACTAAGCAGTGCCATAGAGATATATTTTTTTTTTATAAAAAACATAATTTGGTTTATTTCTGTACACGTAAATTATAAAAGTTCGTGTCCACAAAACCATCATAAGAACAATAATGACAAATGGGTCGGAAGCCTGGACACTTAACTCTCAGGATTTGCAGAAACTACAAGTGTTTGAGCGAAGGATTTTCAAACTTATCTGCGAGGATTGAATTTGGCAATGTTGGCACAACCATGAGTTTAATAACTTCTACGGTGAGAAAGTAATTGCCAGACTTGGAAAACGCAACGTCTATCACGCATGGATAAGTAGACCTTACATTTTCTACTCCTGAAGGAAGTCTGAGAGTTGGATGATCGCGAATTTTTAGAATCGATAGGGTGTGACGGCGTAGAAAGTGTAAAAAGAGAAGAAGCGAGTGAAGGGGGAGGCAATTAGGGAGGTTAATGTTCACCCCGAACTGTAGCGCTAGAGAACAAAATAAGCAAATTAATAGCTGACTTGAGATCCACTGTCCAAGTCTGCGAAGGCATCAGCCTGTGCAATTATTGAAGATTGAATTACCAGCGAAAATAACTTGAGACTAACAAGGCTTTGATGACATTAATTTATTAATTTACTCGTTTGTCGTGAAATTGCAAAAACGTATTTTCGCGTGCATTCATTGAGGGCACTACTTCCAAAAACGTTTATTTCCCTCTGACGATTTCAGCAATGCGTTTGACGTTTATTTGTAGTTATGTTATTCCTATAGTGACAAGGAATTTTTAAAAAATCTCGCTGTCTAAGACAGTGCTCCCCAAATTGGGGGGCTGCGGATTTTTTTTCAGATTTAGGGAATGATTTTTTTGGCAAGCACTGGTCTAAGAAATAAAAAAAAATATCTACAGCATTATAATGAAGTATCACTTAGTTGTTTCGAAGTCGAAATAATATTTTTTATTTGTTTTAACTATAAATATCCACTCTCGAAATAGAGCATATAGTCTCATAATCTCAGTCGAAGTTGTTCGATGAGAACTGTTGTCATACAGTTAGTAAACCTTATTCTTTTTTCGCAGAGCGCCTGCGATGACGACGAGTGGCGACAGGACAATACCGTACGAATTCTCAGTAGCGGCGTTCCGGTATTAAATAATAATAACCGGTATTTCAAATATCAATACCGATACGCAAAAAAATACGGCCAATTTAAATCGCAATTCCGGGCTAGTAAAGAAAAATCGGTATTACGATATCTATCTAATATATAAAAATGAATGTTTGTTTGTTCGTACTCTATGCGCTACCACACCGCTCATCTGATTGCAAAAAAACATTGACAACATTTTTGCTTGCACTTACAGTAGGTCTTATACATAAAAATCAATGTTTGTATGCCTGCCATACAATTCATTTTGACAACGTATGCTTGCACTTGCGCGAAGATTATAGTACAATTGAATTACAGTAAGTGGTGCGTGTGTCGTACCATAGACAATCGGCAGCAAACGTCAAATGTCAAATAGACAGAAAAAAACATGCAAATCAATAAAAACAATTAAAACACAGGCACTTTCTTTCTTTGAGTGGCATTGCAACGCTTGCCGGGATTCGGCTAGTTTTATATAAATTACTGTCATTAAAAAATATATCATAGTCACGAACAACGGGCTGTTTTCATAAATAAATGCTCATCAAATCTGAGGTATGTTGATAGTGATTTTAACTTTTAGCAGATTCAAAATATTTAAAAATATGGAGACAAATTTTATGAAAATATGTCATGGTTTTTATACATTAAATTTTGAATTTGAGTTATTTTCAACATCGAAATACCGATATTTTTGCATGTTAAAAACCGGTTTTACAGTATTTAAAAACACCAAGAATACCGGGATCCCGGTTTCGGTAATACCGGCATTGCAATACCTAGACAGGGCATCTAACATGTATCGACTATAGATCTAAAAAAGTGAGAAGCTGTAATTTGTATCAAGAATAAGATTACATACAGTTTATGAAAATACACTCGTCAAATCCATACTTGTATACTCCAAGAGAAGTGATATGAGTATTAAAAGTGTAACGTCATGTAAATTTTATTCGTTATAAATATTTATATTTCGTTCCAAATGCTAGTTAAAAGTGTTGGACAATATTATAAATATGCATTCATTCATTGTGCTTTGTTTAATTGTTTACACTCTTCATTTTCAACCTTGATCTTAATTGGGACACTAAAACTCACTCATATTAAATTTTTATGCACTAAAATTTAATTGGCGTATATTCGCGTTAACAATGCAACGTTTCGTAATGCTACATTTTCTAAAAAAAATGTGTTTTGCTTAACATTTTGTCTAAGTAGAATGATTAAAACACGTTAGTTTATTGAATAATTTTCCATAGTGAATTTGTCTATGTATACGTCACGACTGCGAAATATGAACTGTCAAAATTCATGTTTACCAACATGGCGAACAGCCTGTATGCCATGGTTTCCCAAACTATGTTCCGCGGAACACTGAAAACTATTATTTTTCAATATTTTCCAAAAACTAGCAATTATGATTTCTTGGTTTGAAATTTATTTTCTGTTTTCAGGGCAAGTGATTAGGAAAATCTGACTGATTTTATCAGTGATTCTCTGATAAATGTCAATTCTTTCTTGGCGTTTTATACAACCTATTTATGCGAAGCAGGACTTCTTTTTTATGCTGCAATGAAATCGAAGTGCAGGAACAGGCTCAACGCCACACCATTTAAAAATAATAAGTGTTTAATTGACATTTTTTTTTGTATTTATACTATTAGGTTTTTTTTTTACCATGTCCGCTCCCAGTGTGGAGCATATGGACTCCTAATGGAGTTTATCTCAACAGAAGTGTTTCTACGAGAAATGTTTGTTACTCAGTTGCTCAACCTCTCTTTTTACAAAAAGAGTAGGAATAGAAAAATACGGCTAGGATAGGAGCAGTGGTTAGCTAGTCGCTCTCCATGCCGTTCAAAGGATTGGATGGGAGGGGGGATTCAAAACATCATATACTTACATCCATGCCTTCAAACAGAAATTCATAAATCGATTGAAAAATCAATTTATAAAAACTGTCCACATTAGGAATCGAACCCTTTGACCTCCGTAACCGAATCCAACGACGTTGACCACTCGACCGCGCAGGCGGATGAATTACTCGACCTAAAAAACAAGTCAAGTGTCAAAAAAAGTTTGGGAAACCCTGCTGTATGCAATATCTCGGCAATGCCTCATTTATGTAAATTTATAATTCTATCAAATTCAACATGTTTCCAGTAACCACTAATTTCGACAGTAAATAACTTTATTATTAAGCTATAAATAATAAATACGTTTGCGGCACCGTAGGCGTAACACTACTCTATGATCGAAGTGTTTTATTGTTTTTATTTGAAAGTAAACCGGAAATGGGCCGGTCAGAGATGAAGTTTGCCGACATCTTGTTAGCCTACTCGGCCTTGAAGTTTTCCATTTTTAAATTTACAATCCGATAAGCTAATTTTAACCACTTAACCGCCAAACGTACCCGTGCGTCATCGTTGATTGACCCCACACTCGATCGACCCGAATGTGTGTCACGATCATTTTCATACGAGCGTGGAAGTTATTAACGTTTTTAACTATATTAATTAATAATGTTTTTTAAAATGAGCTTACTTGCGATGCACGAGTCACCGATTTCATACTAAATTTAAACAAAATTAGGCTAACGCTTTATTTTAATAAAATGCAAGATGCATACATATTAATTTAATCAACTGTATTTAATTCGTAATTTAAAATGCAACACTGTCTTTT
This sequence comes from Himalopsyche tibetana, assembly GCA_030503985.1. Classification (NCBI taxonomy): domain Eukaryota; kingdom Metazoa; phylum Arthropoda; class Insecta; order Trichoptera; family Rhyacophilidae; genus Himalopsyche; species Himalopsyche tibetana. The sequence goes on from JAPJYX010000015.1 coordinate 976,426, forward strand.
AGATTCATTACTATGAGACATTCAAGAGTGTGAAATTATGAGATTTTTCATAATTCATTTTTTTTAAGAATTTAATTGGTATCTGCTTCTCATTAAATTGGCGGGCATAACCATCATGACGCTAATCACGTACTGTGATAATGCCTCTAGATCATTGGTTTCCAACCTTTATATTACTGCGCCTCCCTTTGATTAAAAAAATATCTTCGCGCCTCCCCATCCTTTATTTCATACAGTGATAAAGACACGTTTTAAAGAGTGAATACATATTTTTGACTGTTCGCGCCTCCCTTTGCAATAGCCCACGCCCTCCCCAGGGAGGCGCGCATCTCAGGTTGGAAATCGCTGCTCTAGATGAATGCAGGACGAGCAGAGCTGTACAATAATCCATGGTTAAAAAATAGATCCTGTCCAAATCTGTATCGGGCCAATACAATATTGAGTAAATTAATTGGTTTTTATTGCGTTGTGGAAGGAGGCCGTGAAACAACAGCTGACAACGTGCGTGACAGCAAAAAAAAAACATTTCAATTGGTCAAAAAAAAAATGTATTCAAGTGATGACTACGCATATGTGAAATATATTTGAATCAAAGATTTAATAAACACCAATAGTCATTCATAAAACTCAACTAATTTGACTGTCAATATTTTTATTTTAACCTAAATGTTAAATATCGCCTTTACAGTTGGCAGGTAAAGGGTTAAATAAAGGTGACACTGAATTGGCAAGTAAATGGATAGCATAAACGATCCATTAACAAGAAAGTCAGATCTCCATATAAAACAGCATGCCGTAGTAACAAAGTTGATATCAATAGTCTGCCAAATGTAGCTTGTTCTTTTGGCAACGCATTTTCTGCTGCCTATATTACGGGGTCGTATTTTTCACATCCGACTACATGCAGCCGCTGGACTCGTGAGTTACGGCGATTACTACTTCCGGAAGTCTCGTGTACGACCGGAAATACGTTTTTTCCTCTTCCTTTTTCGTAATATCTACGCTACAAAAACAGGCCCAAAACGATATTTATCATTCTTTGAAATTTAAGGGAATACAATCTACAACATATGTGGCCGATATTAGACTGGTGGCGGATACGCCATTTTGAATATTCAATATGGCGGGATTGCTATACTGGTATCACCGGAACCGGAATCGCGTTGTTCGTTGTGTTTTTTCAATAACGAAATATCGGTTTTGAACATGCAAGACATCGGTATTAGTAAACTAATCGGTTGGAGGGATCCATGCCACAGTGGTAAACATAGTTTTCATGCCGGACTTCAGGGGCTCTAATCCCAGTACGAACAGCATTTTTTCAATCGACTTCTGTTCGACGGCACGGATGTTTGTGATGTCTAAAAATACCCCCCCACCATTTTAATTCTAAAATAATAGGAGTAGCGAGAGTAATTAGCCTAAAATTAGTCCAGTCCTATCCGATCCTTTATATCCCTACTACTTACTCTCTTTGAAAAAGAGAGGTTGAACGACTGAATAACAAACAGTTCTCGTAGCCATATGCTCGACATTGCGAGTGGTCATAGATTTTTTTTAACACTTACAAATCTTTGAAAAACATGTTTTCACACTTACCGCCGTTTGATGGACGGTGAAAGTCCAGAACGTGTATTTTTAAAAACGTGTTTTTCACTTGTTTTCTAAAGAGCCAGCAACATATCGGTATTTTTAAGCACCGCATGGGAAGTGTTAAAACAGAATGGAATTTCAATGTACATACCATACACATATTTTAAAATAAAATTGTTCGAAATAGTGAAGTTTAGTATCAAAATTGATAGGTTCCACAATTGTCATATGAGCCTATCGATGATTATTATTTTGATACATTTTTTGGAAAAAAAAACTGAACCTTCATTCATTAATAACGATCATGAATATTCAATTTGTTTAATTTTTTTCTAAATATTTGAGATCAATTTATGAATTCTTTGCTCTAATGGCGTTATTGCAACAACACCGGTTGGCGACCGCTGGATTTAAAGATTACTGCTTTTAACCTATTGTTGTATTTAATTAGCGGTGGACTACCAATATGTTAGCAAGGGACTCGCTTAATCTCAAAGTAATTCTCAGTGTTATGGGAAAAGAGTGATTTTTTGTCGATTGGTACACATGCAATATTGAACAAAATGCTTTTAACTGTAAACTTATAAATTTAAATGGCTAAAAATGTACTACCGTGTATACTAAAGCTGTCGTAGATAATATATAAATCAGAAAATTGCACTTATATACTAATTTTATCTGGGAATATTGTTCTTTCTTAAATTAACAAGTAAGGCCTTAGTAAAATCTAACAAGGGGCTCGCACGAGCCCCTCCGAGCCCCCTCCAGCCCACCCCTGTATGTAATACAGATAGAATAATGATGTAGGACAAACACTTAGTTCACCATACGCTACAATTTCCAATGAAAAATGAACGGTTCGATTTTTTTTGAAAAATATATTTAATGATGTGTATTCAAACAAAATAGGCCAAAGTGTTGACATTTCATGCTTGGCTGACTAAAGATGATCTGATGGAATACATATATATAAGTTAAAATGAAATTATTGAAAAAAAATCTCGGAGTCGTAAATTATGTTATGGATATAAATTTACACTTTATAAATAAATCACTTAATCTTATTAATCAAAATGATACGATGAGTATCGAGGAGTTTCTACTTGGCTATCGACCTTTCGATTTGAACTCTCAAGTTACAAGTTGTCATAGATAATTTAACATAGCACTCTATGCTATAATGTTGTGTATACATAACAATTATTTTAAAGCTGGAGTCGGAGTCGTCTTTTTTTTACACGACTCCACAGTCCTGACAATTTCTCATATTCTTTCAAAAATCAATACTGGAAACACATCGTTACTGAAATATCACTGCGATGGGCATATTATTTTGTTATCTTATTTTTAATAAATTAATTAGTCATTCAGAAAATAGATCAACCCCATTGTATTCACTCGGAGAATTGAATGCAGGTGAAATTTCACAATAATCTTTTTAAAACGTCGATGTCGCAACCTCTTGACATGAATATACAAGCCACGGGGTGGTTCGTAAAAATCGTTGATACAGCCACTTCAGAAATGCTGGCTCTCCGAATGAAGAGACAGATTTCACTTCAAAAGTGTTTTCACAAAGAATAATTAACACTGTCAGGTTTTGATAAAAATATGTATATACGTACGGTCGACATCGAATTGTATTTTTTTTTTAAATTATTTTTAATTACGTGAATATTTTATATTGAAACACTGATATAGCCATGGTATTGCAATACAGTATGTCCTCTACTTACGGGGTTAATGTGTGTCTAAAGATTCAGCGTAAACCGAAAACCGCTTACGTCGAGGAATAGTTAAATTTCGATTTATATTTAATGCATACATAATATTCATATCATGGGGTATAACATCATGTGAATGTAATTAGGAATGCCTTGTATTTTTCTGGATCACAAAATTGGACGGGATCCCGGGATTGGAAAGCCTAATCTCGACGTATGTTTAAACCTAAACCTCGCGTAAACGATTTACTCCACATCTATACGCTCGAGTTAGACTCGACTTTGTATACACTGTCGAGTAATAATGACATAAGTTTGAGAATGAATTTATCAAAAACACAATTCATGATAACACTAAATTGTTGAAAATAAATCAGCGGTCTTTGACCGCAATATTTTCATGGCCGCCACTTATTATGAACAGATTTTTAAACTTTATTGAACGCTATCAGAGTACAACCACAATTCTTATCGGTCAAATAACATTACGTAGTATCTGAAGCGATATTTGAAATATGACGGAATTATTAATTAGGATATTGTACAAAAGTAATATCACACAAAATTTTGTGGTCAAATTTATTGTTATTTATACATAATTAACACAGCATTAATAAACATTTTATCACCAAAATTTTTATATCAATCGACCAATAGAAAATTGTGTCAAAACTGTCATTTTTTTTTATTAAATTGCTTAAAATTTTTTTTGCGTTACAGCTAATGAACGCGTCAAATATTTTAATGTTGAAAGATCATACGAGAAAAACCGATGTGAATTTATGTATTGTAAGTCACTCGAGATAAACTCGAGGTAAATTGACACCACAAACACCCATGTCTTAGGTCTCAAATTTAAATTGAAAAATCTAAATTTGACCTTGACCTTACCGGGAATCGAACCCAGACCCACCTGGTTGATAGAGCAAGATCTAACTAACTAGACCACAGTCGGCGAATAATAAACTTTTGTTATTGAAAAGGTTATGACATTATTAAATTGAGTGTGGAGTGGGAAAAGAATGTAATTCATTCACTCAACAACTTTTACAATATATACAAAAAATGCTTTTTGATAATTTTGGACAAATTATGAAATATATCTATTGCCCCAAATTGCTAAAAACGTGTTTAAGAAATATCTATTACACATGTGTTAACTATGTTTACTAAAACTAAAGACGTTAAAAATCCGTTTAAGCATACATTGTCCTGACGATGACACGAAGACGAAATACTTTATCAGTCATGTCAAACCCGTTCACCACCAAATGACCAATAAAGTTTGTCACATAAAGATGCGGTCCGCATTAAAAAAAAATAATTATGAGTACTTAACTTCTTATAAAATAATCGTACAAATACAATAATATTACAAATGACATGTATTAAAAAAATAAAACATTAACTTTACTAATGCCACATTCATGTAATATGATCACGACCGGTTTCAGTTGAAAATTCTAGTCGTATTAAATAAATATGGTATTATTACTAAATAGTGTTTTATCTTATGAATATCATGCCTTTCCACCAAGAATTAAAAACATGAAAAACGTTTAATGCAATATAGTTTACAATAGCTGTTAAATAAATAAATTGAATAGTTTTATGCTATCAATGTTAGTAATATGCTGCATTATCTCAGAATATATGCCAGCGGGTTGCGTATTTGTTATGCCTGAACTATATTATATTCATTAGAAAATAGTAAATTCGTATTAAACAAAGGAATTTTGTTGAAAAATTAAATATCACATTGAAAACGAAATTTAAAAATATTTAAAAAGTTTTACGCAGACTTCAGAATCTAGTGCTCGCGCATAAACTGGCGGAGATTTCAAATTGTCGCTTCTGAAATTGGATATTAACAAAAATCAATACCTCGAGCATTGATAACGAACAAGTATCTATCCCTTCTTTCAATACTTACCTCATCCTAAGTTATTCACATTCGCTGCTAAGTAAGCAAGTTGTACGTGCGCCTGAGTAATTTAACTTGATTAAAAAATTCATTACGGCATGCCTGGGGTTTCATTGACCCCCCGTTTCTTCCAATAAAGTTACGTGATTACAAAAAGGGATGTACGTGTAAAAAAGCGAACGAATAAATTACTGTAATGTATTTTAAACATAATGGAAGACACGCGAAATTTTACATTTCTCGTTGAATGTTGTTTTAATTTTTAACACATTCACGTCACAGAAAATCATCGTTAAAGTTCGTCAGTCAAAAAATTACCGTAGACAGCATGGTTTCGCTTTAACCTTCCGCTTAACGAGACGGTTGAAGACAAGCGTGACCGTATGGTCAAAGTAATCACGTTGTCTATTGATCCCACTATTCATCCTTTTTCTAGGTAGAATTCAGGTAGTATTCAGGTGAATATCGTTGCTTTCACTCAATTTTGCTTAAAAAGGATACAGACTTCAGTTAGTCATTAGCCAAGGGGACGGAAACAGGTAACAAAAGCAGATGCGATTTTTTGAATTTCCGTTTATTTTGAATGGACTGTTAATTATTATTTTATATTTTTTTACACTACTTGTACTTACATGTTTATGTTGAAATAATGCTGCTCTAAAAAGATCAAATTGTAAATATTTTTTAAAATTTCACGTTTAGCTGTATTTGACTCCGAACGTTTGTGTGCCCATACGGTCACCCTCATCCTTACTGCTGTCCGTACTCAATATTACACGGTAATATAAGGATGAGCATGATAATATAGTCAAGCGGGGTTTCTAAACAAATTTGTGTGTTTTTAAATTTTTGTTAGAAATAAAAGTTATCCGTGACTTCAACATGGCATAAAAATATTTTTTATTGAAAAAAAAACTCTTGTCTCTGTGATTTTAAGTAATATTTAAATGATAATAAAAAAAATTTGGAAGTAAGTTTGTAAGGTTTCTTTATATCATAACAACTTGGATGAAGTTTTTAATAAGTGTTACCGGCTTATTTGTTATTAGAATCAGATTTGACAGTTACTTTGAATTCTTATCATAGCAAAAAGGGTCTAAACTCTATAAAATCATAGAATTCTGGAAAATGCTAAAATCTATTAACAATAATAACAGGTACCTACATTAGTGTTTTTAAACCTTTTTTATACCTGCGGTACACTAAAATAGCAAAAATATTTTGCATAGTGCATGTTTATCCTTTGATCTATTGAAATAACAAATTTACTATATTTTGCACACGAGTTATTCGTTCTTACACTTTCTCAGAAATCAAAACTACAGAAGCAGGCAACAGAATATCTAATAAAAAAATATTCTACAGCACAATACAGTAATAACCAAGGCTGTGGAGTCGTGTTAAAAAATACAACTCCGACTCCAGATTTAAAATAAAAAACGATTCCGAATCCGAAGAAATTTTTCTATAATTTAATTTTAACTTATAAATATGTATTCCATCAAATCATCTTTAGTCAGCCAAGCATGCAATGTCAATACTAAGGACTATTGTGGTTTGAATACAGATAAAATATATGTAAAAAAAATGTTTTGAATCCCTTGTTTTTCACGACTCCAACTCCGGCTCCACAGCACTGGTAATAACAAACAAAAAGTTTCATTATACCCGAAAATCTATACATGCTTATGTCCGGTCCCTCATAAAAGTCCCCGTATATAATCAAGTAGCAATGAATAGTATTATTTTTCTTAATGAAAAATAATATTATTACTATAAATAATTTGTGTAATTTATTATCTACTTTTTTACACGATTTTCTATATTAAAATCTTTTTTTAAATAAATCAGGATTTTTAAAATCAAGGAACCAATCTTCAATTTTTCTAAAATTTTATAATTTTTTACACGGTTTTTAATGGAACGTATCTACCGTGTAAAAAAGAGTTGAGTGTTTATTAAAAAAAATACTCAGTGCGTATTAATGAAACGCCGCTTGGAATATCAAAAAAGTTGGCCAGTCCTGCCACGACATTAAATTACAATTTTCCGCTGTGTTGAGCAAAATTGATTTTGCACAATCGAATGAATACCCGCCGATTAAAAGTTGCCGTTTTAATTCATTAGCGTATAAAGTTTTATCTCAAGGCCTCGAAGTGTTAAGTAGCAATGCAAATCTGAGCGCGCCATTTTACTAGAGATGTTTTAAATTTGTCATTGGCTCGTTTGCGCCCGAAAAGATAGAACCGGCTCACTCCTAATCCAAAGTATTGATTGCCGTAATTTAATTACCGGGAATTGGGTCTGTGAAACTTAATACGTAGAGCGAACTGGGTAGTCAACTATTGGCACTCCTAATGTGTTATTTTATTCGCAGATAAATCGCGATTGCCAACCATTGGTACTCGTACCAAATGTTACAATTAGAATGCCAACTTTGTTGACACTATATATATTATTTGAAATAAAACTGCTAGTCGTATTAGCAACCGTGTGCCATCCTCATATCCGACTAAAAAAACCCGACCCCGAATTATTTATTTTTTCAAATAATTTCCATTCAAATATGCCATCAGATCATTTTTTTTGTTATCCATGTCTGCTCGCAATGGAGCATATGGGCTCCTAATGGAGTTTTTATTACGAGAACTGTTTGTTACTCAGTTGCTCAACCTCACTTTTTTCAAAGTGAGAAGGAGGGAAAGTAGGATAAGGCTAGAACAGGACTAATTGCTATCGCTACGCCCAGTTATTAAAGGATCAGAAGGATGGGAGAAGTGGAAATAATGTGAATTGACATCACAAACACCCTGTCTTCGATTACAACTTTGATTTGAATTATTCTCAAATTCATTGTTATCTTACCTGGAATGGAACCCAGTCCTGCGTGATCGGTAGAGCAAGCTTTAACCAACTGGGCCTCAGCAGGCACTTTTTTAGGCACAGGCATTTTAGTTACTAGTATAAATTCTAGTAGATTTTACTAATCAATATGATGAATAGACGAATATTTTTTTTATACTTAAAATTATTTTTCTCCTGTATTTTCAACTCCTCCGATTCCACCTTCAGAAAAACACCCGACTCAACGACTTTACGAATGATTTCTTTTTTTGCATTCGTAAAATTTTGGCATCCCGACCGGAAAAGTTTGTCGATTACTGCTGTGGGAAGCTTGGAAATCGATATTAATTTGTAGCGATCGGTCGGAATCGTCCGCCGGAACTAGTTTCGTGAAAGCCTTTTGTGTCTCACTCAATTTTGTAGGTGCGTGCAGTCCTTATTGTGCGATCCACCAACATTGATCGCTATTCGTGTCGTCAATATATTATACACAAAAAAATGCATTGTGATATTTCATTAGTTATTTCGAATCGTAATCGTTGACTCCGAAAGATTGTTATAATGATACGAGTAACATACTGCCTGGTAGGGCTTGTCGGTTTTCAAAAACCGGTTTTAAAAACCGTTTTCTTTTTGCTAAATTTATGACATTCGAAATCCGGTTTTTCAACTTTTTAACCGGTTGTGCCGAATCTTCCATAAACGAGATTGTTACTCGATCGACCGATCGATGAAATTTTAAAAAATGAAGACTTAAGTCAACTGTTCACACCATTTGCTTATAAGTACCACTCAAATGGCAATAACTTGCGTAAATCAATAATATAATATGAAATAAGACCCAACACTTATATAATGTATGGATATATGAGAGTGTATGGATATTACCCATGGCTTTATCCAACTGACTTTCTCTTAGGAATGCTTAACTTTAATAGTTTGAACGTTCGAAGAAAAATGTATCTGGCCATATGTTTCTTTCGACTTATACGAGGCCAAAATGAGAATTCCATTATTATTGAGAATGTGAATCTAAATGTTCCTGATTATTTTTTGAAAAATCGTGGACATGAATTGTTTGTTCTCCCAAGGTGTAGAACCAGCCTGCCAATCGGAATGCCAATGGGGGTAGAGCTTTAACGGTGTTCATCAATATTGCTTCGGATGTCGACATATTCCACGTAGACGTGGGTGAGTTCCGACGAATACTATTTTTTGTGTATTAAAGTAGAGTACGTCAGAGCATAATCAGTTGACTTTCTTGACATTTTTTCTACTGATTTTAATATTAAATTGTACTCTTTTTTTTATTAATTTTAAAAGTTTTAAATTTATAATTTGTCAACCTTTGCAATTATTTTTTTTTCTTTTTTAAAACGATGTCCGCTCCCAATGTGGAGCATATGAACTCCTAATGGAGTTTATCTCAACAGAAGTGTTTCTACGAGAACTGCTTGTTACTCAGTTGCTCAACCTCTCTTTTTCCAAAGAGAGAAGGGATAGAAGGATAGGATTAAGACAAGATTAGTGGTAAGCTAATCGCTCTCGATACGCCCCGTTCATAGCATAGGATAGGTGAGAGGGGGGAATTCAAGACATCACATACATCCATGCCTTTGAACAGAAATTCATAAATCGATTGAAAAATCAATTTATAAAACTGTCCGTACCGGGATTTGAACCCGGGCCCTCCGTAGCCGAAGCCAACAACGTTGACCACTCGACCTCACGGGCGGTGTTAATTAAATAAATAAATAATATGGCCGATATAGTAATCAATCGCCTTTCCGTATCTGAAGTATAATAAATAGATTAAACGGCGCACCGCCTCAATTTCCGGTATACCGTTTCATTTTCTATTCTCGTTGGAGAACTAAATTGTTGGATTTTGCCATGTTTTATTTTCATTGCTGAGCATTGTCATCGTTCAAGGTTGACATCAGCTATTATCGAGTTACTGTTCGATGCTGAACTGCTCGATAACCCTTCGAATGGTTGAGTTATATTTTGAATTTACAGTAATCATCGATACAACAGATTTGGGCACAACATGATGAAAAATTGTGTTGTAGGCGAAAATTTTACGTATCACTTAACAATATTCCGTAACGACATGAAGGTTATTTGATACTGTTAATATATTGTCTTGACTAAATCATATTTTTTTTACTAAACTGATAACCTTTTGATATATCATTATTATTTTCTTATTAAAATACTTGTGGTACTAGCTTTTGCCAGTTGTTTTTTTTCTAAAATAGTTTTAATTAATAATTGGTCATTCAAATCAACTTAAATTTCATATCCGCTCCCTATTCGGAGAATATGACCACCAAATGGTTTCTCCAAGATTCTCAATTACCCGGAAGTCTCTTTGCTTTCTTATAGGGCAGAGATGGCGAACAAGAGACCCGCGGGTCACGCAGTGACCCGCGTGAGAAATTATCTCACCCGCTTGGAATTATAGAAATGTTTGTTTTTATTTAAAGCCTTCATTTTTCAATTATTTTAATTTTTTGACCCACTTGCGAAAAAGGTTCGCCATCCCTGTTCTAGGGCTACCCATCGTCCCCTGGGTACATCTTACGGATTGTAATCAGTGGCCTTCCACGGCGACGGGATCCATCCGATTGGTTTAAGAGACATCATTAAATTATCTATATTGAAAATGTCGACAACCTCATAAAAGTAAATACTACTAAGTAATTTGTAATAAAAAAATATTAATTAAGTGGATAAGAAAGATACCTACAACGTGTTCAAAAGTTAATCTTTAAATTAGCAATTGGAATATATTTACAATTTTTCATGATTAATAATATCAATGAAAAATCGTTTAGCAAATAATTTATGATTTGAAACAACTCGCAGGTAAAGCGGGGATAAAGATTTTCCCGGTTAGGTTGCCAAAAAATATCTGAAATGTTTTGTCGAAAACACATATGTATTACCAATTCCTACAAGCAATACTAATATATTATTTGAAATTAGGCAAGAATTAACGTATATTTATTTCTAATATTTTCTGTTAATCTTGTTTTGAAAATGTTTTATTTGAATTTTATTTTTTTAGTTACGTCGAGTGTATGGTTGTTTAGAAACAAATGGTTTAAATAAAAACAATTCATCTATTGTTTTTCTCGTTTACATAACTTGTTTATTAGTGTTTCAATTGTATATTAAGTAATTCTAATTTGAAAATACTTAGCTAAAATAAATAAAGAAATATGTACCTAGTGAGAATTGTGTATGGACGAAATATAATTCACTAATCAAATGACAGACAGATAGCAACGAGAAACCACTATCTAAAAATAAATCATAATTAGCAAAATATACAACGAAAAAAACGAGTTGTGTGACAATCTTAATTTCGAAATGACGGCGTAGTGTTGCCCGTGACCTTATTGTATCATCGAATTTCGCATGACGTACCGAAGCGCTACTGAAACGTTATAACTCTAGGAAATGGCATAATAATATATGGCATGCTTAGTAACATACTGGCGTATCTATATTTTCGCAGTTTTACTGAAATGTACATCGTTGGGGCAATTATTTGCGAAAACAAAGCAAAATTTTTGCACCAATCCTTGCTGCTTAGGATGTACATTTTAGTATAACTGCTATACAACATAACTGAAAGAAAACGAATATTTTGGGTATTTCGGAGTCAGCGGTGACTTTGTGGATGTTAATTTTTATAAGATTTTTTTCTTAACTTGCTCTGTTAGTCACCAAGGCGTGACCATCCTGTCGGGATTTTTAAATGTTAAAATTTAACGCAAACGTCAGTAGTTTTGAAATGATCTCACGCCTTTACGAAAGCATTAATCGGTCTCAATACAATTTAATATAGCGCTACATTTATATTATGGAACATTACATAATTCGAACAGTTCAAAACGAGATGTCAAATCAAATGAACGAGTATGCAATTGAGTTAAATAACTTTGATACTCCACTTCTTGTGTTACGAATTTCCCCTTGAGTGGCCCCCCAAAACTGTGCTGTGACTCCCCTAAAACTATTTTTACTCTGTGGCCCCCTTGGAACATGCGGTTGCTCCCAAGAGGAGCCACCTGGCCCCCGGCTAAGAAACCGTGACGTATACGATATCTTTAAGCATTTTTGACAATGTTAATAAATTAAATTTTACATGAGAACATATAGATACTCCAATATGTTATTGAGCATGCTATATTATAGTGAAGGCACTATTCACATTTTGATTGTGTTTTAGTCGCACACGATATTCAAAGATAAACGGCGAGAAGGCGTGGCAGTTAAGGTATCCAATCCCGGAGCCTTTTTCCAATCTCGGGATTTCGGGATTGATTAATTTTCAATCCTGGGATCCCGGGATTGGGATTAGCTCAACGAGGAATTTGAAATCAAAATCTTATCAATTTTCGGGATTTGCAAAAGATTTCTCAATCCCGGGATCGCGACCATGTCTGTCCCGGGATTTCGGGATCAGAAAATTGGACGGAATCCCGGGATTGGATTCCCTAGTAGCAGTGACGAAATCAAAAGTGTTATTTTTTAAAGGCCAATTAAAAAAAAAATATTTTAAAAATAACAAACAACAATATATTTTTTTAAAACCTGACTGCTCTTCACTCGGCAGTCAACATATTGTTCCTTGCGCAATGTCATACTTTTACAGTTATCTTCCTTTTGAATCTGTACGTGACACAACCACGTAGCGACTCGCAGAAAATAATTAGTGTTATTATTCTCATAATTCACCAGTATGGTAGGTAGTCAGGTGTGGTAGATGATGTATTGGAGAAGCGCGTGCTTGGTATTTTTTCTGGCAACACAAATTAAATCACGCTCTACTATATGGATAGAATTGAAAAACAATTTGGTTTGTATCTTAGATTGATTTAATGATGTCATGACCAATTGATGACCCATAAATATGTCCATAATATCGACAATGGAAAGGAAAAACGACCCAACCCACACATAGCAATTTTTACAGGAGGCACAAAAAACATGTTTTGATGATTTTGGGCCATATGCAAATTGTGGGGTTATTATGCAAAACGTACTATTTCCAAAACTCTAACTTTTCAGTAGAGTCAAATACTATAACGAATAACACAAACAAAATAACATTTTCATTAAAATATGATTTCCAATTTGAAAACGACAGTCTTGTAGACATTTTATATTAAAACTAATATGATCAGTCGATTTCTTAGGCCTGAATTACCCTATCTGCATACCTAACTCAATACTGCATACCCGCTCATTTTGGAAATAGTACGTTTTGCATTATAACCCCACAATTATGAAATATGCACAACCTTGAAGTGCACAGAGATTTATAAACTGGTGTTTAATTGACATAATCTATTATTGATTTAAGAAATTGTCTAGGAAAAACCTTTTAATTCTTTTTTCTTGGTTTCAATTTTCGCATTTGTAGCTTACATCATTTTGATAGAACGTGTATCAAGTTGGATACATTGTGAATATCGAAAAAAAAATGTTTTGAAAAACTGTGGGTTACGTCCTTTTTCCTTGTCATATTCGATATGGAAATGGATAGAATTGAAAAAAAATGGTTTGTATCTTAGATTGATTTAATGATGTCATGACCAATTGTGGGGCTATAATGCAAAACGTATTAACAACAGATTAAAAATAACAAAGTATTTTAGTTCTACAGTTTTTAATAATTTTATTCGTTGATAGCTATTTCGGCTTGCGCCATCGTCAGAACTAGAACTGTAGAACTAAAATACTTTGTTATTTTTAATCTGTTATAAATGGAGTTCTACCAAGTAAATGCCAAATCAATTAACAAAACGTATTATTTCCAAAATGAGCGATATTGAGTTAGGTATGCAGATAGGGTAATTCAAGTCTAAGGAATCGACTGGTATTATTAGTTTTAATATAAAATGTCTAAAACACTGTCGTTTTCAAATTGGAAATCATATTTTTATGCAAATGCTATTTTGTTTTGTGTTATTCGTTTTAGTATTTGACTTGAGTTTTGGAAATAGTACGTTTTGCATTATAACCCCACAATTAATAAAGGATATTTTTTAAAAACATTGAAATTCACAATGAAATAATACAAACAGAAACTGTACGATTTTAAATTGTTATCAAAAGTAAATTTATATTTTTAATGTCTTTCAAGACATATTTGATATTTACGGATGACATTTAAAATGTTAACTAATGCATGGTTCATTTATAAGAATACGTTATGGAAAATCTTATTCCATGGATACTTATATGTTGTTAAGTTTGATTATGTAATTTATCTTAAAGAAAAATTATGTAAGTAAATGGAATTAAAAAAATGTATCAGGAAATCAAAATACCTTCAATTGTCGGATAACATTATTTTTATATTATATTTTTTTTGTAACCAAAACTTTCATGGGCTTGACTCTTCGTTTTTGTCAACCGGACGCCAAGAAAGTCACTGGCCGTAAAACATTAAATTTATCATCCGAATAATAATATTTTATATTTCAATTTGCACACGGTGGCTGATAAATTGATATAACAATAAAACCAAAAAAAATACTTTAGTCCCTATATTGTCGCCTGCGTAGCCGAGTGGTCAACGTTTGAATCCTAGAACGGAAAGTTTTATGAATTGATTTTTCAGTCGATTTGTGAATTGGTGTTCGAAGGCATGGATGGATGTTTTTTCATTCTGAGAATTCCGCAAAATAATACGATTTTGAAATTGGAAATCATGATTTAAAAAAGTTCCCGCGTCTTTTTATTTTATGACATCCGTAAATTCCCTAGATTTCAAAATCGCCGGGCAAAAATTTCTCAATCCCAATTTTCTACACGGCTTAAAGGGACTGAAAAGTTGTATGATCTATCTCAGGGGTCGGTAAACAACGGTCCGCGAGCCAAATCCAACCCGCCGCCTGTTTTCAATTCAGCCCGCGTGTGAATATTGTTTTTTACATGAACATAATTAAAAATAAGTCAAATTATGCGCTGCAACGTAAAGGCCTCTTAAATTAAAGAAGTTGTGAATAATCAAAGAAATAATAATTTCAATGATAGGAAGTACTAATTTAACCAGATTTTTTTTTTCATTCATTGCATTAAAACAAAATTTATGTTTATTTTCTATTATTTGATAAACAATTGGATTTTTTTTTGTATTGATAATTGTAAAAATATTATGTACAAATATCACTTCCCACTAAAAGTATGTATGTATGTACTTATTTTTTAAATACTCGAGAACATAAATATCTTCCAGTTTAGTACCTGGCCCGCCGAGCCTATTTTTTTTACAATCTGGCCCTTTCAAAAAAAAGTTTGCCGAACCCTGATCTAACTTAATAATTCAAGAAAATATACCTAATGTTTTTAGTATTTCCGCTACTGTTAATCGTTTGAGGGCAGTTCTTGTGACCGACAGACACATGTATTTTCTGTTTTTCTTCACAGATTACATTAAAATATTATAAACTTATTTTATACTTATTCAATATATTAAATAAATTGTTTTAATTATCACAAATACAGAACTCATCTTTGTTTTGTTTCACTAACTTCGTGCGTATTTCGAAGGAAGAAGTTTTTTCCATATATTATATTCACTGTTCCTAATCCTTTGAATGAGTAAGTGTGCAAATGATGCGTATTGAATATTAACTACGTTAATATATATTATTTTCCACATTGCTAGTCACATTATCTTTCTTATCACGTATATTTCCGTTTTCCTACATTTTTTTAGTTAATAAAACAACGGTATGTTTAGCCACGTTTTCTGTGTATACATAATCTATTACCAGGCTTGTAGCCGAGAAGTCAACGTTGCTTCGTTAGCGGTAATCACCGATCTAAATCTGTCATAATTTGAATTACGGCAAGAATTATGTGATGTCTAAAATTTCTTACCACCCATCCGATTCTAACAACGAACGATTAGCTGACGAATAATCCTGTCACCATACTACTATATTTACTCTAACTAGAATTAGTTTTCTAAGAACAGGGTTTCCCAACCCGTGGTACGCTTAAATATCAGTAATAATAATATAAAGACACTTTCATCGTTAGTAGACATTTAAAATATATCACGATAAATTAATTTACCGTCGGTATTCTACCAGAAAACGTTAAATCGAGATAATCGAGCTTTTAGGATATCGTAAAGCGAACTTAAATGTAGTGCGGCGGTAGACAATAAGACAAATAAATAAACATCAACTGAAATTGAATCTGAATTGTTCAAACTATGTACATTCTCACAGATTTTGTCACTAACGACCCGGGTTTCGCCTTTCGGCATCTTCATGCGTTCAAGTGCACGGATGAACTTGAACTGACGTTTAGTAAATGAATGTTTCGTGTTTATACAAGAAATAAATGTATCATTGAGTTCAAAGCCATTGCTGGCGAAGAGGATAAGCTCATGGGAATGCCCATGGGTTTGCCACAAACTACTTACTTCTCAAATCTGTGGGCATTCCCATGAGCTTATCCTTTTCGCCAGCAATGGCTTTGAACTCAATGATACATTTATTTCTTGTATTAACACGAAACATTCATTTACTAAACGTCAGTTCAAGTTCATCCGTGCACTTGAACGCCTGAAGATGCCGAAAGGCGAAACCCGGGTCGTTAGTGACAAGATCTGTGAGAATGTACATAGTTTGAACAATTCAAATTTAATATTGAAATTCCACCAAGCACCTTCAGTCGAAATCTTGAATTTGAATCGTTCAAGTTATATACATTCACACAAGTTTTTTTCCCCACTACCGACCCGGGTTTCGCCTTTCGGCATCTTCAGGCGTCCAAGTGGACGAGTAAACTTGAACTGACAGTTCAAGTTTTGTCAAGTCAAGTCAACTTGTGTGAATGTACATAATTTGAACGATTCAAATTCAGTTGATGTTTATTTATTTTTCTACCGTCTCACTAAATTTATGTTCGCTTTGTGATATCTCAAAACAAGGTTTTTTGATTTAACGTTTTTCGGCAGAATACCGACGGTAAATTAATTCGTAGTAATATATTTTAAATGTCTACTAACGATGAAAGTGTCTTTATATTTACGTAATCATTTGTGTGATTGAATTTGGTATAACTATCATGATAACTTCTCCGTTTACAACAGTGTTTATTTTTATACTTAAATGTTTTTAAAAGACTTCTGCAAATTTATCAATAAAATAATAGTTTAATGAACATTATAAATATAATGTATGCAGCAGCAATTTTTTTTTACATCGAAGCGAAGTCAATGCAACCAAAAGTTCATTAAAAAAAGGGAGCATTTTTGCGTGACTATTTTCTACAAAAGGGATCAAAAGGGTGAATTTATCGTTGTCGGACCTGTCGGTTTAAAAGCATCCGGTCGAACCAAAAGCGCATTTGACCCCAGCCACCATTGTTGGAAAATGAACGCTAGATGAAACCGTTTTTTCTTTTGGGAAACATTCAAATGTTTTTTTTTGCATTGGAAATTATTTAACGTTACATTCTGATACCATTCAAACCATATCGACTGTGAAAGGAAAAAGGACGTAACACGCAGTTTTTTCAAAAAAGCTTTTTTTAAATAATCACAATGTATCAAACTTGATACACGTTCTAACAAAAGGATGTAAACTGAAAATGCCGAATTAGTATCTAAATTTAGCTTTTAAGTTTTAAAAAAGATGAGCCTGGGAAAATTGAAACCAAGAAAAAAGACTGAAAAAAACGTATTTCCTAGACAATTTCTTTAATTAATATTGGAATATGTCAATTAAACACCAATTTAGACGTCTCCGCGCACTTCAAGGTTGTGTATATTTCATAATTTGCATATGGCCCAAAATCATCAAAACACGTTTTTTGTGCCTCCTGTAAAATTCGCTACGTGTGGGTTACGTCCTTTTTCTTTTCTACAGTCGATATGATAGTCTTATGGAAGGTTTCAAAGGGAAGTTTATGACAAAGATATGTAATATATGTTTTACCTTGTCTGCGCCAAAGATATAGATATTCATTAAATAATGTATGATTTATTTTATCCCTATGTATTACTTAATCGATTATAAGTTAAAACAATATCGTAATAAGTGGTGTCTTGATACAAATAATAATAAAAAAATCAATGTTTTAGCAGGAAAATAAAAAATAAAATCATGCCATAGAGACAAATCCTAAAATTTATTGTGTATTGGCAATGTAATTTATTGCGCGGAAATATCCAATTATGAATATAAGTGAATAAAATAAATATTTAATTGTACCGTTCTATTGTTCACGTCGAATTGGTTACACGGCATTCGTTGGGTTAATTGCCTATGCAATCATGCAATCAAGTATTGTAAATATTTATTTTCTTTGAATTAAGCAGTAAATATTTAAACAATACACTAACGCAACAAATTCTCACTACTCAGTTCTCGTATTTCCACCTTGACAGACTTAAGTGGGTAATCTTTGATTATATAATGTTTTGCAAAACAGTTTTAACCTGTTAGACCCGGTAATCATATTATAAAGTATGTTTTATCATTTAACCACTTTACCGTTTTTAATAATATCGTGATCTTAATTTACACACATTTGTTTTACTATCATAGATACAGTCGATTCTTAAGATTGGTAAATTTATCTTAAGTTTAGTCAAAGTGAATTTTCTGTTAATTTCCTATGCTATTTGGTATTGTTAGGCCTAATCTCAATGTAACATAGCAGCGTGACTTTCCGAATGATCGCGATTATCCGCGACTTGATGATCCATCGCTTTTACACCAACGACTAATAATTTGGTTGGATCAGCCCTTTACAGAGGGAAAACTTTAAGCTTTTGCTGCGCGCTGAAATGATAAGCAATACATTGTAGTAGTCTTTAAGTAAAATACCATAATTTATTACTATCCGTTGTCATGGTTTCAACGCAATTTGCATTACCTTGACAAAATCTGCTGTAATATAATTTGTAAACTGTCAAATTTTTCGTTGAAAAATATTATGTATTATAAATGTTAAAAAAGGTACAACACAACTTCAGTCGTGTATTCACAATTTTCTCAAATGATCAGGTTTGGTTTTGCTTGCCGAGAACATTTTCAAATAAAAAACAATGCAATGCAATCAATGTGTTTATTGGTATTAGGGCATCCAATTCTGAACCCTGTATGTGATACCGGGATTTCGTGATTGATCATTCACCATAATAATATGTTTTAGTAAAAAAAATAGCATTACAGCGAGATAAATTTGTTGACAATATTTTTTTCAAGTCACTCGACATTTACTTGAAGAGAACAATTGACATCACAAACACAAAGATCTTAATTCTCAAATTAAAGTAGAAAAAATATAAATTTTACATTGAACTTACCGGAGACCGAACCCAGACCCAGTTGATTAGTACAGAAAGCTCTAACCAACTTGACCACAGTGGTTGATTAATCATGCCACAATTGCTTAAGATCATTGTCTAAAAAAAATATTAATTAAGAGATTTAAAAATTAGTGACGACTTAATAAATTTCAAAATTATTAACAGCCAGAAACTTTTTAGCTCCATCATTTAAAAAAGATACGAATTGACACATTCTACAATTATTCAGAAGTCGGAGATATTTTTTTAAGTCCATCATTTGAAAAAGTCCAGCAGTGTTAAGCTTTTTTTTAGCTCTACTAAAAGAATGCCGAAATCACGAGATTACTATTAAGACGATCCGGGGATTACCGGATCCCGGAAATTGTGACCCTAGGTAGAATACATATGAATAAACGAAAAATAAGTTTCTTTACAGAAACTATGCCAATTTTATTACAATCCGTAGTATGACAAGCTCAACATATACTTTGTTGGGTTATTCTTTATGGCTGGGGCTATCAACCTTTTTGGACCCTAGAGCGCAATCTAAAATATTAGTAGGGTGGCGAGCACCACATTTTTTTCAAAATCTCAAAACTTAGGAATTTACCGATTTTCCCAAAATATCACCGCTTTTTTTTTTTAGTTCACCGAGGAATTTGAAATCCTTAATTCCCTATACTTATTTATTTTTTTTGCTCACCGAGTAATTTGAGATCCAAAATTTTAGGATTTTAACGATTTGATAAATTAGTTGGCGGGCGCGGGGTTGGTAACCCCTGCTCTATTGTAATATTCACATAATCTTTATAGGCAAGGTGTACCGTTAACAATTATTGTATTGATCGACTGAATATGACAAAACATGTATTATAATACAAATTGCAGCAATTTGCATTTAAAACAATGAAATGTTGTCCGTTGCACTCAAGTCGAGCACATACTTAGTGCTACTTAAACAAAAAAAAAAAATCTTTTATCTCACGTATTTCAATGGAAATAAGTAACTAGAGCGTCATTTACATGCTGTGACAGTTAAGAGTAACAACACTTTACGAGTATATGATTATTATGTAACATATTGTTAAATTAAATGTTTATCTCTACGGAGTGATCACTTTTGAGTGTCAATTAAGGTATCCAATCCCGGAGCCTTTTTGTGATCACGGGATTTCGGGATTGATTAATTTTTAATCCCGGGATTGGGCACTCAACGTGAAATCGTGTAAGGTAAGGACACCATCTACCGCCACATTAGTAGCTCGATTTAAGAAATTTTGTGTATTTCTTATATTTCTTAACGAAAACATAAACTTCTTGTTTAATTCTATACTGTTATATATCGCCTATTTAAGTATAAAGCAATAGTGAGGATGAGCTTTATATTTAATTAATTAACTAAAGTTTTTTCATTGAAGAATGGTTCCCTATTACCGCCACCCATTTTTTTTTTGTATCCTATTACCGCCAATGCAGGGACCAACTACCGCCATTTGAATTTAAAGCCATTTTAAACACATTTAAAGATGTTTGTTTGAATTAAATTCATTTTATTTATGTACCTATGTTTAAATGTTTCCTATTATACCTAGGTATGCACTTAAATTATTTATTTAAAAAAAAATCACATTCCTAATACAAAAAAAAATCAAAATCACATTCTTGTAAATAAAAAATTGCACCTTCATTGGCATTCGTATAAATAATAGCTACTTATATAAGTACATACAATGATGAAATAAGGCAAGTAGGTTAAGTATTACTTCTTTTTTAAAGATACCACTTCTGGGACGTAATAAAGGCCCCTAGTATTAGTCAACGTCGGCGTAGAAATTTTTACAATATCTGCAACAGGGTAATTTAAAATATTGTCGATCGCAGGCCACTTCCAGTTTGACCCTGCCATTGTCATGGTCTTCATTATCGGTTGTATTGATACCTAGAACAAGACCAGGAAACAATTCGCCTTCATAGGTCACAACAACATAATCGCCCGTATCAAATGATGCCATAATTTCTTTGTGTACTTTAGCCACTTTTGCCGAATTCTGTTGTTTCGCTGCCTTTTCGTCGAATCTTAATTTTCTTTTCAGCCGTCTCTCGGCTATATCCATTTCTTTAATGTCTTTGTCCAATTTTTGATTTCGAAGGTTCTGTGAAACTCTTTGCACCAATTGCGGGTGTCTTTTTAAAAAACAGCTAAACCATTTCTTTCCAGGTCTTCCACCAGTAAATGGATTTTCTTTGCTTAGAGTTTTGGTGAGTTCTGCGACAGAGTCCTGTAACTGAGGCTTCGTTATTGGAAATCCCAAACTTGCCAACTTTTGTGTCCACTTCACAAGCAGCGCTTCTTCTTGGCATGACAAAATTTTGTGGTAAGTATAGGGAAGGTCCTGGCTTAGCTCCTTCCCTATACTTACCACTTATCTTATCACGCAATGTGGTACGTGGTATACTATATTTTTTACTTATTGCCAGTACGGAACTTCCCTTTTTTAATTCTTTCAGTGCAGTATCCAATGTTTCAGCTGAGTATAAACATTTTTTGTGCCAACCATATTTCATAATTTTTTAATATCTGAAAATTAAGGTAAAATAATGACCCAATCACCGATTATTGTTCCTTTTACCGCCACTTAAATTAAAGCTGTATTTTATCAATTACATTATTACGGCATTGGTATTTTTGAAACAAATTATGCTTATTCAATCATTTTCTTTATAAATTATATGAAAAATATTGCAATATTTAAGTTTATTTAGCTTAAATTTGCATTTTCATATATGTTTATGTGGAGCCTATCACCGCCATGGCCAATGCCCTATTACCGCCACTAGATTTTTGCTGATGCTTTTACGGGATCAGAAATGTACAGCAGAAGTGACGGTGATTGGACCAACACAAATATGAATTGGGTTATTCACTTTAATATTTGAAAAATTTATTAAATACTTATAATTTACATTAAAAAATTCAATGTTTTCAAACTCTATTACCGCCAGGGGTGGCGGTATTTGGTTCCCATATAATAATTAATGGGTCCAATCACCGCCACGCAATATTTTCTATTTTTATCACTTAATTTATATTAATTATAGATTTATACTTACTTTAGAGTGTTCTACATATGTTATTTATTATAAACTAAACTTAACTTTCATATATATTCAATGAATTTTGTTTTAAATCGAAAAATAAAAATTAGCTATTTCTTAACAAAGTGTTTAACGAAAGGCCAAATTACAATCGTACCTCCGAGCTCATCCAGAAAACTGATATTTCCGATAGAATAAATACAGTTAGCTATAAAACAACAAATGACACGTGATCACTATGCATTCGTGTTTACTGTTCAATATATTTTGTTGATAAGATTTTAACGGTTTTCTTGTTATTTCGAGAACATTCTTACGGTGGCGGTAGTTGGTGTAGTGGCGGTGATGGGTGCTCTTACCTTATAATTTGAGAAAAGTTTTGGCGAGTCTTTTTTTTTTGAAGCTCACCGACGAATTTGAAATACTCGAACCCGTATACTTTTTCCCTAAAATATCAACGTGACTCGTTTTTTTTAAGCTCTTCCAATTCTAAAATCCTATAAATTTTCGGGATTTGCTAAAAATTTCTCAATTCCGAAATACCGGGATCGCGACCATACCAATCCCGGGATTTCGGGATCGCAAAATTGGACGGGATTGGAGACCCTGCTGTCAATACTTGGTGAAAAGGCATTGTATTAAGAAAAACACAATATTCCTTTATACTTATTTCCACTTTTATTTACCATGATTAGAACCGGTTTCACTCATGGCGAGCATTATTAACTAAGAAAGAATTTAGCATTACTAATTATACAAAACAAATTGAAATAAAAAGGTGTAAAAAACAATTGGTACCGTTCACTCCAGGCTGATTCTTTAGAATAGCATATCTTAACTTTTTTAGTGATCTCCACCCCATTGAATCTGAATATATGTTATCGCACCCCCTTTAAAATTCCGATTTTTGTAATATTGTAAATTTAATATATATTTCAAAATAGAAACTTCTCACGCACCCCTTGAAATGCTTTCTCTCACTCCCAGGTTAGGAACCACTGCTTAAAAATTTTAAATAATTATTAAGTAGTATTATACTGTTACATATTCTATCAAATAATACTTAAGAACAAATAATCATTATCTTACCATTTCACATAAAACTTGTTGGCGATGAAAAATGTTTAAAAAAAAATTCTACACCGCATGCAGCTACGGGTTGTGCATCAATGTATTAAACAAAAGTAAATCATAAATTTTATCCCAAAACATGACCATAATTAAAAAATATATATTCTCTGCTACGGTCATATGAGACGCCAGTTTGTTGCTTGGATCTGGCAACTCGATGTTACTATATATTTTCTTTTTTGAGTATTGTATTTTTTTGATTTTATAATTTAAATTTGTATTAATATATTTTTTTTTCTTTTTTTCAATGTCGTGTTTTAACGTCATGATTTTCTTTTAAACATTATACTTATTTGTCAAATATATTCCTAACTGCTATCAACTATAATGTCATACATTGTAATTTTTGTCTTATTAATTTCATTAAATTGACATCACCGAATTCTAGGATTTTAATTAATAATAATTTATTTCACACCAACAACGTTTTTGATAATTTGTATCGAATCGTTATAATGATTTAATTTAATTTCATCATTATTGTAGAGATAAAGGAATTAACATTTCTTTTGTATTTGAAATGCCATTTTTTTAAATTGATGCAAATGACTTGTTATCATGTATAGTTTTTTTTTAATAATACACATTTGAATTACACGCCGGCCTTGCTAGCCACATTATCAAATGTCAACACGCCAATGTAAATAATATAATATTAAATAAAAAAAACGCAGTTTTTACGCCAACATGTTATCATTTTAAATATTAAACTATTGAAATTAAATTATGTATTTACGAATGACAATGCATAGGATTACAGCTGACGCCATGATCTCTGCATTGCACAACCTATGTACTATAAAACATGTCACAATAATTCCTCCCAAACTCATTCTGACTGTAATTTCTAAACCACCTATACTATTTTCATATTTTAGTAAGTATAGTGTACTATTATGTAATGTCGCCTGCCGTAGCCCAGTTGGTTAGAGCTTGCTCTACCGATCACGCAGGTCTGGGTTCGATTCCCGGTACGATCACAGTGAATTTGAAATTTATTCAATTCAATGTTGCGATCGAAGACTGGATGTTTATGATGTAAATCCACACTATTTCCTCTCCTCCCATCCTTCTGATCCTTTAATAACTAGGTGTAGCGATAGCGATTAGTCAACCGCTAATCCCGTTCTAGACTTATCCTACTTTCCTTACTACTTACTCACTTTGAAAAAAGTGAGGTTGAGCGACTGAGTAACAAACAGTTCTCGTAGAAAAAAACCTATCACTTTTAAGGTGTTCACTGTCAATACTTGGTGGAATGGCATTATAATAAAAATAATAAAACATTTTTAGTACTTTTTCCACATAAAATTTATTAGATCAGGACCGGTTTCGCTCATCGCGAGCATTATCAACTGATAAGAAAAATATATAAACAGTAATATTTATACATTTTATATATTTTTCTTATCAGTTGATAATGCTCGCGATGAGCGAAACCGGTCCTGATCTAATAAATTTTATGTGGAAAAAGTACTAAAAATGTTTTATTATTTTTATTAAAAAAACCTATGTTGAAATACCTCCATTAGGATGCCATATGCTCCACATTGGGAGCGGACATGGAGAGAGAAGAAGATTCAATGGACTAGATTTTTGTGGGTGTATGAGGACGAAAATATTGTCAACGTCTGATAATAAATAAATAAATATGTCATAATTTCGTACAAAATATTTGTATCTCCGCTGTCTGCGTTTGGAAATAAATCGCAACCAGACCAGTCAGATATTACTTGACTGTTTGAAGAAGCGCCAGGCAGGATGAGGGCTTTCCGAAGGTATCCACAGTACGAGACCCAACCAGACCCAACGTCTCTCCATGATTTCTGACATGATGAGGCGCTGTCTTATTCGATCTTTAATCTCTGAGTTCCTCACGAAATCAAACTACCTCACCCCAACTATCCGACGAAAGCATATATTCTCAAAGCTCAGTGAATCTTGATTTGTTGACCTCTGGTCTATGGGAATGGAGTAAGTGTTTATTTATAAAAGCATTCGAATGGTTTTATCTTGGATTAATCAAATTTCCCAAAGTGTGCGGCGCATTTTTATTTTTTGTGTCGCGTGTTAAACCAAAACGGATAAATATTTGATTATCAAATCATTATGACATAGTTGGTATAGAACGTTGCCGTGACGGCAAATTGACGATCATAAAGAAGGAATACATACATTATCATAATGAAAACGAAAATGTATAAATTATTCAGGACGTATCCCACATTTGTTATTTGTTATTTGTTAAGGTCACGATAAGTTTATTATTAAAATTGATTAGGTACTTTGTATTTGTATATAATACATGAGTGATACGTCGTTAGATCATTTTAGAACCATCGCCAGGTGTAGTCAGAATAAATCATACAAATTATTGTTTTTTTAAGTAATGATTCTAATCAATAAACTAAGCTTAGGAAGGGGTTAAAGAGTTTTTATTAAATAATATATATTACCTCGACTTTCAGCACGGACAGTTTTATAAATTGATTTTTGGATTTATGCTCGAAGGCATGGTTGTCTTAAAAATCCTTTCCAATATTCTGATTCTAAAAATGATTTATAGCGAGAACGGTTAGCTAATATTATCCCTGTCATATGCAAATCATATGCAATCATAAAAAAACAAGTAAGGCAACTGAGTAACAAGCAGTTCTCTTAGAAAAATTATGTTGAGATGAACTCTATAAGAAAGTCAAATGCTTTACAGACTACAGAAATACTTTATTTACCGCGCGTTTTTGTGCGAAATATTCGCGTGGGGCGGCTATTTTTGACAAATTTTGCAATACATCGAGACCTTTTGAATAATTTATATATCTCTATAATCTATAACTGTATATATGTAATATTGTCAGATATGACGAAATTGGCGTATGCTCCGTACGCCAAAAGGCGTCAACGGTGCATAACGGTTGAGGAGAAACTAACGCCAAAAGGCGTCATCGGGTCATACAGTGTTAAAAGCGGGCATATTAAAAAAAAAATATGTCTCAATTGTATTCTTATTTTTTTTACGAATCTCCCAAATTAAGTTTTTAATAAAATATTATCTGGTATAATTTCAAACTTAAATGAAATCAAATAAGTAGCTAAGCATTAAATTGAGTTATAGAAAAACTATTAGTTGGTTTACAAAAAAGCGACGATGGCAATAGCTTGGATATGTGTTGCGAACGACCCTGAATCTTGCCTGTCTCTCCATCCAACCTGATAGATCCCGTCACCTAGAAAGTCGCTCATGACCATACTTATTATGTACTCGGTGGGGCTACGAGACTCTAAGATAACTTGTGAAGAAATAAAGAGACTAGTGGGGGGAGAGTATCTTTGAGGCCCATTGCGATGACTACATACTTTAAGTAGGGCGCGGAAATGGTAATAATAAAATTATCGCACTAGAAGTTCGCTTACGAGCCCGGAAAATGTACATTTTCTCAAATATACAAAATATCTTAATATCTGGCCAATGTACATAGGTGAACCATCTGCGAAAGCCGAAAATCCCAATCCTATTGATTTTAATTTAACTAAAACCGAGTGTATCTTTTAGGTGATAATTTTGAGATTATAACGTTTTTTACCCGTTAAACAATTCAAACCAGTAATTAATTATAACAACATATCATATAAAATTTATTCTTTTGAAAGAGTTTCACCGAATTTCCTCTTTAATACTTGATCGATTTTGATTCCAATACGTACGTAAAATTCAATATCTCCACTGTGCATTCTTCTCAAATGACAATACATATTTTTTTAGCTGAACCACCGATACAAATAATATTTATATAGGAGCAAGAAGCTTCTTAAACTCTGCTATGTTCACTTTCTTTTACTATGTTTTAAAACATAATAACTCGTCACCAGTGGCGGGCAGCCGACAGATGCTGGGGATTTGGCGCATTCCTTTTAATTTTAAAACAGCAATAGTATTTTCATACTGTGCCATATTTTAATTTTGTATACCTAGCTTTAATTTTGTGAAGCATGTATTATATAATATATGATCTATTTAATGCTTCAAAAAATTGTATTTAGTGTATATGGTTTCTTTGCTTGCTTTTCTATAAACGATTAGCGTGACATTGCTTAAGATAATTTTCATATAAATAATTCAAAATTAATGGCACCTTCATTAAAAATATATTCGTTGCGTAATGTAAGTATAATATATGCAGTTGAAGATTTCGACTGAAGGTGCTTGGTGGAATTTCAACATTAAATTTGAATCATTCAACTTATGTACATTCACACAAGTTTTGTTACTAACGACTCGGGTTTCGCCTTTCGGCATCTTCAGGCGTCCAAGTGCACGGATGAACTTGAACTGACCACTGCACTTTAATACCTGAAAATACTGAAAGGCGAAATCCGGGTCGTCAATGACAAAACTTTTGTGAATGTACATAATTTGAACGATTCAAATTGAATGCAGTTTATTTGCAATATACCTTCCACGAGTGTGTCCGTTGAATGATATTGAAAATAAATAAAATATTTACCAGATATAGTCATAGTCAAGATAAGACTCTTCGCTTTCGGTTTAATATCAACTGAAAAAAAACCGATTTTAATAATAACGGAAAAAATCTATGATGCGGCTATCAATGATCCCCACGTTTAAAATTCACTGCCCGCCACTTCTCGTCACCCTTACTTCCTTAGATGTACTCAACAACGCATGCGTAAAATAAAGCATTCTGCGCATGTCCGCAAATATACACTCTACGATGATGGAGCAGAGCTTTCCAAGTGCCGATTCGCGGAACGTTATGCTTTTTACATCACCGCGAAGACACGCATCAGAACGCAGGGGGAATAAATAATACAATTTATTATTTATTATCGTTCTAAAAAACTACATTACTATCTTTAATTAGCTAGTGTGTTCTAAGTAATGATTATTATTTTTATGAATCATATTATATAGATGCTTCATACATAGTTCGTAAAAAAGATTAGATTCTGGAAACCATGTCTTCGCCTCAGAACTGGTTTTTATTATTGTATCGTCTGAACGTGTCCGTAACCAGAATAAAATGTATCGTCGAATTGGAACTAAAACTAGCTCATTGTGCTTCTAATAAAATAAAAGGTTACTGATGTATTTCTTTAATAAAACACTACAATCTATGATTTTTTGTTGTTGTATGATTTGCCACAAGTAGCCTATTAATTCTATGTCGCCAGTATAGATTTGAAATCCAAATGCGAAATCATTTATCGATTACCAATTTTTATCAGTTTTAACCGCTTGAATACCGCGCAAATAAATCATTAATATGTCCCAGAGATACTGCGTGTTTTTGAGAAAAATATTTTTGCCTAATATACACTCGAATTCGATATTTTAAAAACCTATATTGACTCAGTATAGGTAGCACTACACATATTTATCAAAATATTGCTTATATTCTATAAGAATACCAAGTATTTGATTTTTTAAATGTCTTGGACATCCGTATTCGCTTCCATATGTTCCGGAGACCTGTGTCCGCTTGGTATTCAAGTGGTTAAATATATTTTTGTATTTACATTAACTTGTCAAAAAGTAAGATCCATTTTGTATATTCGTAGCATTGTGTGAATTTGTAAAATAGGTATTATTCCTACACTGATAATATAATATGTCAAACAGAATTTGTAAATATTTTGATTTGATAATAACTTAAATTAATGAAAGGAGGTTTCTAATTTTATTTGTTTTATTAAAAAAAAAACAGCGTGGTCAACGTTGGGACGTCCCGGGATTGAATCCCAGTACGGACAGTTTCCATAAATTGATGTATGGATTTCTGTCTGACGGCATGGAATTATATGATGTCTTAAATTTTTTCCCACCCTTCTTATCCTCAAAACGGACGTAGCGAGAGCGATTAGCTAATCGTTATTCCTGTTCTTGTCAAATTCTTCTAACCATACTCTCTTTGAAAAAAAGTTGAGCAACTGACTAACAAGCAGTTGTAGAAATTCTCCTGTTGAGATAATTTCCATTAGGAGCCCATATGCTCCACACTGGGAACATATTTTCACTATTTAATTCCAAATGAAAATTCATCCATTATTAAACTTTTTTTTCCTTTCTTGAAAAACAATTTCAAATATATAATAGCCTTGTACATATTATTTGTGATACACATTAATGTTTCTTCGTTTTTTTCGCATGAATTCAGTTGTTTTCTATGATATGTCTGATGATGCGTCACGACAAAGATGGCAGCTAAGTTTATAATATCTGCCGCGTTTCGTCGACTGGTTGTCTATTTGTCTAGTCAGAGGTGCGGCGTCTAGTCTAGGAACAGTGCACGAAAAAAAATCTGCTCACAATGCATCCGAACAAACGCTCCGCACCCACAAACTCCTGGGCCATTCGCGGCTATCAGTGGCCCGCGTGCCGGCACTTTGCTGATATATCTGTCAACATAAACAGCCAACAACATACAAACTTGCGCTTAGAACTTTTTACATCTCACTTGCAGAATTAAAAGCGTACCATATCCGATAGTCATGTCATAGTATAGTTATTTTACAATAAAAGAGTATTTTTAATTCCAAAGTTTGAGGTTTTGTTATTCAATGTTTTTATCAAGGCAGGGAGTTGTAAAATTGGTCAACTGTCTCTTCTTTTTTAAAATTAAATTACTACACAAAAAGTACGCTTTATGTAATATTTTTCATCGTTTCAAATCAGAGTTTGAGTCGCGGTTTCACGACTCCATAGCCTTGGTTTTCTTGTAAAATCTGTTGTTATACGACCTGCGTTTGAGTTAATACACGCTATTAAAATGTTTTAAACACTTTTCATTAACTACTTACAAGTGCGGTATATTTTTACACTCTTACTGGTTGCTTAATGTTCGTGAAAATTTTACGCTTAATTTAAATTTATCTC
Organism: Himalopsyche tibetana; assembly: GCA_030503985.1. Taxonomy (NCBI): domain Eukaryota; kingdom Metazoa; phylum Arthropoda; class Insecta; order Trichoptera; family Rhyacophilidae; genus Himalopsyche; species Himalopsyche tibetana. Next base: position 1,006,974 of record JAPJYX010000015.1, read on the forward strand.
GTTAATAAACTGTCGTAAGTTGAAACTAAATAAGACAAAAAATACTAATTGGAAAAAAAAATCCACAGAATGAGTTTCGCCGTAAATTTAAAAATCTGTCTTTGATTTCATTGTTTTTCTTCAGGAACATAAAATGAGACATTCTTAAGAATGTAAAAATTCTCATTTGGCATCTTATTTAGGGAATTTATCCCTCTAACCGAAATTTGTTTTTAATCTTTACACTTTAATGATGATTTGATTAACGATTTTCTATTGGTCCATAGCGTAGTAGTGCAGTTGCGCTCCCTTGGTCTACCATTATAACTTGGCCGGCGGCAGCAGTCGGAACTAAATTAGGCAATCGATGAGTTGTTGCTGTCAAGCGTAAGCGCACGAGTGTCATGAAAGGTGTATGTATAATTAATACTTAAGTTATAAATACAGTAAGCATTATCATGTGCTTCGAAAAAAAATCTTAGGAATACCGACATGAGTCCTAAAATCACGTGAAGACGAGAAGTCTCAATAAAATAATTGAACTTAAGTAACACTACAGCATGACACCCGCGATAATAGCGCCTCTCTAAACAGACAACTTACAATAGTCGATGTAACATACAACATATCATTCTTTACTTGACATTTTGCACAGCTCGTCACCCGTCGGTTATTTACCCCCGAGACGTCATAAGAGCATGTTTGCCGGCCGTTCCACAAACGCGCGATGTTCACACCAGTCCGGACGTACGATTTTCTTTTCATGTGACCAAAATAATAAGTTTGTTTAGTTAGCTGTTTAAAAACAACACCCTACGATGTTAAAACGTGAGTCTTATTAATTTAATATCCATTAACCATCCCTCCGCGTCGCTTCAGCCTTGAATTATCTCGCCGGCTTTTCCATCCCCTGGAGGTGCGCCCGGAAAATTTTAGGTTATGTTTCGCGGTGAACTGTCAGTCTGTGTTTTGATTTCGTACAATTTTCCCAAAGGCTTTGATAGCCGTGATACGTTCGTTATGAATAGTCTTTTATAAATGACTTTTTGTTTGATATATTGATTAAAAAAGCGTTTAACTATTGTTGATTTCATTTGATTACAGTATTAACGAAGTATTTAAAATTAAATGCATAGTTTCTTGATATCTAAAACGAATTGATAAGCCATGTAGTGTGAATATTCTTTGACATTGATTCGTCATCGTTTGATATAAGTCTAGGATAACGTGATTTAAACTATTATAAGTGTTTTTATCACGGTTTCTATTCTATATCTATGTATTTTTACTTTTACCTTGATAATTACGAAAATTTATCAAAATTTCATAGAAGCGCAGGGCAATATTTCATAGTTATTTTAATTCATTTTTTCTTGCGTTTTTTTTAGATGGTTTTAAAGATATACGGTCTAGGTAAATATATGTTCAAATTAATTGTTTCGCTTAAGCAAAAATATAATACAAAATTCCACCAATAATTTTATACCCTTCTTTAATGTATTTTTAAAACACAAGTCAATGGAAATTTAAAACAATTTATATTGTATCAACGACAAATATATTTGTGTATAATTTCATACTGAATACATTATTTTTTATAGTTTTCACTATGTATACATACTCAGTTGATGATTTCATCAGAGCGAAACCGGTCATAATCTTATTAAATAAAAGTGGAATTAGTACAAATGAGTATTTTATTGAATATAATATTTTATTAGATGATTTTATAGTTAATAATATTTACATGTTTTAAATGACATATCTGTGTAGAACGAAGCCATCTCAAGTTATGTTGAATACTTACTACAAAAATAAAGGCTCGTATTTTTCCGATCAGAATTTATATTAAATGGTCATAAAATATCAGTCAGAATAAATAGTAATAATTTTAAAAAACTTAAACCAACCAAAATTGTTATAAAATATTCTGACCGTTAATGTTTTTATTCTGACCAAAAATTGATTCAAATTCTGACCATTTAATTTGTTCCCAAAAATAAATATCTCACATTACAGCCACAGCGAATATGGATTACAGATTGACATTTTAAACGATTGTCCGACTAACTAATGAAATGACTTGGTTTCTATTAACTCATTTTATACAAAATTGTAGAAATAAATACGTCAAAATTTTTACTCAATTACTATGAAGTTCTACCAAGTAAATGCCAATTCAATCAATATAGCCGGCGTGCTTGGTAAATGCGTACTTTTTTTTACGGCATCTTGCAGGCTACCAACATGGGTGCTATAACCTAACAAATTTCGAGCGTCCTTTTGAAAGACCCTTTACGTCTGCCTATACCTTATACCTCTTACAAGTCACTGATATATTGAATTATCGGCCAGTATCTATTTAGTCCCAGAGCTGTCGTATAATCGGATCCTAGGTCTGTCCCAGAGGTTGAACTTTAATTTATACGTAAACGGTGATGTGCGTGGCGTTGCAAATCATCGGTCACATTGCGATGTCAGAGTCGTGAATCCCTTATTTGTTGTGTTCGCAAGACTCTAAAAGGAACCGTATGTAAATAGCGACGTGTTTTGGAATAGCCTGCACAATGACAACGTATAGTGTTATTTCAAAACTGATCACATGACCTACTAGCTACATTAACCCTCCAGAGACGAGAGCTTTTTTTCGATATATTTTTTTTTGAGCCATATTGAAGTCACGGAAAAACTTTTATTCCTAACCAAAATTAATATAAAAAAAACACCAAGTCGTTATATAGAAACCCCGCATGACTATATGGTCATTCTCATCCTTTTATTACCGTGTAGTATTGCGTACGGACAGTAGTAAAGACCAGCGTCACCGTATGGGCACGCAAAGATTCGTAGTTGAAATATATCTAAACGTGAATTTTTTAAAAATATTTACAATTTGACCTCTTTAGATCAACATAATTCCTATACAAATATATTAACAAAAAAACTGTAAATAATTTGATGTTTTGATAAAAAAAAATAACTAACAGTTTCAAAAAGTCCATCAAAAAAAACGGAAATTAAAAAAATCGCAAGTCTTTTTGGTGGCCGTTTCTGTCCCTGCAGCTGATGACTAACTGAAGTATGTACCCTTCTTAACCAAATATGAGTGAAAGCACCGATATTCAGGTAGAAAAAGGATGAATAGTGGGATCAATAGACAACAGTGTTTACTGTGACCATATGGTGACGCTCGTCCTTGGAGGGTTAATAGATAAATATCACTGTATTCTAAGGATATTAAACAAAATAAAGCACTTCTGTTCAGAACTGGTTTTGCTCTTCACAAACACCATCAACTGATGAAAATTTAAATCTGTACATGGTTGTTTATATAAAATTGACCGCATTTTAGTCGTCTTTAGTCTTATTCAATTGCATGTGTTTTAAATTTGAATCATTCAAATTATGTACATTCACACAGATTTTGTCACTAACGTTATGTGTGTTTTGTATGTGTTTTTTTACATACATACACCCTGTATCGATTAAAATGTTCATCCGTTGATAATACTCGCGATGAACGAAACCAGTCTTGATCTTTGTTGAAAAATGTGAAATTATTAAACATAATATTATGTTCCTACCAAGAATTGACACTCAGCATCTCAATAGTATTTTGGATGTATTCGGCGGTTACTATGTGGAACAGGGCTGTGGAGTCGGATTCGGTAATCGTGGAGACGGAGAAATCTTAAAACTCTTTAAAAAAATAATATAATAATGTATATTCAAACCACAATAGTCCACAGTGTTGCCACTGCATGCTAGGCTAACTAAAGATGATCTGATGGTATACATATATATTAGTTAAAATTAAATAATTGAAGAATTTCGTTGAAGACGGAGTGGTTTTTTATTTTAAAGCTGGAGTCGGAGCCGTTTTTTTTCCCGACTCCTCAGTAGAAGTGCATTTTTTAAATAAACTACAATTTGATAATTTTTTAAAACTCCACTTGTGCTACAAATTGTGATTTTAAATAAAATTAAAAATATTTTTTTATTTTTGATCTGCTACATTAAAAATGCCAAGAAAAATGTGCCAGAACGCCGTTCCACCGCATTACATGGGAAAAAACACTGAGATAGTTATAGTTTTTCAAGGCGCTTAAAAAATATCTATTGTACTGTACGTTGACAGCAAAAGATTATTTCTAAGTAATATTTAAATATGTATTAAGTTAATGCACTATAACCATGTTATTGTTTAGTAAACATATGTTGACAGGGAAATCTGTCCGCTTTTTACAAGTGCTTTGCAATTATTTAAACGAACATAAAAAAAACATTTAGCTCGGACATCTAGCTTCCGGTAAAATAGAATTGTTATCAATTATGTTGATGACATAATGGAATGAGTTTTATGATATATGTTTTGTATTGTATATGTATTGAAAAAAATGATAAACAATATGGCTTTGTATATATTTGTATGAAAAGCTAAATTTTAATTGAGTTACTCGTAGATAATAAATAGGACAATCCTATTTTTATCCATGTCTTCTCCCAATGTGGAGCATATGGCCTCCTAATGGAGATATCTCAACGGAAGTTTTTTTACGAAAACTGATTATTATTCAGTTGCTCAACCACTCTTCTTTTTTTCTAAAAGAGTAAGGATATAAGGGACAGTGCTAATGCAGAACGTCGCTTAATTCTTCAAAAATTTAAGAATTAATAAATTTTAAGTACGTATGATCCTATTTTTGCACGGTTTTGAAATAACATGACCAAATGTAGTTTAACCTTTCAGTTAACTACCTATATCACCTTTAGGGTGTTCACTGTCAATACTTGGCGGAAAGGCATTATATTAAGAAAAAACACAACATTCATTCGTAAATTATTTCAAATTTATTTTTAAAGGTCAGGACCGGTTTCGCTCATTGCGAGCATTGTCAATTAAAAGCAAATTGAAATAAAAAGGTTGAAACAAAAATTGACATTGAAAAGAATTTACAAACAGTAGAAGTGATTCTATAATGACACAAAATTAAAATGTTTAACACCGCTAACATATAATTTAAAAACCATCAAAGATTATAAAAGTCAAAGTGGTGACCGATGGTCATTTGTAAATTCTTTTCAACGTCAATTGTTGATTACTCCTTTTCATTTCAGTTTGTTTTTGTATAAATAGCACTGTTAAATTATATTTTGTATCAGTTGACAATGCTCGCCATGAGCGAAACCGGTCCTGAGCTTTATACATAAAGTGAAAATAAAGCACAAATGAATATTGTGTTTTTTCTTAATCTACCTATATATTCTCTTAATCTATTTTACTGGATTTTCTTTCTATTTTACGTGAAACGTCTTCCCCATCTAAAACATGATTAATATATTATATATAAGAAAAAGGTTTTGGATGCCTGATCGAAATCGATAGTCAGAATATAAATATATTTGTCACACCTTCAATATGTACTGATCAATTAGAAACATAGTTTACCGACGTAAGTATCCTATAAAATTTCTTACGTATGTCATTACTTTGGTAAATATTTGCATTATCGATTATATTGTGCTTTCAATATGACGGAACCAATGTTTTCTCCTGACAATGTCGCGTCCTACTAACCTGGAGATGTCGCGACTATTTCTCACCAAAAAGTATTGATTGTTTTCAATAGACTTTAAACATACTATGTAGCTTTTCTGGCAGTTATTGCACAGAACGAGTCTTAAAGGTTAAGCGTATACTGAGACACAGTGCAGCACAGATTTTGTATCCTAGACCTACATATGCTGCATCGCAGACACACATGACGAAGACGTACGTCTGACCTGCTCTGCTCTTAGTTGTAATGCCCGCACAGATTCCTGCGTGATACGTGCACGTTGGATGCGTTATTTCGATTATGTGGCAAAAATAACCGAAAACCTAATGAATTGATTCAAACTCAACTTATCACTTTTAGGGTGTTCACTGTCAATACTTGGTGGAAAGACAATATATTAATAAAAAACACACTATTCATTTGTAATCTATTACACTTTATTAAAAAGGTCAGGACCGGTTTCGCTCATTGCGAGCATAGTTAACTGATAAGAGAAAAATATAAACAGTGCTATTTATACAAAATTAAATTGGAATTGGAATACTACTCATGTAGACTTCTCTTAAAAGACATTAAAAAGTTATTGTGGGTCATTCATATATGTCACTTGGGTGTCACAGAATACGCTGGTCGGCTTCGCCTCCCTGCACCTACCAATTTTAAACTGCCCTGAGATGCTTTGTTTTAGCATACGATTATTTTAATGAATGTGACTCCGATTCCAACATTGACACACTATCCGACTCCGATCTTAATCACTATTCTCTTCGAAAAACATAAGATAAGGGTTGAGTAACTGATAGCTGTTCTTGAAGAAGACCTCGTCCCCCGTCACGACCGTAGTGCAGTGGTCGACGTCGTTGGCTTCATTGATGAATCTCACGGGCTCGAATCCCAGTACGCATAGCATTTTTCAATCGATTTATCGATTTACGACATTCCTAATCTCTTCGAAAAAAGGGGAAGTTGAACAACTGAGTAACAATACGTTCTCGTGGTTGAGATACTTACATTATTAGGTTATATGCTCCATATTATATGCGGGCATGGATACAAAAGAGCTCCCATCCGATCCTAGCAACGAGTTGTAGTGAGAGTAACCTCAAGTCCTGTCGTAGCCCTAGCGTTCTACATTTACTGATTTCAAAAAAGAAAATTTGAGGCTTATGGGCACAATTTAAATTGATTGAAAAGTTAACACAATTGTATTGTTAACTTGATACTGCGTTTTTCGATATACATACTTCATTCTCATGATTTCATAATGTATTGATATTTAATTCGATCGAGGGCTAGTTGGTTGTAACATAACACTTGTTATGATCATTCATTTGACAAGTTCTACGTGCTCATTGGGTATTTATGTACAAATATACAAAAGTGAAGAATCAATAATTCCCACAGCCGTGCTTTGTACTAAACCAACATTAATAACTCTTCATGCACGGATGCCCTATGGCGTAGCGGTTATCGTTGTGGGTGTCCGTGCCGCATCTTACGGGTTCTAGCCCCCAGTACGAAGAGCTTTTTTTCGATTGATTTTTCGATTTCTGTTCGAAGGCATGGGTGTTTGTGATGTCTAAAAATTCCCTCCCACCCTTTCCGATTCTTTCATAACTTGGCTTAGCGAGAGAGATTAGTTAACAACTAATCCTGTTCTAGCCTTATCCTTCTATTCCTAATACTTTCTTTGAAAAAGAGAAGTTGAGCGACTGAGTAACTAACAGTTCTCGTATGAAAACTTCTGTTCATATCCCTCCATTAGAATGCCATATGCTCCATTTTAGGAGCGGATATGGATAAAAAAAAACTCACATACCTGTGATTTATTGGTGCTATATGGCAACACTAAAAAACTCTAATTATCGTATCGGAAAATTGTGTATTTCACCATTTTAAATATCAATAGATGATGTATATCTTCATACAAATATTTTTGTTTGTATTTATAATGTTTCAAATTTGAATATTCTAATATCTTATATAATTTTTCAAACTAAAACTTTAATCTAATCTTTATCAAGATATCGAGTTGTTCGAATGAAATTGGTTAACATTTAGAAATTTTATTTTTGGTATTTTCTTTTTTATCTTTTTGTAATTTGAATGAAAGAGCATATTTTTTTCGTGCTGTGTAAGCCACCCGGAATTAAAGGGTTATATTCTCAATTAAATATTTATAACACCTTTATGAGCGCAGAAGAACGCTATGTATTTTTTGAAAGGTTAAAAATAATAATATGTACATGTCTATTTAAATTGACAGCACGAAATATTCTTTCGTATAAATAAAATGGCTATTTTGATGTAATATAGGCCAACCGATCAGGGGATAGCGTTTTTGTTCCAAGCTTGATTACATTTCCGCTTGATGATTTTTTACTTTGATATTTCATGATTATTGTTGTTTTAGTGAATGTTTATTTATCATTCTAGTAATTAAAAATGGATTATTTAATGAACATGTTTACATTTTGTATTTGTACTTGTAACCTTAATTGACTCAACAAAAATAGGCCAAAAGGTACAAAGGTTTGAGTCAAGAATTTGTAGATATATAGGCCAGAAGATTCGTTGATTTTGACTGCGGTACTGACTAGTCCAGGGGTGGGGAACCTTTTCATTTCTAAATGCCACATTCATTTATCTGATTCAACACAATAATGCAGTATAGAAAAAGTTGACACCACTCTTTTTTCGACTGTCGAACATGTGTATAATGGGTTTTTTACACTGTTTTTCCAAACGCCTGCGTATAATTTTTTGATCCAAGTGAATATGATGATAAAGTCAAAAGGCCGCATGAGAGTAGCCAAGAGTACGCAGATTCCCCTCTACTGGACTAGGGTATCCGATTCCGGACACCTTTTGTGATAACGGGATTTCAGTATTAATAAATTTTTGGTCGGCGATTTTGAAATCTTGGAAGTTTTCATGTCGATTTCAAAAACTCAGATATTTGCAGATTTCCCAAAATTACCAGCACGAAAACTTTTTTTAGCTCTTACATGCTTCATTTTATCAATCCCGGGATTTCGGGATCCGAGATCCCGGGATTGGATACCCTTGTACTGACTGCCTTCAGTATTTAACTTTTGATGCTAATGCATTGAATAGGAAAACCATTTATGTTAATCCTTTTTATCGCCTGACCCCACCAATCCCAACCGTGCAACGTGTTAAATAACACAGAAGCTGATGCACGGCGGCCGAAAGTAAATTCAATAAATCAATACATTTGATACATGACATTCAAATATTAATGAGTACATAGTAAAAAAAAATATGCTAACACTACCAGATCTCGAATTCAACCGGCGCGATGCTCCTTTTCGTGAAATCAGCGCAGGAGAGTAGGGTGCCGCTTCGTTACACCGAAATTTACATTCCAGTGCGTAAAAAAGTCGAAACAAAATTAAAATAAATATTCAATAATTAGTTAGTTATGAAAATAAAACATTTTTTTTAAATTGTTAAGGCAGGATACCTTAAATTGATATTTGGCGGATTATGAAGGATTGGTCAACGTCGGGTCCTTTGGCGCAGCGGTTAGTGTTGTGTGCATCCGTGCCGGACTTCACGGGTTCGAGTCCCAGCACGAACAGCATTTTTTCGATTTATCGATTTCTGTTCGAAGGCATGGGTGTTTGTGATGTGTAAAAGAATCCTCCCACCTTTTCCGATCCTTTAATTGTTGGGTGTAGCGAGAGCGATTAGTTAACCACTTGTCCTCTCCTAGCCTTTTCCTTCTATCCCTACTACTCTCATTGGAAAAAGAGAGGTTGAGCGATTGAATAATAAGCAGTTTTCGTAGAAAAAATTATGTTGAGATACCTCCATTAAGAGGCCATATATATATTCCACATTGAGAGCGAAGATAGATAAAAAAAAAAAAAGTTGTTTTTTTTTTGACAGAAATTGGTTGTTGAATATTCGTTGTTTTACGACAGCCTTCCATAACGCAATATGATCAAGAAAAAAACGGATTTACTCCATATATCCATTTCCCGATACAGAGCTGCATGGAACCGTTTAACCGTACACCACTGTGCTTAAAAAAATAAACATAGAAAGAAAAAAAAGAGAATGTGACTTTCTCAGCCATTTAGTTCAAGAAATATTAAGTTTCCCATGTATCCGTATACATACTGAGAATCCGCCGTGGCGGAAGAGTTTAATCTACTCCGCGTTGAATTTAAAGAGGAATCAAGAATATCCCGTTTCTGCACGTTTTTTTCTGTATCTGTATAAGATATCACCAATAGGTTTATAGGGTGGCATTTTGGGATTTCGCAGACGGGCAGCCGGCCTCTCGGGGCGGGCCTGATAAGTATAGTAAGAGCCATCGCTAATGACCTAGTTGTCTGTCTACGTGCTGCGAAATCCGCGGGCAGAGAGAATTTTTGCAAGGAAGCGATTATATTTTCTTGCAATACTAGCATTTAAACTTTCCGACCTTCAGGTGTTATCTTATATAACCGTTTATTTATTGAAAAAATATGTAGAAAATTTATTCTTTTGTTATTTATATAAAAAAAATGCTGAAAAACAGGTTTAGATGTCTATTCTACTAAATCTATTATACTTTTAAATTACGATTGTAATTTTTATTTTTAATTCTAGTAGTGTACTCGAGTGTAACTGCTTGATTTATTTTTTAAATAATTCCTTATGTACAACTGAACTGCTGCGTTGGTTCTTTTATTGTAGTCCCAAGTACTTTACACGATAATCCATTATTACTGTTTGTTTACAAGTTCAGTAATATTAATATGTGTCAGTATGTTCATAATTTTCAGCCTTCAAATTATTGTGTACGGCATGAACAATGCAGTGTAAAAAGTTCCATACAAATCGAGCCATTAAAGGCCAACGCTTGTTTTATTATAAAATAGTATCATTCTATAGTATACTTCAGTCAATCATCCAGGGATTGTAAAACTTTCTTCACTCATTATGTGCCAAAAAATAACTCCAGCACACGTTGAATTAATCTTGTAATATTTTGTATTATTTAGAGAAAAATACCTCGGTTCACTGACCCCTGATACAGGCAGTACAATAATTTACGTCCACACTGTACCTCGCTCTATAAAGTGATGTTATTTATGTACAGAGTGTAATAAAAGGGTCGTCCCTTTCTTGCTTTATAAATTAAATGTCTTTTATTCCTCCGATTGCCTGCGTGCTATAAATTTTGTATAAATGGCCGCCTCTTGCAAAATACCACACCTGTATAATAGTACCAGCTGTTTCTGTGATACTACTTCTAATCATGACAAGACTTATTTTTTCAACCGTAAACAACATTGTCGGATCTATCTATGGCTCAGCGGTTAGCGTTGTTGACTTCCGAGTCTGATCTCACGGGTTCTCGTACCAGCATGAACAGAACTTTTCGATCAATTTTTAGATTTCTGTTCGAAGGTATGGGTGTTTATGATGTCTAAAAAATCTTTCCCATCCTTCCGATCTTTAAATAACTGGGCGTACGAGAGCGATAAGTTAACCACTAGTGTTGTCTTAGCCTTATCATTTTTACCTTGTCTCTGTTACAGAGAGAGGTTGAGCGATTGAGTAATAAAAAGTTCTCGTAGAAAAACTGCTGTTGAGATACCTCTGTTAAGAGGCCACTGCATTGTCTTTTTGTGAATTTTGTCTTCGGTTTGATGATGTTGTTTGTAGTTCATGTAAGGCTATTTTTCTACTATTAAAAATCATAATAATTTTTAAAAAAACATCAACCTGTTTTCATCCTCGGCACATAGTAATTAAATGCAGTGACACAGCAGTATTCTTCCAATACCCCCAAAAATATATATATTTCGGATAGGGTTTGGAAAGATTCGACTGGGCTCGGAAAAGGCTAAAGAAATCTATCCTCCTTACTCAACGTTCCGCTTTGAGGATTCTATAAGGGGGGAGGAAGTTATGAAAATATTACAGAAACACAACCCTTTGAATACAAGTAAATAATGATGAAAGAAACTGGGGTCAACTTGCTTTTCCACAACAAGATAAGCTTTTTTCAACATTTATTTCTTTAACCTTCTCACCGCGTATGACCGCTATGCATGTCCTAGCGAACATGCCCTCAGCGCGCGTGACACGTATAGATGTCATGGAAATTTCAAACCCTATATAAGAGCTATCTATTGTGCTAAAATTGTATAACTTGATTGAAAATATTACTAAATGTATCTTTTACCAAATTCAATTAGTCCAAAAAGATTTAATATAGGCTAAAATAATTTATTTCTGGAACAAGCCGTAAACATACGTCACCAATGCAAGATTTTGGATAATGTTAATAAGCGATCGAGTGCGGGTGAAATTGAAATTATTTCGAGAATTTAATATTATAAGCATGGTATGGTGGTGGCGCAGTGTTCTCGGTCAAGCGTGGTAGTATTTTGCAATATGGCGACGTCACGCCGCAATTGTATGAAGAATGATTATTGTTGAATTAAACCGAAAATACAAGAAATATATTCTATTTTATTATTGAAAAAGTTACTTTGAGTGGCAATTAACATATTTGATTAGTTGAATAAATATTAAAATCTATGTTTATAGTCGAAAACGCGATAACGAAATCCGCAAAAAAGCAGCCGCGTACAGGGCATGCTCGCTAAACCATTCTTGAGCAGAGTTAGTTGTGTACTAATTCTTCAATTATGTATTAATTTAAATCAGGACGAGCATCTTCAATTAATGGTCGTGATCAACGAAACCGGTACTGATCTTAATAGATTAGTGTGGAATTAGTTCTCAATAGTAATTTATTTGTTAGAAGTTCAGGGTCGTGTCCCGGAACATTTGTTTCTTAGTGAAAGGGCCATTTTGAAAGTGAGGCTACGGGCGGAGTCGTCTTATATCTTCACGGCTCCAAAGCCCTGGTTTTAAGTACCACAATATTTGTATTATATTCTTAAATGCCGAAATATATCACACAATTATCCTGGAACTGAAATTTATTGTATTGTCGTTGAACCAATTATAGGCCAATCCAGTCAATCTTACAATAGAGCCAGTAGAGGCGTTATTGCGATTTCATCATTTACTCTTTTTTTTTATCCCTCGTAGGGTTAGCAATCATTATCTGACCGGATTTTAAGAGCTTAAACCGGATTTCTGTCGTGGAAAACAATACAATATTATAATTGGCTCAAAATCATAGGGACATCACGTAATCAAATGTATTATAAAATTATTTTAGACCAAAGATCGGAATTTGAACCACCTGCGACCGGCTTTCCTATATAAGCCCCTGGTAACCCTAATCCCTCGGTCTTGGGTATATGATTGAAAGCACCCAATTCAAATCCTCGTTAATGTAAAGTTACAAAGTTTTTTTTCTTCAAAATACTTCTAGCTTAATATTAATTTGGACTAGATATACTTACATATTTCTATTTACTGTTTTGACAAGAAAACTAAAATATATTTACTTAGTGTAACGACGGATGTTTCTTTATCAATTTTATGATTCGTGTAGCGATGGTGTTTTTCGGAAATATTTTGCGTGGGGGTCAATTAGTTAATTAAGTTGTTTATCTGATAAATGTAATAAAATGTTGTCCTATCACATCCTTACGCCATTTTTTTTTTAAATAAATAAATACTTACGCGTGATAATTCAATGTATTACATATTTTTAGTGTAAATAAGTACATATTATTATTTTATTTTTATCTAAAGCTAGTGTTCTAGATGAAGGTTATTGTACTTTAGAGATATTATGTTATTTTTATAACATTTGGAGTTATCAAAGCTTTGTTTTTTTATTCCTGTTTTATCGTTAACATAATGTCTGTATTATTTTGACATTCAATAAAACGAGCAATCAGTTGTATATCGAAATGGTTGACTTCAAATGCTTTATCACTTGTACCTTATCACCTGTAGCTTAATGTCCACGTTCTCCAATCCAAGTACTGATTGTTTCATATATTTATATCAATTTATGGATTTGTGTTTGAAAGACACATATGTGTTTGATGTTGATATTTCTTTTCACTAATCAAATCCCAAGATAGGGCGTAGTAAAAACGTGTCATAGCCATTATCCTTATATTCTTACTTACCGAAAAGAATGATTAGGTAACTAACAAACGGTTCTGGTATAAGAACTCCTATTGATGCGAACTTCATTAAAAATCCATATGTTCTACATTAGAAGCGGATGTGTACACTATCAGATCAACTGACCGTAACTAAATTAAGTATCGTGTTATTTATATAAAACGGATCAAAATGTACATCGAATATTCATTTAATAGACATCTTGTATATTTCCAATATATGTACCCGATCTTTTTGAACGCTTTCTTTACACTGTTAGTTTTGATTTAACACGGCTTAAGAAAACCAATAAAAATAAGAATTCGTGTATTCATATATTTTTTTTAATGCGTTTCATATTTATAATTACGTAAACATTAAAAATAAATGACATTAATATTTTTCAAGATGCTTCCGAAAATATATCTATTGAACATTTCCAACAAAAAACAGCAGTAAGCAGGCAGGCACGTTCATTGTCAATTAACGACACGCATAAATAAATATCTCAATGTTAAATTTAATTTAAATCGAAAACTTTGTAAATTTATGATGTTTTTGTGTAGCATATGAAAATATTTCAGTATGTCAATAATACATTTGAGATCAAGTATTTCGTATTTTGAAATGATTTTAAGTGATGGAACCTTGTAATATTTTTGTAACGTATCTCGTGCAAAAAAAGGATCCGGTATATTTCAAAAAATATTTGCTGAACACTATTTGTAAGGTGTCAACTATCAGTTCCTGATAGAAAGGTATACTATTTATAAAAATAGAACAAAATTTTCTGGATCGGTTTCGCTGTGAGTGTATCCTATAATATGTATAGGCAATGATGAGTATATAATTCAAATTCTGTTAGATCTTTCGCATTATTTATTTGTAAACTATATGATACTCTGCGTATATTTTTATTTACACCATATCTGTCGGTTGTACTGAGTAACACTTGATTAGGTGCAAATATCTGCATATTGCAACGCGTTTATTGCATGACTGCTGCCGTGTCTAAAGGCCGTCCGTCCAGCGAGTCCACCAGGCGTAACAGTTCGATCTACAACGTTTCATGACCTTTACGCCCCTCTGATTTTAACGGCCCCAGCAATGAATACCTCCGGTTTGCGCTTCAATAACTATTGGACAATCATTACACAACATCTGGGCATTGACCGAGAAACAATATTCGTTTGATTGATTAAATCATGAGTGCCTAACCTTATGGCTTCCAAACGCAACATCGATTGTTATCTTTATTAATATCAAATGAAAATAAATTAAGGTGGGATACATCTTATATCTGTAAAAATATGGACCAGTAAGCTTCTGCAATCTAGTGTTGTAAAGCTATAGACAAATATAATGTCCACACAATCATGTTTCTGACAGCTCAACAAAGGAAGAAAATTCAAAGGTAAATTAGCTAAGTTATTGAAAAATGGATGTGAAATGATGTAAGAAAGATTTAAAATTGTTTAAACAATATGTGGGCGCAATTTTACACTTTTTCATATTACAAAAATGCTTTATATTGAAATTGAAATAAATAATATTCGAACAGATTATAACTTGAAGTCTTATTGAAGCATAAACATACAACATATATCGGGGTCACATGAAACGAAACACTGTTGCGTGCAACGCTGGGGAACGGTGGGCTCATGTTGTGAAACAATGTTGGGGGTCATGTTGTGAAACAGTTTGTTCCCTAATGAATACGCCGCTTAAATGTCTCCTATTACATCAAATATTCATATTCATGTTTGAATAAAATATGTTAAATGACATGCTATGTTTTTGCCTAAACAATTATTTTCCGACGAATGTTGTCTTATGATTACAAATTTTACACAAGACTGAACTGCAACCAAGAAAAAAAATCTAAAAAAAGTTATTCTTAAACAATTTATTAAATTATTAATTAAACACCAGTTAATAAGTCTCCGTGCACTTCAAGCTTGTGTACATATATTCATTAATTTTCCTTCGGAAACTACTGGATTTTTTTACGTTCTTTTCCCTTTCCACAGTCGATATGCTTACGTTTTTTTTTGAGACATCTTTACACGGTTCACCTTATTGTCATTTTTGCTACGCGTTGTGAACTGGTTGTCACCACTGGCAATTCATGCGTATCTTCCAGTGTTTACAACGAAAGCGCAGTTATCGCTCGCAGGTGTAATTGCACAAAGAATGTAAAGGCAGTGTCTACGATGATTCCGCGGTTATAATGAGTCTATTTAAAAGCATCTTCCGCGCAAGAGTGGCTGTTTGTTTATCAGCAGGAACGGAGACGGCGTTAGTTGGTTAGTTATTGGATACGCACGCCTGGTTGCTAACCAACGCGAGCTCGTTCCTGTTCCTATGTCTCTTCGCATTTAGAATGAAAGAAAATGTGCTAAGAAACGGTATCGCCAACGACAAAGTCTACAGGAATTCATTGTTGGATATTTTTAACAGCGAGCTTCTTTTTTATATCTCACACAAATATTTTTATAGAATTCAGGGTTGTGGAGTCGGAGTTGGAGTCGTAAAAAATGAGCGGCTCGATTTTTTTTGAAAAACATATTTAATGATGTAAGTATATTCAAACAAAATAGTCCAAAGTCTTGACATTTCATGCTTGGCTGACTAAAGATGATCTGATGGAATAAATATATATAAGCTAAAATGAAATTATTGAAAAATGTTCTCGGATACGAAGTCATTTTTTTAAAGCTGGAGCCCTGATAGAATTATAGTAATACATTTTTTCAGTGTTTTTTTGAAAAAAATGTGCCGTAACTCATTTTTTTTCTTATTTATGTCCGTTCTCAATGTGGAGGATATGGTTTTTAATGGAGGTAATTAAACAGAGTTTTTTTTTACGATAACTGCTTGTTAGTTGCTCATCCTCCCTTTTTTAATGAGAAATTGAATTTTAAAATTAAAATTATGTTCGAATTTACTGTTAATCTCCACTTAAGCTTAATTACTCTTTGATGAGTTTTGCAATTACTTTTTAGAGATATTAAACATTTCAATGTTAGTCAATTGAGTGTCACTTATTCATGTTTTTTTACCATTATTTATTAATTCCTTTCAATACTATTTGCTTGCTACAGTTTATTAATTTCATTTTGTTTTGTATAAATAACACTGTAACATTATATTATCTTATAAGTTTATGCTCGTCATTAGCGAAACCGGTCTTGGTCTTATTAAAAGTGGTAATTAGTAAAAATGAGCATTTAAGTTTTTGAACATAATATATGAGGGTATTATTTGCAAACAAGGCTCATTCTAAGATGGTTAAAAAATAAAACTTTTATTTTATTTTGTAAAACAATGTAAATTTTAAAAGTATTTTTAGTTTGTACATTATTTTGGAATGATATTTTATGTGTTAATAAGCCATGTTCGCAACTGATTTCTAAAAATACTTTCAACATTTATATTTATCTACTTAATTATATGCATGGTTCATGTTTTACCAATTTTGGAACGAACCAGGATTGCAAGTAATATTAGTAAAAACACAATATTTCTTTGTACTTCATTCCACTTTATTAATTAGGTCAAGACCGGTTTCGCTCATTGCGAGCATTGTCAACTCAAAGCATCAGTTGACAATGCTCGCAATGAGCGAAACCGGTCCTGACCTAATTAATAAAGTCTAATGAAGTACAAAGAAATATTGTGTTTTTTATTACTACTGTATTAAATTTCTTTGGTCAGTATTTAAATATTTCCTCGGGTCAGTATTAAACAAAGTAAATGATCAGTATAAATGTTGTGCTTGGTCAGTATCAACATAGAATGATCAGTATATCTTTTAAATTTGACCAAAAGTCATGATTATACAAATATGATTAACTTAGATATGTGGAAAGTGGGAAACCGGTACTGATCATATCAAATAAAAAGTTAAATGAGAACAAGTGAGTATTTTATTTCTTAAATATAACGCCTTTCCACCAAGTATTGACAGTGAACACCCTAAAAGTTGCAAATAATAGCCTCATATGTACTTAGATACTTTTTTTTTTATTTCAATGCTAAAAACACAGAAACATTATCAGAGGAAATATAAAATACTAATTCCAATCGATAATGTAGTGTTGGAAATCACTGATTTAACGACTTCTTCTCCACGTTTGTCTTGCTAAAAAAGAGAATAACATAGGATTGTATAACTGTTTCACGTATTTGTTTCATATGAATCCATTGTCCCACGTTTTGGAACGAGTCCAAAGTGGTGACCGGTCATGTTCCCAGTTATCTCATACTAAACTAATTCTATAAGCCATAAGTAATGCTCGCTTTTCCTGCTATCGTGGCTTGGTATTTTATTTATACTTGGTCGATATCCTAATGCTTTACGTGTGACTTAAAACAATATAATGTATTTAACTGCTTCCCTCCAACTCAGTGGTTCGCAGTTTTACCACATGTTAGAAGAGAGTCGTGTAGTCAGTAAAACATACGAATTTCAAGTTTTCAGTGAATACAAGCGATATTGTAGGAAAATAAAAACCAGTTGCTGATTTTTTTATGAAGATTTTTTGAATTGACGTTTTCTTTTTTGTTTTCCCAACCACGCTGTCAAGCTCTCATCTCTCCTACTGGTTCATAGCTTGTTACAAAATTATCGTAAACAAAATTTCATGACTACATCAAATCATCACTTTTAGGGTGCTAACTGTCAATACTTGGTGGAAAGGCATTATATCCAAAAAATAAATTACTACAAATTTTATTTGATATGGTCAGTACCGGTTTCGCTCATGACGAGCATTATCAACTGATAGGAGAATACAATATTACAATGTTATTTATAAAACATAAAATATTAAAAAAAGCATAATATTCCGTTGTACTACCTTCACTTTTATTTTAGCAAGATCAGGACCGATTTCGCTCATGATGAGTATTATCAGATATAAGGAATAAAATTTAACAGTGTTATTTATAAAAAACAAAATTAAATAAAAATATGTTATACGCAATTGGTATCAAAAAGAATTAAAAAATTACACCGGCACTGATCTTGCTAAAATAAAAGTGGAATAACGGAGAACACCATAAAAGTGAAAAATAAAATATATTTCTATACTGATATATACATCAGTTCCAAATAGAAACCAACATTACCATGCTGCAATATAATCTAATTTACAATAATAATGTCTTTGTTACTCTTTGAAATTGATTTATTTATGTATTTTGAATTACTTTTCATACTTAACTCAATACTGCCAAATTCAAACATAAATAGTCCACTCTGGCACTAGGGTATCGATGAATAATATCCCAAATAAAGATTTTAACGACTAAAATATCTGTTTTTTCGCGAGTCCATAGATTAGTTTTTTTCAGTTTAACGGGCTCGTGTCGTGAACAAGTTAACGAAGCGCTAATCTATAGTATCAAAACTAGCATAATCTAAAAGGATTAATCGATACATTTTTTATAGCCTATACCTGGTTTGCTAGTACGATATCCATTTGATATTATTCGACATCGTTCTTAATATCAAAACACTTTTAGCGAATAAAAGCTCGTGTATCACACAGATGTGTAAAATACATACAATTATGCGGTTGTGTAGCAGTGAAACAGAAAACATCACGATTAGCACGACGATGACAACGCTGTTTGTAATTGAAGTAATTAAAAAATCATTAAAATTAATGTTGATTATTATTTAACGTCACTTAAACTTGAATCGGCCTACTTATAATATGCCAACAAGTTACAATAACACACAGTCTTTGAAATAGTTAATACTTTCGATGGTTTCGGCGGTAACTTTGTGGAAGTTCATTTTAATAGAAAATTTAAATTAACTTTGATTATTCCACGTATTGTTTTACTAACTGTGACACGTGTTTCGCCTCTTTCAGAGGCATCTTCAGACTTACTATCGCAAAGTTTGCTTAAGTAATGAAGCAAGATTGATTCTAACATTTTAAAATTATAAAATTACAAAATGGAGGTTTGGGTTTTTTTCCTTTTAAGAGGAGCAAGGAGGGGGGTGTAGAATCGAAATAAAACAAACAGATAATGATACTAATGAGTTGTAATCAATCAGATTGGGATTTTTCCTTTTTAAGGGAAGCAAAGAGGGGATTATAAAATCGAAACAGTGCAAACAAATTTTATAATTTTAAAATGTTAGAATCAATCTTGCTTCATTACTTATGCAAACTTTGCGATAGTAAGTCTGAAGATGCCTCCGAAAGAGGCGAAACACGTGTCACAGTTAGTAACACAATACGTGGAATAATCAAAGTTAATTTAAATTTTCTATTTGAAATAGTTGACATTACTAATTCTTATATTAAAAAAACACAATATTCCTTTATACTTATTTCCGCTTTTATTTAGCAAGATCAGAATCGGTTTTGCTCATGACGATCATTATCAACTGATAAGAAATATAATTTGACATTGTTATTTATACAAAACAAAATGTATAAATTGTGTAAATAACACTGCTCGATTTTAAAGAATACTGTATTTTTTAAATATAATGCCTTTCCACCAAGTATTGAAAGTGAACACCCTAAAAAAAATCTTATATAATTTTGCTTGCAAACAACCAGCTATCTTTATGATAAAATTCTTTGATTTCTTTCATTATAAAAGGTTTTTCGTGTGAAGAAAATAGAATCCTAATGATGGCATCTCAAAAGATGATTTTTTTCACCGAGAACTGATTGTTATTCGGTCATCCAACAATGATTCCTTTCTTTAGAGAAAGAGAGTGAGGATAAAAGGTTAGGATAAGAAAAATAGCTCATCGTTTTTGTTACGTATCTTTCTTTGGATCAGGCTGGAGGGTTGTTGGCAGTGGCATAACTACTATACAACGTCGCATTATATCCATATTTAAATATTCAAAGAAAAAAAAAATCCGCCGACAGCTGGAAATTTACAATTCGAAGTCGACCGTTTCTTGAACATGCTACTAATATTTTTATGCATAAATTTTATTTTGGTAGCAAAAAAAATAAGGGCCGTTTGATAACGTTTGAATATGGGCACATATTTTTTAGTTAGGCCACTGGGTTTTTTGTGATATGGTCCGTGTTGGGATTTGAATCCGTGGACATCTGATCCGTGACGAACTGAAGAACACGGCGTTTATCACTAGACTACAGATCCGCCTTTTTGTTTATTTATAGGAACATAACATTGCTATAAATTAATCGACAATTTTATTGTATCTTCACGACCGATTTTACTCAACGAGGAATTATGTTCTACTAGAACTAGTTAACACCATTCAAGTGATATTTTTGTATGTTATTTTAGTAATATGTAAACGATTTTTTTTAATACGCGTAAATAATATCGCTATCGAAAAGATTTGCTTATTATTTTCCATACATTTGTGAGTGATATAATTCATCATCGATTTTATTGAACTCTCGCTTTAAATTCTTGTCTAGTGTTAGCGGCGCCGCGTGTTTTACACTTCAATTTAATTTCGGCTGCAATAATAACTTGCATGGGTTTCAATTAGTTACTTATTACATTCAAGCCCCCTACACTTTGAAACACTATCACATCCTGATATCATAGTACCCCACGCCGCAGATTACTTTATCATTTTTTTAATGGATAATCATTTTCGAATTACTCTGACCCACTAATAATGATACGGTGTCACTGTGTGGGTGTGTGGTGACTAGTTAAAACCCGGCAAAGTGTTTATACGAATTGAAAAAAGCTCCTGTCAACGCAATTAAAACTGCATTATACTCACGTTCCGTAAAATTCAGGCAATTATGTCTCGGCACTTTTGAGGCACCTCGGTGGGGCCATGTGTAATGCCATGAACAATAAATGCAATTAAGAGATTTTCGTAAAACAGTAACAAATCGACAGTATTTAAGCATTATAGACAATCATTGTGAGTAAGCTTGATTTTTTTTATTATAATTAGTTTTCGTTCGGGTATTTGAACATCCAGGGCTATAGAGTTCGGATTCGCTAATCGTGGAGTCGGAAAAATCTTACAACTCAGACTTATATTTAAAAAAAATATTTCATGATGTGTATTCATATCACAATAGTCCATAGTGTTGCCACTGCATGCTAGGCTAACTAAAGACGTTTTGATGGCATGCATTTATAAAAGTTAAAATTAAATGATTGAAAAAAATCTTTGGAGTCGGAGTCGTCTTTTTTATGCTCGACTCCACATTCCTGGGTTCATTGGACAACGTCATCGGCTACTTTCAGTATGAGCATCTATACATTGATTCGAAGACATGGATCTATGTGACGTCTTGAACATCCCTCTCCCACCCATCCTTAAAAAGGCGTAGCGAGAGTGATTAACTAATCACTAGTCCTAAAATGAATGTTTAACAGTCGAAAGAAAGAAGGGATAGGGGGAGGGTTGTCAACGTTTTCTTTACTGCGGCCTTATGTTTAATCAGATAAAAAATTGTGGCATTTATAAATGAAAAGGTCCCCCACCCCTGGTCTAGATCCTAACAAATTTGAGAACAAATGTAACACTTTATTTTTTGCATTGATTTCGCGGCACTTACGTTGTGGCAAAATACTGTATGTATGTATGCGATAAGGAAAACAGCTTCAGGAGGGGAAACAACTAAACCATAGGCTCCCAACCTTTTCGGGGTGGCGACACCTTTTTATAAAAGCCATGTGACCCGCGGCCCCGATGCAATTGAAAAAGGCATTTTAATTAGGCGGTAATTTTAGCTGACTGAATAAGTTGGCGACCCATAGATTGGGAACCTGTGAACTAAGCAATACATTTTTACAGACCTTAGTGCGAGTATTTAATATAGCTGATAATCATTTATCCGTCATAACTATCCGTAGTTGTTTGCTCTTAGCATTTTCATTATTATATTACATATTTTGTTTTCCCTGGCATTCATACCACGAAATAAATTAGATAAAAAAATACAGAAGGACAATTAAATTCCTAGTATACTTATGTAACAAGATACTAGAATAAAATCCACACGTATTGTGTTACTAAGCACTAGAGGTCTGCACGGGCCGGGTTCGGGTGGGTAAGCGCAATTGAGATTCTGGCTCGGGCCGGGTCCGGGTAAGGAATTTATTCTTCAGAAAAATATTTCAGACTATGTTTGTGTCATAAGTCAGCCATGATGATTTTAATTATTACCAGTTCTATAGAGTCTATAGAACTGGTAATAATTAAAATCATGGCTGACTTATGACACAAACATAGTCTGAAATATTTTTCTGAAGAATAAATTCCTTACCCGGACCCGGCCCGAGCCAGAATCTCAATTGCGCTTACCCACCCGAACCCACCTCTATAGTATAGAGAATAGTAAATTGTTGTAAATTTATAAAAAAAACGGGTTTTTTCGGTCTGTTGAGTATAAATCTGGGCATCGGGTCGGGTTCGGGTAACAATAGTGGTATTAGATTCGGGCCCGGGCCGGGTCGGGTTTGAGTCTTCCAGGCTCGGGTCGGGTAATTTTGTAAAATTTCGGCCCGTGCAGACCTCTATTAAGCACATACACAAATAGATTTGTTTTACCTCCGTTCGTCAGAAAGACAAATTGATTTTTTTTTAATACAGGGACGCGACTAAATCAAAATTTTCACATAGTTTTTTTTTACCATGTCCGCTCCCAATGTGTGATATATGGACTCCTAATGGAGTTTATCTCAACATAAGTGTTTCTACGAAAACTGCTAGTTACTCAGTTGCTCAAGCTCTTTTTCCAGAGAGAGTATGAATAGAAGGATATTGCTAGGGCTCGACTAATGGTTAGCTAATCGCTCTCGATACGTCCCGTTTACAGGATAGGATGGGTGAGAGGGGGGAATTCAAGATATCACATACAGACATGCCGTCTGTGTAGTCGAGTGATCAACGTCGTTGGCTTCGGTTACGGAGGTCACGGGTTCGAACCCCAGTACGGGCAGTTTTATAAATTGATTTTTCAATCGATTTTTGAATTTATGTTCAAAGGCATGTATGTATGTGATGTCTTAAATTCCCCCTTCCTAACCATTCTATCCTATGAACGAGGCGTAGCGAGAGCGATTAGCTTATCACTAGTCCTGTCCTATTAGCCCAATCCTTCCATTTCATACTCTCTTGGGAAAGGAGATGTCGAACAACTGAGTAACAAGAAGTTCTCGTAGAAATACTGCTGTCAAGAAATACTGCTGTCAAGAAAACCAATGTTAAATAGTCCCGCATTAATTGAAGGCATGCTATTTATGTTTTTGGATTTTATAAATTTGTGTCATAAAACAATTTTATTTTCAGGGTTCTCTTTATAGCACCTTCAAGCTCACTCGAAAAGTTTATTTGTTTTTCATATTATGTTTACCTGTCTACGTCATTCTGGCCGTTAAATATTTTTTTTTGTCGATCATTGTCTTTTAATTTGTTTTACCAGAAAGGGATTATAAACACACGAACAAAACGGAAATACAACAAACATAACATAACGTAGGGTTGTCATTAAACTGAAATGTTTTAGCATTGTTTTCAAATGATGACTTTAGTATTAACAGATGTATGACGTGACTATGGTTTTTCTCACAGCGTACATGATTCCGGGATTTACCGGTATTTCCAAAATCCCGATAAATCAGCGGTTTCCCGGGATTTTCAAAACAAAATCCCGGGAAATAAAAAAATACGCGTTTTAAGCTTCTTGTTCCAGAAGAGAAAAAATAGTGCAATCACAGTATTTTATGATTCCATGTTTTGTAACAAATTATCACTGCTGACTACTGTTTTTTCAACATGTAAGGAGGTCGATATTAGATTTATTGAGTTTTCTACTATTTTGCTTCCTTGACTGTGAAACCTACGTCGCCACTTTGAGAACCCTCTTCGGAAAAACTTTTTCGCAAAAATTTTCTGCAGGCTTAGTCTGAAAATGTTTCTCAATGATGCGAAACACGTGTCAAGGATACTAAAATAACCGTTGTTTATCAATGTTTTAAATCTTATGTTTATAATAAAAATAGATTTTTTACAAAGTTTTCATTGAATCAATCAAAATTAGTTATTTTCATTTTTTGTGCAAGTTTCTACAATTGCAATTTTTATCGTATTGGCAGATCAAACATTTGAGATTGATAGACATACAAAAATAAAAAGAGTACGTTTTCTTTCAAAGACGTTTGATTACATTTTTTCTCACCACCGACACAGGAATTAAACGCATTTGTAATACGCAAATATTTTTGTTTTTGTTTTTTCATAGCGAGTCCTTAACAAATTCGTCACTTTCAAAAACACCGAATTCCCTTTCTCTTTTATGACATTTAACCTCCTGAATACTACCCATCTAATTGAGGTTTTTCTATCACCAGCTATTAAAATAGATTATCAAATGTTCTTGAATAATTCACATTAATATCGGTGTGATTTATAAACAATACGCTCCAGTTACAGCCCTGCTAACACAATATCACTGAAAACACATTCATTATAAGCGCGCCCTGGTTGTTGATTCCGGTATCCGATATTATTTATGTCGATTTATCATATTGGTAAACACGCAAATCAAATCTAGGTTATTGAAGGAAACGCCAGCGCTTGAAAAAACAAAAAAACACATTTATTATACTCATTTAGTTGTTCTGTTCGATTTTCAATTATAGCACAGGTAAATTTTGGTGGAGAGGGGACGTAAAATGTTTGTTGACTATTTTTGAATGAATCGTTGCTTCAGTGTTTCTCAAACTAAAAAATACAACGTCTTTCATGCTACCTGTATGTGTTTGACTTCGAATCGATCTCTGTGTTTTCGAGCTATTTTTATTTGGCTTGTATTTTTCCGGTCAGAATTTATATTAAATGGTCATAATATATCGGTCAGAATAAATAGGCATAATTTAAATGAAATTAAAAAACCCTAACCTAACCAAAGCGGTATCAAATATTCTGACCGTATAATATTTTTATTCTGACCAAAAAATGATTTCAATTCTGACATTTGTTCCTTTTTTATTTCTGTATCAATACAGACTTAGTTTTAATATCACTTTTAAGGTTAATAGAAAATTTAAATTAACTTTGATTATTCCACGTATTGTGTTACTAACCGTGAAACGTGTTTCGCCTCTTCCAGAGGCATCTTCAGACTTACTATCGCAAAGTTTGCTTAAGTAATGAAGAAAGATTGATTCTAACATTTTAAAATTATGAAATTACAAAATGGAGTTTTTATAACGGTATATCAATCGTTGCCGGGAGGTGACGGTTACAACGTCAAGTAACCTGATAAAATAGAGCTCTGTATGAATCAATGATAGGCTTTTGTGGGTTTATTGTCACTTGGTTTCAGAAAAAAATAATTATCGTGCGGTTTATTCGACACCACACTTATCTACATGCATTTTTTAAAATCCTACTCTGAACTTTTGATAGTACAGGAAACATATTTGGGTCATTGCACTCGATCGTTGTGAATGGGTCGAACAGGTATCTACAAATATATTTGTATAGACGGGGTTTGACATAAATGCATAAGAAAATGAGTGATATCAAATAAAAATATCGATTCCGTAAAATATGTTAGACCTTACTGTTTTCGAAATTCTATATCGACTGTGGAAAGGAAAAAGGACGTAAACCACAGCTTTTTTCGATAATCACAATGTATTCAACTTGATACACGTTCTATCAAAAAGATGTAAGCTGTAAATGCCGAATGAGTATCTAAATTTACCAAGAAAAAATACTGAAATCGGTTTTTCTTATACAATTTCTGAAATTAATATTAGATTATGTCAATTTAACATCACTTTAGAAGTCTCCGTGCACTTCAAGATTGTGTATATTTCATAATTTGCATATGGCCCAAAAACATCAAAACACGTTTTTCGTGCCTCCTGTAAATTTTGCTATGTGTGGGTTACGTCCTTTTTCCTTTCCAAAGTCGATATTATATCATTGTACACTATGGCTTATACAAAAACTGACGTTTGAAAAAACTGGTGTTCGAAATTCTACTGATATCTACTGACTAACTATATTTAATCTTTTTAATTATAACCTAGGCAATTTGAAGTCAAAATACTTACATTTTTAATACGAATGAAAAAAACAATTCAAATTCTAACATTTGAAACCGGCTTAACAAGTTGAAAAAAACAGCTTTCGAATGTCGCGAATTTCCCTTTAAAACGATTATTAAAACTGACAAAAGCCCTATTGGACACAGTGTGATGTATCTTGATTTAAAAAAGAATAGCTCATGTATTTATCAAAATAATCTACTTCAATATCATATCAATTAAGCCGTGTCTTATCATTCTCTAAGCCAATTTTGATTTTTATATTTGAGTGCTCAAAAGCACTCCATATTTTTTTTTGTTTTGCCATCAACAGTCACTTAACTGTCCGATTGTATTGACTCGATCACGTATCTATTCGCGTCGAGTATCGTTGATTGTGATCTGGGTTCGATAGGTAGTCTATCATTAATTTTGTTTCGGAAATTTAAACTGAAGTTGAATACAATCAGCCAGATGATGTCATTATCATCAGCGCTGCATCATTATTGGTGGTCACCAGTAAGTCCTCAATTACCGGATGCACCTTACGTTATTCTTTCAATTGAAGTGTGCTGACAAGATAGATTCGGCCTACTGGTCTAACGCTGTTTTTCTGCCTGGCTACTGAGGAATCAAGTCATCTTCATTTGGATTTCCCATTCATTATTTCGATATGTATTTTCTTAATTGATAAAAATAATAAAACATTTTTAGTACTTTTTCCACAAATTTTTTTTATTAGATCAGGACCGGTTTCGCTCCTTATGAGCATTGTCAACTGATAAGAAATACAATGAAACTGATATTTATACAAAAGTTAAGTGAGAAAAACAAGGTATGACAAACAATTGGTTAATATTACAACCAAGCAAAAGAATTGAAGCAAAATACAAGGAAAATAAACAATAAATAAAAAGTTGAAGACCGCTTAGCAATGAAAGCTATTACAACAAAAACCAATAAGGTATGAATTATCATTAACAAAGTAAAAACCAACAATTAGTGTATATAATAAATAAATCTTAATGTCTGTCAACCAAAATTGAGTTTGGAAAATCCAGTAGAGTTCAATCCACCGAAATTGATTTTCTTAATTATTTTTTATTTACGTTTTTATCATTCAAAAACTCACCGTTTAAAAAAGCAAATAATGTTATTTTATATACATCAGTTTATTAAATGACAAATTAATACTACATTATAGACATTTCTAACATTATAATAATCTTCATTGAAGTAACTACATTTATATACGTTGTCTGGTCTAAACAAATCAGCCCAAACTTCAAAGATGATATTAAATATATTGATAAGAATGGTGATATTATGGAAACAAAAATACGTCTGGAACTGCTTCCTTTGGGTCGGAAATTTTTAGAACTCTTTTTAGGTGTTGTAAATTCGGGGTGGAAATATTCATAAAAAAAAACATTTATGTTTATTATTAACCCTTTCTTATACATCGATCAAAACCGGTTTTTTTTATCGCGAGCATTTCTGACTGACAAATTATCATTTTTCTCAGTTTAAAATGCTTACGGTGAGTGAAACCGATTCTGATTAGTACCTACATAGAATGGTTCGATGAATACAAATATTTTTTACAAATTGTAAATTTCTGAGACGTAGGGTGAAAAGTGCGAAACTACAAAAAAATATTTATTGACCGTCTGTTTTATAATAAACTATTAATTTTTATAAGTGTAATATATTTCGGTACTGTATTTTTTCAAAAAAAAATATAATAATAAAGACAAACGTTTTATCACTCGGTTGTATTTTTTCCCGTTGAATATAATGTCTTAAATACAAAAGCTGTTTATGCGTTTTTCTCGAAACTATTGTTTTGTAGTTTCGCCCTTTTCATACTTAACCCCCGATTTCTATGAAATAACTAATTATACTTTAAATTGATAGATTGTCACTACTGCTGAATCTTAAGCTTGTCTCGCACCTTCAAGAAAGCTGTACATTCTTCTGTTTTATAATATTTCCTTAGTTGCTTTAATCAGCATTGTTCATGCTCATGAACTAAGCTGATAGTGGTGCTCAATTATATTTTAACAAAAAAAAACACTTAGATATAGTTTCTGTACCGTGAAATTAAGCTCGTCTTCATCGTCAGTTGCATTCAGACGACAGACGATGCAGAAATGAGAATGAACTTTACGTTAAAAATAATAATTATAAAAAGCAACGAACAACCAGCGAAGAGGAAAAATAAAACAATTTTTACCCTCAATCGTTTAAAATAATAAGGAATAATTTAACAAAGAGAACGCAAGACATTTAAAAGTGACACTGACATCATACCATCCCATCGCCTTACTTTGAAATTCATTATGGGTTTTTATATAAACGTCAAAATAAACAGACGATGGCATAATGACATAGTGACATAATCGGAAAAAGATCTTAAACGACACAGTTATTTAAACTGTGTTTTAAACCAATAATTGTTCAATATCGCCTCGGTCAATGACAACAAATTAAGAACATTATCTCATTCTAATGGTATTTTTAAGGCCTTTGCATTTGAGTGTTTTGACTTGTTATCGTTTGTTCCACGTGTTGAGAAACGCTCTTTTAGATAACTGAAAGTAGTCAGTCTTATATCAGGATATGCACTGACCATATCGACAGTGGTAAGGAAAAAGGACGTAACCCACACAAAAACTATACTGGTATATATAGCTGAGCAAAATATAAGTTTAAACATAGTTCTGACGATGGCGAAAGCCGAAATAGCTATCAACGCATAAAATTATTAAAAACTGTAGAACTAAAATACTTTGATATTTTTAATCTGTTATAATGGAGTTCTACCAAGTAAACGCCAAATCAATTAATTAATAACATAAGGACGTATCAACATGTTTTGAGTTATGTGATATCGCAGTTTTACTGAACTGTACATCTTTGGGCACAAGGAATGCTGAAAAAAGAGTAAAAACGTGCACAAATTTAACTTTGTTTGAAACAATCTAAAGATGTACATTTTAAAAAAACTGCGACATCCAGGGGTGGGCTGAAAAGGGCTCAAAGCGGTCTGTGCGAGCCCCTTGTTAAATTTTACCAAGGCCGGTGAGCCCCTTGTTAATTTAAGAGAAAACGCTATTATCAAATCAAATTAGTACATAACTGCAATTTCTGACTTAAATATTATCTACGACAGCTTCAGTATACACAGTAGTACATTTTTAGCCATTTACATTGCTAAGTTAACAGTAAATTGCATATTGATACATATCTTATATGTAACAGATTAAAATAACAAAGTATTTTAGCTCTACAGTTTTTAATAATTTTATTTGTTGATAGCTATTTCGGCTTGCGCCATCGTCAGAACTATGTTTAAACTAATATTTTGCTCAGCTATATATACTGGCTCTGAAGAGATACACAATGCATCAAGTTATTCGCTCTAACATCCTAATTATAATTACAATATTACACTTATCAAAGAACGATTAACAATCTGGGTTTATTTCTTAAAACATTAATTAGGATAAAATTAAAATGATATTTATTATTAATGACATTACATAAAATTTATTAACTATGGCTTTATTGTTTCGAACAACAATAAGCAATATGGGTTTTTTCAAAGTAAATTATGATAAATTATACTAATATTTATTATTAATTACAATAGGGGTTTTATTTAGAAATAAAACTTTTAGAACTCGATCATAAAAATATTTTATATTACTACCGCTATGTAGACGATATCTTGATTTGTTGGCTAGGAACGGAAAGACAGCTAAGTAATTTTTTACTTAAAGCTAACTTGATACATAGTAAAATTAAATTCACGCTAGAAGTAGAGATAGACAAAAGCATCAATTTTCTAGACCTAACGATAACTAGAGTAGATAAAAATCATAAATTCAAAATTTTTAGGAAACCAACTTTTTGCGACACTACAATCCACGCA
Organism: Himalopsyche tibetana; assembly: GCA_030503985.1. Lineage (NCBI taxonomy): Eukaryota > Metazoa > Arthropoda > Insecta > Trichoptera > Rhyacophilidae > Himalopsyche > Himalopsyche tibetana. Next base: position 1,037,544 of record JAPJYX010000015.1, read on the forward strand.
AAATCTCTCCACTCATGGAATCATAAACTGGCAGCATATAATTCCATGATACATAGATTAGTATCAGTGCCAATGAATAATTTTGATTACCAAAATGAACTTAAGACTATCATACACATTGCGATCAATAACGGGTACAAGGCAACGGTGATACAAAATTTACCACATAAAAAACGATTAAAACTATCAAGACAACTTATTTACCCTAACGTTATACAAGAGAACCGCTTCTTTAGATCTATTAACTACCTAGGAAGAATTAGCGAAAAAATCCACAATGAAATTAAACATTCGGTTAACGTAGCATTTAAGGTTAATAATAATTTAGGAATCCAGCTTAAAAACAGTAAAGATAAAATCAACAACCTTGACAGAAGCGGAATATATAAAATGTCCTGTGGATCGTGTAATGCGATCTACATAGGACAGACCGGTAGAAGCATTTCAACACGTGCTAAAGAGCATATAAGATCTTTTAACAATACAAAATCAGACTCACAATTTGCAAACCATTTTTTGACCGAGTCTCATGACATTAACTTAAGTTTAGAGCCAACCGTTTTGCATCTTTGTCATAAGGGTCAAAAATTAAATTTATTAGAGCAGCTTGAGATTAATAGGCATAAACAAAACATCTTAAACGAACAAACGATTATTAATCCATCACCGTTGTTAAAACCCCTATTGTAATTAATAATAAATATTAGTATAATTTATCATAATTTACTTTGAAAAAACCCATATTGCTTATTGTTGTTCGAAACAATAAAGCCATAGTTAATAAATTTTATGTAATGTCATTAATAATAAATATCATTTTAATTTTATCCTAATTAATGTTTTAAGAAATAAACCCAGATTGTTAATCGTTCTTTGATAAGTGTAATATTGTAATTATAATTAGGATGTTAGAGCGAATAACTTGATGCATTGTGTATCTCTTCAGAGCCAGTATATATAGCTGAGCAAAATATTAGTTTAAACATAGTTCTGACGATGGCGCAAGCCGAAATAGCTATCAACAAATAAAATTATTAAAAACTGTAGAGCTAAAATACTTTGTTATTTTAATCTGTTATAAATGGAGTTCTACCAAGTAAATGCCAAATCAATTAATAAAATATCTTATATGTGTTACGACAGTGATTTTCAACCTTTTTACATCCGCGGACCGGTTAAAATTGGAGAAATATTTCGCGGACCGGCGTCAACCATATACGCATATTTACTTAAGTCAGTTTTCAAATTACGATTATTCGCGGAGCGGCAATAAACAGTGCAATAAAATGCAACATAGCACACGGTAGATGTAAAATATTGTCATACTAAAAATATATTATGTTTAAGTAGAGCCTAAGTATACATAATAATGAGAAATGTATTATTATTTATACTAAGAAATAATTCAAATATCTAACCTAAATCATCTTGTCTTAAACCAATATTTCGATGATAAACTATTGACATTTATCTACGCATTTTTCCCAAATTGTATTTTTTTACAGTTTTCTACTATCTAGAGGTCTGCACGGGCCGAAATTTTACAAAATTACCCGACCCGAGCCCGAAAGACTCAGGCCCGACCCAGCCCGACAAAGCCCGGATTTATACTCAACAGACCGAAAAAACCCCGTTTTTTACAAATTTATAACAATTTACGATTGTCTATAGAACTGGTAATAATTAAAATCATCATGGCTGACTTATGACACAAACATAGTCCGAAATATTTTTCTGAAGAATAAATTCCTTACCCGGGCCCGGCCCGAGCCCGAATCTCAATTGCGCCTACCCGCCCGAATCGGGCCGGGTAAGGGCCCGAGGACCAGGACCGGGCCCGTGCAGACCTCTACTACTATCATATAGTTTCATACTAGGCTATTACTTTTGAAATAAACAAATAAATAATACACCATATCACGCTTACAATACTCAACATTACATTACGCTTGAGTACACAATACATTGTGTACTCAAGCGAGTACGGTAGGCGGTAATGGGTTAAAAGAGAAAAAGAGATAACCAATATTGTGATATATTTCGAAAAATGCCATATTGTTTTATTATTTGTTTAAAATTCACCCACTATTATAGTATTGAATCGAGTTTTGGTCTAAATAGTTTGTATTCTGTACGTCATAATTAGGGCATCCAATCCCGGGATTCGGGATCCCGTTCAATTTTCTGATCCTGAAATCCCGGGATTGATATGGCCGCGATCCCGGGATTTCGGGATTGAGAAATTTTGAGCAAATCCCGAAAATTGTCACGAAATTGGCAAATCGAGGATTTCAAATTCCTCGGTGAGCAAATTAATCAATCCCGAAATCCCGGAATTGGAAAAAGGCTTCTGGATTGAATACGCTACTCATAATCAACTTAGATTTTAATAGAAGCTACAATATTTTGTGAGTTTGTAAACCACTGGTATAGTCATTAATTTTACATAACGTTTTTTCAAAATAAATTACAAATACTGCTTACGTATTATGTTGACTAAAAAAAGATGTCGGTAGACACACGCGAAGTTATTATCATTTTACGATGTTATCTTATCAATTAGATTAATAAACAAATCAAACACTTCTGTACACATATTTGTTTTATTTTGAACATTTTTTATTTGTACAATATTTTGAAACTATCGCTGTTCAATTAGCTTGCTACTTCAATATTAAAAATGCTTTTATTAACTGCTGATAATATGGAATTGTCATTACGTCTAGTGGACAGTTAGTGATTTGTCGCATAGATTTTTTGCGGCGTAATATTTTTCAAAACAGCTGATATAGATTTTTTGAGGAATTGATTGCGACGTTGAACAAACCATACACATGTTAACCTACATTTTTTCTAAACATATACTTTATTTTGTTTGTTGTCCTTACAATTCTCAACCTAAGAAGTCTTAGGATCATGTTTTAGTTTGTCCGTAAATAATCTTACGATAGTTTGTTAGAAGATGCTTTTAGAGAAGTTGAAACACAACCTGCGAAATAACTAAGTTATCAAATTTAATTTTATAATAAAAAAAGAAACATTAAGTTACCGCCGAATCTATCGAACATAGTTCCCATTGTTTTTAATTAACCATCTTCTTTAACATTGACAGCTTGAGGAATGCTTATGAGCTATATAGATTTTTTTGTGATTATTTATAAATTAATAGTCATATTGCGTTAGTTCAGTCACTAACATATCGACTGTGGAAAGGAAAAAGGACGTTACCCACAGTTTTTTCTAAACAGCTTTTTTTCGATAATCACAATGTATCAAACTTGACACACGTTCTATCAAAAGGATGCAAGCTGCAAATGCCGAATAAGTTTGTAAATTTAACATTTAAGTTTGAAAAATATGACCTTGTAAAAAATTAAAACCAAAAAAAGACTGAAATAAAGGTTTTTCCTAGACAATTTCTTTAATAAATATTTGATTATGTCAATTAAACACCACGTTAAAATTCTCCGTGCACTTCAAGGTTGTGTATAATTCATAATTTGCATATGGCCCAAAATCATCAAAACACGTTTTTATGCGCCTCCTGTAAAATTTTATATGTGTGAGTTACGTTCTTTTTCCTTTCCACAGTCGATATCATTAGTAAGTCCTATCATTTTAAGAATAGACGTTTTTTACTAACTCGCGAGTGCCAAAAAAACCCAAATATTATTTACCAAATTTTTAATATGCACAAGTAAAATTGTTTAATAATATTGAAGTTACATCACATGATCGTTCTTAATTGCTTTTGTCGTAAAAGGCTACCTTTTTATTTATCGAATAAGTGATTGTGAAAAACCATTCTTTATAAGGGATTTTTTTTGTAACATTACATTTGTTGAACACTCACGTTTCAACAAAATTTTCGGATGTGTCAAATCAGGCTCGCGTTCCCTATGTTCTCAAAGCCTGACATAAAACAACTCTCATTTTTTAAAAATAAATGTTTACTTTAATATTAAGTAATTAAATATAGAAGCCCGCAGCCGCAGTTCGTAAAATTCTCAAATGTGGTTGAAAATGATGATACTTTGTATGACTTTATATGACATTGCTGCTTGTAAAAACTACATACATTCACATGGTACAAATGGGCTAATGTCGAATGAGATACACGAAAACAAACCATCAAAAAATTGACGCAGTAGTGACCTTATAAATGTAATGTCGATGTCTTGTCGGCCAAATCACAGTTGACGCAATATGTTGTCCGTCTCTTATATAGTGCAATGCTCGTAATTCCAGAAATGCGTTTGTACTAAATATAATATTTTAGCCTCACTTAGAAGTTTATTTATGTGTCACGTTCACTGTTGTCTAAGGATATGAATTTTCTTATAAATATTTTATGTATAAATAAAAAATCATTCAATTTTTTTTATTGTAAATTTTTTAACAATTTGAGTCCCAGAACTGTGTTTTCACGAAATGTTCTAACCTTTCAAATAGAGCCATAATGTTGATATTTATATTTTTGTTGTGAATAGTCATTGTGTAGATAAGGTAAAAAATATCAAAGTATGTATTTAGTTCTACAGTTTTTTTTGTATTGAAAAATTGTTGAACTAAATATGAACGTTAATATTTTTTACCTTATTACAATGAAGTTCTACCAAGTAAATGCCAATTCAATCAATACATTGTGGCAGATACTAAAATAGTTTGATGAATGTTTCCATCAAAAATAGTTACCGATTTTATCAACCAAAATTTGATTTTATCATGACGCATTTGATGTGTCCACTTGCCCTCTTAAAGACCACATGATGGCGCAGATGCCGAACCCAATTCGAATTGTAAAAATGAGTATTACATAATTCATCAACCGTGATCTTCAAAAGTTGTTTTTAACATAGATGTATCGTGTTATACGAGGCGCGAGTATATTTCAATTTTGTATAAAACTGATTATCTTACGATACACATACGAAAAAAAAAACAATGTATAATATATTCATCGAATATATCAAACGGATAATTAAATTGATACAACTTTAAACGTTAAACATACTTGCAAATTTAAAATGAAAAATAACAATGCTTATGAGAGAATTGAAATTTCGTCAAATTAAATATCCTTTTAATTATGGTTAACGTTTGAATACTAAATCATATTAAGATTTAGTGAACCATTTTTATTGCAATTCATATTTTCAGTTTTTCAGTATTTCCGTTGTCACTGATTGAGATGGATAGCGAAGTAAATTATGTACATAAAATGGTGAAAATGGATTTTCCTTAATATCAAAAGTAATTTGATTCCCTCTTCACTTGAGAACCGTCTTTCAAAGCGGCCATACTCTTCTTAGACGACTCTTTCTAAATGAGGGTTTATTGAATTTTGGAAAAAGCATCCAGGCATGATGATCATTTACTCTAATTTAAAATTTATGGCGTTTGAGCTATATAAAAGCAATGACAATTTTCCCATAATATTTTGGAAATGACACAATTTTCGCATATTTATTTTAAAGTCATAACTTGACACTATTGTCTTTAGGATTTGTTTACTAATGTCCGCTCCTAATGTAGAGCATATGGCCTCATAACAGAGGTATCTCAACATAAGTTTTTCTAATAGAACTGTTTATTACTCAGTCGCTCAACCTCTCATTTTCAAAAAGAGTAGTAGGGATATAAGGATAAGGCTAGGACATTACTAGTGGTTAACTAATCACCACCACTACGTCCAGTTATCGAAGTATCGGAATTGTGGTTGGGAATTTTCAGACATCGCAAACACTCATGCCTTTGGACAGATATCGATAAATCGGACTGCGGCACGGAAGCCAACAACGCAATATTATAATTTGTTTGCTTAATGTTAGAGTCAGATAACAATCACCCTGATCGAAATATTTATTCTAGTATGTTAAAAAATGTTGTTTTTTTGTTAAATTAAAATGAGTATTTTACTAAGCGCACTAACGTCAAAACCCGGCTTCGTCCAGGTTAAATTATAATTCATTCTTTATTTATCACGCTTAAGTCTTAAACATGTAGCTTTTTAATGGAATATGGAAGCTTATATACCACGCTTCTCTCAATATAATATATAGGTCCACTGTCCGATTTCGTCTTGGTTATATTAAAAATCCAAACGCATATACCGGAAATTCGCCTCTACTTTATTATGGCTTTATTGCGGTGCTTAAAATGTTAAAAGTTAAAAGTATCAACCATAAAATTTAGTCCATCAATTAATAATAACGTTAAATGTTGAAATTAGCACGTTTGACCTAAAACAATGACAACCAGAATGACAAGTGGCTACTGTTCACCATTTAAAAGAAGTTCTTGTAATGGACAGACAAACAGACAGATACATGTTGTTTTCTAATGTATAATAAAGATTTAAAAAAAACCAGTTCATTAACGGTTGACTACAACTTGATTTGATCGTCCGATGTGTAAATAATATTTTAATACTTTCGATGGATTCTAACAATTAAGAATTATTACCTAAATATGAAAAGCTGCACGCTACTGCTAAATTTGTTCCCAATGTTTTAACCCATCCTAATTGATTATGCAACTCAATAGTTAATCATTTTTTTACTTAAATGTCATTAGAAGTATCATTATTGTTTGTTTGTTTTTCAATCCCCTCACTACTTCCCGTTTTTATTTTTATAATATGTCGGAATAGTAAAATTAAAATCATTCGTACTTAAAAAAGCATTGTGAAAGAAGGATTGTCTGAGGATGTATTTGAAAGAGGCGAAATACGTGTCGCAGTTTGTAGCCACAATACGTGGAAAAATCGATGTTATTTTCAATTTTATATTATAATAATTTTGTCTTACGACGCTTACTTTTCTATAAAATCCTTACCTAAGTGTAAATAATGACACCAAAAGATTTTACAATCCCTTACTATCTATAACTGTGCTGTAAAAAGTTTTTTGAATGGCTGATATGGTCCGGTCATACATTCAATGTCGTTTAATCGACCGGAAACCGTTCTCCCAGTTTGTGCATTTCTGGAGAAAAACGGAAAGCGCTAAAGCCTGTGAATTATTATAATGTCCGAATTCGCGCCCTAACACTCAATTAATTTTACCCTTTTCTAATTATTTCGAATGGGTTATGACAACCCCATTTTAACTGTTTTCTCAGTATTAAATATCACAAATGATACAACCATAAACTTTTACACTATATTAGAAAAGCTCTATATAGAAAGTTTTATCCATTTTTAAATCTACTTATTTGTGTAACGTGTTTTACCCTGTATGTTTTGAATAACTAAAATAGCATAAAGATTCTTTCGAAGGGTTGGGCGGTATCTATTTGATGATTTAATTTTTGATATACCATACGATTTTATGGCTTTGTTATTGAACTTATTCTGTTACAAATTGTGACAATTGTTTCGTCTCTTTAAGAAACATCCTTTTAATCAGGCGAAACAGTGTATGTATCACAGCTTGTAACTCGTATCGGTTGAATAATTACAAAGTTATACTGATATCAAATCTAATCAAATCTAATTTGATATCAGTGCAAAGATTGTTTTTTCGATAGATTCGTGGCTGACCTATTAAATAGTTTTCTAAAAGTCGACTGAATATATTTTACAAATTTCAATATTCAATGTTTTCTGTTTTCGTCCAATTTATAAAAAATCAGTTCATCTGACATCTATCAATAGTTTTTGTAAAATACATAATACAAAATTTCCTATTTAATAGGAATCTTCCCTCGTTTACAAATACAAATATTTGTATATACACAGATGTCACTAAAAAAGATTTATCTCAAATTAATTTAATTTTATATTTGTTTACAGGAAAAAATCATATTAATTAAAAAAAACCTTTGTGTAAAGTGCATTAATTATTTTTGGGTATATTACTTGATTTTTATAATAAAATTTTATTTTTATTACAGAGACATCTATGATCCCGTGCCTGAAACTCTGTGGGAAGGAATCTACCTGAAAAGATATTATTGTAAGCATTTTCAGTATTCTCGGGAAAATTGTCTGTTTTCAAATTCGATAGGATTTTTCAAAATACATTTTTACACTGAGCCAGTGCATGATTGCGATAGAAAAACTTGCTTTTCTGTCAATTCTTGGTGGAATGTTATCATTAAAAAAACTCTTGTACTGGGTAACTCCACATTATTTATAGATAAACATTGGTTTTAATTAATAATGATCTTGTGGTGATGAAATATATATATATATTTTTAATAATTTGTACGTATTTTTTCTGATTCATTGGAGTGGTTTGCTTTTTTTGATTATTGTTTTATATTTCATTAAAATTCATTCAAAGACAAAATGTATTTATTTCTGACATAGCGGAAGTAATTTAAGCTTCCATGTTATTTTTGACTGACGATTAATCCTTTTTTGAAATTTGTCAACATGAATGCTTTGTGTTGTTGACAATTTAATGCAAGTACTGTAGCGATACTGCAAAAACATAATATTAATCGAACCTTATTGATATCGAATTTTGTCACACAAAATATTTTACCTCAGGAACGATCCGTGTACGGAGTTTTCTTGTGCGGAATAATCACCGAACCAATTCTAACAATGACTTTTTATGCTCACAATTTTATTTGAGATATGACAATATCATCTAGCGATGAAAGCAATTTATGTCCAGTCCATCGTAAAAGTCTTCGTATAAAATAAAGTAGCTACTAGCAATACATAGTACATATTATTTTTATCAAATAAAATACATATTATTTTTAATATTTGGTGTACTTTGCGTTTACAATATTACTTTTTTTACACGATTTTCTTTACTAAAATGTTACTCTTTCTACTTTATCTCTTTACTACAATACGTTTTCAATAAACACGGTTTTTTTTAAATTCAGTTAACCAATGTTAAATTTTTCTATTAGTTTTTATCTACCGTGTTAAAAAAAACTGTTGACTGTGTACTATAACCAGGGGTGGGCTGGAGGGGCTCGGAGAGGGCTCGTGCGAGCCCCTTGTTAAATTTCGGCGCGGCCGGCGAGCCGCTTGTTAGGATAAGAAAATCATTCGTCTTAGATCAGCGATTTCCAACCTGGGAGGCGCGAACAGTCGAAAATATTTATTTACCCTTTAAAACGTGTCTTTATTACTATATAAAATAAAGGATGGGGAGGCGCGAAGATATTTTTTTCTTCAAAGGGAGGCGCAGTAACATAAAGGTTGGAAACCACTGTCTTATATCAAATCAACACATAACTACAATTTCTGTAGATGGTTAAATTTTATTATGAAACAAGACTTAGTTGCCACTTAATTTTTTAATTTAGCGTTGTGGGCTTCAGTGCCGGACCTCACGGGTTCGAGTCCCACTACGAAACAGCATTTTTTGATCGATTTTCTGTTCGAAGGCACGGATGCTTGTGATGTCCAAAAATTCCCTCCCACTCTTCCGATCCTTCAATTCAACTGGGCGTTACGTAAGCGATAAGTTAATCACTAGTCCTGTCTTAGTCTTATCATTCTATTCCTACTACTCTCTTTGGAACAGAGAGGTTAAGCGACTAAACAACTAACAACTCTCGTAAAAAAACAAACTCTTTTTGAGATACCTTCATTAGGAGGCCATATGTTTGATGTTCGAAGCGGACATGGATAAAAAAATTGATAAGATTTACCGAGGCCCTTGTTAATGATATTGGCAGCCCACCGCTGACTATAACGCTGTGTGTCTAGTATTGATGAATGCTTTTCCACGAAAAATTCGTCGACAACATAATTTCTGAGGTTAATATGATGAATTATAAGTCGGTGGTGAAAATCGGAAGTTTGTCTTTCGTGTTGCATTGGCCTCATTTAGTTTGTGCGGGTGTGTGTGCGCCGTGCGCGGCTGCTCCTCGATGACGTCATCGCTTTGACGCGCGTCTGACGTCACGGGGATGTAGATATATTATTGACCACGCCTCCGCCGATGCAACCCCCCCGGCTTAGACTGCGATGCGAAGTTTGCAGCGAGCGGGCGGGTGCTTTCCCGCCGCGCCGCGGGATATACACTTTTGCGTTTTCACATCGCGGCTTAAAAGCTGGTTTTCTCGCATGATTCAATAAGTGACGTATAACAAATGAGATATATTTTTTAATTTGAACAGGTCAATTTGTGTACACTGCCGGGGTAATTGTGTGTTAAAGCTAGTCATGGATTATTTCGGCGAAAAACTTCACAAACTATGCTAAAAACAACGCGACGATTTTAAATCTTTATTGATGCTTTGATAATCGTTTTTTTTTTTGATAAATTATAATTTGAACAGGTCAAATTTTGTACACTTTCACAGGTTTTGTCAATAACGACCCGCATCCTCATCTTACCTCATCACATGTACGAACCTGAACTGACGCTTGGTAAATAACAAAATGTGGGAGTGTACAAAATTTGAAAATTGAATTCCTTATTTAATATTGAAATTACAACAAGCACCTTTAATTGAAAACTTTTAAAATATATAATTTTTACTACCCAATGAAACTACGTGGAGCTTGCGAGGTTTGCTCTCAGTTTCCGGTTACCGGACGCGGCAAAATGCAACTCAGTGCAGCACAGATTTGTATTACATGAAAAATCACATACACGCGTACGCATACATGCGTCTATCTGTGCTGCACTCCGTTGTGAAGCCGGCACAGATTCTTGCTTGACACCTACAGTATACTAGTCTTTGCCTACAGGTTTAGACTTTCTGTTTTGATTACGCCGCGAAAATCACTTGTTTGACCAGTGATTAACAGAACTCAAATAGTGTGTTTGTTGTGCAATATAATGGTAAGTTTTTTATTGTTGAAGTTTGCATTCTTACTTACATTTACTGAGAAAATAGAGTTCTATTTGAATTACTCGTTAAAAAATGAACCTTGAATGTCATTTTGTAAAGAAGTATACATTGCCAAATTATGACATTAAGTGTCATTCATATTTGACACTTGCGTGACGCAGCTGTCGCAAGCATACGCTGATCGCACATTTCTGCTTCGCCTGTCTGTAAATTCTATGCTGCCTGCATCTCAGCTCACGCTTAGAGAAGACTAACAGTCGTTCGTAATTCATAATACACTGTTATCTTATTTAATAGGTAATAATAATTTAATACGCCCGACATTATCACATAAAATATAAATGAATTATTTTCGGTATTGTCACAATTTTATGACTTTATTGTTAAGCATCCTTTTCTATACAATAGTCGTTTATATTTCTTTATTTTAGTATCTATTAATTGAAAAACCGCTTCGTACGTTCGACGTTTGTATGTGGCTTTGGTCACGTAATCGCATTTGAGATAATATGATTTGATAGTGAGATCTTTGATACATTAGCTCAGCGTTTCCCAAATTTTTTTTCTCCCGACCCGATAATTTTTTTATGAATTGGTTATGGCCTATATACTACCGGCCTATAGATAAAATAAAACAGTAAATTTATGTCCATACAGTCTTCATATGTTATAATACAAAATAATTTACTCTGATAAACCTATATAGAAATCAAATGTACCAATAATTTATTAATGAGAGTTATTGCGAAATTATATAGTAAATATACAGATTCATTTGAGGAAATTGGCGACCAGGCATTTTGCTTTCATTTGGGAAACGCTGCATTAGCTTATCACGTCGACAAAATTGAATATTTTTTTTTATACTATACTATACTACTGGTCCTTGGTGGGACACTGCTGGTAAAAATATTATGAAACTTACTGGTATAGTTCATATTATTCACAAAAAGACTAGGGTCTTAGGGATTTCGGGATTGAGAAAATAACTGAAAGTTGAGCGAAGTCTAAAATAAACAAAATAAGAAGGTTCCATTTTTTTTTGGAAATTCCGTAAATTCCTAGATTTTTCGATTGGGAAATACTGGAAGAGCTAAAAAATAAACACTATAAAATGATTCATTTTCTAGAGTTATATTTCGAGTGATATTATATCGACAATATGATTGTTTGCATATTGTCAAATCTTCTGTTACATCTTATACTAAAATTACTTGAAATAAAACATCAGGTTTACGGCTTCAGATACATAGTTCGACTGATGATGCTTCTTAAAGAGATGAAACTGTCATCATTTGTTACACAACCTGTGAAATAACAAAGTTATTATATATTTACCTTGTCCGCTCTTAATGTGGAGCATATCGACTCCTAATGGAGTTTATCTCAACAGAAGTGTTTTTACGAGAACTGATTGTTACTCAGTTGCCCTCTTTTTCCAAAGAGAGTAAGAATAGAAGGATGGGGCTAGGGCAGAACTAGTGGTTAGCTAATCGCTCTCTAATAGGATAGGTGGGAGAGGGGAATTCAAGACATCACATACATCCATGCCTTCGAACAGAAATTCATAAATCGATTGAAAAATCAATTTATAAAACTGCATAAAAACCATTTGGAAATTTTACCTGTAATAGATAAGCGAAACTGAACTTTGTTTCGTAATTATTTTTATCATACCTGAGTATTAAATCTTTATAGCAGCAATATACGCCCTAGAATCTCCGCTAATAAAAATACATTTTACCTTTGCTGCATCCGAGACAATGAGTGTATTGCATTGTATGAAGCAATACTATCATGTAACTATCTCTATTGCTGGATATCGATATATTTCACTAATACGGCAGGTGAATGACATCAATGTAACGCCAGGAATTGGGAGTTCTGCAAATACGTTTTAATATAAAAATTTACATAAATTGTTTCAATGTGCAGGATTATTTCATTTTGTTTTTACCATCTCCAGTTGCAATGTAACGGATTATTTAAAATGGTAAATATTTCAAATTACAGCTAATGCGTTGAAAACAATTTTAAGTTGAGAGATCATACGAGAAAAACTCGATGAGAATTTATTGCAAGTCACTCGAGATAAACTCAAGTAAATTTACATCACAAACACCCACGTCGTACATTCACACAAGTTTTGTCACGAACGACCTTGGTTTCGCCTTTCGGCCTCTTCAGGCGTTCAAATGCACGGATGAACTTGAACTGACGCTTAGTAAATGAATGTATCGTGTTTATATTATAAATAAATGTATCAGTAAGCTTCAAGCGATTGATGGCGAACAGGATTAACCCATGGGAATGCCTACAGATTTGAATGGAGGATAATTTTAAGAATTATGTTTATTTTAAAACAATTGTTATTAAACCACAAATTTTGACTAACAACACAAAGCTTTAACACTTATTTATTAAACTGAGTATGCCTAAAGGCGAAACCCGGGTCGTTAGTGACAAAAATTGTGTGAATGTACATAATTTGAACGATTCAAATTAAATATTGAAATTCCACCGAGCACCTTCAGTCGAAATCTTAAATTATATCAAATTTTAATTGAAAAATCTAAATTTGACATTGATCTTGACGGGAATCAAACCCAGACCCACCTGGTCGGTAGAGCAAGCTCTAACCAACTAGACCACATCGGTTGGCAATAATTATAAATCGTCTATTGCCGTAGACGATATTTTATACACATACAATCCATTGTGCGTTTTGCTCTAAAAAAGCTCTCGTGGCAGCTTTTTAATGGAAGCTCGCATTAAATTAATCGCAGGTATACATATTAATTAAAGATTTTATCAGCGTCGGTTTTTCGAATGATTATTCATTCAGATAATGGGTTTATTACCGAATGTTGACATTTCGTTTTCAAGTATAAAAATTTGCATACATTCAAACTGTACAATGTAGGAAGCCGAATCATAATATTATTTTGTATTTTGTCCAATTCGAGTTGTAATATTTTAATAAAAACATAATATTCTTTTGTACTTCATTCCACATTATTAAATAGGTCAGGACCGGTTTCGCTCATTGCGAGCATTGTCGCCTGATAAGAAAAATATATAAACAGTGCTATTTATACAAAATTTAAATTTAAATAAAAGTGGTAACCAACTATTAACAGTGGAAAGAATTTACAAATTGCATTATAAGTGACTCTACAATTACAGAAAATTAAAATGTTTAACACTTATAACATACAATTAAAAAAATCATCAAAGACTAATAATTATAAGTGGCGAATGATGGCAATTATAAACCCAATTAAAATTTGAGAAAATTTTAACAAAGTGAAACTCCACATTACTAAAGTAAATAACTTAATGATGATTTTGCATTTTTCCTGCTTCCAAGTAATAAGTCTGTGTACTTTAACAAAATCGATGAAGATTCTGAAAAAGACATTTTTAAAAACCATATCAATTTTTACAAAAGAGATAAAATTTTAAAAATACATATATTATATAATATAAAAGAGCAGTTAACATAGACTAATGTAAAGGGTAAAGTAAAGGGGAACTTGCAAAAATTATTTGATCATTCAACAGATCTGAATTAGGTAGAAATTTAAATCTATTTATTTCCAGAATTTCCTGTTTGTCTAATTTTACTGACTTTTTATTTAAATGTAGAACTTATGTATGTCATATATATTCTGACGGCTTAAGCAACAATGAATTAACCGATAAAGTAAATGAAATGTTTTAGGTTTTAACAGAGGGTATTTACAATTTTATCCAGTAAATATTTTCACCCTAATTGCCTGATTTTCTATAACTTTAATTTGTTGCAATGCAACCCCTAGGTGAATCCTTCCAACCCCCTTTCAAGATGCGGTATCGTCAACACTTCTTAATTAAAATTATATATTAGTTTATCATTGTGCTATTCTTACGTTTTATTTTCGAATTGTTTGATAATCTCTGCTCAAATGTGTTTTATGCAGCCCCTCGATATTGTACACAGCTAATTTGATATTATTCTATTTTCAACATATCAGGCATAATCATGAAAAGTGGTTTTCTTTCTAAAAAAAACACTACGTTACTAATTTGTACTTTACATACTTGGAAAATATTAAACCCTGCAGAACTTTTAACTTAATGAACTCTACATCTGTTAGTTGTTAGATTTATGAGGAAATAGGATGGTTCAATTATGTATTGAAATGGAAATAGATTATTCTTTTCGTCCTACGTTAATTTTATGGTGTAATTATTCATTTTTAAATAATTACTTTGTTTAAAATTTGTAATGATGAATGTATGTCTATAATTCGTTAATGTGCTTATACACAATATGGATACACATAGCTATTTGTTTTTTCGGTAATTATCTAATCAAATCAATTACGAAGTGTTAATTACTGATTAAATAAATATTCTAGGAGGAAAAGAATAACGATTCATTTACCAAGCGTTTGGTTAAATACGTATTTACTTGTAGTTGGAACTATTTCTTAAAATCGATCAAGATTGATTCTATCATCGATTAATTTACCCTTTTTATGTTATATTTTACTTTTAAAGAAGATACTAAATGGACGCATATTTGATGTACGTGGAAACAAATCTTTATTCCAACACTACATGAGAGCCACTAGGAGTCATCTGTTTTCACTTTAATGCTTTCACAGTCAATACTTGGTGAGGAGGCATTATACTTTTGAAAAAACACTCTTGTATATACTAATTCCTCGTTTATCAAATATGTTGAAGACCGGTTTCGCTCATGACGATCATTTTCAACCGACGTTAAATAGATGTTGAATAAGTAAAAAATAATGTTTTGTCACACTTTTATTTATTGATTTTATAAATTGTATTCTTAAAAGTTACTATTTGCTCAGTTTGACGAAACTTATACTTTTCTTACTAAATTCATTTTAATCTATTTTTATTTTTGTATATTTTTCGATGTGCTTAACATTTTATTTATAAACAATTTAGTCTCTGACATTTATAATTTGTATCATTATTTAAAAATTATTTGACACACCCTGTTATTATTCTTATTTAATTATGTATAAATAAACCCTGCGTTAATTAATATGATTATCAGTTGATAATGTTCGCGACAATCGAAAACGGTTATGATATTTAAATAAAAAATGTAGGATTGGTTACAAAAAAGTGTTTTCACTATTTAAAAATTCATATTTATACATTTATTACCGGCATTTAATATAAAATATCGAAACGAAAACTTAGTTCGCTAAAAAGCTTTTGTATTTGATGAGCTTTTTATTCTTACATATACTGTATTATTTGTGACGAACATAAATTGTAGTATTAATATACTCGACCGTTATTGCAATCCTTCGTCATTTACACTAGCTAATGTCTAAAAGCTTGATATTTATCGTATATAAAAGCTTGTTGTGTTAGTATATTTACTAAGCATTATGGCAGACTTTCTTTCGGTGGTATATTCGTTGCAATATGGTGCCCTCACTTTCCTCATTCCCTTGGTAAATTCGAACCTTCCAGCGCCATTGGGGTTGCACTTATACCCCTATCATCTTTGAATGCACCTGTCGTACCTGATGAGCTTTTCATTCTTTGAGTGCATTACTTGTGGGAAATGTAAATATAATAGCGCAATATTTACTTACGGCTATCCATGGTATTCAAACTGTGTTTCTCGGAACCCTGGATTGTGTGGAAACATTTTCAGGGTCTTTGTAATACACAACAAAAAATGTTTGTTCTTATAATCCTGTCCTAATTATAAGATGCCTCTAAAATTATTTGTTGGTTGCATCCCATTATGTTTTGTAAAATTTCCGACCAAAGTTTTATAGTTTAGTTTAATCAGTTTGGTTTGTTACTACCTGTTGATTTGAACGAATGAGGGTATTTTTAGCATAGGCTACTAGATTTTGGAAAGTCGAACAGTTTCTGGCATGGTCGAATATCAACCCCTGATTTTTAATCACTTTTAGGGTGTCCACTATCCATACTTGGTGGAAAGGTATTATATTAAAAAAAAACTCATTTCTACTAATCCCATTATAATATATACTTGATAAGAGAATACAATATTACAGGGTTATTTATATTATACTTAACAAACTGAAATTAATATGGTGTAACGAACAATTTGTACTGCGAGAAGATTACAATTAAAAGTACAAAATATGAATAAGTGACACTAAATCGACAACAAATAAAATATTTATTACCTCTAAAACATAATAACAAAACTCTTCGAAGAATGAAAATAATGGTTTACTCTAACGTTTCATAATTCGGGATTTTTTTGTAACATAATTAACTTATCTACTTCCAGTGAACGCATTCAAGTAGTAGACTTTTTCAAAACCAACAGTCGCGAGGATTCTGAAAAAGAATTTAACAAATCATATCAATTCTTACAGACAAAATAATTAATAAAAAATGAAAAAAGTAAACGTAGGTTAATGCAGCGGGTAAAATAGAAGAGAATACACAAATATAGTTTGCTCGTTAAATAGATTTAAATCAGGCAAGAATTTATATCGATTTATTTCAAAATTTTCTTGCTTATTAAATTTTAATGATTTGTAATTAAATTAAGAAAAAATTGAAGGCATGTGTGTTTGTGATTTATTTTTCCAAAACATAAAAAAGAATGCACTGCGATTTAACTATTACGATGATTTAAAAACTCTTGAAGCTATTTTCTAATATTTGATGACTGATAATTTTATTCACGACATTTTTTACATCAAGATTAATTCCTCAATTGACTTTTCGCAATGGAATTGTACTATTTACAACAAATGGCTTAGTAATCTCTGCTATACTACAGAAGTAACAGAGAAAATCTTTTCGGCCCTGACTTCTTTAGTATCCTAAGCCAAGAAAAATCAAGACTTAAATTGTATCTTACATTTTATCTATTCGTTATAACTTTCCTAACCCTAATTTTCCTTGATAAATAGCAGCTCGCAATTCACTCCTGCGCCACAGAAAATCCTTACCGCTGATTTTTCCCATGGGCATTATGTTTAGTTGGCAAAAGAATGAAAATGAGGATGCATGGCTTTTCCCACTGCTGGCAACATTTACTCTTAAGTACGGCGCTTAGATGTACCGCGTATTCTCTAATACAGAAAACAGTATGTGCGTCACTATACATACACCCGAATGTAGAATAAATGATCGGATATGCCCCAAAATTATGTGCCTGTAGCCAAATGTAATAATACTTTCCGAATTATTTTCGGAGTACGATTTTATTATAACTTATATTTTCTGAGTTGAAGGGGATAGAATAGTAAATATTGAAAATAACTCTTTTGTACTAATTTCAAATGTATTTAATATTATCAGGAATGGTTTCACTCATCACGACTACTTTCAACTGCTGTGCTATGGACATATACTAAACCAAGTAAAACTATTAAGGGTGTAACACACAATTCCCAAGACAAATATGAAAAGAATTTATTGATAAAAAT
The DNA here is from genome assembly GCA_030503985.1 of Himalopsyche tibetana. Lineage (NCBI taxonomy): Eukaryota > Metazoa > Arthropoda > Insecta > Trichoptera > Rhyacophilidae > Himalopsyche > Himalopsyche tibetana. Next base: position 1,055,780 of record JAPJYX010000015.1, read on the forward strand.
AAATAATATGAATTAGTGACACTTAATTGAATATGCATAAATAAAATGTTTAACACCTCTTACACATGTGCAATCTCACCAAAAAACACTTCAAATTTTCTTTTTTTTTTCGAATTTAAATTCGAAAGTGATTCTAAATCTGGGAATTTTCGAAAAAAAAATAAAATATTATGTACTATCAAATCAATATAATTAATAAACTACAATTAAACTTCTTCCTGGGTAAGCGGGGTTTTAACTCATTTTTTATATCATCTTTTAAATGTCATATCCCTTCATCTTTCTCTGCCACTTTTACTAGAAGCTATTTATTTAATGTAGTGATGTTATGTAGATGTTGTATTTTCTTCTCCAACGCTCAAAATGGTTACAAATGGGATGCACGTGTTACTTTTAGTTAAGTATTTTAGACATGATTATAATAATGAAAATATTTTTGTAATGCTGGTTATACTGTTAACAATCCAATGTTAAATAGGAACACACTTTGTATGTCAGTTATAGTCTAAATATTAAATCATTTATCTTCGAACTCAATCGAGTATTGATGATGCTAGCACTTTATACTTTGCAGTTTTTATTCCTAGTGCTCTGCGTAAACAGGGTCATCTTGAGTCGTGTATAGCTATTGTTTTTTGTATTGTAGTCTTGGCAAGCGAAAAGTGCTAAGTTTATTAGTAAACTTATAACCTTAACACCTTTATCTGTGGTTTATTACAGACTCCTATTTGTCAGCCAACCTGAGCAACGTAACTGATTCTCCCAAAAAATATTTGGTTCATACGACATAATACAGTTTTTATTCATAATAGTTGAGTAGCAAGCATTCAAAAAGTGTTTTGTCATACAAATACAGAGCTTGGCAAATAATGATTAGCCAAGCTCACAGAAATCACTTTTTGGATGTTTGCTTCTCAGTTTTCAGGCGTGCCGGCGAATACTTTGACTTGCATTTAGTCATGACAAGCCAATATTTTTTTTGTATAACAATATTTTTATATTGAAAAACAATAACTAAGCCCAGTGGAGGGGAACCTGAGGCCTTTTGATTTGATCGAAATATTAACTTTGACCAAAAAATTATACGCAACGTTTGGAAAAATACCACAATCAACCCATTGTATGTTCGACAGTCGAAAAAAACGTGAACTGCGGCCTTATGTTTGAAACAAACAAATGAATGTGGGCTTTAGAAAAGAAAAGGTTCACCACCCCTGATCTAGCCTATAATGAAAATGTATCGCTTCTTTTATTTAGTGTTGTAATGACGCTCGTTGTTGTACGATAGTTGATAGTAGCCAGTGATATTTTAGGCAGCAATTGCTTAATGATTTAGGACTTCAGTAGGTGTGTATATAATTTTACTAAAATTATTATAAATATAATATGTAATATTATCCCTATGTAACAACATCACGTCGGATGCTAGTCGTATCCTTGGGGATTTTCCAACAATAAATTATGGGAAGAGAAATTGTTCAAGGTGATTCGACCATATATTCACTTTTATTGTTTGGAAAACTACTATTGCAGAAAGTTTTTATTCAATTACATATTAGTTTCGTCTTAAAGAGTGGTTATTTTTGTAGTTGAAAAAAAATATTGGTCATATTCAAGAGAATAGACATAAGGTCTATTATTTATTTTTATTATTATTTTTTAATCCATGTCCGCTCCCAATGTGGAGCATATGGCCTCCTAATGGAGGTGTCTCAACAGATTTTTTTCTACGAGAACTGAATTGTTTTACTCAGTCGCTCAATCTCACTTCTTTCAAAGTGAGTAATAGTGAAAGAAAGATAAGGCTAGAACAGGACTAGTGGTTGACTAATCGCTAGCGCAACACCCAGTTATTAAAGGATCAGAAGGATGGGAGGAGAGGAAATGATGTGAATTGACATCACAAACACCCAGTCTTCGAGCACAACTTTGAATTGAATAATCCTCAAATTCACTGTGATTTTACCGGGAATCGAACCCAGACCTGCGTGATCAGTAGAGCAAGCTCTAACCAACTGGGCCACAGCAGGCGACAAATAAGATATGGCAAACATTATCGGTGACATCAAGTGACAGATAAGGTTTATGGTAAACTTTATCGTATAAAATACTATTTCAAATATTTTTGAAAAATCGCAATATTTTCATTAAAAAAACATCCCCAATCTGATATTGCACAGATCGTCCAAATGAAAATATACTGCCTCCGATAAACTTTTCAAGTTTTCCGCTTCTTAGTTAAGGGCAGAGTGGGAGCAATCGGACGAGTGTCCGTTTGAATTATAAGTTTATTATTGTGAGATATGTCACGCCAAACCAGATTGGACGTAATCGTTATTTAGTGACCCAAAAGTTTGCGGCGCCCTCCTCCCTCTACAAACCCTCGCGAGCTTTTTGTGTTTCGGTTATTTTCTCGGAAGATAGCGTATAGGACTTTTAAAAATCATCCAAAGATTAAATGCCGTAAGTCGATGGTCGATCAGATATAAGGCAAGCTTCTTTAGATTAAAAAAAAAACACTTTCATAGATTCAATTTTAATCGATTTATAGATTTGGGTTAACGGGCATGGTTGGCTGTGATGATTTAATTCATTTTCGTGTACGAAAGATGAGAGGGTAGTTATAATATTTATCAACAAGTACTATCATAACCCAATTATTTTGTTGATGGCGATGACGAAAGCTGAAATAGCTATCAACAAATAAATATAAAAACTGTAGAACTAAATACGTTGCTACTTTTACCAGGGCTTCAAACTGCAACGGAACTGAAAACCCTTTAAACAGCTATTTTTTCCAGAACAAAAACCGCAACCGAACCAAAAAACATATCGGCTTTTTTATTCGTTATTTTGGGCAAATCGGTAAATTAATTACTATATGGTTTTGAGGTTTCCAAAATCCTTCGGTGAGCTAAAAAAATAGAGTTACGGAGATACATATTTTGGGTAAATCGGTAAATTCCTGGGATTTTGGATTTGAGTTGAACTGAAAACCGTTAAAAACCGTTATTTTTGCCGGAACGAGAACTGAAACCGAACCGATATATATTTTATTACTTGAACCGGAACGAAAAAAATAGCGGCTCGAAGCCCTGATTTTTACTCTATTACCTCTTGTATTCATTATAGATTGTTCCATAATGCAGGTATATTGAAACGTCGATCTATCGCTTTCACATTTTTTACTTTTGAGGAAAAAAAATCCATTGTACACGATTGCATGATTACATGAAAATTAATATTTTGATACTATTTGAAATTGGCACTTCGTGTCAACTTTTACGGCATCCTGTACTAGAAACACGAGTAAAATAAAGCTCTGTCGACTCTCTTAACTTCGTTAAAGATGTCTCGATGTTTCTCATAAACATTTTTTTTTGAGGCCAGGCAACAGACACCATCAAAATTCAATTAGTTAACTTTTAACCGTCGATACTAATTAAATATCACCCTTTTATAAATAGAAGAAGAAAACATGTAATAAATGTTTTAATTTCTTTAGTGTCAATTAGAAAGTCGAATTAAAAGTTTATAATTAACATATTCTTAGTAAATTCTTTCCAAACATGGTGTGTACACAACATATTGATTGTTTGACTTTTAGTTATTCATCTTTGCTCATCGTCAAGATAACTAGATGTTTTTCAATGATGTTTTACTGCATAGCTTAATATTGTGTGGGATTTAAAACGTTTAAAAAACAACAATTTTAAGAATCTTTCTTCTTTATAATGAAGTGGTCCCGTCTCGCAGACCGCTAACGGGTGCCTGCATGGAGTTATTTGTTTGTTTTTCCGCTTCGTAAGTGTTAAGCGAGACCTGTAGTTGGAAAATGTGTTTATTTTCAATTTGAGTTGGGACGGTAATAAAGAAAGCACCCGCTCTCGGATTTTTAGGAATCTCACCCTGCGTAATGCTTATATAGAAAATTGTGAAATATCACCCCTCACGGAAACGTAACAAAAAGTATGTCGTAAAATAGTACTTATATAGTATTATTTTACTGTTAAACAAATTATTAGCAACATTTTGATCTTATTGTTTTCTGAATAGTCACGTTGGTATTTTTACTGTCGATAAGAGTGTGTTATATGTATGATTTTTTATATATGTCCGCTCCCAATGTGGAGCACATGGCCTCCTAATGGAGGTATCTCAACAAATGTTTTTTTTCTACGAGAACTATTTATTACTCATTCGCACAACTTCTATTTTTTCAATGTGAGTAGTAGGGAAAGAATGATTAGGCTAATACAGGACTAGTGGTTTAATAACCGCTATTGCTACACCCAGTTATAAAAGAATCAGAAGGATGGGAGGAGAGGAAATAATATGAATTGACATCACAAACACCCAGTCTTCGATCACAACTTTGAATTGAATAATTGTCAAATTCACTGTGATCTTACCGGGATTCGAAACCAGACCTGCGTGCACAGCAGGCGAAACTATACTTGTATGTAATAAATAAAACTTATTTTATACAAATTTTATTTTAAAAAATAGCAAATTTCAGGTTTCGGGTTGTTTTATTCAAATATCCAAATGTAAAAAGTTTCAATTTCCCGGAAATTTATTCTCGGGTCGTATCAAAACAGAATCCTGAATGTTCACGTTCGTTGAAACCATTTTCAAATGTCACATGTTGCCATATTCTCACTGTATTTTATTACCTACGAGATTTAAAAACTTCATGTCATCACAACCAATTAAAACACAGCGGTTTTGCATAAAACAAATTTAAAAGTTGACCGCGCGCTGGGTGACGTCATCGGAAAGGTTTTAGCAGTTTGAAGTATGTAGTTATTACTCTCTGTGCTTGGTTTGCTCGTCACGCTGAATATTTGCCGCAGGAATTCGTTTTGGAGTGTATGGCATCCGCACACTGCCCTCGGCAACAGTATCTTCTCGGCAGAGATGAAAAACGTTTTAAACTTTTATTTTTTATTACTTATACATAATATTGATGATTTTAAGACCTAGGAGTTTATGGATATTTGCCCGTGGTCACTCAAAACTGGTAAACAAGCTTTAATAAAATTATTTTTTCTCTGTGTCCCCCTTGGAACACGCTGTGCCCCCCAGGAGGGTCACCTGCCCCCCAGTTAGCAAACTGTGTACTAGAAAAATATTTTAGTAACTAAAATTACCCGAAGATATACATAAATGTAAATTAAACAGAAATGATTGGAAAAATCAATTAGGAGTCGGTTTTTTTACAATTTTAAGCCAGAGTCGGAGTCGTTCATTTTAAGCCAATTCTACAGCTTTAAATAACTAAGAACTATTGATTTTAATGATTCCAATATTCAATTGAAATACATCAAACACAAATATACAATTGACATTGAAAACTTTTTATTCCACTTGTTGTACAACTAATTTCGACATTTGTTTTGATCATTTGAAGTGTATTCAACGTTTGATGTCCAGCGCATCTTACATACAAGATACATATAACATATATTATTATTACATTATACATATTATGTTATTATTGAAATATTTCCATGGGATAGTTTGAAAGAATTACTGACCCGAATAAAGCTTTTTGTGGTATAATATTATGAATTTTACATTGAAATGATAAAATCTCTTTCAAGTAATTGTAAAATCTACCTTTAACATTTTACACAAATGGGTATGACGAATTGGTCTCCGCGGAATGTTATCTCAGAATTTTCCAGCCACTTACAAATAGGAAAGCTGTAGAATGTAGCTGTTCTCGACAGCTGAATTATTCCCTGTCGTTAAACCTGCAGGAACAGTATGTGCATGAAAGGAATGCGTCGAGTGTTTGCACTCACTATCCTTGCGTACCTAACCGCATACTCTCAGAGGTTTCAAAATATGGTTAATCCTTAAAAAACATTTTTTTTATATCTTTTCTCCCTAGAAAAGGTAGTTCATGATCGATGTATAAATGTGAAATCCACAATCGAACAAAATTCGTTATTTATATTGATACGGTATGATTTATAGGTATAAACTCCTACTACCCCTTTTGTGACGACAACTGGCAGACATAATTTTTTTAGTTAAATTAATTGTGTTTATTTTTTTTTCACAATAAATGAAACTAGCTCAAAAATAAATTACGAGTCATTTCAATATCACTTTTAAGATCTTGGCAGAAAGGCATTATATTAAAATACAAATATTTTTTCGTACTAATTCCATGTTTGTATTAAAGCTCACCTCGGGCATTATCGATTGAATAGTAAATATTAAAAAAAAAAATCAATAACAGCCTTTGGCATATTGATCAACGTCTTTGGCTTCTATGCCGGATCTCACTAGCACGAACAGCATTTTTTAAACGATCTATCAATTTATGTCCAAAGGTTTGTTATGTCTAAAAATCTCTCCTACCCCACCATTCTAATCCTAAAATAACGGGTGTATCAAGAGTGATTAGGCAATCACTAATCCTGTCCTGCCACATCATTCCTCTATCTACTATTCGAAAAAAAAGGTTGAGCGACTGAGTAACTAACAGTTCTCATAAAAATACTTCTGTTGAGATGCCATATTCTTCACATTAGAGTAAAGAAAGCTATGTGCTCCACTAAAATGAAAATGTTTAAATAATTCATAAAGTCAATAATAAAAGCTTAAGAATGGATAATTTGGAATTTACCACACCTAATGTTATTAGTTTATAATCAGCACTATCAAAGTTTTGTATAATATCTTACACCCTCTCTGAGTCCAGTAGAATATGACAAACTCCGAGTTTTATTTTGTTATTTAATAATTAGAATCATTTTTTTAGTTTATTCGTAAACCTTGCGATGGTAAGTCTGATGATGCTTCGCATGTGAACAAAAAATGTGCCACGTTTTGTAATACAAGTGAAATAACAAAGTTATCAATTTTTATTATGGCTGCTAGCTTTGATAAAATTTCAATGAACTTTTTATTTAGGCGGAATTTATTTCCAGGAATATATCATTGTTTATATAATATTTTTGATTAAGTTTTTATGAACGCGACTCGAAAACGGCCATTGAAAAAAATCGGTTTTTTATTCATAGATTAGTCAAATGAAAGCATCGCAATGGTTCCTATGCCACTGCATTTTTTCTATGCAAATTCGCAGTGGTTAAATAAAAAAAAGTCATTGCTGCGTTGTCGGTTGATATTAAGCCGCATTAGTTTTAATGCCTGCAATTTTTTGAGTGCTTCGTAAATATCATTCAGTGAAATGGGGGAGGCTCTCATCCCGCCCCAACTTTACGTCGCTAATTGGGATGTATTTTATTTACAATGCGTACAAGGGTGTAGGTTATTTTCAATCACTCCTCAACAGAAAATAAATGGATTCTCAATGGAAAGTCAACATCGTACAAATTAATATTATCTTAACTCGATCGCTGCCAAAGACGAGTTATCTCGTCAATAACTAATTAAATTAATAGTTGAAAATTACAACCGGCATGCTAGGTAATTACTATTAATTATCTACGGCAACTAAAAATAATAGAAAATATCAGGTAAAACTTTAAATGTGTAGTATTAATATTTTGTAACACAATAACAAGAGCTTGCTCTACCGATCACGCAGGTCTGGGTTAGATTCCCGGTGAGATCACAGTGAATTTGAGTATTATTCACTTCAAAGTTGTGATCGAAGACTGGGTGTTTGTGATGTCAATTCACATTATTTCATCTCCTCCTGTCCTTCTGATCCTTTAATAACTGGGTGTAGCAATAGCGATACGTTAACCACTAGTCCTGTTTTAGCCTTATCCTTCTTTCCCTACTAGTCACTTTGGAAAAAAGTGAGGTTGAGCGACTGAGTAACAAACAGTTCTCGTGGAAAAAACTACTGTTGAGATACGCTCCACATTGGGAGCGGACATAAAATAATAATAAAAAATTTACACTGCAATTGCATTAAGTATATTATATCGACTGTGGAAAGGAAAAAATACGTAACTCACAGTTTTTTCATAACAGCTTTTTTAGATAATCACAATGTATACAGCTTGATGCACGTTCTATCAAAAGGATGTATGCTGAAAGTTCCGAATTAGTATCTATTTCTAGGTTTAAAGTTTGAAAAAAGAAGGGCTCGTGAAAATTGAGATCAGGAAAAAAGACTAAAAAAAAGGTTTTTTTTTTTAAATTTGTTAAATTAATATTAGATAAAGTCAACCAAAAACCAATTTATCAGTCTCCGTGCACTTCAAGGCTGTGTATATTTCATAATTTGACAATAGCCCAAAATCACCAAAAAACGGTATTGTGTCTCGAAAGAATGTTTTACTTACATTTTATTGATTCATGACCTTTACAAAGCACCATGGAAAGCGGAAAATGCAATAGTATAGAATAGTTTAAGACGTCGTAATTGTTAAAAGTTACGAAATATATCTGTCACATTTAAAGTGTGAAATCTTGTCATTGTCTATACAAAATAGCAATTTAAGTTTAAGCTGACATCATTACAATATACATTCACTTCCATATCCTAGTTTTAGAGTGCAACAAGTCTGAATTTGTCAATATTGAGTTAAGTATATTTTTTTTGATCGTGCCAGTGTTATTTGTATAAAGTTGAGTAAAACCAATGAAGAGGTTTAACAAACCATAAATAATCATAATATATAAGATATCAGGGTTAAAGTGTTTATAAAAAAAAACAAGGCCTTCGTTTACAATTTTTTTTATTATTTCAATATTTTACTAATACACATTTTTTAAATTTATTTTACAATCTATTTTAACGAAATCAGTTCGGTGACTTTGTGCGAATCACATTTAATATATTTTTACGCTGTGGTTCTTAAAGTGTGTTACAATATTTATTTGATTCTAACATATATCTCAATTATATAAACTTTGCGAACATTAAATCAAATATCCATACCAAAAGATTTTCAAAACACAACTCGACATAAATATATTGCTTTTGGGGTTCGGCTTCTACTCGGTTTATAAACAAATTCAATGCCCAATTAGACCCCTAGATTATATTTGTATGGATTTTTCAGACAATGACACAATTGTGACATTGAAATGTTCCTTCACTAGTCCATATTATGATAAATATGTTGAATGGACATAATTAAATAATATAATATGTACAATCACGGCTGTCTTCAATAAAAAACATCACAAAAAACTTAATTATTTGAATACCTATGCATACTTTTGAGCTCTTGAGAAGTGAATTTAACCGAGCAGTAAAATGGAGAAACTTTTTTTTATTAGATTTTTAAATACAATCACGTCTTTTTTTTGGTGTTTTAGTTGTATGCATATATAATATTTTTTTAGGAAAAAAAAACACAATTGAAAATTACTGAGCCCACTTCACTTTTACAATACTTTAAGACATGTACATATATTTTTTATTAATGCCACATGGCTCACTTCACTTCTCATTAGCTCATTTTACAGTTAATTTTGTGAACAATGCAAAACAAATTTCAATGTTGAAAAATATAACAGTCTTAAACGAAACTTTTTTATTTCACGGACCTTTATACTACAATTTTGTAACATTATCAATGAAACTGCAAAATTTTAAAAATTAATTTTATATTAAAAAAGAATTTCTTCATAGTTACCGCCGAATCAATCGAAAATAATATAACAGTCGTTCATCTTCTGTTTATGGTCAGTATGTACATCCATATTTTTGGGCAGTAAATTAAGTAATTAATCAATAAAAGTCACTCAAAATTATAAAGTGTCAATAACTACACGTTGTTATAGATTAAATAACTGACAACATTCATCATCAGTTATTTAATAAAAAGGCCAGCAATTCATACAAAATAGCCAGTATTTTAAATTAAGCCTTCCCCAGCATTCACAAAAAATATTTTTTTACTGACGGATATGATTTATCACTTACATATAGCGTATTATTTTTAAAGTACTAATTGTATGAAGAGTAGCTGATCATTAACTTACTGCCCAATGCTGACCAAATGATAGATCGCCTTTGCTAAGTAGTAAGAAAAAATAGTTTTTTTGCCGTACATATTTTTATTAAAACTGAAAATTTTATCTATAATTTATCATAAAATCCCGTAAATGATAATGCAAATGATTGAGTAATTCCATTTTCTAACGAATAATGTATTCCACGTAATTATGAGTTGTGTATTATAATATAATATAAGTCGAATTATAATTAGTTTTTATTATTTTTCCTAAGTGTGCCCAAATAAGATTATATGTTACAATATATTAATTTGTATGTGTACAAAATTAAAATCGTATATGGCCGTAATGAATTAATCATGTCGATACCCTTATTCCAGAGTGCAACAAGTCTCAGTTTGGCAGTATTTAGTTAAGTATGAGAAGTATGTCAGAATACATACATCTATCAGTTCCAAAGAGTACTAAGAAGTAATTATGCTGCATTAGATTCTAATGCATACTGTCAAACTCAAATTTCTTGCACTTTGGAAATAGGGTATCGACGTAATGAAAAGTCGACTGAAATCTTTAAAATTCAATTTAACTGGTTAGGGTAATTGATGATGGTGATGGACGTATCTCTTATTTTCGACCGATGTGGCTCAGGTGTACGAAAGACCGCCAAGACTTGAGAACTGAGTGAAATTTATAGTACCATTTGCTAGCGGGTACACGTATGCACGATTTTTGTCGAAACATATCTACGCGACAGTGTATGACATGAATTCATTGTTGATTTACATCCGTCTGAACAACTTAACACGTTCAGTGCTTAAAAGTAGCCTGGTATGGTTTAATTGTTTTTGTCGTGACCGTCGTCAAACACAAAAGAAGCATTTCGAGTGATTCCTTTTTTGTTTTTTTCTTCGAATACAGGTTAGTTAGTTCACAATATCGGTAAAATAAATAAAAAATACAAATATATAAAACTCCTTAAACACATAAACCAAAGTTATTTTTCTTAATTTGCTATCATAAAACGTAACCGCTCGAAAAAAAACGTAATCGAATACCTTATTTTAAAAAAGTCACCGCACGACACTGATACTTACATTTGCACTTACAAATTATTGGAGTAAAATGAATAGTAAATAATACTTTTTGATTTAATATATTTAATCCGAGATTGTAAACCAACCTCTAGCCGAAGAATAAACAAAGGAATCACATGAACTGTAATAGAAGATTGATTGACAGAAGATTGACGGCGAGAGAAAATGGATTTAAATACAGTATTACATTGTTTCAATATAAAACTGCATTTCATTGTCACACAGTAAAGATAATTGTTCATTTGCACAAAACTAATTAGTAAGAAATATATACGTATCGCAAATAATACAGTATGTTATTGTTTAACAAAAGCAGATGACACAATAATCAAGTATTGATTGCACAGTTTATAAAAAAATATGAAAGGAAAATTAATAACTCTTAACTGACATAGATTAATAATTAATTAATGTATATATTATGTAATATATTAATTTTAACTAACTAACGTTGGTGTTTCTTTTTTAACATTTATAATTGCACTACACATACAAATACATTAATTTTATTTACTATTCATTTAGTATAATGTGTTCATATAAAATGATATTTACTTTATAAAATTTCCATCTCGATATTCTTATCAGTTATTCATCATTAATTATTTATAACATAAGATTTTCGATTACTTTAATAAAATAAATCTTTCACTTATCAAAACTTTAACATTCATTGCACACTCTAGGCCTTTATTCAACAATTTGAATTGTAATAATACAACAAAATAGGCACATTGAATTTATGGATATTCATGCGTAGACATCGACCGCTACGCATCGTAGCTTTCGCGTAGCACTCGAAAGCTTACATCTAAATTATTTTCGCTGCTAAGTGCAACATAATAAATCTTTTGATTTGTTTACAATATATGTTTTATGCGATATGATTTGTTCTTATACAATATCATCATTCTCTTTGACAAATACAAGTGATTTTTATATGTGCTAAAAAATAGTTCCTCTACGTTGTAGAACCAAGAGTAAAAATGAAATTACCGGTCATCAATGGGCGGTAAGTGTTAAAACATGTTTTTTTCACTTGGTTCTTGAAGTGACAGCACAACATATCGGAAGTATTTTTTTAGCACCGTAGGGGAAGTGTTAATCCTTCGCGGCCCAGTTGGTATCACGGTATATTCTTATCATAATTGACAAAAAACGGATATACTAGTTGTGAGTGAATCGGTGTTTATTTATGTGTGCTTTGTCACAATAATTTTCCAATAAGGTGACAAAATAAGTTTATATATAGTTGTTAATTATTATAAATAGCTATCTACTATATCAGGGTTTCCCAAACTTTTTCTGCAGAACATTTATAAAGTTTGGAAATTTTAACGGAACACTTCGCTTTTTTTAGCTTGGATAATTCCTAATTTGTTAAAATCAAACAAATATGTTATTAAAACACTTTGGAGGGCTCTTTTGGCAAAACTCATCTAGAAATCATGTTATGACTAATCATTGTTTTTTTGTTTCAAATCAGAATCAATGATTAAATCAATTACATTTTTTAATCACAACTGATTTACTACTACTGGATAAGCGGTCACAGAAAATGGATTCTGAACCCTGGAATCATCCTTACTAGCTATCGAAAAATATTGCAAACGAGATGTTTTCATGTTATGTAAGTGTTCGCGGGACACCTATTCAGATTCCGTGGAACACCAGTGTTCCGCGGAGCATATATTGGGAAACCCTGTACTATATATATATAGATACTAAAATAATGTGTTATTTTTTCACCTTATTACAATGGAGTTCTACCAAGTAAATGCCATTTTAATAAAAAAAAATGTTACATATTATATAACCGTTGGTAATTAATTGAAAGTTTGAAGCTTTCATTTTTTTTTAAACTTAACTGTTGCTTTAATTAATACTTATTTATTTCAGTTGTTTTAACTTGCATATTAGTCACTGACCACTATAAACAACACGTTATTAAAAACTATGTAAAACAAGACTGTTGTGCGTGTTAATTTACTTGAAGGAGAGTTCAGAATACAAAAATAATCAAACCTGTTCTTAGAAATATTTCCAATCTTTAAATGGAAAGTATCAATTTATCAAAAGATTAATATTTTGATTTACTTTCTTATTTTCTCTGTACCTTTTCTATAACCTCGATAATATTAATTACAATATCATAAATAAGACAAAGCTTTTGATTTTATTTCGTGTACATGTATTATACGCTTTATTAGAAATTTACTTTATTTTTCCTGATCAGGTTTCGTATTTATATAATAAATTCCCCGTCGAACGCCCTTTTAAATATTATCGTATCGTACAAAATGACAGCATGAAAGTGTTATTATCTGCTGAAAAGTTATTTTCCCGATAATGTGAAAATTTACCCTCCTGTTTGGCATATTTTGCTTCAAACTTTTCGTCGTGCAAAATACAATCGTTTTGACGTATTTTTACTAAAAATATGTAAAATTCCCAAAAATAAGATATTCTACTTTTAGCTACTTGTAAATGGCGGTTTGTAAATTAGATAGTAACCAAATGACGATGTTTATTGATTCAATTTGCTTTTATAATCGAAATTGATATATTAAATTTCTTTTATTATAAAATTTTAAATATAAATAGAATTTTATGTTTTAAAGAGATGAGAAGAGATTTACATGATTATAAAAGTATTGTAAAATATTAATTTAATAGTAAAATTGAGAAAAATCTAACGTGATTATCGGTTTAAAAAAAATATTCAAAATCAGATCCGCCTTGGAACAAGCAATGAAAAAGGATTATCGATTCGCTAAACGCATTGTATTCTATCATATTTTTTTTTATAATACATTGTGTAAGCCTGAACCTATATTGTTCGAATCCTTTACTGCATACCCTATCTACTCCTAAAGTGTGGTGTAGATGTAGCTAAAAGTATATTGATTGAAATGGCATTCACTTGGTATACATATTAGTCCACCATAATTGAGTGAAAATATCGGAGTATTTAGTCGCTTTTAAGGTGTACAATAACAATTCTATGTGGAAATTAATTGTTTTTAAAAATAACATTTTTTTTATTACTAATCCTGCATATTCGAATAAAGATCAATAATAATTTCGCTCAGTAAGCAAGCATTATCACTATTTTTGCCAGTTATTATTGCTCGCTATAAGTGAAATCGGTCCTCTGAAATCTCTATCAAAATATGCGGAATTGGTACGAAAAAACGTGCTGCTTTTTAAAAATATAATTTACCTTATTGGTTAACAAATAGTCTTCTAATATTACATAAATTAAATTTGATAATTTTGTTATTCCTCTTGTTTTATATATCCAAGAAGTGTACTAATAAAGTTCTCAAATTTAATTTTGTGTTAATAACTTCCACAAAGTTACTACACAATTCATCGATGATATTAAAATAATCTTCCCCCCTTATCTTATCATTTTATCGTTCTTCATTATGAATAGAATAGTTGAACGATTGGTATTGTATCAATTTTTTGGTATTTGAACCTTTTTGGGAGCAAACATTTTTATTAAATTATAAAACATTCAAATTCCATTTTTTACTTGTGATATTCACACATTAACATTCACTGTCGTCCAGCATTCAAATACGTTAAATGAGAGCCTCTATTAGCAGTCGATTCGGATTATAAAAAAATAATATTTACATATAACATGTGGTTCCATAAGATAAACGTGCGACCTTTAAAATAATAAAAAAATGACACATTCTACACGTCTTCGACGCGATATTTTTTATGTGAAGACATTGCTGCATCATACGATGGCAAAGTTTCATCCGGTCCATTTCTGCTGATGCTTCTTTCGCCGCTTTCGTGAAGGTCACCGTTCGCCAGAAGAACTTCTGCCGATACCTGATGATGAGTTGAGTCAACCGAAATTCCTGATTGGTCATTTTCTTCATCGGATTGTTGGGAAGGCTGTAAACATAATAACATTGTTAATTAAAAACAGTTTTCAACTAAAATAAACTGCCATTAAAAATCCCAAAAACTTGTGTTACGGTTAGTTAAGTGAATTGGTAGTTACTGGGTAGAACAGTTTTAGAAATATAATTATATATACATGGTTGATTGTTATGTTAGGGTGATTAGCTATTTCGGCTTTACGCCCTCGCCGAATCTGTTAATAGAATAAGATAAATTGCTATTTTCGATCTCATTATAAGGGACTTCTACCAAGAAAATACCACTTAAATTAATAAAATTTGGTTATATTATTATCATAACAGGGTAATGAGTGTTAAGTTACACAATAATTATACTCTTTGCCTGACAACATTTAAGGCTTCAAGCCACTGTCAGAACTATCATTAAACTTTGAATGTCAGATTTGTGATGAGATAATATACTGTCTATAAGGTTCAGCAATCCCAGGATTTCGATAGTTCTAGTCCCGGGATTTCGGGACATAAGATAAAAATTGAAAAATTCTTGAAAAGTTTTTGAAACCATGCAATTTTTTTAGAAATCCGCCAACGAGCTTAAAAAAGTCCCAATTTTTTTAAAATGTAAATTTAATCAATATATTTTAATTTGATCTGTATTAAATTAATAAATAATAATATTTGCATTTTTTTAAAAAATCTTTTTAGTTAGCTTAAAATACAACTTTTTTTTGTAATTTATATATATTTTATTTTATTTACAATACTATTATGAATAAAAATGTATTCATTTGATATAGCCACGGATTGTGGCACTATTTTCGTCGTTGTATTAAAAATTAAATATGCTACGCAATAAAGTAAATGTCAAGAGTTTAATTTACAACGTTATAGTATTAACATTTCAAAATGTCAAAGATATTCTATCTGCGTCATCGCAATTTCAAATCACAATATGCATTCAGCGGTAATGCTGCCTTGATTATACGCTACTCCAGTGCATTATGATGATCGATTGTGTCTAGATTTAAATAATATAAAGTGAAATAGAATCTATTGGGAAACATTGATTTGTTTATATATTATACGTATACATTGTTGAATATTGAAAACATTCAATGTTTGAGGTAAAGTAAGTAAAGGTGTAGTCGTGAAAAAATCGCGACTTCCAATCCAGGATTTAGAAAGTCTTGACGTATTTTTAATACCTAGTCGTTTGTTTTTTGAAGACTCCGTATCCACGCAAGACACCACGACTTTCATTCCAGAAACCTGGCGTTGACGTATCAATAATTTGGGATATCGAATGAGGATGCTTGTTAGTGATCATAACCTTGAATAAGTAGCGAATTCGGCAAAAGAAGAAGAATACTAAATTTATGAAAGAAGTCTTTTTCAATTCACTACAATGCTGCAAACTATATTATTGTTTTTTTGGGTTAAGAACATTTTTACCACTTGTAATATCACTATAACGTAATTGATTCCCGTTAAAGACCTCTAAGCTATCCAAGGTTTTGTCTTTTCTTGAATTGGGATTCAATATAAAACTTTTAAGTTTATCTTTATCAATAACAGCCGGTATTTTTGGTATCCATGAATGAGATATATTTATAAGTATTATTGATAATAAAATGGAAATATCTTTTCACTTTAAAACTCCACTATGATAAACGTGATACAATAACTAGGAAGATACCAACCGCACCCACGATGATTTTATTTGTAAAAATACACTGAATTAGTAAGTTTAGCTGAATTTGTAACATACTTAGTAATGTTGATGTAAAAAACTTGTTATATTCGGTAGTTATTATATGATTTTCTAACACATCTAAGTGTTGAAACATAATGTTTAATACCTCTGACAATTCCTGGTTAAAGCTTCTTTTTGCCCGGTCATCTTCTTGATGTTTCCTCGTTTCTGCTTCGATACCTGTGCTAGTGCTACAATCAGTTTCGTCATCGAATCTTCTCTGCAGGTAGCAAAACTGTTCACCTTCTCTTTGGGGTTCATCGCTCTCTTCGCATGCTATCGTAAACAATACTTCTCTTTTTATCCCTAAGCCTCCTCCGTACGCGTCTTCTTCTTGAACATTGCCAGATTCACTTGTTTCTTCTCGTCTTAGTTGTCTGTCATTGGTTATTGGATAGTGAATTCTTATTACTTCGTTTTCCTCCATATTGGTGTGCATATTTCTCTTTCCGTCAGAAATGCAGAATTTCAACATCTCCATTTCTGACATTGAGTCACTGTTTATCATAATGCTGCGAAGTTCTTCTGGTCCCAAAGAGTCATTCAAAGAATATCTGTGCTTTTCGTTGTCGTCTGTGTAGTCGTCGTCTATTCCGAAATGTCGAAGCTTATCGTTACTGCTGACAACTGAGTCATATGCTGGGGGAGGACCAGGCGTCGGTGGTCTTCGATACGGTGGTAAGTACCCTCCTGAATCGTAGCACTGAAATAATAACAAAAAAAAACAATTTTAACAACTTTTTTTGCAACAAAAATATGTACAACAACGGAATCGCAAGAACTTTTGTTTGTTAAATTAAATTTAGAAGAAAAAAAGATGAGATATGATTTTATAAGAGGCTATAGGTCATAGTCTTAAATATGTGAAAGCTTTACTACACCATTGGTATTTATTCAAGCTGAAGAAACCACATCAACAAAACTGGTGACAGAAAGCGAATGGTTTCGACAGAATGATGTAGTTTATGATTTTTTTCGCACTCCAATAATTGATATAGAAAATAAATTTCATTAGTAATCCCTTTCTAAGGGTAGCGTTTAACTATCAAGTCATTAAATTAACTGCAAGATGCAACTACCATTACATTATTTTTCTTCGTGAAAAATAAAGTATTGCTTTAATTTCCATTTCTAGTAATCACTTAGTGTTACAAATGAATAACATTTTCTGAATACGAAACTCGAATTAGATTTTATATTAAGTCGTCTACCTTCGAGTCAAAACTAATTTTATAAATTTCCAAGAATTCCTGACGTTGAACTTTGTTTTCAAAAGCTGTTTTAAAAAGCTTTCCCATTGCGATTTGATTTAATTTAAAAGCTTTAAGGCACATTCGCGAACATTATTTTGGATTACCGGAAAACTTGCAAAGCAGTTTCGGAAATATAAAAACTAAGGGTTTATTCAGAACCACATACCCAATGTATATTTGAATCAACTGCAGCCGTATAAATCTTTTTACAACAAATAAATTTAAGTATAAAAATAATTAAGTTAATCATTTGACATTGTTATCGATGAATTTATTTCTAAGACTTCAGTTGACCAGAACGTAACACATAAAAAAAATAGTCCGACCCTAAATAATTATGATTCTATAGTTGTTAAATTTTTTGACTGGGCATACATGTAGATTAATTTTTAGTTCGGCCCTTCGCTTTTAACAGATTCGACTAATTAAGTCAAAACTGTAAAAAATGGCGACTTGATATATTTGATTTTTTAATAAGACTATCTCACAATGCAGTTATTTTTTTTTAATTATTTATAAAGCAGTAATTTTCGCAAAGTTATCCACAGTAGTATGAATGAATAATTTGAATTTTATGTAGATTCTTGTCTTTACACTGCCCTATTTACAAGCGTAATTTTCTGTTTCTTCCCCTAGTAGAAATAGTTTTCTTGAAAAGTTTATTTATGTCACGTAACAAATTACCCAAGAAATTTCGTCTTCCATTACTTAGTTCTGTCTTTTTATTCAATTTTTACAAACACACATTTTATTTTTTTCTTATTGCACAATATTCAATTACTATTAAAACTTATTTATTTTAGGGGATCGCAAAATATTTCTCCTCATATTGGGAAAAATATTATTTTTGAAATACGACATCACTCACGTAATTTTTAACTGTTCAAATTATGTACAGTCACACAAGTTTTGTCACGCGGTCACTTTGTGACTCGGGTTTCGCCTTTCTGCATCTTCAGGCATTCAAGTGCACGGATGAACTTGAACTGACGTTTAGTAAATCAATGTATCGTGTTTATATAAAAAAAAAATGTATCACAATTAAAGCCATTGCTGGCGAAATGAATGAACCCATAAGGATGCCTACAGGTTTGAATGTTGAGTAATTTGAAGAATTATATTTATTCTGTTTATTGGAAAATTTATAATTATTTTTGTTAAGTGGGAATTTGGCAGAATAAATGTAAATGTACATAATTTGAACAATTCTAATTTAGTATTGAAATTCCACCTAGCACTTTCAGTCAAAGTCTTAAATTACTCACGTATTGCTTGTCGGTTAGTCAGCCATTTTGTTAATTCACATTCACATGCGTCAAAGTAAGTTTTCATAATAATTGTATTTGGAAGTTTCTTAAAACATGACCTTTCCTAATGTGGAGCGTATGGACTCCTTACAGAGTCAACAAAAAATACTCAATCTTTCTTTGTCAAACGTAGAGATAGCCAATATTGACACCCCGTTTTAAGAATATGATATATGGGAGAGAATTTTAGACATCACAGATTTTCACGAGAAAAAACCAATTGATCGATTGAATAATTATGGGATTCGAACCTTCAAGCACCGCGACTGAAACCAAAAACGTTGACCACTCAACGTGTAGTATTATTTGTTTGCTAATTTTTAAATAATTATGTTAAATTGTTTTTAACTTTACATACCAACGACCATCATACTATAGATAAAGTTTCTTCGATAAACAATACCTAGATGATGCAATACGTAAAAATCAATCTTGCAATTGATTTATCCTGACAGAGTGAATTATTTCCTTTTGTTTGGATGGTCCTGCGATAAATCACATATTAAAAGAAAGATATGAAGAAAAATGAATAACTGCCTTTGTCTTATAATTTCGTTCCGTCTCTTTGTCAGTATCGTTTTATTTATATCAAAACTTTTCTCATTCGAATCTTGCTATTATGTATTATTTATAATTTCACGTAAAATAAATCATAACATTACACATCATAATAAAACAATGATTTTTATATTTAACTAGCCGGTTCCCGGCAAGCGTTGCCATGCCACTCAAAGAAAGAAAATGTTTGTGTTTTAATTGTGTTTATTGAAATGTATGTTTTTTTTCTGTCTGTTTGACGTTTGCTACCGATTGTCTATGGTACAACACACACCATCTACTGTAATGTAATTGTACTACGGCTATAACCTTCGCGCAAGTTGCATGCACGGTACGGCAGACGTGCAAATATTGATTTGTCAGTTCATTTTAATATGCCTGTAACCTTCGCGCAACTGCAAGCAAAAGGTTTCTCAAAGTTTTATTGTAATTGGACCAGCGTTGCGGCAGCGCATAAAGTACGAACAAACAAACATTCATTTTTATATAATTAGATTGTACGGAATATTCTGTGTACAAAGTATTCTATGTGTATGAAAGAATCTGTGTTCGGAAGAATCGGCGTACGTGTTCGGAAGAATCACCGAATCGGTCATAAATATATCAGCTAAAAAAAAAATCCGCACATATCCTGTGTACAAAATTTATTGCACATCAAGAGATCTTGAGTTTTTATGTCATGAGTATCGTGACCCAACAAAATATTTCATATCTAATTCTGTTTACAATGTCAAAATCTGTAAAGTGTCTAGATGGATGCATTTGAATAGGAGGCGTATCTCTTTAGTAACTGCTACCGGGCGAACCGAAGTTATGTCGAGTGGAAAGCTTTGCAATGGAGACTCATCGTATGAAATCGTAGACGTCCGTTTTTAATTACATTGTATATATCAGCGACACTCAAAGTTTCGTACATTTCAGTA
Organism: Himalopsyche tibetana; assembly: GCA_030503985.1. Taxonomy (NCBI): domain Eukaryota; kingdom Metazoa; phylum Arthropoda; class Insecta; order Trichoptera; family Rhyacophilidae; genus Himalopsyche; species Himalopsyche tibetana. The sequence goes on from JAPJYX010000015.1 coordinate 1,076,458, forward strand.
GGAGTATTTTTAATGGATAGTGAATTAATGAAGAAACTTGCGTTTTTTTTGATGATATTAAAAATTGAGATATTTAGATATTTTGAATCTATCTAAAAGTTATACATTTTAGTAATAAAGTACATTCGAACTATTTCTCGGTCGTCTTACTGAAAAACGATGCGCATAGTTATTGATTAACAATTTATAAAATTTCTATTTTGTCGTTAATTTTATACAAACACCTATCTCATCATTTGTCAATTTTGAGTTTTTTGATGTTATGAATGCAGATTTTCCATACACATATATTCCTTTAACTGGTGTCCCAAAAAATATATTTTATGCCTTATTTAACTCACTGCAAAAACGTTTTCAAACAAATAAAGATACAAGATTTCGACTGAAAGTGCTTGGTGGAATTTAAATATTAAATTTGAATCGTTCAAATTATGTATTGTTTACGTATATTTTATTGTTACGTTTCACTGTTCACGATTCAAGTTTATCCGCACTGGGAGGTCTTAGTGACCGTTAGTGACAAAACTTGTGTGAATGTATATAATACTTTCGATGGTTTCGGCGGTAACTTTGTGGAAGTTCATTTTAATAGAAAATTTAAATTAACTTTCAATTAATAGAGTAATCACCAACCTAGCTGATTGATTGCAGCTCATTAGTTTGTAATGTTTAACGTCATTAGTAGTATGATTAAATTTGTTTGCACTGTTTCGATTTTATAATCCCCTCTTTGCTTCCCTTAAAAAGGAAAAATCCCAATCTGATTGATTGCATCTCATTAGTATCATTATTTGTTTGATTTATTTCGATTCTACACCCATCTCCTTGCTCCTCTTAAAAGGAAAAAACCCAAAACTCCATTTTGTAATTTCATAATTTTAAAATGGTAGAATCAATCTTGCTTCATTACTTAAGCAGACTTTGCGATAGTAAATCTGAAGATGCCCCTGAAAGAGGCGAAACACGTGTCACAGTTAGTAACACAATACGTGGAATAATCAAAGTTAATTTAAATTTTCTATTGAATGTATATAGTTTGAACGAGTGAAATTTAAATAATAATTCCATGTGTGTTGTAGTCAAACTCTTAACTTAAACTTAACTCAAAATCTACGTTTTTTTTTATCTACGGAGAATTCCTTTAAATTTTACTTAACATTGTTTGCTTTTCAAACGGAGTTAAATCAATTCAATCTAAATTTATTTTACAAAATATAAAGATTATTTTAAAACTTGAAGCATTTTTTAGACATGTCTTAATATGGATGTTTTAGTTTTTTTTTCAATCGTTATGTCACTTGTGATGTTTGAGTGACGCTGATACAGATGTATGGATGATACATCATTAGCGACGCCTCACATTTTCTACAAACATTATAATACGAGCCCGTGTTACATGCGCCCGTTGCTTCAGTGACTTCATTCGGTGAGAACATATTATTACAAAAACAAACTTTTGGAAACAAATATAAAGTCTAAAATGCATTGTGTGAACTGACCTTTATGATGTAATAATTGTCACTATCGACAGAGCATGAATAAATCGTGTTTTGGTTTCCTTTCTTACATGATTGACCGTATTATTTTACATTGATATATCAATAAAAACACAATATTCCTTTGTACTTTATTCCACTTTATTCAATAGGTCAGGACCGGTTTCGCTCATTGTGAGCATTGTCAACTGATAAGAAATACAATTGGCACTGAAAAGAATTTAGCATTTTAAATATATGAATACAGCACATCGATACATTGTATTTTTTATACATGTCCGCTCCTAATGTGGAGCGTATGGCCTCCAAATCGATGGACATTTTTAGACATCACAAACATCCATGCCTTCAAACAGATATCGGTTGAATAAATTATGTTTGTAGTGGGATTCGAACCTTTGAAATACGCCACGGAAGCCAACAACCTTCACCGCATTGTGTACATTGTAAAAATTGTGCTTCTAGACATTTTATTTGCTTGACGCTGTCTTCATCTATCTTGAAGACTGAATCGAAGTTCGTTTCCCTAACCTAACCAATGCCTAGTAAATCGGAAATCGAGATTTCATTGCCGAGAAACGTTGTCATGTTTTCTATTTTTTCATTGCACGATGGTAAGACGAAATTTTATATCTCATATCGACAAAAGTGGCCAATGTCTGTACATTTATTTCGTTAATTACGATAACACAATAACTAGTAACGAATGAATGAACCACTCGCCTTTATGCAGATAATAATAATATTACTTTTCAAGAAACAACACGAAAGAAAACTATCGTGACTGGTCATCCATTAAGTTTAATACGATGTTAACGTTATCATAAAATTTTATTGTGGTGCTTTTGATGCGCCTTGGATAATATTATGACATGGCGCATCGGACAGTGCACATTGTAAAGCAGCACGAATTACTATAACCGAACAAATGGGACAACATCGTTTAAGGGCGAGTAAATGTCGTACAGACATTTCCCGCAGCCATTATTCTGGATATTTAATGATGTACGACAGACTGTCTTTCAGCGTTAACCCTTTCAAGTCCCAGCCCGCTATCCGACGGATCGCTTGTCCGCTTTGTCTGACGGTGACGTTCCGCCGTCTTGTGTGAGCGGTCTCTATTTGTTGATTCCGTATTTCAGCGCCCGTTAAATGATGAACAAACAAACGTTTACAATATGGGAGTGATTAATTGCGGCAGCGCTTTTCAAACTGTGGTTTATTACTGTATTCAACAATTTCTATGGCGATAAAACTATCATGCTCACAATTTACGTCTAGTTGAAATCATATCTTAGATTTCGTGGAAATAACGTAAATCGTAACCAATCATAATGCGATAAGCGAACGGGTTATCAAGTCCGCAGTAAACGTCGCCTTCTTCCGTAATTTACCTCACGGGTTCGATTCCTGACAAGAACAGCAACTTTTTAATCGATTTTTATTCAAAGGTATGGTTGTTTGTGATGTCCAAATAATCTTTTCACTCTGCTTTAATGTGTCTTATAAAAGTTAAATTTCGCAATACATCAGTAGTGGTAAAACGCATCGCCAAGAAAAGCACTTCTATTTAACCCTCCAGAGACGAGAGTTTTTTTTATCGATAAAAAAATATTTTTTAAGCCATATTGAAGTCACGGATAACTTTTATTCCTATCAAAAAAAAATGTCGTATTGAAACCCCGCACGACTATATGGTCATGCTCATTTTTTTTATTACCGTTTAATATTGTGTACGGACAGTAGTAAGGACAAAAGTGACCGTATGAGCACGCAAACATTCGGGGTTGAAATATAGTTAAACGTTAAATTTTTAAAAATATTTACAATTTGACCTATTTGGATCAACATAATTTCAATACAAATATATTAGCAAAAGAACTGTAAATAATTTAAAGTAAATAAACAGTTTCAAAAACTCGCATGTGCTTTTGGTGGCCGTTTCTGTTCCCGCGGCTGATGACTAACTGAAGTCTTCTTAACCAAATATGAGTGAAAGCAACGATATTCAGGTAGAAAAATGATGAATAGTGGGATCAATAGACAACGCTGTTTACTGTGACCATATGGTCACGCTCGTCCTTACTACTGTCCGTACACAATATTAAACGGTAATAAAAAAATGAGCATGACCATATAGTCGTGCGGGGTTTCAATACGACATTTTTTTTGTTAGGAATAAAAGTTATCCGTGACTTCAATATGGCTTAAAAAATATTTTTTTATCGATTTATTAAATTGACTTAAAAAAAGGATACATTAAATTGACTTAAAATAAAGAAAACTTCATTATTAGAATAATATCATCACGCCAGGATCCCGTTTTTGCATGTACGGTGAAGGTTGTTAATAGATTGCGTCTTTTGATGGACGTGGCATCTACAGGGAAATTTATTTACGACATCGTATCATTTTTAAATGTCGTCTTTAGTACATCTTCTCCCACGGGACGTGCAAATAAATGAATTTCGCGGGGTGTAATATTTTCAGCGAATATTTTATTCAACGCTTGGTATGTATAATACTTCTACTTGAGTACGAATATAACAATTTCAACTACATAGTTAATATAAAATTAAATTTGATAACATTGTTATTCCACTCGCTGTGCTACAACTTGTGTCGCCTGTTTGAGAAGCGTCATGAGACTATCGCAACGTTTATAATAAACTACAAATTGATTTACTTAAATCTTATGCTATAAATTACTAAATAAAAGTCGGGGTTTGTTCTTTTCTACTAGACGCAGGATGGGGGTAAGATACAGACGTTGATAGTATTAATTACTTTCATTATGTGTATGTATACTAAAACAATTTATTTTTTCTGGTTGTGCTTTTAGGTGTGACTTGTGTATCGCCTCGCTTAAAACCATATTCATATAATAGTGTAAAAATATCAACGTATTTTAACTCTGCAGGTTTTAATATTTTTTATGCGTTGATAGCTATTTCGGCTTTCGCCATTATCGGAACTAGTTATAACTAGAAATAGTTCTGACGATGGCGAAAGCCTATCTATCAACGCATAAAAAATATTAAAAACTGTAGAACTAAAATACGTTGATATTTTTTACACTATTATAATGGAGTTATACCAAGTAAATGCCAAATCAATAAACATATTCATATATTTTTTATCTAAGATTCTATGTTATAAATACAAACATTACGATATAATTTAAGATTTTGACTAAAGGCGCTTGGTGGAATTTCACTATTCAATTTTATACCCCGCACGTTTTGTCACTAACGATCAGGGTTTCGTCTTTCGGCATCTTCGTGTAGAGTTTAAAACGTTTTCATATAGTTGGCCAGACAATGCTTCTCAATATGACTAAACACGTTTCGAAAATATAGAATTACAACGCTTTCAATTTATTTATCGAAAATAAATTCACATACAGCTGCCTCCGAGTCCTTCGAAAATATGAACAGCATCTGTTGTAATATTATTTAATACAAGTCAACCTCTTTTTCCTTGATGATAAGAGCTTCCCTCTGCCGGGTCTAGGATCGATTTCCGGTAAGACATTCAATTTAAATTTGAAATCTGAGACGTGACTGCTTGTGATCTCAATTATTCTCAAGCTCTCGAGTGACTTACAAAATCTTTTCGTCTGTCTTATTTCGTAAAATCATTTAACGTAAACATATTTGGCGCTTTGCCATTAAAAATAACGCCAAGAACAATATCATATTGAATCATTCAAACTTTGTACACTTTATAAATGTGTTTTCTGTTACGACCCGGGTTTCGTCAGTTTAAGTTTATCCATGCACTTGAACGCCCAAAGATGTCGAATGGCAAAATCAGGCTCGTTAGTGACAAAACATGTGACAAAGTACAATATTTGAACGACTCAAATTCATCTTGTAAAAAAGATAAGGTGAGGTAAATTTTTTGTCAAGTATTTAAATGTCTAACCAAAACATCTGTAGAAGTTTAGAACCCCTGGATGATTTTGATCAATCATTACAACTTCCCGAAATAGTATTTTTATACACTTATTAAAAATGGTCGCTTGAAAGATTTTTTTATTATGCTAATGACGCGGGAAAATTTATTCTTTGTTTTTGGGTTATATTGTTTCCAGATTTAAAAAAGAGGATATTTGAGACCTTCGCAATTAACAGCGTTGAATTTTGGTCGCGGTTCATTTATTCGGAACGGTTAATTTCATGCCAGGGGTAATATATTATTTAATATTATTTTTGGTTGCCTGTAAATTATATTTTTTTTCTACTGGCATGACTCATTTTTTTATAAAAGACGACACTAGATTATCGAATGACTGAAAATTACTAAATAGACAATTATTATTTTTTAAATCACTTAAAATTTAAGATGTAAAAAAAAGTATAAAATAAATAATAAGTTAAAAGCTACCTATATAAACATAAATTGTATTTGATCCGAATTCATAAATTATAAACTGCCTACTTCTGAAATGTAAATGTAACATATAATTATTTGTCTATCGGTTTTTGCAAACCGTTTAGTTACCATTTGAATATTTATATGTTGCCATAACAACCTAATAAACAAAAGGAAATGTTTGGAAAGTGACTAAACGAATGCTTATTCAAATGCTTAGGCAAAAATTAAATTTAACTGTATAAAACTACAACGGTATTTTTATTCTACTATAGTTTTTTTTAATTCTTTTCAATGTAATTGTTTATTACACTTTTTTCATTTCAATTTGTTTTATAAATAACACTGTAAAATTATATTTCTTATCAGTTGACAATGCTCGCCATGAGCGAAACCTGTCCTGATCATGGTAAATAAAAGTGGAAACAAGTACAAAGGAATATATAAAATGTAGAAAAACTTTTAACAATACTTTTTTATGAATTATTTTATTTTAATATTCTAACGTGAAAGTAAGATTGTCTGATGATGCGAAACACGTGTGACAGTTAGAAGCACAATACGTGGAATACTTAGTTATTTAAAATTTTATATTAAAATTAACTTCCACAAAGTTACCGCCGAAGCCATCGAAAGTAAAAAAAAAATTTTTTTTTTAATATAATGCCTTTCCATCAAGTATTGACGGTGAACGTTCGAAAAATTATAATATAATGATTAAGTTAAATTAATTCAGGACTGAAAAAAGTATAATTATTCACTTTTGTATTAGTGTGCCGAATAAGTTTCTCGAAATAAAAGATGATAAAAATATTTACACATTTAAATCTGTTTATTATCTACAAGCAGTGTACGCTGACAACATGAGCCCTCAATTTTAATAACCCTGCATTTATCCGACAGACATTAGACCAGTGACATCAATAGCCTCCCCGCTCTCGGCTTTGGACGTTTTCACTCGAATACGTTTGGGTTAGGAATGATTAATTGATACGTAATTAATACCATGGCCGAGTGAAGAGTGGAGCCCAAAGCAAGATTTCCTAATGAACATATCAATTCAAATGTACACCGATACTCGCCAGTGCTGTATTCAGGATGTAACTTATACACGAATAAATTACTGTGAATTTATAATGAGGATTACTTCAAATGATCAAAATTCGCCGGCATAAAATTACAACATATGAAAGTTCTTTGTATTATATAGATTCTTATATATCCCACAAAACCTATGTAATTCTTTTATATTATACATATTTTTAAATTTTATTTCTTTTGTTAGAACTGAGATGGTTTTTTTTTTTTTTTAAAATACTTCATGGCTGTCGATTTTGTTAAATTATACTTACTAACTACTTAGAAACGGGGAAAACATAAAATTATCATTAATTTATTAAGGAATATTGTGTTTTTATTAATATAATGCCTTTCCACCAAGTATTGACAGTGAACACCCTAAAAGTGATCATATCGTATTAGATTGTCTCATAAGTCATTGCGTATTTTTAATAGGAAACAAATTAAATGGTCAGAATTTAAATCAATTTTTGGCCAGAATAAAAATATGAACGCTCTCAATAAAAATATATACGGTTAGAATATTTTGTAACAATTTTGGTTAAGTTAGGTTAGGTTAGTTTTTTTTTTCAATTTCATTTAAATTAAGACTATTTATTCTGACCGATATATTATGACCATTTAATATTATTTTGACCAATGTAATATAAATTCTTACCGGAAAAATACGAGCCTTTTTAATATACGCGTAATATGCACTATCATACATAAAATGGGTCATATAAGTCATAAGTGGTTTACGCCAAATTTATAAAAAAAAACAATTGCAACAGTGTATCTGTGTATAACATTTTTTTTTGTTTTTTGTTTTCAGATTAGGAAAATAAACATTTCGACTGATGTAAATCCTATAAGCATCATCAACACAACAACGCGAATGCGATTTTTCATTGGCAACAGTGTAAGTTTTACATTATGATTAATTTATGACAATTCGTCAGTCTACCGGCAGATATTTATGTATTTATGCAATTTAATTATTACTCATCGGTCTAAACATTCTATTGTGATTGCAAATTTATGCATATGGAGTCCTCGTGACCTGGCTTCACTGGGAGTTTCTTACCTCTGTAGCGATTACGCCATTCAGTCTGCAGCGATGGTAAGGGAGTAAAACTTTTCAGTGCATTAGCGATGAAGGAGACTCGAGAACTTTGACACTAACGTGTCCTGGTACTTAAAGCTCCATAAATTTGATACCCAAAATAAAAACCATCTAAAAACTACATAAAATTCGATTAACATATTCGAACTTTTTAAGTTCTTTTTATAGTTTTTTTGTTTCCAAAGATACCTTTAATCGAAATTGAATTAATGTTTATTGTTCAAATTGTGTTAAAATATACAAACAATGACTTAATTTGTTTCCTTAGAAGATACAGCGATATACAATCTATATATCTGCATTCATAATTAAAAACAGTCGGTTTTGACTTATCGTCTTCTGCTAGGATACCGACGACGAACAAAACATCTGAATTTATAAACATGAACCAATGTAAACATATCGTTAACCGATCACAATACAAAACGTATGCATATTTACTATCCACAGATTATTTATCTCTAGTCAAAAAAGTATAAAATAATGTTTGCTTATTTTTTTTATTATTTCATTTATAAAAATAATAACAATATGTTGTTGGATTGATATGCGTAAAAAGTACAGTAAACACTGACGACACGATGCTTGTATACATACAGCATCTGGGCATGATGTCAAAAAAACATACAATTATATCAACACGGTAATAAATAACATTAAACGAAATAAACGCTTGTGGTTTTTAGTGCACGTAATACATGATAATAATATGGCATTTACACCAACCACATCTTTGAGTTAAGTCATTCAACTTTTAAAAATAAAACACAATTTACAATATTTATCCCACATTATTTTTTTAACTTACCAGAACCGGATTCGTTCAAAGTTTATTAAATATTGTCAACGTTAGTTATGTGCTATATAAATATCTATATTTGTCGGGTTCAATGACGCAGCGGTTAGCATTGTGGGCTTCCGTGGCAGACCTCACGGGTTCGAGTCCCATTACGAACAACATTTGTTCGATCGATTTATCGATTTCTGTTCGAAGGCATGGGTGTCTTATGTCTAAAAGTTCTCTCCTACCATTTCCGGTACTTTAACAACTAAGCGTAGCAATAGCCAGTGTCGTAGGAAGGGGTCCTGGAATTTGCTGCCCCCAATATTTCCTCAATTTTTGTTTTTAATACTTCTACTATTGTTAAAATATAAACTAGGAATTTTTACTACAGGTGGCTTAACTTTTTTCATGTATAATATAATTTCTCGAAAAATATTTTTATTTACTTTTGAAAATGCCGCTCCAAAAATGTGCCACCCAGAACTATGTTTAAAGCTACATTTATTTACTCAGCTGTACATACTGGCTTAGAAGAGATACACAATACATCGTGCTATTAACATTATCATCATAATTTATATTACATTTATTAAACATGACTAGTGTATGGTTCAATTTAAGATTTCGACTGAAGGTGCTTGGTGGAATTTCAATATTAAATTTGAATCGTTCAAATTTTGTACATTCACGCAAGTTCATCCGTGAATTTGAATGCCTGAAGATGCCGAAAGGCGAAACCCGGGTCGTTAGTGACAAAATCTGTGTGAATGTACATAATTTGAACGATTTAAATGACTAGTGTATTTTTATAACTAAATAATTTGATATTTTTTTTACCTTATTACGATTAAGTTCTTTCAAGTAAATTCTAATTCAATCAATGAAGTAGTTTCTAAGCGTTTCTCACGCGTATATTCTAAACTTGACTGTTTAAGGTTGATCCGACGATATAATAAAGGTGTTGCAATATTTTCACAATTATCAGGCGGTATCTTGAATATTTTTAATATAACTGATTTTATGACGCCGTTACGCTGTCATCTGCTACTCTTTTACGCGAATAAACACGTTATGGATATTATGCGTTGATTGATTGTCGCATTTTATTGAAAAATTGATGAAAAATTCGCACTGGAGAATGGCATTGTTAGGCCCGAACAATATCGAAAGCCACTCGCTGCAAAGGAAAAAAATAGCGCTCCGTAGAACAATACTCGGCGTACTTCCATTATTTTCAACTTTTTCTGGGCATCCATTAAAAAGAGCATTATTTGAATGCTATTATTTTTTATATGTAGCCTAGCCGCACTGATTTCATTGATATACATTGATATTTTCGTGAAAAACTCTTTCAAATGTTTATTGGTTTTATATACATTGTTTTCCGAGTACAACCAACTCCTGTTTTATATGGTCTATTAAAATAATCAAATACTATATTTTTACTCGAATTATTTGTTTTAACATGCTTCCCATAAACAACAAACTAAAGAATGACAAATTTACTAATTACAAGAAATTTAACAGCACAGGTCGACAGTAACAAACAAAAGGTTTCATTAGACGTTAGCGAAATTAAAGAAAACGATTAACGTCCAGTACCTCATAAACGTGCGCGCATGTTATCAAGTAGCGATGAATAGTATATATATATTTTTGTTTGGGTTTTCATTATTACCCTTTTTTTACACTTTTTGTTTTACACGTTCCCTTTTCAAATTACACGACTTTTTAAATTAAAAGAAACTTAATTTTGATGTATGTATTTTATCATTTTTAACACTGTTTTTAGTGGGTCGTATCTACCGTGTAAAAAAGAGTTGAATGTACAATATAACAGTGTCAAAATTTCTTATATATTTTAACGTCTAAAAGCTTCGATGTATACTGAATTACTAAAACAACTAATCAGTTCACATTAATTACCTTGCTTAAAAAGATTGATGACCGACTCGCGAATCAAAAATCATTACGAATATCCAGAGTTCTCATTAGGGTGTTTATTCTTTTAATTATGATGTTACTAACTGCATAAATATACAGTCTATATAACAATCATTTTAATGAGAGCTTTTGTACCCACTTGCGATATATGCTAGTTTACTCTTGACAGAATAAGTAGGTTCAACTGTCCCCTACGACCTGAGCTCCGTAGAAGCGTAGAGGCGTAGAGCATGCTTAGTGCGCCAGACAGAAAAGAAAAACATTACCGGGGATATTTTAGAATCTATTTATAAACCTTATAAGCCGCGAAGTTACACGGGGGTTTATTATATGAATATAATAATGATAAGTATTTAGTACATATCAATCTATTGAGGATTACTTTTAGGGTGTTCACTGCCAATACTGTGGAAAGGCATTATATTTTTAAAAAATGTACTAATTCCACTTTTGTTTAATAAGGTCACGACCGGTTTAGCTCATTGCAAACATAATAAAAGTGAAATTGGTACAAATGAGTATTATATATTTTTTAATATAATTGATGATTGCTAAAAAAGTATATTGTCTAGATATGAACGTTATTTTCTTCTGCAATGTTAGCAAAAAGGCCTTCGGAGGCTTTTATTTAGCAGTAGAAAGAAGAGGGCTGATAGTTAAGAATATTTAAAAAAAATCCATTACCGAAATTATCATATGACAAATTCATACGATTAAATAAACATAATACCCTTTCCACTAGTAATTTACAGTGAACACCAAAAGTCTAGAACAGGCGTGGGGAACATGCTGCCTTTTGGCTACTCTGGTGCGGCCTTCTGGCCAATTCTGTAAATTTATGTAAATTTGTAAATTCCTGACATATTCTGACCGTAAATTTATATTTCCGGCCAAAGATTCCCTAGTCAATGTTTACTGCGGCCTTATGTCGAATCGGAAAAATGAATGCGGCATTAAAATAAGAAAAGGTTCCCTACCCCTGATATAAAAGGTTTCAATCAATTACCTGTTCTCCTATATTGTGGTCACTTTTGAAACCTCTCCATAATGGTTCCATGACATTTTTTTATGATCCATATCCGCTCCCAATGTGAAGTATACGGTATCCTAATGGAGGTATCTCAACAGATATTTTTTCTACAAGAACTGTGAATTACTCTGTTGCTCAACTCTCTTTTTCGAAGAGAGTAGGGATACAAAGGAGAGGGTTAGAACAAGACTAGTCAGCTGATCGCTCTCGCTACGTCCATTTATTTTAGACATTACAAACATTCACGCCTTCGTACAAAAATCGATGTCTCTTTAAAAAAAATGTCGTTTATACTGTGAATCTAACCCGTTAGATCTGTATAAGAAGCCAGCAATGGTGACCACTGCACTACGGACTCGGCAGTTAATAAATAATTGTATCATAAAAAGAAACCATTATTCTTTGCGATTATTTCTTTTGTTATTTGAAATAATGTGAAATTATTGAATAATACAGTCAATTATGTAAAAATAGTCCAAATGTACGAAATATAAACCAGAAATTGCTTTTAATATGCATATATTAGGCTTATATCTGTTTTTTAATATTCAAAAACTTGCTCATCGTTATCGTCAGAGCCTCGCTTAGCCTCGACTCGGCCAAGTCACAGCCAACGCGAGCATATAATATACCAGTTGGGGTAGGTAAGGACTTAGCCCCGCGCAATATTCCTGGGGGACAGTGCCCATCTTCTTCGGCTAGACGCTTGTTAATACTTCCGACGATTTCCATTGGCCGGACTTATCTCGCCAGGCTTACTGCTTTAATAGACGTATCTAGACTAGTCCGCAGAAGCACTACATGTGTGCTATTTTTGCGCAGGTTATGTGCATTCAAGAAATAGGGAATTATATACAATATTTGTAGACAATATTTCGTTGTTTTTTCATTTAGCTTGGTGGGATTTGAATCGTTCAAATTATGTACATTCACACAAGTTTTGTCACTAACGACCCGGCTTTCGCCTTTAGGCAACGTCGGGCGCTCAAGTCCACGGATGAACCCGAACTGAGTTTAGTTTGTATTACATTACCGTGATCGATACGGTTGTGCCATTGAAATAATTAAGTCATATTGAGCAGCGGTTAGCGTTGTTGGTTTCCGTACCGAATCTCAAGGGTTCGAGTCCCAGTGCGAACAGCATTTTTTCGATCGATTTCTGTTCGAAGGCATAGGTACTTGTGATGCCTAAAAATTCCCTCTCACTTTTATGATCCTTCAACAACTGGGCGCAGGGATAACGATTAGCTAACCACTAGTTCTGGCCTTATTCTTATATCCCTACCACTCTCTTTGAATAAAGAGAGGTTGAGCGACTGAGTAACAAACAGTTCTCGTAGAAAAACTCCTGTTGAAATATTTTCATTAGGAGGCCATATGCACCACATTGGAAGCAAACATGGATAAAAAAAATACAAATTCAAAATGGCGGCCAAATATTTTAATATGTATTGATACCCTCGTTCCAGAGAGAGCTATGTCTGAATTTGGCAGTATCGAGTTAAGTATGAGATGTATTTCGAAATACTTATGTTGAAATACCTCCATTAGGAGGCCATATGATCCACATTGGTTGCGGACATGGATTAAAAAATAAATATGGCTGTAGTCGGAAAGTAGAAATGAAAACGGTGTGATGCTCTGCGTCTTCACAATTCTCAAAGGATTTGATATGTGGATACAAAGAAACATGCCACATAAAGGATAAAAGAAATACAAATACAAAGAGCGGCGGCAAAAGAGGACACGGTTACCATTTTTATATATTAGATTCGGAATATAGGATTGCCTATCTTGATTAACATTTTCAATTACTCCTTCTCCGATCGTACGTATTTACAATCAATCGTAGCGAAGTATAAATTGAGATATAAACGTACGTTTGCCCTTTGCCAACATAAGCCTTTATATCCCGTGAAGTATATTGCAAATATAGGTACGCATCAAAAGTGCACTTCATCCACCGGCGAAGTTAGTTACCCCCCCCCCCAACTACTATCGTCTTCTATTTCCCGTATATCACAGTTATTGGGAACTATATTATATTTTTAACTATGTAATAAAAGATAATCACAATTAATCTTTTCTCTTTACAATAAGTCTTTTTCTAATATTTTTTTTCCCTCATGTGTATGATAATAAAAATAACATATTCATGATGTTTTTTCGCTATGAATACTTATATGTCGTCGACGTTACGAAGTAACTTTGCCGGCTGCGTAGTCAAAATTTCTTACTTAAAGATAGGGATTAGCTAATCACTATCCCGGTACTAGCTATATTCCTATTCTCTTATAAATATGAGATGGGGATGAGAAACTAAATAATAAGCAGTTCTCGTAAAAACACTTACGTTGAGATAAACTCTATTAGGAGTACGTGTGCTCCACATTGGGAGCGGACATGCTTAGCAAAATCAGAAATAGGTTTTAGTATATTTACCTACGTATATTATGTGGGTTGCCAATTAATTACATAAAAAGTTAAAATATCGTAGAAATAGTAAATTTAAGAACAATGCCTGCATTTAAATCAACAAACACCCTTTGGAATAAAATATGATTTATTTTTTATTAAGTATGTAATCTAGTATTTCCACTGACTGTGCTTGATGGATTTTCGATATCAAATTTGAATTGTCTGAATGCTGTACTCTTCCATTAATCATGTCGTTAATGACCCGGGTTTCGCCTTTCGGCATCTTCAGGCTTTTCAAGTACACGAATGTACTTAAACTCAAGTTTAAGAAGTTTAAGTTCCTGAAGATCAGTAAGACTGAAGATGCCGAAAGGCGAAGCCCGGGTCGTTAACGACGAGATTAATGGAAGAGTACAGCGTTCAGACAATTCAACAAAGTATGTAATCTTTTATTGTTAAATTGCATGAAAATTTACAAATAATTCTCTTGTGACTGCCATTTTATCTCGATCTCAGTTTGCAACCGCTGCTCTAATTCAATCGGTCTTTGAAAAATGCGGCGGTCGTGCAGCGAAATCTTTTGAAAACTAGTAGATGCTGAATATTTCAGTGGATTTTTCGCGAGCCTTCAATAGGCTCCATCTTACCCCCTCCCCTATTTATTGCGTCTACTTTTAGAAAGCTCGGATTTAACTTTTATCATGTTGCAGGTTATATTATATGCCATAACTTTTAAGTGTATTAATGATGCTCGGATTATTGCAATTATATCATATCAACAGGGAAGAATTTATTTTTGTATAAATAGCACTGTTAAATTATATTTCTCATCAGTTGGCAATGCTCGCAATGAGAGAAACCGGGCCTGACCTTTTAAATAAAGTGGATTAAAGTACAAAGGAAAATTGTATTTTTATTACTACTATATTAAATTTCATTGGTCAGAATTTAAATATTTCCTCTGTCAGTATTAAACAAAGTAAATGATCAGTATAAATGTTGTGCTTGGTCAGTATCAACATAGAATGATCGATATATCTTTTAAAATTGACCAATAGTCATGATTATACAAATATGATTAACTTAGGTAGGTGGAAAGTGGACCCTATTCTGTGTCCAGTAAAAAGGATAAAAAAACCCAACCGCAATTTTATAATTTGCTACTTTTTGAGAGTTTTTGTTTGCTCGTAAATAATCTCAAGTCAATTTGTCTGAATATGCGTATCAAAGAAGCGAAACACGAGTAATAATTTGTTACACAACTTGTGGAATAACAAAATTATAAATTTTAATTCATTATTCAAAATAATCTTGCTAGGTACGGTTTGGTTGTCAACATAAAACTGGCTATGATTATAAATTCTAAGTATTTAATACGATACTTTAAAAAATGTTTTAATAATTCATCGAATAAATACAAGCCTATTATATAAAGATAAGTATTCTACTCATCCGGCGGTCATCTCTGCATGTAATCAGTTTTGCATGATAATATAATCTAATTTCCGGGTTTCTGTTCAGCTGTTGATTTGTAATTCCTAGAATTAACCTTAAGCTTTGTAACTATCGCATAATGGTAAAGCTGAATAGTTATCTAATATTTTAAATCTGAATCCAAGCCAGTGGCTTGATATATCTAATTAATTATTTATTAACTTATTATTTATATCCCTCTTTATTTTAAAACCGTTATTTATCCAATTAATTAGTTTTAAAAAAAATATCTCCTATTCCTCAAATAATATAATTTTAGTTTCATTATTAAATATTTTATTAATAAGCAGACGTGTGTTTATTTTATTTGCATTCGCAAAAAAGCTTTTAAGAATTTAACAATTTTATCGATTCCTAAACACATTTATGAAATGAAAATTGATACACGTATTAAAGAGTCTTTCAATAAGAACGCTCGATCGTGCAAAATATCCATCTTGCACGTAGTGCCTTCCTGTTGGAACCACATGTTATCGATATTCATATCATAGTTTAGGCCACAAGAAGTTGCTTAACATCGATCTCTAGGGCTCGCCGTTGACGGTTATGGCAATGTCAGTTTCGTTTTGGAAGAAGTACGGACCGGTGATTCCGCCAGATTAAAATCCGCACCAAACAGTGATTTCTCGGGATGGATGTCGTATGGATTGGTATAGCACCAAATCCGACAATTTTGCTTGTTCACATATCCATTCATCCAAAAATGCGCATTGTCGCTAAAGATGATTTATAAAGTCCCTATTGAAAGACCCTACATTATATTTAAATCGCTCTCATTATTATTATTGAGAAAATATGCAAATAAAAGAATACAATTTATTCGTAATGTGCGTGTATTGTCTAATATAAGATTCCGTATTTTGACTAAAGGTGCTTGGTGGAATTTAAATATTAAATTTGAATTTTATAATTCAAGCATACAATACACCTGCACAGGTTGTTTTATGTTACCTGTTTAATTAAAATGTGAATATTTTTTTTGCATTATTTTGGTGTCATAAAAAGTCACTTGGCACTAAATTTACAATTAATCAGTACACTATCATACATCACCAGCCTTACGTTGCAATGCGTGTCTTCTATTTCTTTAAAGTCATAGACAATAATAGTTAGCCATTTTGTTTGGCTTACAGTGAAATGGCGTCGAAAATTACGGTGCTTCCGTATTTATTACGCGCAGCTGCTTCAGGGACTTTCAACAACTTTTGTTTTTCGTTATTTATTAGTGTGCGTTTTTGTTCGGATAACTAACTGTGCTGGCCAAAATGAGAATAATACATAATATTTTCGTACCAAGGCGAAAAGGTAAGCAATCAAAATCAATTAAGGCATAACTTTAAATAAAATTATTATCATATTTATTGTATTTGTGAGATCGATTCTGATTGTTCCGGACTGCATAAAAGGCATAATAGACGAAATATTTTTAATTGTGAAACTACTTTAAAAAAAACTAGGGATATATTTTTTTATTTTTTCAGTTTTTCTTCGCGGAATTTGTCGTATATAAAATGGTAACCAATGGTTATTCAGAAAATGAGAAAATTGTCAAATATTTTATTTACTTTTTAGGTATTTTAGGAAGAAGTTTAACTTTAACGATTAGATGTTACTGATTTCAAATCCCAAAAAGAGCTACATTAAATTGAAATTTTAAAATTGTGGCACAATACATTTTCAATTTCAATTTAATGTCAAATGTGTATTTTTTTTATTTAAGTATTGGTGGGTTGTGTGCGCCTTACCCTTAATTTGAGAAACTCTGCAGATCGCACCGGTCCGTAGACAGTGCGTTTCATTTTCTTTCCACAACACTTCATCCATTTATACTCAATTTCGAGCACTGGCGCAACAATAGAGTTGCGACGTTGAAAGAAAAGGTCAAACAAATGAAGGTGCTTATTTGCATAAGCGATGTTTTCAATTTGTATGTTCTTGGAAAAATGCAATTTAATAGCTTCAATTCTTTAAAGCAATTTTATACTTGTGATTACACCTGGGCAATAATTACCAAATATAAAAACAACTGCTAATTATTTAAGTATTAACGAAAACGCTCAGATGCGAGTTCACACAGAAACATAAATATCGAATGAAAATCGACTATGGATTATTAAATATAATTTGTGTATTCATAGAGAACTATTTTCAAACATTTTGGACATTCTGAGCTAAAAATCAGAGTTGTGTAAATATTAATTCAGATATATTTCATATTACTACAATTATTATTATAATATAAGTTATTAGAATCTAATAAAATAATATTTTCTTATCTAGGGCAGTAGCCAAGTAGAATCTTTAATATTATATAATAATCAATGAACACGTAAGATGTCTTTGTATTGTAGTAAAAAAAATCTAGTTTATAAATCATTTAATGGAAAGATCTAGTAGATAGATAAACTTCGTAAATAAGAAAGAGTTGAGAATAAACAGCTTTGATCAAAACCGAAACACGTGTCACACTTTGTTACACAAACTGTGCAATGGCCAATTTATCAAGTGACGTAGTCAGAAATAGCAGATAAGATTATTCGTAAGTTATTTGCATTTATTTTTCGCGTTAAGAAAATGCCTCCGTGAGAAGCGCGTTCGGCTGTAAACGTATTAAAAAGTTTAACGTTATTTTTTTCCATAAATATTGCTTTATAGTCGTGTATCTATATCAATATTATACGATTCCATTATTTTCACATTTATTGTTTTTTTGTTTTACGGTTTTTCCTATATTTAGAATTAGTACTAATAAATTTGCTGATAAAATAAAAAAACAGTGTTCATTTGTTTTATTAAATTTTTCAGTTTTATTTTTTCTACAATACGATAATGGTGTATCATGAACCGTGAGTTTAAAACATTTTTTTTCTGTACATAACTGTCTCAATAAAATGTATTTAATGTTTTTTAATATTCGTAGGAATTGATTTTTTGTTAATATAGTTAATATATTGCAAAAAATACGTATGAAATATTAAGTACTGATATTCAATGGAGATTTTTCAAGTAGAAATCTTTTAAATACCGTTGTACTTAAAAATATCGTATTTTTAATCTGAAATCTGAATCGTTGACTTGCAAAAACCATTTTGACGATTTTTTTATGAAAATAACATATGGACGCTATATTTTTCTTTAGCTTAATTTTTATATATTAAGGTGGTTGAGAGCGTCGAATTACATCCTATCTGTTGAGGAAATCATTTCTAAATTGTGGGTCATTTGCAAAAACCACATATTAAAAACTGAATTTCAAAAAAAACACAATCTTTAGATACACTTTATCTGTATGCAAATTAAGTGTACAGGAACAAACAATCCAAAAAAATACATTTAATATTAGGTATGTTTGCACAGCAGTTTTTAGTCATTTACTCAAAAATTTAAAAGGCTTTCGAATGCCTTTTGAAATTGAATGGCTTAATAAAATATCATCCATTATTACCAGTTCTGTCATCGAAAAAGCTACTACCGGGAACGTAAAATATACTTATTGTTAATCGCTACAATGTGTTAATTCAGAGTTATTTGTTTAGTGTGTGCTTTGATTTGCAATTAAGTGAGTACCATACATAAACAGTTTTTCCTGACGCGTTCATACATCGTATTACACGTTACTCAACATTATTCTATCGTGAGACAAAAGATTAGGTTTTCCTGACATTCTCATGTGTAATATGTATGTAAAATCATCCTAAAAATTCTCATTTGTAACATGAAGTTTTTCGTTTAGTCTCTCGTGCCAAAGTTGATAAAAGATTCTTGCAAAAAACAAACGCATCGATTGGGTAAGTATATCGCTTGCAATTCCACATTTATAAAGATATACTTGTTTGAGTCAAAACTGCAACGATGTGTACGTAAATGGTAAATGCAGCATTTATAAAATGTACATCGGTACCAAAGGCAGTGTTAGTCAGTGAACGACTTCCTTCCTGTGTGAAATTCTCCACTTGGCGAAATCTCCTTCAATTCAACGGCGACGACATTCGGTGGCCACAAATTTCTACTGCACCGGACGGAATTATATGTCCCATTTTGTTCTGATTCTTTTCGCTTTTATTCTTGCTTTAATTTAATTCTATTTTTCAACCACGGCTACTCCAAATATGAAGCGTGTATTAACTCCGAATTTAGCATATCTACATTAATAGTTTTTACGCGTACTGGTTGTTGCTAATCGTTTTGCCTCACTTTTATGATGATTAAACTGTCTATAAGTGACCAAAAAATTAGCATATTACCGTCAAAACATTTGTATTCTTGCAAAAGTTTCACATATTATTGAACTTTTAGGGTGTTCACTGTCAATACTTTGCGGAAAGACATTACACTAAGAAAAACACAATATTCCTTTGTACTTATTTCCACTCTTATATATCAATATCAGTACCGGTTTTTTAACAGTGCTATTTACACAAAAATAAATTGAAAAGAAAAGGTGTAATAAAGTTTAGTTTAAATAAAGCTATAAGTTTACTGCAGGAATATGTTAATTGTTAATTTAATTTAGTTTTTAATGCCCAAACTTATATTGAACAATAAATTATTCTGTATTTGACCGGTATGGCTACCAACGTCCCCTCTAAGCTGCGCGCGTGCGCGGCCGCGCAGCAGTTGAGAAGTCCCCGCGCACTCACTCCGGGTTGGCGCGCACTACAAGACAGTTGCTTAATTGATATTTGATCGGTCCGCGCAGCCTCCACGCAGCCTTTGAAATTTCCGCGCATCTAAACCTTCGGCTTAGAGGGAACGTTGATTGCTACCACAATTGGCCGTTATTTTATTACGATTTTTTTTAAATTTATTTATGTAAAAGCTGTATTAAGTCAATTTTCTATGTTGTACGTAAACATAATCGATAAACAAACTACAACGATGGCGGCTAAAATCTATTAATAAGTATTTAAAAACAAGTCATTGCTTGAAAAGCATTTCCATCGTTGCTGTTTTTCCGTTGCCAGGATGCAGCCTTTTTTATTGCCGTTTTTCTTTATCTGCGAAGTGGTCCATTTCCTGATTGGAAATCAAATCAATCCCGGACGCGCGCCTGCCACAATTTTTTCCCGATTCGTTCTATTTTGAATAATTCGTCCCCATTTTCTCTTGCTTTTCATTGCTGTTGTCGACACTTTAAGCTCATTGGGTGACTTGTTGAAAGTGACAGCGAAAATATAATTACAATGTTTATATATCTGTTTAACCACTTGCATCCCAAGCGGACACAGGTGTTCGGAACATATGCATACGAACATGGATGTCCAAGATATTTAAAAAAATCAAATACTTGGTTTCTAATAGAATATAAGCAATATTTTGATGAATATGTGTAGTGCCATTTATACTAAGTCAATATAGGTTTTTAAAATATCAAATTCGAGTGTATATTAGGCAAAATTGTTTTTCTCTAAAACACGCACTATCTCTGGGACATATTAATGATTTATTTGCGCGGTATTTAAACGGTTAAAATCTGATTGTATTAAAGTGCTGTCAAGAAGTTTCAAAATTACAAAATCTATTCAGACTAAGTTTGTTCGAGTGGCATCTTTCTTATTTATGTATTTGAAAATGTGTTTAGGTGAAACGCGAAAAGCAAACAACAGAACTGAAGTACCGACTTTCAAATGTATATCGGAGAGAGATAAATTCATGTAACACAGGTATTGAAAAATGAAAACGGTTTTAAAAAATACATTACTTTTTTTTCGTCTCAACATATTATTTCTCTTTTCTAAGATTAACATACCCATCAATATTGTTACGTACTGATTGTAATCCCCCTGTTGATATGTAAAATACCCTCACACCTGTAATTCCACTTGTCATGTCATCAAACACGTGTATCGTTTCTTTGAGATATCTCTGCTCAAATAATTACCCACCCACTTCGAAGGTATTGATTTAATGCGAGTGGTTAGTTCTCCCCTCAACTTGTATAATCATTGGTAAACTCACCCCTTTATAATTATAAATGAGAATATGTCTAATATAGGTAAACTTTAACAGTAAAATTGTCGTGTCGAAAAATGGTTTTATGGCCGTCTCTTAACCTCTCTTTTCATGTGGAATGAAGGGTGTAATGGAACAACTAGACATCTACACTCTCTCTATTCTCCGTTTTCAGAATCAAATAGCAGATTGGTAAGGATTTATAAAACAAACGTCACAGAAATGTATGCCCTCAAACGCAAATTTAAAAAAAATATTTAGGAGAGTGACGGTCCTTGATGGTTTTTTTAGACTAACTTTTTGTAAAGTGTGTACCTATTACCAACCTCTGCGACTTTACACTGTTATAAAAGGGTGTATCCAGCAGCGTAATTACGTTATTCGTGTTAAAATTTTTGCCCAATAAAAAAAAAAAAAACATAATTACATAAAATTTTACGTTGAGGGACTAGAACCAGTAGACATTGCAAACTAAAAAGATCAAGTGTATCGACCACACAACTACAGGGTCGGTAATAATAAGAATTCTTATTAATAACGTTTGCCGCCTGTGTGGTTGAGTGGTCAACGTCGTTGTCTTCGGCTACGGAGGCCACGGGTCCGAATCCCAGTTCGGATAGTTTTATTGATTTTTAAATTGATTTATGAATTTCTGTTCGAAGGGGTGGATGTATGTGATGTCTTGAATTCCCCCCTTCCACCTATTCTATACTATAAACGGGGCGTATCGAGAGCTATTATCTAACTAGTAGTCCTGTCCTACCCCTATTCTTGTATTCCTCTTTGGAAAAAGTAAGGTTAAGCAACTGAGTAACAAGCAATTCTCGTAGAAAAACTTATGTTGAGATAAACTCCATTAGAAGTCTATATGCTCGACGTTGGGAGCGGACATGGTTAAAAAAATAATTAACGTCTCTAAATAGTCATTACATTTCGTAAATTTAAATTCACACCTGAGTCTGACTTGCAGGTGCACCGGAAAACTTTCAAGTGCTCACGGATGCATCTACTTCATTTACGACCATGGTGGTGTGTGTGCAACCTGTATGCCTTAAGGCGACCGCAATTTTCAATTCGCGTCCTTAAACTCGAGGCCAAGATGCTTTAAAATTGCTCTTCAACTAGCCCGAAGGCTTTGTCATAAGCTTTGAAGAAACGCTGAAGTTATTATAATATGGAAACTTTTAAAAATTATTTAGCTTGTTATTTAATGTATTCTTGGTCATAATCTTAATGAAACATATAAACCTTGTGTCATTCTGTCAATTTATTAATCTTTGACTCGGACGATTATTTTTAGTAGTTTTTTGTAATATGCAAATTTGTGAACGCGATAAGTGAATATTACCCTATGTTTACTCTATCTTCTCTATAGTACTTCTACCGCCTCCATTGTTTATTAGTTTTAATATTGAAAACATTATATCGACTGTGGAAAGGAAAAAAGACGTAACCCACACATTTACACAAATTTTACACGAGGCACAAAAAACGTGTTTTGATGATTTTTGGCCATATGCAAATTATGAATTATTCAAAACCTTGAAGTGCACGGAGACTTCTGAACTGGTGTTTAATTGAAATATTATAATATTAATTAAATAAATTGTCTAGAAAAAACCTTTTTTTTTCAGTCTTTTTTCTTGGTTTCGATTTTCACAAGCTCATCTTTTTTCAAACTCAAAAGCTAAATTTAGATACTTATTCAGAATTTGCAGCTTACATCCTTTTAGATATAACGCGTATAATGCTTGATATATTGTGATTATCGAAAAAAAGCTGTTTTGAAAAAACTGTGGGTTACGTCCTTGAAAACATTCCACAGTCGATATTATAATGATTAATTATATTTATTAGAAACATGATTAATTGTGGATTCCACTAAGCG
The DNA here is from genome assembly GCA_030503985.1 of Himalopsyche tibetana. Taxonomy (NCBI): domain Eukaryota; kingdom Metazoa; phylum Arthropoda; class Insecta; order Trichoptera; family Rhyacophilidae; genus Himalopsyche; species Himalopsyche tibetana. The sequence continues at coordinate 1,100,026 of JAPJYX010000015.1, forward strand.
TATCTTTAATACTATACACAAAAAAGTAAAGCCTCCTGATTTGTGTTGAATTAATGTGTCACTAATATGGTTAGTGATATAATAAACTTAAACTCCTGAATACTCAATGAATATATTGAAACAGAATCTTAAGTATCAATTTGGTCTGTTTGATTTTGCGTTTCGGTTATTTTTTTCGCCCATATGTTGTTGCGAGTTTCCTTGTCTTTTTTTTTTTTTTTTTTTTTAACCATGTCCGCTCCCAATGTGGAGCATATGGACTCCTAATGGAGTTTATCTCAACAGAAGTGTTTCTACGAGAACTGCTTGTTACTCAGTTGCTCAACCTCTCTTTTTCCAAAGAGAGTAGGGATACCTTGTCTTTACCCTTCAATATCTATTATATGTATTCTATGCATCAAAAAGAAAATGCATCAATTGATTGTGTTTCACATAATATTTTTATGCTTAACCAAATATGTTATTAAAATACAAGATTGATGTACCAACCGAAAGAAATCTAAGACACTCACCATGGAATGGTGCTCGCAATCTTGAGGCAGGGTATAAACTGGTATCGATGATAGGGTGTTATGAGCAGATGAGCTGGCGGCTGGTCTTCGGGATTTTCCCCTGGCAGTCCTTCCGCAGCAGTAACAGGCTGCGCATACTGCTGCCATCAACCCTCCGAGGACGGCACTGAAAAGAAATCAATCGTATTTTTTTATGTGTATGAATGACATTTAATGGCATAATTTGAAAATGTATATTTCTTTACAAAATAACATTTAAGGCTCATTTATTAACTTGTTATTCAAATAGATCTCCAAGTTCTCAGTGAATGTAAGTAAAATTTTAAATTTCTAAAATACAAAACTCACCACTGCACAAAAAACAGCCTATTTGAGCTCTGCAAATTACTGGCCAATCAAGTGACATATGAATAACAAATTAATTCTTGTTTTATGAAGGAGACTCGAAGAACTTTGACGCTAACGTGTTCTGGTACTTAAAGCTCCATAAATTTGATATAAAAAAATATATATTTTAATAGTAGTGTCGTATAAACAAAGTTCAGTTCACATACATTCAATTAGTTTATCTATTATTTTTGCGGCGCAATTAAAATAACTCGTTCAACCCTGTAAGCATCAAGCAGAAATCTGTGCCGTCATCACAACGGAACGGAGCGTAGAGTAGACGCAAGTATGAATTTAGTCTAATAATACTGCAAAATGAACAGTTGTCTAAACGAGTCACTCAACAAATTTAAATCGTGACAACTGAAATCAAATGTGCTATGTCGAATCAATTTTATTCATCTCTAAAAAATATCAATCGTAGATAGATATATTTCGTGCTGCAAGCAGTTTATTCACTCTTGTCGTATTGGAAACTTCATAACGAATACTTTTGTATATTTTATTCACGTTCACTTTGTCTGATACATTTATCTAACCAGGTTAACATTTTTGTGGCAAAGCAAAATATTAAAAATGGCTTTACAAAGTCCGACATTGCAGTCCGCATTGTATGAAATGAAGGTTTATCGACGTATACCTCCTTGCTTTGTTTAAAACTTTTCTTAGTGGCACAACAAACTACGCCGCGCTTAAGTTTGGGTCAGTGATAACCAATTTTCATAGAGCCCACTGTTTAATTCGTTTTTTGGTATAGCTTATTCTAAATGCATTCAATGATAATGGTAAGTATAGAGATCATACAAAACCATTGAAATTTTAAGTGAATTGCTTTGGAGACTTTAATAATTCTATATTTGCCACAGTTAATATGATGATGTTAATCTAAAATTAATGTTTATAACTCATTATTCGTTTGCTAAACTTTTCACACTTTCATTGGCTGTGTTTAACTGTTTTCTTGTATACAAATGAAGTTTGTGACGACCAGTCTTCTCGAAAAACTCCACTGTTTAAATACCGTATATGTATCATTGACGTAGCCAATTTTAATCACGGGTTTTTTTGTGTTTTTTTATATTGTCTCATCAACAATAATTGACTTGTCCGTTTTTAATTTGAAGCATATAGAGTTCATCTCAAAATAAGTGTTTACACGAAAACTGATAGTAACTCTATTCTTCAAAGTTAGATAAAAAACAGCCCAAACAGAAGAGTGGTTAGTTCATCGCTCTTGCCAACTCCCTGATATGATAGATAGAATATAGCTTTTTAGACATAATATTCATTCTTGTATTTGAAAAGAAATCTATGAATTGATCGAAAAATATTTTTATTTAACTGCCCTTACTGGCGTTCAAACCCGTGAAATCCGCAAACCGAAATCAGCGACGCTGACCATTCGACCACGGATCCGATAATTGCCAATATCTTTCCAAACGAAGAACTTCATTAGATAGTGCTATTTTTATATTTGTTTTTTTTTTAATTTTAACAGCTTAACGTACGTACGTTTTTTTTTATAAAATTTCACCTGTCGAAATAAAATTTTGCGAAAAATTCGCAAAAATTGTAATTTTACTAAATTCACTATAATTTGTAAACAAATTGAGATATCTTTACAAAAAATAATTTTCTTAGCTTCCAGATACTTCGCCTATATGCATATATGAGTCCGCCGGCCAGCAACCAAATGAAGTCCTTTATTTAAACATATAAATATAAATTATAATGATATCTTAACCATTTAGAACTGTATACAATTAATATTATCACGTTCATACTGTCATCTCGTTAACTTACATTACTTTGATAATCAGATGATAACTAAGTCGTTCATTACTTTAGAATGCCATTTATTATTCGGTTAGCGAACTCTGACCTTTTTACTTCGTAATATTCTCATTTTGCTTTGTAGGCGAGAATAATGCACCGCGTAAAGTTGCATACTTCATGCAACATCAGCTATAGAGAGCACGCGAATAAGAATGATGTTAAATTCGTGCCGTGTCTTAACTGCCGAAAAAAAACGAGAAGAAAATTGACTTGGCCTCAGTCATTTAAAAAATGGGATTCATCGATCACTACTGCACCAAATTCTTTATTATCACATTATCATGTAAAGAAATGTGCCTTTCTTGATATTATCATCCTAATAAAATTTCGTATATATATTAGATTAAACCAGTGATTTTTTACTTGTAACGCGGTGGAACGGCGTCCCAGCACCTTTGTTGTCATTTGTAATGATTCAAATAAATATTAAAAAACTCTTGATTTTCGAATCTTGTATTGATGTGTTACGATTTCCGAGAATTGTCAGAACTAAGGTTAGTCCTATACGATTTTGACTGTGGTGTCAATGTAATCTTTTATATAACAAGTTTTTGAAGAGAGGAAACATAATTTGTACCCTTTTACGAATGCGCTGCAGCTACTGTAGGCGATCTGCGTTTTCGTGGAGTTACACGTCAGGAGACAAAAAGAGAGTTTAAGCAACTGAGTAATAATCATTTCTCTCATTAATCTTAACCAAAAATGAGTTTCACCTTTTTCTAAAAAAAAAACACTGGATGAAACAAACTCAACTTAAATAAATAAAAAGAAAGTCGATAGAATTGATGGAAAAATAAATGATACCGGAATAAGAATAAGTAATTAATCGATAAAATAAGGCTTTCTTATTATGTAGTTGCTAAATTAATGATTCAAAATTCTTAACAAGATAAACGAGACGTCGTTTTTATACATTTTACGGACACTAATGCAATATGAGCTTTCAACGTGAAACTGCGGTCATTTTTATTCCGATTGAACTTTTGTTAAATGCGCACGCTGTGGCAGCTTTTGTGTCGTCAAACATTTTTTATTGTCAATTCTTTTGAACTGTTGAAAGGCTTGGTTTGTTGTTAAAAATATTATCGTATGTAGCCAAGATCATGTAAGGTCAAACACATCGTGACATTATAACGAAATATTAATCTAAAGGTCACTCTTAACAATTGCATATCGACTCTCGAAAGAAAACAGGACGAAACCCACACGTATCTAATTTTACAGATGGCGCAAAAAACGTGTTTTGATGATTTTGGGCCATATGCAAATTATGAATTATACACAACCTTGAAGTGCACGGAGACTTCAAAACTGGTGTTTAATAGACGTAATCTAATATTAATTAATGAAATTGTCGAGGAAAAACCTTCATTTCAGTATTTTTTTTCTTGGTTTAAATTTTTTAAAAGGTCATCTTTTTCAAACTTAAAAGCTAAATTTAGATACTAATTCGGCATTTGTAGCTTGCATCTTTTTGATAGAACGTGTATCAAGTTTGATACATTGTGATTATTGAAAAAAACCTGTGGGTTACGTCCTTTTTTCTTTCCACAGTCGATATTATAAAATAATACTATTATAAAGTATTTTAGACCAAAACAAAAAAAAAAACTTTTTTCGTCCCTTTTTATTACAGTCTTAAATTTAGCTTTATAAATTGCATCGTTTCACGTGCTCGTTAGAAATCGAGTGTGGAATCCAGCGTTATTAATTGCGCTATTGGGGTTAATCAAGAGTTAAACGACGAGACTATCGATTATTGCAAACGACCAAATTGTTTATCGTCTTCGGCGACAGCGATTATAAATTCCTTCATCGCTTAGCGCATCAGATTGTCTCCCAGTTTAATCTGTAATGCAGAAAGTTTGACGGAATCTGTAATATGTTGTGCAGCTCAAAATAGAAGAGCTGTTAGGAAACTGATAACGTTTAAAACAATGGAGCTTTGCAGGAAATTGTTTTCTTCTATAACCATATCCGGTTCATATGCAGAACAAGTGAATAGTTTGCACCGGTATTATTGTTTGCGTTGCAGCTGTTTTGAAAACCATAAATAAAGTATTCGACAGGTAAGATTCGCGTGCCACGAAACGCAAAAATCGTATTGCGATTTTTTAACAATCAATATCCAAATGGTGAATGTGTGAATTAAATTATATTTTCGCCGTTAATTTAATAAAAAGATTTCATTCAAAATCACCAAATTTTCATACAATTTTAAATAAAGTCACGATTTGTGTAGTTCTAGTTGTAATAATATAATAGTAAAACAAATTTTCGGGTCCTATGATGCAGCGGTAAGCGTTGCTGGCTGCCGTGTCGTACCTCACGGGTTCGAGTCCCAGTGTCAACATATTTTTTTTCGAATGATTTCTGTTCGAAGGCATGGGTGTTTGTGATGTATAAAAATTCCCTCTCACCCTTCGTGCGAAAGCGTTAGTTAGCTACTAGCCCTGAATCAGAATTAGCCTTCTATCCCTACTACTTACTCTCTTTGTAAAAGAGAGGTTGAGCGATTGTGTAATAAACAGTTTACGTAGATAAACTTCTGTTAAGATACCTCCATTAGGAGGTCATATGCTCCACATTGGGAGCGGACATGGATATAAAAAAATGTATTTTTATCGACTCATAACATTTTTAAAATGCTGCAAAATATTTTCTTTACAGAAACACGTTTCAAACAAAATTTATTACACTACAAATGGAGTAGCGAAGTTATCAAATTTAATATCAGTTTAAGTGCATTCATACCCATGATAAAACCTGAATATGCCGAAAGGTGAAACCCGGGTCGTTATCGAAAAAACTTATAGAAGATTACAGAATCAAAATAACTCAAATTCAATTTTCAACGTTTTAGTTTGCTCGAAAATCGCCAAACAACAAACGTTTGTCTGAAGATGCTTCCTAAATAGGCAAATCACAAAATTTATAACACAAGTTATCAAATTTAACAATGCAGTCAGACATCGCTCCATACAACCCGTAGCTGCTATTTGCCGCAAGTAGCAGTGTGGGGCAACCATGAGCTCTCATAATGTGCCATTACTCGCAAGCGTACAGCACTAACGTCAGAATGTGTGCATTGCATAAATAGGACTCGGTTGCCGCCGACTACAACCGCAAGAGCTTGACTTTTCGTATTGTGTTGAATGCGACCTCTTGATACATATTGAGGTTTGTTAAACTAAGGGTGTTTCGGCGAAAATTGACGCGTCTATTAGATTATTTACGGCTTTGAATTTTTTGTCTTAAAATCTCGAGAGATATCGGTCAATTAAGAAAATCTGCAATCTCAGGACTGTCTAAATACGAATACTTGCAATAAAAATAATAAAACATTTTTAGTACTTTTTCCACATAAAATTTATTAGATCAGGACCGGTTTCGCTCATCGCGAGCATTATCAACTGATAAGAAAAATACATAAACAGTGATATTTATACAAATTTAAATTGAAATAAAAAGGTGTAAGCAACTATTAACAATTTAAAGGATTAGCAAATTATTATTCATTAGCAAATTCTTATCAGTTGATAATGCTCGCGATGAGCGAAACCGGTCCTGATCTAATAAATTTTATGTGGAAAAAGTACTAAAAATGTTTTATTATTTTTATTATAATGCCATTCCACCAAGTATTGACAGTGAACACCTTAAAAGTGACGAATACTTGCATTTAAAGATTCAGTGTGTGTTTTTTTATCTATGTCCGCTACCAATGTGGAGGATATGGCCTCCTAATGGAGGTATCTCAACAGAAATCGGTTTGCTACTCAGTCGCTCAACCTCACTTTTTTCAACGTGAGTAGTAGGGAAAGAAGGGTAAGACTATAGCAAAACTAGTGGTTAACTAATCGCTATTGCTACACCCAGTTATTAAAGGATCAGAAGGATGGGAGGAGAGGAAATAATGTGAATTGACATCACAAACACCTAGTCTTCGATCACAACTTTGAATTTAATAATTCTCAAATTGACTGTGATCTTACCGGGAATCGAACCCAGACCTACGTGGTCGGTAGAGTAAGCTCTAACCGACTGGGTCACAGCTCGCGACATAATTATTTAAGAAAAAATACAATAGAGGGTATAACTTGCAAACACGGCTTATTCCAAAATGGTTAAAAAATGAAACTTGAATTTCATTTTGAAAAACAGTGTACATTTTAAAAGTATTTTACATTACTTTGGAATGATATATTGGATGTTGTCAAGCAAGCAATGTGATTTCTAAAAATACTTTCAAAATTTCTTTTTATCTACTAAATTACATTCATGGTTTATGTTTCAACAACTTTGGAATAAGCCGGGTTTGCAACTAATGTTCTCAATATTCATGTATACTACTCCAACTTTTGTTTAAAAGATCAGAACCGGTTTCGCTCATGACGAGCATTACCAACTGATATGAAAATACAATTTTGCAGTGTTATTTTTTTTATTAAAAACGTAAAAACCGACAAGTCCTAGTAGAAACGTCACGCTTTCTTACAAGTTTGAACTCTCTAGTAAAAGCAATGTGTGGACTCAAATGAGTTGAGTAAACTGAATAACATGTTGACTGTTAAATTTGAATCGTATTTTGTACATACGTTTTGTCACTGCGATTCGGGTTTCGTCTTTTGGAATCTTTAGGCGTTCATATGAGCACACGGATGAATTTTAACTGTTGCATATGTTGTACGCCAGTCATTTATCCAAATAGCCTACGCCGCTATTCGGTTACGGTGTTATAATGTGTATTTTATGAAATGCAAATAATCTTTGCTTTTATATCTGAAGAACACAAATAGATTTATATGGTTTTATCTTTCAATTTATTGTCAATAAAAAGCAAGAGTCGGCAATGCAAATTTTGTGCTAATTTGTTTCGGAGAAGATTGAAAATACTTGTAGCAGACTCGGCTGTCCTTACTCTATTCGAGATCGATCGCAGTGCCTCTCAAACTATGCAGGCGCGCATAAAAAAATCGGAGAATTTTAATTAACAACAAATAATTAAGGCGTAAATTTGAACCGTTCAAATTATGTACATTCACACAAGTGTTATCAATTGTTTAAAAAATAAATGTACAGTACATGAAATTGCAGCTGACGCCAATTCGCAATGCACTTGACAAATAAATAAAAAAAACAGTACATCAAAATCACCATTCAAAATCAAGAAATAAAAAAGTAAAACCTAACATACAGTTCACAAATACTATCACTAAAAATGTCCACTTCTCTAAGTAATGAGTTGATCAGTTTTGTCACTAACGACCCCGCTTTTGCCTGAAGATATCGAAAGGCGAAACCCGGGTCGTTAGTCACAAAACTTGTGTGAATGTACATAATTTGAACGATTCAAATTTAATATTGAAATTCCACCGAGCACCTTCTGTCGAAATCTTAAATTAATGTATAATTGCAGGCATTTAATTCTTATCGTGAAGCCACCATGGCTATCAACTAAATCTTTTAATTCTTGCAGATCTAAGCAATTTAATATTTTTTACTTAATCACTCATTTCTCGCATTTTATTCTAAAACAGCTTTTTAATGACACAAATATTTTTCATTTTTATTGACTGAATCAATCGCTAAGCCTAACAGTCCTGCGATTTTTTTCGTGTATTATTCAATTTCTTTCATTTAGATTAACCTAAATATAAAATATTAAAAAAAAAACTTGTACTCGGTTTAGATAATTACGGTGACTAGATTGATGAAATATGTGTTTGCACTGCATCAAAGAATCTATATTAAAAAAAACACAGTTTGAGAACCGTTATTTATTTGCCATTATACTTGACTCCGGTTCGGTCGATGAGGCTCTTTGTCAATCTGAATTGGATATACTCGTTTTTGTTTTGCTTTCATGCTTATGGCGCATACTTCACTTTGATTCTTTGTCCAGTTGCTATACCTCGCTTCAAATAGAATTTTTACTCTCCAGTGCGCACATTAATTTTTATACCTACAACAATCTGAATTAATTGCGTTGAATCATTAGTGACCCGCATGATGAGTGTAATTAAGCAATCAATTATTATCCAATTATACAAGTCTTCCGGAGAATTTGTAATCAATTGAAATTACATTTTATATTTTCTCTTGATCTCTACATAGTTTTTTTTAACCTCTTAACTGCCGCCAGGTGTAAGAATGACGGCACCTAGCACGCCGCGAGTTTAATTGAAAAAATAAAACATTCTATATACAATCGTTATTGAAAACGTATTAAAGTGTATTTATAAAAAGTTACCAAATAAATGAAGAGTGTGTCAATGTTTTCGTGTGTTCAACATATTTGTATGTAAAAAATAATTGATTTAGGTTAGTAAAATCCCTTTTAATGCGGAACGTCTAAAGACGCATAATTTGTATGACCGGTGTCCTGTTCCAAAAATTGTGCGCCTTAAAACGCTTAGGGTAGTTAAACGGTTAACTTAGTTCAATTTTTACAAACTCTTTGTCGAGTCATAGATATAAGCAAATAATATTATACTTATTCAAAATATTAGTTACTTTTTTAAATCTATTTTTCCTACTCCGAATTAATTTCCGTTAACCCTTCATCCTTTAAATCAGCCATACTCAATCTTTTTTTTCCTCCGGGCCGCATTTCGATATTTGCTTATCTACGTGGGCCGCAACAGGTATTTGGTATCCTCGATTTGGTATACTTTTTCCCCAGATATCTTCAGAACTCCTTTTTTTCTAGCTCACCGACGAATTTGAAATCCTCAATTTGGTTAGAGCTTACTGAGCTGCAGGTTGAGTATGGCTACTTTAAATTATAGAGTTTCATTATTATTTAAAGTTACGGCATCAAGTTTGCAGATACGAATTTTACTCACAGCCTTACGTGCAAAGCTAATAAGCTTACTTTCAAAATGCAAAAAAAAAACTCTGGATGCCAATCTGAATTTCCTTTTTTTTTGCATATTCTGTGAAACGAATATTTATAAACTGAAGAAAAGAAATCCGTTTTTATTCATTTTTTATTTTATTTCAAAACGCCACAAAAAATTGAGATGTTTTATTTTCATTCACAATTTAAAAAGTAAAAAAAAAGATAAAAATACCCTACTTCCAGAATGCAACAAGTCTGAATTTGGTAGTATTAAGTCAAGTATGAAAGATATTTCATAATGGATAGTATGTACTTAAAACAAAATACGAAAATAATTCTGTGGATATTTATACCCTCATAATTCCGTAATGGTAATACGTTTTTACCAGCTTAATAAATTGTTATAAACCATAGTATTAATCAGTATCGCTGGATTATCAATAGATATTATACGTCATTATTTAATTCATAAATTAAATAAACACCAATCGTTTCATGCTTGTGAGAATTGGCGGGAAAATTTGACAGTTGACGGCCATTTTACCTTTTTAAAGAATGAGAAACGATTGTCTCGCGTTGTTGTGACATCTGACGAGCGATATATACCAGAAGACGGGAGACAGTACAGACACAACGAACCATATTGCCTCACCTCTGGGATTGCCAGACACCCCCCCAGTCTCCAGTGGAGTGGATTAAATAGGGGCTTAATGTGCATTGCAAAAAATCGCGTTACATTGTACACCTTATTTATTTCCGTCGTGTATAATGTTAGTCTTAGAGATACACGTAATAAAAACTTGTATTATTGAATTCAATTAATTATCGTATTTTCGTAAACAAATGACTATTCGACTGTGAAAACTAATTTGTTAAAATTCCCGAAACTATAATTATGTTTGAAGTTACCATGAGTCACCACTTTAACTTATCAGGACAAATGTAGCTTATGTTATAAGTATTTTTTTCCTTATTACACGATTTATTGATTATTTGATTATTTAATAGATTATTGATTATAAACTGCATATTTACAAATTTATAGGCAAAGCTCTATTATTGACTATTTTTATTCGGCCCTCCGAATGAAAACAAAGCTTGAAGAGGGCATCTCACAGTCTTGTATTGTGAAAACAAATAAAAGAGAGTTCACTTTAATTGAATATGCGTGTACAATGAAGAAATTATTTGTACAACAAGTGAAAGTTACATAAATAAAGAAACAACGACGAATTCGACGGTCGTTTTGTGGCAGTTTATTCGTAAACCTTGCTATGTTATATCTGATGACGAAACACGTGTCAAAATGTTAAACACAACAAGTGCAGTAACAAAGTGATCAAATTAAATTTAATATTACATTAAATTGTTACCAAATCCTGCCTTTTTTAATTATATGATATATTTTTTATGTTTGGTTAGTGAAAGGTGAAATGACTTAAAAACTGACACGTGCTTCGCCTCTTTCAGATGCATCCTCAGACAATTACTTACTTTCACAATGCTTGTTTAACTTTTTGTCGACTTGGTTGATGTTAATGAATACATTAAAAATACACTCACCGATATATGTATGTATTTAATATTACAAATACGTCTAAACAGGGCAGTTTTTATCAATTTTTTTTACTGAAATACAAAGAAAAAATGATCTCATATTTTTCAAAATTGTTTTCGTTATTAAACGATGAAAGTATCAATTAACTAAATTTAGTATATTCCAGATATTTTTCCATTACAATTTTCCCATCGTTAAATCAGGTGGTTAAATTAATCGGTGACATGTTTTGGCCATTAATCATTAACAACTCTCAACAAAATAATTAATTCACCATTGCTATGAACTGAAAACAGACAGACGCTACGTATGTATTTAAATAAATATTTTTAACAAAACAATTTAAAATAAGTCAACGAAGACATTATGTTTTCTATCTGCTTAACTTGGCACGTCACTGGTCATATCATCTGAATCCGAGTCATCCATCAAACAAAATCACTTGCTTGTCTTTTGTTTTATCTTTCCAATTTAAGGAGAGCGGAATCAATACAGAAGATTGGTTGTAAATTTTTTTTTTCTTACACCGTTTGCTTTCGTGAGATCAATTATACTTTATTCAGGGTAGAGAGACGTACCATATCATGTCAGTACCACGTTTTGTTTTATTGTCTTTAATATATTTTGTTTTTTATATTATACAAATTAATGTTATATGTAATTTTTAAGATTATTGAAGACTTTCAATGTCTAAGTAAAAGTATTCAACGCGCCCCCCCGCTTAGTCTAATTCTGAAAAGAATTATAGAATATATGTATTTATCACTTCCAAAGAGCAACCAAGACGTTATTATGCTACATTAGATTCTAATGCAGCATATTAATTAATAACGTCTTGGTTACTCTATTTTGAAATAATTTATATACTTTTTCTTTTTTTATCCATGTCCGCTCCCAATGTGGAGCATATGGACTCTTAATGGAGTTTATCTCAACAGAAGTGTTTCTACGAGAACTGCTTGTTACTCAGTTGCTCAACCTCTCTTTTTCTAATGAGAGTAGGGATAGAAGGATAAGGCTAGGACAGGATTAGTGGTAAGCTAATCGCTCTCGATACGCCCCGTTCATAGGATAGGATAGGTGAGAGAGGGGAATTCAAGACATCACATACATCCATGCCTTTGAACAGAAATTCATAAATCGATTGAAAAATCAATTTATAAAACTGTCCGTACCGGGATTTGAACCCGAGCCCTCCGTAGCCGAAGCCAACAACGTTGACCACTCGACCACTCAGGCGGCAAAATATACACTTTATATACTTTAATCGATAATAATTTAAAATTTCGACTGAAGGTGCTTGGTGGAATTTCAAAATTAAATTTGAATCGTTCAAATTATGTACATTCACACAGATTTTGTCACTAACGACCCGGGTTTCGCCTTTCGGCATCTTCAGGCGCTCAAGTGCACGGATGAACTTGAACTGGCGTCAGTTCAAGTTCATCCGTGCATGTGTGAATGTACATAATTTGAACGATTCAAATTAAATCGATAATGTCAAATTCAGACATAGTGCTCTCTGGAACTAGAAAAAGTAAAATATCAAAAAAAAAAAAATATATCGATAAAATATTTGGCCGCCAGTTCGAATTTGTATTTTTTTTATCCATGTTTGCTCCTATAGTGAAGTATATGGCCTCCTAATGGAGGTATCTCAACAGAAGTTTTTCTACGATAACTATTTGTTACTCAGTCGCTCAACCTCTCTTTTTCAAAAAGAGTACTAGGGATAGAAGAATAAGGCTACTATATGACTAGTGGTTAACTAATCGCTTTCGTTACGCCTAGTTATTGAAGGCTTGGAAGGGTAGGAGGGAATTTTTAGATACCACAAACACCCACGCCATCGAACAGAAATCGATAAATCGATTTTAAAATTGGTGTTTTTACTGGGACTCGAACCCACGAGGTCCGTCACGGAAGCCCACAACGCTAACCGTTGCGCCATAGGACCCGACGAGATGTATATTATGAAGTATATATATTTTTTGAAATATGCCGTAACGACGGAATTCTTCTTTCTTGTGTCCACCTTCACAGTAATAAAATAGTTTAGACGAAATAAAATATCATTTCGTTGCAACCGTATCACGCTGGCGTCACGATACCCCTAGATTTAAATTCTTTCTCTCCTTAAAATATTATATTGTAGTATCTTTTAGTTCTCGAAGCGGTTTTATTTTTATGTGGATGAGTAAGTGTGATTGGAAAACGAGAAAATGAAAAGAAACAGTGAATTTTTTAACAACGAGGTCTTTTGTCGAGAATACGACGAAATGCTTGGCTGAACGATGCTATAGAAATTTACAAAATATTCTGGTGTTAAAGGTGAGAGCGTGAGGTCATTAATAACATCCATGGTTTAACATCACAGAATGCATTTTCTTACTTTACTATAAATTGTGCACTTTTAAGTTGATAACCATTATTCAAAAATCCTAAACAGTGCAAAGTGTTTTTATTTAACCACTTGAATACCAAGCGGACACAGGTGTCTGGAATATATGCAAGCGAACACGGATGTCCAAAACATTTAAAAAATCAAATACTTGGTATTCTAATATAATATAAGCAATATTTTGATAAATATATGTAGAGTACTATATATACTGAGTCAATATAGGTTTTTAAAATATCGAACTCGAGTGTATATTAGGCAAAATTATTTTTCTTATAAACTCGCAGTATCTCTGGGACATATCAATGATTTATTTGCGCGGTATTCAAGCGGTTAATTATATTGTAATGAGAAGAGAAGAGACAAGTAACTACCATAGCGTTATAATTTAAGATTTCGACTGAAGTTGAACTTGCATCCGTGGACTTATGGATGGCGGCGATATGGATTAACTTTACTAATGATTTTATTTTAATGACGTTCAATTAGCTGAGAAAATATTTGCTGAACCGAATAGTCTTCATATGTTTTTGAAATTAAATGCGATTATCGTTAAAAAGTTATAACATGAAAATGTCTATATATTTAAATGGTGGGTCATTTCAAGAATACAATTCATTTTGATCGCTTGATAATTTATAACTATTGTATGAAATTTGAATTATTTTGATTCTGTACACTTCCATAAATTTTGTCGATAACGACCCGGGTTTTGCCTTTCGGCATCTTCTGGTTTTATCAAGTGCAAGATTGCACTTGAATTGACGGGAAGCAGTGCATTCTTGCACTTGATAAAACTAAAATATGCCGAAAGACGAAACCCGGGACGTTATTGACAACATTTATGGAAGTGTACAGTATCAAGATAATTCAAATTTGAACTTAAAGTTCCATAAAGCACCTTCAGTCGAAGTTCTAAATTATTGTATGAAATTTAATTATGTTTAATTACATACAGAATCAAGAAGTGAGGAATTTAGAAAATTCACCTGTTTATTAAATATTGGCAAACTACTTAACTGTGCCCTATTAATTTTTAAAAAATCTTGGTAAAACAACTTATGTTCACCTGCGTTATAGCGCTTATTAAAAAGTATATCCATCATTAATAGATTGTTATTCATTGTAGGTATGTACTTATTTGTAATTTTTGTGCTATTATAGTAATTTTATAAAATGGAATTTGAGTGACTGGTACACAACCATTTATTGTTGTACAGTTTATATTAGAGAAATTAATTTAGTCCGAAAATGCTATATATATATGATAGTAGAAATGCTTGTAATGCTAATGATAATTGGAATAATTTAGTTTGAATATGCTTTCTAAACGAGCGATGTAAGTGACATTCACCCTAACACAACAAGTGATCTTTGTAGAAATAAAATTTATAATAACACTGGAGATTCAGTGCGCAGAAACAGAATCCCTGCATAACTTCATAAAATCCAGCCATCAAAGCCGAGTTGACGACTTGGCGATAACGCCTCCCGTTAAATTGAAATCGCATTAAATTTATCTCGGCAAACCTTTACTGGAAATCGTTTATTTCGAGTTTACCCCCGCCGCCGGCCGTAATTGGGGACGCTGATGGGATTTTGATAAGAAACACGTTCATTTTTTATTTTGATGAAAAATTGCAATCAGCTTCGAATTTGTTGCTCGGTATTTGACCAACCACACACTTAGTAATAGCTCAACTAGATTGGTTTTTAGTTTTTAACGTTTTTAGAGTTAAACCAGTTTTCTTCGCCCCACTCAAGTGTTAACTTTCTTAGCAAAGCTGCCAAATATTTGAAATTATATGTTTTATACTACGTTTATCTATAAATTGTCAAATTATAATGACAATACATGGTATTGCACTTAACCACAATTCGCTGTGTATTTGACAAATATAATAAATCAAATACATATATAAAACTGAATGTTTGTTTGTAAATATTCTATGCGTTGCCACACCGTTCATCCGATTGCAATAAAACATTGACAAACTTTTTGCTTGCACTTCCGGAAAGCTTATAAGCACAGTAAAATTACCTTACAGTAAGTCTTATATATAAAAATCAATATTTGTATGTCTGCCATACAGTTAATTTTGACAACGTATGCTTACACTTGCGCGAAGGTTATAGTACAATTAACTTACAGTAAGTGGTGCGTGTCTTATCATAGACAATCGGCAACAAACGTCAGACAGACAGAAAAATAAAACATGCACTTCAATAAACACAATTAAAATACTTTCTTTCTTTGAGTGGCATTGCAACGCTTGCCGGGTACCGGCTAGTATAGTATATAAAACAAGACGACCATAAAATATTTTTACACACAGATTTATATGAAAAAAAAATCTTTGCTGAAAAAATTCAATGCCAAAAACCCTTAAAAAATATTCAAAAGATTAAAAAAATATTTCAAAACTTGGATATGGACTCCAAATAATGAATCAATATTCAAGCATTCTTAAAACCTAGGAAACGTCAAGTGTGCGTTACAGAATGGCTAAGTTTACCTTGTTGCATGCAGTCCCAATAAAAAAACGTAGATAAATATAAGTCATTATGAATTTCGAATAATATGACTATTATGCTAATTTGACTATGCTGATTGTTTTGTGCTTATTCTTGTCGTGTGTTTGTGGGCATGGTAAATTGTAATGTTACAGATATTTATTTTTTATGATTTTTTCCGAAAGTTTTCATTTCGTAGCATGCGTATTTAAAAAAAATACTCGACTCAAAAGGAAAATCAGTTTCTCAACGTCAGCTCGCTCTTGCGGAAGGATTACAAAAAAACATGTCATGGTGTATTGAACGGGTAGATTGTGTTACACTTTGTCATACTTTGAAACTACGTTTCTTTTGATAGATCCGTGAACATACGTTTACACAAAGACAATGTTTATTTAAAATTTATTCGCTGAAGCGTCACATTCCGTCGAGTTTAAAATATCGTTTGAAACGACTCAATCATTTCTTTTTCAAATGTGTAAACTTTTTATTACTATCTCTATTTGAAAAAAAATATAATGAAATTCGAGTACGCTTTTGCGTACAATACATCGCTGGGAAGGTTCTATTTTAACATTGGTTGTACATATGTGAAGTTGCATCGTCCTGTTGGAAACACATGTAAATCAAGTTTTGGTGTCATAAAGTTATCATTCATGTGACTATAACGTTATCCATAAACAGTTGCCGTAACGTCACTTTCATATTCAAAACATTAAAGCCAATTTTTAATTTATGAATACAAACGCGATTGATGAGTATTTTTAAGATTTTCTATTACCCAGAACTGATTTTGTTTATTGACGTATCCATTTAAATGGAAACGGGCCTCATCGCTAATAATGTTTTTTTTCATGAAAATTAGGATTATCACAACCAAACTGTTACATCATGTACGGCGTCGTAAATATTCTTGTAATGGGTGGGGAAATTTTTAAAAGACACATTCATTTATCTGATTCAACATAAGGCCGCAGTAAAGAAAACGTTGACCTCCCCTTTTTTTCAACTTTCGAACATATAATGGGTTGAGTACGCTCTTTTTCCAAACGCTTGCGTATAATTTTTTAATCAAAGTGAATTTTTCGATCAAATCAAAAGGCCGCATCAGAGTAGCCAAAAGGCCGCAAATTCCCTTCTATTGGTTTTGAAGAATAAGTTTGTGTCACTTAAATTTTAAATGGAAACAAACGCAAATTGTATGCATAATTTTCAACAACAGTAGTTTTCTTAAGTCCAATTTATTGAGTACGGTGTCGATTTGAGGTTTATGGATCGTTTCGAACATTTTATTGGATAGCAGCAATGCTTTCAGCTGATCTTCTCCCACGTTGTTGTTCTTAAATTTACAGGAATACCATGTATAAATAAAATGTATCTGCTGCAAATAATTAACTAATTATTTATGTTCTTGTTCGATGTATCGTAAAATGGTCGACCCACTAATTCAAAATATTATCCGATTTATGAAGCGTGCGAGAAAATAAATATAGGAAGATTTGACTTTCGACTAGGAATAGAGAGGTGAACACTTAATATTAGTATTTTAAAATTACTGTTGTGGTGTATATAAAATTCACTGCTTTCAATCCTCTGATTTTGAAGCAAAATTCTTACTGCTAGGCTATAAAAGGCGACTTTGTATGATAGTTTAGTTATTGCCCCTCAGCTTTATAAATCCACGTTTACCCACAAGGAAAATTCATAAGACCACAAAGGAGATCAACAAATCGAGTTACAGCAACTCATAAAAAAACAAGAAAAATGTTTCAAAGAAATGTCACATATTTTAAACTGCACTTTATGAGAATTAACTTTGACTGAGACAACAGCTTTGCGTACAATGAGGTTATTCTTGATTTATTTTATGTGAAATTTTACTGTCAATATCTACGTACAAAAAATGATACATTAAATGCAAACATATAACCTTACAAACAGTGAAACTTTCACATTGTATTTTACTACAGTGCAGTGGAAAAAACGTAAGAAAGTAATCATCTTTAACTCGACGCATCTTTTCGTAAACGCGTTATGGATTGAGTAATATAAAATTAGTGCATAAATTTGATTTTTTCCATATCCTTTTTTTGTTGAAAAAGATAGGAAATATGTACAGCTTTATAACCAATGTTTCTGAAAATACTTGTAAAAGAAACGAAACACATCTAGTTACACGATAACTTGAATATTAACAATTCAAGATTTCGACTGAAGGTGATTGGTGGAATTTCAATATTAAATTTGAATCGTTCAAACTATGTACATTCACACTGTTTTTGTCACTAACGACCCGGGTTTCGCCTTTCGGCACCTTCAGACGTTCAAGTGCACGGATGAACTTGAACTGACGCTTGGTAAATGAATGTTTCGTGTTTATATAAGAAATAAATGTATCCTTGAGCTTAAAGCCATTGCTGGCGAAAAAGATTAGCCCATGGGAATGCGCACAGATTTGAACAGTCTTCCGATTTTAAACGATCAGCTGGACATGCCTGACTCTAAAGTAATCATAAAACCTTTTCCGACGAACAAAAATAAATATAATTCTTAAAGCTACTCACCATTCAAATTCACCTAAATCCGGGACGTTAGTGACAAAATCTGTGTGCATGTAGATAATCTGAACGATTCAAATTGAAAATTAATGTTATGAATTTCATTTTCACAATCAAATAATTTGTTTGGCAAGAAAAACATTATTTAGTATTTTTTTTATCAATAATGTAATTTGTTATTCTTGCTGAATTTTAGATACGTATATCGTATATTTATTTTGGTATGCAAGAAATAATGAAGCACAAATACGCCATTCAAATGTTAACAACTAAATTACAATTTGTATTGTAATTTTCCAGATGTATTAAAATATGACGTTGCCTCGCATCGCGTTGTTAATTTTTTATAGTTGCTGTTTCGACTTGCGTCATCGTTAATTTTGACGTTTATTTTTAACAGTAATTTCATGTGTTTTTTTTATTTTCTTAATCTTAATTAAGTTAATTATATTATATTAGTCAATTATACGACTAAATCATTTAAAAAAAACTGTGTTTCCTTGAACAATATTATTTTTATTAGATATAGAAAGTAAACATTAGAGATCAATAAATATTTAATTATTTATTTTTTATCCATGCCCGCTCCCAATGTGAAGCCTCCTAATGGAAGTATCTCAACATAAGTTTTTTTACGAGAACTTTTTGTTACTCAGTCGCTCAACCTCTCCTTTTTCAAAGAGAGTAGTAGGGATAAAAGCGCAATGCCAAGACAGGACTAGTAGTTAACTTTCGTCCAGGTGTTAAAGGCTCGGAAATGGTGGGGGAGACATCACAAACACCCATGGCTTCGAACAGAAATCGAAAAATCGATTGAAAAATGCTGTTCGTTCTGGGATTTGAGCCCGTCTAAACAAATTTCAAAGCGCAGCGCTCAACCCGACATTTAACACTTTATTGAATTTACTAAACTTTGGTTCCTCCTGGGAAAAATCCTGTCCGTACTGGGACTCGAAACCGTAAGGTCTGGTACGGATGCCCACGACGCTAACCACTGCGCCATAGGACCCGACGTTTGCACTTATTCCACTATTATTTATTATGATCGTTATGACGGAGACCATTCCCCATCCTAATAAATAATACTGAAGTAAGTAATTACAAAAAAGTGTTTTCACTTTTAAGGTGTTCACTGTCAATACTTGGTGGAATGGCATTATAATAAAAATAATAAAACATTTTTAGTACTTTTTCCACATAAAATTTATTAGATCAGGACCGGTTTCGCTCATCGCGAGCATTATCAACTGATAAGAAAAATACAAAAACAGTGATATTTATACAAATTTAAATTGAAATAAAAAGGTGTTATGGGTGTTAAGCATTTTAATTTTGTGTAATTATAATGTAATTTGCTAATCCTTTAAATTGTTAATAGTTGCTTACACCTTTTTATTTCAATTTAAATTTGTATAAATATCACTGTTTTTGTATTTTTCTTATCAGTTGATAATGCTCGCGATGAGCGAAACCGGTCCTGATCTAATAAATTTTATGTGGAAAAAGTACTAAAAATGTTTTATTATTTTTATTAAAAAGTGTTTTATTATTTCTTGATTCAACTATCAACATTATTTTAATAAAAACACAATATTCATTTGTACTTCATTCCACTTTATTAAATAGGTCAATACCGGTTTCGCTCATTGCGAGCATTGTCAACTGATAAGAAAAATATATAAACATTGCTATTTATATAAAATTTAAATTGAAATATAAGGTGTAAGCAACTATTAACAATGAAAAGAATTTACATATTACATTATAAGTGACTCTACAATTACACAAAATTAAAATACTTAACACCTATAACATAAAATTAAAAATCATCAAAGACTAATAATTATAAGTGGCCAATGATGAATAATGCCTTAACACCAAGTATTGACAGTGAACACCCTAAAAGTGATCAACATTATTATTTACTTTTTTTGAAAAAAAGAAGGATAGATAGATAGATAAATTAAGATGGAATCTAAATGACAATTCATCCAATGAACGGTATTTAAATGTATTGCATTTCCTGTGAAATAGGTTCAACATATTTTTCTATACTTGGCTATATTGAGCTGCTTCCGCTATCCTTACCGCGACCCTTGGCTTATGCAATGCTTACCGCTGGATTCAGTTGGGTATTGCATAATAGTATTCTTAGAGCAGACTTCGCTCCTTTGGTTGACCGCCCATCGTTGGCGCCCTTGCATTATTCATCACCGCCATTCTCAAACTCTTATGCCCTAGAATGGGCCAGCAGTGCTGTGCCGAAAAAGAT
Organism: Himalopsyche tibetana; assembly: GCA_030503985.1. Lineage (NCBI taxonomy): Eukaryota > Metazoa > Arthropoda > Insecta > Trichoptera > Rhyacophilidae > Himalopsyche > Himalopsyche tibetana. The sequence continues at coordinate 1,120,908 of JAPJYX010000015.1, forward strand.
CGAAAGTCAATTTAAGGGTTTTAACCGTCGATTCTTGGAGAAAAATTAAAATTATTGGCCATTAATTTTATCGTAAAATTTTCCATTGCATATTTGACATTTTTTTAAAAGAATTTTAAGACATAATTTTTTAACTCATTATATTTTTCTGATAATTTCAGCGACGAGTAAAACCAGTTCTGATTTGTATTAAAAATGTAAAATTAGTACACGAAAAAGTTTAGTTTTTTTTTGTAAATATAAATTAAATGTTTAAAAAGATTTAATCAAAATCTTTAACAAGCATAATTTGCTAAAATTGTCATTTGTCAAATTTTATTTCTTATTACAATGGCAAATCTGTGAATGATGCGTACCGTCATATAACACTTATTTAAACATCAATTGAAATTTGAATTGTTTGAATTTTGTACTTTTCCATGAGTTTTATCGCTAACGACCCGGGTTTCGCCTTTCGACATCTTCAGGCATTCCAAGTGCACGGATGCATTTAAACTGACGCGTGGTAAACAGTTTGTATTGTTTATATACAAAAATATAAGTAGATCAATAAGTTAAAAGGCTATTAAAATGTAAATTAGCGAAAATTGAATGTATACAAGTTTCAATGAATTAAGTGGGTTTGTTATAATTATGGGGACTTTTAAAAAAAGATAGCTTCACCTTCGCCAACCATTTAATTCTTGAAAACCACACGTTTAATTTTGACTCAGGTATTGATTTGTTACATACTAACAGGGGCGAGTTTAAATTATTTTACCAATAAATCTTAGAGATTAATCGAGCTCAGCTCAACAGTTTGCCAATTTTAAACGAGAAAATTTGATATTGAAATTCCATCAAGCACCCTCAGTCGAAATACTTAATTATGTTAAAAATTGATCTTGCATGAATTTATTTTTATAAGTAAATTAAATACCCGAAAATAATAAATATACTTGTTTTGTATTGTTGGCTGCGCATTTTGAAAATAGTTTTATTACCAGAGCATTATATCATTTTTCTCTCCCTCAATTATGGAGGATATATAATATTCTCCTAAGTATATATTTGTCTATTATATCACATAAATTTGTAGATTTTTTTGCGGTCGGGGTATAAACTATTAAATAATTAATTAATCTTATTTTCTATTTATCCGGCACTTCCTTAGCCACGGTACCGCAGCTTGCTATTTGAACAATATGCAAAACTGCAGAAACGTTCCGATTATATCCGATACGTTATTATGGCTAGCACTAAGCTCTCGAGACCGCTTAGCCCGGGCGAAAGGTGAATATTAAAAAACCACTTGACTCGCTAGTCTCTGCCGTTCTATTTAGTGGCGATGATTTTTTTACATCTCTAACATAAAATTATTTTTTAACCATTTCATAATAACTAGATTCTTATGGAATAATTTTAACAAACGATGGATGGTACTTCACGTCCTAAATTATTAATTGTGGTGTGATGCATTGTTTTAAGCGTTTTTGCATATATATTTACATACTGAAGCTATGTGCATCATTCGACGTGAGTTTTCAGTTTTCTGTTAGGGTAGTTACTGAAAAAATCTTTATATTGCTTTCCCATACGTGTTATAGTTTATTAATGAATGCCTTAGTATATATTTTGAGATGTCAATTGATGATTTTAAAAGGGAAAAAAATTGGGAAACGAATGCCAGCTTCAACAATCGATAATCACATAAATTAATTTCAGAAATCTTCGGATATGATTTATTTATTGATTATATGATTTAACAGATAAATATAAAATAACTTAAATTATTCCACGTATTGTGCTACAAACTGTGACACGTGTTTTGCCTCTTTCATAGACATCCTCAGCCAGACTACTTTCACAAATGCTTGCTTATGTACGAATGATTTTAATTTTAATATTCTGATATATTATAATAAAAATCAAATAAAAATGGGAGGCAAGGAGGGAATGATAGAAAAACAAACAAACAATAATGGTAATACAAATGACATTTACACTAAGAAATGATTAACTAATGAGTTTCATCAATTAGAACGGGTTAAACCGTTGGAAAATAAATTTAACAGTGGCGAACCACCTGTTTTCAAGATATTTAATAATACAGGTAAATTTAATTGGTTTAGTCCCTAACTCGATCGAAAGCGAGCACATTAACCTTCTACAAAACGGCAGCGCTCTCAATATATTCTGTACGTACTGTTGAAGCGTTTCCTGAATGTGTAAGAAGACACTGTTTTACCTTAAACTGTGAACAAAGACTTAAAAAGTTTAAACTTAAGGAATTTATATTTAAATAATTGCAAAGTCAATCTTTAAATTGCCAACCATTGTCAAAACACCCAGCTTCATTTGGAGATTTTAAAAATTCCCTCCCTGCTCTTTTTCATACAATCCGTGTTTTTTTATTTTTATTAATTTGATATTTATCAATGGTACGTTAATAATGTAAATGTCTTGTCGTCTCACATATTGTTACACACAAATTATAAAAAAATATTTGTTGATTCGTTTTGACGTCCAGTCAATCAGTTATGTATTCTGTATCATCGAATCCATTAATAATCATTCTACTTAAGTTGTCTTATACGAGTTCTGTTCTTAATAAGGCAGTATACACTAGGGCATCCAATCCCGGGATCCCGTTCAATTTTCTGATCCCGAAATTCCGGGATTGAGATGGCCGCGATCCCGGGATTTCGAGATTGAGAAATTTTGAGCAAATTCTCAAAATTTACACGAAATTGGCAAATTGAAGATTTCAAATTCCTCGATGAGCTAAAAAAAAAACGAGTTTTTGTGAGATTCCGGGAAAAAGTATACCAAATCGGGGATTTCAAATTCCTCGGTGAGCTAAAAAAAAAACGAGTTTTCGTGAGATTCTGGGAAAAAGTATACCAAATCGGAGATTTCAAATTCCTCGGTGAGCTAAAAAAAAAAAACGAGTTTCTGTGAGATTCTGGGAAAAAGTATACTAAATCGGAGATTTCAAATTCTTCGGTGAGCTAAAAAAGAAAAACGAGTTTCCGTGAGATTCCGGGAAAAAGTATAGCAAATTGAGGATTTCAAATTCCTCGGTGAGAAAATCTCAATCCCGGGATCCCGGGATTCAAAATAAATCAATTCCGAAATCCCGGGATTGGAAAAAGGCTTCGGGATTGGATACCCTAGTATACACGTCAATTAATTATAAACTCTTACCATTTTCGTGTTCAACCCACAAACTGCTGTGTATAACAATCGCACTTCGACTATTACACTCGTTAAATGCACTTAAACCGAGTCACTTATTTCCTTAACTCTCATACTTGTTAACGAGTGCAGTTTCCATGCAACTTTTCGCTCATTGAATCTCACCTTGCGCCCCATTATCTCTTATCTAGATTGCAGATCCGCAGTGGAAATTAACCCACGATGATATTATACGAATAGTTACCACTTGGGTTTGATAATAAAGCGACCATTGCATTTGCATTTGCGTTGTACCTTAGTTTTATTGTAATATTACTTAATGTTTAATATTTAAAAAAAATCATATATATATGGTAAATATTCTAGATTTCTTTACTTCCATCCAGCATCGGGATGCTGAGAAATATTTTCAATCTATACTAATGCAAATCGAAACAGATGTTGTTAATAATATGATAATGACGTGTTGATAAGCTTTTAAAGTAACGTGTATTCAGGATGCAATAAAGTTTGACAATAACTGACATATAATACCGCTGTGGATAGTTGGTTGAAGCTTGCCTCACCAACCAGAGGGTACTGGGTTCGATTCCCGGTAAGGTCAATGTCAAATTTAGATTTTTATATTAATTAAAATTTGAGACTTAAGACGTGGGTGTTTGTAATGTCAATTTACCTGAGTTGATCTCAAGTGACTTACACCACTTACGCATTTGCATTAGCTGTAATGCCAAATATATATTTTTAAAAATATAAAAATAAAATAATGTTCAAGTGTATTTTCCAAAACAATATAAAACTCATGGGAAAATAGTTTTAAAACAAATTTTGAATTCATAAAATTTAAATCGTAATAATGGTATGAAGTACATATTACATCGCACACTCGTAACTGAAGCGCCATAAGTTCAAAAGTAAGAATTTGAGTTTTGAACTTAAATTTAAGATCTTAAAGTCGTCATACACTACACAAAAAGGCAAGATGAAGCGTTCCAGGAATCGCATTTAATATCAACAATGAAAACATATTCTAAACTGTCGCAACAAAAAGAGTGACAACTTATACACATGTAAAATTACTATTTTTAACATAATTTTCATTAAAAATATTACAGAAACACTAAGAGCGTAATTATTAAGATAGTCTAAAAAAATGAAATGATAGTTATTTCTATTTATAATATTAGAAATAGTATTTCCAAATTATGATAAAAGTTTCCGATATTGCCTTGATCTTTTTTACGCTTTATAAAATGATCCTCCTACAATTTATAACCGAACCGTCGATATAAGCTTAGCTAAAGCTTTTATGGAGAGCTTTGTGATATATCAGATACAACTTAGTACACGTGAACAGGTGTTGTCATAATTTGCTCCCAAAATAGACTGATAACTGTTTACAATCGCAGTGTGTGCTGTCAACGCCATTTCCTTCCCGCCGAAAAGGCTTCGACTTCGCTGGCAGTAGCGCCGCGACGCCTCCTGCCTAACGACCGAACGCAGAGTAACGAGACGCGAAACGGCGACGATTGCATGCGAAACGCTCAAAGTAACGGCTGACACCCTCGCTGCCGGAAACTCCCAAGCAAAATCCAGGTATATCTCGTCTGGCATATCTTATATTTGACAAGACGTTGACATATTCGTTATAAATTATTTTTCACTGATATAAATGTACATATAAAAATACGTAACCCACACATTTTTTTTACAGGAGACCCAAAAAACGTTTTTTGATGATTTTAGGCCAATTGTAAATTATGCAATATGCACAAACTTTTAGTGCATGTAGACTCATAAACTGGTTTTCAATTGACTTTATCTGATATTATTGTATGCATTCAAATTTCAGGGAGCATCGTGAATTTATATTTTTTAAGTGCCCAAATGAAACGACTGTAAAATTTTTCATATTTTTGCACATTCATTTAAAATACATTTGATAATGTTTATTTTAAGGGTTTTTTTTTTCTACAAAACGCAAAATTTTAGAGTACATAAATGCGCTAGTCAAGACATAAAAAGTAGCTTAAGGCAGAGCCTGTTTAGCAACCAACAATAAAATAGAAAAACACGTTCTGTTTTTGTTCAGTCCACTGTTGTTGGAAGGCTATAGGCATAGTAAAATTAACCTACAGTAGGTCTTATATAATATATTAAAATCAATGTTTGTATGTCTGCCATATTCACTTTCAGTAGGTGGCGCGTGTGTTGTACCATACACAATCGGCAGCAAACGTCAAACGTCAAAGTGAAAAAAAGAAAAATATGCACTAAAATAAACACAATTATTAAAACACAAACACTTTCTTTCTTTGAGTGGCATTGCAAAGCTTGCTGGGAACCGGCTACTATTAAATATTTTTATGACAATTTTAAGCTAGCACAATTTTCTATTCTATATTTAATACATAAACCTTGTCAAAGCGTTGTTGTCTATTGATAATAAAAATGATAGTTAATACTGTTGGTTTAGTACTACAAAGGTTATTGAAAATAAAAATGACACCAGGGTCTCAGCGAGTTTTAAGGGAGTGCCGTCGACTCGGGTCGAGGACTTATTTGCAAAGTTCACGCTCTTAATGTTGCATTATTGTTGGCGTTTGCAGTGAATCAGAAATAGATTTTTTATTAGCATCTAAACAGCCCCTCCTTTAGTAGGCTCGGTCGATATCCACATCGACCCAGATTATGTATTTTTAAATAGATTTGATAAGACGCGTAGCGTATAATTTTTCTATTTGAATTATTATTTGTTTATATGAGGTGTTTTTTCGAATAAACAACACTTTTTCAAACGACAACCAATTTGAATAGACTTGCGCAACAACGCATGCGAATAAAACAAATTTATTTCTTCAAAAATTGTTACGACCAGAACTTTACAGTCAATGGAAAGCGCTATGGATCCACGAATACTGACATTTTAGTTCCACAATTAAATCCTATTAATGTGAACAAGCTGTGGTTTTAATAAGTCGGCATAACATATGAATTCTATTGATTGATTGACATAAGTGTTTTTTTTTATAGAATGTCGAGTTTTTTAAAATCCATTTCCGTTACTCTTAATATAGAGCGACATTAAACAGATTTTTTCTACAAGAACTGTTTGTTACTTTTTCAAAGAGAGTAGATGGGATATTGAAAGATCGGAAGGGTGGGAGAGATTAGGCATCACAAACAACCATGCTTACGGACAAAAATCGATCGAAAAAATGCTGTTCGTACTTTGATTTAAACCCGTGAGGTCGGGCACGGAAGCTATCGGGAATAACGCTAACTGCTGTGCCATGGGACCTGACATAGGATACAACTATATTATTTTATTAACTATATTTAAAATCTTGCAAAATAATTAAAAGTGCCTTTATGTAGAACAGGCACAATGTAAGCAATTATTGATTTGGTTAATATGTATGATGAAACAGTCATTTGTATACAATTGCTAATTTCACAGTCGCCTTCCATAAAATTGCAAAATCAATAGTTCACAAATAATTTGATTCATCACAATTTTCTCTTCGCAAAACTGCAGTAGGCATATGAAGCTTATAAAAGAAAAAATTGTCATGCTTAAAATGTTATTTGTCATTATCATTTTAATGATTGACGCATACATCATTAGTTTAATCGATAGTTCATTTTTACCATTGCACCTTATTTTTAATTAGGAATTATATACTTATTTTTATTAGCTATTTATTCAACTGCAAACTGCTATTAATATAAGCAACATTAAATTGGACATATTGGCGTTTAATTTATCGGTTTCTGTCCTTAATTTCCGTGACACGCGAAATGTTTATGTTTGTTGAAAGTTTCCTGAGTTATATTATCATCTGAAATAATTTATATTTACGTATGATGTTATATGTACATACGTATGTACATGTGTTTTGTTAAATTTTGACAATGTATAGAATTATTGTTTTTTTTTCACATCTGATATATATATACACATATATATATCACGAATACCTGCATTGCCTTAATTATTAACACGTTGTAAAAAATGTTCAAAAATATTGTTCTTAAAGTTTTATTTGATAAAAACTGAAAAATAATATCATATTTAGCCCGTTTTAGCAGTAATAAATTATATGTAATCGTTGTAATCCGCAAACCCACGGTTGCAACCCAAAACAATATATTGTCGGTTTAATGCAAGAAATCATTAAAATATATTTCGCAAGAATGTCATATAAGCTTTGTTAATGGTGTCTTTCATTTCTGTGTGCACATGAAGTACGACGTAATAATTTTAGAGATGTTAAAACACTATCAGATTTTTTAAAATTATGCAAAATGAAAAAAGGCGTTTTTAATATCTCAATGTTGACCAAATTGTTAATCAATGATTTCTTGCAGACAACCGACGATATTGTTTATTTTGAAATAATTCATATCCCTTTTAATTTTTGGTATACAATGGAAGACCAGCAGCCGACAACCGATGACGGTCAACCTGGAGCTGGTAGATATTCTGACGTTGTTTCTGTAGTAGTGACTGTCGAGCGCTTTATTTATCACTGTAATAATCTAATATACAAAAATGAATGTTTGTTTTTTCGTATTTTATGCGTTATCACACCGCTCATTCGATTGCAATAAAACTTTGACAAACTTTTTGCTTGTACTTCCGGAAAGGTTATAGGAATAGTAAAATTAACTTACAGTATGTCTTATATATAAAAATTAATGTTTGTATGTCTGCCGTATAATTTATTTTGACAACGTATGCTTGCACTTGCGCGAAGATTATAGTACAATTAACTTACAGTAAGTGGTGCGTGTGTCGTACCATAGACAATCGGCAGCAATTGTCAAACAGACAGAAAAAGAACATATGTACTTCAATAAACACAATTAAAACACAAACACTTTCTTTCTTTGAGTGGCATTGCAACGCTTGCCGGGAACCGGCTACTATTTTATAATAAATTGTGTACATAATATCTTACATTATATTTAATGTAAACAGCAATCAATCAAACAAATTCATTATTTTCTCTTATAAATAACAACATCCAACATACATTTATGTTGTTTGACATCAACGAAAATGTCAAACAACATACATGCAACTTGTGAGGTGTAACATATAATATTACAAAGCTCACCATGTAGAAATGGGGACGTGAGGATCGAAGTACTGCTGATGACGTAATATCTGAAAAGTGCGAGAAGGTTTGACCATCTTACCTGGTGAGCAGTAAGTTCAGCGGTGGACTTGGCCGCTCGCCGCCCCTCAAGTGCGCCGGGTGCAGGGTCGGCGCAGGCGAGCCGTCGGGGCCGGAGCGGTGATGCGAGTCGCCGACCTGCCCCGCGGCAGCCAGCACGGCCAGCCGCTTGCCCGACATCGCCCAACCGAGCGGGCTCTTCGGCGCCAACACGGCTCGGCCGAGACGCCGGCACTTGTAGCTGCGCACAGAGCTTTCAATGAATGATAACTTCTAATCCGTAACTTTCACGCGAAACTTATAAAGTATATGCACTTAAACTCAGCTGCTGAGCTGAAAATTTATAGCCAAATAAATTAGTTAACAAATATTTTTTTTTGTTATCTTTAGTAAGCGAATTATTCTCTTTTGAATCGTTCAAACTATGTACATTCTCACAAATTTTGTCACTAACGACCCGGGTTTCGCCTTTCGGCATCTTCAGGCATTCAAGTGCACGGATGAACTTGAACTGAGTCAGTTCAAGTTCATCCGTGCACTTGAATGCCTGAAGATGCCGAAAGGCGAAACCCGGGTCGTTAGTGACAAAATTTGTGAGAATGTACATAGTTTGAACGATTCAAATTTAATATTGAAATTCCACCAAGCACCTTCAGTCGAAATCTTGAATTATTCTCATTTATTATTGACAGAATTCGTATGTGTTTTGTTTTGATTAGTCGTACCAATCTCCCTGGTCAAACTCAATTTTGTGTAAAGGTTTTTGGCCTTCCCTGCGCTATACTATTCTGAAAATCGTAGTGCCTTAGAAATTGAACCATAACCTTAAAGCAGGTTGAGAAATATACTTTTAAGAGCCAGTTTTTGCTAAAGAATAGTATATTTTTTGAACATTCCATGTCGAAAAAGGCGATAGTAAAAACAAAATCACTTCACGAATTTCAAAATTGCATTTTTTGTTTTGATACACAAAAGGGATAGTTTTTAAATACATTTTTAACAATGAAACAAAATAACTTGTGTGATTCTCTGCATGCATTTACTTTACGAAGGCAATCATAAAATGAACATAAGACTCAAAAAATGTGTGGCTTATATTATACGAACTAATAATTAACTTATACGTAATGATTTTGTTGAAAAAAAAACAATTTATAATTTGGAAAATCGGCTTCGATTGCTGATTTATCTTTTCGCCGCATTGTGCATACATATTTAGACAAATTTTCATTTGAAAAAGTGAAAGCCATTTTTATTAAAGAGGGTGAATCCGGTCTTGGTCATTTTATATAAAATAGTATTTTCAACCGTTGTCATGCTCGCGATGATTGGAACCGGCTATGTATAAATGTGCAATGAGTACAAAAAACAGTTATACTAAAAAAGAAGAATTTCTCGAAAAATTTTAAGAACTACCGTTGAGTAGATACGGCAGAGTACTTTTTAGCGTTGAACATAATAATATCATACAATTTGTACCGCAGCATTTCTAGTTTCGAATAAACACTTTAGCACAATTCTTTTCTAGACCAATAAAATGATACTTAAAGCAAAAAGCATGTAGCAATAATGCGTTTTCGTAAAAGTATTTCACACAGCGAGTGGGATGTCCAATCTCCAAGCTATGCTTAAACGGTCTTTATTTCCATTACATTTTATGTCTTGACCTTTCCGATCTATGGTGAATGTAAACAGTTCTCTTACTAAACGGTTTCGTCTTTATTTTTATGGTGTTAACGTGAATTGGAAAGATTTGAAGTATGTTGACGTTTTGTGCCGAATTATAATATGGAATGCGTAATTATTATATATTTTTTTCGAATCGATTGACTAGCAAGTTTGCGGAACCTCATTTTTAATATAAAATTAAAATTGATATCTTTGTTATGTAATTATTTGTCGTCTCTTTGTGAAGCATATTTAGACTCACCCTACCGTAAGTGTTAATACTTATTAATTAATTTATTGTTTAAAAAATAAAAGTACAGTACATGACGTTACAGCTGACGCCAATTCGACATGCACTTTACAAATATAATGAAGACAAAAAAAAAACAGTACATAATACATCAAAATCAACATACAAAATCAAGAAATTAAAAAGTAAAACCTAACCAACAGTTCACAAATACTATCACTAAAAATGTCAATTTCTCAAGGCAGTGAGTTGATCAGTCAAACGGCCTTAGAAACTGACGACTCATGCGTTCTACGTGAGGAACAAGTTTTTAGTTATAGTTTCGTCCACGTAATAATAAATTGGGAAATAAATTTATAGTGGTCGGAAAACTTCTTTTGTAGGCTTATGTATTAAGAAGTTTCAAAAATGATTCTATAATACTTATAAGGCAAAAAATATGTATTTTTAAGGCTAAATTTTGTACCTGTATAATTTTTTCGACACGTTTATAAAATCAAAAAAAAAAATGAATACAATCTGCTTATTAACTTGTCACAATAAAACGTATTTTATATTTTATCATAACCAATAAACGCAGCTTGAAGTGAATTTCCATTTTTATCTTCCTTTTCTACCCTTTTGCCAGAGGTGGATTTCTTTTGGACTCGGGCAACCGGAAGCTGTTTTTATTTACGATGTTGAACTAGCTATTCGAATAAAAGCTCGATACGTTCTGACCTCTTTAACCGCACACCTCCCGGGGGGATATGGCGTCAGTTAACAACGGGCGATAAAAAAATAAACCGACTTCTATTCACTCGAGGGCTATTTAAATGCGAAAATTTTTTATTTAGATTTGTCATTATTTGATAATTCAAAAGAAAATATTCGCGGATAATTTCATCGGTATATATAATATTTCCTATATTTAATAATATGACAGGCGGAAGTTCTTTACCTCAGTTAACTTATTCATTCGCCTCCAGCCACTCTGTGATACCCCGATCTCACAACTTTAGCCAGGTTAAGTGAAGCTTTCCGAGACGAAAGCTTCTTTAGCCTATTTCTATCTCTAAAAGCCTCCGCAAACTTTTGTTCCGTTTTAAAATAAATCAGTGATGTATAATATATTTTAAACTATTCGATTGAACATATTTAAGTGATGAGGTTATTGATAGAAGAGAATAAATAGTCATAATTTAAATGAAATTAAAAAAACCTAACCTAACCTAACCAAAATGGTTATAAAATATTCTGACCCTATGATATTTTTATTTTGACCATTTAATTTGTTCCATTTTTCTTTTTCGCATTATGTGCTACTTTCCAAAATACTTGATAAATCTTCTCTTGGCTGGTTGGCGGATATTGCAAACGGAACTATTTTAATGAGCAGGGGGTGTATGGGGAAGAGGAGGCTGCGTCTCAATTTGCGACCCTTACTGACATCGCCACACGTGATCAATCTAACGGGTCAGTGATAAGGGACTTAATTACACCGCGCGTACATATGCCCTAATTAGCCAACTGTCCCCCGGTTGACGTCAACTGCCTCAACACATCCCTCACGATTACCCGTTCATTAGATTAACAAAATGGTACGTCGTTTTTTCTCAATTTCGTACATTTATTATTAAATTCCTGTTCTACAACCGGACCGAAAAATCGTAGCTTATAATTAATTGAATACAAACATTTGGTTGTCCGATTAAATTTACATTGTTGCTTATATATTGAAGTTTTTCTAAAGTAAATATAAAAACGGAAATGTCTTTATAATATAATACTTAATACTTGTGTAGATATTGTGGCTGGAAAACGAAATTCGCAACCTGTGGACTTTTTTGTTGAGTTGGCGACATTTTCTTATTAAACTTTTAATTTGCCTTAAGGCGAAAAAGGAGAGAGAGAGAGAAAGACTTTATAAAATGATGGCATGGGCGTAGAACTTTCAATGTACTATCCAAATATGAAGCGGCGTAACTTTGAATGCAATATTTTAATGAAATTATTTAGAGCTGACTGAGAATTTTTGGGAGTATTGCTTAAAATCAATAACGTCACAAATACACATGGGTTGAAAAATTCAGTGCTTACAATAATATCATAAACAAGAATATATAATATTTAATAATCGTATTTGGCAATATAATGATAATTATTCGACATTACGACAGTATTCTGAATATTAGTATACCTTAAAATATATACAATTTATTGTTTAATGACATATATATTAATTGTAACTACGTTATTAAGAGTTATGTATTATATATATTTTTAAATATCATAAAAATAACTTTGATTGTTCTTAACATGAAGGGAAAATTGCATGGCCGAAAACACTGAACACCTTGGCACAAAAAATATTTTAAGAATAAAAACTGTTTTGATGTAATAATAATTTTTGTACGGCACTGTGGAATTAATTATTTTTTTATATTCCCTCCGGGATGTTGTCGGTATTTTTCCTCATTTCCTCTACGGCTCCGGGATCCGTCTATGAGGATGTTTTAATTCCTCTCGCCAGACGTGACATCCTTTCGTCCTTAGATGACCGTTTTCCGTCGCCACTCATTGGCAGCATTATCATTGTTATTTTACTTGAAAAACCAACACAAGATCGGTGAAATTATTTTTTATCATTCATAGGTATTCTTTTACGAGTCATTTTATTAAATGTTGCAAAGTTTTTTTTCAGGTTTTCGTCTGGATTCCAGAAATTTTATGCTTTGCAAAAAACATGCTATTTTTTATTATTATTTCATTGGTGATAAAGTAAAATCGCTGAATGGACGAGTTTGGTTTTGATATAATGGCGCTGTAAAATATTTCTACGGTGAAACTTTTATGTAAAAATTGATGAGTGAATAGCATACGTCTTGGAATTTTATTTTTGAAATCATTTTTAAGCGAATTCTCTCATTGCGTTTTAGCAAATTACTTTTTATGAATGTAGAAAAACAGTTCTCGTTTCGTTAGTTATAATTGTATTTTTTTTCATATTGTTGACGTCTTATTGAAATTTAAATGTTGTACTAAGTATTGCAATCGAAAATAATTACGAAACGTTATTTTTTTATCACAATAATTGTTAACTCTTGTTTTAGCTTCTCGATGTTTAATATTTTCGTGTTAACTACAAACAATCAAACAAAATCGCTAAAATATTACGTGTATATTTTAATAATTTTGAAATATACGCATTTTTTTCACACAAATTTTCTGATTGTCTTTTGTGTCAAACGAAAAAGCTTTCAGGCGAGAGACTATTTTTTTGTAAATATTTGATAACTCAAAACAGATAATTTATGTCAGTTGATTTTTATTTAAATATACATTTAAGAGGTGTATCAAATGAACACAATTATGCTTTAGACAGTGATGCCTTCAATTAAAAGATCGCAAGTGTATGTGTTATCGTTTTTTATATTATGAAGATTTGAAAGTTTATTATAGAATCAAAACATTCAGAAATTGTTTCCCTCCAATATTATGCGTGCATTATTAATTCTTACCTTAAAGTTGTTTTTAAAATAACATAAACTTTACCTAAGAAACTCTTTGTTCTTAAAACAACAACAACATTGCTTTTACACTTTCGAAAGCTTTTTAAAAAGGTACCATTAATCTGCGTGACATTTATCTACCCCCTCGGAAAACTTTCCTATCAACTGCCGTGTAGCATTTAATATTTATAATATTTCGACGGAAAAGTTTTGTTTCCTTCGCCGTATCGAAATATTTCGCGCGACGTGTTCACTGGGGCACCGGAAGAGCGACCAACCCCTGCGAACTCGACAAGTTGACTGGCTAAAATTTTCCGCCACGGGAAAATCGCACCCCTTTGTTGGAACTTTTCGAATGAGCTCTGTCGGCAAAACTGAGTGGATAGCTTTTAACATTTTCTAACATTAAATTAAAATTAATTACTTAGCTGTTCCACACGTAAATCGAAGCGAAAGTGTAATCAATTTTAATTTGATATTAAAATAACCTTACAAACCTTCAAATCTAATGAAAATTGTATATTTTTTATCGTAATGCCTTTTTAACAGTATTTATTTTAAAGTAGTGTTCAATTTTTATCGTATCAGCCACACCGAAGTTTTTTTAATGAATTAATATTTACAATAATCAAGCTACTGCTGTTATCAATTAAACTCGTTTATGCCGCCTGTGTGGTCGAGTGGTCAACGTCGTTGGCTACCGCTACGGAGGCCACGGGGTCGAATCCCAGTACGGACAGTTTTATAAATTGATTTTTCAATAGCTTTATGAATTTCTGTTCGAAGGCATGTATGTATGTGATATCTTGAATTCCCCCCTCCCACCAATCCTATCCTATGAACGGGGCGTATCGAAAGCGATTAGCTAATCACTTGTCCCGTCCTAGTCCTATCCTTCTATTCCTAATCTCTTTGGAAAAATAGAGGTTGAGCACCTGAGTAACAAGCAGTTCTCGTGGAAACACTTATGTTGAGATAAACTCCATTAGGAGTCCATATGATGATCCATATTGGGAGCGGACATGATAAAAAAAGAAGCTTTTAACGATTAATTCTTGGTGGAAAGGCATTATATTAAAACATAAAACCAAATTGATCTATAAATTGATCTGTTGATAAAGCTCATGATCATTGATATGTAAGCATATATTTTTTAATTTGAACATAATCAAATATTAATATTGCATTAATGAAACATTTGCAGTCTTGAAGAAAAGCCACGTTCCGGGCTCAAATTTTGGTCGTACCAATTTAAAAATGTAGATTTTCTGATTCCAATTTCAATCTTTTGTAACCATTTTTTTTAAATTGATGCCATGCAAATCAGTGCTACCAATTTATAAAAAAGAGTGCCAACTTCGTTTTTAACCGTTCTGCACTGCAAAATATGCGTCTCTCAATTGTTACGCCACGAACGTAATTATTGAATTAATTCTCATCTAAATCAATCAACCCTCTTGGTGTATGCCTATAGGGTATATTTTTCATATAGGTATTGTAACGCGCATGCTCAGTGCAACAATTTCGAGTGTCGGAAGAGTGCATTTGCGAACGCGGCGCTTGTCTCCTAAAACTTTGGACTTGTTGAAAACATTTCCATTTTACACGTTCGTTTTTTGCCCCCCCCCCCCCCCCCCCTATCGTCATAGTCTATAGTCGCGATGAATATTCTTATAACTCAACATATTTAAAAGTTACTCGTATCTTATATGACACTTTTTTTAAAATCCAGTGCTAACATATAAGACAAGAAAGTGATTTGTGAAGATGAAGACGCTTGATCAAAGGACAGCAGTCACTTGCCGAAGCTTCTAATTCTAATTTTTATTAAGCTCTACAAATAATATAAAATAACGTAGATTATTTCACGTATTGTGCTACAAACTGTGACACGTGTTTCGCCTCTTTCAGAGGCATCCGCAGACAATCTTACTTTCACAAATGCTTGTTTAAGTACGAATGATTTTAATTTTACTATTCTGATATACTTATTATAAAAATAAAAACAAAAACGGGAGGCATGAACAAACAAACAATAATGATGTCAATTTACGTTACAAAATGATTATGTGCGGTCGAGTGGTCAGCGTCGTTGGCTTCGGCTACAGAGGACGCGGGCTCGAATCCCAGTACGGACAGTTTTATAATTTGATTTTTAAATCGATTTATGAATTTCAGTTCGAAGGCATGGATGTATGTGATGTTTTGAACACACCCCTTTCATCCATCCTATCCCATGAGCGGGGCGTTTCGAAAGCGATTAGCTAACCACTAGTCCCTATCTTTCTATTCCTACTCTCTATGGAAAAAGGGAGGTTGAGCAACTGAGTAACAAGCATTTCTCGTAGAAACACTACTGTTAAGATAAACTCCATTAATAGTCTATATGTTCCACATTGGGAGCGAACATGGCAAAAGTTAAAGATTAACCAATTAGTTGCATCAATTAGGAAAGTACAGATCTACAAATAAGTTTGGAAGTAAAACAAAAATTATGTTCGAGATATCAATTTAAGATTTTTACTTTTGCATATTTTTTTTAACTTTAAGTGGATAATAGAATAACTACGATTAACTGAAAGGTGTGTTGGGATGGGGAAAATACAGTGCATTAAATACGATATAACGGGTGCGTGGACGCTGGTCTGGTCCCGTAGGGATCTCCAAAGAGCACCGTCCGTAGAAGCTGTCCGCCAGTCCCTAATATTTTTTTTATCTTTGTGCTTTTTAGTGCTCCATCGACCCTCTCGGTTGATAAATAGCAGACGCTTTTTGGCTCGTTGTTATTAATTTATTTTCTTGAAAAAGCTGGCATCCATCAATCCCTCAACGTTAAACATCGGGGTCTTGTATGTTTGAGTATATTGTTATGGTATGGCGCCTTTATCATCGACCGTCTGATATATCCGTTTGCGATGAACTGTACATATCAAATGCGCGTCACCTGATGTGCAGAAACAAGAATGATCTGCGACTTATAAAAAGGGTGTTATTTATTACCCAAAGATTTTTTTTAACAAAGCCACGTACACCCATTCGCATGATCTTTCATATTTAATTAAAAATTGACAACATTCGAAATATGCCTTTTCAAATCTTCAGCCCGAAACTTTTTTTCTTCCACTTTCCATTACGTAGTATTTTCCACTGTTGGTCTCGTAGCCAAGAAGCTTCGTAAAACCAACTTCCGTTAGGAATCTATATATAGATATGGCATATATAGAATATCTTTAATCACTTGTACACCGTGGATGGGGAACTTTTTCACTTCTGAAGGTCACGTTCATTTATCTGATTCAACATAAGGCCGCAGTAAAGAAAACTTTAACACACCCCCCTTTTTATTCGTCTGTCGTATATATAATGGGTTGATTACGCTCTTTTTCCAAACGCTTACGTATAATTTTTTGATAAACGTGAATATTCTGATCAAGTCAAAAGGCCGCATCAGAGTAGCCAAGAAGCCGCAGGTTCCCCTCCACCGGTGTACACTATCAATATCTTTTGGTAAGACATTATATTAAAAAAATAAAACACTCGTTTGTACTAATTTCACTTTTGTTTTAAATGATCAGGACCATGCTTGCCATAAGCGAAACCGTTCCTGATCATTTAAAATAAAAGTGGACTAAGTGCAAATTAGTGCATCCAATCCCAGACCCTTTTGTGATCCCGGAATTTCGGGATTGAAAGTTTAATATTGTGTTTAAATTGTGATTCGGGACTTAGAATTTTTTGCGTGAGAGCTTTTATTTTAGCTCTTTCAAGAACTTCAAATCCAAAATCCCGGAGTTTCGAGATCACATAAAGAACGGGATTCCGGGATTGAAGGCCCTAATACAAATGACAGTTTTTTAAAATTCTCCAATTCAAAGATTCACCATGCTTCACGTAACGACATTTTTAGTAGTATGGGAGTCTTCCGTCGTTTTATATACTGTTTGTGACATATGTATGTTCATTCAAAAGCTCATTATACTAGATCTGTATGCAAATTTGATATGCGATAATTTATGATATACGAATTCAATTATTCGCAGTTCTGTGGCCATGATGCATGGTGTTGTCCTATTTGTTTTATCATTTTCTTCAATCTTAATTAAATATACAACGAAGAGATGTTTTTGTTACTTATCTGTAACTAGCAGACACTACACCACTTGTATTAAGTATTTCTCAAACATTTTCGTCTTCTTTGCTGACCGTAAGACGTAATTTAAGATTTCAACTGAAGGTACTTGTTGGAATTTCAATATTAAATTTGAATTGTTTAAAATTGTGTACATTCACACAACTTTTGTCACTAACAACCTGGGTTTCGCCTTTCCGCATCTTCAGTGCACGGATGAACTTGAACCGACGTTTAGTAAATAAATGTATCGTGTTTACATAATAAATAAATGTACCACTAAGTTTAAAGCCACTGCTTTTGAAATGGGTTAACCCACGAGAATGCCTACAAATTTGAATGGTGAGCAATTTCAAAAATTATATTTTTTTTATTTGCTGGAAATTTATAATTACATATATTCACTTACATATAGGATATAAGAGTGGAGAATTTGGCAGATTTACATGCTCATTTAACTATATTTCCTGTAAGAACAGTTTATGCCCATCCGTGTTTGGATGTATTTATTTAAGTAATGTATTAAGTTATGAACTCCGTCGTTGTCTTCGGCTACGGAGGCCACGGGTTCGAATCCCAGTTCGGACAGTTTTATTGATTTTTCAATTGATTTATGAATTTCTGTTCGAAGGCGTGAATGTATGTGATGTCTTGAATTCCCCCCTCCCACCTATTCTATACTATAAACGGGGCGTATCGAGAGCTATTATCTAACTAGTAGTCCTGTCCTACCCCTATTCTTGTATTCCTCTTTGGAAAAAGAGAGGTTGAGCAACTGAGTAACAAGCAGTTCTCGTAGAAACACTTATGTTGAGATAAACTCCATTAGGAGTCCGTATGCTCCATATTGGGAGCGGACATGGTAAAATAATGTTATGAATACATAGACTGCAGTGCTTTTGTTGTACATATTTCTATATCGGAAAGAAGCTTAAAAACTAGAAAAACACATAGCCGCCTTTAGATTAAAGAAAGACACGTCGACTTTTGCCAACCACCTGATTTCTGAAAACCACTCGTTCAACGCGAATGAATGGATTAAAATATTACACCCAAACACGGTGACAAAACTTGTGTAAATGTACACAATTTGAACGATTTAAATTTAATATTGAAATTCCACCAAGCGCCTTGAGTAGAAATCTTAAATTAAACATATTAGTTGTACCTTTCACCAACCGTGTTGGATTTTCAAAACTGCATAGACTATAAAAATAGAACAACATATAACATAGCTTAAAATAGTGTTTGTTCAGTCAACCTGTCTTTGCAAATGTATCATTCGTTTATACAGTATGTAACTGGCAAGTGAAAGTCTTTGAAAAAAAGTGCCAAAATCTCCTCAGAGATTCACTTGGAGTTACCACTTATACTGGATACACAAAATTGCTATTATGTCTTACTGAAAACTGCTTTATAAATACCGCTGCATTATAAATCTGTTATTTTATAAAAATACATCTCTCGCACCCCTTGGGAATCGCTGGCGTAAATAGTGGAAATCACAAGCGAAGCTCAGACCGAACGTCAACATCCTCGCCTGCCGCTAAATAGATTTGTCTAAACTGACTTATCTGTGCCGTTCATCTACTTTCATACATTTCGACTACACATCCTCAAGGATAAATCGAATACAAATCAACCTACTTATTCTAGGGTGGTTCTAATTAATATTTCAAATGAATGTATAATAAATTAATCATATAAACGCATGAGGCGCCCGCTCGGGGCCTCGAACATAGCTTAATATATTATATAACCCATATATTTTTAAATAAAAACACAAAATTCCTTTGTACTTCATTCCAATTTTTTTTAATAGGTCAAGACCGGTTTCGCTCATTGCGAGCATTGTCAACTGATGTCAGTTGACAATGCAACATCAGCTGACAATGCTCGCAATGAGCGAAACCAGTTCTGACCTATTAAATAAAGTATAATGAAGTACAAAGAAATATTGTGTTTTTATTTATATAATGCCTTTCCACCAAGTATTGACAGTGAACACCCTAAAAGTGACATAAATTTTTGTTCAGATTTGTATATATTTTTACTATTGTAGATGGAATTTCCTGATGTTTTCATGTCATCCGAAAAACAGGGCCTCCAAATTTTATTGCGCCTGGGACCTCTCGTGTGCTTAATCCACCACTCATGTACCCGACTAGTCGTTGTAGTTTACTACATAACGAATATATTATTTCGGCAAAGGAATATGAAAGATTTGTTTTCAACCATGATGAAAAAGTGCGTCATTAGTGTTTTCATGCAGTCATGGATTAAATATATATTCTTTCATCATCATTATAGCTTAATTTAAATATATTGTTTGAAGCCTTACATTTATCAGTTCGGTTGGCATCTAACGCCTGATAAAATTGTAAGTTTTTAATTGTGTCTTTGCTCGCCTTATCGCTGTCGCTGAAAGTCTAATAACGTGTTCTACATGGGCCAAATCGAAGCGAACGTGACGCGACGCGGCGCTGTACGACAATATTAAACGTTCTCCGCCGGTATAAAGTGAATTACGTGACAACCAGCACGTTGAACTTCAGAGATATGATCAGTTTGTATGATAGTTTCACGCGAAGTGGTTGCTGAAGTTGTCAAATTAAAAAAAAAGTTATAATGAATATTTCTATAATATAATATATATGAACCGTTTCGTTTTATATCGCTTCAAAACGCCCTATTTCCCTATAATATAAACATAGATTAGATCTCAAAAGAATTTGTAGAATTATCACACATTATACTTAGTTCATGTAAATATTTTTCCCGGCATAGATTTATAATTCTTCATTTATATCAAAACAGTATTAAAAAAAATCAAATCGACATGAATATAGTTTTTTTATTACATTAAGTTTAGTTCGAGTACATCCGAGCACTCAAACGCCTAAAGATGCCGAAAGATAAAATCCGAGTAGTTAGTTACAAAATTATTCAAGTTGCATGTTCTCGCCAATTTTAATTTTGTGCATCCGTTATAAACTACCCTTGTAAATATGAAATTTGCTGCGCATCCCGGCTTAGATCAAGTTAAATGATAGTCGAGCAGGTTGGTGTCTATGTATATATTCTTATAACGAGAGTCTATTCCTGCTAGTTTCAAATCGCATTTCTAAGCTTACTAAATTATTTCGCTTGCGACGTCAGTCTAATACATGGGCTCCCAACCAATTTCGGGACACCCACTTTTATCGCTGCCAAAGAAACTGCGACCTCTTGACATTTTTTAAAGAAAAGTGATGATTACAGGTAATGCCATTGCACCAAATATTTGAAATGTTAATAATGCTGAAAGATCTTATGATGAGAAATTTTTGCAAGTCACTCGAGATCAACTTGAGGTATATTGACATCACAAACACCCACGTCTTAGGTCTCAAATTTAAATTGTAAAATCTAAATTTGACTTTGACCTTACCAGGAATCAAACCCAAACCAGCCTGATCGAAAGCGCATGTTCTATCCAATTAGACCATAGCGGGCGATAATCTATACAAATAATGCCATTTCACCAATATTTGATGTTATAAAAGGGGTCTTAAACTTATATTGTTGCAAATAACATTAATTTTAACCTTCTATCGACGTGTGTCCAAAAGACTGGGTGTCCGTCATGTTGTCATCTCATACCATCAACCCAATCTTATCTTGAAAAAGGAGTATACAAATGGTAATTATCTTTCATTTAGTTTATTTTAAGATTACGACTGAAGATGTGTGGTGGAATATCAATAGTAAATTTGTATCGTTTAAACGTTGTACATCCCCTCAAGTTTTGTCACTAACGACCCGGGTTTCGCTTTTCTGCATCTTTAGGCGTTTAAGAACTTGAACTGACCCTTGGTAAATAAGTTCAGTAATATCAATAAGTTGTTTACTAATCAAAACTTATCCTTTATAGAAAATTAGATTTGATGAACTGTCTTAAACCTTGTTTTTGTAAATCGCATTCTGTTAAAATGATCCATTATAAATCTACATACTTAACAATGTGAAACAATATTCAACAAAACTATATATAATATAAAGATAAGTTATTTCTGAGTTCATATCCACATGTATTTTTTTATTGAAGTATTATCTAAAATTCGAAAGAAAAATATAACACTTTACGAACAGAACCGTACTGTAAAAGTTAATAATTTCTGGTGTATGTATGCATCACAACGTAAAAGTTTCATGTGAAACTTTTTAATGAGCAGAATTAACGTGAATTACAAAAGCCGACGGCGGGGCAGAAAGGGTTTAAGGTATTTTCAGTTAAAGTTTTTGACTCGCCAATTAATGCCGGTCAAAGGATTTTGCGGATAAGTGGAAAATTCTTTGACCCTTCTCGTACGGCCATATTTTTAATTACTTACTGTCAACGGGATGAGTAAAATAGGTGTCTCATTTTAATAAAACTCATATTGTCCTTTGCGAAATTATCGTGTACCGAATGCACCAGAAACAATTGTTAATTATTTATACATATATAATGCGCAATTTGCCATTAATTATAACACTTATTGAATAGTCCTGTTTTTTTTATTGAACACTGTTATTCCTCACGTTTAGGGTGTTTAATGTCAAAGGCATTATATTAAGAAAAACACAATATTCCTACTTTGTAATTGATCACATGTGTTAAACATTTTAATTTGTGTTAGTCACTTATTCATAATTTGTAAAATTTTCAATACAAATTGTTTATTACACCATTTTATTTCATTTTTTTTTTGTATAAATAACACTGTTAAATTATGTTTCTTATCAGCTGATAATGCTCGCCATGAGTGAAACCGATCCTGATCTTGGTTAGTAAAAGTAGAGATAAGTACAAAGGAGTATCGTCTTTTTCTTACTGTTATTCCTATCTACTGGCAAGGTTTCATCAAATGACATTTTTATTGTGACTAATCGAGTGATACACTTAATTGATTTTCTATCAACCATTCCTCGTTGAAAAACGCACAGCAATTTATAATAAACAAAATTAACTGAGTATAAATTATTTAAGTAAATTAGAATAAAATGGAAACGATAAACGTGAATTAATTCATTAATAAAAATTATTTATAAAATTGTTTAATATAATTTAAATACGTATAATAATATTTCATATAACGTAGATCGCCGTAGACTAGTGGTTACTGGCTTTGTGTGCTTACGTCACATTATATCTCGCGGCTAAGAGTTGAATTATCTGAATGGTCACTTTCATATATTCAATCGATGTCATGTATCCAATAACGTTACCAGATATAACCAGCGGTGGGCTGCCAATACGTTAACAAGGGGCTCGCTTAATCTCAAAGCAATCTTCGATGTTCTGGGGAAGAAGTGAATATTTGTATCACTCCTATGCAATTATATGCAATACTTAAATAAGCAATCGATTGTTACTGAATACACTTACAACATGTTACCATATACATTATACCGTAAACTTGTCGAATCTAAGTGAACTACTGCGTATACTGAAGCTGTCGTTGATAGCATATAAGTCAGAAATTGCAGTTATACACTAATTTTATCTGAGAATATTGTTTTCTCTTAAATTAACAAGGGGCTCGCGCGAGCCTCTCTGAGTCCCCTCCAGCCCACCCCTGGATATAACGCTGAGAGACGAGCACACCAGTGATTAATATTTTTTTTTCCTTGACTGACTTTATTTCATTTCATTTTTATAATACCGCGATCTTAATAAAACACCTGTCAATTATGTCCCTTTATATACACAACGTACACCTTAAAACAAACAAGTTATTCAGCAGTATATGTATCGACCGTGGAAAGGAAAAAGGACGTAACCAAAACATTGCAAATTTTACAGGAGGCACAAAAAACGTGTTTTAATGATTTTGGGCCATATGTAAATTATGAAAAATACACAATCTTAAAGTACACAGAGACTTTTAAACAGGTGTTTAATTGACACAATCTAATATTAATCAAAGAAATTGTCTACGAAAATCCTACCTTTTTTCAGTATTTTTTCTTGGTTTCAATTTTCACAAGCTCATCTTTTTTCAAACTTAAAAGCAAAATTTAGATACTATTTCAGCATTTTTAGCTTACATCATTTTTAAAGAACGGGTATCAAGTTTGATACATTGTATTTATAGAAAAAAATCTGTATTGTAAAAACTGTGGGTTACGTCTTTTTTCCTTTTCACAGTCGATATAAAATCAAACAGTAACTTGTGAGCTATACACATTCGAGGCTAATGCATGAATATGCCCACACAGCCGTGGTCTAATGATAATTGAGAGCTTTCGTACATTGAAGCACGCATTCTGGTCCCAGAGGGGTGCGTATCGTGAATTCTTAAATGCTCTGAAACGCAGGCGTCTTGGGAGGCAGTCCCTCTCCGAATGAATGACGGTGATTTTCCACTAATAAGGTTAGATTGGCCGATATCGTAAGTGAAGGCAGTGTTTCGTTGGGGCCTTTGTCTTGCGCCAGCTCTTGTGTGCGTATCCATTTAGTTTATCGTGGTACATCATTTTGGTTGTCTTGAGAGGTCACTTAGGTAATTCGTTTGCAATTGTTTCTTTTCCGCCATGTCAGTTTACGTAATGATTTTTTTTCTCAAAAAGACGTGCACTGATCGTGGAATTAAATTATACTATTGATTGAATTGGCATTTATTTGGTAGAAATCCATTGTTATAAGGTTAAAAATATCAAAGTAGTTAATTCTACATTTTTTTATAATGTTTGTTTATAGCCAGTGGCGGATTAAGCAATTTGGAGGCCCCATGCGCAATACGTTTTAGAGGCACTGTTTTTCGAACAACATAAAATTGCTGCAAAACTTTTTGTAGAATAATAATGAATATTTGAAAACTGAAATTAAAATATAAGGTTTTATTTAATTTATGTTACTTTTGAGGCCCCTAAGATTTGGAGGCCCCAAGCGCGCGCCTCTTGCACTTATGGGTTAATCCGCCACTGTTTATAGCTATTTCAGTGTATGATATAGTTCTGACGATAACGTTCGCCGAAAAAGCTTTAAACTAATTTTATAAAAAGATGTAGAATTAAATTAGTGCTTCTCAAAAAAATTCATACCACGGCCACCTAAATCTGAAAAAAATAATCCGCGGCCCCCCTCAATACAAAACATGTTCTACGTCGGCCCTGGAGAAAACATGTGGCCCCCAATTTGGGAAGCACTGGACTATATGACACACAAAAGAAACTTTAGTAAATTCCTGGTGTTACTTATTATATGAGTATAATAATAAAGTTGATTTTTTTAAGTACACTGATATTATAATTTAGTCATAATCGTTATATCATAAATATTTTTTGAGTGTACAAAAGCGTTTCAAAATAAACAAAAAATACCGTTTTTAATTATTATCTGTCTTGGGAAGTATAACAAAAACAGCAGCGTGCGCTCACATGTAAATAATTTAAAAAAATATTAGATTGGATTGTATAAATGCTCGTTACTGTATTTATTAATTTTCGAACTGTTGCCGACAACGCACGCCCTTATATTGCAAAGATGATCCGTGAAAAAAATACTGATTTAATATTTGCCGCCTGTGTGGTCGAGTGGTCAACGTTGTTGGCTTCGGCTACAGAGGGCCCGGGTTCAAATCCCGGTACGGACAGTTTTATAAATTGATTTTTCAATCTATTTATGAATTTCTGTTCAAAGGCATGGATGTATGTGATGTCTTGAATTCCCCCCTCTCACCCATCCTATCCTATGAACGGGGCATATCGAGAGCGATTAGCTTACCACTAATCCTGTCCTAGTCTCCTATCCTTCTATCCCTACTCTCTTTGGAAAAAGAGAGGTTGAGCAACTGAGTAACAAACAGTTCTCGTAGAAACACTTCTGTTGAGATAAACTCCATTAGGAGTCCATATGCTCAACATTGGGAGCGGACATGGTTAAAAAAAAAAAAAAAATTTGAAGTTTTTAAGCATCTCCCATATTAGCCAACCCTTGGCTCTTCTGATTTGTATCTTTTTCGGTCGATGGAACAATTACTTAAAGATAAAAAAAACCTAAAATGTACAGGAGGTTGAAAATTAGTTGAAAGTTTTTACAAAAGGTGAATTGAAAAGTTGCCTGAAAGATAGCAAACAGTCCAAGATAACGATGTAGATTATATGTTATAATAATTTGTTAAAAATAAATCAGTAAATGTTCATAATGTTAAAATAATGGATTTATTTTCGGTCCCTCTTATATATTGGACAGACATATCAAATTTAATATAAATTATCAATCATTCAGATTTTTTCCTATTTTACTATTATTTATTTACATAATATATATACTGCGATGTCTTGTTCAAGCATTGTACTTTTTTCCACATCTCTGTATTTAGTGAAAATCGTCTTTCATGCGAAAGAGACTTTCAGGGTTTGTTCTGAATCATAAAGCGCTCGATCACCATTAGACCTTTAGCTTTTAGCAAAAGCTTTATAGCATGAAAATTACAGAGCTTTTTTCGTCTGTCCCTACACTGTGACCAAACACAGTTGAGTTTGTGCACGCACAACAATACTCAAAATACGTAAACTATGATTAAATAAATATATCATGTCAGCTCTCGTAATCCATAGTTTTTATTTTATTTATTTTAAATAAGTTGGTTGTCTTTCCATCACTCGTTATTTTTATGAGACAGTTATGTCAAGACCGCCTTTCATAATGCAATTACGATCAAGAAGAGAAACGAATTTACTAACCAGGTTCTTGGTCCAGATACAGTTTCCATAGACCGATTCATGCAATAGTGTCATTAAAAAAAATAGTAAAAAAAGCGATAGTATCCTGTGTATCCGCCGTGGCGGTGGAGCTTTATTTACTCCACGTTTAACCTAAAGTGAAATCAAGAATATCCCGTTCCCCATATGATTGTTTACCGAATATCTCAAAGTTGGCCATAAGTGAGATTGGGTCAGCGTGACCCATTGAGCTTGTATGAGAACGGACCACGGTAAACAGCTCTGCTCGTTCGGCATTCATCCCACGGTACATGATCAGTGTACATTATTAGTACTACTCGGTCAGCCCAAATAGATTACCGTTGGACAAACCTAGTACCCAGGTGCAATATTCTTCACCTTGGGCCTCCTCTAGGCCACGTCCGGGAAAAAAGATTTTTATTTAATGAACTGTTGCAAAAATTTACAATTCGAACGAAATATTATTAAAATACAAACCTTATAACGATTTTAAAAATCGGCATTGTAGCTTTTGTGCTTTACGCCACTTGGTTATGGTGTCAGGATTTCGAATTACTAAAAATATGAATATAATAGTGACTAGCTAACTTAAAGTTTTTTCGAAACTATATCCGTATGCCTCAAATCGGGAACGGACGTGGAAGAATAAATTCTTCATTTTTGTTTTTCTATTCACCATTCCGAGAAATTACTGCTATTATAATGTTGTCTATTTGGTAAATTCAATTTATCATTGTGATAAAGTAATAGCCTTGTGTAATATGTATATTAATTATAATTTTGAATCAAAAATTCATTTACATAAAGTATTAACCGACTCCTTATAAAATACGATAAATCTTGCTTAACAAAAATATTACTTGCTTCGGTCGCTGACTATTCAATAATTAAGTGGGAATCGATTTTCTCGCTTGAAGTGTGGTGCGTTTTGAGATGTTCAACCTTGGTATTTATTAACAATAGCAATGTAATCAATCAGATATTTAGTATTCAGATATCCCTATAAAAGTTTTATTTGATATAATATGTTTGCCGTAGAGCAAACATCTAATAGCAATCGTAAATATTCAATAAAATATCATTCTTTCTAATCCTTGTGTCATTTTTTGAGCAATATCTGCAATACATAAACCTATTTCTATTGTATTTAAAAAAAATAAGTTTTAAATTTTTAATGAAAAAAAACTGTTTTCGGACCAATATA
Source organism: Himalopsyche tibetana (assembly GCA_030503985.1). Taxonomy (NCBI): domain Eukaryota; kingdom Metazoa; phylum Arthropoda; class Insecta; order Trichoptera; family Rhyacophilidae; genus Himalopsyche; species Himalopsyche tibetana. Next base: position 1,148,722 of record JAPJYX010000015.1, read on the forward strand.
GACGGGCATACCGAAATCTGTTCTCGTGGGCGCCATGGCGCCCCTGAGAGCAGATTTGGGTATCTCTGATCTAGTTGAAGATTAAAAAACTATTTAAAATGTAAAATAGAAACACAATCCCCTCGCATATTTTATAATATATCGCGATAATAGTTTTGAAAAAAAAAAATAATATATGAAGAACTACAGTTTTGAAATAAGTACTCATAAAAAAAAAATAAGATGTGAATCTCCTGAACTGACTTAAAGTTCATCCGTGAACTTGAACGCATTAAGATGCCGAAAGCCGAAAACCGGGTCATTGATAACAAAACTTGTATAAATGTACATAATTTGAACGATTTAATAGAAATTTAATAGATTCTACCTAAAAGTCGATTTTTTCCCCTTTTATTAAAATTACTGAATATGATTGTCATTGAGACTTAGTGTTTTTGTTTGAGCAGTAATCTATTTCGTTCATATATGATCATTAGTCGTTCAATCAAAAAAAATGAAAATCATAATAATTAATGAAATATTTTAAAAGCATCTAACATATACGGTGGAATCGTCAATTAAACTACCCCGAATTACGCGCTGGCTTGAAATATTCGCCGCAAATCCCCTAATTGCACTGTCGCATTCCATTGTCGTTGCTACGAGACGGTCATCTGAGGGGCGCATACAGTCAAATGATCGCTAGCGTCTGTGTATTCAACTCGTGCCAAGCTATACACGCATAGCCGGGGGACTATCTATGTGTTGGATTTTGGCGCGCTTTGCATTTTATCACTTTTTTTGCAATACTAAGGGAAATCTTAGTTTTGCATTTTTTGCGGAAAAACCCAAATCTCTAATTTTGTATGACATTCACTCCCCCAATAGCACTACCCCGAATTACACTGTCCCGGCTTTTGTGTAAATGGGGGTTTTACTGTATGTGCCAAAACAATGTCTAGCGTTTATATATTTTACCATTCTATGTCACTTGGCACTAAAAGGGTTAAGAAATGATACTAAAATAAAATATTTCCCTTTATTGACACGTCACCATGGCACGAAAGTTCATAAATAAATTTCCATGAAAATAGCTCAGGTAGATATTTCATCTCAGTTATGGTAACAAAGATAGCGTATAAGTACACGTTGTATACCATTGTGCTATGCCGATCGTGAATTAGCTATATCAGGAATTTATTAACATACTCAGCATACAGCTGCAGCTCAATGAATTTATCTCTACGTAACGTTTTATGGTGACTATATTAAATTTCGTAAAAATAGATTAAGCCGGTACAGAATACCTAAATATAAATTTAAATAATCGTGTTTTTATTTTAAGATTCGTTTGATGTTACATGCAAAATACGTATCTACGTTTGAAATTTGTTGATGAGGGAAATGAAATTCGTTGAAACTCTCCTTTAACCATTTCATTTTTCAGAATTTAGCCGTCAATTTGAAAACAAAGTCTTTGCACAGAGGTTTTCGACATTATTTGCTGCATTTCGCCTTTACACCATTTTTAAAAATATAATTCCTCCTACCGAAAATTGTCTAACTGAAATGAAATATAAGAAATACTTTAAAATTCTTTTATTTTTGTATTATGTTAAACCTACATTTATAAAAGTAAAAGAGGATGTACATAATTTTTAAAACTCATTATGATGATTTTTAACTAATTACTAACATGCTAGTTAACTAAATTTTCTGTTGAATTTTTTCAGTAATAATTTAATGGCGAAAAAATCACGATGTTACAACCCACCCTTACACCGAAAATTTCGTACACGTGAATGTAATATGTCGGGAACTATAGCGCAGCGGTTAGCGCGTTTGGCTTCCGTGCCGGATCTCAAGGTTTCGAGTCCCAGTACGAACAGCATTTTTTCGATCGATATATCGATTTCTGTTCGAAGATTTGGGTGTTAGTGATGTCTAAAAATCCTTCCCACCTTTTCGATCCTTCTAAAACTGGGCGTAGCGAGAGCGATTGGTTAACTACTAGTCCTATCCTAGCCGTATCCTTCCATACCTACTACTCTCTTTAGGAAAGAGAGGTTGAGGAACTGAATAACAAACAATTCTCGTAGAAAAAAATTGTTGAGATGCCTCTATACTACTTTTAAAGATAAAAAAAAAGCAAGAATCTGGCATTTCAACGGCTGAATCTATAGTTTTGCCATTTTTAGTCAATCCAGTGCAAGGGTGAACTGAAACAATTAAACTTGTATTTACAAAGTTTATAAAATCAATATATTTATAATAAAAATAATAAAACATTTTTAGTACTTTTTCCACATAAAATTTATTAGATCAGGACCGGTTTCGCTCATGATAAGCAATGTCAACTGATAAGAAAAACAATAAAACAGTGATATTTATACAAAAGTTAAGTGATAAAAACAAGGTATGACAAACAATTGGTATTACAACCTAGCAAAAGAATTGAAGTAAGTTACAAGGAAAAATTTTACTTCAATTCTTTTGCTAGGTTGTAATACCAATTGTTTGTCATAACTTGTTTTTATCACTTAACTTTTGTATAAATATCACTGTTTTATTGTTTTTCTTATCAGTTGACAATGCTCATCATGAGCGAAACCGGTCCTGATCTAATAAATTTTATGTGGAAAAAGTACTAAAAATGTTTTATTATTTTTATTATAATGCCATTCCACCAAGTATTGACAGTGAACACCTTAAAAGTGATCAATATATTTATATTTTAAATTGATTAAATTCACATTCTTTTATCTCGTCAACATTCCATGCTTCCTTTGTCATTTGCAGAATATCGTCATTTTGTCTATCTTATCAGCTATATTTGTTTTCGCGAATCTCTACCACAAAATATTCATCCATTAAATTCAGAGTAATTTACATTGTATAAGCTGAAGAGCTTTTTATTATTATATTACATTGAAAGTTTAACCCAAACAAACTTCTGACATCAACGTTTCGCGCAATTTGTCTTTATTGAATAGTAAATAATCCAATCTAGTTAGTGTATCCATTCATTAAAAAAAACAATGCACTGTGCAAGAGTGGCTGCCAACTTCGAGTGGTGTATGGCAGGGTAGTACTGAGGGGGAGGGCCTCGAGCGATATTAGCAAAAGTTTCACGGATTGGGCTTCTGGTCACTGCATTCGGCGGTCGCTCGGGGACATTTAATTTATCTATACAAAAACAGCACTGGTTGTGTAGTTTTTTGAAACCTTTTCTTTGTCCAGCTTCGTATACAACTGGTGAAAAAATCAAACCAACTGTACTATACCAGTTAGAAAGTACAAAAGTATATAGACCGTGGAAAGGAAAAAGGACGTCACCCACAGTTTTTTCAAAATAGCTTTTTTCGATAATCACAATGTATCAAACTTGATGCACGTTTTATCAAAAGAATGTAAGCTGCAAATGCCGAATAAGTATCTAAATTTAGCTTTTAATTTTGAAAAAAGATGAGCCTGTAAAAATTGAAACCGAGAAAAAAGACTGAAAAAATGTTTTTCCTAGACCATTTCTTTAATTAATATTAGACTATGTCAATTAAACATTAGCTTAAAAGTCTCCGTGAACTTCAAGGTTGTGTATATTTCCAAATTTTGACCCAAAATCATCAAAAAACGTTTTTTGTGCCTCTTGTAAAATTTTCCAAGTGTGGTCTACGTCTTTTTTCCTTTTCACAGTCGAATTATAATTTTATATCATCGTAACGAGGTATCTTTATTTTGCGCCTTGTTACGTTTTCATTTTGTACAACAGGAACAAAATATCTCTTTGAAACTGAATTATATCACTATCGGTGTTCAAAGCTGTCCCAAAGAGGACTAACTTATTATTGTGGTTGATCGTATGTTTGCGTCTAATCCAACTGTGTTATTACCGAATCTTAATAAATTTGACGACGGTCCAGTGCACCATTTTGAATTCGGAGTTACCAATACGTTGTATCTACGGCTTGTCACAGAACAAAATATAGATATATTCAATGGATTCGGCGGTAACTTTGTGAAAATTTATTTTTAACATAAAATTAAATTTGATAATTTTCTTGTGTTCACAATGTAACACGTGTTTCGTCACTTTGATAAGCATCATCAGACTTAAAATCGCAAGGTTTACGAATAAGCTAAAAATCGATTTTATTTTTTACATTAAAATATAAAAGTCGGGATTTGTCCTTTTCTACTGAACGCAGGGAGGAGGTGAGATACAAACTTTGATGCCGAAAGGCGAAACCCGGGTCGTTAGTGACAAAGTCTGTGTGTATGTACATAATTTGAACGATTCAAATTTAATATTGAAATTCTACCAAGCACCTTCAGTCGAAATCTTAAATTAAAATTGTGATCGTTTTCTATAAAATATTTTTTATATAATATAAGTCATAAATAGAATGGAAACATTTTAAATACAATAGGCGGATCACCATTGTTGAATTTATGTTCACTATTTCCAAAGTGAATTTTAAACAGGGCTGTGGAGTCAAGTAAATTAAAACGGCTCTAGCTTTAATTTAATGACTGACTCTGAATTGCTTTTTCAATCATTTCCATTTTACTTACATATCTGTATACTATCAGATCATTCTACTTACTAGAATTGATTTGACCAAATAATTTTATGAATAGACGAATGATTTTTAATTTATTTTTCTCTGATTTTTCCGACTTCACGACTCCAATGTCATGATTTTAAACAAAGATGTTTCTATCGAATAAAAATGCATTTGCTACTGAACAATCAACTCACAGGTAGCACAATTTTTATTTCGATGATTCTGAATTATGAGATTAAATTTTTATTTTATTTCAAGAAAGCCACATTTGCTTTTTATCACCTCATACGGTACACGTACTGCCTACTTCAACCCTGCTGTGGTAAGCCACGTATCATTGTTTTTAACTTTTAACCGAGTTCATTACGGTCGCAACTTCGCGAGTGCTTACACCGTTCACTTTCGTAAATATATTTAGTTTCCCTACACGTGTTATGCACTTTTAAACCACCAAGCCAATCTGCATACTGATTTGCTTAAAAATCAGTGTTTACTATGATAGAAAAAAAACCCACCAAGAATAAAACATTTTAAACTAATTGAGTATTTCGGGAATGACAATTAGTTTATTTGAAGGATACGTTAGTAGGCGCTCGGTTGCGGGGTCAAATGTTAGAATACTGATCTATAAACTTTAATCTATTGATTTTGCAATAGTCGTTTGCAGCGGTGAGCTGTCATGGCTCGCTTAATCTCAAAGCAATTCTCGGTGTTCTGGGGAAGGAGTGAATGTTTCATCACTTCTGTGCAATTTTATGTAATATTTAAATAAGCAATCAATTGTTACACTTATAATATGTAACAATATGCAATTTACCGTAAACTAATTAATGTAAATTGCAGTTGTGTACTAATTTGATATGAGAATATTGTTTTCTCGTAAATTAACAAGGGGCTCGTCGATCATAGTAAAATTTAACAAGGGGCACCTTCCAGCTCACCCTTGGGCGTATGTTATATTTTTATAGCTTCCCGCATACCCACTTTCCAATGCTTTAAACGTAGATAGACTAAATTTTTAATTGCAATCGACCACCCCCCCTTAGAGCGTAGTCTCAATTACGTTATAGGAATTTTAGTCTTTGAACTCCTGATTCCTGTTAAATCTCATCATATGTACATATGCGTATGTATGTCTCTCGCTTTAATATAATAATCAGCTCGTTGCAATGTTCGATATCCTCCTAGCTTAAATGCTATTAAATTTCTCCATTATAGATTTTGTTTGATCTATTTTTAGGAATTGTTTATCGGGCTGATAAAAGTCGTAATTATATATCTTTATAGAACAGAGACTTCTCTAGTTTGCCGTATTATAATTCTGTTCCTTTGGTTCCTTTGGAGTGAATAATTTATTAGCTTGGACTGACAACAGCGCCACACGTGGTCCAATTGCGGACTTCCAATCCACCTGGAGTTTTCCACGGCTAACAGCCAATAATAACAGGTATTCATCTCTCGTTAAATTTTATTTTCTATAATATCTTCAATTTGAAACTCGATTTACAAAAATGCGCAGTTTTTACTACAATAGTGATAGTTAAATGTGTTATTACTCGCGTTTAACTGAAAATCAGATACCATCTTTATATTTTTCTAAAAATTAATAATACAAAATAACACATTTATGTATTATACACCATTATATATGTACAGCTTAATTAAATTGTGTTCTAATAGTTCTAGCGATAGTATGAAGCCGAAATAGGTATTAGCTTTGTTATTTTGATATTATCATAATGAAGTTCTTTGGATGCTGGCATGTCATGGGAGGAAGCAAAGCAATTGGCGGAAGACAGAAAAACACGGAGGTGCCGCGTGGCGGCCATATGCTCCACTCAGTACCAGGCCTGTCGGGAATCAGTTAAAATTGCTTACGATCAATAGAAAATTTAAATTAACTTTGATTATTCCACGTATTGTGTAACTAACTGTGACACGTGTTTCGCCTCTTTCAGAGGCATCTTCAGACTTACTATCGCAAAGTTTGCTTAAGTAATGAAGCAAGATTGATTCTAACATTTTAAAATTATAAAATTACAAAATGGATTGGGTTTTTTTTTTCCTTTTAAAAGGAGCAAGGAGGGGGGTGTAGAATCGAAATAAAGCAAACAGATAATGATACTAATTTTACTAATGAGTTGTAAACAATCAGAATGGGATTTTTCCTTTTTAATGGAAGCAAAGAGGGGATTATAAAATGCAAACAAATTTAATCATACTACTAATGACGTTAAACATTACAAACTATTAAAACTAATGAGCTACAATCAATCATCTAGGTTTGTGATTACTAAAATTGTTTCCAATTAATAGAGTAATCACAAACCTAGATGATTGATTGTAGCTCATTAGTTTTAATAGTTTGTAATGTTTAACGTCATTAGTAGTATGATTAAATTTGTTTGCATTTTATAATCCCCTCTTTGCTTCCATTAAAAAGGAAAAATCCCATTCTGATTGTTTACAACTCATTAGTAAAATTAGTATCATTATCTGTTTGCTTTATTTCGATTCTACACCCCCCTCCTTGCTCCTTTTAAAAGGAAAAAAAAAACCCAATCCATTTTGTAATTTTATAATTTTAAAATGTTAGAATCAATCTTGCTTCATTACTTAAGCAAACTTTGCGATAGTAAGTCTGAAGATGCCTCTGAAAGAGGCGAAACACGTGTCACAGTTAGTTACACAATACGTGGAATAATCAAAGTTAATTTAAATTTTCTATTAAAATGAACTTCCACAAAGTTACCGCCGAAACCATCGAAAGTATTGCTTACGATCGCTAAAATCGATCTTGATATATGACTTAATTTTAAAAATAATCTCTCTATTCTAATCGCTTTTTTATCAATAATTTTCAGTAATCACTTCAAAGTAAATGAATCGTATTCCTTGAAAAAAATACTCCTATTATTTGTTGCAAATGGCCGGTCATTATGTATCTCTTCATAAAATAAGAAACAGCATATTTTAGACACATTATCCATCATCGGCAAAATAACTTAAGCGACAAAATTTGGTAAATTGCGTTTTAAGCCAACAAGTGTTCAATATCGCCTAAGGCAGCGATTTCCAACCTGGGAGGCGGGCCTCCTGGGGAGGCGTGGACTATTGCAAAGGAAGGCGCGAACAGTCCAAAATATTTATTTACCCTTTTGGGAATGTCCAGACTTAAATAACGAACGGGAAAAATTGCTCAAGACGATACGACTATCTGTCGGATCTGTCGGCCCCGTCGTCATGCCGACTTGGTTGCATCTAAGGTAAATTATAGGGCATTTAAAGAATTCTCCGCGTCTTTTGGGAAAAGAGTTGAGTTAAATAGATAAAATCTAATATTTTCAACTGCACTTAATTATTTATTAACTTTTAATTTCTGCACACTGTAGTGCATGCAACCAAGTCTTGAAGAATTTCTTCTCGGGATATTTCTGGCAAAATTTTGAACACGACTAACGTTGTTACGCTACGGAATACACCCTATAAGAAGATTGTGAAGCCGTAGCGGGTGGTGGTAGGTACAACGTTGAGTACCCTAGGGAATTTACCCTTTAAATTGTATCTTTATTACTATATTAAATAAAGGATATGAAGGCGACATTTTTTCTTCAAAGGGAGGCGCAGTGATATAAAGATTGGAAGCCACTGACCTAAGGCATCGGTGACAAAATTTTTAGAGCGTTATATTATTCGCATGATAATATAAAATAAAATAACTTAGATCATTCCACGTATTGTAGTACTACTTTAGTAGTTGTCTGAGGATGCGTCTAAAAGAAGCGAAACACGTGTCACAGTTTGTAGCACAATACGTGGAATAATCTAAGTTATTTTATTTTATATTAAAATTAACTTCCACAAAGTTACCGCCGAATCCATCGAAAGTATATTCGCATGATCTTTTTTTAAGTCTTGTGTATTTATTGATTTAATCGTTTGTTCTACGTGCACTCCGGTTGAGAAACGCTGATCTAGATAACTGAAAGTAGTCAGACAATTATAATTAAACTATCAGAATAGGTATTGGCCATATTTTATTATTTACTAACCTTACTTCTTTTATCTCCTGTAAAATTTATAAATTCTCGGATACGATTTTTTGTCTATTACGGGTCGACTTGACGTAAGAGGTGCCTGGCTAGACAACATGCGGGAAAACGTTATAACGAAATGTATACAGTGCACCCACAGGGAACTGTTTCGCGTAGTTTCAAGAGAAAAATAAAAAATCGATAACTTATATATTAAACATTTAAATGTTACGTTTTTTTAGCAGTAAAATATTCAATTTTAGCATATTTTTTAGTGACAGGGGTAAAATGTGGTATATTTAATTTTCGGAAGCATAATGTGACATACGACACGAGAAACGTGGACAAACGTACCAATAAAATTCGGCTATAAAACGTAAACGTGTCTGAATATTTGAGTATGTATTTCTATTTTTATTATGTCTTGCCGTGTTCCAGTGTTTCATAAAAAGTCACCTTCAAAAAGGCAATTTCGCAAAAATATTCTACATGCCTTTTATAACTGCCGTTAAATTCCCTTGGCATTTACTCTATTCAATTATTTCTGAATGTATCTAGTATAGTATTGACAAACTTAGTATAATATATCGCCATCTAATATATAAAAATGAATGTTTGTTTGTTTGTACTTCATGCGTTGCCACACCGCTCATCCGATTGCAATAAAACTTTGACAAACTTTTTGCTTGCATTTCCGGGAAGGTTATCTGCATATTAAAACTAAATTACAGTAGGTCTTATATATAAAAATCAATGTTCGTATGTCTACCGTTCATGCAATTCAATTGTCAACCGTCGACTGGCGATCAAACAGCATTCAGACAATCCAAATTTGACGTTAGATTGTTTGTATTCAAAATTTAAAAACAGAATATTTCAAATCTGTCAAATCGTGTGGTATACATTTTGACATTGCGTTCAAATGTGTTCCGTGCATTGGGTGTAATTGATTTTTATGTATTTTATGCATTGCCACACCGCTCATTCGATTGTAATTAAACTTTTACATTTTTTTGCTTGCACTTGCGCGAAGTTTATAGGCATATTAAAATTAACCTGCAGTAGGTCTTATATATAAAAAAAACAATGTTTGTATGTCTGCTATACCGTTCATGCAACTTGCGTGAAGGTTATAGGCGTAGTACAATTCAATAACAGTAGGTGGCGCGTGTGGCTTACCATAGACAATCGGCAGCAAACGTCAAACGTAACACAGACGGAAAAAGAAAACATGCACTTCAATAAACACAATAAGAACACAAACACTTTCTTTCTTTGAATGGCATTGCAACGCTTGCCGGGAACCGGCTAGTATAAGTATAAATAATAATTTATTCCATATTAAAATAATTTATTTCAGTCGATTAATAAAATTCATCGATAGATACCGCTAGTATATTGTGTAATCTTAACATTTAAAATGTATTTTATGGTTTCCATTAATTTTTTAATAGATATCTTGACATTTATACCACGTATTCTCATTCTTTGGTCGTTTCTATTTAATCAGTCAGTATTTTCTGAGGAAAAATGGCAAGTATTCTCACAAAAGTTGTCATAACTCGGCCGTTTGTTAATTACTATAAAAAATTAAGTATCTCAACATTATTTTTTTCATTAATAAAATTAATTTAATTATAGATGTATTTGATTTTGCTAGCGTTTAATATTGTTTGCAAAAATAATGAATGCGTTTTGGTTGATATGCGATTTTTTATTGAAGAAAAACATGAGGTTCCTGCTTAAGCACGCCACTTTCTCTCTATTGATTTTTTACAAATAAATTTTATTTTAATATGATAATAAAGAATGCTTAACTCAACTGGGATGATTCAAAAATTCTATTAGGCTAAATTCTTTAAATTAAGTGATTTTTTGTATATAAGTAATTCAATAATTTGTCTTAATTATAGGTGTCTCTGTAGACCGTGACTCTTACCCTTAAATATCAGCGAAAAGCTTCAGATTTGTTGACAGTGACATAGTTGAATAAGAAAGATTGTTAAATGATTTTTACAAACATTCTCGTAATGATCCAGTTTTTTTTAATGCAAGTAAAATTCGTCTCAAACAACAACACAAAATGATTTTTTGAAAAATTATAACAAAATAACGCGAGATGAACCTAAATTAGCTGTTACTAAAATGTACATTTTTTCACCACAATTTTTTTGTTTAAACAAACAAAAAGATTGAGGATCTCTTGCTTAATATTTATCTTATTCTTTTTTTAACCTTATCGGTAATGAATTCCATGCACAAGCGTGCTGTTTGCAAGAACCGCTCAGTGGTGTAACTATAAATCGTGCTAACGTTTCATGCATCATACTCTCGGACATGCTGTTACTAACGCCACCGTATCTTTTTTCGCTGAATAATGTTATGTGAGGGTCTATTCTGTCTACCCTGTAGCCATAAATCGTCGTGGAAAGGAAGAAAATCTGGAAAACGGATATAATTATTATGTGTCACAGTAACGGTGTAAAATTTCGAAAATGTATTCATTAACTAACTGTTTAAATTAAAACTCACATCATAAAAAAAACATTCAGCACTATATTTTTATTTTTTTTAGTAAAATATGTTTACAAAGATTTTTTTTCATTTATATTTTGCGTATGAAAGTGTATAAATAAATTAACAATTTTGGTTGAGTATGGCAACATTACTGAATGGCGACGGTAGCGCCGTCACGGGCAGTCAAGTTACGTTGGTTCATCTATAGAAAGAGTAGAAATGATATTACGGCTTAAGTTAGTATACTGATAAGCACCAGTCAAAGTAAAAATGTAATTGGAGGTTAGGTAAGATATTTTAAATATAAATAAGCGGAGAACGGCAACACGACGTCTAAAATTTTGAGGTTATGTGAAATGCCAGATGACAGTTAAAACACAGCAACTGCGTGATTGCGCGCGCACAGCGGAGGAACGCATGCAATTTCGTAGTCTTAATTCTACGAAATTACGTAAGAAAAATAGAATTTTGTTTCATTATTTAATTGTTTATACCTAAACAGTGAGTAATTGTATATTATGGTTAACGTGTGGACTATAAGAACCAAAGGTAGGTATTGCGTATTTCAAACTTTTCAAAATAATTGGTTCAATACGCGCATACGAATAATCCCGTAAGACTGTTTCATTGGAAGAATTATTTCTGTTCTAGGATTCAAACTTGCATTAATGCATGTTAGACGGTTCCAAAACTTACACAATTGAACATAAAAATTCGGATTAAGTAAGGTTAGGTTATGTTTTGATTATGCACATAACGTCTCCAAATTGAACCATATCAACAACCATACAAATTGTACTGTTGAAAGTACACTATCATATTCCCCACGGTAGTGGATATGTAAAAATGGTTCATTTTTATTTCTAGCGTTTCTTTATTTTACTTTCCGTGATCAAAAAAAAAAATTGTTGTTAATTTACCTACATCAAAACCTTAACCCTTCTAGGTCGTCGAATACTTTTCCAATACTCCCCGATGGCTAAATCACGAAGTAAATGCAGCATGAAAAACACCCAACCATAAAGTACCGATGAAAAAAATTGAATTATATTTGCTCAATTAAACACCGTTCTCGGGCATTTATTATATAGGATTTTTATTTTTTACAAAAATCACGCCTCGCTGATTTTTTATTTTGTTTTATCGCCAATTGAAGCGCATAAAATTCTAAGAATATTCGTAGTGCCCATTTTAATAATCATATTTCTTAACGGTGTACGTGAATGAATTAGAATAATTTTTCTAAATATAAATTTATTTTTTCTTGCAGTATTTTTTTAAAAAAAATTATGTATAATATTTTTCAGAAGTGATTATTTCTTCACTACTTACAAATTTACCTACCCAACTCCCTCAATAGTTAGTTATGTTCCGAAGTCATCTTCCACTTACTTATAAATCGGGAACGGAGCTCGTAGCAGTCTGAAAATAGTCACATTCAGCCAGATTTTTCAAGCACTGTATTGCCGTTTTCTCGTTTTTGTACTACCGATGGATGAGGGGACATTGTAGTAAATATTGTTAAAAATAATTTTATATATTACTAGCCGGTTCCCGAAAAGCGTTGCAATGCCACTCAAAGAAAGAAAGTGTTTGTTTTCTTTTTCTGTCTGTTTGACGTTTGCTGTAAGTTAATTGTACAATAACCTCCGCGCAAGTGCAAGCATACGTTGTCAAAATGAACTGTATGGCAGACATACAAACATTGATTTGTATATATAAGACATACTGTAAGTTAATTTTACTGTGCCTATAACCTTCCCGGAAGTGCAAGCAAAACGTTTGTCAAAGTTTTATTGCTATCGGATGAGTGGTGTGGCAACGTATAAGTATAGTATGAACAAACAAACAATCATATTCCGGAAATTCGAAAGGCTTATTTACATATTAAATTATTACTTTTTATATACAAATACGTTACCTTGATTTGAAAGTGAAGTGTACCGTATTATTGAAAAATAAATTATTCAGTTTTTCATCAGTTCTTATTTTCGGTATATCAACAATCAATTCGTTTTCGAATTATTATAAATTTGGAATCGTAGTTAACGTCTCGTATTTTTTTGACTTTCAATGATGTTATAGTAATAATCTATGGATTATAATTTTTTGAAAATTGAAAATATACCTAAAACACGTTATTGCATATTAATATATCTTAGTGTAGAAGGAGGAGTGTACAAAACAGCAGAGGCAAGTTGTTGCATCGTAGTTGATAATATCACAAGTTCCAGCTTGTTGCCGCGTACAAGTTGCTTGTCAGTGGCGTCCATAATGTGGAAAAATAGTTTATTGTATTCGTTTTCTTTTCATCCATTTCAAGCTTCGTTGTCAAAGCTGATAATTTTTTTATGAATTTGATTAAACGATAGTAATTTATTAGTCGCACTAGTTGTGTCAAATCTAGTTACCTAACAAGTAAAATATATTTTTATAGCCCTACTAATAATGGTATCAAAGCAGATTTTTTTTACGAGAAATACTTGTTACTCATTAATAAAAACACAATATTCCTATGTACTTTATTCCACTTCTTTTAAAAGGTCAGGACCGGTTTCGCTCATTGCGAGCATTTTCAACAGATAAGAAATATAATTTAAAAGTGCTATTTATACAAAAATAAATTGAAATGAAAAGGTGTAAACAACAACTGACACTGAAAAGAATTTACAAATTACAAGTATGTAAAAGTGATTCCATAATTGCACAAAATTAAAATGTTCAACGCCTCTAACATATAATCAAAGATTAACAAATTTTAAGTGGTGACTGATGGTAATTACAAACATAATTCAAATTTGGGAAATTTTTGAGAAAGTGATATAAAATGCTAAATTAATGAAAACACAATAATCCTTTGTACTTCATTCCACTTTATTTTATATTTTTGACAAAGTGATAAATTTCCCAAATTTTAATTATGTTTGTAATTACTTTCAATCGCATTCTGAATTTATTAATCTGGGATGACTTTTTAATTATATGTTAGTTGTGTTGAACATTTTAATTTTGTGTTATTTTAGAATCACTTTAATGTAATTGGCAATTTCTTTTCAATGCCAATTGTTGTGTATAACTTTTCAATTTTGTATAAATAGCATTGTTAAATTATATTTCTTATCAGTTGACAATGCTCGCAATGAGCGAAACCGGTCCTGACATATTAAATAAAGTGGAATGAAGTACAAAGGATTATTGTTTTTATTAATATAATGCCTTTCCACCAAGTATTGACAGTGAACACCCTAAAAGTGATAAAATGCTAAAGTTATTAACATAATAGTCATTTTCTGTTTTCTCCGCTTCCAAGTAGTTAGTATGTATACTTAAACAAAATCGACAGTCATGAAGATTCTAAAACTAAAAATCGATTTAAAATATATATACTATAAAAGAATAGTTAACATAGGTTAATGCAATGGATAAAGTATAGGGGAACTTACAAAAATAAAGATTTCAACATCATCAAGAATCTTACTCTAAAAACAGCCCCTTCTATAGACCACCCCACTGCCGGGAAGTCACTTCATAATGCAGTGTTTAATTAGCACCAGCATAATAATTGTAATCCAGTTATATTAGCTATTCGGAATTTCACCGTAAACTTGGTTATGTATATTACGTACCATAGTGTAGACATCTAATGAACTAAGATGAACTAATATTTTATTCCGGCAGCGAATGGATAATTTATATATTTAAAAAAATGGGAAAAGGGAGCCATACGCTCCACATTGAGAGCGGACATGGATAAAAAAATACAAATAAATCAATATTGATTGATCTTAATCCTTACCTTCGCAATCCTTAGCTCTCTTATAATTAGAAAATATTCACTAAGTATCGTATCGAAACAAACGCTAATGTAGCAACAGGATGTGAAATATTACCTCTTTTAGTTTTTTTATTCAAACCATGTCCACTTCCAGTGTGGAGCATATAGACTCTCTTGAAGTTTATCTTGACGGTAGTTTTTCTACGACAACTGTTTGTTACTCAGTTGCTATAGAATAGATATAGATAGTAAGATAGGGCTAGATTAGTGATTAACTTATCACTCTCTCTACGCCTCGTGCTCAGGAATCGAATGGGTAGGAAAGAATTGTAGGGTCCGTGGTCCAGTGGTCAACGTCTTTGGCTTTTTCCAAGGTGTTGCCAGGCTTGAATTCCAGTTGGGGAAGTTTCATTTTTCAATCAAAAAATAGATTTCTGTTCCATGGTATGGTTGTTTGTGATGTCTGGAATTCCATTATATCCTTCCGTTTTTATTTTTAAACAAAATTGTATCGAATTCATCAATTAAAACGTGTTTCGACCATATTTCAAAACATAATAGTTTCGAATTTTTCATTAACGACCTTAAAAAAGTTTTGTACATATAATAATAAAAATATGATTCAAATGGCGTGTTACAGCAAAGTTCATTACCTTTTTTATCGTAGAATCTCACCAGCACGATATTTCACGGAGGCAAACAAAACGACTCTTTGTGGCGCAGTAGAAGCTGTCTTATAAAAGATAAATTACAAGCAAACAGAGTGACACCCTCTTCTACGTGATACATGGCGCCATCTCTGGGCAGGTGCAGGGGTTTTAATTAAGCTCCTCCAATCGAAAATGCATCTTCTATCAATATTAGCGCGTCTGGCGACAGCTTTTGCGACGCCAGTTCACTCCCGAGTTGCGTCCACGTACCAAACTACCAACCGGTAACACTATTATGTAGTAACATGCAACTATAACACAATCGCTTTCAAATAACTTATTTAAATTAATAATAGGAGATCTTTTATGTGACAAAGTGGGAAAGCTGATTTGAAACTTTCCACGAGAGTGGATTGAAAGAAATGATTTATATGAAAGCAATACTGTGTTCGATTTTATTCCTAAATATTTTTTTAAACTGTGATTGCAGTAATGTGATCCATTCAAAAGCACCCACGGCCTTTCGCCGTGTTTATCATTTATTTAAATATGTAGAGATTTCCTTATATATGCTTAATAATTGTTTAATGAATATCATATAATTTAATATCATATAATTTCGACTGAATGTTATATATATATTAAATACATTTACTAATCGTCATTTCAAGTTCATCCGTGCACTTGAACGCCCGAAGATGCCGAAAGGCGAAACCCGGGTCGTTAGTGACAAAACTTGTGTGAATGTAAATACTTTGAACGATTTTAATTGAATATCATATAGTTTACTTCACGTTTGCATGAAATACATTTACATGGATTTTTTTATTGTTAAAAAAAAGGGTTCTAAATGTCAAACTAAAACCACTCTTACACACTGAACCACCATATGACATTTGATTAAAGACTAACAATTATAAAACACTCGAATTAATTTTGTTTTTCCATAAAATTTTCAGGAAAATGCATATTTATATTCCCAGAACCGTTTTTCTTTACACTATTTCATTTTTAAAAATATGCATCACACTTTTGTGAAGTAATTTTTCTTCTAGCTATTTTTCAAATATATCAAATTCCCCTTATGTCAGGGATGGTGAACCTACGGCACGCTTGCCCGATGTGGCACGTTTGAGAATTTGGATGGCACGCGAACGATTTCCAAGTAAAAAATTAAAAGTTTGGTTGAATAATCCGTGAATTATTAATTTATTCCGTTTTATTAATTTTCAAGATAAACGACAATCGTTTAAAAAATCATTTTTTATTTTTTCTATTTTGTTTTTAAAAAATACTGCTTGGGGACGCCACACAATCGAGAAATAATATTTGAGGACTTTTGGCACGCGGACCCAAAAAGATTTGCCATCCCTGGCCTATGTGATTAAGCTCTTGCAATTGCTCGTTTATCTTTACTTGCATTTGAATACGTTTGATATTCTTTATCAATAATAGTTAAATATGTTCTTTTGTTACAGTGCATGCGATGATAGGGGAGTCGCTGGCGCAGCGGTGATGGGCATAGGCGTGGGCGTGGTGCACCTTCGCCGCCTGTTGCTGGCCCTGCTGGCTTCTGCGGCCGTACTCTTCGTTCTTCTTCTCTACTGGCAGAGGAAGTCTACTCCACTCGACTACTTGCCGGCGGTCCACGCTCAGAAGGTTCTGCACATCGCTAAAGGGTAAAATTTCTTAGTCTCAATGTAAATGTTCTTATACAAACTAATATAATTTTATTTTATAAGGATGCATATTACATTCAATAATAATTATCTAGCAAATCGGTTATCCATCAGAGGAATTGGGGGAAATAGAGTTCAACTTTGCTTGTCTCACTCGATTTCCTAATTTTTGGTCCTGTAAATTGTTTGACAACTTGTAAGAAAACAGATAAAGATGAACTCAAGGTAATGTTAAAGGTGGCCATACATCAAGGAACAAATGGTTCCAGATCATGTCCAGGAACACAAAATTCACGTGACCCGGGATAGGTTCCCATGTTCACGGTCTGGAGGTGAGCGCAAGCCCGGAACACGGGGAACATGCATGCGCGTCCAGCTGTAGACAAACTTTAAAAGTATATTTCGTCATGTATTCATTGCTATAACGTATTGTGGGATACATCTAATTATAATTATAAAAACCGAATGCTACTTGCGAGAATATAAACGTAGGCAGCACTCGTCGACATCAACTCGTCGGGCGTCATTTTAGAGATCTATTTTCGACTTTGAAATGTCTTCCTATGGTGACAGCTGTCAAAATAAACCATTGACAATAATAAATTATATTGGATATATCTGTGGTATAAGCTGTCATTGAATAATAAAATAATTGTATTTTCATTGTAGAAAGCTTATAAACATTTTTTATTTAACTCGCATTGTTTGCATCCAATAAAATCAAATAACGTTCGTTCGGACGCAACACTGACCAACATAACCTCAACGGGTGACGTTTCTGTGACCCCTCGTGTGTTCAAGAAAATGTTCTGGAACATAGTTCCTGAGACATTACGTAGATTTCAGGATCATCTCCCAGGACATTTGGGCCGTATAAATCATCAAATTTATACCACTGCCATATAATCTAACCTTTTACCCACCCAGTTCTCAAAGTCACATTGTAATAAAATCACTTAATTTCACCTTATTTTAGATTAAATATATGACTATTCAAAAACTGGTGTAATAAATTATCAATATTTATTTTCAGGCCATCAGAACCAAGATGGACATGGCAGTGCCGCGACGGTCGATGCGAGCGTCTCTCCGCCGAGACCTCCTTTCCGCTGTCTCGCATGCAGTCCCTGGACACGTGCAACATGCTGTGTCACTCGACACAACTGTGGCCCCAGCCCACTGGCTCCGTCGGTCTGGGCACGACCACCGCGGTCATCCACACTTCGATTCTTCGCTTCGAAACAGTCGCCGTGCCCAATCGCAAAATCTTCAATCTTCTCGCAGAAGCGTATCGCGTCTTCGAGAGGAATCTGAAACTCATCCAAGGGGATTACCCTACTCTAACACCAACAATTCAAACCTTTTTTGTGAAAGTTAGCGTCAATGAATCTTCTGATACGTATTTGACACTGGATACCGATGAAAGTTACGAACTTGTGGTCAGACCAGAAGCCGAATCTGTTATCGCAACTGTCTTTGCCAAATCTTATTTCGGAGCTCGGCACGGATTAGAGACCCTCTCTCAGATAATTTGGTCAGATGATTTAGCCGGTGGCGCTCTTAGAGTCTTAAGAGCGGCTTCTGTTAAAGACGCACCAGTATTTAAATACCGCGGTATCATGCTTGATACGGCTAGAAACTTTTTTCCTCTGATCACTATCAAGAGAACGTTGGACGGAATGGCAGCGTCTAAATTAAACACTTTCCATTGGCATATGACTGACTCCCAAAGTTTCCCGTTTCTATCCGATAGAGTCCCACAACTGGCAAAACACGGAGCCTATTCCCCTGATCTTGTATACACGGTGACTGACGTTGAAGAAATTGTGCAGTATGCGCGAATAAGAGGAATTAGAGTCCTCATTGAGATTGATACGCCGGGGCATGCCGGAAGCGGATGGCAGTGGGGTCCTGCAAACGGCATGGGAGACTTAGCTCTCTGTATAGATCAACAGCCGTGGCAGAACTTCTGCGGGGAACCGCCGTGTGGCCAACTAAACCCAAGAAACGATCACACGTACGATGTGCTTGAAAAATTATATCGCGATATATTCCAATACACGCACACCACGGATATTTTCCACTTTGGAGGTGATGAAGTCAATCTTGATTGTTGGGGACAGTTTTTCAATGAAACCGACCTCCATAACTTGTGGGGCGAGTTTACTTTGCGAGCGTTAGAGAGATTGATCAAAGCAAACGGTGGACAAGTGCCGAAAGTCGTCGTCGTCTGGTCAAGTGACTTGTCAAAGAGGCCTTATCTAACACAATTCTTCGATCGTTCCATATTTGCGGTGCAAATGTGGGGCGGCTCCACGTGGCCGGAAAATCGAGAGTTACAAGAAAACGATTACCGAGTTATAGCGTCACACGTGGACGCGTGGTATTTCGATTGCGGTTTCGGATCCTGGAGAGATTCAGGACCCGGGGCGTGTGGACCGTATAAAAATTGGCAAGCTGTTTACGGTCACAGACCTTGGTCAAGAGAAAACGGAGGCTCCAGGAAGTTAACTCTCGGAGGTGAGGCTTGTCTGTGGACAGAGCAAGTAGACAAAGCTTCCATAGATGCGAGGATATGGCCGAGAGCCGCGGCTTTGGCCGAGCGTCTCTGGTCTGATCCTCCGCCTCTTGAAGCGGCGCCTTCGCCTCAAGACGTCTACACGCGGTTGCAGACCCACCGCGAGAGACTCGTGCATCGAGGTCTGAAAGCTGCCCCCCTGTGGCCGCAGTGGTGCCAACAAAACCCCGCATTGTGCCTGGTATAACTTAAGTTACTCAAAACGACTAACAAATTAATTTACAATATATATTTAATACTTTATAATTGAAATGAGAACTTTGTGTGGAACTTTAGTTATCGAAATAGATTTTCAAGAGACTGTTTTTAGCCTAGATTAAATGCACCCAAAAGAGTATGGTTTTAATGGTGTGAGATTCTAATTTGTAGGAATTTTTTATGTGCCATGAAATTCGTTTTCGGAGAAATTAATGTTGTTATTGTATTTAAAAAAAATATGTTTATTTGAATCTTGGGATACATTATATAAAGTAAAATCAATTTTCAATTGCTTTATAAATATTTTGCCCTAAATAAGCATTCAAATCTTGCTTTATGCGAATAATAAAAAATATATTGGATTTTACAGTCTTATCACAGAGACTTCTTTGGCAATATTTCATGAGATTTATTAGGTTATATGCTTTTAAAATAATATTTCAATACTCAACACTCAAATACAGTCAACAACTGTCAACAGCGTATTCAACTAAACAGGTTTATTACACAAAGTTGACAACTTATAAAAATATTAAATACATTTTATACTATTAATTGATTTGACATTTACTTGGTAGAACTCCATTTATAACAGATTAAAAATAACAAAGTATTTTAGTTCTACAGTTTTTAAAAATTTTATGCGTTGATAGCTATTTCGGCTTGCGCTATGTTTAAACTATGTTTATATTAGTTTAAACATAGTTCTGACGATGGCGCAAGTCGAAATAGCTATCAACGCATAAAATTATTAAAAACTGTAGAACTAAAATACTTTGTTATTTTTAATCTGTTACATTTTATACTAGAAAATGCATTCATTTATAAATGCCTACTGTAATATTCAACAAAAATTTGACAGGTTGGTTTCAGTCCTCATATTCAACTGTGACTGTCACAGTCGCGCCATAAATTATTAAGTAATTCTAGTAACAAAAAAAAACTAAGCAATCTTTCTCTGTGATTTTGACCTAATTTTCATGTCATGGAACAAATTCAAAATACCTGGATAAAAAATTATGTCTGAATTAGATGTTTTATTACGTAGTTAAGATAAACAATTATTTAATAATGAATATGAGCAACGATTAATAATGTAAATCACACTGTGCCGTGCTTCTATACTTAATTAATATTGCAGAAACACGTGAGCAATTTTTTGTATTTTAACGTTTGTCAAATTGTTAGATAGGCATTTTCATTTTGCTGAAAATCATGCTTTCTATATATCTAATCTGTTGCTTTGTGCTTAAGAACTGGATACCTATAAATAATAACTTCAAAGAAGTACCACACAGCAGTTACATCTGTCAGATATCGCTTAATACGTTTGGTGTAAACAATGCACAGAGAAAGAAAATGTGTTGTGGGCTAAAAAAACACTTACGCTCACAAACACCTTCTCTCTGTCACTATACACTTGTTTATGTGTGTCTTATAAAGTCACCACACGCCGCCTTCGTGATTCCTTGTCACCCACTAATTTCTCTCACAGTTCCGCCGCGAGCATCCTTTGGGTAGTATTCGACGGTCATATTCTGGTCATACGCTGAAATTCCATTGGTCAAAAGAAGAGGCAAGCTGGAGTGTATTTCTTGGAGGCATTCGCAGCACGTGACCCAGCCAGTTCCAAGCTGATATCTTCAATTTAGCTAACTTTTTATTACAGTCGTCGACAACTTATCTTACAGAATAGAAGTTAAAAAATTTACGAAATATGATTTAATCTCTCCCGAATACAGTCGTACATAGTATTATTTTTAAATTTAATAACATGCCAGTTACTTCAGCTCATATATAGCATTACGTGCTTATAAAATCTTAGCAAACAATTGCAATTGCTTCAAAGAAAGAATAAAAAATAGTACTCAAATTTTCACTAAGAAACCAATTACATAACTATAAATAGACACCTCCGTTGCAGACTGTCTGGTGCTTATTTATTGTTATTTGCAAACTGTAACTGAATGTGACATCAAAATAAATAATAATCAAATTATCACTAACCAATAATATTGAATATTAGTTTTTGATAACTTCAAGTAATCAGTATGTGGGCCACAAAAAACGTTACTTTGAGCAGGTTGTGCGTCAATTTACTTCATTTTGGCTAAAATAAAGTTACATGGCTTTTTTAACAGATGGTGTGTTACTAATAAAGACTGCAGCAATCATTTGGTTTTGATGTCACCCAAAATATTCATATGGAGTGTGGTTATGAAAAAGAATTACAATTAATTGCTCGCTTATTTCTCGCACGATTGTTTGTAGTCATAGATAGTCGATTCATAATAATTATTTATAATGTGTAACAATAACTATTGTGGATTTTGAATCATGTTTTGTACATAATTAGATAGTGGATTTTATGGTTATTATTTTTTTTAAGCATTTTTAATGAATAGCGTATATTTAATGTACATATGCATAATATATAATCATGAAATTTGAGTGAATCTTTTTTTTTTTCACTTTGAAAGTATTAATCATTTGTGCATTATTTTCAATTTATGTTCGTAAAGTAGTTGTTATTAAAGTTAAAATATTTTTAATTTTATTTCAAGTCGTTATTTGAACAAAATAATCTTTCGATTAAATATAGTAACAAGTCTGAATACATTGTCGGTCAGAGAAAAGATAAAACTTTGATTTAATAATTCTGTGTTTAGTTTGAAGTTCTCATTCCCTTATAAATGACTGGTTTTGTTTAGTCAGTAAGTATTATCAATTTATCATCATAGCCTTTTTATTATCATTATTTACATATCGTCGCCAATACTAAAACAACAGTCATCTTGAATTTGGGTAGATTTGACAGGAGAGACAAAAACGATATTACTTCAAAAATAGAAAACTTTTTACTAACTCTTGGTATTACAATATTTAATTCATGCGTTACTTGTTGAAAATAATATGTGTAAATACATGAATGAGACAATGCTATAAAAGAAAGAGTGAGAAAAAAGTACTTTTTGAGTTGTTGAAAATGTGTTTCGTACTCTTACAATATTGGCGACGATATGATAAGCTTTGCTCTCGATCAAGTCCAGATATCAAAACTGCTCCTAGCAAAAGTGATATTTAAAATATTTACGGTTTGTGTAGAGATCTGATCTGAGTGGTATTATTCTAATATGTCACAATTATATGCACATTTAATTTATTAACTGTTTTCTTGATTGTATATGCAGTTTGTTTGATATATGGCGCATGAAAATTAATCAAAATTCAACCTGATTCCGTTGAAACACTTATTTTTAATTGTCAAATATATAATCGAATCTTCATGCCATTCATTCTTTTAATACTACGAATATATCTCTCGTCTCAATACTATTTTTTTGGTAGTCTTTTACACTTATTCAACAGTAGGACAATCATAAAATAATATTTTTCCATATTGCTTTTTAAAAGCATTTTTGTGAATTTTAAAAATAATTATTACATAATTATGGTAAGCTGATAATATTGTATTAATAAAATTCAACTCAATACAATACTGGTGCAACATAGTGTAATGCTGTAGCAATTACAGAGTAATTTCATACATAATATAATACCGTTGCATTGGGTTCGTAAATATTTTTTCTTTAACCTTTTAGCTGCCTCAGATAATTAATGGTAATTACCTAGAACGCCGGCTATAATTTGCAACTATTAATTTAATTATTACTGACGAGATAACTCGTCTCTGGCGTGTTGAACACGAAAAAATTTACGAGGTATCTCGTCTGTGGCAGCCATCGAGTTAAATGGCATTCATAGCTCGAAACATGTTTATCGACAATTTTCCTACTACATATATCTAGGGATATATATTTTAATATTTAATTTATTCATTTCATTTAATCTGATAATTTTTATGTTTGATTAATCTATCATGATGAAATTATCACTCCGTGCTTAACTGTAAATTGTTATGGTAACTTGCGTTTGATCGACAACTGGCAATAGATAAAGATTACTAAAATATTGATAGACTTGAAGATACAGATAACATTAAAATGCCAATAAATATTGCGAAACGCTCAACAAATTTGTTACAAAATAGTTAATCATGGTTATTTATACATTTTCTTCTGGTGACTGTTTGAAAAATGAGGATTTTTTCTTTGTTATATATGTTATTTCAATCTTGCACCGTGGGATAGTTTTTTAATCATCTTAAATCAGCGCTAATTGCTTTTGCATAATTTCCGACATTAATATGTTTACAAACATTGTGTTACTGTTAATATGTTTTAGTTATTATGTAACTCGTATTTATAAAAACATTTTTGTTTTTAATTTAATGCTCGAATCAATAAAAAACACAATATTCCTTAGTACTTCACCCTAAACGTGATTAGTGCTTGAATATAAAGTTGTCAAATAAGAAAACAATAATTTATTAAATGTTTCCAAGACTTATTGTTTTCAATTATAATTTTTTTCGTTTTAAACAATATTGATATAATTTTTCTCCTGATGTTGTTATAGATTCTCCTTTGTGTTCCTTGATGCCTATAACTGTATACTAGATCAAAATTAAGGAATGACTCACTGATATCTATAAAATATATTATATTGCTTGAAAACAGACAACTTTGTTTTATGAAAAATATTTATTACAACTATATTCTTCAGCATAAGTGAAAATGGACACTTTTCGAAGATTAATACTAGAATGAACAACTATTAAAGAAATGCTTAATAACATGAGGAGACAATTGTTTTATAATTTAAAAATGGACACTTTTAATATTTATCGTTCAGTATTGAGGAGAAAGTTTTTATTAAATCTTCTCAATATAGAAGTTCAATAATTTTTCGAACACATATTTCTATCATCTAAATTCAATAATATACCCAACATTACTTCGTATTTGATCAAGATGAAATGTCAATATATTTTTCAAATACAAATTGTCCTGCATTACTATACAATTTTGTTGTGATGTATTATATAAAAAACTCTGTTTAATGTATTGTATTGTTGCTAATTAAATTATGATTTCTTAAATCTTAATTATTAATTTTGTTAAGTTTATTAGTTGTTTTGTATAAACAAAAATGTATGTAACTAAATTTCACAGCCTTAAAAATAGCACAACTTAAAAATACTCTATAGTATAGATTAGCTAACATAAATGTATGAAATTATTAAATCAATTAAAACAATGTGATTATGGAAAAATTATAATATTTAATACAATATATTGATTATATGAATTAAACAACTAACCATATTTACCTTCTTGTTTTATTAAACACATTTCTCACAGGAAAACATTTGTATCACTGAACTACCATGAAAAAAAATGCAAATCCATACTGAGTTGATGGGGCAACATTTGAAACATTCAAAATTGCAAGCAAATAAAATATTGTATGAAATATATTGTTTAACATTTATTTTTGTGCTTAATTTTGTTCGTCGTACCTAGTAAAGAAATTTTAAATTAGAGGCCCTTGCCCCGATTGTATATTCATATTGAGAAAAAAAAACACACCAAGAAAATACCATCTTGCCAATAATTGTATGAGCTTGTCATAAATAGAAGTGGCATCTTGTAACATTAGATAAAAGCTCATAACAGATATAAAGTAATCATTTCTGTCAATAGATGTCTATGTAGTACTAAATTTAGACATATTTCCATTGTTTCGAGTCGAGTGGGTTGATTTTTACAAATTGTTGTAAAAATATGTTTTGAATAAATATTATTGTGAAACTAGTCTATCCACTGCTGGATAAAGGAGAATCGCTCAATGATTGTTTTTTATCGACTGGTGTCGCTGACATTTTCATAAACGCTGAAAAATACAGATCGCTGATTGGTCTCATTTTAAAATGGGACACTAATGGTGATATTTGGCAGTGGTTTTAAGTATTTTTTAGAACACAACTATTTTTTACATGCATTTAGATTCATTTGACATACTTAACTCAAAAATGTCTAAATGTGAGTTTTTATTCTAAGCGCTACATATATAGGGTTTGTTTTTAGGATTAGGAATCTTATCACATATCTAATATAAATTTGTGGTTGAGTACTTGGACCACATGAAATGTTACTTTGGGTCGCAGGTTGTGCATCACTGTGTTTGAGTGAAAGATTTTTTTTTTAATATTTTATTTCTGTAATCATAACAACTATTTTTTTTTATCCTTTAGCGGGTATATTATTACTTGGGTATTCAAAATACAACCGCTATTTTATCGGTTTTTCGATTCCCTTCTATTCAACAAAATTCACTTTTTATTTATTGTAAATAAAATTGTCACCATTATTAGGTTCTCGATAAAATTTAACGAAAATTATCTAAAGAATTCACAACGCATCAAAAAACTTCATGACGAACCTCATTTTCTCACTAAATATTGCATGCGATGAAACACTTTTTTTTGCTTGCATTCAAATTTCACACAAACCCCTAGTGGCAAACCCTTCCTTCAAAAAGTACGCCCCCGGGTGGGCTCGAACCACCAACCTTTCGGTTAACAGCCGAACGCGCTACCAATTGCGCCACGAAGGCAGTTAACCTTAGCGAGATTATAAGACTATATAAAACAATAAGGACTTTTACAATGTTTTCGTTGTTCATAATATTATGCACGTCAAATACAAAAGGAAAATACATATGTCCATGTCGTACAACACATGTTCTCCACCATAAAAATTGAATGATCATATTTTTTCTTAATGGTCAAAATAAATCAAGTTAGAAAGCAATACAACACAGATTGTAGGTGATTGAAATACAAAAAATTACACGTGATTGATGGATTCGGTCAGGGATGGGCTGGAGTGGGCTCGGGGGGGGGGGGGGGGGGGCGAGCCTCTTGTTAAATTTCTGCTCGGCTGGCGAGCCCCTTGTTAAGATAATACAATCATTCGTCTTAGATCAAATCAGCACCTAACTGGAATTTCTGTAGATGGTTAAATTTTATTATGAAACAAGACTTATTAGTAGCCCCTTCATTTTTTCATTATACTTGAGATACTTTCATCAGTAGACCATATGCTCCACATTGGGACCGAAAATGGATACAAATAAATGGATAAGATTTACCGAGCCCATTGTTAAGACATTGGCAGCCCACCGCTGGATTCGGTGGAAATTATTTTTTATATCATAACTTTTTTATTCTTCTGGTTGTGTTATTAGTTGTGATTCACTTCTTTTTTACGATAGTTAGTCTGAAGATGCTTCTCAAAGTGGCAATATGCGTTTAAATATTTAACATCAGTATGTTTTAACCCAGTGTCTGTCAAACTGTGTGCCGTAAGAAGTCTCAGGTGTGCCGCGAAGGTAGAAGCTGCCAAACTGATCATTTGAAATAAAGCTTGTTCATTTAAATTATTTAAATAAATATTTGTTTCGTTCGTCCATAGTGGTAGACGCGAAACAGGCACAGTGCCCACGGTGTATACGCAGCGTACTCTTCTTTCCGTTCACTTGATTATCAAATGTATCAGTGTGTCATCAACCATTCGCGAGATTTGATGGTACACACCTGACACTAATAGAGGAGTAAATTTTAATAGATCTATAAAAACGGCTCTGTGCACAAAGCCTCATTTTCTGAGCTCTAGAGTTGTCGGCATTTTCGATGTCGCTATCTTCGATTGGCTACAACAACAATGAAATCTGCATTGCCGTTTGGATCGTCGTATCTTAGCGAATTTGTTTTTTCAGCGCATGTAGAAATGATATATAAAAAAACGAGAGCGGCTACAGATGGTGGATTTGGAGTGTTTGTTTATCTAATTTAGAGTCGCATTTTGACAGAATTCTTCCTAAGAATCATTTACATGTCTCATTACATTCTCAATTATACAATTATTACTGCCTATGGACATATTATGTTGAATTAAAAAATTTTCCCTAAGACATGATTTTCTATAGGTAAATATCCTTTTTAAAGGCATTTTTATTTGTTGTGCCGTGGAACAAATTCGCCAGTGTGCCGTGAAGTGAAAAAGTTTGACAAGCACTGTTTAAACCCAATCACGCTGTGCTCGAATATTTTTTGTGTCTTTAACTCATTAAACTCATTATTGTAAATTCGTCAGTTTTATAACAGCATAATATAAATACATCATGAAGTATTATTTGAGAAGAAAGCCTTTAAACCTATATCCATATTGATGGTGGAAATGTTTTAATACGAAACTTAAATGGTCAGAAAATTCCATGTAGAATAATTAAAATATATTAAAATCTGAACAAAACGTACATATATGGGTAACATAATATAACTTATGTTTGAGGCCCCAAGCGCGCGCCTCATTCGCTTATAAGCAGGGCTCAGAGAGGCTCACGCGAGCCCCTTGTTGAATTTCATTAAGGCCGACGAGCTCCTTGTTAAATTATGAGAAAACAACATTCTCAGATCAAATTAGTATATAATTGCATTTTCTTATTAACCACGACAGCGTCAGTATATTTTTAGCTATTTACATTGATAAGTTTACGGTAAATTGCATATTGTTACATATTTTACGTGTATTAAGTAACAATCTATTGCTTATTTAAGCACAGGAGCTATAAGAAAATTCAATTCTTCCTCAGAACACTAAAAATTGCTTCGAGATTAAGCTAGCCCCTTGTATTGGCAGCCCACCGCTGCTTATAGGGTAATCCGCCACTGATTGAAAGGTAAATTAATTCGCGCCCTGTTTTTTGACAATCGCTGGATTGAAGGGAAAATATCATGATTCAGCTGAACTAGAAAATATTTGATTATAAACGAGATTGGTGCTATACGAGATAATATTTTTGCTCGAAATGACTGGTATATTCCATTCTCTGCAAATGAAGTTTGAATACATACTTCATTTTGAGAGTTCATCAAAATGCATTCGCTTGATGCAAGCTTAGAGTAAAATGGCTTTATATCAGTATTATGTTTATTCGTGCTGTGATTAATGTTTCGAGATTTATGTGCTGTTTTACTGCGAGCAGCGTTTTACGGCCAGCTACGGGTTAGCTTACTATGACCTGAAATAACTTCACAATGCAACGGCGTAGTTTGATTTTCCAGTGACGTAGAATATCGGTGTATCTACGTTTTTCGTATCGGGTATTGTTAAAATATGTTTCATTATCAAAAAAATCATAAATGTCAACTTTTTAAATGCCAAATAATTTTTGACAGAGCAATTGAATGTCTTTTTACACTTGAAGTACGTCCCATAGATTAGCGATCACCATCTTTCCTTTCTTAACATTCTCGAATACTACGGACTATTTTTTTTAAGCCCAAATTCGCTCCCAATATTGAGCATATGGTCTGCTTATGGAAGTACACCAACCGAGGTTCCTCTACTAGAAATGCTTGTTACCAGGGCTGTGGGATTTGGTAATAAAGACGACTCTGTTTCCAGCTTTAAAATAAAAAAACGACTCCGGCTCCAAAGAATTTTATCAATCATTTAATTTTAACTTGTATATACATATGTCTACCATCAGATCATCTTTGGTCAGCCTAGTATGCAGTGGCAACACTATGGATTATTATGGCTTGAATTCACACCATTAGATTTTTTTTAAATGAGTTCAGACTCATTTTGTAAAAAAATCGTAAGATTTTTCCGACTCCTGACAAAACCCCAGACTTTACGACTCCCGTTTTCGACTCTGACTCCTCAGTCATGCGTGTTACTCAATTTCTCGTTTATAAGAGAG
The DNA here is from genome assembly GCA_030503985.1 of Himalopsyche tibetana. Lineage (NCBI taxonomy): Eukaryota > Metazoa > Arthropoda > Insecta > Trichoptera > Rhyacophilidae > Himalopsyche > Himalopsyche tibetana. Next base: position 1,178,372 of record JAPJYX010000015.1, read on the forward strand.
TAATAGAGATAGGGCAAGGACAGGACTAGTGATTAGCTAATCGCTCTCGCTACGCTCCGATACGGTATAAAAATAGTTTTCTGAGAAGATGTGAGGGGTCTAGAAACAATTTTAACACACTTCGTACTATTAATACTGTCGTGAGTAAATGATAGAGTTTTTCATGTTATTTTTAAAACTATTTTTTCGCATGACCGTAACATACGAAATAAACCTATTTTGTTACGAATGCACATTTATTTAAATATCTTTTATAATTCTCTACAAGTTATCAAAACCATATGTGGATTTTGTCCCTAGTATTTTTTGATCAATCATATCAACAACAAAAAAAATTCGTGAGATTACAAGTATACTGACAATCTTACAATGTATATAGTATTTTTTTTATAAATTTACTGCTTAAACTTATTATTCCGTATATTATTATATCACGGTGTCGAACAGCTGTTAAAAATATTTTTCAAATTTCGTAGATGAAGCAAGAATCATTGTTTTTATTGTATACTCACAAACAAACGTATATGTTTAGATAAACTACGAATAAAAATTTACAAATGTCTCTTAAATAAAAATATAAAGTCAAAAAACATTGTAACGTCACTGCAAAATTATATTTTCGATATACGCAGTACAATAGCTGCCTCGCTGAGATTGTGAATGCCAATAAAAGTGCATTTTATTAATAATAATTTTGATTTATTTCTCACTTCCTGCTTGGTGAAATTTATATTATAATAATATGAAGTCAGCTCGCTGTTCCTCTTCCACTTTATCGCGAGAGTGTAAAACTTTTTCTAAACCTCTAGTACAGCCTGTGAATAACCTTTAAAAAAAGCAGTCAAACGTCGAAAAGGAATATTTACAACACTAACCTTATAAAACGAAAGAATATAGAATTTGAAATTTGGTTGTATCGTTACAATCGGCAATTCAAAGGTTATATACATTTAACAAAACAAAATATTAGCATAGAATCAAATTTTAAAAAATAGATAAAAATATACTTTAAAACTTAAATAATCAATATTTGCATGAACTAACTTCTACCTACGTGATATGTTAAAACCAAAACAACATCGTCACCGCCAGTGGCGGATTATCCTATATGCAAATGAGGCGTGCGCTTGCCACAGAATCTTAGGGGCCTTAAAAATAGCTTACATAATATAACCCATATACTTTTTGTTTAGATTTCCGTATACTTTTACTATATTGCTTGGACTTTTCTGACATTTTTGTGATATCCAAAAAATAGGGCCTCAAAATTTTATTGCGCCTGGGGCCTTTCATTTGCTTAATCTGCCACTGGTCACCGCGAGAAAATCCTGTCGGTACGAAGAATAAACACAAAAAAGTGTGTTGCAAGTAATCCAAACGGTCTTGGACCGATTTCGTGGAAAAATTCACTCCTTCCTCAGAACACCGAGAATTGCTTTGAGATTAAGCGAGCCCCTTTTTAACGTATTGGCAGCCGCACTCAAGAGTCCATTAAAAAGGTTTAACCCAACCTTCATTTTGTAACTAATATTTGAATCAATTTTAAGTTTATTTGTAAATATCCATACGATATTTCTCTGAAGATACTACTCAAATACGCGAAACACGTGTCACAACTTGAGAATAACAAAGTTTTATATATAAAATGAACTTCCACAAAGTTAAATGAATTATTGCTTAGTCGACTATAAATAAATATGGTAATAATTTACCCTACTTTAAAAGGTATACACAAATAACAACAAACATCATCACACTTGTTTTGTTAGGGTGGTAACATATTATTATTTTATTTGCAAATTGTAAGAATATTCCGACTCTCGAGAGCTTTACAGCGAAACAAATTAAGCTTTAACCTCGTCGACCTTCATTGTTTGTTTGTCTATTTATAGTTAATGTTTTACATTATAATAATAAGATGATTTTGTATAAAATAATAGAAAAGTAATTATTTTTCAACTCCTGAATGAGTATTGATTAAGTTAAAATAAGTGGAAATATATTGCTGCCCATACAAAACATTTAATTATGAGATATTTTTTGCTCAGTAAAGATTCTTGAATGAAAATATCAAATATCATTATAATATAAGTGCCTTAGCTTCCTTTGCGAGCTTTTTCCATCTCTCTATTGTATGTGTCAAAGCTTTTTAGTTGACTGCGCCGACCACACTGGCATCCTTTCCGTATACAATGTAATATATTGTATGTATAATATCCACTGATAACAAAAGAAGGTGCCGCTTCTTTTGTTTTCGTGTGATCTACTCTTGAAAACAAAACTTTTCTGCGATATACTCAAGTGAAAGCTTAAATTTATAGATTGATTTAAGTTGCAATACAATGAAAAGCTTTTCAATGTATTTAATTTCAAAATAAATTAGATTTTTCCTTTATTTAAATTTTATTAATTGAATTGGCATTTCAATGAAAATTGTTGTTTACACCTTTTCATTTCAATTTATTTTTGTATAAATAGCACTAATTTAGAAGGTACCGGAAGATGCCGAAAGGCGAAACCCGGGTCGTGTTCGACTAAGAATTGTGTGGAAGTGTACATAATGAAAATAATTCTAAATTAACGTTGAATTTCCGTCAAGCACCTTCAGTCAAAATTTAAATAGCACTGTTAAATTATACTTCTTATCAGTTGACAATGCTCGCAATGAGCGAAACCGGTCCTGATGTTTTAAATAAAGTGGAATAAAGTACAAAGGAATATTGTGTTTTTATTAATATATAATGCCTTTCCACCAAGTATTGACAGTGAACACCCTGTGTGTGATGGAACATGGAAAAATAAATATAAAAATTGGTAAAATCATACATTAGAGCAGTGGTGCACAATATGTGTATATAAGATCCTATTATGTTATGTATAATTTATTTTTTAATTAAGTTTCCAAATTGGTTTAGCGTAGAGACTACTGTCAGGGATGGTTGATTTTTAATCCGTATAAAGTAACTTTTATGTAACAATCAGGGCTGTGGAGTCGTGTAAAAAATATGACTCCGACTCGAGCTGTAAAATAATTAACGACTCCGACTCCGAGGAGATTTTTCAATAATTTCATTTTAACTAATATATGTATATGTATTCCATCAGATCATCTTTGGTCAGCCAAGCATGAAATGTCAACACTTTGGCTTATTCTGTTTGAATACACATTATTAAATATGAAGCCGTTCATTTTTCATGATTCCGACCAAAATACCGCGAGTCCGCGACTCCGACTCCGACTCCACAGCCCTAGTAACAATATTGGCAATATCGTTTTCTTGCTTTCATAGTATATAGTTGCCGTATTTTTCTTATTTCAACATATTTACGAAATCAATGTTTATTGAAGGATCTTCGAGAATATGCTTGAAACACATGCGTGATTAGTTTCTTGGACAATCATTCTGTTAGAGTAATTACGAAAACTCGCAGTGTAGTATAAAATCTAAATATAGTCATCCAGATCGGCTAAAAACCCGAGGGACAGTGGCTTCTCTGTCAGCGACATGCAAAGGTACATTTTAATTTCGCAATATTACGAGAATATGAAAATATGCAATGGCGTTGGTAAAGGCTCGTATTTTTCCGGTCAGAATTTATATTACATTAGTCAGAATTTATATTAAATGGTCATAATATATCCATCAGAATAAATAGCCATAATTTAAATGAAATTTAAAAAAACCTAGCCTAACCTAACTTATCCAAAATTGTTACAAAATATTCTGACCGTATATATTTTTATTCTGACCAAAAATTTATTTAAATTCTGACTTCTTGTTTTCGTTGATAAAGAAAACAAGTGATATTAAAATTAAAAAAAAACTAAACACGTACAGAAAATTGACCATGGGCATATATAGCACGAAGAATTCATCTTAAAATTTCTATCACAAAAAGTAACTGTTCATTTCGTAGGAACTGTAACAAAAGCTAAGCTAAGGTTAAGGCTACGGATCTTTAATTAAAATAAAAAAAGTATTAAGCATAAATATTCATGCGATTGAGTTATCGGTCATTTATTTGTGAAATTTGTATAAAAATACTACGTATTTCATATATTTTTTAAATCTTACAACATGCATTTTAATTATATTTTTACTGAAGAAAAAATACAGAAAAAATATTTAATAAAAACATTTTAAACAATTTTGGAAGATAAAATGTATTTTGAAGTAACAAAAGGTTTTGTATATTATTTACTCGATGGCTGCTATAGACGAGATATCTCGTCAATAACTAATGAAATTAATAGTTGCAAATTATAGCCGGCATGCTAGGTAATAACTATTAATCATATACGGCAGGTAAAAGGTTAAATAAAATAAATACAATCATCTAATGGAAAATTATTTTAGTTTGAGAAATATGAAAGAAGACTCATATTATTACATTTATTAAATTACTTTAAAAATAAAATTTGAAATAAATTGAGCTATTGGAAATCTATAAACTAACATCAGCAAACGTACTTTACTTTACTTATAGGATTCCTGAATTGTCATCCATAGTGAGCTTTTATAAAAAAATATTCATAATTCAACACTTTTTGCCTGCTAATAGTCTTCCATCATATATACATGTATCTTACACTAACAATCAATTGACGTATGCTTGTTGTATAGAAAGCAAGGTTTTGTCAATTATTAATTTTTGGTAAGTATATCTTTTTAGGTCATTAGGTCCTGCACGTACTTTGATATGACGTCACTGATGACCTAAATTTTAAGGAAAACCTATCTCCCCATTCAGAATGTTTTAAAACTTTCTACATGTAACGTGGTAATACTCATATGTAAATTAGAATATTTACCTACTGTCATGTGAATACAATTATTTATAGACTTACCCAAAACTTTTGGTATTCCATATTATTTGTTCTCTAAAACTCATTGCATGTGCTTTGGTGCACGATATCCGAGTATATTTTTATGGCCATTTTATTTTTGGTATATAAAACATAATATCTACGAAAATGCATATTTTTATAATTTAATTATCAAAAAATATACCGGAGTTGCTCGTTTTTTACTTTAACCTACCCTGGTCACACCTTGTCACATCAACTATAAAATAGCAAAGTTATTTATTTATGTTTACAATTACTAGGACTGTTATTGATAATATTTTAGGAATAAAATAAAGTACACGAGATACTCTGATAAAAAAGTTGTTGCAATGCCACTCAAAGAAAGGTAGTGTTTGTGTACTATAACCTTCGCGCAAGTGCAAGCATACGTTGTCAAAATGAACTGTATGGTAGACATACAAACATTGATTTTTATATACAAGACCTACTGTAAGTTAATTTTACTAAGCCTTTAACCTTTCCGGAAGAGCAAGAAATGATGAGCGGTGTGGCAACGCATAAAATACGAACAAACAAACATTCATTTTTATATATTAGATAATTCTAAATCACATTATGATTTACAAGGTAATGATAATTATTTTTTAGAAGCTTGCCATTTGAGAAAAGAGTGAATTTGTATTGTATAATTTTATCGATGGTTGTGGAGTTGACGATATTTTAGAATAATCGGAACCGGAGTACATCTTTTGTTTATCCCATTTATTCAATAACTTAGAATAAATGTACATAATTAATGGGTTCAATTGAATACACAGTGAAAGTTTAAGGTTACTGTGTTATTATGAAGAATGAATTGATGCAGACCTGAAAAAAAACGTTTTCCATCATCTAATTTTATTTGATTTTTATGGAATTGAATGATGTACGATGTACCAACTAGTTTTGTTTTTATGTGTCCTCATAAATTCCAACATTTTAACCAGTCAATACAAATATTGCCACCAGGAGTTGTTGAAAAATTTTGAGAAAAAAATATACTTTTTATAATTCTCCAGTTAAACATTTTCTGTTGAGATCCTCTTTATCGGAGTTTTATCGTGCTATTTTAATGAACTGTTTACACGTGATATATTGTGGTTTTGGATAATATTAAAGATGAAGATAAAAATATCATTGATGCCCTGTTTCAGACCCCTACCTGTTGTTCTACGAACTCTTACTATCTCCATGATTGAATTGAAATCAGTGTGGACCGGACATATTCAATACTTCGCAGTAAATTCGCAATAGTTTTCCTGGGAAATCGGTAATAGTTTTAAGCTCGTGTTTAAAAAAAAACTGCAAAATTTAAATTCTCAATTCAACATAAATATTCAACATGTTATTGCTAGAATTTCGTATTTACCATTAATTGTGAATCGTGAGTTACTTCAACGAATTTAGTCTTAACGTAATTATGAATGAAAATTTTACATTAATATTATGTTAGTGTTCAATTTGAACTGACTTTCTGATTGGTTTGTAAATAATTTTCATCCACACCTTCTAGAAAAGATTCATTTATATAAACACTATTTAAATATATATTTTAAGGTACTTAATATCAATGGAAAGCTTTATATTAAAAAATAAAACACTTTATATAATAGCTCCACATTATCTATGTATAATAATATAGACTGTGGAAAGGAAAAAGAAAGTAACCCACACATAGCAAATTTTACAGGAGGCACAAAAAACGTATTTTGAATTTTGGGCCAAATTTTGGGCCAAAAATGCAAATTATGAAATAAACACAACCTTGAAGTGCACGGAGACTTCTGAACTGGTGTTTAATTGACATAATTTAATATTAATTAAAGAAATTGTCTAGGAAAAATCTTTTTTTTCAGTCTTTTTTCATGGTTTCAATTTTCACAGGCCTATCTTTTTTCAAACATAAAAGTTAAATTTAGATACTAATTCGGCATTTGCAGCTTACATCTTTTTTATAGAACGTGTATCAAGTTGGATAAATTGTGATTATTGAAAAAAGCTGTTTTGGAAAAACTGTGGGTTACGTCCTTTTTCTTTTCCACAGTCGATATAGAATTCGAATAATTCCAATTTTTAAAATCGTGTTTTATTCAATTCAAAGAACATTTCAGGCCTTATATCAAGACGTTAAATAAGTATTATCATTAAAAGTGGTCGGAATCTAAAAGCTCACAACGAGCAAAGCCTTTTTAATGTTTATCTTATGCTCCAGATTCTTCATCCAGCAAGCTTAATTATTGTACTTCTGTAAATAATAATAAAGCCGTTTGTCTATATTTTTGTACAATTTCCATACAAAATATACTGCTAAAAGTGTCAAATATATTGGCATATGTTTTGTTTCTTATTAGTTAGTTATTTTGTATTGTTATGATATTCATATATGTAGTTTGATCAGATTTAATAGGGTAAAAATAACGTTTTTAGTTATATAGTTGTTACTTTGCTATTTTTACCCTAATTATAAAATGGAGTTCTACCAAGTAAATGCCAAGTCAATCAATTAATCAGTTTTTTTTCATTAGGACATTGTTTTCACCATGGACATAATTTTTTACAAACACATTCAATTTTTTTTTTTTTCATCGCTTGAATCAAGTGCAATTCTTCAATATTATATTTTGAATGCTCAATAGTCAAGTGGGTTATTATCGGTGGCGGATTATCCTATAAGCAAATGAGGCGCGCGCTTGGGGCCTCCGAATCTTAGCGGCCTCAAAAAAATAGCTTATAAAAAGAAGTAAACCCAAAATATCACTGATTGTAAGTTACCCAGTTTTTCAATCCCTCTATTAATTTAACATTTTAATACATATCGACTGTGAAAAGGAAAAAAAAACGTAACCCACAGTTTTTTTCAAAACAGCTTTTTTCGATAATCACAATGTATCAAACTTTATACACGTTCTATCAAAAGATGTAAGCTGCAAATGCCGAATTTGAAGTTTGAAATAAAATAAACTTATGAGAATTGAAATCAAGAAAAAATACTGAAAAAAAGGTTTTTCCTAGTCAATTTGTTTAATTAATATTAAATTACGTCAATTTAACACCAGTTTAGAAGTCTCCGTGCACTTCCAGGTTGTGTATATTGCATAATTTGCCTTTGGTCCAAAATCATCAAAAAATATTTTTTGTTTCTCCTGTAAAATTTGTTATGTGTGGGTTACGTTTTTTTTACTTTCCACAGTCGATATATAAATAAAGAATACAGTAGTTTTTTTTAGAACTAAACAGCTCATATAAAAATCAATCAAAACTTCCCAACATTAAATACGTTGAGTGAAGTGCAAAGATAATTTTCATTAATATTATCTGTATACCACTGACGATATTTATTTTCTAAACCATATTTATAAACCAAATAGTGCTCCAGAACTCAAAATAAATTTCATATTCCTCGTTCAAAAGTTTGTCAAACTTTTTCGGAATTAGCATACTATAATTTGTTTATTATTTCTGTGAAAGTATTAACATAAAATAATCATGATGTAATAATAAATTTAACATTTTTATTAAATTGATACAAGTTTATCATCATTATTCACAAAGGATTTTTTTTTTAAATCGAATAATTATGAAAAAAATAGTTTAAAAATTAAGATGTGATGAAAATGGTTTAGATGGCACATTTCTGAAATTAAAATATTATAAAATATAATTAAGAATTATCTAAACCAGGGGGGGGGACCTTTTTCTTTCTAAAGGCCACATTCATTTATCTGATTCAACTTAAGGCCGCATTAAACATTGTCAGGGAATTGACTAGGCAATCTTTGGCTAGAAACAATTTTATGCCAATTTGTAAGGCCCATATATTTGCGGATTTCCCAATATTACCAGCGTGGAACCTTTTTTTATGTCTTTCAGGGATTTTGACATCCAAGATCTCAGAAATTTACGAATTTACAAAAATTTGCAGAATGCTCGGAACAAGCCAAGGATTCAAGATCATTAAGGCCGCAGGTTCCCCACGACTGATCAAGACGATTAAATATAACAAGGGAACCGAAGAATCAATCTGCAAACACACAAAATAAGAAGTATTATACATATAAGAAAAAGATCAAATAAATAATACAAATTGAAATGAAGTGTGTTTTGTTTTATAAAGATGATAAAAAATATTTGACATATATATTTTGATAAAACGCCATTGTTATTTTAATACAATTCAACTAACTGTTTTGATGGCTATTGCAAATGCAAAAAAACTTTGCCACCCGACTCGAATTATCATTATTTCTGAATTTCGTCAAGCAAAGATTTAACTATTTTCTGTAGCAAATTTAAATTTGAGTTTTGTCGCTAAAGATCCAGGTTTCGCCTTTCAGCATCTTCAAGCTTTTCAAGAGCACGAACGTACTTTATATACAAAAATAAAAGTGGATCGCTCAGTATAGTTGTTGTTAACATAGTCGATATGAATAAGCGAGAATTTTCGATGTTAACGAGTTTCAATGAATTACGTGGGTAGATTATAATTAATGGGTATTTTGAATGAAGTATCACAAATACTAATTACCAGATAATAACATCCAAGGGTGAAAAAATTAATATGTGGGTTTTTACCGACTTATTATTAGAGAATTGATTGATTAAAAGTATTTGAGTTTATAATTACTGATATTCATTTAAAAGCATATAACAGTGGTGACTTTGGGAGATTGAGTTGTTTATTTAAAAGTGGTAAACAAATAATTTTAGACCTATTTATTCATAATATTTCTAGATAAAATAAATTTGAATCGTTCAAATTATGTACATTCACACAGATTTTGTCACTTACTACCCGGGATTCGCCTTTCGGCATCTTCAGGCGTTCAAGTGCACGGATGAACTTGAACGCCTGAAGATGCCAAAACGCGAAACCCGGGTCGTTAGTGACAAAATTTGTGTGAATGTACATAATTTGAACGATTCAAATTTAATATTGAAATTCCACCAAGCACCTTCAGTCGAAATCTTAAACTGGATGAAATAATTTATGTTTGTATGTGTTTTTATTTTATTTTAATAATTTAACCTTTTTAGCAAAGATTTAAGTGTCTTTATTTAATCTAAAAACGGCTAAATGGAAACTCTTGGAAATGTACAAAATTCAAACAATTCAAATTTTATATTGAAATTCCATCAAACACCTTCAGTCGGAATTCTAAATTATATTTTCCGTATATTAATTAAAGATGGTGGAATGTGGATACTTAGTACTGAATTTGACATCTCTTTAACCGACGTTTAAATAATGAATAAAACAATGCTGTTTTTAAATATTACCCATTTACCACCTCAAATAGTTTGATTGCCAATCGATCAATAACTTGGAAGTAAGTCATAAACCAGGTGTCCATATTTCATCATCGAGTTACCTGCGGAGAAATAGTTGTACACCTTGTCAATTAATTTTAATTGCCGGAACATGGAAACATTCAAAATTGATATATTACAACAAAATTCTACTAAGTAACGAATTGACATTTCTGACAATACAAAACGTTTTCGTTTAATTTTCCGGCTAGGTCAAATTAATATTAAATATCGATTTTTGACCAGAAGGGCATAAGTGTCTAATTGTCTCGCTGGCATTCAAGACTTTCTTGATATAATATTGGGAACGGAATATTCTTGATTCCTCTTTAAATTCAACGCGGAGTAGATTAAGCCAGGGCTGTGGAGTCGTGTAAAAAAAGACGACTCCGACTCCCAGGAAATTTTTCAATAATTTCATTTTATCTTATATATATGTCCACCGATCATCATTAGTCAGCCAAGCATGAAATGTCAACACTTTGGACTATTTTGTTTGTACACACATTATTAAATATATTAAAAAAAAAAAAAAAATTGAGCCGCTCGTTTTTCACGACTCCGACTCCGACTCCATAGCTCTGGATTAAACTCTTTCACCACGGCGTATTCTCAATATACGGATTCACAGGATACTTAATATCACTTAAACTGTGAGAAAGTCACATACTCTTTTTTCTTTCTATATTTATTTTTTAAGCGCAACTGTGCATGGTTAAATGATAGGTTCCGTGCAGCTCTGTATCGGCCAATAATATGAGGAATAAATTTGCATTGGATTGCGCATCGCGTTATGGAAGGCAGCCGTCAAAATGCGGCTGCATACACATAACGGGTGGTGGTGAGATACTCAATATACTGAAGACTTAGACATTTTTGTAATTAACGATGGGATAATTAATAATTTATGTTGAAATATAAAAATAAATATAGCTGCGACCCGTCATATATTTTCGTGCGTCAAGCTTGCATTGATGATACCACTAAGGACTTATATAAAAACCATTTTTTTTAAAAAACCTGTTTTCGAACTATAATATATACTCGGTTCAACCAAGTTTCATTCCATGTCCGCTCCCAGTTTGGAGCATATCGCTACCTTAAAACGACCGTGGGATAAGTTGTAAATACTAGTTTCTAAAGAATTGAACATTGTAGTTTTTTTTAAAATAGTTAACTATGGTTTTATTTAGTTTACTTGATGGTTTATATTATAAAATTAAAGTAGTCTTTTTACACTATTATCACTATCTGATGCTTTAAAGTTACAAGGAAATATCAATAATTGTAAAAGAAAGAAAATTTGACTCGTTCAAATTATTTACATTCACACAAGTTTTGTCACAAACGACCCGGGTTTCGCCTTTCGGTATCTTCATGCGTTCAAATGCACGGATGAACTTGAACTGACGCTTAGCAAATGAATGTATCATTTTTATTTAAAATGAGCCATTTTCTTTCAATATGAAGGTTTACATTTCATCAATCAATTGGCATACTTATCTCAAAATCGCCTTATGGTAGCGATATGGCCACCTAGTGGAGGTATCTCAACCGAAGTTTTCTTCGATAACGATGAGATATAAGAATATGACTAGGGCAAGACTAGTGGTTGATTAATTGGATGATTGGGAGGGAATATTTGGATATCATAAACATCCATGCCTTCGAACAGATATCGACAAAACGATTGAAAAAACGTTGTTCGTACTGGGACTCGAGCCCGTCAAATCCGCCATAAAAGTCAACGAAATTTACCACTGCGCTACGGATCCGAAATTTAATACTTAATTGAATTTAATAAAATTTAGTTCAACACAAACAAATAAGAGTCAGAATTCACAAGAAGAATTTATTTAAAATAAACATAAATATAATATAATATTTTCAACGCGTTCAATAGGTTCAATATTAAACAACATATTTCACATTAGAGTTACGATGATGAGAATGAAGAGACGAATAATATCAGACTAATATTTATTCTATTCTTCAATAAATACAATGAAAATAGTAAGCAAATTTGTCTGGGGTCACTTTGTACCCCCATCGCTCCTCGGTCCTATTTTAGACGTTTCTGTACTTGTAGTGTTAATATCGTTTTATTTGTAAAGCGGTTTCAAGAAAAAATGATTTTAAATTATATAATAAAAAAAATGAATGTCAATTTCAATATTTGAAAATACGGCTTACGAATTTTGTTTATCTAGATCAGGGGTGGGGAACCTTTTATTCTCTAAAGGCCGCATTCATTTTTCAGATTCGACATAAGGCCGCAGTAAACATTGACTAGACCATGGATGTCGAACCTTTTTCGCAAATGGGTCAAATTTGATTAGAATTTTAAAAAATTATGTCGCGGGTCACATAGATTGAATAATTAAGGCTTTAAATAAAAACAATCATTTCTAAAAGTTCAAGCGGGTTAGATAATTTCTCTCCAGACCCGCGGGTCCGTTGTTCGCCATCCCTGGACTAGGGAATGATTGGCCGGAAACAGGACTTTACAGTCAGAATATGTCAGGAATTTATGCATTTACAGAATTGTCCAGAAAGCCGCACCAGAGTAACCAAAAGGCCGCAGGTTCCCCACGCCTTATCTAGATAAAAGACCGATGTTTTAATCCTGGTTTTTGAAAACCAACAAGCCCTGGATATCACTTACAGAGACTAAGCACATTTTTGTTTCATTTATTACTGTAAATAATTAAAATATAAATTCTACATAAGTGGTTTTTACTTTTTACAAAGATTGTGGTTTTTTGTTTATTTAAAATTTTGTGTGGTTGCTTTCTGCAAATCAAAGGTAGAGTTTTCGGCTATTTGCGAATTTTTCGTAACGAAGTTATAAAAATACATAATGTCTATAAAAGTAGCCTGGCTGATTCATATTAAACGCAAAACCACCATGTTAAAATTAGTTAACTTCAAAATAAATAGTGACGCAAATCTGAGTTAAATTTAATATTCCTAAAATTATTATCAATTATTAGCAAATTGACATTAACTAAGAATGACGTTCATACATAAAATAAAAAATAGCGTGAGACCACGGAGGGTTCTTTTGCTCAAACCTCCCAAAGTCTCTTTTACTTCCACCAACAGCTTACCTGCCTAGTCAACGATGTCAAACCTTGGACAAGTGAAAAGGACATTGACCACAAAAAAAAATTAAACAGGCACCAAAAAAAATCATCCAGAAAAACAACATCAAAATACAAGAGAAAAAAGAGAACTAGAGCAAGAGCTTTTCTCTCTGTAAAAGATGAAAGACATCAGTCAAAAATAGCAATTTACGAAAATCTTTAAAGCAATAATACAAATTTCGGGTCTGTATCGCAGCGGTAAACGTTGTTGGCTTCCGTGACAGATCTTACGGGTTCGAGTCACAATACAAACAATATTTTTTTCATCGATTTTTGTTTGAAGAGATGGGTGTTTGTGATTGTGATGTTTAAAAATTAAAGATTAATTAAACACTAGTCTTGTCCTAGACTTTTTCCGCTATCGCTATTTTGTCGCCAGCTGTGGTCTAGTTTAGCGGTCGGCAAACTTTTTGGGCTCACGGACCGCCAAATTCACAATTTTTATCCAGCGGACCACTAACTGGACTTTTGTGTTGAGTATTAAATATTGAAATAAGAGTGATCAAATGCGTCTAAAAATGCACCAAGTTCATAAAATAATGTCAGATTTCTCTGTGGACCATCAAAATTTTCTGGCGGACCACACTTTGCCGACTGCTGGTCTAGTTAGTTAAAGCTTGCTTTACCGACCAGGCTGGTCTTGGTTCGATTCCAGTCAGGTCAATATCGAATAAAGATATTAATTTGAGAGTGATGTCAATTTACGTCGAGTTTTTCTCGTATGATCTTTCAACTTTAAAATATTTGGCGCATTGCCATTAGCTGTAATGCCAAATATAAAATTTAAAATTGTAAAATGATCCTTGTTACTTACTCTCTTCGAAAAAAGAGAGGTTTAGCTATCGAGACATATTATTTTATTCAGACATATTATTTTCGATGTAACTTTGTGGTTCAACAAAGTTCATTTTTAATACAAAATTAAATTTGATAACTTTTTTATTCCACTTGTTGTAAATGAAAGATAATTGGAACAACAATTATATCAAATTTGATTTAACATTAGAGTGTTGAACAGTTTTCGTAGAAAAAACTTCTGTTGAGATACTTAAGAGGTCATTTGCTCCACTTCGGGAGCGGACATGAATAAAAAACATAAATAATTAAACTCAAAATATTTTATTCAAAAATTAGATTAAGACATGCTTTATCAGGCGATAATTAGTTTCATTTTAAAATAATATGTTACTCTGAATCATGTCTATCAAAATATCTATTAACAAGCAACGTTCCTTCTAAGCTGCGCGCGCGCAGGGCCGCGCAGCAGTTTAAAACCCTCCGTGCACTCATTCCAGGTTGGCGCGCACTTCAAGACAACTATGTACTCAACTAATATTTTATAAGGCCGCGCAGCCTTTGAAATTTCGGCGCAGTTAACTTCTTGTCTTAGCATTGTTAACAAGCTTTTTCGCTATCGTTGAATATGAAATGCTTAAAATACCACTTTACTGTTGGATACAATCTCACTCAATTATTACGATTGGCAATTTTTATTTTATGAAAATGATTCCACAAATAGAACATTAATAAGCTCTTGTTAACAGCTACAAATCCATTGCTTAATCCAATAGACTTCCCAGCAATAATAATAACCATGACTGTTTGTAATAATAATTGTGTTGGGACATTATGCTCTGGCGCGGCGAGCCCAGCGTGTGGTTAGCACCTACTTAATCTACAGCGATCGACCATATTTTACGGCTGAGCATGTGCTGCTTTCATTGTTATTGGAGGAATAACGCGGGGCAATAATGGCCCCAGTCCAAGTAATGCTTTTCCGGAAATTATGTACGTGCAAATAATTCCATGTTATTAAGTTGGCGACTCTGAATGAATTCAGCGAAAATACAAATTTGAAATATTTGTACACAGTTTGCATTTTTTTTACTATCCCTGTCCGCTTCCAATGTGGAGCATATGACCTCTTAATGGAGGTATATCAGCAGAAGTTTTTTTCTTCTTTGAAAACTGTATTTTACCAAGTCGCTCAATCTCAATTTTTTCAAAGTGAGTAGTAGGGAAAGAAGGATAAGGCTAGAACAGGACTAGCGGTTAACTAATCGCTATTGCTACACCCAGTTATTAAAGGAAGAACAGGAGGATAGGATACAATGTGAATTGACATCACAAACATCCAGTCTTCGATCACAACTTTGAATTGAATAATTCTCAAATTCACTGTGATCTGACCGGGAGTCGAACCCAGACCTACGTGATCGGTAGAGCAAGCTCTAACCAACTGAGCCACAGCAGGCGAAATTCGAATAGTTTGCAATACTATACGAATATTCAATACGAGAGATATCTCACTTTTAAGGTGTTCACTGTCAATACTTTGTGTAAAGGTATAATATTAATAAAACACAATATTCCTTTGTACTACGTTAGTTGACAATGCTCGCAATGATCGAAACCGGATCTGACCTTTTAAATAAAGTGGAATAAAGTACTTATTTTTTGGAATAAAATACTTTTAAATAAAGTAAAGTTTTTATTAATAAACTAGAGATTGCATTATCCGGTATGACAATATAAAAATATGGATAATTGGCAATCTCGAGCAAGATAATAAAAATCGGTATTTCAATATTTGAGCCCCTGAAAGGTGAAGCGGGCCAAATTATACTACAAATGTTTTAAGCTATCGTAAAATTGAAGTGAGCTTAGTATATACACACTTTAACACTTAAATACACTTTAATATCTCTATAAAACGGGGCAGTGGAGTCGTGTAAAAAAAGACGACTCCGACTCCAGCTTTAAAATAATTAACGATTCCGACTCTAAGGATAATTTCATTTTAACTTAGATATATAATGTGTATACCATCAGATCATCTTTAGTCAGCCAAGCCAGCCAAACACTTTTAGACTATTTTGTTTGAATACACATCATTAAATTTATTTTTCAAAAAAAATCGAGCCGCTTATTTTTCAAGACTCCGACTCCACTGCCCTGCTATAAAATAAAAATATGCAATCCACAAACCAAACAAAGAAGTGATTTTAAGTCCAATAAAAAAGTTTTACCATTTTAATACTTGGTTCCTTCACTTATTAGGGGAGCATTTACTATTTAAAAACGATCACTTTTAGGGTGTCGATACTTGGTGGAAAGGCAATACATTTTAAAATGTCAGGATCGGTTTCGCTCGTGGCGAGCATTGTCAATTGATCATTTATTTTACAGCAGAGTGAATGCTTTACACATTCATACCAAGCTGGGGTGGGTTGGAGAGGGCTCGCAGGGGCTCGTGCGAGCCCCTTGTTAAATTTTACTAAGGCTGGCGAGCCCCTTGTTATTTAAAGATAAAACAATATTATCAGATGTGTGTATATCTGCAATTTCTAACATATTTATTGTTAAAAATTTAAATTACAGTACATGACATAACAGCTGACGCCAATTCGCCATGCACTTGAAAAATATAATAAGACAAAATATAAAATAAAAATACACAGTACACCAAATTCAACATAAAAAATCAAGAAATACAATAGACAAATTTATCATATATTATCTACGACAGCTTTAGTACACACATAGTACATTTTTAATCATTTAGATTGATAACTTTACGGTAAATTGCATTTTGTTAGATATTATAAATTTATTAAGTAACAATCGATTGCTTAGTTAAGTATTGCATATTACTACATAGAAGTGATGAAAAAATTCACTCCTTCCCCAGAACACCGAGTATTTATTTGAGATTAAGCGAGCCCTTTGTTAACATATTGGCAGCCCATCGCTGATATCAAGCGTTTTGAACAAATGCTGATAGGTCACTTGATATTGATACAATAGTTGTAAAAATCTTTTCTTTGCACAATATTTTCGATGTGGTACGAAAGTTATTCATCAATTATTTCAAAATATTCATATTATAACAATTTGGGCTTTGTGTGTAAAGTTTAGTGTATTTCTATTGAAATTTTGTGCACAATGTTCTTATACTCTTGATAGTATAAATTACCGCCTAACTACTGAAGCAGAAGAGTACCAAAGGATTCTTATAAAGCAAAATGCAATGTAACTTCCTACAGCTTCCCTACCGCTGGTCCTAAACATCTCCATGGGGCACAATGAAGTCGTATAGGGCGTACCACCTATACATTTCTTCCCAACGATATTAACCGGCAAGACGCTAGCAGACAGAAAATGTAGCCGGGACGCCCCCAAAAGGGCAAACTCTGTCGCAAACAACTCAATTAGCAGTCGGGCCTGGAACGCAGTGCCGGAGTAGGGGCTCAAAGCACCTCCCGGGCAATTAAAAATGTCACCGAGTATTGTGATCCCATTTTGGGGCGTCGCAACGCTTTGAGTTCATTAATTATTAACTCTTTTTATAGCACTTGAAAATGTTTCGCTAATTTTTAATCTTTTCTTTCATTATTCATTTAAACTTTTAAATAATTTATACGACTTTCTTTGGGTGGAATTAAACTCTTCGCACTTGGCAAGTCTCTCTAATACTATCTGAGATCACTTGATAATGTTGTGAAATCTTTGATGTCGCTTTTATAACAATATCTTCAATTAGCAAAACTTTATAAGAATATTAATAAATCTATTTTTACGGATGCCAAAATACATAGTTTCGTTTTTGTTATGTGTGTTTTTTAAACATGTTACCAAAATCATGGTTTATATATTTTAAATGCTGTATTTCAAAAAAGTTAAGGGTAACATTTTTACAATCATTATTCAGGAGAGTGAACAATGTCTCTCATGTGATATAAATAAGATTTTTTTGTCATATATAATATTGCATGTTAAAGATAATATCTTGCATTAAAAAAAAATGATTTTTCTTAAAGTTAAAGTTTTTATCCATGTCCGCTTCTAATGTGGAGCATGTGGCTTCCTAATGGAGGTATCTCAACAGAAGTTTTTT
This sequence comes from Himalopsyche tibetana, assembly GCA_030503985.1. NCBI lineage: Eukaryota > Metazoa > Arthropoda > Insecta > Trichoptera > Rhyacophilidae > Himalopsyche > Himalopsyche tibetana. The sequence goes on from JAPJYX010000015.1 coordinate 1,196,571, forward strand.
CCAGGAAAACTGTGTCGCTCAACCCCACTTTTTAAAGTGAGTCGTAGGGAAAGAAGGATAAGGCTAGAACAGGACTAGTGGTTTGCTAATCGCTATTGCTACACCCAGTCATTAAAGGATAAGAAGGATGGGAGGAGAGGAAATAATGTGAGTTGGTATCACAAACACTCAGTCTTCTTTGATCACAACATTGAATTGAATAATTCTCAAATTTACTGTGATCTTACCGGGAACCCAGACCTACGTGATCGGTAGAGCAAGCTCTAACCAATTGGGCCACAACAGGCAATAATGTTATAACTATGGTTTTTTAATCCATATCTGCTGTTAATTCGGAACATATGGCTACCCCACGGTTAATCCAAAATATTCTATACCTCACCAGTTACTTTGCTTTCTTCCAGGTCATCCCATTCTCCCGTAGCTCCACCGAGAACATCCATGGATGGTCATCAGTAGCGTTCCATGAATTCGGGATCCATTCGGTTGGTAAAAGAGACAGGCAGGGTTCAGACCCTCTTGAGGCAACTGCAGCACATGTCCAAGCAAAGTATATCGCCGCTTTTTTTATTTTGGACAAGAAATACAATAAATAATATATATGCAGTCGGTTTCTGATTCTCCATTATTTATCTTCACTGGCAGCATAGCATTTTTTTTTTATTGAAACTTTTTTTGTAATACCGAAATTAATGTTTCCAATACCAGTATTAAATATGAAATACCGAAATACCAGTATCGATATAATCATTCGTTATTACAATCCCTAAGTAATACACATAGATGGGCTGCCAATACGTTCACCAGGGGCACGCTGAATCTCTAAGCAATTCTCGGTGTTTTGGCGAAGGAGTGAATTTTTTTATCACTCCTGTGCAATTATATGCAACACTTAAATAAGCAACCGATTGTAACTCAATTCACTTGTAATATGTAACAACATGCAATTAAACGCTAACTTATCAATCTAAATGGCTATAAATGTACTATTGTGTATACTGAAGCTGTCGTAGATAATATATAAGTCATAAATTGCAGTTATAAACTTATTTGACCAGAGAATATTTTTTTCTCTTAAATTAACAAAGGGCTCGCCGACCTTAGTTAAATTTAACAAGGGGCTCGCGCGAGCCCCTACAAGCCCCCTCCAGTCCACCCCTGGTAATAAATATGAACAATATAATTCAGATAAAGCATTGCCATAAAATAATAGTGTGTATTATAAAAACAAGAAAATAACAGCAAATACTTCCAATAAAACGGACACGACGGATCAATAGCGCTACTATTTAACTGACAAATAGTTTTTTTACTGGCGGAATTTATGTGACCTTTTCAGTGATTATTAATTTTACTGCCAGGGATGCAGTTGGTTTTAATTGCACTTGTGCCATTTAAAACCCAGTACGGTACTGTAGTAATTCTATTAAAATCGTAATAGGCAGAATCAAGTCAACGTTGATTTACATTCTCGATACTTTTTGACAAGATGAATAAATTTAAACAATAAGCTAATTATAATATAAATATTTTGTGAACGTAATTCAATACAAATTTAGTACTGGTGACTTGATATAATTTATTAATTTAGTCCATCACTGGTATAGCATAGTTAGTTTAGTTTAAAATTTCAACTTATCATACGAAACTCGTGCATAAATTATATAAAATAATAATTTTTGGATGTGTGTTTATAAAACTATTTTGCTTGTTGAAATTTCAACTTTAACCACTTGAATACCAAGCGGACACAGCTAGTGTCCGGAACATTTGCAAGTGAACACGGAAGTCCAAGACATTTAAAAAATCAAAAACTTGGCATTCTAATAGAATATAAGAAATATTTTGATGAATATGTGTAGTGCCATCTATACTCAATATAGGTTTTTAAAATATTGTATTCGAGTGTATATTAGGCAAAATTATTTTTCACTTTTAGGGTGTTCACTGTCAATACTTGGTGGAAAGGCATTATATTAATAAAAACACAATAATCCTTTGTACTTCATTCCACTTTATTTAATATGTCAGGACCGGTTTCGCTCATTGCGAGCATTGTCAACTGATCAGTTGACAATGCTCGCAATGAGCGAAACCGGTCCTGACATATTAAATAAAGTGGAATGAAGTACAAAGGATTATTGTGTTTTTATTAAAATTATTTTTCTCAAAAACACGCAGTATCTCTGGGACATATTAATGATTTATTTGCGCCGTATTCAAACGGTTAATCAAACATCCTTTTTCCGTTCTAAGTCTGTTTCCGTTGTGGAGCTTCGACTGATTTAGATTAACTGTCGGTGAAACAATAGAAACTCGTGGCCCTTTATAGTAATAAAGTTATTTGAACATAATCGGTAACTTTTTTTAAATCCATGTTCTAGTATCTAGTTCACCACTAGTCCTAGCCTTATTCTTCTATCCCTACTAATCTCTTTGGAAAGATAAGTTGAGCGACTGGGTAACAAACAGTTCTCTTATAAAAAAATCTGTTGAGATATATCCATAAGAGGCCATATACTCCGCATTGCGAATAAGACTATGAGTGCACGGGTGATTATTTTTTTTGTTTAATATATTAATCAAGTCGCCTGTGTGGTCGAGTGGTCAACGGTGTTGGCTTCGGATACAGAGGGCCCGGGTTCAAATCCCGGTACGGGCAGTTTTATAAATTGATTTTTCAATCGATTTATGAATTTCTGTTCAAAGGCATGGATGTATGTGATGTCTTGAATTCTCCCCTCTCATCTTTCCTATCCTATGAACGGGGCGTATTGACAGCGATTAGCTTACCACTAATCCTGTCCTAGCCCTATCCTTCTATCCCTACTCTCTTTGGAAAAAGAGAGGTTGAGCAACTGAGTAACAAGCAGTTCTCGTAGAAAAACTTCTGTTGAGATAAACTCCATTAGGAGTCCATATGCTCCACATTGGGAGCGGACATGATTAAAAAATATATATATCAATAAAACTACGTATGTGTAGTTAATGCTCAGAGCATATTCTCTGGAATTGTCCGATTATGTCCGTAGAAAGAAGTATATTGTTTTCGTTATGTAGAAATAAACGTGATGGTCCTATCGGGCATCCAGATCTAGCTTCGTCACTTCATGAAATTTGCTACTTCTTTTGGAAAAAAAGTTTACCTTCCCTGCCTCTCACCATTCAATCCTTAATTACATCTGCCTCAAAATTTAAAGTTGTTTATTACTGCCATTAACAATCATAATTCTTGTTTATTATTATTTTGTTACGTGTAGTTATACCAATTCTATGTATTTAATTAGCCTTTATTAATATTTTTAATTATCAATTATTGTTACCTATCAAATTGCATCTAAAAAATGTATCTTAACTGTATCATTGAGGAGAAATCATCTTCGGTGTGATGCAGAAAGGAAAAACAAGTTTATCGAATAAATAAAAAAAAAGTTAATGCACACATTTAATATTTAAAATTATTATTTTTTTACTCCTGTATATTGTAGCTGGTATAAGTAAACAATTTATAATCTGACAATGTACATAATTCAAATGTAACATATTTATTTATTTATTTTTAAGTGTGTTCACACAAGTTAATTAATTATCCCTGGCGCGCGCTCCTTACGCCCTTCTTTATAACCCTTGAGCGCCACTCCAATTTATGGTTGCTCATCGCTTTTACTTATTACCCGCAAGTGTGCAGTCCCGTTCTGCTTGAAAAGTACAGAATCATTTTTCTTGCAGGCTTAGTATCATATAGCGACACGGAGTAGAGCAATTAATAACTGCAAGGGTTTTAAAACGCGCTTATACCACGGGTTTCAAAACTTTTTTGATTAGTGACCAATGTTCCCTCTAATTTTCGGAAGGTTATGTGCGCAAAAGACATTGGCTGTGCAACTTTGACAAGAAATAAAATGATTTGTGCGTCACATATCGGTATTTAGACCTACTAAACGAAAAGGTTGATTTTTAATGATGACAATAATTAAAAACACTATTTAATGTCAATTAATTTATTCTGGTGGTGGTATAGTTGATTTAACTTTTGTGCGCTCTGTTGTAATGTATGCGCGCGCGCTCAGCTTAGAGGGAACACTGTTCGTGACCCATGTTTATAGAAGCCAAACAGCCAGTAACTCATTAAAATACACTGTTAATGGGGAGAAGAAGCATTGCCGATGCGAGGTTATTTGGCACCCTAGACAACATTAACAATAAAGCCATGTAGAGTTTCGGGATTCGGGATTGAGAAATTTTGGTTCAGCGATTTTAAAGTAGCTCTTCTGAGAATTTACAATTTCAAAAACACTATTAAAAAGATTGGGACCTTTTTATTTTAGCTCTCGCTGAATATTTTGTTTCACTTTAAAGATCAGTACTGTTTTATGATGGCAAATTTTTTTTTGTTTGTTGTCGAGCTACTGCTTGAAACTCACTGCATAGATATTTAATATTATTAAAGCATAAAAATGTATTTTTCTCCTCCATTTATGGACTTCCTTATGGTTTGCGCCCTACGTGGCTTCCTATTTTGCCTGAACACGGAGGTAAGAAAGCGGACCAACCAGCTCTTCATTATGTCCAAAAAAGCGACGAACTTGACATGAAATTGTGTTGCAGTTGCATGAGAGTCTGAGTTCTGTTTGTCTATCGTACCAACCGGATGGATCTCATCGTCGTAGAAGGCTACTGATGAGCATCCAAAGGATATATTTAGAGGCGCTACAAAAAGCTATGATGACTTGAGATGAAGTTTAAGAAACTGACGGAAGACAGATAACTTTGGGGGGCACCGTGTGGTGGCCATATTATTCAAATAGGGAGCATTTATGGTTAAGAAAATATATATTCAACGAAATTAATATTTAAATATATTTTAATTTTATTTTTCAGTTTATTATTACTCGACCCACAGTTTAGAAAACCAGGACACCAAGTCTTCGGGATTAGCCTATGTTGACCTGTTTGGCGAGGATAATATTAACAAAAGTCAGCCGTTGTAGTTTATTTATAGGATTTTTGCTTGTGAACACAAGGCTTTGACCAATCCTAGGATTAGAACCGATTGCTTGACGAATCTTTAATGATTTACCTTGTTAAACCATTCCATAATTCTATACGATTATATATATCGTCTCCTGAAGCCAAATACTCAATGATCTCGTACTTTTGTTGTTATTGGTTGTATGATTCATTAATGATTCGAACTTAATGTTTATTATTACTTGATGAGATATTTTTTAAGTCTCTTGACTACATTGAACAAATTCAAGTTTTATATTAAGCTCACCAAGATTTCAAACCACTTTTACCTATTGAATACTTTTTATCACTACATAAACTAACGAAGTCAAGAATAAAAAATGGATTTAAAATCAGTTCTGGTACAGCAATTATTGTGCTATTAGGTTTACGATGTTCTATTAGGATTGTATACAATCCACGTTGGCAGCGTATAGGTTAAAGACAAAAGAGAGCAAGTCCGCAAATAATTTAGAGTAAGTATTATTGCACTAACAAGGTGAAATATTCTTAGTTCAGCTTTCTTATAAATATTGCTAAGTTGCCGTCTTGAATGAAACTTCAAAATAAATTTTCCCCAATAGAGCACCATTTAGCATTTGACATTTGACCATTCAAAGTCCACAGCCACTGTTAGCCGAAAGAAAAACAGATTCGATTAGGGCTAATGTAATAAATCGTGAAAGGGTGACAAACAACCCCTGATGGGGAAGCCGAGTGTGAAGATAATGCCATCAGGCAGGTGACGTCACGAGGCTATACGACCCCTCGGTCAGCTGACGGATTGAGTCCACGCGGTCACTACACACACATGCAAGTTAATCAAATCAAATCATGCGAGACTAGTGACTTTGCTGGAGATACCGCCATTTACTGACTATGTGTTTTGTTTTATTTTGAAGCCATGCCCGCTCCCAATGAGTACTACATGGACTCTTACAGATCAAATCTTAGCCTAAGCTATCTTCTACTATGAAGCTAAGTCACTATTCTTTAGGGAGATTAATTATGGAGATAAAGAAAGCATAAGGATACGACTAGATAAGCCTATCGTTTTTAACGCGCCCCGATTTAAAGAGTGTACACGCCTGAGCGCGCCGATAGAAGCGCGCAAAATATGATTATTCTGCATTGTTCAAAATTGCTCAAAAAAAAAATATGCCAGATTAAATAAAAGATTGGAAGCCATAACTCCAATTCACAATATTATCGGTAAAATGGATTTTTAAGGGTGAGTGTCACGTTGTAAAGTGACACCTATAATTAAGACTAATTATGAAATGGTTTATTTACAAACATTCGTTTGATTGCTAGAATCTAGCTTAATAGGACTTTTAAATCATCCCAGTTGAGATAAACATTTATATGTATTATATTGTAATAAACCTTATTTGTAAAAAAATAACATTGAGCCTGTGGCGTAGAGATCTCCTAATTTTGTCAATAAAAATCGCACCTCAACCAAAATGCACTATTTTTTAAAAAAAATATTGAGCGTTAACAAAATCAAATACATCAATAATTGTGACACTCGCTCAGTAATATTGACATTTAAATTTGTTTTTATATGTTTGTATATGTGTTTTAAGCAGGGCTCATATAATGAATGTATTTTGACCAATATAGAAATATATTTTTGGTTATTGAGGATTTTTTTATGAAATATATACATTTCAATGTAGTATTTGAACTCCTATTTGAGTATTTCAGTGAAGAGTGTTTGTCAAGAATATAAACATATTTTGATGTGGATTGGTTTTTTTCTGATTGGTATTTAAGAAATCTTTATTTAATTTATGATACCGATTGAATAATTCGACTGTGGAAAGGAAAAAGGATGTAACCCACAGGTTTTTCAAGACAGCTTTTTTTCGATAATCACAAATCACAATGTATCCAGTAAATGCCGAATTAGTATCTAAATTTAGCTTTTAAGTTTAAAAAAAGATGAACTTGTGAAAATTGAAACCAAGAAAAAAGACTGAAAAAAAGGTTTTTCCTAGACAATTTCTTAAATTAACATTAGATTATTTCAATTTAAATTTAAATCCTGTAAAATTTGCTGTGTGTGGGTTACTTCCTATATCATTGATGGCGAACCTTTTTGGGTCCGCCTGCCAAAAAGGTTAAATATTATTTCTCGATTGTGTGGCGTGCCCAAGCAGTTTTTTTTTTAAACAAAACAGAAAAAAATAAAACTTGATTTTTTAAACGATTGTCGTTTATCTTGGGAAAAATTTTAAAATTAACAAAACGGAATATATTAATGATAAACGGATTATTTGATCAAAATCGTAACTTTTTAAACATAAAAAAATATTTTTTTAAACTTGGAAATTGTTCGCGTGCCATAGGTTCGCCATCCCTGTCCTATATCCTTTCCACAGTCGATATGTATGTAACACGGGCGATATACCTTAATATATTTCCTCTACCGTCGTCCAAAATACCGAATGAATTGATATGTGAAAATATATATTGGCTGACGTGAAACTTTTTGATACGTGAATGAAAATGAAATTTCCATAACACATTCCGTTTTCAAATGCGCCACTGAGTGGTTCGTTGCACCCCTGATGCACGTCACAATGCCCACGTGTGCACGTGACTCGATTTCTTTCATCTCTCGCTCCGCTGGGTCTCCGGCGAGTTGACGTACTTGCCGTTTGGCTTTGAATAATAACCAGCCTCTCTTATTCCTTTTGCATGACACATATAGGTATCTCACAAAAGGGCACGAAAATACGTCACATTATGTCATAAAAAAATGTATAACCGGGCAAACATACTAATGATAAGTATCGATCGTTTATAAGCCAAATATGATTTGTTTTGGTAGCTGATGTCGAAAGGTAGTAGTTTTACTATTGGTTTGAGTCCCGGCAAGGTCTGTATCATATTTAACATTTGTGTTCTTTATCATGGGTGATTGCCATGAGTTTGACAACTGTAATGAGATAATTGATGATATTTTAATGAGCAGAAATTTAAATAAAACTAAAAATATAATACACAAAGTTTATTACTTAAAATGGACACTTTGCTAAGAAAATCACTAATGAGTGAGACAATTCTGTCATTTAAATTCATTAAGAATTTATGAAAAATACTGGTTTATTAGTTTCACAATCAAGCATATTTTTCGAGCAAATATTAGTTAAATTTATCTATCGGTTTTAAATTTAATTGTCGCTAACAAGAAGTAAGTGATATTTGCAGATGTCGTCCCATTTTTATTCGACTTTATAACAAACCCGCTTAAAACCACTTGATCATTATCTCAGTCAAAATGAGGTCACCCAAGAAATGAAATATCGTACAAAAAAGTCCGCAATAGATCTTAGCCAACGGTAAAAATGTATTTTTGCAAAAAAGGAAAGAAAAACTTGTCCAATGCAATAGTTTTAACTGAAAAGAATACGGTGCAAAATATACTTTTTCTCGTATTCTTGCCAGGGTCGCATTGAGGGAAAATTTGATAAAATATTCAAATAGTTTTATCTTACAACTAATTGATAGTATTGCTAGTCAGATTCTACCCTTTTTGATCATGTCCGTTCTCAATGTGGAGCTTATGAACTTCTAATGGAGTTAATCCTAACATAAGTTTTTCGACGTGTACTGCTCGTTACTAAGCTATTCAAGCTTTTTTTTCTAAAGAGAGTAGCGAAAGAAAAATATAACTCGGGGTTGGTGGTTAGCTATTTGCTCTCAGTACACCATATTTTAAAGATACAATGGTTTTGAGAGGGGAGCTCACAAAGGCCGATGCGAGATTATTTGGTGCCCTAGGCAACATCACTATGAAATATAAAATTGTGTAGGATTACGGGATTTGTGATTGAAAATTTTTTGTTTCGCGATTTTGAAATCTTGGGATTTTCTAAAATGAAAAAATGTGAGACTTTGGATCTCGTTTTTTGGTTTTTTAGCTCTCGCTTAATAATTTGTTACACTGTAAAGAGAAGTACTTTTGAAATTTTAAAATTTTTCGAGCTACTGCTTGAAGCTTACTGCATTGATATTTAATATTTTTAAAGTATACTAAATTATTTTACTCGTCCATTTATGCGCCCTCTTATGGTTTGCGCCCTAGGGACTGAAGTCAACTACGTTGACCACTCAACCACGCAGTTGGCGTATATGTATATATATAAATATGAACTATTAGGGTTTTTTATTACAGTAGAAGTGTGTCTACGAGAAATGATTGTTAATCAGTTGCTCATCTTTTTTTTTCAAAGATGGTAAGGAAATATGAATAGGGTTGGGGCAGGGTGGTTAGGTATATAGGATAGGTGTTTTTAGGATAGGAAGGGTGGTATGTTATATTACAGATATGCCATTCAAGCATGGGCCGTATATTTTTATACAAATTGAATAAGGATTTGTATCATTCAAAATTTGTTCACTTCGTTAGCTTTGTACTTAACTTGAGTTTAATCTTTCAGCATCTTCAGGCTTTTAAATGCACGGATTAACTTGAACTGGATAAGCTCGTCAGTTCAAGTTTATCAGTGCATTTAAATACACTAATTTGCTAAAAGGCGCAAAACGGCTCATTAGCATATTCAATCGGTATCATAGATTGAATAAAGATTGCCAAAAGACCGATCAGAAAAAACAATCTAATTAATATGTATATAATCTCGACCAACACTCTATTTTGAAATGTATATATTTTATAAAAAAATCCTCAGTATCCAAAAATGTATTTCTCTATTGATCAAAACATATTCATTATATGAGCCCTTGAGAGGTGAAGTGAGCCAACTGGTAAAATGGTAAAAAAAAAATCTTGGACTTTTAAGCACAACCACGTTGTTATTTGGTGTTTTGGTGGATTGCATATTTTTATTTTACGGAGATAATAAATACTACTGCAATGTGTATTAACTGAGGTTGTATAATATTACAACGCATCTAACTTATTTTTCTTCTAAAATGCCACCCGGCTCACTTCACCTATAATGGGCCTATATATACTAAATACGTCTCTTGCAAACTCTAGGTATTTTCTATCAAAGAAAGAATTTCTATATTCAAATAACTTTTTAGTTGGCAACGATTCCCAAATTGTTGATTCAGAACGTTTTTAATATAATATAATAATACACATTTGTGAGGTAGAAATAAACAAATTAGTTGCAAAATTCACCGCAGCATCAAGTCATCAAACAAAAAAATAAAGACTTAGCTTTGATAAAGAATTTTGTAAAAAAAATGATACGTTGTTCTGCTCATTAATGGATCACATGGACTTCTGATCGAGTATCTCAACAGTAGTCATTTTTAAAGAATTTCACTTCTCTTGTATTTTAAAAAATAATAAAACTATATTTAAAATATAAATGGTTGACGTTTTTTCGTTACTATTACCGACAACGCTGAATACTCGACCACACAGGCGGCATGTGGCACTGTCGCCTGCTGTGGCCCAGTTGGTTAGAGCTTGCTCTACCGATCACGCAGGTCTGGGTTTTATTCCCGGTCAGATCACAGCGAACTTGAGAATTATTCAATTCAAAGTTGTGATCGAAGACTGGGTGTTTGCGATGTCAATTCACATAATTTCCACTCCTCCCATCCTTCTGATTCTTTAATAACTGGGTATAGCAATAGCAATTAGCCAACCGCTAGTCCTGTTCTAGCCTTATCCTTCTTTCGCTGCTACTCACTTGAAAAAGGTGAGGTCGAGCGACTGAGTAACAAACAGTTCTCGTAGAAAAACTTCTGTCTAGATTCCTCCATAAGGAGGTCATATGCTCCACATTGGGAGCGGACATGGATTCAAAAAAAAAAATACCAATCGCGGGCTGAGATGTCAAGGACTTAACTACAAAAATACGTCTTTGGCAATGTAAAAAAATAAGGATAGGGTGAAAAAAAAATACCAATAAGTTCCATTTAGTTTAACGTGTACCCTTTCCGAATTAAAAACACCGATATTTCCTTTATCATGATAGAATTCAACCCAGATTTATTACAGATGCCAATACGATCAAACCCTTAAATATTCCAACAAAAAAATAGTTTACAAACTCTGCCACTCGCTAAAAGACAAAAAGCATTTTACGACAAACGTTTCGAAGCGACAAAAGAGCATAAAAGGTCCCCCGAGAAGAATAGAAGGGAAGAATACCTGTTCCGGTGGTGCCACTCCGGAACCGGTATTATAGTATCTGTTATTAGAGTACTCGTTCTTTTAGCCCCGAGGGGTAGTTCTATTTTCTTATTTTTGGCTAGATGATAGTATCGTACGAAAAACCCTTGCGATTTGGACGGGAAACAGGGTTCTTTCGTCAGCTTTCGTCTATTATTTGACGTACCTATTTAAAAAATACTATACATTGTCCCTAAAGCGAAAAGGGACCAACTAACATTTTTGCTATCATTTTAAGTGTTGCTATTATGCATTAATTTAAGTGTTCTTGTACATATTTTTTATGAGTGCTAAAAGTGGCAAAGTAATATTCTGAGTATAGAAAAAGATATAACGAAGCATAGAATCTGTTCCACTCTTGATATATTCAGTAAATTAGAAAAAAATTGTAACTTGTTCATTTTTCTCAGGTCAGAAAAGTAAGCAATGTAATAGAATAATTAATTCGCAAATAGTGGATAACGCACTTGTCCATTTTTCATTAAACATATTAAATATTGTTCTAAAATCCCAATTTAATTTAAGGAAAACTTCATTACTCTTTAGTCAAAATTATCATGTCGTGTTGTTGTGGGTTTATGTGCCAGACCTCACTACCCTTTTTATTAATATTACTAAATGCTTCAAACAGTTTTCTGACATTTTTTGAAGTTGACGCAATTTTAAATACTTAGTATTTTTACCAGTATTTCAAAATATAAACTATTTTTTTAAATTAATTATATTTTGCTGGAATAATTTAATTTGATTTTTAATCATGAAAAACGTTTTTTAAAATGACTTACTGTAGGAACTAAGCATTGCTTTTTTTAAGATAGCTTTCAAAAGAAAATTCAATAGACGGAAGTTCCGCATTACCTTTCTCTCAGTCACATTTCCGGTTCACTGATAGTTTTTCTTCAACGTATAGAAAACTGCGATTTGTATCTACATTCAAAAACAAAAACAAGAAAATATGTATGTACATATAAGTTATCTGAAAACTCTTCAATACATTTTTTTATAATATCCTCTGCCAATGCATTGCGACTAGAGCAGTCGACAGTTCCTTTTTTAAACTGCGGGTAAACAACCATCACCGGCTTCGTGGTAGCGTATCAACGTCATTGACTTAGAATACGGAAATCACTGGTTCAAATCCCAGTATGGACAGTTTTTACACATTAAGATTTCAATATATTTATGGATTTCTGTCTGAAGGCATGGATTTATGTGTTGTCTTGAATTCCCTCTCATTCATCTGATCCTAAAGTGATAAACCACTAAGCTTGCGATAGTTCTATTTGTCTTTCCCTACTCTCTTTACAAAATAAAATCTGAGAAACTGAACAATAAACAGTTCTCGTAGAAAAAATCGGTTGACATACCTCCATAAAGAGGCCATATGCTCCGTATTGTGAGCGGATGTGGATTTTTAAAAATCAACTAAATTGTGACTATTCAGAATAAGTTTCAAGTATTTCAGGTTTTTTAATTAATAATAAAACTAATCATATTGAGAAAAATATTATCAATATGTTCTTAAACATAATTGTAAATTATTTGCGGAACTCAAGTAGATCTCTCGGTGGCCGATGAAGTTGACGATCCCTAGACTAGGAATTGCGTGACCAGTTTTTTTGTTAGTTTGTCTAAAATATTTGCACAGAAACTCGATTAAGTTTGACGAAATATGTCATTAATAAACTAGTAACTTCCGAAATATCATATTTTAATATGAAAAAAAAACAATCAATTTAAGTTATGTATGAAAATCAGCCAAGCTTGTTATAAAGACATATTTTAATGATGATATATCATATGAAATATTCGTAAGGTAAATACAACAGTAAATTTAAAAAACACACTTTTTAACAGGAGTCCTAAAAAATAAAGCATTACTTTTGTTTTTTGATAAACGCCGTTATATTCCAGAAATATAACTCTTTTGTACTAATTCCATTTTTATTTTATATGATCAGAACCGAGTTCGCTCGTGACGAGAATTATCACCTTACGATTGTTGATAATGCTCGACTTGAGCAAAACCGGTACTGATCGTACAAAATAAAAGTGGAATTAGTTACAAAAAGTTTTATTTTGAAATATAATGCCTTTCCACCAAGTATTGACAGTGAACACTCTAAAAAATAATCTATATTATGGTACTTAAAACTGATATATTGAACCATCTTAATGCTGGAATATAACCGCCCCTATGTATACAAAGGGTGCATTGATCCAATGTCACATTGACTGGCCGCCACTGTATACAATCAATACTTATTTTACGCGAATGGATTCAGAGAATGAATACCGAAATATGTAACTTTTTTCCATGTCGCGTTAATAATTAAAATAGAGATTTTTAGCAGTAAAGTATTAAATGTGAATAATTGAAAAATATGTTTTCTTTTAAAAATGGGATTTACAACACAAACAAATACAAAACAATTTTCTTTGATAATTATTTGTTTTAAAATTTCTTTTGAAAAGAGCTTTTTCTCCGTACAGCAATAAGTTTTCAATTACCAACTTTTAATTTTTCAATTTTATCATAAAATATTGGTGACCTAATTTCTTCTTCCACTTTTTCCCCATGGATTCTTCAGTGTTTCAAATATCACAGACTTTGGGGAATATAATGTTTCAGAAACAAATTTTATACATAATCAAGATAACTAAATTTAATTTTAAAAAGTGAAATTTTCATTCATTAGTATGAAGGTGTATCTGTACATAAGATTTATTCAGAAACACGTACATTATCTTCTATTATTGTAAATAAGGATTTTATGAATATTCAAATAACTATTATTAAAACATTGTTTATATTTTTTTTAATCCATGTCCGCTCCCAATTTGAAGAATATGACCTTCTAAGGAAGGTAACCTAACAAAAGTTTTTTTTACGAGAACTGCTTATCACTCAGTTGCCATATTGTTGCTAAACGTGTTTCGTCTCTTTGAGAATCATCAAAATCATCAGAATTATATAAAATATAATTTATATCATAAATTTATCAATTGAAATAGATTTAATCAAAATAAAATGCGATGACAAAAGTGTTTTTTAACAAACCTTATAGATAAATTTGAATTCCGCCGGTACTGCTTTACGTTAGCGAATCATGACACCTGTCAAAGACTCAGAAAAACCGTATACTGAGCTTCGAGAACAGATTGCATCGGATAATGGGGGTGAGGTGGTTTGATTTTGTGAGGAATTCGGAGATAAGGGAGCGTACAAGACAGCGCCCCGTCACGTCAGTGGTTATGAAGAGACGTTGGAACTGGCTGGGTCACGTGCTGTGGATGCCTCCGTAAAGCCTCAATCATGCCTGCCTCTTCTTTCGACCGGTGGGACTACGGCGCCCCGGACGTCCGGGTACTATCCATAGGATTTATTCGGTGGGACTGAGGGATGCTGGCATGTCATGAGAGGAATCAAAGCAATTTGCGGGAGACAAGGAAATATGGAAGTAACACGTGCTGGTCATATGCTCTACATAGGGAGCGAATATGGTCAAAGAAGAAGAAGGAAAATGATTTTAACGACATAACAATATTGACGATTAGTATTTGAACTATTATTTATGAAATATTCAATCATCCGAATATCAAAAACCTAACCTAAAAATGAGCTGAGTATGTTCGAATATCGAACCTTTAGTTGTAAAACCAATGATACAAGTAAGATTTTAAAACTGTCATATTTTGTCATAAACTGTCATATTTTGTCAAACCCATAAGTTCTACGTTTATGATCGATAGTATTGGCAAACTTCATACACTGTGTTCTAAGCTATTGTCAATGAGAGGAAGAAATATTAGAAAGTTAAAGAGAAGAATATATCATTAGAATTTTCGTGTCACTTATAATCCTGAATAAATAAATATAAATTCTTGTTTACAAGCAAAACATTGTATTACAAATGCCTGTTTGTTCGTAATTTACGCCGTGTCTGTTGCATTAATTAATCAAAGATTTTGTACATACTATATAATAATGATATATTATTTCTATTTGTGAGATGCAAATTGAATTACAACCCCTTGTGTTTACGATGCCAGTGAAGCGAGTGGCTTTTATGCGCCTATAATTCAGTTATACACAACCAGTTCGATGACGCGTGACCTATATTTTATATATGTTGAGAGTTTCTTGGACAGCACACAGGCGTGCCAATCGGTATAATAATGATTCGAGTAAAGTAAAAATGTATTTCTAATACACAATATGTAGCTAAAGTTACGATACATCCTTAATTAAATAATTTACTTAGCATGTTTAGTGACTGCGGTCTAGAATCAGAAAGCTGTGTGGATCAAGAATCTTGTTCATTCAAAAATATGAATGTTTTTTTTATGGAAAACAAACAATCCTTTGTCTGAATCAGAAGAAGAAGAAGAATGTCAAGAGTCAACTAAATTTTCAACTCTGAAATCAACTAATAATACCTTTATCCTAGTGATCAGATGGGTTTTGTAAAAGGCAAATATAAAATCTAATATCTGAGATCTTGAGCGTGGGTGTTTGTGATGTCTTTAAACATCAACTTGACCTTATGTGGTCTTAAAAAATCAATGAAATATAGTAGGATGTATAAGTGACTTAATGATTTTTTTATATAGAATTTAAATTGTTTAAATGTTCTACATTTCCATACGTTTGTTTTAAACAGATCGCCAATAATAACTTTAAACTTAGAGATAATTTTTGCATACACAATAAAAATTATTTAACTACCGTCAGTTCAAGTTCACCTGTGTATTTGAATGCCTGGCGATGTAGAAAGGTGAAGCCAGGGCAAATAGTGGCATAACGTCTGAAGTTGTACACAATTCGAAAAATTCAAATTCAATGTGATAATTGTGTCTATCATTGACTATAAAGTAATTTTGTGTAAAATATTTTTTGGTTCATTATAATGTTCAATTAACTCGATGGTTGCCACAGACGAGATATCTCGTACATTTTTTCGTGCTCAACACGACAGAGACGAGTTATCTCGTCAAGAACTAATACAATTAATAGTTTCAAATTATAGCCGGCGTACTAGGTAATTACTATTAATTATCTACGGCAGCTAAAAGGCAGGCCAAAATTAGTAAATTGTGTTGTGCGTAATTATCAAAAACAGAACCGAGCTAAAATACTAACCTATATAAATATGTAAAAAATAATAATTTATGAAATTAATAATATTTACACCTTCGGGTAGATTCAGGACACAGTTTATATCACTGTATTTTTGAAATAGGCCAATTAACAGCTAGAGCACGTCCCATGGGTTTGTATCAACTGTTGCGCGGCCCCCGATTGACCCGACCCGGTTCTCCTGCCAATTTCGATTCGGTTTTCGCGCCAAACTGTCTGCCCTGTGCCGCAATCTACTCCAAAAGCGTGAACTCTCACGAAACGCACCAAGAAGCTAAATCACTTAATTAAAGAGACTGAATTTTGTTCTATGGCATGGCAGTCCATGATTCAAGTGGTGAGTTTTTTCTCTTCAACAAATCCTAAATTGTTTTTTAGAACAAAATCAGGGATTAAAATATTAAATAAATACTCAATGTTTTCGGACAAAAATTTGTGAAGTATATTCTTAGTTCAAAGTCCCTGAATATCCAACCAAGTAAGACAAAAACCAAATATTGTTTACCACGAATGTATTCAATCTGACCTGAGCACATTCTACCTGATAACAATATTAAAATGTACGGAATATTCTGTGCTCGAAGTTGTCTGCAGCGTGCAGAGAATTCTTTCACCGTTTACTGTTTTCTCGAGTATCTTATTTACGGGTACTTAAAAATATGTTACTTTTGCTACATTTAAATATGTTGTTTTGTTACATTTAAAATTGGCAAGGAAGTCAACTGATTCGATAAATAAAACATTCACTTGTAATGATTTTATATTATATAGGTTTCACTCAAGACAAGAATTCTCTGATAGTGTCTGTCATCAATCTCAATGATAATTCTCGTCATGAGAAAAACAAATCTTGATCATCTAATATATAAACTTCTAATATATGTACTTTATGCGTTGCCACACCGTTCATCTGATTGTAATAAAACTTTGACAAACTTTTTGCTTGCACTTACACAAAGGCTACAGGCGTAGTAAAATTACCTTACAGTAAGTCTTATAGATAAAAATCAATGTTTGTATGTCTGCCATAAAATTAATTTTGACAATGTATGATTGCACTTGCGCGAAGGTTACAGTACAATTAACTTATAGTAGGTGGCGCGTGTTTCGTACCATAGACAATCGGCAGCAAACGTCAAACGACAAACATACAGAAAAAATATACCTTTCAATAAACACAATTAAAACACAAACACTTTCTTTCTTTCGTGGCATTGCAACGCTTGCCGGGAACCGGCTAGTGTAAAATAAAATTGAAATTTGTACAATTAATATATATTTTTTAAATATATTGACGGAGAATACCATAAATGTGAAGTCAGATAAATAAGCTCTGACAATGCCCACTATAATCAATACATAAAAAAAGTATTCGCTTGAACTCACTTACGTCCATGTAGAATATTTCAACATCCAAAGTGATATTTGTGTATGCAAGTATGATATAACATCATGCACAATATGAATAATTTCTAAGTTATGCAGCGAGCGAATTGTTATGTGAAAATTTAATTATCACATGCAAACACATTGTTTAGCAGTCTGGGCAATGTTGGTTGCATAAGTAATCCAGATCTGCTAATAATCTGCTGCATAAGTTACACTGGTTATTAGCAATAATGTTTACTCACTGTTCGTAAACTAACGCAACAGAAATTGCAGCGTTAAGCATTTCCTTCTATGCAAAAAAAGCACGCACTACTGAGCTGTGTATCCGTTACACATCAGGCAAATGAGAGTGAATCATGACAATTATATAACACTACTACAATATTTCTATTATTGCATTACTCAATGCGTGAATGTATAAGGGAGGAAAACCTGAATTTTAGGCAGAGTATTTATTATATATATAGAGAAATGTAAATGATTAGAAGGTATGTGTACTATTTACACATCTTAGTTAAGAAAGGGTTAAGAGAAGTTAGGAAACCCACAGTGAAGTATATATCACAAGCGAAATTTCGCTTGGTGTCTTATAAATATAGTAAAAAAAAAAATCTGCTAATCCTACTACTTTCTACAATTATCAAAACTGAAGTTATGTATCTAGGTCAGTGGTGAGTAGCACGCGGCTCGCAGAAACTCTAAATTTAGTAGGCAAGCTTCACTTTTAAATTGATACGAAAAAAACCGTTTTTTTCAAAATCACAATTTTATTCAGTGTTATAATATCTCTCGCGGCTCGGAGACTAGAAAAATACGTCTCTGCCGATGGGGGTCTTTTTTGACCCCAGTGGTTTCCTCATTATTGGCCTTATTCTTATGAATTAAAAAAAAAATAGTCTAAGGGCTTTAAAATATCTCTCTGCATCATTCCTCATACATTTTTTTATAAAAATCCATGGTTTTTTAGTAAATAATCATATTTTAAGTTGCGCGTAAAAAAGACGTCATCCCAGCACACATATGAATTGACAACTGACGAGTGTCCTCAGCTATCTTACGGACGATCGTTATCGCGGGTGCTTATCGCCTGATAGCGTAATCGCGTTATCACATACTTATATAAACTACAAAAGGTCCAAAAAACTATGATATAAGAATACCTTAATTATAAACATTGTATCACCCATATTACAATTTATTTGTTGTATAAAATGTTGGTATTGGGGTCGCATTTCTTGAGCTTAGAACCGGAAAAGATATTAGAGATATATTTTAAGATTGATTACATACATGATGCGTCTTGAGTTAACTTGTATAAGATTACTTTTAGTGTGTTCACTGTCAATAATTGGTAGAAAGGCAGTACATATATTTAAAAATAAAACATAACAGTCCTTTGTACTATACCTCAACTTTTATTTAGTAAGATCAAAACCGTTTTCGCTTATGAATTTATGACACCTTTTTAATTAATTTTGTTTTGTATTCATAACACTGTTAAATTGGATTTTTTATCAGTTGATAATGCTCTTTATGAGCGAAACCGGTCCTGATATTGCTTAATAAAATTTGAAGTAGTACAAATAAATATATATTTTATTAATTGTATAGGAAAAATTACGAGCACGCGCAGTGTAGGTGAAAGTGAGAAATTATTAATAATTGTCATATTTTTAGTATGCATAGAAAAGTGTTGACTTATTTATTAAAATATTTAGCCAACAAAATGTTGTATCGAACCATCGTAAATAATTAGCTGATTATATTTATGACAACCAATCCTGTGGCATTTTCCAAAGCCTTATCGTCTAGATATAGAATGGCGATTGACACACTTCTTTCAGTGAAATTGAATTGACAAAGAAAATAGAGCAGGCTCTATATAAAACAATTTAGGAAAATAGTAAACAAACGTGACCTGCTATGCGGAATGTTATGAAATAGGACGATCCTTTATCAGATGACAACTGTGTTTCGTTTCTCTCCGTTTGACGTCTGTTTGTTCTTTGAGGAAAAAACTTTTCGAGTTAGCGAAAGTTTTGAAGCCAGATAAAACTCCACGATGATCGAATGATATAAAAATCCGACAAATATAAACCATATTGACAAAAATCCATATTTTCTTTCAAATATGAATATTGTAAGACTTGGAAAACTTTTAATATAATTTAATACTGCACTGTTTTTTTCATCTTCTTCAATTCGATTCATTAAATTTGAACTTAATTAATTAAATTTAAAACTCTGTTATTCTACTTGTTGTGTTACAAAATATGTCACGTGTTTTTCTTCTTTCAAAAACTACAAAAGAACAAAACATGATGTCTCAAACGCTACAAATGTTGAAATAATCCATCGAGTAAATAATAAAGTGTTAAAAATGAATAGCTTGGAGCTTTTGGAAATTAATATAAAGGAAACATTAGTAAATACAATTTTAAGTAAAATAGGTAAATCACCATTGTTGAATTATTTTTCTTTAGAATATAACACACGTAATGAAAGAAATTAGTTTTTATTTAGTACTATCGAAGTTCGTATCTTACCCCTCTTTGCGTCCTGTAAAAAGAAAAAACCCCGAATATTATTTTGTAATTTATAACATAGAAATTAGAATTATTTTTTCAGTTTATTTGTAAACCTTGCAATGGTCTAATGATGCTTCTCAAATAAGCGAAACAGTTGTCACATTCTGTAACCCAATAAGTGGAATAACAAAGCTATCAAAATTAATATTATATTAAAAGTGATATCAGTAAAAAACAATATTATATATTACGTATAGAGGTAGTAAATTTGAATCATTAAAATTGTGTACATTCGCACAAGTTTTGTCACTAACGACCCATGTTTCGCCTTTAGGCATCTTCAAGCGTTCAAGTGTACGGATGAGCTTGAACTGACGTTTAGTAAATAAATGTATCGTGTTTATATAAAAAATAAATGGATCACTAAGCTTAAAGCCATTGCGGGCGAAATGGATTAACCCATGAGAATGCCTACAATCCAAGTCATTTGTGACTGAACATAATTTGAATGATTCAAAAGTCTCTATAAGTATGCATGGCGAATTTTAATTTCATGTACTGTACTTTTAATTTTTAAACAATAAATAATTTGAACGATTCAAATCCCTCCAGAGACAAGAGCTTTTTTCGATAAAAAAAATATTTTTTAAGCCATATTGAAGTCACGGATAACTTTTATTACTAGCAAAATTAAAAAAAAAAAACGCCAAGCCGTTGTATAGAAACCCCGCATGACTAGATGGTCATACTCATCCTTTTATTACCACGTAATACTGTGAACGAACAGTAGTCAGGGTAGTAAGACATTCGGGGTTGAAATATAGCTAAACGTGAAATTTTTAAAAATATTTACAGTTTTTCTCTCTCTCTTTTTAAACCATGTCCATGTCCGCTCCCAATATGGAGCATATGGACTCCTAGTGGAGTTTATCTCAACAGAAGTGTTTCTACGAGAACTGCTTGTTACTCAGTTGCTCAACCTCTCTTTTTTCAAAGAGAGTAGGGATAGAAGAATAGGGCTAGGACAGGATTAGTGGTAAGCTAATCGCTCTCGGTACGCCCCGTTCATAGGATAGGATGGGTGAAAGGGGGGAATTCAAGACATCACATACATCCATGCCTTTGAACAGAAATTCATAAATCGATTGAAAAATCAATTTATAAAAACTGTCCGTACCGGGATTTGAACCCGGGCCCTCCGTAGCCAAAGCCAACAACGTTAACCACTCGACCACACAGATGACATCTCTCTCTTTAGATCAACATAATTTCAATACACTTATATCAGCAAAAGAACTGTTAATAATGTGATGTTTTGATAAAAAAATATCTACAGTTTCAAAAATTCCATTAAAAAAAGTCTGTACCCTTCTTAACCAAATATGAGTGAAAGCAACGATACTCAAGTATAAAAAGAATGAATAGTAGGATCAATAGACAACGGTGTTTACTGTGACCATATGGTCACGCTTCTCCTTGGAGGGTTAATATTGAAGCTCCACCAAGCACCTTCTGCTGAAAACCCTAAAGTATAGAGTAGGTCAAGTTAACAATACCATTTTATAAAAAAAAAAAAAAACAATTTTAACTACTTACACATTCCGCCACAAAAAAATGACGCACTCTTCTTTTATTGCCTCATTGCACGTGTTTGTTTTTTGTGAATACTTACTTACTTGTGTGAATGTAACGGCGGGTGCCAGCATATTTTTTTTGAACACACTGTTCTGTTCTTACCCCGTCAACGCGATTACTGTAAATGAAATGGAATGAAGAGGCTTTTTTCTACCCACACAAATAATACATGCTACGACGCGCTACAACATGGATACTTACCACGTGTGCTACGAAGTGCTACGCGGAATATGAAAACAATACTTCCACGAGTACGTAAGTCCGACTTACGTAAAAAATACGCGTAAACAAATAATATTATCTAACTAACCATTCGAGCAGTACAAATGAAATTGAAACTTAATTCTGTAGGTTGAACATTCAATTAATAAAAACACAATATTCCTTTGTACTTTATTCCACTTTATTAAAACGGTCAGGACCGGTTTCGATCAAATTATTTTTGCAAATTCTTTATCCTTCACTTTAACATATCGATTGTGGAAAGGAAAAAGGACGTTACCCACAGTTTTTTTAAAACAGATTTTTTTCGATAATCACAATGTATCAAACTTGATACACGTTCTACCAAAAGGATGCAAGCAGCAAATGCCGAATTAGTATCTAAACTTAGCTTTTAAGTTTGAAAAAGATTGTAAAAAATTAAAACCAAGAAAAAAGTCTGAAATAAAGGTTTTTTTCTAGACAATTTCTTTAATTGATATTAGATTATGTTAATTAAACACCAGTTTAGAAGTCTCCGTGCACTACAAGGTTGTGTATAATTCATAATTTGCATATGGCCCAAAATCATCAAAACACATTTTTTGCGCCTCCTGTAAAATTTGATATGTGTAAGTTACGTCCTTTTTCCTTTCCACAGTCGATATGTTTACTGCTCTTTTATATTATATATATATATATATTTTAATTTGAATTGATACAGTTTTTAAAAATGTCTTTTTCAGAATCTTCATGCCTGTCAATTTTGTTAAAGTACACATACTTATTACTTGGATGCGGGAAAAAACACAAAATTATCATTAATTTATTTACTGTATTTATTTAGTAATGCAGAATTTCACTTTACAAATTACAAAGGAATAATGTGTTTTTATTTATATATTGCCTTTCCACCAAGTATTGACAGTGAACACCTTTAAATTTGAATCGTTCAAACTATGTACATTCTCACAAATTTTGTCACTAACGACCCGGGTTTCGCCTTTCGGCATCTTCAGGCATTCAAGTGCACGGATGAACTTGAACTGACGCTTAGCAAATAAAAGTTATCAAATAAACAAGCTAAACTTGCAGAAAAAATGTTATTTAAAGGTATAGTGTCAAAGGACATAGATCATACTAGGTATTGGCGTAGAATCATTTTTTTAGGAAATACAAGTCTCAAAATTAAATAACAGCTAGCTGATAGTGTTAGACCTGCTTTTTAATGTAAAAACTCTTTAGGCAAATTATTAATTAATAATAAAGATAAAATACATTACTTAAATAAATCCGGGATTTATAGATTGCAATGCTCTTGTTGTACAAAGTTTTATATCGGCAAAACAGAAAGAACATTGAACATCCGAGTTTTAGAACATATGGCAGCCTTTAGATTGAAAAAAGACACGTCTACTTTTGCTAATCACTTAATTTCGGAAGGACACGTGTTCAATCAGGAACAAGGGATAAAAATGTTACACCCAAATACGGACAGTCATAAGCTCTTTTTCCAAGAAATTTTAGAAATCAATAAAGCACAGTTGCAAAGTCTTCCGATTTTAAACGAAATAACAAATTTTCCCACATCTCCTCTTCTATACCCTATATAACCATAAAATCATATAATCATAAAACCTTTGCCGACAAACAGATTATATAATTCTTGAAACTGCTCACTACACAAATCTGTTGGAATTCCCATGAGCTCATCCTTTTCGCCAGCAATGGCTTTGGACTCGATGATGCATTTGTATCTTATATAAGCACGAAACTTTTATTTGCTAAGCGTCAGTTCAAGTTCATCCGTGCACTTGAATGCCTGAAGATGCCGAAAGGCGAAACCCGGGTCGTTAGTGACAAAATTTGTGAGAATGTACATAGTTTGAACGATTCAAATTTAATATTGAAATTCCACCAAGCACCTTCAGTCGAAATCTTAAATTAGAACACCTTTAAATTGACCATTCAAATATTTACGTTAGGTAAAACGAAAACCATATTATCATATAAAATATATATTGTTTTGTTATTATCAATAAAAGTCAAATTATTATGATATCTTCCCGTGTCCAATAAAAGTCAAAAATTTTGCCTTCAATTCCTTATTTATTGTGAGTATAGAGTTACAATACTTTAATACATTCATAGCTATACAAATCATAAAATAACAAAGCAAATAATGTTTATTGTTTATATCCAAAAATTTGCCGATAAGACTGACGAAAATACTTTTATATAACACGGTTAAAAAAAATAGTTTTTGGAGATACTCAAAAACAATGAAACAAAAAAAAATCCAGCGCTCATAAAAACTATCTATATATTAATAGCCGATAATGTCTGTTTGTTTGTTTGTTTGTTTGTTTGTTTGAGTAAGTGAGTGAGTAATTGTAAGGTGTCCCCGATTTCACACCTTCCAGTCTCCACTTTTTTATTCATACTAAATCTATATATTAATAGTCGATAAAATAATCACTCGCTTTTCACTTTTCACAAATGTGTGCGTACTGACGTCCTCGAGTCTTTTTCTTCTTCTACGAAATGTATTTTGTTTGCGTACTTGAAAATTAATGGTTAATGAAATAAAATTAAACACAATGCAATAAAAATCTCACGTTGCTGGGGAACGGGCTTACAGCTAGTCTTGTTAATTATGCTGCGAATCTTGCGATGATCGAAATCGGTGCTGGTCAAAAACAAATAATAAGGAATTAGTATCTTCATTTTTAAACGCTTTAAGGGTGTTCACTGTGAATACTTGTTGGAAAAGCATTGTGTACATTTTTACCAATTACCGTATTTATTAAATATCATGAACGCTTTCGCTCATGACGAGCGTTATCAACTGATAAGAAGAATACAATGTTACAGTGTTATTGATAAAAATCTAAATGAAATTAATTATGTGCAGTAGACAATTGGTATTAAAAGTAATTTACAAAAAGTACAAAATATGAATATGTAACACTAAATTGACTAAAGTTAAAATGTTTAAAACCCCATAAAAGTATAATTTACCCAAAGTGGAGAAAAGTGGGGAATATGATCATAATTTATATCTTTAAACTTTGTACAAAATAATTTAAAATGTGACATTAATAAAATCAATAACTAAACAAAGATTCAACGGCATCGGAATGAAAAATGATTTTAAAAAACCATATGAATTCTTACAGATAGAGAAAAATATAAAAATAAAGAATAGTTAACGTTGGTTAATGCAACGGATAAAGTAAATAAGAAGTCACAAAGATGATTCATTCATTCAATATATCTGCAAACATGTCTATTGATTTCTAAAATTTTTTGTTTATCTAATGTTAAAGATGTTTTATTTAAATGTAGAATTTTTAAAAAAATACCGATATCAAAATTATGGTTATTTTGAACAACAGATGGTTTCCAAATGAAGAAAATTCGACACCTTTTTTTTACCATGTCCGCTCCCAATGTGGAGCAAATAGACTCCTAATGGAGTTTATCTCAAGAGAAGTGTTTCTACGAGAACTGCTTGTTACTCAGTTGCTCAACCGCTCTTTTTCTAAAGAGAGTAGGAATAGAAGGATAGGACTAGGACAGGACTAGTGGTTGGCTTATTGCTTTCGATACGTCCAGTTTATAGGATAGAATGGGTGGGAGGGGGGAATTTAAGACATCACATACATCCATTAAGAAAATCAATTAAGAAAACAGTCCGTACTGGGATTCAAACCCGTGACTTCTGTAACCGAGGCCAATGACGTGGACCAGTTGATCACACAAGCGGCATCACCTTTTGGCAGAAGCTGAATGTTCTTTAAATCCAAAAATCTTCTGTTTTACCAAGCGTTACAGGAATCGCATATCTGTAAAACAAAACAGGAAGCCAGGATCTAACAAGCTACCGGGATCCCGTGGGACTGTTTGCGATATGATTTCTTTTCACTCATACGCACGTCAATGTATCAATCTGTATCTAGGCCATGGTTAAGAAGTTATTGATAACAAAAACTAGACCAAGCATAAGTCCATACTTACACTTTTCAATACATAACCCTTCTCAACACTTTTTTGTATGTGATTGTACGGAGTCGAGGTCACCCATCAATCCTTGTCTGAAAGAAAAAGTGCCTTTGAATTCTCATCGAGGGTGAATCCTACCAGAGAAAAATCGAGAAGGCTTTCGCGGTAATGACGGCAAACTCTGGATTTCGTTGCTAATTTAGAAACATTACACTGAGCGAACTTTACAAATGACTTTAGTATAACTTTTTCGGTTTCTACTGTGAATCTGCGATGAAATGGATTTGTTTGAGTTTTTTCTACCTAAATTTTCTTCTTTTTATACGTGACCAAATTTTTGATTATATATTATACAGGTAAGTTACATCTTACATTATAAATTCAAATAAACCTTGCACAATAGATCAGTATTTATAAAGATACTACATTTTTGTTCTAATTTAATATTTTTCATAATAATGGTTTCGCTAATCAAGATAATTGTTAATAAAAAATAGTTTTATTGTTATAAATAAAGATAGTTTTTCAATATTTAATTAAAATTGATATCTTTGCCATTCCACAGGTTGTGTAACAAATTGTGACACGTGGTTCGCCTCTTTTAGAAACATCTTCAGGCAAACTGTCGTAATGGTATTTAAGAATAAACTAAACATTGATTTTGTTAACCTGGCACCTTTTTTATCAGCCATTTTTATGTAAAATGGTTATTTTAAAACACATTTAAAATAACCATTTTAAACGTTTTGAAATTCTTTCTCTTAATTTGTCATGTCCTTAGTAAAATATGCGTATAAAATCACATTAAGATTAAGTCTCACAGTAAAACATGGGCCCATTAGAAGTGAAGCGAGCTAAGTGGTATCGTAGAAAAAAATATGCTAGAAGCGTTGTAATATTCTACACGTCTTATAGTATCGTAAAAGTGAAGTTACCTCAGTTAATATTGCAAAAGTGTTATCTCAGTAAAATAAAAATATCAAATCCATGAAACACAAAGCAAAGACGTGATAGTATTTAAAAGTCCAAGAAAAGTCTTATTATTTTACTAGTTATCTTACTTCACCTCTAATATGCCTGTATGTAGAAGAAGGCTTATTATCAACAGAACATTTATACATAGAGTAATACAAGAGAAGGTTGGAGTGATGCGATAAAATTAATACAATTTGTATTTAATTTGAATGAAATTGACGCAAATAGCTCATTCAACGAACCCTTTAACATTCATTTTAATAAAAGTTAATTTGAAAACGAACAAATTATTTGTCACAATAATAACGATTCAATGGACTGCAATAATAGTTTAATGCATAAAGGCATGGTGTTTAAACGGCTCATTGAAGATTGTCAAAAATAATTTAAAATTAAATGAAATTTTCCACGTCTTAAACAGTACCGAGTCTAAGTCCAATAGCCAAAGCAACTTATTATAATGTAATTTAATGAACTTTGCTACGAAGACGTTGACCTCTATGAATTCATGCTGAAAGTTTCGTATTACAGTGAAATAAAATGAGCATTTAAAAGTGTTAACAACCTGAAAGCTAAATTGAAAATAGTTGTGTTTACTGTGGATGAGTATTTTCCTATTGTCTGCAAGAGCTTTAAAGTTTTGATTTTATTTTTGTAAATAAATTCAACAATTAAAATTGAATCGTTCAAATTTTGTACTTTCACTCAAGATTTGCGATTTACGACTCGGGTTTCGCCTTTCGGCATCTTCAAGCGTTCAAGTACAGGGATCAACTTGAACTGACTGAAATACACGAATGAAAATATGTCTTTGTTTGATGGGATTTAATGAGATCCTGGAACCCGGGATTGGAGACTCTGATAACACAAACGACTGCTATGAGCACATTAAAATTTTCATTTCAGACATTGAAGTATTACGATTATTTGTTGCAAGCCAATATATCGAAGCTGGGTATAAGGTTATTACTTTTAGGGTGTTCACTGTCAATACTTGGTGGAAAGGCATTATATTAATAAAAACACAAAAATCCTTTGTACTTCATTCCACTTTATTTAATATGTCAGGACCGGTTTCGCTCATTGCGAGCCTGTCAGTTGACAATGCTCGCAATGAGCGAAACCGGTCCTGACATATTAAATAAAGTGGAATGAAGTACAAAGGATTTTTGTGTTTTTATTAATATAAGGTTATTGTTGGTATACCAAGTCAATATTTCGACGCTTTAAAATGTTGAATGATATTATGTTGAAACTTATATTTTTCAAAATACTTACTAAATAAATGCACGCATTTATTCGTTTAATTTCAGGATTGTAAGAGTGGTGAGATTTTTTTAAGGTTTAACAAACACCCATGCTTTTAAAAAGAAATAGATTCATTGAAATTTTGAAAACAATTGAAAAAAATTCGTATTGCTTAATGCTTAAAATATTGAGATTCGAACCTGTGAGATCCGTCACAGCAGTCTTGTACTATTCTAAATAACCACCGATCAATATAACTTAAAGTTTAAAGGATCGAAAAGTGTCAAAGGTGATCTGGCAATGGCAAACAAAAAACACACGTGTAAATAATCATATTTGGTCACAGAGTAATTCTATGAATGTGATATTTTTTTTATGTTACGCTTAAAATCAATATAAAATTTATCAAATATTGATTTGAACATTTATAATGTCAAGGAAAAGGGTGCCGAAACGCTGTGCCACCGCAATACATGATAAAAAAGCCCTGACTATTATACACAATACAAAATAAAACGAAATTTCACAACCAGCTTATCACCGATAAAATAAAGTATATTTTTAATACTAAAATATTTAATAAACGTTTTACTAACAGATTAAAAATATCAAAGTATTTTAGTTCTACAGTGTTTAATAATTTGTATACGTTGATAGCTATTTTGGCTTTCGCCATCGTCAGAATTTGTTCTGACGATGGCGAAAGCCAAAATAGCTATCAACGCATAAAAAATATTAAAAACTGTAGAACTAAAATACTTTAATATTTTTAATCTGTTATAATGGCTTTCCACCAAGTATTGACAGTGAACATCTTAAAAGTGTTTTCTCTCTTAATTAAAAATACGCAATCCACCAAAGCACCACGTAAAAACGGTCTAATATAAACTATTAAACTACTTGTCTAACTTCACTTCTTGAGGGCTCATATCAACTTTATTTCCACTTTATTTAAAAAGGTCAGGAACACTTATTGTTCTTTTTAGGAAATATAAATTGAAACAGTGTTTAGCATCTCAACATGTTCGGTTTAATCGTGAATGGCTTCTACAATATCAATTGTTGGTTACACCTTTTTATTTCAATTTGTTTTTGTATAAATAGCACTGTTAAATTATATTTCTTATCAGTTGAAAATGCTCGCCATTAGCGAAACCGGTCCTGACCTTTTTAAATAAAGTGAAAATGTACAAAGCAATATTGTGTTTTTATTAACTATTCGATTGGGTAAATTTTACGATACTTTAGGACATGTAGAGTATTATAACGCATCTCACTGTTGTTTTTTCTAAAATACAAATTGGCTCACTTCACCTCACAGGGGCTTATAATATAAAAGCTCAGTTAAACAATTTTTTGTAAAAGTCTATTAGTATATTATGACAGTATTGATCGACGAGCGGTTATGATAAGCAAAACCATGGAAACTCTCATTTAAGGTAAGTACGTAATTTTACCATAGATAATGAAATATTTATGTTTTATTTACCGTTTTTGTTCATTGATTATTACATTTTTACGGCCATAGAAATGGTCGATAATTTCATTACCGATTTGTAAATTTATTTGTTTCCGTATTTGCTATGATTTTATCTATATATTATATCGCGAAGAATATTATTCAACCTTGGTAAGAGGATTTACAATGTATATTTTGATACAAAACTTTTACCTGTAACAGTTTTGTATTGATTCCAGAAAGCTTATAATATGATCATCATCATAAAAAATGCTACAACCGTTTCATAATTTTGGATAATTACTAACAATTACGTATTTTCAAACTAAAAAAAATAAACAATGAAAAAGAAAATCAAATCATTATATTCAATCTCTTCGTCGCTTAAATAAGTAGAAAGATATTCACAAAGCACTAACTATTGGCTGATTGAATGGCAATAATATTTATTATAAATAAAATTCAATTCAACCTTAACAACTTATTTTTCATAATATTAAAGACTGTCCTTTTGTTAGTTAATCAATTGAATTGAACAAACCACGGTTAGATCAAATTAAATTAATAAAATTAAGTGTTGTTTGTATAGATACGGATTCAACAACCCCCCAATACCTGTTTAAGTTCGTTGAACTACAGGGTTAAAAAAATTACACGAATGTTTCCTTTCAAAGCTTTCTGAGAGAAGGTGTTTTAACTATGACGCTAAAACCCTGCCTGCCACAGTTTTATTTTGAAAAAAAATGTGAAACTAATAAATTTGATTTTCGGATACACCAAAAAAATATGACAACTTGAGGCTTATAGAGCTGTTTATGGCAGGTATAATAATTAGTTCACCACAAAGTTGGAACTCATTTTTTTGTTTCTTTTACAAAAGTTGTTTTTCGAAGAGATTTTTTTGTTCATCAGTTGCTCAACCTCTCTTTATCGACGAAAGTAGGGACAGAGGGATAAACCTAGGATACGACTAGTGGTGAACATACCACTCTCGTAACACCCCGTTCTTCTACGATTGGCATATTGGAAGAGAATTTTTATACATGCCCTCGAAAAGAAATCAACAAATCGATAAAAAAATATTGTCCGCACTAGGATTCTAGGAGTTGAATTAAGTCTTAAAAACTTCAGGAAATTTAAAAAAAATATATTTTTTCAAATTTCAGTTTTTGTATAAGCCCTAGTTAATACTGTAAACACGAGTTGGCTTTATTTGTCTTTCCTGTCTGCTGTTAGAAAGAGTGGTCACGTCCAATAATGCTCCGAAATCCACGATCTGTTTGCCGTACATATTATTTTCATGGCGCCATACGCTCCAATACCCTCGTAAGCACGATGCATAATCATAATTGTACGTCATGTTACATGGATCAAATATAAACAAAACGAAATTTCTATATAGCTCAGTTGATGGATTGTGAACAATGTTCCGTATTAGATGAGAGGTTGGCTGTACTGAAAATTCAAAAGTTATTTTAATTTGCATTTAATGTATTTTAAAATTTCTGGTTTTTCACGTTCTTTCTTACCTTACAAATCCATATATTATATACTTCACTAATATCAATTTCTTGTCCTGATAATACATACGAATTTTATACTCGTTAAATTATCTAAATGTTCAATCTCTTAAATTCATTTCGGTGAATTAGTTTTTCCTTATTTTAAAAATATGATTTGAATAGTTACTAATGTATAATTTTTATTGGAGTGCGCAGCAACCCGGCCGCGCGCAAGCGCAGCTTTGAGGGAAAATTGAATTTATGTCATTTTTTTTTAACACGGCACAATATCACATGAATGATTTCAACATCTATCTTATTCTGGTGGTCAATCTAGTATAGAAAACAGTCATAAAGCAGAAAGAAATTTAAAATACAAGTGAGAAATTCAAAAGTGATTGCACTTTTAACATAAAATATATAAAAAATGTAATGTGCTAAAAAAAGATAATCGATGTGTAAAATTTCATTCCACCCATAGTGACCTAAAAATGGAGCAATATAAGAATTATAAGCTTACCACTAATTCTATCTTAGTCTCATACTTATATCTCAAC
Source organism: Himalopsyche tibetana (assembly GCA_030503985.1). Taxonomy (NCBI): domain Eukaryota; kingdom Metazoa; phylum Arthropoda; class Insecta; order Trichoptera; family Rhyacophilidae; genus Himalopsyche; species Himalopsyche tibetana. The sequence goes on from JAPJYX010000015.1 coordinate 1,228,383, forward strand.
TTTCTTCAAAAAAGAAAAGTTGAGTAATTGAGTAATAAGCAGTTTGTGTAGAAAAGGCCTGTTTTAAAGGAAAATATTTTTGTGTGCAGATATATTTAAATAATAATGTTAAAATTTCCACCACATTCATAGAAGGAAAACGATTTTCTAAATGGAATTACTAAAACATTTAGTATTCGAAGTGTTAAGTCATAAATGGTCGGTAGTACATCAAATTATAAAGCGAACGAAACCAGTAAAGACATTATTCTTAGAAAGGTTTGCAAATAATTACTTTGAAAGTTTAACGCGCCCTTTTTCCCCTAAATGAATACCAGTCTTTTCAACTTTCAGGAGTTTGTAGGTGGAGGTATATTGTTTCTCAAAGTCTCTCGCTGTTATTTGAACAAGGATCTCGGCTCCTTTCAATTCCTTGATAAATAATTTAAATACATTTCACTGCAAATGCTTAGAGGAATGACACTTCAAGATAATAAAGTCGAAATAACTGCACATAGCTGATTGATTGAATTGAAAATAAAATGGTATACCCAATGATAACAGACAACGAGAGTTCATTTTACAAAAAAACATTTTAGTGCTATAATATAAAATAGAAATCTGAAGTCGTTGAATCAATTAATTATATTTAAACTAATAATAATTAAGATGTAAGAATATTGGTTTAATATTTTCTACCTACATATTTGATGATAAATTTGTTAAAATTCAACTTTGTATTGTAATTTTATTTCTAGCCTAGACGTTAATTCTAATTTCTAACTTATAAATGACAAAAATTGAAGGGTTGTATTTTTTTTTTGCGGGGAGAGAGAGCTCAACACAAACATGAAGGGTATAATTGATTAATTACTTATGTAGGGCAAGTAAATTTAATAGTTACTAGCCACCTGAATACAGACACTATACAGAATTTAAAATCAGTGTTGTCAACCAGTGGGCTCTTGGATTTTTTAAAATATTTGGTTGTAGTAGTTAAAGTAGTTAAAGTTACGTATCCTGAAAGTTAAGCTTCCATACCATGGCACAAATGCCTTTGATATTTTTATCCAGCCCACCCTGATCGAAAAAATAAGGACTTTTCTTTATTCTATATAACCTTTCTTTCGTACCTTCTCAGAAAAGAGTGGTCGAAACACTGATTTAAAAATAATTTATATATAAGATAACCCATATACTTAAAATCGGTAGAAGATGTGATTTTGTCTGAAAATGATATGTATTTTATAATTATTAGTCTTTAGAATAAAATTATGACTCGTATAATCATTTTTATTCGTGAATTGTGTTTTCATGAATTCCATTGCGGGTTTTCGTTAAATTACGGGTATTTTAAATGAATAATTCTACGTAATTTTAAAACTACGAGCGCAAAAATTACCATGAATATGGAATGATTATAGTCATTAAATCTGAATTTTGTAGGTAAAAGAAAAATCACCTATTATTACATAGACCGATTCTGTGGGAAATGAAAGGTATTCACTATTCACCAAAATTTTCTAAATGACGTTATAATTCCAACAACTAGTTACGAATGTAATTTATGCATTGTTTGGGGTAGTTTCTCGGTAAATTTCACATGCCATTGTTTCTCCTATTACTCATGTTACCCTGCGTACATAAGGTTTTCTTCCAGGAAAACTTCTGGCGGTTTTTTCTATGCGATATAAACCAATCAAGCGATAATTTATGGAAGAACAGGAATATGAATATTATCAAGTGATATTTTCTATAAACATTCACTATAATTGGAACTGGCTGTTTTTTTATTTTTTAGAACGTACGCTAATGGATTTTTTTTTTAATTCAAAGTTTTTTTTATTGTTTAAGTTTTACAGCGTGAACTGTCACTTGCCATTTTTCCGACTTTTACTTTTGTTCTGTTACTTTACATTATTTCAGAAATATACTTACGCATAATACAAAATCCCCTTTGATCACTTTGTCTAAATGCCTTCATTAGCTTAGCTAGATTTCAACGCATCCAAATATTATATCAAAGCCTAAAATGAATATTTTTTTATATGTGAAGCCCCCAGATTTATCTTATCGGACTATATGATCAAATTAAACCTTTTTTACGGCTAAATAAAAATTGTTGAATCCGTGGCGTAGTGGTCAACGTTGTTGGCTTTCGTGACGGTTATCGTTTGTGATGTCTAAAAATTCTCTTCCCACCCATCTTTAAAAACTTTTATTCAAATACTTTCATTAAGAAACTTTATACTCCAGATTGGGAGTGGACATCGATTTAAAAAATATATTTTTATTATATATAAAAAAAACTTCCGGATTCAGCTAACATTCATAAAAAATTAAACTTACTTTAAATACAATCCATGTCCGCTTCCAATGTGGCGCATATGGCCTCCTAATGGAGTTATACCAACAGAAGTTTTTTTCGAAAACTTGTTTCTCAGACGCTCAGCCTATATTTTTCATGCGTAGCAGTAGGGATAGAAAGATAAGACTAGGACAGGACTAGAGGTTTAAAAATCACTATCTCTACGCCCAGTTATTTAAGAGAGTTTTTAGACATCACAAAAACCCATGCCTTGGAACAGAAATCGACTGAAAAAATGCTGTTCGTACTGAGACTTAACCCCGTGAGTTCCTGCAAAGAAGCCAACAACGCTTACCCCACCGCGCCACAGGACCCGACGTAATAATAAATAATGCTTGACTCAACTGAGATGTTTTAAAAATCCACTTTCTACTGATCTTTTCAGATCTTCTGGAGTTTCCAGCATTCCATAAAATAAGATTGTTTGCCAATAAATGCTCTCTTCCACCTTCAGTTACATAAGATGTTCGTCATTCCGATTATAAACGCAAATTTTAAAATAGAAATAACAATGAAATATAATTAATATTAACCATAATGAAGCAATTGCTAGTCGCTATAATTGTCACATTCATGAAGCTGGAAATAATCCTTAGTAATGTCTAATTACATAGAAATATAATTTAATCACAGTTGAATGACGTCAATGTGGTGTTATTTAACTTTCCTCTTGAGTGATTTATTACCGAGTTTTACGATAGCCAATTTCAGATCGATGTGAAAAATAATATTTCGATACATAATCGTTATCTGTTGTATGTACATATATTATGTTTTGATAAAATAGATTACTCACAATCTATGAGATTCAACGTGGTCTTTTACTAGGAAACTGTTTTTGTTTTTCTCAGATTGATTTGTAACAATTTGTTACATGGAAATAGTTCCAATATTTGGCACAAAAGTGGCCATTCAAAGCCGCCCACAATATAGACGCGCTGATGACGGTGCACACAGACAAAAGCGCGAACAACAAAAGCTAGTTTTATTCAGTCTGAAATGAGTTTTATTTTTAAAAAATCAATTCGTTTTTGATGGTATGAATATGAATATGAGGAATAAATTAATTTTTCGATCGCATTGCGTCACGGAAGGCGGCCGTAAAAAAGGCTCCATACACACAACGGGGGGTGGTGGGATACTCAACAACCAACTTTATTTCTTTAGTATATATTTTTTAATATCATAATTCATTTAGAGTGTATATAAATTAAATTATAAATTCAAGTAAATTGTAAGTTGTCCTCATATTAAGCTGAAGTAGCGCTTACGTCAAACCGCTGGTAAAACATATTATTGACAAGGTAGCGGAGCGATTAACTAATCACTATTCACATCCTAGTTCTATTCTTTTATACATACTTTAAAAAAAACTGGTGCAGCAGCTGATTGACAAGTATTTATCGTAGGAACAATTCTGTTGATATAAAATCAATTATACCTATTATTAAATCTTATCAAAAAGTGAATTTAAAAACTAACATTAAATACTTTTTTGTTTAAAACAGTTTGTGATTTCAGTATTTTTAAAAATAGAGACAAAATGATTCGTTACCAACAGAATATATTTAACGAAAGTTTTAATTTATTTTCTTCTTACCGAGGATTCTAAGAATCTAGCAATCATCTTTTTACTTTTTAGTGTACTGCTCAAATCTGAGTAGGTGATTGTATCACTTCATATTGTGTTAATTCAATAAAATGTTCTTATGATACCCGATGGATGAAAATCAGTCTATTATATATAATATTTGGTCTTAACAGTAACGAAAAGAGTTTCATTAAAATTCTTTTTCCGAAGAAATTAAATATCTGAATTTCTGGTTTACAAAGAAGTGGAAATATGCAAAAAATTCAATTGTTAAAAAATCATAAAGATGCACAGTTATAAAATTTACTATTGGGTACATTAAAGGAGAAGTGAGACAAATGGTATTTTAGATTAAAATAAATTAGATGCGTTGCAATATTCTACACATCGTTAAGTATCATAAAATTTAATTAACCTCAGTTGAAACACACAATAGTGTTATCTACATAAAATAAAAATATACAATCCACAAAAATACCAAATAAAGGCGTAATTTTACTTAAAAGTCCAAGAAACAAGTTTTACCATTTTACCAGTTGGCTCAGTTCACTTTTAGATGGCTCAATTGATTTTATATCAATGAACGAAATCCAAAAGTTTGATATACAGTAAAAAACAGAAATAGATTACAGTTTGAAAAATTTACATCAGGTATGCCTTAAAAATAAAAATTTACATTGTATAAAATTAATCAATGCATTACGTGGATACAAGAAACTCATGTTAATTTTTCGAGGAACGTGACCATCGCATTTACTTTTGTGACACGGCATAAAACAGCACACGACAGAACCTATTTAAATAATTATTATTCCTGGAATTTTTAACAATTCCTTGAGTCGTCTGTGGAAATGGCTGTGGAAATTTTCGCTTTTTACAATTTCTTCCAACGCTAAATATATACGCACAATTTCTATATCTTCTCGTTGGAAATTTGAGTCTACAGTTGCAAGGGCTGTAAACACATTGCATAGAGAAGGTTGAAATATTTTGCAAATAAGTATTTTTTTATTCGAATGATGATTTACATCATAGTTTCTCAACTTTTTTGGCCCCGTGACCTTTTTGGGTCTCATATTTTTTCGTGCCCCCCATACCCTATTTTATATAAGCATACAAGATTATTTCAGGATTGATGACTGGATGCAAATGTCACAAATTGAAAGGTCCCAAAATAGTTTTGAATTCGAATAACTTCTTTTCTATTATATTTAGCTCGATGACTTGAAAGATGAAAGTTTTAATCATTGGCCGATTTTAAAATCTCAAGAATTTACGGATTTCCCAAAATGAAAAAATGTGGAACCTTTGTTTTAGCTCATTTACCTACAATGCACATGGCCCCCGAAAACTTTGCTGTGGCTCCCTAAAATAATGTGGCTCTCTTGGAACACGCTGTGAACTCTGGTTGAGAAACTCTGGTGTAATTGAAATAATCTAGCTTAATAGATTTGTCAAAACATTCCAGCTTAGTAAAGTTTTCTTTATTATTTTATTCCAATAAGACTGTTTTGTAAAAAAAAAACAAACAGGTTGCCAATGCTGTGCTTACGCAGTGATCTCCTATATTTTTCAATAAATAATCGAAGCTCAACACATGCAATATTTTTTTCTGAAAATTTTAATAAGCGTTTATAAAATCAAATGCATTGGTACATAATAAACAATCAGTGGATTCGGATAATAAAAACTTCGTTTTTGTTATTTTTCAAATGAAACATTTATTAAGTGTTATTTTACTCACCATTGTTTATTTTATTTCTTTTGGGATGTATCTGTCTTCGTATAAGTAATTGGTAATATTAGTGCTCTTATCTTGTCCAAAAATTACGGCCAGTAGAAATTAAAAAAAAACATCATCCATTTTGCTATTTTATAAGTTAAGAATTAAAGTAAAATTTTAGTTTATTCGTAAATAGCTTTCCGGTAGTTCTTCTAAAGATGATTGTCAAAGACGAAAAATACGTGTCACAATTCGTTGCACAGCCAGTGGTATAACTAAGTTAGCAATTTTATTTGATATTGAAAAAGGAAAATTTTACAATGTAACCACCGAAAACATCAAACATATCAATCCACTTACTTTTTATAACCCAATCAAACAAAATGTGTCTATAAATCATCTTTGGATAATTCTCAATCACATTTGATAACATGATTATAGAAATTATACCCCGAAAACAATATAAACATTGCACAGGCTTAAGCTAAGTACCTATCCACTTAAGAAGTATTATTAGAGTTGATAGAATCAACGGTAGTTTGTTGCTAGCCACAACAATATTGCAAGTGAGCTCTGCAAACGGAATTCAACATCCTTAAAACATCTACATCCCGCGCATGCTCCTGGCATCCCACCGAGTCTATAAAAAGCCCCGGGGGAAAATTCTAGCTTCAGTCAACGCCGGATTTTCTAACGTTGCACGGCGCACGCCAATTTTCAAAAGTTAAAAACAATCCAACACAAACATCGCGGGATTATTTGAAATTGGAGTATATTCCTTATTCGAATGTGACAGTTGAATCTAATGTGAATCTTTTTGAACACATAAAAAAATTTAAGCTTTGTAACTTCTTAAAAGTGAATATTAATACAACAAGCGTATTACAGTTTTACTTTATTTATGTTGAAATAAGTAAATTATTTTTTTACGCTAATGTTTCTAAGCCAGTGTTTAAGCTAATTGAAGTGTGTGATACAAAAAAATGGTCGAGATAAGATAATATCTAAATATTGATAATTCAGGTGGGTAACAATTGAAAATATTCTTTATATTTTTATTTAATTGCTTTATTCTAGCGCAATTTGTCTTGAATTTACAGTCTAAACTGAGCTTATTTATGACAAAGAAACTGTTATAAAAAATTCCATATATGTATGTGTTTATTTTATTGGGAATATTTTGTGTGCCTTCGTTATCTATGCTTCTGTTTTTTTATTGTAAAAAGTATAAATATTGATGTATTTTGAAGTGTGTACATACCAAAATAAATATCGTCAAAAAAATCATACTTGTGTAATTTAAACAGTATTTTTTAAAAGAAAATCTGTTACAATAAAGCTGTTTTAAAAATACTTTTGCCTTATTCATCGACACTTTATTTATTACATTTCAGTGTGACGTTATAGGCATATTGAGTCTTAGTCCATACGGTGTCGTGATGTCGAAATAACTACCGTTACAATATAGCAATCGAATACACAAATACTATATTTTGTTTTATTTTGTGATGGATTTCCACCAATTTTATCAGTTATAATGTTTGTATTTATTTACAAATTATTTTATTCGTATTTTTAAATTATTCTCATTATTTTAATAAAAATAATTCTTTAGCTTGTTGATATAAATAATATTTAACAAAAAAACCTCATATAAGCCTGCGTGGTCGAGTTTCATCGCCATTGGTCAAGAATGCGGAGGTCGCAGGTTCGAATCCCAGTACTGACAATTTTTATAGATTGATATTTCAATCAATTCATGGATTTCTGTTCGGAGTCATGGATGTATGTGATGTTTTGAATTTCTCTCGTCATCCATCATATCCAAAAAACGGGGCGTAACAAGAGCGATTAGTTAATTACTAGTCGTGGTCTAGCTCTATCCTTTTATTCCTACTCTCTAATAGAGGTTGAGCAGCTCAGTAACAGAAAGTTCAAATAGAAAATCTTATATTGAGATAAACTTTATTATGAGTACAAATGCTCCACATTAGAAGCGGTCATGTATTGAGATATGTATTGTTACTGATCATGTATTTTTACTTGATAATGTATTTTTTATTTGTTTATACATATATGTAAAAATGATTATTTATTAATATTTGTCTATATTTTTTATTTAATCACTTATATACTGTCACTGTTTAATGGTACTAGATTCAAACAAAATTAATTATGTTTGATGTATTTGGTTGATACATGTATTAATTGCATGTTATTAACATTGATACAAATACTAAATCATGATGAACTGAAAATAATTTGTTTTGTTTGAACGATAATAATTTATTGAATGGAAGAAAATATTTATGCTACTCTTTAGTTTGATAAAATTAATACGCATTAGTAACAAAAAAATATATATCCTCAGCAGGATTTATATCGTCAGTTGTAAAATATAGCTTATTGTGTGAGAAAATATATTACACTTATATATTTAAAAACGTTTTTATTAATACAAAATATTCGATGTTAAGCATCTTGTTTAGGTTATGTTTAATTTTAGAAACCATATATAACATTAACACTTTGCTTGATAATAAAACAAAGACTATCTGCCATATTTTATTCATTGTGAAAGCAGACATGACTTGAAACAAGACACTATTTGTTAAAATACGACAGTTCACTTAATCTGTCTACTATTTTTTAATCTCAAATAAACTTATAATTAAAATTGATAACTCATCATTTAGATAAAAGTATTTGAATCGCATATATGTAAAATTGTTTTTGCATCTCATTACTATGTATCATGTCTCAATATTATCAGAATCATATTCAAAGCTAAAAAAAGGCATGGCTTAACTAGGCAACATTGTATTCGCATTTATTTGATCAGCATAAATTGATTATGTTATCAATAAGACCGATGAATAAAAACAGTCTTACATTCACGAAAAATACTCAAAAAGGGGCATAGCATAAAATTTTACATTTAACAGTAAATAACATGTAATATTAGAAAATTATAGTTTTTTTAATCATTAATAATGAAAAGTCAGGCTAGCTTTGCTTGATTCACGTTAAGAAATTCTGGCAAAAGATAGATGCATGCTATCGAATCAAAAGTCAAAAGATTTTTTTAAATTAGGCCTTTTTTTAGATTGCTTATCTTCTTCATTCCAATCTGAGCTAAGAAGAGATTGGTATTAAGCGGCTTTGCCACTAGTATAACAACATATATTTAGTTGGAAAAAAAACTTTGAATTTCAAAATTATATTTTTTCTTTTTGTTAGCAAATTAAAATGTACGCCCAACAGCGCGTATCTTCACAGTTATGAGTAAAACTCGTATAATGTATTTTACGCTATTGTGAACTCCATTAAAATTACAATTTTTCTCAATCGATATAATGATTTAGTAACAGGGTATTTATAGCCCGACGCCTGCTGTGGTTTAGTTGGGTAGTGGGTCTAGGTTCGATTCCCTGTAAAGTCAAAGTCAAAATTCACATTTTTCAATTTTAAAAAATTGAGACCTAAGACTGTGTGAGTGATTGTGATGTCAATTTACCTCAAATTGATCTCGAGTGACTTACAGTAAATTCTCATCGAGTTTTACTCGCATGATCTTTCAAATTTAAAATATTTGGCGCTCTTGTCTGTAACGCCAAATATTTATTTTTATTTAAAAAATCATACACAGATATATTATTCTGAAATCCATAATATATTAAAATGTATAGTTTTATTTATTAATTGAATTGGCATTTACTTGGTAGAATTCTATTATAACAGATTAAAAATATCAATATAAAATATCAATACAATATAAAAATAAAAATATAAGTTTTATTTAACACTTTATTTTTTTAAGATACGAGCATGCGTTTTAAAGGCGGCGAAATATAATTAGTAAGCTATCAAAATTAAAATAATAACATACATAAATATATCCAAAAATAAATTATACCCAGTGACGTAAAATAATTATTTTTTTGTTTGGTTAGTAATTTTCATTTTAGAAATTTGCGTAGAGCAGATAGAATTTCATTTTAATGATAGCTAGCTGCCCATACATGCATTAAAATTCGTATTTATATTCTTGTGTTCGTATTTTTGTTTTCATATTTTTTGCCGTGAAGGATTAATTAATTTAAGCTGCTTGCTTTTGAAAATTAATTAATTTTTTGTACTAGTATTTTTATGGCACACTCGTATGACGTAAAACCACGCCTTTTATTTCTCAAACTAGCCTCTGACCAGCATGGTAAGGATTATAAGAAAGGTTGACAGATTCAAATAATTTGAAGTTCACATCTTAGTAGAGGCACTATAATAAAACAACTCAATCTTTAACTGATCGCCAAGTTGACATTCAATTCAACGAAAACTTTTTTGGTAACACAGGTGATCTACGATACAAGCAAATTTTTTAAGCAAAGTTGTATACTTAAGGACCAATGATTTCGTGAAGACAGCCAACGAATATAAGACAATATTAAAGGTTACAAGAGTAAAAACTTGCATTGAGTAATTTTAATATTGTCAATATTGTGTATTATATCAAATACCATGATGAGAAGATGGAATATATTGGGAACGCTTTAAGTCTAACTTATTTGGGGTAGTTACGTTATTGAAAAATATTAATTACAGTTAACCCCCCTATAGAGAAGTTTTCTATAGCATAAAGAGTAGTTCCCCATCTAGTGTAGTTTTTTTTTTACAAAACGTTAAATTTTCAAGATCAAATAAAAAAAAATACATATTACAAATACATACTTTATATACGTGTATTAAAAAAATACTTATCAGTAGCTGTTGTCCCTTGACTTTGCTAGACTATTCTGAGATAGACGAAACGAAAAGGTGAATGTGATTTGAGAAATTTTTGACTGATTTCAATAAATTCACAAAATACAAGATTCTAACCTTAAATTTTGTATGGATTCTTAGTCCTAGTACAACGAAGTACTCCTACAGCGTCGCCCCGATTTTTACGCAATAGTGCAGTCGACTGTACTGTCCATGTGATATTTTTTCAAATATACCCGCTCAAAAAATGAGCGTATAACATCCAAATGTAGATTTTTTTAAAGTACTTGTTGTTATTCAGCAAATCCGCCATTTTTTTCTATAAATTCTCATAGACAATCGTTTTACAAAACAATGTAGGCGTCAAAAGAATTGCTACCATCGTTGCATGCTGTGTTGGAATGGACTTTCGTAAAATGGTTTGAAACAGATTTTGAAAAAAACAATTTTAATGGATTTTTTTACCCTTTTTTGAGCCGGGATGTTAATTTAATTGAATTTGTTTTTATATATATATATAAATAGATTGCCTTGAAACTTGAAAAGCAACCTCTAAAAATACTGATATTACTAAACTGGTCTAAATACTGAAGCTCATCATTTTTATCGTGTTTTCGACTTCTTAGTGAATTTATTTACTTTAATTGAAAAATTTATTAAATACCTCGCACTTTTAGTTGAATTTAATGAAATTAGGATTCCAAAAATATATATTTTTATGTTTTGCTTAAAAAAATACGTTTTACCCTTACTAAAAAAAACAAGTTGGACAAAGAAAGTTATTAATGTCAGTAAAGTTTTTATTCAACATTCGAAATTACAAAATATTTATTTTGTCTTTTTTTATCGTTTAATTATTATGAAAAAGCGTACTTTTAAAGTTTATCTTTTGTAACCGAATATATCTCAGTTGCCAAATACTTGGTAGGTCGCACAGAAATGTGTAGAAAATCAAGTTCTCTTGGTTTATGGGCTACCTTTTTTCTAATATAAGTTTAGTTATTTAATTTGATTTACAATTATAAGCAGATGAAGACTAGCTTAAAACTTGGAAAGATCGATGAAACAAACAAATATTTTTGAATCGTTCAAATTATGTACATTCACACAGATTTGTCACTAACGACCCGGGCTTCGCCTTTGGCATCTTCAGGCGTTCAAGTGTGTGAATGTACATAATTTGAACGATTCAAATTAAATCGATAATGTCAAATGCAGACATAGTGCTCTCTGGAACTAGAAAAAGTAAAATATAAAAAAAAAATATATCGATAAAATATTTGGCTTAGTTAATGAATGTTTCGTGTTTATATAAAAAAAATGTATCATTGAGTTAAAAGCCATTGCTTTCGAAAAGGATAAGCCCCTAGGAATGCCCACAGTTTTAAGTAGTGAGTAGTTTAAAGAATTATATTTATTTTGTTTGTCGGGAAAGGTTATATGATTATATAGGGTATAAAAGTGGAGACCCAGGCATGTTTAGCATTTCATTTAAAATCGGAAGACTGTTCAATTGCGCTCTGTTTATTTCTGAAATTTCCTGCAAGAAGAGTTTATGGGCGTCCGTATTTGGGTGCAAAATTTTTATCCCTTGTTCCTGATGATGCCAAAAGGCGAAACCCGGGTCGTTAGTGACAAAATCTATGTGAGTGTACATAATTTGAACGAATCAAATTCCACCAAGCACCTTCAGTCGAAATCTTAAATTATAACAAATGTTTTATTTACATATAATATACATCTATTATAATACTACAATGGCGATTGTCAAAACTATATATGGATGGTGTCGTTATAGTTCACCACCATAATTAATGAAGACAGCAATGGATAACCCCTTCACTTCAATGGATAGATGATCTCAAACAAAGTTGAACCATACTCTTCAATCAAAGCGTCTAATATAACTAAATATACTGTGCATATTAAATGTGTCACAAAGTTTCCGGGAGATTATCATGTTCTCTTAAACACTGAAATGTGTAATCTACTTGAGCGCATTATTCTGTAATCTTTTGTTTATAGGAGCATTTTATCCGTCGCCATTGTATGTATCACAAATTACTAACATTATGCTTTTGGAGACACATTGTTTGTGTATCTAAGCTAACTTATTGTCTCTGGTTGTAACTTATTGTCATTGGTTCCTTTTTGACGTCTTTGTTTGACATTAAAATAATATTTATAATTTGAATAACTTAACAAAATAACTAGACGCTGTCTTTTGATGTTGCTTAGTACATGAAAATATACTATATAAAATGAAAGGTTAAATTATAATATAAAGAACACAAAAAATCGCTCTTGCTACATACATTTATTAAAGGATCGAAAGAGTGGGAAGAGATTTTTAGACATCACAAACACCCATGCCTTCAAACAGAGATCGATGAATCAATCGAAAAAATGGTGTTTGGAAGCCAACAACGCCAACCGCTACGCCATTGGACCAAACGAGAAATACATGTCGACTGTGGAAAGGAAAAATGACGTAACCCACATATCACAAATTTTACAGCAGACACAACAAAGTCTTCTGATGATTTTGGGTAATAGAAAAATTGTGCAATATACACAAACTTTTAGTGCACGAAAACTGATAAACTGGTTTTTTATTGACTTTATCTGGTATTGATTAAATATATTTTTAAAAAAAAACTATTTTTTCTTGATCGCAATTTCCATAGTATGCTAAAAGTATGTAACTATAACAAACAAGCGAATTCAATCTTATGAACATTAAAACTGTTTTATCATCATCATAAAAACTGCAAGTAAAGATTTCATAAGAAACGATAGAACAGATTTTCATAGACTTAGTATGTGCTTTATAAAAGTCATTGAGCTATTACTTTTGATATAAAAGTAATATGGGCTTCGAAATCAATGTGTTACTATACTTGAAAATCTTTTATAGCACAATTATTATATTTTCTTTTAAATTATACGTCATATAGAGCTTATTTAGTAAATAAAACCGGTCTACAAAATCGTAAATAAATTGATCATAAAATAATAATCTTATAAAACAATTTTGTAAGTGGTCGAATCATCACATTAAGCAGTGGGTGACTGTAGACTTGGAAGACATACATGTACATACATAAACAATATTTAGAAGTAAGCGTAAATTATTCTGATTTATAAATATTGCAGTCTTAACTCCGAAAATAGGTATTCAACGACATTTTGACTAAATTTATAATTTTCGAATTTTATATAAAACATATTTTTTAAATAGTGACTTGAGTTAATTACTTTTTTAAAAAATGTAGAAAATTCTATGTAATTTATCCAGTGATATTTTCGGCGTAACAATGAATTTCCTAGAATTATTTTTTTTACATTTTTCTTTCGGACAGAAAAAAGGGCGTGGGTATTTAAATAAAACAGCAAAGCTAAAACTAACACAAAAAATAATAATGTTTAAAAGAATACTGATTGCTAATTATGCAAATAAAAAACGTGATGAAATCATCCATTAATCATAAAATATTTACATAGCATTATTTTCATTGTAGTTTACTGAAATAATTTAATTTTTTATATGCCTCTCTTTTCTTTGTATACTATAACTTCGTTCAACAACGATTCAAAAGTATAAATAAATATAAAATCGATACTAATATTTGAATGATGGATAAAAATAGAAAATAACACAAGAATAGAGACGTATATACCAATATTAATTTTGTTGTTCATTATTTCTCTAGTATAAATAATTATATTATTATTCCTAGAATACATTTTTTATTGTTTTCCTTCAAGGATACAATTTCGTATGAGACGTATTTTTTTATCTAAAAAATACTGTTTTATAATACACTAGTACGAAATCAAGTCGATAAACTCTTTCGTGGCCATGAATTAAATGCTGAACGTTTTCTATTGGTCATCTTAAAATAAGACTTATTGTTAAAATTGTTTTGTTATAAACATAAATTTTGTAATACTTAAAATATATTGAGTGAATTTTCAAATGAAGAGTACTTAAATAAAATCTCCAAGGCCAAAATGAATATAATATTTTATTGTAAAACAATCATAATGTAACTTGATTCTTGTTTTGAAACATAATATTTTAAATAGATTTGATTTTTATTTTTTAGACATCAAATTTCCATGTTACTTTAAATTTTATTTTGAGCTCGTTGTATAGTGGCTTACGGCGGATCACATGGGCTTAAATCCCAGTACGAACAACATTTTTTTCAACCGATGTATCTGTTAGAAGATATGGGTGTATTTTACTTATCTTTCCAATCCTAAAATAATACTAAAACATAGCGAGAGTGATAAGTTAACCGTGAGTCTTCTGCCCCTACTCTCTTCGAAAATGAAAGCTTGAGCAACTTAATAACAAAAAGAGTAAATATGTATTTTATCACTTTTAGGGTGTTCGCTGTCAATACTTGGTGGAAAGGCATTATATTAACAGATGATCAGTTGACGATGCTCGCAATGAGCGAAACCGGTCCTGGCCTTTTAAATAAAGTGGAATAAAGTATAAAGGAATATTGTGTTTTTTTAACCATTGGATATAAGAATAAATATAAAATCGATTTCTGTTTTGCGAAAAAGCGAAAACAAATTTTTGTACTTTGTAGTCATCTATGCATTTAAAGGTTAAAATTCTTTCCCATAAAAACAAACTCAGACTTACGATAGTACTTCACTTGGCCGATATTTTAGTATTATAACATGTATAAAAACAAAAGTTTTTCCAAGCCCACAAATAATTCGTTTTGGTTTTAAGTTTTCAAAACTTTTTTTTATAAGTTTATTATCTAGAACGTGGTGATTCCGTAAAGTGCATAAGACCACGTACAGATGGCATCGTTTAGCAGACGACGCTTTAAGTAACGCAGAGAATCAACGTTAACCCATTTCTTTCCACTCAATTTCTGCTGTTATCTCTCTAACCTATTTGCGTGAACTGGGCTTAACCACGATATATCACAGTGCGGCATCCTAAATTTCGCTAAAACTAGGCCAAGGATATTTCTTCTTTCCGTTTTGCGTAAAAATGCTGCGGAAGAATGAAAATGTCTGAAGACAGTACTCCTCGGAAGAGGTTTAATGTTTTTTTAAGTTGTCAGCCTGTCAGGGGTTAGTGTGTCGTATAAATGAATTGCACATTTGGAATACTGTGTTTTGGGCCAAAATAGGTTATTTAATAAAAATTCTTGTCCTAGTTTCGTATTTTATTTGTTCAAAATAAACGACATATTAAGTAAATATGTTTATTCTGGTATGAAATTAAATGTACACTAATACGTCCTTATAATATATAAAATAAAAAAATAAAGCAGTGATCGCCAAACGGTCGCTCACGAGCTACTGTTAGCTCGCGTGGAATTTCTTGAGTTTCCGTTGTAATGTGAATTTTTTGACATTTCTAAAGAAATTCATGACATAACAAACGGATAATAAAACCAAGTAAAATGTTATTAAGGGAAACGAAATGAAGCATTTGATTTTTTTTTTTAATAAAATCAAAGTTTTCTACGAGGACTGGTTGTTAAAAATATGTATATGGAAAAATTCTGAATAATTCTTTACTAAAATATTTTAGTTTCTTTGAGCAGTGTTCAACGTCGTTGTCTTCCGTGCCGGATCTCACGGATTCAAATCTTAGTACGAACAACATTTTCCCAATTGAACAATTGATTTCTAATTGAAGATGTTTGTATTGTCTAAAAAATCCCTCCTACTTTACCAATCCTTGAATAATACGCTCAATTATTCACGAGAGTGATTAGTACACAACTAGTTTTGTCCTAGCTCTATCCTTTATATCCCTACCCTTGATTGGACAACTGAGTAACAACTAGTTCTCGTATAAAAAAATCTATTAAGAGCCTTTACTCCTCGTATTGTGAGCGGATATAGTATTTAAATTTAAATGTATATTATTTATTTTATAAATGATGCTAAATATGTGTTTTCTTTTTATTTCAAATTTTTACTACACGAAGTACAAACTTTAAAATAATAAAGAAGCGACCGTTGAAGTAAAATAAAGAAAATATATATTTTTTAAGCAAATGCAATGAATAAAAGCTTTACAAAACGTTTTCGCTTCGAATTCAAGGTGCAATAATATACTTTAACAAAAACACATGTTTTGACTTATTTTGGAGTTTTTGAACTTCGGTAGATCCGTAAACCGTGCTTAACATTGTAGTATACCTACACCTGAAGCAACATTTACATTAATATCAGGCTTAGAAAGGAAAATTAAAATGTATTATCTTATGCCAGAGGCAATATTTATACCGGCCGTAATATCAAAATCCAAGCAGCGGACAAATTGTTTTGTAAAATTTAAGGATTATAGATGAAATTAAATGCCCCGCTGGGATTTTTATAAAAAAAAATGATCCAGCTTCCCGGCAAGCTATTGTATTTCTTTATGTATTCGAAAACTAATTAGTCTATAAAATATTTAATAACGTAAATATAAAGACTAGTTGTGTTTAAATACTGAGAAAAAATGAATAAAGTCAAAAAAATTGAAAACGAACATCTGAAAGCCCGGAAATGAAGTAAAAGTTTTAAACTTATTTTATATCGTTTTAAAATAAGCTTTTAAAGCTATATATAATATAATCTGGATCTTTTTCTGAAAGTAGTTAGAGAGTAGTGACTGGTAAAAATAGAGTAACCTCATCAAGTTGAATATCACATAACCATAAATTCTAGAACTGAACATTCACACAAGTTTTGTCACCAAAGACCCGGGTTACGCTTTTCGGCATCTTTAGACGTTCAAGTGCATGGATGAGCTTGATCTGACGCACAGTAAATAAATGTATCGTTTTTATATTAGAAATAAACGTTTTTTAATATTGAAATTACACCAAGCAACTTCAGTTGAAATTTTAAATTATTTAACACTTTTTTTACTAAGCACCCACAGTCATTATTTGCAAGGAGTCTATCCTGATTCTTTTATTTTTTATATTGAGAGTATTGCTAGAATAAATGCGTAATACCTACAATGAACACCTTTTGTACCCACAACAGATAGAAAAACAATAATTGATGAATTGTGAGCCTGCTTCGTAGGCTCCACTAAAGTATAAGAAGTAAAAAAAGTTATACATCAATTATTGGCGAAATTTCATTGTATTAAAAAAAACCTTTTCAAGGCGGCCAACATACAAAGCAGGGTTAATAAGCCTGTGCTTACGATATGCAATATCCTCGGTTCTTCACTTTGATTTACCGTGTATCATTCAGCTAAATTATTGACATCGTCAATCCAGTGGAGGCTTAGGCCAGTCATGTAATGACATTATATAGTTTTAAAAATCATTTGACATTACATATAATAAGCACCATAGGATGACAAATAATATATTAACATCTCTGGAAAAAATTAAATAGTATCTGATATTTTAATAATTGTGGGGTTATAATGCAAAACGTACTAATAGAAAATTTTAATTAACTTTGATTATTCCACGTATTCCACAAAGTTACCGCCGAAACCATCGAAAGTATCAAAACTATTTCCAAAACTCAAACTTTTCAGTAGAGTCAAATACTATAACTAATAACAAAAAAAATAACATTTACATAAGAATATGATTTCCAAATTGAAAACGACAGTCTTATAGACATTTTGTAATAAAACTAATAGGATCAGTCGATTCCTTAGGCTTGAATTACCCTCTCTGCAAACCTTACACAATATCGCTCATTTTGGAAATAGTCCGTTTTGCATTATAACCCCACAATTGTCTTGTTTGAAATAAATAAATAACTCAATGTCTATCAATGAACATCTTAATATTTCTATATTTTATGAATGTTTGAGTAAAAGTATTAATTTTAAAATTGAAGATAAAATATATTCAATAAAGTAATATCGTGAAAATCTGTTTCGATTTATCTAGATATATAATATATTTCAGCAATAATCAAAACTGTTCATGATCAACAGACTTTGTTTCGAAACTGGTCAAATCTAATCTATCTACAAAATTAAAACGTATTTCTTGTTCATTCAGGAATTTTGACAAATAACTATTACTTAAACCGAATTGGTAAATGGATACAATGTTAAGCATTACACTATTCATAATGAAAAAAGGTGATATACTCAGTAACATCTATGATGGAGATGGCCACGTTTGTTTTGCGCGTCACATATATTTACAATACGATGACAATTTTTTGGGATCACTTGTGTCATAATACGATGTGAAGGAAACTCAGGCGATATATATATTTTCCGCATCACTCAACGGAAAAACATTTCCCTGCTCCCGTTATGTCGTGATACTTTTCAGAAACTTATTTTTCCAGATATACCCACTTACCTGCCACGCAAGAAAAGGGTGCGGAATAATAGGGTAGCCAGATTTTCGGAATCTTTCAACGGGACATGACAGGCTTAGAAATGATGTTATTCAATATAAAAATCTTGCAAAATATTCTAGCGAGATCTGCTCTCCAGTATTCATTTATTTTTTTACTTTTCCACAGGTTTATTAGTTCAAATCTGTATCATGTGGTTCCAAGTCAGTTTTTTAAATACAATTTACAACCTGTATTTACTATGCGCTGAAGAGAAATGTTTCATGAATCATTTAAAAAGGTAGAATCCTACGATTAACAATAACTAAAATAGGGTGACTTTTTAATTTTATTGTATTTTAAAATAAAGAAGCAGTCGCAATTTAAATTGTACACAATGATATGTAATAGTAACTCGACTAGTTATTCAGTGACTATTTTTTTTAAATGATTAACAGTGAGGGATGTGTCTGTGTCAATATAACTCGGAAATAAATTCCCGGATAATCAACCGATTTTTGCCAGTTTTGGTCTCTAGATTATTCGAATTAAACAACCCAAGACTTTTTTTCGTCCAAGTAAAATAACCTTTCATTTATTTAATAAAACAATGTATGCTTAGTGTACGTGTAATAGATGCTAGTTTGAAATAATAAACTTAAAATTAACGACCTAATGCACTATTTTTCGAAGGAAAAATGAAACGAATACTTCGAATTATGTGTAATAAAAAGCAATATAAATATTTTAAAAAAATGTTATCATTTAACTACAAAAAAATGTTTGTATGAGTTTCGAGTTACCGATAATGTTCATTGATCACTTTTAGGGTGTTCACTGTCAATACTTGGTGGAAAAGCATTATATTAATAAAAACACCACATTCCTTTGTACTTATTTCCACTTTTATTAATCAAGATCAGAATCGTTTTCGCTCATGGCGGGCATTATCAACTGATAATACTCGCATGCATAGAAATATTTGTTTTTTAATAAAGATTTCTACAGTACTACGGTCAGGGGACGTGAGAATTTCTGGGACATGACAATATAATGTTCCGTGTCCCAAGACATAAAAACCTTCAGAATCACCAGTGACGGTAAAATAAAAGAGCAGAGATTAAAACAGCAGTTAGCTAATTGCCTTTGCGTAATCAAAGACACCCATTTATTTGAACACAAATTGATTAAAAAATAATATGTGATTGTGGCAGTTTAAGAATCCACTCGAGGCGTTCACCACTTGGCTACTATGGCTGCAAAATGACGCTTTGAAAACCCAAAATCAAAAAAAATTGAGTAATTGATGTATCCACTCGGGAAGGATTTCTACACATATTCTTGAAACGCTGTTGGAATACACTTGGGAAAGTTAAAGAATATTTTGCATCCCTCAATCCGCAAACTTTTGGTTGTCATATGAAGGGGTAAGATTTTTTTTTGGGGCTGCTGTTGCTAGGTTATTCGAGATAAGATGTATATTATTTCTATGATAAGAAATCAGCCAATGAAATGCGGGGCACGTGGTATAACCTTTTTTATAAATCTAATGAAATACTGTTACAAAAGACATTTCAATAACTCATTTCATGACGTAAGCATATTTGTAAATAAATATAAATTAAAAAATATTCTGAATACTAAAAATAGTGGGGCGTCGTAAGAGCCATTAGTTTACTACTAGTCAGCTGTCTAGTTTAGTCTAGCCGCCTGTGTGGTCGAGTGGTCAACGTTGTTGGCTTCGGCTACGGAGGGCCTGGGTTCAAATCCCGGTACGGACAGTTTTATAAATTGATTTTTCAATCGATTTATGAATTTCTGTTCAAAGGCATGGTTGTATGTGATGTCTTGAATTCCCCCCTCTCACCCATCCTATCCTACGAACGGGGTGTATCGAGAGCGATTAGCTTACCACTAATCCTGTCCTAGCCCTAACCTTCTATCCCTACTCTCTTTGGAAAAAGAGATGTTGAGCAACTGAGTAACAAGCAGTTCTCGTAGAAACACTTCTGTTGAGACAAACTCCATTAGGAGTCCATATGCTCCACATATCCAACACATTTAAAAGAACAAATACTTGGTATTCTAATAGAATATAAGCAATATTTTGATGGATGTGTGTAGTTCTATCTATACTGCGTCAATATAGGTTTTTAAAATATCGAATTCGAGTGTATATTAGGCAAAATTATTTTTTTCAAAAACACGCAGTATCTCTGGGACATATTAATGATTTATTTGCGCGGTATTCAAACGGTTAAAAGAAAAAACCTCAACCTTCATTTGTATTTTATAAGTTAAGAATATAATTATTATTAAAATTAAAATCAGTAGAATTGCAAAGTTATCAAATTTAATTCTAAATCAAAAAGTAATTTTAACAAAGCTACCGCCGAATTCGCCGAAAATATAAATATAATGTATTTTCTTTGAATTTCATCATAAATAAAATGATATACAAAAGTATTCTTGAAACCGATAGTCTACAATAAATTATTTTACTGTTTTATTTTTCTGGTTTTATTATACTATATTTTGACAGTTCCGTAGTAAAGTGGTTAACGTTGTTATCTTACGTGACGTTTCTCAAGGGTTCGAATCTCAGTACAAACAACATTTTTTAAATCAATTTATCGATTTCTGTTCGAAGCATGGATGTTTGTGAAGTCGTTAAATTCCCTCCCACCATTCAAAATTCCAATCGTAAAATAATGAGGTGTAGCAAAAGCGATTAGCTAACTACTAGTTACAACACTTATCCTAGTTTTATCCTGTATATCCCTACTCTCTTATAAAAAAACAGAGGTCGAGCAAATAAGAAACAACAGTATTCGTGTGGAAAATATTGTTGAGACACATCTATTAGGAGGTCATATGCTCCATATTGGGAGCGGATATGAATAAATAAACAAGAACATTCGCGTAGGGGGTAAAATTGTTTTGAATCCCAGTTGAATACCTTTGTTCATGATATTAGGGTCAAGTTTAGGTAAAACAATTATTTATTTCGTATTTTGAAATTCTTTGGATATATCATCTTGACGAAAATTTATGCCAGATTAAAATAACAAAGTATTTTAGCTCTACAGTTTTTAATAATTTTATTCGTTGATAGCTATTTCGGCTTGCGCCATCGTCAGAACTAAGTAGAACTAAGAACGTAGTTCTGACGATGGCGCAAGCCGAAATAGCTATCAACGAATAAAATGATTAAAAACTGTAGAGCTAAAATACTTTGTTATTTTAATCTGTTATAAATGGAGTTCTACCAAGTAAATGCCAAATCAATTAAGAAAATTTATGCATAAATCGCTTTGATTAAAAAACTATTTTTAAAGAATTTAAAAATAAAATTATTCCACATATACCTATAGTATAACTCTGTATTGAATTGAAAACTTCGTTTGCCTTCTTTGAAGTCCTACCAAATGGTATATTTATTTTTGCTAACAAAATTTTAAGAAAAGCATAGCTGACTTCTTCATAGATTTTGAAAAATCCTCTGTTAAGGTTGAGGATTTGATTTGTTAACTGGTGAGATCACGTGTCTTGTCAATTATTGAAAACAATGAGAAATGTTTTTCTGTGCTTAATTTTAAAAAAATGTTGTTCATCCACATTTCTGACAAAAAAAAATGTAGCGTAAATTCCATGTGATGAAATTTTCTACCGAACAAAGCCGAAAACATCAAATAACATCGAGCAAATTTAAGATTCTCGTAAACCTGGTTTGTAAATATTATATAAGTAAGAGATGTTTGTTTTTAAAAGATTATTATAGGTTCAAGAGCTACATGAAAGTAATACATATAACACCATTAGACACGTGGCAATATCCATCAAGAAATAATGGCAGTGTTTTTTTATTGATAAAATTTGAATCGCACAAATTATGTATATTCACACAAGATTTGTCACTAACAACCTAGGTTTTGCCTTTCGGCATCAATATTAAATTTATTAGTTTTTTTATTGCGCCCCATATAAATGTATCGTTGTCTTTTATAGGCAGTATAACAATAGCGCCACTGCTATCTTCTTCTTTGATCATATTCGCTCCTTATGTATAGAATATGGCCACCACGTGATACCTCCATGTTTCTCTGCTTCCTGCCATGACATGCGAGCATCCCTCAGTTCCACGGAGTACATCCAATAGGTAGATCCCATCAGTCGGAAGAAGAGGCAGGTAAGATTAAGGATTTCCGCAGCACGTGATCCAGCCAGTTCCAACGTGTCTCCATAACCACTGACGTGAATGGGCGCTGTATTATTCGTTCCCTAATCTCCAAATTCCCCACGAAATCTTGAATGATTTCGCTATACTTTAGTAATTATTTAACTATTTTCAATGAATAAAAAATGTACTCGCTGTTTTTTAATTATTTTTTTGTTGATTCAAAAAAATATCTGCCATTACAGGTAATACCATTGCGCCAAATATTTTAAAGTATAATACGAGAATATGAGAATTTTTTGTTAGTCACTTGGGATAAACTCGAGAAAAATTGACATTATAAACACTTAGGTTAGGTCTCAAAATTTTGAAATTTAAAAAATTTAATTTGACATTGACCTTACCGGGAATCGAATCCAGACCCACCTGGTCGGTAGAGCAAGCTCTAACCAACTAGATGACATCGGGCGACCGGTTTGGAGAAACATCTTCAGACTGTATTTGTTTTAATTATAGCTGTTTGTGGGGTTCACTGGAATTGATTTTGCGAGTTTAAGAAGTTTGTTTGAAAACATATTGCGTTTCTCAGCCGAAGATCGGCCGCCTTCAAATCCGAAACACAAACAATTGTCCTTTTGGGATTTAGAAATAAGCTTAGTCCAAGTAAATAAATTTAAACAATACTGTAATTCACTGCTTTGGGATCTCACTGGATTTAAAACAATAGCCTATATAAACTACACAGAAGATAACAATATATTTATACTGTACTATAAAGATAAACTTTGGAGGAGATATTTTCTTTGTAGACAATTCGATTCATATATAAAACAGATGTCTCACAAACTAGGGCTTATCGGTTTTTAAAACCCGGTTTTTTGGCTTAATTTGCGACGTTCGAAAACCGGTTTTTTTTCAACATCGTAACAAATCGGTTTCAAATATATTTTTTATTATTTAAATAAAAACGTTAATATTTTTACTTGATTTTGTCATGGTTTCAAATAAAACGAGATGAAATAAATATGTATGTACATAGTTTATTATTCAGTATACAATGCATATATACTACTATTATTTATAATCCAGGAATGCGTTTCGATTAGATCACCACTTAGTGATCAATCAATGGTCGTTTTGTATTTATTTTAACACCAAATAATTTGTTGTTGTGTATTATTAAGTATATAAATCAATAAAATAAAAATAGAATTTTAAACTTTTCTTCGCTATTTTTATAGAATTATTAATTTTTTTAAAACTTCGAAAACCGGATAAAACCGGTTTTCGAACAATATTGACATACGAAAACCGGTTTTTTCAAAATTCGGTTTTCGTATAAGCCCTACTCCAAACGCCACGACAAACTAATGAGTATCATAAATTGCTTTTTTTTAAGTTTCAAAACAATACAATATAATCATTTTTTACTTAAAAATACAAAATGACTGATTAGCCTAAATTTGTTCTCATGGAAAAAAATACATTGCAATAAGCGAGAGTGATTACTAGAGATAAATAATGTAACTAAAAAAATTTATCCATGCTCGTTCTCATTGTAGAGCATATAGCCTCCTAATGGGGTGGGAGTATCACAATAGAAGTTTTTTTTTCTACAAGAACTGTTTTTTAATCAGTTTCTCAACTTTTTTTTCAAAGAGAAAAAGAACAGAAGGATAGGACTATTACAGGATTAGTAGTAAGCTGATCACTCTCACTGTGCCCGTTTTTAGGATGAGATGAGTGGGAGGGATTTCAAGACATTACATACATCCATTCATTTGGGCAGAAATTCAGGATTCAAGCCCATGACTTCCGAAACCGAAGTCAACGACGTTGACCATTCGACCACACAGCTGGTACAAAAAATAAAATCGGTTCACGTAAAAACAAATTGTATTAAGATGCTTAATTCGTATTCCACATTCTTTACATTGCTAAAAGACAATATTAAAAAAAATATATAATATATATAGATTTGAAAATTTTCTATTACAACATATTTTATTTGTCTTATGGTAATATTTCGGGTCCTATGGCGCAGCGGTTAGCGTTGTGGGCTTTCCTACTAGACCTCACGAGTTCGAGTCCTACTAAGGACAGAATTTTTTCAATGCATGGGTGTCTGTGATGTCTAAAAAAACTCTCTCCCACCCTTCCGATAATTAAATAACCGGGCGTAGCGAGAACGATTAGTAAACCACTAGTCCTGTCCTATCCTTATCCTTCTATATCAGTGTCTGCCAAGCTTTTTTATTTCGCGGCCATAATAAACTAACGAATGAGATTTTCCCCCGCCACTGCCGTTTGGCTTAATACCAATCTCATTTATTTATTAATTTATTTAATTAGCATTGCACAAGATTGACCAATTATAAATTTTAAACTTTTACATTGAAGAAAAAAAAATAGTTCAATTTAATATTAAAAAGCAGTAGAAAAAAATGGCAAGGAAGTCAACTGAGTAAGCTCCGACAAACTTTAATACATAAAAAAATAGTATTCGTCGGAACTCACTCACGTCTGTCTACGTGGAATATGTCGACATCCGAAGCAATATTGTTGAACACCGTTAAAGCTCTCCCATTAAACTACCCGACTCGTTATTAACAAATTAACGATTTCTTTTGTATGTTGTTAAATACGAGTCGACTACAGGTAAAACACAATTTTACGCTATCAATTATGAATTCGTTTTAAATTGCTACGAGACTTTTCACGCACAAATAAATGTTTTAATCTAAAATTCCAAACGTACGTGAGGAATAATCGCTTTTCTGTCGTGAATTACTGCTGTCATTCAACTGGAGTAAAGAATTAAAATTATATATATTTTTTAATGAAGGGGCGAAAACATGTTTGCGTAATTCCTTTCAAATAAATTTTACGTCAGTCAATTTGTTTAGCTATATTGTTATTTTTTATTTCAATTAATTCTCTAGAAAAAACCATTACGTTTTCAGCCAGATCCTGTCCAAAAAAGAAGCTTATCATGTTTTTTCACCACAAATTAATTTCACTTTTAGGGTGTTCACTGTCATTTTTTTTTACCATGTCCGCTCCTAATGTGGAGCATATGGACTCTTAATGGAGTTTATCTCAACAGAAGTGTTTCTACGAGAACTGCTTGTTACTCAGTTGCTCAACCTCTCTTTTCCAAAAAGATAAAGAATAGAAGGATTAGACCAAGACAGGACTAGTGATTAGCTAATCGTTCATATGACAGAATGGTTGGTAGGGGAAATTTAAGACATCACATCCACGTCTTCGAACATGAATTCATAAACCAATTGAAAATCAATTTATAAAACTGTCCGCATATGGATTCGAACCCGTGACCTCCGTAACCAAAACCAACGACTTTGAACAGTCGACCACGCAGGTCCAGTTCATTACCACTCAAGACCACTGTCAATACTTGGTTACTTGGTGGAAAGGCATTATATTAAAAAAAACACAATTTTCCTTTGTACTTATTTTCACTTTATTTATAAAGATCCGGACCGGTTTCGCTCATGGCGAGTATTGTCAACTGATACGAAAAATAGTTTAACAGTGCTATTTATACAAAAAACAAATTGAAATGAAAAGGTATAATCAAAAATTTTAATTGAAAAGTATTTACGAATAACAGTAGAAGTGACTCTATAATTACATAAATTAAAATGTTTGACACCTCTTATATATATTTAAAAAATCATTAAGTAATAATCATTCGAGTATGTTGGCCCCGTCGGTCATACTGACATGGCTGCACCTAAGGCATCCCAGATCATTTTTCTAATCCCGAGATTTCGAGATTCACAATCCCGAGATTGATCATTCGCTATAAAATCGTGAAGAAATTCATAATTCGAGATTGAGATTGAAAAAATTTTGGTGACCAATTTTAAAGTCTTGGCAATTTACGGATTTCCTAAAATGTAAAAAGTGAGATCTTTTTTAAGCTCACTCGTGAGTTTTATTTTTATCCTCATTCCTGAAATCCCGAAACTACTATCAGAATACAGGTATTTCGGGATCACACAATTGCACCTATAACAAAGTACAAAGCGTCTAAAAAGTACTATGGAAAGTAAATGTAGCCTCATTATTCATAAACATTCTTTATTAAACTCATTATTTTCTATTTTTCTGCACACTACGGTGTATGCTACAAATTCTTACGGAATTTTTTCGTATGTACAACGTTGAGCACGTATCCATGCGAGTGGTTACAGATTAATCATATATTATGTCCAACACTGTCTTTTCAAGGATTTGAACTCACGATCGTGAAACTGAGATAGATGACAACTCTCAGAACCAAATCAGCAACCGTAATTTAATATAATAATATTATATTAAATCTGTAAACAAAATAAAAAGAAAATCTTAGTAGAGTTCCATAACGAATCAACTCAAGGCGAGTTTTTTTAAATGAAATAAATGCTCTTTGTTGAATAATTGATTTTTCGTTACGCTTTGTTTTTTGATTTTACATTTTATTTAAGACTAAGCAAGCAGTTTTTCTTTTAGCTATTTGAGAAGTCATTAATTTTGAATAAAAAGCTTTGTTTGTATTTTATTACTGGATTTGTTCAAATTGATTATAACATATAGCTTTATAGAAGTGTAATTGGTCCAATTTTAATAAAAAAAACAATTTGTTTTTAATTTTATAGGTTCGTTACATATTTACAGCTTGTATTTTTCTCTTAGTGGTGTACAGTAAATATTTATTTGAAATAAATAATATGTAATAATGCTGATCGATCGAAGTTTTACGTGATTGCAATTGTTGATAATGCAGACTTGTAACGTATCTATTGTACTAAAAATGTTATTAAAAACAATACGTTTAAGTACAATTTCATTTTCAAATAAGTAATTATCATTTTAAATTGATTTTTCTCATACATTGTTATTGTTTTTTTTCAATAACGCTCACAATAGTTACTATCAAGCTTTGTGAAGCGAATCTGTAGAACAAAACGTATGCGACAGTCCTTCGTGGAAAATTGTCGAAATCAGCTCATGAATGAAATATGCAAACTATATACGCTTCAATAAACTTTCAACAAAATGGTAACTCGGAAAGCATAATTGCGTGGAATTACACGGTAAAATAATTTAAAAAAATCTATCATCATTTATATTCACAAATTTACTTATTTTTCTCGACTGACTAATCATATTTAAGGTGTGTTCGAATATTCAATCGAAATTACAAAGTTTTCAATCCAAATATTATTTTAAAAAATAAAACTTGCTTTATTTATGTTGAATTATTCCGTACTTTAATTTTATTCGGCGGAAATTTTCAATAAAACTTGTAATTCGCTTTCGCTAAATTGATGTGGTCTTTGTCGCATTATTAAATAAATTTTTTGATGAATGAAAAAAGTTTTTTATTATTTCGGTTTTTGTTTTATTTTTCGATGTAATTTTTCAATGGGAAAAATAAAAACTTTTTTACGCTATCGTACAATCTTTTCAAATGTATTTTTTATTTCTTTACAAAGTGGGCAAAGCATAAAAGAAATATGTAGATTTTTAAATTCTTTTACTAGTAATGACTTCTACGCGTACTTCAAACTCAATGCCAAGAGGTAACACACCCTCGTTGAATTAATTTAGAAAGAAAACTTTACTTTAAATGATATTGCGTACCCCTCTATAGTATGTGGGCGTGATTCATTGGTTAAAACTGTGCTATCATGGCATATTGTCAATATTTCAATCATGAAAATGTGTTATTTAAAACAGTATTTTAAATCCCAAAAAAAAATATTGTTTACTTATACGAAAATCCATCTACAAAAATATGGGTATTTATGATCACGAATATCATGTTGCACGTCAATCCAAGGCAATATGTATTTTATTTTATATATTTTTTAATTTAAATAATTATTATTTTTACATATAGTCGTTTTTTTATGAAAATTACCTGTGAAGCCTATATTTTTCTTCGGCTGAAATTCTATCTAGTAAGGTGGGTGAGAGCTTTAAATTCCATCCGATCTATTGAGGAAATCATTTCGAAAATTTGGGTCATTTGAAAAAAACCACTGTTTTAGAATCGAGTTTCGAAAAGTATTCAAACTTTTAATATACGTTATCTGCATACAAATTTAAACATTATATCTCATTTTCTAACACATAAAAAATGACAAAACTTTTTAAAAAGCTATATAAAGAAATTAAAACATGAAATTATGGTAAATTACAACCCCAGGATCCCAATATTGAAAGACTGTGAATCCTCAAGTCCTGAAATCACAAAAATGGTCCAGGATTGGATGTCCTAATCAGCATCAAGCCATCGTACGAACTATTGGCTAAACATTTACACCTTATTTATAAAGTTTCGACAAGTTAATATCGATTCAATCAAAAACATGCTATTATTATATATAACTAGCCGGTACCCAGCAAGCGTTGCAAGCCACTCAAAGAAAGGAAGTGTTTGTGTTTTAGTTGTGTTTATTGAAGTGCTTTTGGATACACAATATGCTTTCTTTTCCTGTATATTTGACGTTTGAAGTTTGTAACCGATTGACTATGGTACGACACACGCGCCACCTACTGTAAGTTAATTTTTCAATGCCAATAAACTTCACGCAAGTGCAAGCAAAGAGATTGTCAAAGTTTTATTGCAATCGGATGAACGCATAAAATACTAACAAACAAAGAAACATTAATTTTATATATTAGATTACAAGACAAACACGAAGGCAATTTTTTACACTTAGTACTGTATTTTTCAATACAATTTAGGTTGTTAGAATAGATCTCCAAAATTTGATATATATATTTTTTAATAAACGTGTGGATGGATTTTCAACATGATTTATGATATCGATTGAGGGTGTTTGATAAAATTTCTTATCAAATTTTTATCGATTATTTTTTTGACACTTCCATAAGTAAGTAAATTTCTGTGTACTTAAATGCATGAAGATTTTGACAGGAAAAATGCGATGCGTTACTGACAAAACTTGTAAAAGTTTCTAAACTTTCAACATAACATTTATGCATTTTTTATGAATAAAACGAGACTCGTAAAATAGTGTAAGTGATTGCGGTTAAACAATTTTAAGTTAAGCTCACACATAGTGCTTAAAACCCTCCAGAGACGAGAGCTTTTTTCCGATATAAAAAATATTTTCTAAGTCATATTGAAGTCACGGATTACTTTTATTCCTATCCAAAATTAAAAAAAAAAAAAACGCAAAGTCGTTGTATAGAAACCCCGCATGACTATATGGTCATGCTCATCCTTTTATTACCGTGTAATATTGAGTACGGACAGTAGTAAGGACAAAAATGACCGTATGGGCTTGCAAACATTCGGGGTTGAAATATAGCTAAACGTGATTTTTTTTAAAATATTTACAATTTGACCTCTTTAGATCAACATAATTTAAAAACAAATATACTAGCAAAATAACTGTAAATAATTTTATGTTTTTATAAAAAAATATCTAACAGTTTCAAAAAGTAAATTAAAAAAAACGGAAATTCAAAAAATCACATGTGCTTTTGGAGACCGTTCCTGTTCCTACGGCTGATGACTTACTGTAGTCCGTACCCTTCTTAACCAAATATGAGCAAAAGCAACGATATTCAGGTAGAAAAAGTATGAATAGTGGGATCAATAGACAACGGTGTTTTGTGTGACCATATGGTGACGCTCGTCCTTGGAGGGTTAAGTAAAGTGCTTTTTCATACCACAACTAAGCAATAAAGAGAACGACGTGTGATGGGTTTTTCATTAATTACACTGTGGCAAACATGAAATACATTTAGAAGTCCACAAAGTCCGAACAAAATAAATCAAACCGAATCATCGGAATCCAGTGAGGCCTATTAAAACAAGCGCTTTGATGCTCTCCCGAAAGCCCTGTGAATAAAAGTATTATTTACTGGTCAGTATCCTTTTTGCAATTTATTTTGTGTAATTTAATCTCTTTAGGTCAAAATTAATTGATTAATATACATATATCTAATTTAAGATTTCGACTGAAGGTGCTTGGTGGAATTTCAATATTAAATTTGAATCGTTCAAACTATGTACATTCTCACAAATTTTGTCACTAACGACCCGGGTTTCGCCTTTCGGCATCCTCAGGCATTCAAGTGCACGGATGAACTTGAACTGACGCTTAGCAAATAAAAGTTTCGTGCTTATATAAGATACAAATGCATCACTGAGTCCAAAGCCATTGCTGGCGAAAAGGATGAGCTCATGGGAATGCCAACAGATTTGTGTAGTAAGCAGTTTCAAGAATTATATAATCTGTTTGTCGGCAAAGGTTTTATGATTATATGATTTTATGGTTATATAGGGTATAGAAGAGGAGATGTGGGAAAATTTGTTATTTCGTTTAAAATCGGAAGACTTTGCAACTGTGCTTTATTGATTTCTAAAATTTCTTGGAAAAAGAGCTTATGACTGTCCGTATTTGGGTGTAACATTTTTATCCCTTGTTCCTGATTGAACACGTGTCCTTCCGAAATTAAGTGATTAGCAAAAGTAGACGTGTCTTTTTTCAATCTAAAGGCTGCCATATGTTCTAAAACTCGGATGTTCAATGTTCTTTCTGTTTTGCCGATATAAAACTTTGTACAACAAGAGCATTGCAATCTATAAATCCCGGATTTATTTAAGTAATGTATTTTATCTTTATTATTAATTAATAATTTGCCTAAAGAGTTTTTACAGTAAAAAGCAGGTCTAACACTATCAGCTAGCTGTTTTTTAATTTTGAGACTTGTATTTCCTAAAAAAATGATTCTACGCCAATACCTAGTATGATCTATGTCCTTTGACACTATACCTTTAAATAACATTTTTTCTGCAAGTTTAGCTTGTTTTTTTGATAAAAGATTGTCTATAAGAGACATATCGTATCCATTGTTTATGGCGATTTGTTTGATGATTTTCAATTCAATATTAAAGTTTATTTCGTTTAAAGGAACACTCACAAGTCTATGTATTTCTGAATGAAAAGCGGCTAGTTTATAAGAAAATGGGTGCATTGAATTTTTATGGATTACAGTGTCAGAGAATGTTGGCTTCCGAAATATTTTAAACTCGTGAGAATGATTTTCAATGTTAATATTTAAGTCAAGAAAGTTAATATTTTTGCCTCCGACTTCTAGAGTAAATTTAATATTTTTATCTAATGAATTTATAAAGTTATGAAAGTGAGTTATTTGTCTATCTGTTCCATTAAACAGGCAAAGAATATCGTCTACATATCGGAACCAATAGACTATAGGTTTGGCTTCTGTTTTGTTTCTAAAAATTGTATCTTCTAAATAGTTCATATAAAACTCAGCTAACAACGGTGATAGGCAGTTTCCCATTGCAAGGCCTTCTGTTTGTTTATAAATTGTATTGTTAAATTGGAAATAGTTCTGGTCAACGCAAACGTCTAATATATTTAATAACTCTTTTGTTACTATTGGGTTTACTCTACGTGCATTTAAGGTATCTTCGATAATCCTTTTGCATTTGTTGACTGGTACATTAGTAAATAAACTGACCACGTCAAATGAAATTAATTTTGAATTGCAAGGAATGATTTTATTTTTAAGTTTTTCAACTAATTCTAATGAATTTTTTACGCTATATGTCGGGTTGAATCCACTATGGTTACGAATGAGGGAGTTAGCTTTTTTCGATAATTTATAGGCTGGGGCATTAATATATGACACTACAGGGCGAATTGGGATTGAAGGTTTATGAAGTTTCGGTAATCCGTAAAATTTGGGAGCTAACGGATTCCGTGTAGACAAAGAATATATATCTTTAGGGTTGATCGTAATATTACAACTGTTAATGACATCTTTGACATCTTTGTTAAATTTTACTGTAGGGTCTTTTTTTAGTTGGACTATATTGTTACTTTCGAGAAAGTTATTAATTTTATCAACGTAATCATTACTCGTTAGCAGAACTGTGGTACTTCCTTTATCTGCTTTTGTGACAATGATGTTATTTTCTTTAATTTTATCTTTAATATTCTTAAGAGTGACTAACTCATCGTTAAGTTTACTTCTATTTTTAACACTCGACAAATAATCCTTTTTAAGAATGCGAGAACATATATGCTTACTAGTTAGATTTTTATGTAGTGCAATTTCTAAGTCTATCGCAAGGTTTTCATAGTCAGATTTTCTATTCGGTAAAGGTGGGCAGTATTTAAGACCTTTTGATAAGAGATTTTGCTCGTCTTTTTCTAAAGTTACGTTAGTAAGGTTAACCACTCTATCGAAAAATATGATTGGTGTTTCCTTGTTTATTATCAACTGTGATTTCTCAAGTAATGTTTTATTTTTCTCTTCAATAAGTTTCTTTAGTTTATAAGCCTGTTTTTCAAATTTAAGTTGTATAATTTCTGACACTTTATATCTAACGTCTCGGTCCAATGTATCAAATTCAATGGGGTGAAGTTTCTGTGCGAGCAAACAATGAATTACTTTAAGGTATTGACTAACATTATCACGAGTTACATACCATTGACCTGTTTCTGCTTTCAGCCACGCTGCTTTAGCTTTTTGCAAAGCCTTAACTGCAGGCTTCGAATCGTTGATAATTTTAACATTTCTCGTTAGAAGAAGATACAATTTTTAGAAACAAAACAGAAGCCAAACCTATAGTCTATTGGTTCCGATATGTAGACGATATTCTTTGCCTGTTTAATGGAACAGATAGACAAATAACTCACTTTCATAACTTTATAAATTCATTAGATAAAAATATTAAATTTACTCTAGAAGTCGGAGGCAAATATATTAACTTTCTTGACTTAAATATTAACATTGAAAATCATTCTCACGAGTTTAAAATATTTCGGAAGCCAACATTCTCTGACACTGTAATCCATAAAAATTCAATGCACCCATTTTCTTATAAACTAGCCGCTTTTCATTCAGAAATACATAGACTTGTGAGTGTTCCTTTAAACGAAATAAACTTTAATATTGAATTGAAAATCATCAAACAAATCGCCATAAACAATGGATACGATATGTCTCTTATAGACAATCTTTTATCAAAAAAACAAGCTAAACTTGCAGAAAAAATGTTATTTAAAGGTATAGTGTCAAAGGACATAGATCATACTAGGTATTGGCGTAGAATCATTTTTTTAGGAAATACAAGTCTCAAAATTAAAAAACAGCTAGCTGATAGTGTTAGACCTGCTTTTTACTGTAAAAACTCTTTAGGCAAATTATTAATTAATAATAAAGATAAAATACATTACTTAAATAAATCCGGGATTTATAGATTGCAATGCTCTTGTTGTACAAAGTTTTATATCGGCAAAACAGAAAGAACATTGAACATCCGAGTTTTAGAACATATGGCAGCCTTTAGATTGAAAAAAGACACGTCTACTTTTGCTAATCACTTAATTTCGGAAGGACACGTGTTCAATCAGGAACAAGGGATAAAAATGTTACACCCAAATACGGACAGTCATAAGCTCTTTTTCCAAGAAATTTTAGAAATCAATAAAGCACAGTTGCAAAGTCTTCCGATTTTAAACGAAATAACAAATTTTCCCACATCTCCTCTTCTATACCCTATATAACCATAAAATCATATAATCATAAAACCTTTGCCGACAAACAGATTATATAATTCTTGAAACTGCTTACTACACAAATCTGTTGGCATTCCCATGAGCTCATCCTTTTCGCCAGCAATGGCTTTGGACTCAGTGATGCATTTGTATCTTATATAAGCACGAAACTTTTATTTGCTAAGCGTCAGTTCAAGTTCATCCGTGCACTTGAATGCCTGAGGATGCCGAAAGGCGAAACCCGGGTCATTAGTGACAAAATTTGTGAGAATGTACATAGTTTGAACGATTCAAAAAAAAAAAATACATATATCTGTTACATGTTGTATTTTAAATCCAAAAGCTCTTTTGATATTTCAAAATGTGCTTTATAGGACAGCATATAATATAAAATTTTAACACCTAGCAAACTTATGAAAAGGAATTTAAATTAATTTAATGAGTAAACTTACTGCATTACTTTTATACAATCTATTCAAATTTCATTTCACATCTTAAGTCAATCACTGGACGTGATGCTCAATTTAATAAATAATAATCAATATAAATTTAAATTTGTTATCTTTCTTACTTCACTTGTTGTACAACAAATCATGTCATTTGTTTTACTTCGTTAAAAAGCATCACTAGTCAGAACATTGCAAGATTACGTTTTTATATTTTAAATGAACTTTCACAAAGTAACCGCAGTTTCCATCGGAAATATAAATAATAATCAAATTTCGTTCAAATTATGTACATTCACACAGATTTTGTCACTTACGACCCGGGTTTTGCCTTTCTGCATCTTCAGGCGTTCAAGTTCACGAATGAACTTAAACTGACGCTTAGTAAATGAATGATTCGTGTTTATATTATAAATAAATGTATCATTGAGTTTAAAGCCATTGCTGGCGAAAAAGATTAGCCAACAGATTTGAATGGTGAGTAGTTTTAAGAATTATATTTGTTTTCGTTTGTCGGTAAAGGTTTTACGATTATATTATTTATATAGGGTATAAAAGTGGAGATCCAGGCATGTGCAGCTGATCGTTGAATTTTAAATGTTTCGTAAATTGATATTCTCTGACGCCGTAATTCACAAAAGTTCAATGCACCCATTTTCTTATAAACTAGCCGCTTTTCAGTCGGAAATTCACAGATTTATGAGTGTTCCTTTAAATAAAATAAACTTTAATATCGAATCGAACTTTCAGTCGAAATCTTAAATTTTATAAATAGTAATCAATTTAAAACGAATGTAATACAATTAAATTTTATTACGGTTTATTAAAAGTTGATGCGTAGACGATAAAAAAGGAAAAAAAACCAAACATCTTATTTACATTTAAAATTACATGTAAGGCACTGTAAGCAAACAAACAAAACATTACCACTTACTGTTGATAATAACATCAATATAATATATGTATTTATAATCGTTGTAAAAAATATGTTTACAATATTGATTTTTACTTGATCGACTGATATTTTTTACATTTTGGTGAATTTATTCATTGTACTTCTTCTTTGACCATATTCGCTTCCTATGTGGAGCGTATGGCCGCCACACAGAAGTCAGAACCTCTATGTTCGCGATGAGGAAAAAGGATCTAAGAAGAGTTTTTTTTAAATATGTATACTTAATTAATATCACATAAAGTCAATCAAAAACCAGTTTATCAGTCTACACGCACTTCAAGGTTGTGTATACTTAATTATTTGCTTTTAGCTCAAAATCATCAGAAAACGCTTTGTGTGTCTCCTGTAAAATTTGTTATGTGTGGATTACGTCATTTTTCCTTTCCACAGTCGAATTATTAAACCTGTATATAGGAAGGTTCATTTATGAAATTCTGCCGTGACGTCATTACGTAGACACCCTCACGTCCTTTGAAACAATCAAATTCTTTAAAAGATTGTTTGAAATTTTAACCCCTTCGCAGCGAAATTCCTGTCCATTGTAAATGTCAACTGCTCCCTTCAAACAACACCACGCCGAACCCTTTGACAAACATTCACGTCCAAAATCATTCAGCCGAGAATATTATTTTTATTTGGTTTTCCATTTTCCTTTTGCGACTCTGTTTGACCGGAAAACCGGAGGCTTAATGTAGGTCAGACGTGGAAAACCAATTTTCAACCGGGGGAAATTGTATTTTTTTTCATTACCTTTGGAAAATTTGAAGATAGCGACACAATATAATAAACTTTTATTAGAATGCTTTATGTTTTGAGCAAGGGTAGCAAAATTGCGAGACAAAGAAAGTTGTCAAAGAAAATCTGATGGTACAGCTGTAATATAAACACAATTATAGGGTCGTATTAAAAAGGTAGTTGTTTCAAAGAGGCAAAACTTTATTGGATATATTATATTGAAATGCCTTCAATTAATTAGAGTTTAATTTATAACAAAGTATACTTTTTGATTATGTACGTATTTGATTATTTTTCCAACGTTAACTATTAATAATTTTACGTTAGGGCTAACATAATGTTATTTTCAATAATTGAAAAAGATAATCCAGATAAAATACACTCTTGCATAATGATGTTAAAAAAGTACTAATCTAACCCAGCTTCTTTTTTTCTGTGGTTTAATTGCACATTATTAAAAAAAATGATTTAGAAGTTGCATTAATTAAATAAAAAGCGAGTTTGTCTTATACCTTTACTAGTATAAAGTTAATAATTATTTAATTTAGTTTAAACGTATATGGGCTTATCCCAACAGAAGTGTTCCAAGAGAATTGGTTGTTACTCATATACCTATAGTTTTTAAAGAGATAAGATAATAGAAGGATATGACTAGAACAGGACAAGTGTTAAGCTAATCACTCTTACTATTTTATTTAGATATCAAATAGGTGAGATGGATTATCAGACATTACAGATATCCATGTCTTCAGGCAGAAATCGATTAAAAAATCAATTAATAAAATCTATCCGTTCTGAGATTCGAACCTGTGATCACCGTTATCATAGTTAACGACATTGATAACTCGACCACAAACATTATATTAGTACTGTGCAATGCTGGTAATAAATATTACTTTCGTCACTTAAACTTTCCCAATAATTATTTTTTTACGCCGCATAACTACATAGTATAAATAAAAAAATTCGAGTAATTTAAAGAACATATATCACGTGCTATTTACACGATGTATGCATCGGTTTCGATTAGATTAAAATCCTTTCGATGGTTTCGGCGGTAACTTTGTGGAAGTTCATTTTAATAGAAAATTTAAATTAACTTTGATTATTCCACGTATTGTGTAACTAACTGTGACACGTGTTTCGCCTCTTTCAGAGGCATCTTCAAACTTACTATCGCAAAGTTTGCTTAAGTAATTGCTTAAGTAATTAGATTAAAATCATTTACAACTAGTGTCTCTTTTATTACAGAAAAGTCCAAAATATAAAATGGTTTTTAAAGTTGAGGTTAACGAACTTTCAATCCATCTCTTGCAAAAACACGTGCAATATTTTCTATTAATATATAAAGAAAAGGTACTTTTCAAAAGAGTGTATGTATTCTTAGCGTCTATGGACAGAGAAAATTACTTACAATCCTTTGCCTCAAACTATTTATTCGACCATCTCTAAAAAGGTTGTTGATTCAATGGATAAAAATCAGTATTTTCGAATAGCGCAGAATGTTTAAAAATCTATATACGTTACATTTAGTTTATTCGTTCTGTAATATATTTACAACAAAAAAAATATCGGGAAAAAATGTCCTAGTGAAATTTAATTTAATTTAAAATGTTACTATTTCCAAATTATATTGAAATTCAATTATCTTTAGATTATTGAGACATTTTCTTCACAGATATTTTGCAAACAAAAATATATGACTATATATTCAATGGAAAGAATTTATAAAATTGATTAATTTTTGTTAAGCTTCGTATTTTTTATCTCACACAATATTCTATAATAAATAATCGATTAATCATTCAATATATTCGGTGGTTACTGTGTGGAAGTTCATTTTTAATTTTATTTATTTTTTATCCATTTTCGCTCTTAATGTGGAGCATATGGCATCGTTATGGAGATATCTTTCTACGAGACCTGTTTGTTACTCAGTCGCTCAACCGTTTTTTTCTAAATAGAGTAGTAGGGAAAGAAGGACAAGGCAAGGACAGGACTAGTGATTAACTAAGCTCTGTCACTACGCCCAGTTATTGAAGGATCAGACGGATGGAGGGGAATATTTAGACATCACAAACACCCATGCCTAAGAACAGAAATCGATAAATCGATCGAAAAATGCAGTTCGTACTGGAACTCGAGCCCGTAAGGTCCAGCACGGAAGCCAACAACGCTAACTGCTGTGCCATAGGACCCGACATTTTTAATATAAAATTAAATTGAATAACGTTGTTAATCCAATTTTTGTGTACAACGTGAAATTGTGACACGTGTTTCACTTTTATCACCAGACAGCATATCAGAAGACAAAAAACCTTGACAAATTCTGTTTGATGATGTTTCTTGTGGCGAAACACGTATCACAACTTCTAATACAAAAAGTGTAGTTGCAAAGTTATTAAAACTTATTGTATGATTATAATTGATCATATAACCTATTAGCCTATAATCTTTTTAATTTTTTCTCGTAATAATTATTGTAGTTCGATGAGATTATGGGGAGATATTTTTTCAATATTGAATCATCGTCATAGATACGAAAGTTTATCCGACATAAATATCCATTGCTGATTGATTGCCTCTTAATCATTCACTTCAGCGCCTCTGGAGGCTTTCGCTTACCTACGAAAAGGGGTTGAGAACATTGCCAATAATTACGACGTATTTCTAAATGGAAAAGAAGCTCAGACGATTTTGAATCGCTTGGTGATTACTAGATACAGCTCTGTGATCGTGTACAAGATCGTTGCTTCGACTATGGTGCTTACGAGCTTAAATACTACTATGGGTATATTTATAAATTGATATTTCAATTGTTTTATGAATATGTGTTCAATGACACGAGTTTTTGTAGTGCCTTAATTATCTTCTGCCTATTTAGCCATTAAGATATAATGCTCATCATTGGTAGTGGATTTTTTCAAAATACATATAGCTCGATTAATACAATTTTCAAAGATTAAAATCTAGTATTTTCTACATTTGATAAATTCGATGTTAACTTAAGATGCTTTTCAACAAAGAAAAACACAAGTCATACCTATATAAAAAATACACAACTAGTGGAATAAAAAAAGTAAAATATTTTGAACAGTAAAATTTACCACATTCAAGGCGTAAACATAATTAATCAGCAAATCCAAATTATGACAACTTCTAGATTTAAACTAAAATATCTATCGTAACATATGACGTTTGGAAAGACAGATATTGGTCATTTAAAAATAGTTACTTTAATATAAAGGTATATTTGATTACTTTGGTATTCCATTTGTTGTGTTACAAAATATGACACAACAAATATTTTAAAGTATTGAAGTATTTTAACGATGCAGATACCATATCTGTGTTTAACATAGTATAAAGGTATCTTATTAAAAAAAACAGATCCATCTTTCTTCTTATTACTATTAATAACGAACTCGTGTTTCAATTATTTGTACCGTACAATATAAATATGTATTTTGTGAACAAACTGCAATACTGTGACCAAAACTAATGAAGAATGAAGATTTTAAATACAATATTATGAAACAGTATAAAGTATTACCCGCTTTGTGTTTTTCGCGGAAGTTATAAATCAATATATTTTGTATTTTCACGTTGCAGATTTTCAGATACTTTCTTCATTTAGTAACATAATATAGAAATAAAATGGAAGAAAAGTTTATTTTTATCTGGTCAAAATTAAATTCAACTTTTGGGCAGTATTTAATATTAGATATTCAGTATTTATAAAAAATAACTAGTGTTAATATTATTGATTTTTATTCTTAACTCGAGGCCAGTTTTATGTTCGCATAAAATCGAATCATCGAATCATTTTGTTATATTAAACAAAATGCTAAACTTTCTTTATTTATACTGACCAAAAATAATATTGGTACTAACCAAATGAAAGATTTATACGCACCATTCGTTTAATAAAATACTGACCATAAAATTATTTACATATTGACAAAATTAAAACAAAATACTGACCACTCTATGTTTATACTGACCAAAAATATATTTATACTGACCATGAAACTATTTAAAAAAATTACCAAATGTAAGCGATATACTGAACATACTGACTAAAAATGGTATTTATACTGGCCTCAAGCTTGATAAAATACTAACTTTACTACTTGAATATTGATCAAATTTATTCTAAATACTGACATTGTTATGTTTTTACTGACCAAAAATATTATTTACACTATCTTACTAGCATAATGACTTACTTGGCCAATGTTCGCAATATGCTTTTGATTTAAGGTTAAGTTCCAGATTAACTTATTTTTAGCAATATTTAAAATGCTCAATTGCATTTCCCTAAAGTGGTTGGTTGGAATCGATGTAGATATTTTGTTTTGAATAGAAACTGTATAACAACGAAGCGCCGTAATTAGCATAATATGGTCTGGCCATTATTTAAATTTTGTTTTATGCATTATAATATTTTTTTAATGGAAAAATCAAATAAGATCAGGGTGCTGTTACGGAGACAGCCGAGCTCTTTGACCCCTAATTCACAGAGCTGTATCCC
This sequence comes from Himalopsyche tibetana, assembly GCA_030503985.1. Lineage (NCBI taxonomy): Eukaryota > Metazoa > Arthropoda > Insecta > Trichoptera > Rhyacophilidae > Himalopsyche > Himalopsyche tibetana. The sequence goes on from JAPJYX010000015.1 coordinate 1,269,541, forward strand.
AGATATAAACTTGATAACAGTCTCGTAGCAGATTTTGGGCACGTCGCCATGACTACCGACGTTGAATATACCTGCGCGGTGTGTTTATTCACGAATATGCCCCCCTTGCTTATTTATCAACCGCCCCACCCATGTATACTGTTAACAGCCCTCCTCCCAACCCCACGCAGAACAGAGCTATCTGTAGTAATTTTAAAAATAAATTTCGTCAGATAATGGAATGGTTGAAATAAAAAGAAACGTTGTTATTAAAAAGGTTAAAAACAGTGTTTTTATTTTTAATTTTAGCTGAAATTAATTTTTAAGCTACCAGGGTAAGCACGGTTGCAACTTTATGTATATTTTTTTTATGATGAAATTGAAAAATTTACCTAGTTTATTGACTAATGTATTTTCAGGTGTGAAAAATTAAAATTTCGACCAATAATATTTTTATTCAAAGTAAACGTGTGGACTGGATGGATCACATTTATGTAATAATGATATTTTTTTCAGTCGGGTGAGCATTTTCGAATGAAAATATTATCTTTAATTACCTTTAAATGAAGGTGAGTTTCTATCTAAAAGACATGATAATGATAAGTTGTGCTTTTTTATATAATTTACTAGCCGGTTCCGGCAAGCTTTGCAATGCCACTTAAAGAATGAAAGTGTTTGTGTTTTAATCGTGTTTTAAGAAGTGCATGTTTTTTCTGTCTGTTTGACACCGCGCCACCTACTGTAAGTTAATTGCACTAACACCTTCGCGCAAGTGCAAGCATACGTTGTTAAAATGAACTGTTTGGCAGACATGCAAACATTGATGTTTATATATGAGAACTATTGTCAGTTATTTTCTATGTCTATAACCTTCCTGGAAGTGCAAGTAAAACGTTCGTTAAAGTTTTATTGTAATCGGATAAGCGTTGTGGCAACGCATAAAGTACAAGCAAACAAACATTCATTTTTATATATATTAGATTATTACCTTTTCCGATTCCAGTATGGATCTCAACACAAGTATTTCTACGAAAACTGTTTTCTTTCTGAAATACTAGGGATAGATATATGAACTAATGATATATATAATGAACTTTCAAAAATAATGTACGTAGATAAACTTATATGGCTAGAACTAAACTGGTGGCTAATTTTCCTTGTGGCCCGTTTTTTTCATAGGATGGGTGGCAGGGAATTATAAACCTCACAGGCACCCGTCTATACTGGGATTCGAACCGTGAACTCGGTCACAGAAACTAACCACATATTTTTTTTACTTAACTGATTGAAATTATTATGGACAATTTCACACAATAATCTTTAGTCGAACCGCAAGAAAGTTGCGTACACCTTTCACTCTTTCTATCTAAGACGGAAGATCGAAAGGTTTACTAACTAGTAAGTATTATGATGACTATTTGTAAAGCGTTTTTGGTATTCAAATTTTTCCTTCGCAATAGCGCTCTCTGCATGCAAAAATGATCGTACACATCTCTGTATCTCTCTAAATAGCCTCTAATTAATGTGGGTACTTGGTAATCAATCTAGACTAGATTAAGGGTGCATAGCCAGAGTATCCATCCAAAAACACAGCATCCTTCAACCTATGTAGCTTATAGCTTGTACATGGTATTCCTGGAAATTTGCATATTCATACGTCATAAAATGTAAATTAAACATCTTTCTGTTTATAGAAACGGCTGTTTTTATCCTTGTCAATTTAAAAAAATATCTTACGACATGGAATTTAATATATTGCTTATTTTTACGGACAGAGAGTAGGAGTACGTTAAAAAAGGAATTATTTTTATAAAACATATTTTTATCTTTAAACATAATAAGCTAACATTAAATTTATATATACATATAAACAATGAAAAAGTAAATACGGGTCTTAAGCAAATCGTTTTATTCTCTTGTATAAAAATGTCGAATTCGTAGACATGTATTCTTTGCTCATTTTCGGACATTCGGATTTATTTTACATTACACAACCTGCCGTAGGCCAATGATATTCTATGACATAATAAAATAATATTTATTATAAGACGCAAAATCCACGTACTTACTCTCTGTCTTAACAGGGTACTCAATCTTGTACCCGGCACCAACTGATAGGGATTAAAAATTGCTATACCGGTATTACCAGAACCGGTATTCTTGTATTCAAACTGTTTTTTTTATACCAAAATACCGGTGATGAAAATGCAAAAATACATGATAGTGTAGTATATAAAACATCACATATTTTAATAGAATTTAATAGAATAGAATAATACATTTAAGAATCCGTGAACGTTATTAAAGAAAATCAGTCATATCGACCCGTAATAGACAAAACATCGTAACCGACAGTTTATAAATTTTACAGGAAGTTTTTTTTTAATTAAGTTCGAAAAAGGAATTCCTTTAGTGCGGTTAGTAAATAGTAATATGAGCTCATTAGATTCAAAACTTACTTAACTACAAAAACCAAAATTGTTGGCAAAGTGAAAATAACTGCCGAGGGCTTTTTGGATTTGGGTAAGTTTTGAGACTTAAGACGTTATTGTAAATACGTTTCCTCTGTTTTTAGAGAGGTTTTAAAAATGTATTGATTGTGTAGATATTGCAATAGAGAACAAGTTGGTATCAATATTTGAAAATAATCAAAAATAGTCTTTAGGTATGTTTTGAAATTGAGGTCCTCGTATATGTTCAATGCCTATCCTTATATTATAATAAAATTACCTGACTACTTTCAGTTTTTTAGATCAGCGTTTTTCAACTGGGTTCACATAGAACAAACAATATCAAATAAAAACTCTAAAATTAACAGGCATTAAAAAATATCAGGCGAATGAGATAACGCTCTAAAATTGTTGTCACTGACGCCTGAGGCGATATTGAACAATCATTGGTTTAAAATATAATATATATTTACAGATTAAAGACATTCATTATATAATATGAAAGGAAAAGTAACATACCTTATTGCTTACTTTCCGGATCGCGAATAGTATCCCAGCAAAATAAGAACTTAGCTGCTCTGCAATGTGTTAGTACATATGTATCAATTTGTATTGTTTACATTAAGGATAAACTTGATGGTTACCAACAACGTCACATATACCAATGTTTACCATTCTAAGTATATTATTAATTATTCATCATTGTTCAATCAAACACCAAATTCGCTGAATCCATCAGAATGGTTTCTACTAGATATTACGATGTATTAATATCGTTAAGTCCAAAAATATTATTGTTCTATTTTTTAAGAGAAACCCCTAAATTTCCTGTTTTTTTTTTGTTTTTATTGATTACTCTGTAGTTTAGTAATAACACTATAGATCAGAAAATTTTTACCGGTGCTCGAGTACTCTTCCCCTTAATGACTATTTGGAAAAAGTCGTTAACATAATTTTATTGCATATTAATTTCTAACAGTTTTTAGTTTGGTGAACCACATATTTTTGATAGTGCTACGTTGTTTCTTTAAAGTAAGGATACACCTTTTTAAACTATAGAGTCTACTATATCCTCTATTAGTAATTTAATAAGGCTGCATTTAACAAACCTCACTTAGCTATTTATAAATACAATAAATATTTAAAAAGTAAAAGTCATAGTTTCTGTCAATAAGTCTACTATATACTTAGCAATCTTTGTTCATCGTAAGCTTATCAGCTTAAAATGTTGAAAATAAATCAAAATTTACCCGATCATTTGAGGAAGTTGTGGATTAAGAAAATAATATTGTTATCATATTGTTAAGTTCTATCATAACAAATTGAATGCTCTCTCACCGATAATTGACAGTGAACAGCATAAAGTAATGAAAAAGAGTTTTAAAAAAATTGTAAAATACTGAAAACAGTTACAAATGTTAAGAATCAGGAAATTTACAGTAGAAAAAATTTAAGCTGACCTAATCTTGTTTTTATTTTAATTCAGTTGATAGACCACTATTGTGTCACGTTCACTTTGAAGACTATAATATAATCGTGCCAGAAAACGTTGTCATTTTTTTGTTTTTGATTTTTTCGAATACACATCATGAAGCGAACTGGCATGCAGCAATAAGAAAAACAAATTAACAATTGACCAAAATGTTTACAGCTTAAAAACGTTTAGTGATATATTCATTTTTAAATAGCTGTAGAAATATAAAATAATTACAGCTAAAAACAAATAAATTTGATAACTCGTTTTTTCAGAGAATATATAGTGTTTTAATCTATCGATATGCATTTTAAACTAAAAATACCCAGTTTTTGACTTAACGTTTTCTGGCAGTATACCAACGATATATTATATGCGTCCAATATACAAAAGATTGCAAAGTAGCAGTACAGAATTTTTTAAATATATATATTCAAATAACTATCTTGTAACATCAAAAACTTTTTAAAATTCATTAGTACGTATGCTACTAAGTAAAAAAAAATATTACAAAAGTACAGCATGAGTACATGATGGATTCAGCGTTCTCTGTAAGAGATTTAAAATTTTCCCTCAGCTCAGATTCCAGCGAATTTTCTTCGGTAGCTTAAGTGGGAAAGAGAGGAAGTATCGCAATCTGTTGGATCTATTCAGTGAAATCATTCTAGCTTACTTTTCTACGCTTCAATTTTCCAGGCGGGATTCTTGGATTTATTTCTAGGGTGACCAATAAAGTTTTCAATTTCCATCGTACTTCAAATCCAAGAGAGAACTTCGTACCACTGTTGCAATAAAAGTAACAAACAAGTTAAAGGTTGTATAAAAAGGTAATGTTACCCATTATAAGCAAGATCCTTGGATTTTAAATGCTTGCATAATGACCAACCAATCTTTATCATGTTTTTCTACCCAACAATGGCAATTTAACAGTTTTCATAGGACTTTCTATTAACACCACTTAAACACGATTATTCTATTGTTATTTACTATGAATAAATGCACACCTAGTAAAAGTTAAAAATACACAACTTTTAGTTTCTGTTATAATCGTGAAAACTCCACAGTAGATTTAATCTGGATATCCTTTTAAAGAGATTAAGCACGTTTGACACGTTGTATTGGAACCAGTTGCATATTAAAGCAATGAGATTTTATTTTATATTAAATCTATTAAATAATATACTCCTAAATACTCTTCTGCTACAGCATTGTTAAGCGCTTTTTAATGACTTCCAGGAATATTTCAGAAGCACTTAATTCACACGTGGTAGAATAACTTTGCGCTTAGGTGGTCGGGTGAAAATGTGTTAGTTTCACATTTTTCTTTTCTTTAATAATTATTTAATTCACTATATTGAAGGTTATATTTACGTATAATATTTTATTGTTCACCTGTGAACATTTCAATATAATTGAAGACGCCACTTGAACAAAATTATACGAAACATTTTTATTTATTGTTAAAAATCAAAATTACAGTTCATGACATAACAGCTGACGCCAATTCGCCATGCACTTGAAAAATATAATAAGACAAAATATAAAATAAAAATACACAGTACATCAAATTCAACATAAAAAATCAAGAAATACAAAAGAAAAATTTATCAAACATTTCACAAATACCATCACCAAAAATGTCCACTTCTCTAGGCAATGCGTTGACTAGTCGAACGGCCCTTGGAACTGGTGACTCATACCTCCTAAGCGAGGTATAAGTTTTTAGAAATAAAAGTTTTTGCTCATTGTTTCGCCCACGTAAAAATAAATTGGGAGCATGTAAATCAATAGTCATGAGAATTTCAGGATTATTAACTCGGCCCCGAAGAAGAAGAGAAAAATGCTTTAAGCTTGAAAACGATCTTCGAGCTTCAAGTGAGTGATTTTTTCATTTTGATTCATTTTGGCGATTATAAAGGACCTGTCAAAAAATGTTTTCTTTACAGGGTTGTTATTCTACCATGTGGTGTATTTTAGCCAGGGATTTGGTGTCGGATTCGTGGAGTCGGGACTTTGCCCGGAGTCGGAGAAATCTTACGACTCAGACCCACTTAAAAAAAATAGTTTAATGATGTGTATTCAAACCACAATAGTCCACAGTGTAGCCACTACATGCTAGACTCACTAAGAATAATCTGATGGTATACACATATAATATACAAGTTAAAGTGAAATGATTAAAAATTTCTTTTGGAGTTGAGTCTGACCCGTTATTTTTATTTTATGACTGGAGTCGAAGTCGTATTTTTTTACACGATCCATAGCCTTGATTTAAACACGCCGTAGCTCCGTTAGGGGATATAGTTTCGAACTTCTGACTATATCGAAATGTAGCATACAGTATTTTTTTCTCAACTCAATATAGCCTAAATTGTACCATAAAGCGTTGCTCGGGTGACGTCTTCAATTCAACCGTATTTTTTTTCCATTTTGCCAATTAGGGATTCTGTGTCGAGACGTCCCGGGACTTGTCGGGTTTTTTCTGTCTTAAGTCACGGGACTTTTTTGGAAAATGTCCCGGGAATTGTGACTGTGATTTATAATGTGCTAATAACATGTACATTTTAATTTTGAAAAAAAAACAATTATTGTGGTTAAGAAACTCTCAAAAGGACTGATGTGTATTGAATGAAAGCAAGTATAAGAGGGAAGCCTCAAGAAAAACGGACACGACATGGTCGAGACGTAACACTTACCCGGGGTTTTAACAAAATTAAGTATACATATATAAAAAGGATCTGATAGAAAAACTGATGTTTGGGATTTATAATATCGCATAAGTTTCAAATACCATGTGTATTGTAATATAACTGTAGCAAAATCAAATTAAAAAATATTAAAATTAAATGTTCATACCTGATGTTGTTTGAAAATGGTTTATACGCAGTGAAATGTCCCGAGATGGTTTTGTAACCGGAAGGGGTCAATAAAAAATGTTGAAATACAATCGATTTTTATACAATACCAAACAGTTATTAAACTCCAACTTAAGTAAGTTAATATTTGTAAAAGTGATTTCATCATAAAGATTTTTATTGAAATTATAATTGTCATAAATGTAATAAATTCGAAGGATCGATTTTGTTTCGTCGTTCAGAATATGACGTAAGTCATAAGCTCAGAAATCCACTAAAAAGTTTGTAGACTTTTACTTTGTTGAATGATGTTATACAAAGTTCGTACATTAATTCAGTTATCGATTTAAAAATAATGTCACCCTACGATTTCCCAAGACGGAGACGTGAGTACAAAAGTATTGTTGAGAAATATTGTTTTCTTTACAAAAATAAAATATCAAACGTGAGAATACAGAATTTCGATAACTCAGCAGTATTATTTAATTATTGTGGCTGGCGCTCGTTACTATGTTGTAATATGTAAGAACAATAAACTAATTCTTAATTGAAAATTTATTTCGGCATTCACTAATATTTCCATCTGTGGTCGTAATTTTGAAGATTGATACTAAATTACGCTTTGAACGTTTTATTGTTTGTGTGTTAATTTATTTAATCATCTATTGATGTGGTAAACTTCAATTAATTAATTCAATTATTCCTTCATCATCCAAGAGAAAGTAACCCAGTGTAAAATTTACAAATCTAATCTATAGCTTGATTTATAACAAAATGTGACACTTGTTTCGCTTCATTGAGAAACATCACCACTCACCAGATCATCGCAAGGTTAATGAAAAAACTGATTATATTATAATATAATATAATAACTATTCATTTATTTTTCCAATATTTTTTTAAATTATGTAACCGAAGACAACGATACCTAACACTCAAGATACTAATCTACACAATATTATCTTGTACATAACCACAACAATAGTGTACAGAAAAAAAAGCTACAAAATTTTCCAGCAAAGAAAAATATCAACGGAAAACAACGCTATTGCGTACATAGCATCTTCAATATAATCCCTCGTAAGGTCAATAACTCTTCTGGGTTTCAATATATGTTACCGATCAATCAATAGAAGAAAGTTCACTGTCGAACTTGATCTGTAACGACTTTGAATTCAGGATTACTTCTGTATTTTTTTCTTATTTTAACGAGTGTAGCCGTATCCCTTAACGTAGGCTCTCACATACGTTCTTAAGCCTGTCTCTCACTAAATTGCGTATCACGTTCAAAATAATACTGTTCAAACAGTTAATATGTATTACGACGTGTCTTACACACTGCCTCCTTGTCGATTTTGTGACGGATTAAAGTATACATAGGTATGTAAAGTGGCATTTCAAAGTGTTGGATGAGTAGGATGGTTCAGTAACGGTTGCATGTATTATTATTCTTAAACGTGATAAAGTATACATAGGTATTTGTCGATATATGTATTTATATTTTGAACGAATAATAATATCAGACAACTGCGACTTCTATATTCTGGCCGATGTGTCATTGTGGCCGTTTAAGGAATTAATCTTTCTTTACACTCCACTGTGGCCTATTCTTCTCAATCAGTACGTGATCGATATAACGCTAAAGTGTTTGCTCGTTTTAAGACAATGGTAGTATTTGAAGGAGTAAACAGAAAGTCGTGTTCCTTGAACGTCCACAATGACGTATCGGCCAGCTTATATATGCTGCGAAACCGTTTTACATATTACTGTAGCTCTATTGGTAATCCTTTAAGTGGTGTTAAATTTAAATTTTAAGTGAGATGGGTATTATATTTAATAAAATAAAACATAATTGATGAATCAACTTCCAGAGTTTTCAAAATAAAGACAAGTTTCTGTTATCCCGAGAACTTTCCACTAATTATAAAAGGTATCCATATAATAGTGGTATTTTCATTTGTATACATATGAATTGTTTATTAATGGAGTCCTGTTAACCACAAAGGAAACGTTGAATGTAAATTTCAATGTATAGTATAAAATTATTAATCTTTTTTTCCGAAATAACGCATCATTTTGTTTGCTTTATACAGTAATATATTGTTTTACCAAAAATCGTTGATGAAAAAAAAAATGGTCGGTCATCTTGAAAACATCTTGAAATGTCAGTAACAATTAATTAGTGATTCCAATACAATGCCGGTATTACCAAACAATACTGATTAATTTGTTACTGTTATTTTGATACTCTTACACCTGTCTTTAAAATACAAAATACCGATAAGGCAGTATTAAAAAAAAACAAAATCAAAATGTAAAATTATTTTTTTATACACTATTATTTTTTACATTATTATGTTTTTCGTTCGGTTACGATTTAAGATCATAGTTACAATCTGTATTTTAAATATTTTTTTGACCCTTATGTTGTATCGATTTTTTTTACTGTCTGATTGCAATCGTTATTGACTTCTTCGTATTTTGATAGTTTTTTCTTATTCGTATTTATTTTCGTATATTATTCTTTACAAGCATTTTTTTTAGTAAAAAAACCATGTCCAATTTATCTCGTTATCATATACAAACCTTGTAATATAAATATAATACAAACATGTGATACGAGGGTAAGTTCTCTTCCACTTAAAGCACAGGATATAACAGTTCAAGTAAACAAAAATTCCAATTTTATTAAAACGTTATACATAATGTTCCCAAAGTCTCCCTTTAAAAGTAAATGTGTATATGTACAGCACGTTACCTTTAATGACAACGTAAACACACAAATGGATGAAAACTTTCTTTTCTCTTATAATAATGAACCCCCACACCCCCTCGATGAAATGGGGTGCCGACGTCACTCGTTCAACAAGTTTCACATTGGGGATAAATAACGTCACGTGAGATTACTTGCAAAAACTCTTATCATTTTTTGTATAATAGATTATAATAGATACAAGTCTTAAACAATTTTAAAATGTAACCATAATTTAATCTTGTAAATATATAGTTTTCTTATGAAGCACCTAAACTTAATATGTATTTTACTTTAAAATTATTTTACTATGCTTAATGCTATTTCGGCTTTACTTCTTCGTCAAAACTATAATTTATAGTTCTGACGACGGCGTTTGATCATTATATAGTTTATTCCAATGCATTTTTCATACCTTTTATATTACAAAACAAATGATGTTCATATTTAAAAGTTTTAATACAAAGCTGGCCTAAAATTAGTTATATGTATTTTAAGGCTCTGCTACTATCAGTGGAATTTACTTAACATGAGGCATCTAAAATTAAAAAATGGTAAGGCTACATTTGGTTAGAAATCGAAAAAAACATCTATTATCATTAACAAACGCATACGAATTAATATGCAGAATCTGATAAAGATTATAATCATAAAAAAATGTCCACTTTGTTTGCTAATATTTATTGCAATAAGCGGTTTAATTGGTAAAAATGTAGATTTAATCAGAAATAAAACACAATATACAAATTAGCAATCATTAAATAGAATAAAATAACCGTGAGTGTATTGGCCAGTGATTTCTCAATTCAATTCAATGCTTATCAAGCTTTTTTACGAGTAGTGCTTGTTAGTCAGTTGCTCAATCTACCTTTTTTTAAAGAGAGTAAGGATATGAAGATAGGGCTGGTTAATTAATCGCTGTCGATTTACTGTGTTAATTTTATGATTGGAAAAGTCGAAGGAATATATATCACAAATATCGACGAAAAAATCTGATCTTTTAGGTTATGTATTAATCATTGCGAGATCATTATTAATCGTTTTTGGTATGAATAATTAAATGTTTGCATAGGAAAATAAAAATATTTTTTTTGCTTATATTGATTTGAAACATTGAAAATTTAGAGTTCAAATGTGCCGGAACGCCGTTCGACTGTTCAAAATTTTAGATGCTGCTCCTCTTCAATCGAAATATTATGGTAAGAGTCGTCAACCGATTAACATTTGGATACTTAATATAACTATAAATGCATTCAATATTTTTTAAATTGAAATATGATAAGATAGGTGTTATTGCAATTTATGTTACAAGTAACTTACTCTGCGCATGTTGGGCGGTAGATGAATGTGAAGGAACAAAGGAAGCCCCCCCCCCAGACATTCCACAGGTCTCCTTTTTATCATTGAGCGTTCACTTACCTTTTTTTATATTGTTGTTTTGCGATGTTATTAACTTCTTTGACAGAAAATATAATTAAAAACAACATATGGTATTATTGTTTTATGGGATACATACATGCACACACCGGTGGTCAGTATCTTTGAAAGCATGCACAGAAAATGGTTTACAAAGAAATTTAATTAAAATTCAGCACTCACGAAGAAAACTACAATGTCATTCATTTAAAATATAACATTAGTTTGTCGGTATTTCTTGATATGAGTTTTAATATTATTTTTTTTGTATTTACACAAATTAATTTAAAGAGAATTATTCGTAAGATAGTCGATAATTCTCTACAATATCATTCAAACAATTCAAACTACAATATCATTCATTTAAAATATAACATTAGTTATTAACTAATTTAGAGAGAATTATTCGTAAGTTAGTCGATAATTCTCTATCTATGAAAAAGCTGAAGAAAGAAGGATATATGTAAAAAAATACCTTTATTATTTAAAATTACTCTCTTTACCAAAATCTTATTGTCATAATACTATAATAGTATATAGCTACTTACGTGGTCGAGTGGCCAACGTCGTTGGCTTCGGTTACAGCGGTCAGGGGTTTTAATCCCAGTACGGACAGTTTAATAAATTGATTTTTCAATAGATTTATGGCGTTCCCGTTCGAAGGCATGGATGTTTGTGATGTCTTAAATTCCGCATTCCCATCCATCTTATTCTTAAAACAGGGTTCGATTAGTTAAACAATAGTCTTGTACTAGCATTATTCTTATATTCCTACTCTCTTTGAGAAAAAAAAGAGGTTGTACAAAGCACTTCGGTTAAGAATAAGATACACTTTATTTGGAGCGTATATAATCTATATTGTTCAACAAAATAGACGTCGAAACTCGACCTTTGGGAGTCAATGTATTAAAATTTTTGTTATGGGATTCAAACTCTTTGCCATGCAACCGAGTAAAACGATTGCATTGTCCATTTAATTCTTAAACCGACAACTCAATTTTGTTTTTATTATTTTCTTAAATATATATTATATATCAAAATACTATTTACCTTTTTATTAACCAATAATATTAACAAATCCAACAAAGAATGACTAATGCTTTCTATTGGCCATGGAAATCTTTTGTTGCGCGAAGCTTTTAAGCTCGTTCTTCAACATACAATACATGGCTTTGTCCTCTGAAAATTTAAGAACGAAAGCAAACACATCCAGTATTTTATCGAGGCACGCGATTTGGGTCAATTTAATACTTATTTTCGGCATTTATGGAAGATCAAGGTAAATAACTATCACTGTGAGGCCAAATAGCAAAAAAAAATCCTGTCAGGTCTTTGATCAATATCTATATCACCTATTTATTTGTTCGCTACCCCATAAATGAATAAGACTTTTTATTTATATTATATGTTGAATGAACTTTCAACGTGATAAAATGTTGTCATAGTGTTTGGAAAAAGTAGCATACTATTTTAGAAATGATTTTCATTTTATATTACATTAATATTGTTTCTATTTAATTGGTGTAAATATAATATATTGTTAAACAAGTTTTGCAGCCGTATTATTATTACTGTCACGACTATTTCTATCTTCATTAAAACATTTTATAAATTCATTCTTTTGAATGCTAAAACTTTGAACTGTCCAAGAAATTTTCTAATTTGATAATGTCACTAATATTTATTGAAATACATTATCATAACTATTTAAAATGTATTTCTTAATCTCGGATAAGAGGTTTTCATGTTTTGATTGATAATTCTGCAAAATGTGATGATGCTCATATAAGCTATAAAAAAATCAGTAAACGGTGCTTTTAAATTGATACTGCAATTCAAGGATGGGCAATCGTATCATATCAGAATGCCGAAGTCAAAAAACTTCAATTAGATTTACTTAAAATTGTATATTAATTATATTAATGAATAAAATCGTTACCAACCTCTACTCTAGTTCTAAGAACTCAATAAAAATCTTTAGACTAGTGATTTCCGGTCTAAAAATACTCTAGATTACACGAAAGTATTTAACACCTTCGATGTCGTTCTGTTGAAATAACAAGACAATAAAAAATAATATTTTTTTTATAATAGGAATTATTTTTTTTTGTTTCAGATTTTCGTGAACGTGAGTGCTTCAGCGGATCATTTTTGACAATTAAAAGTGAAACAGGTTTTACTATAAGAACTCAACATAGTGAAAAGAATATAGAAAATTTTAAAACAGTTTACAAAATGGTTATTAAAAAACATTTAGTATTTTAATAGAATTGAGTCCATCTTTAATCTAATGTCACTAGACAGAAAACCTTTACCTCTCTTCTATTTTCTCCTTCTTTCTCACTTCTTCGCCTGTTTCTTAAATATCATTTTAAAATGATGGCCACTTCTTCACTTCGTCACCCTCCACGATACGACCCTCGCTCCTCAACAGGAATCGTTTGCCCTTCATCATTCCCGGACTCCTTTAAAGACTTTTTCACTACCTTAAACGAAGATGAAGACGGTGTAGATCTTTTGGCAACAATGCTAGAAGACAAGTTGATACCTCGCTGCTCTGACACGAGCAGCGAATCAGGCCAAAGTAGAGACTATGAAGCGTTCAGGAAGACAGCATGCAGAAGAGTCATGTCTGCCAGAACCTTTCAAAGGAGAGCGTCCGAAGTACACTGCAGAAGTAGAAGACGGACAAGCTGTACTCAAGGTTTACCTGGTTACGTTCCAAGCAGTGGAGACAAAGAAATAAAAGATAAAAATTCTGGTGCAACATCACCAGGGTGTTCACCAGAGAGAGTAAGAAGAAGATCATCATCCCTAGCAGTGACTAGAGCGCCTCCTGATATAAAAAGATTTCTTCAAGCGGAACCGCCTCGTACTGAAGCAAGGAGTCCTCTTCCTTCACCAGCAAGATCACCGAGACCAAGAGCGAGAACTTCTTCAATGCCTATTCAAAGAGTAAGTTTATAATTTTATTTATATCAAAATACTTTCTACTGATTTTTTACTCAATTCGTTTTTTAATTTAATTCGGGACACACTTTTATTTCCCTTTATTTTATGCAAAACTTTGACATGAAAGTAAAGCTCTTAAAAGCCTGTAATTTTGTTAGTAAACAGCGAGTCGACCATTTAGTATCAGTTTAAAATGTTTCACCTTTGACAAATAAGGTTTTGTTCCAATTGAAATAAAAGTTTATTGCCACCAAAAAATACGTTGACAAACGCGTAGATTAATTTAGACAAAATATATTTATTTATTTAAGTATTAAGTAGTAAAATATTACCAGTCTAATAAGTCGCGTGGTTTAACGATCAATGAAATGTTTGCAAAATTACAAAAAAATGTATAATATTGAGTTTAAAAGTAAATACTGAATTTTCGCTCAAAATAATGGTTTGAATTGTTTTTTGTATAGCTGCTTAACATATAGTTAGAAGACGCATATACTTTGATACAGATAAAACGTTACGTTCGTTTTGCTTTACAACATAACATAAAGCACTCAATCTTATACATTGTAGTCTTACTCATTAGTACGGTCGAGATAACAAGCATTTGAAAATATCGCATGTCTCTTGGGTAGGCTCAATCTCGTAGTTTATAAAGTATTTTTTTAACCATACTTGCTTCCTACCCTGAACAAATGACTACTACACGTTCCTTGAAATTATCTGTCTCATACCATTATCCTTGATTTCTTCCATGTCATCCCAGCATTCTGCAGCTTACCGAGTAAATCCTATGGATAAGTTATCAGCGACAAGATCTATCTGTTTGACAGAATATACAGACATGATTCAGACTGTTTTAGAGCATATGCAATACATTTCCATGCCACTTTATCCTTAGTAGAGGCCGTGATCTTCTAGTCGTTAGAACCCTATGTTGTGTGTTTACAAATTATATATTGAAAATAGCAACACGTAAGTTATAGAGTATTCATTGTTTGTAAGACATTTGTAATTAAATTATAATAATAAATACGATACGAGTATGGAAAAATCCAGAATCAATCACTAGAAAAAATAACAATATACTCCTAATTGACTCGTTGCCAAAGACGACAACCTTAAATAAGTGTGGATTTTTCGTTGAACCGATTCATAAAGAAGTTTAAAGATTTACCAGTAGAAATCTGGAAATTTGTATCGTTTTTGGAAAGTAATAATAATTATTTATTTATTAATATATTATGACTAGTATATGTTTTAAAAAATCTACAAGAACTGTTTCTTACTATGATAATTGCTCAACCTCTTTTTTACCGAAAAGAGTAAGGAAAGAAATTATAAAGCTAGACCAGGAATAATTTTTAGATAACCTCTTTCACTACGCCCCGTCGTTTAAGAATTGGAAGGGTTGTTGGTGATTTCCAGACATCACAAACACTCACACCTTTGAATGGAAATCAATAAAATGCTGTTCGTACTGGGATTTGAACACGTGAGATTCGTCATGGAAGCCAACGAATTTGACAGCACGTGGTGCAGTGAATAACTCCGAATATTTTTATATATTATTGTGTTTCATTATTAATGTACATACATATAAGCAATACACTTCCTTTATTAAAACAGATTATGCTATGGTCTGCCAAAATTTGCACGTTCTTGTATTTCAACATAAGTTTTCTTCATGTGTGATGACGTTATACTAACTATTATTTGAGAGCTTGTTGAAAACTTCTGTCAATATAAACTATATTAAAAAATATTTATAAATGTTAACGTTCATTAAAAAAAACCAATCAATAATAAAACTAATTTCGATAAATTTTAAATTCAAAAAAACTTAGATCATATGTCGCGCGAAATCAGAAAACGAAAATATTTTTTTTTTGCGAAGTGGCAAATGTCGAAGTTGAAATGTGAATAGAATTTCTTTTTATTGGCAATCCAATTAAAATCTTCTTTCACCAATTTCTTTTATTCTTGTATAATCGAAAACATGAAAATTCCCAGAATTTCAATACTGCTTACCTGTAATATATATTTATTCATTGTAAATAAATGTGTCATTCAAATCCAATTAAGTAAAGATTCATTAAAAGAGATTTTAAAATAAATGTGTTATTTTATGAAGCACAATAACACATATATTCAGTACAAACTCCGATTACATAATATAATGAGATTTTAATAAAATAAATAATAAAGAAATTATACACTAAATTGCCTTTTAATTGGTAGAAAAATAATCTTTAAAATGTATTTATTTCGACAAAGACTGTGAGGAAGGAAAAAATAACATTTTCTTTGCAATAAAAATAGATTGTCAAATATCTTTGATGGCTATTTCCACATCACACCATCGCCAGAACAAACGATACTTTAACGAAATAGTCTTCGCTTTATTGTAATCAAAGTAAATTGACACTGCAGGAGATTGTAGCAGGCAGTCACATACACCCATTTTTATTCTAGAATCATCTAAGTATTTTTTTAACCACTTATACCAAGCGTACACCTGTGTCCGGAACATATGCAAGCGAACACGGATGTCCAAGACATTTAAAAAATCAAATACTTGGTATTCTAATAGAATATAAGCAATATTTTGATGAATATGTGTAGTGCTATCTATACTGGGTCAATATAGGTTTTTAAAATATCGAATTCGAGTGTATATTAGGCAAAAATATTTTTCTCAAAAACACGCAGTATCTCTGGGACATATTAATGATTTATTTGCGCGGTATTCAAGCGGTTAAAACTGACTACTATAGTAATGGATGTAAATGATGTGAAATTCCTGGAAACAGGACCTTACTGATCTCAAAGTGGTACTTTTAACACTGAAAAATTCAAAATCAAGAAACAATCAATATTGACTACACTACTTTCTATTGAAAACTAGCTGACCCGACATGCGTTGCAATGCCACTCAAAGAAAGAAAGTGTTTGTGTTTTAATTATGTTTATTGAAGTGCTTTTGGATATATTTTGTTTTTTTGTCTGGTGCGTATATGAATAGATTTTAAGGTTTTCCAACGCGTGATCAGGCCAGATACAGCTGTCCATATGAGAAGCATGGATTTTTGAAATTAAGTCCACACACTTGTAGCGATTGTCCAAATGCGAGTCGCACTGGAAACTGCAAACATTTAAATTTTAATGGCTAATCTGTCGGAATTATTGGAATGCTTGGCAACAGTACATCGTTTTCTATAATTTTTCCATTTAAAATTGAAGCTTAGACGATACTGTTCATTAATTTTTCACTGAAAGCCTGGTACCGTTGCAAAGTCGTGGTGGATTTATATTTCGGAAAAGAATAATAGGTACGCCAATTTTCAGTGTTAAAACGTGCGGTAGCATGCCTGGCAAATCAAGTGAGTTTAAGAATTCAGTTGGATAATTGACAACTTCGTCTTGATCAATTTATAGTATCGATGGACTTATACGTTGTTTCTTTGCCTAGTATTTCGTTTGGAATCCTGAATTTGATGGCATTACCATCGTTGTTTTTGACTGCTAATATAACACATTCACTAAGCCACTGATAATTTTTGTAATTCTTTGCGATATTTGGGAAAACTTTGTGCATCAATTCGCTTACGGTTCCTGTAATTTTACAGAAGCTTGGTGGTAATGTGTGGATTCATCGATTTCTATTTTTCATTACCAATATCTGACAATTTTTTTTTGAAACGTTCAGCGGATGCATCATATTGTAATTTTACACGCAAATTAGCTTTCAAAGTCAATTTCTGCACATGTCACAATAAAACTGATGATTTGAGACATGCACTTGATTCATCAGCAGCTGTTGAACGTGGTATAAATGGTAGAGTTTGTCGAAAAACACCAGACAATAAAAAAGGTTCGCCACCAAAGACCTGTTCATTTCCTCTCAAATCTTTTAGTGTACATATAGTGAAGATTTTCCAATGCCTTTTTGTGCGCCATAGTAAATTCGTCCCATTTAATGAGTTGATATGATTAAAGTACTTCATCAATCATGATTTTTTTTTGATATTGCATGTTGGTGTTCAAAGGCAATTTCTTTGCTGAATGCGCTGTTTGACCACCATCCAAAAGATTTGCTGCAATTGCAGATGAATCGATTGCCAACAATATTGTTTCGTGATCCAACGTTTTGGCTTGTGTTTGATTGCATGCATAATTCTGTCTTACGCTATGCGTTGTTCTGGGACCAATTTCGGAAGATTTGTTTGAACGAATGTACCCAATTTGTCGATATCAAATTGTGTTTTTCGTTCCTAATCACGGTCAAAAGGGTTGTTTGCATATCATTGTACCAGACGATCGGGCTTGAGCAGTGAGAGCTCGAACGGTTTCCAAACTTGCTCGTCTGTTTCTGAAGCTCGTGATGCCGTTTTCTTTCGTGCTTGAGGTCTAGATCAACTAATAGCAAGTCTTTTAGGTGGCATAATTTTTTGACAGCGAAAGAAATGCTTTGTGACGACTATTAAAAATTCACTTGATAATTGTTTACAATACCCTTTGATTGTTTGACGTAACCATGGCACGTATCAATCTTAAAAAGACTTAAGTTGCTGCGCACTTAGCGCCATCTGTCATTCAACAACATAAATAATTTCGTTCTGTTTGAAATACGAACGACGGACGTCAAAAATATTTAAAAAAAAAATCGGGATAGGGACATCCTTCACCTAGCGGGATGAAATATACTTTAAAACCTATTCTACTATCTAACAAATATACATTAAAAATATCATAAAAATCGGTCGAGCCTATATAGAGATAGAGATAATTTTTAGAATAGAGATAGAATAATTGAAATGTTTAAGTTTGCTAACAAATTTATTTCGTAGAAAAAGAAAAAGATCTTGGGATATATAACGATAGTCATTCAGTATTTAAATTGTAAATAATATATTTTTTAGAATATTTGAAATGTTTTAAGTTTGCTAACAAATATATTTCGTAGAAGAAGAAGTAGATCTCGGGACATAATATATTGACAGCCTTGCAGTATTTTAATTGTAAATAATATAATTTTTAGATTAATAAAAAGTCTAAAAATATATTTCGTACTAAAAAAATAGACCTCGGGGCATATATCGACTGCCCTGCAGTATTTAAATTGTAAATTATTTATTTTTTGGAATAATGTTTAAATTTTCTAACAATCATTTTTCGTAGTAGCAGAAATAGACCTCGGGGCATATATTGACAGCCCTGCAGTATTTAAATTGTAAATTATTTAATTTTTGGAAAAATGTTTAAGTTTGCTAACAATAATTTTTCGTAGTAGCAGAAATAGACCTCAGGGGATATATCGACAGCCCTGCAGTATTTAAATTGTAAATCATTTAATTTTTGGAATAATGTTTAAATTTTCTAACAATCATTTTTTGTAGTAGTAGAAATAGACCTCGTGGCGTATATCGACAACCCTGCAATATTTAAATTGTAAATTATTAAATTTTTGGAATAATTTTAAAGTTTGCTAACAACCATTTTTCGCAGTAGCAGAAATGGACCACGTGGCGTATATCGACAGCCCTGTAGTATTTAAATTGTAAATTATTTAATTATTGGAATAATGTTTAAGTTTGCTAACAATCATTTTTCGTAGTAGAAGATTTAAAAATAAAAGTCGAAATATAGTTCAATAAAATATCCATACTATCATTAGAATATTCCTAATGCATGTAAGAAATAAAAAAGATTTTCAAGGCAGGATGCAAAATATAACCATACCGCCAATAATCGAATCAATGACGTCACTGAACAAAATCTGTCAAATCAGCTCCCAGCCCTATAATTATAGCTTCAAAAAATCGAATCAGTATATTCGATTATTTAAAAAACGTCGTAGCGATGCAAACTTTAAAATAAAGTTCTCTCAATATTATTACGATGCTTCAGTTCTAAGCTAGGAAATTTGAAATTTGAAATTTGGTCTAAATATAGTTCTATAAAATATCCATACTGTCATTAGAATATTCCTAATGCATGTAAGAAATTAAAAAGATTTTCAACGCCGGATGCAAAATAAACCCATACCTTCCAATAATCGAATCAATGACACTGATCAAAATCTGTCAAATCAGCTCCAAAAAATCTTGAAATTGTAAATTATTTAATTTTTAGAATAATGTTTAAGTTTGCTAACAACCATTTTTCGTAGTAGCAGAAATTTCGTAAATTATTAAATCTTTGGAATAATGTTCAAGTTTGCTAAGAATCATTATTCGTAGTAGAAGATTTTAAAATAAAAGTCTAAATATAGTTCTATAAAATATCCATACCGTCAATAGAATATTCAGAAATATACCTCGTGGAATATATCGACAGCCCTACAGTATTTATATTGTAAATTATTTAATTTTTGGAATAATGTTTAAGTTTGCTAACAACCATTTTTCGTAGTAGCAGAAATTTCGTAAATTATTGAATTTTTGGATTAATGTTTAAGTTTGCTAACAACCATTTTTTGTAGTAGCAGAAATTTCGTAAATTATTAAATCTTTGGAATAATGTTCAAGTTTGCTAAGAATCATTATTCGTAGTAGAAGATTTTAAAATAAAAGTCTAAATATAGTTCTATAAAATATCCATACCGTCATTAGAATATTCCTAATGCATGTAAGAAATTAAAAAGATTTTCAACGCCGGATGCAAAATAAACCCATACCTTCCAATAATCGAATCAATGACACTGATCAAAATCTGTCAAATCAGCTCCAAAAAATCTTGAAATTGTAAATTATTTAATTTTTAGAATAATGTTTAAGTTTGCTAACAATCATTTTTCCTAGTAGAAGATTTTAAAATAAAAGTCGAAATACAGTTCTATAAAATATCCATACTGTAATTAGAATATTCCTAATGCATGTAAGAAATTAAAAATATTTTCAAGGCCAGATGCAAAATAAAACCATACCTCCAATAATCGAATCAATGACGTCACTGAACAAAATCTGTCAAATCAGCTCCCAGCCCTATAATTATAGCTTCAAAAAATCGAATCAGTGTATTCGATTATTTAAAAAACGTCATAGCGATGCAAACTTTAAAATAAAGTTCTCTTAATATTATTACGATGCTTCAGTTCTAAGCCAGGAAATTTGAATTTAAAGACGTCCATTTCAATTGTTTTAAATTGGAACGATGACTTGTCAGGAATATTGAAAAAAAAATCTGGATCGGGACACCCTTCACCTAGCGGGATGAAATATAGTTTACATTCTATTCTCATATCTATACATAAAAAAAAATCATCAAAATCGGTCAAGCTATTTCGTAAGAGTTTGGCGACAAACACCGTGACACGAGATTTTTATATATATACTAGCGAGTACCCGGCATGCGTTGCAATGCCACTCAAAGAAATAACGTGCTTGTTTTTTAATTCTGATTATTAAAGTACTTTTGGATATCTTTTGTTTTTCCGTCTGATGCGTATACGAATAAATCTGAAGGTTTTCCAACGGGTGAGCAGGTCACATACAGCTGTCCATGTGAGAAGCATAGATTTTATAAATTTAGTCCACACCCTTGTAGCGATTGTCCCTGTGCTTTGTTGATGGTCATTGCAAATGCGAGTCACACCGGAAACTGCAAACATTTAAATTCGAATGGCATATCTGTTGGAATTATTGAGATGCTTGGAAACAGTACATTATCCCCTTTAAATTTTCCTTTTAATTTGTTTAGCTTCAATGATATTGTGCATTATCTTTTTCACTGAATGTCTGGTACCGTTGCAAAGTGGTGGATTTATATTTCGGAGAAGAATGATAGGTACGCCAATTTTCAAAACGTGTAACGGCACGGCTGGCAAATCAAGTGAATTTAAGAATTCAGAAGAATTAATTGCGATATTTTTGGGAAAACTTTGTGAATCAATTCTCTTATGGTTTTTTTAATTTTACAGAAGTTTGTTGGCAATGTAATACATTGTGTGGATTCATCTATTTCCAATGTTCCATTACCAATATCTAACAACTATTTTGCGAAACGTTCAGCGGATGTGTCATATTGTAGTTCTACACGCATGCTGGCCTTGAAAACCAATTTCTGCACGTGTCGCCATAAAACTGATGATTTGAGACATGCATTTAATTCATCAACAGCTGTTGAACGTGGTATAACTGGTAGGGTTTGTCGAAAATCACCAGACAATAAAATAAGTGCGCCACTAAAGACCACTATTCATTTCCTCTCAAATCTTTTAGTCCATAGTGTAGAGCTAACAATGCCTTTTTGTGCGCCATAGTACATTCGTTTCATATTATGAGTTGGCATGATTGAAGTACTTCACCTATTACGATTTTTTTTTTGATATTGCATGTTAGTGTCTCAGTGATTTGCATTAAAATGCAATTTCAGTGCTGAATGCGCTGTTCGACAACATCCAAAAATGTTCACACCAAAGGAACGCGAACTGACGCTAAACTATATGAAATACACACATTTGTTAAATTGATAAAAGTCACCAGAAAAGGCGATAATTATTAGAAAATGCGCCACAGAGAATCCTAAAAATAGCCAATCAACGGGTCCAAATTTGACTTTTCGTGACCTATGATTTGCCATGAAACTGATAGCCGTGGCACGCAGGTCGCTTTATTCGGCGAAATTTCTCATTGTAAAATGGCTGCACTCTGGGGTGGGCTGGAAGAAGCTCAGAGGGGCTTGCGCAAGCATTTTGTGAAATTTTGCTAAGGTCGGCCAGCTCCTTGTTAATCTAAGAGAAAACAATATTCTCAAATCAAATGAGTTCATAACTGCAATTTCTGACTTAAATATGACATCTATGACAGCATCAGTATACACAGTAGTACATTTTCGGCCATTTAAATTGATGAGTTTACAGTAAATTGCATATTGTTACATAATGTAAATGTATTAAGTAAAAATCGATTGCTTATTTAAGTAGTCCATCAGAGTGATAAAAACCCCACTTGTTCCCAGAATACCGAGAATTACTTTGATATAAAGCGAGCCCCTTGTAAACGCATTGGCAGCCTACCGCTGGCTGTGATAATTTAGAAAACTTTAAGGGCGTCCGCACAACAAATCATCAAAGTTTTATTGCAATCGAATGAACGGTATAGATACAGGAACGCATAAAGGAAAAACTACAAAATTACCGTATTGGCAGCCCATCGTTGTATGTTTTGATTCAAAAACCTTTGCTGGTGTCCGCAAAGCAAATCACCAAAGCTTTATCCCAATCAGATGAACGGTATAGAAACGCATACGGAACAAACAAACAAATTAACTTATTGGAAGCCCACCGCTGACTGTATTTATTCAGATACCGTTGCGAGTGTTCGCACAACAACTCACCAAAGTTTTATCGCAATCGGATGAACGGTATAGGAATAGGAACCCATAAGAGACAAACTAACAAATTAACGTATTGGCAGCCCACCGATGATTTATATACATTTGCGACCGTCTGCACAACAACTCACCAAAGTTTTATCGCAATCGGATGAACGGTATAGGAACGAATGCGGTAAAAAACAAAAAAATAACGTATTGGCAGCCCACCGCTGATTTATACACATTCACGGGCGTCTGTACAACAACTCACCGAAATTTTATCGCAATTGATTGAACGGTATAGGAACGCATACCAGACAAACAAACAAATTAACGCATTGGCAGCCCACCGCTGATTCATAAACCTATTCTGGCGTCCGCATAACAACTCCCCAAAAAAATTATCGCAATCGGATGAGCGGTATAGGAGCGCATAGGTAACAAACATACAAACATTCATTTTTATATATATAGAAAAGAAGATAAAAAAAAATGGTAAATAGATTTCCTTGCATAAAAATCAATTCGGGATATCAAAAAATAAAATTCATTATTACTTTCGATGGTTTCGGCGGTAACTTTGTGGAAGTTCATTTTAATATAAAATTTAATTAATCAAAGTTATTTTAAATTAAATTCATTATTGGTTATTGTATCTTAATTTTATTTAAAAAAAAATTAAAAAAAATCAAAGGTAGCAAAAAACATTCACCACACTATGAGACAATAGACGAAACCGTTTACGCATATTTTGTACGACATCGCTTTGATCTCTTGAGATATCCAGTTCCCGTGTAATATTCTGTTCAAGTTTTTAAATGAATGGTCGATTTTCATCTTTTTTTGCACCGTATTATTTCGAAATCGTTTTAAAATGTAGTTCAGTGTATTTTTATCGCGACCCAAGTTGGTGTACTCTATTCAAATCAATGAAATAATAATATTTAAAACGTTATGCGTATAATTACATCGCGATTGACGTCAAGTCAACTGTCAATATCATCAGTCTATGGTATAATGCAATCAACGCCACCTAGTGCATTAACCGTAAACAGCATACAAAATCATGTTCCGCGTTCGATTTGGAAATTTCAAATAAACAAAATGTATGAAAACATTTATTTTATTCATAATTTCTTTCCCGTGATATTTTTCCGATGTTTTAATGCTTATTCTGCTATTCTAGGCGGATAAGAATTTAATAAAACAAAGATCATTGAAATCCGAGCTGTAATTCTCTAGATATACGTGGTGTAACAAACCCCACTTTCTTTTATATATATAGATAATATTAAGTTACCTGTAGACAATTGTTCATAAGTTAATCGAACATTTGTAATATAACCTTTTGGTGTAGATAGTGCGTGTTTATGAAAGTTTGAGGCATCGCTTTCTCAAAAGGCTTGATGGGCTTCGCACCCTCGAAGCCTCAGGGCGTCTCTGTATCGAATTCCGGTCACAGAGTTGAATTTCCGTTAGACATCAAGACGTGAAATAATCTTATTACAACCCTTGGATATTTGGGGGGGGGGAAGAATCGTTGTAAAATTAGCCGAAATACTTCGTTATAGCACACTCTGCTGAAAACAAATACATGTTCAAGTCAATGGTAATTTAATAGAATTGTACTACAAACCAAGCCATATTATATTATAGAGAAACAATAAAAATCCCTCCCTCTACTCGAGATTCTAAATATATATAACATATATTTAAAATTTTCAACTTTTCAACTTTTAAAAGTTTTGTTATTATTGTTTGTTACTCAGTTTGTTACTCAGTCGGTCAACCTCTCTTTTCCAAAGAGAATAGTAGGGATAGAAGAAGGCTAGAAAAGAACTAGTGGTTAAGTAATCACTCTCGCTACGCCCAGTTATTGAAAGATGGGAAAGGCGAGAGGGAAATTAAGACATCACAAACACCCATGATTTTAAACAGGAATCGATAAATCAATCAAAAAAATGCTGTTTGCACTGGGACTCGAACACGTAAGGTCCGGCACAGATGCTCACAACGCTAACCGCTGCGCTACAGGACCTGGCATCGTAATAATCATAATAAAACATCGTATTTATTATTTTAAAATAATTACAAGTGTCCTGTAACTAGTGAATACTTTTCATCTCACGTTGTATTGATATCACACAGCATTAAAATTACATGTAAAAGCAAGCTATATCCATTTTTTACGCCAATTATGTAATATCAATTTTTTTTATAAGAGGGATAAAAACTTGTCAATCCAACATTCATAAAATCCGTGAAAACAAATCAATTGTGAATAAATATCACTCTTAATATAACAAGTAACTCGCCGTTATAAATTAAATTTCGATGAGCTTTTCCTATTGTACACAAAGCACAAATATGTATATATATATACTTATCATACAAGTCACAGCCTGTGACACAATCAGCGAAATAACAAAATTAACCATTATAATTTTATATTGAAAATGTATTTCCACAAAATTTCCGCCACGTCCATCAAAATAGAATATTTTACAGTTAAAAACAGTGGAATTATGTGTTTCGTCACTGTGGTTTTACTATGGAGTATTGAAAAGGGGTATTAACTGTAAAATATTTTGTAAAATTATATGATACGTAAATAAATTCATGTTTGTTTACGATTTTATCGGGGGGGTTTTGTTTTTGAATTATGTTACTGTCCCTTCGTATTTATTCTGCAATGTTAAAATAATTAACAACAATAAATTATGAAATCAAACTTAATTCAATAGATTATTCCATCCATATTATTTTGACCATTTATAACGGTTTACTAAAACAATGTCGAAAAGTTAACACATTTGTATATTATTTATTTTCTAGTGAAAGCTCACTAGTTAAACACTAGTTTTCACAGGATGACTGTTAGGAAGTGTGCTCAAAAACACATTGTTAAGCCTTCCAAGTGGAAGCTTTTGTGAGAAAAATGCCTGCGGGTTTTATACTTACACATGCCAGTGGTTTTCAAATAATTCGTTGGGCTTACCTCATCCCACATCAAATTGTACGTAGGTACTTCAAAAAACTTTTCAGCAAGCCTGCAAATTGTAAGAGATGAGAAAGGAGGCGATTTTGATAAATTACTTACATATCGATAATTTCATTGAAACAAATATATCAATTGTTTATTTTTTACTTTCACTCTAATTTATTAAAATCTTGAGTCGAATAACTTTTACGTTTTATGTGTAAATTGTAAGCAAAGACAAATAGTTTCGAGCTCTTTTCCGAAATCGACAAAAATAAGTTAAGTATTCATATTAAACTTTGTAAAAGATTACACATTTTTGTATCAAACATCAATTGGTTTCAAAATTTTTCGATAAATCAATCGAAATCCGTGTACCTTTTCTGTTTAGAATTTCGTATTTTTCAAAACAAACTATTTTCTATGAGAATATTTCTTTTTTTTATTTTTGTTTATTCAAAACTGATGTTTTAGTATTTTATTTTAGTTCGGTATTGCAATCCTTATCTGTAACATTTTATCAATGTCCGCTCTTAATGTGGAGCATACGGTCTCGTAATGGATGTATCTCAACAGAAGTTTTTTCTATGAGAACTGTTTGATACTCAGTTATTTAACCTCTCTTATTCAAAGAGAGTATTAGGGATATAAGGATAAAACTAGGACAGCACTAGTGGTTAACAATCGCTCTCATTACACCCAGTTATTATGGATCGGAAAGGGAAGGAGGGAACTTTTCAATGGCACGGAAACCCACAAAGCTAACCGCTGCGTCAGAGGACTTAACCTATTCACTTAACCCATTAGTCGGCAAAGTGCGGCTCTTTGGCCCCTTAAGTGCGGACATTAATAGACAGATTTGGCTACCAATATTTTATTAAATTGTTTGTAATGTTCATATTTGGCTCTTTGGCGAATAAGTTTGCCGACCACTGACTTAACCAAACAAAATGTTTTTTTTTGTTTATTGTTTAAAAACCAGTCTTTCAAAATAGCGTATCTCGTTTATAACATAAGAAAAAAATAATGAATAAAAATGTATTTAAAAAAAACCTTTAGAAAGATTTTTTTTTTGTCTTGTCGACCTTTTTGCCGTTCTAATAATTTTCTCTTTGCAAAAATTATATTCAGATAATTAGGCAATATAAAATAATATTTTCCAGGTTATTGGAAATTTTTAAGACTTTAATCCTCCGAGGGACTCTAATGATTTGTTTCTTCTTCACATATTTTCGCAGAGCAGAGGGAATATGCAAGGTCACGCCTCATCCAATAACGGTCATGAGACATGCCACACGACAGTGTCACCCGAAGGTTTCCGAATAAGAAAACTGTTTGTGAATTTTTTTGGTGGGTCTTTAAGATTAACTTAAGCCACGCCACGCGCCTCTTTCGTGGTATGGAATACAGTGAAACTCCCATTTACATTATCGTCGGGACCGTGTAATTGAGGGTACTGTTATTGGGGGTAGTGTTATTGGGGGTGATAATCGCATAAAAAATTAGAGATTTGGTTTTTTTCCGCGGAAAACGCAAAACTAAGATTTCCCTTAGTTTTGCAAAAAAAAATATGGACGAAATATTTAGTTTTTTTGTAGCAGTCCCGCACACAGACAGACGCCCAGCTATGCGTGTATAACCTGGCACGTGTTTAACTCTCGCGGCTCGGAGACTAGAAAAATACTTAGCAGGCGATGGGGGTCTTTTTTGACCCCAGTGGTTTCCTCATTATTGGCCTTATTCTTATGAATTTCAAAAAAAAAAATAGTCTACGGGCTTTAAAATATCTCTCTGCATCTTTCCTCATAATTTTTTTTATAAAAATCTGTGGTTTTTTTAATAAATAATCATATTTTAAGTTGCGCGTAAAAAAGACGTCATGTCAGCACACATATGAATTGACTACTGAAGAGTGTCTCAGCGTTCCAAATTATCATACGAACAATCGTTATCGCGGGCGCTAATCAGCTGATAAGCGTTATCGCGTATTTATATAAACTACAAAAGGTCCAAAAAACTATGATATAAGAATACCTTAATTATAAACATTGTATCACCCATATTAAAATAGATATTTATGAAAATGTTGGTATTGGGGTCGCATTTCTTGAGCTTAGAAACGGAAAAGTTAATACACAGACGCTAGCCAACATTTGACTGTATGCGCGGCACAGACGACCGTCTCTTAGTAACGACAATGGAATGCAACCGTGCAATTGGAGGACTTGCGGTGAATATTTCGAGCCAGCGCGAATTCGGAGTAGTGTAATTGGGTAAAAAATATTTTTTTAAAGAATAAATAATTAATGTTTAACCTTTTATAAAACTTTTATAAAAAAATCGAGCAATTTGTAATTCGAGCATTTGACGTTCGAGGAATTTGTTGTTCGAGCAATTTCCATTCGAGCAATTTACCGGCTCCCGTGTAATTGGGGGTTCCACTGTACAAGGAAACTTAATTGAAAAATTCGTCAAAAATTAAATTTCAAACGGCGTAAAATAGAGACCGAACTCTAAAAGAAAATATTCCTATCATTAAATTTGTATTATCCTTTTTTCGCACTATAATCAATGCTCATCTTGATGAATTTTCATTTTGAGTCTAATTGCATCTTGCAAAAACAATGTAAAGCAGAGTTTCCCAAACTATGTTCCGAGGAACACTGGTGTTTGGTGGAACCTAAATAAGTGTTCTGCAAAAATTTCAAATGATAATATACTCTGCACTAACACATTTAAACATTTATATTAAAAATCGAGTGATGGTAAATTGCTACTGATGTTTATAACGTTTAATGTTTAACTACAGGCAGAGATTTTGAATCACTCAAAGCTTTGTTTACGCATATTTTAATGTAACACTGTTTTAAAAAATAATAAGTGATTTAATAACATACATATATATTTTTACAATTATGAATTACCCGATCTAAAAAAAAGCTGTGCTTCAATAGCATTTCCAGATTTGCGAAGTCTTCCATTGCACAATAAGTTTGGGAAACCCTGGTGTTAAGCCGTAGAGATATATTGTGATATAAAGCCAAGTATCGTGATGATTCTAAAAATGTATAAAGTGAAAATTAATACAGATAATCTTTGGAGAAAATTATAAAGTTGTGCGTCCTAGTTGAACGCCAGTAACTTTACAAGAGTAAAGTAAGTCAATTTAGATACACATTTTTTATTAAGAAAAACACAATATTCCTATGTACTTATTTTCACTGAATCAGTTGATAATTCTCGCCGTGAGGGAAACCGGTCATGATCTTTGTAAATAAAAGCTGAAATAAATACAAAAAATATTGTGTTTTTCTTAATATAATCCTTTTCCACCAAGTATTGACAGTGAACACCCTTAAAGTGACACAACGTGGTCCGTGGCACAGTGGTCAACATCGTTGACTTCCGTGAAGGATCTCACGGGCTCAAATCCCAGTACGAACAGTATTTTTACAATCGATTCTAAAGCATGGATGTTTGTGATGACTTAAAATTCCAATCCTAAAAAACGTAGTGTAGCGAAAGAGATTAGCCAGCCACTAGTCTTGACTTAGTTCTATCCATTATATTTCTATTATGTAAAAAAAAGTTAGGTTGAGTTCTCGTAAAAATATTTCTGTTGAAATATCTCCAATAGGAGGTCATACTCTTCACATCGCGAGCGGACATGGATTTAAAAACGATTTTTTTTTTATTATGAGTAAAATAATGCAAAATTTTATGTGAGTTCAAACTCAGAAATACAGCATGAAATTAATAAATCTTTAAACGCTACTGATTTATAAAGAAAATTACTTGAATTTTAATACGAAAATTTTCTTTGTCAATTCTTTTCTCAAAACAGTTTCTTAAGAGTTTATTCATGTTAAAGAAAACCAACATTTTTTATAATTAAATCGTATTTGTAAATCTTTTAGTAGAAGAGATTATCTGAAAAACCCGATTTTTTAGGGACACGAAACACAAAGTAAGTCTTTCCAGCGATTTTTTCTTGGCTATTTGCCTTATTAACTTCTTGTAAATTTTGTGTTTATTCAATTCAACTTGGTTTTGAATTATATTCTCGGAAAAAGAGTTTCAAATATTTTGTTTTTTTTTCAAAAATATATTTATCTTATTTTTAATCAGGCCGAAGAAAATATTTACAAAGAAATGAATTATCTCTGTCCATTGCGATTTAAATAAAGATTTTTTTTTATTTTTGTCCTTTTGTACTAATAAACAATATATCAAATGGACATTCTTGTAATGAACCAGACCATACCGTAGAGATTATTGATTGCTACAAAGAGTTTTCTTTTTAATTGGATTGCTTACAAGTTATAAACGTAAAGCTTTAAAAGTTATTTACTAAGCATCAAATAATTTAAATTGATTTCATCATATCGATTGTGGAAAGGAAAAGGAAGTAACCCACAGTTTTTTCAAAACAGACTTTTTTCGATAATCACAATGTATCAAACATAATACACGTTCTATCAAAAGGATGTAAGATTTCGATGCCGAATAAGTATTTAAAGTTATCTTTAAAGTTTGAAAAAAATGAGCTTGTGACAATTGAAACCAAGAAAAGAGACTGAAAAAAAGGTTTTTCCAAAACAATTTCTTTATTTAATATTAGATTATGTCAATTTAACACCAGTTTAGAAGTCTCCGTGCACTTTAAGGTTGTGTATATTTCATAATTTGCATATGGCCCAAAATCATCACAACACGTTTTTTGTGCCTCCTGTAAAGTTTGCTATGTGTGGGTTTTGTCCTTTTTCCTTTCCACAGTCGATGTGATGATTCGAAAATAGTTTTTATACAAATTGTCTGGTTTAAATTGTCAATGACTTTAAATAAGTTTTACAAGTTACTCAATAAGAACCAATTGATTTTATCATACAATAATTTGAAACTAGTATTTACAAAAATTGGTTGGTTTCGATTTTCCACGACTGTTTAAAAGGCTGACTTTTTTAAAAGATTATTCAATAAGGATCAATCAATTCAAGAGTATTTTGTAAAGCAAAGTTTCTATTTTTTTTTTTACTAATTGACTGGTTTCGATTGCCCATGAATAAGAGACTTAAAAACGCCTACATAAAATATCAATGAAATTTTGAAATTTCATCAGTACTTCGGTGTAGTAAATTATTAACTTTTAATGACGACCAGTTGTAAATCGACCGCTAAACACAATTAACAGAACAAATTAAGTCTCTTATAGACAGGGCTGTGGAGTCGAACGGTTTTTTTAGCTGGAGTCACACTCGAATAAAACTAATCTAAAAAACTAAAATTTGTATTCAAATCACTAACCACCAATACCGTCTTGGCCATATCCTTCTTTCCTAACTCTCTTCGAAAAACAGAGGTTATTCAACTGTAAAACTAGCAGTTCTCGTAAAAAAGAAATACAAAGTTGAGGTAAATTTAATTTTGATTCTATATGGTACACATTGTGAGCGAACATAAATATATATAGACTCACGGGCTCAAATACTAACGCAGTCGTTTTCAAAAGTTGATTTTTCAATCAATTTATAGATTTGGATTATATGGTACATCTGTCAGTTAAGGGTCTTGCTCTAGCACTGTGTTTCTTACTTTACTCTGAATAAAAAGTGAAAGTTAAGAAACAACCAGTTCTCTTAGCAAAGAACACTTCACATTGGGAGCGGATTTTTTACAAATCCTATCCGTGTATATCAGTAAAAGCACTTAACGCTACCAAGTTGCAGGATAAGTCCAATAAGAATTTTTAAGCCGTAGCGGGTCGGGTGGTGGCGAGTACAACATATAAACAGACCACTTTTAGGGTGTTCACTGTCAATACTTGGTGTAAAAGCATTATATTAATAAAAACACAATATCCCTTTGTAATTTATTCCACTTTATTAAAAAGGTCAGGAGTGGTTTCGCTCATTGCGAGCATTGTCAACTGACAGCCAGAAACATTATTTAACGTGAATTTTACGAAGAAAATTTTTTGATATTTATTATACGATGGTATTTATATTGCACAATTGAATAACTCCTCTCCTTGACATTAACTGTAGGGCGTGGGGTGGGGTTTAAGAAAACAAGAAAGTCAAAAGGAGAAGTCCTGATTGCGGAATGATTCTGTTCAGAGAAAAATATGTACCGCTGGTGTTTTTTTTTATTATTTCTTTCAAAATGTACGAGACGAAAAACTTTACAGAGAAGGGCAAGCTTTTAAACTTCTTTCCCCGAAACGAATTGTAAACCTAAAGCATCGGAAACAGTGATATCTAATAATGCGAATAGTTGGTAATTTTGTTACAGAGTAGTCAGTAAACTATTACTTAGTAATGATATTTCTCCAACATTCTGTAGAGTAGACTATTACCAAATAATACTATCTTTCTCCAACATTCTGTTGTAAGTGGTGATAAAGATTTTTATATAAATAATATGCCTTTTCTCAAAAGTACTCAACACTTGATTATTATTTTTTGCAAACAATAACTTAAAGAAATACGCGTTATTTTAGCAGATAACGTAAAATCAGTCGAGATTTTTATCACCGTATGATTATTTTAAATTCATCCTGATGCGCACCTGGTAATTATATTAACGATTTTAACACTTAAAAATTTGGCTTTATATAGACTCTCGAGAGGTAAAATGAGCCAACTAGTAAAATGGTAAAACTTTTTCGTGGACTCAAAAGTACAATCACGTCTTTTTTTGGTGTTTTGGTAGAAGGAATATTTTTATTTACGGACATAACACTTTTGCAATGCGTATTAACTCTTTGCCCGCGTCACCAAATTTAGCGAACATAGGTTGTAATATTTTTTCAACTAATCAAATATGTTAATTGCCACCCAAAGTAACTTTTTCAATAATAAAATACAATATATTTCTTGTATTTTCGGTTTAATTCAACAATAATCGTTCTTCATACAATTGCGGCGTGACGTCGCCATATTGCAAAATACCGCCACGCGCGACCGAGAACACTGCGCCACTACCATACCATGCTTATAATATTAAATTTTTGGAACAATTTCAATTTCACCCGCATTCGATCGCTTATTTACATTATGCAAAATCTTGCATTGGTGACGTATGTTCACGGCGTGTTCCAGAAATGAATTATTTTAGCCTATATTGAATCTTTTTTGACTAATGCCATCTATTGAATTTGGTAAAATATACATTTAGTAATATTTTCAACCAAGTTATACAATTTTAACACAATAGATAGCTCTTAAGCAGGGTTTGAAATTTCCATGACATCTATACGTGTCTCCGAAGGCATTTTCGCTAGGACATGCATAGCGGTCATACGCGGTGAGAAGGTTTACTGAGGTTACTTAACTTTAACGATACTTTAAGACGTGTAGAATATTACAACGCATCTAAGTTTTTTTATAAAATACCACTTGGCTCACTTCATCTCTAATGGGCCCATATGTTGCGAGAGACACACAATAAAACATATCAGGCTGTGAATCTAAAGTGGCATGTGGTGAATATGTCTGAAGTATGAATACTTATGGAATAAAAATATCAAAAGAGAAATTAAAAATTAACGTTGATATTCTGGATACACGGGTTGTATTAAATTGAGTTTAGTAACTTTGCAGCGTCCTGCGGAGGCCGAGTAGATGTTAATTCGTCGGAGCTTATCAAGCGCATATCAGTGTAAAACATACAATAATTATTAATAAGTTGCTTCCGAGACATTCGCTACAATCATCTGAAATATGTTAACATCAATATTTTGAGATGCAACCCAATATAACGAGCTTTAAATTCGAATCGAATGAACCTTTGGTTGCCCAATTGAATTCAAATTTTAGTAGACTAAATATGGCTCAAAACTCGGCGACTCGCTACTCCTGGTATATGCGATGTCATATCATTAATCTGTGAGTAAAAAAATGGCGTATACTTTTTATCTTCAAGATATTCGTCCATCATTATTTTTTATACACAAAGAAAATCTTAAGTGATAAAAAAATGGAACAAGGAATAAATAAAAAATATTATTTCTCATTAGTTCAATTTTTATTTCTAAAAAATGTAATTGAATGGTTTCGATTTATATAATTTATTACATAATTATTGTTGATACTCTATATAGCTATAAAGCTGTGAATTATTTATCACACGTATGAATTACAACACAATACAATAGAACCTTGAGTCATCGATTTTTAATGGACTCTCAAAAAACGATAGTAGCGGGAATGTTTTGAAACCGACAATATATAATATGTGGGAAATTAAGCGACAAAAATTTAATATAAAATAACTTTACTCCATGGAGTATTTCTACGTTACTATTCTGATTAAAATTGGAGAAATGTATTACCATTATTGTTTGTTTGTTTTTCTATCATCCCCTTCTTGCCTCCCATTTTTAGTATAATATATCAGAATAGTAAAATTAAAATCATTCGTACTCAAGTCAGTCTGTCTGAGGATGCATCTGAAAGAGGCGAAACAACTGTCACAGTTTGTATCACAATATGTGGAGCAATCTAAGTTATTTTATATTAAAATGAACTTTCACAAAGTTACCGCCGAATCCATCGAAAGGACAAAAATTAAGCCTCTTGGAAGCTGAACCATTGAACAAATATGAAAAAAAAAAAACATATTTTAGCCAATAATATATTATTTAAATCAACGAGATCTTTCATCTAATCATGTATTCACCAACTGGTTTACGTATGAATAAAAATAGATTTACGGGTTTCTGGGAAATAATATCCATGTCAAAAAAATGTTTAAGAAAACATAAAATATTTCATCGAACATATTCCAACGGCGTGCGCTTTGTGCCAGAGAACATTCGGAATAAAAAATATATTTTATTTTTAAATATCGATACTTATTTGAATACTAAACCTTAGCTTATAAATCACATTTATGATGTTTGCTTAAAACATTCACCAAAAAGGAAGGTAGTATATTATTAGAGGTGAAGTGAGCCAAGTGGTATTTTATACAAATATAAATAAGATGCGTTATACTATTCTACACGTCTTAAAGTATCGTAAAAGTGAAGTAACCTCAGTTAATAAACATTGCAATAAATGCAATCCACCAAAACACCAAGTAAAGACGTGATTGTACATAAAAGTCCAAGTAAAAAGTTTTGCCATTTTACTAGATGGCTCACTTCACCTCTTGAGGGCTCATACTATATATGTAGATACATTTCTCACCACAAATCAATCAGCTGTTGGGAGCTTTTAACAATTTAGTCAGTAACCTTAATTATTTTCATTACAAAACAAACAAAAAGCCAATTTGAATGTGGCTCGATCTTTTTCCCCTAAGTGGGTATAATTTACCTTTTCTCCGAACATCAATTTACTTCGGTTCACTAATTAATTATTGTTATCGTTCTAAGCTTTGTTTCTATAATGTGGAAAAGAGGAGAGATTGAGAGGGTGGTGACTCTGATAAATAATGTTTGTATCGATTGCCGAATCAGACCGAAAAGTTTTAACATAGCTGTTCATTTATTTATGATCTAAATCAGGATAGTTGAATCATCTACCTGAAAAACTAACCTAATATTCATTTAGATCTTTAACCATTTTTGTTTGACAGGAACAGCTTATGTAGTCCAGCATATCAATAAAAAGCTTAAGGGGTCAGTTATGGTAATGCTTCAATATTAAACGCATGCAAAATAATCCATCAAACTTATCTGACGATAAATTTTATGATACTATTCATAAATTGATATTTTTTATAAAAAGTATTACGGTTGACATTATTTGACAAACAATATGAACAGTATATAAAACAAATATCTATATATGTATACCAGTGTCTGCCAAACTTTTTTACTTTACGGCACACTGATGAATGGAATTAGTACCGCGGCACACCAAGATGCAGATTATCTCCCGAAACTCATTTTTTTTTTAGCTCACCGAGGAATTTGAAATCCTCGATTTGCTACCGTTTTGCTTCCGAAATCCTTTTTTTTACCATATCCGCTCCCAATGTGGAGCGTATGGACTTCTTATAGAGTTTATCTCAACGGATGTGTTTCTACGAGAACTGCTTGTTACTCAGTTGCTCAACCTCTCTTTTTCCAAAGAGTAGGGATAGAAGGATAGGGCTAGGACAGGATTAGTAGTAAGCTAATCGCTCTCGATACGCCCCGTTCATAGGATAGGATAGGTGTGAGGGGGAAAATTCAAGACATCACATACATCCGTGCCTTTGAACAGAAATTCTTAAATCGATTGAAAAATCAATTTATAAAACTGTCCGTACCGGGATTCGAACCCTGGACCTCCGTGACCGAAGCCAACGACGTTGACCACTCGACCACACAGGCTTCCGAAATCCTACATGACAAATACTTGTTTTTGAATAGGCATTATTTAAAATTGAAATTTTAAGGCTTCTTCCACCGTGGCACACTTGAGACTTCTTGCAGCACACAGTTTGGCAGACACTGATGTGTACAGTATAAACGAAAAAAAAACTTAACTGATCAATGTGTTGATTAACTATATTTTTACAAACTTAAAAAGCTGTTTGAGCGCAATCACGCAGTCGTTGTGTTTTTCTTTCATCTGAAATTTCACATATCCTCAAAAATCTCAAAGTTTTGTTGTCATTCTTGGCCTCTTTCTATTCAATATATCTAACTTAACCCAAGTCATAATATCATTTCAACTTTTCACCTGTTCGTCAGTACACTTCTACATATAAAATGTTTCTACTTTGTTCCAGCGCTCGTCAGTGAGTGTGTATACTTACTTACCTTAGTCATTCATTGACAAACCAAATTGGTTCTCACAAGTAGTTATTCTAATAGTTCTGAAATCACCTATAAAATAATATTTGTAGAAATAAAAAAAATTAACTAATTACAATAGAGTTCTACCAAGTAAATGCCAATTCAATCATTTTTTGTGTATATTCGAACGGTGTAAGCTTCAACTGAGACTGCCAGTAGTGTATAAATTTACGAGATTTCACACTCTAACTGTAAAAAAAAAAGATAATGCAAGAAGTGCAATCATTTCAAAACGAATGATACTAGGCACTTATAAAAATAAATATAACGTAACATACAATGCTAACATATTGGCTAGCGATTTCCAACCTGAGGTGCGTGGAGTATTGCAAAGGGAGGAGCGAACAGTCCAAAATATTTATATACCGTTTAAAACGTGTCTCTATTACTATATGAAATAAAGGATGTGGAGGCGCGAAGATTTTTTTTTCTTCAAAGGAAGGCGTAGCAACATAAAGGTTGGAAACCACTGCTATAGGCATTCATTTTTTTATACTATGTTCCAAACAATAACATTGTATATACAATACATAAATCATCATTAACGGCAAAAGCATTGCAAACTTAAATAAAAGTTGGTAGAGCATAATTAGTTTTTTTGAGTTTTCATTTTACGTATCGATTCTAACGAATAAGTATAACACATCATGGATCCTTGGATGAAACAAAGATTAATTAGTGTTGCTGGCAGCTTATCAAGAGAACTCGCTCCATAAACTTCACATCGCTAAATTTGCTATACTTATCAGGCGTTGCCAACTTCTCAATTTCACAGGTCATTAATTCATAATCGTTTAGCAAGTATGGAAATATGTTCGACACTCACCTTGGCAAAGACCCTCGTTTCTTTTAAAGACTCAACGAAATATCCATTAATTGATAAGTAAATAATAGCCGCCTGTGTGGTCGAGTAGTCAACGTCGTTGATTTCGGTTACAAGTTCGAATCCCAGTACGTAAAGTTTTATAAATTGATTTAGCAATCGATTTATGAAATTCTGTTCAAAGGCGTGGATGTATGTGATGTCTTGAATTCCCCACCCATCCTTTCCTATGAACGAGGCGTATCGAGAGTGATTTATCTAACACTGTCCTAGCCCTATCTTTTTTATTTCTACTCTCTTTGGAAAAAAGAGAGGTTGAGCAACTGAGTAACAATCAGTTCTCGTAGAAACACTTCTGTTGAGATAAACTCTATTAGGAGTCCATATGCTCCACAGTGGGAGCAAACATCTTTAAAAAAATAGTTACAATAATACTTTCATGGTAGGTACGTAACTAACTCAATAAATGGTCAGTAACTATTTTAAAAAACGGTCAGTAAGTACTTATTTGTGGTCAGTATGTTAGTTGAGTTGTTTCTGTATGAATTACAATTTCCTTTTATTTGATATAATTTCAACATTTCTTTATTTCGCCGAAAAAAATAGTATTACTGACCAGATAAAAACGACTTATTTATTTGTCAAAAAATGATAGTTTACTTTTAGGGTGTTTATTGTCAAGAAGTTTACTTAGTGGAAAGGCATTATATTAAAATGAAGAAAAAAAATGTACTAATTAACGCTTTTATTTAATAATATCAGAACCGGTTTCGCTCGTCAATTAAATTATTAAAGCATTAGCTCGTCATGAGAAAAACCGGCCCCGTTCTAATTAAATAAAGTGGGGAAACAAATGAGTAAATGATAAATTACTGGCCGTTAAATGTACTAACTGACAAAAAACATACTGACCATTTTTATATATATGTGACAATTTTTATTTTCTGCCACGTCCGTTTCCATTCTGCATCATATTAACATTTAATGTAGTTTATCACAACAAAAGTTTTTTTACGAGAACTGTTTGTTAGTCAGCTTCTCAACGTATTTTTTTTAAAGAGTAAGGATAGATGGAATCGAACTAAGACAGAATAAGTGGTTAGATATTTTTTTCGCTACGACCTGTTATAGGATATGAATGGTAAGAGGTAATTCTTTTGAACATCAAAAACGTCCATTCCTCCGATGGGAAGACCAAAAGTCGATTGAAAAATCAATTTATAATACTACACTGGGATTCGAGCCCGTGAGTACTACAACCGAAGTTAACAACGTTGACCACCTATCCACAAACGTTATAAATAATGATTTTTAATTAATGCAACTCTGCTTACAATTCTTAAATATTTAGCTCTAGTAATTTAATTTATCGTTTGCTGTAAGCCTTCTTAAGAGAGCTCAAATCAAGCAGTGTCTCGCAATGATTTTTTTTATTTTAAATAAAAAATAAAGCTTTTCATGAGACGATTTTAAATTTTTGGATTTAATTTTAAACTCTTGCTAAATAAATTGTCGAATTGATCCTTCGAATAAATTCGTTTTTAAGCACTGTACACATACACACGCGAAATAGATTTGACATCGCAGAAAATAAAATCACTCATAAAGTGATCATTGTCATCCACATTTTTGTTCAAGATCAGGACCGGTTTCGTTCCTCGCAAGCATTATCGACTGATAAATATTTAAATCGATTCAATGTTATTTATAAAAAAATATATGACAAATAAATAACAAAAGGGTAACAAACACATGGTGACAAACAAAAAAATAAATGACACCGAATTATATATTATCAAGCCATCAATTGATAATACTCGCGACGGGTGAAACCAAGAGTGGGCTGGAGGGGGCTCGGAGGGGGTCGCGCGAGCCCCTTGTTGCGTTTTACTAAAGCCGGCGAGCCCCTTGTTAACTTAAGAGAAAACAATGTTCTCAGATCAAATTAGTATATAACTGCAATTTCTAATTTATATATTATCTACAACAGCTTCAGTAAAATTCATATTGTTACATATTATAAGTGTATTAAATAGCAATTGTTTGCACATTTAAGTATTGAATATAATTGCATAGGAGCGATTAGAAAATTCACTCCTTCCTCAGAACATTGAGAATTGCTTCGAGATTACGCGAGCCCCTTGTTAACGTAACGGCAGCCCACCGCTGAGTAAAACCAGTGTTTATTATTAAAAAATAATGTGGAATTGGTAAAAAAAGTGTTTTATTTTTAAAACAGAACATATAAGAAAAAAGAGAATTTAAAATAACGGAGATGTTTTTATAGAATATACAATTTTATTAAATATTTCACTTTATCGACGTGCCTCAAGTTACCCACCGCTGTTATTTATGTATCCAGTTAAAATTGTAGATGCACTAAGCATCCTTTATGATTAGCTAGGTATTTAAAGTAGCTAAT
The DNA here is from genome assembly GCA_030503985.1 of Himalopsyche tibetana. Taxonomy (NCBI): domain Eukaryota; kingdom Metazoa; phylum Arthropoda; class Insecta; order Trichoptera; family Rhyacophilidae; genus Himalopsyche; species Himalopsyche tibetana. Next base: position 1,309,751 of record JAPJYX010000015.1, read on the forward strand.
AAAGGTGGGATTACACTGAATGGATATAATTATTAGAGGAGGATGATTGATCTGAGCTTTCAGCATAAATGGAGGGAACAATAATGTTACGCAAGTCTCGTTAATCTTAAGACGAGCACTTACTGGAACACGTATTACAAACTCCACAAAATTAATTAATGCAATTTAGGTATTTGTCACGTAAATAAATATGAACATATTGTATTGATTTAACACCATTTGTTTAAAGCTTCTCTTTAAAAAAAGTCATGAGTAGAGATTGCAGTATTAAACGAATATATCAATACCAGTATTACAAAAATATAGTGAACTTACGGTTTGTTAAAATAATATTACATAGTTAAAGACTCATTTTTATTCTATAAACTGTCAATTTTGATACAACTTTTATAATATCAAAAATATTTCAATTCATTGCGAAAAAAAATATTAAAATATATAAAGATTTGTAGACATTTAAAATTTGTTTTTAGCTAATTTTCGAAACCGGATTTTTTTCATTTTTTTTATACAAATATTTTGGTGATGAAAGAACATCACGAATACCGGGGTCCAGGTTTCTAGGATACTGAATCCCGTCCTGGTTTCGGTAATATCGGTATTGCAATCCCTAGTCATGAGGAACGAAAAAAAAGTACAGGGAATAAAAGATTGATTCATACTTCTCGAGAATTTCAATTAATAATTAAGTAATAATCTTTGAATTACGGGAATCTAAAAAAATGAAGGAATCACGACCTCAATGAATCGGTGCTAGTGATGTTTTTCCTCCTCAATCTGATGTTAAGTCTATATATATATAAAAAAAATATGTTTCTTTGTTTGTCCCGCATGCGTTCTTATACCATTCATCCGATTGCGATGAAACCTTGAAAAGTTGTTGTGTGCACGCACGCAAAGATTGCTTTATTAGTACATAATTGAATTGAATCAAATGCAATCAGTGACATTTTACTACGATGAAAAGAAAATCCATGCTTCTCAGATGGACAGCTGGATGTGATCTGCTCACATCTAGGAAAAACTTCTGATTTATTCGTGTACGCACAAAAAAACAAAAAGTTCTGTGTTTATACACACAGACACTTTCTTTCATTGAGTGGCACTGCAACGTATCCCGGGTACTCGCTAGTAACTTATAAATGTCACGCTAAATATATTATGTTGTATTCCTTCATATTTTTCATCTCTGAATAATTCATTTTTCACCAAAATTTCAACTATGTCCACGTCGGCGTATTACCTAATGACATGCGTGTAGTATATTTGTTGACCCTTATTTATACCGTAATCACTCAGCGTCGACAATCGACACCGAAAACCTCATAAAAAATATGATGTTTGAACGTCTGATACTATACTGAGTAAATAAAGCGAGTTTGAAAGAAAGCATAACGAAAGCTTTTAACGCGTTCACGGATAACTATACATCTAACAACGATTGATCCAGCCAGGACTTACTGAGTCATCGCTAATAAAAAAAATCGCATTGCAATACACACGTTAAACGTGCACTCTATTTGATTGAAAATGGTAGTTACAGTTGACTACCACTTCACAGAATGGGCCACAGAGTGTGCACAACGGCCAAATGCAAAAACAGATATTTAGATAATTCGACGTGAAAAACGGTAACGTTTTACTATAACGGTTCTCGAGATTTATATTTATTATGTTAACGTAGTTTTAATACGAAATATTGTCACATAATATAAGCTTAATGTAATTACGAGATAACATGCTTTATTATTTTGCTGAAATTGTTTTTGGAAATTGATATGACAGAACAATAATTTGCTCATTTCTACTGCAGTCAGTTTCAAAGCTCTTTTGATAAATAATAAAATTCTTTTCGAGTTTGTTACTCAAAATTAGTCAAACTGTCAAATATTTCATTCGCTTCCTATGTGAACCATATGGACTTCTAATGAAGGGCAATTAATGTGCACAACACAGTTTCGGGGAGCCACGGGCAAACCCTGAAAGAGCTAAAAAAAGTCTTTTTAGCTTAGGAAATCCGTAAATTCCTGGCTAAAATCTGTCAGCGAGCAAAATTTTCTTCTTCATCTTCTTTGACCATTTTCGCTCCCTTTGTGGAAGCATATGGCCGCCACGTGGTACTTGCATGTTTCCCTGTCTTCCGCCAACTGATTTGCATCCTCCCATGACATGCCAGCATCATTTTATGGATACCTGACGACATTGTCTCTAAAAACTTATACGCTTATATAAAGATGAGGGCCACGGAAAAATATGAGACTTAAAAGGGGACACCAGCCCAAAATTGTTGAGAAACTATGCTTTCTGACATGCTCTTGTTTTATACTTAAAAATAGCTAAATGTCGCTTAAAATAATCGTCGTTAAGATGATATGGATCTGTTAAAACAATTATCTTAGAATGCCATTTTTTAAATTATGTATCATCATAGGTAGTATAAAACTATGGGTTTTAATTGTTGCCACTCTGGTATTCAAATTTCTTGGCAGTGAATAAAATCCCAAGAGAATTATAAGTAATCTACGAAAGCACATATTTTGTAATTATTTAAAAAAATATATATAAAATATAAAATAAGTTAAAACATAATTTACTTTTACGATTATTAATTAAATAAAGCTGTTTTTTTCATTTTTAATAAAGCATCTCCGTCACAATTTTTTCTGCGCCGGTGAAATAACATAAATAACTAAACAGCCAACCCACATATCTGAATAATTTATGAAGCCTAATGCTTCAGAAGCACTGACTAAAATATTTCTTTATCAAATTGGATATTATTTTACTTTTTATGCAAAGTATTTTTTTAAATCAATACCAAGTTCAAAAATAACAAATTTTACGGTTGTAATAATAGTTCTTCAGTATTATTAACGAACATTTAGGATAATGGTGATGTTCTAGAAGCATTGAGTTTATTGTATTTAAATATTATGTAAATATGGCGACATAATCAAGTAGGTATTAGGGCATCCAATCCCGGACTTATTGACAATTTTTGCAATCTCGAGATCCAGGAATCGATTATACACCATAAAATCGGGATTAAGAAATTTTTGAATCCTGGGTTTTTTAACTCTCGCGGGACCTATAGTCGATTTAAAAAAATCAAGAATTTACAGAATTCCCAAAATGAAACGACGCGAGACCTTTTATTTTAGCTCTTTGCAGAATTTCCGAATTCAAAACCCGAGAATTTACCGAATTCCCATATTGAAAAGATTCGAGACCTTTTATCAGCCCTCACGCAACGTTCTTAAATTTTCTCAATCCCGTTATCCCGAGATTAATACTATAACAATCCCGAGATTTTGGGATCCGGGATACCAGAATTAGAGGCCCTAGTAGGTATACCATGTACTCTGTGTACATTAAACTTTTTCATGTAGTAAATTTTATTGTGCTAACATTTAACCCAAAAGAAAAAATATATATTTAATTATTTAAATTACTTAAATTACCAAATTTATTAAATTACAGCATGCTTTAATAATGTATTGTAGAACTAAATATATTTGGAATTCATTAAAACATTATTTATCACATTAAATAAGCTTTACTTGTTCATTAATTTTTTTTCGTTCAAGAAATTTCTGTTCAAAAAGATTGTTTTATTTGTCCATGAACAATTTCTACAAAGCCAATAATGTTGTACAATTCAATTGTTTTGAAAACCGTTCAGGGTTAGTAATTTTAGATATCGCCTACATACATACATACATGCATACATACACCTGTGTTTTTGAACAGAATTTCATACATCGATTTTAAAAATCAATAATTCATATAACTCTGAACTGGGATTGGAACCCATATGCAAAATATGTATCTTAAAATGATAAAAATTTGCGTAAATAGTGGCTGACAGATATTGTTAGCTGAAAGAAGAATGTCACAAAGGTCATAAAACGTACTTTAATATGAGCTTATAATTAGATATTGTAAAATCACGCAGAGATTTATAAATTATGAAAAATTATCCGTTGTAACTAGGTTCTTTATCGCAAAAGAAAACACGCGGTGTTCCGAAAATAGTACATACTTCTTAGTATGTGTAGTGGTTCGGATGAAAAGATTAAATGTAATACTATTTTCCATTACGGTACACCCATTAGTTAACTGAACTGTTAGGAAAGTAGACCGTGATAAATTACATAAGACAGTGAATATAATAGATCTCAGGGCTCTGGTCAAATAGTCAACCTTTTGATCTTTTCTTCTCTTGGTTATTCTGGCCATGAGTTCGAAACCCGTTAAAAAATACATTTGTTAATAGTATTTAAGTTTTGAACTATTATGTCTACAGGTAAAATATGACCTCGTTAGCAATGTTTTTTTTAAACCATATTATAAGCAATATTTTGATGAATATGTCTAGTGCCATCTATACTGAGTCAATATAAGTTTTTAAAATATCGAATTCGAGTGTATATTAGCCAAATTATTTCCCTCAAAAAACACGCAGTATCTGGGATCTATTAATGATTTATTTAAGCGGAATTCAAACGGCTTGGTAAAAAATTAACCGAAAACCCAAGAATCCAGCCATACTTTCTATAATAATTCAAAAATGATAATTTTAGACTTTCAACACTATTCTATTGAGGTGCGACGTTTTAAAAATGATATATATCGACTGTGAAAAGGAAAAAGGACGTAACCCACACATACCAAATTTTAAATGAGGCACAAAAAGCGTGTTTTGATGATTTTGGGCCATATGCAAATTATGAAATATACACAACCTTGAAGTGCACGGAGACTTTTAAACTGGTATTTAATTGACATAATTTAATATTAATCAAAGGAATTGTCTAGGAATAACCCTTTTTTCAGTCTTTTTCTTGGTTTCAATTTTCAGAATGTAATCTTCTTTCCAAACTTAAAAGCTAAATTTAGATACTAATTTGGCATTTGCAGCTTACATCGTTTAAATAGTACGTGTATCAAGTTTGATACATTGTGATTATTTAAAAAAGCTGTTTTGAAAAAACTGTGAAAAACTTTTTCCTTTCCACAGTCGATATTATAATATAATATAATACATTCCAAAATGTTCATATTTATGTTTGAACTCTTGGCACACAATATATTGAGTTCGTTAATAATACCTAAAAAAACTCTTCACATAGATATTTTAAGTCTAATAATAGAAATAAGAAAATTCTAGCCATGTCGTCTTGGGGTAATCTACGTAATCCCCATATCGGTGAACCCAAGCTTCTTTAAGCTTCTTATTGAGCGAGTAAAAGTGTCAAATTATGTTCCCAGACTAAGTATATAATATAATATACAGAATAATTTTAGAGTTAAAATATTCACTTCTATAAAAATGATTTACACACATCATAAAATTAGATTTTTTATTCGCCGTAACGGGACTGTTAGTAAAGTTATACACTTCTTGACTAACGAATGAATCGAATCTCTGATAAAATTGTATTAGTTAATTGTGGCTTAATGTATGATAAACAAAATTACTGCAAAGACTGGGATTGAACGACTTAATTACAATGAGTTCTTGTTAAACGTATTCTGTTTAAATCCTTAATAAGAAAAGTATGCATGTGAAACCTTAGTTCATTCACGAAAAACATATTTTTTACAATTCAATTGGTGTGAAAACATTATAAAATATACAGTTCATATTATGATACTTGTTTGTTTATACATATATACAAATCATAGATTTGGTGCCATTTTTTTTTATGAAAAAAACCTTTTTATGGATTGAATTTGCATTAATTTGCAAGAGCTTCATTAGCAAGCTAATAACATCTGTAATGAACAATTAAATATCACTTATTCACAGTTACTAAGACCGTTACAAGAAGCTAATGTAATTAATTATACATAATCACTTAAATTTAAACTAGAACTGAAATAACCGCATATTTTATTATTGTTCCGGAAAACACTAGAGTCAATTTGTTGCATTTTATTTTTTTAATATAAGTAAGGATGTTAAAATATATGAGAAGATGTTCTTATTGTGTATCGCTTCTAAGCCAGTATATATATTTAAGTTAATGTATGTTTGAATATAAGGATGTTAGCCCAAATACCATACTAAAATACTTTTTTAATTTTATTATTATAAAGTCTAAATAAAGAAGAAAAAGAATCAGAAAAACCTTTAAAGATAAACGATTCATATTTGTTTAAGTTTTCCAAAATGCACAAAAAACCTAAGACTGATAAAATTTACTTAGAAATTATTACTCGCTTGAACTCATGTTTTTGTGAAAAATGTGTACCTACAGCAAAAGCAATTCCGTTAAATATTAAACAATGCTATTATATAATTATTTTTTTTGCTAAAAATTGACAATTGACACCATTTAACTGGACTGTTTGTTGTTTAATTAATGTACTTTGGTCGTATTTTAAGAATAAATTGAATACTTTATATTTAATGTTGTTTGGCAAAACATCGTCAGTTTATTGCACGTGTTTTTCGGAATTGAAAACGAGGCCCGCATTTCCTATCCGGTGGTACGCCCACTTTTGCCTTGTAGGAACAATAAAAGCGTTTTAATACAATCTTTTCATACAACGAATGAAAATTTGAGATGTTTTTATATTTAGACATCGTAAATAAATGCAAAGGAATTTGGAACATCAAAATTCAACTGGTAGAATTTTCATTATCAAACACACCATCGTCATCCGCTGTCTACCCACTGCAAAACCTTCTCTGTTCTCGGAATCTCATTACCTCGAAAGATACTAAGATTAGTATCAGCAACTCTTCTTTAAGACGCCATTGGTGTTTTTAATCGATATATAATTATCATTTGGTTGTAAGCAGAACTATACCGTTAAAATTTAGCCGATTGTCATATCAAGAATGGTGTAGCGACGTTACCGCGGGGTACTAATATTTTTTTACATTTTAACCGATTGGAATACTTGGTATTTCAATAGAATATAAGCAATATTTTGATGAATATGTTATCTATATTGAGTAAATATAAGTTTTTAAAATATCGAATTCGAGTGTATATTAGCCAAATTATTTACCTCAAAAAACACGCAGTATCTGGGATATATTAATGATTTATTTAAGCGGATTACAAACGGCTTGGTAAAAAAATATTTTAAGCTACCAAAAAATAACCATTTTTTTTAATAAACGTTGTGTCTGACTATCATTTAGCTCCCATTATTATTGTAAAATTATATATATATTTTTTTACCTTGTCCGCTCCCAATGTGGAGCATATGGACTCCTAATGGAGTTTATCTCAACATATGTGTTTCTACGAGAACTGCTTGTTACTCAGTTGCTCAACCTCTCTTTTTCTGAAGAGAGTAGGGATAGAAGGATAGGGCTAGCCCTAGTGGTTAGCTAATCGCTCTTGATACGCCCCGTTCATAGGATAGAATGAGTGGGAGGGGGAATTCAAGACGTCACATACATCCATGCCTTCGAACAGAAATTCATAAATCGATTGAAAAATCAATTTATAAAACTGTCCGTACTGGGATTCGAACCCGTAACCACCGTAGCCGAAGCCAACGACGTTGACCACTCGACCACACAGGCGGCAAAATTATATTTACCTAATTATAATTTGCATAATTGAAATAAACTGCATGAAAAGTAAAGAAATTCAATTACTTACTTAGACACCTAATTTTGGTCAAAAACACTAAAACATACTTGCTTGTTGCTATATGCATTCTCAGAATGAACCTTAATATTATGTCTAAAAGCTTTTTTACCGTGAAGCACTTTTTCGACAATTTTCTTTTTATTAATCATTTTTTTTTATATTACAGATTTTCCCCACACAAATTGAAATTCTCGCTCACCGTGTGTTTTTATTTTGCGTAAAAACTCAATCTACTGGTGGTTGAATAAAATACTCTCTTTCGAGCATTTACAAAATCAATAGCGAGTTTTAATTTTCTAAACGAACTTTTTGAAAGATCAGGGTCGTATTTTGTATTGTTTTCAACAGTATTCGATAGCGAAAAATCCTGCTTTTAAAGTATGCAGTCTAGTAGATTGGTTTGGGGATGGGAAACCTTTTATATCGATGACCACATTCAAAAAGATCCAATAACATATACGCAGTGCTTTTTTTTACTCACATTTTGACAAGCTTTTTACTACGGTTTTTTTCATAATACATGTATGTTTTAGATGTGGAGCATATGCATCCTAATGGGAATATCTCAACAGAAGTTTACGAGAACTGCTTGTAATTCAGTTGCTTAACCTATTTAAAAAAAATAGTATATCAAACATTAGACCCCTGTTTCTATTCATAAAGTAAGTTTATGTCCCTTTTATTATTTTGTATTATGATATTAATTTATGAGTGTTACGGAACTTGGTACATTACATTAAAAAATAATCTAATAAAAAGACAAAAAGCCAATGTTTTCTAAAATAAAAGTTTGCTTATATCGATTTGAAATACTAAAAATGTCTAGAAAAGGGTGGCGGAACGCTGTTCCACCGCGTAACATTGATAAAAGCCTTCGATATAAATAATTATGTATAAACATTATTTTGAAAATGAATAATGTTTAAATATCAAATTTAAAATAACTTAGATTATTTCACGTATTGTGCTACTAACTGTGACACGTGTTTCGCCTCTTTCAGACGCATTCTCAGGCAATCTTACTTTCACAATGCGAATACGTGGAATAATCTGAGTTATTTTTATTTTTATATTAAAATGAACTTCCGCAAAGTTACCGCCGAATCCATCGAAAGAATAATGTTTTGTTTATTTAAAAGTAATTACTTTTATTATTTTACTAAGATTGACACGTGTTCCACCTCGTTGAGAAACATCTTTTAATTGATGAAAGTTTTACGCAGTAAAAAATTCGCAAAGCGTCAACAGTAATTTACTAGAAATAGTTATAAACTTACTATAAGTTTTAATATATTTTATAAAACAGCTACTTCCAAAAGAATTTATAACACTAGCATTAATCTAGAAAATTACATATATGTTTATCGTTGAAAACTTAGTAATATATTAAATTATTGGTTTTCTGATGCTTCGTCCGCTCCTGATTTTGAAGAAGCTGCTTAGAATATGCAAAACTTGATAAACGCCAAAGTTTTCATTCTTTTACTTAGTTAGATTTAAAAGCATTTTTTCACCTCAGTAAAAAGATTTATACAGCGTAAAATGCGAACTTGGAAAAAGTGGAAGAAAATTCACGTGAAATACAATGTTTTTGTATTATTTTTTTTATCAATCACTTTCAACTATTCATTTTCAAGCGTAAGATAGACATCTTATGGAATATTATTTTAACAGTTGTTTTTGAATAATAACTAGCTAAAAACCATTGAATTAATCGCGCATTACCTGTTTTCAAGACGACATGAACATAATGGTAAATTTAGTAAAGTATGTTAAGATTTTTGCTAGATAATTGGTTTAATTTTTATTGAAAATACACCACAAGTTACTAATTCTAGCATGTGGGAATGTCTTGAGATAAAAATCAAATTAAAGAGCTACTTAATTCAAGCTTGGCTTCGACGAAATGGAATTAACTTTGTATTCTCATACAAAGATCAAGCAGTTGTCTACTTATCACTTTCAAGGTGTTTACTATCAATACTTGGTGGAATGGCATTATAATAAAAATAATAAAACATTTTTAGTACTTTTTCCACATTTTTTTTTTTGGATCAGGACCGTTTTCGCTCATGGTTAGATGCCTACTTATAGAAGTTTTATACACCTGGTCCTCTTTTTACGCGATTTTTTCGTACTACACCGTTCCTTTTTTATGCATAGTATATGATAATAATTTGTGCTTCCCAAGCTCACTTCGCTTCACCTTTTTTTGCTGAAATTTGTCAAGTAAAATGTCTTTTTTTATCGTAAAAATGCTGATAAAAAACATTGCCCACTTCAACAAGTTCAAGCCTTAAAGATAACTGCATCAGATACTCCGGATGCTTGCCTTTTGTTGTGTGATACAATCTTAATTTATATATATATACAGTGAATAAAAGTGTGGAAACAAAAAAAGCTTTCACCTGGGAACAAATGATTCTGAACATCTGCGTTATAGTCCCGGGAACAATGTTCCAGAACATTTTCTTGAACACACGAAGGGTCACAGAAACGTCATTCGTTGAAGTTATGTTGGTCAGTGTTGCGTCCGAACGAACGTTATTTGATTTTATTGGATGAAAACCATGCGTGTATAGTTAATTACAAATGTTTATATGCTACCTACAATGAAAATACAAGTATTTAATTATCCACGGTGACAGCTTATACGCCATAGACAATATACTATAAATCATAGAGTAATATAACTTATGCAAAGTTTTTTATTTTGACAACTGTCACCGTAGAGAGACATTTCAAAGTCGAAATCAAATCTCTAAAATGACGCCCGATATGTTTACGATGACCAATGCCGTCTACGTATATATTCTCGCAATATATATTGATGAAATATAATACTATGACTTTGACAGTTCGTCTACAGCTGCGCGCGCATCGCATTGTCCGTTCGCGCTCGCTCCCAGACCGTGAACATGGGAACCTATCTCGAGTCACGTGAAATGTTCTACGATATGACATGAACACGTAACTTTTGTGTTACAGGACATGTTCTGGAACAATTTATAAGTGAATGGCGTCTGTTATTTCAATACTGGAACACGGGAGAAAAGTGGGTTAATGTACGAATTTATTTATAATAGGTACTTTACAGTGGTTAACGTGTCAGTGGAGAAACAAACAGAACTAGTATAACCTATGTACTGAATGATGAACATAGGGATGTTGACCTTTTCACGTTTAAGTCTTTTCTGAGTTTCAAACTCAACATCTACCGATGCTCTGGTACCAAGAAGTATCGACTTACACCCTAATTCATTAATAATACGTCCTCATCAAATGTTCGATTGTTGACTTATCCGAACAATGGGTAGGTAAGCTCATAAAATATTAACAATATTTGATGATCAACTATTAAGGCTTTCTCAACAACATATTGAAGTCAATTCAGAGAAGTTATGGTTCGACATTCGATTCAATTGTTCAACAGCGTTTGAAAACAATGAAAAATATTGTACAATTTACCTTTGTCTTTTAAATAAATACAAGTGTTAATTGGTAAAGACATTTTCCGGACAATTCTTAAAAATACTACGCGACTGTGACTGTAAAAGCTCTTTTTTGTCACTTGTTTCAAACAAAATATTTCACTTAAGTTTGAATCCTTTTTAACAGTAGGGACTTCTAAATATAAACATACAATGCTTCAGTAAACATTAAAACAGGGGCAGCCCTAAAAGAAAATTAAATTTTAAAACGTCAATCGACAAAGAGCGCTACATTTTAACATATGTGGTCTAGTGGTAAGAGCTGTACCCTTGTGATCAGATGAGTTTAGATTCTCGACAGAGTCAATTTCAAATTCAGATTTTTTCGATCTAATATTTGAGATCTTGGGCATAGGAAATCGTGTATGTTATGCTCGTGGTAACGCTAGATGCATTAATATTCAAATATGGCAATATCATCGTTTATTTGTGTTTTTTTTATCGTGAATTTGAAGAGCAAAAAGATTTTGTTTTCAACTATTTTAAAAGAATTTATTACGATAATAAAATTCTTCGAACGCTTTACAACCATAGTAAGCATCTTGGCTAGAATTCGGTGGATAATCTTTTTGGAATCATGTTTGGTAAATTTATTACATTGATGATTCAATGTTTGTCCATCATCACGCAAAATAACATAAACCGGACATCACTGGAGTTCATCATTATGACGACGTCACCTTTAGCCTTTATCACAGATGAAGCTTGTATACACTACACCTCAGTCTTGCAATCTATAACTGTCCAGAGTATTCATAAATTTTATAATTCGGATAATAATACTACATAGTCTTATTAAGTATGTAATCTGGAAGCTTTTAAGCTCTGTGTGACACAGCGTTAAGTAGAATCAAATAATAAGATTTATATTTATTATTAATTTTATAATATTTATTTTCTCTCAGTGTTTGCGATATCGTCGCAGAGTTCTATAATTCATTTTAATATAAAAATACACTTTGGAGACTTTGTATAAATAATTTTGTTCTTCCTGTCTTCAATTATAATTGTTATCACCTTCTGTTTGGGCGTATCGGATTGTTAAGATCAAAAATATAAAGACGTCCCTGTGCTAGGCTTTTCACAAGTATAGCTTTTGCTATTGTATTTGAATTTTCCAATGAAAAAATCCTCTTTGATGTCAAAAACAGTTACGACGAAAGAAATTGAAAATAAAAATCACGTGACATTAGAATACGACCCAGTGGTTTTTACATGTCAGAACGTTCTATTGGTTATTTGTTTTTCTGTATTTTTTCAATTGAAAATTGATTATACCACATGTTATTGTAATATTTGTAAACAATCAGTAAAGCCAAAGTAAACAGTTGATTTTTTATTATTATTTCAAATTCGCTTTCTTTTCCTCGTGTGTCTTTTTTACGCGGCCCAGGCGTCGTCAGTTTCAGTATCCTTTTTAGTATTATATATTTGGAGCTTATCGTTGATAGAAAATAGTCATGATAGTGCATTAACCATTTAGTTAAGAGTGTCTAAAATATATATTGAATAGCGGCAGATCGGTATCTGTATAAGATAGATAGAAAAATGAACAAATAAATATATGTAAAAACTGAATTTTGTTTTTGAAAAACATTTCTGATTACATTCTGCGCAAATATTTTTGAAACTAGTGATTGTTAAGCTTTTTATTAAAAGGTATATCTTACAGACCAGCATTTTTTTAGCGCTATATTGAAACGTTAAAAATTCCGACCATAGTGCCGAATATTTTTTTTCACTTTTTTAAATATCACTTGGGTATACAACTCATAAAAATACCTTATATCTTTAGAGTGTGTAAAATTTAAATCTTCGTGTATAAAATTTAAAAAAAAAAAGAATAGTTTTTTGGATTTACTTTAGTATACATATCTAAAACTCCAATCTAATTTCTATAAGAAACCAAGTTATTTGAATAAAATCGATGAACTTTGATACTATAATATAGATGGATATCAAAATAGAGTATGTTTTTGGCGTGCTGTGAACATTATCCGGGTTAAATATATTGGTTTACTCACTACGCAGTTTTTATTTCCAGGGACGGAAACCGAGTGGTCAACGTCATTGTCTTTGATTGTTGAATCCGCGGGCTCGAATTCTGCTACGTTCATAAATTATTTCTAAATCTAAATTTATGTACATATTTGTTTTTTAATGTTTAGATAACTGTTATACTTTAATTAAATTCCAACTGTCGGATAGTAAAAAATAGGACATAGTTGTTAGATCACTCTCCTAATTACAAGCCTTTTCCTAGTTTCTTCCATTTATCGCAGTGCTTACCAAAGTGTGATACGCGTACCCTCTGGGGTACGTAAATAGCTTAGTGAGGGTACGCGCTGCACCGGGCTTTGGTGTGTCTGGTGCAACAAGCATCTTGTATATTTTGATTGTTATTAAAGTATATGCATTGCTGTAATGAGGGGTACTCATTGTTTATATAAAATTATAGAAGGGGTATGCATATGTTAAAAGTTTGGGAAACACTGATCTATCGGATAGACCTTACTCTTTTAACTTGAATATCAAGCGGTGTCCGGAACATATGCAAGCGAACACGGATGTCCAAGACATTTAAAAAATTAAATACTTGGTATTCTAATAGAATATAAGCAATATGTTGATAAATATGTGTAGTGCTATCTAAACTGAGTCAATATAGGTTTTTAAAATATAGAATTCGAGTGTATATTAGGCAAAATATTTTTTTTCAAAAACACGCGTTATCTCTGGGATATATTAATGATTTATTTGCGCGGCATTCAAGCGGTTAACGAAATGTGAGAGATTGAATTACAATCCAAAAATTATATGGATTAAGCTCCATTAAGAGTATATTATATGTTTCGCATTAATTATATTATCAAAAATTGACTTTGAAAATTACAAACGAAAATATAAATTTTGCATTTACAAATTATCATGTTATATTTTCAAATAAACAAATTACCATTTTGCCACGAAGTCAAGCGGCGTTATTTACGAGTATATCACACAATACACCCTCAATACTACACCTCGAGAGCCTTTTATTAACAGAAAGTGTAGACGTTTTATCTTTAGTAGCCTCCGTAGCTTTAATGGGCAATAATTCAGAGAGGCTACGAGATGGCGTAGATTATCTACGCCTGAAATGAGCACCGTAGCAGCGTAGATCGTAGAGGGCATTTGTTTGACGCGAAAATTAATGCATGTTTATTTTTACGGTCCGATAAGCAAAATGCATAATTTTCTCAAATGGCATTCAATAACTGTCGTGTCAGCAGTACATGCGTAGAATCTTAATTAGGCTGCTATATCTTATATTGGTTTTTACAATCATATATATAAAAATGAATGTTTGTTTGTTCGTACTCTATTGGCTGCCAAACCGCTGCTCCGATTGTAATAAAACTTTGACAAAGTTTTTGCTTGCACTTCCGGGAAGGTTATAGGAATATTAAAATAAACTTAAAGCAGGTCTTATATATAAAAATCAATGTTTGTGTGTCTGCCATACAGTTCATTTTGACAAGGTATATTTGCACTTGCGAGAAGTTATAGAACAATCAACTTACAGTAGGTGGCGCGTGTTTTGTACCATAGACAATCGACAGCAAACGTCAAACAGACAAAAAAACATGCACTTCAATGAACACAATTGAAACACAAACACTTTCTTTCTTTGAGTGGCATTGCAACGCTTTCCGGTAACTGGCTAGTATATAATAAATATTGTCGTATTAGATCAAACATTATAATTAGGTATTGTTTCAATTTTTAAACAATTTAATCTTTGGTTTTCTAGAAAAATATACAATAAATCATAGCACTTTAGATATCAAACAAATTTCCCAATGTCATGAATAATAATTTGAGATTTTTTTAATAGCCTATGCTCGGAGGCAGCAGACGATTGGCGTTAACAGGAGCTAGTGAAGCCGGACTCGACGTCGAGTACTACCGGCTGAGGAGTTTCAGCATCACAGCACACGGAGTCAACAACCTCGGAGACTCAGTCAGGAGTCGGAGTATCAGCTCTGTTGCAAGTTCTGGATCAGCTGCTAGCAAGCGAGATCGACTCGATAGGTAAGGATTTTATTTGACATTATTCATATTTTTTGAGGAATATCAGGAGTTTTCAACAAAGCAAATCATAGCGAATTAATATTGTTTGCCTCGATAAACGTTTAGCCCACTGGAATGATTGGGAATAAAACAACACCTCCTACGATAATGGTCGGAACAAGGACTTATACAAAAACCGACCTTTGAAGAAACCGGTTTTCGAATGTCAATATTGTCAATTACAAAAAATGGATAATTCAATTAAAATAGGGAGAAAGGGTTCAATTTTTTTATTTTGTTTATTTATATACATAATAATACACAACAAGAAATTATTTGGTGTTACTCTTCAGAAAATATGATTTTAAAAAAACACAAAGCGTACACTGATCGTTTTGTAACAAAATTTCTTGATATTTAAAATCCCCTTTCGCTGGGTAATGAATGATGTGGGGCATATGGTCTTTAAGCCATCAAATAAAAGATCCAAATTTTCTGTCCTTTTGTTTATAGACTCGTTTATGGAAAATTCGGCACGACCGAGTTGAAAAACCGGATTTCGAATGTCACAAATTTAGCCGAAAAACCGGTTTTTGAAAACCGACAAGCCCTAGTCAGAACTGCCATTTTGGCTACTTGGGTTTAAATGACTTTTAAGTAAATGAATTTTACTACATATGTAGTAAAATCAAAAGATAAAGGTGCACAGAAAACAATAATCACAACCTTTAAAAAAACATTGTGATAGCATTCTCAACATAAAAATGTATATGTAATTTGTAGTTTCAGCCTTACACATATGGCAGGCCTTACAAAGAATGTGAAGGACAGAAGTGTCCCAAAAAGAATCAAAAAATGTTTATTAAAACTAAAATAGATCATGAAAAAGAGTCAAGATTTATTTATTTATTTATTTACAGAAAAATATTATTTACAATACATTATGAAGTAGCTTCATTTTTATTTGAATTTCACATTTCTCCATTAACCCTCCAAGGGCGAGCGTCACCATATGGTCACACAAAACACCGTTGTCTATTGATCCCACTATTCATACTTTTTCTACCTGAATATCGTTGCTTTTGCTCATATTTGGTTAAGAAGTGTACGGACTACAGTTAGCCATCAGCCGTAGGAACAGAAACGGTCTCCAAAAGCACATGTGATTTTTTGAATTTCCGTTTTTTTTAATTTACTTTTTGAAACTGTTAGATATTTTTTTATAAAAACATAAAATTATTTACAGTTATTTTGCTAATATATTTGTTTTGAAATTATGTTGATCTAAAGAGGTCAAATTGTAAATATTTTTAAAAAAATCACGTTTAGCTATATTTCAACCCCAAATGTTTGCAAGCCCATACGGTCACTTTTGTCCTTACTACTGTCCGTACTCAATATTACACGGTAATAAAAGGATGAACATGACTATATAGTCATGCGGGGTTTCTATACAACGACTTTGCGTTTTTTTTTTTTTTTAATTTTGGATAGGAATAAAAGTTATCCGTGACTTCAATATGGCTTAGAAAATATTTTTTATCAGAAAAAAGCTCTCGTCTCTGGAGGGTTAATAAATAATAATTCATAATATTAACCAGACACATTTAATGTTGTACTATAACCAATGAATTGAAGAATACAAATGGACAGGGCAGAATTGAGGTAGAATATAAAAAGGGCAGTCACATAAAAAGAATTCAGGAAACATTTGACACAGAAAATGCACAAGCTATTCTAAGTTGATAAATAAACTTTTCAAAAAATTAACAATACATTACGAATTTAATTCAACGCTTGCCTTTTTAAGTATTGGATTGATATTTGATTTATGATATTTTTATTATGTTCAAATATTTTTTTAATGAAAAATACTACAGTAGGTCTCGGGTTGCGAGAATTTTACGGGACATGAAAAAGCTTGAGACTTTAAAATCCCTAGAGACCACCAATCAAAACAGCGCGACTTCCTGGAAACTTAATTGTTTTTCTCAATCATCTCAAAATTGTGACAGCATATCCTTATAAACAGGATACCAACCCCACAAAATAATACCATAGCTTAATTGATACTTTAAATATTTCCTTAAATAATCACAACACTTGAAAAAGTTGATATAATAATTTTGTATATCAAATTTTGTACTAACATTTGATCTCTTTGAAAAGTTAAAGCTCGGATTATACTGTATAAAGGATAAAAACATATAAAAACCATATTATTGCACATGAAAAAATTAAGACTAACATGTTGTAAAAAGCACCTATAGTAGAAATTATAAAAATATTATACATAACAATGTAAACAAAAACAATTTGATCCTTTGTTCTTAAATTCTATTAGACAGGTAATAAATTAAGTTTCAAATAGTTGTCAGTAGCAAAACTTATACCCATTGATGTTCGTACGAATAAACGTATAAAAAGCATATTATTGCACGTGAAAAAATTAAGACTAAAAAACACCTATAGTAGAGTTTATAAAAGTATAAATATATAATCATGTAACCAAAATCTTTTTTTTTGTTCTTAAATTTTATTAGACTGGTACTACTGTATGTCTTACGTGGACGAAACCAAAGCGACTCGGTGTGACACGGAGATATCAAATGATCTCCGCCGCTATAGAGTGTCATCCGTGACAAAACGCACCCCGCGATCAGTTAGTTTGATATTTCGATTCGCTTTAAGCCGTGTTCCGATTGCAATCGCAGTGACTTCGCCAAGGTAAGACGTAGCGTAAGTAAAGTTTCAAATAGTTTTCAGCAATGCTTCTTCCAAGACAAAAGGTTAGCTGCGCGGAAATTTCAACAGCTGCACGGGCCAATCAAATATTAATTGAATAGCTGTCTTGGAGTGCGCGCCAACCCGGAATGAGTGTGCAGGAGCTTAGAGAGAACGTTGGTTGTCAGCGGCAATTAATAGCCATTTATATTTGTATGGGTGTACCTCATATTACACAATTAAATAGTTGAGAACATGCTTTAAGTTATTTAGTTAAATAGTGATAAACATAAAATTTTAGACAATGAAAAAATTACAATTCGTTTTGTGATGTCGTTTTTTTCCTTTCAAAGCCTCAATGTTTCTATTTTATGAGGATTATTCCTTTAAAACACTTTTGTAATGTATAGTAAAATTTCAGCAGTTTCCTAGTGAGGTTATGTACAAAAAAAAAGCATTAAAAGAAGGCGATGGAGAAAAATACTGGTTGAAAAAACAGTCGGTTGGTCAGTCCAAGTTCATCCGTGCACTTGAATGCCTGAAGATGCCGAAAGGCGAAACCCGGGTGGTTAGTGATAAAATCTGTGTGAATGTACATAATTTGAATGATTCAAATTTCTAATTCTATGTTTTATAACAGTCATCAGAAGCAAAATTGGGAATCACTCTCCTAAGGAAAGTATAAATCATTTAATACTTTTATTATTGACATATTAATTAATATTGCACAAAATACAAACTTGTATTGATAAAAATTGAAACTAAATGGTATTTTTCACGAGGATTCACGATAATTACTAAATAAACGAGCACATCATTGATTTGAGCGTAATATAATATTAAAAAGAAAATAGATAAAAAATATAAAAGCACTCGCATATTCCACTAAAAAATCGCTATTGACTTTAGATAACATTATTGATAAAAATTATAGCACCATAATTAATTGCTTCAATAATACAAAAAAATATTTAACACAACAGTTTTAGCAAAATTATGCATGGAAGTTACCAAAAACAATTAACATAACAAAAATACTGGCCACTAGAATTTCTTCTAAAATAAATAAATGCAGAAAATAGCTCACTTTTTACATAGCCATTATGAATGTATTTGTGAAAAAAAAACAATTCATAACGAGAGGTAGAAAAATAAAATGCGATTCGTCGCTGTTTACGGAAAAAAATCGATACAAGATTGTCCTTAGATCATTTTTTCTTGATTCCTTATTTTTATTCATTCATTATTCTTGAATATGAAATGGAAGGGACCTTTCAAATAATTGATACTGGTGGTGACCCTTGTGGGTGGAGGTCCATCCCAAGTAATGGTTAATTCTCTGATGAAATTGACGACGGCAACTTCCAACTCCAGCTCGGCGAACCGCCTGCCGATGCAGGATCTCGCCCCGAAGCCGAAGTGCATGTAGGAGAAGGGGTGCGATTTTTTGTAAGAAATGTCAGATTCAGAGTTTTCTCTCAACCACCTTTCGGGAAGGAATTCGTCAGCACGGTGGAATTGATCTTCTCGTACCGATAAATACATGTGCGGAAAGAGCACTTCAGTCTGAAAATATCATAAAATACATTAACCCTTCGAGCCCGTTTGACGAAATGTTCACACGGATCAAAAACCACTCTCAGGGACAGACACAAAGAATAGATTGAAGTTTGAGTTGTGATCATTTTTTATCGTATTTTATTCGATTCAAAAAATTTATTCAACTGATAAATTGAATGTTTTCTTTGATTCACATAATTTGTAAAAATATTTAAAGATAAATGCCTTTTTTAACCTGCTAATATATTATGAAAAGTATTCATATATTTTTTTAGATAATAAAGGTACAAGGCGGAACTAAAGATGGCCGGAGCTTTTTAGAATTAATGATTCGGCTGACTGAGTGATGGAAAAATAGTGATTGACCCGAATTTCACCAAATATATTTTTCAAACCGAAAATATCTATTTATATTTTAATTTATATGTTCATATGCTGGACGAATTATGTCATTAATTTGTAATGAGAAAACGAAATTCTAATAACTTTGAAGGTGATAATAAAAAAATATATTTAACATTATTATGAAGTCTACCACTATCTTCGTAAAAAAAACATGATGCATTATGGGGATTGAAAATCGATTTCAAATTACCCAGTCTGAAGGCTTCATCGTTTATAACGCGTTAACAATCAATCTTTGATTGAATTCATTATATTTTTGTACTACTTTCAAATTTTTTACGAAGAACAAACCGATTTTGCTCATCTTCGGCATTATTAATTAACTGATCTTTAGAAATAAAATATAGAATTATAAAAAAAAAACTGGTAGTATAAAATCTGCTTCCAATGTTGAACATATGGACTCCTAATGGAGGGATGTCTACAGGAGTTGTTCTATGAAAACTGCGAGCTATTGTCATTGTCTCTCTTGTCTCCAAATAAACTTTTTTTTTGGGACAAGAGTAGTAGTAGGCTTATCGCTCTCACTATGCATCAGGGGCGTATATTCAGGGTATGTAAGGTGGGCGCTGCACTGCACTGGTGGGTTTGGTGCGGTTGTATACCGTATTCCCAAAGACTAGCATTGTGGCCAGCCGCACGACCTGCTCTCCCACACAACTGCATACAGTCGCACAGTATAAGTACATGTGGCGTAGAGAAAATAGTTTTGTACACAACTTAAAAGGCGAAAGGTGACCAGTTAAGTTTCAGCACACACATGTAATTTGGTCTCTCGGGCGTTCTTTTAAAATTTTCACGTCTACTTTTGCATTATATTATTCCTTACTAACAGGTCATTTTTCATTTATATTTTGACGTTATACCTCATAGTTTTTTATGTTGAATATTTATATTTTTAGTTCATAATTTTATTTTACACTTATTCTTAGTTACTAATAGTTTTTAAATTTCATGTCTGTAATTTGGGAAATCACAGACATCCGTGCCTTTGAACACAAATTCATTAGGTTATGTTGATAAGGATTCTACAGGATGTTTTAACACAACTCCTTTTTATTACTAAATCCAGGATTATTTTCTACAATTATTTTTAATCACAAATATGACCATCTCTTAGCAATGCTGTTAGTTTCTGAATGCACATTGACATGCACCTTTTTACTCGCGTGAAAAGTGAGAGGAAACTTAATTTTCCCGTATGTTCGCCCAAGATGGAATAAGAGGGGAAAGGTGGTTCAAGAGATACAAGATCAAATCCGTTATAAGGGTGTCGACTTCATCAATAAGCCCCACTTGTTTATTAAGCATGTTTAAAAGGAAATGACAGACAATTACACATTACGTCACATTTATAATATTTGCAATCTTAGCCAATGCAAAGCAAAACAAAATACCTTAACCCTTAGAAGTCCTATGTCGAGCTGGACTCGACATTACAGATTTGGTAATGTTTTTTAATTTACTGATTTTTTTTTCATCCAAATATTACTAATATGCATTGTGCGCAAGATAAATTTTGCTATGAAGACGTAAGTCCCTCATATGTCGTTTGTTTTCTCTGACCCTCCAGCTGTTTAACTTACCGCCCCTAAGTTGAGCGGTGTCACTTTATAGAATATTGTTGCAAAAAAAATTTTGTTAATTATTATCAAGAGTCTCACTTAAATGGTCTTCGCGAGTTGCACCTTAGGAGGCGTCCAAGGAGGTCCAGGCACCTACAAAATGGAGTTGTATCAACGTGCAAACACGCGTGCATGAACCACTGAATGTTCATTGAAGTCTTTTGAAAATTATTTTAACATCCAATCAATAAAGCTAACACCAGTAAAAGCGAATTCTAAACAATAAGCTAACAAAATTAATTCCCTTACGCCTTTGGGCACTTGATATCCTGAAAGGACAGTATCCTTTGTGAGTGTTCTCATGGTGCCAGGGGTGACCGGGTACAACCTGGATGCTTCTTTCATGACGGCCCTCAGGTAAGGCATGGCCTGGAGAATCTCAGCAGTCAGCGTTGAAGTTTTTTCAGGCAGTAGGGACATTATTTCTTCACGGATTTTGTCTTGCTTGGATTGGTTTAACGATAGGTAATAGAGAATGGTCACCAGGGAGGTGGAAGTCTGTTATTAAAAAATAAAAATACATAATCTTTTAAAATATTTTATAAAGAGACGAAGAGTGTATAATTCAGTTGGGAAACACACCATTTGCCCGTGGCCCCCCAAAACTGTACTGTGGCTTCCCTAAAGTTTTTATTCTCCGTTGCCCCTTCGGAACATGCTGTAGCCCCCCTTCGAGGGGCACTGCGCTAAATGAACGTCAAAAGTAAATACCAACATATTGTCAAAACGATATAGCAGGCAAGGGGGTAAGTTTTGGGGATGTCTATCCAATCAAAAATGTAGGAAAGAAAACACGAAGATAAACTAATTTGGCTGTCCACTATCACAAATATATTTTTCATGCACACCAGAACGCAGAAAAAAGCCTGAAGAATTTTTTAAGCCAATGGCAAGTTTTGATACCCACTCAACGAATAACTAATCATGAAAATGCAACTGGTGTGTATTGTAAAAATTTCAAATAACTGATGATATGAATAATAATCATATTTCGTAAACTCACCGTGTCGACGCCGGCGAGAAGCATGTCCAAAGCCATGACAACGGCCACCTTAGGATCGATGTCCAGCAACTTTTCCAACACGCTAGCCTCACCTTCTCTGTTCACCAATGTGCCATCTTCTTTTTCTTTGCGGATCCTTTCTATTGCCAGATTAATGTACTTTTGGCTCATGCTACAAAAAGAATACTTCATTAAAATGTATCTTACGATTTTGTTTCAATCTTTTTGAATCTAATCGATACAGAGAAAATTAGTTAACTGAAGTAGCAAGAATAGAATTTAACACCATTTTCTAAAAAAGAATAAAACAAATGATTAGGTTTATTACTTTCTTGATTCAGAACCAAAAGCTAAAACATCAATTTTAATCAAATATTATAAAATACTTCTCTTTGACCATATTCGCCCCCTATGTGGAGCATATGGCCGCCACGCGGCACCTTCATGTTTCCCTATCTCCCGCCAATTGCTTTGCTTCTTCCCATGACATGCCAACATCTCTCAGTTCCGCTAAGTACATCTTATGGATAGTACCCGACGAACGTCCGGGGCACCGGAATTCCACCGGTTGAAAGAAGAGGCAGGCAGGATTGAGGCTTTCCGGAGGCATCCGCAGCACGTGAACCAGCCAGTTCCAACGTATCTCCATACAAAAAAAACATAAAATCTAAATATGTAGTTTCACTTACTTTACTTGCTCATTGAAGGCTGCCATAGCCTTCCTGTAATTCGACGTCGAGATGTACTTCCAAAGACTGGGTTGGAAGTCGAGTTTCGCCCCGAGAGTGAAAATATCCTCAGCAATGGATATCATTTTCTTGGGAGTAGAATCCGGAGGAAGATCATCAGACAGGCAGCCGAGTCTGGTGTCGAGAGCCAGAGATGCGATGCTCTCCAGAGACCATTTGTTGATCTCCTGGATGAAATCTGTCAGCAGTTTGTTGTCTGGTGTTCGCATTCGTTTAATTCTGATGAAAATCAAATCAATAATGGGTCAAAAGATCTGGCACAAACTGTTTAAACGGTAATTTCTAGGTACCACCTCAGAGAATGGTTAATAATTTTACAAGAAAATCATATTGAAGAAGGATTCCAAAAAAAAATAGTAATGTACTAATATTATCTTACTTCGTGACGAATTCTCTCGCAATCTTATCAACTGGGCCAACATACTGCTTCACCATTTTCGGCTGCATCATGATGGCGTTAACCTTTTGCCGGAATTGATACCACTCATCCCCTTGCCTGTAAATTAAAACATTGAATGAACTTTCTGATAAGGATTATTATTTCAAATCTCCTTACAGTAAATAATCGTTAATTTCTAATATTCCTAATTAAGTAAATAATATCAATCGCTTTACTTTCAGTCAATATATATTAAAGTAAAATGAATGTACTGAGACCACTTACGATGTAAGAAGACCTCTGGCATCCTGAAATATTTCCTGTCTCATATTTTTCCGGAAGTAAGACATGCTGGGCAAGATATCCCTCTCTGGTACTTGCCCTTCCAATTTGTACACCTTAAATAATCATTTAACCATCAATTGTCAATAAGTGACATAAACATTACCTGATATTATTTTTTATATTCCGATAATAACACTTTAAAGTCCGATTCCTTTCACTATACGTAGTTATTTTGCCAGATCATTACGTAAAGTCAATGGAATCATAGAGCGTGTTAACACGCTTATGGCGGTCAACTGGTTAAGTATTCATGGAATAAATTTGAAGAGTGGCAATGATACAAGTGTAACAAATGAAATATTTACAACCGATCAATGTAAATTATGAATAACTGTATAATATGGCCGCTGAGATCTAGTGGTAAAAGTTTAAACCTTAACGATAAAATGTTTCTTGGTACCGACACGGTTAATATGAAATTTAGATTTTTTCAATATACCATTTAAAATATTGGAAATTGCTATTCACGATGTATTTTCTTCTCGAGTTGATCTAGAGCTTGGCCTGTGGCTCATTTTGAAGAAATGAAGAATGTTGAGGGAATATCATTTTCAGTTTGTGTAAAGTATATTGAAGATTCCATCGTGGATTTTGAAAAACTATTTATCAATTGTATAACTATTGAGCTATAGATAGTTTACTTTTTAGTCAATCTTTAACTCTCAGCATTACAAATAATGTGAGATCCAATCATCAGCTGAAGTTGGGAAATTTGATGAAACAGACCCTTTTTATATTAACAAATGTGAAACAGGAGAAGATTTTTTTAAATTTTTACCAGAATGAAGTTTTCCTAAATTGAGGAACTTTGGTGACGAAATGAGCTCAATGCTCGGAAGTGCATTTCTTTGTGAAAGCACTTTTTCAACTATGAAATTCATTAAATCAAAATACAGTAGCTTGTTGACAGATGAATCACTATCAAATTTGCTGCGTTTGGCAACTAGAAACATCGAAGTTGATATAACTACTTCAATAAAGGATACAGGGCTGTCGCAGAATTCTCATCGAAATAAATTAAATTATTAACTATGTAATGCTTCAATAAAAACAATTGAACCCCATGTCTTATACTTCTAGTATTTGTATAAGTACTAACTAAACTTAACCAATATTCAACTTTTAAAGTAATTTAATAAATGAACTGTATTGCTTTTGGTACGGCCCGAGGTTAAATATTTTTGTAATATGCGGCCCTCAGGTTACCTGAGGTTGCACAGCTTTGATCTAGGGTTGACTTTAACCCTTTACCCGCCAACGTCGAAGTATTCAATACATATGCGACTCACGGGTGAGACGATGGCGTTCAAAGGGTTAAAAGATCCCATCGAGTTTATTTCATAAATTAATATTTATTAAAAAATAACCAATTGCAGAAAAAACTAATTAACTAATGATTAATTATAAACCGTTATCAAAAATATGTTTCATTGTTTTGGTAGATTTTGCGAACATAATCAACTTATCTTAAAGATTATTACTGTTAGCATACATTATCTTTTCATGAAATCTTTTTAATACGACAAAAAATCATCTAGATGATTGAATAAAAGCAAGATATAAAAATTATGACATCAAAATTATATCTGATATGAAAGATAACAAACAGCAAGTACACCTGATATTTTGATTTTTTTAAGTCACATGACAAACTCAAATGAGAATTTATTTAAGTCTCTCGAGATCATAAGAAGAAGAGTCGTAAGTAACACCCATGTCATTGAAAAGAAATCTACAAGCTGATTGAAAAATAAATACATGAAACTGT
This sequence comes from Himalopsyche tibetana, assembly GCA_030503985.1. Taxonomy (NCBI): domain Eukaryota; kingdom Metazoa; phylum Arthropoda; class Insecta; order Trichoptera; family Rhyacophilidae; genus Himalopsyche; species Himalopsyche tibetana. The sequence continues at coordinate 1,335,472 of JAPJYX010000015.1, forward strand.
CCATACTCACCGCAAATGTAGTCATGATTGTCCACCACTCGACCATGTAGCTGACATGTAATGAATTATTGTAGTCTGAAGAAATGAATTTGAAGATTATACTTATAAGCAGAAGTGCTTTGTGAATTCAAACTCACCTTCTCGACGTCATTAGGATCGAAGAGGTACAGGGCAGTCGGTTGACCAAGGATACCTTCCATTTTAGTGATATTACCGAATTTTTCATGAACTGACTTGAAAAGCTTTTGAACTTCAAAACCGTAGTATTCACCTGGCAAAAAAAAATATCATATTGAATATCGTTTTAACTTGTAAAGGGCCATCAGTTATTTCATCTCGCTGGTATATTTTTTGTAAGACTTGAGTACTGAAATGTCGGAAAATAGGATCGAGGAGCGACGGGGTACAAAGTGACTCTACGCAAATTTATTTTGCATTTATTGAGGTATCATTGAAGATTACAGTAGAAGTTTGAAGGTCCTGACCTTTTAAATAAAGTGGATTAGAATACAAAGGACTATTGTGTTTTTATTAAAGAAAGAAGTGTTTTTTTTTTTCAAATGAGTTATCGAAAGCTCAATGACATAATAAAAATGTCTTCAAACATATATATATTACATTAAAATCGTATATGACCCAGTAATCTTTATGTTGCTAGGATTTATGTCTCTCACCAATCTTTGGCAGGAAGCGCCAAGTGTTACCAAAAATTGGCAATGGTTTTGGTCCGGGCACATCAGAAAATGATCTGGCAGCATCCCATTCTGCTTGGCTTACATGCCGTTGACTAGATTTTTCTCCGTGCTCTGGCTTCTTGTTGTTTTTTGCTCCCATTGGACACTCTTCCCCCGCCTTTTGTGCTGCTGTGATTGGGCATGATGTGTGCAATGCTCTTGAAATGCAATATAAATAATTAGTACTAAAGCCTACAATAATGACCAATACAAGATATGACTTCCATATTTATCAACTCTTCATAATCATAATCACTTATAGTTATCAAAAGCAATTGCTTATAATTTTGATAACAAAACTTTATAAACATGAATTTTCAATCATCTATTGGAACTAGTATAGATTTATCCGTTGCATTATTGCATTTTAATTGTATTCTCCACAAGTCATTTGTTTCCTCACTCTGTCTGCTATTGACAAAGCAATGATAGAATGGGAAAGCATGTGATTCACAATGATTGTAATTTCTCCATAAAGGCGAATCAGTCAGTCTCGCTCATCTCTATGAAAAAATTAGAAAAGGTTGTTCGAATTCGTGCTTTCACGAATGACAAATGTTTGTAGAGATCAAGCAGAGCAAAAGCAGTACACAAAATAACATTATTTCATCAAGCACAGTACAGTTTTTCTATATAAAATAAATTCATATGTGATCATCATTTTATCATTTTTTCAATTTTTACAGGCAATTTAGTATTTCAAGTTAAGGATGAGTGTAGTGGTCTACAGCGACAAATATAATTTAGACAAATTATTAAGTGACTTATTTACAAACATTCGCATTGTTGGGAATTAAACCCAACCAAACCCAACCCACCTGATCGTTAGGGAAAACTCTAACCACAAGACCACAGCGGTCGACACGACTTCTCAAAACACAAAATAATTATTGCTTTCGGGGATTCAAATTTCATGTATTATGTTAATACATAATAACCATAATGATCAACCTTATTGTTATAATTTGAAAACAGACATAAAAATATAACCTATAAACCAATGGCGATTTTGAAAATTATTAAATAAAAACTCAACTGGTAATGTATACTAAACGTATATAAAAATAGAACATGTTTGTATAGTGTTAAAAAAAACATGTAAACAAAGCTTTTTTGCGAGAAATGGTAGGTATGTTATTTCAAATAACATTTATATTGAAATATTAAAAACAGTTTACTTTACAAGCCTACGAGTATTTATTTATAAATCTAGACAAAACAAATACAATCGTAAAACGATAAACTAGAGACATAATAGCGGAAATTCCAGTTTTAACACCGGTAATTGTTTTGTTTACCTTTGAAAGATCGGTCCGTTTTTGACATTTCTTATAATATTTTCACCACTTTTGCCAACAACCGAACAAATTGTATTTCGTTCACGACAACTGTTTTGAAATACTTTCAACATTTTAACTATTATTTATATATTACATCAACTGTGAAACACTGTCAGCTATGTTTCCTAAAGCACCAACAAATATACCAAATCGAATCAAAAACTCTCACAGAACTGACACGTCTATGACTGACACTTTGTAAGTAAACAACACCAAATATGTGTGATCTTATCGCCTATTGGTCGAACAAGAAAGAAAGAGATAACCGGCAAGTGTGATGTTTTTAAGCTCGAGGCGATAACAATTTATATCAAAGTATTTTGATAATGGTTCATCAGAATGTGTCATATAGTGTTTTGTATATATTTCAACAAAAATATCAAGATTCAGGAGACATTTGCAACAAATAAAAATAGTTTCCGTTGAGCATTTTGATAATAGTGCATTTTGTATTTAAAAATTATTAGAAATAATAGAAACATTAAATTACTTTCAAAATAGAAACTTCGCGTTTACCGCACGGAAACAATGAAATCACATTTGAAAATGTTTTGTTTACTACAGATAATTATATTTTAACGTGGAAATAATCATGACATATCATACATGTACCAATCTAAAAATACTTTGATTAATTATAAAAAAAGACGTATGCATACTTCATTACTTGTCGAGGTTTAAAAATTAACTAAGCAGCAGTAACACTCTCAATCTCATTTGCAGTGACCCTCGTCAGATTCTTCTTAATTAGAAACATAGTAAAAATTCATTCAATACAATCAGACCACAGCGGTCGAGTGGCACGAAATGCCAAGCCAACCCGGTACGACACACTCGTCACCTACTGTAAGTTAATAATACTATAACCTTCGCGCAAGTGCAAGCATACATTGTCAAAATGAACTGCATGGCAGACATACAAACATTGATTTTTATATATAATACCTACAGTAAGTTAATTCTACTATGCCTATAACCTTCCCGGAAGTGCAAGCAAAAATTTTGTCAAAGTTTTTTTGCAATCAGATGAGCGGTGTGGCAACGCATAAAATACGAACAAACAAACAATCATTTTTATGTATTAGATAACGTAACGCAGTGGTTATTAACGTGGGCGGTACCGCCCCCCCCCCTGGTGGGCGTTTAAAGGTCTGAGGGGACGTTTTTAATTTTTCAGAATTTGGGGGGCGCTTTTATTAAAGTGTCAATATGATTTACATGGCAATAAATGGCATTTTGGGAGGCGGTAGATAATATGAGGAGCAAACATTCAAAAAGTGTTTTGTAACAAATTTTGAAAAATGGCGTTTTATATCAATTCTGATAGCCCATAATAAAACTTATGAATGGCAATCAAAATAAGTGTTCAAAAAAGTTTTTTTTTCATATTAAAATGAAATCATATAGTTCAGGGTTTCTCAACGGTGGGCCATGTGGCCCCCCAGGGGGCCACAGCGTGTTCTAAGGGGGCCACAGAGATTTATTTTTGTTTTGGGGAGCCACAACACAGTTTAGGGGGGCCACGGGTATTGATAAAACGATACAGGGAAGAGCATAATGGCGGACGTCACGCAGCTATTTTTCGTAAGTCCGTAAATAAAATAAATTACTTGCATTCGAAAATCTCGAAAGAGCTATAAAAAAAGGTGGGTTTTTGAAATTATAATTTTTATGGGAAGACAAAACAATGGTATGGGGGCCACAGAAAAATAAAGACACTCAAAAGGGGCCACGCTCCCAAAAAGGTTGAGAAACACTGATATAGTTGACACATTCATACAAACCGTCAGTTTTGCAACACTTAAATCATCATTTTCCAAGTATTATTTCCGTATTAGTGTGACAAAACACTTTTTGAATGTTTGCTCCTCAATTTATTTATGCTAAATGTGGCGATTCTTTCGAATGGTTAAGAAGCACTGACGTAACGTAATGATTGGGTTAATATATTTTGCGGATACTTTGAAGCAGCCATCTTGAATTTTGAAATAAGTAAAATGCCAGATAACAAAACGTCATAGTCAATTGAACAAATCTAAGATGATAATTGACTAACCATTACTTTCAATTGACTACACGTGGAAGTGTTGAAAATAATTTTAAGCATGCCTTAGCAAGTAGCTCAAGCGTGTTTTACACAAGTTTGTATCATTTACTTAGACGTGTTAGTCACGCAATATTAGCATGGAAAATATAACTTAGGTCTTAGATGCTATTTCTAGAATTTATAAGGAAGAAACTTCGATGAAGTGAATGCAGTTATATAATTAGAATACAAGTTTTAGTTGTTTATTCTAAAATAGGTTATTTTTTAAAACACTGAAATAAAAAATAAAAAAAAACACGTTTTGGATCATGCTATCTATCTGTATGCCTGGTTTATAGCGCAGCGGTTGGCTTTTGTACCGGATCTCATAGATTCGAGCCCAAGTACAAACAGTATTTTTTCGATTGATTTATCTTTAGGTGGCTTAATTTTTTTATGTAGAAATATAATTTCTTGAAAAATATTGTATTTGTTTTTGGAAATGCCGCACCCCCCCGCTACTACGCTACTGCATGGGTGTTTATAGTGTACGATCCTTCAATAACTGGGCTAAGCGAGAGCGATTAGTTAATCATCAATCTTGTTTTATTTATTTATTGTTAAAAATCAAAATTACAGTACATGACATAACAGCTGACGCCAATTCGCCATGCACTTGAAAAATGTAATAAGACAAAATATAAAATAAAAATACACAGTACATCAAATTCAACATAAAAAATCAAGAAATACAAAAGAAAAATTTATCAAACAGTTCACAAATACCATCACCAAAAATGTCCACTTCTCTAGGCAATGCGTTGATTAGTCGAACGGCCCTTGGAACTGGTGACTCATACCTCCTAAGCGAGGTATAAGTTTTTAGAAATAAAAGTTTTTGCTCATTGTTTCGCCCACGTAAGAATAAATTGGGAGCATGTAAATTAATAGTCATGAGAATTTCAGGATTATTAACTCGGCCCCGAAGAAGAAGAGAAAAATGCTTTAAGCTTGAAAACGATCTTCGAGCTTCAAGTGAGTGAAATGATAACATTCCTAAAAGAAATTTGGTGGGGTAGTATTCCTTTAAGGAATTATCAAAGGGGAAGAATTTAAATTTTTTGAAATAATAATATCTTAGAAATTTCTTATGGATTCTCTCCAATTTCAGCTTGTATGAACTTTCATATGGGCTCCAAATGATGGATCCATATTCAAGCTTACTTAAGACCAAGTTTTAGCTTAATCCTTATATTTTTCTTTCTCTATTACTATATTTGAAAAAAGAGAGGTAAAATAATTGACAGTTCTCGTATAAAAATTATATACATCCATTAGGAAGTCATATGTTCCACATTGGAAGCAGACATGGATAAAAAAACTAAATTTATACCTCGAATTCAGCCCGCTAAAAAAAAGTATTCTGGCTTAATTCTCTAACAACCTTTTTGATAAATATGTGTTTGAAGATATTTTTTTATTCCTTGCAGCACTGGCTCTCAAGCTGGAGTTCCCCAGGGCCCATATCGCGTCGCAATGTTGGGGGCTTCTGGAGTTGGTAAAACTGCGCTCACCTGTCAGTTCACGACGAGCGAATATATTTGTGCCTACGACGCTTCTTTGGGTGAGTATTTTTTTTCCTATCATTAGTCTGTAACACTAGATATTATCAGAAAATAATGGTGGAGAAAAATTTCTGCATTTTAATTTTAAATATTTAAAAAAAAACGCATTTATCATACAGTATGTTCATTTATGGCTTCACAATGGAATGGTTATTTATAAATTAATTTATCGATTCTTGAAAAGAAGATTAAGAGACATGCAGAAAATCATTTTTTGAGAATACAAAATCACTGACCATTTCGACTTGTTATTATTCTATTTAAAACATCGATGACTTAATTTTAACCCATATTGTTCGTTGTAATAAAACTACATATATATTTCCTACTCAGTAGTGGACTAAGCCCATGGGAGGCCCCTGGCGCAATAAAATTTGGAGGCCCAGTTTTACGGATAACATACAAAATTTAGGAAACTCTAAATATCTAAAAATCTGGACAAAAAGTATTTGGGTTATATTTATATTATATAAGCTATTTTTGAGGCCCTTCAGATTTGGAGGCTCCAAGCGCGCGCCTCATTTGCTTTTAGGGTAATGCGCCACTGGTCCTGTTAAATGAACGGAAATAATAATTAAAAACTGTGCACTTTTATTTTGACTCTGATATTCTCGATTTTTGTTTTCTGATTTACCACTAGTCATTTAAGCCAGTGCTTCCCAAATTGAGGGCCGCAGGTTTTCTCCAGGGGCCGCCACAGAATATGTTTTTTTATTGAGGGGGGGCGCGCATTACTTTTTTCAGATTTTGGGGGCCTTGGTATGAAATTGTTTGGGAAGCACTTATTTAAGCAATCAAGTCGTCGCAGTGAATTCAAATAAGTACGTACAATACTTATTTTAGTTTTTATAAAACCTGATAACAAAATATTGTTTCTAGAATGAACGACTTACTTAAAAACCACTAATTGTTATTGATAAAATAGTATCTCATTTGATCGATGACAAAATAGTAATCGATGGTTTTCCACTATCTGACCAAAGTCTGGAAAAATATATTGATGAAACGATCACAACAATATTATTAGTGTCAATTATAATCCGAAAAGGAAGTGTAAAGTGATTAGATCTGGTATTAGCATTAATGATAAGATACTATTATTATTGTCATAAAAAACTCACGCTCTTCCGGTGACTAAACATATTTATTTTTCGGTCGTGTCGCAAATATCTTTTAAGAGTTAAATAAACGGTAGGTAGAAGAAAATTGTAGTCCCCAATATTGCACTGTAAACATAGTAGGAGGCGTGGGTTGGCAGTGGAACGAGCGAGCCCCTTGCTAAGATTTACTAAGGCCGACGAGCCCCTTGTTAATTTAAGAAAAAACAATATTCTCGGATCAAATCAGTATGTAACTGCAATTCCTGACTTATATATATCATCTACGACAGCTTCAGTATACACAGTAGTATATTTTTAGCCATTTAGATTGATAAGTTTACGGTAAATTGCATATTGTTGCATATTATATGTGTATTAAGTAACAATCAATTGCATTATTAAGTATTGCATGTAATTTCATAAGAGTGATAAAAAAATTCACTCCTTCCTCAGAACACCGAGAATTAGTTTGAGATTAAGCGAGTGCATTGTTAATGTATTGGCAGACCACCGTTGCATAGTAGTAGTTAAATATGTTAGTAGGTTCGAAAATTAAGGTGTTATATAGTTAATCAGGTAAATGGTGATGTAATAGCTACACCGAATGTAAACTTGTTACAGTTACATATTCAAATTACCTGTTGATTGAATGGCTTAAAATTTATTTGAAGATTATATTAGTTAAAATTAATTCTCTAAAGTCTAATTTAACGATGGCATACATCTTCCAAATATATTTTAATCTAAAAAGACTTTAATTAATTATAAAATAAGACGTATGCATACTTCATTGTTTGTCGAGGTTTAAAAATTAACTAAGCAGCAGTAACACTCACAACCTCATTTCCAGTGACCCTCGTCAGATTCTTCTTAATTAGAAACATAGTAAAAATTCATTCAATACAAACAGGCCACAGCGGTCGAGTGGCACGAAATGCCAAGCCAACCCGCCCTTCCCTCAATGGGGATGATTATGCCGCCCACTTTTGAATTGCTGATCACTCTCTTTTTGAGCACACTCGAGTCATCCGACGGGACAAACACTATCCCCTCTTCACAGAGCTCCTCGAACCCCGACGCTCCCTTAAATCCAAGAGTCCCAAGCAAATGATAGATCACGTACCTTGTATCCGACAGTGGCGGGACATTTAAATCGGTACACGCTAGATTTATTTACGCTTTTAAAATAGCACTAATATAAGTTAACAATTTTGCCATGATCAGCAATATAAATCGATAAAAACAAATGAACAGAGCATATAATTTATTAGAAATGCACATGATTTAAAACACAAAATATAAACTTTTAGGTGTTCACTGTCAATACTAGCTGGGAAGGCATTATATTAATAAAAAACATGGCCATGTCAATATTAATATTGACATGGCCATCAATAATATCAATATTAATGATGGCCATGGATGGTCAATATTAATATATCAATTTAAAAATCAATTTATAAAACTGTCCGTACCAGGATTTGAACCCGGGCCCTCCGTAGCCGAAGCCAACAACGTTGACCACTCGACCAAACAGGCGGCTTATATTAATAAAAACACAATATTCCTTTGTACTTTATTCCACTTTATTTAATATGTCAGGACTGGTTTCGCTCATTACGAGAATTGTCAACTGATAAGAAAAATATATAAGCAATGCTATTTATACAAAAATAAATTAAAATAATAAGGTGTAAACAACAACTGACTCTGATTAAAGAGTCACTTATACTGTAATTTGTAAACTCTTTTCAATGTCAATTGTTGTTTACACCTTTTTATTTCAAGTTATTTTTGTATAAATAGCACTGTTTATATTTTTTCTTATCAGTTGAAAATGCTGGCAATGAGCGAAACTGGTCCTGACCTTTTAAATAAAGTGGAATAAAGTACAAACGAATATTGTGTTTTTATTAACGAAATATAAACTTTAAAAACTGAATGAAAAGCATTAAGTCAATTCGACTTCGAAAGAGAAATCACAAAGCCCATTCACTAGTAATTTTAGACACTTGCCGTGGAGAAAATGTATAGATTGAAAAGCCATTATAAGACACTTTAGAGTTACTAGGAATTTTAATTTAATATTACAGAAGACTTCATAATAATGAAATAGCACACGTCAATCAAAAAATTACTTTTAAGAAACGCATTTCTTTTGTTTCCTAGGATCATTTAAAACGCATTTTTTTATCCGCTCCCAATGTGGAGCGTATGGACTCCTAATGGAGGTATCTCAACAGAAGTTTTGACAACCCGTATGTATCTCAACAGAACTGTTTGTTATTCAATCGCTTGACCTCACTTTTTTTAGTGGTTAACTAATCACTATTGCTACACCCAGTTATTTTAAGGATCGGAAGGATGGGAGGAGAGGAAATGATGTGAATTGACATCACAAACACCCAGTCTTCGATCACAACTTTGAATTGAATAATTCTCAAATTCACTGTGATCTTACCGGGAATCGAATCCAGACCTGCGTAATCGGTAGAGCAAGCTCTAACCAACTGGGCCATAGCAGGCGACAATTTAAAATAAAGCATAATAATTCATAAGTAAAATTATTTGGTAAAAATAAGATGTCTTTTATTTTCTGAGTAGATATTGAGTTTCTGATTGGATATTGAGTTTCTACTTGACTACATTGAACAGATATTTCGACATGTATGTGTTGTACTAACAATTGGATGCCTTATAAATTTGTGTCGGATTGTCAATAGTCTGTGGCAACAGAACAAAATTGGAAGATTGGAATTATTAGCCACGTTACATTTAGGGTTGCCAGATTTCTCGTAAGTCAACCCGGGACATTTGTCTGATTTGCTGACTTTCGAATCCAAAAACCCAGGAATTTAACGATTTGCCCAAAATACCAGCGTGACTCGTTTTTTTTCTAACTCTTCCGAGACTTCCGAATCCAAAAAAACTAGGAATTAGTTAGTTAAATAGTTTTCTCTAAATTTACGGGACAATTTAGTACTCATCCGGGATACGGGACAATGATTCCAAATTCCGGGACACCTGGAACAGAATCAACTGTCAAAATCACAATCCAAACCATGTGATCAAAGCTTTGAATTAGATTCTAATTCGAAAACAGTTTGCATACCGTCAACAAACCATCAGAAGTACACAAAAGAACAGAGCTAATGTTAACAGTTAGATTGAAGTGACTTTAGCAGTATTAATACGCCCTCAAGTTTGCTGACTTTAAAATAAAAACGCGCATTAAATTATCAAAATGAAACAATTATTATTAAAAGTAGGTAACACCACTGGATTTCATATTAAAGAAGCATCCTCGACGGGATTGTTTTCAAGAACGCAATCTCTTCTCAAAAACCAAATAATATATAATGAACATCAGCAATATTGCCAATCAATTATTCGTTTCAAATAATAATAAACTTGTTACGGATCAATAGTGTCCTTGGAAAAAAATTGAAGACACTTCAAAACATTGAATACAAGGATGAAGATTGAGCCAAACTAATAAATCATTGGACGCTGTATCCTTTATCCTTATTTTATTTTTAGAGGACTGTTGAAAATAAACGATTATTCCCAGAAAACCCTGAATAAAACAACTTGATATATGAACAGATTCGTTGGTGTATTGAAGATATCTTACATTTCACTAATAACTTTTCATTGAGCGTAAATATTTCATACGAAGTTTCAATGTGTGTTGTGGATAGTTTATTTACTTTCAATCCGAGTTAGAAAACCATTATATAAGATGTAAAGACTAAAGAATAATCTTTTATTGGCAACACTGGCTGTTGAAGAACTTTATTAAGTATTAAGTAAAGTAAACAATATAATATATTCTTTAATTATTATATGATACACATTGTTTAAATGTTGAATGTCGTCAGACGATAAAAAATATATAAACATATGTATTTAGAGTAAAACTAAAAGTGTCGTTTTTACCATATTATGTATTTATTGTCAATATTTTCAAATTACTATTCAAAATGAAAAAAAAATACGAACATGTGTTGTTTATCTCAGTACTTCCCAAACTGGGGTCACCGAAGAACATTTTTTGTGTTCAGGGGGCCGCGGATTATTTTTTTTAGATTTAGGGGCCCGTGGTGTGAAAAAAGTTTGGGAATCACTGGTATATGTTTAGAAGTGAACACGTTAACTTGAAACCCGCGGGCGCCATGGCGCCCACCGACCGATTTCGGTACGCCTGCCGACTAATTTAAGAAAATCGATAAATTTCTGAGGTTTTGGATATCAAAATTCTTGGAAGAGCTAAAAAAACATGAGTCACACTGATAATTTGGGCAAATCGGTAAATTCCCGGGTTTTCGGATTTCGAAATTCTTAGAAGAGCTAAAAAAATTTGGGCAAATCGTTAAATTCCTGGGTTATAAATAACCTTGAAAAAATGTGGCGCCCGCCGCCCTTACTTAAGAATGCACTCTAGGGCCGAAAGAGGTTGGTAACCCCTGAATTAGGTTAATTTACGCACATTTTAATGAAATATTATTGTACCTACGTACAGAATATGTACCGCGGGCACGGGGTTGGAAACCCTTGACCTAATTAATAAATTATCCAATTGTTCAAATTTTTTTTTTCCAAAATATCCAATTTGATTTTTAAAATGTCCAATTTGGAATGTAAAAACTGTAAACAAGTGCTTCATAACATTTAAATTTGATATAAATTCGACGGGTTAAAATACATAATGAATTCATTTGGACAATTTATATATTTTACCACCGATTCGTTGGTAAAACAGAGAGCGACAATCGCGATAACGCAAGTGTTGAAAGTAACTCGGTATACCTCATAACAGATGTTGCAAATTTTCTTCGAATTTCTCACTTAAGTTTTGTTTTCCACTAGATTAATGTAGCAAAATAACAAGATCTTACTTCTCAGGCTCTTCGTATTAAAAGTTTCATCACCACAGTGATTTATATAAGGCAGAGATGGGCTGAATGGGGCCCTTAGAGGCTCGCACGAGCCCTTGATAATTCTTAACAAAATGATATTCTCAGATCAAATTAGTATTTAAGTGAAATTTCTGTTTTATATATTATCTATGACAGCTTCAGATTAAATTGATAAATTTACGGTAAATTGCATATTGCTACATATTGTAAGCGTATTAAGTAACAATCGATAACTTATGAAAGTATTGCATATCGACTGTGGAAAGGAAAAAGGACGTAACCCACACATGTCAAATTTTACAGGAGGCGCTAAAAACGTGTTTTGATGATTTTGTGACATATGCAAATTATGAATTATACACAACCTTGAAGTGCACGGAGACTTCTAAACTGGTGTTTAATTGACATAATCTAATATTAATTAAAGAAATTGTGTAGGAAAAACCTTTGTTTCAGTCTTTTTTCTTAGTTTTAACTTTTTACAAGGTCATCTTTTTCCAACTTAAAAGATAAATTTAGATACTAATTCAGCATTTGCAGCTTGTGTCCTTTTGATAGTACGTGTATCAAGTGTGATACATTGTGATAATCGAAAAAAACCTGTTTTGGAAAAACTGTGGGTTACGTCCTTTTTCCTTTCCACAGTCGATATAATTGCAAACGAGTGATAAAAAATTCTCGGGTGCCTCAAAGATAGCATATATTATAAACACCCTTATATTTTAATTTCAGTTTCAAATATTTATTATTATTCTACGAAAAGGTTTGCAGCACTTTTATGTTATTCGAAAAGCAGTGCCTACATTTTTTTTTGCGCCTGGGGCCTCCAAAGAGCTTAGCAGATGTTCAGCAACTGAGTAAAAAAGAGTTTTAGAAAAACTCCATTAGAGCGAAGATGGTTAAAAAGTTTATCAAATGAAAAAAAACGCTAATACAAGATAGTTCTCAACTTCTTTCATCCCGTAAATAAATAAGAAAACACTTAGTTAATATTTGCTATGTTGCTAGGTTGCCACGCCTGATTTTTTCTGAGTAATTAAGCATGGAGCATATATATTCTAGCGGTTCAAATGTAATATGTGTACGCAGGATGGAAACATTCACGAAAATAAAATGATATTTTGAATCAGGGTGCACGTGTCAGTTCCCCTTATAATTTGGATTTTTGCTTAGAATACACGTGGAAATAAACAAATCTTTTCAACTTTATTATGCAGATGCGAAATCAGTGGTTTTCTAACAAAAATCATACTCGTGTTTTGACTTATGTATGTTTTGTCAACCGTAATGAGCAATCATTATGATGAAAAGAATTATTTATCTCACTTGTATTACTATGGCAATGCTTTAATATCAACAATATTATATACAGCGAAACCTTGATTCTACGTTTTCCAAGGGATAATGCAAAAAATCTCCGTACTAAATAATACCAAAATAAATTTTTAATTTAAGAAAACCTATTTATTTATAAACACATTTTTTATTAAAGAATATTTACGTAATATATTTAAATTACTAAATACTTTAGTTGTTTATTTGCAGTTATTTGTACATACATTTTAACAAATACCCCTCAAACTCGTGTACTTTTCTTACTTGACTGGTTTTTCTCCGGGATTTTTTCAACGTCTTGAATTGTTTTCAGTTTCTCAGCTTGTGTTCTAGTTTTCTTCAGCTTTTTAAATGCTGGTACTAAAATTCCTGTTATAAACTTATGATATTCGTAAGTGCAGCATTCCCGCCAAATTGACTGCAAGAATAGCCGAAATAAAAGCGCTTTGGATAATAAACGAAAGACAATCACCGGAATTCCCGGAATCTTTTGGTATTTCCAGTCTAGACCGGAACCATTTCGGTGCATCGCAACGTTCCTGTCTTTATTATTTTAAAACAGGAAATTTTGTTTTATGTGCTTTTCGTGTGGTCTTTTGATTAAAATGAAAATATCCACAAATGAATTTTAAAAGTAAACATTTTGTCTTCAGACAATTTGTTGGTATACCATTCAATTAAGCTTTTAAAACGAGTTTTTCGAAATAATGACGTATTTATTGGGTGAAGCATAACTGACTACGTAAATAGTGACTCCTAACTCAATTTTGACCGATATGTCACTTAACCACTGATGGCAGTAAGCCGACGCTTTGTAAAAGAAAAGTTACTGTCACTCCATCAATTCTGGACACAGAATACACTCTATGCGTAAATATTACAAATGTAATAATAAGTAATGCTTTACAGTTGCGAATCATGGCACAAAACGAAAGCACAGAGTAACCGTATACTGTGCTTTGAAGACAGATGCCTGCAGCGAACGCTATGAGTGCGGTGGTCTGACTTTGTCAGGAACACGAAGATAAGAGAGTGGACTAACCAGCTTCTTATTACGTCCAAAATAAAGAAGCGGTGATTGACCTGAATTGGACAATGGAATTGGTGCTGAAGATACCATAAGAGAGTCTGAACTCTGCCTGTTTCTTCTACTAACTAGATGGATCCCGGCGTCGTGGAAGGCCACTGATAACTATCCACAGGATGTACCCAGCAGAGCTACGGGACGCTGGGATGACCTGGGAGGAAGCAAAGAGACTGGCGGGGGATAGAGAATCTTGAAGGAACTTGTGGTTACCATATGCTCCGTATAAGGAGCGGATATGGAAAAAAAATAATGGCTTTCGTTTTAAAAAAAAAACTGTTCTCGATGGTTAGTAAAGAATAAAATTATGTACGTGAATTAAACAAGTATTCCTGTTTACGTTGATTGGCAGATACACCTGATATGGGTAGGATTGTTTAAAACTTAAACAGTGCCAAGTTGGGATGAAGTTGATCATTTAACCCATTCAAGGGTATGTACTCCGGCAGCATTAATGAAGACAGATAACTTCCTACGCGGGCGACGTGAACTAAATATAACTTTCGAGCACCTGCTGAACAATTTGAGCTGGAATAAGTTTCGCAATAATCTTGTTTCCCCGTAGGATAATTTTCCGCCTTCAAATGAAAATTAGAGATCGGTTTTAATGTCATTTCTGAAAAATGTAATTTTAAAATGCCCTTAATACTTAATTAATGTGCAAGATATTTTAATTAATCGATTTGTTTTTGTTTCAAGTCTTACTTCATGTGAAGAGTGACAGCAACAACTAGTAATAATAAAAAAATGTTTAAAGATTTATTACAAACATTCGTGTAATTGATAAAATTGAGTTTAATGGGAAATTTAATAACTTACTAATTTATAGAGGCATTTTTTATATTACTACCCTACTAACAATTTACTTTTGTTAAAAAAATATCGAATAATTCAACATTTATTATAGAATTTTTCGATATCATTTACATTGCATTTAAGGGAATTAAAAATACCATTTGTGATGATTTAAAAGGTTTTCTTTAGCCATCTAAAATTAGCCGTTTCTGATTTTTGTGGACGCCTACGATTCAGATATGCTCCAAGGTTGGTTAATTATTTATTTAAAGAAAAGGGTCAAAAACAAAAAACGACATTTTTAAAAATAAACTCACGTGGGGTTCAAGAAAACATTTTTCAAAAACGCTTATTGTTGACAAAAATAAAAAAGGTCAGGTAGAATTTTAGTATTATATAAATAAATTATGACTGTATGAAAAAACATTTTTTTACTCTTCGAATTAATTTAATGGTATTATTATACTTTTAGCTTTTTGTACACAATGGTTCAGCTCGCAATGAGCGAAACCAGTCCTGACCTAATTAATAAAGTGGAATGAAGTACGAAGGAATATTGTGTTTTTACTAATATAATGCCTTTCCACCAAGTATTGACAGTGAACACCCTAAAAGTGATTTATAAATATCTTGCAGTAGACCATATATGGGCAACCACCGGCCCCCGCCGAGCTATTTTCTCCGGCCCCCTTAAGCAATACCAACACTAATATTGGTGGTAATTCAAGTACAAGGCAAATCTTCACACTAAGTTTTGTAATCGGTATATAATATTAATATTATGTCGTTCATTATATAAACAAAAGAATATATAAGAAGTAGCAACGTGTTTTACTCAATTTAATGTTAATGTATTATGTTTAATAATTTAGTCCGGCCCTTGACTCGGAGACAGAATGATAATTTGGCCCCAGACCTAGGAAAGGTTGCCCATGCCTGCAGTAGACGATCGCTATATGAGTATTCGCTTTCCAATTCCCATTACTAATGTACAAAATATGCGAATACATAATTGATCGACTTGGCATTTACTTGGAATAACTCTATTATATTATAATAGGGTAAATAAACAACGTATTTAGTTTTACAGTTTTTATATATATTAGTTAGTTAATAGCTGTTTCGGCTTTCGCCTTCGTCAGAACTATGATTAAACTTACATTTTTCTCAGTTAGCTATATATATTTACAGGCTCCGAAGAGATACACAATACATCATGTTATTCACTCTAACATCCTAACAATTATAGTATGACATTAAATAAGTGTAATACTATAATTGTAAATTAGAATTAGGATGTTAGAGTGAATAACATGATGCATTGTGTACCTCTACGGAGCCAGTTGAGAAAAATGTACGTTTAATCGTAGTTCTGACGTAGCGAATGCCGAAATAGCTATCAATTAATACATTTAAAAACTGTAGAACTAAATACTTTTCAATTTATACAAAAAAATAAATTGATAATAACTCAGTCATTAATTATTTGTCAGTTTTAATCTTCCCCGTAAACGTTCGCAACGAAAAAAAATACACCATTTCATACGAGGAATAAAACACTTTTTATTAAGCAGAATTTAGTATCCGAGTCGTGTTTAATTGAATATCGGAGTGGAGTCGTTTTATTTTTTAACATTACTGGTTAACCGCTAGAATTCCGCGCAAATGAATCATTAATATGCCCCAGAGATACTGCGTGTTTTTGTGAAAAATAATTTTGCCTAATATACACTCGAATACGATATTTTAAAAACCTATATTGACTCAGTATAGACAGCACTACACAAATTCATCAAAATATTGCTTATAATCTATTAGAATATCAAGTATTTGATTTGTGTCCGCTTGGTATTCAAGTGGTTAACATCTAAAATCGTACACGTTGTATCGAATCAGTTCGACAGATATACGTACATTTCTGTTGCAATTCCTTCCACATTCTAGGCAAAAAATAAATAGCTTTTTGTTGGCTTCTAACTCCCTTAAGCGTTTTGGGGTTTAACATTATTATTCCTGTGAAAACGTCGCGGAACTTTTTCAATATGGGGAAAAGTTTTTTTTTCAGCAGGGTAAAATTTGTCTCGTCGTGACAACAATATTAAAAGCTTGTAAATATTTTCAAGTAGAAACTTTCCGAGTTAAAAGTGCTGAGAAAGCTTCACGTCTTTTAAAAACGACATAAAAGTTCATTTGCTTTATATTTTGACATTTTTTTATAACGTTTACCTTTTTTTTAATGGTTATCAGTAGTAGACCTCTCGTTATACGCAATTTTTTTAACTGTGGGGTTATAATGCAAAACATACTATTTTTAAAACTCAAGCTTTGCAGTAGAGTCAAATACTATAACGAATAACACAAACACAATTACATTTATATAAAAATATGATTTCCAATTTAAAAACGACAGTCTTGTAGACATTTTATATTAAAACTAATAAGATCAGTCTGAATTACCCTATCTGCATACCTAAATCAATATCGCTCATTTTGGAAATAGTACGTTTTGCATTTATAGCCCCACAATTAATTGTGAATATTTTATAATTTGATAGCTGTTGGAATGAACGAAACAAAACACGATAATTATTCATATAATATAAATTTACGATGATTTATTATCATATCTGAAACGCAGCACACATACTCGCACTGTCAGTCAGCGAATACGCAGAGAGAGATTGTATGTGTGTGTGAAAGCGTTAGTATTAAGTAAGTTTTTATCTCACAACACTCTGTATGTGCAACGCTTACACCAAGGTTTTTCAAACTATGTTTCGCAAACACCCACATAACTTAAAAACCATTCTTGTTTTAATGTTTTCCAAAAACTATCAATTATGATTCCTTGTATTGGAATCCATTTTCGTAACAACAACACCAGCATGCTTAATTCAGCGCAAGTGATTATGAATATCTAATCGATTTTATCAGTGATTCTGATCTAAATGTTATTAAAATGTTTATTGGTGAGTTTGTCAGAAGAATCCTCCAATGTATCGAAACAAACTATGTATTATTGTGTTATATACAACCTATTTATGAGAATCACGAATTCAGCGGTGGACTGCCAATACCTTAACAAAGGACTCGCTTAAGCTCAAAGCAATTCTCGGTGTTCTGGGGAGGGAGAGAATTTTTTTAAAATCTCTAAAACAAAAAGTCTATTGGTAGTCCAACGACTTATCGATCGTAAAGGATTAATTTAATTATAGTAACTTTAACTAAATAAAAGCTTTACGATTTACGTTGCCTCGTAACAATTCAAGTTCATGATTTATTTTTAACCGCACTCCGCCGAAATCTGCGTGACGTTCACTTGTAGGCTGTTTTAATTGAATTATTTCAATAAAGCGAGCCGACAGTTGCTAAAAAATCTACGTGACAATATTAGCAAGTAGAAATTATCATTACTGGAATTTCCCTTACAGGTTCACCAACAATTATTATTCGTTTGATTTGTTAACATATAAATATTTAATTTTAATTCAAAGAAAGAGAAAAGGCATACAGCACTGGCAAAAAAAAGCATTAGTTTTCAATGGATCGGAGATAAATATAATATTTCGTTTTTTTAATTTGAATCGTTCAAATTATGTACATTCAAACAAGTTTTGTCAGAAACGACCCGGATTTCGCCTTTCGACATCTTCAGGCGTCCAAGTGCATGGATGAACTTGAACTGACGTTTAGTAAATAAATATATTTCGGTCAATAAAAAAAATTCAAAATTCAATTCATTTAAGTATGGAAATATCAGACATTTGAATTGTTAACTATAATAATTTAGTCATTTAAGGAATTTTTCTCTCTCCCAATCTACATATCCTTAAGAAGAGAATGGTAGCTAATCTTATCGTAGCTCTATCCTTACTGTCTTCGAAAAAAGAGAGATTGGGCAACTAAGCTATTATCATGAGTAAAAGCTTCATTTGGAGTACACAAGGAGCGGACAAGGCTATAAATAAGATTTGCTAAAATAATAATGTAGATATTCTGCATCGAGTGTATATATATATCTGGCAAAAGATCAATAACTTTATTATTTTTAATTTATTTAATTTATTCTGCTTGAACCAAGTTTTATAGATTATAGTTATAAAAAATGTGTCAGAAATTGTCTGAATATGCTCAATATGCGTCAAACCTAGCAGCATCACCAGTGTAATGAAAAATTTACCATTTTTAATTTATGATTTAAATAAATAAGTTTCCACTGAATCCACCGAAAAAAATACTGTTTAAAACAAGAATTTGTGATCACCTGTCGCCATAATATGTACATCTCTCTTTCGTCGATTGTCTCTGGTTTTAACGAGAAAAGTTCACTCAAACAAATGGCTCGGTATGTTTGTTTCGTTGAAGTAAAACTTAACACCAAAGAAACTTCATGAAGCAAGTGGAAAGTGTGCAGGATTCAAACTCGACAAATTAAGCAACAGTGACAAACTGTATTATTTCATTTTGTGTTGCATATTAAAATATACGATTTTTCTACAAAGTATGAGATAGCTTAGTTTATTCAAATAACTATTTGATAAGTTTATGATCAAAGAAGGTTAAATTATTTAACAAGCTTTTGTACATTTTATAAGTTCATCGGATATAATATCAGTGACATTATATTCTGTTTATTGCTTTGACATTGGAGTAATTGAATTGAATTTAATTGAAACCCATTTATCCACATATTGGTTTATTAATAGGGTTATTTTGATTTTTACTGTTTGCATTAATATACAAATAGATAAATACTAAATATTGTCCGTTGTCGATAAAGAAATTTATACTTCTAATAAAAGACATTTGAACAATATGTATTTTAAAAAGCTCTTTATTTGTTCCTTTTTGTGTTGAATGAAATAAGGCACATGGAAATGGATGAAAAAGTAACAAACATCTTTCCGTTCTGATAAAGATCCTTAAAATCAAAACATGCATCCACTCTTGACCCATGCAATTTGGTAGGATAGTTGTTTCAAGACCTTTTCTATCCATGGTTTACCTAGAGCATTTTTCGCGCTCCTTGTTTTTTGTGTTATAGGAATATTTCATTAAAATATATTTTTTTTGTTTCAGATGAAGAATACGGTCAGAAGAACGTGTCAGTGTTACTAGACGGTCAAGAAACAGAATTGGAAGTAATTGATCATCCAGCATCGGAAATGTCGGTATGTTTTCCACACAATATATAATATATAGCAAGTAATAATAAAACAGTATATTTACCTGTATCCAACAACTAACCAAACGCCACGCATTCGACATCCACTACTAAGATGCGATTTGGTGGAAAAATAGAATGCAGCCATTTTGTAACGATATTGCGACGCCATTTTTATTACCGTCGCCATTTTGATGTCAGAGGTGACGCGTACGGGCTATTTACGTCACTATAGAGCGGTCGATGGAGCTTGCGATTTGACGTTAACGACTAACGACAAATCCGTTAGAATATTGTGGTGTTACTTTGTTTCAGATGCTGGTAGCATAAAAAAATAATACTCTGCGACCTGTTAAATAAATTGACACATGCCCTCGTTTCTCTCACAAGTCTACTCAGACACACAAGGGGTTGATAAACTTTGTGTTTTCAGACTTTTATTCTATTCAACGGATATTTTAAGTATGGTTACAGACAGCAATGATGGATAAAATACCTCGACCAACACATACACTTTATTTTTTATATAAACGAATGAAAAACATATTTGGCGTTACAGCTAATGCCAATGCGCCAAATATTTTTAAGTTGAAAGAGCATAAAAGCAAAACTCGGTGAGAATTTATTGTAAGTGACTCGAGATCGACTTTAGGTTAATTGATATCACAAACACCCACGTCATAGGTCTCAAATATAAACTGAAAAATCTTATGACATTTACCTTACCGGTAATCGAATACCTGGTCGGAAGAGCAAGTTCTAACACTTCTAATAGTTCTAACCAACTAGATCTCAGCGGGCGACTTTAATTGTAGCTTTTCCCTTGGACAACAAATTATTACAGCTTGACTGGTTCGTAGATAGATGGACAATTAAATATGGTACCTTGATAAAATAGTATAATCAGTATCTGATTGCGATCGATGGAATATGGATTAAATGATAATGGATTTTTGATGATTAAAATGGTTCATTAAGTCTATTCAATTTTTCAAATGATACATTGTGCAGATACATATTTTTTTAAAGATTTTCTATGAAACTGTGCAATGATATATTAATACTTAACTAAAGACGAAAGATGCTCAAAACCTGATAATTTCGAAATGGTGGAATAAAACCAGGAATAAGCCCGTAAGGTTGAGAAAACGCAGAATATTATGAATAATTTAATGATATTTGTCGTCATTTTTTCAACATATGGAAGTCCAAGTATATGTGACCACATATAAATATGTACATTTCGCCAAATTTCATAAAAGGAGGACCGCTTACAAATATTTTATTTCGGATTTAAGTATATCTAAATGTCACTGTTCAAAGTCATAGACTAATAATTTGCTTTACAATAACAGCTCTTCATAACATCATTACATTAATATTAAGTGGTATATGACATGTTTTTTTTTAAACAAGTGTTGCCTATTTTCCTCATTCTTCCAATTAGTTTATTGCCTTCCAATTTTCCTGGTGTAATGCCGCAAAAAACCTTAAATTTTCTCACATCGCATCACTAAGAAAGACGGAAATTACTGTAATACTTAACTGTTAACAGTGTCACAGTTTAATCCTTGCCATTTTAACTGTAAATTATCTATTTAATGTCGCCAGAGAATCAGAAATGATATTTTATACAGACATTGTGTGGACGGTCGATAGTTTGCAAGATTGATTAAATTTTAAAGTTTTTCACTTGCTTTATGGAAAGCGTTAACTTTTTAAGAGTATTTTCTCAAAGCAAGAGTGTTGCACTTATTGAAGCGTTATAAACAAATATAATATGTCTAGAAGCACCCACAGACATTAAGTGCTCTTTATGGGTAACAGTATAACACTGACATAATAGTGTAAACTTTCAATGCAACATTGTATTTAATGACTTATTTAATGAAAATTCCATACATACACAATCCGATCTTTCATTCTCGTATTTATAATTATTTTCTGTATACGTCGTTTTTTTGATGACCCCTTAAAAACAATGAACCGGGTTTTTACAGTACAATATAATTCGTAAAGAGTATTTCGTGTTGTATTTTTAAATGTTATTAAATTTAAAACCTAAAAAACTTTTAGCATTTTCTGTTGAATCAACCCACATTTTAGTTCGATGCAGTAATTATAAAGTGTGATTTTAATTTGTTTTTGCTAAATTCAATAAATCGCTTGCTGTAGCCTAGTTGGTTAGAGCTTGCTCTATCGATCACGCAGGTCTGGGTTCGATTCCAGGTAGGATCACAGTGAATTTGAGAACTATTCAATTCAAAGTTGTGATCGAAAACTGGGTTTTTGTGATGTTAATTCACATAATTTCCTCTCCTGACATCCTTTTGATCCTTTATTAACTGGATGTAGCAATAGCGATTAGTCAACCACTAGTCCTGCTCCAGCCTTATCCTTCTTTCCCTACTACTCACTTGAAAAAAAAGTGAGGTTGAGCGACCGAGTAACAAACAGTTCTCGTAGAAAAAACTTCTCTATTAGGAGCCCATATGCTTCACATTGGGAGCAGACATGGATAAAAAAAAATCAATAAAATTTCCATTTTATTTTGGTTGTCATGGCCTTAACAAAGATGGTGTTGTTATTTTTACATGTAACAAACTGACGTTTAATATAAGTAATCTGAATATCGGCAAATACGATTATCGCTCCCAGATCTACACGTGCAGTTCCTAGTTTGACTCTGTTTTGGAATAACAGTTAAAAAAAACCCCCATCGAATAACGAAGTTATTAATTTTTAATATTTTGATTTATTTCTTGAATTTGTCCTATATATCTATTGTTATATGAATGAAATGCACATACATAAATTAACACGGCTCAAAATTGCTTTACTCGAATTTATAATGAAAAATATCGTTATTGACAAAAAATGGGCATTTATGATGTTGTCATATTTTTAAACAGCTAGAGATGATTTACAATTAATTAAAAACAGCACAGAAGCAATACCGTGCATTACATGTGCTGCCATCTGTCGACGGTGCATTGCTTAATTAATCGCAACGTTATGCGTTCCATTAAATTGAGCTTAGCGAAGCATAATCCCACCACAAAATGGCTGCTATCTTTGACATATTGCGTTTACGCGCGATAACCACTGTATTAATAAACTAATTATATTCAGAAATCTATTCAAAGCGGCTATGTTATTAATAAAATGTTAGGATTATTCCGAGGAACATTTTCCAATCTGCTTATAACGACGTAATGAAGACATTATTAACAAATAATTACCAGGTCGTGGAAAATTCCGTTTTTTGTGAATTGTACGCTATCGGCGGGACATGGAGTGTTCTACGCTTCATTATTACTTTTTTGTTATCTGTGCTGTACTATGACGTATTCATCTGTGATCATTGACATCAACTTATAAGATCACGATTTGTCCTTTTCGTTTTACAATAAACAATAAAAATGAAAAGTTACTAATGACATCTATTCTTGGTATTATAAAATAATATTCAGACTGGAACAGTATCATCATTCAACGGTGGGCTGCCAATACGTTAACAAGAAGCTCGCTTAATCTCAAAGCAATGTATCACTCATATAGACTGTGGAAAGGAAAAAGGACTTAACCCACACGCATCAAATTGTACAGGAGGCGCAAAAAACGTATTTTGGTGAATTTGGGCCGTTTGCAAATTATGAATTATACACAACCTTTAAGTGCACGGAGACTTCAAAAGTGGTGTTTAATTGACATAATCTAATATTAAACTAAGAAATTGTCTAGGAAAAACCTTTTTTCATGGTCTTTTTTCATGGTTTTAATATTTTACAAGGTCATCTTTTTCAAACTTAAAAGCGAAATTTAGATACTAATTCGGCATTTGCAGATTGCATCCTTTTGACAGAACGTGTTATCATGTTTGATACATTGTGATTATCGAAAAAAACCTGTTTTGAAAAAACTGTGGGCTACGTCCTTTTTCCTTTCCACAGTCGATATGCAAACGATTGTAACATGATACACTTATAATATGCAACAATATGCAGTTTACTATAAACTAATCAATGTAAATGGCGAAAATGTACTAATGCGTTTTCTGGAAGCTGTCGTAGATAATATATGTCAGAAATTGCAGTTATGTACTAATTTGATCTGAGAATATTGTTTTCTCTTAATCTAACAAGGAGCTCGCCGGCTGTGGTAAAATATAACAAGTGGCACGCGCGAGCCTCTCCGAGCCCCTTCCACCCCACCCCTGTCTTCGTTATCCCGGTAGAAGGCCTTAAGTAAAAAAACTGACTGTTTTCGGTTATTAATGCAGATATATAGATTTTAATACGCTGTTTCTTCTGAAAAAAACAAATTCATTTATATTTTCACATAATTTTAACATAATATATGTCAAATCAATCCCTGTTAAAAAAAACATAAATTGCTTTTGAGACTTATCGCCTCCTGCTAGTAAACCGACGGTATTGTTAATGCCAAATCACAGTTAAGTTCTTCATAGTCAATTTTAAGTTGATAGATATTATTTCAATTAGAAAATAAAACACTTTTTTTACTCATTCCAAATATTGATTCTAGATTTGATAATATCAGTTGATAATACTCGCGATTATGGAACAATTCATGATAAATGATGTGAAATTAGTACAAAAGGTGTTTTCTTTTGAATTTTTTTATATCATTTTAAGTTCCCTAAATACTTGACAGGCTACAATAAATAATCAAATTTGATATATCTGATAAACATTGTTGTCATATAAATTCGTTTTGCTGTTTTCTAAAAATACGATCGTCGAGCACTGGTTAATAATGTTGTTAATGTGATACCATTTAGTTTATACAGTGTTTAAAAAATGAATGAACAGTTTTCATAATGATTAATCATTTACTCTTAGGTGGAGAGCTTCTGTGCAACATACAACGCTGATGTGTTCGTCGTGGTGTACTCCGTTGAAGACAGGTCCTCGCTGAAGGCTGCCGAGGAGATACTACTCTACCTGTGGAAAGGAGACTACATGTCCAAGTGTGGGGTTATCCTGGTTGCCAACAAGGCAGATCTGGAGAGGAAACGAGAGGTTCCGATGGTTGGTGAGTGTCACGTTACAAACTTTTACGTTTCATTTTCTAGTTACAAGGTATTATAACTATGTTGAAATATATTGAATAAGAAACATTTTGTCGGAATTCAATTTCTTTTTGGCCGACCTCAAGTCTATGTACATGTTGCCATAGGTTATGATTTTAATCAAAACAAAGCAGCACTGACGATAGTCAAATGATATTGACTTTGTTTGCGTCTAGCGGTGGCTATAGCGGATCCAGAGAGGGGGCATGGGGGCCATGACCCCTCCTAATGAGAATATATTTTCCATTTTTCTAATTTATACAACTTTATTGTGAAATGGACTCTTTAATTTAACTATTTTTATATAGATACATTATTTTTAAATCGTCTATTTTTCAATTGATTGTTAAAGTATTATGTTTATTTTCAAATTGAATGGCCCTCTCTTGGGACAATTTCTGGATACGCTACTGAGCGGTAGCTTTGTCTATAGGGTAAAATTGTACAAATCAAAGGCTTAGGGCAGAGGTGAGGAACCTTTTCTTCTCTAGCGGCCGCATTCATTTTTCTGATTCGACATAAGGCCGCAATAAAATTGAGTAGAAATTCTTTGGCCGGAAAAAACTTCATGCCAATTTCTAAAGCCCAGAAATTTGCGGTTTTCCCAAAATTATCAGCGTGGGACCATTGGTGTTTTTTTTCCAATTTTCAAATCCAAAATGTACAGAATTTCAGAATTGGCCAGAAGGCCGCACCAGGGTAGCCAAAAGGCCGCAGGTTCCCCACGCCTGGCTTTGGGTAACAAGAGAAAGAATTCAATACAACGGTTTTGAGGAAAATGTAGAAACAGTTTTTGTCTGAATAATTTTGTATTTAAAACATACTATGTTTATTTAATGGCGAAAAGTACATACAGTTGAAATATCAAAATGTTGCCTTTTAAGGTTTAGGTTTTGAAAAAAACGAACCTATTTATCATACTTAATTAAATAAATATTAAATATTTAAATATTCTATAATCCTCCGATAATATGATAATATGGATGTGTATACGATATCGCAAACAGAGGGCGCTTAAATTGTACCATCTGTATGGCTTACTTGATAAGCATTTTATGGAATTAATAACCACCAATTAATAAAAGAAATGATAAATTTTCAGACACTGTCCCAATAAAAAGGGGCACCACTGGAATTTTTGCGGCAGATTTTACAAATAACAGTTTCACCACCGGCTTTGCGGTAACCGAAATTCACAGAGCGGCCATAAGAGGGCATGGAAACTAAATTAACTATCTCAATATAATATATTTAATTTAGTAAGAGATTTCTATTCTCTTTGTCTATCTTCTTGTTGATTAAGAAACAAATTAAATTTAAAATAAATAAGATACCAACCAAACCTCTGTACTTTTTTAAAAAAATATCTGATAGAACTTTGTTTTTCATTCCACGTGCAACATTTCATTTCTCTTTCAAAAAGCTTCCTGGCTGGAGGCTCTTTGTAAAGTTTTATTGGAAACTGTCTACAGAGTTTTAAATGGGACGATGTACAAGTAAACTACGTTAGATCTCTAAACTATTTATGTCTCCTCTTATTTTATCTTATACGTCACTTGGAAATAATGCGTTACGACGTATTCAACAAAAAAGCAACATTTTAAACTATTTATCATAATATAAAAAATAAATCAAATTAAAAACAGCAGTATTTGTGTATATATATAGATCCCTATATATAGAGAAGCATTGTGCTATTTTTGGACGACAGAAATACAAATATTTAATAAATTATTTGACAGTACTTTTACCAACAATTAAAGATACTAAAACATGGAAATATAGTCAAGCCAGTGTATTTTTTACGTACCTGAAATTATTCGATGACAAATATTAAAATACTCACGGAAAACGAGTGGGACGAGAATAATCCACCGACTGTGTTTTCGATTATTGCACAATGATAATGTGTTTCATGACAGCATTTTTAATTTTAACCCAATTAGTACAAGGGCCTTCGATTCCGGGTTTTTTTTTTTTTTTTTTAAACATAGGTATTTGACATTACAGCTTACGCCAATGCGTCAAATATTTTGAAGATAAAAGATCCTACGAGATATATGTACTAGATCAGAGTTTTTTTAAATTACATGAGATTAACTCAAGGAGAATTAACTTCACAATCACCCATGTCTTAGATCTCAAATCAAAATTGAAAAAATTCAATTTGACATTGACCTTACCGAGAATCGAACCCAGACCCACCTGATTGGTAGAGCAAGCTCTAACCAACTAGACCAGTGCTTCCCAACGTGTTTCATTCCACGGCCCTTTAATCTGAAAAAAAAAATCCGCGGCCCTCCTCAATACAAAACATGTTTTGCGGCGGCCCCCGGAGAAATTCCGCGGCCCCCAATCTGGGAAGCACTGAACTAGACCAAAGCGGGCGGGGATTGAGAATAAGAAGTGCAAAATTCTCGATATGTTTTTGAAATTGGCAGATAGACAACATTTTAGAAAACTGCGTAAGAGCTAAAAAAAGAAGGTCCCACATTTTTTCGTTTTAGGAAATCTGTAAATTCTTAAGATTTGAAAATCGGCCAAAAAAAATTTTGAAATCCCGGGATTGTATGCCATAAATTTATTATATATTTGTGTAAGTGTTGGTCAAATATTTAGCTAAAAGTTTTACCTCTAATTAATGACAATTAATAAAAAGACTCACGTTATATAATTTTATATTTACAGTTGGACGCCGCCTTGCCAACAATTGTGGCTGCAAGTTCATCGAGGCTTCTAGTGGAATAGCTCACAACGTAGACGAACTTCTCGTTGGTATACTGGCTCAAGTCCAGCTCAACCCCAAGAGAGCAGCCAGCAGAGCGCGAAGAGGCCCGAGCGGAAGACGACCTCCCTCCAGACTCTTCGCTAGGCTTCTGGGATTACGGAGGCGTGCCAGATCTTGCGAGAACCTGTTTGTTATATGAAATTCGAGGTCTTATTACTCTAAGGACTTTCAGTTGTTGTCTTAGTGGGATTGGACAATTCTACGATAAGTAAACCAAAATCTTTTTGGAATTCCGCATATAAAGGTGATTTCCGACAAAAACATTATTTTAAGTAGCTTTGATAAGTTGAGTGAAAAATTACTGATTCGTGATGAGTGGTAAATGTTTTTAATATAAGATAATTATTATAAATACTTGAATAAAAGTTTTCACCCAAATATAAGATGAGCTTTAATAAGTATCAGTAACATTAAACGCAACCAATCTCGGACCCTATTTTTGACCCCGGGATTTCGGGATTCGGGTTTCCGGGATTTATCACTTACCATTGTTTCCGAAAATTCTGACGAAACAGTGACAGATTGGCAGATTCCAGAATTATTCTCAAATTAAAATATGTTATAGTGCAGCGGTCGGCAAAGTGTGGTCTGCAGATAAATCTGAAATTATTTGATGAACTTAGTGCATTTTTGACGCATTTGATCACTTTTATTTCAATATGTAATATAATATTTAACACTAGGTTCCAGTTAGTGGTCCGCTAGATTAAAATTGTAAATTTAGTGGTCCGAGAGCCCAAAAAGTTTGCCAACCGCTGTTGTAGTGAATCTCGAAATCCCGGGATTGGTACTGAGACGATCTGGATCGCCAAATTGGTTGGAATGTCTGATCCCGGGATTGGAAGCCCTGTTAACATTAATAGAATACGTTGTTAACTTTGCGGTGTTACGCACACAATTTTGCATTTGGTTGCAGCGCGTCTGACATCGGGCCTGGATAATTATAAAACATGAAATATGGTTTTATATTTTATAATTGCCATAGCTTTGAAGACAGTATGAGTCAAAAAAATAAATATACAGTGCGACGATGTCTAGCACAAATGCTTTTAGCCACCTTTTCATTTCATTATGAATAATTAACAACTGACTTTAAATTTATGAGCACTTTACAGAATAAAATAAAGAGGGAATAAAAAACCCCAATCTTTCTCTCCTTATATTCGGGTGAATACAATGGTAATTGAAGAGTATGATTGGTGATAAAAAGGCCTTCTAAAGCCTTTAACTGAGTTTTTATACCAACATGTAGTGATGAGAAAAAGAAAATCGATAGTAATAATACAATACACCTACGAAGATTATATAAATAAAATATTTTAAGATTTTTGAATACGCATTCTGATAAGTTTCTTAACGTGAGAAAATAATAATCGTTTTAAAATAGGGCAATGAATATAAAAAAATATAACTTCATGGTGAATGACTTTTATATTACATTTACAATCGTTTGGCAAACAACAAACAATACGAAGTTAACAACAAAAACTATTGTATCATTCAAAGAATTCTTTTTCCTCATTTAATATCCACTCAACATGTGGAAATGTAATTCCAACGGACTATATCCACTTATTCATTGTTGGAAGTTTAAGGACCTCTCTTAATCGGTCACGTTTGTCATAACCATGATGTAAGGAAATTCACAAAGAAAGGCTTTCAAACATTGATCGTTGTTGGAATTATTGTCACTTCTTTTCGAGGCTGTTCGTCTCCTCAGAAGTGAAAACCTCAACTGTGTTACAGAACGAGTTAAGCTGTTTTCGTAGCATCATTCACCTATCTATCAATCTTCAGAATATTACTATTTAAAAAAACAATCATGCTACTTGTGTATGAATTTACTTTAGACAGGTATTGATTACTTTAGTTCCAAATTCAGCCGGCGACCAAGATATAATATTTATTTCTCGTTTGCCACTTGAGATTGGAATTTTTTATTATGACACCATGAACAATTAAGCCAAATTAGAAAAAAGTAATAGTTGACTCTAGTTAGAGGTGTATTTTTCTGTTGTCCATAAAAGTTTCATGAGCTTATCATAATTTGTTATTAAATATTGTTGTTGGTCGAACGATTTTTCATATTTTTGTTTGCTAAAGCTGGATGTAAGATCTTTTTTTCAAGTGATGGAAAAAATGTTTATTCTTATATAAAATACATACATGATAAAATATACAGCACACAGTCTTAAAAATTACCACTGTATATAAATTAATGTAGTCTTGTATTGTATTTTCATTATTATAACATGAAATGTGTTCATAGTGTTTATTCAGATATATTATAGTATAATAAAAAAAAAACTACACGATTGTAGATTTTGTAATTAAAATGTTTCAGGACCACCTGATAAGTATTTTATATGTTCAATGAAGACCGTATTAATTAATATCAAGATATATCGCATTCACCTGTTAAAATTGATTATTAAAATATTGTGCTAAATATTTATGTAAAATCTGTTTTTTGTAATTTTTAAAATGTACATGGAAAATCATAAATTGGTTTACGAAACAAAAAAGAGTTTACTGTTAACGTATTAACAAAAAATAATACTACAAAATAATTTTCCATACTATTGGGGCCCAAAATCTTGAGATTGTAATGTGGATACAATGTATTTATCACAAAATAAACATCATGAAAAATATTACATAATATATAAATATACTCAATATTTCCTACTATACAAATAGTATTTTTAAATATAGCTTCGTTCATTTATTATTAACCTCCCTAAAAAGGCTGGCAAAAGCGACTGACTTACTTACTACACAATGGTAGATAAAAAACCACATCAGTAATGGGTTGGAAAAATGATGTTCATAAAATATATATTTCTGTATATTCTTTTCTTGGAATTGACCAATACTGTTATCTTTTTTATGATTTAATCTTTTGAATGCCAAAGGCACAGCGATGCGTGGTTTCTTGTTTGCATCTGTACCCTGCAAGCAAGCCGGTATGTCGAATTATATTTTTCATAAAAAAATGCTTTAAAACAACATGTGAGAGCTCCAAAAACAATGACGTAGGTCTATAAGTTTTGTCAAAAATGAGTTAAATAATATGTCATCTGGCTGTCAATTCCGCTTATAGTATTTTTTTTATTAAATATGACGAACATGTAAATTTTTGAAGAGTTACAACAAAACCAGCAGTTTACATAGTTCCGTATAGCAAAAATGGCAGTTATTAAATGGATTTCACAAAACAATGAAAATTAAATTAAAATAATAAAAAAAAACATTTGTTTCATGTGTTTTATATATAATGAAAACTACGTTTAATTTGATTTGTAAACATTTAAGTATAATAAAAACTGCCGTCTTTGTTTTCCGTTCCCTCATGTTAATTCGTCCATTGTCTTACTGGAAAAAATGGAAGCCCATGTTGAATATTTGTGTATCAATATTACTGTAAAATTGATAAATATTTATCAATAAGCAGTATAAATTTAAATTATATTAATCTGAACATGCTTCTCAAAACGATGCTTAAAAAACATTAGTCACACGTTGCTTGACAACCAGTGGAATGAGAAAGTTATTGATTATTTATTTTATTATTAAAAACTAATTCATACGCATTAACATCCACTAAATACAATATTTTATCACTATTCTGGCAGCTGTCGGGCTTAAAAATAAAATAACTTTAAATGGGAATTGTGCGGCTTTGAAAGAACGTAAATTAAAAATGACTTTAACTATTATATTGAACCAAAAAAAAGCTTAAGTTAAAACCATTTTTTATGTTATCGATTAGACCGTTAGTCGTTAAGGGGCTTAAAATTAATTAATCAACGGTAAATAATGATTATTAAAAAAAATATAAATATCAACCGAATCTATGGTTAGACCAAATGAAGGACGTTGAAAATCATCAACCAATTGTTGTCAAGCCGTAATTTAAGCGATTTTTTTTTTCCATTGAAGTAGGAAGTAGACAATTAAAACATTTAAAAAAATCAGCAAAAAACTATTATATAAAATAAAAAGATATGTGTTATACTCAGTATATTTGAGTTTATAGTAGATACTTAGTAATTTCCCATTGAAACGGTTATATTATTTACAAAATCAAATTACTTTTGTATATCAAAATAAGAAGAAAGTTAAATGTATTATACAATATTATATATTCCTTGTATATCTTTTATTGGAACCAACATTATACATGTATCTTTTTTCAAAGATTACCCTGACTGTATGAATATTCAAAAAACATTTTTTTCAAAGAAACAACAGAATATAAAATTAATTCAACATACAAAAGTCATTCAAATAAAACTAAAAAAATAAATGCCACACCTAAAATATTTTTTGAATAAAATAATAATAAAAAACATTTCCAACTTATTATTGTTATACTCATACCAAAGATCAAAAACAAAAAATATGTAAATTTAAACACGATAATTTTAGCTAATAAAAATGGTTTGTAATCTAAGTAATTGTAATAAATTTGTATCGACTGAAATTGTAAGAATAGTTAAAATAAAATATGCATATTCTTATATTATAAAATATATATCTATAATATTAAAATTATAATCCTTTAATATTACACTACTTATATATCTAATCTTATATATATAATATATATTTGACGAAGTCTATTCATTTTATTTTTTACGACAGGAAAAGTTTTTAAGAAATCTATTGCTAATTCATTTAAGCTTTTTAGAATTATAATTTTGTATTGTGTTAAAGTTAAGCAGTCCTGCAAATTAATACTGATGATAAATCAAACTATTACGAAAGGTAAAATAAACTTTCCTTTTGTATCTGATTTTTTTTGTTGTTGTTAATTGTTTAACTAACTCATACGTATTATTATTTTGTTTCGGGAAAACGGAAGACTTTTCTTTTACTTTTCACTAGACAATTAATTTAAAATCTGGACAGAAACAAAACAAGAATTGGTCTGCATTTTGAATAAAATATAATAGTTAATGGTGAATTCATCTCTTATGACCATTATGTAGTCGAATAATCGTAACCTTTGGCTTCATCCACTCGGCAACAGAATCTTTAATCCATCAATTACTAGAGAACAGAGCAAACTAAATTTCATTATTTATAACACTGAGAAAAGGGTAATAAAAAAAACACTAAATCAAAAACTCTCTTCCTGTTCAAAACGAGATGTTCTCTTTCATTAAAAATGACGAAAATTGACGACAATTAACCCTAAAATAAAATATGAGTATATGATTTTTGCATGAAGATTCATATGAACCTTTTTCCGATGTGTCCGAGCTTTAAAAGCTTCGTCTGAAATGCCCCAGATATGTTGTTTCCTGAATCGATGACTGTAGATGACACTTCGGACATGCAAAAGCACTTTAAAGGGAAAATCTTGCTGTCAATATACGTTGATATTGCAAATAACATGCCTTGCTTATATCTCGAATGTCAGTGAGATTCAGATGAACAGACTTCTTGAAACGTGCAGACTTTTCTTGAAAGTTGTACTGTAAAATATAAGGTCTCGTAACTTCATTCAATTTATGCCATTTAATATTTTTCCCTCCAAAGTTTACAAACATCACGATTTTTCAACGTACCGAGATTTTGATTGTCATTTATCTTTTTGCAATGGTATCACATACAATTGATTGGTTTAATTATTATTCGTGTAGATGTGCAACATTATTATGGAAAATTGTTCTTTGTCTTATTTTTAGTAAATATTGAAGTGTCAGACTATTATGATTCTTACATTAGAAATGAAATTAATTGTACATATTAAGAGTTCACATAGTTTTAAATATAATTCATAAAAAAATTTGGCAATTAAAGACCAAATAAAACAATTAAAATTTAACGGAAATTACTAAATCTAAAAAAATTATAATACTTCAATATATTATGTTTATATGACTGTATATTCTTGTACATAGTATATATTTCCAAAAATTAGTCCTTTATTAAAAACATAAATAATAAGTCACGATATAAAAATATTACTCCAGTACTTAATAAAAAAATATGCCTAAATTTTTATATAAATGTTTATCTGTGTATATGTAATATGTGCTTGTGCGTATTTAAAATTAAATATTATTTTATTAAGTTGTAAACTGAAATCTATATTAATAATATAAATAACGACCATATTGTATGCACAATGTTTTTTTATGTGTTATTCCTGTGTGTAAATTTATATTTATTTTGAAAGTATGTTTTTTTTATTTGAGCTGTGTTTTTGAAAATAAATAATGTCCATATTTGTCGAGTGAAACAACGGTTTTTTTTATTTAATCTAAGTGGTAAGTTAGCAAATCAAAATGTGTGTTTTAAAAAAAATACAATTATTGTTTTTTGGTCTCGGAACGCCGCGGAAGAGTGAAACATTGGCATCGTTTACGTATAGATAATTCAGCGATGCTAAGACAGTGAAAAAGTTTGATGATGACCATCACACAGACCGTGGCTGTTACGAGAGCGAGCGATACTAAAACCTTCAACACAGTGGCCGGCAAACTCATTAGTAAACTGACCCAAATATCAACTATACAACGATTAAAATTTCTATTGAGAGCCATTTTTTAGTCTTAAACTCTATGGTTGGTAGGTACATTGTTATTAAATTGATTTGTGTAGGTACTCCTAAGCTGACTTTTTCTTTAAAGGTACTTAATCTGATTGAGGTACGTTCGCTGAAATCACCCCTTGCAACTCTAAATTTTAAGACAAACCATTACCCCTGTCTAACTCCTATCATTCCAATCTTTTTTTTGTACATATCCGCTCCCTAGTCGGAGCATATGGCCACCACATGATTCCTCCAAACCTTCCTCTTGATCCTAGCTCACATTGAAAAATGAAAAGTTGAGCAACTGAGTAACAAGTATTTGTCGTAGCAACACTCATGTTGAGATAAACTTCATTAGAAATTCATATGCTCCACATTGAGAGCGAACATAATCAAAAAAATCCTTAATTGCGATACGTGGGCTACTGTGTTGTGAGGCGCGAGCAGTTAAAAATATGTAGGTATTTACCTTTTAAAACGTGCTTTACATGAAATAAAGGACGGGAAGGCGCGAATATAGTTTTTTTTCAAAAGGATGCGTAGTAACATAAAGTATGGAAACCACTGTGTAAGAGCCTTATTTTTAAAAGCAATTAACATCCTACTATTGCGGAATTGCCAACTCTACACAATGACGTATATATGTTATCTCATATTAGAAAAAAACATGGAGTCTGCCGTCTTTGGTTCTGGAGCCCTCACTTGATTATCATTGAAATTGTAAAATTAGACGACTCACTCGTAAAATACTCAAGGAATTTATTTAATTAATTCTTTTGACGAGACATATATGCCAGATTAAAAGCAGACATTATAAGAAACTATAAACAGGATAATAATGAGGTGAGAAAAACTTTATGCCTTTTTTGAAAATGTGTTTTTATGACTTTGTTAATTAAATAGCACAACAAACTAAACTCTTATAAATAAGAAACCAACGATCGGTAATATGTATTTTTAAAAAAGGATGTCAAACGGTATAATTTTCATTGTGTTAGTACTCGTTCCTGAGTAACTATCTCGGTTATCCTATCCTAAAATTTATATTTGATAAAGCAGCATTTAATTTCGATTTATTTCATCGTACATAAATAACATTATTTATTTATACTTATTATAGCAAAGGAAATCAAATAGTAAATAAAACATTGAAAACTTTTATGCCGAAAAACGAGACGATTGAAAAAATATTTTTTTATATCATTATCTCGCAAAAAAATAATATCAGAAAAAATAAATAATTGCATATAAATTGGGTTTGAAAGTTTGGCTGAAAAATTCGAAAAAAAGAGAGGTTGAGAAACTAAATAACAAGAAGTTCTCGTAAAAAAATCTGTCAAATTACCTCCAATAGTAATCCAACCATCACATTGGACTTGCCAATTTCTAACCGGCCATGGCAAGTTCAATGCAAAACTATTCGCGCTGGGCAAGTTGGTTTTAAGGCCGGACTGCTCTTGTGGGTATGCCGAGCAGGACGTTAATCACGTTCTGTGGGACTGCCCTGAGATGGAGTCCGAACGAGCAGAATTGTTTGCTGTGGTCCGTCCTCACACGGGCCCAATAGACCACGCTGACTTGATTGCAACCAAAGCTAACTTCACAGCATTTGAAAAGTTTGCCAATTTATATGGGGATCGTCACAATCTTGACTCCTCTCTAGAGTCATTAAGCTCGTCTACATCGACGAGCTCTCAGTATACGGACTATACACAAGATACTTAATATCAACTTGATTTAAGTGGCTGAGCTAGTCACACTTTTATTATTATTAGTATTATTATTATTTTAAGCACATTAGTGCATGGTTCAAAATCAGTCCCGTGCAGTTCTGCTCGGGCCATGAATGTGAGGGGTAAACTCCTTTTTTTCTGTCGATAGCGTTGTGGAAGGCGGCCATTAAACGTTGGCTGCATATACACAACGGGTGGTGGTGGGAAACCAACTTGAATCCATATGCTCCACATTAGGAACGGACGTGGATAAGAAAAAATCTTTAGTAAAATGCTCGACATGAAGTATGTTCCGGCACCTTTTTTTGCTCGATTATTACGCGAATACTTTTAAGTACCGGAATGAATATTTGAAATTTGAGACAACATCTCTATTTTGCTACAAAGATCGACTGAACGAAGGAGAGTTAGTTGTGTCTATAATTAAACTACTCAGAACTTTGTTAGTTTTACAAATAATTTGAAGTTCCCTTAATAATTACAAGTTAGTCACTAATTTGTCTTCTGATTGTTAACTATTGTGAGCTCAGTGTTTGCAAACCTCGTTATTAAAACAATATTGGCATTATTCTAATAAATATGTCCAGTGCCGTAGTGTTTTATTTAAGGCCCAAAATAAAAATTGTCCTATCAAATTATTTCACATAATTATTTGAGTAAAACTTTAAATTATTTAAATATATTTGTGCTTTGATTTATGTATTATAATATTGTTAAAAAAGTAATTAGGCTTAGAAGTTTTATTTTCCAGAAAAGTATATATGTTATTTCAACTATTCAAATCATTATAACATAATAACAATAAAATCTCAGTATTAATTTTTGGTTCCCAATTCATCGCCATTAATAGTTTTTAACATAGTGAACATTTTTAACATAGTTTTTTTAAAGAAAAGGTGGAGGAACTCACATGGAGATATTTCAATATTTTTTACGTTTATACGAGAAGTTTATTTTACGAGAACTGTTTGTTACTCAGTTGCTCAACCTACAATAGAACTACTGGTCAATTAATCGATCTCGCTTTGCCTAATTTATTTTATGATTTGAAAGCTGGGAGGAAATATTTTCAAAATCACAGACACCTATGCCTTCGAACAGAAACCGATTAAAGAAAATGCTGTGATGATATGAGGTTTCTGCTTAATCCTTTGCCATTGGCTACCTGTTAATTTTTTAAGTTTATTAGTAGGGGAAACGTTTACACCCCCTCCCCCCTTTTTTTTCGACTGTCGAACATATAATGGGTTGATTACGCTCTTTTTCCAAACGCTTGCGTATAATTTTTTGATCAAGTCAAAAAGTCGCAGGTTCCTTTCCACTGAGCAAGATTCTATCAATCAAACGATTTTTTGTATAAAAGCAATTTAATATTTTTTTCTTAATTATAGGTGTCTCTGAAGATCGTGACTTACCCTTAAGAAGCACACCTAACATAGGCATAAAAATATCAGATGAGATAAAGAGATGTAGATTATAAATCATACACTTGCATACATTTAAATATATATGATAATTATATGGTATTCGTATAAATCAATGCATAATGCATCCAATTCCGCACCCGTTATTTGATTCCAGGATTTAAGAATACATACTTTTTCGGGATCCGAGCATCCGGGATTCTGAGATTTATCAATTACTATTGTTTCTTCACTAACCGCCAGAGGTGTTCACTTCCATTTTCCATAGAACGGATTAAAGATAATTTTGAATCTATATATATAAAAGAAAGTGGGGTTTGTTACACCACGTATATCCCAAGAATAATAGCTCGGATTTTAATGATCTTTGTTTTATTAAATTCGTATCCGCCTAGAATAGCAGAATAAGCATTAAAACATCGGAAAAATATCACGGCAAAGAAATTATGAAGAAAATTAATATTCTCATACAGTTTTCAAATGGCGAACACCTTGAAATAATGAAAATGTCGTTTGTATGCAGATTTCATCCGCTAGGTGGCAATTTTTCCAAAATTCATTTGTTTTTGCTTCTTTTGCATACGATTGACTTCTAAATAATTTTAAATTTAGAGTATGGATTAGAATAAAACAAATCGATGATATAAAATGAAAACGAAATAAAATCGGATAATGTTGAAATAAGGTTATGTTTTTAATTAGGTATGATAATTTTTTTGACAAAAACATTACGCTGTTTGCACGAACGTTGCTCTACTTTGAGATGCCACGTTATTACACTTGGAAAGCTACATCGAAGAAATTTTAACGTCGAAAGCAAGGCGATGCGGTTCCTGCTCATCCGAATGACTACTGATGCTCTTGGTCGTATGTACACAGTTCATCCGAAAAATGACGAATGCTTCTACTTGCATGTCAACAGCTCAATTTGCTTGAAAATGATACTCATTGGGACATGAAAATCGCTGAAGAAATTGTTTCTGAATCTCCAAGTCAGATACGCACATTATTTTCTATCATTATTTTGACATGCTTCCCATCGAATCCCCGTGAACTGTGGAACAAGTACAAGGATGACATGTCCGAATACATTTTGCATCGAATTCGTGTCAGTTTGGGGAATCCCGATCTCGAGGTGAATGAAGAGATACATAACCAGGCTTTGCTTTAGATCGAAGACATGTGTTACCTCATGTGCGGCAGTTTGGTAGTCAAGTTAGGAATGCCAACGCCAGATCGTGGAATGAACGACGCTTTCAATCGAGAATTGGAACGTGAACGTGAATATGATCGAGATGCATTGAACCAATCAGTTTGAACGAATGTACCACTGTTGAACCCTCAACAGAAGGAAATTAGCGATACGTTAATGAAGGTAATTGATGATGGAAATGGTGGCTTATTTTTCCTCGATGCGCCCGGTGGAGCTGGGAAGACATTCTTCATGTCATTGATTATGGCCACTGTTCATGCGAGATAAAAAAATTGCTGTAGCAGTTTCTTCTTCTGGAATAGCAGCCACGTAGATAGATCAACCGCTGCCTATGAAATAAACGCTTGCCTCAAATAATTGACAAACATGCGAGTTGCATTGCTAAACGATCCATCTGCCGAAGATTTCTCCAAGCAATTGCTGACTATCTATTTATTCATTGTTCAAAATTAAAATCACAGTACATGAAATAACAGCTGACGCCAATTCGCCATGTACTTGAAAAATATAATAAGACAAAATATAAAATAAAACTATATAATATATCAGAATCAAAATCAACATAAAAAATCAAGAAATAAAATAGTGAAATTTTACAAACAGTTCACAAATACTATCACTAAAAATGTCCACTTCTCTAGGCAATGCGTTGATCAATCTAACGGCCCTTGGAACTGGTGATTTAAACCTCTTAAGCGAGGTATAAGTTTTTAGAAATAAAAGTTTTTGCTCATAGTTACGCCCACGTAAGAATAAATTGGGAACATGTAAATTAATAGTCATGAGAATTTGAGGATTATTAACTCGGCCCCGAAGGAGAAGAGAAAAATGATTTAAGCTTGAAAACGATCTTCGACTATCGTCGGTAACGACCGTGTTCCTGTTGACAAATCGAACAGATTGATTTCGTTTCCGCCGAATTTTAACAATTTCGTCTCAACGAAGGACGGCTTCATCAAAAAAATGTTCCCAAACGT
This sequence comes from Himalopsyche tibetana, assembly GCA_030503985.1. Classification (NCBI taxonomy): domain Eukaryota; kingdom Metazoa; phylum Arthropoda; class Insecta; order Trichoptera; family Rhyacophilidae; genus Himalopsyche; species Himalopsyche tibetana. The sequence continues at coordinate 1,375,371 of JAPJYX010000015.1, forward strand.
CTAATCACAAAAATCACAATTGGTTGATTGAATGAGTAATTCTTGCGGCGAAGAACAAAGATGTGGATCATTTAAACTTCACAATTCAAAATCAAATCGTTGGTCCACTACATTCCTTCAAATCTAGCGAACTTTCGCAAGGTGCGCGAAACATTCTTGCGCAGACTGTACATATAACATATTCTTTCAACCAAAAAATAATTATTTCTGCTTCTCTATGATAGTGTCATCAGAAATAGTTTGTAGTATCGACCAAGCTATTTTTTTTTTCGTTTATTAGAGATTCGCGCCGCAGCACACCCAGCATCGCCTCGCGGCACACCGCTTGCGGAGCACTGCTTTAAGCGACTGAAAAACTGACATGCAATAATGCGAAACACTCACCAATGACCAAAGTTTTGGTAGCAAGTAAAATCATCACCTGGGATGAATGGACAATGGCGCACAAATGCGCATTGGAAGCACTCAATCAAAGTATGAAATATCTGTGCAATGACTCAAGATGTTTTATAGGCGCAATGATTCTACTATCTGGCGATTTTCACCAAACACTACCAGTCATTCCAAGATTTACCGCTTCCGATGAAATAAACGCTTACCTCAAATCACGACTCTGGCGCTATGTAAAGAATCTTCAGCTGACGACAAACATGCGAGTTGCATTGCTAAACGATCTATCTGCCGAAGCAATTGCTGACTATCGCTAACGGGGGTGTTCCTGTCGACGAATCGAACGGATTGATTTTGTTTCCGCCGAATTTTTGCAATTTCACTTCATTCAACAAAATGTTCCCGAACATCTAATCACAAAAATCACAATTGGTTGAATGAACGAGCAATTCTTGCGGCAAAGAACAAAGATGTGGATCATTTAAACTTCACAATTCAAAATCAAATCGTTGGTCCACTGCATTCCTTTAAATCTATCGACCGTGTTACAAACGAAGACGAAGCAACCAACTATCCAACTTATTTTTTAAACTTATTGGATCTACCTGGCTTGCCACCGCGCAATTTACAACTGAAGGTTGACTCGGTAGTCATCATGCTTCAAGTTATCAAGTTAACAGAACATTTATTCACTTTTAAGGTGTTCACTGTCAATACTTGGTGGAATGGCAATATAATAAAAATAATAAAACATTTTTGGTACTTTTTCCACATAAAATTTATTTGATCAGGACCGGTTTCGCTCATCGCGAGCATTATTAACTGATGATAATGCTCAGATGATAATAACTCAGTTGATAATGCTCGCGATGAGCGAAACCGGTCCTGATCAAATACATTTTATTTAGTGGGAAAAGTACTAAAAATGTTTTATTATTTTTATTACAACTTTTATTGATTCTGAGGCGGTACGAAGTTCGTCGGGTCAGCTAGTCTTATCATAATGTTAATAACAACTCAAAAACTCTGATTCGATGGACAATCAGAATGCATGACTAGCAATGTGAGAGCAATCAAACTCTTTTTAAATCATAAAAAAGCCCGAACGTTATTTTTGAATAATTTTCGTATGCCAAAAAGAGTGTTTTATATCACTTTCGTATACAAAAACAGTAAAATATCTACCCTATAGTTTCTTCAATTTGAGAAAACTATCTTGGTACTTTTTAGTCGTACATAGACATCTGTTCTTTGTAAATTGTATTGTAATAAGGGGTAATAAGGTCACATTAAAAAATACTGAAATTCAGACAATAAAATAAAATACAATATATTTTAACATTTCGTTCTGTAATAAAATAACATTTGTTATAATATATCTGTGATTCTTTATTTAACTAAAAAAAATACGCTTTTACTGACATCTCTGTAAAGCAGCGTCAACTTTTTATGTTTGTATAAAAATGATTGGAAAGTAAATTTATTGGTGTAAAACACTGCTAAAGCTTCGTAAATTATACGACAGAGGCTATTTTTTTATTCAATATGTACAGTGTAAAATGTTAATAAATAAAATTGCGCCATTTTAAATAAACTTAATATTCTTAACTCAATAGCAAATTTTATCCAAGCAATACATACTTTCGATGGTTTCGGCGGTAACTTTGTGGAAGTTCATTTTAATAGAAAATTTAAATTAACTTTGATTATTCCACGTATTGTGTAACTAACTGTGACACGTGTTTCGCCTCTTTCAGAGGCATCTTCAGACTTACTATCGCAAAGTTTGCTTAAGTAATGAAGCAAGATTGATTCTAACATTTTAAAATTATAAAATTACAAAATGGATTGGGTTTTTTTTCCTTTTAAGAGGAGCAAGGAGGGGGGTGTAGAATCGAAATAAAGCAAACAGATAATGATACTAATTTTACTAATGAGTTGTAAACAATCAGAATGGGATTTTTCCTTTTTAATGGAAGCAAAGAGGGGATTATAAAATGCAAACAAATTTAATCATACTACTGATGACGTTAAACATTACAAACTATTAAAACTAATGAGCTACAATCAATCATCTAGGTTTGTGATTACTCTATTAATTGGAAACAATTTGAGTAACGGGGAACCGCCTGTGCTATTAAGAATATTATTTAATAATATTTCTTTTTTGTTAAGAGTTTTATTAATTTCTAAAAATTCTAAGCTATTCATCTTTAAACCCTTTTTATTTACTCGGTGGAGTATTTCTAAATTACAAATCTGATTAAAATTATGATTATTTTCTATTAAATGATTGGCAAACTCAGAGAAATTGTTACTTTTTAGACATCTTATATGTTCTTTAATTCTAATATTAAAGTTTCTACCTGTCTGTCCAACATAAGACGCTTGACAGTCTCCACAAGAGAGTCGATAGATACCACTCTGTGACGATGAATCTACGCGATCTTTACTGTTCAATAAAATTTTACCTAAATTATTTACTGTATAAAACGCGGGTTCTATATTGTCTGGCAAAAATTTAACTATCTTTGACGAGATGTCTCCTAAATAAATAATTCTACGCCAGTTTTTAATATTATCGTTTGCTTTCTTCTCTCCTGAAAAAATATTATTTACTATGAGTTGTTTAACTTGCTTACGTTATTTGGCTTACCCAAATTACACAAACCCTTGATACCGATTCGTCCCGTGGTATCTTTTTGTAGTTCTCCATCTTACAAAATCGCCCGTGAATTAAATGACGTTTTTAATTCTTACAACGTGTTTAAACCGAAGTATACAGTTAAGAATAGCATAGACTTCACAGAAAAAATCAAAGACATACAATTAACTAGTAATTGTAAATTAGTATCATTCGACGTAACAAATTTATTTACTAACGTACCAACGGAAGAGTGCAAAAATATAGTCAGCGAAATTTTAACTTTTTCGGATATTAATAGCAACGTCGTTAAAGAAATGCTTAGACTTTTTAATATTTGTATTGAACAAAACTATTTTTTGTTTAATAAAAAATTTTACAAACAATCGGTAGGATTACCTATGGGTGGTCCTATTTCACCTTTGCTCGCGGATATTTTTATGGATTATTTTGAGAATAATCTCTTTAAGTCAAATCACACGTTACTTAAAAATGTAAAAACTTGGTATCGTTATGTAGACGATATCTTTTGCATTTGGACAGGAACAGATAGACAGTTAGATACCTTTTTACGTCATATAAATTCATTGCATACAAATATTAAATTCACACTAGAAATCGAGCAACAAAAAACCTTAAATTTTCTTGACATAACAATAAAGAAAAATAATAGCAACAGATTAGAATTTGCCATTTACAGAAAGCCTACTTATACAGATGTCGTCATTCACCATCAATCAATTCACCCGTGGTCGCAAAAACTCTCATCATTCCATGCAATGATTAATAGATTAGTTAACATCCCTCTCACTAAAGTCAACTTTGAATTAGAGTTAAACATTATTAAACAGATAGCTGTAAATAATGGTTACAACACAGACGTAGTAGTTAACTTACTTAAACGTAAGCAAGTTAAACAACTCATAGTAAATAATATTTTTTCAGGAGAGAAGAAAGCAAACGATAATATTAAAAACTGGCGTAGAATTATTTATTTAGGAGACATCTCGTCAAAGATAGTTAAATTTTTGCCAGACAATATAGAACCCGCGTTTTATACAGTAAATAATTTAGGTAAAATTTTATTGAACAGTAAAGATCGCGTAGATTCATCGTCACAGAGTGGTATCTATCGACTCTCTTGTGGAGACTGTCAAGCGTCTTATGTTGGACAGACAGGTAGAAACTTTAATATTAGAATTAAAGAACATATAAGATGTCTAAAAAGTAACAATTTCTCTGAGTTTGCCAATCATTTAATAGAAAATAATCATAATTTTAATCAGATTTGTAATTTAGAAATACTCCACCGAGTAAATAAAAAGGGTTTAAAGATGAATAGCTTAGAATTTTTAGAAATTAATAAAACTCTTAACAAAAAAGAAATATTATTAAATAATATTCTTAATAGCACAGGCGGTTCCCCGTTACTCAAATTGTTTCCAATTAATAGAGTAATCACAAACCTAGATGATTGATTGTAGCTCATTAGTTTTAATAGTTTGTAATGTTTAACGTCATCAGTAGTATGATTAAATTTGTTTGCATTTTATAATCCCCTCTTTGCTTCCATTAAAAAGGAAAAATCCCATTCTGATTGTTTACAACTCATTAGTAAAATTAGTATCATTATCTGTTTGCTTTATTTCGATTCTACACCCCCCTCCTTGCTCCTCTTAAAAGGAAAAAAAACCCAATCCATTTTGTAATTTTATAATTTTAAAATGTTAGAATCAATCTTGCTTCATTACTTAAGCAAACTTTGCGATAGTAAGTCTGAAGATGCCTCTGAAAGAGGCGAAACACGTTTCACAGTTAGTTACACAATACGTGGAATAATCAAAGTTAATTTAAATTTTCTATCAAGCAATACATTTTCATATAAAAAAAACTGGAATAATACATTATGAAGGTTGGTAAATCAAAAGAAAATAAAACCCTTTAAACCAGTGACGTTCCTAGGCTTTGTGCCGCCCCTAGGCAGAGATCAAAAATAGCGCCCATTTTTTTTCATTATTTCCTATTATTCTAGGAATACATATACAACTGTAGAAATTCGAATTCTCTAATCACTTTTGACACTTATTCCGTCCAGGTAATTCATAATATATGTGTACCTTATGGACGAAGATTCTCACGAATAAATATGATCCAAAACCTCATATTATTGTTCAATATTTATGAAAAAATACCTATCACCTTTACTACACATCATAAATAAAAAATTAAATTGTAAATGCACTTTCATTATACAAGTATCGATTCCTAATTTGGTATTTTGTTAAACACATTGAGGCATCATATTTATTCTAAGCAAAATTCGTGTCAAAGATATAATCACTTTAAAAATCTGTATATATTTGCCACTCCCTAGGACTTGCCGCCCCTAGGCAACTGCCTACTCGCCTATGCCTTCGGGACGTCCCTGCTTCAAACTTCGGGAACTCTGTGTAGCCTATAAAACTGACTCGCAAAATGCAGAAACGCAGGCGAGGCAGCGAAGGACATCACAGATATTGTATTATACGAAGAAGTTACATGCCTGCGTATGCTTGTAATGCAGGCAAGTATGACAAAGATATACATTTGCCTTGCTCCGCGCTCCGTTGTAGTGCCAGCACAGATTACTGAGTGACGCTTGATTTTGCTGCTAAAAATGACAATACCTGCACGGTTCTGTGTTTCCGTGTATAATACAAAATATGTGGTGCTCTGAATTGCACTGCGCTCCTTCGCCTGCGCCTCAGCATACTTTAGCATTGTTGTTTGGTAGTATGAATTATATTACTTATACTGTTAGTCGAATGAATTTTTAATAGCATTTTTTGTGTCTTTCTAATGCTATGTTTGTTTAATTTTAAAACTAGTCCTATACAACGAAGTTCTGGTTATGAATGTGAGTGGTAGATTGGAATATCAGCTTTATAATTATTATACACAACGAGTGGTGGTGAGACACGGACTTGATAAATCAAAGATATTATAATATGTTATTTATCTTTCCTGAAAACATGTCTGAGTAAACGTTACATCAAAGAATGCTACGTCTTGATTGTTTCGTTATATTTAAAATTTGTAAATCATTTTCGCCAATCAAAATTAATGATATAAATTACAATTTCAAAATGATAAAAAAAATCTTTGAGATGATTCTGTATGCTGTATCGAAATTTATATTACTTCATACAACATACATTGCAGATCTCATTAAAAAATGAATTCACATAACACATTTCGGCCCACACAATCGATTATTTAACACGTTGCATAACGTTGCCACACTTTTGGCGCTCGATCAATAACTGGTTTATTTTTTTACTCACCACAGATAACTTATATTTCATTTTTAATAACAACCTAGCCAGCGAATCTATTAATATTGACTTACTATTTTGCGTACGGAAGTATCACGAGCCTTTCTTACGGAATAATATCTATTTAATAATAAATCATTTAAATACACTTCAGCACAAATGATTCACTGCTCTATTTATCATTATCTTTTACAACTGCTTAGCTTACAAGACTGCTTTTAATACATTTTATATTATAAATAATTTTGTTTGATGGTTCGAAGAAAAAACGTATCCCCTGGATTCAGACTCTTTTTCGTACATGTTCGTGCATTTGTACAACGTCTATATGACCATGTCTCCAATATGAGTGGGTCCCTAAAAATCATTCAGATGACTTCAGATGATGATGATATCGAATTGGCGATGGACAGGGAAGATTAAATTCAAAAAAATAAACAACTCATTTGTATTAGTTCCACTTTTCCTTTATGTGATCTGGACCCAGCGATGGGCTGCCAATACGTTAACAAAGGGCTCGCTTAGTCTCAAAGCAATTCTCGGTGTTCTGGGGAAAGAGTAAATGCTTATTCAGTCGAATGGCAATTAATGACCAAATATCAAATGTTCCTGAAAGTTGGTTAAATATTTTTTTTACATTGAATAAATAAATCATGCCTATGTCATAATAAACACCATTGAATTGCAGCATAGATACAATCTATGTGTGGAAAACACTGGGCCAGGTTAGCGAAAGTTGACTTAATTTAAACATACATATATAGATAGTGAGTTTTCTTTTTGAAAATAAATATTTCGTGGCATTTGACACCCATTTAGGCCAGGAATACCTACCTCAACTTCTACGCCTACCGTTTGCCGACCCCTGAACTAGACCATCGATATCATATGTAGTCAGGATGAATGCAAACGTAGAAGGTCTCCTGTCAGGTTCAGGTGTCAGATATATCAGTAATCGACAACCTTGTCCCACCGATCATTACTAGGTACCTTATTCAAGTTGGCATAGTCTGTAGTTGGGGTTTTAAAAAAATATGGACGAAAAATTTAGTTACTAAGTGATAAAATGCAAAGCGCGCCAAAATCTTACTAATAGACGACCGGTGTACGTGTATAGCCTGGCACGTGTTGAATACACAGACGCTAACCAACATCTGACTGTATGCACCGCACAGACGGCCGTCTCGTAGCAATGGCAAAGGAATGCGACCGTTCAATTGGGGGATTTGCGGCGAATATTTCAAGCCAGCGCGTAATTCGGAGTAGTGTAATTGGGGGTTCCACTGTACTTACCTCGACTCTAAACATAACTAGGAAACCTGAAGCGCTCTTCGCGCACTCCACAAATAGTTTCAGTAGGATACTTCATGTAGATTGTAGAATCACTAAACCTGAGATAATACTCATGATGGTTGCCATCTCCAGTCATGAGGTCACGACACAGGAAAATAACAATAATGATCTTGTCGCAGTCTAAGAATAGTGCAAGTGAAAGGAACAAGCCGAGAAGTATCATTTTCTAATGCACTATTGCCGTGATCTAAATACTTGTATTTAAGGTGAAGTGTAACGTTAAAGTTTTGATGCATTATTGTTTGAATATTTCATGTATTCTCCGACTTTCGTACGTTATCAGGAAAACGATGTACAAAAGGCGAGGATCGTAGTATTTTCAGTTTTTGACACCATTTATACAGTAGCGAATATTATTTCGTTGAAATTTTCAAATATATTATAAAGGTCGTCACTTCGTCGCTTCCGTAGCTGAGTGCTTAATCTGATCTCCAGACAGGGGAGGGCTGGAGGGGCTCGGAGGGAATCCCACGAGCCCTTGTTAAATTTTACTAAGGCCGGCGGGCCCCTTGTTAATTTAAGATAAAACAATATTCTCAGATCAAATTAGTATGTAACTGCAGTTACTGACTTCCGCATTACTTTAGCAGTATATTTTCAGCCATTTAGATTGTTAAGTTTACGGTGAATTGTATATTGTTATATATTATAGGTGTAATAAGTAACAACTTCCCCAGAACACCGAGAATTGCTTTGATTAAGATAGACTAGATTAATATAGATTAAGCTAGCCCCTTGTTAACGTATTGGCAGCACACCGCTGTCTCCAGATATTGATGTATGTCCCATCCATCAATGTATCCCTCCATTCCTTCAACCCCTCACCTACCACCCCATCTAACACTAAAGTCAACTAAGTAATTACTAAATATCTAGCGAGTTGGAATTGAATTTAGTAATTGTACTAAAATGTGTGCATTTTTCCACAACTCGTTTCTCTTAATCATCAGATGCAACTAGAAATATATCATATATTACAGAGTTTCCCAAACTTTTGCTTGTCACTTAAAACATTTTTTTATTTTTTTTATGGTAGATAATGAATTACGATACATAATCAATTATATTTAGGGTGGAGTGCGAAAAGATCGTTCTTACCTCTCACCCCCAAAGTCAATAACGTTGTAATTTATTCACAATGAATTCTGCAGTAATTTAAAATTGTGTTTTTAGTCTGAAGATACTTCTCACAGTGGTGAAACACGTGTCACACAATTAATGACACATCAGTGTAATAACAAAGTTATCAAATCAATTGTTATAACAAATACTCTCTTTGAACCAACTCTCTTTGAACCAAGAGTAACAAACTCTTGGTTCAAAGAGAGTTGGGATTGAAAGATAAGACTAGGACAGGACTAGTGGTTGACTAATCGCTTTCGCAACGCCTGTTTTATGATATGTTATGTGGTAGGGGGAATTCAAGACAACATGTACATCTATACCTTTTGACAGAAATCAATAAATCACGTTAAAAATAATTTAAAAAAAATTGTCCGTACTGGGATTCGAGTCCGTTACCTCCGTAACCGAAGCCAACTACGTTGACCACTGTAAATACAATATAAACCTTTAATTAAAATATGTAACACTTTGTTTTTTTTGGTACTTCAAAAGTAGGGCATCGCGAAATCTCGCTTTGTACTTCCTACTAACGGAGAGATTACGTCTCGAACGTGTTGAAGAAAGTTCCAATGATGTCATATAGATTTTATTTTCATTATATTATACATCAGAATATATTTGACAGCAATAAAACAATAATATAAAAACACACGTGTCTGTCTTATGTAATTACTGTTACTATATGAAAAAAATTGCGCGGGTAATTTAGTGGCAGGTGTAGTCAATATGTTCTTCGTTTAACCGCTTGAATACCGCGCAAATAAATAATTAATATGTCCCAAAGATACTGCGTGTTTTTGAGAAAAATAATTTTGCCTAATATACACTCGAATTCGATATTTTAAAAACTTATATTGACTCAGTATAGATAGCACTACACATATTCATCAAAACATTGCTTATATTCTATTAGAATACCAAGTAATTGATTTGTCTTGGACATCCGTGTTCGCTTGCAAATGTTTCGGACACCGGTGTCCGCTTGGTATTCAAGTGCTTAAATCGTTTAGTAACATTGATTCTTGATCAAATCGCCGATTTATTACAAGGTTAGTGATGTAACTTTACCGAAAAAACAGTTCAATGTTCAAAAACCTTTAGAAAACTACTGAAATTTTACTTAGTTACTTGATGTAACAAACTCAACTCAAAAATATTTATCGTTTCTTTGTATTTTTTTGAGTAAATCTTCATTTTTCTTCAACAAATTCAGGACCGATTTGCAATCTTGATTTATATTACGTTTGCATAATCATTCCTGCCTTAGTCTGGATTTTTCATCTGTCTAGATATCAAATGGAAAATGTTCGCTCTAAGTTAGCGTTTGTACCCGGCAAACAAAATGCCATTAAATGAGAACAATTTTCCCTAGAGAAGGATAAAGGAGGACATAATTTTTGAGGACAAAGTTCCCGAAAGGAGGACAATCCTCTTCAAGGTAGGACGACTGTTCACCTTATCAAAGAGCATCTACACTCTTTAGAGATAGATGGAAAGGAATGCAAACATCACAAACATATATCCACTTGGACATAAATCAACGAAAGTATCTGTTCGAGAACTTAAATCCGTGAACAAACTTTAATTAGTTCTGCTCCAAGAAGAACAAGTGATGTCATAAATTTTGCCTAATTTAAGTCATTAGCAAAATAATACAGTATGCCCATCTTGGTTATTGGGAGCCCCTTCCTGCAATAAACAGTGTGACCCGAAAAGCGAAGTGCTGTGATTACAGTATTACAAATAATGATGTATGATACCTTCTTAATTGCCAGTTAGCTCGGTAATAAACTTTTTTTTAATGGTAACCTACCTTTTGACGGGATATGAGTTGCCGGTACCCACTGAGTTATTTACTGCTGCATGATACTTTGGAAAGGTTCTAGTACGAACTTATTGTAATAATTCGTGGCTAAACATAAATTCTGTTTTTCATCTTTCAAAGTGTTGGGTATTTTACAAATTATCATCAACAACAACAATTGAATGAATTCAAGTTAATGCCCACCATGTTTTTTTAATATATTTTATTGATCTACAGTAACATTCATAAGACTGTCAAGTGTCAATATATAACATATCGACTGTGGAAAGGAAAAAGACGTAACCTACAGTTTTTCAAAACAGCTTTTTTCGATAATCACAATGTATACAACTTGATACACGTTCTGTCAAAAGGATGTAAGCTGCAAATGCCGAATTAGTATCTAAATTTAGCTTTCAAGTTTGAAAAAAGATGGGCTTGTGAAAATTGAAACCAAGAAAAAAGACTGAAAAAAAGGGTTTTTTCTATACAATTTCTTAAATTAATATTAGAGTATGTCAATTAACCCTCTAGAGACGAGAGCTTTATTGCGATAAAAAAAATATTTTCTAAGCCATATTGAAGTCACGGATAACTTTAATTCCTATCCAAAATTTAAAAAGTTTCAATTGATGTCCGTATGTTCAACACTGAGAGAGAATAAGGTAATTTTGTTACATTTTTTTTAAATCTTTAATAGTTAAATAATTAACTTGAATTTTGCAAGACTTTGATGATATAACTGTATCAAAGTGAGTACTTGCGTGTTAAACCAAAGAAAAAAATTGTGTTATAAGTTACAAGGAAACTTATTGTCATGTGATAATTTTTAGGCCGACATTTTTCTAGGAAAGCAATTACATGCCTGAAGGACTGACATAAAAGATTTTCAAATTATCATTACATAATGAATATTTGCAATTATATTTGCCATTATTCTATTAATTGTATATTAAATTTAGCAAATCGATTGTTTGTTCTATACGACAATAAAATTCAGGTATTTTAATTAAATTTTAAACAATGAATGAAAATTTTTCACAAAATAATTTATTGTTGATTCAGTTTTGAAACCATAAAGTATTTCTTCTTTCACTTTTGAAAGCAGTCAATTTTTGAAAATAATTATTAAAAAAATATTAAATCGTCAATACTCAACAGTCCACAATGCCTCTAAGCTGCGCGCGCGCACGGCCGCGCAGCAGTTGGAAGGCTCCCGCGCATTCATTCTGGGTTGGCGCGCACTACAAGACATTTTTTTTAAACCATGTCCGCTCCCAATGTGGAGCATATGGACTCCTAGTGGAGTTTATCTCAACAGAAGTGTTTCTACGAGAACTGCTTGTTACTCAGTTGCTCAACCTCTCTTTTTCCAAAGAGAATAAGGATAGAAGGATAGGGCTAGGACAGGATTAGTGGTAAGCTAATCGCTCTCGATACGCCCCGTTCATAGGATAGGATGGGTGAGTGGGGGGAATTCAACATCACATACATCCATGCCTTTGAACAGAAATTCATAAATCGATTGAAAAATCAATTTATAAAACTGTCCGTACCGGGATTTGAACCCGGGCCCTCCGTGGCTGAAGCCAACAACGTTGACCACTCGACCACACAGGCGGACATTTACTCAATTAATATTTGAAATTTCCGCGCAGCTAACCTTTTATCTTAGAGGGAGCATTGCTCAACACCCATGTGCAAATTAATGTTAAAAAACAATTTATCTTTAAAAATGTGTTTTATTCATACGAAAAAAAGCAAAGTATTTTTGTACGACAAATATTATTTTGTATGGGCCCTCGAGAGGTGAAGTGAGCCAACTAGTAAAATGGTAAAACTTTTTTCTTGTAATTTTAAGTACAATCACGTCTTTATTTAGTGTTTTGCTGGATTTCATATGTTTATGTTCTCTTGTTAATTGAGGTTACTTTAATTTTACGATACTTCAAGACAAGTAGAATATTACAACGAATCAAACTAATTTTTTTCTTGAATACTATTTGGCTCACTTCACCTCTAATGGCGTACGCCCACATCAGAATAGTTCTTCAGAACATACATAGTATTGATGAAGGCATACACTGAAATAACTATCAACCATATATAAAATAATATTTGTAGAATTAAATTACTTTGTTATTTTTTCACTTCATTACAATGGAGTTCCACCAAATAAATGCCAAATTCAATCAACAATTATTCGAAAATACCACCATTTACTTATTTATATACATATTATATTCTTAACTTTTAGAATGTTTACTGTCAATACTTGGTGGAAAGGCATTATATTAACCGTTTGAATACCGCGCAAATAAATCATTAATATGTCCCAGAGATACTGCGTGATTTTTGAGGAAAATAATTTTGCCTAATATACACTCTAATTCGATATTTTTAAAACCTTTATTGACTCAGTATATATAGCACTACACATATTCATCCAAATATTGATTAGATTCTATTAGAATACCAAGTATTTGATTTTTTAAATGCCTTGGACACCCGTGTTTGCTTGCATATGCTCCGGACACCTGTGTCCGCTTGGTATTCAAGTGGTTAATAAAAACACAATATTCCTTTGTACTGTATTCCACTTTGTTGTAAACTGATCAATTGACAGTGCTCGCAATGAGCGAAACCTGTCCTAACCTTTTTAATAAAGTGGAATAAAGTACAAAGGAATATTGTGTTTTTATTAATATTATATTCTATATATACTTATATATTCACTTCCAACGATTTAGTTTTCAATAGCAATACAATATAGTTTTACAGTTCAAATATCGCCAGCGCAACATTATAATTTCACAATATTGTCAAAGACACAACGTGCTAAGTGTATTTGCGAATAAGGCTGTGTGGATTGGCTAATATCCCTCACTTCCGGCTCATTTCTTCTCAATGTTTATAGAATCAAGTGAAATCGGGCCGAGTTGCAGAGTTACAACACTGGCCCAAGTTATATTGAATAACTTACCGTCGAAAGTATGTAATCTAATTAATATTATTGACATCAATGCTTTAGCGGTATTTTTGTAACATACATTCAATTTGGTTGTAGATTAAAAAATAAAACACTTTATTTGTACTGTACACTGTACTGTATTTGTTTTTGTACACCAGGGCTGTGGAGTCGTGTAAATAAAGGCGACTCCGACTACAGCTTTAAAATAAAAAACGACTCCAACTCCAACTCCAAGATTTTTTTTCAATAATTTCATTTTTAACTTATATATATGTATTCCGTCAGATCATCTTTAGTCAGCCAAGCATGTAATGTCAACACTTTGGACTATTTTGTTTGAATACACATCATAAAATATATTTTCGAGCCGCTCAATTTGTACGACTCCGGCCAAAATACCGCGACTCCACAGCCCTGGATTACACATTTTTCTATCCGATAGTGTGGTTTCTTACTTCCCATTGTGTGAAGCTAGAATTTTATCATGGGGCGTATTTCCAAAAATGATGTTTATTCAAACAAACAAAAATACAAAAATTACAATGGTACACCGAAGGGATAAACAAGAAAAGAAGACGTTAAGACAACTTAACAGAAGAGCGAAAACACGTTTTCTTTTAAGGAATTTAGGTGATATTTTTGGAATGAAATTCATATCTTTAACTGACCATATTATTTATATGTTCAATTAAGCATATGAAGATGGCGAGAAATGAAAAAAAATGTTTGTAAAATAATTATAGTGTTCACTTGTAAAGTGTTTCCTGTCAATCCTTAGTGGAATGGTATTATATTATATTAAAAAAAAAACTTTTTGTTTTACTAATACTACATTTATTTAATATAATTAATACGGTTTTGATCTTATTAAATAAATGTGGAATTAATATTTTTTTTATTATTTTTTGAAAATATTAATGTTGTCACTGGTAAAAATAAACATAATGTCTCCGAGGGGGGGGTACAGAAATTTCTTTAACATTATTTAAAATATTCACTCTTTGCTTGGTCCCCTGTACATTCATATCGACCAACAATTTTACAATTCCGAAAAAGGTTGCTACTAGACTTTTTCAAACTAATTTCTTTTAATCAAAAAGATATTCGTTGAGCAACAAGCAGTTCTCTTAAAAATAGAGTTCATTGAGTTTCTGTATGCTCCACATCAGTAGAGCATATGGTTGAAATAAGTCAAGAAAAATTAGTTATCATACTTTTTTCTTTAAACCTAAAACTAAACTATCACCAATTACAATCATTCTTGTAGATTTATAATCTTTGATATTTTTGCCATATTATTATGGAATTTTACCAATATGTCCAATTTCAATTCAATCGATACAAGTTTAATAACACTAACGTTTCTTACATGAAAGTTAAATCATTTGGATAGCTGACATGGAATATACTCCAATTAAGGAACGGATGTAATAATATGTTTCGAACGATTTTATAATGCCGTATTTTAATTGAAGATAATCATTTTTTTGATTGGGCTATCAATAAAAACTTGTAACAAGAAAGCAGTTTTCCGGTTTTTTTTAACAATGCTTACAAACATGTATGCAATAGGGAAAATGAATACGTAATATTGTAACGTCATATGCCAGGAATATTCTAATTGGTACCTAGGTAAAAAAATCATAATATTAAATAATGTTAAGCACCATGAATAGTAAAAAACTAAATGTTGTCGAGTGTAGAAATGGTGGACCTTAAGTCTTCCAATCAACTTGAAGTTTTACGCAATTATGTGACTTGGCATTAGGGATTCTGAAGTCTCGGGGTTTTCAAAGTCCCGGGATTCGTGGCGTGATAAAATCAAAGTCTCGGGACATCCCGGGACTCGAGACATTTATTTCACCTTCAATAAAACTATAATTTTATTAAAATTAAATATTTGTATGTATGTATTTATGTATTACATACACTCGGCGCCTTTTGAAAGTACGCATCTTGCCTGCCTCTACTTTCGACCGGTGGGATTCCGGCGCCCCGGACGTCCGCCGGATACTATCCAAACTATCCATAGGATGTACTCGGCGGAACTGAGGGATGCTGGCATGTCATGGGAGGAAGCAAAGCAATTGGCGGGAGACAGGGAAACATGGAGGTGCCGCGTGGCGGCCATATGCTCCACACAGGGAGCGAATATGGCTAAAGAAGAAGAAGAATATGCTCTACATTGGTTGCAGACATGGTATAGTACAATATGAATAGTAGTTTAAGTCAACGGCGAAACCTATTGTGCCTAGCTATATTTAATATTAGATTACAACACTTCTTATCTAACCATTTTTTATTAACCCTCCAAGGACGAGCGTCACCATATGGTCACACAAAACACCGTTGTCTATTGATCGCACTATTTATACTTTTTCTACCTGAATATCGTTGCTTTCGCTCATATTTGGTTAAGAAGGGTACGGACTACAGTTAGTCATCAGCCGTAGGAACAGGAACGGTCTCCAAAAGCACATGTGATTTTTTGAATTTCCGTTTTTTTTAATTTACTTTTTGAAACTGTTAGATATTTTTTATAAAAACATAAAATTATTTATAGTTATTTTGCTTATATATTTGTTTTGAAATTATGTTGATCTAAAGAGGTCAAATTGTAAATATTTAAAAAAAAAATCACGTTTAGCTATATTTCAACCCCGAATGTTTGCAAGCCCATACGATCACTATTGTCCTTACTATTGTCCGTACTCAATATTACACGGTAATAAAAGGATGAGCATGACCATATAGTCATGCGGGGTTTCTATACAACGACTTTGCGTTTTTTTTTTTTAATTTTGGATAGGAATAAAAGTTATCCGTGACTTCAATATGGCTTAGAAAATATTTTTTTTATCGGAAAAAAGCTCTCGTCTCTGGAGGGTTAATTAATGTCGTGCTATTACAATACCCATTCTCGACTGGGTGTACTATTTATTTTATTTATTTAAGTGGAAATTTAGTTCAAATGCATTCAGATTGAGATCATGAGGTAGCAATACCACGAATCTTTCATACAGTCAATGTATAAGTTAGCGATACAAAGAATTTATGTTTAAAAGCGACACAATACTCCTTTGAAATAGTTCTTGCAAATTTTACCATTAAATATGTTTGTTTTAATAGAAAATTTAAATTTACTTTGATTATTCCACGTATTGTGTAACTAACTGTGACACGTGTTTCGCCTCTTTCAGAGGCATCTTCAGACTTACTATCGCAAAGTTTGCTTAAGTAATGAAGCAAGATTGATTCTAACATTTTAAAATTATAAAATTACAAAATGGATTGGGTTTTTTTTTTCCTTTTAAGAGGAGCAAGGAGGGGGGTAGAATCGAAATAAAGCAAACAGATAATGATACTAATTTTACTAATGAGTTGTAAACAATCAGAATGGGATTTTTCCTTTTTAATGGAAGCAAAGAGGGGATTATAAAATCGAATCAGTGCAAACAAATTTAATCATACTACTAATGACGTTAAACATTACAAACTATTAAAACTAATAGTAATGATAGTAAGTCTGAAGATGCCTCTGAAAGAGGCGAAACACGTGTCACAGTTAGTTACACAATACGTGGAATAATCAAAGTTAATTTAAATTTTCTATTAAAATGAACTTCTACAAAGTTACCGCCGAAACCATCGAAAATATGTTTGTGTTAAAAAAAAATCATTTCTTATATGTTCTGCATTTTGTGAATAGATCAAAACTGGTTTTTCGCTCATCGCGGGCATTATCAATTTACGAAAAATAACACACGGCTATGAATTTATAAAAAATAATCGTGGTTTATGGTAATGTATATAAAGCAATTGGTACAAGAAATATGACAATAATTTTGAAATACAGTTTTGAAAAAGTGTTAAGGAAATATTACAAAAAACTACAAAGCTACATAATATTTGTCTTTTAGAAAGCTTTGGATTAACTTTTAAAAAATTGAGATTCATTACTATAAAATAATGAGTTACAAGGATATTCGAAAAAGCTTCCGAAAACATTCGATGCTTACAATAAGCGATGTGCTGTATTTCGAGAAATAATTGTGCCAAATTTAATATGATCAATCAAAAAAAATCGGATAAGTAGAGAAAGTATACTTTATGTAGGTTTGGGACATTTCAAAAAACCTTTAGTTTTGTGTAAGATTTATTGAAAATATGAAACAAACAAAAATTAATAAGCACAATACTGAGGTTAATTCAGAATATTTAGACAAATGTATTCAAGTGAAAGCACATGTGTGTAAAGCCGGTTAATAAAACAAGTATAATATATAATATGACAATAATAATATGATAAAAATATCAAAGTATTTAGTTCTACGATTTTTTTAAAATTAGTTTATAGCTATTTCGGTGAGCATCATCGTCAGAATTATGTGTTAAACCAGGGCTGTCAGGCAGGGCTAGTGCAGTGCAGTCGAAGTCGGAGTAGTGAAAATTGTGTATTCAAGCAAAACAGTCCAAAGTGTTGACATTTCATACTTGGCTGACTAAAGATTATCTGATGGAATACATACATAAATATAAGTTAACATGTTTTTTTTTTAATTTCTTCGGAGTCAGATTCGGAGTCGTCTTTTATTGATATGACTCCACAGCCCTGGTTTAAACCTGTATTTACTCAGCTATATATGCTGGCTTAGAAGAGATACACAGGCTTAGACAAAGTTCTGAAGATGGCACAATCCAAAATAACTATAAACTGATTTTGAAAATTTTGTAGAACTAAATACTTTGATTTTTTTAAACATATTACAATAGAGTTTTAGCTAGTTAATTTCAATTCAATCAATATAATACGACAAGACTTGCAATTTGAATGGAGTAATTTTAAAAACAGATGCATGGTATAAAATCAATCTCTTTATTGTTAATTATAAAATATTTCGTATTTAAATTGTACAAATTTAATAAGCAATAATTTGAATTATGTGACAGCAATATCATACAATCATTAATATGTGCGTACATTGATAAATTCTGATTCACTTATGAGAACTACACGATATGATGCTAATGTTAATGACCAAATTCAAACATCTAATGTAAGTTCTTGCAAGCATCCGCTATCCAGCATGTGAATGAATATAATGACGATTGCTTCAAAAACTGAATTGTTTTGTGCGATAAAAAGAAGCTGATATGTTTGATGTTACGAGGTATTGTTCGGAAGAAGTGCACACACCATTCGCTATTTTGCAATAAACGTTTGCAGTGATTTTTATCAAAAATATCCGAAGAACAGTGGGGACCAATACCTCAAGCCACTGTAATAAATTTATCCATGGGCGGTTCGTAAATTAGTAGATTATCAAATGTTTTTCATTTCGGAATAAATTACTATATGTTTGTACTTTTATAATGTTGTTTATTTTTTATATGTCGAACGAGCGGAGCTGGTTACTACGGTCTGCCCTCATATTGGCCGTATAGGCCACGCTGACCAGATCTTAACCAAAGCCAAATTTAAGACATTCGATAAATTTGCAAACTCATTTAGAGAACGAAATGTTTTTGATTCCTCTTTTGATTCAATGTTGAGTAGATTTAACTCTTTCACCACGGCGTATTCTCAGTGTACGGATACACAGAATAATAATTATCACTTGAACTAAATGACTGAATTAGTCACATTTTCTTTATTTTTCTTTAACCACTTGAATACCAAGAGGACATAGGTGTCCGGAACATATGCAAGCGAACACGGATGTCCAAGATATTTAAAAAATCAAATACTTGGTATTCTAATAGAGTTTAAGCAATATTTTGATGAATATGTGTAGTGCAATCTATACTGAGTCAATATAGGTTTTTAAAATATCGAATTCAAGTGTATATTAGGTAAAATTATTTTTCTCAAAAACACGCAGTATCTCTGGGACATATTAATGATTTATTTTCGCGGTATTAGAACGGCTAAAACTTTTTGTATAGTTAAAAGACTGCCCGTGCAACTCTGTATTGGGTGAATAATATTTTGAGTAAATTCATTTATTTTCTTGATCGTTTTTGCGTTATAGAAGGCGACCGTGTTACATACACACAACGAGTGGTTGTGGGACAATAAACAACTTGTCGTTATTTCTTTCAAATAAATTATTTTACCATACAAGAGGTCGTCTATGGATGAAGCCTACGGTCTTAAGTTTTTTACACGTCCCCTCTACATTGCTTACATTTTATAACGAAATAATCAATCCCAGCTTAAATTATAAAAAAATGCATATTTTACTAACTTTTATCAGTTCTATTATTAAAATAAATTATTTCCAATGAATTGATAATGGTTGCTTGTTAGTTACATTATTGTCGGAAAATAGCACTGTATATTTAGTTGGTTTAATACCACCGCTATCTGTCAACATTCCTTCAACACCCACACTCTAGAGTTGATTTGACAATATATAATATTTACACTTTTAACCAGATATGCACAACCCAAGGCTCAATTCAGGTCCTATAAAAATATGGTTAGTAGGTACATTTTAATAATATTTTAATTGTATACAGTTATTTTCAAATTTACAAAAACGCATTACGTTTTAAATTATTTAATATCAATGTATAAATATTTCACACTAAAATCATTTTTTATAAATCATAACTATTTTTTTCTTGCGGCCCAAACATATCATATTTTTTATATGCGGCCCGCTGGAGGAAAAATGCTCTGCATGCTTGCCTTAAGCAGTACTGCTATCTTGTTTATGGCACTATAATTGTACACAAATATTAAATTATTTTACACTCAGAATTTTTTTTTACCATGTCCGCTCCCAATGTGAATCATATGAACTCTTAATAGAGTTTATCTCAAAAGAAGTGTTTCTACGAGAACTGCTTGTTACTGAGTTGCTCAACCTCTCTTTTTCCAAAGAGAGTAGGAATAGAAGGAATGAACTAGGATAGGACTAGTTGTTAGTTAATCGCTCTCGATACGCCCCGTTCATAGGATAGGATAGGTGGGAGGGGGAAATTCAAGACATCACATACATACATGCCTTTGAACAGAAATTCATAAATCGATTGAAAAATCAATTTATAAAACTGCCTGTACTGGGATTCGAACCCGTGACCTCCGTAGCGGTAGCCAACGGCGTTGACCACTCGACCACACAGGCGGCATACATATATTTCCGTATAAAATAAATAAGCTAAAAAATATTGTAATACATCGTTTTATACTTCGCGGTCTTATTATTTAAATACAAACCTGTTATTGTCATATAAATACAGAACTAATTAATATTTTTATTGAATGAAATTAAATCAAATGAACGAGGCATCACTGAACAAATTTCCCTCCAGTGCAGTGCCTTAAGGCTGCAGAGGGGAGGGAGTGTTGACGCGTTGACTCTTTCCAGCTAATAGTAATAAGCTGGCCAGTGCGGTGGCGAGACTCGCGCAAACCGACGCACAAACGTGTTAGTCGCGGTTCACAAAAAAAAAAAAAAACAAACACCAATTTGACAACTCGCTTTTTACACTATCGGTACGTTGGGAAATTTTCAAATAACGTTTTCAATTTTATTTATAGTCTCTAATAATAAGACAATAAATTATTTGCTTATTTAAAAAATATTTCGTGCTTCTATTCTTTAATATGAACAAAACCATTTCCAGTGCATTTCCAGAACGTTTATCAGTTTTGGGAAAAACTTTTGAAATATGTATATAATATGTTGTGAGGCAGTAACGTTTCGCTTGCCTAGTAAACGTAATATATTTTTTTTGCTATTATTTGTTTTAATTCAGCGTAGACTATTTTTATTCAATTTAATTCGAGCCATTGTGTGTGTGTGTGTGTGTGTAATATTATTAACCAACAGTTGATTTCGAGTGGTTAAAATTATAATACTTAAATCTTGAATATTTCTTAATTATAAGAAAGTTTCATCACAAATCTTGACGTATTTAAAAATATAAATTATATCTTTTTTATGCTATCTTGTTTTTGTGTTTCTATATTTTAATTATTCAACTTTTTATTAGATCGCCAGACGAGATCTACTTGTAGTCTTTGAAATGTCAATATGATAATTTCGCAAACTCAATATTAAAATTCTGTTTCAACTTTTTGCCACGATGAACGAAACCGGTCCTGATAATTATATTTACTGTTTATGTTTTATATTATATATAAATCAAACACTGCTATTACTGACGAAATACTTGTTTTATAGTAAAATTATAAGGATCGTTGCTTAAATATTAAAAAACTTATAAAATTTCATATTTTCTTAGTAACAGTACTAATCAAAATCTTTCAACCCCGCAGTTTGCAACGTAGTTTTACTCGAAATTAACTTTGTTTAATTAACTCTAAGATTATTTCGTTTTTAGGGTGTTTACTGTCAATACATGTTGCAAATGCAATACATTAAAAATATCACAATATTCTGTTGTATTACTTCCACTTTTATTTAGAGAGATCGGGACTGGTTTCGCTCACGACGAGCAAACAAAACAAAATTAAATGAAATAATGTATGTATTATAAACAATTTGTTTTTTTATACATAAAACTGTTAAATTGTCTTTCTTATCAGCTGATAATGCTCGTCATGAGCGAAATCGGTCCTGATTTTACTAAATAAAATATAGAAGTAGTACAAAGGAATATTGTATTTTTTTTAGTCTCAGAATATTTCCTTATGAGTAACACTTTCATTCGTAATTATTTCACGTATGACTTCGCTGAATCATCATGAATAAATCGGGACAGTACTGAATCATCTTCAAGATATACTATCCACGAAAAATGTCATTTGCACTACTAGATTATGAATGCATTTAAAAAATGCAACCTTTATCTAATGATATCAAGTTTAATAATAAAAGACCATCGAAATCTACATCAATTTATAAGTGAAGTGTGTTATAGATTAAAAACAATAATTTATTTGAATTTTGACTATGTGTTTCAATTCATTGACCTTTACAGTATCAGCGTCCTATTTTACAAACCCTTCTAATTCAAAATAATGGTCTTTTTTAGTGATTTGATAAATAAAACATACTTTAAAAGTGTTTCTAGCTTGACATTATTTATTATAATAAACTTATCCGAAGATCGTTTGATTATTTTGAAAAAACTTGCGGTGAATTTATTGATTATTTATTTAAAACGAAATTCTTCACCGAACTGCATCGAAAGGTCATCTTGCAGACTAAATTACAGACAATTTTAAGCAAAAATATTCGCTTACGCGTTCATATATTATTTAAAAAAAATAACATTACATATTAGGATTCTAAGATAATATCTACTTCAAAGAACGATAATGCACGAAATAAAAACATTATCATAAATAATGGTCTATTTTCAGATTGTTAAGTGTTTTAAAAATCTTTAATTTGTAAAATATTTTCGTGGTATTCTGTATGTACGTGTCTGGTTTTATACAGTCATAATTCAAACATGTATGGCAAAAATGCGTATTTACAGTGATAACATGATAATTATCTAAATTAATTTTAAATTATGCATATTGTCATGTTTTTGACCGAAGGTTAGTCATAAAATGTATCTGTCATTTTCGTATAGAGATAGATTTTTACATATATATATATATATATATAGTTGTAAATTTACAAGTTTTGTTACAAACGACCCGTGTTTCGCCTCTCGGAATCTTCAGTCGTTAATTTTCACGTATGAACTTGAACTGACTCTTAATAAATAAAAATAAGTGTATATATGCAAATATCGATTGTGAAAAATAAAAAGGACTTAGCCCCCAGTTTTTTAAAAACAGCTTTTTTTGATAATCACAATGTATCAAACTTGATACACGTTCTATCACAAGGATGTAAGCTGCAAATGCTGAATTAGTATCTAAATTTAGATTGTAAGTATAAAAAAAAAGCTTGTGAAAATTGAAAGCAAGGAGAAAGATTGAAAAACGGTTTTTCCTTGACAATTTCTTTAATTAATATTATATATGTCAATTAAAAACCACTATAGAAGTCTCCGTGTACTTCAAGGTTGTGTATATTTCATAAGTTGAATTTGGCCCAAAATCATCAAAACACGTTTTTTTGTGCCGCCTGTAAAATTTTCTATGTGTGGGTTACATCCTTTTTCCTTTCCACAGTCGATATATATATGAAATAAATTTATCACTAAGGTAAAAGCCATTGATGGCGACATGGAATAATTTTATTAATAATTTGTTTTTAATGACGTTCAATTAGCTGGGGAAATATTCACTTAAGCAAATGCAGTCTTTGTAGGTGTTTGAAATTTAATGTAATTATCGTTAAAAATTTTATATAGCATGGGAATGGGTACTGATTTAAATATTGGATAATTTCAAAAATTATATTTATTTATTTTTGATCGCTGATTTTTTTTATATTGTAACTCCACCCAGCATCTTCAGTAGAAATCTTAAATTATATATACATACATAGTTGTGTTTTCATTTTCAATGATTCTTTTCTTTTAATGTTCTTTTTGGTATATTTTCACGCTTATGACATTGAGTAGAACAGTGTTTCTCAACGTGGGAGGCACGCAGTACCGCTGGGAAATTTGAACGCATTAGTGTGGCTAATGAGAAAATCATTTAAGTTTGCTGCATTTTTGTTGTTGTGAAAAATTCAAATAGAAATTAGTATCTCGTATAAAAACGATTTACAGCACACATCAAGCAAGAGGATTGCAATAATTAGCATGATATATTCTTTCGATTTGTACATGTAACACGGGGCTACCTAACCCAAATCGTTTATTGGGCTAAAAGAATATTATCGAGCATAGGCGGGCCACACAAAAACAAAGAACTTATTCAAAACATTTAATTATCTTATAAATCATATGACACTTGTTTTTGTATATTGTTTGATATATTTTTCATATAAAATGGCAATTTAGCCGACGCTCATTGCAGTTAATTGGTCGTGTTTTCATCGAGTAATGAGCTGCGACACTGTGTTTATTATATTTCATTTTGAAAAGAACGATTCGCAGTGATATGTAGTAACAGATGCTGCTGCATGCTAGCCGTTGAAAATTTATTTTCGAGTATATATTTCTGATAAAACTCAAGATTATTCGCTTCAAAGGTTTTTTTAATTATTTTATATATTTTTTTATCCATGTCCGCTCCCAATGTGGAGCATATGGCCTCCTCATGATGGTTTCTCAACAGAATTTTTTTCTACGAAAACTGTTTGTTACTCAGTCGCTCAACCTCACTTTTTTTAAAGTGAGTAGTAGGCAAAGAAGGATAAGGCTAGAACAGGACTAGTGGTTGGCTCATCGCTATTGCTACGCCCAGTTATTATATATACCAAAATGCAAAATATAAAAGGTGAAAACTTCAATCGTGCCACAAAAAGTCTTAAATTGGGCCTCATGCGGCCAAAGGGCCACAGATTGACCATGTCTGCATTAGAAGATATGTAATCACGTTTTAGATATTGCGCTTAGCTTTAGAATGACACTAGTTGCAGTGATGTAAATCAGCAGTGATTAAGGCCGGTATTTAGGCCTTCTGGGCTCAAACAGTAGATCCATTATGCTCTTATTGCACTATGCCACTGTCTTCACAATTAGCATTCACTCTTCAGTTGACATAATACTCTTTGAGTCATCAAAAAGTAGACACTCTCGCTAATATCCTTTCAAACGGTCATTGTCTTCAAACCAACTCCACCCAGTATTAATTTGCATAATATTTCAGATACATTTTTCTATTATAGTTTTTAAAAAACACATAATTTACAGCAATGTTCCCTCTAAGACAGTGTCTGCCAAACTGTGTGCCGCGGTGGAATGTTGATTATAATACATATTCATTAAAATTTTCTTCATTAAATTTGAATCGTTCAAACTATTTACATTCCTTTTCCTCATTAACTTCAATCTTCTGGAATGAGTAGTGCTTTGGTTTAAGAAGGTCGTGTTAATAAAAGCAGTCATAGTGGTGTTATTACAATTAAGACACGACAATTCAAATATTACTTATTTATTTTTGATGGATTCGACGGTGACTTTATGAAAATTCATTTTAAACTATGTTTAAGGTGGAGTACCTGTGCTATACATATATAGTGACATGTGCTTCGCTTCTATATGAAGCATAATCAGACAGAACAACGCAAAGGTTAACGAATCAACTGATTTTATTTTATGTATTTAAACTATAGCAATATATTTTTTAGTAAACATCTGCATACATAATAATATGTTGATAAATCAAGTATAAGAAGTTTTTTTGGCAGTGAAATCTATTGAGAAGAATAATTGGAATTTGGACAATTTATGAATATTAAATCTCTGAACAAAGAAAACGTCTCAGTGCGTTTAGTTATTATTTATAATAATAATAAAATAAACTATTTCCTCCGATAATTCACTGTATGTGGCGTCAAAGGCTCCAAAAAAGGCGTCTTTTTTTTCAAAATGATATTTCATAAATTTATTTGTAAATCAAGATAAAACGTTTGCTAAATATTATAATTAATTTTAAGTTTTTTTAAGCCGGTTTTTGTAATATATCATTATAATAAATAAGATAAAATATTATATAATAAGTAATGTCCACATCAGCGAAAAATAGCTGTTATTAAGAGAACATTCAATTAAACACTTGTAAATTATTATTTAAATTAATTATACAGACGGAAATTATCACTCCTATGCATCTCATTTGAAACAATTAAAAATATAACAATGGAAAAACGTTCATGAACCTTACAAAAACGTTTATAAATTAGCATTTTTTGCAAATTCATTTATTTGCCTCTTGAATTCGCACTTTTTTCAATTGTCTTAGAAACTAAAATAAAAACAAATTTGTTTGAATCGAAACATACAACGAATCAGATATGCCTTTGTGTAAAATTTCATTTACTTTTTCGTTTCAAATAACGTCAAGTCATGTTGTATTATTATGTCAGCCTTAAAATCTTTTTGTCGGTGTATCTTTTTTGTTGTTTCAGGAAATGACCCATAAACATTTAATGAAATTTAGTAAATATATGATTACATATTATACTTAAAAAGACGTTAATAGTTTTATGTTGATTTATTGAGAGGTTTCGACGTCAACAAAATGATTGAGGGCTCATACGGTTGCAAAATATATATTTTTAAAATCCATGTCCGCTCTCAATGTAAAAGCATTTGCTATTCTGATAAAGGTATTTCAATAAGAGTTTTTCTACGAAAACTGATATTTATAAATAAGTTTCTACTAATAAGTATAATAAATAAAACATAAGAAATAACAAAACTCATTTTTTTTAATCAAGCACAAATTAAGAAAATAAACAGAATGAAACAATTAAAAATCAGTCGCTAGTAAATATGATAAAACATTTTGTAAATTTATTTAAAGTTTTCAAGCTTTTTCGTCGTTTCTTACAACTAATCCTTTATTATATACTCCATTTAGATTTCTTATTCTGATAAAAGATAAGAATTTAATTCTAGTTGAATTATTCTAACATTCAATATTTAATTTATTTCGGTCAATTATTGCTACTCCCGTTCAAAAAAATATTATTTGAATAGTTGTATTGAAGTGTGCACCAACCTGGAATGAATGCGCAAGGGCTTATTAAGCTACTGCCGCGCACGGTCGCATGTTAAAGGAAACATTGGTCATGATATACCATGAGAATGTATCGAAAAACTTACTAAAGGTATCGAACGTAGGATAATTTATGATTTGTGGAATTAAAGAAATTCTTGTTTGTTAAACTGTATTAAAATGATTAAGTGAGTAAAATATTTGATATCATGATACGGGTAAAATCTTTCGTTTCCCTAGTGCAGTGGTCTGCAAACTGCGGCTCTTTGGCCCCTTAATGGTGGCTCTTCCACAAAATACCACACACAGTATGATTGAAACTTCGTGTTTTACGCGCAGAATTCTGTTTTCAATCTTAAAACTTAAGAGTGGTGATCTCAGCGAACTTACCTCAATCAAATTGAAGACCGTCACAGATTTTGTCACTAACGTTAGTGACAAAATCTGTGAGAATGTACATAGTTTGAACGATTCAAATTTAATATTGAAATTCCACTTAGCACCTTCAGTCGAAATCTTAAAATAAATTCTTCAATTTTAAGTAAATTAAACATCTTCACATTCATACAAATACTTGTCACCTTCATACATATTGGTCATCGCGACACATTTCCACATTTTCTTTTTTAAATGAACATTTCCTTATTAAAGCGTTTTTATGTGATGTGCCGCGGTACAAATCCCATTCACCAGTTTGCCGTGAAGTAAAAAAGTTTGGCAGACACTGCTCTAAGACAAGAGGTTAGCTGCGCGGAAATTTCATAACCGTTATGATATATATCAAAGATTTCTTTTTCGATTCGATCTTTTAAAACCATACTGCTTTTTCGGCGTCGCAAACACTAACCCAGAAATTCCGCAACGCTCAATTAAAAATCAAATATTTCGCTTATTGGTCATATAAATAGGATTATCACTTGAAATATTTATCGTTAAGTAACCATTTTTTTGTAACTCGTGTATTTGGAAACACTCTTATTTTTCTTTGTTGACCCACAACCAAATTGAGTTCAATGTAATACGTAAGCAAATTATCATTCAATAGCTTTTTTGTGACGCCATTAAACTGATCCACTAGGCCAGTGTTTGGCAAACTCATTACTCAACTGAGCCACATATTTACTATATAAATCTTTATAGCCAATCTTTTTGAAAATTAAACTATATAGGAAGGTAATTTTTTACTTAATTGACTAGAGTACTCCTATTCTGGGTTTTGCTTAAACGGTCTTCAATTTGATTGAGGTAAGTTCGCTGAGATCACCACTCTTAAGTTTTAAGATTGAAAACAGAATTCTGCGCGTAAAACACGAAGTTTCAATCATACTGTGTGTGGTATTTTGTGGAAGAGCCACCATTAAGGGGCCAAAGAGCCGCAGTTTGCAGACCACTGCACTAGGGAAACGAAAGATTTTACCCGTATCATGATATCAAATATTTTACTCACTTAATCATTTTAATACAGTTTAACAAACAAGAATTTCTTTAATTCCACAAATCATAAATTATCCTACGTTCGATACCTTTAGTAAGTTTTTCGATACATTCTCATGGTATATCATGACCAATGTTTCCTTTAACATGCGACCGTGCGCGGCAGTAGCTTAATAAGCCCTTGCGCATTCATTCCAGGTTGGTGCACACTTCAATACAACTATTCAAATAATATTTTTTTGAACGGGAGTAGCAATAATTGACCGAAATAAATTAAATATTGAATGTTAGAATAATTCAACTAGAATTAAATTCTTATCTTTTATCAGAATAAGAAATCTAAATGGAGTATATAATAAAGGATTAGTTGTAAGAAACGACGAAAAAGCTTGAAAACTTTAAATAAATTTACAAAATGTTTTATCATATTTACTAGCGACTGATTTTTAATTGTTTCATTCTGTTTATTTTCTTAATTTGTGCTTGATTAAAAAAAATGAGTTTTGTTATTTCTTATGTTTTATTTATTATACTTATTAGTAGAAACTTATTTATAAATATCAGTTTTCGTAGAAAAACTCTTATTGAAATACCTTTATCAGAATAGCAAATGCTTTTACATTGAGAGCGGACATGGATTTTAAAAATATATATTTTGCAACCGTATGAGCCCTCAATCATTTTGTTGACGTCGAAACCTCTCAATAAATCAACATAAAACTATTAACGTCTTTTTAAGTATAATATGTAATCATATATTTACTAAATTTCATTAAATGTTTATGGGTCATTTCCTGAAACAACAAAAAAGATACACCGACAAAAAGATTTTAAGGCTGACATAATAATACAACATGACTTGACGTTATTTGAAACGAAAAAGTAAATGAAATTTTACACAAAGGCATATCTGATTCGTTGTATGTTTCGATTCAAACAAATTTGTTTTTATTTTAGTTTCTAAGACAATTGAAAAAAGTGCGAATTCAAGAGGCAAATAAATGAATTTGCAAAAAATGCTAATTTATAAACGTTTTTGTAAGGTTCATGAACGTTTTTCCATTGTTATATTTTTAATTGTTTCAAATGAGATGCATAGGAGTGATAATTTCCGTCTGTATAATTAATTTAAATAATAATTTACAAGTGTTTAATTGAATGTTCTCTTAATAACAGCTATTTTTCGCTGATGTGGACATTACTTATTATATAATATTTTATCTTATTTATTATAATGATATATTACAAAAACCGGCTTAAAAAAACTTAAAATTAATTATAATATTTAGCAAACGTTTTATCTTGATTTACAAATAAATTTATGAAATATCATTTTGAAAAAAAAGACGCCTTTTTTGGAGCCTTTGACGCCACATACAGTGAATTATCGGAGGAAATAGTTTATTTTATTATTATTATAAATAATAACTAAACGCACTGAGACGTTTTCTTTGTTCAGAGATTTAATATTCATAAATTGTCCAAATTCCAATTATTCTTCTCAATAGATTTCACTGCCAAAAAAACTTCTTATACTTGATTTATCAACATATTATTATGTATGCAGATGTTTACTAAAAAATATATTGCTATAGTTTAAATACATAAAATAAAATCAGTTGATTCGTTAACCTTTGCGTTGTTCTGTCTGATTATGCTTCATATAGAAGCGAAGCACATGTCACTATATATGTATAGCACAGGTACTCCACCTTAAACATAGTTTAAAATGAATTTTCATAAAGTCACCGTCGAATCCATCAAAAATAAATAAGTAATATTTGAATTGTCGTGTCTTAATTGTAATAACACCACTATGACTGCTTTTATTAACACGACCTTCTTAAACCAAAGCACTACTCATTCCAGAAGATTGAAGTTAATGAGGAAAAGGAATGAATTGAAAGATTAGTTAACATTCAGAAGTTCTACTCGAAGATCTACTTTAAATCGTTTTGTTTACTTGCCAAATGTGTTCAATAGCAATACTATACGAACCCAATAAAAGTAATTTGTAAGTACAAGATTCTGTTCATTTTCTTTGCAAGGACTTTGAGTTATTCGGATTTATTAAAATAATAAATTTCAACTCTTGGAAACGCCTCCAAATTCATATGGCAATATTGTAAAATCGTCTGTAAGCATAGATAATATTATTAAGAGTTAACTGAAAAAGTATGTATTACTTTTGATAGATTAATTTAAAGCTTGGAAAATATTATATATTTGGCGCATAAAAGTCAAGTCATTTCACATAATATCAGGGCTGTGGATTCGGATTCGGAGTCAGGTGATTTTGCTGCAGGCGGAGTCAGAGTCGGAGTCGGAAAAATCAGTGGAAAATAATTTAAAAATATTAGTCTATACCTTATATTGTTTGGTGAAATGTATTATAATTATTCTAGAAAATGATCTGATGGTATGGATATGTAAGTGATCGAATCGATCGAAAAATCGATCCGGTGTCGAAGTTGTTTTTATTTTACCCGACTATGCAGCCCTACATAATATGTATCTTACAAAACCCGACAAAATCATAAGCAAAAACTGTTGAATGTCTCTGAAATCACACAAAGAAACCGAGCAATTCAATGCTGATATGAACAATTGTATTTTTGTTATATTTATTGGAATAAAAAATTGACTGGGTATACACATTGAAATTTTGTTCTTAATTGGAAATAAAGTACTAATAAAACAATATTACTTCAGATATTGCAAAATGAATACATCGGTGTTTGCTTTCAAGCGCGTCATACGAATACCTACCTCTCCAATAATCTTGACAATAAGTGACGTAATTCTCACGGTATTTCGGCACCTCAATTTATAATAAAGCCCGAAGATATATTTTCTTTTTCATCGAAGATGTAAGGCAACACAGCCCATGGCGGTGTCGTTCAATTTAGCCTAAGTGTTAAGCAATATTAACCCGGATATTATGGCAATTTGCGCAAACATTCTGCAGACTCTAGGTCACAGTTTGTAAGACAATCATGACATAATTAAACGCAAATAAAATAAGTGATTTATTTTCTTTTCAGCCGCTGACAACTACGCCAGTGAGAGTCACAAATCTCCAGTTGACAATCGCGGATATGACGAGACCAGAGACTTTCATAAACCATGACCATGAATAAATAACTGTTCATGAAGTGAATTCATTTCATCATCAAATGTTCTCCTAAATATTCATGACATGACTACAGTCTTGTCGACGGTCTACTTGCCTCACATTATGTCAAAAATTGGACTATCTCCAAGTCAGTGTAGTAAATAATAAAATTGTGTTTTGAGTTGGGTTAGTGTTCGTTGTGTGGCCATTTTTCTTCTTGGAGACATCGCACACTGAAATAAGAAAACGCCGGCAACATTTGCAGGTAAATATAAGTTGTTATTAATAATCGCCAGAGATCAATAGTTTCCGTTGCAGCGGTGTCCAAAATTCAAATGCCTATAGAAACAATTTATAAATTGATGTAATGATTTTTGTTGGATTTCGTTGATGAATAAGACACTCAATCTCTCTTTTTTACAGAGAGAGTACAGGATAGAAGAATAGACTAGTATATGACTAAGGTGGGACTTTTTAGACATAACAAACACCAATGAAACAAGTCGATAAATGGTTTAAAATATGCTGTTCGTAATAGGACTCTATCTGGTGAACCGAACCGAAGCCAATGATATTGACGACTTCGCCAAGGGTCCAACAACCTGGTATCATCATTCGACTCCTAGCTTCATCATTATATCCTTTTGTCCTCGAGTCTATCTTCTTAGTACTATTTCTCATAAACAACTTCTGCTAAGATAGGCTGTATTCGTAGAATTATTTATTTATTGTTAAAAATTTAAATTACAGTACATGACATAACAGCTGACGCCAATTCGTCATGTACTTGGAAAATATAATAAGACAAATATACAATAAAACTACACAGTACATCAAAATCAACATAAAAATCAAGAAATATAATAGTAAAATTTATCAAACAGTTCACAAATACCATCACTAAAAATGTCCACTTCTCTAGGCAATGCGTTGATCAATCGAACGGCCCTTGGAACTGGTGACTCATACCTCCTAAGCGAGGTATAAGTTTTTAGAAATAAAAATTTTCCCTCATAGTTTGCTCATAGTTTTGTATGCTTTACTGAAGTAGCGCACAGCGTTGAAAAAAAAAGTAAATCTTTTTTAATCTAGGTAACTCATGTGCTAAAAATTAAATTTCACAATTTTTTAGTGTGTTAGACAAGAAGAGTCCTTTTATAAGGCTAGCAAACCATAAAAAAAATATTACGCTACGTCTTACCTGGGCGAAGTTACTGTGAACGCGATTGGAAGACGGTTTAAAGCGAATCAAAATATCAAACAAACTGATCGCGGCATGCATTTTGTCACGTGGACATTCTATAGTGGCGGAAACCATTTGATATTTTCGTGCCGCGCCAAGTCGCTGTTCATTCGCTTTGATTTCGTCCACGTAAAATATTCAGCTAAAAGTAAACTGGTTATCAATTGTCTCATTGACATTATATGGTCTAATACAGTGCTTCCCAACCTGGGGTCCGTGAAAATTTTCATTCTTTCAACATTCTTTGAGATAATATATGAACATGTGAAATAAAAAAAATCGGTGGGCACAGATTATTGTTTTGAGATTAAGGGGTTCGTGGCATTAAAAGGTTGGGAAGCACTGGTCTAATACTCTTGGGGATGAATCGGATATGGCATTTATTCGTGGCATAGCACTGCATATTGAAAACACATGATGTATAATTCTTATTGCATTCTCCATTAGTCATTCGTTGTCTCACTTTGTTTCCTATTATCAAACAATGTTAGTGCGGTACAGCAATTCATTCTTAGCGATGATAGTGTACAAATTATATAATATGCAGGCAAGCGAGAATATGACTCGCGCTGGCTTAAATTGAAATATTTTATTTATGACAGTGCATATTACGAACGAATTTTCACGAAGTAGCTTCCAAATCCATCAAAACATAATATATTATATTATATTTTGGATTCATTGGTTTGCAAAAGATAAGTCTAATAAAAATAATAAATAAAATAAGCTTTTTAATAAAAACCACTTTCGCTCATAGAGAGCATTGTCAACTAATGATTTTGTTGAATAGTTTTTTTTTCATATTATGGCTTTATTTTTAAGCCATCTTCGCTCCCAATGTAAAGTATATGGACTCATAATAGAGTTTATCCTAACAGAAGATTTTTTTTTTTGCAAAGAGAGTAGGGATAGAAGGATATGATTAGGACTTGACTAATGGTTCGCTATCGCTGTCGTGACGCCCGTTTTCGGGAGGGATTTCAAGACAGCACATATGTATCTACATCTATACCTTTGGACATAAATTTAGAAAAACTATCCGTTCTTGGATTCGAACGTTGGTATCTAAAGCCAACGACGTTGACCATTCGACCAGGCAGTCAGTACATGGCTTTATAGAGGATATATTAAAAAAAAAAAACATAATGTCTGCAATTACTGCGATCAATAAAAATAAAGATAAATTGAGGGTATTACTTGCAAACCCGGCTCATACAAAATTGTTGAAACATTAACCATGAAAGTAATTTAGTCGATAACATATTTTTTGAAAGTATGTTTAGAAATCAGTCTACAGAACAATATTCAAAATATCATTCCAATGTGGTTAACGTAAGACTAAAAATACAATTAAAATATGTGATACATTGTTTTTCAATATGAAATTCAAGTTTCATTTCTAACCATTTTGGAATGAACCGTGTTTGCAAATAACACCCTCAATTATTAAGACCCACAAAAATTAAGGTGTGGTTTTAAAGTGGTTTTCGGTTAAAATAGTCAAAATAACCCCATCGATTCGTGTACAACAAAAAGCTACAACGTATTTATACATATAATATTTAACGACATAAAATGTATTATTTAATATTGAAGAATGCCACATTATTTTAGGTCACGGCAATATATATTTTTTTAACTTCAGTGAAGCGTAAAGTAATAATTTATTGTTATGATGAATTGAAATTTCAACATATCAGTGACAGATTGTAAATATTACAATCGATGTAAATTTTTGTGATTTTATCGACTGACGGCCTTTGGAACCAGCTACTAATTAGTGAGAAAATATTTGCGTCGCGTTTGTACTTAGATGTTTTTAGGATTCAATAAGAAGTGTGCTAGAAGAAATCGTCACTATTGTACTCCAAAGTTCTACGATCATTGTATTTGTTATTCATAAGCAAAGCAGACACAATTGCGAACAACAGTTAAATCTACTAGAATTATTTAAGTTACTTATAATGATCTGGTGGTATACAGATATGTCAGTTAAAAGTAAATAATTTAAAAACATATCGGAGTCGTCTTTTTTTACACGACTGCCCAAACATATACGTCGACTGTAGAATGGAAAAATGACGTAACCCACAGTTTTTTCAAAACATCTTTTTTTAGATAATCACAATAAATCAAAATTGATACACGTTCTATCAAAAGGATGTAAGTTGCAAATGCCGAATCACTATCTAAATTTAGCTTTTAAATTTTAAAAAAGATGAGCTTGTGAAAATTGAAACCTAGAAAAAAGACTGAAAAAAAGGTTTTTCCTAGATAATTTTTTAAAATTAATATTAGATTATGTCAATTAAACACCAGTTTAAAAGTCTCCGTGCATTTCAGGGTTGTCTATATTTCATAATTTGCATATGGCCCAAAATCATCAAAACGCTTTTTTGTGCCTCCTTTAAAATTTGATATGTTTGGATAACGTCCTTTTTCCTTTCCATAGTTGATATAATATAATATATTTAAGAATATTCAAAATAGATCCCGAAAATATAACGTTTTACAAAAAAATACGCTATAGTGGGAATGCTGCATACGCTATAGGAAACTTGTCTTTAGTGGAAACGCTGTAAGAGAATTTACTGTGAACCTCCTTTTTATACGTTTTTTACATGATTTCGAAATAACACGGTGCAAAAAAAAACAAACTTTATTTATCGTTAAATCTTCTTCTAGCACAAACCAGTCTTGATATTGAAAAATAAAAGTTGAAATAAGTACAAAAGAATGTTGTCTTTTTCCCAATATAATTTCTTTCCACTAAGTATTGACAGTAAACACTCAAAAAGTGATTAACTATAATGCTTCATAACCGTAAAAATTAAATGAAGAATTAATGACATCGAAAACAAAGGTTTTGAAGCCACGTGTAGGAACAGTTCAATTAAGATAAGGTGATGTGAGTTATTCATATTAGAAATCGGAAAAGTATTTTCATCTGGACAGTGTCGTAAGAACAATTTTTGTTGAGATAAGCTCCGTTGGGAGTACATGTTATGTTCCCCATTAAGAGCAGACATAATTACAAAATAAAGTATACGGTATATCCATGGAGCAAGTATTAGTCATTAGAATTAATAATTCTCTAGTTATAAATTTATGTAATAATTAACTATTAATGACCAAGAAAACAAATCTTTTACCAAAACCACTGTAATTACCGTTTCAAAATAATTAAAAACTAATAAATAAATATGCCCTCATTAGAATAGTAATCACAAATTCTTGTGACAAAATTTCTGTATTATTTCAATTTATTTTTATCTATCAAACGTTCACTAATTCAATGACAAAGAAATTTCAGCTGTCAAGAAATCAAAAAAAATGTCGCAATATAATCATTTAAAAAATGACTCAGATAAAGCGGAGAGTGGCTGTCATTTTGAAAATTAAAATAAGCGACGGGCAATGTACAGAATCTGGACATTCTTTATTATTCCGATGTTCTTATTTTTTCCTTGAATGTAATAGCTATCGTATGGCTGTCTTCCAACACTATATATCATTGATAGGCGTATCTTGTGAAACATTTCTGTCAGCTACTTTCAAATAAAATATATTGCTTATTATTTATTTTTATCATTACCATCTATGGCTCTACGTGTCCGATTAACTCTGATATGTTTTGTTGTATCAATTAAGCAAAAAGTCTGTCAATCATATTTTTTGACCACATCAATTCTCTGTTTGGTACATATGGCAAACATATGGTGCCTCCAAGACTCTCTCTGACGCTGACATCTTATGGTTTTATCTCGCGTGACTTAAACGTTATAGCGTTATAAGGCAGGGATTTCTAACCGGTGGGGAATTTTACAGTTCTATGGGGGAGATAGGATTGTTAGATTTTTGTTTTTTTCACTAAAACTTGATCGAAAATTCTACTCGATATTTTGCTCATTGAAATATGCTTCAGTTATTTTAATATATAAGTAATTAGTTGGTAAAAAATCAGCTTAATAAATTTTAATATTATGTACATACTTACATCCATATTAAAAAATAGGTTTTAACATTATTTTGACCAGTGTTTCTCAACCTTTTTGGCCCCGTGAGTGTCACTATTTTTCAGTGGCCCCCATACCATTGTTTTTTCTTCCCATAAAAATTCGAACTTCAACGACTTCTCCACATAACTAGCGTGGGAACTTTTTTTTTAGCTCTTCCAAGGATTTCAAATTCAAAATCCCAGGAATTTGCGGATTTGCCCAAAAAAACAGTGTGGGACATTTTTTTTTAGCTCTTCCAATCCAAAATCACAGAAATTTAGGGATTTCGGAAAATCTGCCCGTGGTCCCTTTAAGCTGTGGTGTAGCTCCCCAAAACAAAAAAAAACTCCCTGTTGAGAAACTATGATGCAGACTATCTAAAATATTCTGACAACTAGTGAAAGGAGGGTATGGAGTAAATTAAGTAGGGAGCTCCTCTTGTGAAAATTAAACAAAATACAACACTACTTGAAACAATCAAAAATACGCAACGCAACTCAATATACATTAGAACCCAGACTTATTATTCCCGTATCCATCGTTTTCTCTTAGTCATTTTATTGAAAGACATATGAAAAACGATAAATTGAAAATAAAATACGTATGGTATATAATAAATTGTTATGCTTAGTTGTAATTAAATACTTTTTCATGAATTGCATTTCAATTATTTTAATCGCATTTGAAAAGCAATGTATCATTATTTTAATGAATGCTTATTAATAATATTTCACCAAAAAAAGACACCAAACTAGTGGGGCGCCATCCATTAACCCTTTAAGCATAGCACGCCAAAAATATGTTCCGTTTCGATGTGCATTTATAATAGCAAAACTTCGCCGATTTAATTCAAATAACTTGATTTCTTAAAAAAAATGAAATTTAAGTCGTATATATTTATATTTTATATCATATTTTTTTAATCATACTAAAAACTGTTAAAATATATGTTTTTTTAATATCAAGTTTTTAAAAATAGGACAATTATGAAATCTGACACGTTTTAAGCACATAAAAAATATTTATATGTGGCTTTTTTTAAAATCCATGTCCGCTCCCAATGTGAAGCATATGGCCTCGTAATTGAGGTATCTCAACAGAAGTTTTTCTACGAGAA
The DNA here is from genome assembly GCA_030503985.1 of Himalopsyche tibetana. Taxonomy (NCBI): domain Eukaryota; kingdom Metazoa; phylum Arthropoda; class Insecta; order Trichoptera; family Rhyacophilidae; genus Himalopsyche; species Himalopsyche tibetana. The sequence continues at coordinate 1,413,434 of JAPJYX010000015.1, forward strand.
CTGTTTGTTACTCGGTCGCTCAACCTTACTTTTTTCAAAGTGAGTATTAGGGAAAGAAGGATAAGGCTAGAACAGGGCTAGTGGTTGGCTAATCGCTATTGATATACCCAGTTATTAAAGGAACAGAAGGATGGGAGTAGAGGAAATGATGTGAAATGACATCACAAACACCCAGTCTTTGATCGCAACTTTGAATTGAATAATTCTCAAATTCACTGTGATCTGACCGGGAATCGAACCCAGACCTGCGTGATCGGTAGAAAAGCTCCAACCAACTGGACTACAGCAGGCTTTATACGCATGTGAAATATTCGACGCTGTAGGCAGAGTTTTTAGCGTTTCAATATCGCTTCAATAAATCATAGGCCAGTGAGTAATAACTTTAAATACAAAACTTGACAGCCACTGGTATCAAAATTATTTGCCCATAATGTCACCATAAATGTTAAAAAAAACAGTTTTAATACTATGATCTTGTTTATCTACGGCTCGTTCATCTATACATTGGATACGAATTCGCCGCTATTAAAAAAATATTTAAGGCACCCGTGCTTGAAGGGTTAAATATAATTTTGCAAGGAGCGGTATAGTGATTTGATAATGATGGGGTATTTAAACTTTTGGGGATTGTAATATTTGGCCTGGAAAAAATTTGCATTCATTAATAATTTATGACAAATTTCAATTGCGCTGGAGGTGCGTGACAAAATCATGCACATTGCATACAAACGACTTCAATTATAGTCATTATATTATTTTCAAAGTATACAAATACATTCCGACGCAGGCAGGGTTTCGGCATTTTTTGATTTAGCTACGGTAGTCAAAATAAAATAAAACAAATTTATCGATTGAAATTATTGGCAGTATTTAAAATAAATGTTCATTTTTTTACAAACAAAATTTATTAGAATATGATAATAAAGATTATTTTAATATTCTATATTCTATCAATTAAACGAATTTTTGTGTATAAACAATTTAATAATTTCTCTTGATTATAGGCGTCTCTATAGACCGTGACACTTACCTTTAAAGTATTAGCTAGCAACCCAATATATATATACCAAGATTAAATGATAACTATTATACAAAAGAAATGTAATACCAACGTTAAACCAATAATTTTGAAATTATTATACAGGGTTTGAAATAATTAATGACAATATTAATAAATTATAAATTATCAACGCACCGCTTCTCAACATGCCAATAACATATAATTATAAAATCACACTAACGTGTTACTTAATTTTGATTGTAATATTTAACCGGTTTTCTCAAGCGACATTAAATTTGATACTGTCGCAACCTAATCATTCTTGCCATCGGACTTTAACGGTGGTATTTCCTAGAATATTCAAAACACTATACATAATGTGTTTTCGCAAAATTAGTTAAGAACCTTAATAAAAAATAATTATAATAAAAATATTGCAAAAGCGTTTCGTTTATCAATTCATAGTGTGAAAGAAATATTAGATAAACATGTTCCACATTTATATAAGATAAGAATTTATCAAGAATTGCTTATTTAGAAATCGCTTAAATTTGAAACTTCTTCTACCTTTATTTACACGGTTAAACCAGCGCCGGGCTGCCAATACGTTAACAAGGGGCTCGGTTAATCTCAAAGCAATTCTCGGTTTTCTGGGAAAGGAGTGAATTTTTTATCACTCATATGCAATTATAATATGTAATATTTAAACAATAAATCGATTGTTACTTAATACATTTATAATATTTAACAATATGCAATGTATCAATGTAAATGGCTAAAAATATACTACTGTGTATACTGAAGCCGTCGTAGATAATGTAAAAGTCAGAAATTGCAGATATATACTAATTTGAGCTGAGAATGTTGCTTTTTTTTAAAATTAACGAGGGGCTCGCCGGTCTTAGCAAATTTTGACAAGACGCTCGAGCGAGCTCTTCTGAGCCCATTCCAGCACACCCTGGGTTAAGGCAACCTAACCCATGTAGAACATATTATGATCGTCCAACGAAGTTTTCTCATCGAAAGTTTTTTAACGAGAACAGCTTGTTCCTCACTAAGTCAACCTTTTTTTATTTCCGACGAAAATGATAAGCATCAACTCATTATTTTAGAATTGGAAAGGTGGGAGGGAATTTGTAAATATTGCAAACACCAATGCCTTCGAACAGATATCAATCAATCAATTTAAATAATACTAAAAATGAATCATTCAAATTATGTAAAATCACACAAGATTTGTCACTAACGACCCGGGCTTCGTCATTCGGTGTCGAGTAAATAAACTGAGCATTAGAACGCTGACAAAAACTTTATGCTAAATATATTTATGAAATAATGAAAATAAAATATTTACCGTTTGAATACCGCGTAAATAAATCATTGATATGTCCCAGAGATACTGCGTGTTTTTGAGAAAAATAATTTTGCCTAATATACACTCGAATTCGATATTTTAAAAACATATATTGACTCAGTATAGATAGCACTACACATATTCATCCAAATATTGCTTATATTCTATTAGAACACCAAGTATTTGATTTTTTAAATGTCTTGGACATCCGTGTTCGCTTGCATATGTTCCGGACACCGGTGTCCGTTTGGTATTCAAGTGGTTAAGTAATACATTAATAGTTGGCAGGGCCTTCATTGGTTTCAACCGGTTCACTCGTGTTACGTAAAAGAGAAATTAATTTTTCTTAAAGTCTTTTCAATAAAAAAACACATTAGTGTTTTTTTTTTAATTTGCATTCATTCCGGTTTCAAGTTTAATGCCAGCAGTTCGAAAAATTTTCACGGTACCATAAATGTGTAACATTAACATTATTTTTTACGATCCTATCAGAAGTTGTTTGAGCAACACTGTTAGGTATTAACTAACTGTTTAATTAGCGTTCGATATCAATTATTTATCTGGGTTTGCAGTCACTTTCAAACCTACTGACTCCGACTCCGATTTTGATAGCTTAACAAGTGCGACCGAATCCCATGAAAATATTCATTGAAGATCAGTTAATAAATGAATATTACAACATTGGAGTCATTAGACTTAAATTAAACTTTTAATTATATCTTTATAACAGAACATATCAGTCAATCTCAACATGTTTGTTAAAAGTATTAATAATAAGAATATACATACATAATAAGTGGCGGACGGTCAATGTGGCATTGGATTAATGCACCCCAAGTACATGCAGGGGCAGTTATATTTCATGAGGTAATATTCAAACATAACATTTATACCCATTTTAAATTCTTCATTTATATGTATATCCGGTATGTATGTATTTATATATCGACTGTGGAAATAAAAAAGGACGTAACCCACAGTTTTTTCAAAACAGGTTTTATTCGATAATTACAATGCATCAAACTTGATACACGTTCTATCAAAAGGATGCAAGCTCCACATGCCGAATTAGTATCTAAATTTAGCTTTAAAGTTTGAAAAAGATGACCTTGTAAAAAAATTAAAACCAAGAAAATAGACTGAAATAAAGGTTTTTCCTATACAAATGAATTAATATTAGATTAGGTCAATTAAACACCAGTTTAGAAATCTCCGTGCACTTCAAGGTTGTGTATAATTCATAATTTGCATATGTCACAAAATCATAAAAACATGTTTTTAGCGCCTCCTGTAAAATTTGATGTGTGGGTTGCGTCCTTTTTCCTTTCCACAATCGATATGTAAACAACTATCGTATTTCACACATTTGAATTTGATTTTTCTTATAATTTGAGGTTTTTATCTTGTTTTTTATTAGGATTATGAAAAATAGTTTTCTTTATGTTTTGAAAAATCACTTTTAGGGTGTTCACTTTCAATAGAACTGTTGGTGGAAACGCATTCAAATAAAAAAAGTAAACACCCCAAATAAAGACGTGATTGCTCTTAAAACTCCAAGAAAAAAGTTTTACCATTTTAGTAGTTGGCTCACTACACCTCTAGAGTGCCTATATGTATTAAATTATGTGCTTTTGTCTGAACAAAATTCGACAAGGTTTTCTCGAATGTTTTTTTTAAATGCTCTTAACGCAAGTTGAGAATCGCTGCTTCAAAATGAATTAGAAATTATAGATCGAGTAATTAAATAAAATTATTATTTAATTATATTTTTTCTAGTAATTATTACTAATTTATGTTTACAAAATTTTATCAATAAACCGGAATTAAGTAAAGTTTATTTCCAAATTAATTAAACAAAAATGCACGTGATTTTGACAAATTGATTTCGGAATATTTTAGATAAAATTAACATATTTCGTATTGAAATAATTGCTAAAAATTACATTAAATTGTGTAACTAGCAGTAAACACACTCTCAAATTAGTATACATACCAATATTTAAGAGAAAAAATGGCATTTCTGATGTATGAACTAGGACGTCCTATCCCGGACCTTTTCTGTGATCTCGAGGTTATGGGATTGACAATTTTTCCAATCCTGGTATTGAACATTCAACATAAAATCGTGTATAAATTCGGGATTGAAAAATTATTGTTTGGAGATTTTTAACACAACTTTTTGTCTATTTTAAAAACTCAGAAATTTGCTGATTTCTCAAAATTAAACGACGTGAAACCTTTTTTTTTACTCTCCCCACAGATTTGCAATTTTAAAAAGCCAGGAATTTACGGAATTGCCAAAATAAATAAAAATTTGGGACGATCTTTTTTTAGCCCTCGCACAACTTTCTCTAATTGTACCGATAATCACAATTTTGGGATTTACAGGATCACAAATAGTCTAAAAAATATGTTATTTGGTCACACTGAAGGTAAAAAAGTAAGCACCTGCTCGGTGGATAAACAAAACAAAAAAAAATCCACAGGTTTTCCCTGTCTCGAGAAAATAAATTAAAACTTAATATCCTTGCGCCTTGTCTCAGCGAAAAAGAAAAAATAGATATGTCTTGATATATTATACTTTAGTAACTTGAAAGAACAAGTGATATATTTTTTTAGATATAATATTACCGGGGATAGTGGCAAGATTGCTGGTTTGGATAATGTGAGGTTGATTTTCAAAAATTGAGTTTGTGCTAAGAAATTTTCTCTTTGTGGATATGCTTACATTACAGTTTTTATAATTTGACATTGTTTTTTTATAATATTTACTAAGTGACTATAAAACATAATCTCTTCTAAGTGTTGCCAAAGTATGAATGATATCTACAGTCTACAACTGTAGTCATTTTGAATGGTCGGAGAAATTTTGATTTAAAAAAACTGCGATAAAATATTTCTTAGATATTACAAATGCTAATTTTTTGCATCAAAAGAAAGTTCATATATTAGACGCATTAGCAAATATATATATATTCATCTTATCCTTGAACAAATGAATAATTATACAATTTTTAAACATATGTAAAACTCTCACTTCTATACTGTATACATTACTGTTGAATTTTGAACATCCATGACCTTAGTGCAACGCTAACACATAACGAGTAGGGGCAATAGTTACTGGGTAGTTACTATCAGTGTTGGGCTACCAATACGTTAACAAGCCGCTCGCTTATTCTGAAAGTGAATTTTTATCACATTTTTTTTTCAAATCCATGTCCGCTTCATATGTGGAGCAAATGGCCTCGCAATGGAGGTATTTTATCAAAAGTTTTTCTTCTACAAGAAATCTTACTCTTTTTCGAAAAAAGAAGTAGGGAATTGAAAAATAGACCTAGGACAGGACTAGTGATTAACTACTGTGATTAACTTGATACACGTTCTATCAAAAGGATGCATGCTGCAAATGTCGAATTAGTATCTAAATTTAACTTTTATGTTTGAAAAAGATGACCTTGTAAAAAATTAAAACCAAGAAAAAAGACTGAAATAAAAGTTTTTCCTAGACAATTTCATTAATTAATATTAGATTATGTCAATTAAACACCAGCTTAGAAGTCTCCGTGCACTTCAAGGTTGTGTATGATTCATAATTTGCATATGGCCCAAAATCATCAAAACACGTTTTTTTGCGGCTCCTCTAAAATTTAATATGCGTGGGTTACGTCCTTTTTCCTTTCCACAGTCGATATAATAACTTTTGTTGAAATGCTCCATTATAAAGAGTTCACTTCTAAGGCGGGCATCATTAAAACATATGATTATGTGTGGACATGTGAATGTACTTGAATGTATTATACATATAATATTCCACCACTAAGTAACACTAATCAAATGAAAAATTCTCGTAATATCCTCAATCGGCTAAAAACTAACATTCGTAAAAATACACTGTAATATGTGTTGAATAATCATTATTTTTTTATTCACGTGAAGCAACTTCAGTTACCTATTCGATATAAATATTTTAAAAAAAAAACGTTTAAGTCAATATAACGTATTTATGATCAATATTATTTTTTTGACTTCTTTACGATATTTTTCGACTCGTTCAAATAAATTTGCTGTCTCCATTGGGTAATAATGTGTTAAGTCAATATTTAATACTGGCGAATTTCTTGATCGAATGTCGATTTTTTTTTTATTTTATTATCTGGGAAAATCCGGTGTCAACATTTTCGACAGCGTAATTGGTTCCAACGTTTCAAGACAGGTATGACGCTATGCTAACCAGTCAAAGTGTCAAATTATTAGATCATATTTCGCCATCTTGTCATGATTAGTACGGGTGTAAAAGTACGCAGTGACGTTTGAAATTTTTACCAGTGTTGCCAACTATTGATAAAGTTCCCGATAAATAGGAAAAATTTGAGACATTAATTTGTAAAATAAAATTTAAGGGATTATTTATTTCGTTGATATTTTGTCTCTTATTTTTTTCCCCAACGTCAATTTACGCTTATGCAGTGGTGGCAATGCCTTTAAATTCCAGTGAGGTCAATGATTTCATGCATGGATTTTTTAACTGCCTAAATATTATATATGTTTTGAATTAGGAATGATCTCTCAAGGTACAAGGTCAATAGCGCAGCGATGCTCAAGAAGTAAAGGCATTATCGACAATAATATGCATAAGTTAAATTAATTGTCAGAAATATTTAAAAAAATAAAACACTTGATAGATAAAATACTCATTAGTGTTTACAATCATTATCATATCAGTATACTAATATATTTTATCATAAACCGTAATAAAAATAAAATAAAACTATAAATTTATTTAATTAACTTATTTTAAAACTACAACACAAACCCTTCAGTTAATTTATCTTACTTGCTTTTAGGTGGCGTTATGTTGGTTTACAGTGTGATTGATTATAAAAAAAATGCAAAATAATTTAGATTTTTTATTTTTTATTTTTAATAAATTCAATATCTTACATTTGTGTGGGTATATTTTTTTGCATTGTGGCAACACAATTTTATATTGGCAAGGAAGTCTACCAAATATGTTGTGTCAATCGTATAAAATCATCGATAATTACAATGTACACCGTAGTCCAAAGCTACGTCAGGCAGGGCCGGCGCCACCATACATGCGAAATAGGCAACCGCCTAGGGCGCAAACCTTTGGGGGCGCATAAATGGAATACTATTTTAATATAATATACTAATAAAAAATAATAGTTTGTATATAAAGAAGAATTTGATCGCTGTAATTATTAATCGTATTCCATATCGACTGTGTAAAGGAAAAAGGACGTAACCCACACATATCAAATTTTGCAGGAGGCGCTAAAAACGTTTTTCGATGATTTTGTGACATATGCAAATTATGAATTATATATACACAACCTTGAAGTAAACAGAGACTTCTTAACTGGTGTTTAATTGACATAATCTAATATTAATTAAAGAAATTGTCTGGGAAAAACCTTTATTTCAGTCTTTTTTATTGGTTTCAATTTTTACAAGCTCATCTTTTTTTAAACTTAAAAGCTAAAGTTAGATACCAATTCGAGATTTGCAGCTTACATCCTTTTGATAGAACGTGTATCAAGTTTGATACATTGTGATTATCGAAAAAAAGCTGTTTTGAAAAACTGTGGGTTACGTCCTTTTTCCTTTCCACAGTCGATATGATCAAAAAAGATAAGTTAAGCGACTGAGCTACAAACAGTTCACGTAGAAAAACTTTGGATGAGATACCTTCATTAAGAGACCATATGCTCCACATTGGGAGGGGACATGGATATATAAAAATAACTATTTCTAATGATCCCGAATTGTTTTCCTTTCATTATTTCAAAAAAATGGGACGATTTTTTAAAAAGGGGCGCACCAATAACTGTTGCCTAGGGCGCAAAATAGGCTCGCACCGGCACTGACGTCAGGGCTATTAATTGATAAAGTATTTTTATCTATATATATATTTATTTCTTCTACACCCATAAAAGAACGTTTTTAAGCAAAATCTATTTGACGAAAACTGATTTTACTTCGCTTTTTTAACCGTAGTTTTGGAGTGAGACCAAAATCATTTAAGTGAAAAAGTATGAAATTGGTAATTTTAGTTTAGAGTAATTTCGTGGTGACTCCAATTCAAAAACGTTATTTTTAAAGAATTAAATCTTTATCCAAAAGTATACATATACCTTTATCGAAGTTGCATTTTCCAATGTAATGAAGCGTATCTTTAAATTGTCTATATGAACTTAATCTTTTTTTGGATGGCTTTTTCGCATGGAACGTATTCCCCGTGCAAAAAGAGAATTGGGTGATTATATCTTTTATATTTCTGTTGTGTGTTTTATTTTATAAAACAAATCTATACGAATGGAAGAGACTGGGAAAACAGTTCTATAAAATTTTGATTCTATGTTATCAATCTCATTTCTTTCATTTTTGATGGATTTTTTATGGTAATATTTCCATATCATGTGAGATAATGTTTATTCGCAACAATATTATTGTCAATGCAACAAAGAAGCCTGGATTTACAACCAAGAAATAGTTTTCCAACGCCTGATAATAATGGAAATGATGATTCTGAAAGTAATTGTCTAACGTATGAATTATTATTAGCGGTGAATCTCATGACAGTTCGATTATTACACATTTTCTGACAGCTCTATTGACGCCATCTATTGTAAACATAATCAATTACAAACAAAGATGGCGAACTTCCGGTTATAAATGAAATTACCATCACACTCGAGAGCGATAATTATTTTCGCTTCTCGAGTACATTTCGAATGAAATAATAGCGCCTGTCATCGCGGTACGTGAGACAAACATGGAAAAAAACGGAGAGTGATAGATAATAGAGATTCTTGTTCTGTTCCCACATTATTTCCGTCTCGTAACAAACAATAAATCAAAAAGATTTGGTATAAAATGATAAACACGTATCTTTCTGACATAATCACTGCTTAAACACAGGTTTAAATTATTTGATTGATTAAGTCGAAATGGATATCAGAGCCTAACAAAAATTTCTCCAACGAGTCATGAACATTGTTATAAACTTTCCGTATGTGAAGTATATGGCCAACACACGGTGATACCATGATTCCCTGTCTCCCACCAATTGCGTTGATTTTTCTCATGACATGCCTGCATCCCTCAGCTCCGCCGAATACATCTTAAATGCAGTTTAAATTGGTTTAGTAGTTTATAATATTGATTTAAAGTTTATAGTGAAGAAGAATTTAGTAGGATCGCTTAGTCGAGTCAATATGATTTTTTTTTTCATTTTAGTACTCTTTACCCTTCCAAACAAATCACACTAATAATTAAACAAGTCACGAGACAAGCTACTCTACTAATCAACTCGATGGACAGTACCCGACGGTCGTCGAGGATTCTGGTACCACACCAGTTGGAAGAAGAGGCGAGCTGGATTAGGTTCTAGTCTAGTTCGCTGACCTAGTCAGTTCTAACGTCTCTCCCTGACCACACTGGTATGTATAAGGACTGCCTTGTACATTTTCTAAACTTCGACTTCAACAGTAAATTAAACCTAAAACCCCCGGTGGCAGTGTCACCATTCAACGTCCGCTCAAAATTAACGCCAACACTCACAAACTCTCTCTCTCTCCATCTGCTCATCGTCAATCGTGCTCAGTGTTATGCTTTGCGTTGCAGATAGACAGATAATTCTACACACATATGTATGCATAATGTATTTCAATAATACAATATTAACGTGTACAGTATTAGAATGTATGTATGTAGATACTTCTGAAACATTCAGTCGTATAAAAAAGTGTGTACACCCAGTCCTTTTTTTACGCGACTTCGATTCAACGCGAGTTTTTTGGATGGAACCGCTTCTTTTTCAACGCGATTTACTCGTTGTTACGCGATTTTTTTCCAGAATTTATTTTTACTAAAGAAACGGTAAACATGCGCAAAATCTTGAATTTATGACTTGGTTCTGAATCTTGTTAAACTACATTCATTGAATTTGTAAAATAAGACGTTTCGGCCATAAATTTTATCCAAACACAGAGAGGTGAATATGTATTAAATTTACTAAATAAATGCATCTGGAAGTCCGTCTGTTGTTATAAAGAGAAATAAATAACCTTCAGATCATCAAAACAAATCCAATGTAATAATCGACTCGGATCAAAAATCTAGAAAAAACAGCATTTTATCAAATGAACAAAATTCAATACTTTTGAGCAAAAATACGCAAACTTGATATATTAAAAAGTTAAGACAATTAGTATTGTATTTTAGTATCAAATAAAGAAATTAATATTTATGTGAAAAAATCTTTTTTTTTTTGCGCGAATTTCAAGAGCAAAATTTCAGAGTTTTTCATACATTTTTGATACTTTTTTTAATTCAGTTTTTTTACATCGCGTAAATAAAGGATTGGGTGTACATATTTATTACAATATGTACCACTTTTAGGAACTACTTACCTACATACTTTGAGTTTCGTTCATTTCAATCGCTTCCTTGCAGATGCTTCTCAGAAAAAAATAGTATTGAGAAAGTAATAAATATTAAATTTAAATTAAATGTCAGCAGGCCTTAATTACCGTCCCATTATTATATTCTGTAATATAATTAATAAAACATTTTCAATAACTACAAACGATAATTAGTGTATATTGTCAAAAAATGTTTAATTACTTAATTATGTAGTAGGTACCTGGCCTCCGCATTGACTAAACTTTGCCATATAAGACAACGCAAAAACTTTCACGAAAAATAAAAAAATGCTCACGGCTATTATTGCATAGTAATTATTATTTAATCTTTGTAAACAATGCTCGATTCGTGAATTTAACGTTGTCCGAAAGAATTTTCGTTTTTTGAATAACAAATATATTTCTTACGTGTTATTAAGCCATGATTACTCTCAATGCGAAGCATGTGGACTACTAGAGCATATCAAAAGAACTGGTTGTTGTATTTTTATTATTTCAAAATAAAACACTTTTTTGATATCATTCCACGTTATGTATTATTAATCATCACGTCTCGTGGTTTTAAGTATATAATGTGTAATTAGGAGACAAACTTTTTTCAATATGATTCCTTTGAACAATGAATTATTATGAACTTATTTTTTAATTGAAAAATTGAAATATTGGAATCGCGTAAAAAGAGGTCTTGGTGTATGCATCTCAGAAACACCAAATGCTATGTAAAGACACGACATGTATGTAAGTAGTCGCTCTCTCTATACCCAGTTTTTATAATCAAAAAACGGTGGGTGGCGAGTGATGAAAACATCACTGACATCGATGCCTTTGGTAATAATTTCATAAATTGCTAGAAAGATTCGAACCCGTGACCCACTAACTGATTAAACGAAAGCCCGACAGCGTTGAGCACTCGACTATGACAAACCATTTCTTTGCTTACGTAAACTAAATTGCATAATTTTAATTAATGAATGGAATATAAACATAATTCATTAAATCAAATTTATAAATTTCTGTATGTCATAACCAAATTTTAGACCAAACCGATTATCCCACGATTTTTTTTTTCATTCGTAGAATTAATAATTTAAATTGGATGATAGATATTTCACTTTCCAACAAAATCATTTTGTTCAATTTATAATTTTTTAACGTTAATTAAGCGATAAAAATTTCTCTCATGTCTCAGAGTCAGGGGTGTGCTGAAGGGGGCTTGCAAGAGCTCGTGCGATCCCCTTGTTAAATATTACACATGCCGGCGAGCCCCTTGTTAAATCAATAAAAACAATATTATCAGATCTATGCCTTATGAAATACAGTGCTTCCCAACCTGGAGTTCGCGAAAATTTTCATTCTTTTAACATTCTTTATGATAAAATATGAACATGTGAAATAAAAAAAATTCGGGGGTCCGCAGATTATTGTTTTCAGATTTAGGGGTCCGTGGCATGAAAAAGTTTGGGAAGCACTGATATATGCAATAAATATAAATTTAAAAAAGTAGAATTAGTTTACTTTTGGTATTTCTTTAGCTATTGATATTAATTATATTACGATACATAACGCACTGTTACATCATATACGTATATATAGTAGCATTCGGCAGTTTTAATTATTGTTGCTTATAATCCCATATGAGTGTTAAAACACTTCACACCTTTCCCAGAACATTACGAATAGCTATAAGATTAAGCGAGTCCCTTGTTACCGAATTGGCAGCCCATGACGTTGCGAGAGCGATTAACTAACAATTATTGTCGTTTCTCTATCCTTCGTAATCCTAGTATATTCGAAAAAAAAGTGAGGTTGAGTAATTGAGTAACAACCAGTTCTCGTTTTTTTCGTTAAGATATCCCCATTTGGAGGTCATTTGCTCCACATTTGGAACGAACGCGGATTTAAAAACATATATAGATTAATTAAAGGAGTCGAGTTGCTCGGTTTTTACAATTCCTACTCCACCAAAAACATATCGACTACTCCGACTTCAATTTCACTGTTTTATACAATAATAATTTATATCAACATTATGTTATATTGTATGTATGGAATATTTTATTTAATGAGTGGATTTATTAAGTTATTTTGAAAGAGATTAAATATTTGTGTGTGTCGGCTAATAATAATTTATGTTTGAATAAGAAATAAATAAAATAAATGCAACGTCGAAATTATTTAAGCGACTCGTTATTCAGAATGCTTCCATGTGGGTTTGGAAATAAAGTGTGACAGTTGGGCAAACCATGATTGAGACATACACGAATGGATTTAAGAATATTTATAAATTGTATTTTTTTTATTATTTTACAAAAATTAATATACACGAAAAATGCGGCAATGATTGATTATTACTCAGCTATTCATTTATAATTTCAATTGATATATAAACTTACAAAAACGTTCTCGTTGACACCGGTCCTAATCTTATTAAATAAAAGTGGGAATTAGTACAAATATGTTTTTCTGTAATATAATGCTTTCCCACCAAGTATTGAGATACTTTTTTTAAAATGATAGTAAGCCCGTCCCCCTACTTACGCGGTAGATACTTGAAGTAATTTTCGAAAAGTGCCGCGTTAAAAAAGACAAGGAATTCGCACAAAATTATAAGATCGTTTACATTGCATAAAAATCACATTGATGAAAACATTGATCTCATATTAAATTTAATGATCCGTTCTGGAAAATTCGCGTAAATGAGGTCCACAGCTCTACTGAAAATAGTTACATATTTAAAATTATAAGTTAAACGTTTTGATAAAAGTTAAGAAAGAGTAACTTGAAATGTATGGAAATAAAGAAAGTCATGAATTGTAACATTAGTAAATATCATTTTTAATAAAAAGATAGGCGGATCACCATTGTTGAATTTATTTCCATTGGGGTTAACCATGCCTAATGTATTAATTTGTAAATAGTACAATCTATGTTTGTATCATACTCCATCTTTGCGTTCAGTAGAAAAGTATAAAATCCCGACTTTTATTTCGTAATTTATAACATAATAATTAGAATATTTTTTTAATTTATCCGTAAACCTTGCGATGTTATTTATGTCTGATGATGTTTTTAAAAAAATCGAAACTCGTGCCCTATTTGTAACACAACAAGTCGAATAACAAAGATATCAAATTTAATTTGATGTTAATATAAATGTTTCTTCCATCGTATTGTAATATAAAACAAACTTTCGTTGTCCAGTCGTTCTACTAATACGGTCAAATATTTATTTTGTTCAAGTATGTTTTCAAAGCACTGGTGAAACCAATGAGATGCTACAAAATATTTTTTATTGAGATTTAAATCGAACGGATCAGATCCTTGGTAAGATGTTTGATTGTACGGATTCAAAGCCAATAATAAAATTGCAAAGAGTTTCAACATGTTGCATTCGACTGGGCCGTTTTGAGATTACTACAATCAGGAAGTTTCATTCATTAGGAAATTGTCAATTTATAAATCTTAATATTAATTATTTGTTAAATGTTCTCATTATTGTAAGCAATAAGACATTATAATCGACACATATATCTTAAAAAATATGTTGGGTCCAGGGTGCAGCGGTCAACATCGTAAACTTCCAAAACGGATCTCACGGGATCGAATCCCAGTACGGACATCATTTTTTTACAAGTCTTATCAATTTCTGTTTGAGGCATAGACGATTGTGATATGTAAAAATTATCCCCCCTTCTTCTATTACTAAAATTAACGGGGTTTAGCAAGAGGAATTAGTAAACTGTACAAGTCCTCTTCAAAAAAGACAGGTTGGTCAACTCAGAAACAAGTAGTTCTCTTAGAATAAAACTTATTTTGCGATACTTCCATTCGGAGGCCATATGCTCCACAATGGTATCGGGTATAGATGAAAAAAAATCTTTTCTACTCACAAAATGGGGCATATTTATTCATAATTAATGCTCATTTTGTTTGATTGCGCGTCGCGTTGTAGTTAAATCTCTTATAGTAGGTATATCATGTAGCGATAATATCACTATGGAACATATGGTATCTGTAATGTTTAAGCACTCGAATTCGCGTACAAATAATTGCACAATCTGCTTTATGAGGTGAAAATGTGTAAGTGTATGTGATGTCTACATTACTTTCGATTAAATCTGATGCTTGACCTGTCCAAGATTCATCCTTCTTTCCATGCTCTTCTTCTCTTACTGAATAACTGGCGGTCGCAAGCTGTGGTGTAGTTGTTGTAGATTTCATTTCTCATCGAGCTTGTCTCGTATGCTCTTTCAGTTTCAAATTATTTGGCGCTTTGGACTTAGCTGTAATACTACATTTAAAAAAATACCGTTTTGATAGAACTCTTAAAATGTCTCTCTTTATTCAACAAAATTATCAACATTGAGAAAAAATACTATCGAAAAAGAAGCACTATTAGATTCAGTGTCTGATTTTTGTCAATAATATCTAGTTTTTCTCTTTCCAGAAATTATATTTTTAACAACGGTGTTTAACAAGAGGTGTTTGGTCAAAATATTTACCCCAAATTTAGATACATATGCCAAAACCGACTAAAAATGCATATTATAATCGACAAAATACGTTATAATCTAAATTATTTCTAAATATAAAATCATTGAACATAACCGACGAATATACTATGCATATTACAGTTTATTTCTGTCCCATTATTATGCCCAACGTATAATTGTTGCACGTGCTCTATCAAGGTACGTGAGAACAGCTCATTTTAAATGCAGGCATGTCAAAATATTTGCAACAACGTGTCTTATCTGTCCTATAACTTATTCATCACGCATCCCCGATGCAATCCAAAGCTTCACTGACAACATGAATTGCTATGTGAAAAAAAAACGAGATTGCTTCCACAGAATGCGAAATTCTTGGCCTCCAATCGAGGATTGATGACCATCGACTATTGGCAGTCAAATAACACCTTATTTTTTTGCAACTTGGATATTTAGGCATGGTCGAATAATGGCAATGTAACATTTTTATCGGATCCTCGATCTTTGGTTTTTTTCTTTCGCGAACGATTGACAATGAACGGTGGATCCGGGAAAACTATAAAAAAAGAATTTAGCATCACACGAATTACGTTGATAATAAAGTAGACTTTTTGTCTGACAGTGGCGTGATGTCGATATAGCTACCAAATACCTTAAATCATTGGTTTCCAACCATTATGTTACTACGCTTCCTTTTGAAGAAAAAAATATTTTCGAACCTACACATCCTTTATTTCATACAGCAATAAAGACACGTTTTAAAGGGTAAATAAATATTTTGGGCTTTTCGCGCCTCCCTTTGCAATAGTCCACGCCTCCCAGATTGGAAATCGCTGCCTTAAATAACACCTGAATTTACATCTAAATACTACGATGTATTTTCTCATATTATAATGGTAGTACTCCGCAAGTAAATGCTAATTATTGAAAAATAATGTTTTTTTGTTGTTTTAATTCTACATTTGTATTAAATATCAGATCCAGTTTCTCTTTCCGCGAAGATTATCAACTGATTCAAATATAAAGCCATACAAGATGTGACAAACAATTATTAATAAAAGAAACATGAAAAAATAATATTTTATATAATAAAATATCTAATTATACATTTAATTTGATTGTAATTTTATAAATTACATTGGGAAACTTTCCAGATTTTGAAAAAGCTTGAAATACACTCATACTTAATTGAGCCCATTAGAGGTGAAGTGAGCCAAGTGGTATCTTAGAAGAAAAAAAGTTGAAGTAACCTCAGTTAAAATATTCCATCCACCAAAACACCAAATAAAGAAAGACGTGATTGTACCTAAAAGTCCAAGAAAAAAGTTTTAACATTTTAATAGTTGGCTCACTTAACCTCTCGAGGGACCAATTGTTCTTTATTTATATTCAGTGGTGTAGTGGGGCCAGGTCGGTGATCTGGCACCTGAAAATGAGGAAGGAGCCCTGTCACCTTTTTGACTTGTAACTTAATTTTTAATTACATACGTATATTTAAAATATTTTTTTTATAAATTTAATTTTTGAAACTTGTGGTTTTTTAACTTCAGACGGATATAAAAAAAAAACAAAAAAATAGGAAAGAAAACTACACCACTGTTTATATTGCACCTTTTATTGTTTTACTTGGCTTAGTAAAAATATGTAGCCCTGTTTGAATGTATATTTGTATCAGTTGAAAATGATGTGGAACAAGTACAACATAGTGTTTTTTTTTTAAATACAAGGTCTTTCCACCAAGTATTGTCAGTGAACACCACGAAATAGAATAATTATTATTGTATACATTTTTAAAGCCATGTTCGCACTAGGCCACCCAATCACGAAATCTTTTTTTGATCCCGGGATTTTGGGATTCATAATTTTATTCCGGATGCCCGCATCAGGGAATTGATCACTTACTGCAGTTTGACGAATTGACAGATTCCAGAATTATTCTTGACTGGAAGTCTTATTTATCTATAGCTTAATCTATCATCAGTAGATACTCAGTTACTTCTGCCATTGACTTATTATTCTAGCGTTGGTGACCATTTTTTTTTAGCTCCTTCATCTTAACAAGTTACGTCTAAAAGAAGTGAATAAGTATTTTAACATTTCTAACCCCTTGAGCTTTTTATTTTAGCTGTTTTCAGAATAGTTATGTTTTTTTACATGTATTGTGAATAGGTATATAATATATATAAATGTTTTACCTATTATTATAGTGATCATTTTATTTTTAGAGGGTGTTCTGGTGACAGCGTGTTATGCGGTGCTCGAAGGAGGGGAGGTATGCAGGGATGGGCAGGGGCGGGAGTAGGTGCGGGAGAGGAGAGACCCCCTACTCTTACCAGGTAATTTAATCAATTTACAACTACTCTATAATAATACATTATTTTAGATTCTTTCTAATTTAGTTATTTTTAAAACAAATATACATATATTTTAGGTATTAAATATATAATTAGATATATAATTAATTAGTTGGATCATTTGGGTTCCTAGTTCTAGGATGACTGCATAGTCATCAATGACAAAAGTATACCTCCTTGACAGTAATTGGAAAAAAATATCAAGATGACTGATACTGGTCCTGATCAATATATAAACTTGTTTAAATTAAAACCAAATATGTAGAAAAAAATTGGTTCATTTTTTTAATTCATGTAACGTAGATACCTACATCCGTTTTTCCATCAAGAATAATCCGAAGAAAATTGTTAGTTTCCAGCATATCAACCTTCTCTAGTTACTTTTATTGCCGCTAGATGACTGGCATAGAAGTCGCATTTCGAATGTTGACGTAACGTTATATAATTTTCAGAATTGTCCATAGAAGTTACTCTGGTTTCCTTTCAATACGTATAAATCTTTCGCCTTTTACTAAAGATTTCCGTGGAAGGGAGCACTCAAATGAGTCTATAACCAATTTTTCAATCCCTGCCCTGTGCAGGGAACAAATATAAAAATTACAACGCTAATTTAAACTGTTCTCGGTCAACCATGTTCAGAAAATCGCATTCATAAATGTGCCCGTCTAGTTAATTGTTTCTGATATCCAACCGACCATAGCGGCCTGTCAATGTGGCATTGGATCAATGTACCCCTTGTATTTGCAGCAGCGGGATATATATCATGAAATCATTCATACATAACATATAAGCCATTCACTCATTTAAAATTCTTCATTTATTTAATGTGTAAATAAAATGTTCAAAATTATTTATTATAAAAATAAAATGCATGAAGAACTTGTGAGTGAATGGTATAAATGTTATGTTAGAATATTATTTCATGAAATATAACAACCCCTGCATATATTGATCCAATGCCTGCCTCCGATTGAGAAAGTTTCTCAGGGGCCTTTAATTAATCTTGGGGATTTTCGAAGTTGGAAATTTTGTTAGAGTTGCTAAAAACAAGGTCCCAAGTAGGGTATTCCGGGATTTCGCGATTGATTAATTTTGAATCCTGGGATTGAGATTTCCTCACCGAGAAATTTGAAATCCTCGATTTGGTATTCTTTTTCCCAGATTCTCATAGAAACTTTTTTTTTTTAGCTCACCGAAGAATTTGAAATCTTGAATTTGCCAATTTCATGTAATTTTTCGGGTTTTGCTCAAAATTTCTCAATCCCGGGATCGCGGCCATCTCAATCCCGGAATTTCGGGATCAGAAAATTGAACGGGATCCCGGGATTGGATGCCCTAATATCAACCTATTTAAGGCGTGGCTCACAGTTTTTTTAGATTGAGAAGCAAACATTCAAAAAGTGATTTGTCACAAGTTTTGAACAATGCCGTTTAATTAATATCAGTTTTGTTAGTTTTTTTCAATCCAAATTTCAAGATCAATCAGATCAAGAGAGTCCGGGAAAGTTATTAAATGAATTTCGGGACAAAAGATCTCTGATAAGATGAAAGATAAGGTAAGCCTTACCTTATCTCTGAGATAAGGTAAACTGGTGGCCCGCGAGCTGTACATTTTACAGCAATTTTTTTAACTTATTTTTCATTTACCTATCTATACTCTTTGGCCCCCGAAATGTTTGCTTAAGAAAAAATGGCCCGCGGCCTCAAATAAATTGGACAGCGCTGAGGTAAGGGACACCAGTACAAAAACTAACCTAATGTGTAATATTAGGTAGGATGAATACTATATTACTAATACACTTAATGAAGTAGGTAGGGTGATTACTACAGTGAGTTGGACAGTCATAATCCGCTATAAATAATTAAAATAAATGAACTGTTTTTTTTTTAATTTTATACTTTAACTTAGTTTTGTAATCAGTGGCGGCCGGTCAATGTGGCATTCGATCAATGCACACCCTGTGTATTCAGGGGGGGTTATATTTCATGAAATAATATTCAAACATCACATGTTTACCATTCACTCATTTTAATTTCTTCATGTATTTATTGTCGATAACAAATATTTTATTTAATCAAAAAATTTATTTTATTGAATTTAAAATGAGGGAATGGTATAAATGTTATTTTTTAATATTATTTCGTGAAATATATACGTTCCTGCATATACAAGGGGTGCATTGATCAAATGCCACATTGACCAGCCGCTACTGTTTGTAATACATATTACGTATTATCAGCTTTTTTATGTTAATTCGATATAGCTACGAAAATCGTGTTTTTAGGAATAGCTTATAATTAAATTTTCCTACTTAATTTTACATTATATTTCTAGTTAGAATTTATTTGTAAATGGTTTTAAACATTTGAACAATTGATAAGTTAGTTTCATTTGTCGATAATTTTAACATTGATTAACAACATTTCATAAAATGTTCACATCTTGTTATTAGTTTTAGTTCATTTTGTATAAATAAATACCCCTGTAAAAATATACACATAAATAAAAGTTGATAATGGTCGTGATCGGCAAAATCTTCGATGAAAATGTGAAAATACGTACAGAAATTTTTTTGTTTTTAATATAATGCCTTTTTACGATGAATTTATATTGTGAGTTAAAGTGATTTTAACCTTTAAAGTGATTATTCTCGCTAAATGTATGTTGACGTATTTGACGAAAATGTACCAAAAAGTTAATTAAACATACCTAGTCCAATATGCAACCATCCACAACATATAACAATATCTTTTTATTTAAAAGTTAAAAGATAATGCATCAATCTTTTTATTTTTTCAATAAATTTAATCGCACAATCATTTGGAAGCTGTATTTATAGAGAAACAGGATTATAAATGGGTATTGTGGGATATGTTAAAATAATTATTTTCATAATCATAAACTACAAATTAAATCCATTTTAAAATCTAAGATGCTCAAAATTAAAGTTTGAACCTGCTGTGTTTCTACTGTCTTACTTTCTTTTTTGGCGCAAAATACGTGCTAAGGCTTATTTTCGAGGGGTGTCTGTCGTCAAATGCTTTCCAGTTGAATCATTGGTCCGAATCTCTAATGTTTTGCAATATGGGTATCCTTAAAAGAGTGTGTCTTGTCTAAATATCCTGCTTGTAGTGCATTACACACACAACTGTCAGTTATTTTATCCCATGAATCTTCACCCATTTTACAACTTCTTGCAGGTTGGGCTTCACAAAATGTACGCGTTCATTTATCATCATTCTGTTTTCAATGTATTCATTGATCTCCATACGCAGGTGATCTTTAAATGGCTTGTTCATTGCAATATCAAGTGTCTGGAGATAAGAAGTCATTCCTGCTGAAATCACTATTTGATCAATCCTCTTTTCAGTAAGAAAGTTTTTCATATCTTTAGCGCGTTGAGTACTGGCTGAATCCCTAATTAGCAAACCTCTTTAACGACCTCGCAAAAGAGTTAGCAGCATAAAATCGACCCATTTGCTTATAACTGCTTGTGTGGAACAACCTTTTTCACTTTCAATTAGGACATCCAATCTCGGGATTGAGAAATTTTGAGCAAATCCCGAAAATTGACACGAAATTGGCAAATTGAGAATTTCAGATTCCTCGGTGAGGTAAAAAAAAAACGAGGTTTTGTGACAATCTGGGAAAAAGTATACAAAACCGAGAATTTCAAATTCCTCGTTGAGATAAAAAAAAAAAAACGAGGTTTGAAGATAGTCCGGGCAAAAAGTATAGCGAATTGAGAATTTCAAATTCATCGGTGAGCTAATCCCAATCCCGGGATCCCTGGATTGAAAATTAATCAATCCCGATATCCCGGGATTGGAAAAAGGTTCCGGGATTGGATACCATACTTTCAATGACATAAATTCCTAAAACTTTTTTGTCTTTCTTTCCCTTCGCTATGATAAAATGTGGAGCTTCCTTCGTCCCTTCCCATTTATGCGAATTGGCAAAATTCAAGTAACACGTGCACTTTCGTAACCAGTGGACGGAACGTAGATTGACAAACTACCAACGTGATCAATGGTTGATGGTTATCCTTGAAATACTGCAGTTTCATCCATTGCAATCATGCTAGACTGCTCGAATTTTGAAAATTCGGTACCATCAACAAACAAATTACATGCAAGAGCACGCTTAACAACTTCATTATCTTCCAGATTAAGCAATGTTGTCGATCTTCTTAGAGACAGTTCATGTTGCTGAAGGAAATTATTCAGCCAGCACGCTGATGTTTTGAATTTTCTGGGGATATATCAAATTGCTAGGGGTATCAATTTTATTTTTTTTCACATTATTTAAACAAGGATTTATTTTTGAGGTATGGCTTATATGTCACCAATCTTGAAAATCATGCTAGGGCAAATTTTTAAGGCATGTTTTATTTTCGAAGAAACGTGGTAGTAGAAAATTTATGAAAAGTATATTTTTCTAAGTTAAAGTTAACTTGTGCCAAGTTAACTTCAACCACAGCGCAAACTATAAAAATTAAAGTTTTCTTTCTTGACTTTGTTAATACTATCAAATCCAAAGTGCAATTATATAATTTAATATTTCGACTGAAGGTGCTTGGTGGAATTTCAATATTAAATTGAATCGTTCAACGTATGTACATTCACACAAGTTTTTTTAACTAACTGTTAGTATAAACTACATAAATACATTTTGAATAAACCTACAAGTATAATTTACTCTGGCAATTAGCTGCCTACTAATCAACAACTTGGTTATCACACATTTATTGAAGAACATCAATGAAAATGATAATAATATGTTTGAAAAATGAATTTCCACTAAGTTACCGCCGAATCCACAACAATAATAATTTTTGAATGAATTACCAAGATTTCTAATAGAAAAAAATATTCGGAAATATCGTATACCCAGTCATAATCTTTCAAGAGCACCTACATTCGCACATTCCCTTCAAATAAATTATTTGTTATCATCGAGAGGGGTGGGTAAAATAGTGTTTAAAAAATCCGATAGATGATATTAGGTAATACTAATAAACCTCGTACTAATAACGTAAACGATATGTTATATATTCTTTGGAAACATCTGCACTTGCATACTTACCTGGCGTAGGGGACACCGTGATCACAAAGGCTGTTCCCCCAGGGCGAGGCTCTTCCATTGCACTTCGGTTGGGCTGACCCTTGCGATTACCCCTAATGCGGATAACTCGGGCGCGTAATTTTTGATAGTCGGGACTGCGTACGCGCTGTCCCGGACCGACATGCTAACACTTACACACCCCTTCACCGTGTGACTCACTTTATCGATGAGCGACGTTTAGACCAGTGGTTAATTACCCGCGGGTAATTAAATTACCCTCTTCGACTTCTGGAGTGCCAAAACATATTTTTTTTTCCATCAAATTACTTATTTAGCTTTAGGACCAAGTAAGCCAACAATATTATATATGTATGTTTTGTATTTACATATATATATTATTTTCTAAAAATGAATGAAGTATTTTGAACTAATACCCACTAACCAAAATTATTTTTCAAAAAAATATTTTTTTACCCAGTATCTCAAAAGGTTGCCGACCACTGGTTTAGACAATTCAATAGTAATGCACGTACCTTTTTATATCTGCCGACCGGCTAAAGTGGAAACATATTTCGCGGATCGGCGTCCAACAGATAGGGTGGATGCTATAGTAATGGGACATTTAAGGAAGTGCTTTCCTTTGGCACTGCTTTATTAGATTTACTTAATACCAATCCTAGACACTTTTTGTGATCCCGAGATATCGGGATTGACAATTTTTCAATGCCGGAATCGGACACTCGCATAAAATCGTATCTAAATTGGGATTCGGGATTGAGAAAATTTTAGGTGGGCGATTTTTTAATCTTCAAACAATTTCAAAAATCTAGAAATTTGTGGGTTTCCCAAATTACCGGCTGGAGCTTTTGTTTTTTAGCTCTTCCAAAAATTTTCGAATCCAAAATCACAGGAATCAAGAATTTACTAAAAATAACAGCTCGTCATTTTTTTTTAAGCTTCTGTATATCATTTTCTCAATCCCGAAATCCCGGGATTAGTACTCTCGCAATCCTGGGATTTCGGGATCAGAGAATTGGACGGGGTCCCGGGATTGAATACCCTAATACCTGGGTTTATAATTTACTCATATTATCAGCAAATTGAATACGGTTTTGAGCAAAAATCAAACATATTATTGACGCAATAACACGTATCACACTTGAGATACTTTTCTTCTAAAAATTAATTAAATTTCACTAATTTGAGCCAAATATTCACTAAGCTGTTGCGAATTGTAAAATTAACCATTCTTTATTATTAAGGTTGAAAGTCATAGTAAGTAATGGGACAGTTTTTTACAGTAATTGGACACACGTGACACAGTTATTTATTGGACACAACGTTTAAGTCAAACCCAGGCCTCATTTAAATATCTGAAGTCTTGGTCACCAAATAAAAACTCAATTTTAAATAATTAAATACTTAAAACAACAAAAAGTACAAAACATAAATTAAAAGCCCATTTATTTTGGTATATTCATTGAAATGATTAAAATTTTAGAGAATAGATCAGGGATGGCGAACAAGGGACCCGCGTGAGAAATTATCTAACCTGCTTGAACTTTTAGAAATGATTGTTTTTATTAAAATCCTTAATTATTCAATCTATGTGACCCGCGACATGATTTTTTAATTTTTTAAAAACCAAATTTTACCCACTTGCGAAAAAGGTTCGCCATCCCTGGAATAGATTATCAGATCTTGCATTAATATCAATCGAAAAAAAGCTCTTAGACAAATTAATGAAATACAATATAATATGATGCGTTTATTGATGACTGTTGTAAGAAGGAGCGTCGAATAAAATTCATTTTCAATAATTAAATACATATCATATTTAATTAAGTATTTCGACATATCATATTAATCAAATAAAGAAAACAAAGTAAAAACTATTGTTTTTTTCCTCTCCCCCCCCCCCCCTGACACGGGTCACTGAAAATTACATGTACCTAATACAAACGAAAAATTTAAACATAAACTATAAAATTGCAATTGATACATTTAAATTGTATTGATTTATTTATTATTCGGCTATTTGGTAAAATCTCGCTAGTGGGTATCATAAAATTTAAATAATAAAAATAAATAATTAGGTTAAGATGTTTGATGTAATACTCAAAATAGTATCGATATAATTTTAAATATTAATAAAATATTAAATAATTCATCCCCACATATAATACATATACATTGTCAAGAAAAATGAGTTTTCCTTCATAAAGCGTTTGATTATTTTTTCAGAATAAATCCAATTTACTCCGAGGCAGAAGATGCTGTTGCTGGAAGGTCGAAAGCGTCGTCGTCAGGTTATGGAAGTCAGAGAGGCTCCGGTGGAGGATCAGTCAGCATCCGCTCCCCTCCTTTACCGAGCATCAGCGCACAGAAACGCCCAGACAGCGACCTTCCCCCGCCCGTCTGGCCTTTCGACTTCAACGAAGATCCTTACGGCATTTATTCTACGTACCAGAAGAAATACTTCGCAAGGTTTGGGAATAAGTTACCCAATGATGGAAATGGGTATAAAGCAGCGAGTGACAGACTTTCATTTAAAAATGAAATACTGTTCGGTCATGACAACCTTTTGGGAAGAAGAATAAGTTACTCGAGCTCGAAGGATCAAGGATTCAACGATTATTATATTTCATCAAGAGACAGTATTTATTCAGATGTTGATTACAGTAATACGAGGAGAAGTGGAGTTGGGAGACGAGGTGGTAGACGTGTCAGTAGATTCCTGAGTAGGGAGAGATTGCATCAACCTGGTGGAAGCGTTCGTGGATCTAGTTCTGTTCAACTAGTCAGCGATTACTTCCTAACGAAAAAAAGTCTCCACCAGTACGATAATTACGCGATAGGAGATCTTAGTAAAAGAACACATGGAAATGAAAATACTGTAGAGTTGCAAACGAAATCTGATTATCAAAATATTATAGAAAAGAAAAAGTTACCAAATAATCCAAATATTGGGCGAAATTATGTTCGGAATAATGAAAGTATCAAAAGCGGAAGCCGAGAAGTGAGTTTTGTCTCAAAAGAATTCGATTATCTAACAAAATACAGCGGAAGTTTGACTGACCAATATTTGATTAAAGATAAGAACTATATTTCGAAATCCAATAAAGAAAATTACAATAATAGTGTCAGTTCAGGAAGTTCACAAAATAAAGAAACGTCACACCTTATTGGTGAAAGTTATGCTAAAGGAGGACAAATACACGAAATAATTGAGAATAACCCCTCAAAAGTTGATCATACTATAAATAATCCAAATAAAGTTGGTAAAATTGGCGTAAAGCAAACTGTAAATAATGATACTAGTTCCCAAAGAGAACCAGCCAACTTTTATGATTCTTTGCAAGATGACCCGTTTTTATTATATTCACAATTTATAAAGCAAGAAGAAGCTAAAACAAATACTATATCTTTAAAAGACGATTTAAAACAAATTGTTAAAATAGACAAACGTGATTCAATAAAAAGTTCTAGTGAAAATAAATACGAATTTATCTCAGAAGTAGGTATAAGTAAAAAAAGTGGAAGTGTCAAATCAATTTCAACAATAACAAAAAGTGACAAAATTGATGAAAACAAAAGTGCTTTAACAGAAACTAAAGTTTCGTATTCAACTATTGATGAATTACATGCAAACTCAAGTGTAAATATAGAAAAAGAATCTAAAATCAGTGAGGAAAAGAAACAAAATGACGATTCAGATGCTGTGTCAGATATTGTCAATTTGAGCTTAGAAAGAGAAGATTATCTTCGTTCATTGCTGGAAGACGTGGCAGTAGCTTTGGAAGAAGCGTTGACTAGAAAATATGGATCTCAAGGAGGAATACTCCAAGAAGCACGAGAACGTGTCGCTCTCGGACTAGTTGCTCTAAGGCGAGCTGGTCCGGCCGAGCTACGAGCGCTTTCAGCCTCTCTATCCAGAGCTCCAGCGACTGCTACTGTCCCGCTTACTTTTCATCAGCCATCCAGGGCGCCGAGTCCTCACTCCAGGAAGCCAAGTCTTTGGCAGCACTATTATATGCGCGCGCACTCTATTCATTCTCTGGACTCTATACAGTCCCAGCAGGTGAGTGATTCAGTAATTTATTTGACAATATTTAGTCCTTAGAAATCAATAGAAACTAATGTCTGTCGATCTTTAGTATGTATTGTTACTTTAACATGTTTTGCGAAGCGGGTTTTTTGTTTTATGGGTTATCTAATTTCAAGCGTGAATAATGTATATGAATATAATTTAAGATTTCGACTGAAGGTGCTTGGTGGAATTTCAATATTAAATTTGAATCTTTCAAACTATGTACATTCATCTGTGTGAATGTACATAATTTGAACGATTCAAATTCAAACAGGCATTCAAGTGAACGGATGAACTTGAACTGACGACTGATGACTGAAGTCAGTTCAAGTTCATCCGTGCACTTGAATACCCGAAGATGCCGAAAGGCGAAACCCGGGTCGTTAGTGACAAAATCTGTGAGAATGTACATGGTTTGAACGATTCAAATTAAATGTATATGAACTTGAAATTTGTCTTTACAATTATTTCCCTCGTGAAGTGTTACAACCAAGTATAATATATTTTTAATAAAAGATTATGTCAGCTGAAGGCAGTCCATTTTGAATGTGGTACAAAAACACGACTTTATTTAAGAGCGAGTCCCTGGTTACTCAGAATCCAAAATAAACGTATACTTGACCAACATTAGATCCAATAGCAGTTTTATTTGAAGTAACATAATCAAAACGTTTTTATGCAGCACGGTTGAGTTACGAAATACCTACATTTTTAACATTAGCAAGTTGTGTTTTTGTAAGAAACATTTAAAAGTAAAAAAAAAGTGAGCCGTAAATTGTGTTATGACCTTCAGATGAATTGAGTTGACGAAAGTCGTGTGTTGAGGATTAATTTTGTTTGAAAAATCTTGCGTAATATTTTATTGGTTGAAGTACTCAACTTTCTTTTTTCGCATTTTGTCTGTGCATTACTGCTTGCGGGCACTTAGGCTTTTTTGTCAGACTCGTAACGAGTTGATGCGACAACGCTGTTAACTACATAATACAATCATATCTCCGTTTTACTTTGCAAACCATAAATGTTTAACGACCGAGTAATTACATACCAAAATAATTAAGATAAACAATTTCGTTGTATCACTGTTTGTGAAACTAGGTGTGAAGCGATTCTTGCCTATTAGAGTATTTAAATATATGCAATTGATTATCTTAATAGCTGAAAACCACCGGCTTAAAAATAATAAAAAAAAAATTAACAAAATTGGCTACCCTCTATAAATTAATTTCATATAAAATGTTCTCCCCATCGCACATATGTTTTATTTTTATTTTGTATCGTTTGTATGGTTCTCATGTCCGCGACCGGTAAAAAAACTAATTATTATTTTTTAAATATATGTTATACATATAAGTAAACAACTAGCTGTAGACCCGTTGCCCAGCAACGTGAGATTTTTGTTGGATTGTGTTTAATTTTATTTAGTTTAATTTTATTTTATTTTATTTAGTTTGATTTAATTTAATTTAATTTAATTTTATTTTACTATACTTTACTTTATTTTATTTTATTTTATTTAATTTAATTTAATTTAATTTTATATTATTTTATTTTATTTTATTTTATTTAAAAAAGTGGAGACTGGTAGGTCGAGGACACCTTACACTCACTCGGACAAACGGACATTATCGGCTATTAATATATAGATAACTGTATGTATGTTTGTATGTATGTATGTATGTTTGTCGCCTGTGTGGTCGAGTGGTCAACGGTGTTGGCTTCGGCTACAGAGGGCCCGGGTTCAAATCCCGGTACGGACAGTTTTATAAATTGATTTTTCAATCGATTTATGAATTTCTGTTCAAAGGCATGGATGTATGTGATGTCTTGAATTCCTCCCTCTCACCTTTTCTATCCTATGAACGGGACGTATCGACAGCGATTAGCTTACCACTAATCCTGTCCTAGCCCAATCCTTCTATCCCTACTCTCTTTGGAAAAAGAGAGGTTGAGCAACTGAGTAACAAGCAGTTCTCGTAGAAACACTTCTGTTGAGATAAACTCCATTAGGAGTCCATATGCTCCACATTGGGAGCGGACATGGTTTAAATAATAATAAAAATGTATGTATGTATGTCTTAAGTGGACGAAATCAAAGCGAATTCAAAGCAACTCGGTGCGGCACGAACTTGGTCTCCGCCGCTATGGAATGTCCACGTGACAAAACGCACGCCGCGATCAGTTTGATGATATTTTAATTCGATTTAAACCGTGTTTAAATTGCGTTCGCAGTGACTTCGCCCAGGTAAGACCGTAAGAAACTATGCCTATGGTAAACTTGAAAATATTTCGATAGCGTTAGTCCGAAGATGGTCCCCAAAGAGGCAAATTACAACACCAATTGAATTAACACGGTATCAAAGAACGTATACAGATATCTGCGCCCGTGTTTGGTCTAGCATAAATTTTAATATTACTTTAAAGTATGCTTATTAGCCAAAACAATAAATTGCCCTCGCATTCAAAGATGCAGTTGATAATAATTGAGGAGATCGTATTCCGTTTGCTGGGAGGCGGAAGGAAATCATTTTGAGCTGCACTGGCACCGCAAAAACCGGAACTCCGAGCCAGCTGACTGTTGTTAGTTCACAACAAATTATTTTATTATATTGTTAGAATAATAATCCGGAGATTTCATTTCAGATTCGTAACGCAGTTATTTTATTTATTTATGGGAAAATATGGCTTACACGCAGAATGGTGGCTATATAATGTCAAAAAATAACGCCTCAATTATGGATTGTAATTCCAGAATTCGGTTTGTTTTCTTTCGGCAAAATTTCGGAATTCATAACTTAAAATGCATTTTTTTAGCATTTTATCATATAGAAAAATCTCCGACTAGAATATATTAATATTAGGTTTGAAAAAACTACTCGTTAGCGAGTAATAAAATGTATTACTTGTACGATAAAGACTCCTTTTTAACTTTTTGTGAAAGAAAAGTAATTGCAGATATTAACACGTTGGATGCTGAAAACGCGCTTGGCGCGTTCACCTTGTTAACGGAGCTATGCGCTAAGTTACATTCAAACAACTCTTATTTATTTATTTATTTATACTTTCACTAGAGTAAATACAGATGCTTCCAAAGTCTCCTTACGTCTCAAGCGTGAATGCTCTGTGACAAAAAAAATGTATTTATGTAGTATGTATGTATACAATGATTTTTTTCCGCAGCGAACGTGTTAAGCATATAAAAGTATAAGAGATCCAACTCCGTTAAAAACAATAAATAAACTCGTTAATGTATAAATATTATTTTAATTTTATAAGATTACGAAAATCGTTAAAAGATTTTTCAATTATTTATCAAGATTAATGAAATAAAGTAGGAATTCACACCGTCCATTCGTTAGGAAGCCAAATATATTCGAAATTGATCCATCAATCGTATTGATTCGATGAATATTAGCTATGTGCTAGAATGAAGGGAAATGATTGATAAAGTTAAAAACCATTTCAAGGGAGGGATGAAAGGATATTCGTGACATCTTGAATTCCCCAGCCTCCCACCCATCATATCCTAAAAACGGAGAGTAGCGAGAGCGATTAGTTAACCACTAATCTTGTCCTAACCCTATGTTTATATTCCTATTATCTTTAAATATAGATGAGGTTGAGTAACTGAGTAACAAGCAATGGTCATCTGTAGGAGTTTATATGTTTCCAAATCAGGAGCGGATACGATGACAAAAAAATGGTTTTTACTACGTTTTTTAATATAATTCAGAGTTGGAATCGGAAGGGTGTTATAATTTGAAGTCGGAGTCGTTGTCCCCAGCCCTTCGTTAAATATATGGACTTTGGAAAGGAAAAAGGACGTAACCCACACATATCAAATTTTACAGGAGGCGCAAAAAACATGTTTTGATGATTTTGGGCCATATGCAAATTATGAATTATACACAACCTTGATATGCTTGGAGGCTTCTAAACTGGTGTTTAATTGACATAATCTAATATTAATTAAAGAAGTTGTCTAGGAAAAACCTTTATTTCAGTCTTTTTTCTTGGTTTTAATTTTTTACACGGTCATCTTTTTCAAACTTAAAAGCTAAATTTAGATATTGATACTTTGTGATTATCCAAAAAAAACTGTAAAAACTGTGGGTTACGTTATTTTTCCTTTCCACAGTCGTTAAGTACATCGACTGTGGAAAGGAAAAAGGACGTAACCCTTAGTTTTTCTAAAACAGTTTTTTTTCGATAATCATAATTTATACAACTTGACACACGTTCTATCAAAAGGATGCAAGCTGCAAATGCCGAATTAGTATCTAAATTTATTTTTTATGTTTGAAAAAAATGACCTTGTAAAATATTAAAACCAAGAAAAAAGACTGAAATAAAGATTTTTCCTAGACAATTTCTTTAATTAATATTAGATTATGTCATTTAAACACCATTTTAGAAATCTCCGTGCACTTCAAGGTTGTGTATAATTCATAATTTGCATATGTCACAAAATCATCAAAACACGTTTTTAGCGCCTCCTGTAAAATTTGATATGTGTGGGTAACGTCCTTTTTCTTTTCCACAGTCGATATATAATTGTTCATGTAAAATTAAATACAAAACTATGTTTTACATTCGTCAATTTCTAATGTTATTATTTTTCAATCCGAAGCGAAAAAGGTTAACAAAATTCGATGTTATGGATTACACAATTCAAATTTCCATTTTAAGCCGAGTCCGGTGTTGTTTGGCAGAAAAATTATAATTCAATTTGTACTAAAATAGTGTACACATCACCGACGAAATATCTACTTTTACAATTTATAATGTACGACATGAAAACAAACAATTTAGAATAAATGCGATGTTGCAATTCCCTCGTCATATCACATCCCACCGTGACGATGAATTATTTTGTTATTAGACATTCAATAATTGACGGCGTGCATTTCTAAACTCGTTTTAAAGTTCAATATTAAATGCCCATCTTTGACTGGGGCAAGTTGTCGACCTGCAGGCAGACATGTTTTAAATCATAGACAAGAAATCGAACAAGTAAGTTCTTACATATTTATTGTAAAGTGCTCATTTCAAAATGACAGTAATTAAGGAATATTTATAAAAAGAAAATACATTTTTTTGTACTAAATACTTCCACATTTTTCATTGTTTATTTATTTAACATTGCATAAGATTGACGAATTATAAATTAAAAACTTTTACAATAAAGAAAAAATTGCAAGGAAGTCAACTGAATAAGCTCCGACAAACTCTACTTTAATACATTTAAAAAATATTTGCCAGAACTTACCCACGTCCTCGTGGAATATGTTGACATCCGAAGCAATATTATTAAAAAATAAAATTATTAAAGCTCTCCCCAGTGGCATACCTATTGGCAAGCTGGTTCTACACTTTGGAAGAACAAACAATTCATGTCCACGATTTCTCAAAAAATAATCAGTAACATTTGGCTTCACATTCTCAAGAATGGTGGAATTCCCATTTTGGCGTCGTATAAGCCGAAAGAAAAGAAGCCAGGTACATATCCCTTCGAACGTTCAAACAATTAAAGTTCAGCATGCCTGAGAGAAAATTAGTTGGATAAAGCCATGGGTAATATCCATACACCCTCATATAAAGAAGTCTTAAAAGTTTCTTCTGAACCTCCTCCACTGTAAGGGTTGTTAATATTATGATAATATGACTTAATAATCACTACGTAAACAAACAAAAAAAAATAAAAGGATAGTTAAAACAAATTAAAAGATATTTAATTAAATTATCTACAATTACTTCTTTAACGATATCAATAAATTTCTACTAATCTGTAATTAAAAATAAAGCCGCATTAAAAATAAATTAAGAAAGAAAAATAGAATGAGCTTAAAAATAATTATTCAATGATCCTTAACGAAATTGTTAAATGGCAACATTTTACAATAAAACTGATAGCTACTTAATTGTTTTATTAAATATGTTAGTATTAATAAGTTAAGATTTTTTTTGACAACCGTGCAACCAATAGATATTAAAAATGTTTTACGAAATCAATTTTACGTGTCAATTCTTACAAGCGTTGAATCTTAAAAATAAAACACTCTTTAGAATAATTATACATAGCTAAGGCTAGGGCATCCAATACCGGATCCTTTTTGTGCTCCCGGGATTTCGGGATTCACAATATTTCGGAACTCAGGATTGATCACTCACCATCACATCGTGTGAAAATTGTTTAAGATTCTTGGGACTTACAATTATTTAGGAATGGGGGTTTTCGGAATCCCGTGATTGATCACTGGGAAAAAAGATAGAAATTGAGATATTTTCTGAGATAAAATCCTGGGATCTTATCCTCCATCCCGACATCTCGGAGTTATTACAATCATAATCCCAGGATTTCGGGATCATAAAATTGGACAAAATCCCGGGGCTAGAGACCATAGTCAGGGCTGTGGAGTCGTGAAAAAAACAACGAATCCTAATACAAATACAAATGTCGAGTCCTATGGCGCAGTGGTTAGCGTTGTAAGTTTCTGTGCCGGATCTCACGGTTTGGAGTTCCAGTACGAACAGCATAATTACGATCGATTTCTGTTCGAAGGCATGGGTGTTTGTGATGTCTAAAAAAATCCTTCTACCCTTCCGATCCTTCCGATCCGTGTGATCGATTATTTAAATACTAGTACTGTCCTAACCTTATCTTTATATCTCTACTACTCTCTTTGTAAAAGAGAGGTTGAGCGACTGAGTAACAAACAGTTGGTAGAAAAGTTCTGTTGAGATACCTCTATTAGGTGGCCATATGATCTACAATGGGAGCGGACATGGATTAAAAAGTTTTAAAAACCTGTAGCCGGGTGATCAGTGTTCCTTGGTGTCCACTGGTTCAAAGCCACGAACGAACACTGACGTAGGATTATGTTGATTTTTAAAAAAGATCTTATTGAAACTAAACAACTCGTACAATGCGTTGAAATTGTATTTCTCCTCGAAACCAGATATGGCGAAAACTTGACGTTAAATTTTCGAGAATTTGACGACACTTAAATTATTTACGAGAGAAAGTTGTCAAGAATGGCGAACGAACATGGAATTGGCATGAAAGATAATTTAAATGCGCTATACTATTTAGTTAGGGCTTGGAAACCTTCGCCATTACACCAATAGCTGAAAAGAAATAAGAAATTTGCTATATTTACGATCTTTGCGTATTCATATTTGTAAAAGCAGTTATTGTTTATAACTTGTTGAATAGTCTTCGGTTTTTTTTACCAAAAGAAAGCGCTGTATACAAGTTTATATTAATTTGCATTACTGCACTGGTAAAACCAGCAGTGGGATCGTGCGAGCCCCTTGTTAGATTAAGAATTCTTAAATTAATTCTTAAATCAATTCTGTACCTGACTAAAATTTCAAATATATATCAACCTTAAATTTGAATCGTTCAAACTATGTACATTCTCACAGATTTTGTCACTTTTGAACTGACAGTTCAAGTTCATCCGTGCACTTGAATGCCTGAAGATGCAGAAAGGCGAAACCCAGGTCGTTAGTGACAAAATCTGTGAGAATGTGCATAGTTTGAACGATTCAAATTTAATATTGAAATTCCACCAAGCACCTTCAGTCGAAATCTTAAATTATATATCAACCTATTTAAGGCATAAGGACGTAGCTCACAGTTTTTTTTAAATTGAGAAGCGAACATTCAAAAAGTGATTTGTCACAAGTTTTGAACAATGCCGTTTAATATCAGTTTTGTTAGTCCATAATACAATCTATGAATGAAAATCACAATTAGTGTTCAAAAAAGGTTTTTTACTATATAAATTATATCATAAAGTTGACACATGATTGACGCAAACCGTGATTTGTCCATCACTCAAATCATCATATTCAAAGATCTGCATGTGTGTGACAAATAACTTTTTTAATGTTTGCTCCAAAATTTAATACTCGTTGTATCAAAGGGATATAAGCTGAAAATTCCGAGTTAGAATCTGGATTTATCATTTAATTATAAAAAAAAGGACAGCATGTGAAAATTGTTACCAGGAAAAACAACTTTCACGAAGGTTTTTCTTGAACAACTTATTTAATAATTATAATATGCGACTAAGTAAACAAAGCATCAGTTTATTAGTATTCGTGTTTTTGAAGTGTGTTAATATGTTAACTTCGACCCAAAATCATCAAAAAATATTTTTTCATGCCTCATGTAAAATTTGACATGTGTGGGTTACGTCTTTTTGCCTTTCTAGAGTCGATATATAATCTAAAACGGCTAAAAGATAACGTTTAAAAATTGAAATTGGAGCAAAAAGAATTGTGAATATTTTTGAGTCAATCTTGGATCTCTTCACTATTGCAATCAGTTATTAATAAATGCATAGAAAATCGTAATTTTACACTAAAAGTCTAGACGTATTTAATATATAATTAAGTCTTCAAAATCAAAGACAAAATTGCAGGGTAGGTTAGGGTAAGTGCACACCATGATAAAAAAAAAATCTTTGTTTGTTCAAAAATAGTTATCTTTCGCTTATAAGCGCTGTGTAGACGATCTCTTGGATTTAAGATATCTAAAAATTACATATTTAATCGATTATGCACTTGAAATACACATAACGAAAATCCTTAGAAAAATAGCCACTGTTTGTTTGACAGATTAGATCATAATTGTGGAGCTAGAAGTCTTCTGAATGAACCCTATTTTGAGAACAACATGTTTTATTCATATTCACATGTTGACCGAGTTGTAAGAACTCGATTTTAATATTGTTTGTATGTGATTCTGAAATATATTTAAGATATTATTAAGTAATACTGGCCAACCTGTCAAGTTTTAGTACGTTGGGCAGCTAAGTAGCAAGCAGTTCTTATAGAAAAACTTCTGTTGAGATACCTCCATTAGGAGGCCATATCCTCTACAAGGGAGCATTAGTTCAACGACATAAACTTTGTACTATTTGTATTTATGAAATTATTATTACCATATTATTAGAAAGCTATATGTATACTCCACACAACTTACAATTGAAAAATTCTCAAATTCACAATGATCTTACCGGGAATCGAACCCAGACCTGCGTGGTCGGTAGAGCAAGCTCTAATCAACTGGACCACAGCAGGCGTCAAAGTTGTGATCAAAGACTGAGTGTTTGTGATGTCAATTCAAATTATTTCCTCTCTTCCCATCCTTCCGATTCTTTGATAACTGGGTGTAGCAGTAGCGGTTAGTTAACCACTAGTCCTGTTCTAGCCTTGTCCTTCTTTCCCTACTACTCACTTTGAAAAAAAATGTGAGGTTGAGCGACTAAGTAACAAACAGTTCTCGTAGAAAAACTTCTGTTGAGATACTTACATATGGAAAATATTAAACAAATCAGATAAAAATAAAAAATAAATCTAAATTAATTCACAATGCCCCCGTGGATGCATTCACCCCTACTCACCTTATTATCGTGTATGCGCAATGCATACGTGACGACATTGTTGCGCGGTGACGTATTCGCGCCGAGCTAAGAACCGGTTTCGCCCGGTTTACTTAAGGCCAGTGAAAACGCCGTAACTGTTTATCGCATCTCGTCGCAAGTTTACTATCTCTCGATTACTGTTGCCGCTCGCAATTCAATTATTTATCCAATCCGTCGTATCAGATTAAATTTGCTTAAAGACAATAATCAGAAGTGGCTTTTTTATATGCAACTGTCATGGTATTAAGCACAGGTAATGCAGAAGTGCATAAAAGGGTGGGGGCTTGGAAGGTAAATATGTATTTTAAAAAACAAAGCACAATTGTTCTATAATACTTTCGGCGGTAACTTTGTGGAAGTTCATTTTAATATAAAAATAGCTTAGATTATTCCACGTACAGTGAAACCCCGAATTACGCGCTGGCTTGAAGTATTCGCCGCAAATCCCCCAATTGCACGGTCGCATTCCATTGGCGTTACTAAGAGACAGTCGTCTGTGCCGCGCATACAGTCATTTTTTTCTAGCGTCTGTGTATTAACATGTGCCAGGCTATACACGCATAGCTGAGCGTCTGTCTGTGAGCGGGATATTTACTACTACAAAAACTAAATATTTCGTCCATTTTTTTTTGCAAAACTAAGGGAAATCTTAGTTTTGCGTATGAGATTCACACCCCCAATTACACGGTCCCGAATATAGTGTAAATGGGGGTTTTACTGTATTGTGCTACAAACTGTGACACGTGTTTCGCACCTTTCAGAGGCATCCTCAGACAGACTTTAAAAAAAAGATTTAAAAAATAATCAAAATCACTCGAACTTAAGCAAGCATTTTTTAAAGTAAGTAAGTCTGAGGGTGCCTCTGAAAGAGGCGAAACACATGGCACAGTTTGTAGCACAATACATGGAATAATCTAAGCTATTTTTATATTTTATACTTTTGTACTAATTCTAATTTTTTTTATTTTTTTATTAAAATCAGGACCGCTTTCCTCTCATCGCGAGCATTGTCAACTGATGAACTGTCCTAATCTTTTAACTAATTTGTTTTTTTTTAATATGATGTTTTTCCACCAGTAATAAATTGACTTGTATTATGTATTTATTGTCGGTTCCAATGGCGCACCGGTTAGCGTTGTTGGCTTCCGTGCCGGACCTCACGGGTTCGAGTACCAGTTCGAACAGTATTTTTCGGTCGATGTATCGATTTCTGTTCGTAGGCATGGGTTTTTGTGATGTCGAAAAAAGTCCCTGACACCCTTCCGATCCTTCAATTACTGGGCTTATCGAGAGCGATTAGTTAATCGCTAGTCATATCCTAGCCTTTTCCTTCTTTCCTTTATATTCTCTTTGGAAAAGAGAGGCTGTTAAGGCTGTTAAGATACCTCCATTAGGAGACCATATTCTCCACATTGGGAGCGAACATGGATATTTTTTTTTTTACTAAAATTTAATAAAGTTAAAAGTTTTTCATAATATGTTATAAAGTGCCACACTATAATTGTATAGTTTTAAATACACAAATTAAAATTAAATTTATTTATTTAGTAAAAAAATTCTGCACAGTCGTTCGTATATATCATTTATGAAAATACTAATTTTCATGAAAAAAACTGTTTTTAATTTTCAAATTTGGCTGTAGGAGTCACATTTGGTCGCCGCTGTTATTATTATCATTAAGTAAATACTTTTTAAGTAAATATTTTTAAAAAATAATGATTACTTTAAAAAATATATATATTTCTTATAGTATTATTAGTTATAGTCCTTCTGACGATAGCCTAGTTTACATAACGTATAAATCTAAACATTTTGATAGTAATTCTACCATATTAAACAAGAATTCTTCAAAGTAAATTCTGACTTAACAAATTGAATACCAAGCGGACACCGGTGTCCCGAACATATGCAAGCGAACACGGATGTCCAAGACATTTAAAAAAATCAAATACTTGGTATTCTTATAGAATATAAGCAATACTTTGATGAATATGTGTAGTGCCATCTATTCTGAGTCAATATAGGTTTTTAAAATATCGAATTCGAGTGTATATTAGGCAAAATTATTTTTCTCAAAAACACCCAGTATCTCTGGGGCACATTAATGATTTATTTGCGCGGTTTTCAAGCGGTTAATCAATATAGTACAAAGGATATTACAATTCATATACAAGGTAACTAGTGTTTTTGATATCTGTAACATCCCTAACACGGCACGTAGAGTGATTGACTAACAACCAACTGTTGTTATCTTTGCCTAACTTATAAGTATTTATAAATTATCCATTTTTGTGATAGTTATTTAGTTATCCATATGCTCCACATAAGAAGTAAGCGTGTTTAAAAAAAACAGTTGAATTTAATGATATGGAAAGTATTCAACAACTATATTGATTGATATTTTTATGACGAAGTGTCGTTAGTTGGTTAAGTTTTCTTCCTTATACTTATCAAGACTGTCTTTTAATCAATATTAAAAACGGCCACCTGGTTTTAACTGTATTTTCAATACAAGAGTTATGTGCTTGTGAAAGACTTAATCATTTTTAGTTAAAATAAACTTAATTTCATTTTTAACGGAAGAAAATAATAAATAACGGAATAAAGATGCCGTTTCAGTGACAACTCTCATGATAATCGGTTGTAAATCGTTTTAAACTTGCAATCATTTTTTTTCTGTTTAAATGTCAGCTGTAGAAAATCGAGAGTTGCTACAAATAAAAAAATATATTAATTTATTTACATTTACTTTAAAAAAATAAAAACAACACTTATACTGACAGTGGTAATTACTGGAACGTTTGGTAATAATCCAAAAACCGTTTCGGATACCTACTAAAAGGTTTGCCTTCAATCAACGCCTGTATTTTTTTTTAAATATATATAAATAAAGGCTAAATTGTTTTTTTTCTTTATAAATACTGTTTATGTAAGTAATGATTGACAGTGAATGTCAAAATTGGTCAAGTAACTACAAATGTATCAAGTACTGTCAGGTGTTTTTTGTTTTCTGTGTTGTTTTTGTTGCACATTAAAATGCCGTTTTTAGCCATGATAGAAATCCATTATAATATCAGTTTAACGTGTTAATTGTCAATTATTCATGGAAGGGTATTAATTGTTTTATTTAACATGTTTATGTAACGATTCTAAACGGTAGAATTGTTGGATTACGTACCGATATGATATTACATAAATTGTTATTAAAATAAATTACAAATGTTGCTATCAATTTTTTTCGTTTTTTTTTTGTTACCGATGAGTATTTTTCGATAGAGGTCCTTGTAATCTTGGCTAATATAATTTAATTTATTTATAAGTATAATTATCCTTGAATTTTTATCATGTATAGTTAACATTACAATAAATTGTTTTAAAATATACAGCATCGAAGTTTTAAAGATCTTTTTTAAACAAAAAACACATCTAGAAAAATAAACTATTGCTTGCTTTCGAGGAAAAAGATAACTCCTTCAAAATTGCACGTAATTATTTTAAAACAATCAAAATACAGATTTTTATGGTCCATTTCATATTTTTTTGAAATATTAATTTATATCGATATATAATGCTGAAACCGGTCATGATCCATAATAAATAATGTAAAACTAGTCTCAAAAGTGTGCTTTCTTTTAATTTAAAACCTTTCCATCAAGAACTGACAGTAAACATATTAACAGTGAATTTTTCAAAAATATGTAATTATGACACTTTTTGCATTTTAGATGCAAGCCTTTTTTATTTTATCCAATAAAGTACATCATATTATTACATTTTAAATAACTGTGTAAATCAATTAGCTTTTTAATTATTTAAATATTTTTAAAGTATCATTTGACTTCAGCTATGACATATTCACGATGAACCAACAAAAGTAAAAAAAAAGTAAAAGCTTTATTGCAAACTTCATTTCGTTTTCATTCATTTTAGTGGGTCGTTTTTTCGTTTTTTCAACGTCATATCGACGCACTCTCTAGCCTTTGAGACATTCCCACAATGTTCAGCGGAATTCTAATTATATAAGTTATACAAAAAACCAGTTTTTTTTTGATTTATTATTTTCGTTTAGATTTACCAAATATTCAATGTCGCGCCTTTGCTATTTTGTATATGAAGTGTATACATTTTATATCCAATTTATGGGTTTGATATAATTTTTCCGAAAATAACCATTTTTTGCCTCTTATATTATTCAGAAAAATAACAAAACCACTTTCTATAAATACGGGCCTTGACATTCATTTAAGCCAGCGTTTCCCAAATTTATAATAAAAAAATATAAATAAACATGATTTATAATTTATTAATTTGAGTTTATTTATTGATTTGGCATTTACTTGGTAGAA
Organism: Himalopsyche tibetana; assembly: GCA_030503985.1. NCBI lineage: Eukaryota > Metazoa > Arthropoda > Insecta > Trichoptera > Rhyacophilidae > Himalopsyche > Himalopsyche tibetana. The sequence goes on from JAPJYX010000015.1 coordinate 1,454,017, forward strand.
CTTCATTATTATTAATTTAAGATTTCGACTGTAGGTGCTCAAGAAAAACCTTTTTTAAGTCCTTTTTCTTGGTTTCAATTTACACAGGCCTTTCTTTTTTCAAACTTAAAAGCTGAATTCGATATTTTCGGCTTCCACTCTTTTGATAGAACGTGTGACGAGTTGTATGTATTGTGATTATCGAAAAAAAGCTTTTTTGGAAAAACTGAGGGTTACGTCCTTTTTCCTTTCCACAGTCGATATTATTACTCAATTTGTATTATTAATCGGTAAATTATTGTACATTTGTTTACATTTTTGTGCCTATGAGGACATTTACAAAGTAAAAATAGATACAATACAATGAAAAGTACACAAATAACAAAGCACAACTACTGCAATCTTTGACAACGGATTTCACTTACTTATTTAGATTGAATCGTTTTTTTTTGTCATTACATACTTTGTAAGGGCGTATTTTATACTTTATTTTAGGGGATACTTTAGTTTCACTTTTAACTTTACGCTTAAAATTCTGGTAATATATTATTATATTATAATATTTACTATTTAATATAATAATATTTTCCCTAGATTGACTCATAATCTGTAATTTAAATAGCTACATTTTTTTGTATCCATGTCCGCTCCCAATGTGAAGAATATGGCCTAATAATGAAGGTATCTCAACAGAAGTTCGTCTACGTGAACTGTTTGTTATTCATTCGCTCAACCTCACTTTTTTCCAAGTGAGTATTAGGGAAAGAAGAATAAGGCTAGAACAAAACTAGTAGTTGGCTAATTGCTATTGTTACACCCAGTTATTAAAGGATCAGAAGGACGGGAGTAGAGGAAATGATGTGAATTGACATCACAAACACCCAGTCTTCGTTCACAACTTTGAATTGAATAATTCTCAAACTCACTGTGTTCTGACCGGGAATCGAACCCAGACCAGGATGCTCGGTAGAGCATGCTCTAACCAACTGGGCCACAGTAGGCGACTGAAAAATAAAAGTTAATCTTTCATTAACAATTGAATTAAATTAAATATTTGAAACGCTATATCTCGTGAAACAAAATAAGAAAAGAAAAATTGAGAAACACTGAATATAAAAACATATAAATATTCATTTTTTACAATTGATAGTATTGATACTATCACTGTCTACTGGCTAGACTTGATTAGAATCATAGCTTTGTAATTTGATTACAGCGGTATCTAAAGCTTAGCGGTAAGACCCCTACGTAGTGAACAGAAGGATATAAGGCCTATAAGTTTTTTTTTTAAGTAAGTTAATTAAATATTAATTTTTATTACAAGTTGCTTGTTGATTATTCCACTACCCCTCGTTATGTGTATGCAGCCGCTGTTTCACGGTCCCGTCTTTAACGCAAGACGATCACGAAAAAAATACATTTTATCTCTCATATTCTTGGTCTGATACAAATCTGCACGGGAACCATTTTTATCCATGCACTATTGTGCGTAAGCAAATAATGATATAAAAAATTATATGTGACTTGCTCAGTCATTTAGTTTACGCGATTTTCATTAAGTATCGTGTGTATACTGAGAAAATTTGCCGTGGGGTTAGAGTTTAATTTCCAGAGGAATCAAGAATATCCCGCTCCCCATATGATGTTGCAAATTTATTAAATGCTTCGAAATTGACCTTGGTTGAGATGGTGGCCTATTGGGCCGGTACGAGAGCGGACCGCAGCAAACAGCTCTGCTCGTTCGGCAATCATCTCAGGGCAGTCCGACAGTACGCGATTGGCGTCCCGATTATATGCTATTATTTGAATTCAGCTATAGCACGACTTCTGAACTAACCATTTCATAACTGTCTATGGTCAATTCGCTGCCAAACTCTTCACTCAACTCCATTAAAAATCCTCTATTGAGATAAATTCTATAATAAGTTCATCATATGCTGCACATTAAGAGCATTTTTGGTAAAAAAAAGCAAAGTGTTGATTGCATAATTAATCATTGAATTGATAATGCCATACTCATATTAAAACTATAATTTTATGAAATATTAGATACTTTATGTGAATATAAATCAATGTTTATCCATTTAAGCAGGTATGGCCAGTGCGTCGATCGCGAAGATATTTTTGATCGATCACAGACCTTTAAAATGGGTTTTAATAATTGTGTGGTTATAAATGTTATAATGCAAAACGTACTATTTCCAAAACTCAAACTTTTCAGTAGAGACAAATACTATAACGAATAACACAAACAAAATAACATTTGCATAAAAATATGATTTCCAATTTGAAAACGACAGTCTTGTACACATTTTATATTAAACCTAATAAGACCAGTCGATTCCTTATGCTTGAATTACCCTATCTGCAAACCTAACCCGATGTCGCCCAATTTGGATACAGTAAGTTTTGCATTATAACCTCACAATTGTTCTCTCAAGATATTCAAGCGATATCAGTCGAATCGTCGATAATTTTATCAAACTTGTCGTTCCTGGAAAAAAAAACTGTGGCTACCCCTGCATTAAGGTCATAGGTAAATTTTAGTAAATCTATATCGTTGTAACACTAGTAACAACTGAGTCATTGATTTTCTGCTACGCTACGATTCAATGCGTTTTGAGGTTAAGTGACTCGCTAGTCACTTAGTTTTATTGTAGGCCACTTTTTGAATGATTTATATGATCCAGTTTAGCTACAAAAAAACATGTTAATGCATAAAAATAATCGTTGCATAAGAAAAAATAATGTAAATACAGACGAGGCGGCGGGCGCAAAAGTGTTGACGCCGTGATCACTGGGTCAGTAATCTGAAATTGCCCAACACCTTAACGTCCTTGTAAGGCCGACGGGTTTTATAATGCAATATTTTTTATTAACGCGTGCCGTACCTGCAGAGGCAATAAATTATTGCTTAATTGTGTTTTTTTTTTTGTTGTAATTATGAGTCTGGCAATTTTTATCGGCACAAGTCAATAATAAATGATTATCACCATTTTCAATGAGCCGATCGATTGATTCGCTGAATCAATCGTTTTTGTTATCGTGGTTTATGTGATACAAAAAAGAGTCGATCATTATAATAAAATATAACTTCATACGGATTTAAAATCTTCATTATTCCTTTGTCATTTTTCCTACGATTACACTCATATAACTAAACTATTTGACGAAACATTTGGATATTTATGTTTTATTTAATTATAGTTCAGTTCAGCAATCATTTCTTTACTGTGTTGTACTATTCGACTCTTTTTAATCATTAAAATATTCATGCATTAGTACATCTAGTTATGATAGAACTGAGGTGATATTACAATAAGAACATTTGCATATTTTGTCGATTAATATAACAGTCTTCAATAAATCAGTGAATCGAAGAATTTTGATGAACTATTTTATAGGTTAGCTTATCTTATTCGGTGTGATCTGAGATTCAAATCATTTAAAATATTCATTGAGATAATATTGTAATGTTGTAATGTTAATATGAATTACATGGCAATAAATACATAATGTTTATGAAAATTTACATATACTTACATACATATAAATTTACATAATAATATCATGTGTTTTATTTGTATTTTTTAGCATTTTTTATTTGTGGTAGGAAATCCATTGCATAAAATAATAGTACATAAAGTATTTTGTAATTTTATAATTTATTTCAGGGCGATTTTTCTAATGTGGTTAAGAAACACTGCTCTTAATGAAAAAATAAATACAAATATAAGAATAAATTTCATAACTTCTGCATTCTACTTGTTGTATAATACATTAGAAAACTAAGTTGTCAAATTTTTTATTTTGATTAAAAATGAACTTTCACAGATAATCCATCGAAAATATTAATGAATTACATATTTAGGAAATAAAAATCAGGGCTGTAGAGTCGGAGTCGGAGTCGCGGTATTTTGGCCGGAGTCGGAGTCGTGAAAAATGAGCGGTTCGATTTTTTTTGAAAAATCTATTTAATGATGTTTATTTAAACAAAATAGTCGAAAGTGTTAACATTTCATGCTTGGCTGACTAAAGATGATCTGATGGTATACATATATATAAGTTAAAATTACATTATTGAAAAATTTCCCCGGAGTCGGAGTCGAGAATTATTTTAAAGCTGGAGTCGGAGTCGTCTTTTTTTCACGCGATTCTACAGCCCTGATAAAAAATTAAGAACTATAGTAAAGGGAGTTGGTACTAATTAAAAGTATTAATAAGTCGGCATGTATTAATAATATTAAAAAATATAGCCGGAATCACAGTGTTAAAAGCTCTCATTGGGCACAAACAAGCTGCCGCATATTGCACTCGGAGTTTTGACTTAAAAGTAAGTTATTAAAAAGCGCAATATGTAGGTATGGAATCGCTCCGTACATTTTCGCAATTATCATTTCAATGAGATTACATGTTATTATTGCTTGCGGAGAAACAGTTTGTTTACGCTTTACGAAAACTGTAGATAATGAGAACTTACTCGCCGCTCCGGTAGCCTTAGGGCTAAGAATAAAAAAAATATAAGGATTTCTTCAGAATTCAAAACTTCTTTTCGTATATTTTAACTTCGTGGGCTCTTGCAGTACAAATGCCACTCTTTCCTGCTTAGTTTATCATAATCTGTTCTTTTTTACATAACCCATTAGTTAAAAAATATTAAAATTAACTAATAATATTAGTAAATTTCTAAATGGTATTATATTCACAAATATTTGATAGAATATCTTAAATATCAGACGAAAAAACATTGATTTTGACAAAAAGTCAAATTCCATGTTCAGTTTACTGATAAAAGCCCTTGTATCAATGATATCTGAGAATGAGTCAGAATACTAAAATAATATATTTATTCAAAATGGGCAACGATTAAAATTTGAGAATAAACATTGATGAAACATTATGCCCGTGAGAAAGTTATTTGTTTCTTCTGAAAAGAAGTCAAAAAGACTTTCAATTTGATACTTCTTCTATGATAGTACAGTGGAAGCAGAATTGCTGCTGCATTAATTCATCCATTATATTTTAAAAAAATGGATATGTTTTTAATGCACTTTTTGTTTTAGAGTTAAACTGTCATGGAAAAGAGAGATTTGAGCTAGAATGCTAGGAATCTGTAGTCACAAAAACTTGGTTTTGCTCAATGCGATCGTTATCAACTGCTCTTAAAATTGTTAATTGATTATATCTTTTTCATTAAAACATGAGTTATTGTTTTCTTCATTGATTGGTCGTTGCATGTTATGCTTATCATGAAAATTATTAAAGTAAAATAACGATATTAATGTTTTAATTATTCACTGATTAGCATTTTCATTTATTTTAATACAATCGCGTCAATCGTTATCAAATGCTTTAAAAAATAACTTCTTTCTCTCTCTCATTAGTTGTTATTAATATGTTTAACCTTTCACATTATATTAATTAAAAAATAATGAAATTATATTTAAGATCTTTGTCCAAAATCTATTAAAGTATTTTTCGTATATTTTGGAGTCAATACTTTCTTCCTTGAATTGTATGTCCTTTTTCAGTTTGTTCTCTACCCATTTGATTATCTGCAGCTAATTCAATTACTTGTCAAAAATGTATAAAGTGTTGCCGTTTGACTTAACAACACACTTAGCCTTTCCTGATGCTTTATGAATAAGGGATCATGTCTTTTCTAGCAGACTCTTTCAGAAAAAATATTCAAGTATCTTTGAAAATACCCTTCATCTTACAACATGAACAACTTGATAACATCGTTCACGACATTGAAGTATTAACTTAAGCTGCTTCAAGAAAACAACGTTATAACGTGCCGAAGAATGGATCCATCACCAGGTCTCACAAGTCACAGCCAAACAAAATTATTGGTTTAAGATTGCGTCCATACACCAAGGAACAAAGGTCCCGGGACATAATCCTTAACATATACGTAATGTCTCAGGAACTATGTTCTTGAACACGCGAGGGGTCACATAAACGTCAACCGTTAAGGTTATGTTGGTCAGTATCGCGTCCGAACGAACGTTATTTGATTTTATTGGATTCAAGCAATGCGAGTTAAGTTAATTACTAATGTTTATAAGCTGTCTACAATGAAAATACAATTATTTTATTATCCACGATGACAGCTTATGCTTATACCATAGAAAATTACAATATAATTTATTATTGTATATGGTATCTATTTTGACAGCTGTCACACAGGGAGACATTTCAAAGTCGAAAATAGATCTCTAAAATGACACCCGATAAGTTGATGTCGACGAAAGCTGCTTACGTATACATTCTCCCAAATATTATTCGGTTTTTATGATTATTATTAGATGTATCCCACAATGCGTCATAGCTTTGGTATAAAGTCATAATGAATTATACTTTGACAGCTCGTCTACAGCTGTGCACGCATGCATGTTCCTTGGTTCCTTGTTTGTACTCGCCTCCAGAGCGTGGACATGGGTCGCGTAAAATGTTTCACAATACGACGTGAACCCGTGAATTTTGTGTTCCAGGACATGCTCTGGAACCATTTGTTCCTTGATATATGGGCACCTTAAAGCTGGCATTTTGGTAACTTGAAATGGACTTGCTCAATATACTAAAAATCGTAGTGTTTTCACCCTTGGGTCATCGACGAACTTCTTGGTAAAGCTTTTTTTCGGATTAGCACCAACAGTAACTTAAAAAAGAGAAATGTTTTTAATTTTTTCCTTGTGTCCATTCGTTCTCGGCATTGTAAATAACTGTTATGTTATCAAATATTAACAAATAGGTCATTGGAACTAATTATAACAATATAAAAAAGCATATCGTTTATAAGTGTAGTTTCTTGTTATTGTTAAAAAGTCTAGTCTCAGTTATGTGATATTGCCATATGTAATTCATCTTGTTATTAAGTGCATATTTTTGACCTGCTTTACGATTTCAACATGTTATGAGATACAATACCGCAGGCAGGTAACGTCAACAGTCAATTAGGTTAAAAATAACATGTGTTTAATGTTTAAGGTTAAATAATTTTTCAGCATCGTATAATTATTACGCGATTACTTTTAACTACCGAACGTCTCGCGGTCCACAGTGCACCCACCACCCACTTGAGAGCTTTTTTACAGGGCATACATATCACAACGTTATGGTTACTTCATTTGACTATATCAGATCGCATTGCTAAAGTGTGCTTTTATTTTATTGTAACTAATCTTGAAATAATAAATGATATCTTTTGTAACCGTCATAATTATACAAGCAATGATTACAATTGGAGCTTTCTTATCCAGGTTATGCAAAAGACCTTTCAAGATACACATACTCAATAAACAATTCGTGTGCTTGAAAAAAAAAGTAAAAAAGGTGTTTGGTACACTATTATTTTTTTTTTATTAATTAAAAGAAAAAGCATCTCCAAATAATGAAAAATACAAAAATAAACTAAACGATTTTTTCAACTTCCAATATTCTTATTGATTGAATTAGCATTTACTTGGAAGACATTTGTAGAACTAAATACTTTGCTATTTTTTTTACCGTATTCCAATATTCTACTGAAAATATTGTTTGATTCGTCAGAATTCAGTCCACACCAACTCCTCTTTTATCCGAATCCGAACAGAAGTTTTTTCTACGAAAACCGTTTGTTAATCAGTTACTCAACCTCTCTTTTTCCAAAGAGAGAAGTAGGGATAGAGTGATAAGTCTGTGACAGGACTAGTGGTTAACTAATCGCTCTCGCTACGCCCAGTTATTGAAGGATATAAAGGGTGGGAGGGAAATTAAGACATCACAAACACCCATGCCTTCGAACAGAAATCGATTAATCGATCGAAAAAATTCTGTTCATACTGGGACTCGAACTCGTGAGATCAGGCATGGAAGCCAACAACACTAGTCACTGAGCCATAGGAAATGTGATAATTTTTATTAATATACTAGCTGGCTAAATGTTTCTGTTTTAATTGTGTTTATTGAAGTACATTTTTTTCTTTTTCTGTCTTTTTGACGTTTGATGTTTGCTGCCGATTGTCTATGGTACGCCACTTACTGTAAGTTAATTGTACCATAACATTCGCTCAAGTGCAAGCATACGTTGTCAAAATGAACTATATGGCAGACATACAAACATTATTTTTTATATACTAACTGTAAGTTAATTTTACTATGCCTATAACCTTCCCGGAAGTGCAAGTAAAAATTTTGTCAAAGTTTTTTTACAATCGGATGAGCGGTGTGGCAATGCATAAAGTACGAACAAACAAACATTCATTTTTATATATTATATTTACAAATTAGCGTACTGGCAGCGGTTAGTTAAAGGACGAGTATATGTTATTAAAAATTTGAATATGTATACAAGATCAGTTCTCGATTTACACGGAATATGAGTGCAAAGTAAAACCATGATAGAAGTACCTCAGTAGCTTTTCAATCAACTTAACAGACGTGCTTTATTTCAACATTCATTACTCACTGCCCACTGCTTGACTTCACCTGTTACCTTTGATATTCTGTTTGCCATAAGGAATGCATATTGTGCAATATTTAAGCAATATTTTGATATTTTTTTTTTGTTGTTTATTTTTTTGCAATGTTGTTGACCAGGCTCATTCAATCACGAGGAGTTTTTTTTAAGCTTTGGCGACCTCTATCATTGTGAGAATTTCGAATAAATTATACTGCACGTCATTGACTATTTAGTAATCACGTGATGCTTCATCGAAATGTTTATTTATTATGATATATTATTGACAGGACATGAATCAATGTAAATCAAACCGGCATAAACCAAACAGGTGTGAATTGTATTATTACTTTTTTTCCATATTCGCCCCCTAGTCGGAGCATATGCCCAACACATGATTCCTACAAGATTCTCTGTCCCCCTCCAGTCTCCTTGCTTGCTCCAACCCAAGTCATTCCAGCGTACCGTAGCTCCACCGAGTACATCCTATAGATCCGGGTTTCCCAAACTTATTGTGCAACGGAACACTTCGCAAAATCTGGGAATGTTACCGGAGCACAGATCATTTTTTAGGTCGGGTTATTCTTAATAGTAAAAATATGGTTAAAGAAATATGTTATTAAATCACTTATTATTTATTAAGTTTTTAAAAGCTTTTTAAAGCTCTTAATGATTAAAAATTTCCGCCTTTAACTAGATCAGGGATGGCGAACAAGGGACCCGCCTGATAAATTAGCTAACCCGCTTGAACTTTTAGAAATGATTGTTTTTATTTAAAGCTTTGATTACTCAATCTATGTGACCCGCGACATGATTTTAAAAAAAACAAATTTGACCCACTTGCGAAAAAGGTTCACCATCCCTAACCTAGATATTTGACGTCCTAAACATCAGTGGAGACATATCATAATTCGATTTTCATTATGAGGTTCATAGAAGATGCTTAAATTTGTTTAGCGTATACATATAACCATTCCAAATTTTTGCGTAACACCTTTTTAGGTCCCACGGAACACCAGTGTTCCGTGGAACATAGTTTGGGAAGCCCCGCAGTATAGATCGTCATCATTGGCCTTTTACGACAGCGGAATCCATCCGGTCGTTAGAGGAGACAAGCAGAATTAAGGCTTTCTTGAGGCATCCGCAGCGCATGTCCATCGTCGCTTTTTCACTTTGGACGTAATTAACGGCTGCTTAGTCCGATCCCTTTATCTCCGTGTTTCTGACAAAGTCAAACCACCGCACTCCCAGTATTTGGCGCAGGCATCTGTTTTCAAAGCACAGTATACGGTTACTCTTTGCTTTTGTAAGGTACCATGACTCACAACCGTAAAACGGCACTGTCAGAATGCATGCGTTAAGCAGGAGGCACTTGGTTTTGACTGGGTACAGCCTTGAGTGCCAGACTTTCCGCAGTGAATTAAAAGTTACTCCAGCGATCCCCAATCGGATTGCTAGCTCTTTACGTGGATTGCCATCTCCCGTGATATGTACCCCCAGATACCTGAAGTCGTTGACCATCTCGATGTTCTGCCCCGCTGCCGTGTAAAGATTTATATTGAGTGCCATGCATGAGGACCCTCAAAGACTTTGAGGATATCGAGATGTATCAGAATTTGGTCGCCAACCTTCCATATAACATAAGATGACACCTTAAGTATAGAAGAAGAGTGTGGAAAAACTCTTCGTTAATTATAAAGGTTTCAAAATAGATATACAATATGGCCTTCTCGTCTTTAACAGTATCCTGTTATAAAATTAAAATATGTTAACTTTAGAAATTTCTACAATTTTCATATTCACGGACAATAGCAGCAACAAAATTTTCTCATATGTCTCGATGCACTTTCTTCAATTTTGACTCTCAAACGTTCATTGTCAGAAAACAAATACTTTGAGAATTATTGGGGTCACCTCTTGCATGCTAATGTGTTTAATTGAAAGAATATGAATAGATGTACTTGTGGAGGCTATTATCTGTAAACAGAGTTAAAAGAAACGTTCGGTAGATGCATAGAAACGTAACTTAGGTGTTTGCATACGAAACACAAAAAATGTGTCGACTCTTCACAGCATACACTCGAAACTAAAAATTTAAATAAATACATACTATGTTCTAAGAACTTCAAAAGTCTTAGTAGGAAGAGACAATCAAAGATGTAAACATTGTTCATTTTAACTAGCTACAGTATACACAAGATAACAAATTAACACTTTCAGTAGTCGATGGGTACATTATTACACAGACGTAGTCAAATTGTTCACAGTCACGCAGTTGTGTTTAGCTGTCATCAGACATTTCCCATAGCCTCAAAAATCTCATCGTCTTATTTTCATTCTCGGCGTCTTCTTATTTATTTATTTATTTAAATAACATTGCACAAGGTTGACAAATTATAAATTTAAAACTATTACAATGAAGGGAAAAAAATAGTACAATTTAATATTAAAAGCAGTAGAAACAAAATGGCAAGGAAGTCAACTGAGTAAGCTCCGACGAACTCTACTTTAATACATAAAACAATATTGTTCAACTTATCTAACCTAACCCAGCGTTGGGCAGCCAACACGTTTACAAGGGGCTCGCTTAATCTTAAAGCAATTCTCGGTGTTCTGGGGAAGGAGTGATTTTTTTATAACTCCTTATGCAATTATATGCAATCGATAGTTACTAAATACACTAATTGTATTTTAAAAAAAATGCAATTTACTGTAAACTTATCTATGTAAATGGGTACAAATGTACTATTGTGTATACTGAAGCTATCGTAGATAATAAATGTCAGAAATTGCAGTTATATACTAATTTGATCTGAGAATATTGTTATCTCCTAAATTAACAAGGGGCTCGCCGGCCGTAGTAAAATTTAGCAAGGGGCTCGCGCGAGCCGCTTCGAGCCCCCTCCAGCCCACCCCTGACCTAACCTAAGCACAGTGGCGTAGCTAGAAATTTGTCATATATCAAAATATCACACGAGGTTGTCCTCAAGGATCGATTCTTGGACCACTTCTTTGGAATATTTTATTTGATGATCTGTTAGACCTTCCTCTCCCTCAAAATACGCACATACAAGCATACGCTGATGATGCATTAATGCTTATTCAAGGCAATAGTAGAAGCATTCTCGAACAGCTCTCAACTGACTGTTTAAAGCAAGTTGATGCATGGGGAGAATACAACAAACTACAATTTGCACCCCATAAAACATGTAGTATAATGCTAAAAGGGAAACTGACGCGAAAACCAATAGTCAGGTTTAATACAATCACAGTTCCAGTTCAGAGAACCTTGAGAAACCTCGGCGTGATATTAGATGAAAAAATATCTTTCTTGGACCACGTGAAAACTGCTATAGCAAGTGCTAAGACAAGCTTCGAAAAGGCTGCACGTATGGCTAGGGTAAGTTGGGGGCTAACATTCCCTACGTCTCGGCTTTATTACAAATCTATTTTCCTTGGTATTGCGTGTCATGCTGCAAGTTGTTGGGCATATAGGTGTACCCAACGACAGGAAATATGTCAAATACTTCTTCGGGGACAACGGTTTCCCCTTCTGGCTATTTCCAAAGCTTACCGAACTTGCTCAACAGAATGTCTTCCTGTAATGTTAGGACTTACTCCATTGGATCTAGAGGTCCAAAGACGAGCTGCAATTCATCACCTTTTGCACGGGAAATCAGCGCAAATTGGTCGCACAACTCTTCACCCATTGGATTCACAGGATTTTTTAAAAGTAAAAGTGAAAAAACTCTGCTCACTAACCGTTTTAACTACTTGGCAAAGTCGATGGTCTAAGTCCCTTCGTGGTAGAATTACCTATTTATTTTTCCCAGATATTGCTTTTCGTCAGAATGCAACCTGGCTCTCTCCGGATCACTGGACCTCACAATTTATCACCGGACACGGTGCATTTAATGCCAAGTTATATAAATTTAAAATCAAACTTAGCCCACACTGCCCTTGTGGTGACAGTAATCAAGATTCAGAACATATTCTCTGGAATTGTCCGATTATGTCAGTAGAAAGAAGCATATTGTTTTTGTCATGTAAAAATAATCGTGATGGTCCTATCGGGCATCCAGATCTAGTTTCGTCTTCAGAAAATTTCTGTCACTTCAAGAAATTTGCTACTTCTTTTGGAGAAAAAGTTTACCTTCCCTGTCCCTCACCATTCAATCCTTAATCACATCTGTCTCAAAATTAAAAGTTGTTTATTAGTCCCATTAACTATCATTCTTGCTTATTATTATTTAATTGTTTTTACTTGTAATCATACCAATTCTTTGCATTTAATTAACCTGTATTAATATCTATATAGTTGTAATTATTATTTATTGTTGCCTTTCAAATTGTACCTAATGTATCTTAACTCTGTAATGTATCTTAACTGCATCATTGAGGAGATATCATCTTCGGTGTGATGCAGAAAAGAATAGAAAAAGTTTATCGAATAAAAAAAAAGCTAGAAATTTGTGACCCTCATGAAAACTTTACGCATGCAATTTGTGATATTGAGTACACTCAATTCTTCTTTAGACGGTAGATACGTTCCAAAAAGCCGTGGAAAACAAGTGATTGAATTCATAAAATAATTTCCTGAATAGTTAGGAAAAAATAATTCTATTCATCGCTATTTTATATTTTTGTACGCTGATTAACATTTAATTTGTGTTGCTATCAATTTTTCTATTATAGCAATAATTACAACTATAAACACAAAGATTTACACTTCAAAAAGATAAATTAGCTATTTTGATAATATCTCAATCATGCTGTTACTTTTTCCGAGACTTTCCATTATTATTTTATAACCGTTCGTTAGATATTTTAGATACTAGCAATTTAATAATCTACAACACGCAGCACTGGGCAATTATTTACTTAAAAAGATCGAGTGCAAATAACAACCATAAAAAACGCTTTTTTTGTGAATCATTTCAAAAGATTCAAACTATTCCACTCATGCGTCTCAACGAGTCCAATGGTTGAATCGGTCATTGAATTTTATAAAAGACTCAACTCGTCACAAAGGAATCTACTGTGTAAAGATGTCGTTACGATTCTAATCGCTCACAAACGCAGCGTGTTAATCGACTTTTTCACTCAAGTAATTACTTCAATTTATTAAAAATTCCATTGAATTTATGTCATTAAATCGTAAAAGCTTAGATTATGTAAAAATTCGCACATTAAATATTATATTTTAATTATTTTCTTCTTTTTAACTGCCTTAAAACTCAAAATCCTATTAATAAAATTTGAATCGTTTAAATTGTGTACATTCACACAAGTTTTGTCACTAACAACCTGGATTTCTCCTTTCGGCATCTTCAGGCGTTCAAGTGCACGGGTGAACTTGAACTGACCATCAACAATTGAACTGTCAATTCAAGTTCATCCGTACACTTGAATGCCTGAAGATGCCGAAAGGCGAAACCCGGGTCGTTAGTGACAAAACTTCTTTGAATGTACATAATTTGAACGATTCAAATTTAATATTGAAATTCCACCAAGCACCTTCAGTCGAAATCTTAAAAAATAAATTACATAATTATTACACATTATATTCGTCTATAGCTCAAAACACAGCACACACACATAAATTTTTGTAAACAAATTTTGGTAGGTGTATCTGCTCTCAATCCACAACGCGGACTCTCAATAAAGCTAATATTAACAGGAGTTTTTCTACGAAGTTTGCTTGGTACCCAATTACTCATTTATTTTATGAAGAAGTGTATAGCTATGACAGGATTAATGGTTAGCTAACCGCTATCACTACGCCACGATGATGGCGGCTTACTTTTGGCAATCATGTACACAAATACAATAAATCGATTCAAGGATTCAAGCCCTTGAACACTGCAACCGAATTAAAAGACAATAGTAATATGTTAGGTACATAAAAATCCACCATTCAAACTAATTGAAAACACAGGTGTATGGAGATTATGAATATTCATTTCAGATTTGAACCCTATACCTCCCGGTAACAAGGTTTTACATGGAGTTACAACACCAGCCTGTTTGTATTACATTGCCAAAACCTGAATTTATTTCATCTGGAACTTTCCCTCTCGCATCGCAGCTTTAACTGCAATGACATAACTTGTGACGTCACATCGCTACTCCAGACGGTATCATGGTTTCGTCCTGGTTATCGGCCTGAGGAACCGGTTCCTCCTCGCCCACATCATTGTACTGACTACCATCAGCAGTGGTATTCCGAATATTTAAAACGCCCTGCTCACAATTATGCAGTGGTAATTTTAAAATTTTCCATAATATTGCTAATTAATTTTAATATTTTACTATTGATAGAAAAACGCCGCGTAACGCTCTGAAAACCTAATATAAACAAAAAAATCGCACTTTATGAGTTGCTACACTGCTCAACTGATTGCGATAAAACTTTGAAAAACTTTTTGCTTGCACTTCCGGGAAGGTTATAGGCATAGTAAAATTTACCTTCAGTAGGTCTTATATATAAAAATCAATGTTTATATGTCTGCCATACAGTTTATTTTGACAACGCATGCTTGCACTTGAGCGAAGATTATGGTACAATTAACTTACAGTAGGTGGTGCGTGTGTCGTACCATAGACAATCGGCTGCAAACGTCACTTTCTGTCTTTGAGGTGCATTGCAACGCTTATCGGGAACCGGCTAGTATATTATAAATTATTCCTTTATTTATACAGGACCTGTTTGTTACTCAGTCGCTCAACCTTTCTTTTCCAAAGAGAGAAGTAGGGATAAAAGTATTATATAAGGTTATGACAGGACTAGTGGTTAACTTATCGCTTTCGTTACGCCCAATTATTGAAGAATCGGAAGGGTGGGAGGGAATTTTGTTTATTTTGAGGTGACGGTCCTATCGGACATCCAGATCTTGCTTCGTCTCCTTAAAATTTCTGCCACTTCAACAAATTTGCTACTTCTTTGGAGAAAAAGTTTATCTTCACTGCCCCACTTAATCCTTAATCAAATTTGCTATCGAAAGTTGTTTTATTGCCGCCATTAATTTATTATTTACTATCACCTAATTACTTTCTTAATTCTAGTTATTCCAAATTTATTCAATTCACATTTGCCAATATTTAATTTTACTTACTGTAGCTAATCAAAAAATGTAATCCAAGTGTATCTATCGTTGAAAAGATTTTATCTTCGGTGTGATACAGAAGAAAAAAAAGTTTATCGAATAAATAAAAAATATAAAAATTATTAGAATATATTTGGCATTACAGCTAATACATGCTGTCGTGTGTAAGTGCTTAAATAACATGAGCCAAACTGATCACAATCCGAAAATCAATCGAGGTCAACTCGAGGAGATAAGACATCACAAACAGTCATGCTTAATATACCACATATTTTTTAGTTGAAAAATCTAAATTTTCATTATAATTTTGCCGGGACTTGAACCCGGAACCATCGGACTACAATGTCAAAATGTTATTACTAGACCTTAGACGCCGACAGTTCAACTTAGGTTATAATTTTCAATTTTAGTGCCATTATAAGTAATTGGTAATTTTTGTGGAAATATCGTTTAATTATGATGACGTTATTACATGAATAATGCTAGCGTAATTTTTAGAATCGACACCGCGATCTTCAGCACTTTATGACTTTAATAATTATGTTGACAGTGGACCAAGCACGCCACTGCTATTATTACATTTCGCGTAAATTCCGATTTCACTTCCTGCCGTTTATGACATGAAACTCGTAATATTACATACTACGTGCAAAATACTCTCTAAATTGTCAAAATTATCCGAATTTATTTAGTAGAAAATATGTTTATTTTTTTTTATTTACTATTTACGGAAACCAACATTGTTGGAAACTAAATATTTTTTTGATAAAAAATAAAATTAATATTTTTGTATTTTTACTGGCTGTGGTGCTTGTTGTGAAACGTGTTTCACCTTTTTAAGAAGCATCGTCAGATTGTCTAATTATTTGGTTGGAAAATTAATATATAAACAGTAACTTACTGGGTATATTACTGGGTAAAAGTCTGCATCTTGTCAATTGATCGTATTCCTTTGAAATAAATCTATTATAATAAAATAAACATAGGTCGAGTGGTCAAAGTCGTTGGTTAAGAACACGAAAGTAACGTGCTCGAATCCCAGAATGGACCGTTTTTAAGATTCAATCGATTTTTGTATTTCTGTTTGAAGACATGGACGTATCTACCAGCTTAGATTCTACCGCCAAGATTTTGATTTGATGCGTTTTTTTTTTAATTGTCAATGCGAGTTTTTCTCTTTTCGAAAACGGGACATTTTGACGTCCCGAAGCTGTGCTCAGGGACAACGGGACACGCCGCCAGAAAACGGGACGTCTGGTCACAATATGCATGTCTAGTATAAGTTAGTATCAAAATTAACTGTTTGAATACCGCGCAAATAAATCATTAATATGTCCCAGAGTTAATTCGTGTTTTTGAAAAAAATAATTTTGCCTTAATATACACTCGAATTCGATATTTTAAAAACCTATATTGACTCAATATAGATAGCGCTACACATATTCATCAAAATATTGCTTATATTCTATTAGAATACCAAGTATTTGATTTTTTAAATGTCTTGGGCATCCGTGTTCGCTTTCATACGTTCCGGTCACCTCCCCGCTTGGTATTCAAGTGGTTAAATTAGCAAGCATGAAATAAATATATTTATATATCAGTAAATAATTTCATTTAAAAGTAAAATAAAATATTACTCCTGAGCTCACCTAGCCCTTTACGTAAAACCGAGACTGGAATTATAATCAATTGCATATCTTGTAGCTTTTCAACGAATGGAACGGTAAAATTATAATATACAGCAATTATAAAATAGCAATTAAGACAATAACAACTTGCGATGATAAAATACCTTTTCTAGAATTGTTTGCATTAAAAATGTACAGAAATGGTAGCGGCATATCGTTCATAGAAATATTTGCAAAACCGACTTCTAATACTACAGAAATAATTACTTTTCTTAGTCCATACATTAAACCGCAAGTATTTTTCCTAATGACCACAGTAAGTTAATGATCGTAGTTTCTTACGAAATTTTACATTTCGTTTGAATGATATGACCAAATCTCTGACAGAGTAAAAAAAACTTTTTGTAATAATTGCCTACTTCTGCAGTGAATTCGTTCCACGCAGAATGTTGTAAAAGCATTTATGTTATTATTATATTTGTACAGATAAATGATAGACATGTAATTGCACAATACATTACATATTACTATTTACAAATACTAATCGATAACTTCATAAAAAGAGCTTCGATTTATCGTTCTCATTCATGCATCGTCTGATGTAGATGATATTTCAATTGGTACTTCTTGCTAAACTTCGCATGGAGAAAAAAAGACGATACTTTCGGTTTTGAGTGATCACTGACTATCACTCTCACTTTTCCCTTTCAATTTCAGGGTGGGAGATTTTTTTTAGATATCACAAACATCTCTGCCTTCGAAAATACATCGGTTTACGAAAATGCTGTCCGTACTGGCTATCGAATCTGTGAGATCCGTCATTGAACCTTTTCTTCTTCTGAGTGACCACCGCTTAACTTTTCTGGTCACTAATCTAATATTAATTTAATATATTGTAAATGAAACACCTTTTTTTACGTCTTTTCTCTCGGTCTCAATTTTAAAAGCCCTATTTATTTCAAAATTAAAAGTCACATTTAGATACTAATTCGGCATTTGCAGCTTAGCATTTTTTTTTTAAAAAAAAGCTATGGGTTTCGTCCGTTTACCTTCATATAGTCGATGTGAATATTTCATTATTATTTATAATTGTTTTAGCGACTTTAATTATGGTTCGTTGTAGCAATAATGTAGACATTAAATATTTCAGTACCCAATTAGATATTCTTTAGAATGATTTGCAAATAATATTTTTTTTTATAATTAAATGATATCTCAAAAATGAGATGAAATGAGACTATTATTTGCAAACCCGGCTCGTTCCAAACTGGTTGAAAAATGAATCTTGAATTTCATTTTGTAAAACAATATACATTTTTTGATTATTTATTGTTTTACACTACTTTGGAATGATATTGTGTGTTTATCAAGCCAGGTTTGAGACTGTTTTATAAAAATACTTTGAAAATGTATTTTTATTTACTAAATTACCTACATTCATTCAATTTTGGAACAAGCCGGGTTTGCAAATAATATCCTCAAATACTCTTATTCTGTCCTATGTAAAATGAATCACACAAACTACAAGAAATTTTGTAAACGCCACTTCCATCTAATCTATGAATGATACATATTTTGTTTTATGTAAAATGTATTTAGTACGAGCCGGTTCCCGGCAAGCGCTGCAATGCCACTCAAAGAAAGAAAGTGTTTTAATTTTGTTTACTGAAGTGCGTGTTGTCTTTTTCTGTTTTTTTGACGTTTGCTGCCAATTGTCTATGGTACGACACACCCGCCACCTACTATAAGTCAATTGCACTATAACCTTCGCGCAAGTGCAAGAACACGTTGGCAAAATGGACTGTATGGCAGACATACAAACATTGATTTTTATTTATAAGACCTGCTGAAAATTAATTTGACTATTAAATTTGAATCGTTCAAACTATGTACATTCTCACAGATTTTGTCACTAACGACCCGGGTTTCGCCTTTCGGCATCTTCAGGCATTCAAGTGCACGGATGAACTTGAACTGACGCTTAGTAAATGAAAGTTTCGTGTTTATATAAGATATAAATGTATCACTGAGTCCAAAGCCACTGCTGGCAAAAAGGATAAGCCCATGGGAATACCAACAGATTTGACTAGTGAGCAGTTTCAAGAATTATATAATTTGTTTGTCGGCAAAGGTTTTATGATTATATGATTTTATGGTTATATAGGGTATAGAAGCGGAGATGTGGGAAAATTTGATATTTCGTTTAAAATCGGAAGATTTTGCAGCTGCGCTCTGTTGATCTCCAAAATTTCTTGGAAAAAGAGCTTATGACTGTCCGTATTTGGGTGTAACATTTTTATCCCTTGTTCCTTAATGTTGTTGTTTAATGGAACAGATAGACAAATAACTAACTTTCATAACTTTATAAATTCATTGGATAAAAATATAAAATTCACTCTAGAATTCGGAGGCAAAAATATTAACTTTCTTGACTTAAATATTAACATTGAAAATCATTCTCACGAGTTTAAAATATTTCGGAAGCCAACCTTCTCTGACACTGTAATCCATAAAAATTCAATGCACCCATTTTCTTATAAACTAGCCGCTTTTCATTCAGAAATACATAGACTTGTGAGTGTTCCTTTAAACGAAATAAACTTTAATATTGAATTGAAAATCATCAAACAAATCGCCATAAACAATGGATACGATATGTCTCTTATAGACAATCTTTTATCAAAAAAACAAACTAAACTTGCAGAAAAAATGTTATTTAAAGGTATAGTGTCAAAGGACATAGATCATACTAGGTATTGGCGTAGAATCATTTTTTTAGGAAATACAAGTCTTAAAATTAAAAAACAGCTAGCTGATAGTGTAAGACCTGCTTTTTACTGTAAAAACTCTTTAGGCAAATTATTAGTTAATAATAAAGATAAAATACATTACTTAAACAAATCCGGGATTTATAGATTGCAATGCTCTTGTTGTACAAAGTTTTATATCGGCAAAACAGAAAGAACACTGAACATCCGGGTTTTAGAACATATGGCAGCCTTTAGATTAAAAAAAGACACGTCTACTTTTGCTAATCACTTGATATCGGAAGGACACGTGTTCAATCAGGAACAAGGGATAAAAATGTTACACCCAAATACGGACAGTCATAAGCTCTTTTTCCAAGAAATTTTGGAGATCAACAGAGCGCAGCTGCAAAATCTTCCGATTTTAAACGAAATATCAAATTTTCCCACATCTCCGCTTCTATACCCTATATAACCATAAAATCATATAATCATAAAACCTTTGCCGACAAACAAATTATATAATTCTTGAAACTGCTCACTAGTCAAATCTGTTGGTATTCCCATGGGCTTATCCTTTTTGCCAGCAGTGGCTTTGGACTCAGTGATACATTTATATCTTATATAAACACGAAACTTTCATTTACTAAGCGTCAGTTCAAGTTCATCCGTGCACTTGAATGCCTGAAGATGCCGAAAGGCGAAACCCGGGTCGTTAGTGACAAAATCTGTGAGAATGTACATAGTTTGAACGATTCAAATTTAATATTGAAATTCCACCAAGCACCTTCAGTCGAAATCTTTAATTTGACTATGCCTATAACCTTCCCGAAAGTGCAAGCAAAAAAGTTGTCGAAGTTTTATCGCAATTGGATCAGCGGTTTGCCAGTCTATAGAGTACGAAAAACAAACAAACATTCATTTTTATATATATTAGTATTAGTTATCAGCTATGTACGTAAACTGCCATCGGTCTCGTAAACATTTATTTATGTTATTCGGACGATATATGGAATTCGTATTAAATAAACGTATTTTATTATAAAATAAATAAATTGGTACCACAAGGAATCAAATAAGGCATTATTTATTTCAGACAGTAGACGCCGTAAACAGATATTTAGCAATAGTGAATTTTTCGTGCCGGCTGATTTTTCTAAGCAGTACACAGACGGTGGCGAAACTCTTTGCCTCGAGCGATTGTTTGCCGGTCGATATAGCTAGATAGCAAGTCAGATTTTTAGCCAGAGCCCGGCCCAAGGCGAAAATTCTGTTGAAATATTGTGTTAGCTGCATTTGAAATAGTGCAATTATTGCATTTTCTGTATTAGGAGCGCAGAAATCGGGGTCACATGTGTGAATGTTTGGTATAAGGATACGTGAGTGCATTTAAGTATTAGAGTGTGCGAAATAAACTGCATTCGTGAAACATGTTTCGATTTTTCTTAGCGTGTACGGTATGGCGGCAATAAACTAACATCACTTAATAAAATCATTTTGTTTCACCGACTTACTGATCATTTATTTACCAACCAATAGTTAAGTCAAAAAAGGCATTTGATTTCATTGCTCTTTCAAAAAAATATAGAATATACAATAATAACAGTAGATTTTGTCGGATGAATAGATCAAAACCAGTATTTTAATCGATCATATACAATAGCGGGAATGCAAATGTTAATTTAAAAGACAACAATATTCTCAGATCAAATAAGTATATAAATACAATTTCTGACTTATATATTATTTAAGACAGCTTCAGTATACACAGTAGTACATTTTTAGCCATTTAGACTGATAAGTTGACGGTAAATTGCATATTGTTACCTATTAAAAGTGTATTAATTAACAATCGATTGCTTATTTAAGTATTGCATATAATTGCATAGGAGTGATTAAAAAAATCCACTCCTCCCCAGAACACCGAGAATTGCTTTGAGATTAAGCGAGCCCCTTTTCAACATATTGGCAGCCCACCGTTGGTTTCCAAGACAGAACTCACGGATTCAAATCTCAGTTCGAAAATTTTGTTTGATATCTATACGTCAAATTCTGGGGCAGGTTGAGCCGTGCTCCTATTTCCCTCTCATCTGGCGTCGTGAATTTACCTGGACGTAGGCGGGTGCGTGGTCTTTGGTTTGTTTTTGTGTTGGCATTAGTTCTCATTCGCAGGCATTACGGGTGTTACACTCGTGGTTAATTCAGTAACCTTTAACTGCAATTAATTGGTGTTGTGTTTATCTGATCCTTTCGAACAGTATTTTTCAATCAACTTTCTGTTCGAAGGTGTGATGTCTTGAAGTTCCTTTCCACTCTTCCGACCCTAAAAACGGGGCGTAGTGAGAGCGACTACATAACCATTAATCCTGCCAGAGCCCTATTCTTTCTACTCTTACTATCTTCGAAAAAAAGATTAGTTAAGCAACTGAGTAACAAGTAGAACAAACTTCTCTTGAGATACCTACATTGGGAGGCCATTAAGCAAAAACAAGATCTTTAGTTTTTACCCAGTCCTTAACACCTTACTCCCCGCGTACATAGCATTGTCGTCATTTTACACATACGACTTTGGAGCCAAAAATAAATTCGATGTTCAATATTAGCTTCGAATATTTGTCAAAAGATGTTGAAGCAAAGACTCAGACTATGAAGTAATGGTAAAAAATATATTAGCTTCATATTTTTTAATAGATGTCAGCCATTTGAAAAAATCGCCGTTTTATGGTCGACGTAAATATTTTTTAGCAGTATTTTTTTGCTTTCAATATTATTGTAGGCGTTGATATTTAAGAGGCAATATTCTAACACACATAATGGGCTACATATGCACTCATAAGTTTTATATTCAAGACTCATTACAGTGGTAGTGAACCAATGATGCAGATGTACATTTCTATCAGGATATCTTGACATTATTTCAATAAAAGGTGGTAAGGTTTATGGTTTACCATCTATGAAAAAAGATTTCGAGTCTGATATGTATTTTCAATATGGCACCGAAAGTCACAATTCTTGCTGGCCCATTTATCCATCGATATCAACGAACTTCAATTTCATGTTAACCGAAATCGTGGGAGGCGTCGACTATTAAATTTAACCAGATTAGTTATTTCATCATAGAAGAAGCGCATTTCGCAAAAACATCTTTCATTCTAACATTATGAGTAAACGAAGATTGCAAGTCTGAAACATGCCCCCGGGCGGCGTTTCGAATTTCTTCAAAACATATTAGATATGTTATGAGCTGATATGAAACGAATTTTGCAATTCGATATTAATAAGAGTGAATGTGTGCCAATATCGTGAGTAATAAGTATGTACTGACGCGATAAGTAAGTTCTTTTACTGGACCACATCATAATATGAGCTCCATTTTGTTCCGCGTTCTTTCATTGCACACGACTGACCTCAATTAAATAGTTTTTTTTTATAATAATAAATTACTTCGCACCTGTAAGCCTAAATTGATACACCACTGAATTTTGGAACTTAGATTATGCTCACCTGTGCTTCAATGATTTTTTGTAGATATCAAGGGTGCTTGATGGAAATTCAATATCAAATCTGAATCATTGAAACTGTATACACTTTAAAAAGTTTTATCTATCTTAGATATACATACTATCAAAGAAGGTATACTATCTTTTCTTGTCCACCGCCAAGTTTGTAACTAAATTAATCTATTTTGAGATAGAAAGGATAGTAAAGATCCCCAATTGAATTTTTTTATATAACAAAAAACACCATTTGAGAATTCATGTACTATACGATAACCGTCCAACATAAATATCAGTGTTGTGGAGACGGAGTCAGATTTCGAAGTCGAAGAAAAACCGAATAAAAATAATTTAATGATATTGAAAGATACTTAGTCTATTGATCATATTGATTGATAAAATGTATATAACCAAGATAATAAAGATATAATAGTTCTTGTAAGAGCGTAAACCGAAATAGCTACTAACCAGTGTTCCCTCTAAGCCAGCCATACTCTTGCATAACCTGCGGCCCAGTAACCCCTAATGTGCGGCCCAGTAAGCTCTCCACCGGTGAGCTAAAAAAAAGGAGTATATCATAAATATGTTGCGGCCCACGTAGGGAAGCAAATATCGGAATGCGGCCCGGAGGAAAAAAAGGTTGAGGATGGCTGCTCTAAGCTGTGCGCGTGTGCGCGCACACATACATTACAACAGAGCGCACAAAAGTTAAATCAGCTATACCATCATCAGAATAAATTAATTGACATTAAACAGTGTTGTTAATTATTGTCAATATTAAAAATCAACCTTTTCGTTTAGTAGGTCTAAATACAGTTATGTGACGCACAAATCTTTTTATTTCTTGTCAAAGTTCCACATTCAATGACTTTTGCGCACATAACCTTCCTAATATTAGAGGGAACATTGCTACTGACCGTGTATAAAATAATGTGTGTAAAACTAAAATACGTCAATATTGTTTAATCTTAAATATCAACTCAATCAATCAAAAGATAAACATGTCAGTCTGGAAGTTTAAGCCAATCGTAAAACGGAAGCGCACATTTTAATAATCAAATAACGGAAGCAGGTACTCAAGTATTATTTATTTATTTAAATGTACTAGAATATATAAAATCTACAGATGCTCAAACACATTTTCTTCCTATATCGAAAATTGAAGTAATTTTCCAAGGATTATTGAAAACATAAAGTATTTCAGACTTAATTGACACTGATTGCCAAACGGTGGTACGTGTGTAGTTCCAGTATTGTCATTGAAGTTAATAATCCATAAACTTCTACATTACACATCGATTACACACAATGATTGAAGAGAATTAGAGCATGGTATTGTATAAATTTGTGATAGGTTAGTTACATTGTATGTAAACAATGGATTTTTATTTTATTCAGCCGTATGGCTGACGAATTGCTGGTTGCTTTTATAATGTCACTTTAAGATTTTGTTTTACAAATTTAGAACGAAAATGTCGAGTATTATTCATACTACAAAGAAATTTGAAGTCCAATAAATTTTCAGTGCATATAAGTAGGTATGTATAGTGTGATAAAATGTTCATTTGTTGCTGTTGTAACCAGGTTTTCCGGATTAGGGAGAATCTTACGACTCTGATCCATTGAAATTGATGATGTGTATTCAAACCACAATAGTCCACAGTGTTGCCACTGCATGCTTAGCCGACTAAAGATGATCTGAAGGTATACATAATTCGACTGTGGAAAGAAAAAAGGACATAAACACACAGTTTTTTCAATAATCACAATATATACAACTTTATACACGTTCTGTCATAAGGATGTAAGTTGAAAATGCAAAATTATTATCTAAACTCAGCTTTTCATTTTTCAAAAAGAATGACTTGAAAATCGCGATTAAGAAAAAATACGTATTAATATTAAATTAAGTAAATAAAAACCAGTTTATCAGTCTCCGTGCACTTCAAAGTTGTGTGTATTTAACAATTTACATTTGGCCCAAAATCATCAAAAAACGTTTTTTGTGTCTCCTGTAAAATTTGTTATGTGTGGATTACGCTCTTTTCCTTTCCACAGTCGATATATATATATATATATAATTTAAAATGAAATGTGACACGTGTTTCGCCTCTTTCAGAGGCATCCTCAGACAACTACTTTCACAAATGCTTGCTTAAGCACTTATAAGTAGTACAATACGTCGAATAATCTACGTTATTTTATTTTTTATTAAAATGAACTTCCAAAACGTTACCGCCGATTCCATCGAAAGTATTAAAATGAAATGATTGAAATATTCTTTGGAGTCGGAGTGTCTTTTTACTACCCGACTCCACGACCCTGGTTGTAACGCAATTCAATCTATCGCATTTGTAAGAGTTGAAATTATATTATTATCTATTGTAGTAACATACTGTTAAATCGACTATTATTTTCTATCTTTCTACCCACACGAGACGTCACTAGTCACTATACAGACCCAAGTCAATAGTGGGAGCTAGCTTTTTTCTAATTTAGAAGAAACTTTCGAAGATCCATTATTTTTATTAGTGTTTATAAATATTTGTTCATTACTCATTAGAAATCAGTGAAAAGATCGTGAGTTAGAGGTCAAAATTGTTTTTTTTCATTGAAATACTATTGTAGAGTACTTCCGTAGTAAATTCTGAGTACATAATAAATATGACTAAATACTTACCCAATACCATGTTTAATTATTGATAATGTTCAAATAACGCACGTGAACACATAATAAAACACTATTTAAATATCGCCATTGCGTAATTTTAAATTATTATATTTCAAAATCGTCGACTCATGATTTGATTTATTTTTACTCGTCATCTGTTAACAGTAAAGTTAGTTAAGAGTTACATAATAAATATTAATGACGAACGATTACTTCATATTTGCCATAATTGGATTCGTTATAGTTATTCACCTTTCGTTAAGTATTATTCTTCTTTCTTCTATCTGAGCTTTTTTATACTTTGATTATTATTACATTGATGCAACTTGTTAATTAATCATTACCACTATCGTTTGTTTGTTTTTCTATCATCCCCTCCTTGCCTCCCATTTTTATTTGATTTTTATTATAATATATCAAAATAGTAAAATTAAAATCATTCGTACTTAAGCAAGTATTTGCGAAAGTAGTTGTCTGAGGATGTT
This sequence comes from Himalopsyche tibetana, assembly GCA_030503985.1. Classification (NCBI taxonomy): domain Eukaryota; kingdom Metazoa; phylum Arthropoda; class Insecta; order Trichoptera; family Rhyacophilidae; genus Himalopsyche; species Himalopsyche tibetana. The sequence goes on from JAPJYX010000015.1 coordinate 1,480,573, forward strand.
TCTGAAAGAAGCGAAACACGTATCACAGCTTGTAACACAATACGTGGAATAATCTAAGTTATTTTATTTTATAATAAGTTAATCATTATTCAAATAGCATTTAAAATCTAATATAAACATAATAGTTCAATAACTAATAATTAATAATCATTAATTATCCAAATTCAATTAGACCATACTTTTGTTTTCAGGTTACTTTGTAACTGCACGCTTAAGGCTAGCACCGAGCGCAATGAATAAAGAAGGAATACATTGTTTTAACCATAGACTTTAGCTGTCCACATATGAGTGCACTCAATAGCGTTAATAATGCAAAAAATGTTATTTTGACATGAATTACAGTTTTCGCAAATTTTGGTATTAAGTAATAACGATTTTAGTAGGCTATATCATTATCTAATGCAGAAATAAGAATAAATTATCCAACTAGAAAGGAAATGCATTTGAACTCAACGACGCATGTCGATTTCCTTGCTTGTAAGCTTTACCCACTGATGTAGGTATAATTGCCATAACGTTGCAAAAAAATTGGTATGACTTGTGAAATTAATCATTGTTTATAGACAGTCAGAATCGGTATTCGGTAGTGAATTGGCGAGTAGCTCGCTCAAGATCAGTCACTATGGAATTATCTCCGAGGCTTGGATATCTCTACCATTTTAATCTTTTCTCACCTCCATATCTGATCATGAAAACGTGTTGTAAAAAGAGCGATTAGCTTATTTCTACCATTGCTATCACTAAAAAGAGGAGTTGGTCGATTGAATAACAATTTCTTAAATAAAGCTTCTTATATTATATATTTATTTAATTGATAATTTTTAAAAAAATATTTGACATTACAGCTTACGCCAATGCGTCAAATATTTGAAAGATTACGAGATATACTCGATGAGAATTTTTTTAAAACACATGAGATTAACTCAAGGAAAATTGAAAAAAAATCCAATTTGCCATTGACCTTACCGGGAATCGGGCCCAGACCCACCTGATCGGTAGAGCAAGCTCTAACCAACTAGACCACAGCGGGTGACGAACCGCACTCGTTTATCACTAAAATATTATGAAATATCCTAAAAAAGATACATTTCGAAAGTAAACTCGATAATTATGAATTCATTCTTCATAATTTAATATTTTTTTTGCTTTGATTGATTACAATTCGTCAATTTTTGGCATTCGCTATAAAAATATAACGTTTTAATGTGTCTCGAATCATTTATATCAGGGATACCCAACCCGTGATATGGCGCCCGCGAACCGATTCTTATGCGCCCGCCAACATAGGCCAGCAAATTTCCATTGCTTCAAAAAGCGGCATACACAATACAATCCTTTTTTTAATCCAACGAATCTTTGCGAATCATTATTTTGACACAACTGCATAAAATCAAATCATACATCGCCGATGAGCATCTTTAAGATTGTTTGCTGACAGGAACATCATCATACATTCCTAGTTATGAGGCGCTGGCCAATGACATGCAGTGCCAAAGATTATTATATAACTATATATATATATATATATTATCCTTTTCCTTTAATAAATTTCCTCAGAAACATAGGTGGTGCCCATCTCACCACCAATATTTTATAATGCGCTCTGGGGTCCAAAACGGTTGGGGTTTCCTGATTCATATGAATGTTTCTAGTGAGAAACGAACGCGGTTGTCATCGGAGGGTTTGCCAATATTATTCAATCGTTATTTAAATAATTTTTGAAATGCCGGATACCGCAGACCGATAGTCTCATAGATTTACCACAAGCCAAGCGTATAGTTGGGTCTCAAAAAGATTATAGCCCATCGCAGTTCTTCAACACCACCTACATTTAGAGCCCATTGACGTACTTTGCAAATATCTGGAATTATCAACAATCTCAACTGAACTACTGTTAAATTAAGATAACCGAAGCGCTATCTCCTCGTGATACGGAGCGCTGTATTATACTGGGCGTCCGTAGCGTAGTGGTCAACGTCTTTAGATTCTTTGTTGGATCTCACAAATTCAAGTCCTAGTACTAACAGCATTTTTCAATAAATTTATCACCTTCTGTTCGAAGGCATGGGTGAATATTCCATTCCACCCTTCCAATCCTTAAATAACGGATGCATTTAGTTAAGTTATAGTATTGTCCTAGCCTTATCATTCTATCCTTATTAGCCTCTTTGAAAAAGAGTGGTTGAACAACTGAGTAACAAATAGTTCTCGTTGGACAAAAAATCTGCTGTAGAGATTCCTTCATAAGAGGGCCATATGCTCAACTGGGCTGGGCGTACCAACCCCGTAACACAATAATGTCGGGCTTTTTAAGACTTAATTTAATTTTTGTGTTTGGTTTTTACGGTTGGTATAGTCTAGTGATGCCGAACCTTTTTGAGGAGTGTGTCAAATTTATCATTATTTTTTCAAATACCAACCCGTGAGTCGCTAAGTTGGTGGCGTCACTTGGAAAGTGGGAAGAGAAGAAGCTTTCATGGGTCAGTATCTGACGAGTCATAGGTTGGCCATCACTGTTGTAGTCGATCTTTTGTTATTTATTCGACCAATCAGAGTGTGTTAGAAAAAGGTAATTTACAAACGAACTGTCAGAATTAACGCAAATTCTTCAAGTAGCATGTTTATATTATTAAAATCACTCTAATAAGATAAGCGAGTGGATAGAATTAAACAGACATGAACATTTTGGGGTTTGATATTTACAATTGTTACGCCACTGATATCACACTCGTCACTGGCGAGTATGTTTTACTATTGAATGAAACACATGCACGGTTATTATAAAATCTATATTTTACATTTATTTACATAAATAAACATGACAGCGACGGCAGATCTAAGATGAGTCAACTTTGTAATTCAGAATATGATAATTAGAAAGCGACCATCTTTCTAGCGAACCGACTATATTGCAAAATAATCGTCAAATATAGACATCAGTGCCATTCAAATAACATTTAAATTAACAAAATCATTATTGTATTTCGTATAGTATGCTAGATGACAGTATCACCTATCAATATTTACTCAATACGCTTAATATATTACTTTTAGGGTGTTCACTGTCAATACTTGGTGGAAAGGCATTATATTAATAAAAACACAATAATCCTTTGTACTTCATTCCACTTTATTTAATAGGTCAGGACCGGTTTTGCTCATTGATAAATTGATGTGAATCACTAAATTGATGTGAAATTCTTATATAATATCTGTATATCTGTATGCAATAGTCGTCAAAATATGTCAAATGGTATATTTTTAGAACAATTCACATATCAAATTTGAGATATGACAACGCATTTTCGTTATAATATTTCGTAATTTGAATAAATTATTAGTATCCTTGATTTCAATGTTTGAGTTTTTGGTAAGTATATTCATATTTGCAGATAAATTTCCTTGAGAATTGCACTGTTTTTTGCGGCTTTTTAAAAAAAAATACGTAGAAAAAGAATAGAATTTTTAGAAGACATGTACTTAAATAATTTATGTGAGGATAACAAGTTGATAAAGATTTATAATTAAATAACAAAAACTTAACGGATTTATAACTATAATAGCAAAAATTACGACACCGCATTGACAGCTCTTGTGCTATAAAAACCATAGACAATAACGGTGTCAAATCACTTGAGAAAAATAAAGAGAATCAGCTTATTATATTGTTACTATCTTCGACAGTGTTGCAAGAAATCAATTCACATTATTACGTCACAGCAAATACGCACTTACTGATTTCTAATAATACTCAATCAATTAATATTATGTAACTAAACTTTACTACGACAATATCTGTAGAATAATTATATATTTGGCTTACTTTGCAAACCTTCCGTGTCCATTTTATAATGTTTAAAAGTCAATAGATTATAATGTTGTCATTTTACAAATAGCTTGCAAGATTTGCATTTATTACTCTTGAATTGTGACCATCTTTAAAATACAATAGAATGAAGGTTTTGCTATTACAAACACTCTTTCAAGCCTGCTGTTTCTTTACGTTTATAATAATGTTTGAAAGAGTTTCTTCGATTGTTTTTAATGGCAGCATTAAGGCGACCCACGGAAGGGGAGAATTTATTTCTCACTCTTATACAAATTAATCGCACTAATTATCAAAGCAATCGAATGTTACTTAATATACTTATAGTATGTAACAATTCACAATAAAACGTAAAATAATTAATATCAATAGCTAAAAAATGTACTTGACTAGCTCAGATTGCATGCGCGAAGTGTATGCTTGAGTCGATTCTATTTTTTCGTAGTATTTCTGCATTACGGTTCTATTACAATTGTAATTATTATTAGATTAGATTACATATTTCATAAAAATGAAAAAATATTACTATTAAGACGTGCTTTCTGTTTTATAGCTTTTAGTTGTGTTAGAGCTTTTAATTCTGTACAGCCTGGCATAAAAAGCTAAACGAAAGCTCCAAATCTCTCCTAGCATATGATATATATTAACATCATCAATAACAATGACCAGTAGATAATGAGATATTTTCTTTTTTCTTTCAGGGAAACCCTCTTCGCCCGGAGGCCCAGTTCACATTGGGAGCAGCTGGAGAGCAGCGTCTTGCAGCTCGGCTGGCCACGTCAAGACGAGCCAGGCGAGCTTGTCACCTGGCTTCAACTGCACTAGCCTTGCTGTTTTTCGTACTAGCTTTAGTGGCTTGCTCGCTATTACTTACGAATGGCAGAGCAACGTTTGGATCTATGATGTGAACAGATTTTTCCGAACAAGAATACTCCGTACACGGACACTTCCGTATATAGAATACTCCGGACAGTCAATTTATATTAAATGTGCTTATAAAATATGTTCCGAATTATATATTCACAGTCACCTCTTTTTTAATTTAATACATTTTTTTTTTTAAAAAGTTTCATTATTGTTGGACATAAGTTTTAAGCCAAAATTAAATAATAATCCAAAACATTTATTTAGTCCTACATTACCCATAATACATTAATAATTTAAGCTTTTGTTTGTTCCTAAAATATAAAATATTTGGCATCCGTAACACAATATAATAAATATTGAATAAAACAGAGAGAGTTAAAACAGTCCGGAGAAGAAAAAAATTTGGAAGAATCCGTGCACGTAGTATTCTTGTTCAGAGAATCCGTGTACGGAGAATTCGTGTTCGGAAGAACCACCGAATTAATGCGAGCAGCCTGTTGATAGATATCATTTAACACAGTTTTTGTTTAAAATAACTAAATAATATATGCTTTTAATGTGTATTTAAAAGAATGTTATTTTAAAAAATAAAAGATTTATCTGAAAACTATTGCGTAAGATAGTGCGATGCTATGAATATTTATTATATATTTAACAACTGTGTTTTAAAAATAAGACTTGGTTGTAAAATAATGATTACACTTAAAATTTCCAAAATTCGCAAAATTCACAAAAAAAAATATGGCAACATCGAGCTAACATATAGCCAATAAATAAAGCACGATTAAGAGTAACGTTTTAAAATGCGATTTTAGGCTGTTAAATATCTTTTCAATAGTACACTAATTTTTAATTACACAGATGTGTTGGTATAAAAGTTATGCATATTCTGAACGGTCATTTATTGTCCGAAACGATTAAATTTCCACAAAAAAAATATATTGATAATAATCTTACAGTGTAATAAATTTGTGCTGTAAGAAATATTATAACAATTCAAAAAAAAATCCTTTGTTGCCTTTCAAATATATTATAGACATTGTGATTTAATTTCGTTTTTCACTGGCTTAATTATCGCCAGCATTCAAGTACTAATGGATAAAAATTAATACCATTCTACTTAGTAATGTACCGGCTTCGAATAAAACTATAAAAAACATTAAAGCGAGATTTCGAGGTCCAAATCGCAGTAATGTGAATTAAATATTTTAATCAAAGATTTCAAACCCACCTTGGCATTTTTGTTAAGTGGGCATAGCGCTGAAAATAATTGTGCATAATTTTACATAAAAATCAGAGTTAAATCAACTCCTATCAAATTTCATTAAACTAAATGTATTTTGTAAATAAAATATACACGTACATGATTGTAATCGCATGCTTCAATCCTTGGGCTTAATTTTTAATTAGTTTTGTAAATTAAGTAAATATTGGTGATTTTGAAAAATTGAACGACCCCGATTCAATACAATGCTATAAGTGCAACCAGCGACGGATTGTGCAATTGGAAAGCCCCAGTCGATAACTGAATTAAAAATATTGTATGTGTTTTATAGAATATATGTTTTTATGAGGCCCCTTAGATTGAAGGCTCCAAGCGCGCACCTCTTGCGCTTATAGGATAATCCACCAATGGGTGCTAGAGGTCTTCACGTGCGGGGGTCCGACTCCAGCCAATTCAGGCCTGAGTTGGCCCAAACCCGACCCGAAGCCCACATTAAAATTTTTCAAACCGAAGAAAATCAGATTTTTTTCAATTTCTAATATATTTTGTATTTTAACAAGTTACTCTTAATTATAAAAGCAAGATTAAACTCTCCAAACGCTACGTAGCTCTCTGACTTCAGTGATAGTTTTTACAACCTTTATTTATTGCGTAAAAAATGACCAAACCGGCCACAGTAAAACTTATTTCGATGCTTGCACTCACTGCACCTTTTCCTGGAAAAAAAAACTTCACCTGGGTCCGGCTCGAACTGAGCCTGAATCTCGATTGACCTTATCCGCCCGAGCCCGGTTGAAGGCCCGTAGGCCAAGCACGGACCAGTGCAGACCTCTACTAGGGGCAAAGAAAAAACGATTACATATTTACAAATAAAAACATTAATTATTAGGTAATCAATGGATTCAACGATTCCTCGCGATCTTGACTCGAAAATTCTGTTTTCTACGGTGTAAAAGATAATGGTTTGCGATTCTGTTTTTCTTTTGAGTAAACTATCAATGAAGAGTAAATATAATTCGTTGAATATGGAACCGCTATGTGCATAAAATGAGGAATAGTCATGTCAAAAAAAATGCGAACACTTACTCTTTTGCGTTACATAAAACACAATAACACAGTCATATGTGCAGCCAGGTGGAACATAATACTCGTGCGAACAAACACTATAACGGAATCACGCATAACGAACTATGGGGTAATACATGTAACAAGCGAATTACGCTTACAATCTTACACTAAGTCAGTGTGTTACGTTACCATGCCACTCAAATGACTTAAGGTTGTTTTAAGTACAATGTTTCAAATTTAAATAATGTGTGTTAATAGGCATTAAGTTCAACAATTCGGTTTGTTTTTGTTGATCTTACTCTGATTAAACTATATCAGTGATGCACAACCTTTAATCTGAAGGGCCATCATATCGATTTTAAGATTGTGTACGAACCGCATGGGTAAATGTGATTAAAAATATTTATATATAGAGTGTTTTCTTCGAAGGTTTGTTTTTGGAATAAACAACACTTTTTTCAGCGACAGGTGATTTGTGCTCATTTTGGGTTGCGATTTCACCAGGAATACACTTATACCAGAACAACGCAATGCAACAAAAATCGTGATTTTTTGAAATTGTGAAAAATCGTGAAGACCACTGAAGGCTCATTTTTGGTTGAATGAATAGATCGATCGGCAAAATTGCTGCATTTGGGGTGAAGAAAATCCGCAAGTCATTATTTGGATAGCCATTATATCCACAAATAGTCACTGTTTGGCCTGCTTCATGGGCTAGTGGAATCATCGGTCTATATTTCTTTAAAAAAAATGATGGCCAGAATGTCACCACCATGCCAAACAGCGCGCGCCACAATCAATTTATTGAAGGAAACATTCGATGAGCACATGTTTTCGCGTGAATTGGCCTCCACGATCGTATCATTTAGCACCCTTGGATTATTTTCTATGGTAGTCAACGAACTTTGTAGTAGTACAATAAATCGTCTCTAAGCTGTCGATGATTAAGTGCGTTAGATTTAATAAATCTTACTGTGTGCACTACAGTAGCCATAAAAATTTCAAACCCCAAATAGTTTCCCACCAGATTTTGTACATGCACGAACCAAATTTTTATTTAGATATCAATTCTGACGCATTCGAATTTTACTATCAGAGGCAAATATCGATATTAAGAGAATGTGTAGTCATGCGTAAGGACGATTACAAGCCACTTATGCTTCATTTGCACCTGAAGAGTACGCTGCTGATCAAGTGAAAAAGGCTGAGTACGACACAATATACAGCGCTTGGCTGAGTGAGCTGGTGGGTGAAACGAGCGAACGAGTGAATATGCATCTTTTTAATTTTCTGGTGTGAGTGGATATATTACTTGAAAAAAAAACATTTTATTATATGTGTGCAGAGATTCGGAAGTCTACTCGTCATGTGTAAACGAGGCCTTAATCTTCGTAGTGGACTAGTCACTCATTCTTATGCGAATATTATAATATTCAATCCGTTGCTTTCGAAAACTCTAGCTCTGCTTTTAAAAAAATAGGGTGGAAAACAAGTGAACGATTCGATTGAACGAATTGAAGGCGATCGACTCGAAGGTTTTAATTTGCGAATAAGGATCATACAACTTTAATGTTCCATTCATTCATTATACATCAAACAAAATATTATTTATTATATTTGAAAAAGGGGCTGATTGTAACAGTCCATTTGAAGTAATTAATTATTTAAAAAAACTACATATTTGTAAGATTTTAACAGTTTTTTTCTTAAGTATTTAGTTTGATACAATTGCATAATTTAATTTGATTGCCGTTATGCGCAATGGAAAAAAATCTATCAACAACAGCTTGTAAATATTTAGTTATTTTAATAACAAAATATAAACATAGCATTTTTTATATTATTTATTGATTTATATCACATTGCGTTGTTATTCAATGCCCACTTAATTAATTTAATTGATTGTTTATTTTAAAAAATAAAGCGATTTTATTATTTTTAAATTTTCTAGATGTCGCTTAGTGTATAATGTTTTAATGTAAAAAATCAAACAAATTTTGTATAATATTGCTTATCTGTTTTAAATCATATGTAAATAATCAAAAATGTAGAAATCGGTATTTAGCTTGAAGTTCTGTGATTTATAGATTGTAAGTTTTTTTATTGTTAAATTTAAGAATTATATGAAAAAATTTAGCAATAAAATATTTTAAAACAATGTGGAATCAGTTGCCATTTATATAGTTTTAAAAATTATCATTGAATATTTCTGTTTTTTTTTTCAAACAATTATTTACTGGTTTTGATTAGCATTGTTATTTGTTTTAATAATATCAAGTCCTACTAACATAAACGAGATTTAATGGTCATTGGAGTGTTATTTGTGTATTAAAAACGCGCAATTATAAATTAAATTAATTATCATTTAATTACACTGCCATTAGTTATTATTTAAAAAATCTATTTAGGTAAAAAAATCCTCTATTTAAATGTAATTGGAATTATACCGACCTTTAAGCTAAAAAAACCATAAAATCTTAAGTAATTTACTTACATATTTTTTTCATAAAATTATATTTTAATTTTTGTTCGTTTTGCTTTAAACTTAGTTGTAATGTTTTCAAACAGTTTCTCGTAGTAAAAAGTTACAATATTTTCTCCAAATTTTGCAAGATATGTACAAACCTTTGGAAAAAGCTAATCTATAATATTATGAATGTGAAGAAATAAATATTTGCTGAATTTTTAAAACATATTCTTTTTATTTATGTCAACATTTTTTACAAAAGAAAGCCAGGAAAATCACGAAGGGAATATTAAAATAAATGTGTCTAAATAATAATTTGTACGCTAATATGCTTATTTTATATGTTTTTTTAAGTTTCCTAATATAGTGCAATATTGGTTATGCCCAATCTCATAATGTATTTAATCCATCTAAATTTATATGTTAAAAAGCTTCATATTCATTGTTCCATAATAATTGTACAGTTACTATTATAAATTTGTGTATAATGATTTATATAAAAATATGTTTGGTAATACATTCCCAATTAGAAGAATAAGTGTGTTTTATTTTTTGATAATAACACAGCAATGACTAACCATCAATTACATGAGGATTAATAATTTAATATGACTCTGATATTTACATGCTTACCACGTAACACAATCTGGGGGGAGAATTCAAAAAAGTTTTTATACCCAGACTTAAAGGTAATTGGGTGATGATGACAACTGTTTTGAACTGGTTGGAACTGAGGGATGTGGCACTAGGGCGTCCAATCCCGGACGCTATTTATGATACCGGGATTTCGGGATTGACAATTTTTCCAATCTGGGATTGAAAATTCAACATAAAATCGTGCATAAATTGGGATTTGGATTTTTTTTTCACTCTTCTGAGAATTTCAAATCCAAAATTTTAGGAAATTACGAATTTCCCGAAATTATCAGCGTGCAATAGGGCATCCAATCCCGGACCCTATTTGTGATACCGGGATTGACTATTTTTCCAATCCGGAATTCCGGGATTGAACATTCAACATAAAATCGTGTATAAATTGCGATTCGGGATTATTTATTTTTTAACTGTTGTAAGAATTTAAAATCCAAAATCCCAGGAGTTTACGAATTTCCCAAAATTATCAGCGTAAGAGCTTTTTTTAGCTCTTTCAGGATCTACACATTGAAAAACTCAGGAATTTACGGAATTACAAAAAATATCAAAATTTCGGAGCTTCTTTATTTTTTTAGACTTTGTTATAATGTGACGCAGATTACTCGACTGGTGAAAAATTATATCTTCAATATTAAATAATGGTATAAGCACCATATGATTAATTATTAGTCCCTTAATTAAATAATTTAAATTTAATTTTTAGTTGAGTATATTTCTTCACAAATGAATTAGCGTCACTCCGGTTGATAAATCAATTGATCAACTACATAGTCCAATTCCCCGTGTGGGATTTCATCGAAGACCTGCTGACGATAAGCGATCGCCAATGATGCTGGTGATGGCGCATCTTTTGGACGAGGGAGGTCCTTAAGAGCGAACAGGAATCGATCGTAGTATCCTCGACCATGGCCCATTCTTTGCCTTTCCTTCGTGAATGCAACGCCGGGGACTATGACCAGGTCCACTCCACCTGATAAGCAATGTATCACATCTTTTAATACGGATACAAGTGTGCTGAAGATAATTATAGGGATTTAAATATCGTAAAAACATTTTAACACTGGTATTTCATATTAAATATTGGAATTTCAAATATCAATATTGATACTAGAGAGAAAGTTTAAATATAGCAACAAAATACGACCAATTAGGATTTCAATACCGGACTAGTTAATCAAAAAAGGTATTTCGATATTTAATGTAAAATACCAACATTAAAAAATATACAATATCATAAACAAAAGATTTTCATTAAAAACTTACGGTTTCTTAAAATAATTTAATTATTGATAGGGTGTTTTTTCATTTTTAAACTCGGTATGACGGTATTGAAAAAACAGTAAGAATATCCCGGTTATATGATGATAACCCAAATGTAATCAAAGTGACAAAATATAAGATTAATATTTTGACAAATATGAAACCTAAAAATATAAAACAATACTAGTGGTTTGTTGATTGCTCTTGACTCACCATGTTTTAAGGATCAGAAAGGTAGTAGATAATTTATAAATCACTTTCATTGAACATTAATTCATAAAACGATAATTGAAGAATCATTGTTTTCAAAAAATGTACCAAGATTTGAGTCCATGACCACTGCAACCGAAGTTGCTACATGCTGGAATGAATAATACCAATTTATAAACATGTATGAGATGTTCAATTTGGGGATTCCAACCCTTGATCTAAAAATCAATGAGTACAAAAACCGAAAGCATTATTCACTCGGCTACGGAACTAATAATTAATGTATACCGGTTTCCATGGCATCTTCTCGTCCTGCGGCAGGCTTAGGCTCCCTGATCCCCCAAGAGTTTGCTGGAAGACTGTGAAGATCTTCAACATCCCATAAGCGTAGCATTTTCATACTGTTTCCTTTACAAAGGGGTGCAAAACACGTTTTGCCTTGTTTAAAAGCCTCCAATATCACGGCTTCTGTTTGTGCTTCATCAGGAAGTGACAGATAGAATGCAATTCGTTTAGATCTTGCCCATTCAGGTGAATTCACCAACTAGTAAGAACAAAAATATTGATATTATAAAGAAAGATCTTCAATGTAAGTTATTAATATATATTTTCAAGACCAAAACAAACATATTGTTTTATATTGCCAATGATTAAGTATTGTATTAAGTATTGTAGTTCTGACGATGGCGCAAGCCGAAATAGCTATCAACGTATAAAATTATTAAAAACTGTAGAACTAAAATATTTTGTTATTTTTAATCTGTTATTAAATATTGTATAATCACAAAACAAAACTGCGTACACATATCGACTGTAGAAAGGAAAAAGGATGCAACCCACACATAGAAAATTTTACAAAAGGCACTAAAAACGTGTTTTGATGATTTTAGGCCATATGCCAATTATGAAATATACACAACCTTGAAGTGCACGGAGACTTCTAAGCTGGTGTTTAATTGACATAATCTAATAACAATTAAAGAAATTTTCTAGGCAAAACCTTTTTTTTATTCTTTTTTCTTGGTTTCCATTTTTACAAGCTCATCTTTTTTCAAACTTAAAAGCTTAATTTAGATACTAATTCGGCATTTGCAGCTTACATCTTTTTGATAGAATGTGTATCAAGTTCTATACGTCGTGATTATCGAAAAACTTTTTTGAAAAAACTGTGGGTTACGTCCTTTTTACTTTCCGCAGTCGATATTGAAATCATCGATATCATTTTGAATAATTTTCGGTCAACTTTGAAACAAACAAAACCCTATCAAATATGGGGGAAATTCAAAAGAAAAATAAATTCAAAAGAGAGCGATTATTCTTGAATACATTGGTTTGATGTTTGATGACTTCTTTTTGGGCATCTAGTTGTCTGGCCGGTATATTTGGCTTCACAATTAGGACACGATTAATAAAATGAGTTTAGTTTACCTTATTGTATATATAGGAAGATTGCTTGTTTCTATCTTCGACTGTCATTTGCTTTAAGATGTCGGCCACTTTCTTCCTGAGGGCCACCTTCGTAGCTGTAAGTGCGGTACTCATTTTTGAAGTATATTCTATAAACACTGTATATGAAAGAAAGAAAAAATGAAGTTATTTTCGTCAAATTTAATCATGACTAGAATATGACATTTACTCTGAGAACAGTATTTTCATAAATACAAATAATAATTTGATATTATTTTATAAATTGATTTATGGATTTCTGTTTGAAGGCATGGATCATCCGATTAAAAAATAGTGACTAGCTTCCCGCTAGTCTGGTTCTAGCTTTATCATTCTATCTTCTTTTTAAATAATAAAAAAACAGTAAATATCGACCCGCAATAAGCAGAAAAACGTAACAGACAATTTATAAATTTTACAGAAGGTTTTTTTTTTAATTAAGTTCGAAAAATAAATTCCTTAAGCGCTGTTAGTAAATAGTTATATACAGTGGTGTAGTGGGGCCAAGTCGGCAACCTGGCACCTGAAAATGAGGATTGCGCCCTACCACCTTTTTGACTTGTAACATAATTTTCAACTAGGTACTTAAATAAAAAAAATGTTTTTTATTGATTTAATTGTTAAAACGTGTGTTTTTTTAACTTAAAAAAAAAAGGTAAGAAATCAATGACCGACCTATTTATTTACCACTTCACCACTGGCTATTTACGGTCAATGCCTATCCTGGTAATATAATAATATTGTCTGACTACTTTTAGTTCTCTAGATCAGCGTTTCTCAACCGGGGTCCACGTGGAACAAACGATAACAAATCAAAACACCCTAAAAATGATCAGGCAAATAACTCTAGATAATTCTATTTTTTTTTGTCACTGACTTCTTAGGCGGTATTGAACAATCATTGGCTTAAAACACAATTTTCCACATTGTGTTGCTTAAGTTATTTTGCTGGTTATGGCTCGATATTCTCTGGTTCAAAAAAAGTTATTTTTCTAACATTTTACTACCTTATAACATATGCTAGAAGATTGTATAAAAATCGTATAAAAAAATACTATTTTCTTTACCCATTATAAAAACATGTGTCCGTGTTTGATTTTCGACGACTTGAATTTTAGGTAAAACAGTATTAATTAAAATTAATCGTGTTAGTGAAAAATGGCACAAAAGGATGCATGTCCATGATTAGATCAAGTTCTTGCACAATTATAATTACGGCAATCATTCATTTGAAGCCATTTTAAAATGGTGTTGAGAAAAGATCATGTTTGTGCAATCGGTAGGCCTACTCATCTGACATACTGCAATACTACAATCAGGGCTGTATACAGGGATAGGCTGGAGGAGGCTCGGAGGAGCTCGCGCGAGCTCCTTGTTAAATTAAGAGAAAACAATACTCTTAGATCAAATTAGTATATAACTGCAATTTTTGACTTGTATATTATCTACAACAGCTTCAGTATACACAGTAGTACACTTTTAGCCATTTAGATTGATAAATTTACAGTAAATTTCATATTGTTACACGTTATACGTGTATTAATTAACAATCGATTGCTCATTTAATTATTGCATTTAATTTCATAGGAATGATAAAATAAAGTTCACTCCTTCTCCAAAACACCGAGAATTGCTTAGAAATTAAGCGAGCCCCTTGATAACGTATTGGCAGCCCACCGCTGGTTGTATATGTAGTAGGCGTAGTAAAAAATTCGACTCCCTATTTTTCAAAAGCTGGAAAATACGACAGAGTCAACGGTCTGTAATTAGGGCAGCCAACAGTCCCGGAATGGGAAACTCTACCCAGGATACCGGTTGTACAAGACATTGCTAAGGAACGATATCAGATACTTTAAATTTCCAATTTTATGTAAAAAAAACTTAGTAGAAATTCTTCCGAAGGGTACAGAGCACTCAGAACCAGTGTTCCCTCTAAGCAGTGCGCGTGTGCGCGCGCACATACATTACAACATAGCGCACAAAAGTTACATCAGTTTTACCACAACCAGAATAAATTAATTGAGATAAATAGTGTTGTTAATTATTTTCATTATTAAAAATCAACCTTTTTGTTTAGTAGGTCTAATTACCGTTATGTGGCGCACAAATCTTTTTATTTCTTGTCAACGTTGCACTGCCAATGTATTTTGCGCACATAACCTTCCGAAAATTAGTGGGAACATTGCTCAGAACCAGTGGTTTTTTCCACACAGTGGAAACACGTTCCGGCACTCTTTTTCTCGACATTTTCATGTTTTCAATCAATATTCGTCAATAACAAATAAAAAAAACCATCAAAAACTTTTAATTTTTTAATGAGAAAAAACACGCATTAAAAAGATCATTGTTTCGCGGAAAAATAATAACAACAAAAAATTTGAGCTGCATAATATAAATTAGCAAAGGCATATATGTAAATCTATGTCGATGATAAAAATATTAGTTGTTAAATTAACGTAATATTTTCGATAGATTCGATGGTAGCTTTGTGGAAAATTATTTTTTATATAAAAGTAAATTTGATAACTTAGTTATTATACTTGTTGTGTTCCAAATTGTGACACATCAAATAAAATTGTATATTAAAAGAGTTGCTTTTTGCCATCGATTATAAGAATGCACATTGAACGTTGTGGAAAGTGGTCAAGCCCACGATGATCATCATACATAACGAAGTTTTGAAGGATTAAATCGACCATTATGGAATTCTTTTTTTAATTACTCATTACATTGCTTTAAAAAAATGTAATTAAAGCCCTGGTACTCAATCATGTTGGCCGTAATTTGAAGCTAATCTGAGATCTCCATCTTTCGATTTCACACGATTCGCTCACATTTTGCAATGAAATGCCACTTGCCAGTAAGTGAGTTAGATGTTTAATAGCTCGTTTCAATGTAAGGCAAGCAAAAGGATGTTGCCATACTATTGAAGTCATTAAAAATTCAAACTGCATAGCGCAAAATAATTATATTATATATACACATATATAATAAAACCATCGAAGGAATACGTTTTACGAATTAGCTGTATCCGTCGCATTATCTTTATTTTGCGAAAAAATGATTTGGCTAACACATGACTGCGGGAAACATGCAATCATTATTTTAACATAATTTCATATTATGAAAAATATTCAACGTGGAGACATTTTTAACCGGGAAAATAATTACGTTCGATAACTTTTTTACTCCACTTGCTGTGTTACAAGCTGTGGCATGTGTTTCGCCTCTTGAAGAATCATCATCAGACAGAACGAACAGAATTTAAGAATATTTAATTAATGTTCAATTTAAAATAATCTTCCACAAAGTTCTTGCTGAATCCATCGATAATATGAGAAACAGTATATTTATTTCTCCTAAAACGTATTTATGTCCAGTGCCCCTCCAGTACAAAAAAATCCATCTGGTGGAAAGAAGTAGCTGGATCCATCACCGATTTTTCATGATGAATTAAAAAAAAGATTGTATTAGCTACTGTAATAAATGCCTCGTTAAGATATTATTTAAATCTTATCACCGTTGTTCATTTGATTAAAAAAATTAACAGTTTTTCAAACAAATTTTATTTTATCAACAGAGATGGCATTTCTCTGTTCGATAATTGCGTGGAAGTACTTCGTGCTGTATTTTAAAAAAGATATCATGTTATTTTTTTTGTTTTTAATTAATCCACGTCCGCTCCCAATATGAAGAATTTTTTTATTGATGCCCGATCCCAATGTGGAGCATAAAGCCTCCTAATGTAGGTATCTCAACAGAAGTTTTTCTACAAGAACTGTTTGTTACTTAGAGGCTCAACCTCACTTTTTTTTCAAAGTGAGTAGTAGGGAAAGAAGGATAAGGACAGTGATTAACTAATCTCTATTGCTACACCCAGTTATTAAAGGATCAGAAGGGTGGGAGGAGAGGAAAATAATGTGAATTGACATCACAAACACCCAGTCTTCGATCACAACTTTGAATTGAATAATTCTCGAATTCACTGTGATAACTTACCGGGAATCGAACCCAGACCCGCGTGATTGGTAGAGCAAGCTCTAACCAACTGGGTCACATCAGGCAACGAATTAAGCATATGGCCTCCTAATCGTGGTACCTCAATATAAGTTTTTTTAAGCGAGAACAGTTTGTAACTCAATTGTTCAACCTCAACTTTAAGACACCACAAATACCCATGCCTTCGAATAGATATCGATGGACGATTAAAAAAATGCTTTTCGTACTGGCACTCGAACCCGTGCGATACGACACGGAAGCCAAACGTTGACCACTGCGTCACGGACCTGAACTATTTTTGAATTATTCAAATTGAAAAAAAAATCATCTTTGGTGTAAATTCATAAAAAATGGTATAAATACTACACACTGAAAAAATTAATAGCAAGATCTCAAGCATTGTGAGAGTAAAAAACAGTATTGTAATATTTATTGCTTTGTAAATAATCTATAATATTAAAAACGCTGAAGAAAGTTAAGGCAATTAAAGAAAAAAATGTTTATATACTCCAACCGGAAATTAATGTCATTATAAAAATATGATGCCCAACAAAAACAGAATTAGAAATTATTGGCTGAGAAATGATAAACTAAAATCAATTAATTTGTTAATTTACCATTGATGAAGAACATATAATATTATATTATCGAAGTAAGTAAATATTTTCAAATCGTTAAAGTAATTTCGTAACAATTACTTTCGGGTTAGTCATATTTTAAAATGTCGCAAAAATCCATTGAAATTTTTAGAAAAACATTTAACAATCCATGAAATCAGAAATCATTACATTGCTTATAAATTGACGATCAGCCAATTTTACACTATTCGTTTATATAAAGAATTGTAATTGGAAATAAATATGCCATTAATGTGTACACTATCGCGTCCAGTGATTAGAAAAAACAAAGTGTTAAAACAAATATAAACGCTAATGCTGATAATCTTCTACATAATTTAACATAATGTTGGTGTCACCATTGAATTAACCCAAATTCCAAATTCTCATATTATCACATTTTAAATGACTGAAGTGAACCCAAAACATTGAGTAATTACTTAATGAATGATAATGAATAATTAAATAAAAGTGTTCGAACTATCAGAAGTGTTTTTTTAATAAATCAAACAATAAGCCTACAATTGATTGTCGCCTTTAAATAAACTTAATTTTACTAAGCATTCTGCACATCAAGTCTTAAAGGATAACGTTATTTCGCTGCGGAAAACACCCTGTATGAAACGTGTGAAAGCCTTGCGGTTGGTTGTGATTACAACATTGAATACCACAGAAAATAAAATAAAAACTGAGTAGCAAACAGTCGTAGAAAAACAAGGGTTGAGATAAACTCCATTAAGAGTCTACATATTCTACATTAGGAGCAGATAGAAAGACAAATCAATAACTGATTTATTATTGTAAATTTTTGATATCGTTACCATTACAGCTTCAATGTATAATCTTTAAAACAAACTCTTATGCAGTTTTAGAGCTTCAAAAATATAGAAGTTAAAATGTAAAAATACTTATTTACATGAGACGCGACAGATAACACGTTATTGTAAACAATACTTACATACAAGTTTATCCAATATGAATATATTGTCACGAATTACACGAGTTTTTCTTCACCAAGTAAGTTATTATGCACTGAAAGACTTTAAAACTGTCCAAAATTAATTTAATAGTAATCTCCAGACAGCATTTTCCCACGTTGGTTTGTATTTAAATTCTGAATGAGTACAGAAATTGGTAAAAGATACAAATTTATTTGTGAACCATGAATTTGTATAGCATTCAAATGAGATAACACGAAGGAACTGATAACTTGTTTTGGTTTGATATCTTACAAACGTATTATCACGTTAGTCCGGGGCTGCCATTTAATTTTATATTGCAAACTTTCTTTTAGAAGTGCAATCTTGCGTATAATAAGTCGTAAATTAGATCGTCATTCCGAATGCAATTAAACTTATTGTTGATGCTATTCGACGGAAAAAACTGTTTTACCACGAATACACATTCAAAGAGAACCGGATATGTTTTTTAAATCAAAGTTTTTGCAGACGACATACATATGTACTAAAATAATTTAATTATATGTTATTGCCGAACAGTTTTTAATATAAAATTAAGTTTTTGTTATTCCATTTCGTTTATTGTATTGTTGTCTCAAGATTTATTTTGCAATTTATTAGTTAAAAATTTGAATCAATTTTTAGTTTATTCGTAAACTTTGCGACGTTACGTCTGGTGATAGTTCTCAAAGAGGCGAAACACGTTTCATATTTTGTAACATAACAAATGTAATAACAAAATTATTGCATGTTATTTACTATCCTAAAAATATCCACCCTTTTCTCTCTCGTATATCATATCATTTAATAAAAAATTAATGGTTTTTAGGATTTTATACAAAAATCAAATTATTTTAATTTTGCTGTTTGTTTATTAGTATTTATACTAAAAAAGTATCATATTAGTATTAAGTTTTAAAATATTCACGTGCGGCCCATCAGATACATACATTATTTTACTTGGCCCACCAAGTGATTTCAGTTGGGCATCCCTGATTTCAACTCTTCAGAGATCGAGAGTAAGAAAATGTTTGAAAGAAGTCGCCGTGGTATAGTGGTAGTTTTATAATTCTTAGTGAAGAAGTAATGAAGCATTTTTTTATTATTATTTTTACAATTAACTTTAACTGGACTGGTGTCTATCTTTTACAGAGAGAAGAGCTCTTACTCTATTTATCTTTCTTTAATATTTTGATGTTGTTTTTTGATCTTTTTATTTTTTTCCTTTTTTATTCTTTTCCTCCCTTCTTCGGTGCCCGTTTGATTCTTATTATCAGTGTCAGTGTCCTTTTCAACTTTTCGGGGCTTGACGTAGTCAACCAGACACGTGATATAGGCAGGAGTGGTGGAAGTAAGGGGGCTTAGGTCGGTTTGAGCAAAAGAACCCTCCATGGTCTCACGTTGTACATAAAAAGATAGTCACTAGCTCTGTTTTTCTGCGCAGAAGAAAACAGCTTTTGTAACGATCAAGAAATGCTTTTATCGTCGGGTTAGGATCATCAATCATTTTGCTGTCAATTCGTCGATGTATCAAATAATCCTCTTAAGTTTTGTTATAGTGTAAATATTAATAATACTTAGGTCTAACAAAGAGGTAAAAGATTTATTTTACATATTTCTAATTAATGTTCTATGTCAAAGAACGATTTTTTGCACGCATTTTATATTTACCTGTTTTATTATTTTCTAAAACCGGACCATTCCAGCCAACTCCTAACAGAAAAAATGTTAATAAAATATATTCATGTATGAACCCAAAACCAGTTTTTATCAGATGTAAGTAAACTTCACGATGCCTTTATAATATATTCAAATATTTGCAAAACCTTATTCAAATGACGAGCAAGGTCGTTGAACGGCGATCGAAATTGAATATTTGAAAGAAATCTACAACGTGTTTTTTTTTATTTTGCAATAAAACATTTATTAATTTATTACTCCGAGAAAGTGATGACCCTGTTAAAATGTAATGCTAAAGAAATTAAATACCACGTAAGCGACACAAAAAAAAATGAGAAAAACAATCTTTTTCTCGATGCTTTATTCTGTCAATTATATTGGTGTAATAGATAACGAACATTTTAACCCTTTCCCTGACCGACTATAAAACGCGATCGCAGCCGTATCAATCCCAAAATTGAGAAATTTTGAGGAAATTCCGAAAATTGACACGAAATTGGCAAATCGAGAATTTCAGATTCCTCGGTGAGTTAAAAAAAAATGAGGTTTGGAGATAATCCGGGGAAAAAGTATAGCGAATTGAGGATTTCAAATTCCTCGGTGAGCAAATCCCAATCCCGGAATCCCGGGATTGAAAGTTAATCAATCCCGAAATCCCGGGATTGGAAAAAGGCTTCGGGATTGGATACCCTAACTCACAACGATGTTCACGTGCCAAAGGCTGTGCGGTCCAAAGAATGCGCGACATAATTTGTTTTATTATTTAATAGTGTAAATAGTTTTTTTTTATATTTGGATTTGCAGAATTAAAAATATTATCATTACAGAATTTATTCATACAATACAACGTATATTAAGCTTTGATAAATAAGCGTATTATATAAAACATAAGAAATAACAAATTAACATTAACTGATAAAAAATATCAAGCACAAATTATCAAAATAAACTGATTGAAACAAATAATCAGTCGCTTATGAAGTTTTGAAAATGTTATGATTTTATTTTATGATTTAGTTTTTTACGTCACTTTTTCTTATTTGATGTACTCCATTTAGATCACTTTCGTGTTCTGATAAAATATAAGAATTTTATTGTTGTTAAGTCATGTAAATCATAAATTCCTAACTTACTTCAGTAAATTAGCATTATCACAATTAAAAAATATATCATATGAATATCTAGTTGTATTGGAGTGCGCGCCAGCCCGGAATGAGTGCGCGGGGGTTTCAAAATTGTTGAGTGAACATTGAATCACACATAAAGAATTCAAGACTTTTCGCCATATCTATTCTCAATCTGCATCTCGACATGAGTTGTTTGACGAGAGCTGTTTGTATTTAGTTGATCGACCATTACCTTCATCGATTGAAAATATTTAAGGACGTCGCAATGAAGGGCTGGGTGGTAGACAATAAATTTGCTAAGCTCCTTTTTTAAGTGTCAGATAACCCGTTCAAGAGATGAGTGGGAAGATTTAAGACATCACTAAGATCTGCATTCCTAAAAGTTTGCATATTTTTTTAAAATAAATAAAGACCAACTTACAAATAATACGATTCAAATTCATTTTGTTGACAGATAGCTCAAGTCAAAGTTCATAACAATTGCATAAATATTCTACAATGATAAGAAAACAAAAAATAAGTTTAAATAAAAGAGTTATTCGTTTGAAGATGAGTGTATAGATTATAATTAGTTACATAATATTATAGAAAGAGACAGGGTTAGCCAACAGTTTGATTGTGGAGTAATCAATATCTTATTCATTTCCACTATTTTATTTGAAAATATACTATGAGCTTAAAAATATACAATACAAGCAGCAAATAAATTCTGTATTATTTTTTATTTAAATAGATAATTTGAATAAGTAATAAGTAAAATATCTATGGAGGTTTTCTAAATTTGAATGATTTAAATATAATATTTTAGTTCCGTTAAGCACTCTCAATCGACATACTCAGTCAAATTAAATACTTCATAGATTCGGCGGTGACTTTGTGGAAGTTTATTTTTAATATAAAATGAAATTTGATATTTTTTTATTCAGTAATTCGTAAACGTTATGATAGTCTGATGATGCTTCTCAAAGAGGCGGCATAAGTTGTAGCCAATGCAGCTAACTTCTAAGGCACGGACTACCAACCTGGGGGTCGCGACCCCCAAGGTGGCCACCAAGGGTTTTCTGGGGGGTTCGCCAACTTTTTTCGATTTTGAAATCTAAGATTTCATATTCCTATGTGAGCTAAAAAAAAGAAAAGGAGTTTCGGGTACGATCCGGGGAAAAAGTATAGCAAATCGAGGACTTTAAATTCCTCGGTGAGCTAAAAAAAAAAAAGGAGTTTCGGAGACAACCCGGGTAAAAGTATAACAAATCGAAGATTTCAAACTCCTCAGGGGGGTTGCCTATTCACATGGCTTTTATAAAAAAGGGGTCGCCAGCCGAAAAAGGTTGGGTACCTATGCTCTAATGAGTGCGCGGGGGCTTCTCAACTGCTGCACGGCCGCGCACGAGCGCAGCTTAGAGAGAACGTTGGTTGTAGCATAGCAAGTGGAATAAAAAAGTTATCAAACATAATTTTATGATTAACTAGACCTATTTTTCACAGTTTTACACTCACAAATATAAAATCTTAGTAAAATCTTAACTTGTAAAAAATAATGACAATATTTCAATCGGAAATATTTTAATATTTTTCGATGTTAACTAAAATTAAAAATGAAAAACAAATAAACAGGCAACGTATGATTAATTATGATATAGGAAAATTTATTTAAACCTGATTTGTAATGTTTGATAGTCTTGCATAAACATACTACCTAATTTAATTTTCTTAAGTTATTTAGTTATACCAAATCATAAATTGATAATTTTAACATTTTATATAGATTCACTATATTGAAATATCGATTCAAACTTTGTATTTATAAGGATGTTGAAGAACCAGACGGGCGACTAGTTTTTGTCGTCGATAAACATTCCCTCAACTTCCCTTTCATCTAAGACAGGGTTTTCCAAACTATGTTCCGCGGAACACAGGTGTTCCACAGAACCTAAATAGGTGTTGCGCGAACAACCACATAACCTAAACACCACTTCAATATTTTCCAAAAACTAAAAATTATAATTTCTTGGTTTTGAATTCATTTTCCGTGACAACAAATCCAGCATGCTCATCTGACTGTTTTTATCAGATATTCTATCATTAAATGAATGTCATTAAATTCTTTCTTGGTGAGTTTGTCAGAAGAATCCTCGAATGTGTCAAAACAAGATATTTTTGTTTTACTTCCGTTTTATACAACCAATTTATGCGAAGCAGGACTATTTTTTATGCTGCAACAAAGTCAAAGCGCAACAACAGACTCGATGCCACAACAATATAAAAATAATAATTGTTTTACTAACAATTGTTTTGTATTATTTCTATTATGAATTACCTGACCTAAGAAATCAGCCCAGTGTTCTGTTAAAATTTCTGGATTTGCAAAGTTTTCCATTGCAGAAAAAGTTTGGGAAACCTGATCTAAGGACCGATAGGAAGAATATACTTACCTATACATTTTTAAAACAGTCGTCTGTCAGTTGTTGATAAGGAAAAACGTATTTAGAAATACATATATAAATGTCCCTTCAGAATTACTATTTTTAGAGAGAAGTATACCTGCTTTATTTAAATCGATATTTAAGGATATTAACCTGTACGCGGTCATTGAACTTATTATAAAGGATTTGGAAGATAAACGCAAAAAGAAATACATAGTGTATATATTTATTGTAGTTGATTAACATTATATATGTAACGAAACACGTTTTCTTTCATGGGACGAATTCCAATTATGTAAAAATGGCAAATTACTGGTATCGCGAATCCTATAATCATTTTAGGAGCGAGTGAAATACAATACATTAAGACAAGGGTGCCCAACCTTTTTTGTCCTGGGATCGACTTTTCAATCTTAAGTTTTCTCGCGATCGACTTATAACATGATTCTTATAAGAATTTTTATTTAAGAATTTTTCCCTTCTTCAAACTTAGAAATGTTTGTTTTAAATGCAAAATACATATCATTAGATAGGTATGTGCTTACAAAATAATTAAATTTTTGTATATTTTATATTTAATTATATATTTTTTCGAAATTCACGGAAGCTTTCGGGATCGATCAAATTTTGCTTTGGGATCGACCGATCGATCGCGATTTACCGGTTGGGTATCCCAGCATTAAGTCATGCCTACGTTAATCAAGTAAGTCCTAATTAATTATTTCGACTAATGAAATGCTTGATGGAACTTTAACAATTTAATCTAATCAAAATTTATGCCATCTTTGCCTTTGTAAAATTTAAATCAAATTCAAGAATTCGTTTCGAAGTATTAAGCTGCAAAATCGAATCAAACTTTCTACCAGTGAGCTTATCTCTAAAAACCGATTTACCCTGCTTCGGCAATAAAAAAAAATACTTAAAAAATACGTACAATAATTTAATTTCAGATGAAACATTCGAATGCATCAAAAAAATCAAACGGGCCGCGGGTTGTGGATGCTTTACACTAACAATTATTGACTACTCCTAATTTTCTTGGTTTATAATACTTTAATATCTATGGATTCAGCGGTACCTTTGTGGAAATTCATGTTTAAATAAAAATAAATAAATGATAGCTTCATTTAATAACTATTGATCAAATTGCTTAAGCAATGGAATAATTATATTATTGATTTAATGTTAATAATTTTTGGCCTATATTGACTATTTAAAAATTTTGGTTGCTTTTCCGATTTGTTTACGTTTAAAATTCCATAGATATCAAACATAGATTTTTAAATATTATAATATTAAATTAAAATCTTATTTGTCCACCGTATATAAGCATTTTAGTTATTTTTTTAGCCATTTGAATAAAATATAATTGTTGTTCAAATTGATAATTGATTATGTTATGGTGACATCTATATTTAAAAACATGAACTAACGTACACCTATCAGAGACATACACTACATATTCAAAAATGCATTCTGTTTTATCATTGTTATACTGATATTATTTAAAGGTGATCTGGTCAGTATTTCTTAGATGTCGCTATATATATTTATATCATATAAAAGATCGCGTAATTAGTAATTAACTAGCTGTAAGCCCGATGCCCAGCAACGTGAGATTTTTGTTGCAAAGTATTTAATTTTATTTATTTTATGGTATTTTATTTTATTTTATGTTATTTTATTTTATTTTATTTTATTTTATTTTATTTTATTTTATTTTATTTTATTTTATTTTATTTTATTTTATTTTATTTTAATTTATTTTATTTTATTTTATTTTATTTTAATTTATTTTAATTTATTTTAATTTATTTTATTTTATTTTATTTTATTTTATTTTATTTAAAAAAGAAATTTTGTAAATTATTTGTTAAGTTAAGTATTAAGTTTGCTTACAACCATTTTTCGTAGTAGCAGAAATTTCGTAAAATATTTTATTTTTGAAATAATGTTTAAGTTCTCTAACAACCATTTTTTGTAGTAGCCGAAATTTCGTAAATGATTTAATTTTTGGAATAATGTTCAAGTTTGCTAACAACCATTTTTCATAGTACCATAAATCGACCTCGGCGCATATATCGACCGCCCTGCAGTTTTTTAATTGTAAATTATTTAATATTTGGAATACTGTTTAAGTTTGCTAACAATCATTTGTCGTAGTAGCAGAAATTTCGTAAATTATTATATTTTGGGAAAAATGTTTAAGTTTGCTAACAACCATTGTTCGTAGTAGCAGAAATTTCGTAAATTATTTAATATTTTGAATAATGTTTAAGTTTGCTAACAACCATTTTTCGTAGTAGCAGAAATTTCGTAAATTATTAAATCTTGGGAATAATGTTCAAGTTTGCTAACAATCATTTTTCATAGTACCATAAATCGACCTCGGCGCATATATCGACAGCCCTGCAGTTTTTTAATTGTAAATTATTTAGTATTTGGAATAATGTTCAAGTTTGCTAACAATCATTTTTCGTAGTAGCAGAAATTTCGTAAATTATTATTTTTTGGAATAATGTTTAAGTTTGCTAACAACCATTTTTCGTAGTAGCAGAAATTTCGTAAATTATTTAATTTTTGGAATAATGTTGAAGTTTGCTAACAACCATTTTTCGTAGTAGCAGAAATTTCGTAAATTATTAAATCTTGGGAATAATGATCAAGTTTGCTAACAATCATTTTTCATAGTACCATAAATCGACCTCGGCGCATATATCGACAGCCCTGCAGTTTTTAAATTGCAAATTATTGAATTTTTGGAATAATGTTCAAGTTTACTAACAAACATTTTTCGTAGTATATATATTTTATTCAACTAATTTTCAAATACGCTAACAAATACATTTCGTAAAAGAAGAAAAAGACCCGAGGACATCAGTACGCACACATCTGTGAAAAGTAAAAAGTGAAAAGTAAAAAGTGAAAAGCGAGTGATTATTTTATCGACTATTAATATATAGATTACTAATAGTTTGTCAATCATCGATTTTAAGATTGTTATCGGTTGTTTATTGTTAGTTAATAAACGTGTATGTTTCAGAAATAAATTACTATACGATGAACACTATACGATGAACGCTTTACTATCATTAGAACAATGTTTTATAGCTAAAGGTATATTGGATTACTAATTCATTTGAAATAATAATAATAATTGAAATTTAATGTACTTAGAATATTCATATGAGGGTTGTATTTCTAAAGTGAACTTATTTTACCACAAAAAAACGTTGGCAGATGTCAAAAAACTGTTGACGGCAGTGGTTTCCAAACTTTATGTTACCACGCCACCCGTTGAAAAAAATTATCTTCACGCCTCCCCATCATTTATTTAATATGAGACTTATTTGATCTGAGAATATGATTTTTAATTAGAAGCTGGAGTCGGAGTCGTCTTCTCTCTACCTGAATCCACAGCCTGGGAAATAACACCATAAACTCTTTTTCTTTTTTATCTAAATTAAATGGCAGATGTCATTAATATTCACATTCATATTTAATTTAAATGATGCTATTGTTACTCAAATGACCATGGCGGTTTTGAGCAATGGTTGACAAAAGTCTCAAAAATAATTTTGCGGTTGATAAGTACATCAAATTATTTTAGGTATGGTATGTATATGTATAGGTATGTATTTTGTTATGAATATGACTCACACGTGGGCTGAACATATAATAATGTTAAGGAACAAAGTATTTATCGATAACACGGATTATTTTAATCAATTATAGATTTCGACTGATTTATTTAAGAATGTAATTCGTCTAATAATACCGACCCTTCTAAACCAGTAAGAAATTATATGCTATCACCATTGGATTTGCTTTTTAAGGGTAAGAGCAGTGGCGGATTACCCTATAAGCGCATGAGGCGCGCGCTTGGGGCCTCCGAATCTTGGGGGCCTTAAATTATATAGCCTATATACTCTGTGCTAAGATTTTAATATATTTTTATTATTTTATATGGAATTTTCTGACGTTTTAATATTATCCGAAAAAAAGGACCTCCAAATTTTATTGCGCCTGGGGCCTCTCAAGTGCTTAATCCGCCACTGGGTAAGAGTCACGGTCTACAGAGACGCCTGTAATTAAGGGAAAATATTAAATAACTTTTGTACAAAAAATCGTTTAATTGATAGAATCTAGCTTAATAGGATTTTCAATTCATCCCAGTTGTAATAAGCATTATTTGTTATTATATTGTTGTAAAGTTTGTTTGTAAAAAATGAACAGGGAGCCAGTGGCGTGCATAAGCAGGGACCTCGTATTTTTTATTTCATTAATTATAAAGTCGCATCCCAACAAAACGCACATTTATTTTTGAAACAAATATCAAACATTACCAAAATCAAATACATTAATAACAACATTAGGTTTTAATTTTTTTCTGCTTTTATTAGACATTCATACCTTATTCAATTTTGAAATAGTATCCGTCAAATGGAGAATTTTAAAAAAATGCACTATACCGCTGGAAGGGAAGTACCCTAAATTGAAGAACTTTAGTCTCAAAATGGGCTCGATTTTCTTAAGTACATATTTTAGTGAAAGTACCTTTTTAACCATAAAATTCTTTTAGGCAATAAGAAACATTGAAAATGAAATAGCTACTTTAGTAAAAGATTCAGAGCTGCTGCAGAATTCTCATTTAAATAAATTAAATGATTTAGCTTGTATAATATAATACTTTAATACAAATAATTGAATCCTACGACATGTACATTAAGTTTTTGTATATTTACTAACTTAACAACACCAATATTAGACTTGTAAAGCAAGTTAATAAATGAACTGTATTATTTTAAGTGGTACCCGCGGGTACATATTTTTTTCGAGTTATCCTCGAGGTTGAACAGCCCTGATTTACACGAGATAAACTATTTAGTGTTCATGAGTACCAAGCCTGAAGATGTCGAAAGGAGACACCCGAGTCGTGAGTGTTCAAAACGTTTGTTTACACAAATGGAATGACTTATAAAATATTCTAAATGAACTAGTTATTAATAACACACTATTAGGTACAATAAAAAGTCAAACCGGTTTTTAGTAAAGAGATTGTTTAAATAATAAAAAATAAATTAATAAAATAATTTCACGTATTCAACATGTTAAAAATAAAGAGCAGACATTTTAAATTTATTTTAAAAAGACATACGAGTTAAAATAAACAAATAATATTGTTTCGACTGACAGAGAACCTCTTCAAATTATGCATTATAATGAATTATTGTCATTATGAGTTATTACAATAATAGCGACAGCCAAATCAAATAATATTGGCTGTCGCAAACATTGACAGTTTGTTTCCCGCGATTCGGAGCGATTCACATAACCTCCAAATTCCAAAGAATCATTCCAAATAATTTTACGCCATGAAAGGATAAACGTCACTTACCACGTGTTGACGATGTTGCCAGCTCGAACGAGTAAATGCCGCATAGCGAATTCGGGGCTCAAATGTTGCCGTAATGTACATTTTCTTAGGGTAGCCACACGACTCCCGCTTATAATTATATTTTGATTTATTATAAGGTGTTAATAATTTTTATAATTATAAATTATCAAACCTCTATGATGCATTTAAATTCGTTCAAATTATAAAATAATATAACCATTAAGAGCTTTACAAAATCTTATCAATGATTTATTTAAGATTTACACATTTTATTAAAGAATTTCCATTTTTAAGCTATCTTCCAAATATTTTTATCATTGAAATACATTCAAGGATTTCGGTCGAGAGTGCAAGGCGGTATATCAACTCTACATCAATTATGAATTGTTCAAATTTTGTATACTTTCAAAGATTTTTTAACTTAACTCTTGGGTTGTGTCATAGAAAATCTTCAAGCACTTAAGTAATAATTGGCTGAACACAAATTGAAAAATACTCAATTCTTGGGGAATTGGAAGGAATTGGATCTTGGGGAAGACTGGAAAGGCATGATATTTACGAAAGATCAGACTCGCCTACTACGAACACAATTAATTGATTGTGAAATTATTTGTGATCAAAATAAAAATTGTGGAAAAGGTACAAAAAGAGTAATAAACGAATTAAAACACTTTTTTCTTTTCTAAGGGCGTGTCGATTGCTCCTCACTGAAGATTGCATAATCGTAGTTCAAAGAATAATGTTAACAATTAGTGAAAATGTAAAGATAAATAAAAAGAATACTGATTTTTTAGTTTGCTCAAAGTATCATCATTGAAATACCAGCGGTTGGTTACTCTAGTATACTTAGCGCTTTCCGATCAGCTGGTTTTAGCTGTCAGAAAACCCGACGTTCATTGAATAACTTTATCTCGCTCTAATGCACTGTCACCCTTCTTTCTCGCAACTACGTACGCGCAGTTATTATCATCACTGTCATGAGAATTCAACTTTTTTTATACGATTTTATTAGTTGATCAAACAAATTAAACAAATATGACAGTACGATCTTCTTCGTCATTGTGTCTTCATAACGTCTTAAGAACAAACTGGTTTTTGGCCGCTTGTATGACTTATGTTTAAACAGTTATTTATGCAAATTATTATTTCACTGACGTCAGTAAAATTAAGATTCATGATTCATTGTTTTCTAGTGTAACGACATTGCGAACAGCAAACTTTTTTCCATTGTTAATTTTGATAAAATAAATATCAAGCACTTTATCATTCATTTTCTTAAAACTAATGCCATATTATCCATTCAAGCATTGTGTTTATTCCAGGACTATGGAGTCGGAGTCAGGGGTTTTGTCCAGAGTTAGAGTCCAAATGTTAGAATAGAGTAAAAATGGGTTTGAGTCGGAAGATTTTTCCAACTGTGGCCCATTTTTAAATAAAACATATTTAATGATGTGTATTCAAACCACAATAGTACACAGTGTTTCCATTGCATACTACGCTGACTAAAGATGATCTGATGATATACATATATAAAATACAAAATTAAATGATTGAAAAAATCCTTTGGAGTCGGAGTCGTCTTTTTTTACACGACTCCACAACCCTGGTTTATTCAACTGACCAATTTCCAAGCAAAATAATATTTTAGGAACTGGAGAAAACTCTTTCCAATCTATTGAAAAATAATGCTATCGAATATACAATTGTACTTAGGAATTTATTTGTTTTCATAAAAATCATAGCCAATTGATTTTAATTGACTCTTTTCTGTAAAACGTTAAACACAACCTGTATTTTAAATATATTTATACGTTTTGGTAAGAATTAACAAAGTAATTTTACAAATAAACATTCAAGAATGATCAAAATAATGAAAAAAATCTGTCTTGTGCTAAAAAACAATGGCTTCTTATGTCATATTGTATTTAAATCTTTTAACTATAAATAATAACAAATTGACACGGAATTCGAATGGAATCTATGCTAGTTACGAGGATCAAGTTTCGGGATTATTTTTGATAAAAAATCATGCATTAAAGTTTTTAATATTTTAAAAATATTGTTTTGAAAGTCCCTGATGCGCAGCCGGTTTTATAGGACGTCTGTCGCAGCTTCACACGTAAATATTCAGCCAGATTCTCTCGTCGGCGCCATCTAACGGGCAATTTACCAGTTAAGGCGCAAAACACTCCATGAATTTCTATTCAGTCTTTGTCTTAAACGGTATATTGAATGCGAAATAGTATGACAATTTATTTCTGGATGAATATTCCGGTAAGCGAATAATGTTTCGGACTAGCACACAAAGCGTTAAAATTCCCAGTGTTTGTTCTGCCGCGTAACCGAATGGGTGTGCGCTATTTGTCACTCATTTCAATTATATCGCTCATGCCAAATGCAAAGCGCTCGTGATGCATGATTTTGACACAAATCAATGACAAACATCAGTGACAATTAGCGAAAAATTGAATTCCGTGTACAAAATAACGGAAGATTTAACCGGAGTTCGTTTCCGCGGCTTTGGACCGACGTTTTTAAAGTTTTTATTCGAAGTTTTGACGCGACCGTGGAGTGATAAGTTTAGAAATAGATCTCCGTTGGCAAAAAAATAATTTATGCCAAGTAAGTGCGATGTTTTGACATTATTGTGTCTATAAAGTGTGACGTGTTTTGATTGTAGGTGTTTTTGTGTATTTTCTCCAAGATAGGTAAGATGTTATCATTCGTTATCAGGAGAATTGCACTGGAATCGGAAGGTAAACGTCCAGCGAGATTTCGAAACTCTCGCGAGACGTTCGTTGTTTCATGGTTATTATATTATGAATGCACGCAGAAAATATCACCTTATAAAAACAAATCAAATGATTTATCGAAACATAATTGATGTCGGATGTATCTATCTTCTGAGAATCAAACCCCGGCTGCATTAATACATTCACTAGAAATAATATTTTTATTCAAGAATATCAGTCTCAGCAACGGCAGTGTTAATAAATACTCCGGCAAAAACAAAGAGTAAAATGAGTTTTTAGTTCTTTACTTAGTACTATTAAATGCAAATAGACGAAGGTGATTTATAATTATTATAATTTTTTTATAGTTCGTGTATAACAGAGTTGTCCAAAACGTGGTCAGTAACTGCCGGTTGTTCTTACCAAAGTATAATATCATAATGATATTATGCCTACAGTGATTATAGCACAGCGAAACCAAAAACAATGAAAATGATTATGCAGGCACCTTTGTGACGGTGTGTCATTTACCGACCACGGTAAATGAAATAAACCAAAGCCCTCTATCGAATCTATTGTATTTTAATATTGCTATCCTTAATTTATTTTTTATTTTTAATATGACCCTAAGAATACTTCATTTTAAACAGCGCTGGTGTTATAATATACAGTTGATAGTTTGTTAAGTTACAAAAATATAGCATCAAATATTAGATTACTTTACTATCGATGAATTCTACGGTGACTTAGAGGAGATTCATTTTGAATACAAAATTAAAATTGATAACTTTATCAATCCACTGGTTGTGTTACTAAGCGAAATGAAAAAATGTCAATCGAAATTTAACATTAAAAATTCATTAAAATAATCGTCAATACTGAAATAATATTGCTGTCGATTAAGGATTGCAATACTGTTTCTAATTTAATATAATAAAAATAAACCGGTGATTTTCATATAAGATTTCTTAAATCAACACAAAGTTACTTAAAATTTTAATACATAAAAAACTCAACACTAGATATGAAATAATTCAATTCATGATGTTTTTTTTTATTCTGTGATGGTTACTTTTCATTCAAACTTATATGTTGGGCTAATTTTAATGCGATTATAGGGCCCACCGTTGAGAATCCCTGATGTACACAACGAAACCTTCAAATAAATTTATTATATCGAAAGAGTTGATATCAAGAACACAGAAAATCTATGAAGAATATCAATCAACGTTTACTTTTTAAAGGCTCGTATTTTTCTGGTCAGAATTTAAATAACATTGGTCAGAATTTATATTAAATCGTCATAATATATCGGTCATAATTTAAATGAAATTAAAAAAAAACCTAACCTAACCTAACATACTAACCAAAATTGTTATTAAATATTCTGACTGTTCATATTTTTATTCTGAACAAAAATTGATTGAAATTCTGACCATTTTATTTGTTTCCTTTTTTAAATAAAGAATGTATACAATCATTATAAAATTTTCCTCTATTAAAAAATATGGTAAATTTGTCTTATAGCGTGTCTTTTCAGTATGAAAACTTAGACATCGTACATGAAATCGGCTTCGTTCCTTTATCTACATCTCCTTAACAAATCTTAGCCAGTTGGAGAAAAATATTAATTTTTCTCCAACTAAATAGATATACTACATGTATACATACAATACTGCAGTGCATTTCGGAAATAAACACAATGTGCTCATTATATGCAGTACTTTAAAATTAAAGTTTGAATGTGTATAAAACATTACAATAAAATATTCCAAATCTGCCAAAAGTTTGGCAGATTTGCCCATCAATATTGGCAGGTTCCAGAAACGATGAGTCTTTTTAATGGTGTATTATTATTTGCAGAAACCGTAAGCGGTTTATGAAAACCACCCACTTATGATTATGAATCTCAATATGAAAAGCATTTTTCAATCGTTTTATCAATTTTCTATTCGAAGGCATGGGTGTTTGTGTCTAAAACATCCCCTCACCATTCCAATCCTAAAATAAGGGAGTTCAGCGAGAGTGATAATGCTGTCCTAGTCCTATCCTTGCTGTCTCTACTCTCTTTGAAAAAATATACGTTGAGCTACTGAGTAACTAGCAGCTCTCGTAGAAAAAAAAACATCTGTTGAGATACATCCATTAGGAAGCCATATATTCCACGTTGGGAATGGGTATGAAAACAAAATCCAAGCAATGATTCTGACAGCATTAGAATCAATCAGCTGTTTTGTTCAAATATTTATTGGAACTTTATACTATTGAATTTAACCCATTATAAATATCGTTTCACGTAATTATGCTATGTGCAAAGCATGTATAAAATATCAAAGGGGATTTGTACGTCGTAAGGAAGACTAACTCATCAGATTTAACGGATTATTTTATGAACATGGGAACAGGTAAATAATTTTACTGTAAAAAGGATAGGTACTTTTTTTACCCGGGGATAATTTATTTCATATCCCGCGTACGATCAATATTGTAATCAGCCTCAGCGGATATGAAATTAAAATCCGATTTTGGTACCAACCTCCGACAAATGGTTAATATGAGCTATGATGCATTAATTTAATCATCTGCAATCGGCTTACTGTATTCATTTGTATTTTTATCATATGAAGTGGGTGAGAATATTTTTTTTTAAAACGTCTTCGAAATAAGATATTTTTAAATGTCAAGTAACATTCTACACTAGAATACCCGCTTAATCTCAATGCAATTATCGGTGTTCTGGAGGAGTGAATTTTTTAACACTCATGTGCAATTAATTACATGCAATACTTAAATAATCAATCGATTGTTACTTAAAACATTTATAATATGCAATTTACCGTAAAATTATCAATGTAAATGGCAAAAATGTACTACTGTGTATACTGAAGCTGTCGTCGATAATATGTAAGTCAGAAATTGCAGGTTTATACTTATTTGATCTGAGAATATTGTTTTCTCTTAAATTTAAGGGATCGCGCGAGCCCCTCCAACCTACCCCTGAAGCTGCACAGATCAACTACCAGCTTGACGTAGTTAAGGGTTTCCCAATAGTTTGCCGAAGAGGCAACACTTAACAACATAATGCCTTCTAATAAAAATAATAAAACATTTTTAGTACTTTTTCCACATAAAATTTATTAGATCAGGACCGGTTTCGCTCATCGCGAGCATTATCAACTGATAAGAAAAATACAAAAACAGTGATATTTATACAAATTTAAATTGAAATAAAAAGGTGTAAGCAACTATTAACAATTTAAAGGATTAGCAAATTACATTATAATTACACAAAATTAAAATGCTTAACACCCATAACAATTAAAAACTCATCATCAAAGAATAATAAATCTAAGTGGCAAACGATATCAATTATAAACACAATTAAAATTTGGGAAATTTTTACACAAAGTGAAACACTACATTACTAAAGTAAATATCCTAATGATGATAAAATATCCTAATCCTTTAAATTGTTAATAGTTGCTTACACCTTTTTATTTCAATTTAAATTTGTATAAATATCACTGTTTTTGTATTTTTCTTATCAGTTGATAATGCTCGCGATGAGCGAAACCGGTCCTGATCTAATAAATTTTATGTGGAAAAAGTACTAAAAATGTTTTATTATTTTTATTATAATGCCATTCCACCAAGTATTGACAGTGAACACCTTAAAAGTGAATAATGCCTTCTGTTGCTCTAAAAAACCTTTTTTTTAAATAGTGAATTTATAACGTTTGAAATTTCTGTGAAATGTGACGCAAATAAAATTTTCTTACTTGCATTTATAGAAGACATCAAATTAAGCTCGTTGTGATATTTAAATCAATTTTAAAAAATGACCTGTTTGTTAATTAGATATTTAATAAACGTCGATTTCTGAAACATATCAAGAATCACATACCTCAACTCAAAATGCGTTTTTGCAACAGAGACCTTCAACTTAATTCAATCGACAACTATAAATAATTTACAGTTACAAACATAAAGATAATATCGTTATTGACCAATAAATATCAAACATCATATTATATGTCAAGTAACTCGCGTAAATACGTATATTTAAGAAAATTTAAATTAATAATTAATAATAAGTACCTCATATCCTCATTTTCCTAGAAGAACTCGAAGCTAAATATTCACACTGAATTTTTGATATAAAATAAATGTTATAATATTTTCGATGGTAATTTGTGGAAGTTTGGTTTGAATATAAAATTAAATATGATAACTTTGTTACTCCATTTGTTGTGTTAAAATTGTGACACGTGTTTCGCTGCTTTAAGAAGCATTATCAGAAGGAACAGTGCAAGGTTTACGAATAAAATAAAAATTGATTCTAATTCTTTAGTTATACAATACAATTTTAAGATCGGGGTTTTTTTATTCTATACTGGAAGCAAATTAATTAATTAAGTATATAAGGAACTGTTAATTCCAAACGTAATTTGTTCAACAATGGTGAGTCGCATGTCAAATAAACCGTTTGAATACCGCGCAAATAAATCATTAATATGTCCCGGAGATACTGCGTGTTTTTGAGAAAAATAATTTTGCCTTATATACACTCGAATTCGATATTTTAAAAACCTATATTGACGCAGTATAGATAGCACTACAAATATTCATCAAAATATTGCTTATATTCTATTAGAATACCAAGTATTTGATTTTTTAAATGTCTTGGACATCTGTGTTCGCTTGCATATGTTCCGGACACCTGTGTCCGCTTGGTATTCAAGTGGTTAAAATTTTATTCACTAATGATTTTTTTTATTAATTTTCAATGTTTGTACATATTTCACCCCCTCCCTGTATCTAGTAGAAAACGGTGAAAAACCTTACCCTTATTTTGTAATTTATAACATGAATTATAATCAATATTTACATTGTTTATAAATCGTATATCTTTCGATATTGTTGTGAGTCAAAACACTTTGTAACACAACAATGTTATCAATTTTATAATGAAATATACTTACTTTTAACTTTATAAAAACACTGTTTGCAATAATTGCACAAATTCCTCAAATCCGCTCATCAGGAGCATAATCAATCGATCATTTTGTAACGCCGTTAAGTGCTTTGGAAGTAATCGCATTAACTTGTCATGTCAGGTATACTGTTATCAGTAGAACTATATGATTATCAAGTGTTTAACAAAGATATAATCGCCATTCTATCATTTAAAATACAATATCGTGAAAGAATTTCAACTAAACATGCTTATTTAAGAAAAAGAGAAAAAGAAAGTATTAACCAGGCAACAAGTTATTTTAGTTCATTACAAGAACGTTGTATCAAACATTTTGTCGGATGCACTAGAAGTGTCTCTGTTCAACAACCCGAAACATTAGACTTGGTAAACATGAATAAAATTTGTATAAACTTGATTTAATTCATTCAATACAAATATAGTTTGAGAAACTTTGCATATTTCGGAAGGTAACAAAAAATTAAAAGAAACATTCAAAATATTCCAATTTTTCAATTAAATAATATATAACCCATGAACGTATGTACGTGTGACAGATGCATGTTTGCAACAACATACATTCAATTACTGACTGACCCAATGTATTATTTTTCGAAGAAAATGGTTTCATCGATAAAATCAAACGAATCCCTCGAATCAAAAGTAATATAAATATTTATAATGCAATATTGCCCCGAGTTACCGACAGTGTTCTCACCAAAGTTTTATCGCAATCGGGTGAACGGTATAGAAACGCATACGGGAAAAACAAACAAATTAACATATTGGCAGACCACTGCTGATTCATATACATTGCACAACAACTCACCAAATTTTTATTGCAATTGGATGAGTGGTATAGGAACGTATAAGGGACAAACAAACAAACATTCATTTTTATATACTCTGGTCTACACTCGCTAAAATTTATATATAAAATTTTGTCTGTAGCGAGACAAAATAATTCCTTCCCTTTTCGTGTCGTTTGATTAATTATAACACTTTATTTTTGGTTAGCGCGTACGTCGTAAATTACCTTTGCGGTCAGAATGTCTTGCTATTGTTGGTTTAATTTGTTAACTAATACGGCGCAAAACAAATTATTTACAAAGTAAAACGTACGAACAACAAATACGTTAATGTCTTTTTTCTAAGTTCAAACAAGAACACAATTTATTTTCATAATTTGACTATCATAAAAATAACCAATTAGAACGAGACGAATCAACGTACCGAAACGTAAATTTTGCATTTATCTTGGACGTCATTCTGCGGTTACTTTTGTGAATTCTTGCTAATGTTATATCGGTGCAATTATAAACGTTTGCGGTGGCTATTTACGTGTAAATATCAGCTCTATAAAGAGCTACCAAACAGTGTCTCCTATATACACTACTTCTTAGGAACTCGAAACGCTGCATTTTTTAAAAATTGATTACATATTATGCTTGATTAATAAAAATCAATGCAGAGACACGCAGCTGTACACGACGAAAACCAAATACCATTCTTTCAACACTTTCAGTCTTTTATTGCTGTGTTGCGATAGCGAATCATGACACCTGAATTTGTAGGGAATCTCCAGAAAAACAGTACATATATTATTTTTTTAGGGTGTTCACTGTCAATAACAGATTAAAAATAACAAAGTATTTTAGTTCTACAGTTTTTAATAATTTTATGTGTTGATAGCTATTTCGGCTATCAACACATAAAATTATTAAAAACTGTAGAACTAAAATACTTTGTTATTTTTAATCTGTTATAAATGGAGTTCTACCAAGTAAATGCCAAATCAATTAATAATTCACTGTCAATATTCGGTGAAAAGGCATTAAATTAAAAAAAAAACACAATATTCCTTTGTACTACTTCCACTTTTACATAGCAAGATCAGGACCGGTTTAGCTTATGACAGGCATTATCAACTGATAAGAAAATACATTGTTATTTATTTAAAAAAATCATTAAAAAAAGGTGTAAAAGTAATTGGTATTGAAAAGAATTTACAAATTACTGTACAAAATATGAATAAGTTACACTAAATTGACTCAAAGTTAAATTTGAATCGTTCAAATTATGAACATTCACACAAGCTTTGTCACTAACGACCCGGATTTCGCCTTTCGGCATCTTTAGGCGTTTAAGTGCACGGATGAACTTGAACTGACGCTTAGGAAATGAATGTATCGTGTTTGTGTAAGAAATACATATATCACAAGCTTAATGCCATTGCTGGCGAAAAGGATTAAACCCATGGGAATGCCTACAGATTTGAATGGTGGGTAATTTTAAGAATTATATTTACCATATCAAATTAAAGCGTTGAATACCTCTAAAATGTAGTTACAAAACTTTTTTTTATTTCATTTTGTTTTCTACAAATAACATTGTAAAATTGTATTTTCTTATCGATCGATAATGCTCTTCATGAGCGAAACCGGTCCTGATCTTGATATGTGAAAGTGCAAGTAGTACAAAGGAAAGGAAAGGTTTTTTTTTAAATCCTAGGGTACCTTAATAAAAGACGAATCAAAATTTTCCACTGTAATTTTTTTTCGTAAATAGTTCTCAAATAATAATCAAATTAAAATACTTCTCGCACGTAAAATTTTTAAAGCTCAGAACATTGGTTTTTTAACAATTGCATTTGACAACACAGTTGTTCCTGTTACGAGCTATGTTGCTGAGACATGAGATTCTAATGATAAATATTGATGAAGTTTTTAGCAATTGCCGATCAATTTAAAAGATTCAAATCATTCACCGTAGTGTCATATTAATCAGAGTAGGTATAAATTCTCAATCAATACAAAAAATAAGTGTGATAAAGAAGTGATAAGTGTCGGTGGTTCTTGCAACAAGTGGTACACACATTGTGTTAGTGAATCAGTATTCCGGGAGATCTTGGTTGCTGTGAGGACATGTAATGACCTGCAGCAGACACCTGGAAGGGCGTTCAGCGCCACGTCGGCATCATGAGCAAGCCGACGCCCAAACCACCAAATGAAGCTAAGGTATGTCAAAATCGTATATGCTTTATTAATGAACTCTTCCATTTTACTATTTATATTGTCAGTCATTTAAATTTTATCAATGGATTTGTAAACAGGTAAGATTTCATTACGTTTGTTCTTTTTTAAGTTTTATATTGTATTCTTATTATAAATTATATGGTGTAGATCAGGGGTGAGGAAACTTTTCAATTCTAAAGGCCACATTCATTTATCTGATTTAACATAAGGCCGCAGTAAAAAAAACGTTGACACCTCCCCCCATAAACTAAATATTTTTAATTCACAATGTAAATTAGTCACAACGCAATTTAAATAAAACATTTTCTATCTAATCTAAACAAAATGGCATTAGTGAAAATGCCGCATCAGAGTTCCCAAGAGGCCGCAGTTTCCCCACCACTGGTGTAGATTCTCGATGAAAATAATGTTACTGTAAAATAATGTGTTACTTTTGTACAATAATACGAAATTTAATTTGGGTAATGTTGGTACTTATATAAAGTGTTATCCAATTTTTTCTGTTACAATTTTTAAAAACATTTTTCTCGAGTGTGTGTAAAATGTCGATATTCGGTAACTTTTAATCTTTCTTCGTTTGTTATTTATATATATAGTTTCCTTATTATATATATATATATATATATAGTTTTTTAATATAAAGTTTCATTTATATGTACTCTACAATACAATATTATATTAGTGTAAGTCTAAAAACCCTTTGTTATACTGTAATCAAACTGTTTGATCGTTTAATTTGACAAGCTCATGCTCCTGCACATTTCCATGAATATTTCATACGATAAATAAAATACGAAAACGATGAAGAATCGATTATACGGTAACATTTTATTATAAACATATGACCTTTTTAAAATGATTTAGCTGCACATAATACGCATACCAGACTGTCTTATACCAGAGAGTGGGCTGCTAATACGCTAACAAGGGGTTCGCTTAATCTGAAAGCAATTATCGGTGTTCTGGGGAAGATGTGATTTTTTTGACACTCCTATGCAACTATATGCAATACTTAAATAAGAAATCGATTGTTACTTAAAACACTTATAATATATAACAATACACAATATACAGTAAATGTATCAATGTAAATGGCTGAAAATAAACTACTGTGTATAATGAAGCTGTCGTAGGTAATATGTATGTCAGAAATTGCAGATATATACTAATTTGATCTGAGAATTTTGTTTTTTATTAGATTAACAAGGCTCGTCGGCATTAGTAAAATTTAACAAGGGACTTCAGCCCACCCCTGTCTTATACGTAGTGTTGATTTACTAACTAAGCTGTGTTAAGTTGATCATCTTTTAAGTATAACACTATTCGAATAAAACATATTGGAATGTGGTATATGAAGTGTGGTTAAAAATCGTGAAATTGTATTTATAAACCGATTTCAATTTGAAGATTGTTGACATTTCGATTGATTGATATTGTAATTAAATTATACGTTGCGGAATGGAGGCATGTGCCCGAAGAACGAGTAAAATAATTTTGTTTATTTGCGTTATATTTAGATTTCGTCAATTCAACACGCAATAATAATATTCTGGAGCGCTGATTGACGATTTGCATAATTATACTTAAAGTGTAATCGCTTGGAATCATAATTTTGAACAATAATTATATGTAGATTATGAGATGGGTTCTAAAATTATTTTATTATGATTAACTAAACGCGTAAATTTCTATCCATGAAATATTAACGTAAAAGGTACAGTAGTAAATCTTCAATTCGCTGGTCGAGAGAATGGAGAATTCAACAGTATTTAGGGCTTATACAAAAACCGACTTTTCAAAAAACCAGTTTTCGAATGACAATATTGTATTAAGTTTTACAAAAAAAGGATAATTCAATTAAAATAGCGAGAAAAAGTTCAATTTTTTTAATGTTGTTTATTTACATAATAATACACAACAAGAAATTATTTGGTGTTACTCTTCAGAAAATATGATTTAAGAAAACACAAAGCGTCCACTGATCGTTTTGTAACAAATTTTTCTGATATCAAAAATACCTTTTCGCTGGGTATTATGTGGGGCATATGGTTTTTAAGCCATCAAATAAAAGATCAACAATTTCTGTCCTTTTGTTTATTTACTCGTTTATGGAAAATTCGGCACAACCAGTTACGAAGTTGAAAAACCGTTTTTCGAATGTCACAAATTTAGCCAAAAAAACCGGTTTTGAAAACCGACAAGCCCTAACAGTAATAGTTAAATAAATGTTTAGCCTTATCTGTCCGAACTAAATAATGGGCTTCTATTTTGGTAATTATCTACAAAATTTCTAAGGCAGATTAAATTTAATAATATATTGCTGTATACTAACAAAACAACTAATGACTGTTGCCTCTAGTTACGCCAGTTTGGAAGTCCTGCCAGTGGTGTTGCGTAAATATTTTTGGACTTACCTGTATACTTTCTAGTATTTAATATTCATAAAAATATCCGACAATATTCCTTTGTACTTACTTATTTCCACTTTTATAGATCCGGACCGGTTTCGCTGATGCTCGCCGCATTATCAACTGATAAGAAATATAATTTAACAGTGCTATTTGTATAAAAAGAAATTGAATGAAAAAGTGTAATAAATAATCGGCATTGAAAAGAATTAATAAATTACAGTATTAATTATAAATAAGTGACTCTAAACTAACACAAATTAAAATGATCAACACCTCTAACATGTAATTCAAATTTGGTGTCTAATGTTTATAAGAGTGGAAATAAGTACAACAGAATATTGTGTTTTTTTATATAATGCCTTTCCACGAAGTATTGACAGTGAAAACCCTAAGCTAAAAAGTTAAAACTAACCGCTTGGATCCCAAGCGGACACGCGTGTCCAAGATATTTTTTTAAAAAAAACTTTTCATTCCGATTGAATATAAGCAATATTTTGATAAAAATGTGTAGTCTATGGTAAGTAAATATAAGTTTTTAAAATATCGAATTCGAGAATTTATTAGGCAAAATTATTTCCCTCAAAAACACGCGATATATTCAAACGGTTAAATATAAAAATGATTTCTAAATTTATTCCAAACGCTATTGACACTTCCCCAACGGTGCTAAAAAATGCTTACGAGACGTTGCTGGCCCTCAAAGAACCCGTTTTCTAAGGGGCCAGCAACGTATCGGAGGTACCGAAATACCGGTATTTTAGAATTTTCAAAACCGATGTCTTGAAATTGAAAAAAAAAACTACAAAAACCCTGGTCAAGGTTTTGGTATAACCAGTATTGTAACCCCAAGCTGTATAATATTACTTTTCTACAATCTGCTATATATGTGAACAGTCAATATTAAACAATATCTCTCTTCAAAATTCCATAAAAATAAACTATTATTTAAGACCACGAATTTATTCATTCATGTGCATGAAAGTGACTTTGTTTTGCAACTTTTTGTCATATTCTCGGAAGCCCTCCTTCGGCGATGTCAGAAGCGTGTTCTTTTGCACCAGGGACGGATCAGGCTTTGATTCGTCGACAATGCGATAACATAACGTACATATGTCGGGATAAATTTAATCCCGTGAGTGCCAGATATGACAAAGTGTTACATCCATACACTGTTCGCCAACCATTCTTGACGAATCGGATACTTTTAGAATCATTTCAATTAAAAGTTAGTTCATTCAAACTTAAATACAACGAAATAATGTAAACGAAGTGGTGAACTGAAGTAAGTTTTCCTAATCCGGTATTTTACTTATTTCAAACATTATCGGTACAATACTTAACCGCTTGAATACCGCGTAAATAAATCATTAATATGTCCCAAAGATACTGCGTGTTTTTGAGAAAAATATTTTTGCCTAATATACACTCGAATTTGATATTTTAAAAACATATATTGACTCAGTATAGATAGCACTACACATATTTATCAAAATATTGCTTATATTCTATTAGAATACCAAGTATTTGATTTTTTAAATGTCTTGGACATCCGTGTTCGCTTGCATATATTCCGGACACCTTTGTCCGCTT
Source organism: Himalopsyche tibetana (assembly GCA_030503985.1). Classification (NCBI taxonomy): domain Eukaryota; kingdom Metazoa; phylum Arthropoda; class Insecta; order Trichoptera; family Rhyacophilidae; genus Himalopsyche; species Himalopsyche tibetana. The sequence continues at coordinate 1,524,542 of JAPJYX010000015.1, forward strand.
GGTATTCAAGTGGTTAATTTATAGATAGCTCAGCGAAGTTTCTATATATCTGTTATTAATAAAATGTGCGGTTGTGATGTTATATCGCGCGCATCAAATCACAGGTCGGCCCTCGTTTAAACTTTAACAGCTGCGTGATCTTGTGCGTCAAGGATGAATGTAAACAAAAAAAACACGAGTTTTCGTCAGTTTTAATGTTCATTTCGGACTATCGACGTGTTACTGTATTATCTATAACAGTGCTTCCCAACCTTTTTCATGCCACGGACCCCTAAATCTGAAAACAATCTGTGGACCCCCGAATTTTATTTTAGAATGTTGAATGAATGAAAATTTTCGCAGACCCTCGTGAAAAACCTGCGGTTGGGAAGCACTGATCTATAAAACGTTCATTTTTAGCGCCGTCTTTGATCATTGTATTTTAGTTTCAATTATCTGTATCGAACGATTTTTTTGTTTTTTTTTTTAATGTAAACTAATTATTGTGCTTGATTATACTAATTTATATCATAGGGATAAAGGCCTACTGAAATACCGATGATGATTGATTTATAAAATATTTTTTTAAAATAGTTTAATTTCATTCTTTGCCGTAACAAATCGCGTTCATCTCTCTGCCGTGCGCCACTGCTGTCTGCGGAGTTTGGATATAATCTAGATAAATATCTTTTTATTCACAGATTTGACAAAGTGTAATAAAAAAGATGAAGTCTCCACTGAAGGTACGATAAAAAATTGGCAGTTTCTAACGCGAAAGAACTTTATTTCACAATTACGTTACATTGATAAAAAAAATAAGTTTAATGAAATGATTTTTTACCGCCGAGAACATACTTATCCTAGATAAGAAGGGTAATAATCAGTCTTCAATTTTCAATAGTCGTTTGATCTATTTCTACCATAAAAATGTGTTTGAACGATTGAGTATTTTCTGTTAATAATTCAACACATACTTTTTTATTATCTCAAGTCCGAATTTTTTTTTTTTTTAAATTGAAATAAATTGATGACATCTTCAAAAAAGCACCAATATGCTAGGGGACACAGTAAAAAATCACGACGGTCGTTAATGATTGATTTGTCCTGATTGTTTCGCATGCTAAATATTAATTCATCTGATTGGTTGAAATGGATTTGATCAACTTTGATTATAAATGTAGTATAGTATAGTATTCACTTGAATACCAAGTGGATACCGGTGTCCGGAACATAAGCAAGCGAACACGGATGTCCAAGACATTTAAAAAATCAAATGATTGGTATTTTAATAGAATATAAGCAATATTTTGATGAATATGTGTAGTGCTATCTATACTGAGTCAATATAGTTTAAGATATTGACTGAAGGTGCTTGGTGGAAATTCAATATTAAATTTGAATCGTTCAAATTTAAGAGTCAATACAGGTTTTTAAAATATCGAAGCCAAGTGTATATTAGGCAATTTTTTTTCTCTCAAAAACACGCAGTATCTCTGGGACATATTAATGATTTATTTGCGTGGTATTCAAGCGGTTAAATTACTTATTTTATATTTGTCAAATTACTATAAATGAATAGTGTTTTATTTATATTATCATTTTGTATACTCATGGCCAAAAGGCGACAATACGAAGTTTCACAACACAAAGTTTTTCTGCGAAAACTGCCATCAATATCTCTTTTTTTAGAGAGAGTAGAGTAGAAGGATTGGGTTAAGACAGGCTGAGTATTAGGGATTGTAAGGTTAGGAGGAAGTTTGTAGACATCACAAACACCCACGCTTTCGATTAGAAATCGATAAATTGATTTTAAAATATGCTATCCATGCTATGACTTGAACCTGTGAGATTCATCATGAATGCCAACGACCATTGTACCACAGACACAACTTATTACAATTTTACTAACAAAAATAATTAATTTTAAATTATACAGTACTTATATTTGATATAAGCTAAAAAAGCTTCAACTTTTTTTTCTGAAATGCACAGTCAAGTAAAATGATCAGATATATTTAACCTTTTGGCTGCCATATAAAAAAAAGTACGCCTATACCTAGCACGCCGGCTATAATTTTCAATTATTAATTAGATTGGTAATTTATGAGATAAATCGTTTATGGTGTGTTGACCACAGAGAATTTGACGAGATTTCTCGTCAGTGGCAGTCATCCAGTTAAAAATCTTCTATCATGTACGAGTGACCTTATAACTACGGTCAAATTTATTTATTATTTGATTTAATATTGATTTTTTAAATTAAAAACGTACGTCGATACACACGTAAATTAGTATCTCTTTCTAGCCAACCCCACTGCAACATGGGCAATTAGTAAGTTCTTGCATAATGGGTTTTCTGTACGAAGTTCGTTCTACGAACCTCTCATACTTGTTCAAACTAATAGCTAAACCCGTCGTTACTCAATATCGGAATAATGGTTTCAATGACTTATGCAGTGAATTGCCAACATTTGAAGCCGTTTTTGACATTGAATCAAGGCTAAGTAATTTTGAGCACTTAAGGAATTCAAAATGGATGTTCGACCGCAAGTAAAAGGAGCATTAATATAACAAAATAAGTGATTCAAACAGACAAATTATTAAGACGATTGGATCACACACGAATACGTATCAGGTCGCAGTTTATTAAGGCCCTACTTACACTTATAATGTGTTACTTTTACTTTTATAATATTAAATAAACTATTTGGTCATTTTTGTGACGTATGTAAAATTGAACGGCAGTGTCATGAAAAATATATATTTTTTTATTATTATCTTTGTTATTCCATCGATTGTAGCGGTGGGTTTCCATAACGTTAACAAGAAGCTCGATTACTCTCGGAGTTATTCGTAGTGTTCAGGTATAGGGCAGATTTTTTTATTACTCATACAATTATACTCAATAATTATTAAAAAAAATGGAATTTTTTTAATGTGATCATATTATGTCACAATAAGCAATACGTTTATACTAAAAATATTAAAATTAATCCATGCAAAATGTGTTTTCTCACCTGAGATGCAAGAGGGAAAAGTTACAAAATCGACGCTGAAATAAGTATCTACTATTCTTGTCGACCCAATTCCACATTTCAAACGTTATACTTAAGTAGATAATAAATATATGTAAGAAATTAAAGTTAGGAGGTCATGTGATCTAAGTGTATTGTTTTTTCTTTATTTAAAAAGGTGCTCGCTAACTTAAGTCAAGTTTAACAAACGGCTTACACGAGTCTTCGGAGCCCATCTCTGGTGACACATGTGTCACCTATTTAAGACGCGTCTTTAGACTTACTGTCCGAAAAAAAAGTTTAATTCTTGTATTATAAACAACTAATTAAGAATATGATTGTTTTATAGATATAATAGAATAGATTGAAAGTAAAATGCTTTTATAATATAATGAAACCACCAATTGGTGTCGTTTCATTTATTTCACTAGATGGCACTCGGCATGCAAGAGGTTAATTTAAATCATTCAAAGAACAAAGAAAAAAAATATGACGCAAACAATGTTGCGTGATTGAAATAATTTTGATTTGTCGGTCTCTTGAAAACCGCAATTTCTGGGTCTGCTATATTATGTCGAATACTTCAATGTTTTTTTCGCTTGCCAATATTGTTTTTTTTTAATTCGCTCCTGTTTACATGCATCCGTTCTCTTGAACAAGTTTCAACTCGATCGGCGTCTCACGGTTTTAAATTATTATTATCAGTATTGCAGCAAGATGGCAGTGCTTAGTTTATTCTGTGAAAAAAAAATGCCTCATCCAAGCCATTTTATATTTAATTATATTTCATATTAAAATATAGATATTTGACGTGATAATTTTACAACGTAAGTATTGAAAAAATATTACGTTTCTTTTTAAATATATCTTTTTGGTATACATATCATATTCAAGTTAATATTTATTGTTAAAAAAATATTATAAACTACCGGAATCTTTGTAATCCCGGAATTTCGGGATTAAGATTTTACATTTTTTTATAGAATGCCAGGAATTTGCCGAATTCACAAAATTAATAAGTGTGGGACGTTTTTTTAGTCCTCGCTTTGATTTTTTTCTTCTTTTCCTTTTTTTTTTTACTTATTTTTCTCAATCCTGAAATTGGACGATCCTGGGATTAGAGGCCCTATAGTCGTTACAGACTACTTTTAGAAAATCTTTTACATTGAATAACATCTTCACATATTTATTGATTTGGCATTTACTCGGTAGAACTCCATTATAATAGGGTAAAAATATCAACGTATTTTAGTACTAGAACTAAAACACGTTAATATTTTTACCAAATAAACATCTTTACATTTTTAATATTTTTAATATTTTGTAGTATCTTGGCCTTTTCCATGTTTAAAATATTTCTACACTTTGGATCAAGCATTTGTATCTTTGTTTGATATGATGGACTTTTTTAACAAATCAAATTCTATTATGTCAATGTATACGACACCACTTATAGCTGAACAATTCTTTGTCAATTGCTCATGTCGTTATTCGTTATTTTTAGAAGATCTTTTTTTTAAAAAGAAAAACGCGTAAAAAAGAGTTGAATGTATTCATAAATAAATATATTTAGTTGATTGAATTAGTATTTACTTGTAGTTCTCCACTTTAATAAGGTGTAAAAGATATCAAAGTATTTTTCTTCTATAAATATTGTTTTATATGTCGACTGTGGAAAGGAAAAAGCACGTAACCCTCAGTTTTTCCAAAACAGCTTTTATTCGAAAATCACAATGTTTACAACTCGACACACGTTCTATCAAAAGAATGGAAGCCGAAAATGCCGAATTAGTATCTAAATTTAGCTTTTAAGTTTGAAAAAAGAAAGGCCTGTGAAAATTGCAACCAGGTAAAAGTACAATTTATTAAATTAATATTAGGCTAAGTCAATAAAAAAACAGTTTATCAGTCACCGTGCACTTCGGGGATGCATGTATTTCATAATTTGCTTTTTCCCCTAAATCATCAAAAGGCTTTTATTATGTTTCCTGTAAAATTTGATTCAATTTGATTCTAAATTCAATTTGATTGAATGTCTAGGTTACATCCTTTTTCCTTTCCACATTCGATGTAATAGCATAAGCTGAAATAGCTATCACCCATATTTGTAGAACTAAAATACTTTGGTATTTTTTCCCTTATTAAAATATTTAGATTAAATTAAAACGAAGATATAAGCTAAAGCTAAATCTAAATTTTAATTCAGCTGACACTTGAAGCGGCTCGTATGGGGTAGCGAACAGCTGCTGTGTTGTCCTGATATTGCTGAATAAATATCCCGTTTGTGGCTAGACTCACGTCCATCTTTTAGCACCTGGGGGGGTAGGTTTTAGCGACAAGTCTTAATCGGGGTCGTTGAACCCAGGATTAATAGCCCAACATTAAACCCCACGGTTGTAACGTTAGGGATACTATATTTTTAAATACCAGATTTATTATTAAACATTTCGAGTCCACGCTGAAATTTATGTGAGACATTTTTGATAAAATAAACCAAACATCATTTTATGTATATAGGATTTTTTTAATATCATATTATAAACATACATTTGTAGCTTACCTCGTTTTTCTGTATTAAAGTATTTGACAAACCTTACCTTTTAAACATTTGTATGTACATACATCGAAAGTTAAACTTACATTTGCTCAGCTATAAGTATATACTGGCTCAGAAAAGATACATTATTAAGGTATCTTCAAAATCGGAATTTTACAAGACAGTGGTTTAAAGAGACGGAAGCTTTGTCGAGTAAGTCGAGCTTTTGATCGTTTTGCACTAAATTTGGAGTGTTCATTGTCGATTATAAATCAACAATGGGTGTGAAAATGGACCGCTAGTAAATTGGCAAGTTTAAAATTTAGCTACGATTTAAAAACATAAGGTTATTGACGACTTAAAAATATATGCTCGTTCTATGCTCCTCAAATATCATACTTAGTATTTTCAGTAGTAAGATATTTTTACATTTTAGTAGCCGGTTCCCGGCGAGCGTTGCAATGCCACTCGAACAAAGAAAGTTTTTGTGTTTTAATTGTGTTTATTGAAGTGCATGCTTTCTTTACCTGTCTGTTTGACGTTTGCTGCTGATTGTCTATGGTACAACACACGCGCCACCTTCTGTAAGTTAATTGTACTATAACCTTCGCGCAAGTGCAAGCATACGTTGTCAAAATGTACTGTATGGCAGAGATGCAAACATTCATTTTTATATATAAGACATACTGTAAGTTAATTTTACTACACCTTTAACCTTCCCGGAAATGCAAGAAAAAAGTTTGTCAAAGTTTTATTGCAATCGGATGAGCGGTGTGGCAACGCATAAAGTACGAACAAACAAACAAACATTCATTTTTATATATTAGATTTAATACGCAAGGTGTAGAAGCTGTCTCTACATATAGAATAGAAACATTAAAAAATAAATACTATAATGAACTTATAGAATAAAAAATTCAATTCAAATTCATAATTTCGCTTGACACTCATGATCCCACGCAAACTTCTTCGCATTGTGCACAAGCGCCGTGTTGTGCTATGCGTTACCGACAGATACAAAATTTATGATAAATATGATTTTATTTTATGTGTTAAAACGACCATTTCTATAATTAACTCGATGGCTGCCACAGACGATATATCTCTCTAAAATTTTTCGTGCTCAACACGCCAGCTACGTGTTAACTCGTCAATAACTAATTAAATTAATAATTGAAAATAATAGCCGGTGTGCTAGGTAATAACGTACTTTTTTCTACGGCAGCTAAAAGGTTAATCACCTTGATAAGACGTTATAGGGGGCAGGGAGAAACTCTTGGTTAACCAAATTGTGCTTCACGTCTTTCTCGCCTCAAAATAAGATATATACTTATAGGTACTCTTTTACTGTAACACAGTGTTAAAATTTTCAAAATTATATTTGTACCTGAGACTAAAAACAGATTAAGTAAATATACCTATTTTAGTAAAATAACAAAACACTTGTTCAATTAAGACCATACAGTGAAACATTACAAAACACCGTATTTAATAAAATTTTAGATAGTTTAAACCAGCGTTTCTCAACCGGGGGCCATGTGGCCCCCTTGGGAGCCACAGCATGCTCGAAGGGGGCCACAGAAGAAAATATCAGTTTTGGGGAGCCACAGCAGACTTTAGGGGGGCCACAGCCACTTAAAATATAATGAACTAAAATTTACATTAAAATCAAATAGTAGCAGAAATAACGTATTTATTATACATACTCTTAGTATTTTTTCAATGATATTTAAAGATACCATAAAAACCTAATCCAAAATAAGTGTCGACAATATTGTATTGACTATCTTGTCCACGGATTTCTTTCATCACCACATGATATTATGAAACTCGTGTGCGTTAAATATGTTTTACTTCACTAATGCTACTATCCATTTTATACAAAACACATAGACATGAAAGAAAAGCCGTTACATTATTCAGCATTACATTATTAAGCATTACAGTATTCAGTGACAAATTAGACACTGGTTTAATTAATAGTTTCTAACGAAATTTCCAAATTAATTGCAAAAGCTAGAAAAACACATTATATTTCCAAATCTTGTATTTTGAAATTTCAAGAGCTATGAATCAGAGTGAAAATGCAATTATTCAGATGATTCCTTTGAGCAATTCCGTTCAGTATCAAGATGTATGTATGAGATAGCAGATGATAAAAAAAACAACCAATTGAACATTTTGTCTTGTAAATTGACTAACCTAAAATGATGTCAGATTTTTGATGACGAAAAAATTAATTAAGATAATGTAATGCTCTTTGCCAAAAATCTTAAGACACTAAAGGATTGAACAAGTAATTAAGATTTTTTATGAATAAAAGATATAACGTTTCAATTGTTGAAAGTATTGAAGTTTTACTTTGATAAATAATCATGTACTATTTTTTTTGAATTCCCTGCGCGATTCATTCTCAACAAAGGTTGTAAAAAATGGGACCTTTGTGTAACCTTAATATTGTAATAAAAAATAATTTTCATAAAATCCCATTGACTTCAAGAATGTCTTTTATGAAATTATTTTTTTTAATCAGCTCGATGCAAATACCAAAACGCAATACTAAAGACCAAAACTGATCATTGGCAAAGCTTTGTCTCTTCGCTTAGTGGCTAGTGTCCTTAAGGTCCTCCATGGGGCTGCAAATTCAAGTACTGCCCCGGCGGCAGGACCTCTTCCTACACCACTGCATATCATGCCAAAACTTCTTACGTAGCAGGTATTAAGTAATTGAAGCCTAACACCCAATCCATGGGAGTGGCTGGTGTAATATGTAATGTTATAAACTATTTTGTAAACATATTTTTTTTTTAAAAAACAAATTTATTGTATTGTATTTTTTAAAAATAAATGTACCTACATTTTTTTTCATTTTTCCGAGCCCCGAGAATTTTATTACTAGGGGTAGGGGGGCCACGGAAAAATATGATACTCAAAAGGGGGCCACGGGCTTAAAAAGGTTGAGAAACTATGGTTTAAACAGTTACATGCTCAAAAATTTCGGCGTAAGTGCTGTATTTATTGACATATTGATATACATACAATAAGAAGCTTAACACTTTTATTACTTACTTAATTGTTTTTTCTAAAGTAGAATTCTAAAAAAACGATTTGTAGAACTACTTAGAGCTTGGATGACTCGTTCTTCGTGATTGCATGAGACCGAATCATAAAGTACCCACTCCATTAGTGGAAACGCTCGCTGACTTTTGTTCCATAAAATTACAATGAATGCCCTCATTCCACTGGTCCATGCGTGCTTTGTGGAACTAAATCGAAAACGCGCATCTTTGGATTTATTTTGCTTTATCCGTTGGGCGTGGCTTTTTTTAAAAAAAATAATGGATAATCACCAGAGACCCCTATTTTTCGCATGTATTTTTTTATCTATATTAAAGTATTTTGATTTTAAATTCAAGCATTTTTTTTTAAATTTTAACATATATTTTTATTACCTAGATATAAATTTTAAATACTTATCAACTTATTGTTATGTACACCTATTCATGTTCCGCAGTCATATAATAGTTAAGGAAACCCTGCTTTATGCAATATTTATTATTCTCGTGTTGTGTTTGTGTCTCTGAGCCGATGAAGACGTCCATATTACTGTATCCGATGTTGACTGTTGTATTTCTTGTTTATTCAAATGCTTTCTGTTGTATCGAACAGGGGGTGCAGGCCGGGTTGAAGAGGGTCGGTTTGGCCGTGCTGTCACTGTCGTTGCCGTCGTCGGAACCACACCCAGAAAGAGTAGGTTGCAAAGCCAGGACCTGCAGCGTAGTGGTCCTGTCTTGTCATGTGTTTGTTAGCCTTTAGCCTGCTTCACCATTGTGCCAACGCATCATGTGGTCATCATCAGCCTGCGGGATCGACTGCTCCTGGCATCGTGTCTTCATTTTTAGAAAAAAACCCACCCAACACCACTGCCGAATGTGCATCATTGATTGTCATTATGTCAAATATATATATACATATTCCCCCCATCATATGCAGAACGTCGCATGATATGGATTTTATTACGTTTTGAGTTGTTTTTGAATGCCCAGAGTGTGAAAAATTCATCACGTTTTACGAATATATATATTGTGTCCCTTTGCAGAATAATATTGACTGTCATTAAGCCACTAAAGAACCCCCTGTTTGACCCACAATTAATCATTTATTCACGTATGTAAACATATAATGTAGTCACAGCCACAAAATGTTGCTACTTGTTTCTGTGTGTGTCTGAAAATTAAAACTTGGAAAACCATTTCATAATCAATTATTTTTGTTTTTTCTTGACGTCAAAATAACAATATTGTAACTGTCAGAATTGAACGCAATGTGACGTAAATGCTTACCATTCTCATAAACCATTATTATAAACCATATTTCTCCTACGTTGTTTAAATAAGACATAGTAAGTTTTATTATTGTTGGATTTTCTGTGCTGTGGTCAAAGTAAAGAATAAAATGTTCCGTTATCACTTGATAAACTGAAATTAATTTGTCCATAAAAAGGCAATGAAAGCTACATCAAAAGTATTATTTCTTTTGTCTTTGATTAAATTGTGGATTATAGTAACACAAAAGTAAACAAAAAGCAATAATAACCAAGTTATTTTAGTTTGATTATATGTATATGCCAACTCGTAGCAACATTGTGCCCCATCCTGTATTTACTGCGGCGTACCCAGAAGATTCTGTTCCAATAAGACGGAATCCGTTAAATATGTTATGATTCTTGTCCAAATGGTAGATATTTGGGTCGTTTCTTAACATGTCGTGTCCCTTCCTAATTGAAGTGTTAATTTTTCTGGGTGCCGCTTAAAATATCGTTAATCATTTTGATTATAAAGTTATTGACTATGCTTAGTATTTAAGTATTTAGAAATATCGCTAATACATTGCTTGTTACCCTGTTGAACCCACGGTCTGCTCACACTCCATAGTAAATCCTCACCTTAGATCACGTATTGGGTCACGTATTTTAAATTATTAAAGATTTATTTCAGATGTGCCATATACCATATTTCAGATTCATCCATTGGTATTATTAATTGTAAGATTCCATCTGTACATCGAGAAGAATTCTGGGTCTAAGTGGCGGTTCTTCATTGTTGTGAGTGAATTATACATGGTAAGCAAACGCTTTGTTGCTCGGAATCTGGTGGCCAACTAATTGTGGGTACCGGTTATCTAAATACCGGCTTTGAGCATGAAAAATATCGTTATTTCGGAATAACAATGTATAACAGTACAATTGTTAAATTACAATCCGAGACGTGTTTTCTGCAAATGGATTCTTGGAACTTGATTTAACCAAGGTTCCAGCATGGATCAACTAACCTTTTTAGCGTCAAATTTAAATATATAAAACAACAGTTAATTAAAAATGCTAATGGAAATCCAAATGTAATGATTACCATATTTTGGTTTAATATCGATATTTGTTTATTCGCCCGATGTTGCAATGCTAATTATTTTTTTAATATCCGTATTTATTATTAATATAATTATTTTTATCAAGTACTGCCAACTCTTACTTGTAAAAATATCAACTAACTTAAATCTAATTTGGATAAAACGTATGTTCTTCTTTTTGCCTAACATTTTTTAAAAGACAAGACTTCAAATATTAGCTTTATTTCGACGCTTTTGAAATATAATCCAAAACTATACAAATAACATGTTTTTTTTGGTTTTCATTCATTTATGTTATTACTACTTATGCATGGTGTTTATCAAAATGTATATAATATACGATTATTTGGTTTGGTTTCGTTTGTATTTTTGGACTATGTTTCTTTTTTTACCCTTTATAATATCAATTGTTTTTTAGAATATAATATATGGTTAAAAAATTGTCGGGTAACATCATCGAAATTATACTATTCCAGGAAAGCGCAGAATTTTTTTAACAGCTCTTCATTCACGCATTTTATTGATTGAAATAAAAAGAAATTCATTTTAATATGGCAATATTAGTTTATTTGCTTCAGTTACGATATTGTATATATTAAAAAAAATCATGACAGATTTATTCAACCTCAAACGTGTTAACTGCCAATCGTTAGCGGAAAAGCATTATATTATAAATTAAAACTTTTTTTGTTCTCATTTCATACTTTTTAATAATGATTGAGTCGATTGAACTAAACTAATATTCATAGATTGAATTGGCATTTACTTCGTAGAAATCCATTATAATAGGGTAAAAATAGCAGCGTATTTAGTTCTACAGTTTTTATATTATTTGTTGATAGCTATTTCGGCTTTCGCCATCGTCAGAACTATATACCCAACCCCTCATAATTAACATTTTACTAGCTGTACCGAAAACCTTTTTACTGCTGAGCGGAGTCAGGCTTTATAGATACATTTGAATTTGATAAATTATACGTACATATTTTGTAATTTATACTTGTAATTATTTGTATAAAGAAACTATACTAACTTTCTTATAAAAATACCAAAAGTATAATTAATTTCAGTCCCGTAGCCGATTGTCGTGACAAAATTTGATTTGTCAATCAATTAACGTATTTTAATCTAAATCATTAACCTACTCGATACAAAAAATAAAGAGGAAAAAAATTGGTCACATTCAATTTTCGTTAAATAAATTCTTTATTTTTTAAGTATATTATAAACAGACGTAGAAAGCGGACACGACATTTTTTTTTGTTTTGTTACTTATCTATATTTTCCATATGCGGAAACGTATTTACGAAAAAGGGCGTAAAGATAACGGAATACTTGATACTATAAACAGAACACTAAATAGCGTTCCCGGTTCAGTCCCTAATGCACAAAAACATTAGAAAAAAGTTTAGAGGTATCCCATTTCTAAGCGAACTAATCCAACACAATTTATCTTGATGAAAGCGGGCGCTGATTGGATCATGCAATCTAGCTGTCAATTGGTCACTAGAAAATGCCGGAATGCTATTACAGGATTAAATAATGTTCAGGTAAGCTAAATGTATAAATCTTTTTTATAAATTAATTTAATTTGCATTAAAGTGATGCGAAATTATATAATTGTACGTAAAGCTATTTATTTATAATTTGAATTAAGGATTAAGTTTACTTTTTTAACATCAAATTCGTAGCTAAAGAAAAAATAAAAAAGCATTCGGGCTAAATTTTTCGTATTAAATTCTTTGAATAAAAACACAAGGGTGGGGTGGTTTTACCGATGATTAAAAAATAATTGTAAGTAGGGAAGCCAATCGTATGGCATAGTACGACAATGCCATTATTGAAAACGAATTTACTGTCCATTTAAAGACGCAAAATGATATTACATACGACTTAATTTTATGTTTCTTTGTAGATATTATGATTATCATTTTTCAAAATATATATTTTTTGAAGTATATTTTTATTTTTATAATATATTTGAATACATGACTAAATATAATCGATACACTGGTTCCAGAGTGTAAAAAGTCTGAATTTGTCAGTATTGAGTTAAGTATGAAACGTATTTCAGAATAAATACATCCATCAGTTCAAAGTGTAATCAAGACGTTATTATGCGGCATTAGATTCTTCTAGCATAACTACGTCTTGGTGCTTTTTGGAAATGATATATTTTTTCTACTTAACTCAATACATACTGCCAACTGTTAGGGTGTTCATTGTCAATACTTGGTGGAAAAGCATTATTTTAAAACACAATATTCCTTTGTACTTAAATTCCACTTTGCTTAAAGGTCGGGACCGGTTTCGCTCATTGCGAGCATTGTCAACTGATGAAGAAGATATATAAACAGTGCTATTTGTACAAAAATAAATTGAAATGAAAAGGTGTAAACAACAATTGACACTGAAAAGAATTTACAAATTACAGTATGAGTATTCTATATTAACACAACATTAAAATGTTTAACACCTCTAACATATAATTAAAAAATCATCAAGGATTAATAAATTTTTAACAAAGTGATATAAAATGCACTGTTTATATATATTTCTTATCAGTTGACAATGCTCGCAATGAGCGCAACCGGTCCTGACCTTTTAAATAAAGTAGAATAAAGGACAAAGGAATATTGTGTTTTTATTAACATACTGCCAAATTCAGACTTGTTGCACTCGGAAACTAGGGTATTGTAATAATATATTCATTTAGATGACATCTGCACACATTAGTGACCATATCTTAGCATACTTAGATACTTTAGACACTATCCAACGTCACGTAGACACCAATTAGAATTGAATAATGTATAGAAAAGTAGTCAACTGTATGAGACACTGTGTTTGCCTATTTTGTTCTTAATACTATGTTATTTAATTAATACCTGCACTATCATCGCACACGTTTTAGATTCACTGCTGGATTAAGCCATCTCCCCACATTTATTGTCCGCTGTCACAGACTTCATCTATATGCCATTCAAGAAACTAGGATGCGAAGAAATCTGCATTTTTCAAATATTTTTACGGATATTTCTTTCAGTCATTAGTTTAAGACTTACAGAGATTTGCGATCCCCGCTCGGTCCTCTTCTTTGTTGATTAATGGATTTTTATAACTTCTTCAGAACGACAGATATCCTAGTCCAGGCATGGCCAACCCACCGCCCAATATAAGATTTTTTTGGGCACAATTGAAGTTTTCAACATTCTTTATTTTGCATTTTGGTATTCATTCTGTGTTTATGCTAACGCCTCCAGCGCCTTCAAATTTACAAAAGGAGTTATTAGAACTGTTATCAAGTGCTAGTCTGAAGGGGATAAGCTTGAGTTATATCAGTAGTATATCCCCGGAGATGAATTTCCAAAATTAAAACAGCTGGCAATTCGCATTACAGTACCATTTACGACTACATATTGCTGCTAATCACTCTTTTCGAAATTGAATGTAGTAAAAACGAAGTATCGCAGTAGGTTATTCGATGAAAACACGACCAGTCAACTGCGATGCGCGTTGGCTAAATTATCTATAATATACAAAAACAAGTATCACATTTTTTTTACCATGTCCGCTCCCAATGTGTACCATACGGATCCCTAATGGAGTTTATCTCAACAGAAGTGTTTCTACGAAAACTGCTTGTTACTCAGTTGCTCAACCTCTCTTTTTCCAAAGAGAGTAGGAATATAAGGATAGGGCTAGGACAGGACTAGTGGTTAGCTAGTCGCTCTCCATACGCCTCGTTCTTAGGATATGATAGGAGGGGAGAATTCAAGACATCACATACATCCATGCCTTCGAACAGAAATTCATAAATCGATTGAAAAATCAATTTATAAAACTGTCCGTACTGGGATTCGAACCCGTGAATTACACAACGATTTTCACAGTTACATATATTAATAGTTTAAAATATAAGAAATTTTAGGTCTACGTAACATTATGATATAAATAATAGATATAGAGATAAATTCATGCATAATATTTATTCTGTTATAACAGAACAATAAATTACTCTACGCTTAGCGGAGCAGCGCGAGTTATTTTAAGAGAACTAGACATAATATTTATTTTATTCAATATAAATGATGGAATTGTTATTATACTACATTTGTTTATTTATGTTTCAGAGTGATAACCGCTAAGCTGTGTTTCTGTAATTATATTTCTACTTGATATGAACCGAAACGATCGCAGACTCTAGATTGATTTTAAACACGTTGGATGCTGAAAACGCGCCTAGCGCGTGCACCTTTTTAACGGACCTATGCGCTAAGTTACATTCACACAACAAATTATTTATTTATTAATTGATTTGGCATTTACTCGGTAGAACTCCATTACAATAGGGTAAAAATATCAAAGTATTTTAGTTCTACAGTTTTTAATATTTTTTATGCGTTGATAGCTATTTTATTTCGGCTGTGTATCTCTTCAGAGCCAGTATATATAGCTGAGCAAAATATAAGTTTAAACATAGTTCTGACGATGGCGAAAGCCGAAATAGCTCAATCAACGATAAACTATTTGGGCTGGGCCGGTTGAAAGGCCGGATTGCACTTGCGGACACAACCACCGGGACGCCAATCACGTACAGTGGGACTGGCCTGAGATTAATGCCGAACGAGCAGAGCTGTTTGCTGTGGTCCGACCTAATACGGGCCCAATAGGCCACGCTGACCTGATCTCAACCATGGCCAATTTTGAGGCATTCGATAAATTTGCAGCATCATATGGGGAACGGGATATTCTTGATTCCTCTTTAAATTCAACGCGGAGTAGATTAAACTCTTCCGGATTCTCAGTATACGGATACACAGGATACTTAATATAACTGGATTAAATAACTGAGCAAGTCGCATTCTCTTTTTTCTTTCTATCTTTATCCTTTAAGCACATCATTGCATGGTTAAAAGATAGTTCCCGTGCAGCTCTGTATCGGGTCAAAAAATATGAGGAATATTTTTTTTTCTTTCTTGATGGCATTGCGTTATGGAAGGCGGCCGTGAAAATGCGGCTGCATACACATAACGGGTGGTGGTGGGATACTCAACAACCAACTTTTTTTTATCAACGCATACAATTATTAAAAACTGTAGAACTAAAATACTTTGATATTTTTACCCTATTCTTATTTATTTTTTTATTTATATTATCACTCGAGTAAATACAGATGCTTCCAAAGTCTCCTTACGTCTCACCTTTGACAACAAGTGAATGCTCTGTGACAAAAAATATGTATGTATACATACAAAGAATTTTTTCCGCAGTGAACGTGTTAATTGTTGACGCATGGCGTTTTGTATATAGTCTAAATATCATTATAAAACCTTCTGCCAAATAGCATATTGTGGGCAATGAATGAAACATGAAGTGTAAACTGACCACTAATAATAAGGATCAAACAGGTACCGAAGAATGGGGAAAAAAAGTAAAGAAGACGAAAAAATAAATAAAACGATCAAAATACAAGAGAAGAAAGAGAAATACAGCAAGGGCTCTTCTCTCTGTAAAAGATAAGACACCAGCATTTAAGCTGTCATATTACAGTAACGTGTTACACGTTTGTGATTAATTAAGTCGAAAGTGAGAGTGGAATCTATCCTGGGCGAATTCGAGTAATACAGTTGGTATTATATAATATTTCTCCAAAGCCACACTAGTTTATGATAAAAGCATGATATGTACACATTTCAAACCCCATTTTCAGACAAAGTAAAATCACTTAAACCCTGAATGTTCAGACTTGTGTTGAGGCACATAAAACTATGGTAGTGTCATAAACTATAAAAGGCGCGTAACAAATTTAGAAATTTGAAACGCAGATGTCTCCGTTATTGTTTATGATAATAATTATAAAATCCATTATGGAAACTCATTCTTTATTTTATTACACATTATATAATTAATCGTGGATGTCAGGCGGAGGGCACGTCAGCACAGCTCGTTAGAGTAACGCTACCAGTTATGGGCCTATGATTCTGAAGTAGAGTTTCTAGAAAATGACGTTATAAAATAATAACTATTCCTGATAGAATATAAATTTAACATATTTTTGACGTTACATTTTTTTTTTGGATATCAAATTTATGGAGCTTTAAGTACCTGGACGCACTAGCGTCAAGGTTCTTCTAGTCTCCTTCATCGATTAAGTTTTTGAAAAATTGTAAATTGTATCCCCTTACCATCGTTTGTAGACAAAAGGGCGTGATCACTACAGAGTTGACGTTACATACATAAATCTATAATATAATATCGACATTACCAATAAAAAAATGTTACTTACATTTTCATTATGCAATAAATCAAAATTATCAATTAAAAAATATTTTTTATTTACTTTGAATAGCACCAAATTTATTGAAAATAATAAAAAAAACCTTGGCAATTGTTAGTAAATAACGATTTTTAAGCTGTCAGCGCGCAGCCATTTCTAGTCACTGTTATCTATCTATCCATTTTGTTTCCTTCTGCAATTTATGTTGTCTTTCCATTATTTCTCTTTTTGCAACAATTCGGAACGTACGGTATTATTAGTCCGCTTTCATTGAATTCAGCAATAAGTCTGCCCGCAGAGGTCAAAATTTTGGCTACCCATGCCTTAGTACATGTAAATATATTATGTACCAAAACGAGAACAGTTAGGTGGACATTGAGAAGTTAGTACTTTTTACCAAGAAATGAATCTCTTGTGGATCTAGACCAGTGGTTCTCATGTGCAGCCACCAGAGAATTTTGCTGCGGCCAACAACAGTAAAGGTTTTTTAGCAAATGCATCTGTTATTTTGTCACATCTCAAAACAAAAAAATGGTGCGGCCGCGAGACATTTCCGTAGGACCACTGATGATTGTCATGCGGCCACAGTGAAATTTCACGTAATAACCGCTGATCTAGACTGATATAAACCATAAATGTCTGGTTTTAGATACAATATTAATTATCAAAAAAAAAAACATTAGCAACTGTTATCCACCCGTTAAAGTTTGAAATTATATTTTTTGAGAATAAACGTTTGTGGCCAATAATGACCGTATTCACCCTTCCTAATTATGGACACATTTTTTTTTAAATACTGTAACACGACCCCATGTAAGAGTTTTTCTGGGTCAATCGGGCACTTAAGCCTAATTATCATTTATTGCAACGCGCCAGACATTTTGCTCGTAATCTTAGCCGCTCATAAAATGGAGTATATATATATACTTACTGTGACCAGACGTCCCGTTTTTACCGGGACTGTCCCGTTTTCAGGCGGTGTGTCCCGGTGCCTCCGAAAATAGACTAAAACTCGCAGTAACAATTAAAAAAAAACGCGCAAAATGAAAATCCTGGCGGTAGAATCTAGACTACTAGATAAAGATGTGCACGCGCAGTAAATAATACGTTTCAATAAAATATTATATTTCTATATAATTTCATATAATATATCTAATATGAAATGAAAAAACATTACTATCTAGTCCAGTGGTTTCCAAACTTTATGTTACTACGCCTCCCTTTGAAGAAAAAAATATCTTTGCGACTCCCCATCCTTTATTTGATATAGTAATAAGGACACTTTTAAAGGGTAAATAAATATAATAAAAATAACAAAAGATTTTTAGTACTTTTTCCACATAAAATTTATTAGATCAGGACCGGTTTCGCTCATCGCGAGCATTATCAACTGATAAGAAAAATATATAAACAGTGATATTTATACAAATTTAAATTGAAATAAAAAGGTGTAAGCAACTATTAACAATTTAAAGGATTAGCAAATTACATTATAATTACACAAAATTAAAATGCTTAACACCCATAACAATTAAAAAATCATCATCAAAGAATAATAAATCTAAGTGGCAAACGATATCAATTATAAACACAATTAAAATTTGGGAAATTTTTACACAAAGTGAAACACTACATTACTAAAGTAAATATCCTAATGATGATTTGGTGTTTTTCCCGCTTCCAAGCAATGATGTACTTCAACAAAATCAGCAGTAATGAAGATTCTGAAAAAGACATAATGCTTGATAATGCTCGCGATGAGCGAAACCGGTCCTGATCTAATAAATTTTATGTGGAAAAAGTACTAAAAATCTTTTATTATTTTAATTATAATGCCTTTCCACCAAGTATTGACAGTAAACACCTTAAAAGTGAAAATAAATATGTTGGACTCTTCGCGCCTCCCTTTGCAATAGTCCACGCCCCCCCCCAAGGAGGTGCGCCTCCCAGGTTGGAAATCGCTGATCTAGTCAATTGTATTGTGTGAAAGTGTAAGACGCTTATAAAGGCGCTAAAAGTACCATTTTTTAAGGTGTCCCGGTTTGTGGGATAAATAAATGGTCACGTCACTTATGCACCATTAATAAAATACTCAGACGAGAGCATGTCGTCAAATAAACGTGGTCAAAAGGTCAACGTCGTCGGCTACGGAGGTTATGGGTTCGAATCCCGGTCCAGATAGTTTTTATAAATTATTTTTGAATTGATTTATAGATTTCCATCCAAATGCTTGGGTGTATGTGATTTCTTAAATTTATTCCCACCTATACTATCCCAAAAACGGGCGTAGCGAGAGCGATTAGCTAACTACGCGTCCTGTCCTAGCCTTATTCTTCTCTCCCTACTATATAAACATTAAAAATTGTCTACAATAAAATAAATATATAGACAATAAATACATGAAGAATTTAAAATGATTGAATGGTATAAATGTTATGTTTGAATATTATTTCATGAAATATAACCGCTGCTGCATATTCAAGGGGTGCATTGATCCAATGCCACATTGACCGGCGCCACTGGTAAAAACAATGTAGTAATATAGTGACATGGTACCAGTTGTATAAGCAGAAACTGTGACCATCCCTTTTGTAATGACAACAGGCGACAGTAAAAAGCTTAGTTTAATTAATGACTTTAAAAAAATAATATGTAATAATTTTCAGATATTGCGATTTGCTTGCGATATCACTATTTTGGCAACGTTGTCTAAAGGCAACGATGTATTTTTTTCACGCTCAACTGTCAGCCGAGGGAAAGAGTAGTTGTAAATCGACAAGGATCTTCCTTCTTTTGTGAGCCGTCGATTTGAAAAGATGTATTTCGATGTAGTAATTAAATCGCAAGCCTGCGCGGGCGACAGATTTTTAAAAAAAATAGTTTGCTTTTTTTTTGTAAAGTCATTCTCGATTCATTCCGGCGATATTGATTGTTGTAATTTAAATCCCATTTGTAAAATTTTTGTATGATGTTTGCGCATAATTTCGTAAAGCTGATTTTCTTTTCCAATTCCTACCATCGCTGGCTCGCCTTTCGGCGAGTATGGCAGTGTGTTTCATTTACTTATTTCACACAAATTGGTTAAATGCACTCAGAGGAAAATTACGAGTCATGTCAATAGTCATCATCTTCATTTGTTAAACCGTGGGCACCCGAAATGGCTTTATTTTGACAAGGGTCACTATATCTCAATGTTGCCGTATCAGGAATTTGACAGTTTTAGGTCAAATCAAAACACATTCGAATCAATTCGGAGTGCACCCGTCTACTGATATAATACACGAGTGACCAATTCTTTCATTGGTAAGAGCAGGGTTTCCCAAACGGAAGTAAAACAATAATTGGAGATTCTTCTGACAAACTCGCCAAGAAAGAATTGAATGACATTCATCTTAGAATCACTTATAAAATCAGTCAGATTTTCATAATCACTTGCGCTGAAATAAGCATTCTGGTTTTGCTGTCAGCGAAAATGGATTACGAACCAAATAATCATAATTGAGCTATAAAACTAGTTTTCGGAAAATATTTAAAGAGGGGTTTTTAAGGTAAGTGGATGTTCGCGGAACATCTATTCAGGTTCCGTGAAACACCACTGTTCCGCGGAACATAGTTTGAGAAACCCTGGGTTAGAGAATAGCAATATCATTCATAGCCTGTCTCTATCTATAATTTAAACTGTTCACTGAATATCTGTCACAGATCACAATTTATTTGTAAGGGCACGGTAGAACCAAACTCTGAAGTTGACCACGAACCAAATATTTAATAACATGACTGTCGGCTGTCAACGCCAGTAGCCCGTGGGACGTCATCTGTCAACGTTCAAATAACTATTAATTGATGACTTATGAGTGCGATGACACTATAAAACTGAGAATATTCTTATGATTAGTACAGTCACGCAGTGGCGGATTATCCCATAAGCGCAAGAGGCGCGCGCTTGGGGCCTCCGAATCTTAAGATCCTCCAAAAACGCATATATTATTTAAATATATATATATATATACCATGTCCGCCCCAATGTGGAGCATATGGACTCCTAATGGAGGTTATCTCAACAGAAGTGTTTCTACGAGAACTGCTTGTTACTCAGTTGCTCAAACTCTCTTTTTTTCAAAGAGAGTAGAAATAGAAGGATAGGGCTAGGACAGGACTAGTGGTTAGCTGGTCGCTCTTCATACACCCCGTTCATGAAATAGGATGGTAGGTGGGAATTCAAGACATCACATACATCCATGCCTTCGAACAGAAATTCATAAATCGATTAAAAAATCAATTTATAAAACTTTCCGTACTGGGACTCAAACCCGTGACCTCCGTAACCGAAGCCAACGATGTTGACCATTCGACCACACAGGCGGCAAAAAATATATAGTTTTCAATATTTCTTCTTATTTTATTTAGAATATTGCAACGATTTTATCTTATTTGAACAACATGGATTCCAAATTTTATTGCGCATGGGGCCTCTCAAGTGCGTTATCCGCCGCTGCAGTCACGTATTGTTGAATCAGCATTGAATTTTTTTTTTAAATATATAAATCTCTACACAAGATTTATTTGGGTTGAGAAACACGTTTTTACTATAACTAGACTTAGAGTTTCTCTAATGATGTCCCGCCGAGGAGTTGTATTTTTTTGAAAGGAAAATCTACCTAAATATTAAATTAAAACTGGTTTTTTATCGAAGTTTATCTAGAGGCAGTTTATCTATGATTTTAATTCATTCGTTACGAAGATTTTTTACGAACCAAATTTAAATTACAAGTTGTAATAATATGTTGGTATTAACAATGTTTGTCGCCTGCTGTGACCCACTTGGTTAGAGCTTGCTCTACCGATCACGCAGGTCTGGGCTCGATTCCCGGTAATATCACAGTGAGTTTGAGAATTATTCAATTCAAAGTTGTGATCGAAGACTGGGTGTTTGTGATGTCAATTCACATTATTTTCCTCTCCTCCCACCCTTCTGATCCTTAAATAACTGGGTGTAGAAATAGAGATTAGTAAACCACTGTCCTTATCCTTCTTTCCATACTACTCACTTTGAAAAAAAAGTGAGGTTGAGCCTCTAAGTAACAAACAATTCTCGTAGAAAAAACTTTTGTTGATATACCTTCATTAGGGAGGCCATATACTCCACATTGGGAGCGGAAATGGATAAAAAATAAATAAGCAATGTCTAGCTACACAGAATCTGAATTTTACAGAAATTTAAGATCGTGTATTTCATTTGGTGAAAATGTTTTAGAATTGCTGTGTTAATGAGTTCATGTTCTGACTCCCTTTTCTATTTAATTGTGTGAACAGTGGTGTAGCGAGAGGCTTTGCTGCTCGGGGCGGTCCTTGATTTTGCCACCCTACCTTCCAATTTTCTCGCCAAAAATAATTTCTAAATTACATTAGTGGTGAGGTGAGAGTATATTTTTATGTACACCTTCTTATATTTCGTAATTGAGAGTGAATAATAAAATTGCAGGTAGGTTTTTAAAATATTAAAAAAATCTATTTGTCATATTATTTATTCAATATATTATTAAAAAATATATATATTTCAATTAGTATTAGTAGAAATTTATATGAATATTTTTTCTACTAAAAAGAGTTTCGCCAGTGAGTCACATATCACAAATACGACAGAAGAAAGTATTCCAAAGAGAATTAGACTTGCATTGATTCTGTATACAAAAAAACGTTTGTTTATTACGTCATATGTAAATGTAATGTCACCCTCCAGAAAATATCTCCCGGGGTGATCCTCCTCTTCCGCCCCCCTCATGCTACGCCACTGTGTGTGCGTGATATAGACCAGTGGTCAGCAAACTTTTTGGGCTTACGGACCACTAAATTTACAATTTTGATCACTTGACCAGAGTCCAGATGACTTAAATAAAAGTGATTAAATCCCTCTAAAAATGCACCTAGTTCATAAAATAAAACTATTTATTATAAAATCTTTATTCATTTTTAATGTGATGGATGTTCCTGGATATTTGAAATGATAAAATTTATATTTGGCTCCAATGATTTAACTGCAAGACTGATAACTGAATTTATTTGAAGCCGAGGTCGATACCGTGTTTTTATTGCTGTGACAGATTAAAATGCATTTTCGCATAAATATATTGTGGAGAATTAAATTAAAATTTTCTTCGCCTTTTTACTAGGCAAAGGGTATTCAGTTGTTATAGAAAGCCAAAACTAAAGTCTTGATAAGGATGAATGAAATTTAACTTTGAGAGTGTCGTTGGATGAAAGATCGATGAGGCTTCTTTAGCTTCATGCATAAATTTTCACTCCAAACGTATCTATTATCCACATATTACCATGTCTAGGATTTTTTTTCTGGTTGTAAGATTATAAAATTAAAATAATCTCAAATTTTTTTGCCGAAAACCAAAATTTTCTCGCGGACCACACTTTGCCGACCGCTTATATAGATAGTATAATTAGTTCCAGAATTAACTGATGCAAGTATTTTGATTATTCAGATATACCCAATTTGTTTTGTAATTAGTAGTTTGCATTTATACAGCTGTGATTAAAATGTTAATTATGAATTGAAAACACTAACTATGCGATTAGAATAGTTAACCTTTTTAATAAGCAGGTGTTTTATTATATGGTCATAATATGAGGTCACTGCAGAATAGCAGGTGGTCGAATAACCGGTTTGGGGTATTTCAGCACAGGGCTAATCCCGAACGTGAATTGATGGATTCCAGATAAAACAGTCTGGTCGAAAATTTTGAATTGTTTTTTACGGAGTATATGTAACCACAGAATCGACATTAACCACTTGAATACCAAGCGGACACAGGTGTCCGGAACATATGCAAGCGAACACGGATGTCCGAGACATTTAAAAATCAAATACTTGGTAATATGTTGATGAATATGTGTAGTGCTATCTATACTGAGTTAATACATGTTTTTAAAATATCGAATTCGAGTGTATATTAGGCAAAAATATTTTTCTCATAAACACGCAGTATCTGGGACATATTATAGATTAATTTGCGCAGTATTCAAACGGTTAATATTGATCTACTACTCATCTGATTGAAAATATTTATTGATTACACCAGAATTTGCGTAATATATGTAATACGCAAGTGGTTACCGCTCTTCAAATTTCGGCGTAGTCGATTTACGAACAATGGCTTAAATCTTGTATATTGTGTAGAAACCTGTTTGGGTGCATTTCTGATGGTTTCATTCTTTCCCTAACCCCATCCTTCTATCTTCATCCTTTTCTTTTGGTCCTCTGATGTACTTCTGTCGAGATTTCAGATGATAAATATGTTTGCTTTACTCCATATTTTGACTATTAAGGAACATTTTCACTACAGAATTAATTACTCCTTCGTCAGTTTCTGGGCATGCAACCTTGACTAAAAATATAAATTTCTTCAATGATTATTGGTTTGTTTGGAATTAATCCGGTATCAGATATGAAATACCGGGTTTGATATATTCGTCTGCTACTACAAACCCTAGTATATGACCCAAGTTAAAAAAGTTACATTAAAAAAAACTACCATTGCTTAATTTAGTTCTTTATGTGGTAAAATCATACGTTTTGTATTTTTTTTTCAAATAGACTATCGTAGTAATTTTTATCAAATTAAAAATCGTCTTGCGCAATCGATACGCTTTCATATTACATACTAATATTACGGACCACTGTTGTGTTTCGCGGGTGGTTCAATTTTAATATAATTGATTGATTATTTTATTTAATATTTTTTCCAAAGTTTTCTGAACATAAACTGTATAGTTTGATAGAACTGGTGCAATAGACTACAGTTTTTTTTGTCAAATATATTAGTTTTATTTAAAACAATTTAACTAATCTTTTTCATTTAGTTGTTCGATAGAAATAATCGCAGTGAGGTTTTTAATACATACAAAGGATTCGAAGTCCGAATAACATACGTCGGTATTTCAATCGTTTTATTTAATAATTATAAAACGTGTATGTCTTTGACATAATACCATTCCACCAAACATACACTACTGTAAACGGTAAATATAAAGTAATAATTGTTTAAATTCCTTTAAACCTTACTTCTACTTTGAGTCCTTCACATTGGTTGATAAAAATAGAAAATTAACCTTAAAAACTTTGTTCTTCCACTTGCTGCGTTACAAAATGTGACAAGCGTTTCGCTTTTTTAGAAGCATCATCAGATAGAACATCATAAAGTGTACGAATAAATAAAAAATAGTTCTAGTTCTTGTGTTATAAATTACAAAATAATTTTATTATTAAATATTATTATTAAATAAATCTCAACATTTTTATTATGATTTAAATCGTGACCATCAAATAATAAAAGAGACTGCAAATCTAATCCCCCCCGTATTTCTGAAATTCGATAGTTTCCTGAATTCTGTCAGTTTTGTGTATCGCTCAGGTTGATGCAGTTGTGCCACTATTTCAAAAGTCTTGAACAGCAAAATTGAGCTCAGCCTTATCACAAATATAAAATTAAACTAGATTTACAATCCATTAACTATATATAATGTAATACATACTTGCACTATTGAAGTGGTAGTGGCACTCGTGACTGGAAATTGATAAGATTGTTGCGCAATGTCAAAAAGTGAAGTGAAACAGCAAAATTATAAGTGCTATTGTGTGAAGGAAATTAAAAGTGATTGATTGGTTCGAAAACAACACTTTCGGTATAACTTCGAATTATTCATGTTTCGCTTTTCTGACATCTC
This sequence comes from Himalopsyche tibetana, assembly GCA_030503985.1. Classification (NCBI taxonomy): domain Eukaryota; kingdom Metazoa; phylum Arthropoda; class Insecta; order Trichoptera; family Rhyacophilidae; genus Himalopsyche; species Himalopsyche tibetana. The sequence continues at coordinate 1,550,493 of JAPJYX010000015.1, forward strand.
TGACAAAATCGACTACGATATGTACTATACCGGTTCGATGTATGTACTTAAATCAGCGATTTCCAACCTGGGAGGCGTTTGCTATTGCAAAGGGAGGCTCGAGCCGTCCAAAATATTTATTTTCTCTTTGAAACGTGTCTTTATTATTATATGAAATAAAAGATGGGGAGGCGCGATGTTTTTCTTCAAAGGGAGGTGCAGTAAGATAAAGTTTCGAAACCACTGATTTAAATTGTAAATGCGAGACATGCAAAATGTAAACGAGGGAATAAAGAATATAGGGTAACCGGTAATTGGTTGCTTAAAATTGATACCACGAAATTTCATCTCTAACACAATTTGTTGCTCAAATCGTATCATTATAAAGTATCTTAACAGAATTCTTCTACGAGAATTATTTGTTACTCAGTCGCCCGACCTCTTTCCTTAAATAGATTACTAGATGAAGAAGGATAAGGCTAGGACAGGACTAGCGGTTAACTAATCGCTGTCGCTTCTCCCATTCATCAAAGGATCGGAAAGAGTGGGAGGGAATTTCTAGACATCACAAACACCCATGCCTTAGAACAGAAATCGAAAAAATGTTGTTCGTACTGGAACACGTGAGATCCGGCACGCAAGTCCACAACTAGGGTATCCAATCCCAGAGCCTTTTTGAGATCCCGGGATTGTTGGATTGACTAATTTGCAATCCCGAGATTGGGCACTCATCATGAAATCGTGTATAATTTAAGAAAAGTTTCGAAATTTTTTATTATTTCATTTCCAATTTCAAAAACCCAGGAATTCACAGATTTTATCAAAATACCAGCGTGACTCGCGACCGTACGAATCCCGGGATTCCGGAATCACAAAATTGGGATGGGATCCCGGAGTTGGAAAGCCTATCCACAACGCTAACCGCTGCGGCATAAGACCCGATGTGTTGTCTAACAATTCCCTTTCCACCCTTCCGATCCTTTAATAACTGGGCGTAGCGAGAGCGATAAGTTAACTTCTAGTACTGTTCTAGACTTTTCCATCTATCTCTACTACTCTTTTTAAAAAAGGAAGGTTGAGCGACTGTGTAACAAAAATTTCTCGTAGAGAAACTTCTTGAAATACCTGTTTTACGAGGCCATATGCTCCACAATGGGAGCGGACATAGATAACAAAATATACTTCTTTGGCCATGTTCGCTCCCTATGTGGAGCATATGGCCGCCACGCGGCACCTCCATGTTTCCCTGTCTCCCGCCAATAGCTTTGCTTCCTTCCATGACTTGCCAGCATCCCTCAGTTCCGCCGAGTACATCCTATAGATAGCACCCGACGGACGTCCAGGACGCCGGAATCCCACCGGTCGAAAGAAGAGGCAGGCAGGATTGAGGCTTTCCGGAGGCATCCGCAGCACGTGACCCAGCCAGTTCCAACGTCTCTCCATAACCACTGACGTGACGGGACGCTGTTTTGTACGCTCCATTATCTCTTAATTCCTCACAAAATCAAACCACCTCACCCCCATTATCCGACGCAAGCATCTGTTCTCGAAGCTCAGTATACGGTTTTTCTGAGTCTTCGTCAGGTGCCATGATTCGCGAACAAAAAAAATATACACAACAAAATAAAATATTTCAGGGTGTAACAAACATTACCAGTAATTGTTTGTTACCAATCATTACCAATTGTCTGTTACACCCTTATAATTTTATTTAGTTATGTATAAGTAGCACTGTAGTACTGTATTATCTTATTTTTTGATAATGATCGTCATGAGCGAAACCGTTTCTGATCATTTAAAATATATGTGGAATTAATTCAAATCACATTGATTTATGTAGTAAGAATATTGATATGGTATCCAACATTTTTTTACATAGGTCAGAATTTAGATCTTGATGCAATTTAAAGGATGGATTTTAATTTCAGGAATTTATGTTTTTTTTAATGATAGATTTAAAAAAAATGGGTTGTAGTTTTCTTACAAATTAAATCTATATTACTCTATAAACAAATATTTATTGACCATTCTGTTGACAATTTAGCTTAGTGGTTAATTGCCCGAGTCATTGCCGTTACTCAAAGTTTAATGACACTAAACACTAATTAGGATAGTTAGCAATAGTAAATATGTTATGATGAGTAGAGAGATAGATACTCATCGCACTGCATTCATCTCTGATAAGGTTATCACGTAGAATGCACTAAATTGCGTTTAATGATAAAGCCACGTGATTGAAAACGTGTGCGCTTTAATATGTATTGATTCTACCACGGATTTTCAAACTTTTTTTATCTCCTACACTTAAATGTATTTTTATTATTTTAATTGTGTTTCATTAATGTAATGAAAACTACTAATCATACTCAGATTCCGTTGTCGAATGATCAACATCGTTGGTTTCGGTTGTAGTACTCTCGGGTTCAATTACAGCATAGACAGTTTTTAATGGATTTCTGATTGAAGGCATGAGTGTCTGTCGTCATTGTGCTGGACGGTCTATTAGGGTATCCAATCCCGGAGCCTATTTGTGATCCCGGGAATTCAGGATTGAGCATTCAACATGAAATCGTATATAAATTGAGAAATTTTTAGTGTCATCTAATTTTTCATTATTTAATTTCCAAATTAAAAAACCCGGGAATTTGCCGATTTTCCCAAAATGTCGGCGTGACTCTTGAAGACCTGAGACCTGAGACCTGAGACCTCTTGAAACTCACGTTGTATATATAAAAGTTATATGTTTATATAAAAGTGTACAATTATGATATATGGAATAAAAGTTGCACCAACACATAAAAGTGTTTAAGTAAAAATTATAATCCATAACACCTGAATAGTTTTAGAATCTCCAGTTTTGTGTCACATGCGTCATAGTTTAAAATCATAAATACTCGATGTATTTTCAAAAAGTTAAATTTATTCATGTTTCATATGTATGCATATTGACTCACAATAATGATTATAACATAAACCGCATATACCTACATAGATGGATGCATTGTTAAAAATGAAACCAAAAAAATAAAGACGTTGTTATAATATGTTTGATGGATTCATCGTTCATTCTTTAATACAAAATTATCTAAATTAGAATTTATTAAACGATCAACAAGTTCGATTTTTTCAAATCGTTTACAGTTAATAGTTAAACTATTTTTGATGAAATATTCTACATGTCATAAAGTATCGTAGAAGCAAAGCAACCTCAGTTAATACACATTGCAATAGTGTTATCTCTGAAAAATAAAAATATGCAATCCACTAAACACCAAATAAAACGTGATTGTACTTACAAGTCCAAAAAAAAGTTTTACCGGTTTATTTATTGGCTCACTTCACCTCTTGACGGCTCACACTAACCACTTGAATACCAAGCGGACACAGGTGTCCGGAACATATGAAAGCGAACACGGATGTCCAATACATTTAAAAAATCAAACACTTGGTATTCTAATAGAATATAAGCAATCTAGGTCTATAATCTAATATCTATACTGAGTCAATCTAGGTTTTTAAATATCGAATTCGAGTGTATATTAGGCAAAATTATTTTTATCAAAAACACGCAGTATCTCTGGGACATATTAATGATTTATTTGCGCTATATTCAAACAGTTAAAATAAGAGATTTTTTATATTTTGTTTTTGAGTAACATTACTGTGTATTTCATTATATAATATATATACAAATGCTCAATAACTAATCGAAACAAATAAAATACCAACCATTAAAATATAATTCAAATTATAACCGGCTTGAACTAAAACTTTTACCTCAAACGGTCTGAAGACTTGAGAAACATTGTTAGCATTATTACTATCGTTAAATGCCATTTCATACATACTAATTTCGTGTGAATCAGTTCTAAATAATGAGCGAGAATATTTTTTAAGACGTACCAAACGGGTTGGCAACGGACAGCAGCATAAAACAAACGCAGACACCATCAGATGTGCGCGGAAGGACAGACCCAGCTTGTATTTCGGATTTCTGTCCATAGAAATGGATGTATGTGATGTATTGAATATACCCGCCCATCATATCCTAAAAAGTGACTTAGCGAGAGCGACTAGATAACCACTAGTCTTGTCCTAGTTCTATCCTTCAATTCCTATTATCTTTGAGAGGTTGAGATACTGAGTAACAAACAGTTCTCGCAAAAAAAACTTCACTAGAAGGATATATATTACAGATTAGGAGCGGATATGAATAAAAAGACTATATCATGAATATATATGTATATTTTAATTCATGTCCGCTCCCAATATGGAGCATATGGCCTCCTAATGGAGGTATCTAAACATAAGTTTTTCTAAGAAAACTGTTTGTTACTCAGTCGCTCAACCTCACTTTTTTTCGCGAGTAGTAGGAAAAGAAGAAAAAGGCTAGAACAGAACTAAATGTTAACTTATCGCTATTGCTTCACCCAGTTATTAAAGGATCAGAAGGATGGGAGGAGAGGAAATAATGTGAATTGACATTACAAACACCCAGTCTTCGATCACAACATTGAATTGAATAATTCTCAAATTTACTGTGATCTGACCTGGAATCGAACCCAGTCTGCGTGATCGGTAGAGCTAGCTCTAATCAACTGGGCCACAGCAGGCGCCATAATTTGTTTATCGAGTTTTAACACTTCTTAAAATCTTGAAAATCACAATCTGTTGATGTTATACCTGGATAAAAAAAAACACTCTTGTTTTTATTTTGATTGAAATGTGATACGGTTCAACTAACAAAAAATGTATAAAATAGGTTATTTTTTTGAGTCTAGTTTCTAATTGTCAGCTAAATTTAATATTGTTCCACGTGTTGTGTGTCTAGACGTAAAAAATAATTAATGTCATTGAGCTAGTTTTTTTTTCTATTTTCTATCAGATATATTCCAAATTTAATAAAAATATGCAATATATCTGAATGTAAAATAGCTGATAGCTATTTCGTATTCACACCATTTTCAGAACTGTGAACAATATTTGTCTGCATACTACACTATTTTTACATTATATTGTATAATGTATAAGTTTTACCTTGTGAATAACCCTCGTTTGTGGTACGTGCTTCGCTAGTCTTAATCTTTTTTTTTATTTTATATTAAACTCAAATAAGATTTCCTCTCCAATACATTTTGTTACCGAAGTGCATAACGTGACATAATTATTGACTCAAGAGTTAACAAGCATTATTATACATATTAAGCACAGCTACAATATAATGTCGGCAAACTGGCAGAATACAATAAGTGAAAACACCTTGCTTAGAGATAATCGTCAATCTTTATTTTTACACTATCTGTAACTTATCGTTCCAAATACTTAAAATAAATCGAAATTCGAAAATGATTAATAAATTCGATACACATATTCAAAAGTTTTTATAGTTTTTTATTGCCAAAAGTAACTAACATACATAATATCCATATCATCGGTATTTTTTTTACAACCTCGTATCTTAAAAACTGCAAGTTTTCAGAAGACACATAAATGTACTTTATTCTACCACTATCGATTTCTATCGCTATAAAACACAACTGGAATGGTTTTGTCCTGAATATCTTTAAGAAAGTTAATAAGGAAGGAACCAAAGACTTTTTTATCCATGCCATCTAGGATGTCCAATTCCGGGATTGATTTATCTTCAATCCCGGAATTCCGGGATTGGGCACTCAACATTTAATCGTGTATAATTTGAGAGAAGTTTTGGTGTCGGAATTTTTCAATATTTCATTTCTAACTACAAAACCCAGAATTTTGCCGATTTGCTAAAAAATTCTCAATCCCGAAATTCCTGGATTTCGTGATCACAAAATTGGACGGGATCCCGGGGTTGAAAAGCCTAATGCCATCCTCTCCTTTGTGCTAAACATAGCACATGATCAGATGAATCTTTAAAATTATGTACATTCACACAAGTTTTATCACTAACGACCCGGGTTTCGCCTTTCGGTATCTTCATGCGTTCAAGTGCACGGATGGACTATTTTTGTATTATGTTAAATAAAGCATGGCATATTTTTTTTGAGATACGTATTAAAGAAATAATTGTGTATTTCAATATTCTCTGAATTCGTTACATAAAAAAACTCAAAACTGACACAATATGAGAATGTGTCTAGTAGAAAATTAACGACGGTATAATATATGTACATTATAATAAAATTATGCAAAAATACTCAAATTTTGACTAAACTGTTTTTTTCAAAATATACAGCGTATATTCATAACTCAAAATTGCTGATTTTTGACTTAACACCTTTTGCCAGCATACCGACGATATTGTAAGATTTGTGTGCAAGGACAATGTTCTCTGACAGAACCACGTATCCATGATAATACTGCAGGCTTAGTTTGTTAAGAGCACTTCTTTGATAGTGTTGTTTTTGACACATGTCATTTTTAAATTCAGTATTATTGAATTCATTTGTTTTTGATTAAATAAATAAAGTGCTATTCTTTTGTTTGATTAACCGTGATAAAGAATGAAGCAAGTCGTTAGATAATCGAATTGTCAATCATCGAAATAGTTTTGTTTACCAACCCGACGAGGACTCGTTAGTAGTTTTTCTTTAAATATTTGTGAATGTTAATTAAAATCGTCAAATGTGTACATCGAATCCCCGAATAAGCACTTTCTAACTATATAATAAAATATTATTTTAATTTATAACTTATTTTAATACTTTTATAAAAATAGTTTTATCTTTCATCCTCACTTAGCTGAAATGGAAAATTGTTACATGAGTGGCTTATAAATTTATCTTAATTTTTAAAAAAATATTTAATCGTTTTTCTGTTATTTTTTCTCACCTCGGCCATAAGCGTTAAAAAATGTTATAAATTGAATGTATTTTATTTCCGTCAACCCATATCTAACTTAGAAAAGGTAGATTGTTATTGTAGTTATATGGAGGTTATTTTTGACGATTGGTAGTGGGTATTTTTTGTGACGAAATTTGATATTATAGGTTTGTGTAAAAACATATAAAACAATTTTATGCACGACCATTATAAATGCAATTTCATGCATAAATTTCTTATATAAAAGTTAGTTTTATAAAATAGCGACAGTGAAATTAATCGGGTCTTTTCGAAAGTTCTATTGATTAATTAAACGACACACAATGATGACATCTTCAGGAAAATTGTAAAACCATTTAAGAAAGCACTTTAATATTAATTTCTATGTAACGCTTTTCTTCTGTGATTGAAACATATTTTTTTTTATCTTTATGGTTGAAGAGTGCATTAAAGTCTCAAATTCGATTAAAAAAGAATTAAGTTTATTTTTTTCTTGCTTCCGAATTAAAATTATGATTTAAAAAGCAATAAGGTGTTAATTAAATGTTATACTGGAACCCTCGCACTCAAATAAATATAATAAAATATGAATTATTTACAAATTAATTTTTTAAATTGATAACATGATTATACTTTAAATGTTTTTTGTCCAATTTATTAAGTTTTTATAAATTTTAAAAACACCAAAAACAGCTTAATCGTGAACTGACATATGAACAATTTCAATTAATGCTATTTTTTACGATGGTAGAAATATCTTCGTTTGTGAAACGTAAAACATTGCTATTTTTTGTCGTATGCAAAGGAGTTCTACCAAGTAAGCGCAAACAACTCAATGAATCAATAAAAAAGGACTAACCCGATTTTAATTTTTTAATTTATAACATAAGAATTAGAATTGATTATTAGTTTATTCAAAAACCTTGCTATTTTATGTCTGATTATGCTGATCAAAGACGCGAAACACGTGTCACATTTTGTAACACAAGTGGAATAATTATTTTTATCATATTTAATTTTACATTAATAATGAACTTCCAAATAGTTACCACCGAATTCATCGAAAACATCAATTGTACCCAGGATTGCCAGATTTCTTGCAAGTCAATCCGTAACATTTGTCCGATTTGCTGACTTTCGAATCCAAAAACCCAGGAATTTACCGATTTGCCCAAAATATCAGCGCGACTCGTTTTTTAAGGTCTTCCGAGACTTTCGAATCTAAGTTAAAGTTCTCTCTTAATTTCCGAGACAATTTAGTACTCATCCGGGATACGGGACAGCGATTCCAATTCCGGAACAATCCCGGCCAATCCGGGACACCTGGTAACCCTAATTGTACCTCGTCTATGTGTTGCTATTTTATTTTCAATAACATGACGCGAAGCTATAACGTCGAGACATGTTAACTATTGCAAATACGATAAAATATTTTTTATTTGCAAGAATTATACAATTGAATATTTTTTTAATGCGTGCAAACAAAATAAAACGATTTCGCCTTTTACGAGTATGCTAGTATGTAGTGAAACCACCGTACGGTGAATAGCAATCTTCAGTAGAGCGATACAAAACATAAAAATCCCATTCAAGGTTATCAAACGGGAACCATTACATTTTTTAAGCACTTTTTGTTTAACCCTTTGAACTCTTAATTTTTTTTCAAAAGTGTTCAGTAACTCCAAGATATTTTCATTGAATTTGTTAATAATTATGGTAGAGTTAAAAACATTTTTAAAACTGGTGAAATAAGAAATGGTTTTAAGTAATCTCGAGTAGAAAATAAATGGCATTTGTCATAAAATGAGAAGTTTGTTTCCTCTCTCAAACCGGTTCCTCCGGTGACCCGCCGCTGTCGGATTGCCGGAATAATTTTCGCCCGCTGTGCTCTAGTCCAGTGCTTCCCAACCCTATTCATTCCAAGGCCTCCTAAATCTAAAAAAAAAATCCGCGGCCCTCCTCAATACAAAACATGTTCTGCGGCGACCTCCAATCTGGGAAGCACTGCTCTAGTTGGGTTGAGCTTGCTCTACGGACCAGGTGGGTCTGTTTTCGATCCCTGTAAAGTCAATGACAAATTTAGATTTTAAAATTTAAACTTGAGAACATGCGTGTTTGTGATGTCAATTTACCTCGAGTTTATCTCGAGTGACTTACAATACTAAAATTCTCATCGAGTTTTTCTCTATGATCTTTCAACTTTAAAATATTTGGCGCATTGGCATTAATTATCTGTAATGCCAAATATATTTTTTAAATACAAAATTGAAAAAAAAAACGGCGAGAGTAAAAAATGTCTACAATAGGAGTTGCCGGTATAAAACCAATGTCGATGCTACCTCGATATAGGAGTTCAAAGGGTTAACTTTATTTTTATCAATTATGACGTGTTTATTTGCATACCTTACATTTGATATTTAAACAAATTTTGCATAACCTGCATTCGGAGATCTATGTCGGATAAATGTGGGTGCGAAAGTAATTTTATAAGCAATTATTAGATATTTATTCCATCTGTATACCTTTTTTTGGCCAAAAAAACTACCGAGTAAACATTATGTCATGTTATTTTAACGTAACTAGTGATTAACAAGTCATTTTAATTGTGTTGCTAGTGTGGTATGTTTATTATTTGGCCGTAAATTGTGTTGTTTAAGATCAATAACGTATTGTGAGTTACTTACACTAGAAGATATTGCAGTGATGTGAATTTAGCTGCATTATATCAGCTGATTTTTGACGTACGCCGCCATGTTGGAATTGAATGCTCGAAATTTGAAAAAACACGAGGTAAGCAATTAAACACACCGTACCAACATTATATCCATGTTATTCATTTACGCTTCTTTCTAAGCTAATTTAATATATAATTAAACAATTTATTCTCCATTAAAAAATAACATAATTTCATGAGTCGGTTATTACATGCACACAAAGTTATATTATATAAACGTATTATGTAATTATGTATAACTGTCAAAAACGTGGGTAAATGTCCCCTGTTTTGGTCAAATCATGTAACAGCCTTTTATTGTTGAAACGTTTTGGAAAATTATAGGAATGGTAGATTTTAGATCAGAAGAGTGAAAGAGATCCACCGCTTTAAAACAATATAACCGAGAGAAAAAAAAGAAGGGGGGGGGGGGGGGGGTGAACTGAAGGAAGACTACTTTGCCGTTACTACGATTTTTTTGTTACTGAAAAGTAACAACATATAAAAAAGCCCGAAAAACCGTTTCTTTGGATTTTAGAAAATTTATCAAAAATCGACTTCAAGACAGGCTTTTTTGATATGATCAGGTTAATAGCCAGTGTAATAAATGGTATATATTATACTTTTGGCTGTTCTTTAAGTATATAAAAAAATAGTAAATAAAATCATAAAATGAAAAAAAAAACAAATTTAATTTAAACCACTTAAAATAAATCTTAAAAATTTGAGAGGTTGCAAAACTCTAGGGCTTGCATTTCGGTACGGAAAGTTTTTTAAATTGCCTTTTTAATCAATGTATAATTTTTTGTTCGAATTCATGTCTGAAATATTCTTCTACTCTTCGCTATTAAAAACGATTAGCTTACCACTAGCCCTGACTAAGCCTTATTCTTATATCCGTATTTTTTTTTATCGACAAGTAGTTTTCGTAGAACACTACTTGTCAATAAACTGAATTTCATAAAGACTGACAAAACTAGTGTGAATGTGCAAAATTTTAACGTTTCAAATTTCATATTGAAATTCCACCAAACACCTTCAGTCGAAATCCTAAATTACTTTATGAAGTGTCCATATGCTCCACACTGTGAGTGAATATATTCATGTAAGATCACGGTGGACATTTTGAATACATTGCATTTGCGCCTGGAGCTTTTTAATATTTAAAAGAAGCTTTTACTGCTGGTCTACGATAATCATTAATATATTCAATTATTAATATGTACATTGAAACATTTCTATGTTTTTTTTTCATCTCCCAATCTTGGTACAAGTCATTCTCACTCCCCACATTCACCACCCTTAATGGTGATTCTTACCACACTTAATATTTTTCTTTTTCTGTCATTTAAATTAGGGCATCCAATCCCGGGATCCCGTTCAATTTTCTGATCCCGAAATCCCGGGATTGACATGGCTGCGATCCCGGGTTTTTGGGATTGAGAAATTTTGAGCAAATCCCGAAAATTTACACGAAATTGGTAAATTGAGGATTTCAAAAAGTATAGCGAATTGAAGATTTCAAATTCCTCGGTGAGCTAATCCCAATCCCGGGATTGAAAATTTAATAATCCCGAAATCCCGAGATTGGAAAAAAGCTCCGGTATTGGATACCCTAATTCAAATCATGTTGAAAAACGCAACCAAAGATTGAAATATAGTTTATGTTGAAACCCTAAATTTAATATTTTTTTAACAAATGCCTGCTCTGACAAATTATGTTTGCTGTTCATTTTATCACGCTCGTTGATATCTCGTGTCTTATTTGTTTTTACAACTCATATCTGTCTTAAGCCACGGCCGACGTATCGTAAATTAACTTCGTCTAATGCCACGGTAAATAGTGAATTAAATCTGGTATACTGGTGCCAAATTAGACTGGAACTTTTCGAAATTATTTTTTTTTTTTATCAGGACGGACTCAGTATCCGGGTTATGCAATAATATATAAAATCCTCAAGCCGATAATAAATTCTGAGTAAACACCATCCATGTTAAAAATATGACACAATCAAGATGAAAGTATAAATCGAGCTGGGCTTATTTATATTAAATTGAATATAACGAACATAATGTCATTAATCTTATTTAATTTTACATTTTTTAAGTACCCGTTTCGCATTGTATCCGTTGCACGATGAATCGGATCCAGTCTCCCTCATCGATTGAGCATTTTAAACTGGTTATTTTTACCAACTTTCACTGTTGGAATTCGTTAAATATTAAGTTTAAAAACCGTTTGATTTATGTACCATCTGATAAATAACTGTTTTTTTAAAGATCTGTGGATATATTCAAACATATATTTCAATGAATAATGATCGTGTCGAGCGAAACCGGGCTTGATATTAATATATATAAGACATTAAAGCCTTCACATTAATAATTGACAGTTCCACAACGTTTTCACGTGATGTTCTAGCTATAATACCTATTTTTACCAATTCTACTTTTATTTAATAGAATCAGAACCGGTTTTGCTCATGACGAGCATTATCAACTGATAAATAAGGCTCTTCATGCGCGAAACCGGTTCTGATCTTATCTCTTTTTCGATTTTGACAATAGTTTCACACAAAATACAACACTTTTGCATCAAATTAGCTCTGTAGATAAATATAGCGAAGAATGAGAATGAAGATGATTAAATTCATCAATTAATTATAATTTTGTACTTACATATATATATTTGCCAAAGTGGAATAAATCGTATAATATTTCGTTTGAGATAATTGGACTGCGAATTTTGATATAACATGTAAGTATATAATGTAAATTATGATTCCAGAATCCAGATATAATCTTTCCTGTTCTTTATAAAATCATGTTTTTTTTGGTAACCGGCACAATTATAAAGTAAAAATGCACAAAATAATGTTCTCTTTTTTGTCCCTGACAATTGACTACCCTATTCTTAGTATACTACTAGTTTTACCCTTACTTAACGTTCAATGATAACAAAATAATAAAGAATCTTTATTAATTACGTCTTTGTTTACGGTTAAAGATTATGTGCTCGATTACGCTTGTCAGAAGCATGGCGTAACAACGTTGTCAGAATTGAGCAACATTCGTCTCTATTTTGGTATTCGCTGATTCCTCGAGTGTGCTCTGATTAATACAAAAGCAAACATGAATTTTCCGATAAGCGATCAATTATACATTATGCATACACTCTTATCCCATTATAGCTCCAGCATTTATAGATTATCGGGAATTATTTAGATGACGACGTACAAGAAATACGGATTGATGGAAATTAATGGAATTTTTAATCATCGCTGATAGAAACGTATGTATAATATATAATTGTTAAGTGGATTTATGTGCTCCTATAATTCCCATTGAATCAGCGAATAGATGTCCTCATTTGTACCTCCTTTCAAGTTTGTATGACGTGCACAGCACCGTGAAAAACGTTGACATAAATTTTAAATAGTTTAATAGTTAAAATCTATATATTAATACCGGATACAATATTCAGTTCGTATTCACCTTATAAACACTTCGCATTATGTCCTCCCGTGGCCGCCATTTTGGCTTTCTTCTTTTTGCGAAATATATTTTATTTTCTTTATTATTCACTGATGACATGAAGCAATACTAATGCCAAGTGTTATTTAAGATTGTAAAAAAAATAATATTTAACTCTAAAGTCAAAGCTTTTTAGGGTTCCTATAATATAGCGAGCGGTGTCTGAGAGTAATAACTTGAAAAATCTGACACAAGTTGGTTGTTGGTTATCACACCACCACCCATTATGTGTAAACCGACTACGAAATTATTTTTTTAATCATTTCCGTCTGACTTACATATCTTTATACCATCAGATCATTCTAGTCACTTGAATAATTCTACCACTTTCACCAACTCCGACTCCGAAATCACAGCCCTGGTTAAATCTTAAATTTAATAGACATTTTGTTATCAGGCACAAGTACAGCTTTTTGCAAACAAAATCTCAACTGTTCAAATAACACCCGACATTAGTTCGTGAAAAATATATAGCAATAAGTTATGTCCTAGTCCGGAGGCTTGTGGTTATACCAGGCTCGAATCAGGTATTATTATTTGTCAGTTTTTCGAATTAACCTTTTTTCAATTTTTTTTAAACATAATGCATAAATATATTTTTTATATACGCGCTGAGAAAACAATCCACGAACCCTAAAGAAATATCATTTCCACCAAAACTGATATTCCAGGAACCAATCGCATAGCGATGGTAATTTCCGTATACACTTTTAGGGTTCACTGTCAATACTTGGTGGAAAGGCATTAAATTAACAAAAACATATAATTCCTTTGTAGTTTATTCCAATTTATTAAAAGGTCAGGACCGGTTTCGCTTATTGCGAGCATTGTCAACTGATAAGAAAAAAAAAGTATAAATAGTACTGTTTATATATTTTTCTTATTACAATTAAAAATATTAAGGCAACTTATTTACCCTAACGTTATACAAGAGAACCGCTTCTTAAGATCAATTAACTACCTAGGAAGAATTAGCGAAAAAATCCACAATGAAATTAAACATTCGGTTAACGTAACATTTAAGGTAAATAATAATTTAGGAATCCAGCTTAAAAACAGTAAAGATAAAATCAACAACCTTGACATAAGCGGAATATATAAAATGTCATGTGGATCGTGTAATGCGATTTAAATAGGACATACAGGTAGAGCATATCAATACGTGCTAAAGAGCATATAAGATCATTTAACAATACAGACAAAATCAGACTCACATTTTGAAAACCATTTTTTGACTGAGTCTCATGACACGAGTTTAAGTTTAGCGCCAACCGTTTTGCATCTTTGTCATAAGGGTCAAAAACTAAATTTATTAGTTTGACAACTTGAAATTAATAAGCATAAACAAAACATCTTAAATGAATAAACGATTATTAACCCATCACCGTTGTTAAAACCCCTAATGTAATTAATAATAAATATTAGTATGATTTATCCTAATTTATCTTGAAAAATCCCATATTGCTTATTGTTTTTCGAATCACTAAAGCCATAGTTAATAAATTTTATGTAATGTAATTAATAATAAATATCAGTTTAATTTAAAACTAATTAATGTTTTTACAAAAAAAAAACCCAGATTGCTTATCGTTCTTTGAAACACTAGAATCACATTTAATAAGTGTAATATTGTAATTATAATTAGGATGTTAGAGTGAATAGCTTGATGCATTGTGTATCTCTTCGGAACCAGTATATATTACTGAGCAAAATATAAGTTCAAACATAGTTCTGACGACGGCGAAAGCCGAAATAGCTATCAACGCATAAAACATATTAAAAACCGTAGAACTAAAATATTTTGATATTTTTATCTTATTATAATGAAGTTCTAGCAAGTAAATGCCAAATCAATAAATAAAGTACAAATTTAATCTCAATTATTGCGCTATTTCGACGCCCTATCAACAAATACCCAAGCGGTAGCGGCCGTTCTTAATTCCGCCCTGTACAATCCATGAAAATATTACTAGCCTTAGTTATTATGATAATATATGAGTGTTTTCATATCAACGCTGCTTGTTTACAGTGATATATAAAGTGTTCTCGTTTGTGAGTGAATTCGCATCATGTTCAGACCTTGGTCGCTCAGTTCGTAAATATCGGTCCAATACGCGAATTTGGTACATTTATCAAAGTTTTACTTTTATACGAATATTGGGTACATGTGTAGATAATATAATATAGTATACATAGTAAGTTTTCCGCAGAGAATTCGCTGAAAATATAACATAGTTCTCATATCCGATGTAACCTCTTTCCTTGGCACAACATTCGTGGGATTTGACCTCTTTTCAATTTCGACGTCTTCGTTTCTTTGAAGAAGAAACAAATAAATCAGTCTTAATAATATTATCTTTGTGCAATTCGAGGAACATTTGGATTATTTGTCGTTTTGTTCTTCTACTGTCAAAAGTTTGACCACATTTGCGACACTGTCGTCTTTCGATATTATATTCTTTTTAAACATTTAAGTTTAAGTAACAATTGAATTCTGTAGACCAATCAGCTGTATTAAAACATTCAGATGCTTATCTTCTTTTTCTTTTATTCCACTGTAAAGCATATATGCATTATTGGCTTGCAAACCATGCAGATATTCTTTGCCATTTGTCTCAACTACAATAAAACCTTGCCTGTCTGTAATAAATGGGAATGATAGCAGTCTAGATGCCGAATGAATCGTAATTTACAAGGAAAAACTAGTAAATTCAGTATGCATTTTTTGTAAATTATGATATTAAATTATTGGTATGTATTGTATGCTTAAAGCTAGCTGTTCTTTTTTGAGCTGCCAAATTCTTGAATACTTTTAAGACACAGGTTGTCTTGAGTAACTTTCGTCTTGTCTCTCCAACCGATTTATGGCGACATCGTACTCTCTCACAATTATCATCTTCGTCTTCTTGATCTTGTTTCAATGACGAAGATATTCTTTAATTGTCTCCACAGGATCGTTCGTATCCCAATTCCATACGGTGAAATCTTCTTCGTCGCATTCAGTACATATTAAAAATTGTTCTATTACTACCGCGATGTCTTCTATAAAATGCGTTTTTGGATCTTACATCTTATGATCTTTTCATTGACATATGTAAACAATTCCAACTATCTGCTTTTTTATATTTATTTTCTTGTGAAGGCTGAGCACATTGTTATTTGTTTCTACTAGCAGTAATCTGTTCCCGATAAAAGTGTTTGAATGTTTCAATTACACCCTTAATCTATTGGTTGTATTTTAGGGGTGACGTTTGTTGAAAAACATTTTATCGTAAACAATACATCTTGTGCTTATTTTTAGCAGTCTGGATAATCAAGATTCTACTGTTTTTCGCAAACTTCTAAACTTGGTCTCAAGTTTTTGTTTTAACACGACGGGTCTTGCTCAATTTTTCACTATCTCTTTATATCTAAAAATGTGTTCAGACGAGGCAATTTCAATCCACATTTATAAAGCTACTGTAACCACAACATTTTACGGGGTTTTAATTAATGTATTCTGGCATGGAATCGTATCATTAACGTAAAAAAATATATCATTAACGTGTCCAGATTTTGTTACAACTAATAAATTAATTAATGCAAAACGTTTGATTTAATATTGTTTTCAAATATTAATATTCCACCAGTTTATAATAATTGAATGCTTAATTTTTTGCGGAATAACGATTTATTATTTGCAAATCATGCTAAAATTTGCATTAATTTGTATATTATATTATTAAATTGTTAAGGCTTGAATTGTTTTTGTTATAAACATATATAAATAATATTATGTGTCGTGAATTAACCACAGTGCCATTAAGAATATTGTAGCAAGTTTTGATTTGTTGTAAAAAGACTCTCCTTTTAGTGAACGTATACAGACAGTGTAATTTTCTCCGTCGGAGCCCATCACATCGTCTTTTGAATGTTCTTTTATCGTTATTTCTCTGCGGTCGTAAGTATTTAATGATTATTTTTATCTTCTATTCGTTTCCCTTTCTTCTGTCTGCATTATTTTTACTCACGAAATTGAGCTCCTTAAATCGGTTAATGCCACTGATTTTACTAATAACTACTACTGTGGAGTCTGGTGGAAAAATACGACTCCGACTACGAAATGTTTTTTTCAATAATTTTCGCTTAACTTACACAACACTTACATAACAAATTTTACATAAGGCACAAAAAACGTGTTTTGATGATTTTCGGTCATGTGCAAGAAGACTTCTAAACTGGTGTTTAATTGACATAATCTAATATTAATTTAAGAAATTGTCTAGGAAACACCTTTTTTCAGTATTTTTCTTGGTTTCAATTTTCACAAGCCTATCTTTTTTCAAACTTAAAGCTACATTTAGATACTAATTTGGCATTTGCAGCTTACGTCCTTTTGATAGCACGTGTATCAAGTTTGAGTTGTTTTTATCAAAAAAAGCTGTTTTGAAAAAACTGTGAATTACGTCGTTTTTCCTTTCCACATTCGATATGTTTATGCATACCATCGATCATTATAGTTATTTGAATAATTCTAGGACATTTCACCAATTAATATGAAGAATAAACTAAACGTTATTCAATATTTTAATAAAAACAATAATCCTTTGTACTTCATTCCACTTTATTTAATATGTCAGGACCGGTTTCGCTCATTGCGAGCATTGTCAACTGATAAGAAATATAATTTAACAATGCTATTTATACAAAATTGAAAAGTTATACACAACAGTTGGCATTGAAAAGAAATTGCCAATTACATTAAAGTGATTCTAAAATAACACAAAATTAAAATGTTCAACACAACTAACATATAATTAAAAAGTCATCCCAGATTCATAAATTCAGAATGCGATTGAAAGTAATTACAAACATAATTAAAATTTGGGAAATTTTTGATAAAGTGATAAAATGTTACAATAATAAAGTGAATATGCTTAATGATATGCTTAATGATAGTTTTATGTTTTCCCCGCTTCCAAGTAGTTGGTGTGTTCATTCATCACTTAAACAAAATCGACAGCCAGGAAGATTCTGAAAAACAAATTTTTCAAAGACCATATCAATTCTAACAAAAGAAATCTATATTTATTTTATTTTATTTTTTAATTTATATAAAAGAATAGTTAACAAGGGCTAATGCAATGGATAAAGTAACGGGGAACTAGCAAAAATTATTTGATCGTTTAAAAGATCTGAATCAGGTAAAAATTTGAATCTATTGATTTCTAGGATTTCTTGCTTGTCTAGTTTGACAGACTTGTTATTTAAATGTAGAACTTTAAAGTTTCTACCAATATCGAAAGTGTGTTTATTTTGAAACAGATGGTTTCCAAATGAAGAACTTTAATGTAATTGGCAATTTCTTTTCAATGCCAACTGTTGTGTATAACTTTTCAATTTTGTATAAATAGCATTGTTAAATTATATTTCTTATCAGTTGACAATGCTCGCAATGAGCGAAACCGGTCCTGACATATTAAATAAAGTGGAATGAAGTACAAAGGATTATTGTTTTTATTAATATAATGCCTTTCCACCAAGTATTGACAGTGAACACCCTAAAAGTTATTCAATATTCTTGACATCTTTTTTTTCTCCGATTTTTCGACTCCGACTCGAAGAAAACACCTAAACCCATGACTCCTGACTCCGAATCCACAGCCCTGTATTATACGATACAAATTTGAGTAATTAAATAGTATAAATTTGTGGGTAAACCAAGTCAATTTGTAGCTTTACAAGCTCGTAAGAGAGCTGCTAGTAATAATATAAGTATTATCAATCTAAGGAAAGTAAAGTTGTGTATTATTTATGTATATAAACAACATAAAAAAATAACCTTTCTCGGTTTATTTTCATTATTTTTTTTGTAAAACTTCGAAAACCGGATAAAACCGGTTTTCGAGCAATATTGATTCGATAACGGGTTTTTTTAAAAGTCGGTTTTTGTAAAAGCCCTAATAATACCCCACGTCCATTCCGGTTGACCCGTTGATTTGCCAGCCTTCTATTTGCCATCTGAATTTATATTGTCCTACCTGTTCTATCAACAAAAGCCAACGCCAACGGCATATTGTATTATGAATAATACAGTATGCCAGTTTTTTTTGTTGAAATAAAAGCGATGAAATTAAACGAAACTTTCCGCCGTATTTGTAGCGCAGAAATAAATCACGTTATTATTTTTAGATATTTTCTTATCTTCTCTCCGCCGAGTAAATAATAAAATTTTCCGTCGAATGTCGGAAAGATTAACTGGTTGCCCAGCCTTTGAATTACCCTAATTTAGTATAATGTAGCGCGCACGCTCTCAAACTTTATCACCCCATGCCCCGTATCCGAAAGAAAAATGTTCGCTTTGAATGCCCTGATTTGGTGAATCGGGGAGAGATGGCGCGATAAAAAAAATATATTTATTTTGATTCAAGCATAAACAATTCCATCTTACTTATACCCTGGCGAACATTTTAAACGTTTTACTCAGAGCTCAGAAAAGATCTCAGAAGAAAAATGAAACATATTATATTAAATAAAAAAATACAGCACATACAGACTATGCTGGTATCTATCTACCGTTGAGTTATATCAAAATTCTTCCTAACGGCATCACCATTGGTAGGGTGGTTTCACAATTTTTAATAACAAAATTCTTATCAACGATTTATCAAATATTAAATTATTAAGAATATCAAATTATTATTAAAGTTCTCATATTATAAAAGTAAAATGTAAACTTTTAATATAAAATCGACGTCCATGATCCGTGGAGGCCAATGACCCGATGACCTTTTCAATGTCACGAAGCACAGTTTGACAGGCGATACACAAAACACGTAAATAATAAAATCACCTGTTCTTGGTCTCTGTAGGAAGGCCGGGTTGTCGATTTATCATGTAAGGTCGCCAAAGCTTCCAAAGCACCCCCCAAACACATAGAGCCTCCCTTGAGAACCGTTAAGTAGTCTGGCACACGCGACGCTCGGCGCTTAATCAAAATCTGCAGTGATTAGCTCCTTTGCAACACGACAATTTGTTGAAATAATTTGCATAACGTTTGCAATTTACCGTGCTTTTAAAAAGCTATTTCTTGTTTTATTATTTTTATGGGAAATTTAATGAATACTTAATGGAATATATGTACAATTAGACATTGTAAAAATAATACAATAAAAATAAAATATCCGGAATAAAAAAGATATTGAAATGAAATTAACTTAATTGAGTCACATTTTTAATAAAACCGGAGGTAATTGTGAGTGGAATTTTATTAAAAAAAAAAACACAAATTTATCATCTTTATTATTCCCATGATTTAGTACAGACAGCAATACCAAAACCACCATTTGAAAATTTATCAGTGGAATAAATTACTAACTAAATTTATTTTATTGTAGAAAGCAGGGCTGTGGAGTCGTGTAAAAAAAAGACTCCGACTCTAGCTTTAAAATAATTTACGACTCCGAGGAAATTTTTCAAAAAAATAATATCTTATATATATTCCATCAGATCATGTTTAGTCAGTCAAGGATGAAATGTCCACACGTAGGCCTATTTTGTTTCAATACACATCATTAAAAATATTTTACAAAAACAATTTGAGCCGTTCATTTTTCACGACTCCGACTCCGGGAAAAATACCGCGACTCCGACTCCAACTCCACAGCCCTGATAGAAAGTTATAAATTTTTATCATCGTTCATTTGATTTCATAATGAATTTTAATCAAAAACTTATATTTAGCTCTTTAACCGACGATGTATATTAATCACTTGAATACCAAGCGGACACAGGTGTCGAAGACATTTAAAAAATCAAATACTTGGTATTCTAATGGAATATAAGCAATATTTTGATGAATATGTGTAGTGCCTTCTATACTGAGTCAATATAGGTTTTTAAAATATCGAATTCGTGTGTATATTAGGCAAAATATTTTTTCAAAATATTCAAAAACTCGCAGTATCACTGGGACATATTAATGATTTATTTGCGCGGTATTCAAACGGTTAATAAGAAATTCTTGATTTATTAAATCCATGAATTTTTCCCCTCGACTGAGATTTTAAGCGGAATTTGCTGATTTAACGAATAACAATAAGTATCTTATATTTTTTCATTATATTGTAATATTATTACAAAGCAAATAATATTGAATTTCTGAATTAATTTGAGTTCACTGAGCATTGTATTTGATAAACGTTATCAGGTTTTGATTTGGTACATCTCAATATCAAACACTTTTTTACGTGTCCCACCTTTTAAACCCGATGAAATAAAACAAAAAAAACACAGTCGTTTTCTCTGTATAAAAGAAAATTTCGTTTCACGCTTATTTCGCCCGATTCGTCAATTCTATTTAAATAACCTCTTTGATGTCTACCCAGGACCGTTTGACGGGAGAATATATTTCAAAAATTTAAATCATAATAAAAACTAAAATAAATTATTCGACAAATTGAACAATTTATTTATTCGACCTTTAGACTTAAAATGCCTTTGTCAGCGATAAATCTGAAGGGGGTAATAATATAGACTTTTAGCAGGTTGGCAGAGCATCGGGTTTGAAACAATAAATACAGACACTTTATTACGAATTACTATGTATTTACCAATTGCTCTGGAGTCTGTCTGATAAAAATGATTGTGTTGGCTGTAGACGAGCTTAAATATTTGATAATTTAAACACTTTGAATACTTTATTAGAATTTTAAAAATAAAACACTCGTTTGTACTACTTCTATGTTTATTTAAATTGATCAGAACCGATGCTCCCTTTAAGACAAGAAGTTAGCTGTGCGGTAAATTCGAAGGCTACGCGGGCCGATCCAACAAATGCGCGGCATAATTTGTCATATTTTATATAAAAAAAATTTTTTTTTGTGTTTTTGATTTGCATAATAAATAATATTATCATACTTTCGATGGTTTCGGCGGTAACTTTGTGGAAGTTCATTTTAATAGAAAATTTAAAATAACCTTGATTATTCCACGAATTGTGTAACTGACTGTGACACGTGTTTCGCCTCTTTCAGAGGCATCTTCAGACTTGTTATCGCAAAGTTTGTTTAAGTAATGAAGCAAGATTGATTATTTTTAAATTAAGAAATTACAAAATGTAGTTTGGGTTTTTTTCCTTTTAAGGGAAGCAAGTGTCACAGTTAGTAACACAATACGTGGAATAATCAAAGTTATTTTAAATTTTCTATTAATAATATTATCATTTAATTTGATTTTGTATCATATTAAAACTCTCTTAATAATCATATTGTGGAGTATTTACCAATAGCTTTGTAGTCTGTTTGATAAAAATGATTGATTATGTTGCCTGTAGACGAGCTTAATACTTTGATAATCAAAACTTTTTCAAATGTTGGATACTTTATTAGAATTCAAAAAATCAAACGCGCTTTTGTACTAATTAAACTTTTATTTAATATGATCAGGACTGGTTTCGCTCATGACAAGCATTTTTAACAGATAATAATTAAATGAATATTTTTACTGCTATTTTTTTTTAAACATAATGCCTTTCCACCAAATATTGACAATGAAGAGAACATTGAGAGTGAAATTTGTTACATAGAACATTTGCTTACATTTGCATAGAACTCCATTATAATGAGCTAAAAATACGAAGGATTTTGTAGCTACTTAAAGAATTGTATTAATTGTTTGGGAGATTTTTTTTTGGTAGAATTTAGTTCTGATGATGGCTAATTTCTATCAGGCTATACTTTTCTCTACTACAAATCAAACGGTATCCAGTTGCTTACTTTTTCAACAATATTACGCGTAAAATATAATTCTGTTAAATGCTTACATGCTATGTTGATTTGTATATTTATTTTTAGAATTTTATCTTATACTTATCGCTTCTTTTGACAAAAGTAATATCTTTGAGTGCATATTACGTTATATAATTAAAAAAAAGAATACCTATAGCTTATATAATTTATAGTATCGAAAACAATTTATATGATAGCAACGAAGATTTGCAAAAAAAATCACAATTACAGACTGAGATATTATAGTATCTTCGATGGATTCGGCGGTAACTTTGTTAAATTAAATTATATTTGATAAATTTGTTATTCCACTTGTGATACAAAACGTGATACATATTAAGCATCTTTAATAAACATTGACCTCTGTTACCTTATAGTTTTGTTGTTTTGTTGTAAAGCTTATTTTCACTTGGCTTAGTATAAATAATCTGTATTAATTAATTTTATCAGTTGAAAATGCTTTTCATGAGCGTAACCGGTTCTGTTCCCCGATCCTAATAAAGTAAAGTGTAATTAGTACAATTTCGGCTTTCGCCTTTCACTTGAGTGTACTATTATAATTGTAATTTGAATTAGTATGTTAGAGTGAATAACATGATGCATTGTGTATCTCTCCGGAGCCAGTATATATAGCTGAGAAAAATGTAAGTTTAATCATAGTTCTGACGATGGCGAAAGTCGAAATAGCTATCAACGAATAAATATTAAAAAAAAACTGTAGAACTAAACACGTTGCTATTTGTATCATATAATAAATAAATAACCCCTCCAAAGACGAGAGCTTTTTTCGATAAAAAAAATATTTTAAAGCCATTTTGAAATCATGAATAACTTTTATTCCTAGCAAAAATTAAAAAAAAAAAAACGCGAAGTCGTTGTATAGAAACCCCGCATGTCTAATTGGTCATGCTCATCCTTTTATTACCGTGTAATATTGTGTATGGGCAGTAGTAAGGACAAAAGTGACCGTATGCGCACGAAATCATTCGGGGTTGAAATACAGTGAAACCCCGATTCTACGTTTTCCAAGGGACCGGAAAAAATCAACGAATAATGCGGGAAATTTTCAAATAATACCAAAAATGATTAATTTTCAACCAATTCATATATTAATTCAATTTTATTATTAAAGAATATATAAACTTTAATTACTTTAATTACTTTATTAATAAATACTAAGTTGCCCATTCGTAGTTGGGTACTTACATTTTGGCAGACACCCACCCTTCAAACACGCGTACTTTTCTAAGTTAACTTTTTTTGCTATATGACTTTTCAACGCCTTGAATTGTTTTCATTTTCTCATATAGAGTTCTAGTTTTCTTTATTTGTGCATTTTAGTTTTGACTTTTGAGTTGGAAAAACTCGCGCAACCAGATGCAATGTAAGACTATTTATGAGTGAAAAAAAAAATTATCATCAAAAATGGTCAATCAAGATCGTAATTAGGACAGGATGACAATATTTAGATGATAGATCTAAGAAATCGGTAAATCGAGGAATGATTAGCGTGGAATTATTAAACATTGTTATTACGATGTTTTAGTCGAGTAAAAAATAAACGATCCATGCGATAAAACGAAGATAGCGAGAACGGAAGATCGGGGTTCCACTGAAAAAAACACAAAACGAAATACGAGGCAAGACTATTTATGAGAAATATGCAACGAAAACGGTCAATCGGGATAATATTTGTGACGAGACCAAAATATTTAAACGATAGATCGAGGAAAGCGGTTAATCGGGGAACGATTAATGCGGGATTATTTAACATTGTTCTTATGGGTGTTTGGCCGGGACTATAACAAATAAACGATCCATGCGGCAAAACGAACAATGCGAGAACGGTAGATCGGGGCTCCACTGTATAGCTAAGCGTGAATTTTTTTTTTTAAATATTTACAATTTGACCTCTTAAGATCAACATAATTTCAATACAAATATATAACCAAAAGAACTGTAAAAAATTTGATGTTTCGATAAAAAAAATAACTAACAGTTTCGAAAAGTCCATTAAAAAAAACGGAAATTCAAAAAATCGCATGTGCTTTTGGTGGCCGTTTTTGTCAGCTGATGTTTAACTGAAGTCTGTACCCTTCTTAAACAAATATGAGTGAAAGCAACGATATTCAGGTAGAAAAAGGATGAATAGTGGGATCAATAGACAACGGTGTTTACTGTGACCATATGATCACGCTCGTCCTTGGAGGGTTTTAATGATAGTAAATTGAATATACTTTTCAGAGAGTCCAAACACGTGCCAGTAAGTGGAATGACAAAGCTATCAAATTAAATATTCTTTCGGAAATATAAAAATAAACTTTTAAGTACGACCTACTGTGTCAAAAACATTTTTAAATTTCCGTAAACGTTGTTTGAAAAGTTTCCCCCTTAGGTAAAAGGACCCCTTCGTATCAAAATCAGTACTTAAGGAAAATTTCTAAAGGCTTTTGTATTAAATTTCCGTTATTAATGTCAACGCCAGAAGATAAATAATAGCTTCTATGAGTAAGACAACAAACAACAACTTTTCAACTCGTTTTGGAAATGTCAAAATTGAGGAGCGTGATCATTTCCATCGCTTTTGCAAGGGCATTGGCGTGCTTGCCGATTTCTGGAACAGTGTTCTTTGAGTTGTAAACTTTCCACCGTGTGCGTTTTTATATTTTTACCATTTTAGTGGGGAGGCTCTGTGTAAATCCGAGCAGACGACTGAATTATTGTATATTGCAAAATGCAATCCGTTATTTGCGCATTCATTGATTTGCTTCTGTGAATCTGATATATTCGACGCTAAAATCAGTTTGAAGTATATCGACTCTTATCTTAAGAAATTCTTTGCGTTAATTACAATATAACATATCACTGATAAAAGTGTTATTTATGAGTTCAACTTGTTGCCAGGGGATGTTTTATAATCTTATGGGGTTAAAAGGGATGGTTATTACTTCAATAAAGTAATGAACCCAAAGCGCTGATTAAGAGTTTTCTATTGCGGTTTGCAAAATCGAAACCGAAAAAGAAACAGAAGAGAATTATGAATATTATGCCCTTAAACTCGGTGATACATTTATTTATTATATAAACACGAAACATTCATTTATTAAGCGTCAGTTCACGTTCATCCGTGCACTTGAACGACTGAAGATGCCAAAAGGTGAAACCCAGGTCGCTAGTGACAAATTTGTGTGAATGTACATAATTTGAACGATTCATATTGAACAATATGTTTTTATGTAAGCTCTGCCCGTCACATGAATTTATTTTTGCACAACACTGCCCGCCGATGCCCGAATAAGTCGGAACATTTTTGAATAGCTCGAAAGAAAAATTGCTTTGGAACAATATCATCGAAGGTTGGAATATTGACAGCGATAATATTATCCGAATAAAAAAAAAATACGGCTTGTTGTTTTCGTATTCTGAATTCCTAAATTCAGATCAGTATTCTAGAATCTATTTGATTGTTACACTGAAAATAGTACAGAAAAACGGTGTCTATCGAATACAAATCGTTTTATTAAACACATGTCCGTTTCCTGATATTGAAGATATTGGGAAGTGTTTTCAAGACTGTTTAACTTGCTATATGGGTTAGTGTTTGTCTATTAATGTCCTCACACGATTTTGGATCGCAGTCATATGGTCCATTTTATCGTTAATTTTCTACAAGCACGTAGGACACAAATAAAAATTTAAAGTGAATAGACATGCATGTCGGTCTTTAAACCAGTATTAACAACTATTGCATTATCAAATAAATGCATTGCTTGCAAACTGGTTGTATTGATGCACCAACTGAGTTATTCCAGTCAACGAATTTATATTTAAAAAATCTTTTTATGTCACTTTTAGGATGTTAACTGTCAATGCTTGATGGAAAAGCATTATATTAATACAAACACAATATTCCTTTGTAATTTATTCCACTTTATTTAAAAGGTCAGGACTGGTTTTGCTCATTGCGAGCATTGTCAACTGTTAATAAATATAATTGAACAGAGCTATTTGTACAAAAATAAATTGAAAATAAAAGGTGCAAGCAACAATTGACATTGAAAATAAGTTACAAATTACAGCAATGGTTTCTAAACTTTATGTTACTGCGCCTCCCCATCCATTATTTCATATAGTAATAAAGACACGTTTTAAAAAGTAAATAAATATTTTGGACTGTTCGCGCCACCAGATTGGAAATCGCTGAATTACAGTATAAGTGATTCTATAATTAAACTAAATTAAAATATTTAACACCTCTAATATATTTAATTTAAAAAATTATCAAAGATTAATAAATTTCAAGTGGTGACTGATTTTGTAACTACAGAAGTATCAATTTAATATTATGATTTCTTTGGAAAATAATTTTAATTTTAATCTATCAGCTTAACCTTGTTTGAACACTTAAAAAATACAGAGAGTAAAGTTATTTTACGACTATTTTTTGGTTAATAACCTTTAATTTTAATTCTCAAAACATATAAAATATTTGAAACAAGTTAACTTTGGTTGAACACGAGATTAATTTACACAGAATGCCTCGGGATATACGGCGTAGACAAGCCTACGCCATTAACACGAGAGCAGCTTTCGTAGCTCCATAATAAGCGGACGTAGACCCGCAAATCCCCATTGAGGCGGGAGAAAAGTCATAAATTAGAGACAAAAAGAAAATAAGTGAAGACAATTGATACGAAACAAGAGATATGTAAGGGATAACGAACTGAGAGGTAAGATTTATAGCCCTTATAATAAAACAAGGGTAGTTTTGGTTTGACCAAAGCCCACAGGTATTTCACGAAAGTGATTTGGAAGGATAAGCTTTAGTGTCTAATAAAAACATAACGGCAGAATCAATATTTGATGTTGATAATTTGTATTTAATAGCATTGATCGTATTGTAAACTCGTTTTCAATTTTATAGCGCATTGAAAAAATTGACAGTCAGTTAGTAAAACTCTAGAAAGTAATTTCCAAAGAAATCATAATATTGAATTGATACTAATAAAAAAATGAAATATGTATAGAAAGCTGAAAACTTCGAAAAGTACGCACAAAACCTTCAATAAGGCCATATGTCATCTGCGATTCAAGGTTTGGGAATGCCTAATTTAAACCATCAAATATTTTATAAAATGATGAATTTTATGATTGATGAATTGCAATATTTTAAATCTACTTCAAGTTGTTTCAATATTGACAGGTTCTAGAATTGATGAGCATTACAATGATGTATTTAGTGTAAATTATATTTTATTCATGAAAATCGCCCGTTTATAATTCAGATATATTTTAAGTAATATAATTAAGGTATTTTCTATAAAATATTGATTTTGATTTTGTATTTTGTATTGATATTTGCAATACCTATATTCAAAATCAAATATAATGAAACTATGACCAAAAACTTTTGTTTCTAATAACTTATTCCTCGCATAGGTGGTATGAGTCACCAGTTCCAAGGGCCGTTCGATTGATCAACTCGTTGCCTAGAGAAGTGGACATTTTTAGTGACAGTATTTGTGAAGTTTTACAATTTAATTTTTTGATTTTAAACAATAATAAATAAACAAAGGTAAATGTGGAATTAATACGAAATAGTGTTTTAGTTTTTTAATAATACTCACTGGTTAAAATAATGTAAATTATAAAAAAATAAAAGTTTCAGTCAAAATAGTTGTCGGTCTTCAGTTAGTTATGCGGGCTGACCGCAAGATCATTTACATTTGCCTAAATTTAACGCGAAACATACTAAAGTCAAAACTAACTTACCCTTTGCAAGAGAGATGCGGGTAAAAAATAATACGCTGCCAAAAGTGAGTTTTCTCTCCAAGCGTAAAGGCGCTAATTACCGACATCACAGTTCAAGGAAAATTCTACTAATTAATTCAGACTGTGGGAAATTTATCGTGGCGGGATCTCTCTGACACTTATCTGTTTTATTCGTTAAGTTTAGAATAAAACTATCACGAATAAAATAAAATTATAAAATTAAAAGCGTGTCTCTTTTTTACATGAAAACAACGCAATTTTTTTAATCCTCTGATTTATTTTTAGTTATTTTCTTGATTTTTTGTAAAGCTACAAAATAATATTTATTTACCATGTCTGCTCCCAATGTGGAGCATGTGGACTCCTAATGGAGTTTATCTCAACAAAAGTGTTTCTACGAGAACTGCTCAGTTGTTACTCAGTTGCTCAACCTCTCTTTTTAAAAAGAGAGTAGGAATATAAGGATAAGGTTAGGACAGTACTAGTGGTTAGTTATTCTCTCTAAATACGCCCCGTTCATAGGATAGGATGGGTGGGAGGGGGGAATTCAAGACATCATTTACATCCATGCCTTCAAACAGAAATTCATAAATCCGTCCGTACTGGGATTCGAACCTGTCATATATTTCTTAGGCGTAGCTTGTAAGGTCTTCAATCCCGGGATTGTGATAGTATTAATCCCGGTATTTCGGGATTGACGATAAGAACTGAAAAACTCTCGAAAAGTTTTTTGAAACCAGCCAACCATGCAACATTTTTAAGCGAGCCAGCTTTTTGTATTCATATTTTACCAGAAAAAATGTTGAAAGAATGAAAATTTTCGCAGACCCCGAGTTAAAGCATTGGTTTCCAGCCATTATGTTAAAAGATACCTTCGCGCCCCCCCATTCTTTATTTCATATAATAATAACGACATGTTTTAAAAGGTAAATACATATTTTAAACTGCTCGCGCCTCCCAAGTTGGAAATCGCTGGTCTAAAGGCTTAACTTGAAAATATTCATTCCTGTGGTATTTTGAGATTTTTTCAAAACTCGGTGTTTGGTGAAAGTGAGTCATGATACAAAAAAATCTTCTTAGAATACTTTCATACTTTCTTCATTTCATAAAAGTTGTTTGAACAATTTTACTTCGGTGGTATTTGACTTAACATGATATACGTTGATATAATTTACACGTGCCTTTTCAGTGCACTTACACCAGTTTCAGTTGCAATCACCAATGACCTGGTTTCCGAAAGTTTTAATTTGTACGGTCAAGGTTTTCAAATTATGGCACAGGCATATTTCGACTTTAAAAACTTTTTTTGT
Organism: Himalopsyche tibetana; assembly: GCA_030503985.1. NCBI lineage: Eukaryota > Metazoa > Arthropoda > Insecta > Trichoptera > Rhyacophilidae > Himalopsyche > Himalopsyche tibetana. Next base: position 1,580,372 of record JAPJYX010000015.1, read on the forward strand.
TAATTTTAATTAATATTTTTTAATTGCGTTTGATGAATTTTTACTTGTAAGGGTTGCCAATTTTTCCGTTTTTTATTTATTTCAGACTCTTGATAAAGTGGCTGGTTTTATTCTTATTTTTTTAAGAAGATTACACATTGGATGGAATAGTTTTCATATATCAGGTATTGTCTTTACTTTATCAACCGTATTCGATTGTGATATTGAACACATGTGCACTTATAAGTACTATTTACTTCAGTTGTTCAATAAAAACTGCTTGTTAATCAGTGAAACTTCTCTGCAATTGAATAGGTAACGGTGGAACCAGGGCTTTGGAGTTGGAGACGTGAGTCGTAGAGTTGGGTATTTTTCATGAGGCGGAGTCGGAAAAGTCGTAGAAAAAAAATGTCGAAAAATTATTAGTATATTGATTGACGAAATGTACTTAACTCGATGGCTGCCACAGACGAGATATCTCGTAATTTTTTTCGTGCTCAACACGCCATAGACGAGTTATCTCGTCTATAAATAATTAAATTAATAGTTGCAAATTATAGCCGGCGTGCTAGGTAATTACTATTAATTATCTACGACAGATAAAAGGCAAAATTATTCCAATAATCTAGTGGTGTACAAATATGTTAGTCAAACGGAAATCGTTGAAAAATCAATTCGGAGTCTGTTTTTCATTTAAGGCCGGAGTCATAGTCGTTTTCTTTTTACCCGACTCCACAGCCTTGGGTGGGGACAGTGGAGTCGGAAAAGCGGACTCTGTTTTCTTGCTATTTTTCTTTCTAGACCGAGTACCGTGTAAAGATCTGTTAGCTTAAGACTTAAAATGAGATTTTTTCTAATGAAAAACACCTTTCAAATACTGGTTGAGAGTATTCAGTAAAGAAGTTCTTATCAGGTGTTGTTATGATGTTCGACTTGAAAGTGACTGTTCAAGGAGTTTAACTTGAAGAGACTTTTACAGACTTTCAAGAGTTACTAGATGATTTTTCTAACAGAAGATTGTTTGCAAAATTCATTTGTTACGTTCTCCTTGGTTATTATTATCGTATTTTGACTGCTTGGTAAAAACATTAGAATTACATTATCTTTGAATAAACTTCCATGAAAAGTTACCGACAAGCAATTTCAAATTTACTCTAAATATAATACGAATTTACCATGAATTTTGATTACACAACTTTTACAGCCTTCAACCGAATCATTGGCATGTCAGATAACAACTTTATTTAATAAAAACCCTCCCCAATTGCTCGGCTAAATTAAATTGAGCTTATTTTGTATTAAAGTAAACACGAAGAAGTTTCCCGGGTATTTCCCCTTAAATATACGATTAAATAATTTATTCTAGTAGTTGAAAAGTTCCAGCTCTATCTGTGCGAGAAACAATATTATTTGTTTTGTTTGTATCTCTAGAAAACAAAACAGCGTTAATTTTTTTTCAACGTAGACGCATGGCTAAAATATTTCGTTTCTAATATAAAATATTAAATAACTTAGATTATTCCACGTATTGTGCTACAAACTGCGACACGTGTTTCGCCTTTTTCAACTGCATTCTCAGACGATACTACCTTCACAAATGCTTGTAGGAATGCGTGATGGTAGGATCGTCTGAGGATGAAGTTGAAAGAGGCGAAACACGTGTCACAGTTTGTAGCCCAATACGTGGAATAATCCAAGTTATTTTAAAATGAAATTCCTCAAAGTTACCGCCGAATTCATTGAAAGTATTTCGTTACTATTTTCAAAAGATATTGACGGCGGTTAATTTGTAAAAGTTATTGACTGAAGTGGTATTTACTTGGTAGAACTCCATTGTAATAAGGTAAAAAATAGCAAAGTATTTGGTTGTACAAATCTGTAGAACTATGCAATTTTTTACCTTATTATTTTTGAAAGTTTAATTTTAATACAAAATTTAATTTAATAATATTATTAACTCCACTTGTTGCATACGTTTCTCGTTCATGCTGTCTACTTGCTAAAGTAGAGTAACAAAGTTATCAAATGTAATTTTATATTTTTCGTTACTTCTGGGGAGTAATTGGTAGTTTCGTTACCATTGTAAAATCTTAATGATGAATTCCGGTCTTGAAGTCCGGACAGTTTCATAAGTTGGTTTTGCAATTCATGGAATTGTGTTTGAAGACATCGATAGATAGATGTTTTTTTATGTTTGAATTACATACGCTACCACAGAAACAAGACAGCAAAATCGATTAGCTAACCACTTATCTTGAACTGTCTTTATATCCGTGCTCTCTTCAAAATAAAGAAAGATTAAGCGACTGAGTAAAAATCGCTTTTTGAAATAAGCTTCATTAGGAGTTAATATGCTCCCCTACGAGAGCAGAAATGATTACAAAAAATAATTGTGAAAGACGTAATCTTCGTGATTTACAAAACTTCATCTGAAATATATTTTAACAACGTCTTCGGTATCTCATGGCTCTTGTAGTCTAACGGTAAAATATTCAATAAAATATCAAAATCCTACTTATTATTCATACGGAAACCTGTTTTTATTTAACAACCAAGTTTTTGTTATATCAGAAAGAGTCTCGTAAAGCTAGACCTAAAATCTTCGGGTTCCTATGTGGTGCATTTGCATTGCAAAGTTCTTTATATTTCAACCATTCGCCAAATACCAATAATATCTAGTTGTATTTATTGTGATTATCTACAATGATACTTCAATCAATGCAATGCAAATATTGCGCAAATTTGTCCAAGGTTATTTGTAGGGTTGAACCATGCTTACCCAAAACGACGGTTTGGACGTTTAAAGAATTAAAACGATACAAATTAGACACAACTTAAAAAATTTAAACCATAAAATTACAAAAAATATAGAATTTTCTAGATATGGAAAAAATCTGTATCCCCATTGAAATACGTTGTATGATGTGGATAAAGCTGATTTATTACGGTCCGCCTAACACAACGCATATTCCAAGAGTCGACCTTGTAACGCAGTTTATATTACTCAATATGACAAAAATATTGAAAATATACATCGAAACTGAAAATAAAATTATGGATCGGTATCTCAAAGTCATCATTTATGTAAGCTAATATTCATATTTTGAATACTATTATCATAAATCAGTGTAATCCGATAGCGAAATGTACCATAATCACTAGTCCCGTACGGGACCGCCGGGCGTTTAAAGGTTAAAAACAGCTTTCTGTTTATTAAGATTACTTAATTAGTAATTTAGAAATACTCCACCGAGTAAATAAAAAGGGTTTAAATATGAATAGCTTAGAATTTTTATAAATTAATTAAACTCTTAACAAAAAAGAAATATTATTAAATAATATTCTTAATAGGACAGGTTGTCGCCATTACTTACATTGTTTCCAATTAATAGAGTAATCACCAACCTATCTGATTGATTGCAGCTCATTAGTTTGTAATGTTTAATAGTTTGTAATCTTTAACGTCATTAGTAGTATGATTATATTTGTTTGCTTTGTTTCGATTCTATAATCCCCTCCTTGCTTCCCTTAAAAAGGAAAAATCCCAATCTGATTGATTGCAACTCATTAGTATCATTATTTGTTTGCTTTATTTCGATTCTATCACCCCTCTCCTTGCTTCCCTTAAAAGGAAAAAAAACCCAATCTCCATTTTGTAATTTCATAATTTTAAAATGTTAGAATCAATCTTGCTTCATTACTTAAGCAAACTTTGCGATAGTAAGTCTGAAGATGCATCTGAAAGAGGCGAAACACGTGTCACAGTTATTAACACAATACGTGGAATAATCAAAGTTAATTTAAATTTTCTATTAAAATGAACTTCCACAAAGTTACCGCCGAAACCATCGAAAGTATTATCTTCCTGTTCGCCTGTTTAAGCTAAAGTAAATATTTAAAACTTTATAAATACTAGCGATTTAAAATTTACGCTTTTGACTGGTTCATATATCCAAGATGCTGCCTTATTTTTGAATATTCAAAAGCGAGGGTTGGTTGTTTGACTGTCGTAAAGCGAGGACAGGCGCGACAGTTGTTCGCGAAATAAGCGGCATTTATTGTTCAAGTTAGCGCGATAACGTCGAATTTAATGCCACCCTTGGGCACAGAATTTTGCAGAACTCTTGGGGATGACGTGTCGTAAAGTTTTACCTTACGTATTATTTGAAACAATTTTTAAATGTGTTTTTATTTAGCAGTTATTTTGTCATTTATATTTGTGATCCTTTTTTTTTTAAGTTGCCATTCATATGAATAGTCTGTAAATAAAATACATTATTATGATATTCCTTGGTCATAAAATAAAAATAATAAAACATTTTTAGTTCTTTTTCCACATAAAATTTATTGGATCAGGACCGGTTTCGCTCATGGTGAGCATTGTCAACTGATACGAAATACAACGAATCAGTGATATTTATACAAAAGTTAAATAAGAAAAACAAGGTATGACAAACAATTGATATTTCAACCAAGCAAAAAATTAAAGCACAATCCAAGAAAAATAAACCATAAATAAAAAGACCTCTTAGCAAAGCAAACTATTACATAAAAAATCAATTAAGTATGAATTATCATTAACAAAGTAAAAGCCCACAAATGAGTGCATATAATAAATAAATAAATCTTAATGTCTGTCAACCAAAATCAAATGTGGAAATTCCAGTAGAGTTCAATCCAACGAAATTGATTCCTGCGAAAAGATTAAAGGCCATATCAATTCTTACAAAATAAATGCAAATAGAATTCTAAAGTAATAAAAGTGTACAAAAAAGAAATATAATGGGCTTGAATTAGGATAATGAAACGAATATAACAAAGGTGATGATGCAAATACAACATGTTCGTTAACACTTAAAATTTCTCCAAATAAACTACATTTCTGCATAAAATAAATAAAATATTCCATACATGTATTCAGAAAAGCTTTTGCTCGATGCAACAGCTGTTCAGACTGAGTAACTGATTGTTGGTCTTACTGGAAATTTATTTTTTAAATACAATTAAAATTGATCATATACATATTAAATTAAATTTGATAACTTTGTTATTCCACTGGTTGCGTTGCAGAATGTGACACGTGTTCCAGTTTATTTGTCAAAGTTAATGATGCTTCTCAAAAGAGCGAAACATGTGTCATATTCTGTAACAAAACACGTGGAATAACAAAGATATCAAATTTAATTTTATATTAAAAATGAGCTCCACAAAGTTACCGCCGAATGTATCGAACAAGCCAACGGCATCTTTAACCTGCCGTTGAAAAAGTACTTTTGTACCTAAGACACCGGTTATAATTTGCAATTATTAATTTAATTAGTTATTGACGAGGTAACTCGTCTCTGGCCTACTGAGCACGAACATTTTGACGAGATATCTCTTCTGTGGCAGCCATCCAGTTAATGACCAGAAAATACCAATCAATCACCGACGCTAAAGCCATTACAAGACATTATATATAATCACTTAATTTTAAATTAATTTGCTCAAATGTCAATCTCAATTCCTAGTTGTACTAATTGTTTTATATTGACAATGAATAAGGTGCCAGCAATTAATAAAAACAAAGTTTTCAAATTATTCTTGGAAGCATGGTATATAGGGTATCCAATCCCGGGATTGAGATTAGCTCACCGGGGAATTTAAAATCCTCAATTCGCTAAACTTTTTCCCCGGACTATCTCCAAACCTCGTTTTTTTTAGCTCACCGAGGAATTTTAAATCTTCAATTTGCCAATTTCGTGTCAATTTTCGGGATTTTCTCAAAATTTCTCAATCCCGAAATTCCGAGATCGCAGCCGTGTCAATCCCGAGATTTCGAGATCAGAAAATTGAACAGGATCCTGGGATAAGATGCCCTAATGGTATACGAAACTACAATATTGATAAATAAACTTTAATGTAAAAAATAATTTAATTATTTAAAAACAGTTTTTAAATTATGAAAAGCTCATTAAAGTTTGTTTAAAAAAGCCTCTTCACTATTTGAAGTAGTGCTTTGAAACGAATGTCCCAGGCTACGAGAGTGTTGTTATATAGTCTGTTCAATGTAATCTAATCTAGTATTGATCTAACCTAGAGAGGGAGGCATTTCCATTGAGCATGCAATTGAATTTAACGAACACAATTACTGTCTAACATTGTTTTGTTCCGAGGCTGCAGCGGCGTTTTCATTATACCCGATTGCCCTGAATACCTTTTCAGATTTTCTATTGGCCTGATACATTCAAGTGAATTGCCTTGCTATTTTTTATCATTAACAAATATCTTGCTGTCAATAAAGTTTTGTATTATTTGAATTAAAATATCTAATATATAAAAATGAACGTTTGTTTGTTCGTACTTTATGCGTTGCCACGCCGCTCATTCGATTGCAATAAAACTTTGAGAAACCTTTTGCTTGCACTTCCGGGAAGGTTATAGGCACAGTATAATTAACTTACAGTAGGTTTTATATATAAAATTCTATGTTTGTATGTCTGCCATACAGTTCATTTTGACAACGTATGCTTTCACTTGCGCGAAGGTTATAGTACAATTAAATTACAGTAGGTGGCACGTGTGTCGTACCATACCCAATCGGCAGCAAACGTCGATCAGACAGAAAAACAAAACATGCAATTCAATAAACACTATTTAAACACATACACTGTCTTTCTTCGAGTGGCACTGCAGCTCTTGTCGGGTACCGGCTAGTATATTGCCCTGCTGAAAGTAAAAGACTAATACAGTATTAGGTTACTTAAACGTTATTGATCTTCCTACCTCTTCATGTTTTCTGTTACCCTGATACTTTCATCGCTACACAAGTTAACTTAATTTAGTAGCTCTTTCCCGGTGTTTTTTTCCAATTTTCTGATCTCCTAATATTTAATTTACTGCGCTGAAGAAAAAATCGTTCTAGACAATTGTATTGAAGACGCATTAAAATAGTTTTTCTTCGTGGCACTATCAATGTGTTGAATATAATATAATTCAATACCTCCTCTAATGTGATGTAATCCTGGTGCTTTTAAGTGCTAATTTTGATCCTTATCTCTTTTTCACTGTGATAATTAATTCTAAACGAACGGAATAAAAAATATATTAAATTTTAATCATTCAAATTATGTACATTCACACAGATTTTTTCACTAACGACACGGGTTTCGCCGTTCGGCATCTTCAGGCGTTCAAGTGCATGAACTTGAACTGACGCTTAGTAATTGAATTTTTCGTATTTATATAATAAATAAATGTATCATTGAGTTAAAAGCCAATGCCAAAAGGCGAAACCCGGGTCGTTAGTGACGAAATCTGTGTGAATGTACATAATTTGAACGATTCAAATTTAATATTGAAATTCCACCAAGCACCTTCAGTCGAAATCTTAAATTAAAAAAAAAAATATATTTTAACTTATTGCAGTGTGTACTGCTTAGAATTTTGGTATTTTAAAAACAATAATATACATTCATTTGTAATGTGACGTCGTTATATTAATGGTCAGTTATTTGTTTGAACTAACGTTAAATTAAACATTTTAAATATTGATATTTTCTCATTTATAAAAGTTAAATATAATATATAAGAACATCATGGCTGTCAAAAACTCAACTCGATAACTAAAAATATTTAATATAATGTGAGTTTTATGTTGATAAACGAAAAAATAAATATTTGATTGTGTTACAGTTAAAAAACGATCGTTGATTTTCCTTTGAATTCAAAATGCTAATGTTGAGGGAAGCCAAGGCACCTAAAACAAATTAAGATTCATATAAAACACTTCTACCGAAAACAATTCAGTATTAAATTCATGCAAAAATATCCCAAACATAAATGGATAGCATCCTTTTGAGAAAATGTTCTGTTGGAGGAAATTGAGTTTCCCTCCATTTCCTTTTGATTGATTTACGGGTTATGGACGTAACGAAATTTGTATATATAAAATTCTTTACTTCTTTTCAACGATATACAAAAAAGGGAGGGTATTATCCAACGCTGTGATGCGATCTTAACGCCATCGCTTAGTGGCGTAAGTTAGGGTTATGAAAATAGGGCATTCAATCAAACGTACACAAATACTAACCGGTTATCGGTTTTTTTCTTAAATAAATAATGTTGTATAAAACAGTTGCTTCAGAGCATTGAAGAAAATAAAAATCATTATGCTTACATAAATATGTGGATAAGTAACATAAAAAAATACATTATTATATTTTTTATCCATTAATTCTCTCAATGTAGAAGACAATATTTAAATATAAAAAAATAAAAAAATAATAACTAACGCATTTGAGTATTAGGTTCAAAAATAACTATATAACAACGCTTGTATTCTCATATCGACTGTGGGAAGGAAAAAGGACGTAGTCCACACTTTTTTCAAAACAGCTTTTTTTCGATAATCACAATGAATACAACTTGATACACGTTTTATCAAAAGAATGTTAGCTTAAAATGCTGAATAACTATCCTTATAAAGTTTTACAGTTTGAAAAAATAAGACCCTGAGAAAATTGCATTCATGAAAAAAATAAATAATTAATATTAGATAAAATAAATTAAGAACCAGTTCATTAGTCTCTGTGCACTTCAAGGGTGTGTATATTCATTATTTTGCGTTTGGCCCAAAATTATCAAAAATTGTTTTTTGTATCTCCTGTAAAATTTATTATGTGTGGGTTGCATCCTTTTTCCTTTCCATATACAGTCCAGTTTCTAGTCGATATACATTATAAGAATCCTTTCATGTTGTGAATATTGATTGAAATAAATTAATCAGAAAACATGGAAATTAGACAATCGAACATAATTTTTTTCACAACATTTATTAATAATTATACTATATATAGTATAAACGATCAGTTGAATAAAAGCTTATTGAGTTCGAATCGGAAAGAGATTTTTCAATAAATGCCTGTTACCGTGCTAATAAAACCGGTTTCGCCTTAAACCGGGCTGGATGCCCTACGTGGGACTGTTCAACGCCTATCAAATCATAGCGAGAGAATTTATCGCCAAGATATTCAGAACCGATAGCAGTGTTCAATATAATTGAAAATTTAAATTTAAATTTATTACATTTATACTATGGAGAACCTCGTCTCACTGCATATAATACTTTTATCCGTCACGCATGTTTGTGATGTCATGACTATTTTCGAATTATGTTTATTTACATGATATTAATAAAAACACAGTATTCCTTTGTAATTTATTCCACTGTATTTAATGGGTCAGGACCGGTTTCGCTCATTGCGAGCATTGTCAACCGATGTTCGCAATGCTCGCAATGAGCAAAACCGGTCATGACCTTTAAAATGAAACGGGAATAAAGTACAAATGAATATTGTGTGTTTATTAATATAATGCTTTTCCACCAAGTATTGACAGTGAACACCCTTAAAGTGATTTATATGATAGATTATCTACCGCTCTGTTTTTTGTACTGTTCATTTTTTTAACCATAAAAATATTTGGCATTACTGCTAATTCCAATGCGCCAAATTGTCTGAAGATGCTTCTTAAAAAGGAAAAATACGTGTCACGAAAAACATCCACTATCAGTGTGCAGAATAGATTTTTTTTTGTTGATATATTTTATCCATGTCCGCTCCTAATGTGAAGCATATGGCCTTCTAATGGAGGTATCTCAACGGAAGTTTTTCTACGACAACTGTTTGTTACTCAGTCGCTCAACCTCTCTTTTTTCCAAAGTAGGGATATAATGATAAAGCTAGGACAGGAATAGTGGTAAACTAATCATTCTCGCTACGCCCAGTTGTTAAAAGAACGTAAATGGTGGGAAGAACATCACAAACACCCATGCTTTCAAACAGAAATCGAAAAAATGCTATTCGTACTGGGAATCGAACCCGTGAGGTCTGGCACCAGTCACGGTCTCCTTGCGCTTAAAGGTTGTGTATGTTCTCTTATACTGTGGATCATTTCAACAGTTTTTTTGGAGGACTGCTTGTTATTTTATTGCTTAAGTTAATATAATTATGAGACAAGAAACATACTAGTAGTCAGCAATGTTCCCTCTAAGGCATGAGGTTAGCTGCGCGGACCGATCAAGTATTATTTGAGCAACTGTCTTGTAGTGCGCTCCAACCCTGAATGAGTGCGCGGGGGCTTCCCAACTTCTGCGCGGCTGCGCACGCGCGCAGCTTAGAGGGAACGTTGGTAGTCAGATACTTACTCCCTCTTCTCCCATTTTAGGATCGTGTATATACATTAATTTTTCCAAAGTCTTTTAATTTAAATTAATATTTTATTTAAATTCATACATCGATTGAACGATCAACGTACAAAATTGTTCATTTGGGATTCGAACTCATCAATTGCATTAGTAAATACCTATCGATTTGAATTTTTTGTGTTATTTTCACTTGTCAATTATCAGGAATAATCCATGCGGGCCAAATCCATTCGACAAACTATATCAATTCATTATTTATGGTAAATAGCATCAAGGCAGCTGCCATGAATACAGCGAGCTGATAGAAATTTATGCAACAAACGTCATTGCTTTCGAGATAATTTATGAATCACCCGTCGGGTTTGTTCTCCTATTAGAATGATAAATGTATTACTTTTCATTTCCGAACACATTTCAATATATACCGATTAGAATTTTAGTAAAAAAAAAACTAAAATATTATTGTCATACTGCGCATGCATCACCGCGTTATCTCGAATCGATTTCCAGAAATAAATAAATAGACGCTAGCTAATACTTTCAACAGATTCGGCGGTAACTTTGTAGAAGTTCATTTAATATAAAATAACTTAGATTATTCCACGTATTGTGCTACAAACTAACGATAAAGAAATATTATTAAATAACATCTTGAATAAAACAGGTGGTTCGCCACTGTTAAATTTATTTTCTAACGGCTTAACCCGTCCTAATTGATGCAACTCATAAGTTAATCATTATCATTTTTCAATGTAAATGTCATTTGTATTACCATTATCTTTTGTTTGTTTTTCTATCGTCTCCTCCTTGCCTCCCATCGTTTATTTGATTTTTATTATAATGTATCAAAATAGTAAAATTAAAATCATTCGTACTAAAGCAAGCATTTGCGAAAGTAGTCTGTCCGAAGATGCCGCTTAAAGAGGCGAAACACGTGTCACAGTTTGTAGCACAATACGTGGAATAATCTAAGTTATTTTATATTAAAACACTAGCTAAATAAAATACCGACATTTAAACTAAGTTAAAGTAATAATAAATAAAATCATCCCAACCAAAGTATATCTATATAAGTATATTTGAGTCAGTTCGAGTTCATCCGTGCACTTGAACGCCTGAAGATACCGAAAGGCGAAACCCGGGTCGTTAGTGACAAAACTTGTGTGAATGTACATAATTTGATCGGTTCTAATTTTGTATTTGAGGGTATTACTAATTGCAAACACAGCTTATTCCAAAATGGTTAAAAATAAAACTTTTTTTTTTGAATTTTATTTTGAAAAACAATGTATATTTTTAGTCTTACTTTAGAATGATATTTTAAGACTGATTTCTAAAAATACTCACAAAATTTATTTTTATCTAATGAATTACATTCATGGTTCATGTTTCAACAACTTGTTTCGTCTTGAGTCGAGTTTGCAAGTAATACCCTCATATGTTAAATACTATTTTATCAAAAGAAACAACATTCCTTTTAATAACAAGTATGTGTTACATTTGAATCGTTCAAATTATGTACATTCACACAAACACAAATTTTTCAATAACGATCCGGGTTTCGCCGTTTGCCATCTTCGGGTGTTCAAATGCACGGATGGACTTGCACTGACGCTTAGTAAATAAAAGTGTCAAGTTTATATAATAAATAATTGCCATGGGAATGCCTACAAATTTGAATGGTGAGTAATTTTAGTAACGCAAAATTGTTATCTACACCCCATGCTTCTCGAGCTTTTAAGCTTGCCGATAAGTTGTGTTTTGTGTTGAAAGTTTATATGATTTAATATGTATTATTTATTTTCCAGAAGACTGCCCGGACCTGGATAGAGGCGACCTTTCAGAAGAGGGAGTGCGTCAAGTTCATTCCCAGTCCAAAAGACGAGCACAGGTTAGTGATGGAGAACTATCTACTATAATTTCCAACACGCTCCACCCTGAGGGCTTTCCGAAAGCTCCTCTATAAAGAGCTTTAGAATTTTGCTTTTCGTCGGTCAAAAAAGGGAAAAGTTGAGTATGGCTTAAAGTAAAAAATAAATCAAAAATATCGCTACCTTCTGACAGAAGTAAGTAAGAACAAATTAATATTTCTGAGTAAGTAGCAAACGAAAAAAATAAGATATTAGAATACAGCCTAGCTTCGATATTACGTTCTTTTGATACTTTTAATATCAAAATGAATATAGGTGTATGCCGATCTCATACAAATACAGTTTGGAATTAGTGCAATTGTACAAAACTGAGTTATTCCAGACAAATAATTGATATCCAAGAATAATATAAAATAACTTAGATTATCCCACGTATTGTGCCTCTTTCAGAGGCATCCTCCGACAATCTTACTTTCACAAATGCTTGTTTAAGTACGAATGTTTTTAGTTTGACTTCTCTCATATATTATAAAAATAAAATTAAAACGGGAGGCAAGGAAGATAACCCCTTTCTGTCATTATGTACTTGTCGTATTTTTGTCAATTTCTGCGAGTACGGTGAAGATTTGCGATGTAAAAAAAAACGCATTTATAATACATGTTATGCATTTTGTTTTATGACAGCCATGCTATGTTAATACAATACAATTACAATATAACGGACTACTGCAGCTCCTCGGTATTGGTTAAATCGAAAGACCAACTAAATTTTCATTTATTCAAAAAATTAACGACTCAACTTTAGCGATGTTTCACTAATTTCATTCGATATGTATTACGCATAATTGTTAACGGGTTGTGGTTATAGTATATAGCATGTGTACAAAGGTCTTCAATCCTGGAATTGTGAAAGTAAAAATCCCGAGATTTCGGGATTGAGGATGAGTAGTGAAAAATGCTCGAAAAGTTATTGAAACCAGCCAACCACCAACATTTTTGAAATCCGCCAGCGAGCTAAAAAGGTGTTTCACTTTCTTTTGTGAATTATTTTAAAATTTCAATTTCTGAATTTTTCCCAGTGATCGGTCCCGGGATCCCGAAAACCCACATTTCGAATTTCTCCAACAATTTATGGTGAATTGTCAATCCCGGGATCCGTAAAAAAATGTGAATCCCGAAAATTCGGTATCATTTAAAGGCTTCGAGATTGTATGCGCTAATAGTTAACAATAACAGAATATTTTAATAATTTGTGTGCTGTAAAACTAGAGTAACTGTTTCACACACACACACACACACTCTTTCTCGCCCTAATGCATCCTCACCATCCGATCGTGTAAAGCTAGCTATCGGCTAAACTAAACCAATGGTTTCAAACATTTTTTCCTCGTAAACAACTTGCCGTTTTTTTTGTTTTCCATAGACGTCCCTGTCTGCCTAATATTAAATTTGCCTATAAAAATTAACTTCAAGTGTGTTTTTGACAAGTGACATAGACCCCCCCCCGCAAGTCAAAATCGACCCTTAGCCGAACAATCTGAGAATCTTCGGACTAAGCAGATAATATTCTGATAGATTTTAACTAAACTTAATATTTCCCCTAGATCAGATGTTACCAACATTTTTGGACCTTAAAGCGCAATCTGAAATATTGGCAGGGTGGCGATCACCACATTTTTTCAAAATCTCAAAACCCAGGAATTTACCGATTTCCCCAAAATATCTCCGAAACTCGTTTTTTTTAGCTCATCATCGAATTTGAAACCCTCAATTCCCTATACTTTTTCCCCAAAATATCTCCGAAAGTAGTTTTTCTTTTTAGCTCATCGAGGAATTTGAAAATCTCAAAATAGTAGGCGGGTGCCATGGCGCCCACGAGTACAGGGTTGGTAACCCCTGCCCTAGATTGATAGCTGATGCCATAATATTTACATGGGAAATTTACATTTTCATTAAAAAAAAAACATTTTTTTCTATATAAATTGCGGTCGCTTCCCAATTATGTATAATACGTGTCGTACACTTTTCTAATTTGTATATGTATCTCGAAAAATGAAAAACTTAAAGAATACGCATCCTCGGAGCCCGGCGCAAGGATTATAAAACGGCTGGAAAGAATCCGTTGATCCGTCTTTTCAATTTGAAAGTAATTATTTTTTTGAAATTCATTAATATTTTTCTCAATTAACATAAAAATAATATTGCTCGTAAAATGGCTTTAAATTTTCTAACGAAGCTATTTTCTTTAATAATTAAAATTAAAATTTCTTAAATCTTAATTAAAGGTTGTTTTTATCTCTCCGGAGACCGGGAAAGTATTTATAATGAGAAAAAAATTATACCGTTTTTAATTTATTTTATCTGTGATTGATAGAGTTATATTAATATTATTTATTGTAAAGGCTTCAGATAAAAACGTTAATGTGTCGTCTACCTTTATGTAGCGCGATCAAAAGCTCGTTATTGACTTCTGCAGCTCATCAGAGTTACTGACTACCCAAGACAGATTTCAGGTCTATGACAGCAATGGTCCTATTCTCAGATTTATAAGTGACTCAGTTCTTGACTTAATTCATAAAACGTTCAAAATAACAAAACTAATTCCATGGTAGTAGGTAATAAAAGTGGTAAGTTCGTGGTTTAACGAAACCGTTCACGTTTGACATATCGATTGATAACAGCAGTGAAAATAGTCCCAATTAATACGTCTTTTTCAAGTCAACCAACCTAAAAATGTATAAAAATCACGATATACAAAAATTAAAAAGTTCGCCATGAAAGTGTTGCGCGTTAGTGTTCGGGATATATTCTGACACCAATCGATATGGGAATAGGACCGCAGTTGTATTTTTTTACTCATTTTCGTTTTTTTTAAATTTTATAGTCCAAATTGTTTATTTCCGACACTAAACATAAAATGGTCATTTAAGCCGTTTCAAAGCCTGATTCTGAGTTGTTATAAAAATCGACTTAAAAATATATAAGATAAAATAAATAATTCAAAAAATTCTTGAAACGAAAATTTTGAATTTTTCTCAATTCCGTATGAAGCCGAAGAGAAATAGCTTACACGGGAAACGTTGTTTGGTGGTTAAGAGATATTGAAAATATATTGTTGGAAATTCCCGCAGGGCGACATCCTCTAATTGTATTCCATTTCTGCCTTATGAGGAGAGCGGGGAATTTTCTAACCGGTGTAACCCATGTCCCTTGGAACAATTTTGCTGGCATTGCCGAATATTAAGGTAATATGTTAGAAACTAGATACCTATTAGGGGGATTATAATTTCCATGTTATTCTTTATTATTTTATTTAATCACGGTTTCTTTACTAATGAATACAGTATTATTTAATCAAACATTTATCGAATATCTAATATATAAAAATGAATGTTTGTTTGTTCGTACTTTATGAGTTGCTCATCCGATTGCAATAAAACTTTGACAAACTTTTTGCTTGCACTATCGGGAAGGTTATAGGCATTATAAAATTAACTTTCAGTAGGTCTTATATATAAAAAACCAATGTTTGTATGTTCACAGTTCATTTTGACAACGTATGCTTGCACTTGCGCGAAGGTTATAGTACAAATAACTTACAGTGAGAGGCGCGTGTGCCGTTCCATAGACAATCGGCAGCAAATGTCAAACAGAAAGAAAAAGAAAACATGCACTTCAATAAACACAATTAAAACACAAACACTTTCTTTCTTTGTGTGGCATTGCAACGCTTGTCGGTAACTGGTTAGTATTTAATTTTAAAAAATGATAATTTTACTTCTCTAAAAAAATATTATATTAAAATAATAAAACACTCATTTGTAATAGTTACACTTTTATTTTCCTTGTATTGGTTTCACCCATGACGAGCTGATAAGTTTTAAAATAGTTCTGATGAAGGTATATGCTGAAATAGCTTTCAACTATTAAAAAAAAAACACATTTGTTGAACTAAACTACTTTGATATTTTTTCACCTTATCATATTTTCAAACTAAACACACCCGTTAACAATGTAGAGTTTTATAGACTTCGAATGTATGTAGTTTGAAATTTATGCTACTTTGAGCATATTAAGTTTTACATACATTTGTAACCGTAAAACAGTTTTATTGGAAATCGTAAATCTAAAAACGTTAACTCTTTATAACCTCTCAGGAACTGGTGACGTAAGTTAAGTATCCCAAGATTAACTTTTAATTCAAAATAAAGTTATACGCCTTTAAATTTTGATTCCGACTCAGAAAATGCATGTACGCTGAAACATTCCGTACCTAATCTATAACATAAAACAGGAAATACATGTGTCTGTCTGTCACAATAATTCCTCCGAAACGGTGAAAAGTAGCTACGCAAAAATTCACATGTTATTTCTAGGATAGATTAAATGTAATATTTTTAACTTATTAAAATTATTATTATGTTGTAAGTTTTAAATTGGGTACGATCTACGGTGATATTTTCGACTCATTAATTAATCATTATCAATCACATTAATTAGCATCTATCCCAGATGAAGCCGAACAATAAATAATAGTTTTTAATGAAACCTATGTGCACTCTAACAATATATTTTTTTAAATATAACATTTGAGGTCTAAGACGTAATTGTCTATGATTTACTTTGGTCAAAGCAGGGGTGGACTGGAGGGGGCTCGTACGATGCCCTTCTTAAATTTTAATGAAGCCGAAGATCACCATGTTAATTCAAGAGAAAACTATATTCTCAGATCAAATCAGTATATAACTGTAATTTCTGACTTATATTTTATCTGCGACAGCTTCAGTATTCACAGTAGTACATTTTTAGTCATTTAGATAAATAAGTTTACGGTAAATTGCATAATGTTACATATTATAAGTGTATTAAGTAACAATCGATTGCATATAATTGCATAGGAGTGGTAAAAAATTTCATTCCTTTGATATTAAGCGAGCTCCTTGTTAACGTATCGGCAGCTCACCGCTGGGTCAATGGTATACATATATACTGTAATAAGCAACACAATTATATACTGCTATATATACTGACTTAAATATAGGAAATTTATTGTGTATCTCTTCTAAGCCAGTAATATATAGCTGAGCAAATGCAGGTTTAAACATAGTTCTGACGTTGGCGCACGCCGAAATAACTTTTAACTAATATTATTACAAAAACTATAGAACTAAATACGTTGATGTAAATGTTTTACTTAAAAAAAATCATTTACTTTTTGTTCATTGTTCTTAAATAAACATGTTATTTAATTATTCGGAAGTATATTTATCTACGCCACTGTAATAAGCAGTTCAAACAAAGAGTCCTGTATCCTCTCAGCGCATACTTCGGCATTCATTCCTTTTAAATTACTTTAATTAAACTTCTGGCTTTAAGCTGATTGTTCAACAGGCAAGCGCCAGACCTCAGCTGTTTTCTGATGTCGGCTTACTAACTGGGAATACTTAGTTTAGTTCACGTTGTTTATCAAAATGCTTACGCAGAGATTCATTGTAAAATTACATGTTTTGTATAAGGGAAACTCCAAATGTTTGTTTTAATTACATGAATTGAAATAGTGGACTTATACATTTTTTTAAAGTGTCCGGCTGCACTTTTCGACATCTATTGTTTAGGGCAGTTGGTCGGCAAACTCATTAGTCAACTGAGACAAATATCAACTATACAACGAAATTTCCTTTGAGAGCTAATTTTTAAAAACTTAAACTATATATGTAGGTATATTTTTATTAAATTGAATAGGTTACTCCCAGGGGTGGGGCTGATGGGGGCTTGGAATAAGTTTGGGAAACCCTACACTAGAAGATACCTTCAATATTCAATTGTAATTTCGTTTTCAAATATGCAGGGGTTGCAAATAATATATTACACATTGTTTTCGTTTGCGGTACGCTTCAAGAAGCAACAGTTTTCTTCATTGGAAAACCTAATGCCCGGGTCTGCTAGTAAACCAAGATGTTACGTAAAAATTTTACGTTTCTTATGTTTACGACCTCTCATTAAAATACGTGTGCCGTATTTCGGTAGAGGTAGACAAAATTCAGAGAAAACCGCGTACTAAATCTAGTGAAATTATTGTTTAAAGCGTTCAAGTATTTTCTATTACAAATTTCATTACATTGTCAAGTAATAAAAATACTACGTGATGCCTTTTTTGCGAATATATCTAAAATGAAACCACCGACGTATAAAACAATTTTGTTCTCATTTTGTTGCGGAGAATTCCGATGCCAATATGTTATTTATTAAAAATTGAATTCAATATCAATAAATTTATTTTTATTCGATAATTTTTCAAGCGTATGTGTTGTGGTCCTGCAAAATAAGCGAGCTACTGCTTTGTTCGTTGTGGGTGTCGACATACGACTATGTACACCTGAACACATCCTCAGGGCGTGTTATGATGTATCGTAATTTTAATATTGTGTCTTAATGTATAAGTACTGTAAGAGTGGGGGAACTTATTGGATCAAGTGCCACATTCAAGAGTTTCAGTCAGTCTGTTTCAAATCTTTAAACATTTTTAAAATTCAAAAAATATAGCGAGAACGGTAGGTCGGGGTTCCACTGTAAAAACGCGAAGCGAGATCCGAGGCAAGACTTTATGAAAAATATTCAACGAAAACGGTCAATCGGGATAATATTTGTGTCGGGGGACCAAAATATTTAAACGATAGATTGAAGAAAACGGTAATTCGGGGAACGATGGGTGTTTGGGTGGGACTATGAAAAATAAACGATCCACGCGGGAAAACGAACAATGCGAGAACGGTAAATCAGGTTCCACTGTATATTAAAAAAAATAAAACACTCATTTGTACTCATTCCACATTATTAAAATCAATTAATAAAATACTTTTTTGATCTAGATGAGTGAAATCGCTCTAAATGTGAAAGCATTACAAAGAGTAGTTTATTTTTTTATTATCTACAATTTCGACACGTTATTTAATGGAAATCTTTCAATAGATGGATCTGTATCGTAATGATACCGTGAAAATTCTGTTTACATCCACCGCACATCACGTGGTATGAAACCGTTTGTATTATAATACGTTATTGTTTGCTGAGATTACGTCTAAATTTTATGACAGGCAATATACGTAAGATATCCAGACACTGTAATCGTATCATAAAACAGAGTAACGCAGAATCACTCTGGTTTAGAAGCGGGGCTTACCTAATCCCGTTCCACGAGAAGCATCTGCTGTCGTTTACTTTCATAATCATGACAGGGGCAACACAGTTTTGGTGATAACAACACCGCACGGACAAAACAATCCTAAACTAAAGCAGTGCTGTAAGAAAATTACGCAATTAACGAGTAGTCCTAATTTTTAGTCACTACTAACAAAAGATACATTGCGGTTATACGAAAATCACATGTAGGGCATCCAATCTCGGGTCCTTTTTTTGATCCCGGGATTCCGGTATTGATCATTAACCATACAACCGTGTCACAATTGTTTGAGATTCTTGGAGGAATTCGTTATTTCCCAAATTTTCAGCTCGCTGGCGGATTTTTTTTTGCTCGCTGACCGATTTTAAAATGCCAGGAATTAACGGTATTTTCGAAATTTCGTATTATAATATAAATATGTATTTCATCATTTCGCGGATTTTTTAGCTTTTGCCATTTTTTCCGCTATGCTCTTGCAACAAGGTCACGGTGCAGCAACTTTCCACTTGCGCGTTTATTTTTTTTATATTGAGGGTGTTTCATAATGTCTGGTAAAAGGGTCATTAACTTGTACAAAATTAGGTTACTTAAGCATTATATATAAATCAATTTATACCTTACACGCGAAACCGATCTTTTTGATCAATTAACAAATGTAGTTATTATTACATACTCGCCGGTTCCCGGCAAGCGTTGCAATGCCACTCAAAGAAAGAAAGTGTTTGTGTTTTAATTGTGTTTATTGAAGTGCATGTTTTCTGTTTCTGTCTGCTTATATGGTACGACACACGCTTCACCTACTGTAAGTTAATTGCACTATAACCTTCGTGCAAGTGCAAGCGTGCGTTGTCAAAATGAACTGTATGCCAGACATACAAACATTGATTTGTATTTATAAGACCTACTGTAAGTTAATTTTATTATGCCTTTAACTTTCCCGAAAGTGCAAGCAAAAGGTTTGTCAGAGTCTTATTGCAATCGGATGAGCGGTGTGGCAACGCATGAAGTACGAACAAACAAACATTCATTTTTATATATTAGATTTAAATATTATATTGAAACAAAAATTTATCACATACCCCCTTATTCAAAGTTTACAGCCTGTCGCGTGTACTGTTATAAAAAACGTTATTGTTTTTCAAGCTTTCACCGTAATGGTATTAAATCAAGTTTACCCCTGCAAAGTATATGATGCGAACATCTGTTTACATACACCCTCGAACATTTTATGGCGCCCCAGTGTCGAAGCATCACTAAAGATGTCACCCACAGCGTCCATTCAGCCAGGACGCGAACCGCACACGCGAATTCACTAATAAATTCCGTCCACTGATCCTGGGAGGGCATTCAATAAGACTCGCATTAATTATTATTTTTTATAGTCGGATGTTCTTCGTTCTGCTGTCAGCTCAGTGGGCAATGTCGTTGTCTTCGGTGACGGATCTCGCGGGCTCGAATCCATCATTTTTTCAATCGATTTCTGTTCGAAAGTATGGATGTTTGTGATCTATAGAAATTCCCTTTCAATACTAAAATAACGTGGCATAGCGAGAGCGATTAGCTAACCACTATTTCTGTCGTAATCCTACTCTCTTCTCTTCGGAAAAAAAGAGTCGTTGAGCAACAGAGTAACAAGCATTTCTCGTTGAAAAATCTTGTCTCAACACAAGTTCCTCCATTAAGAAACCATATGATACAAATTAGTAGCGGACATGGATTTATAAAAAAATGTTATTCACACACTATTTACAAATCAGGTAAATACATTTATTGATGAAAACGGTTTACGAATTCTAATATTCTCTGAAACTCGGCTTAACCCGGTTTTCAAAGTTTCAAAGTATTTGAATGATTACTTGTATATGTACACATAAATAACTGAATAACTGAAAACCAGGACCGGTTTCACTGAATGTGTAGGAATATCACTGATCTTAATTGTGCTGACAAAATGGGTAGAAAAAACAGAAAAGTTTTATGTTATGATTTCACTTTTATAGTGTTCACTGTTAATACTTAGTGGAAAAGCATTATATTAATAAATACACAACATGCTTTGTACTCTATTCCACTTTATTAAAAAGGTCAGGACCGGTTTCGCTCATTGCGAGCATTTTAACTTTTAAGAAAAATATATCAACAGTGCTATTTATACAAAATTAAATTGAAATTAATTACCATCAGTCATCACTTAAAATTTATTAATCTTTAATGATTTTTTAATTATATGTTACAGGTGTTAAAAACTTCAATTTTGTGTTATTATAGAGTCACTTATACTGTAATTTGTAAATTCTTTTAATTGTCAATTGTTGTTTACACCTTTTATTTCAATTTAATTTTGTATAAATAGCACTGTTTATATATTTTTCTTATTAGTTGAAAATACTCGCATTGAGGGAAACCGGCCCGACCTTTTAAATAGAGTGGATTAAAGTACAAAAGAATATTGTGTTTTATTAATGTTATGATTTCAACCAGCTCTTCATTAAAAGTGATAATACTTTTTAACTGCTCGATTTCTTTCGCTAACCAGCAGAACACCCCTCGTCCCACGCGTTTATTACGTTGATCGGAACTTGTTTGCTGAATCTGTGAGATTTCTTTTAAGTCGGAAAAAAAAACAAGAAAACCGATCTGTCTATTTTCTGTTCAATTCCCCGAGAAACTCTTTCCATCAAACGGTATTCTGTGCGGATTTCCCCGTTCCAAATAGTGGTACAATGAAATGTGTTTTCAAACATTCCACGGACAAATGTTCTGATAAACTTACAATAACGTAATTAATTACCGTCTTACTGTCGCGTGAAACTAAATTAATAAGAGAATAATGATTAACTAAATATTTCAAGAGATTCGTTGAAAGCGTTGAAACATTGACAAACATATATATAAAAATTAATTACTGGTCTTGCCTAGACCAATACTACCTTTTTACACCCTACGAAAAGAAAGGTTTTGTAACTGGATAGCAATCAAATTTAACATTAAAAAAATCTCACTTTTAAAAAGTTTACTGTCAAATCTTTAAAGTTTTTTTAGTCCATGTCCGTTCCCAATTTAATTATACTCCTATTTGTTACTCGCTTGAACTCAGACAGGATTAATGGTTAACGTATCGCTCTCGCTACGCCCCAAGTATCGGAAGGGCGCGAATTTAGACATCACAAACACTCATGCCTTCGAACAGAAATCGATTAATAGATTTAAAAACATGCTGTTCTTACCTGGACTCGGTTCCGACTTGGACCCGACATTAGGTTCTGATTTTAATTTAAATACTAATGCGACCTTTGTTAAAATATTCCATTTAGCAACGCACTTAAATAGGAACGCACATATCTAATTTAAAGTTTAAAAAATCGTGTGTACTTAATATAATGTAATATAACAATACAATTGTAATCTTCCTTCGTTATAATTTTGAAACTTCTTGCTAATTCCCGACATAATCGGCATCAAAATTAATGTTAAAAGTAGGGCAGTATTTTTTGACGAAACATGATTCGCAAACATTTGCAGAAAAATATAATTTACATCGTTTTTATTTCGCAAAATTTTATTGATAGTTGGTACAATTACACTGTGATATTTTCCGAGGGTTGCATGCAGCACGCAAGGAAACCAGCTTGTCACCTACGATAAAGGCTACGCATATCAGGTAACTCTCTTCAAGTGAACTCAATCGAGTTGGTACGTCATTCGAAATTTTCGTCTAAAGAGATTTTCTCTTTCAATGGTGTCCAAACATTTTGTTACTGAAGTCGTGAAAATGTCGATATAATTTGAATAGTGCGTCACCAAAGTTGTCAAGAACATGTGTTTGTTTATGCGGTTAAAAATAACTAGTTCTGACTACTCCGAAATATATATAAACTGATTAAAAATATTTGTAGAATAAAAAACTTTTCTATTTTTTACCGTATTACAATGGAGTTCTCTCAGGTAAATTCCAATTAAATCAATTATATTTTTGTTTGTTTAAATATATCCACTTATTTTTGTTGTATATTTGATTTCTATGGCTTCTAAATACTGAATACGTCCTGGGTTTTTACCGTCCACCAAAGGAAGCGGTAAGTGTTAAAACATGGTTTTCATTTGGCTCCTCAAGTACCAGTAATTATCGGAAGTATTTTTTAACACCGCAGGGGAAGTGAACTAATATTGATAGTGCCAGAGGCCTCTGCTGTTTTATCACATATTAATTTATTCTTACTTATAGAGAAATGAAAGTGGTATTTTAAAAAAGTTAAATAGTTGAAGCAACTGATAAATAAATAACATGAAAAAATATCATATAACAATGATGTTAAATTGAAATTTTCCCGTTAGCTGTTAACCGTTGCTCTCGGCGTTTGACGCTGACCACTTCATTTAAACTTGACCGATTATCTTGACATGTAAACTCGCCTGCCTAAGGTCGTCAAACATTAGGTCTAGGTCAATTAAATATTCATTTTCGCTTTCCCTCTTGGGGAAATAAATTGTATGCGTAATTTATGTACTTCCAACACGTTAGCCGTCCATTTTTTCTTTTTTCTGTTCAACAACGCTGATTTCCCTTGATGGACGCCTCTATCTGATTTATTACGCAATTCATCATAACACGTCCACTCTTCTATACTGTATGAATAATTATATACATATTTTGTAATATTGGATACAATGGCAAGCTTAATATTTTGTTAGCGTATTCAATAAAATACAGATGTTTATGTTGCGTGATAAATATTGTTTAAACACTTCAGATTACCAGGCGACACGGCCACCTGTCAAATTCATAGAAGTGGTCTAGTTATGCAGCAGAAAATATTTTATTAAAGAACACATTTTGACCTTACTAGCCAAAATTTGATAACACAATCTATTACACTTTGGGGTGTTTACTGTACTATACTTGGTGGAATGTAGGGCCTATACAAAAACCGACTTTTGAAAAAACCGGTTGTCGAATGTCAATATTGTTACAAAAACATCTCTAAACCAACGCCAAACGTTTTGCATCTTTGTCATAAAGGTCAAAAACTAAATTTATTAGAACAACTTGAAATTAACAGGCATACATACACAAAACATCTTAAATGAAAAAACCATTATCAATCCATCACCGTTGTTAAAACCCCTAATGTAACTAGTATAATTTATCCTAATTTACCTTGAAAAATCCCATATTGCTTATTGTTTTCCGAAACACTAAAGCCATAGTTAATAAATTTAATTTAATGTAATTAATAATAACTATCAGTTTAATTTTATCCTAATTAATGTTTTTAGATAAAAAAAACCCAGATTGCTAATCGTTCCTTGAAAACTTTTAGGGTGTTCACTGTCAATACTTGGTGGAAAGGCATTATATTAATAAAAACAATAATCCTTTGTACTTCATTCCACTTTATTTAATATGTCAGGACCGGTTTCGCTCATTGCGAGCATTGTCAACTGATAAGAAATATAATTTAACAATGCTATTTATACAAAATTGAAAAGTTATACACAACAGTTGGCATTGAAAAGAAATTGCCAATTACATTCTTTTATATAAATTAAAAAAAAAAAATAAATATAGATTTCTTTTGTTAGAATTGATATGGTCTTTGAAAAATTTGTTTTTCAGAATCTTCCTGGCTGTCGATTTTGTTTAAGTGATGAATGAACACACCAACTACTTGGAAGCGGGGAAAACATAAAACTATCATTAAGCATATTCATACCATTAAGCATATTCACTTTATTAATGTAGCATTTTATCACTTTGTCAAAAATTTCCCAAATTTTAATTATGTTTGTAATTACTTGTAATCGCATTCTGAATTTATGAATCTGGGATGACTTTTTAATTATATGTTAGATGTGTTGAACATTTTAATTTTGTGTTATTTTAGAATCACTTTAATGTAATTGGCAATTTCTTTTCAATGCCAACTGTTGTGTATAACTTTTCAATTTTGTATAAATAGCATTGTTAAATTATATTTCTTATCAGTTGACAATGCTCGCAATGAGCGAAACCGGTCCTGACATATTGAATAAAGTGGAATGAAGTACAAAGGATTATTGTTTTTATTAACGTTCTTTGAAACACTAGAATCACATTTAAGAAGTGTTATATTGTAATTATTGTTTGAATTAGGATGTTAGAGTGAATAACCTGATGCATTGTGTATGTATCTCTTCGTAGCCAGTATATATAGCTGAGCAAAATATAAGTTTAAACATAGTTCTGACGATGGCGAAAGCCGAAATAGCTATCAACGCATAAAACTTATTAAAAACTGTAAAACTAAAATACGTTGATATTTTTACCCTACATCTTCTTGTTATTCACTCTAAAATCCTAATTCATATTACAATTATAATATGACATTTATTATATATGAATTAAGTGTTGAAGAACGATAAGCAATATGGGATTTTTCAAGGTAAATTAGGATAAATAAAGCTGATATTTATTAGGTGCCTATTTTCAACAACCTTTTGAGATTTTTGCACTTTTTGTTCTCAATCCCGGGATAAGTGTTATCGCAATTTCGGGATCACTAAATGGGACGGGATCCCGAGATTAGAGGCTCTAGTTAGAATTAGCTCTGTTACGATTACGAAGTTCTGCACATTTATATTAGTTATATGTTATTACTCTTGTGTAAATTTATGCTTTGCTTTTTTACCATTTTATGAAAGAGTTAGGTACTTTATTTTTAATTATTCATCTGAGATTGGGTATGGTTGTTCGTAAATACTGTTTTTTTTTCAATTGTTCATTCGTTTTTGCATCGATGTTTGTAATTTATTTTCCCCTCGAGTTTATATTAAGTTAATATTTAGAATAGTAGGTCTGATTTAATTTTAACACGTTTATTGAAAAAGCTTTATAATAATTTCTGTAACAATGCCCTGATTTTTTTTTTATTATATTGTGTAAATATAATGAATTACAAATATGATTGTATTATTTTTATCAAACGTAAATCATAACCAAGCTATGAATGCTACAAAACACATGCGATATTTTTTTCTCGCATTCAATTCAGCTAAAGTTTTTGATTGTTCCCAATTGTGTTTAGAATATACAGAATACTTTTTTAAATAATGGGATACAAAAACCAACTGGCCTAAATAAACAAGGTGAAAAATTATTTGAAACGTTGCTTTTATAACTACGCAGAATATGACCTTTTGTCTCTTAACCGTCAACCTACTGATACATTTAAGCCCTTTTTATGTAGGGTACTTTTTAACATAAATATAGAGCAGTAAATGTAAGCATATGACTTTGTGCATGTTGGTGGGTACTAACATAACAAAACAACATTTTAAAGTTACAATATAATCATGCAATATTTAAAAAAGTTTTTTCGTAATATTCGTGCACTTTTAATCAAACATTTATATACCAAGGTGAGCTAAAACATAGCAATGGTCATTTTTAAATTTTAAATTTTATTTCATGTGTGATTTAGTTTATAAAACAAAAATAAACGTTTTCGAAATTATGCCATTAATACCCTACCCGTCCTCTAAAAATGACTGTCAGTTATATTGTATTTTAAGAAAAATAAAAAAACGAAAATCAGCGTTTGCCAACCGTTGATCTGAAAACTTATTGTAGTGATTGGAGCCAAACATTGTAATTATCTTAGATTAGAATTGCGGTTAAAAATAATATAAAAAAACTAAACGTTCAAATATAAAAATAAACGATGATTCAATTTGGCGTTTTCATATTCCCTGTGACACTTGTTCACAGAGCCGCATTGTAATTAGCTGTAAATATAATATTTCACTTTTAGATAGAAAAAGAGTAGCACATTGTTATACATATTGGCTCTTATTTCAAACACGCAGTGGCATATATAAATACTAAAAAACGTTGATATTTTTACACTATTAACAAGAGGCTTGGGAAATTCAAATTGTAAGAAAAGTGGTCCGAGAAGTCAGAAAGGTTGGTGACCGTTGATCTAAATTGCCTAAGATGCTTTTTTTAAATACTTGCAAGCTAAATTTTATCATTTTTTTCCGATGGATTCGACACTAACTTTGTGAAAGTTCATTTTAATATAAAATTACATTTTTATTTTATTTATTGCCTTACAAAATGTGACATATGTTTAACTTCTCTGAGAAGCATCATCGGACAGAACTTTTCAAGGTTTACGAATAAACTATAAATGGATTATAATTCCTGAATTATAAATTACAAAATAAAAGTCGGGGCTTGTCCTTTTCTTCTGGACGCACGGAGGGGGTAAGATACAAACATCGGCAGTGCTAATAATTTACATTAGGTACGATAAATCACTATAGAAGTAAAGATTTTATTAGTTGCACGAATTTTTGTGATAAAATCATTTTCTACTTTTCGAGTGACTGTCCCAGAAAAATTTACTTTATTTATCGCATACATTACTGACGCTTAGAAAGGTATTATAATTAGTGCAAAAAAAAATGAAAAGGAAAATGTTTTGCAACCGTCTTACTCATTCATTTAGAACAGTGTCTGCCAAACTGTGTGCCGCAAGAAGTCCCAGGTGTGCCGCGGTGGAAGAAGTCTTAAAAATGTCAATCTTAAGTAATGCGTATTCGGTACAAAATCGAGTATTTCAAATTCCTCGGTGAGCTAAAAAAAAACGATGTTCTGTGACAATCCGGGAAAAAGTATACCAAATCGAGGATACCATAATCTTGGTGTGCCGCAGTACTAGTTCCATTCATCACTGTGTCGTAATGGAAAAAAGTTTGGCAGACACTGATTTAGAATGTCTCAAAAAATGTCGCACATTTTAATTGTAATTGTCTGAATCAAATTTAACGTTGTTAAATTAAACGCTTTTAAACATCATGCCGCCTGTGCAGTCGAGTGGTCAACATCGTTGGCTTCGGTTACGGATGTCAATGAACGGTGAATTTCTGTTCGAAGGCATGGATGTTTGTGATTTCTTGAATCCACCCATCCTATCCTTTAAACAAGGCGTATCGAGAGCGATTAGCTAACCACCAGTCCTGTCCTAGCCCTATCCTTCTATTCCTACTCTCTTTGGGAAAAGAGAGGTTGAGCAACTGAGTAACTAACAGTTCTCGTAAAAAAAAAACACTACTGTTGAGGTTAACTCCATTAGGAGTCCATACGCTCCACATTGTGAGCGGACATGGTTTTTTTTTTTTTTAATTTGTGCTGATTTAATGTCACTTATTCATAATTTCTACTTTAATTTGTAAATTATTTTCAATGCCAATTGTTTATTACACCATTTTATTTCAATTTGTTTTTGTATAAATAACACTGTTAAATTTTAATTCTATCAGTTGATAATGCTCGCCATGAGCGAAACCTATCGGGATCTTGGTAAATAAAAGTGAAAATAAGTACAAAGTAGCACTTTTATGGTGTTCACTGTCAATACTTGGTGGAAAGGCATTATATTAATAAAAACACAATATTTCTTTGTACTTTATTCCACTTTATTTTAAAAATCAGGTTCGGTTTCGCTCATTGCGAGCATTGTCAACTGATAAGAAATATAAAATTTAAATTAACTTTGATTATTCCACGTATTGTATCAATACGTGGAATAATCAAAGTTAATTTAAATTTTCTATTAAAATGAACTTCCACAAAGTTACCGCCGAAACCATCGAAAGTGATAAGAAATATATTTAAAAATATACATATACATATAAACAATCCCAATTTTGTAAAAACCATCAGTCACCTCTCAAAATTTATTAATCTTTGATGTTTTTTTAATTATATGTTAGAGGTGTTAAACATTTTAATTTTGTGTAATTATAGAATCACTTATACACGTAATTTGTCAATTCTTTTCAATGACAATTGTTGTTTACACCTTTTCAATTCAATTTATTTTTGTAAAAATAGCACTGCTTATATATATTTATTATCAGTTGACAATGCTCGCAATGAGGGAAACCGGTCCTGAACTTTTAAATAAAGTAGAATATTGAGTTTTTCTTAATATATTTAATGCCTTTCCACCAAGTATTGACAGTTAACACCCTAAAAGTGACAGGGGCTTAATATTTAAATCAAATCCAACCCGTTGCGCATGCGTGAGAATTTACAATATCTTCAAACATTAATCACATTTGACTTTTAGATTGTTCGAGGGTTGTGCCAACAAAAATCGAGAACACGTATAAGCAAGCGCTATCGATCGGCCACCCTCGCGACCACTAGGTCAGTGAGACCTGCAACTCTGCGAGAGTACGTCATACGAGGCCTAGTCGGGGAGCTTTGAACATAAAGCTCGCATTCTCGTTACTGCACCGAGCAGGCTGCGGCCACCTGTGGGTGTTTGGCACAGGGGTGAAGGTGATTCCTGTAATAAATGCAAGGCTTCAACGGCGAATGGCAGCCGACGTGACACGGAAACCCTTTTGTTCGAATTTGCTGTTGCTCATATTCAAATTCGTGTTAATAAAATTAAGAGTATATCAGTTAATGTTGCTAGCTTAAATTTGAGTATTTTTAAGCTTATCAATTTATTTGTTTGAAGAAATTTTGTTTAAAATATACCGCCAAGGATGAGTTTAATAAATGATTTGGTACCTGATATTGAATAATTAGTCGGGTGGTGGCGCATCGGTCAACGTCGTGACAGACTTCACGGGTTCGAGTCCAAGTGCAAACAGCATTTTTTCAATGATTTATCGATTTCTGTTCGAAGGCATGGGTGTTTGTGATGTATAAAAAAATCCCTCCCATCCTTTTGATTCTCAAATTACTAGGCGTAGAGAGAGCGATAAGTTATCCACTAGTCCTGTCCTAGCCTTATCTTTCTGTACCGTCTACTCTTTTTGGAAAAAAAGGTTGATCGACTGAGTAACAAACAGTTCTTGTAGAAAAACTTCTGTTAAGATACCTCTATTAAGAGGTCATATGCTCCACATTTGCTCTCTTCATTTTCATACTCAAAAATTTAATTATGACACTTATTCGGCATTCCCAGCTAACATCCTTTTGATAGAACATGTATCATGCTGTATTTATTTGTGATTATCGAAAAAAAGCCATTTTTAACAAAGTGTGGGTTACGTCCTTTTTTGAAATTCTAAATTTCTACACATTGTGCCGTCCTTTCCTTCTTTTACATAAAAATAATACACATTTCTTCCGGTTTCGCCCATCGCGAGCATTTTCCACTAAAACATTTTTTTAGTTTTATGAGTATAATCCTTTTCCACGCTACACGTTAACAGTTAAACACATTTTAAGAAAGCAATGTCTGCTCATCAAAAGTTTTCTGATTACAATTGTGAAATAAAAATTCTGAGAGTTTTACTTATTTCGTAAATACTTAATTAAGCTTTTGGCATTGATTATATTTGTTTTCGATTGATCAAACAAACATTGTAAAGCTTTCGAACCTAAAGATTATTAATTACAAAATTTAATTAATTCTATTGTGACGTTATGTTTAATTGAATAAACGTTTCGACAGTGTATAAATGTACTTAACAATCAAAGTCGAAAACTCTGGCCGGCATTTTGGCTTCAAAGATGACGCACTGTGCTCGTTAGCAACACTTCTCAACAATATCTCTCGCCAGATAAACAAACTGTCGTGACATAATATAATAATTGCCGTGGAAGCAGTTTACAAGCTGACAGTTAAATGTTGTGAAACGCGGGAAACAGCATGTAGTAAACACACCAACAATAACTTAGTGACTGTCTCCGCCAGGTGTTGGGTTCATAATGACAAACAATTTTCTTCCGTTAACGTTACAATTACTATCTCTGAACAGTTAGCCTCCATGTGAAATGTGAAAGGTTTTAGTTAACACTCGGAAATAAGGTAAAATTATTAAAGTATTTTTATCTCCGATTGATTCGGTAGTAAATTTGTGGAAGTTCATTTTTAATATATTTGACATTACAGCTCATGCGAGAAAAGCTCGATGAGAATTGATGAAAGGTCACTCGAGATCAACACGAGGTAAATTTACATCACAAACACCCATCTCTAAGGTCTCAAATTTTAATTGAAAAATCTAAATTAGACATTGATCTTACTGGGAGTTTAAACCAGACCCGCGTGCTCGGCAGAGCAAGATCTAACCAACTAGTCCACAGGGACAGTTTGTTATATTACACTTGCTAAATGTGAAAAATTACTTGCAAAGGCTACGTAAGCCTTGGGATGTTACGTCTGATGATGCTTCTCAAAGAAGCCAAACACGTGTCACATTTTGTGATACAATAGTAGTGGAACAACTTAGTTATCTCTCACAATCTTACAACCTCTCTTTTTCGAAAAGAGTAGTAGAGATAAAAAGGATATCACTTGGAATAGCTTTAAAAGTTTTTAATTGTATAGATGTTGACAAATTTCATGTGGACGTAAGCCCGTCAAGACGTGGACAGTCAATTTCGCCGAAACATACTAAATTAACTTCATTGCCAATTTTAAACGTTTTTGATTTTAAGTATCTTTAATAATTTTTTTCACAGCAGAAGCAGTATTTTTCATTTTATATTTTTGTAACAGTTACTTTGAATAAACGTGTATTATACTAATTCGTTTTTGAAATTACTAAAAATGTGGCGAATATCATTTGAAAGCTTTTTTATCACACTATCGTAAAGCTGTAGAGCTTTTTCAGTAAAATCAAAAAACGATTATCGCGTTCGATTTTCCACCAAAGCTTTTATGAGATTTTCGACGTGACACCCTGTCATTGAGCGTTATCGTCTCGTAACATAAGGCTGTATGCATTTATTCTGAGTAACGCCTTTTATAGTTCGTGGGCTGATTTAAAATTCTATCTTAAATTGTGTCGTGATTAATATTTGTTATTGAAAATTTGACAATTAATATTATGCTTGACACTTACTTTGTGGAATTGAATGAATTACTACACTCGTTTTGTAACTAACTAAAAAAAACAGAAATAAATTGTAAAAAGAATTAAACCAATTCCCTCAAATTCAATATATTTACTTACTTGTCAATAAGAGTTCGTCCGTGAATTTGACTGCCAGAAAATACTGAAGGTGAAACTCATTTTACCCACATATGTTTATTACAATATAATAAATACTTCGCAATGATATTCCACAAAGGATTGCCAAAACAATACTAGATATATTGAATATAAGCAAATTCCATTTCAGATCTTTTAGTTTATTGCTTTAAGCTTAGACCAGCGGTTTTCAATCATTGGATTGTAATGTCATCGGAGCGAAGACATTTATTCTTCAATAGAAAAAATATTATTTTTCAATAAACGTAACTTCTATTTCATATATTAAAAAAATCAAACGTTTACGATCAATCTAATATATAAAAATGAATGTTTGTTTGTTCGTACTTTATGCGTTGTCACACCGCTCATGCGATTGCAATAAAACTTTGACAAACCTTTTGCTTGTACTTCCAGGAAGGTAATACGCATAGTAAAATTAACTTACAGTAAGTCTTATATATAAAAATCAGTGTTTGTATGTCTGCCATACAGTTCATTTTGACAACGTATGCTTGCACTTGTGCGAAGGTTATAGTACAATTCACTTACGGTAGGTGGCGCGTGTGTCGTACCGCAGACAATCGGCAGTAAACGTCAAACGTCAACAGACAGAAAAAGAAAACATGCACTTCAATAAACACAAACTCTTTCTTTGAGTGGCATTGCAACGTTTGCCGGGAACCGGCTAGTATTTTATAAAATATAAATAAAATGTCATACCATTAAATGAAGATGTTAGTGGTACAGGGGATTCAAAATTGTGAATTTAATATTACGCAACGTAAACCACCGCTGGCTAGACCATATTTTCAGATGTGCATTCTGTCTATTTTACCATTAAAAACTGTCTTTCTATCATTTTTAAATATATATTTATGTTTTTGTTTCAGGTAACTTATCACTATCATTATTGATGACAAAGCAAAAAAAAAGACAGGACGTTATTTAGCCTACTCTGGTAAGCATTTTTTAAAATAACCGCTTGCCGATGTTATATAATATATTGTAACTATTTTTTACGTAAACACATTTTTTTTCTCACAATGTCATTTAACGGTGCTCCAATTATTGAAAACCAAATAATTTATAATTATTTTTAAGTTAGGACATTAAAATGTTGAATATCATTGAATTGTGGAGCTTTAGAAAGCTCGCGTTTCCGTTACTTGTTTATTTTTCTATTACGATGCTATAGAACCGAAAACACGTTTGAAAGACGAGGAAGTGCCGCGTCATTGCTTCGTATCCGATTGTGTGTTGGGTTATTCTATTCAGAATTACACATTTGTTGTTAATACAATGACATGGGAAATCTATGCGGTCTAGATCCATTAATTATGATTAAAAGACCTAACTCACGATGAATACGTACTCTACCAAAGTGATCAACGAAGACTCGTTAGGGTATTATTTATAAGAGCGATCATTTACTTATTATCCTAATATATCTAGTTTAAGTGGTCAGGGTAAATGGATAGCAAAAAGAGAGATGCTAAGCGATGTCAGTGTCTAATACTGAAAGGTTGTGATTTATTAACTATACGCAGGGAACCTTTGAAACCCTTTGCAATTAATCAGTAAATGAATAAATTCATTTACATAAAATTTTATATTTGTTCAATTCTCTCTACTAAGGTATCCAATCCCGAAGCCTTTTTCCAATCCCGGGATTTCGGGATTGATTAATTTTCAATCCTGGGATCCCTGGATTCTGGGATTGGGATTTGCTCACCGAGGAATTTGAAATCCTCAATTCGCTATACTTTCCCCTCGGATTATCTCCAAACCTCGTTTTTTTTTTAGCTCACCGAGGAATTTGAAATTCTCGATTTGCCAATTTCGTGTCAATTTTCGGGATTTGCTCAAAATTTCTCAATCCCGAAATCACGGGATCGCAGCCGTATCGAAAATCGAACGGGATCCCGAACTCCGGGATTGGTTGCCCTACTTTCTACCCACCATTATGGTACAGTGTCGGATTTGAAATTAATTTAATTTTGAATCGTTCAAACTATGTACATTCTCACAGATTTTGTCACTAACGACCCGGGTTTCGCCTTTCGGCATCTTCAGGCATTCAAGTGCACTTGAATGCCTGAAGATGCCGAAAGGCGAAACCCGGGTCGTTAGTGACAAAATCTGTGAGAATGTACATAGTTTGAACGATTCAAATTTAATATTGAAATTCCACCAAGCACCTTCAGTCGATATCTTAAATTAAATTAATTTAATATTTATCTTGTATTCTAAAGCAGTGCCACTAGCGAAGTATTGGTTGAATATGAATTTAGTTAGAAGAAAGATTATATGTATGTATTTGTTGAAAGCTTTTTCGACTTCTCTCCATCGTCAGAACTAAATTTATTATACGAAATCGACACAGTTATGTATAAAATCGAACTTGGTTATTACGAGGAAGATAAGGCCGACTGAATTTGCTCGTTATAATCATTACTCGTTGTATCAGAGAATAGGTATTTGTAATGCTTACAAACATAAAGACACGAAGTATCTGGAGCGGTCACATAACACAAAAATACACAATAAGAATTAATTTACACACCCGTAACACACATACATATTACATTTTTCTGTCAAACCACTATTTTATAAAATTTAAAATTGATGCTTGTTTCATTGTTTTCACTCTCGTTGACGATGTTTTTGGACGGTATGCCCGAGAAGTAGTTGGTTATAAAAGTAAATAAATGAATGGAGAAAACCATAAACTAAAATGTCAACGAATGTTTCCTCATTACATCCGAGATCTTGCTGTTTCCGTGATCGTAATAATCGAGTTCGACTGTATTATATTTATACAAGCTATCAAGTTTCAAATGTAAACCAATTCACGTAGTTCTCGTTCAACTAAATATTTTAATACCCATCCTTCTTTGCTTTTAGCTTTTCTTACGAGAATTGATTTTTATCCAATCGCTCAATCTCTCTTTACCAGAGAGAGTAAGAAAACAATGTCGGTTTTGAAAACGATTAGTATTTATCGAATTGTTTTCGCAAATCCCCATTTTTTGAATCTGCTGTTGGAAGTTGTTTGCCTTTGAATAGAAATGCAGAAATTAAAACAATTTCTGTTTGAGGGTTTGCAAACGTAAACATAACAACTAGTTAGAGAACTGCTATAGAATGATGATAGTTTTGTGTATTTTTTTTGTATTGTTTATTTTTATTATATAATAACATAATTTATCTAGCTTACTTTTATAAAGATCATATTGAGATGACTCGTAATTTATTTTTGAGCGAGTTTCATTTATTGTAAGAATTATACAATTTTTATACACGATGTTATACCCAATGAATAAATCCACACTAATGAAAGTCATTACCACCAACCGCAGTTCGAATGATAAGTCGAGGTATGACAAGTAGGTAGGAATGAAAAAACATCGCTCAAATGTTACAGATTATGTTTATTGAGAATCTGCAATCTTTTTATTTAAATTACACAAAATTATTTACAAATAGAATTTACATTACAAAAATTAATACCTGGTTTGCACAAATAAAGTTATAGTTAATTTAAGAAGAAAAATATGCTAAAATCTGCGCGCGTGACAGTCAACTAAAAATTATTTTTAATTATCGTCGAGATTGAAAAGAATTATTTCTTCAATCTCGGACGACGAGCTTTCCGATACGCCATTCAAGGGATTACTTATCACACAAAAACCACAAAAAAACACAAGTGAGCTTAAACTAAAGGCTTCTGGAACCATTTTTCCAGCAGCGGGAGGCACTGACACACGTTGTGTCCGGTTCACTTCTCAAAAAGCTAGGAAGAAAAAAACCTAAAATTGTCTCGGGTTTACAAAAACAGTGTTGCCATTTACGGTAAAAAACAATCGATTATACTAGCTACATGATAATTTTTTAAACACCATAATTAAACTAAAACCTTTAAATGTCTGCCAGTTGTCATCACAAAACGGGTTGGGGGATAATCATGTTTGTTGACTTGTCGGGCGAAATAAAACAAACAGTACATCAGTCGGTACATTAACTAATTAAAACGTCATACAGCTTTGATATTGAAGCTATAAGAATATTAATCGCTGTAATTTTTGTTAGTATCGCCCAATATACAAAAGAGTCCAATAAATATGTTGTAATTTAAAAAAAAGGAAGTGAAAATCCGTCCTCACTGTGACCGTAAAAGCTTGTCTTTTTATATTACAGCAGTCGA
Organism: Himalopsyche tibetana; assembly: GCA_030503985.1. NCBI lineage: Eukaryota > Metazoa > Arthropoda > Insecta > Trichoptera > Rhyacophilidae > Himalopsyche > Himalopsyche tibetana. Next base: position 1,616,782 of record JAPJYX010000015.1, read on the forward strand.
AATGTTCCCGTTATTTTGTCATGTGACTTTAGAATTCTGTTTGATGAGGGAGTAAAAAAATAGAAGCTTCGTTCGTCTTTTTATGATTTTAAATAATTTCGCAATAAAAAAGAACTCACTCGTACCTAGGGTTCAAAAAAATTTAACCCTCAATGCACGACGGTTTTTTGCAATTTTGTTACTTTATTCACTGTAATTGACTGAACCAAAATTATACGAATTACGAATTAGCTAGGGCAACATGGTGAGCGTCGAACACGCGAACTTCTATATATAATATTTCAAGCAGTTTTAACTTTTCAAGGATTATTGACAATGAAAAATGTTTAGCTCAAATCATAATTAAATTTATCAGAAAATTTTGTTTTACGAAGCAAGGTTGCTCCACTTCATATTTCAAGTATCCGTCGTTAATTTTCTACAAACACGTATTTTATTTTTTGTCAGTTATGAATTTTTTGATGTCGTACGCAGACATTCAATCAACTCGTATTCTAAAATATATTTTTTTCATGCTTTATTTAATGTAATACAAAAACGTTAGTAATAGAGTAAAAATAGCAACGTATTTACTTTTACAGTTTTTATATTTATTAGTTGATAGCTATTTCGTTTTTCGCCATCGTCAGAACTACGACGATTGCGAAAGCCGAAAAAGCTATCAGCTTATAAGTATAAAAACTGTAAAACTAAATACGTTGTTATTTTTACCCTACTATAATGAAGTTTTACCAAGTAAATGCCAAATCAATTAGCAAAAAAGTTAGCTAATAATATGGTCGTATGCTATGTTTAGCATGAAGAGAGGATAGATAGCACGGACGAAAACGCCGTTGCTTTTACCTTATAAACTTAGTTATTAACCATCGCAGATTTTGAAGATAAAGCCATTCCATCGGTGTTTTATAGCGATAGAAAGCAATTACAGTATCAGTAGAATAAAGTAAATGTATGTATCTACTGAAAACTTGTACTTTTTAAAGTACTATAAAAACTTTTCACATTTTTAAAATCTTTTCCATTGAAGCTCTAGAGGGTTAGTTGTTTTAGCAATAGTGCAAAGGTTCGGTGTGGAGGCATTCGAGGCAGCAGCAAGAATGTCATTAAAAAGTATTCTGAGTTAATGAAGCAAGCAGGCGTCGACGATGCGTCCTATGAAGGCTTCACGGCAGGAAACTGAAATCACAGAAGCTGTAACAGGTCAGGGGAATTCAGGTTTAACATTGCAAGATTCCTGCTAAATAATGGAATATTTAAATTTGAGTAAAATCTCTGTTTGTCAAAGCCCGGCGATTCTGATGTCAGAACTATTATAGCGAAACATTCCCCCAATTATGTGTGTATATAATGTATATACTAACCACATTTTAACTAAGTGTGACGCGTATACACAACTAATAATCAATTGGCACTCCAACAAACGCTCTCGATTTTCAAGTGGTATTGTAGATGGACCATTATATATATATTTTATTTTTTTAACCATGCCGCTCCTTATGTGGAGCATATGGACTCCTAATGGAGCTTATTTCAACAGAAGTGTTTCTACGAGAACTGCTTGTTACTCAGTTGCTCAACCTCTCTTTTTCCAAAGAGAGAAAGGATAGAAGGATAGGGCTAGGACAGGATTAGTAGTAAGCTAATCAGCTAATCGCTCTTGATACGCCCCGTTCATAGGATAGGATGGGGGAGAGGGGGGATTTCAAGACATCACATACATCCATGCCTTTGAACAGAAATTCATAAATCGATTGAAAAATCAATTTATAAAACTGTCCGTACCGAGATTTGAACCCGGGCCCTCCGTAGCCGAAGCCAACAACGTTGACCGCTCGACCACACAGGTGGCTAATAATTTACCCATTTATTAATTGATTTGGCATTTACTTGGTAGAACTCCATTATAATAGGGTAAAAATACTTTGATATTTTTACCCTATAATAATTTACTCACTAAGGCGTTGATGTCACGGAAAGTTGTATTCTCATCCTACTTTACCTGTCATGGCCTCCACGAAATCTTCACCGTTATTGATCAGAATTTTCAATTATTTTGGAGATTTGCATTCTTCACAGAATTGGCAAACTTTAATAATAAACTGCCTCACAATTTCACAAATTGTTTTCGAAACGCTTGATATACTTATCTGTCGTTTTTATTTCCATAGTTTTTCTAATAAAAACAACTTTCATGGCACTAGTAAGCTTTCTTTTGAAATTTACATGTATACAGGATTGAATATTTTAGTACCAACTTCTGCCGGTGGCCAAGTTATCGTAGTAGATCAAATAATACTTACTAAACAAATATGGCTGTCGGTCATTTAGTATCTTATTTCGATATTCCACTTTGTTTATGCAAAATGAGGCTCTATTTTCCTGATGAATATTTCAAAACATTGTTCCTTTTCAACAATACACGTTTAATTATTCATTCGCAATTAGCGCTCCACTCGTTAAATCTTAAGCTGTTACTTACTCGCCCTCCCCCACTCACCACTGCGTTTCCATCCGTTCATTTTCAACTGCGTTATCCAGTGGCGTAAGGACACGTTAAGCGTACTTGTAAGGGCTGGTACGAAAACCGGCATCTTGAAACAAACCGGTTTTCTAATTACAATGTTTCCTTAAACTAGGCATAGAACGATCTTCAATCAATTAACATAGTGAAAGTATAAAAACCAATGATTTATTTTTTTAAATAAAAATGTACAGAAACTCACTTGTGATGCTTTTTACTAAAGTTTTTTTTTCTCATCCATGTTTGTTTTCGCATGAAGCACATGACTTTCTAATAAAAGTATGTCAATATATTTTATACGAGGATTTATTGTTACTCTGTTGCCAATCTCTTTTTATTCGAAGAAGGAAACTAGGAAACAACTATTGGTTGACTATTCGCTGTTGCTTTGCCTCATTAGTTTTAGGATTGGAAGGGTGGGACGATTTTTTAGGATATCACAGACGCCCATGCATTAGAATATAAATGCTGTTTGTTCTGGGACTCGAATCTGTGTGATCCGACACTGAAGTCTTGTAATCGTATGAGTGATCACCGATCAACGTGTTTTGAAGGATAGAAAAGTGTCAAAGGTTCTCTGACGAGTTTGATTTACAAAAGCGACAAAACGATTGTGTATCCTGTATTAACCCCTGGTTTTGGTCACAGAATGAATCTATGAACCTGGTGTTGTTTTGCATTGTGAAACTATTTTTTTATATTCAAAAGGGACCTAAAATAGGGACAAACAGTAAATTTTATATTTGTAAAAATATTTTTTTGCGAACATTGATTTGAAACATAAAAAATTCTAAGAAAAAATGTGCTGTAACGCCGTTTCACCGTGTAACATGGAAAAAATCACTGATAAAAACTATTTAATCAGTATTTTCTTACTGGATTTTTTTTCTAGAGATGAGTCAAAATGCACAGCAAAAATATTTACAAACAAACTCAAATATAGTATTTTTAACGTTTTGCAAACGGACTATTAATTATGTATATTTTCATCTCGTTTTATTTGTTGCTACTGCAGTTTTCAGTCTGAATATTTAAGTTTTTAATTTAATAATAAAAACATATCACTTTTAGTGTGTTCACTGTCAATACGTAGTGGTAAGGCATTACATTCAGCAATAATTCTAATATTTGAAATAGGGTTACCATGTTGGAAAAACCGGCTACCGAATGTCTCAAATTTTGCTGAAAAACCCGGTTTTAGTATATATACAATATTTATTTAATCGGGAGTACCTCAAGAGCAACTGTCCAAGACTTGGTGACAAAGTTTCATATTCATTTTACGTAGTAAAAGACCTGTATGTAGTAAAACTCTTCTATATTTTTTTATTATAGATCTATAAAAGCAATCGATCAAATCTGTGATTGTTCAAACCTATTTTAAATAGTTCACTAGGCTTCGATATTTTCCCAAAAAAAATAGACCCCAATGCCAATAGTAATATATATCAACTGCAAAAAAGTTATGAAGTGTGTCAAATAAATGAAATTTTCCTCGGGCCATACATGTGAAACATCTGCCGAAAGCATGCTGTATATTATACAGTGTATATAGATATTATATAGTATCTGTTTTACTCTCCGAAATATATTATTTCTAAGAACTTTTTGTTTGCAGATTTTTTTCGCCCTTAAAAAATAATAATTAGGCTCGTTGATGTTTAAATAATATTTCTCTGATAAAGCGAAAAAAATATATCACATTATATTTGTTCTTGTTTATATATTAGAAACGTTTTTTATTTAATACGTCTTATTTTAACTTTGTCATTGTTATTTTGTAAATCATCTTCCGACATTCAGCGGTGAGCCACCAAAACTGTTAACAAGGGGCTCGCTTAAATTAAAAAATGTAATGATTTTTTTTATCACTCCTACAATAAGCATTAGTCACCGCTTTAACTTTATTACACTTTGTTAATTTTTTATTACATGTTAAAGGTGTTAAACATTTTAATTTGTGTCATTTTAGAGTCACTTATTGATAATTTCTACTGTAATTTGTAAATTATTTTAAGTGCCTATTGCTTTTTTCATTTTCATTTTCATTGCAATTTGTTTTAGTATATCTTTTTTTTTTAAATTCATGTCCGTTCCCAATGTGAAGCATATGGCCTCCTAATGGAGGTATCTCAGCATAAGTTTTTCTACTAGAACTGTTTGTTACTCAGTCACTCAATCTCACTTTTTTCAAAGTGAGTAGTAGGGAAGGAATGATAAGGCTAGAATAAGACTAGTGGATGACTAATCGCTATCACTACACCCAGTTATTAAAGGATCAGAAGGGTGGGAGGAGAGGAAATAATGTGAATTGACATCACAAACACCCAGTTTTCGACCAGAACTTTGAATTGAATAATTCTCAGATTCACTGTGATCTGACCGAGAATTGAACCCTGAACTGCGTGATCGGTAGAGCAAGCTCTATCCAAGTGGGCCACAGCAGACGACATATATGTATAAATACTACTGCTAAATTTTATTTCTTATCATTTAACAATACTCGCCACGAGCGAAACCGGTCTTGATCTTGATAAAAGCGGAAATTAAGTATAAAAGAATATTGTTCTTTTTAATAAAAATAATAAAACATTTTTAGTACTTTTTCCACATAAAATTTATTAGATCAGGACCGGTTTCGCTCATGATGAGCATTGTCAACTGATAAGAAAAACAATAAAACAGTGATATTTATACAAAAGTTAAGTGATAAAAACAAGGTATGACAAACAATTGGTATTACAACCTAGCAAAAGAATTGAAGTAAAATACAAGGAAAATAAACTATAAATAAAAAGTTGAAGACCACTTAGCAATGAAACTATTATGACAAAAATCAATTAGGTATGAATTATCATTACCAAAGTAAAAACCAACAATTAGTGTATATAATAAATAAATCTTAATGTCTTGTCAACCAATTGTTCTTTTTATTAATATAATGCCTTTCCACCAAATAATGCCTTTCCACCAAGTATTGACAATGAACACCCTAAAAGGGATTAGTTACATTAGCTTTCCGGATGAGTGTATACAAGCAAAAGTACTTACATACTTAACCGAATAGTACTGTAAGTCTCAAACTTGACGCATCGTGTCAAACTGGTCTGATCTCTACTTAGTAGGACAACGAGCTCTTTACATGGCTTCTCATCTTCCGCGATCTGTGCCCTCGGGTATTTGAAGCCGTCACTTCCATGGATTTTCAACCCTGCATTCGTCAGGTGTCGCTTAACCAAACATCTTAACCGATAATTTTGGATGAAAGTTTATATATTATGCATAGTAAATTGATCGGATTTGCATGTACTTGGTAGAACTCCAACAGGATATAATAAAAATAACAATGTATAGAGTCATCGCCAGAACTGTGATTCTAAAGTCCAGGCTTTTTTCATGTCCCGGAAGAATATTTTAAAATCGAAAAAAAAATCAAATGAACAAGCATTATTTAAAACCCTCCAGAGACTAGAGCTTTTTTCGATAAAAAAATATTTTTTAAGTCATATTGAAGTAACGGATAACTTTTATTCGTAACAAAAAAAAAAACGCAAAGTCGTTGTATAGAAACCCCGCATGACTATATGGTCATGCTCATCAATTTATTACCGTGTAATATTGTGTACGGACAGTAGTATGAACAAACGGGATCGTATGTGCGCGAAAACATTCGGGGTTGAAATATAGCTAATTTTTTGAAAATATTTATAATTTGACCTTTTTAGATAAACATAATTTCAATACAAATATATTTGCAAAATATCTGTTTCTAACAGTTTCAAAAAGTCCATTAAAAAAAACAGAAATTAAAAAAATCGCATGTGCTTTTAGTGGCCGTTTCTGTCCCCGCGGCTAATGACTAACTGAAGTCTGTACCCTTCTTAACCAAATATGAGTGAAAGCAACGATATTCAGGTAGAAAAAGGATGAATAGTGGGATCAATAGACAACGGTGTTTACTGTGACCATATGGTCACGCTCGTCTTTGGAGGGTTAACATTAACAGTTTTGAGATTTCTTACATCGCGGCACACCTAAGACTTCCTGCGGCGCACAGTTTGGCAGACACTGATCTTATATATTATATTATAAATGTATATACTTATACTTATGAAAATGACACACTAACATTAAAAACATAGTTTTCTAACAATCCTCAAGAATAAAAAGTGCTTTAGTAGTAAGTATACTGTAGCGTATATGTTTCATAATAAATCTGAAATTCGACATTTTTTTGTTGATTTTAATTAACTTTTTAATTAAATATTTCCTTTGGTTGATTTCATAAATGTTTTTAAATGCCCATTTCGACAAGGTTATGTCAATGTTATGACATAATTAAAAGTTCGTGAAAGTTACATGAAAAAATAATATTTTAAGCTCAAAGGTACAAAGAGAAATAATATTGACGTATAATAAACATTAAATCGTATATGTATGTAACGATTTCGCATACTTGGTAGCTTGGGGTGGGGAAGAAAATAGAACGCATGAAAAAGCTTTCGCTAACCGGATACTTGGTCGTGTAAAAAAGCTAATTTGCCATAAGGCATGCACAAAAAAGTATACTTTCGTCAAAAGCTTTGTGACTTACACTTGAGAATCTTTTGAAGGTCTCGGATTGTTAATTTTTAAAAAATACAAATTGACACTTCAGGCTAACACATGTATCTACGAGAAAGTGACCAAGTTTAAAATACTCTAGAGCAGTGTTTCTTAATCCTTTTGGGCCCGTGGCCCCTTTTGAGTGTTTTTATTCTTCTGTGGCATCCATTCCATTGTTTTGTCTTCCCATAAAAATTTGACCCAGAAACCCATAACCAGCTTTTTTTAGCCCTTACAAGAATTTCAAATTCAAAATCCCAGGAGTTTAGAAATTTGCCCAAATGAACAGCGTTGGACCTTCTTTTAAAGCTTTTCCAAGAATTTTGAATCCAAAATCATGGAAATTTAGGGATTTCCAAAAATTTGCCCATGGCTCCCCAAAACAAAAATAAATATCTCTGCAACCCCGTTGAAAAACCCTGCTCTAGAGGGTCGTTTGAATATTTGCAATCGATCTAAAGTCTTTTTATATTGTACAAATTTTCAGTGAGATCTAATAAAAACATATCTCAACACTCTGTACTTTTGTACTTAAAGGTAACACATGCCTTAACTTCAGTATTGCATTGATTGAATTTGTATTTACTCTTCGGAAATCAACATTATTTATGTGCTGAATAGCAAATTGCATAATTAATGTAATCGATGTCAGTTTTTGACATTCTTCGAACGATTTAGTGATTTCGAAATAACTATTAATTATATTTACTGACATATAAAAACTGTATTACTCTGCGTCCAAGACTAAGTAAAATATTAATCAGAACTCATGTCGAGATAGATATCAGCAGTAAAAAAAAACTTTCATCTATGTTTCCGTAGTAGAATTTATGCTAATGCATCTTGTGGGCTTTTCCGCAAGTTTGTGACGAAAATCCGCATACTTTTGACAAGTTATTAAAAATTACGAGTCATGTAAATTCGAAAGCTTTTGTACTTTAATGATTTTATTCAGGCGTACCTTTTTTTTTAAGTCGACGTATAATCGCCGCTATATTTTTTTACGATACAGCCTTGAATTTTCGATTTCAGAAATTAACGGCAGTATGTGTGGGGAAATTACAAGTAAAATTGTCGTAAATACATTTTTTTCGTAGATATGTTACATCATCAAAGTAAATTTGTTGAAGGTGGTTCTAAAAAACTTCTGCATTTTACACAAACGTAAACTTACAGTTTCTTAAAGTAATAACACGTTATTAAAGCCTCATTAATTCTGTAATCTGTCAATATTAATATATGTAGCTCTTAGCAGATTTTAAACATTTTGGGAACAGTTTTATCAACATAAGCGATGATTTTAATCAATTTAATATTCCATTCTGGTTCATTTTCAATACCGAAATACCAATTAAATATTTTGTTATTTTCATAGCGGTATTTCGATATTGAAAAAAAGCACAATGAATACCGGGATCACGGTATCGGTAATACCGGTAGTGAAATATCCACACGCAACTAGGGCCTCTAATCCCAGGATCCCGTTCAATTTTGTGACTCCGGGATTATGATAGTAGTAATCAGTTTGAGAACATTAGAGAAAGTTGTGCGAGAGCCAAAAAAAAGCTCCAAAATTTAGGGTTATTTTGGCAATTCCGTTGCAAATCTTGGAAGAACTAAATTACGTCGTTTCATTTTGGGGATTCCGCAAATTCCTGGGTTTTTCAAATATACAGAGATAGTTTGAAAAATTACAGGATTTAAAAATGGCCGAGTACAAATTGCTCAATCCTGAATCCCAAACATATACACGATTTTATGTTAAATGTATAAATTCCGGAATCCCGGGATTTAAAAAATTATCAACCCTGAAATCCCGGGATCACAAAAAGGGTCCAGGGTTAGATGCCCTACACACATCCACTCGACTACATGACGGAAACTTAAAAACGTGTTACTATTTAATTTAATCTTGAGCATTGTCAACTGGAGTAATATTGTTAAGCGTTGTTTCCCAGTAAGTCCCCATTCACCTTGCCTTGTGATTTGATTAACGTCGTTGCGGCATGCCAAAGCAGCGTCGTCCTTGCATTAATATTCAGCACCCGCTTCGCCACATTTCAGACTACTTGAGTGTGATTTTATCGCTATACTAAATTTGCAGACCGCTTGCGTCTTGTACTGCCTGTTTTTTTCCGTTTAGTAGTTCAACTTTGCTGTGTTCACCGTAGTTTGGCGATTCTTCCGAACATGAATTATCCGTACAGAATACTCCATAAACAGATTCTTACGTACACAGACACTTACCGTAATTGGCATCCGTGACACGAGATAATAAATATAGAATAAATTGATAATTTTAATTTGAATTACGGAAGGCGCTCGAGCAATTAGAAATTAATAGCCATAATCAAACCAACGACATCTTAAATGAATAAATAATCATAAATCCATCACCGTTACTAAAACCTTTAATTAATCTAAATAAGAATAGATACTCGTTTAATTTAAACCAATTTACCTAGAATATCCCCATACTTGTTATCGTTTTTAGAAAAGCTAAATTCATGTTTTTAAATGTAATAATTGTAATAAAAATAATAAAACATTTTTAGTACTTTTTCCACATAAAATTTATTAGATTAGGACCGGTTTCGCTCATGATGAGCATTGTCAACTGATAAAAAAAACAATAAATCATCACCTTTGTTATATCCGTTTCACTAACCCAATTCTAGCCTATTATATTTCCTTTTTTGTACTGTTTTATTTTTTTAGAATTTTAATTTTCTCAGTTTGTTTTTATTTTGCAAGAATTGATATTGCCTTTATTCTTTTCGCAGGAATCAATTTTGTTGGGTTGAACTCTACTGGATTTTCCAAACTCAATTTGGTTGACAGACATTAAGATTTATTTATTATATACACTAATTGTTGGTTTTTACTTTGTTAATGATAATTCATACCTAATTGGTTTTTGTTGTAATAGTTTTCTTTGCTAAGCGGTCTTCGAACTACAGATTTGACAGCAAGTACTTGTGGGTACTAAATTGTAAATAGTATCCTTGGAAAGCTATAGTTCGGTAGTGTATTTTTGAAAATTAATATGTTTAAACAATTCTAAAATATAAACATGGCAAAACTAACGGCGAACATGCCGTTACATAAATACATGTAACATTTAACACGGTGTTAATAAGTTTTTCTCAGTGAAATAACTACCCAGAAACTGTTATTACTTAAAGGGATGATTTACCAGCAATTTTATTTTATAGGCCCGTCCTATCAAATTAATTTTCCCAGTTATGTTCGCTGATGATTTATGAAAACTTTATCGTAGCTAGTGAATATGAATACAGTTTGAGAATAAATTAATTTCTCAGAATTGACTCTAAGAGGGATATAGTGTGTAAAATATATTGTATTTATTTAAATCGGAATTCAGATGATGAACTCAAGTAATTCTAATACGCGTGGCAAAGAGTAACTTAATATCCAAACAGATACAAATTTCGAAAACCTATAACGTCTATTTATCTAATTTTATCTGCTCATTAGACGACAAAAGACGGCATATTGTTATCTTCAGTCATATCCACTTTCAATGTGAAATATTTTAAGCTGGAAATGTGAAATAAATATTTGTTACTTAATAACTCTCTCCGTGTCCAGACTTTTAAACGGATATTGTCAATGGAAAGGTTATAAGAAACATTATACTCAATCATATTATTTATTTCATACAATCCATAAATCAGCTAGTAAATTATTGGTAAAACAGATTCCATTCGGTAATTTGCAAGCTTGACCGTAGAGGTAGGCAATATCAATCTCACAAAAACGTCAACTATCAATGATTGTAAGCTGCATTTAAAACATATTTGGGTAATGTGTTCATATGCAGTAATTTCTGAATGAAAGGAAGATATAATGAGATTTTTTGTTTAATAACAAAATCCTAATTTGATTTTGACCTGTTTTCTCTCATGCGTTAAAATGTTTATGATGTAATAAAATGCGTTATAATTTAAGAAATAAACTTCTATAAAGATGTCTTTGAATAGGGACCGTCACGAAATCACTTGGACAAAAAGTTGATTTCACAGTCTATTTCACAGCGAAAAATAGTGTATATTCACTACAAAAGAGTAACATGTTTTAAAGAAATTTGACGATGATTTTGTGGAATTGCATTTTTAACATAAACTTATTAATTGATTTGGCATTTACTTGCTAGAACTCCATTATAATAAAGTAAAAATATCAAAGTATTTTAGTTCTACAGTTTTTAATAATTTGTATGCGTTGATAGCTATTTCGGCTTTCGCCATCGTCAGAACTATGTTTAAACTTATATTTTGCTCATCTATATATACTGGCTCTGAAGAGATACACAATGCGTCATGTTATTCACTCTAACATCCTAATTATAATTACAATATTACACTTATCAAATGTGATTCTAGTGTTTCAAAGAACGATTAACAATCTGGGTTTATTTCTTAAAACATTAATTAGGATAAAATGAAATTGATATTTATTATTAATTACATTACATAAAATTTATTAACTATGGCTTTATTGTTTCGAAAAACAATAAGGAATATGGGATTTTTAAAAGTAAATTAGGATAAATTATAAGTACTAATATTTATTATTAATTACATTAGGGGTTTTAACAACGGTGATGGATTAATAATCGTTTGTTCGTTTAAGATGTTTTGTCTATGCCTATTAATTTCAAGTTGTTCTAATAAATTTAGTTTTTGACCCTTATGACAAAGATGCAAAACGGTTGGCGCTAAACTTAAACTCATGTCATGAGACTCGGTCAAACAATGGTTTGCAAAATGTGAGACTGATTTTGCATTGTTAAATGATCTTATATGCTCTTTAGCACGTATTGATATGCTTCTACCTGTCTGTCCACCAGTCTACCAGTATATATAGCTGAGCAAAATATAAGTTTAAACATAGTTCTGACGATGGCGAAAGCCGAAATAGCTTTCAACGCATAAAAAATATTAAAAACTGTAGAACTAAAATACTTTGATATTTTTAATCTTTTTAACATAAACATTAATTGTTAATTGAACAGCTCGAAAATGATATAAAATCAATTAAATCCTTAACAGAAATGCAGAATTAGTAAATATCATTCGAAACAGAACAGGTAGTTTACCATTGTTGGATTAATTACCGTTCCTTGTTTTTATCAGACCTCTCTTTGCGTCTAGTAGAAAGAGTATACAGCCCAACCTCCATTTGTAATTTATAATGTTAAGTTTATTCGTAAATAAACTTACGATACTCTGTCTGAAGTTATTTCTCGAAGAAGCTAAACACGTGTCACATTTAGTTACACAATCTGTGGAGTAAGAAATTTTAATGTAAATTAAAATGTTTAAATATACAAACTTTCTTTCATCAATGGCGACGCAAACATGATGACATAATTTACAATTGATACTAGGGCATCCAATCCCGGGATCCCGTTCAATTTTCTGAGCCCGAAATCCCGGAATTGAGAAATTTTGAGCAAAAAAAAAAAGAGGTTTGGAGATAATCTGAGGAAAAAGTATATTAAATTGAGGGTTTCAAATTCCTCAGTGAGCTAATCCCAATCCCGGGATTGAAAATTAATCAATCCTGAAACCCCGGGATTAGAAAAAGGCTCCGGGATTGGATACCCTAATTGATACTGGCGCATCCGTTCGACAGATTGCCTGCACATGTCGAATTAATATCAGTATATCACCAACCACCATGCTTATTAAGTTTTAATAAAACAGATTATCTTTTGATTATACATTATAATAATTTAATTAAAGCTTATAATTGCCAAATCGTAAAATATTTCATCAGATATTAACCGCTAGAATGTACCATGGATTTCATAGCTTTGATGCTCAATTGTTTGAAAAAGTGTTAAAACAAAAAACTCCCCTTTCAATCCTGGTTTTAGAATAATCTTTAATCCGTTGAGATTAAAACCTGATGTCGTTAGATTTTGAACGTTACGTACTTTTAACACCTTTTCGATGCAGGTGCCTTTAAAAGCACGGATTTCGTGGAACGGTAGCAGACTTTGTACACAAAGCTTTTAGATAAAATTTGAAGGAAGTGTCTTTTCACAAAAGCTCTGCTGCTTGATTCATATTTTGTTTAAAGTAATTTATAATGTACATACTTCATGTTTCTTTAGTCTTAATTTTATAAACATCTTAAACAGAGATAAAGTTTATATATTCATATTCAATTTATTATACTGAAAAAATATTTTGTGGAAGTATATGTAATCTTTTATACATTACCAATGTCGAATTTTAATGACATGGTTAACGTATTAATGTATTTTAAGTATATGTACTTTAAGACGAGTATGTATACTAATTCTAAACAAGTCAATCGGCAGTCGTAGAAGAAATATTCTCAGATCAAATTAGTACATAACTGCAATTTCGTACGTATATATTATCTACGACAGCTTAATTTTACACAGTAGTAAATTTTCAATCATTTACATTGATAAGTTTACGACGAATTGCATATTTTTACATATTACAAGTGTATTAAGTAACAATCGTTTGTTTATTGCATATAATTGCATACGAGTGATAAAAAATCCACTCCTTCTCCAGAACACTGTTAACAGCTTTGAGATTAAGCAAGTCCCTTGTTATCTTATTGGAAGCCGACAGCTGTCTATACCCTCGAACACAAATCAATCAATCAATTTATAATTCTATGCATGAACATTTCCATTTGTAGATTCAAACTATTCACGAGTCATGCAATCGAATAGAAACAGACTATGAGACTTGATATTTTTTAATATAAATGATCATCAAATTTATAATCTGTCTTGTTGGTCAGTTGGCGAAGCTGGAAGATCATTAATTAAATATGTTTGGACTGCAAATTTTGGTAATCCTATTCGCTACACGATCTATTCTAAAATATTGATACGGCTTTCCCGCCTTGCACACGATCAGCCAAGCGTGAACTGCCATTTCGCGTCGAGTAATCCTTTCAGTATTCAGGATTATCGTAAACAGGACGCATCTTGCTTAAATCAGAATCACTGGCGAAGTGTAGTAATGCGGTAGCACCCGAGTTGCACAAAATAGCCATGGTTAAATCAGTGCCTTTTTAAAGAAAAATATGCCGAACTCAATTCTTTTTTTTTTCTATAATTCATGTCAGTCATGAAGATTTGGCTTTTTAATGTAAGTATCTCAACAGAGTTTTTTTACGAGAACTGTTTTTTGGTCAGCTGGTCAGCCTCCTTTTTTAAAGAACGTAAAGACATACATATAGGGATGGTACAGGACTAGTGGTTAACTAATCACTCTCGCATTGCCCTGTTAATTTTAGTATTACAATAGTGGTCGGAAATCGGGATAGATATCACAAATACCAAACGCATTCGAACAGAAATCTATCTTGTAGGTCTTATATTAGTTCTGATACTTTTCATTTGACTGTTATTGCTTTTTCGGGATATGATTTAAAAATATATTTTCAAACGTGTTCGGCATAAAAAATCAAAGGTTTTTCAAATTTTTAATTTGTTCGAATATTGATTTTAAACATTGAAAACTTCGAGAGGTTCCACCGCGTTACATGGAAAAAAAGCACTTGGTTAAGTTATCAAGTTCGTCCACAGCTGCTGATGATATTGTCAGTTAAAATACACCAATTAATTCCAATTTTATATTCCTTCCACTGGTTCAGTTTCCCTGTGCACGTAACCTGTTCGTTCATATAGCCGTCGCCCTTTGAAAGGTTGTTTATTTCCAACCCTTCGAGTACTTCACATTTCATCTGCACCCTTCGGATTAATAACGTTATTTAAATACCAGAACAAAATCATGAAGATGTATTAAAATTTTACGCACAATGAATGCTGTCGGTGTAATCCTTTATTTTGAATTAAGCCTGTCGTAATAAAAACGACCACGTTTCATTTTATATATATAAATTGTGTTGACATTTATATTATTTTTACAACACGGCCTCATAAAAATATTTAACGGTTTTTAGCATTATTAATTCGGATTTGAACCGAATAATCTAGGTTATTGCTTGTATTGTTTACGTCTCATTGATAGTTTGAGAACATTATGGTGCAAAGGTAAGGGGCACCTAGATAAATTATCTTATCTCTGATGAAAATGATAAAATCGTGAAGTTAATAAATGGGCATATTTAGATTTAACTAAAATACTATACATTTGATTATTTTGTTGAATTCTGTAAATTAGAACATTCATTTTTTTCTTCTCATCTCGGGACGGTTATATATGTAATATAAACAAACATTTTTTTTACGGTGTCCGCTCCCAATATAGACTCTTAATGGAGTTTATCTCAACAGAAGTGTTTCTAAGAAAACTGCTTGTTACTCAGTTGCTCAACATCTCTTTTATCAAAGAGAGTAGGGATTGAAGGATTGGGCAGGACTAGTGGTTAGCTAATCGCTCTCAATACGCCCCGCTTATGGGATAGGATGGGTGGGAGGTGAGAATTCAAGACATCACATTCATCCATGCCTCCGAACAGAAATTCATGAATCGATTGAAAATCAATTCATAAAACTGTCCGTACTGGGATTCCAACCCGTGTCCTCCGTAACCGAAGCCAACGACGTTGACCACTCGACCACACAGGCGGAAAACAAACAAACATTTTTTAAGATAATTCCCCTTATAAATACAAAATAAATTGATTGTTGCGGTTGATGCGAAAAACTGACAATACTACGTTCTTCAATCTTACAAAAATATCTTCGATAGATTCGGCGGTAACTTTGTGGAAGTTCATTTTTAATATAAAATTATATTTGATAGATATGTTGTTACAAAATGTGACACGTGTCTCGCTTCTTTGAGAAGCATCATCAGGCCATCGCAAGGCTTACAAATAAACAATTTAAATGATACTTTTCAGAAGAGGCTTAACACATGTCATATTTTGCAACACAACAAGTGCAATAACAAAGTTATCAAGTTTAATTTTATACATATTAACAAAAATACGATTATCTATCTTTCTTTAAACCTAAAAAATGGTATTGCTACATTATATGTATCCTGTTTTGTTAAACCCATTTCTTGGATTTTAGTTTCTCTACAACTCTTCAGAAATACCAGATCAAATATGTACGATTTGCTATCAAATATCAGAATCGAGCAATCCAGCACTGTTGAAGATTTCTCGTGAAGATCGCACAATACTGGTTACCTTTTTTTCAAATCTCGTAGTCACATCGCAGTTTCCTTCGCAATAGAAATGCTATGTTTGAAAAGTTAATCTTGCCTACAAATAAGAAGATAGATGGTAAACATAGTATCATCATATCTTAAAGAATCTTATGTATGGCCCAAATCTCTATCTTCGTTTTAGATTTACAGTCCGTTTTGTTGAACGAATTCCGTAATTAGTTACGGAATTCGTTCAACAAAACATGGTCCATGTTTTGAGATGATCGACTTTATCGAATATGTTCAAGAAACAAACAGTCGATAAAGCGTGACCTTAGACAGTTAGACAAATGATTAAACAATAATTATCAAAAATATTTACAGCTCAAAAATCTTCAATTTTCTAATCGTCTTTGGGTACCTATAAAACGAAGAAAACTATGTATATAGCTGAAAAAGGGTTAAGTTATTTATAAGTTTCTGCAAGTAGACTAAAAATGGTTATTGGAATTTCAATATTAATGTTTTTAAACAGGTTTTGTCACTAGCAATCCGGGTTTCGCCTTTCGGCATCTTCAGGCGTTCAAGTGCACGGATGAACTTAAACTGACGCTTAGTAAATGATGCATTGATGGACTTGAACTGACGTTTAGTAAATAAGTGTGTCGTGTTTATGTTACAATCACTAAGTTGACGGCGACATGAATTAACTTTACTAATGATATTGATTTTAATGACGTTCAATTAGCTGAAGAAATATTTACTTAAACAAATAGTCTTTGTAGCGTTTTGAAATGAATTGCGACTATCAGTGAAATGATATAGCATGGGGTTGATTGCGTACAGATTTAAATGGTGGTTAATTTGTAGAATTATATTTATCACTTTTAGATTGTTCACTGTCAATACTTGGTGGAAAGGCATTATATTACTAAAAACACAATATTTCTTTGTACTTCATTCCACTTTGTTAAATAAAGTGAAATAAAGTACAAAGAAATATTGCGTTTTTACTAAATTATATTTATTTTGATCGCTAAAAAATTCATAATTATATTATGAAAGTTTAGTTCATACTACTTTTTTAAATATCGAAATAAATAAAAGTTTGTTTTTTAGACGATAGCACTTGTTTAAAGAAATCTTTCTGCAGTCATCACTCAAAACATCCATTTTTTTATACTTAAAGTTTTCTTCGAGTATACCAACGATATAATATCAAGGATTTTTTCTATCAAGTGTTACCCCCAAACTCTAACATTGTCTCAATAACTTAATTGACCGAAATATTACTTTTCTTAACAACGAAGTTATAAAATATAATATAACAAAATCTCATGTTTGACGTATCTAAACATTTTATACAGTGTACACAATTTTAACATTTCTTTTGGAACTTTGTTATCTTATCTATTTTTAGCGGCAAAGTTGTTCACGAACAACTGCTGAGTTTTGCCCCGAAAGTTTTTATGTCTTTTTCCGGGTCTCTCCATATTTTCTTTGAAATTTAACCCACCTCAGAATAGAAGAACAATGCAAGACCGTTCTGTATACTTGGTAACATAAATAGGTTGCAGAAGGTAATTGATCTTCTCAAACTTCTACACTTAATTTAATTCGGCGTTCTGATATAAAAGCTTTCCAAAGGATATCCATAATTTCAGTTTGGTAGTTTATTTAAGTTAATGAATTACGCTTTTTCAAAAATTTAATTTCATAACATAGTTATTCCACCGGCTGTGTTTTACAACCCTTTGAATGGTGAGTTATTTTTTACCAAATTAGGTTTTTTCGTATATTTTGATTATTTGTACTATTGCCACACGCAAAAATGTAAAAAACATTATTTTTGTTAACGGATCAATCTAGGTAATAATGTTAATTTATATTCCAATAAGTCAATATTTTTTTAAAATTTAAAACACATAGTTATAACTGTTCAATTACTTTTAAATAATTTTCTAGAAGCTATGATTCCGAATTCCTGACTAAATATTTTTTTGCTGTCATCCGTGGGCATGTGACGCTCTACTGATATCAATTCCAGGAATAATGTCGACATGAAATTGAATTTTACGAACAATATATTAAAAACAACTTTTGTTCAATTGCAACAAATAATAACAATAACGTGACATCCAAAGATCACTGATAGATGTTTAGTATCCATATCTGAATAAATAACAATAAAATATATGGGAATGATAATAGATGACAAAATACTTCGCTGTTCAGGTACGGCAGTACTCTTCAAAGTATAAGTGACACAGATTTCACCGCTTTAAGACGAATCTTAAAACTCACTTCATCGTAATGTTTTATTTATTTTAATTCAACACAGCAAAGTTCAAATTGAGGGCTTGGCTTTTTCCTCTTACTAGATGCGGAAAGGAGAGAAAATAATTCTAATTGCGGAGAGTCACCTTTCTTGTTTAATTTTTTTATTTACTTTTAATTATCAACTTCACCATTTCACAAATTGCAAAGAATTATTAAGTATTCATTTTTAATCCTTGACTATAGTCATAGCTGTTTACTTAATTTTTCCATATTATATCCTTTTTAGACTCGCTGTTGCCTTCAGTAAGAAGATTATTTGCATGTTTTGAAAAATTAATTCTTATAAATAATAATACACCTTACACGAATATATGT
The DNA here is from genome assembly GCA_030503985.1 of Himalopsyche tibetana. Classification (NCBI taxonomy): domain Eukaryota; kingdom Metazoa; phylum Arthropoda; class Insecta; order Trichoptera; family Rhyacophilidae; genus Himalopsyche; species Himalopsyche tibetana. The sequence goes on from JAPJYX010000015.1 coordinate 1,635,709, forward strand.
TATTCGATTTTCATATTAAAGTTTTTAACATTCTGTCAATCATAATCAGCTTTACACCTTTCACAAGAGAATTATATGATTCCTCTTAAGTAAAATTTAACCTCAATAAATGACGTAAAAATCTGATTGTATTTATATATCCGCCAGTTTTGAAAGCTTATTTGAAGTAACTGTTTCCTCTTTAGTTTCATATTATTTTCTAAGTGACGTTCGTTTATTATTATAAATGAACTCTTTTATCTATGTCCGCTCACGTTGTGCAGAATATGGCCTCATAATGTAGATATCTCAACACAAGTTTTTTTACGAGAACAGTTTGTTACTCAGTCGCTCAACTTCTCGAGAGATTCGTAGAGAAAAAATAGGAGGATCGTTATTGAAGAATCGAATGAGTGAAGGAGAATCCTTTAGAGATTACAAACACACAGAAATCGATTAATTGATTGAAAAAATGCTGTTTGTACTGGGTCTTGAACCCGTGAGATCCGGCGTGGAAGCCAACAACGCTAACCGTTGCGCCATAGCCCGACTTTTACATTTTTTTAAAATTAACACTTGCGTGACTTGTGTAAATTTATACAACTGTCGTTAGATGATATTGAAACCAGCTTTTCGCCTTATTTAATGAAACATTTTCCTCTCAATATTATGCCACATCATTATTTAAAGTGAAAGAAAGTTATGTTTCGGAAACCGCTCGTAAAACCACTATACCTTTTACCAACATGAGTGATTACCTTCAATAACTGAACTAATTTGGGGAGTCTGAGTGATTTTGCACATATTTGTAATGAAAAAACTTTACCAAACTTCACCGAGACAATAGAAAATTTAAATTAACTTTGATTATTCCACGTATTGTGTAACTAACTGTGACACGTGTTTCGCCTCTTTCAGAGGCATCTTCAGACTTACTATCGCAAAGTTTGCTTAAGTAATGAAGCAAGATTGATTCTAACATTTTAAAATTATTAAATTACAAAATGGATTGGGTTTTTTTTCCTTTTAAGAGGAGCAAGGAGGGGGGTGTAGAATCGAAATAAAGCAAACAGATAATGATACTAATTTTACTAATGAGTTGTAAACAATCAGAATGGGATTTTTCCTTTTTAATGGAAGCAAAGAGGGGATTATAAAATGCAAACAAATTTAATCATACTACTAATGACGTTAAACATTACAAACTATTAAAACTAATGAGCTACAATCAATCATCTAGGTTTGTGATTACTCTATTAATTGGAAACAATTTTAGTAACGGGGAACCGCCTGTGCTATTAAGAATATTATTTAATAATATTTCTTTTTTGTTAAGAGTTTTATTAATTTCTAAAAATTCTAAGCTATTCATCTTTAAACCCTTTTTATTTACTCGGTGGAGTATTTCTAAATTACAAATCTGATTAAATTTATGATTATTTTCTATTAAATGATTGGCAAACTCAGAGAAATTGTTACTTTTTAGACATCTTATATGTTCTTTAATTCTAATATTAAAGTTTCTACCTGTCTGTCCAACATAAGACGCTTGACAGTCTCCACAAGAGAGTCGATAGATACCACTCTGTGACGATGAATCTACGCGATCTTTACTGTTCAATAAAATTTTACCTAAATTATTTACTCTATAAAACGCGGGTTCTATATTGTCTGGCAAAAATTTAACTATCTTTGACGAGATGTCTCCTAAATAAATAATTCTACGCCAGTTTTTAATATTATCGTTTGCTTTCTTCTCTCCTGAAAAAATATTATTTACTATGAGTTGTTTAACTTGCTTACGTTTAAGTAAGTTAACTACTACGTCTGTGTTGTAACCATTATTTACAGCTATCTGTTTAATAATGTTTAACTCTAATTCAAAGTTGACTTTAGTGAGAGGGATGTTAACTAATCTATTAATCATTGCATGGAATGATGAGAGTTTTTGCGACCACGGGTGAATTGATTGATGGTGAATGACGACATCTGTATAAGTAGGCTTTCTGTAAATGGCAAATTCTAATCTGTTGCTATTATTTTTCTTTATTGTTATGTCAAGAAAATTTAAGGTTTTTTGTTGCTCGATTTCTAGTGTGAATTTAATATTTGTATGCAATGAATTTAAATGACGTAAAAAGGTATCTAACTGTCTATCTGTTCCTGTCCAAATGCAAAAGATATCGTCTACATAACGATACCAAGTTTTTACATTTTTAAGTAACGTGTGATTTGACTTAAAGAGATTATTCTCAAAATAATCCATAAAAATATCCGCGAGCAAAGGTGAAATAGGACCACCCATAGGTAATCCCACCGATTGTTTGTAAAATTTTTTATTAAACAAAAAATAGTTTTGTTCAATACAAATATTAAAAAGTCTAAGCATTTCTTTAACGACGTTGCTATTAATATCCGAAAAAGTTAAAATTTCGCTGACTATATTTTTGCACTCTTCTGTTGGTACGTTAGTAAATAAATTTGTTACGTCGAATGATACTAATTTACAATTACTAGTTAATTGTATGTCTTTGATTTTTTCTGTGAAGTCTATGCTATTCTTAACTGTATACTTCGGTTTAAACACGTTGTAAGAATTAAAAACGTCATTTAATTCACGGGCGATTTTGTAAGATGGAGAACTACAAAAAGATACCACGGGACGAATCGGTATCAAGGGTTTGTGTAATTTGGGTAAGCCAAATAATCTCGGAGCTTGTGGGTTTAAATTAATAACTTTATTTTTATTTAAGTAGAAAATGATAGGGCAGTTTTTGACACACGTTTTTACCTCATCTTGAAATTTGGATGTAGGATCCTTGTTAAGTAATTGGAAATGATCTCCTTTCGACAAGAAGTCTTCTACTTTCGATGTATAATCTAATGAGTTTAAAATGACTATGGAATTGCCTTTATCTGCTTTCGTCAGAGTAAGGTTTTCTCGACGTAAAATATCTTTGATATTTTTCGCCGTCCGCATATCGGAATTCGATGATTTCAATGAGTTTAAGTCTAATTCTTTTATTTGTTGGGCACAAATATGTTTAAAAGCAACTGGTTGTTTGAATAGAGCAACATCTAAATCTACTGCTAGATTTTCAACACATTTGTCTAACATACTGTTGGAGATGTTAAATTTAAGGCCTTTTGACAAAAGGTTCATTTCTGAGACACTGAATGTATGTGATGACAGGTTCTTAACACGATCAAAGAATTTATGAGAGCTAAAATGTCCTGACGTCTGTGTAACCGAAAACGTTTGGATTTTATGGGATTCGATCAAAACATCTAGTTTTTTATTTAATGTCAAAAGGGTTTAAAGATGAATAGCTTAGAATTTTTAGAAATTAATAAAACTCTTAACAAAAAAGAAATATTATTAAATAATATTCTTAATAGCACAGGCGGTTCCCCGTTACTAAAATTGTTTCCAATTAATAGAGTAATCACAAACCTAGATGATTGATTGTAGCTCATTAGTTTTAATAGTTTGTAATGTTTAACGTCATTAGTAGTATGATTAAATTTGTTTGCATTTTATAATCCCCTCTTTGCTTCCATTAAAAAGGAAAAATCCCATTCTGATTGTTTACAACTCATTAGTAAAATTAGTATCATTATCTGTTTGCTTTATTTCGATTCTACACCCCCCTCCTTGCTCCTCTTAAAAGGAAAAAAAACCCAATCCATTTTGTAATTTAATAATTTTAAAATGTTAGAATCAATCTTGCTTCATTACTTAAGCAAACTTTGCGATAGTAAGTCTGAAGATGCCTCTGAAAGAGGCGAAACACGTGTCACAGTTAGTTACACAATACGTGGAATAATCAAAGTTAATTTAAATTTTCTATTAAAATGAACTTCCACAAAGTTACCGCCGAAACCATCGAAAGTATTCACCGAGACATTTTATGTCGAAATCAGAAAGGTAACTTCGTTTCAGTATGATGGGGCAAAAATGTTCAAAATATTAATCCAAGCAACACCTTTTCTTTTCTCAATTTATCACTTCTGTTTCATTCACCCTTTCCTTGTGTTACAACACTTTTATATAATACAAATAAATCAATATAATTACTTTTGAGTTCCCGCTTATAATAAAATATAGAAAATTACTAAAGTCAAAATTTTAAACGATTAATAATGACCAAAGCTTTAATTTTAAACCAAAAAGGGGTAAAATGCCAACTGCCGCCAAACCGGATGGAAAAAAAATAACTACATATTTGACTTTGATTGCAACTAACTTTCAAATAATACATAGGAACGTCAAAACATTTAGTATAATAAAATCTTCGGTTAGATTACCTATGTAAATAAGACACAAAATAATTTTAAGTCTTATTGTCCATTTATGGTGGAAAACTAGGAATGCAAAACCCGTGGACCGCTTGAATTTTTCAGAAGCCTTCCAATTTTTCGTTGATAGAGCAGAATAAATCGGACCTTATGAAATAGGCTTAAGTGATTCTTTACTGAAAATTTGAATTCGATTTAACAGAATTAGTTGAAAATTTACAAAGACAAATATCGGATTAACTTTTTAATTATAAATTCAACATATACCTAAATATTTCACAATAAAACATTTTTACCCGCTTTTTTGCATGGCTGTATTACATGGAACGTGTCCACCGTGTAAACAGAGGATTATGCTTATTTAAAATTTCATTTTTCTTTGCGGCCCGAAGCCATCATAATTTGTTTTTATGCGAGAAATAAAGGTTGTGCAAGGCTGCTTTTAACTTAAAATCATGATCGATTAAACCGATTTATCACCTTGGCTGTAGTATTATTGCTACATTTATGTTTCAAATCGTAGGTTAGTAAGACTCAACTACATTAATTTAAAATTTTTGTTTAAACTATTAAATGTTTTTCTAGACAAAATATTTATTTTTCATTCCCAAACGGATTCTTCTAAAGCAGTCATACAACCCTTTGTTCTCGCCGTGAAAGTGTTCTCTGTGCAAGTGCTACGAGCGCTACGACGCTACGATGTGTTCGGGGCATTAGCATTGCAGGGGTGCCCGGGCGCAGGGTGGGGGCTGCATCGACCCCGGTGGCTCGCTCAATACACCAATGGTAGTACGTTAGATTTTCATTCATGAATTTCCCACAATCACATTTTATACTACAAAAGTTGCTTTACTATATAAGACAAAATGAGGTATTCTTTCTACAGATATTCGATACAATTTAATACAAACAGTTTATTGAATTATTTATCTTTATCAATTGTCGATATGTGTATCATTTCGCCGTGGTGTACAAAAAGTTTACATCAAGAAATTAAGTATTGGGTGTAATTGATTAATTTGTCAAACAATATATCCCTTATTGTACCACTACTTACGTTGTGAAATACTGCTAAGGCTTGCCGGTAAACCGGAAAATCATCGAAAATTTACATTTTTAATAACCAAATACAGATAATGTCATATCATAACGAAAAATATGTGTGTGAATTGGAATGTGAAGTTTTGGTTTGAGACTCTACCAACATTAAAACACGCATTTTAATCGTTATCGGTCAAACTGGCGTCATTTGCCATCCATCAATAAAAGAATCACACTCTACAGCTTTAGTATAAGAACTTACAAACATATTTGGTTTTAATTCTTCACTGTTGTGTATTTAAAAAAAAATATATAAAAAACGATCTTCTAACCAACTATAATAGTATTGAATCAGGACAAACGTTTTCACCTGCGGTAAAAATATGTACCAAATTCAGGTCGAGTGTAAAATGAAAGAATAAACTTCGTTTACGAGAGCATATTTTGATTCTCAAATTGTTATTCTAGACAAAATAAACTTTTTTTAAATTAATTTTATGAAAGCATTACATTGAAATGTTGTTTTATAATTTAATTTTAACTAAGAATTCAAATTATGTTATAAGTAAGTAAATATTAAATTTGAATCGTTCAATTGTACTTAATAAAACAAGCTTAACGTAGCATATAAATGAGTATCCAAACGTTCAATTTCATAGCTCAGTAAAACATATAATATATGTACATATTTATATGACATTTTTCATCTCGGAAATATTTTAAATTACTTCTTTTCTAATCGATCCAGATTTCAGTTAAAAGCTGTCACACACCTAACAGTCTTACTTTTTTCTTTTACCAGTAAATTACAGATAAATCGGTAATGCAAAAAACTATTTACCGTTTACCAGTAATTGAAATTTTACGGTAAATTGCAAGCCCTAAATACTGCGCAAATGGTTTGTATACAATTATTGCTCAAATTTTTTTATTTATAAAATAACAAAACATAACAATACTTTATTTTCCCTTTTACGGACACAGTAATAATATCTTTTTTTTCAGTAATTGTGTTGGAAGTGTTGGAACCACTCCATATTTAGAAAACATCGTTATTACACGGTGCTGTCAAGATTCTCTATTCTCCAACACACTTTGTATTTTTTCCGAGTCAAGTTAGCGGACCATAACTCCGCCGAGTATGTACATTCATTGAATGCTCTTCAACATCCTTCGAAGCTTCCCAATTAAAATAAGAGCCAGGGTCTTTGGACATACTACAACCAGACACTGTTGAATTTTAATTCTCCCGCTAAAATAAGCTGTGTAGTTTGCTTTCTTACTTCCAATTTCACTGCATTAACATGCTTGCTGGCTGCTATTTTTTTTTGTATTTTAATGACTCATCTAATTTTAAATATTGTATTGATACAATTAAAGTAAACCTTGTTTGATTAAAAGAAATAACATAGTGATTAATAGTAATGTGAACATATTATTTCGCTTTGTATGATTCTTAAGATCGATTTCTTAGTTTAAAAGAGTTTGCAATTAATTGTAATAAAATCTGAGATTCGCACTAAAATTTATTTTTAAAGGCACATTAAATATTTAGTCTTTTCTCTGCGTAAAGCGAATTTGTTGAATTAAAAATGTGGATGAGAACATTATCCTTTAAAAATAAGATTACTTAGACGGCAGCGTTAATTAGTCGAAATTCGTTTGATGCCTCATTTATACCGGAAACACAGCAAAGCTAAGCGGCACGTAAAGGTTAAAAAGCTTTTCTTATCAAGTCCCTTTCCTAAGTAGAGCTTATTGAGTTGGGGTGTTTAACGTTATTTGGAAGTGTGTCACAGAGCATTTTCGTTCAACTTCAATAAGCAAGTATTTTTATATTCAGTTGATGACGTTGAAAACGAAATTATTTTTACTCCTATTGGAGTATCTCAAGATTAGTTATTTTTATTGTTTTTTAGTAGATCTACCTTTCTTTTTTTTGGAGACGGTAAAGATTAAAGGAAGTTTGTTATAACTTGACTTCAATTTTATTTGGGCTATTCCTCGTTTTAAAGGCATGTTGCATACATAACAGACATCATGACTTTGATTTAAAATCCATAAGCTAATTGAAAAATTAATCTAATTTAAGATTTAGACTGAAGGTGCTTGGTGGAATTTCAATATTAAATTTGAATCGTTCAAACTATGTACATTCTCACAGATTTTGTCACTTACGACCCGGGTTTCGCCTTTCGGCATCTTCAGGTATTCAATTGCACGGATGAACTTGAACTGAACTTTAGTAAATGAAAGTTTCGTGTTTATATAATAAATAAATGCATCACTGAATCCAAAGCCATTGCTGGCGAAGAGGATGAGCTCATGGGAATGCCAAAAGATTCGAGTAGTAAGTAGTTTCAAGAATTATATTATTTGTTTATTGGCAAAAGTTTTTATGATTATATGATTTTATGATTATATAGGGTATAGAAGTGGAGATGCGGGAAATTTTAATATTTCATTTAAAATCGGAAGACTTTGCAACTGTGCTCTATTGATTTACAAAATTTCTTGGAAAAAGAGCTTATGACTGTCCGTATTTCGGTAAAAATAATCAATTAAACTGACTACATTAGGATTTGATTTCATATATTACGCAACCGAAAATTGCACAGTTGACTTCCCATTTACAGGTACGGTAAAATAGATTCTTAAATTGTAGAATACGGTTATTTCTCTCTTGTACAAATCCAAATCATGCATTCTATCTATTACAAATAAATAAGGCTGGACACTAAAAAACTATCAAATGTTGTCGAATCAATTACTAATCCATGCATAGATTTCAAGCGTTCATTTTCCTTAAAATCCGAAACATTATAATATGATCGCTGGTAATTTAGAATACCATTTAACCTATACAATATGTTCAAGTTTTCCGCTTATTAGATGAAATGTTAAACACCTAACTGTCCTTAAACTTAGTTTATAGAGCAGATTCTGAAATTTGGTCCAACGGTTACAGAATTAAATTACGCAGGTGTCCAACTTGGTCGACGTGTTATATATTAAAGAAACTCTTTAGGGTGGCCATAGTGGTAACATAAGGAAATTTGCGGAAAACTACCGCTTACTTACTTACATCCCAAATGATCATTAACCTCAGAGTATTATTGGATTGAAGTTACAGAAAAACTAAAAGCGTTAGTATTAACGATGAATTTGACAGTAACTTTGTGCAAATTCATGTTTAATATAAAACAAAATTTATTAACTTTGTTATTTTACTGATTGACTTCTGATTCCAACAATGACTACTTGAGTGAAATATTGTTTATCAAGCTTGTTGTCCGTGTTGTATGTGCTACGAAGATTTCTTAACCTTTTGGCTGCGTTACAAAAAAGTACGTTTGTACCTAACACCCAGGCTATGATTTGCAATTATTAATTGAATTAGTCATTGACGAGGTAACTTGTCTCTGGCGTGTTGAGCACAAAAAAATTGATGAGATATCTCGTCTTTGGCAGCCATCCAGTTAAATCTTTAATTTTGAAAATGATAATTCACAGATTAGATACAATTTAATGCAACGTCCTGTTACGTCGGTGAAAATAGAGAGATGTTGAAACTGGCTGTGTTAGCTTCTACGGATGCTTTCGGGATGCCTTTATCCAATTTGTTTCTTTTCCAGACCGGTGGGATTCTAACGTAGTGGATGACCGTCGGGTACTTTCAATATGTTACGGAATCACTTTTAGGGTGTTCACTGTCAATACTTGGTGAAAAGGCATTATATTAATAAAAATAAAATATTCCTTTGTACTTCATTCCACTTTATTTAATAGGTCAGGACCGGTTTCGCTCATTGCGAGCATTGTCAACTGATAAGAAAAAAAATAAACAGTGCTTTTAATACAAAATTAAATTGCCATCATTCAACACTTATAATATATTATTCTTTGATGATTTTTTAATTGTATGTTATAGGTGTTAAGCATTTAAATTTGTGTAATTATAACGTAATTTGTAAATTCTTTTCGTTGTTAAATGTTGCTTAGACCTGTTATTTCAATTTAATTTTGTATAAATAGCACTGTTTATATATTTTTCTTATCAGTTGACAATGCTCGCAATGAGCGAAACCGGTACTGACCTATTAAATAAAGTGGAATGAAATACAAAGGAATATTGTGTTTTTATTCATATTACGGAATATATTTTTCAGAACTGTAAGATGCTGAGATATCATTGGATGAAGGAAAACAATTGTTGTTTTGCAAAGAATCAAAGAAGCGCCGCAAATAGAGCGAATATCGTAAAAGAAGAAATTACATCAAAACATTTTGTACGTAAATAAAAACATCACTGCTTTTATAACATTATATAGCAAACTGTCGTTGCCAGTCAAGCACGCCAAAACCCATGCCATCTTGCTAAAGAGTTTAAGAACTGATATTTGGTTTCAGTAGAAGAAGCGGGAAAATGTAAATTTAATATACTCAACCTAATGTTGTTATATTATTAAATATTCAGTAGGTCGTTGTTGATAACCTTATTGAAAAAATAATGTTTTAATACATTCTTGATGAGTCTTGTGGTTACCCTACCGACGCCCATACCCATTTATTCGTTTAGGGTCATCCTACAAACATGTCCCTATCTGTAGGAGACCGTTGATTTAAAATTAAAATTATTGCCCAACTTTGCTAGCACAGTTACTAAACTCAGATAGGAATGTTTGTTTTAGGGCTGTGGTAAATTTTCGACCTACTAGATATAATTTGTATGTATACACAATATAAAACCGTAGGCGTCGGAATAAATAATATTATTATACCGTTATACTCATTAGCATATCAGTCTAGCACTCTCTATATTTAAATGGCACTGGACTCAAACCTTGAATGGGTAAACACTGTTGAAATCTCTCTAAATGATGGTTGAAGTGTTAAATTCTAGCGTTCACTTTGTCCTTGTTCAGAGCGACCCGAAATTATTTGCGTTTATATATTTTCTAAGAGGTTTATAGATAATCGTAAGTGATACGGTAACGTTCAAATAGCCCTTACTGTGTGATGGTGGCATAATCCTTAAAAGCTGTGCATGCCTCTTAATTTTTCACAATTCATATAAAAGATTATTCTACTTCGATAGGTAGCATGCAAAAATTGGTCGACATTTAACCGACAGGACAGGTTAAATTTATGTACATATATTCCTTATCATCATATTGTGTATTGTTCTTGTCAGAGTCGGCGCTAGACATTTAGCTGCCCCATGTAAAAAAATATTTTTCCACCCTAGTCGTAGCAAGCCGGTTGTGTGGCCGATTCGTTAACGTAATTGGCTTCGGCTGCCGAGGTTGCGGGCTCGAATCTCAGTATGGACAGTTTTTAAAAAATGATTTTCAATTTATTAATATTTTTTTTCCATGTGATGTTTATTTTTGTTCTCACCCATCCTATCCTGATAATGAGTGTAGTGAGACTAATTAGCTAAGTACTAGTCTTGGCCTTGTCTTATCTTTCTATCCCTACTCTCTTTAAAATATAAGAGTTTGAGCTACTGAGTAACAATCAGCTCTCGAATATACACATGTTGAGATGAAATTTGATTATGACTCCACATAATCCACATTAGGAGCAGACATAGTAACAAAAAGTTATAAGATTTTCTAAGGTGCTAGACTTTTGGCCGCTTCTTCAGATTTACCACTACAAGCGGTCGCATGCACGTAGCGCCGGCACTGGTATTTGTAAGTTTTCGCTGACTTTCAACTGACGAAGGAATATGCCGTGAAATAATATATATTTCTTTAATGAGTTACAATTTTTCAAAAGTATCTATGACCTTTTGGATAAGATATAAATATATTTATAAAATAAATTATAGATTTTTTCAACTTTGGTTTTTCATTTGATGTATCTATGTAAAATCATTCCTTGCCGTTGAAATAAACGTACGAAAATGGTGTATAAGCTAAGTTTGTTATTCAATGCTACATCGTACTAAAACAATTGTACCTAACATGAATTTTCCGTAAGGATGTAATAAATTTGGAAAAGCTATAAAGATGTTTGCCGATTGTTTTTATAAACCATCTGAATTACTAGAACTTTTAATAAAAACTATATAGAGCCAGCAAATTGTATTTGCCAACGAACGTTTTCGTTTTCCTGAAAAACAATTCGATGATAAATTTGACCAATTTGTGCTATTTTCTTGTATTGAAAATTCAGTATACACTCACTGTTTTGCGGATGAATCAATCAAAAGATCTGTTCCTTGGGCATCGAAATATTTTCCGCTGTTATTTTATTAATAAAATCTGGAAGCCAATCTATCCCATGGGCTATCAAGGAATTAACTCTGACGATATATTTGTCCTTATTATTTATTATTTCTTGTCATTATGTTATCATGTTGTTTTGCGATTTAATCTTTTAAAAGTCTCCAGACATTTTGTATTCCGTATTTCTGCTAGTTTGAAGTCTATTACGAATTCAAGTATTTATTCATGTCTTTTTTTTAAGAATTAAAGATAACGCACATAACCCTATAGCTACTCTGAAAATTATCATTGAAGCTTAAGATTATGTCTAATAAAAAAACACACAGACCAAAAACAGTGCTCTGATTTCAAATTATATTATATCAACTGATCTTCATAAATAGAAGTATTCGTACAAATGTATATTTAATTTTTTGAAAATAATATCTCTTCCTTTAATTATTGACAGTGAGCACTCTAAAAGCTGTATCGATCGTATATATGTTGATAATTACCGCAAACTGCTTTATTTTACGTAAAAGGCAGTAAATTGTTATTAGTCAGTTACCCAACCACTATTTTTCAAAAGAGTAATAATTGAGCCCTCAAGAGGTGAAGTAATCCAACTAGTAAAATGTTAAGACTTTTCTTTAAGAAATCTTTAATTAGTGTTTTGGTGGATTTCAATTTTTTATTTTACGGAGATAATACTATTGCAATGTGTATTAACGGTTACTTCATTTTTACAAAACATTACGACGTGTAGAACATTACAACTTATTTGTATGGATAAACATGGCATAACTTAATAATAAAAAATTAATAAATAATCTCCGTGTCCTTGAAGATACATATATCGAAAATTTCCACACTACTGAAATCTGTCAGTCTATGCAATACAATTGGAGGCTTCTTTCCAAGGCTGTATTTTTAGACCTACATAGCATGTTGGCAGGCGCTGTAAGTACGTTTCGCTCATTAGATCTACACCCTATCAGAGCCTTAATCGCGTCGAAACAATTAATTGGAAAAGCAAAGAAAACCATTTTCTTTTATACACTTTGTAAGACTTACTGAGAAATATTTTATTTATATTTACTTATCTGATATTTAACGTGCCATTCATTTAATTAAGTTTCTATACGAAATAAATAAACAAGTAATGCTCTGTTGAAAACAGTCGTCTCTAATAATTAGTGAATAATTTATGATGTTAATGAGTTTTGATTATGTGGGTAGATTATAATTATCCGATTACCGAAAATTCATAAACCTTTATTTCCAATTGGTCCAGTAGTATCATATTTAAATGCCCCAGCCTATAAATTGTCAAAAAGGCTAACTACCTTGTCCGCAACCACAGTGAATTGAAACCATTTTATAGCGTCAGAAATTCTCTAGAAATAGTGGATAAAATTTAAAATTTAAAAATCCCCCGTAATTCTAAACTCATCTCTTTTCACTAAACGTTTAAAAAAATGTTACGTTGAACATTACGTTAAAACACTGAAAAGAATTTCTGAATCAGCAGAAAATATATAATAGTCTTTTTTCTGAGTTTATTTGGAATAAGGTGTAAGTATTTATGTTATAAAACCCAATTTCAGTGGGCGTTGGTCGATGACCGATCAATTACTTCGACGCTGATTTACTCTAATTCTTTTACAAAGGCGATTATCTACTTAATTAATGGATTGTTCTTTAATTCATTATATCTATAAATACCACATTAATCGAAATATAAGCTTTTTAGAATACTTATTTTTTTATGGTTGTGTTAAGAAGTCTATACTTGATCACGTGGCTGTATTCTAAATGATGTTAAGCATTCATTTTATATATATCCTTGTTCACTTTTAGGGTGTTCACTGTCAATACTTTATTAATAATTATATTAATAAAAACACAATATTCCTTTGTACTTCATTCCACTTTATTAATTAGGTCAGGACCGGTTTCGCTCATTGCGAGCATTGTCAACCGATAAGAAAAATATATAAACACAGTGCTATTTATACAAATTTAAATTGTAATAAAAGGTGTAAGCAGCTATTAACAATGAAAAGGATTTACAAATTACATTATAATTACACAAATTTAAATGCTTAACACCTATAACATACAATTAAAAAAAAACTTCAAAGACTAATAATTATAAGTGGCAAACGATGCCAATTATAAACCCAATTCAAATTTAGGGCAATGAGCGAAACCGGTCCTGACCTAATTAATAAAGTGGAATGAAGTACAAAGGAATATTGTGTTTTTAATAATATATCCTTGTCTTATTTATTTTCTGTCAAATTATTTGTAGAATACTGACAGCTTTTCAGTTAATTTTTATAACATTTTCAAAGTCGGACCAGTACTAAAATAGTGTAAAATAAATACTGGAAGTTATATTTCATTTTTAAAATCATAATATCAATCCACGAAAATCAACAGTAAATTTATCACCTCCATTTAAGTGACATTAATTTGCGCACCTGATTCTTTGTCCATAATAGTGACTTATTGTTTTTTACACATTTTATATTATAAATCCGTTTTTTAATCCGCTTCTTATTCGAAATACAAGGCGTTCTTATGGAGGTATCTTAACATACATTTTTTCTCACAAGAACGGTTTTCTTTCTCAGTTGCTTTATTTCATAAAGAGAAGAGATAGAAATAATAGAGTAAGGCAAGCCTAACTGTTGGATGTTAATCTTTTTCGCTACGCCCCGTTATTCTAGAATTGTAATATAGGGAACTATTAAACATAACAAACATATATGCCTTTGAACAGAATTCGATAAATCAATTGACAAAAAGTAGTTTGTATTGCGAATTGAAACTGTGAGATCCTTCACGCAAACTGCACTACCGATCAGGAATATATAGTCAATTTTTATAATGTAATTTTTGACTATTTTAATTTCATTCGTTGTATAACTAACATGTGCATTCAATTGTTTATGTTCATCGTAAGGCAGCAGTGGGCTGCCAATACGTTAACAAGAGGGCAATTATATGCAATATCTAAATAAGCAATCGATTGTTACTTAATACACTTATAATGTGTAACAATATGCAATTTACCGTAGACTAATGTAAATGGATACAAATGTACTACTGTGTATATTGAAGCTGTCGTATAAAATACATTATATAAGTCAGAAATTACAATTACATAATTCATTTGATCTGAGAATATTGTTTTCTCTTAAATAAACAAGGGGCTCGCCGGTCTTAGTTTAATTTAACAAGAGCCCCCTTCAGCCCACCCCAGTTGTAAGGTTTATATTTTAATAATAAACCGATATTAAATTTGAAACGTCCAAATTATGTACATTCACACAGATTTTGTCACTAACAACCCGGGTTTCGCCTTTCGGCATCTTCAAATGTTCAAGTGCACGGATGAACTTGAAATGACGCTTAGCAAATGAATGTTTCGTGTTTATATAATAAATAAATGTATCACTGAGCTTAAAGCCATTGGTGGCGAAAAGGATAAGCCCATGGGAATGCCCACAGATTTGAGTAATGAGTAGTTTTAAGAATTATATCTGTTTCGTTTGTCGGAAAAGGTTTTATGATTATATTTATATAGGGTATAAAATTTCATTCATTTGCTAAGCGTCAGTTAAAGATCATCTGTGCACTTGAACGCCTGAAGATGCCGAAAGGCGAAACCCGGGTCGTTAGTAACAAAATCTGTGTGAATGTACATAATTTTAACGATTAAAATTAAATATTGAAATCCCACCAAGCACCTTCAGTCGAAATCTTAAATTTTAAACCGATATGCTGCACCCTGGAAAAACATTTGGAAATGAAGACGGTTATTTACATTGAATATTCCTTTCCACATTCAAAAAACTTGCGGCAGTCCCGGAGCAAGAATTGCGTAACTTGAAATTTAACTTTGCTCTTTTTTTATATTGCCTGTAGTAAAATTTATGGCTACATTGCTCCAGAGGCACAGTCAGTCATCAGCATTAACTGCCAAATGATATTTATCGCGTTTGGTGCTTTCCTAGTCAGGATTTATTACGCGTCGTCACTATTTCCCAACTGTGCCTGGGCAGCAATGCGCAAAATATCATATTAATAGCAAATCTTTCACGTTAATTCCGGGCATTGCCTGGGATATTTTAAAAAAATACAGTGTGATCGCAGAGTATCATTTAATTTTTTTGTTTCCCTTCCAATATTCACACGGAGAGCACACGAACCGAGCTCTCAGTTACTGCCAGCTCGAGACGTAGGTTAGCTACGCAGAAAAATCAAAGGATACGCGGGTCAATCCCACAAATGCGCGGCATAATTTGTCAGATTTTATATAAAAATAGTATTTTATTTTGTTTTTAATTTTAATAAAAAAATATTATAAGTTTATTAAATAAAATAAAAGAAATAACAGAATTCGTTCTATTTTTTTTTCATGAAATAAAATCAAACATGTAATCAGTCGCTTATTTAGTTATTAACATGTTTCAATGATTTATTGAAAATTTTATAGTTTTTTAAGTCGTTCCTTACAACTAATTCTGATAGTATACACTATAGTTAGATCAATTTCTTGTTCTGATAATAAATAAGAACATAATTCTAGTTAAATTATCTTAATGTTCAATTTATTTTGGGCAATATGGGTTATTCCAATTTAACTTAAGATGTAAACAGTTGTATTGGAGTGCAAGTGGAGTCTTCAACCTGCTGCGCGGCCGCACACGCGCTCAGGAAAATTGCTCTTAGTTACCTGGATGTATTGAAAATAAAATCGAACACTATTACAAAACAAATTTATTCTTTCTTCCTCATTAAGTTTTACACAGAACAAAATGCACAGCAAAACTATTTTCAAGTGAAGCTAAATGTAATTTTGTCAACAAATTCGTTGATTGACTTACTAAACTACGTACAAATTTGATCTCGTTTTATTTTAAACAATGGCCACATTTTTTAGCGTCCCAGTATTTCTTGGTAGTACTGTGTTTCCACGCAATTTATTTATCAGAAGGCCCGTGGCGATATTTGGAACAACTCTCTCTCTTTGACCCCCGCCCCCTTCAACGCCCCGCCCCTGTCTTCAATAATAATAATTCTTCATTCCTCAGGCGCTATAGAGGGCACTCCAATTAAGTTTTCACGTAATGTGAACAAATTATTGGTAGTAATTTTCAATTACTGAATGCTAGGTGTATATTTATTTATGAATCTCTTTCAGTGGGAATGCATTAAATTGGTTGAACTGTACCACCATTTACAGGTTCATTGGACATATTTTTACACAGATGTTCATATTATGATATTAATAATCATATTCATAAACTTGATTTGTTGCTTTTGGAACTGGATTTGACAAGGGGCTGATTTATGTAAGGAAAACCACGAAGGGTAACATTTGTATAACCTGTAGAGTGTAGCAGTATTCTAGTGCAAGCAGGGTTTATTAACCCTGTGCCCGCGCGCACACATGCGCCCCAGGGAGCTTTTTTATGCGTCGTTACAAAATATGTAATAAAATAACGAAATCCAGATCATCATCTTACACTGCCAACTTTTAAAAATAAGAAAGTGAAATTTATTGTCAAAGATTGTAGTAATTGTGTTATATTATTTTGAAGATTTTTTATTCAACTCCACTCATAAAGTGGAGCATATGGTCTCCTAATGAAAGTATTTTACCAGAAGTTTTCTACGAAAACTGTTTGTTACTCAGTCGTTCAACCTATCTCTTCAAAAAGAGTAGTAGGTATAGAAGGATACGGCTAGGTCAAGACTAGTGGTTAACTAATCGTTCTCGCTACGCCCAGTTATTAGAGGATCGGAAACGAAGAAAGGGATAATAAATGCCGTTGTTCGTTGCATGATGTTTTCCCCCTTGCGTTGATCTCGTGTAACTATGTTTATTTCATTTCAAGACATATACATACATACAAATATATTTATTAAAATATGTCCCAATTTTTTGTTTGCGTTCTTGCTTGAACTGCAAATTTTACATTGGCAACCGCTGCTTAATATGTACTCGTTAACCTATTTAGGCCTTACGTCCTATATTTATAGGACAGGGCACTTTCGAGAAACCGTTTAGCAGATAATGCATACACACAAAAAATATACCAGGCACATCTTTTAAAAGAATCTTCCCGACTTATGTTTATATGACATACCACGCTACGTTATTATTGTATAATATATGCCGCTCGGGAGATGATTTTCTATCTAAAATAATACATTCCCCGGCGTGTTTACCCTTTGTAACTTTTGTATAACTTAAACACCTGGCATTGCAAATCTTCAGCTTGCCACGTCTATATCTATCCTATAGTGTGGGTAGAAGCCCTAGATGGATTAAAATAAAACCTTCAACAGCTCCTGAACCGCGCAATTCTCGTTCAAGGCTCTCGTCAATGTTGATGTCACTAGTTACTTCTAATAAAGGTTGTACAAATCACATATATTTTTTTAATACACGAATTCAAAGACTTGCTTAAATTTTTCTATCGCTTTCTATTAAAAGTACATATAATTGCGCTATTTTTTTAAACATGTACGCTCCCACGCGAGTGGTAGGGAAAGAAGGATAAGACTAGAACAGAACTAGTGGTTAACTAATCGCTATTGCTACACACAGTTATTAACGGATAGAAGGATGGGAAGAGAGGAAATGATGTGAATTGACATCACATAAACCCAGTCTTCGATCACAACTTTGAATTGAATAATTCTCAAATTCACTGTGATCTGACCGGGAATCGAACCCAGACCTGCGTGATCGGTAAAGCAAGCTCTAACCAACTGGGCCACAGCAGGCGACAATAATAATATACTATTCGAAATATTCTTAACTATTGTTTTAATTATTATCGTAATAAAAAGCAAAACAGTTACTTGAAAATTTATGTTAATACTTACTTCTCAAAAAAAATAAAAAAGCTTTTTTATAGAACGTTTTTAAATACTTGGTAGCGATGATTGTGTCTAGTCTACAATATTGTTTTACTTGTGTTTTCGCATTGAATCACATATGAAATAACACTCAAAAAAACAATTTAAGTAAGTAAGAACTGTCAAATAACTATCGTGAGCACTCGCGTAACATTGTTTTATTTGAATTCTCAAAATACAAAGTGAGCCGTGAAGCATCACATTTTTATTACTGGAAATATTTTCATATATCTCCGCTCATCCCCTATGTCAGCCAAGATATTGTTATTCGCAAAGCAAATTGAATTAAATGACAAAACACTTATGATAGACTGCCTGAAAATTTCAACGATGCTTTAACAATAGTGTGCTTCAAAAAGTAATTTTGACTTTTTATTATAAATTACCAGATTTCTTTAAATTGAAGGATGAGAGTAAAGCTTGTGAAAGTGACACATATGTTGAACATATGAACATGCCGAAACAGCCATCAACTAATAATATAAATACTGTAGAACTAAAAACGTTGCTATTTTTAACTTATTATAATACTACTTACCTACTACTAGTTCTACCAAGTAAATGAAAATTCAGCCAGTGCTTCTTCTCATATTCATATTCCTCATTCATCTAATTTTGTATGATTATTGTCCGCGAAAACCTTCGTATTGAGATTATGTTATACGTTTCCATTTATTTACTTTTAAGGTGTTTACTGATATTTCTTTGTGCGAAAGAAACACCTTTAAATACAGACCTAGACCGCTTAGTTTCATCCCGATCATAATCAACTGAATTATCATCTTAACAAATTTTTCGTTGTGAATAAATCTTACGTCTCATGCGAGATTTTTATCAAGTACAATAAAAGTAACATTATTTCAAGGAAATGATACCAATTTTCGATTTCCACAATTGAAAGAATTCATTTTGATTTTTTATCGCTGAACTCAACTAAATTTCAAAATAGCTGAAAAAGTTGCGAAATAATATAATATTTAAAACACTGGCATGACTTAAAAATAACTTACTTTTAGGGTTTAGTTCTCTGTTCTCTGTCAGTGTTATTTATACAATTATTATTTGTTTTATTTTGTATAAATAAAGCTTTGATTTTGAACAGATTAAAACTAATAAAGTATTTTAGTTCTACAGTTTTTAATAATTTTATTCGTTGATAGCTATTTCGGCTTGCGCCATCGTCAGAACTATGTTTAAACTAATATGTTCGAAACAATAAAGCCATAGTTAATAAATTTTATGTAATGTCATTAATAGTAAATATCATTTTAATTTTATCCTAATTAATGTTTTAAGAAATAAACCCAGATTGTTAATCGTTCTTTGAAAAACTAGAATCACATTTGATAAGTGTAATATTGTAATTATAATTAGGATGTTAGAGTGAATAACTTGATGCATTGTGTATCTATTCAGAGCCAGTATATATAGCTGAGCAAAATATTAGTTTAAACATAGTTCTGACGATGGCGCAAGCCAAAATAGCTATCAACGAATAAAATTATTAAAAACTGTAGAACTAAAATACTTTTTTATTTTTAATCTGTTATAAATGGAGTTCTACCAAGTAAATGCCAAATCAATTAATAAGCTTTGATTTTGTATCATCTTATCTAATTGTATTCAATTATTTATTTTGTTTTGTTTATACAATTATTATGTTATTTATTAACACTGTAAAATTGTATTCTCTTATCAATTGATAGTGCTCGCTGTAAGCGAAATCGGTTCTGATTTGTTTGTCCCTTGTGGGTTCCTATTCTGCTCATCGGAGTGTAATTAGTACAAATTTTATTTTCTTAAAACTTTTAGTGACGATTTCTTGACTCAATATAAAAGTGTTCTATCACAGAAAAAGTTTAGGAAACTTTGCTATAGACAGGTTAGTGTATAAATGGATATAAGTCTTAAATAAGAGAATAGCTTATACCCCGCCTTCTAAAGTAAATTGGCGATTTAATTAAGTCGTGTGGGCTTTACACAAATTAACTACAAATTTTCGTGGAAGCTCATGTATTTTTACAGCGCAAAATAGTAAACTTTTGAAAGTCAAAAAAGGCTCAACTTCCAAGAAACCAATAAGCATCTTAAAAGCTGTAGAACGATCGTTATAACATATTTAAAAAAACAGGCCTCACATATTTTATATAATCTTCTTGTATTATTATTCATTGTAAAGGTTTTATGGAAATATAACGATGAAAAAGTATGAATAGTACGTATTCCATTTTTTTTTAAATATACATATACAATTGATTCGTTTTAGTTCAGTTTGTGTGTGTATTCAACTTATGAAAATAATAATAAATCAAAGGAGGGTATGCACGTCAAACGAAGAGACGATGAAAAAAACTTATGACACCAATTTGACTAAATATACAATAATTATATCAGTCGCCCTTTTCCAAAAGTCACTATGTTAAGCTGCTTATGTTGGGCAGACAGTTAGAAACTTTAATGTAAAAATTAAAGGACACGTAAGATGTCTAAAAAGTAATAATTTTTCAGAGTTTGCGAATCATTCGATTGTATATAAATTAAAGATTTCAACTGAAGGTGCTTGGTGGAATTTCAATATTTAATTTGAACGATTCAAATTTTGTTTATAAATTGTTATTAGTTAGGAAGTCATTAATAGAAAGGAAATTGTAGTTTTCATTACTAAAAAGTTAGTAAATAACATTTAAAATAAGATAGGCTCTCCACCACTGTTGAATTTATTTCCATTGAGATATTCGATACTTAATGTCAGTTATTAGTTCATTATTAGTACTAGAAAAGTTTGAATCTTACCCTCTCCCTGTGTCCAGTAAAGAAGGTCGAACCCCAAGTTTCATTTTATTAGTTTATAACTTAAGAATAAAAGTCAATTTTTAGTTTATTCGTAACATTTGCGATGTTAAGTCTGATGATGCTTCTCAAAGAGGGCAAACACGTGCGACATTTTGTGACACAGCAAGCGGAATAACAAAGTTTAAAAAATGAACTTACCGATATCTAAAACTCTTTTCACTTATAATTATGCAATGTATAGACTTATATGCGAAGTTCTCCTTTTATTTTGTAAATAAAAGATGCACTAAGTACACGCTACACTACCGTACACTATCGTAGATATTAATGAATTCGAATTCATGAATTCATATCTCCAAATTATTTCTATCGCTGTAAATCACTAGCCAAATATCACCCCTGGACACGCTGTCCCAGATATCCCACGTGCAATTTTCACCCAATCTATTTTTGTAGCGAGACCAGGCCATCGTTTTCAATGATACCCGTTTGACCGAACGCATTTGTTTTTTTTTTTCACCCCTGCAGAAGCGCAAATGATCCCCTCTGGGGGTCGTTATTCTCTGTGATCATCGTCAGTTACTCGCCGGGATTCCACCTTCGCTAACTAAACCCCGTAATAAACTATTTCAGATTTTACAGATTGCCAGCCACAACGTAATTGAATAGAAATGAATATTTCGTATGATAAAATAGATTGTTGAATGGAATGTTTCTAATGTTATATAAAGGGAAATTTACGAAGTCAATGAATTTAAGTAACAATACTTCAGCAACTGTGAAATTCAATTATAATTAATTTTAGTTGATAACTTTACCAGGGGAAATCTTTTAACGAAATACTTAATGCAGACATTTTCTATTGAGTGTCATAATTAACGGCTGAAAACGAATTGTTTAGAATTCTTAAAAGTGAATAAGATTTGATTATATTTTGATTTAATAATCTTTTCGATATGAAGAGTCACTCCGCTTTTCTAAACTTTACTTAGGTGATTCGTCAATTAATATTTTGTATTAGTAGGAAAATATGAAAAATAGCATATTTATTGCAGCGGGTTTTGGAAAAAGGATGTGATTATCACGGAAAACAATTCAACAAACATTTTTAAGCAATGAAAGCTTAAGTCTGATATGAAGTGTGAGGGAAAATCGGAGCCGTTTGGGATTTTTTTTACTGGTTCACAGTTTCTGTATATTGATGAGGACTGATATTCTGGTGTGAATGATATATATTTTATATGAACAGTAAAATTTAAAACCTGTAGATCGATCGTTCGTAACGATTTGAGCCATGGTACTTTAAATTGAATTTTAGTTAATCGCAAAAGTATTTTTTTCATAAACATTATTTTAGTGGAAAAAATCTGGCACGTGGTAAACAATTTTACAAAAAAAGTTGGTATTTATAATATAATTTACATCATTCCGACCTCATGCACATAATGAAACATACATGTAAAACTTCGACCATTTTTCTTGTTAATTTATAACAAGCCTAAAAAAGTTCATTGTTTGTACAATTCGTAGTATTAAATGCGCGTATTTGCTCGAATTTAATTAATTGTGTTATTTGTTTCGCAGAACTGTTTGCTTTGGCTTGAGTTGTTTTCCAAAAAAATAATAAAAATTTGGTACGATAACAACACAATTCTATAAATTCTTTCAGTACAAAGAAAGAATAAGCTTTTTACTCAGTGATAGATGGAGTCACTTTTCAATGTTACTTGCCTAGAACACGCAGCTTAACTCGGTTCTAAGCACAAACCTACCAACTACCCTTTTCATCGCATATGTTCTTTCTGGTGTTGCTTTTTTCCACTATTAAACTAGCTCTCGTTATTTCAGTCTATTTAATCTACTCATGAACCAGACGTTAACCTTAACATATGTTTGATATTGTGTCTTTGACTTCTGACAAATGATATCGAAACACAGTGGAACCCCCAATTACTCTACCCCGAATTACGCGCCAAACAGAAATATTCGCCACAAATCCCCCAAATGCGCGGTCGCATTCTATTGTCGTTGCTGCTGTACGCACAGCTGGGCAGCTGTCTGTGTGGTGCATACAGTCAAAAGTTGGCGAGCGCTATGCACTTAACCACATAAAAACTAAATATTTCGTCCACATATTCTTAGTTTTGATATTTTTGCATTTTTCGCGAAAAAAAACGTAACCCCTAATTTTGTATGAAATTCGCTCCTCCAATTACGCGACTCTAAATCACGCGGTTTCAACAGTCGCGTAAATGGAGTTTTACTGTAGCTGTTAACCGTATTAAAGAATTCTTATTAAATCAAATAGAAGTCAATACTTTCGATGAATTCGGCAGTAGCTTTGTGGAATAATTTAGATTATTCCACGTATTGTGCTATAAACTGTGACACGTGTTATGCCTCTGTCAGAGGCATCCTCAGACAGTCTTACTTTCTAAAATGCTTGTTTAAGTACGAATGATTTTAATATTTTGATATAATTAAAATAAAAATAGGTGGCAAGGAAGGGATGATAGAAAAACAAACAAACAATAATGCTTAATACAAATTACATTTACATTAAGAAATGATTAACCAATGAGTTGCATCAATTAGAAAAGGTAAAACCGTTGAAAAATAAATTTAACAGTGGCGAACAACCTTCCTTCATAGTCTGAGGCGAAACACGTGTCACATTTTGTAGCAAAATACGTGGAAGTTATTTCATATCAAATATAAGTTGTGTAACTAGTCGTTTATAAATATAATGCATTTCCATCGAGAGTTGACAGTTATTTTACACCCTGTCTCAAAAATGGTTTGCTTCCATAGATATAATTCAATATCAAAATACCTTCGCGCAGTCGGCCACTTAAGTAAGTTGTCTGGGAATTCATACAAAGGTAGAAGGTCTCCTCGAGTGGAAGAGGGGCGTGTAACTTTAGCCATTGCGGGCAAGTGTTTCAGAGAAACCTCACAAGGGTCGCTCCGGGCGGGGTGCGATATGTTTTGAATGGAGAGTGCTTTGTAATCGCATATGCGCTGGCCCTCGCTCCCTCTTTGAAGGACACAAGTCTGCGGTTAATCGCATATATTCAAAGCCCCACGCCACCGTTACAACAGCCTTAATTATTCATTTGTATAAGAAGCGGCTGCACACACATAACGGGTGTTAGTAGGACAACAACTATTCACAAAGCGTGCATTTGCAGTTTTTCTGTATATAATTTACATTCATCCTTTTAAGATTGTACTGTCAAGCCAAATTTAAGTTCTACTTAGGGATCGTTGATCCAACGTTAACACAAAAATTAGATTAAAAGTATAATATTTAATTTTATTTATTTACTCATTTCACTTGAACTGCCTGAACTTCAACTTCATCCGTGCGCCTGAAGATGCCAAAAGGCAAAACCCGAGTCGTTAGAGATAAAACTTGTGTGAATGTACATAATTTGAACGATTCAAATTTACTCGTAATTTTGTTACGAATAAAACAGGTTTTCACTTTTAGGGTGTTCACTGTCAATACTTGGTGGAAAGGTATTATATTAAGAAAAACAAAATATTCCTTTGTACTTATTTCTACTTTTGTTTAATAGTATAAGAGCAAAATCTTAGAAAAACACAACATTCCTTTGTACTTATTTCCACTTTTTTTTACCAAGATTAGGACCGGTTTTGCTCATGGCGAGCATTATCAACTGATAAGAAATATAATTAAGCAGTGTTATTTATACGAAACAAATTGAAATAAAAATCTCAATTAAATTTGTTTTGTATAAATAATCTTATCAATTAAATTTCTTATCAGTCGATAATGTTCACCATGAGCGAAACCGGTTCTGATCTTGGTAAAAAAAAGTGGAAATAAGTACAAAGGAATGTTGTGTTTTTCTAAGATTTTGCTCTTATACTATTCATATCGTACATACATATATACAAATGATTTATTTACTAATTAGCAATAAGCTAAAATATAAAATTTGGACACTTTTAGGGTGTTCACTCTCAATACTTGGTGGAAAGGCATTATATTAATAAAAACACAATAATCCTTTGTGCTTCATTCCACTTTATTTAATATGTCAGGACCGGTTTCGCTCATTGCGAGCATTGTCAACTGATAAGAAATATAATGTAACTGTTTTAATGTATAAATAGCATTGTTAAATTATATTTCTTATCAGTTGACAATGCTCGCAATGAGCGAAACCGGTCCTGACATATTAAATTAAGTGGAATGAAGTACAAAGGATTATTGTGTTTTTATTAATAAAATTTGGAACTTCATTGAGACAGGATAATATTACTACAAAATATGTATAGATTTTCTACCAAAAGCTTCTATAATTTTGCTTTATTTTGTTTGTTGTACATTCTTCAAGGTTCTTTATTATCTTAATTTTTCATAACTACTATTTACTTATATATTTAAAAACGTCTATTCGACAAATAAATAGCAGCTTTCAACGTCTGAAAAATTGTGAAAAAAAATTGCTCATTGATTATTTATTGATAACGTTGTTAGTGAGATGACACTTTTGCTAAACTTTCACGCACAAATTGTCAAACTTTGTTTTCGGATAATCCCGAAAAGATTGCGCCATTGTATACATCTTAGGCACAAAAGTTTTTATTTTTACTTTACCAAAGTCGTTCAGTTACTTTTCACTTGATAAGTCTTTTATTAAAATATATTGCGTATAGATCGTAATTTAAAAACATCAAAGTATCTATCCTAGACAATTTTCTTGGTTATCCACCACTTTAAATGTGTCCGATTTCAATATTTGTTAGAAGGCATTATATTTAAAAAAAAAAAATACTCTTTTGATTTCTAATTTCATATTGAATAAATGTGGAAATAGTACAAAAGAGTACCTTATTTTTTGTTTCTTGATATTTGAGTAAATATGTAATTATATAATATTTGAGTCGATGAATATGAAAGTAATATATTGTAGGCTGTATTTCGTCTTTTTCGATTGTTTTTTTTTTTTTTTAAATATCAAAGTATTTTAGTCTTACAATAATTATATTAATTTATTTAAAACTTTTCGGCTTCACGCCGTCTACAAAACTAACGTAACAATGGTGCGAAACTGAAATAGCTATCAAACATTTTAGAAACAATTCTTGTGTAATTAATCACTTAGATATTTTTAACGCATTATAATGAAGTTCTACTAAGAAAATGATAATATAGTCAAAAACTATTTTTATTTTTCAATAATATGTTATTTTTTAAATTATAATATCGGTATCGGGAAAGAGACTGCAACACAGAAATAAGTATGACAACAAATTCGCGTTAAAAAAAACTTGTGTTGAAATGCACCACTAAGAAGTCCAAATGCTACTCATTGGGAAATTTCCCATAAATTTCCCTCTTCATTCAAATATGAATCCAATCGACTTCATAATTTATACAAAATACTTGGTTTCTTGGTATATGCATTTGTAATTAAAACAATTTCAATCAATTGTATATTATTAAAAGATTGTTCATGCCTGCGTTATAAATTCTGACAGTTTTCGATATAAATTCTAAGAGATAACATAGTAGGTTAACCCACACGTGAAACTTTGCGATCGGCAGTCCTAAACGTACTGAAAAAGACGTTTCAATTCGTTATATTTAGAACTTCTATCGTCTGAAATTCGCTTACAAAAGATTTCAGACAGTTTCTATCTCTTGGTATGAATGGAATCTCAATTCGTTTGTTACACTCTCCGAAAGGAAATCTTACCCCACGCTTTACGTGTTTACAACTATTTAACCCTTTACTTGCGCAGAATGCACTAGTACGATTTTTCCTGATTGACCCGCATGCTATCGGCTGTTTATCGATGCATACCGTGCAACACGATATCAAAATTGCTTATACTGACGTGACGCTTTTTGATAGGAAAATAAAGTTATCGCTGCTGTGGCATGATAGCTTGATTAAAACCAATTTGCATAGTCATATTATGGATAACTAAATGTTTAATTTCAATTTTAAATAACACTTGACGTAAATTATTTTATTTATTGCTTTATTAAATGAGGCGTAAATCGACGTATATTTATTAAAGGATCAAAAGGATGGGAGGAGAGGAAATAAATAATGTCTTCGATCACAACTTTGAGTTGAATAATTCTCAAATTCACTGTGATTTTACCGGGAATCAAACCCAGATTTGCGTGATCGTTAGAGCAAGCTCTAACCAACTGGGCCACAGCAGGTGACAATAAATAATAATAAATGGGTGTGGCAAAGCGATTTTTCAACCACTAGTCCTGTTCTAGTCTTACTCGTCTTTCCCTACTACTTACTTTGAAAAAAGTAAGGTTGACCGACTGAGTAACTAACAGTTGTCGTAGAAAAAAAAACTTCTGTTGGGATACCTCCGTTAGGAGGCCATATGATCCAAATTGAAAGCGGACAAGGATACAAAAAAACCACGTTCGTGACAGCTTGTGTGAATGTACATAATTTAAACGATTCAAATAATTCATATTTTTTTATTCGTATTATATTACCGGTAAGAAATAAGTATTTTGATTTTATTTTTGCCTCTTTTTCTTTGTGTATTCTCTGATTTGACAGTAGATTTGCGGGTTCTTTATAAATATTCGATGGAGTGGCATGACAACGGTAAAATCAAAAATAAATTGTTGATGAAATAATACGCGAACAAATCTGTGACATCTTTCCTGAGACTTGCCTGGAATACTGAACTTTAATTTCTTTTTTCAACTTGCTTCGAATAAAATTGTTATAATTGTTGAATAAAACTTACCCATGTCTATTCTAAATGAAGGAATAGTTGTTATTATATCCATTCTGAATTTGGTAGATATTGGTTTCTAAATGAGTAATTTAATGGAAGTCATTTAACAAGAACCCCTTTTACTACATGAAAGAATAAATGAAATCGAATGGCTTGAGTTTGTGTAAGCTTATTGTTCTATGAACTTCATCGTAAATATATTGTTTTAGTTATATATTGTACATTAAAGTAAAGTTCTGTGCACCTGGAAGTCTTAGTGCACTAATCGAGCGTGTATTCTACTTTAGTACTGTCTGACTAAAGATGTTATAAGCTTTAAAATCTTTTAGGATAACTAATTAGCAAACCCCTGACATATACTGACTATGAACGTTTAATAATAATAACTAGTTCTTTCGATGGTGGCAAGCTGTAACATATATTTAACTTTACATTCAAAAAATAAAATACTTTTTTTTATTTAATTCTACATTTGTACAAAAGTGAAATTAATACAATGCTTTTTCACGAAGGCTGTCGAGTTGGAGTCGGACTGTTTTTACCTGAGTCGGAAAAAAGTAATGACTCCGAATGTTTTTTATTTTTTTTGTTTATACGCTAGACACAAGAGTGGAGACACTAGATGCTAACTAAGCCTTAAAAATAATTATAAATCCGAACACACTTAACTCTTTAATAATAAAAAAACAGTATTTTGTAACATTACAAAAAAATCAGGGAAGAATTTTTCAATTCACATTAGAAGTTAAGATACGTAAATAAATTCTTTATTAGTAAGCCAAATATATTCTAGAGTTAGTTTATTTATTGTATTAATTGGTGAAGTAATGAATATGAACGAAAAGAAAGATGAAACCCAAATTCAGAATCAGAGTCGTGTTTTAATTCAAAGCCAAAGTCGAAACACCGCTTTACGCCAAGTATTGACAGTGAAAACCTTCAAAGTAATCAACTCAATCTTATAAAGTCTTGTCGAACTAAATTATTTATTACTTTTTAGTATTTTTTTACAGTTATACACATTTAATTCCAATTCCATCAATAATTCGTCATGTGCGTACTTAATAATATTATTTATCTAGTAATTACTACTATCAAGGTCGTGATCTTGAAGATTGAACGATATCCCGTTTTTAATTATAAGTAAGTGAATCTAATTGTACTATAAAATATTCCTAATACGAAACAAAATATCTACTTTTAGAGTTGAATCATTAATGCGGAGAGAAGAGAAAATTAATGTCATTTTTATCTCGTAATATTATCAATGTCAGCTATTCACATCAGTGATTTAGAAGTGTTTTCTGTGGGCTGGTCTCGTGGGGGAGGTAAGACGTACTAAATTCAGTCAACCGTTTAAGCCTTGTTTATTCGGGGATACTTTTCAAAAGCCTCCACCGTAAACGAACTCTCGCCGATTTCAACGATTTGTACGAATTTTTCTGAATAGGAGCTTTCATGAAAGGTAAAGGATTGTATAGTGAATAGGTCTCCGTTTTTCTTTTCAATGTGTTTTACAGATATGTGCAAAGCGATTTTTTTTAAATATGTTCACTAGTGTGGCAAACGTGAAGTGAAATTGTTCAAAACACCGTTTTGCATGAAAAAATATTCCTGTGCGGACAAAGTGTTATTTTCATTTCACACCAATGTTGTGAAAACTAACATTGAAAAAAAATGAAAGCTTTTACGTTTCTTCCAATCTGTTGACGCTTTTTCGAATTAGTTTCATGATGATTTAAAAAAAAAATATGCTTTGTTAAATATGTCAAACTTCAGACGAAGACATTTTAAACAAATATGATTAACTAAAATTCTATTATAATAGATCAATTAATATTTTTAAATATTGTTGATTGTTACTAAGGAATCGTAACATCAAAAAAATCTTTATTTGTAAACTATAAATAATTTAAGTTTTTGACTGAAGGTGCTTGGTGGAACTTCAAAATTTAAATTGAATCGTTTTTTTTTTAAATTAAAAATACTGAAAGGGGCAACCTGGCTCGTAAGTGACATAACATGTGGGAATGTACTAAATTTAAACGATTCAAATTTGAATATATAAACGTTACAAATTTGAAATATTGTATGCCTCTTGTTAGTTTGTACATATCGACTGTGGAAAAGAAAAAGGACGTAACCCACACTTAACAAAATTTACAGGGGACACGAAAAACGATTTTTGGTGAATTTGAGCCACAGGCTTATTTTGAAATATACACAACCTTGAACTCCACGGTGACTGATAAACTGGGTTTTAATACACTTAATCCGATAATTATTGAATATTTTGATAAAAAAAAACCTTTTTTAAAATTATCTTTCCTGATCACAAATTCAACAGACCCTTCTTTTATCAAACTAAAAATCTAAATTTAGATACTAATTTGTCATTTCCAGGTTACGTCCTTTTGATAGAACGTACATCAATTTGTATACATTACATTGTAAATATCGACAAAAACTGTTTTGAAAAAATTGTGGGTTACGTCCTTTTTCCTTTCCACAGTCGATATTATAATATGTTATACGCGAAAGGTAAAGCCTTGAAGCATAATTTTGACGATGACGTGTTGCCAAAACAACCATCATTAATTCTTGATTATAATTGTAAACCTGAATACATCTCTACGTTTTGATATGTGAAAATTATTGCCGAGTTTTCGTCTTTTTAATGCTTTACGAGAATAACTATTTCTCTTACCACAATTTTGCACTTTTGACGCATTTGGAAAGCCACCTGTTATATGTATAGTTTTAATTAGTACTGTAAAATACACATATTTGCGTTGCGTTTTAATACCGCCAACATTGCGGTAGTATTACTTAATGTGATTTTATTTACGTGATGGTAAACTTTACATATAACCTGCCCTCGTTTAAAAGCTTTGTGGAGACTCCGTTACTATGTTAAAGCTCCACAGCAAGGTGACTTTTGAAAGGAGTCATGTGGATTAGCCTAATTAGCTTCAACAATAAGGGTGTACACAAGTTTTTTTTTCACTCTCTTATTGTTTCTTAAAATACTGGTTGAGCTATCACTTGGTTCACAAAAAGTTGACATCAAACTATTGCTGAAATATGTTTAAAAAATATGATTCAAATCTTTTTTTGTTCATGGTGTCTTGTGTTAAATGTATAGAATGGTTGATAACGATGACAGCTTTAAAATTTATAATTATGGTACATATTTAAAAAATAAAAAGTATATAGTAAGGTACTTTAGCTGTAAGCCTGTTGCCTCCCTCAACGGGGTATTTTTTTGCATTTATTGGCGTGAAAAATCAAATGTAAACTTATTTATTAAATAAATCAAAATGTCTAAACTCAATTAATTCTCTAAATGATTTTTTTAAGAATACATATATTAAAAATTATTATTTGTAAATAAACAAAATATAAATAAGATTTTTAAATAATTTTTTTTTATTCAAAATCTTTTTGATTCTAGAAAGAAAATACGCAACATGCAAACATAAACATGCGTGATTCTCAATCAGTCGGTACCATTAGGCGTCTTTCAACGAACCTAATACCAACATTTTTTTCAATATCCGCTCGCTAGTCGGAGCATATGGCCACCTCCAAGATTCTCTGTCCTCCGCCAGTCTTGTTGCTTCCTCTTATGTCATTCCAGTGTCTCGTAGCTCCGCCGAGTACATTCTATAAGTATAGATGGTTATCAGTGGCTTTCCACGACGGCAGAATACATCCGGTTAGTAGAAGAGACAAAGATTATCCGCTAATAATAAAATGATAGTAAAACTTTTATATTTTGTATAATGTTTTTTAAACTGTTGCTGCTTCCATAGAACACTATAATATAGTTCAACAGAAAAAAACTACATTTGAGATACTTATCATACTACAATAAGTGTTCATAAAATGCTTTATATTACGACCAACGATCCCTTTAAGCTGCGCGCGTCAATTGGAAGGCCACCGCGCACTCATTCTAGGTTGGCGCGCACTACAAGACAGTTGTTCAATTAATATTTGATCGGCTCGCGCAGCTTTTGAAATTCCGCGCAGTTAACCTTTTGTGACCACGTGTACTTTTGTAACCACGTGAAAACTGCTATAGCAAGTTCTAAGACAAGATTTGAAAAGGCTGCATGTATGGCTAGGGTAAGTTGGGGGTTAACATTCCCTACGTCTCGGCTTTATTATAAGTCTATATTCCTCGGTATTGCGTGTCATGCTGCAAGTTGTTGGGCATATAGGTGTACCCAACGAAAGGAAATATGTCAAATACTTCTTCGGGGACAACGGTTTCCCCTTATTACTATTTCCAAAGCTTACCGAACTTGCTCAACAGAATATCTTCCTGTAATGTTGGGACTTACTCCATTGGATCTAGAGGTCCAAAGACGAGCTGCAATTCATCACCTTTTGCACGGGAAACCAGCGCAAATTGGTCGCACAACCCTTCACCCATTGGATTCACAGGATTTTTTAAAAGTTAAAGTGAAAAAACTTTGCTCACTAACCGTTTTAACTACTTGGCAATGTCGATGGTCAAAGTCCTTTCGTGGTAGAATTACCTATTTATTTTTCCCAGATATTGCTTTTCGTCAGAATGCAACCTAGCTCTCTCCGGATCACTGGACCTCACAATTTATCACCGGACACGGTGCAAATTACATAAATTTAAAATCAAACTTAGCCCACACTGCCCTTGTGGTGACAGTAATCAAGATTCAGAGCATATTCTCTGGAATTGTCCGATTATGTCCGTAGAAAGAAGTATATTGTTTTCGTTATGTAGAAATAACCGTGATGGTCCTATCGGGCATCCAGATCTAGCTTCGTCTTTAGAAAATTTCTGTTACTTCAAGAAATTTGCTACTTCTTTTGGAGAAAAAGTTTACCTTCCCTGCCCCTCACCATTCAATCCTTAATCACATCTGCCTCAAAATTAAAAGTTGTTTAGTAGTGCCATTAACTATCATTCTTGCTAATTATTATTTAATTATTTTTTTTGTTACGTGTAGTTATACCAATTCTATGTATTTAATTGACCTTTCGTCTTAGAGGGAGCATTGATTACGGCCGTATATGGTTGAAAAAGATCTTAACATAAAGCTCTTTATTACATTTTCAAATTGGGAGTGGACATGGATAAATTTTCCATATCTCTTCCTAATAGAGGCATCTAAGCTGCTTGTTACCTAGTTGCACAACCCCTCTCTAAGAAAGTTTCAAAATAAGGAGTAGGTGGCTTGAGTATGGACTGGTAGTTAGTTATAACTGCAAACTGTTCTTTAAAGGAAACTTGCCCAGCCCAAATACTGAACCTTTGAAAATATATTAATATCAAGTATGTATCATTTTGCTTGTTATTGCTCAACTTAGTGTACGTGTAAAATTGATGTAGAAAATACTCACACGCTATTTCGGCACCAACAAATAAAATATACATTAAATTTTCCGAAGAAAATACACGAGCTAGCAAAAAACACTTTGGTGTGTGTTTTATTATCAGCAGTGCGACCTTTAATGAACCATAAACTGAATGGATATTGCCAAAGTTTACGCAATAAAAGTTACTTTCAAGAGTTGAAAAAATACACATAATATTTTGTGTTTTTACTCACCAGAAATTTATGTTTTAAGCTAATTCTTTAACAGCTAAAAATCACATACAAATAAAACACTATTTTAATTTCAAACAAAATGAGTAAGTCGACATCCCAATAGCGTAGGGATTGGATCTGCGCTATAGCAATACCACGTTATAGGGAACTAGGCACCCATACTTAATATGAGGTTAGGTTTTTGCAATTGTATTTTTATAATTGAATTTTTACTGACACTCTGCTTTTCGTTTCGCCTGTCACAGAATAAGTCTGGCAAAATCGAGGGACAAACAGCTACTGACAAATTTATATTTTTCTACTGCATAAGTATACATATAAAATAAAAGTTAGGGTTTCGTCTTTTCCTATTGGATACAGGGAGGGGGTAAAATACAAACATTGATAGTATGTACTAATTCAAAATCAATAAATGACAATAGGTACGGTAATTAATACATTAATGGAAATAAATTTGAACACTGATTTGCCAATCTTATGCTTCTCAAAGAAGCGAAACACGTCTCACATTTTGTAACACAACACGTAGAATAACAATGTTGTCAAATTTAATTTTATATAAAAAAAAAACCGCAAACACCGCTGAAACCATTGAACATAATAATTTCGTTCTGAAGCCTCGTGTATCTCATATTTTTAATAAGACACTGTCCTATTGTTAGTGAAATCTTACAATTTTTATTTCTTTATTGCAAACCGCGAAGCGCTAAAAGAAATCAAACGTATGCAATGGTATTACTGCTCACGTATTACAGTTTCTACTTTATTTAGATTTTTTTTAGTATAAGGTGATTATTTTTCATGTAGCAACATTACTACTTTAAGATTTCCATTACGTTAGTCTTAAATATTAACGTAAATCTGAAAATTGCCCGGATTCATTCATTCTTTTACCCTAATCCATTATGATCCGATCATCTATTCTGTCACAAGTGGCACTCGAGTCACCATTCACACGAAGGCAGCCTCCCGATTTTATGGCACTCCTATAAATATTACTTAACCGTGGCGCTCACCCAATTCGCCTCCCAAGCCGTTTGCCAGTAGCGTGCTCGTGATTTAAAGACTGGTGTGATAGGATTCAGTGTCGAGACAATCCCAGAAAAAAATCACAGCAAATCGAGGTTTTTCAGTCGCAGTTCCCGGGACAATTAAATATAACAACCCGAGACCTGAAACTTGAAAACTCTTATAGAATCTTGAGAACCTTTGTACATTTTAAAAGGCAATTTAAAAAGAACAACACTTTAAAAACCTTCCATTTATTAAATAAAATATAGCATACTGTACGTACGTTTAACAGGGTGAACGGATTCTTCTGAACACAAATTTTCCGAACACGGATACTACGAAAAAAAATTCTACGTACACGGATTCTTCCAAACACAGAAATTGTTTACATTATAATTAAATATTTTGCTTGCTTCCATTCTGAAAAATATTTCGTATAATTGACATTACATATTGTAATAAAACAAGTTTTTTCATGTTTAAAATATTTAAATGTACGGAGTATTCTATGTGCGGAAGATTTCAGTGTGCGGAAGAATCGATGCACAGAGTATTCGTGCTCGGAATAATCGTGTTCGGAAGAATCACCGAACCGTGTGACAGATGCTAGTTCGAGATAACCATACAATTACTGACCCAAAGTGTTATTTTTCGAAGAAAATGGTTTCATCGGCAAGATAAAAGTGTATTAACATGTGACATATTATTTATCGATATAAATACACATTAAAGTCATTAGACGATTACGCTGCAAACAATTGAAAATAAATACAACAACGTCAACATCAACTTTTATCCCTCTATGAGATGTAAGCTACTGAGTATTATCTGCGTTATTATCGGCTGTCTGTTTGTTCAAGTAAGTAAAAATCATGAAAAGCAGTTTCGTTTTCTTCTTTATTATCTTTCAAAAGACAATGATAAAAGTAAAGAGATGTTGTCTAAATATTTGGGTAGTTGAAATGACACATAACATATCATTTACGAATATAAAGTAATTCGTAACGAATATCTTTTAATGGTTTGATATCATTTAATTGCTCGCCACCCTGTAACCTTATTTAGATAGATTATTTAAACGTTCTTCATGCGACTCGTTTTAATAATCACATAGTGTAATTAAAATGGAATGAAAACATAAATATCTATACCAACGTTCCCTCTAAGCTGCACGCGCGCACGCTCGCACAGCAGTTTAAAAGCTCCAGCGCAGTCATCCCGAGTTGGCGCACTATTCGAATAATTTGTTTTTAAAATTAGAATAACCCTAATTGACCGAAATAAATATGAACAAGAACAAGAAATTGATCCTAATGGAGTATATAATATTAGGATTAGTTGTTAGGAATGACGTAAAAAGCTGGATTTTTTGTAAACAAATTGATAAAATATGTTAATAAATTTACTAGCGACTGATTATTTGTGTCATTCTGATAATTTTCTTAATTTGTGATCGTTTTTTTTTTATTTAATACGTTTATTAGTAAAAAAATATGATAATGTTATTTATTAAGCGAATCAAAACAGAGAAAAAAACACTATTTTTTTATAAAATATCACAAATTATACCGCGCATTTGTTGGATTGGCCCGCTACCCATTTTCTTAGAGAGATCATTGATCTATACCAGGGTTGGGAACGTTTTCTTCTCTAAAGGCCGCATTCATTTTTTTGAATCGACATAAGGTCGCAGTAAACATTGACTAGGGAATCTTTGGCCGGAAAAAAATCATACCTATTTCTAAAGTCCAAGAACTTGCGGATTTCTCAAATTTATCAGCGTGGGACCTTTTTTTAGGTCTTTCAAGGATTTTGACATAAAATCCCAAGAATTTACGGATTTGCCCAAATTAGCAACGTGGAACCTTTTTTAAAGAATTTTGACAAATGTACAGAATTTCAGAATTGGCCAGAAAGCCGCACCAGGGTAGCCAAAAGGCCGCAGGTTCCGCCGCCTGATCTATACTGTTTTTTTATGAATGCTTTAATCGGTTTAAATTTGTTTTTCTGATCTGGAATTCAAACCATCGCCTGTGTAATTAGTAAAGAGGAACTAAAACTCACTATAATTTAAGATTTCGACTGAAGTAGCTTGGTGGAATTTCAATATTAAATTTAAATCGTTCAAATTTAAAACTCACTAGTTTACAGCTACCAAATTTATAAAAAATATAATTATATCGCTTTATGACCAGGCTTGTACGGAATTAAAATTCTTATATTATCTTTCTTAACATAACTTGACTCGTAAAAAGACACATTGGGCTAAAATAGTTAATTTCATTTTTATTAATAAATTTGTAAGACAGTAAAAAATCATTTTGTGACCACATATTAATTAGCTGTTCAAAAGTTTTGATACACACATAATTTCTGTTTCATATACGATATAAGATCAGAGTTACAACTCTCAACGTAACAATTTGAAGATGTACACGTTTTGGTATTAAAAATAAGTTGCGAAAATAAGCGAGAGAAAACAGTTAAGTTGTGTGATGTTGATTGATGTCTTCATCGGCAGATGTTTTAGTAATAAAACTTATCGTGAGCTTGTCGGTTAATAATGAAGTTCTACGCCTATTGCTACGAGGCGGTTACATATATATTAAGATTGTCAGTGACATCAGATATTTCAAATTCCTCGGTGAGCTAAAAAAAAAAACGAGGTTCTGTGAGAATCTGGGAAAAAGTATAACGAATTGAGGATTTCAAATTTCTCGGTAAGAAAATCACAGTCCCGGGATCCCGAAATCCCGGGATTGGAAAAAGGCTCCGGAATTGGATACCCTAATTGTCACCATATAAATTTTATAGTATGTTTTATTATATAACATATTGGTCTGTATTATTTATTCAGCAGTATATAGGACTCATTTGTCTTTGACGTGTATATAAAATTTACCACATCGACTTTGCCAAGTTACTAAATTTAAGGTTCATAACTATAATATCACCTAACTTAACCCAAAAAAAATTACTGGCAATAATAACTGACCAAAGTGTCACTCATCGAATGTACTTTCAACTGTTTTTTTTCCCTTATAAAGCTTCTGACCGTTTTTGCATTTATACTGTCAAAGAAATTAAAATGACGTTTAGGATAAGACTGAATTGCTCCACGTCATCTCCTTTTGAAGTATAAGTTTGATAAAAAAGGATATACACGTTTTAGAAATTAAACTTGATAAAAAATCAATATTCTAAAATTGAATTCAAGGATTTGAATCCTTTATGACAAAAATGATAACGACTAACCTTCCTTTTAGTGTAGAAATTTGACCAAGATGGTCGGGTCGACAGTGGTAGAGATATTTATTTTTATTTTTAAATTCAAATATTATCTTTAATCACGTTTAGGGTGTTCACCGTCAATATTTGGTGGAAAGGCGAAAAACACAGTATTCCTTTGTACTTATTTCCACTTTTTATTTATCAAGATCAGGACCGGTTTCGCTCATGACGAGCACTATCAACTGATAAGAAATATAATTAAACAAGGTTATTCATACAAAAATAAATTTAAATAAAAAGTGTAATAAACCATTGGCATTGAAAATAATTTACAAATAATTACCATTAGTCCTCTTGTAACTTTATTGCTCTTTAATGTTCTTTGTAATTACGTGTTAGAGGTGTTAAACATTTTAATTTGTGTTAGTTTAGACCAGTGCTCCGCAACCGGTGTGCCGTGAGCCGGATACAGGTGTGCCGCGGTCAAATACAAAATGAAAAAATATTTTGACAAATAACTTCGGGTTGTGCTGTCAAATGTCACATTAATTAGTTATTATTTTATAATAATTATTAAGATTGCATAAAAGTAAATATATTATAGTTTTATGTATGTATACTTTAAAAAAAAAACGAAAATTTATAGTTAAATTCTAATTATCTAATACCCAAATATTTTTGCTTTTGGTGTGCCGCGGAATTCTAGGAAGAATTGTAGTGTGTCGTAGGTGAGAAAAGGTTGCGGAGCACTGGCTTAGACTGTTAAGAGTCACTTATTCAAAATTTACACTATAATTTGTAAATCCTTTTCAACGCTAATGGTTTATTACACCTTTTTATTTAAATTTGTTTTCGTGAAAACAGCACTGTTAAATTATATTTATGATCAGTTGACAACGCTCGTCATGAGCGAAACCGGTCCTGATCTTGATAAATAAAAAAACGAAAATAAGTACAAAGGAATATTGTGCACTTATTATTATCTTTATGTTTAAATTTACGTGTAAGTCGTCAGGTGAAATCGTTCATTTGCCTGGTTGGCCTTTGCTTTGCTGTATGAAATTGTAGAATACGTAGTTTGATATTATCATATAAAAGAAAAAATAAATATTGAGATTTGTTTTAATTATTGTATTATAAATATCGAATTATGTACGATTTTATTTGAGCAATATTTTTATACATTTAACTACAAGTCCGTGATATTTAATTATTATTATACCAATCTGACAGAAATTATATGTTCAGTTTTTATTTACAGTTTATTAACTAACACGAACTTTAAAGATATCGTGACGTGACCTTTTCAAAATAAAAAAAAATGAGGTAGGTAGTATTTAAAACTTTCCTTGAGTTATTTTTCTGACCTCAGTTTGTACGTCGCTCACCATAAAAGATTTCATACTTAGCAAGTTATTTTGCCACGCAAATCTGTGGAGTACGAGTGGATACTGTTACCGGGGAGGCTGCTATATAACATATAGAATCATTTTACCCACTGTTAAAAAAATGCACCAAGCTTACCGGATTGACATGGTGAGAAAATTGTGTAATATAAGGTATGAATTTTATTAATTTTTTTGCAGTAGTCAGGAAAAGTTTCCCTCATATTCAAAAAATGAAATTTACATTTTTACTAGTTCCCACTTTTATTTACTAAGATCACGACCGGTTTTGCTCATGAAAAGCATTATCAACTGTTTTTTTTAATCCATGTTCGCTACAAATGTGAAGCATCCTCATAATGGAGGTATCTTAACGTTAGTTTTTCTACGGGAACTGTTTGTTACGCAGTCACTCAACCTCTCGTTTTCAAAGAGATTAATAGGGATAGATGGATAAGGCTTTGACAGGACTAGTGGTTAACTAATCGCTCTCGCTATTGAAGGATCGGAAAGGGGTGGAGGTCAACTAATAAGATAATTAAATGTTACATTGTTTTTATACAAATAAAAATGAAGCAAATTGTAACACAAGTGAAATAACTTTTTGAAATAAATTTTATATTAAAAATGAACTTCCACAAAGTTACCGCCGAATCTATCAAAGAATACAGTACGGCTTACTATGTACCACGTTGAATTTGAATTAAAAACAATATTTCACCGAAAAGTATTAATATTCACATGAAGCTCTTCGGCATCTTTGTCATTGCCAGAACTACCTAAATTTGATGAATCATTAGTTTTAGAATCCATTATAGCGTTTTCTACTCTTTATTATAACCAAATTAATCCGCATTCAATCGATAATGCTCCACTTGATAATTAACAGTTTTCTTTATTGCTTGTATTTTTTTAACAACACTCATTTATCAAAAAATACGCTTGATGTATTTATTATAATGACATATAACTAGAACAATATCGTTAGGTAACAACTATTGACTGTTCGGTGAGCAATTAATCAAAAAAAGCTATTTTTTCCACTTATAATAAATTTCACACAAAAGGCAAAGAGCGCTTCCAGCGATGTATCATTAAAAGAATTTGCGCGTCACTGTAGCTTTTATAACATTGTAGTTTAAAATGAATGCTTTTTAGAGCTTTTGTTTGTTGACATGAAAATTGCCATCATAAATCTTGCGAAAGCTCAACAACTGTTCTTGTTGTAAATCGAGTTTGAATGGCCACAAATGTGTGGGAATCACGTAAACAGTTAACGTGTAAATATGAATACGTATTAAATTTAAGCTTTAAGAAGCTTAAATGCCATTTGTGCTTTATACAGTCGTTATGTTTTTATCTGCTCGAACAATGAAATAAACAAATTAAAGAAACTGCTTTTTGCTTGATTTGATTTTCGACTGACTGATAGACGACTATTTTGTGTTATATGATAATTAAAATATACTTTTAAGGTGTTCACTGTCAATACTTGGTGGAATGACATTATAATAAAAATAATAAAACATTTTTAGTACTTTTTCCACATAAAATTTATTAGATCAGGACCGGTTTCGCTCATGATGAGCATTGTCAACTGATAAGAAAAACAATAAAACAGTGATATTTATACAAAAGTTAAGTGATAAAAACAAGGTATGACAAACAATTGGTATTAAAACCTAGCAAAAGAATTGAAGCAAAATACAAGGAAAATAAACTATAAATAAAAAGTTGAAGACCACTTAGCAATGAAACTATTATGACAAAAACCAATTAGGTATGAATTATCATTACCAAAGTAAAAACCAACAATTAGTGTATATAATAAATTATTATAATTTTTATTAATTAAAATATATTTAAATTTGAATCATTTAAACTATTTACATTCACGCATGTTTTGTCACTAACGACTCTGGTTTCGCCTTTCGGCATTTTCAGGCGTTCAAGTGCACGGATGAACTTAAACTGACGTTTAGTATATAAATGTGTTTATATAAGAAATAAATGTATCACTAAGCTTAAAACCATTGCTGGCGAAGTGGATTAACCAATGGGAACCTCTAATTTCCGGGGCTAGTACTCTCACAATCCCGAAATTTCAGAATCACAAGATTGGACGGGATCCCGGGATTGGATACCCTAGTATAGAATGATCAGCAACCACTTAGTCTGGGATAAATCGTTGTAATGTTAATATTTTTTAATGCCCGAGCGGTATGACTTTATAGTTGTTTCCTTGAGTGTAATAACTCAATGGATTATAAGAACCGAACTTATTTTTAAACATCCATAATAAAAAAAAAACAAACTCCATTTTACGATGACAATATAAATTATTTAAAGTAGGTTTTTTACATACGTTTTTTCTTATCAGCTTGAAACTTCATCGGATTCAGTGCCTGTTTTTTCTAATCATTATTTTTTAGACATAAATGTAATTCAATAAGTTAATAAAAATTGATAACAATAAATAAGAAATGACAGTATTCTGCTGAATGCCTTCATCATTCGCAAAAGGGCCCTCTTGTCGAGTGTTAAGAATCATTGAATTTTTAAAATGGAAGTGCCCCTCGACTGCCGGACCATAAACTGGAAGTTTCTTTCTAATACCTTTGGTCTACAAAAAATATTTAAAATTATTTAAATCATCATATACAGACCTTCATACCCTTCAGACCCCGCATTGTTGTGAAGGTTGCTTCGAAATAACTTTGTTTGTTTAAATAAGATGTCTGTTGTTGTTAAATTCTTATTCTTTTTTGTCTGTTATTGTTTAATTAATATAATCATATTCAATTTTTAATATTCATCATTATCGCTCGGTTATTTTAATTGATCATCATTTGTATTTATATTTGTTTGTGGATGTTAAATCAGACTCCTTATCCTTCTTTTCTATGAATGTTGGTGTGATGTTTCAGGGTTGGTCTTAAGTGGTTGTTTGATGCATTACTTCCATCAAAGAGTTGCAGGGAAGAAGTGGAAGCTGGGTTTGGTTAAAGGAGGACAGGAACCAGGGGTGTTTGCGTCTTTTGATTTGTCATCATCATCACAACAGATACACTTAAATAATTTTCAAGAAACATATCCCCCGGATGTTGTTGGGGGAGGGGGCGTTAAATACTCCACTGGTGCTGGTTGTTACAGCATGGTTGCAGTAGTATGTAGT
The DNA here is from genome assembly GCA_030503985.1 of Himalopsyche tibetana. Lineage (NCBI taxonomy): Eukaryota > Metazoa > Arthropoda > Insecta > Trichoptera > Rhyacophilidae > Himalopsyche > Himalopsyche tibetana. The sequence goes on from JAPJYX010000015.1 coordinate 1,678,139, forward strand.
CGTCAAACCGGTGTGAAAATAAATACTAGTATTTGGTCATCAAAACGGTGCTACAGTAAAGGTATAGAATAGGGTAGTAAGCTTAGTAACTTATATGCTCACGCATCCCGGTGCCAAAAGTTTTTCAAGAAAGCGTTAACTGTACCCTTTATAAGTTGTTACAACTGATGAAGATTTCCCTCACTGTTTATTAAATCAACACTTAATACAGTGTTATATAATAAAAATCTACGGTTGTATCTTATAACCAACGTTCCCTCTAAGCTTCGCGCGCGTTCGGCCGCACGGCAGTTTGAAAGCTCCCGTGCACTCCATAACAACAATTCAATTAATATTTGATTGGCCCGCGGAGACTTTGGTAAATTTGCGCGTAGCTAACCTCTTGTCTTAGAGGGAGCATTATTTGTATCCTGGACTCTTTTAGAAACAACTTTTCAAGACTTACTGACTTTCACCGAATGGTTTAAATAATAATATAGCAAAATTATCATATTTAAAAACAAACATTTTTTTATAAAATATAGGCATGGTGAATCTGCCAGTGTATGACGGCAATGTGTGCGCCGATGGTTCTGTTTTTGTCGTCGTATCTCGAGTATTTATAGTAAGGGAGTTCCCGTGTCTCTCTTTTTGCCTCTTGTGCTTTCCATGAAAGAAAAACCTTTGTTGCGACCATTTGAACGTGATTGTTAAACTGTAAGTAAATCAAAAAGTGTAGATAAGGTGGCCATAATCAAACTGATGTCTATTCATAAAACACAACATTCTTAAATGATTAAATATGTTTCGACTTGATGTATTGACAATGAAATTCTTTCTCATACCAATATTCTCTGTAAGTTGCGGGTGTGCAAACCTACACAAATTATGATTCCCATTCACCAAGGAACAAATGACCCTGAACATCTACGTTATCGTCTGAAAACAATGTCCCAAAACATGTTCTTGAACACACGACGGGTCACAGAAACGTTGAGGTTATGTTGGTCAGTATTCCGTACGAACGAACGTTAGTTGGTTTTATTGGATGCAAACATTTCGAGTAAAGTTAATTACTAATGTTTATAAGCTTTCTACAACGAAAATATAATTATTCATTCATCAATGATGATAGCTTATACACTATAGACCCGTGTTTCTCGACTTTTTTTTTGCCCTTGGCCCCATACTATTGTTTTGTCTTCCCATAAAAATTCGAATTTTAAAATCGTAGGAATTTACAGATTTGCACAAATGAACAGCGTGTGACCTTCTTTTTAGCTCTTCCAAGAATATGGAATAAAAAATTACACAAATTTACGAATTTCGGAAAATTTTCCCGTGACCCCCTTAGCAAAAAAATAATTGACAGCTGACGATATCTGGCTCATCGTAGAGGTTATTAATATTAAGCTCATGACTGTGTCAGCGTCGCCAGATTTCATCTTCGCAGACAAGTCCGAAAATATTTTGACGGATAGTATTGGGGTTATCAATAAAATACTGCTTACAGATTGACAACCTTTCCCAATTCGCGTCTTTACGTATGAAAAGCTTACCCTTTTTTACGAAAGAGGGTAAATTCGTCCTTAGCACGTTTGCTGTATATTTATTTCTCTCCTTATTCATCGTTCAACTATTTATTTTCTGGTATTTTAGAAACGTGAATCGCCGATTCTTATTCTAAGAAGAACATATTTTTTTACACGTGACCTAATTGTACGTATATGTACAAATCTATCAAACTTTCTCAGAAATAACACGGGCACCCTTTTAGTGTTTGATTTATTTCTTTCTTTCTTTTACCGTCATAATAAATTTTATCGTTTCACTGACAATTTCTATATTTGATACGTCTAGTTACAAAAGGCGATATGTACATTTTAATATTTACGGCAATATGTGCTTTTATGTTTCTATCAAAAACTTTTCGTGTTGTGTTATGTTGACACTCTTTTTTTCAATTTAATTTTGTCTTTAAATAAAAACAAAATAACAGCATTTGTTAGCTGATAACCAATACAAGTAATTAAATATAAGAAAAGTACATTTGTATTTACTAGATAACAGAATCAACCGGATTTAAAATTACTCAATCCATGAATTTATCTCTAACTAAAATTTGAAATATTTTTTTTCATGTGTATTGAATTTTGGAACATATGAACTTTTTTTTTACATTCAGTAAATTCGGCGGCAACATTGTGGAAGTTTATTTTTAATATAAAATCAATTTTGATAACTTTGTTATTTCACTTGTTGTGTTACAAAGAGTTGTAAGCTTGGAGTTTTTTTAAATTAAAAAAGTCATTAATAGAAAGGTAACATTAGTAAATTACATTTAAATAGCATATGTAGATTACCATTGATAAATTTATTTCCATTGGGTCTTACCATACCTATGTAATAATAATCAGTTTATTTTTTATTCTTAAACTTCGCGATATATTATCAGATGACGCTTCTTAAAGAGGTGAAACACGTGTTTAATACACAACAAGAGTAGTAACAAAGTTTTCAAATTTAATTTTATACAAAAAACTGAACTTCTACAAAGTTACTGCTGAATCGATCGAACATATTAAATTATTCAGTTTACTTTAGGGATTGTCACATGATTTTAAATTTAATTTACCAATGTCTTTTTGTTTTGAAATCATCTTCAAAATTAGGTGTCTCGTACAGTGCTTTTGCGAGATAGGCAGGCGGACATTAAAAATGTATTCAAGTCGGATGTAAGTACTACCCTTTGCCTGTTTGCAGTGGCGTGTGCAAACTTTGACAACTGGGTAGGCGGGGCGTAAAAACCTTCCACTATTATTAGGAATAATACCATGACACACAGTACATTTTAACTAACAGCAGAGCTTAAATTTTATTTAGATGACCTGCAATTTTAACAATTCTCTGGCAGAGTCGTTTATTTTAAACACACATTTACAGTTAACTAATTGATTGAATTGGCATTTACTTGGTAGAACTCCATTGAAATGAGGTAAAAAATATCAACGTATTTAGGTCTACAATATTTTAAAATTGTAGAACTTAATATGTTTATATTTTTAACCTTATTATACATTTAACCTTTCGAAGAGTGAATACATCTATCGACCTTACTTTGCTGACTTTTCTTAGCATAAAAACTGTGTGAATATATGTTTTTTTCATGTCCGCTCCCAATGTGGAGCATATGGCCTCCCAATGGAGGTATCTCAACACAAGTTTTTTCTACAAGAACTGTTTGTTACTCAATCGCCTAACCTCACTTATACCAAAGTGAGTAGTCAGGAAAGAAGAATAAGGCTATAACAGGACTAGTGGTTGACTAATCACTATTGCTACAACCAGTTATTAAAGGATCAGAAGGGTGGGAGGAGTGAAAATAATGTGAATTGACATCGCAAACACCCAGTCTTCGATCACAGCTTTGAATTGAATAATTCTCAATTTCACTGTGATCTGACCGGGAATCAAACCCAGACCTACGTGATCGGTAGAGCAAGATCGAATGCCTGCGGCGAATGCTAGGAGTGCTGTGGTCTGACTTCGTTAGGAACACATATATAAGAGAGCGGACTAACCAGCCTCTTATTACGTCCAAAATAAAAAAAAGTCACGGTGGACCTGGCCTAGGAATTGTGCTGCGGTTGCCTCAAGAGAGTCTGAACCCTTCCTGTCTCTTCTACCAATCAGATGGATCTCGGCGTCGTAGAAGGTCACTGATTACCATCCAAGGGATTTACTCAGCGGAGCTACGGGACGCTGGGATGTCCTGGGAGGAAGCAAAAAGACTGGCGGGGGGTAGAGAATCTTGGAAGAATGTCGTGACCATATGCTCCGTATAGGAAGCTGATTTGGATACTGTAATTGAGCATAGCGCTACCGAATGTATACAACCATACCAGGCTCGAATCCTTTCACGAAAACTTTCATACACTTATATGTAAAAAATATAACTTTCCGTATATTTATATATCCGTTCCTTATAAGGTGAAGGCGGAAAGAAATCGATTATCTAAACATTAGAATTTTATTATTCTCATTATTGTTACCTTATTTTCCACAAAATCTTTACTAAGCAAGCTTCAATATGGTGTCCAAGTGCTTTCAAATTGGTGGTGTACAAAACTATTCAACCTAAACAAACATAATAAAACTCCATAGTACCAATCTTTGACACTGCCATGATAAAGCTTGAATGAGCTTTTTATGTCTCTATGAACCGTGCGCTACTGCCTGTTTGTCTTGTTCCCCTGTGTAACTTTTCCCGAATAACACAGAGATAAAAGCTTTAGTTAGAGGCCGTACAAGATTTTGAAATTTTCTTTGTTTGACTGTTGGCTCTCTTTGCATATTTAATCGGAGCAAACTTATGGCGACACCAAAAATGAATAACTGCTCACATCGTAGACGAGGTACATATTTGTATATTAACAAAGCGCTCATATTTACTATAGTATAACGCTTTTAGTTTGTATTAATTTGTAGAATATTTCACGTACACTTAATCATACAACTTGAAGGTGTTCGTTATCAATTTTTGGTGGAAATGTAACATTTAAAAAAACAAAGTGTTCCAGTCTAGTTTCACTTATAAAAAGCATTACCGAGTGAAATTTCAATCGATTCATATATTAATTGGCTACGATGTCTGAAATTCTATCCCCTCTATCCAGTCGTGGTGGGAGTTTTTAGTCAACTCTTGGACCTGTCCTAAACCTATCCTTCTACGCTTACTCTCTTTGTAAAAATAAAAGTTGAACAATTAAGTAAGAAATCGTTCTTGTAGACTTTTTTTTCTATAATTATTATAAAACTGAAATACACTGATATTTTCTCACCTTATTATTATAATACAGTTCGACGAATTAAATGCGCTATCAATCAATCAATACGCTATAAACTATATGTGTTCTAATATTCTACAAGTCTCAAAGTATCGTAAAAGTGAGATAACCTCAGTTAATACACATTGCAATATCTGTTATCTCCGTAAAATGATAATATGCAATACACCAACCAACACACGACATAAAGACGTGATTGTACTTAAAAGACCAAGTTTTCTTTAACATTTTACTAGTTGGCTTACTTCACTTTTAAATTGTCCATATTACATGATATTTTTCGACATTGTTATTATAGAGTTTACCAAATAAATGCCAATTCAATCAATTATTTTGTATTATTGAGGGTATTTTAAATTTAATAACTCACCCATATTATTGGGTGTATTTTATATATTATATAATGGGTTGTCGCCCTTAAGAGACTGCAACAGCAATATTACCGAAACCTTAATGTATAATGGCGGTTCAACAAATTGACTGTGGAAAGGAAAACGGATGTAACCCATACATTTTATAGGAGACTTAAATTAAAAACGTGTTTTAATGATTTTAGCCTAAAAGCAAATTATGAAATATACACAACTCTGAAGTGCACGGTGACCTATAAACTGGTTTTTATTAACAGCCTAATATTAATTTAATAAATTGTTCAAGAAAAACCTTTTTTAGGTCCTTTTTATTGATTGCAATTTTCACAAGCCTTTCTTTTTTCAAACTTAAAAGCTATATTTAGATACTAGTTCGGCATTTCAGCTTCCATCCTTTTGATAGAACGTGTGTCGAGTTGTATACATTGTGACTATCGAAAAAAAGCTGTTGGAAAAACTTAAGGTTACGTCCTTTTTCCTTTCCACAGTCGATATTATCTTCGAAGTATAAGAACACAATGACGTAGAATAAAAACTGATAGTTTTCATTCTATAAAAAGTGATGCATTTTTCTAATCTAGACAAATAAGTCTTACCTACTGGAATTTGTATCGACTTCCCATTACCATACACTGCTAGCTATTTCTTATATTACATACGTTTTCAATTCGTCTTAATTTCCCCGTTTGTCACGTTAGAGTTATATCCAACGTCAATATTATATTACGGCCAAAAATAGACTACGAAAGCGATCCCGGGATCTATTTTACGTCCTTGAGAAAATAGTTAAAAGGCAACAGTAAAAAAAAATAAAAAAGAATAAGTGGCATTTTAATGTGTTCGTAAAACGATATCTAGGTGCTTACCTTGAAAGGCCATCAAAGTTTTATCATTGTGCGTTCTTTATTACGCATGGTTGAATTCATTTACGGGTTTTCGGAATGTTTTGCGAAAGGTGGTTACTAAAAACTTTTTAAATATTGTGCTTTAAGTCGTAAAATAAAGCTGTTTGAACTTGTGTAAGCTTAACGGAATTATAAATTGTGAAATCAGCAATTTTGAATTGCGTAAGTTAACGGAAAGCTTTTGGTCTTCTTATTAAAAATTTGAAAAGCGTTAGCTTTGAAAGATTTTTGCACGTTGTGTATTTTTGGTCGCACGTTTAGACTCTTAATGTAAAGCATATGGACTTATTATTAAGATTCTCAAAATAAGTTGTTCTATATAAAATGTTTGTTATACAATTATGCAATCTTCTTGCACATGGTAAGTATTATATTATACTAGCCGGTTCCCGGCAAGCGTTGCAATGCCAATCGAAGAAAGTTTTGTTTTCAAACTATTTCTTGCGCTCCAAATTTTGTCGTTTGATTAGTAAGTGATTAATTTTATTCGTTGTAGTTGAAATTTGATTAGAAAAATAGGTCTAAGTAACTTGTTTATTAACGGTATCTACGGTATCTACGGTAATATACTAAGGTCTTTATGGTAACCTAACATCGATGATATCACCGCATATATGACACTTTGATTTCTTGTCAAAGTATGTGCCTTTCCTCAAACTATTCCTAATGTAAAGTTTGATTATCTCAACGTCTTTGCTCTAAGAATGTCACGCCCTAAAAGTTTGACACCAAACCTCGATTTTCGGCTTGGCGATTTTAGTTGCAAACTCGTCTAATTTTAGATTTAATATTGTTTATCCCATTGAGGCCGTTTCAATCATAATTTCGAAATAATTGTCGGCATGGGCTTATTTATCTATCTATTTCAATAAACTAGAGCACTTTGCAATAAAATTATATTTATGGTCTATTTTTATTGCCAGATGAAAAACATTACATATATGCTCTCATTTCACGCGATTATTTCTATTAGTAAAAGTATTTATTTACTTACTAATTGATTGAATCTTCTTTATTAAAAATAGACACTTAAATTAGTTAATGTTTTGCTGATCGTTTGGCTTAGTGGATGAAGATTTTGCTATTTATTCACTGTTCCACGACTTTCGCCAGATCGAGAATTGTCGTAATTTTATTTTAAAATAAAGTCAACGTTATTTTTATTAATTTATTATATTTCAAATTACGAAATAAAAGTTTCAAAAATAAATTACTCATTTTTACTGAATTCAGTTTTATTTAATACTAGCCGGTTCCCGGCAAGCGTTGCAATTCCAACCAAAGAAAGAAAGTGTTTTAATTGTGTTTATTGAACTGCATGTTTTGTTTTTTTCTATTTGACGTTTGCTGCCGATTGTCTATGGTACGACTTTTTTCACTTTATTTCATGGTTGCTATGTGGTATCGATTTATGCAATATAAATTGGATTATCTTATTGACTCTATTAAATAGAGGAATTTTATATTTTTTTAATTATATAAAATTTTACACGAAGAACTGAACTAAAAAAAAATTAAAAATAAAAGGCTGATATTACTTGAATTTTTTTAATCAAATAAGTAATACTCGTTTATATTTTTGATAATGAATAGTATATCGCTATTACTATAAGACTATTTCACTTTGCAACTCTTCGTATCAAAAGCAATAATATCAAACGACGAAATATTTCAGCCCTTCAAGTTTAAACCTCATAAAAAACAATAATCCAATACAAGATCAAACAATGTTCCTACCCCTTTCCTTTAGATGTGAATAAATTGACTCAGACGTCGTTGCCGACAGGCCACTCAATACCATTTTCATCCACTTGTCTCAAAATTATAACGTCAAAAGGAAACTTATGAGATAAATTGATCGCATGGTTTCCTGCTACGACGGGCTACGATTTCGGGTCTACGACAATTTACAGCACCCGGAACTTCGTTTGATATATTAAACATTGAAGATAAAGGGGTTTCAGTAGAGCCATGTTTTGATACGCATCGTATCTTTAGATTTATACAAAGCGTTTGTAGTCGTCAAAAAAAAACCTCGACTCCGGCATCAACAAATGGTCCGACTCCGGCTCCGATTTTATAGATATAAAAAAAGTCTTTGGATTCTGTTTTATCTACTAAACCGCATAGCTCTTTTTATTATAATTCAAATAAAATAAAAGGATTCCGAGTCACCTATCTTTTTAACAACTACGGCTCCACCCAATAGACTAAGATTGTAAGACTCCGACTTCCATGCCCTAGTTGATATTAAATACAAAAAATATGCGTTTGTTCATATCATGTTTTGTTTTGTGCGCCGGTAACCTATAATAATATTAATAAAAACACAATATTCCTTTGTACTTCATTCCACTTAATTAGGTAAGGACCGGTTTCGCTCATTACGAGCATTGTCAACTGAGTTGTCATTGTCATTGTCTGAGCATTGTCAACTGAGTCAAATCAAATTAAGATACCCCTGACTAGGGCTTCCAATTAACCGGACTTTCCAACTAACCGGTTTTCGGTTTTTTCTGACAATAAAACCGGTTAACCGGCTTAAACCGAAATATAACGTATTTTGATTAGGAAGATATGCAAAAAAAATGTAGAAAATTTTAAATATTTGTCATAAATGCTCCAATTTTAATGAAAATCGATATTTATCTAAGAGATGGAACACAGAAGGCATATATATATACACATATGATATTGATTAGTTTACCTAACTTCGCCGACCTTTTGAGTGGGTAACATTCTAGCCACACCTGGTATTAATTTAATGACACTTTACAATACGCAACGTCTAATTTTTACAAATGAAAAAAGGATGGGTACTTAGGTAAAAAAAATATGACTGCATCTTTTGTCAAAACGGATATGTATGAAGTTAACAAAAAGCAACCATATAATTGAACAATACAGTAAAAGTGACATGGGACAAAGTTCTTGGAATAATTTTGACTCCCCGTTAGGTAAAACATTACAATTAACTCTTCTAAAGGTATTAGTTTCCACATATTTCATTATGATGGAGAATAAAAGGTTGATACAATAAATAAAAGTATCATATTTAAAGCAGCGATTTTTCGCATTGTTGATTTAAAGACAAAATCAAGTATACTTAGAATAATTATAATCCAATAATCATGCAAAGTAAGAATAACAAGCACACAAAAAAATAACAAAGTGTAAGAAGATGTAGATTATTATTCAATGAGTCAATTGTATACGTTTGAAAATGGTACATGATAGTTATATGGTATCATTATCAATAGTTTTTTCAAGATTTATACGGATGATTTGTCAAATTTACAATAAAGGTTATTGAGTGACGTGCATGAAAGAATCATTCCGTCCTATGATAAATAACTGTCAATAATTACGAAAAAATATTAAATTATTTGAAAAAGTCATTTCTGTTCACAACATGGACAACTTTGAGACATAAGTAGATTATTTTATAAAATTCTTATGCATGCTTGTTGTGTTATGTAAATCATTTTCGCTTCTACGCAGTAAATTCATTGTACAAGATTTTTCTTTTTGAAAAATAAATGAAAAATAAGAAAAGATTACTTTTAATTAAACGCGGTTAACCGAGTGAAATAAACCGGTTTTCGGTTTTTTTCAAAACATACAATAAACCGGTTTGGAAGCCCTACCCCTGACATCTTCTCCTCAATACCGTTTAATACACGCTTGTGATCTTATATTCCTTCCTACACAAGTGTACTTAAGTGGATCATAGTGAAAACGATCAGCTTATAGCCCTGACATAGTCGCATCTTTTAATATTTACTATAATTTTCCAAGATAGGTTGATCAGCTTAATAACAGCCAATTCTTCTTAATAATTCTTAAACGTCCTTAAACTTCATATTGAGAGAGGATGCAGTTGGAAAAATAGCAGCATTTTTTACCCTGTATAACATACCCGACAAACAAAATAAATATAATTCTTAAATCTACTCACTACTCAAATCTGTGGGAATTCCTATGGGCTTATCCTTTTCGCCAGCAATAGCTTTAAACTCAGTGATGCATTTATTTCTTATATAAACACGAAACATTCATTTGCTCAGCGTCAGTTCAAGTTCATCCGTGCACTTGAACGCCTGAAGATGCCGGAAGGCGAAACCCGGGTCGTCAGTGACAAAATCTACATGTCAAATGTACATAATTTAAACGATTCAAATTTAGCATTTTTCAGTGATAAAACAAAAACATATTTAATCAAGATTGCATACTTAGTCACATGAGTACTATTGCTGTTTTGCACAGTGCCTTTTCCACAGAATGAGGGTCTTCCTGTCAAACTTACGTAGTCACTCAACATGACGTCTTATGTAAATCTCTTTAAGTATTATTTTGAACCCTTGAAATTTGCAGTTTAATGTCTTGTGATACAAGTAAGCAAGGGTTCTAGTTTGTACATTGTCCCGAATTCCTTTTCCCATAATGTCTATAGTTCAAAGAAACATTTCAAGCACCCTCTAGAGAGAAACTAGAACAAACTTTGGATATATTACCCCTTATTATATAATTCTAATATTGTATTTCATGTACGTGACACGTTATTCATTATCATCGATGTTTGTATTCGCAGTGAACTTTGTGGAAATCTCTTTTTAACATATTGATATAAAAAATCTCTCGCTAGAATTTTTTATTAACAGTAACATGACAAAATTTAATGATTATTCTATCTACTAGACGTGAAAAAATAATAACAAAATCGTTTAAATAAATTATGTTTATAATGAAAAATCCAAAGGAAAATAAATTCAATATCCGAAAATCTCCGTCCTATTTAAAATATTTTAAACGTATTTTACTTTGATTATTCCACGTATTGTGTTACTAACTGTGACACGTGTTTCGCCTCTTTCAGAGGCATCTTCAAACATCAGAGGCAACTCAAAGTTAATTTAAATTTTCTATTAAAATGAACTTCCACAAAGTTACAGCCGAAACCATCGAAAGTCTTATAATTGATTTCATTCGAAGGTTTTCAATTGTCATTTATTGAACTACGTAACTAAAGTAAAAACCTACATATTATGACAATTAAGATTAGGAGCGATTTCAATATTCGCGATCATTATCAACTGGTCAAAGAATAGTTATTTACTTGGCATTTACTTGGTAGAACTCCATTATAATAAAGTAAAAATAGCAACGTATTTAGTTTTACAGTTTTTATATGTATTAGTTGTATTTCGGCTTTCGCCATCGTCAGAACTAGTGTCAAAGAATAATTCAAATAGGACTAATAAGAAGTAACATTGAGTATTGTAAAGTAATGGCACAAGATATATTATATAATCGGTGCAATAAATATTAAAAAGATAATCATATCAACGTATTTTAGTTCTAAAGATATTATTTTACATATGGTTTATTATTACTATTTAGGCATATGCCTTCATCAAAAATAGTTCTGATGAGAGCGTAAGCCGAAATGGTTATTAACCGTAAATAAAATACAATTTTAGAAATGAAATTTAATTATTTACACATAAAACCAGCTGATAATACTTGCGATAATCGTAAAATGTGGAAATATTAAATTAAAAATTATACTTTTAACTACCGTAATTCATTCATTTTGTAATTTTTATATTGTTTAACATGACATTGTTACGTATATATAATACTTCCCTTTTTGAAAAGAAATCTTTTGTCGCTTGTTTTTGCTTTCTTTTTCTCTTTCAGAAACGATTTGGTAAACGATTCAAATGTCATTCCAGTATTTGCCTTATTCAGGAGCGGTCATTAAATGTAAAATTAATTCCGAAGCCACTCCACTCTCCCTCGGGACGATAATAAAATAATTCGAATCCGATTTTATAAAAGGCAATCTTGGAAGCAATCTCCTTTTGCTAATTTATTCTTACTAATACATTATCCTGCCAGATCTTGATACAATTAGTCGCTGTAATATAATAACTCGAGATCAGGTGTGCGCAACAGTTATTGTATAATACAACGAGAAACTTTTGTAGAATAATTATGCAATAAAAAGTTCAATTTATTTTCCCCTTGCACCGTTTCGTATCGAATGAATTAACGGTGTATGTTTCAAAAATTTACAGTTTACGATAAATTGAATGGATATTTTATGGTTTGTTGTCGGGACTAGGGATGTGAATACCGGACGAGCAAATCAATACCGGTATTATTAAACAATGTTAAACATAATAATGTTACTGTATTTAGTTGATAGCTATTTCGGATTTTACCAATCGTCAAAACCATGTTTAAACTTAAATTAGACTAGAAATATATATCTACACAAGGCAGGTCAATTACACTACGGCAAAGATGGTAATTTTTCTCTGCGGTTGTTTAAAGCTTCTTGAAGTTTGTGTTAGAAAATCACTATTTTTCATCTACTGGTGCGGCGATGTTAGCGCGTGGAACATTAGCGCGCTGACGTTTGCACGCAATACTAATATATTTTACATTTTAATAAATTAATATTAAGTTTTTTTTAACTTTACAGAAATACACGAAAAAACAACAGAGTAATGTCTTTTTTCCCAATCGATAAAATTGTTTGTAGAAGTTATTTTTAAGTTATTTTTAATATAATTAATTTAAGCAGAAAAGTTATCATATCAACTGTGGAAAGGAAAAAGGACGTAACCCACACACAGCAAATTTTACAGGAGGCACAGAAAAACGTGTTTTGATGAGTTTGGGCCGTATTCAAATTATGAAACATACACGGCCTTGAAGTGCACGAAGACTTCTAAACTGGTGTTTAATTGACATATTCTAATATTAATTAAAGTAATTGTCTAGGAAAAACCTTTTTTTTCAGTCTTTTTCATGGTTCCAATTTTCACAAGCTCACCTTACTTAAAAGCTAAATTTATAATAAAAATAATAAAACATTTTTAGTACTTTTTCCACATAAAATTTATTAGATCAGGACCGGTTTCGCTCGTCGCGAGCATTATCAACTGATAAGAAAAATACAAAAACAGTGATATTTATACAAATTTAAATTGAAATAAAAAGGTGTAAGCAACTTTTAACAATTTAAAGGATTAGCAAATTACATTATAATTACACAAAATTAAAATGCTTAACACCCATAACAATTAAAAACTCATCATCAAAGAATAATAAATCTAAGTGGCAAACGATATCAATTATAAACACAATTAAAACAACAGTGGGTGAAATTGAGCTACCTGGGTAGAGTTTCAGAAAAGATTTCAAGAAAATTCAACAAAAACCTTTTTAATGTCATTTTTTATAATTCTTTTAACTTGCAACGCATTTTAGTAAATTCTAAAGATAAACTTAATATTCTTAACCAAAGTGGCATTTATTTAATTGATTGCGACTCTTGTGGAGCCAGGTATATTGGTCAAACGGGAAGAGCTTTTAATATCAAAAATTTTTACCTAACTCTAATTTATTAAACGAACAGGTTGTATTTGCATCATCACCTTTATTATATCCGTTTCATTAATCTAATTCTAATCTATGTTAACTGCTCTTCTATAGTATTTATATGTTTTTCAAAATTTATTCCTTTTGTAAGAATTGATATGGTTTTTAAAAATGTCTTTTTCAGAATCTTCATTACTGCCGATTTTGTTGAAGTACATCATTGCTTGGAAACGGGAAAAACACCAAATCATCATTAGGATATTTACTTTAGTAATGTAGTGTTTCACTTTGTGTAAAAATTTCCCAAATTTTAATTGTGTTTATAATTGATATCGTTTGCCACTTAGATTTATTATTCTTTGATGATGAGTTTTTAATTGTTATGGGTGTTAAGCATTTTAATTTTGTGTAATTATAATGTAATTTGCTAATCCTTTAAATTGTTAATAGTTGCTTACACCTTTTTATTTCAATTTAAATTTGTATAAATATCACTGTTTTTGTATTTTTCTTATCAGTTGATAATGCTCGCGATGAGCGAAACCGGTCCTGATCTAATAAATTTTATGTGGAAAAAGTACTAAAAATGTTTTATTATTTTTATTATAATGCCATTCCACCAAGTATTGACAGTGAACACCTTAAAAGTGAGCTAAATTTATATACTAATTCGGTATTTGCAGCTTACATCCTTTTTATAGAACGTGTACCAAGTTTGATAAATTGTGATTATTAAAAAAAAGTTTTGGAAAAACTGTGGGTTACGTCCTTTTTCCTTTCCAAAGTCGATATGTAAGTCAATTTCTTAAAATGAGCAGTCCACAACACAAAATAATCTTATATTTCGCGCTTGTGTTAGAGCGCTGATGTCCCGAGCGCTTATGTCGGGGTTATACTACGCGCTAACGTCCCGCGCGCTAATGCAGGTGTGCCCTTCTACTATTTTTTCATGAGTTGTGTTTTTTGTTAGATTTTCAAAATATTCGAACAGTAAAAATTTGAAACATGCAAACATAATGATTATTGATTGGATCATACTTTTACATACCGGTTTAGCTCATGGCGAGCATTGTCAACTGATAAGACGTACAATTTAACAGTGCTATTTATACAAAAACAAATTGAAATGAAAATTTCTTATAAATAATTGAAATTGAAAATAATTTACAAATTACAATCGAAATTATCGATAAGTTACTTTAAAATCACACAGATTAGAATGTTTAACACCTCTATTTTTGATTACATGTTAAATTAAAATAGAAATTAAGTACAAAGGAAAAATGTATTTTTCTAAATATAAAGCCTTTCCTCCAAGTATTTGACAGTGAACACCCAAAAAGTGATCATATTTGAGGTGTTTTTTTCTACAATATCACTGGAAGCAGCATCGTGATGTATTATGAACTATGTCGATATCTCAATCTGGCCAAAATTGACAAAATGTAGTTGATCTTTCTTGTACATATGTTATAGAAACTGGCTTAAGAGATACACAATACATCTTTTCGTAGTTTTATGAAAAGGGTGCGATGGCAGGATAAAGCTATGGCAGTTCGTTCGTTAGATAATTAGTCTACACACCGTTACCAAGGATTGGTCAAGTTTAACCCCTTGACAGCGAAGGTGACTATTTCGTATTTCGCCGGACTATTTCAAGGAGGTTTGCTTTTTGAAACATAATCATTGTTTTACACCGAAGTATGTGTGTTGCAAATGTTTTCTTCCCCTTAAGCCGCGGCTTAATTTAATACAATTTGGCGAACGTCGAAATTTACTTTTGAAGGTGTAGAAAGTGTACCAAGCTAAAACTAATTTTTGACCCTGGAAAATGAACTTTGGTATACTTTTGTATTTTCTTTTGAATTCATATCTTTCACCTTACTGGCTTGTCAAAAACATTATTTATCGTAATCTAAGAAAAAGTAAGAACTCGCGCTCAATTTAATTTAAGCAATAACATACCCACAATGTCAGCTTGTTCAGAATTCAGGACATAAAAAGACGCTCTTATTAGGTGAACAAAAAAAAATGATAAATCTCTGCGCCAGACAGAATACGGGGAAAAACTTTACTCATAGGATTATGGCCCCTGGAAGTCCCCGGGTGACGTCACTAATCACGTGACCCGCATTAGCCACGTGACGTCACTTAGGTAATTGACCCTGTGATGACGTCACGTGGGACACCCCATCGTTTAGCATGTATTCGATCTGCCTTTTGTCACTTTTCATCTAGATAATAATTTAGTATTTGCTGCCCTGCCTGCGGGCCCGTGCGGAACTCTACTGTATTGTAATGTATCTTCAATATACAATTAAAACACGACTCAACAAGTTTAATTCGCAGGGCTGTGGAGTCGTGTAAAAAAAGACGACTCCGATACCAGCTTTAAAATAATTAACGACTCCGACTCCGAGAATTGTTTTCAATAATTTCATTTTAACTTATGTATATCGACTGTGGATATGAAAAAAAAAACGTAACCAACACATAGCAAATTTTACACGAGGCACTAAAAACGTTTTTTGATGATTTTAGGCCGTATGCAAATTATGAAATATACACAAGCTTGAAGTGCACGGAGACTTCTAGGCTGGTGTTTAATTGACATAATCTAATAATAATTAAAGAAATTGTCTAGGCAAAACCTTTTTTCGTTATTTTTTCTTGGTTTCAATCTTCACAAGCTCATCTTTTTTCAAACTTAAAAGCTAAATTTAGATACTAATTAGGCATTTGCAGCTTACATCTTTTTGATAGAATGTGTATCAAGTTCTACACGTTGTGGTTATCGAAAAAAGGCTGTTTTGAAAAAACTGTGGGTAACGTCCTTTTTCCTTTCCACAGTCGATATGTGTTCCATCAGATCATCTTTAGTCAGCCGAGCATGAAATGTTAATACTTTGAATACACATCATTAAATATATTTTTTCAAAAAAAAAAATCGAGCCGTTCATTTTTCACGACTCCGACTCCACAGCCGTGATAATTAGTATATTTCACAGAGTGGTATATGTCTCAAATGTTTACTTATTGATTTAGTAGAGCGGCATAGCATTCCAAAGTTTTCCAAACCCTTTTTTTATGGCAAAAGTTAGGCACTTTTTGTAGTAGCTTCATTTTACTTCGCGGAAAGTTTCAAAACATCGAACTGGCGTAGTACCCACTTTATGAATGTGAAATTTTGCCTGGCTGCAGGTAAATTCTTATATTATACGTTATTGCATTCTTTTCAAAATATTTTTCACTGAAGTAACGTTTTTTGTTTCAATGTCTGTTATCAGCGTTAAATATATGAACTCACAATAGAGTTATACTTAACAGATTTTTTCTACGTAAACTGCTTGTTACTGAGATTCTTTATCTCTCTTTTTCAAATACTAGGAATATGTGCAAGGCTGTGGAGTCGGAGTTGTGGAGTCGCGAAAAATGAGCGGCTCAATTTTTTTAAAGTGTATTTAATGATATGTATTCAAACAAATAGTCGAATGTGTTGACATTGCATGTTTCGCTGACCAAAGGTGATCTGATGGAATACACATATACAAGTTAAAATGAAATTATTGAAAAAAATCATCGGAGTCAGAGTCGTTTTATATTTTAAAGCTGGTTTCGGAGTCATCTTATTCCCATCCCTGAATATAAGAAAAAAGATAGGACAATATTATTGTTTCGTTGATCGATCTCTCTACGCTCCATTTTTTGGAACGGATGGGTGGAAGGAACTTTTTGATATCATCATCATGTCTTATGAAAAATGAAACTTTTCTTACTGGTATTTAAACCCATGTTTACTGCGATCGAAGGAAGCGATGTTGAACACTCGACCACGGACCTGGCATTTTATATTGTAGACCAGCGATTATCAACCTGGGAGGCGCGGGCCATTACAAAGGGAGGCCCGAACAGTCCAAAATATTTATTTACCATATAAAACGTGTCTTTATTACTATATGAAATAAAGGATAGGGAGGTGCGAAGATATTTTTTTATTCAAAGGGAGGCGCAGTAACATGAAGGTTAGAAACCACTGCTGTAGACTGTAGAGCAAAAGTTCCAACCTTTTTTGCCCTGGGATCAACTTTTCAACCTTAAGTTTTCTCGCGATCGACTCCTAACATGATTCTTATGAGAAATTTTATTTATGGTTTTCTCCCTTCTTCAAACTTACAAATGTTTATTTAAATGCGAAATACATATCATTAGATACTACCACCACTTTAGTCACCACTTTAGTTTAACTATCTTTTGATGATTTTCTTAATTACATGGTAGAGTTATTAAACATTTTAATTTGACTAAATCAAGTTTCACTTATTCATAATTTGTAAATTATTTTCAATATCAATTGTTTATTACACCTTTTTACTTCATGTTGGTTAGTATAAATAACACTGTTATTTTTTTTTTGGTGGAAGTAGTACAAAGGAGTATTGCGTTTTTTTAAATGACAATTTGATTCCAGAACTAGGAAATATTGCCCATGCTTGTCGCAGAATGTAGACGATCCTTCTGGCACTTTGTTGGTTGAACGATACTTTCCAACGTATATACAAATTACGTGAGAATTTATTTGGTTTGAGCGTAAACGTTTATATGTATCCCTGTAATTATTATTCCGTAAAATGTTTACTTTTGATGATTCAATTAAAAGTTCGAAAGTTGCCGCTTCAGATGATAAACGGAATGTGCGCTGGGGTGGGCTAATGATTAACTCAGGTTTATTACAAACTCGCACTGAAATACCTCATATCTAGGGGTTTCAATACCTCACGAATGTATCAATACCGATTCCCTACGGCTGATCAACTACCAGAATTCTCAATCCATCACCGTTACCAAAAGCCGTAATGTAATGTAACTAATAATAAATACAACTTTAATTTAAACTAATTTACCTTGAATATACACTTACGACATGTTCTTAAAAACACTTGCGACAGGTTTTATATTAATAAAAACACAATATTCATTTTCACTTTATTCCACTTTTTTTTAAATTTAATTTAATTTTAATTCGATAATTAAGATGCCGAAAGGCGAAACCCGGGTCGTTAGTGACAAAATTTTTGAGAATGTACATAGTTTGAACGATTCAAATTTATTCCACTTTATTTTAAAAAATCCGGACCGGTTTCAGTTCACCGGATCAGTTGACAATGCTCGCAATGAGCGAAACCGGTCCTGACCTTTTAAATAAAGTGGAATAAAGTACAAAGATGTGTTTTTATTAATATAACGCCTTTCCACCAAGTATTGACAGTGGACACCCTAAAAGTGATCAGGCTTAATAAATGTAATAATATAATTGTAATATAAATTAGGATGTTAGAGTAAATAACAACATGTGCTGTGTATCTCTTCTAAGAAAGTATATATAGCTGAGTAAATGACACACTTAAACATAGTCCTGACGGTGGCGCACGCCGAAACAGCTGTAAAATCATTTATAAACAAAATGTAGAACTAAATACTTTGATATTCTTATTATTTTTATTACAATGTAGTTCTACCAAGTAAATACCAATTCAATCAATAACTCTACAGAGTTGAAAAATAGCTGTACATACTGGTGCTTGAACCCGTGAGATCCGTCACGGAAGCCAACCCCGTTGACCACTGCGCCACGGACTCGATAATTAAATATGAATTCAAATTTGAATCGTTCAAATTATGTACATTTACACAGATTTTGTCACTTACTACCCGGGTTTCGCCTTTCAGTATCTTCAGGAGTTCAAGTGGACGGATGAACTTGAACTGACGGAAGGCGAAACCCGTGTCGTTAGTGACAAAATCTGTGCGACTGTACATAATTTGAACGGTTCTAATTTGATATTGAAATTCCACCAAGCACCTTCAGTCGAAATCTTATTTTAGTATAATTGAAATGAATTGCCGCTGAAGTATTTAATTTTTCACATACGAGCTATTTCAATGCCATTAAAGATTTCCGGGTAAAATTCGGGTGCTTGTTTATGTAAATTAATTAATGTAATGACTTTTATCCGGGCATTTCACTGAGGTTTCCCGGGATACATTCGCCGGAGAAGATTTCTCGTTGCTTTCCGTGTTTATTTTATTAACATGTACATAAATTGAACACAGCAAAGAGCACGTGTTTGGTCTTGGTCCATAAGCCTCTCTCTACTCGGCTCGGCTCGCGAACCGATTTTATGTGTTCATAATTGTATTAATTATTTATCAATATTTATATTAACATGCAATCAATTTTGATGGTTTCAGTTTTTGTATACGCGAGTTCAAATACTAGAATGAATAGTTTCATTGACCAATTTATTTATTTTTGTTCTAATGTATAATTTTCTCTGTTGTCCACATTCCTCCCGTCCCATCTATCTATCCCTAAAAATTAGATACCTCTAAAACGATTAGCTAACTTATATTAATAAAAACAATAATCCTTTGTACTTCATTCCACTTTATTTAATACGTCAGGACCGGTTTCGCTCATTGCGAGCATTGTCAACTGAGCGAAACCGGTCCTGACATATTAAATAAAGTGGAATGAAGTACAAAGGATTATTGTTTTTATTAATATAATGCCTTTCCACCAAGTATTGACAGTGAACACCCTAAAAGGGATTAGCTAACTATCTGTACTTTTATCCTTTCTCTCTTCGAAAAAGAGAGGTTGATTGATATACTGAATAACAAGCAGTTCATTTACTTCAATCTTAATAATTTCAATGGATTCGGCGGTAACTTTGTGGAAGTTCATTTTAATATAAAATTATCTAAGTTATTTTATATTATATTACTTCAATCTTTGTTTATATATAATACAGATATTACAATATTTTATTGTTAATAAAACCATTAGTTTTCGGACTTCCTTCGTGCTGAGGATACAAATTTGAGCTTTTGCCTCGTTCGCATAGGAAAGTCAGCTGCAATTATCTATTCTCTTCGACCGACTGGCTTTTTTAATTTCCTCATATGCCGACATATAAATAAAATGGCGTCGTACAGGGAAATCTCAAAACAAGACATAGTAAATGTAAATTACATTCAGCTAACACTTTTGGTCTGATATCTTGTTATTTTATTAAATTATTATCTGATAGTGGTGTTTGCTTTTGTTTATATTTCCTTCGTCAATAAATGATACACGTCACAGCGTAAACTTCTCAAATCGTTGACAAAACTAGTTTATGATCCTGGCTTTCAAACGTTATGGATTCAAGCTCAAGATTATGAAAACTATAATTGCTTAGCCAATAACGGGGTCCTTCGCAAAGCTTTACTACAAATCAGGGCAGCTGAACCTTTTCCAACACCATATATTTCTTATCTCGAAATTGTAGAAGTTTGCAATGTTTCAACTATTATTAAGGACATGAATGAGAGAGCTTGAGGGAGACCGAGAAATCAACAAAATTGGATTGGTATGTGAGGTCTTGAGAAGCTGACAGTATGTAATTTTAAACATAGGGTGACGACTAGGGTATCCAAAACCGGAGCCTTTTTGTGATCCCGGGATTTCAGGATCGACTAATTTTCGATCCCGGGATTGCGTACTCGTGTATAATTTGAGAAAAGTTTTGGTCTCGTTTTTGTGAATTGGTGTGAATTTTTCATTTTCAATTTCACCCAGGAATTTGCCGATTTGCCTAAAATACCGACATGACTCGTTTTTTTTTAGCTCTTTTAAATCCAAAATTTTCAGGATTTGCTAAAATTTTCTCAATTCCGGGATTTCGGGATCACAAAATTTGACGGGGTTACGGGATTCCGGATCCCAAGATTGGGAAGCCTAGTAACTACAACGCCCAAATTGAAAAAAATAATATTTAATTTTTCTTAATTCATCTGAAAATAATAAAACGATAACTGTAATTTTTTTTGATGAATAAATATATTAATAAAAATAATAAAACATTTTTAGTTCTTTTTCCACATAAAATTTATTGGATCAGGACCGGTTTCGCTCATGATGAGCATTGTCAACTGATTGTCAAGTTATTTCTGACTAAAACTAAATTAATGTTTTCTTTAAACCACACTAGAATTTACTGGTTGTGCAGCACTGCTACAGTTATTACACTCGGTCGCCAACTAAATCGCTACTAAACCAACAAAGTTGCTTTGCGAATTATAGTTACGAAGCCAATTTGTACAGCGCGTCTTCGACACAATAAAGGTCTTGTTTGAGATGTAACTTAATATCGAACCGCTATTTCAGCTTGGTTTTGTCGTTGAATATGGATAGCACCCTCAAGGGGTTCTTCCTGTTTTTCTTTTCTCGAAAAACGTTGAAACTAATTTTAAATCAAAGATAATGATGAATATTTTTATTATTTTTGTAAGCCATGGGTGTCCAACTGGTAGATCGCGATCGACCGGTCGATCCCGAAAGCTTCCGTGAATTTAAAAAATATATATAATTTGAATAAAAAATATACAAAATTGAATTATATTGTAAGCACATACCTATCTAATGTTGTGTATTTCGCATTTTAAATAAACATTTCTAAGTTCGAAGAATGGGAAAAAATACTACTAAATCAAATTTCTTATAAGAATCATGCTAGAAGTCGATCGTGAGAAAACTTAAGATTGAAAAGTCGATCCCAGGGCAAAAAAGGTTGGACACCCTTTTCGTAAGCATTCTTCTTTATTGGAACTCGATGGGTGGGAAGTACAATCACACATGTTTTTTTCTCATTTTGAAGTTTTTACTTATCTTCACTTATGTGGTAAAAATTATTAGTAAAATATACTCAAAGTTTGTGGTTTTTGACATTGTTTATAAACATACAAAAACTGTTCTTCAATAACAGGGAGGAACAAACACGTTAACATGAATGTGATCGAGTATCCAAAGTATAATATGTTTGTCTCTTGCAATGATCTGTTACACATTTGACTATTTTTTGGGTAATTCATATGTAAAAAATAAAATTAAAATTTTTATCGGACAGAAAAAAACTCCTAAAAACCGAGCAATATTGTGCTACTTTTAGTGTAATGGTATACCTAAGTTACACTTAATAGAAAAGCATTATATTCATTTGCACAAAGTAATTCCACTTTTCAGTCCACTCCAATTAAAGTGGAGACTTACCATCCATAAAAACACAATATTATTATTCCATTTGTACATTAAAAAGGTCAGGACTTTATTAATAAAGTGGAATACAGTACAAAGGAATATTGTGTTTTTATTAATGTGTTTATTAAAGTGCATGTCTTCTTTTTCTGTCTGCTTGACGTTTGCTGCCAATGGTCTATAGTACGACACACGCGCCACCTACTGTAGTTTAGTTGTACTACGCCTATAACCTTCGCGCAAGTTGCATGAACGCTACGGCAGACATACAAACATTGATTTATATATATATGACCTAGTGTAAGTTAATTTTACTATGCCTATTTTAACCTTCGCACAAGTGCAAGCAACATTTTTGTCGAAGTTTTATTGCAATCGGATGAACGGTGTGGCAACGCATACAATACGAACCAACAAACATTCATTTTAATATATTAGATTTAAGCGCGACTGCTGGAGCGCCTGTCGCATACCCAGTACTTTTTTTCACTATGCGCAATACATAACTTCTCGCGACATATATCGTATTTCAGGCCATTCTTATTGTCCCCGTAAAAGCTGATAATTTATTTTAAGTGCGGGGGTAAGGGACAACTGTGGTATGTCGTGACAATTTCAGCGAATATCTTTTCATAAAACTCTCGCCGCACGGAATCGTAAATCGCCGTGTCATTGTAGTCGACTGCCGGTGCGGGAAATCCCTTAAACGCTTCCACCGGAAACTCTTATCTGAAACCAGTACCGTGCAGATCACGGAGGAAAAGCTTTTTCTATATCTATCAATCAGTTCATTTCCAATACGTTATTGTATTATTATAACGAGTCCTTTATCACATCGATCATAGACAAGCTTGTTTATCATTCATAACCTGCATGGATATTTTTATATCAGCTAAACATTCGTTCCGTGAAATAACAAACGAATTGTTATATATTATAAATAGTTTTTTTGCTGTTTTTTTTTGTATTTCTTCCGATGTCACCCTTGGTGACATAATAAATTAAGTTAATTTATAAAAATATCGACTTTTTTAATACATTTAAGTCATATTTTGAATTACATTGGTCAGAGTTTATATCAAATGGTCATAATATAATATATGGGTTAGTGTAAATAGTCATAACAAAATGATTTACTTTGTTCCCTATTTACAATCAGATTTTTTTTAGCATAATGTCAAATGACATTTAAGTTGTAAGCTGTCAATTTTGGATGAAAATGCAATATATTAAAACAGAACATGATCATGTGCGTAATCAGTGAAATCGTTACTGATCTTTATATATATGTGGAATTAGTTATATTTTTTGAAATAAAATTTCAAGTATTTTGAAAAACATGTGCATTGATATTCTTTCATTAATTAAAAAAAATAGCCTTAATTTTTTTCAAACTGATTCACTAAATATTATTATATAAATTTATTATTATTTTTTACGTGCAAGTGTTCTTATGGAGGTTGTTACGGTACGCATTTGATTGAATACGTAATTGTGACTGTGTGCTCTTGTCATGTGCGCGAGTGACCATTTGTTTACACAAATTTAAAAAATTGACATTCGACGTTTTCTATGTATCTGAGATATACCTATGTATGTTTACTGACCAACATCAAAAATATTAGCGGCATATGGATTAAAAACATTATTTTGGAATTTCAAATGTCGTACGCCACTGTTTATGGCTAGCTGTTTGTCGGATATGAGGAAATCTCCGATAACGCCATGGACACTAAGAAAGAGCACTATAAAAACCACTATCGCGTTAAATTACGTTTCAATATAGAATATTTTTGACTTCCGTATTTTTTAAACCATTTCCGCCTTTCGTTTGGAGCATATCGACCCGTAATCGGCAAATGAACTTAAGCGACACAATTCGGTAAATTGCGTTTTAAGACAATATTTTTTTAGTATCGCCTAAGGCGTCAGTGACAATTTTTAGAGCGTAATCTCACTTGACTGATCCTTTTTAAGGCCTGTACATTTTTATATTTTGATTTTTTACAGTTTGTTCCACGTGGACCCCGGTTGAGATACGCTGATCTATAGAACTGAAAGTTGTCAGACAATTGCATTATCAGGATTGACACTGGCCATAATGCATTACTATTTACTAACCATATAAACGTATACACTAAATGAAACATTAAATTTGAATCATTCAAATAATGTACATTCACACAAGTTTTGTCACTAACAACCTGGGTTTCGCCTATTGGCATCTTCGGGCGTTCAAGTGCACGGATGAACTTGAACTGAAACTTATGTGTGTTTTTCCTTTGAATATAAATCTAGTCATATTGATTGATTTGGCATTTACTTGGTAGAACTCCGTTGTTATTTGTATAACTTAATAGTAAATTTGAACGATTCTAATTTAATATTAAAATTCCACTAAGAACCTTCAGTCGAAATCTTAAATTAGAACTAATATTTTGTTATTTTTTACATTATTACCTTTAATTCTATTGAATAATCAATTCACGAATCTCTGTATTGGGATTCGTACCCGTGACCACCGCAACCGAAGCAAACGATCCTTACCACTCAACTACGGACCTGATAAAATACCATAATATATATTGTATTAATAAAAACACAATATTGCTTTGTACTTAATTCCACTTTATTTAATAGCTCAGGACCGGTTTCGCTCATTGCAAGCATTGTCAACTGATAAGAAAAATATTTAAACAGTGCAATTTATACAAAATTAAATTGAAATAAATGGTGTAAGCAACAACTAACAATGAAAAAAATTTACAAATTACACTATAAGTGACTCTACAATTACATAAAATTACACAAAATTTAATTAATATTAAATAAAGTAGAATAAAGTACAAAGGATTATTGTGTTTTTATTAATATAATGCCTTTCCACCAAGTATTGACAGTGAACACCCTAAAAGTGATATATATATTGCAGTGTTACTTAACTGTTAAATATTTCATTTCTTGCTCAAATTTTTTGATCATGTTGTTTTTGTAGAAGTTTCTTTCCAAAAAAGTAGCTGCAGTTTACTTAACTAAGTACATTATTGTAATTTCTCGAGAGTTTTTTTTATTTTACCCACCACTTTGCTGCGGCGCGCTAATTTGTTTATTTTTAAACCTCATTTGTTGTCGTCGAATTTTAATTATCCCTAACTGAATAACACAGATTAACCCCTAACTTTTCCACTCTATTTGTGGAATCCCGCAAGGGTTAATCTATCACGGGCGTAATTTATCTTTTAAACTGTCTGTGGTAAAAGCTTCTTTTTTAATAAGTTGCTTTTTCCAGACAGAGTATTTTTTTTTGTTGAATAACGAGTACCTTTTATCAGACATTTGTTTTGCAATTTCCAATCCATGATACAGTCGAACTTGGTTTTTACGAGGAAGATGGGACTGACTGAATTTTCTCCTTATAAGCATTAAGTACTCGTTATATATCAGAGAATATGTATTTTTAAATGTTTACAAACATACCCATCACACGAAGACATGAATTATTTGGATCGGTCAAAAATACACAACTAGAAATTATTTACACACCCGTTACACACATATTACATTTTTCTGTCAATACATTTTTCTTATAAAATTTTAATTGACACTTGTTTCATTGTTTTCACTCTCATTGTTTCAAAATTTCAAAGCTAATACGGTCATATTTTTTCACGCTTTTGTGTTCATCTATGAAGAGTGCCCGTGAGAAGTGAAGTGAGCTATTTAGGTATTTTAGCGAACATTGAGTTTGATGCGTAATAATATTCCACTTGTCTTAAAGTAATTAAGAAAAAAATACAATATTCCTGGCGAGCATCAACTGATAAGAAATAAAATGAGTGAAACTGGTCCTGATAATGATAAATTAAAGTACAAAAGAATATTGTGTTTTTTCTTAATATTTATTTATTTATTTATTGTTAAAAAATAAAAGTTCAGTACATGACATAACAGCTGACGCCAATTCGCCATGTATTTGACAAATATAATGGACAAAATATAAAATAAAACTACATAATACATCAAATAAACATACAAAATCAAGAAATAAAATAGTAAAATTTAATAAACAGTTCACAAATACTATCGCTAAAAATGTCCACTTCTCCAGGCAACGCGTTAGTCAATCGAACGGCCCTTGGAACTGGTGACTCATACCTCCTAAGCGAGGTAAAAGTTTTTAGAAATAAAAGTTTTTGCTCATAGTTTCGCCCACGTAAGAATAAATTGGGGGGATGTAAATTAATAGTCATAAGAAATACCAGTATAGTACCATTCCACTAAGTATTGACAGTGAACATCCTAAAAGTTTTCTTAAAGTATCGTAAAAGTGAAATAAGCTTAGTAAATACTCACTACAGTACATACTGTTTTATTCTTAAAATAAAAGTATGCAATCCAAAAAATATACAATAAAAAAGTACTTAAAAATTCCAATGGGAAAATCGACCATTTTGCTACTTGACTCACTTCTCTTCTCAAGGGCTCGTATTTTGATTGACAAACTAAAATTTGGCTCCGTCGCCTCCGGGTACCGTAGAGACTCACGTTCAAATGTTTGTTTTTTATGTCAAAGGCAACACAAATGTTTTATATATAATATTTCAAAGAACACCTTGTTAAAATTATAATGACGCAAAATGGTTTTTTATTTTGTCGTGTCATTTTTTCGCTTGCCAGAAACAACAGAACTACCATAATGAAGTTATATATTTTTTAAAGCAATATGCGCTCCCAATCATGAGAGTGAATACAGATGAATATTCTATTAAGAGGCATTTGATAAAACTGGTTGCAATTCTTCCGACAAACTTTTCTTCTTTTCCTACACTCCAGTAAAACTTTATGTTACCGTAGTAACGGTTTACTACAATTCCTTTCTTTAGCCCCCTAATATCTTTATTGCTCCAGAATGGGTATTGAGCTACTGACTTGCAAATAGTTAGTCATATTGTTTGATAAGGGTGCTAGTCTGTAACCCATAGTGCATGGAGGTTTTGTAGAATTATATTATAGAGTTGGATTTTAATGATATTTTCATTTCCAGATGTTGGTGTGGACTGTCGTACGCCCAGCACTGCGCTGTAGCGGCGAGTGCAGCCGCAGCCGCTGTCGCAGGAGTCTGCGGAGGTCCGCCCCCTCCGTCTGTGGGGCCAGGACCCGAAGCTTGGCAGGCCGCGCGGCACACCAGGCCAGCCCCCACCGACGCCTATGGCACCATCGAGTTCCAGGGAGGGCCGCACCCTACGAAAGCCCAGGTACGTTATTTTACGCAAGAGAGCATATTACATGGTCGACCGTAACATGTTGGCCGACAATAGTCACGTCTTTACAGCATAACTAATAGAAAAGAGCTTTCATGACACTTTTGTGTGAGTTTAGCCTAAAGTGATTACTTTAGTTCTGAATTTGACCGCCGGCCACGCTATATTGGTCGATAGATACGATTATCTTTTTTTAATTACATTTCCTTCAATAAATAAGCGAAATTCTCGTCACGAGAATACTTAATATATAATAATTTTGAATAGCTCTCGCAATTTACAAAAAATATCGGCCAGTTTTCTGCCAGTGGATGATTTTGGCGGGAATCGCCATTACGTGATCATTTCCCGCCAACTCCCCAGCTGATTAAATAAGATGGCGTCTAATCGGCTTCGACATTCTGTTATGATCACCTTTTCTTTTTCGTTATTTACGTACAAAAAAGTTATTATCCTCCCGTAATTGGGTCGGGAAACCTGTTGACGGAGATTTTGATAAAGCACGGGAGCTTTCTGAGCGTGCAACAAAAGGCTTTTGCTTCTCAAATATAGGGTACATAATGAATTATCTTAATACCAGCAATACACATTTTTAAGACATCATTATAATGAAATCATATATAGTTATTTGAACATGCTTTTAAATGTAGACATGAGAGAAGCAATTTATGAAATATGCCAAGAGTAGCTTTTATTATTTAATGACAACGGATTTTTATTATTGTCATATTCGCTCCCTATATGGATCATGTAATCTATTAATGGAGTTCATCTCAACTGTTGTTTATTTAGTCGTTTTATTTTTAAGTGAGTATGGATGTAAGTTAATATGGGGCATGGAGATGACTAGTAGTTATTTAATTTTTCTCGCTACGCCCTTTTTTAAAAATCTAATGTGTTAGGGGAAAATTTCGACACCTTTTAATCCAAATTCATAAATCGTCAAAAAATCAGTGCTTTTTTTTTTACCGGAAACCAAATTCGTGTACTTTGAAACTAGGAATTGCAATACTGGTATTTTATATGAAATGCGAGTAATACACTTAAAAGGTTTGTGCAAAGCAAAAAGTACGATCAATTTGGATCTCAATAGCGAGCGAGTAAATCGATATCGATATTTTAATTGTCTTTTTATTTTATTTCATTTCTTGTACGCTCATATAAGTTTATTATTTAGCAAGCTAAATGCTTTTTATTTTTTACGGCTTGAAAAATTAGTAAGTTTCGTACTTAAAATGTTTTAAAAAGCGATAGTCGGTTATGAATATCTTGAAATTTTGTACGGCTAATTGAATGCCCTAATCCAGACTATAGTATTTTGATTGCCTGATTTGATAGTCGTCCTTTGTAACATTGCTGCAAGTGCTCCGACTAGCGGTCATTAAATCAATCCTTGACAATTTCAAACATTAATTATTTATTACATTTTTGAACTTGTGTATGTGTATTTTGGATATCACTTCACCTCGAGTTGATCTCGAATTACTTTGTAAAACAATAATGGTTGAGAACCACATTACATAAATAATACACGACAAAAACACTCCTCTTGGAATGCTTAGCAAAATGAGTTTCCTTCATAAGAAATTAAATTTCTCCAGCGCGATATTATTTTTTCCTCGCATTTTCATTAAATATTAAAAATACCTGCCTCGAACTATTTTTCTTCCTGAAGTAAATTCTTTCCTCGGAAATGTATTAAGGCTGGGCACGTTTCTTGTTGTGTTGGATGAGGTGAGGTGGACATGAATCGGTCAAATATTTCATTTAATAACATATACACGTCCTAATATAATTTATTTCTTCTAAGTATCTAATCAAATATTTTTCTAGACCACTATTTCTTAATACACTATAAGCTCAGTTTGTCGTATTTTACTTGCTATTTTCCCGAACATTAATTATTTATAAAAGAAATATCACCAGTTTAATTACGATTAATAAATCGGCCCAGTTTATGTTTAGATAAAACTGTGTAGCTGATTGAATTCCATATTTTGCTTAATGTTTAATTATTAATGCCTTCGCACAATGCTGACAGAATGTAATTTGCAGCGCAACACTGTTATTCGTGTTGCATGAGGGAAAAATCCTTTAAGTAAATTTTAATCCTTAAAATAAGTCATGTCTAAGTTCTTTCCTTCGTAAAAGCGATGTTGAGTAGCGCAGTAAAAAGCGATTATCTTACAAAATAATCACTAACAACATAAAATTCAGTAGTCCATATGCTCCACATTGAGATATGATTTTTAAAACATACTAAAGATGCTAAGGAGTGGCTTCATTCAAAAGCGTATTCGCGAGTCACGCTGATTCAGCAATGAATACACGTTGACTACGATTTGTTAAAAAAGCTTTCAGTAAAAAGCTGTTTTTACAAACTCACATACATTGTTATCTCTTAACATTATCATAAACGAAGTTTGTTGGTCGGTTATTCGTTATGAACGAAGTTTTTTCTGTTCTTATTATTAAAAAGATGTTGCTACCACTTAACGAAATGGTTGTTTGCCTCTTTTCTCAGACTTAATCTCGTTTAATTAGAATAACGGTCTGAAATGAAATGCAGTTGAAAACAACCGGATACTCTGCACGCCAAGATTTTTTTTATGAATAAAAGACATAATTAATTTATTACTATTGACCTGACTTGTGATTTCAATTTTTGATGGCAATAAATTATTTGTCGACTTTATATAAATGGTTATTATTTTCATCCATGTCCGCTCCTAATGTGGTGCAGATGTCCTCCTAATAGAGGTGTCTCAACATTAGTTTTTCTACGAGAACGAGTCTGTTACTTAGTCGCTCAACTTTTTTTTCCAAAGAGAGTAGGGATAGAAGGTTATTAAGGCTATGACAGGTGGGAGGGAATTTAAGACATCACAAACACCCATGCCTTCGTACAGAAATCGATCGAAAAAATGCTGTTCTTACTGGGACTCGAACCCGTGAAATCCGGCACGGAAGCCAACAACGCCAACCACTGCGCCATAGGACCCGCCATTTATAGGAGTTCCAAGTGTAAAATCAATCATTAATTGAGCCACGTTTGGTTATGGTTTATCATCACTATCATTTCCAAAAAAAATTGCCGTGAAAAGATAAAATAATGAAGGTTACATACAATGTTTACTTTTCCAATGCTTGTAACAACACACTACTACAATTTTTTGTTTTTCTAATGGTGCCGAAAAACTTCTGCTTTCTTGGTATTAATTATTTTCTTTTTTCTCAGTCTCCACCTTTTCAGGAAAAAGTGGAAAATAAAGTCTCCTCATTAACAAAGATCTATATTTCAACGTCGTCTCCCAAAACGAACCTATGAACTTATATATTGGAGTAAATATTAAAAAAAATATGTTTTAAAATAAATTGGATATTCGTTTGAATAGGGTAAAATAGCAACGTATTTAGTTCTACAGTTTTTTTTATATTTATTAGTTGATAGCTATTTCGGCTTTCGCCATCATCAGAACTATGATTAAACTTACATTTTCTCAGCTATATATACTGGCTACGAAGATATACACAATGCATCATGTTATTCGCTCTAACGTCCTAATTCAAACAACAATTATAATTTTACACTTATTAAATATGACTCTAGTGTTTCTAATAACGACAAGTAATTTGGGGATTTTCAAGTTTAATTATTATGAATTAAACTGATATTTATTATTAGTAAAATTACATTAAATTTATTAACTACCTATGACTTTAGTGTTTCGAAAAACAATAAGCAATATGGGATTTTTCAAGTTCAATTATAATAAATTACACTGATATTTATTATTTATAACATTACATTAAATTTATTAACTATGACTTAAGTGTTTCG
The DNA here is from genome assembly GCA_030503985.1 of Himalopsyche tibetana. Taxonomy (NCBI): domain Eukaryota; kingdom Metazoa; phylum Arthropoda; class Insecta; order Trichoptera; family Rhyacophilidae; genus Himalopsyche; species Himalopsyche tibetana. The sequence continues at coordinate 1,709,811 of JAPJYX010000015.1, forward strand.
AAAAACAATAAGTAATATGTGATTTTGAAGGAAGTTCAATTACTATGAATTACGCTGATATTTATTATTAATTACATTAGGAGTTTCACAAACAGTACGCTTTCCAAAGGTAAAAAATAGCAAACTTTGCCAAAAAAGGTTAAACTCTATAATGAAGCGCGTCTTCGTTGTGTGATAATTAAAAGTTCTCTTTCGCTCTGGTGCCCCAGTCTGGAAACGCGATGCTTGAATAAACAGACAATTTCACAAATTACTATTGTTCCAAAGTTTTTTTTTCTCTTTGTAAAAGCCACGGACAAGGGCCATCAAAACAAGCCGGATGCTAAAAGCTTTATGTGGTTATTGTCAACGTTAAAATAATTAATATATTCCCTTTCCTGAGGCCGGCCCTGCGATTCGACACGAGCTTCTTTAATTATTACATGGCCCGCGGGCGAAGTTTAATAATTATTTCATAAAAATTCACTCGCTCATGGGATGCGACTTTTTTGTGGATTTTTTGCATATTTTTAAACAATACTGATTATTCAGTCCAATATAAATTATTTACTCGCTTAAAATATTCAGCAATATATTCACAGTAATATATTAACTTTTTAAACTTTATTAATTAACTTCTAATATTTTAATTATATTTGAAAACAGATGTTTCTAATTACAAGTGAAACTTATTTGTTTCCCCCCGCAGTTTGTAAAGAAATAAAAATTAATGCGATTACTTTAATTTGCAATAAATCGATTTACAAAAAACATGTGTGTGCTGCTTACACAGACATGTGTTAAATAGAGAGCATTCGTAGTAAAAAGACAGTCCGAATTTATCGACGTATGTATTAATTCACCCTTGCCACAGTTTTGATCATGTCGAAAATCGATCTTGAGAGGCGAAATAATACTACTTATTATGTGACCAGTTTGTCTTTGGTAGTAACGCTTCGTAAATTTATCTGACCTGAGATTTATCGTTAAAGACTTCCATGCATTTGATAACAATTGATAAATGGAAATAATCATGCTCATATATATACATATAAAAAAGAGATAATATTTTTCTTTTCAAATAAAAGGTCAATTATTTTATTGAACCAAAAGAGAGTTTTACACTTGCTTTCATAATACATTTAACTGCAGCTGCAAGCTTCTCTATAGCTTCTGCAAAACGCATTCCGAGTATTTCTCTACTTGTTAAGAAACTCAATTGGAGCTCTTAACTCTTAAGAAAAGTTCTAGAGGCTCTTCAGCGCCAGGTTCAGGTTCTGCCGACTTCTCTCTGCTCTAAAGCAATCACATGGAGCACGTTGGACTTGGTAATAAAAACTAAATGACCATATTCACGTAGCAAAAACTTTCTCAATCACAAGCTTATACAAATGTACATAAAACTTACTCATTTATTTTATTATGGTATTTGAGTAAACACAATCTGTCACGAGAGCTATCATATCCGTCTAAAATGAAAACATTTAAAAATAAATTTGAAATATCTTTTTTATCGATGATTACGCATAATTGTTTATTTTATTTCGCAAAAATAGCGCAAGTTAAGATTTCATTGTTTTGAAATTCCCGTAATTTATGTTTCCGGTTGATTTTTTTAAAAATGATTGCATTATTATTTCCTGTACATATAGTTATGAATGCAACAGTTCTATAACATTGTTTTATAATATCGTTAACCACTATAACCATAAATTTATCATCATTCAATAGTTAGAAGGCATTACTCAAATAACATAATTTAATTGAAGTTTACTGACGCGGATATGATAATTAAAATATTAATTGCTTAGATAAACGATCTCATTGAAGAATATAAGTTCTCGGCGAATTGTGATATATTGGCAAGATGGCGTCTCCTATTAATTTACCAAAACAGTAATTGTTTTTCATATCCGTTTATACGGCTAAGGACGCTTTATAGGGATCCCAAAAATTCGTGATTATCAACTATTAGAATATTCGAATTGTTTCTGAAGAATGAAACTAACATTAAACATTTAAGATTTCGACTGAAGGTGCTTAGTGGAATTTCAATATTAAATTTGAATCGTTCAAATTATGTACATTCACACAGATTTTGTCACTAACGACCCGAACTTCGCCTTTCGGCATCTTCAGGAGTTTTCGCCAGCAATGGCTTTAAACTCAATGATACATTTATTTCTTATATAAACACGAAACATTCATTTACTAACCGTCAGTTGAAGTTCATCAGTGCACTTGAACGCCTGAAGATGCCGAAAGGCGAAACCCGGGTCGTTAGTGACAAAAACTGTGTGAATGTAGATAATTGGAACGATTCAAATTTAACATTAAACAATCGATTTTGATGAATAATTTATTATTAATACTTTCATTAGATATATTAAAATACTATCTACCTTAAATCGAACATATTTTTTTTAGTGGGTAACTAATAATTTAACCTTCAGCAAATATTATTTCATTTTATAAATATTATTTAAGGTTTTATCATAATGATTTATTTTGTATTTTACAATAAATCATAATTCCATGTTTGATTAAACCGACGGCACTATATCTTTAACAATATTTTCTGAGTACCATTTCGTCAAACTCAAATATTATGATAAAATATTGAATACACCCGGGTTGGGTGAAACAAGAAACATACTAAATGGGGTATTCAATATAATTCTTGAAATCTGGAAGAATTGCGATGTGAATTTTAGTCAAATCGTTTAAAAAAAATAAATATTGAAAATGCTATTCGAATAGTCGCCCTAATATTCGAATATTCGATTAGAGTCCCTAGTCATCGACACTCCTTCTTATGCATACGTTTTCAATCGCAGTAACGGCTGCATATATGTGAAATATATTTATCACACGTATATGAAAAAGTAATAAATCAACTTGACTTTCAGCGAGAAGCGTATACCGTGCAAATATAACTCGGCAGATAAACGATTTTAAATTATTGAGAATTATGTGTATCTCAAATTTTGAGTTATACTTTCCTCATTGATAAGAAGTAATGGCTTGGAGCTGTGTATATTTCTACTGTTTTTCTCTGTGACGAGCTTAAATCTCTTTGCGTTCAATTGATGTATGAATTTGTACCGTATCGCAAAGGTGCTATATGCATTGTTTGTTACCCAGTCGTATTTGGAAACATAATAAATAATGACTCGTTATTGTAAGATTTTCCTCAGTCATTTCATTATATTTCTACTACCAGCTCTCGACAAACATCATATCAGCAATCCATGCAACTGAAGCTGATATGCCTAATTGTTGTTAATGTCACCTTTATTATGTTCACCATCAATACTTGAAGAAAAGAAATTATATAAAAAAATAGTAAAACACTTGTTTGTACACTGTAACTTTTTATAGTAACTCTTTGAAACATAAATATTGATCACTTTTAAGGTGTTGACTGTCAACACTTGGTGAAAAGGAATTATACTTATTTAAAAAATAAAAAACGTATTTTTACTAATTCAATATGATCAAGACAGGTTTCGTTGATAAGGCTATAAGGCTTGTCATGATCGAAACCAGTTCTGATCATTCTAAATAAACGTGAAATTAGTACAAATGAGTATTTTTTTTAACAGAGGTATTGATTAAAAATAATAAAATACACCTTTTCAATAATTATTTATTAACACAAAAAGCGGTTTCGCTCATCGTGAGCATTGTTATCAGCTGATAATTTTCGTTATGAGAAAACCAATCCTGATCTTTATTAAGATATGTGGAAAAAGTAGATTTTTTATAATACCTTTCCATTAAGTGAACTGATTCAAAGTAATAGTTAAGAATTGTAGTCAACGTTTAATTTAATACGGTAAAAAATGGCGAAGTATTTATTTCTACGCCGAAATAGCTATCAACTGATTTAAAAAATGTTGAACTAAATACTATGCTATTTTTTACTGCATTCAAATAGAGTTCTACCAAGTAAATGCCAATTAAATCAACAGCATTTACTTTAGTTATATACATTATATACGATTGTTAGTCTGACGTTGTTTCTCAAATAAGTTTAAAACGTGTCTTAATTGTGTAACACAAGTGAAATAATAATGTTTAATTTAGTTTTATATTTTTATAATAAAAGTTCTACTGTCTATTCACAGTCGTATGACTATAAAATAAATGAATACTCACGTTGTGTTGAAATGGTATTGCTTTGTCGGAGCAATTTCAATTCGAACTGCAACAAGGTACTGACTTTATTGAAATGAATATAATATATTGATTCGAGAAGATGCGACTCGTAGAATTATTGCAATATGCATACTAGCACGGTCTGTTTACATTGAAATGTATTCATTAATTAGATTCGTTTGCCAATATTTATTGGACTTATGTCATAATTAAATATTTCGCTATTTTCCACATCGTTTTCAATTGGATCTGGCCTAGATTAGCAGCTAACAAACTGATTTACTTCAAATGTTCACGGTACCAAAACAGAATATGACAGAATAGAAAATTTCTAAATAAAATTATGTCCGGCAAATTAATGACATCTTAACGCGTTGCCGCTACGGAATAGCTATTTGTATAGTTTTTAATTAAAAAAATATGGCATTATCGCTAATGCCAATATTTTTAATGTTGAAAGATCATACGAGAAAAACTCGATGAGTATTTATTGTAAGTCACTCGAGATCAACTCAAGGATAATTGACAACACAAACACACACGTCTTAGGTCTCAAATTTTAATTGAAAAATCTAAATTTAATATCGACCTTATCGGGAATCTAACCCAGACCCACCTAGTCGGCAGACCAATAATAATTGTGGGGTTATAATGTAAAACGTGCTAATTCCAAAATTAGCGATATTGAGTTAGGTATGCAGATAGGGTAATTCAAGCTTGAGGAATCGATTGATCCTATTAGTTTTAATATAAAATGTCTATAAGACTGTCGTTTTGAAATTGGAAATGATATTTTTATGCATTTGCATATTTGACTCTACTGAAAATTTTGAGTTTTGGAAATAGTACGTTTTGCATTATAGCCCCACAATTACGACCAGCAGTATTTCTAACAATGAATTACTTATATTGAGCAATTATACTTTCATTTAATATTGCATAAACTCACGTTGATAAGTAAGTGATAGTCTAATTATTTATTTAGTCATGATCCCGGGTGGAGCTTAGCCGGATAATTAAACCGGAAGTCCAACACGACCTTTAAATTTCGACAAGGTTAAAAATTGAACCGGAAATTATTTAATATTTAAATTCGCAACACGAGGCAATTTTAACATTTGTAATTTATTAAATGATAATAAAACACTCTTTTGTATTATTCCATAATTATTTATTAGGGTCAGGACCGGTTTTGCTCACCACGAGCATTTTCAACTAATAAGTAAATATTTAAAAATATATATATTTGCGATAATTCCTACTTTTATTTAAGATCAAGACCAGTTTTGTTTAAGACAACTGAATAACTAAGTGTAGTTGATTGAATTGAAACTAAATTGTATACGTCCATTGCAATACAGTGAATTGAAAATTAAAAAATACAATATAAATTACCTGACGTATTAAAAAGATTTTTTCTTATTTACAATTTAGCGTACAAAATGTGCTGTCAATGAAATGCAATTTTAACAGTCCTTTATTTGAATACTGAACGAACAACGGAACTTACTGTTTAAGCGCACATACAATATTACATACATCCATACCGAATAGATTTTTTTCGTATCGCTACACATGTTTTATGTTATTTTTACATAAATTATATATTTCTATTATAGTCGTGTTTGGCGAAGCGAAGTTTTGTGTCAATGTTAAAATAGCGTTCGCGCATGGCTGAAATTTTTTGAACAAAAACTGAAAATTTGTATGTTATTTATGCAAACTTCGTTTGTGATATTTTCCATTCTTTTCGCGGTGTGAATTTGGCGAAATAATTTAGCGAATTCGTTAGTGATGAGGTCGAATTCGAAGCGCTGATTCGGTTTGGTCGTTGAAAGAGATTGTTGAACCGTGGCCAGGCATGAGTGCATGTACATAATATTACTGTAAGGCAATTTAATAAATACAATAAAATACATTTATGGCATAAACATACATGCACATAGGAATAGACAATGAAACATTACTGTGAGCGAAATAGCATGAAATTATTATAGGGCAACCAAAATAAACGTACATACTTCTTTTTTTGTGTATGTATTAAGGTTTTAACAAAAATCGACTTAAACCAGTTTTCTAAGGCGTAAAAAAATGTTAATCAAATAAAATAGCTAAGATTTTACACTTTGTTTATTTAGTATACCTAAACAATGTTACAAGAATTTAATCAATTTACTAGAATTTTATTTGTTATTTCTCTCTCACTTGAAAATATATTTTTAGAAAACACAAAACAAAATGCATTTTCAAATAAACCTAAATATAATAAAAATAATAAAACATTTTAAGTACTTTTTCCACATAAAATTTATTAGATCAGGACCGGTTTCGCTCATGATGAGCATTGTCAACTGATAAGAAAAACAATAAAACAGTGATATTTATACAAAAGTTAAGTGATAAAAACAAGGTATGACAAACAATTGGTATTACAACCTAGCAAAAGAATTGAAGTAAAATACAAGGAAAATAAACTATAAATAAAAAGTTGAAGACCACTTAGCAATGAAACTATTATGACAAAAACCAATTAGGTATGAATTATCATTACCAAAGTAAAAACCAACAATTAGTGTATATAATAAATAAATCTTAATGTCTGTCAACCAAATTGAGTTTGGAAAATCCAGTAGAGTTCAATCCAGCAAAACTGATTCCTGCGAAAAGAATAAAGGCAATATCAATTCTTACAAAATACAAGCAAACTGAGAAAATTCTTTTTCTAATATTATTAAATCAGCGCTGTTCATTTTTCTTTTTAGAGTGTCAATAGTTCAGCTTTTAATAGACACCTGCTTCTGCTAAAATATGAAAGGCTCTTTTTGGACGTGACAATTTTTCCATAGAAAGTAGAACATCTTTTCGCAAGGAAACCCTCGGCAACGTATTAATTAGAGATGTTACGGAGGTATTCGAATATCTGTTACTCGATTACTTCTGTATCATAAAAATTTAGAGAATTCAAATGTGATTTTGCTGTTCCGATAATTCCAGAATACACATCTCCGTAATGTTTTTTTTTGTAAATAAATAATTTATCGACGTCCTAAATCAAAAAAAGTGGTAGCCGAACACAATTTTTTTATGTCAATCAGTGTCACCTGTTCACCTGTGCTTGTATCAGTTCCCACCAATCAAGTAATTGATGGTTAAATCAAATATAGACACAACAAAGAGTGTTCAATATATTTTTGTTTTCACAAAGATTTAGTATAATCACTATAACATGGAAAATTATAAGTTTTTTTTTGTAATATTTACCATCGTCAATGAATTAATAGCGTATTATGAAAATAGCAATATGAGATATACATATATATCGGTTATATTTGGGCATAATTTTATATCTTCAAATTTTTGCCAATTCAAAACAGTACTAATGTATGAAATAAGTTAACGAAAAAAATAATTATACTATAAAATGTTCGATTATTTTTATTTTGATGGAATTTATATATTTTTTAAAGAATTGCGCAATCATTTGTTATACAATCTATATTTGAAAGCATCTATGCAACAGCGTTTCAAAAATTAATTATCAGGTTTTTTCCAAACAACACTGATGAGTATATATATAAACCCTAGTGCAGTAGTCATCATGGTTAACTTCCATGATAAATATCATAGCTTCAAGTCTCGTTATGAAGCGCGTATTCTCAATAGTTGATTTATAGATTTATTCTTGAAAGCATGGAGTTTGTAACGTTCAAAAATTCCCTTACATTCCTAAATAAACGGGGCATAGCGAGAGCTGCCACTGCCCTAGCCCCATATTTTCCTAACATAATATCTTAAAAAAAAACGAAAATTTAAAAAAACTTGTTATCGTCAAAAAATTCTGTTGAAATACCTTTGTATGGAGGTCGTATACTCTACAATAAGAGCGAATATAAATAAATATACGTCATACGTCACTTTATTATCGTAGAAGCGTAGGCATCTGCCTACGACTCTACGATAATACTCTTTTACTAAAAAAATAAATATTATTGTTTATAGTTCTTTGTTCAAAAGGTTGGATGCTTATTACATAGAATAATTATAATTGTAAGTAGCGATTCAAGATTACTCGATCTACCCGGGTATTCGATACTTTCAAGTAGTCTTACAACACGAGTAGCATGAACGTGGGAACACGTACCTGAGACCGTATAAACAATACCCGTGGCGGGATTCCGCCGCTACGTTTTTCTTCTCACAATATGACTAAGGCAGGAATTTCTCGAGTGCTTTGAAATTTAATACTTTCCCGTTCGCTAAGAAAACTTTCAGAATTTTCTTTAAACTTTTTTACTACACGCCGGCTTCTTCGCGTATTAAATAAATCTCGCAATGTTTTGTGGCGGCCCGAGTCAAATTATTTTATTTTACATTTTTCAATTTATTTTTATGGCGTAATCGTTCGTCATTTTAGAAAGCCTTGTTGCCACGTGAATTGAGAAAAATAATATTTTCAGGGTTTTCTTTTAAATTTCATTTTTTTCTTACGAACGCTGTGGAGTATAAAACCATTAAACACGTATGAGCACCTGCAGAATGCCTTTGGCGTTCAATTTTTTTTGTATATATTTTTAATTCAAGAAATTCAATTATAAAGAAACAACATTGCGATATTCGTATTATATAGTAATAGACGAAAAAAGTATTTTAGTTCTACAAATATCATTTTATATATACCTGGAAAGAAAAAAGGACCCAACCTACATTTTTTACACTACAGCTTTTTTTCGATAACCACAATGTATCAAACATGACCCACGCTCTATCAAAATGATGAAAGCTGCAAATGACAAATTCGTATCTAAATTTTGATTTATGTTTGAAAAAAGATGAGCTTGTGAAAATTGAAACCATGAAAAAAGATTGAAAAAAAAGTTTTCCCTGGACAATTTCATTAATTAATATTAGTCACTTTTAAGGTGTTCACTGTCAATACTTGGTGGAATGGCATTATAATGAAAATAATAAAACATTTTTAGTACTTTTTCCACATAAAATTTATTAGATCAGGACCGGTTTCACTCATGATGAGCATTGTCAACAGATAAGAAAAACAATAAAACAGTGATATTTATACAAAAGTTAAGTGATAAAAACAAGGTATGACAAACAATTGGTATTACAACCTAGCAAAAGAATTGAAGTAAAATACAAGGAAAATAAACTATAAATAAAAAGTTGAAGACCACTTAGCAATGAAACTATTATGACAAAAACCAATTAGGTATGAATTATCATTACAAAAGTAAAAACCAACAATTAGTGTATATAATAAATAAATCTTAATGTCTGTCAACCAAATTGAGTTTGGAAAATCCCTCTCTCTCTCTCTACTGGATTTTTTTTTGGTTTTAATGCCCTTAAGATGAATCTTAACGTAGAGGCGATGGTAAAACTTTTGTAAAAATCTGCCTCGGCGTAGAGGTAGTTTTGCTTTATCTTTTCTGATGTTTCTTCGCGGGTTGAATTGGTTCTGATGATCATGGATACCGATGAGTAATATTGGGGAAGCACTTGACATATCAGCATCAGAAATACGAAGGCTCACATGTCAGTAATGACGCGAAGGCACGTCTGAATTGAAGAGTATTAGTTTACGATGTCGATAAGTGGAAATGTCGAGAGGCGTGGGCTGCTATTTAAAATGCCTATGTTATGCGCCTACGTTTTCGTGACATGTGATAGTGCAAACTAGGGTATCCAATCCCGGACCCTTTTTGTGATCCTGGGATTTCGGAATTGAGAATTTTTTCAATCCCGGGATTCCGAAATTACTGTATAAATTGGGATTCGGGATTAAAAAAATTTTCCTCGGCAATTTCGAAACCCTGTGATTTTTCAAGCAATTTCATGCAGTATATTTGTGAAAATTTGCTACTTCTTTTGGAGAAAAAGTTTACCTTCCCTGCCCCTCACCATTCAATCCTTAATCACATCTGTTTCATAATTAAAAGTTATTTTATAAGTGCCATTAACTATCATTCTTGCTTATTATTATTTAATTGTTTTTTTTTACTTGTACATATATTTTTAATTCTACATATGTATTTAATTAACCTTTATTAATATCTATATATTTTTAATTATTATTTATTGTTGCCTATCAAATTGTATCTAAATAAAATATATCTTAACTGTATCATTGAGGAGATATCATCTCCGGTGTGATGCAGAAAAGAAAAAAAAACAAGTTTATCGAATAAAAAAATAAAATAAAAAAAGTATAATTTAGAATTTTGATTAAAAGTGCTTGATGGGCTTTCAATTTGAAATTTGAATTGTCTGAATGCTATACTCTTCCATAAATCTTGTTTAAGTACATTCGTGTACTTGATAAAACATGAAGATGCCGAAAGGCGAATACCGGGTTGTTAACGACCAGATTAATGGAAGATTACAGCATTCACACAATTCAAATTTGAATTTTATGTAGCTTTCAAAATCACAGGAATTAGCGGATTTCTCAAAATTATCAGCGTGTGAGCTTTCCTTTAGCTCTTCCAGGATTAAAAGAATATACGAAATTCCCAAAATAGCGAAATTTCTGACCTTCTTATACTTCTTTCTTTTTGCACCTCGCTCGACTTTCTCTAATTTTCTTAATCTCAGGATTAGTACTGTCACAATCCCGGGATTTCGGATCACATAATTGGATGGGATTCCGGGATTGAAGGCCCTAGTGCGAACTACGCGGAAAATATCCGAGGAATTGGGCGTTCGATATATACCCAAAATATTCACCAGCCTATTGTGAATGTTGAAAATAATGATTAAAATCTTTTAATTTATAACCCCATGCATCAAATCACTTTTAGGGTGTTCACTTTCAATACTTGGCGGAAAAGCATTTTAACAATTTATTTAAGATTTGTATAAACAACATTGTAATATTTTACTCTCTTATCAGTTGATAATGCTCGTCGTGATAAAAAACGATCCTGATCTTAACAAAAAAAGTGATAAATATTGCAAATGTATTTTTTTTTAATAATGTGCATGTCGTTTGATGCCGCTGGTAGTAGCACCAGGCAATTACGAACATGGTTTCAAGATGATCTTACCGTCTTACAGCAACTAAATGTACTCAAAGTGCCACAACTTTGCGTGGTATTGCGTTGAGCTGCTTTAATAATTATACTGGTGATTTGAATTACTCACAGTCGAGTTGGCCATCAATTATTCATCAGACCTATTATACTATAAACTTGCACATAATCCTGCTGAGCAGTTGCACAAACACAGATTCACAACTCCACTCCAGACTTTCCCAACAATAACTTATTTATACAATAACACTATTGTTTACTGTTAATATTAAGGGATGATATAAGTTCAAAACAATTATAATGCTTGGTTTTAGATGAGCTTAAGGGTTATTTTATTGTTAAAATAATAACAGCAATAACGCACTTGAATAAATTACTAAATAAATTATTTTAAATATTTGTTATTTTATTGTGAATTAATAATTAATATGCCAAATATTAAAAATCACTTTTTATACAAATTTACACGTAAAATATCACTTGATAATTTTGATTAAAATAGTCGTATATCCGATTTTCTTTTTGTACGAAAATACGCTCCAAAAACCGACCACCCTTGCAAAAAAAATATATGAAAAAGCTTTTAATTGTACGTAGTAAAGTTAAAGATAATTTATTTTACTTGAAAAGTCATTATAACGATTTAAAAGATTTTTTATTTCGGCATATTCTTTTTTTTTTTACCATGTCCGCTCCCAATGTGGAGCATATGGACTCCTTATGAAATTTATCTCCAACAGAAGTGTTTCTACGAGAACTGCTTGTTACTCAGTTTCCCAACCTCTCTTTTTCCGAAAAGAGTAGGAATAGAAGGATATTGCTAGGACAGGACTAGTGGTTAGCTTATCACTCTCGATACGCCCCGTTCATAGGATAGGATATGTGGTAGGGGGGAATCCAAGAAATCGCATACATCCATGCATTCGAACATAATTCATAAATCGATTGAAAAATCAATTTATAGAATTATCCGTACTGGGTTTCAAACCCGTGACCTCCGTAGCCGAAGCCAACGACGTTGACCACTCGTCGACGCAGGCGGCATACTTACATATACTAGAGTTAAATAAATATCAATGGCGTAAAATAGTTTATTTCAGTGTTAAACATTTTGACACAAATACAAAATTTTTCGTCCGGCTCCTGATGCTTTTAAACAAAACGTTCGGCCTGTTTCTCGAAGAGTGTGCTGAAACTTATTTTAGATGAATCATAAATGATATGAATGTTTTATTTTATAACTGGTATTGCGGTCCCAATAAATGGCAGCAATGGCTCAAATCTATGCTTTTTTTGTAATTTTGTATTTTTTTTTAAATTTTATGTTCGATCGTAATTTAAAATTGACCTTACCGGGAATCGAATCCAGATCCACCTGATCGTTAGAGCAAGCTCTTACTAGACCACATCGAGAGTGATGTGGAGCATATGACTTCTTAATTGAGATATCTCGTCAGAAGTGTTTTTTTTTTATCGAGAATTGGTTGTTACTTAACATCTCGTTTTAAACAATAGGGCTAGGATTAGTGGTTTATTATTAACTCTCGCTACGTCTCGTTTTTTTAAGGGCTGGAAAGAAATGGATGCCTTCGAACGAAAATCGATAAATCAATTGAAAAAACTCTTCACGAAAGTTAACAACGTTGGACGCTACGCCACTAAAGCTGCTAAAAGAAAAGTTGATCGATCGTACGTGGAAAATAACATGTATTTTTTTGCGATGTGTTTTTCCAATAATGAATTGAATTGAGCAAATCATGTAGCGTTTTGTATTCTCCTTTATAATCCAAAACGCTTCCGTCTAATGTATTTTAAATGTTATATCCACTTATTGGTGGAAGTGTAGTTTGAAAGTCGGTGCACGAATTCTCATTATTAAGTTATCTCTTAGGCTATTGCAGATATAAAACTTTACCTGATAGTAGAGCTTACCGTCTGTAGCTGGTAGCAAGACAATTACTACAACGCATTAAACTCATTCTTATAGTCTCTATGCCAGTGATTCTCAATCGTTTTGATATTTGATTCCACTTTGATAAAATAAAACTATAATTTAAGCTTTTACAAGAATTATAAAATATATTTAACCGTACTAATACTGAACAATTTCGGGTTATTATCTCCCGTAAGATGTTATGTAATGTATCATGTTTGGAAAGGCATATCTCACAGTTTTCTCAAAACACCTTTTTGCGATAATCGCAACTTGATACACGTTCTACCAAAAAGATGAAAGCTGCAAATGCCGAATTAGTATTTAAATTAAGTTCTTTGGTTAAAAAAGGTTATTCTTATACAGTTTATTAAATTAGGTTAATTAAATACCAGTTTGTGAAATTACATCACAAACACCCAGACTTCGATCACAACATTCAATTGAATAATTTTCAAATTCACTGTGATCTTACCGGGAATCGAACCCATACCTGCGTGATCGGTAGAGCAAACTCTAACCAACTGGGCCACAGCAGGCGAATCATTTTCTCTCCTTCCATCCTTCTGATTCTTTAATAACTGGATGTAGCAATAGCGATTAGTCAACCACTAGTCCTATTCTAGCATTATCCTTCTTCACTTTGAAAAAATGTGAGGTTGAGCGAATGAGTAACAAACAGTTTTTGTAGAAAAACTTCTGTTGAGATACCTCCATTATGAGGATATATGCTCCACATTGGGAGCGGACATGGATAAAAAAATACCAGTTTACAAGTCTCCGTACATTACAAGGTTGTGTATATTTTATAATTTGCCTTTTGGCCAACATCATCAAAACACGTTTTTTGTGCCTGCTGTATTTTTTTCTATAGGTTACGTCTTTTTGTCTTTCCACTGTCGAATATTATCAAAATAAAATTACTTAAAAAGTCTTCATTTGAAAAGTTTTCATTATAATGAATCCAATCTAGGGTTGTGTTTTTTTTTGTTTTCAATTGATATCTCACAAGTTCATGTTTTGCGATTTTATTTTTTGAAGACTGATGCTTTGTGTGTATTACCTATGAAATATTTGGTAGTGCTATTATGATGCCCTACTTTCGACAATCCAAATATCGAATCGTTTTTTTAACATAAGCAGCGTGCTTAAGCCTACGTAAACAAATATTTATGTTTTATTTTTATTACTTCTGAGTTTGTTTACTGTTAATAATATTATTTCAGACAAAGTGTCTACGATCAGTCTTAAATAGTTTCGAGTCCATACGTTGACAAAACTAGATCGAATATAATGCTTTATAATATATTAAAAGTCACTTAAAATAATTTGTCTCGCAGATTTAGTTTTTCCACAAAGTTGTTGTTGTTCATTTAAATACTATCGACCGAATATCGATTGAAGAATGCTACTTGGACTTGCTATTCTATCAACCGTTTTGATAACTTGAGTAAACCTCTTTTTTTCATTGTTTGTTAGAAATATATTATATGATGCATCTCATAATGTCTAAATATGAGTAATGACCGCCAAAAATTAGTCAATATTACAGTCGACTTATTTTATTTTTATACGACAATTACAAGATTTTCATAAAGAGCAAATGGCTCTTATCTTCAAACTCTTTCATTATTCAAAGCATTGTGCAGCGTGTAACAGAGTTTTATTTTTTTTTCCTTGGAGTTTTCTAAAACAACATTAAAATACAATTTTTGTAATTGTAATGCTGTATAGGAAAATGTAAAACCGGTGGTAGATATAAAATAGAGTACGCTTTGGAGCAATTACGTATAATCCATATCAAGTTGCCTCTGTCAGCATAAAAGATAAACGTTACACATCGCCCTTTTAGTAAAATACAGTCATAACTCAAAATTTATAGTTTTGGAAGAATAGAATAAAATTAGTTTTTTTATACTTTCGATGGTTTCGGCGGTAACTTTGTGGAAGTTCATTTTAATAGAAAATTTAAATAAACTTTGATTATTCCACGTATTGTGTTACTTACTGTGACACGGGGTGTAGACCCCCCTCCTTGCTCTTCTTAAAAGGAAAAAACCCAAAACTCCATTTTGTAATTTCATAATTTTAAAATGTTAGAATCAATCTTGCTTCATTACATAACACAAAAATTCATTGATACTTCGATCCCGTAAGCATTGCAGCCAAAGCCAACGGCGTAGACCACTCGACCAAGGACCCTATAAGTGGTAAAATAGTCAATTTTGTATTTAGTGTGCCGAAATTCCGTTTTTTGAGTGATGACTTTATTTTAGCAGAAGTGCAAAATGCTTTCATTAACATTCAACAATACGCAATCATCATTGGATATAATGCGTGTTGCAGGTTTCTCTACTCATTGTACTGTGTCTGGTTGTATTCACCTGAGTCTTGGTACAACAAATTATGCTACTTCAATATGCATAAGATTCCTCTTGAGCAAGAGTTACTGGCATGACTTAAATTATTTCCCCGGAGTACAGACTATCTGAAAGTCAGTTGCGCATTCATTTTGACGTTCGTGGAATTAGTAACTTAATATTTAAATAACTTAAGCTCGGGCTAATAACTTTGGTGCATAATACAAACAACTACATATACTTCATTTAGAAAGATACTTACAATTTCAGTATTCATTTATAGAAATATTTATAAACTTTTTCTGCACTAAAAAACATGCATATTATGTTAAAACGATAATTATTATGTAAAACTAGCTTTACATACTAATTGATTGAGTCTTTTTATTAAAAATAGACACTTAAATTAGTTAATGTTTTGTTGATCGATTGGTTTGGTGGATGAAGATTGTGCTACTGATTCACTGTTCCCCGTTTTTTGCCAGATCGAGAGTAAAGTCAACGTAGAATCTAATAATTTCTTACCTTTCAAATTACGAAATAAAGGTTTCAAAAATAAATAACTCATTTTTACTGATTCAAATTTTATTTAATACGAGCCGGTTTCCGGCAAGCGTTGCAATGCCACTCAAAGAAATAAAGTGTTGTAATTGTGTTTATTGAAGTGCGTGTTTTCTTTTTCTGTCTGTTTGGCGTTTGCTTACAATTGTCTATTGTACGACAGACGCACCACTTACAGTAAAGGAGACATACAAACATTGATTTTTCTATATAAGACCTACGGAAAGCTCATTTTAATATGCCTATAACCTTCGCGCAAGTGCAAGCAAAGAGTTTGTCAAAGTTTTATTGCAATCGGAACAGCGGTGTGACAACGCATAAAATACGAAAAAACAATCACACCTTAAGGCAGTATTCTAGTGTAGAAATTTGAAAAAGTCGATTTTTTTTATATTTTCCTAATGTTTAGACGTTTGAGAGTATGTCCTCACAAGGATTTTTCAAAAATTCAATTATTTACTGAGTTACAACGATTTTGGTGACGCAGCAACTAAGCCGGTCCGACCGGAACAGATCGAAACTCAAAACTTTAAACGCGTTTTTCTCGAAACTACTTTTTTCAATATTTTCTACTTAACCGATTTATTTGAAATTTTGTGTGAACCTTCTATATACATTGTTCTAAAGCCCGTAGCAGATTTAAGTCAAAATTTTATTTTTAATATTTTTAAAAAAATTGAAACTGGTAAAAAAAAAACGTAAAAATTCCATTTTTTTTTCAAACGGCTGCCATTTTCTGAAAAAAAAATTCTTTTACTTTTTTGAAGTAGGGGCTCTAGCGACATTTTTATTGATTAAGAATCCGTTCATTTTTTTTTTCAAATGACCAGAAAGGTTGGAATCGTATCGATCACCATCTTTTTTTTGGACCCCTCCATTTACCAGCCGATAACTTTTCGAGTTTTGAATTTATTTATTTTTTTAAATTTTTTATATATTTTTAAAATATAAATAAACGAATGGTAAAAAAATGGACACTGAAAAATTTCTTTGTTTATTTTTTACAGAGCTCGAAAAACACTCGAAATTCGTGCCTCTACACTAGAATACCCCCTTAATGCGCGGAACACATTTGAACGAAATGTCAAAATGTAGACCACACGATTCGATTGAAACATTCCATTTTTTAATTTTTTGCTTTTTTACATAAGTTCATACTATATAATGACATACAGTAATCGATTTGATCATTTATGTTGTTGTATTAACCAAGAGTAAATAGTCGACGGTTGGGATTAAATATCTAAAGATTTTCCACTAGCCAATTTCCAATGAAATACTACTGACAAGTAAGTGAACGTTTGTTCTATATTACGGAATAAGATTTTGATGGCCAAATATTCTATAAAAACAACCTGATATTTTCGCAGTTGGCTGCGTTCCCATCTATCAGACGTGGCCAACTTTTTTGCTATTTCGACATTCTTTTATTTTTAATAAGCAAGCAAACCTTCCTTTTGAAGTTGTCACACTATTTTCGAATGAATTTAATCTATTTGAAATCATTAGATGAGGATACAATTTTGCATTCGCATTGCATCTAAAAATTATTGAATATAGTGGAGTGTTTACAGTCAATATTTGTTGGGAAGGTGTTATATTTAAAATAATTAAATACACTTTTTGTCGTAATTCCACATTTATTTAATGTGCTCAAGACTGATTTTGCTCATCATGGGAATTTTGAAATCTTTATTGAGCATCGGTTGAAAATGCTCGTAATCAAATTCGGTTCTGCTCATATTATTATAAATAAACATATTAGTCACTTTCGGAGATCACGGGTTCGAATCCCAGTACGAACCGTTTTATAAATTAATTTTCCAATCAATTTATGAATTCTGTTCAAAGGCATGTATGTATGTGATGTCTTGAATTCACCCCTCCCACCCATCCTATCCTATGAACGGGGTTGAGAACTTCTGTTGAGATAAATTCCATTAGGAGTCCATATGCTCCATATTGGGAGCGGACATGGTAATATATATATATAAATGTTGTATGATTTTTACGACTCCTCAAAAAACAACCGACTCCACAACTCCCAACTCCGATTCCACAGCCCTCATTGATACACTGAAATATGTATCCATGGTGAATGTGGGAATATAATGCAAAACGTTATCACTTTTAAGGTGTTAACTGTCAATACTTGGTGGAAAGGCATTATAATAAAAATAATAAAAGATTTTTAGTACTTTTTCCACATAAAAATTCCACATTTTTTTTCCACACACAATTTTTCCACATTTTATGTAGAAAAAGTACTAAAAATCTTTTATTATTTTTATTGCAAAACGTTATATTTCCAAAAATCGAACTTTTTCGTAAAGTCAAATACTATAACGAATAACACAAACAAAATAACATTTGCATAAAAATATGATTTCCAATTTGAAAACCACAGTGTTTTAGACATTTTATATTAACATTAATGGGACCAGTCGATTCCAAAAATTTGAATTACCATATCTGCATACTAGGGTATCCAATCCCGGAGCCTTTTTCCAATCCCGGGATTTCGGGATTGATTAATTTTCAATCCCGGGATCCCCGGATTGCTCACCGAGGAATTTGAAATCCTCAATTCGATCGCAGCCGTATCAATCCCGGAATTTCGAGATCAGAAAATTGAACGGGATCCCGGGATTGAATGTCCTACTGCATACCTAACTCAATATCGCTCATTTTGGAAATACTACGTTTGCATTATAGCCCCATAAATATACACGTAAATTTGTCCTCTCTAATGATTACGTCTTCGAAATGGCGAAGCGTGTTTCGTTTAAGAGTCTTCAGTTATACGGCCATGACCGACCCGACCCGTTGGGCAGCCCTGCCGTACATATAAAGGACGGCTCTACCTACGCAATAGTACGGCGACTCCGTGTCTATGCGTCATTTACGATCCCGGGACCGAATGCGACAACGCAAAATCCATTGAAGCCGCTGTGCCTGGCAGTGTGGGAAGTCCCCTGGGAGAATATTTGCGATGATATTGTGGCGAAGTGGGTCACTCAGATGAAGGTTTCTCGTAGATGCCGGCCTCTAAGTGGTGGAGGAATAAATCAAAAGTAAACTTGAAGTGATATATTATATGTTCACGTATTCTTAAATGGAATGGCGAACTTCGTTTTAAAAATACGACTTCGTTTGTTTTAGTCAATTGGAAAGTTTTAAAAAAATACTCAATATAATATAATTAATTATACTGTTATTTCGGGTCATATGACGCAACGGTTAGCGTTGTAGGCTTCCGTGCCAGACCTCACGGGCTCGAGTCCCAGTACGAACAGTTTCATACGAAATATGCATTTTTGTGATTTATAAAATTCCCTTTCACACATCCAATCCATAAAAACAGGCTTAGCTAGATCGATTAACTAACCACATGTCCTGCTCCAGCTCCTATTTTATATATCTACTTTCTTCGAAAAAGAGAGATTTATCAACTTAGTTATAAGATTCTTAAAATTGTAAGTATTTTGTACATATTTATAGAACCAAAAGTTATATCACCATTAAGCTTATAACATCCGATATACATCAACAAAAAACATTAGTCTGATAAATTGTAATAACGTCAACAAATTTGAATATTCTATGTCATTCTCTACGCGGTGTAGTAATGAGATGATATTTCACCGACTACTTTTGGCGTAGAGCCATAATACTGCTACGCCAAGAATCGTCTACGACAATAGTCACAGTTTAAAAATAGACCTCGTGGCGTAGACCTTTCTCAAATCCGGAACGATACCAGTAATTATTTTTCAATCTTGAAACAACAATTGCAGCTTTTGATACTGAATAAATTATTTAAGATGTCTGATTTTATTTTATAAATATGACTAAATTGAACTAGCGAATGAATACGTGTTTTTTAAAATCCAGTTATTAAATTCAGAACTAGCTTATAATAATTGATCAACAGCAGTGATGCACGACCTGCGGCCCTTTTTAAAGTTTGTGGCGGCCCTCAAATATTTTTCTCAACATACATATTTTCACGTAAAACATTTATTTAATAAATCTAAGCAAGTTTTTCCTTTAATGGAGAATAAATCGAATCAAAAAAACAGGCTTACTGATGGAAATTTAGATTTGATTGTGCGGCTTAATACTACAAATATTGAGCCAAATTATAAAAAAAATAGTTTAAAATTAAATAAAGACCAAAATTGCATTAACTTTTGAATTACATAATAAAAATAAAACATGTTTACCTAAATACTAAATACTTAACAATAAAAACATTTTTAATAAACAAGTACTCATAATCATCTTTTTGCATGGTTTATTTATTTTCACGTTTTCGAAATAATATGGTCAAAATAATCTAATGATCCTATCAATCATTTATCTAAATTCTCTTCATTTTGTACACAGTTTTTTTGCACGTCCTTTTACATGAAAAGTATCCTCCGTAAAAAAGAAGATTGAGTGTACCTTAAATTATTTTTTTCTTGCGGCCCAACCCATCATAATTAGTTTTTATGCGGCCCACTAGAAAATAAATGTTGTGCATGTCTGATCTACATTGTAGATAAATGAGTGTTTATTTCGCTGTCTTCGCTTCTTTTCAGAGGGAAAAATATTTTGTATGTAATGAAACATTTTGAAAAAATACGTATTAGGTACCGAAATCAAATTTTCTTTCATTCGGGAATTGCGAGATTTAACACTCGGCGCTGAGAAAATAATATTAAATTAGCTCAACAATTTACCACGTCAAACAGTTGTATGTTCACACTTTTTACAAAGCGAAAAAATCCTTAGATTTAGCATTTTAATGTGAATGCCAATTTTGCAAGTCTTATTAGTTTGGCAGGTACTGGACGCCAAGTTTCCCAAAGTGTTTTTCGAGAAGGCCATCGAATTATGCTGTAACTTTGATCAAGTAAGATGTTTGTACAAGTTAACTGTCAGGTCAACTTGACGTAATAATCTTAAGTGTAGTACAAGCATGTCAAACTCGATTTGAACTGACGCTTGAAAAATAACATTAAATAATTTTCTCAGCGACGCGTCTCTCTTTTTTACGTCAATAGACTATTTCATTTTTTAAATTGAACACTTTAACGCAATCAAAACATAACTTCTCAAAGGAATTAAAAATGCTCTCCTATCTATATATTAATAGCCGATAAAATAAGTTTTCACTTTTCACAAATGTGTGCGTACTGATGTCCACTTCGCCCAATGATAGCGCTTTATATTGAACAGCACATTTTTTGGCGAATGCTAACGTTTTATTTTGAATCGCATATTTCGTTCGTCCAATTGGAATGGACGTCTTTTTTATATTCAAAATTCAAATTTCCTGGCTTAGAACTAAAGCATTGTAATAATATTGAGAGAACTTTATTTGAAAGTTTGCATGGCTACAAAGTTTTTTAAATAATCAAATGTACTGATTCGATTTTTCGAAGCTATAATTATAGGGCTAGGAACTGATTTGACAGTGATTTTGTTCGGTGTCATCTTCTATTTATTAGTAGTCGATAATGTCCGTTTTGATTGCATGATTGTCACTGATTTCCCCTTCCCCCCACCCCTCTGCCCGCTATCGCCTTCCGTTCATTTTTCTCTGACGTCTATTAGTGAATATTTGAAGTCATGACAAAACAATTAATTTTCGTACTGACCAAAAATATTCTGTCAAGCTGAGGATCGAACCCATGTCCCTTTTTCATTCTAATCGTTTGAACAAATATCCATTGTTCCACAAAGCGATTAAAATTTGTGAGGTGGAACGTCTACTTATTTTCAAACCAAGAGAAATATGTGATTTTATTGTGACCTTACGACATCTGTTAGTGAAGCATTGCACTAAACGAATTTGAATAATTGAAAATAGAATATGTCAAATACTTATGAGATATTTTTCTTTTTCTACGAAATATATTTGTTTGGATACTTGAAACATTAGCAGGGCTGTCGATATATGGTCCCAGAGTCTCTTTTTATATGGTCCAGAGTTTTTTTTCGAAATATATTTGTTTGCACACTTGGTTGTAAGCAAACTTGAACATTATTCCAAATATTAAATAATTTACGCAATTTCTGCTCCTACGAAAAATGGTTGTTAGCAAACTTGAACATTATCGTAAATATTAAATAATTTACGAAATTTCTGCTCCTACGAAAAATGGTTGTTAGCAAACTTGAACATTATTCCAAATATTAAATAATTTACGCAATTTCTGCTCCTACGAAAAATAGTTGTTAGCAAACTTGAACATTATTCCAAAAATTAAATAATTTACGAAATTTCGGCTACTACGAAAAATGGTTGTTAGCAAACTTGAACATTATACCAAATATTAAATAATTTCTGCTACTACGAAAAATGGTTGTTAGCAAACTTAAACATTATTCCAAAAATTAAATAATTTCTGCTACTACGAAAAATGGTTGTTAGCAAACTTAAACATTATTCCAAAAATTGGGTTATTTACGAAATTTCTGCTCCTACGAAAAATGGTTGTTAGCAAACTTGAACATTATTCCAAATATTAAATAATTTACGCAATTTCTGCTCCTACGAAAAATAGTTGTTAGCAAACTTGAACATTATTCCAAAAATTAAATAATTTACGAAATTTCGGCTACTACGAAAAATGGTTGTTAGCAAACTTGAACATTATACCAAATATTAAATAATTTCTGCTACTACGAAAAATGGTTGTTAGCAAACTTAAACATTATTCCAAAAATTAAATAATTTCTGCTACTACGAAAAATGGTTGTTAGCAAACTTAAACATTATTCCAAAAATTGGGTAATTTACGAAATTTCTGCTACTACGAAAAATGGTTGTTAGCAAACTAAAACATTATTCCAAAAATTAAATAATTCACGACATTTCGGCTACTACGAAAAATGGTTGTTAGCAAAATTAAACATTATTCCAGAAATTGAATATTTTACGAAATTTCTGCTACTACGAAAAATGGTTGTTAGCAAACTTAAACATTATTCTAAAAATTCATTAATTTACGAAATTTCTGCTACTACGAAAAATGGTTGTTAGCAAACTTAAACATTATTCCAAAAATTAAATAATTCACGACATTTCGGCTACTACGAAAAATGGTTGTTAGCAAAATTAAACATTATTCCAAAAATTTAATATTTTACGAAATTTCGGCTACTACGAAAAATGGTTGTTAGCAAACTTGAACATTATACCAAATATTAAATAATTTCTGCTACTACGAAAAATGGTTGTTAGCAAACTTAAACATTATTCCAAAAATTAAATAATTTCTGCTACTACGAAAAATGGTTGTTAGCAAACTTAAACATTATTCCAAAAATTGGGTAATTTACGAAATTTCTGCTCCTACGAAAAATGGTTGTTAGCAAACTTGAACATTATTCCAAATATTAAATAATTTACGCAATTTCTGCTCCTACGAAAAATAGTTGTTAGCAAACTTGAACATTATTCCAAAAATTAAATAATTTACGAAATTTCGGCTACTACGAAAAATGGTTGTTAGCAAACTTGAACATTATACCAAATATTAAATAATTTCTGCTACTACGAAAAATGGTTGTTAGCAAACTTAAACATTATTCCAAAAATTAAATAATTTCTGCTACTACGAAAAATGGTTGTTAGCAAACTTAAACATTATTCCAAAAATTGGGTAATTTACGAAATTTCTGCTACTACGAAAAATGGTTGTTAGCAAACTAAAACATTATTCCAAAAATTAAATAATTCACGACATTTCGGCTACTACGAAAAATGGTTGTTAGCAAAATTAAACATTATTCCAGAAATTGAATATTTTACGAAATTTCTGCTACTACGAAAAATGGTTGTTAGCAAACTTAAACATTATTCTAAAAATTCATTAATTTACGAAATTTCTGCTACTACGAAAAATGGTTGTTAGCAAACTTAAACATTATTCCAAAAATTAAATAATTCACGACATTTCGGCTACTACGAAAAATGGTTGTTAGCAAAATTAAACATTATTCCAAAAATTTAATATTTTACGAAATTTCTGCTACTACGAAAAATGGTTGTTAGCAAACTTAAACATTATTCCAATAATTAAGTAATTTACGAAATTTCTGCTACTACGAAAAATGGTTTTTAGCAAACTTAAACATGATTCTAAAAATTCAATAATTTACGAAATTTCTGCTACTACGAAAAATGGTTGTTAGCAAACTTAAACATTATTCCAAAAATTAAATGATTTACGAAATTTCGGCTACTACGAAAAATGGTTGTTAGCAAACTTAAACATTATTTCAAAAATAAAATATTTTACGAAATTTCTGCTACTACGAAAAATGTTTTTTAGCAAACTTAAACATGATTCTAAAAATTCAATAATTTACGAAATTTCTGCTACTACGAAAAATGGTTGTTAGCAAACTTAAACATTATGCCAAAAATTAAATAATTTACGACATTTCGGCCACTACGAAAAATGGTTGTTAGCAAACTTTAACATTATGCCAAAAATTAAATAATTTACGACATTTCGGCCACTACGAAAAATGGTTGTTAGCAAACTTAAACATTATTCAAAAAATTGAATATTTTACGAAATTTCTGCTACTACGAAAAATGGTTGTCAGCAAACTTAAACTTTATTCCAAAAATTGAATACTTTACGAAATTTCGGCTACTACGAAAAATGGTTGTTAGCAAACTTAAACTTTATTCAAAAAATTCAATAATTTACGAAATTTCTGCTACTACGAAAAATGGTTGTTAGCAAACTTAAACATTATTCCAAAAATTAAATGATTTACGAAATTTCGGCTACTACGAAAAATGGTTGTTAGCAAACTTAAACATTATTTCAAAAATAAAATATTTTACGAAATTTCTGCTACTACGAAAAATGTTTTTTAGCAAACTTAAACATGATTCTAAAAATTCAATAATTTACGAAATTTCTGCTACTACGAAAAATGGTTGTTAGCAAACTTAAACATTATGCCAAAAATTAAATAATTTACGACATTTCGGCCACTACGAAAAATGGTGGTTAGCAAACTTAAACATTATTCTAAAAATTGAATATTTTACGAAATTTCTGCTACTACGAAAAATGGTTGTCAGCAAACTTAAACTTTATTCCAAAAATTGAATATTTTACGAAATTTCGGCTGCTACGAAAAATGGTTGTTAGCAAACTTAAACTTTATTCCAAAAATTCAATAATTTACGAAATTTCTGCTACTACGAAAAATGGTTGTTAGCAAACTTAAACATTATTCCAAAAATTAAATAATTTACGAAATTTCTGCTACTACGAAAAATGATTGCTAGCAAACTTAAACATTATTTCAAAATATAATAATTTACGATATTTCTGCTACTACGAAAAATGATTGTTAGCAAACTTAAACATTATTCAAAAAATTGAATATTTTACGAAATTTCTGCTACTACGAAAAATGGTTGTCAGCAAACTTAAACTTTATTCCAAAAATTGAATACTTTACGAAATTTCGGCTACTACGAAAAATGGTTGTTAGCAAACTTAAACTTTATTCCAAAAATTCAATAATTTACGAAATTTCTGCTACTACGAAAAATGGTTGTTAGCAAATTTAAACTTTATTCCAAAAATTCAATAATTTACGAAATTTCTGCTACTACGAAAAATGGTTGTTAGCAAACTTAAACATTATTCCAAAAATTAAATAATTTACGACATTTCGGCCACTACGAAAAATGGTTGTTAGCAAACTTAAACATTATTCTAAAAATTGAATATTTTACGAAATTTCTGCTACTACGAAAAATGGTTGTCAGCAAACTTAAACTTTATTCCAAAAATTGAATATTTTACGAAATTTCGGCTGCTACGAAAAATGGTTGTTAGCAAACTTAAACTTTATTCCAAAAATTCAATAATTTACGAAATTTCTGCTACTACGAAAAATGGTTGTTAGCAAACTTAAACATTATTCCAAAAATTAAATAATTTACGAAATTTCTGCTACTACGAAAAATGATTGCTAGCAAACTTAAACATTATTTCAAAATATAATAATTTACGATATTTCTGCTACTACGAAAAATGATTGTTAGCAAACTTAAACATTATTCCAAATATTAAATAATTTACAATTAAAAAACTGCAGGGCTGTCGATATATGCGCCGAGGTCGATTTATGGTACTATGAAAAATGATTGTTAGGAAACTTGAACATTATTCCTATAATTAAGTAATTTACGAAATTTCTGCTATTACGAAAAATGGTTGTTAGCAAACTTAAACATTATTCCAAAAATTAAATAATTTACGAAATTTCTGCTACTACGAAAAATGGTTGTTAGCAAACTTAAACATTATTCCAAAAATTAAATAATTTACGACATTTCGGCTACTACGAAAAATGGTTGTTAGCAAACTTAAACTTTATTCCAAAAATTCAATAATTTACGAAATTTCTGCTACTACGAAAAATGGTTGTTAGCAAACTTAAACATTATTCCAAAAATTAAATAATTTACGAAATTTCTGCTACTACGAAAAATGGTTGTTAGCAAACTTAAACATTATTCTTAAATATTATTATTATAATGCAACAAAAATCTCACGTTGCTGTGCAACGGGCTTACAGCTAGTGAGAAATAAATAGTCATATTTTGTTTGCTATTCAATTACTTGTATTGCCGGGTCGTGGCTTAGCGGTCAACGTCGTTGAATTCCGTGACTGATCTCACAGGCTTGAGACCCAGTACGAACAGCATTTCTTCAAGTTTGGTCACCGGATAAAACACAACAGTGACAATTCAGCACTGGGGAATATAAAACACATATTTTTATCGTATCTATTTATAAGTTAAATGCACTATATAACCGGTTCTCTGCCACGGACGTATTAGCACACCAAACAATTTCGTGCTCGTAGGGCCGGCCATACAAAATGTGCGTGTTTACACGCAGTACTTGAGACACGGTTTAAAGGCCACAAGAAAAGTATTTAATAATTTAATGCATATAGTGACATCTCTTGGAACCATAGTGTGATACTTAAACTTAAACGGTATTGTTTTGTAATCTATAATACATCGATTTTAAAAAAAGCTTTTTTGTTGTGTTCATTTTTTTTGCTAGCAGGAATATTCTACCGTGGCGGTGATTTCCGTTTTTGAAACGTTTTTCGATAAATGATGGCGGAAATGGCCCATCGTGTATTTATATGGTAAGTGTTTGTGATGTACTATTATTATATGTCCAAAAAGTACATATTTATAAGGTTTTTATTTTTTTAAAGAAAACCACGGCCCTCCATGCACGGCCATATTAATACCGCACGGCACAGATCAGGTTAAAAAAACATAGAATTATAAA
This sequence comes from Himalopsyche tibetana, assembly GCA_030503985.1. Taxonomy (NCBI): domain Eukaryota; kingdom Metazoa; phylum Arthropoda; class Insecta; order Trichoptera; family Rhyacophilidae; genus Himalopsyche; species Himalopsyche tibetana. The sequence continues at coordinate 1,737,199 of JAPJYX010000015.1, forward strand.
ATAAATAAAATAATAACGGCAGGTTTTTAAGAACATATATCGAATTAATACTTTTCAGAAAATGCCTTAGGAAGGTCTTAGTATTCCAGATGTAATTTTATTTAATCATGTAACCGCGTTAAAACAAAATCATTATTATTCCTTTACCTCATCAATATTCACTTTAGAATCACTAAAGCTTTTTTGTTAAATAGACAAAAGCCTCTTTTCTACCTTCGGCCGGAATGTCTTAATTGCAGGGCGGAGGCTTCAATCCTCATCTAAAGAGCCTTTTTTATTTTCTGATAGAATGATTTCAAACGAATAATTCGGCCGTAGCAGGCGGGTTCGGTATGAAGGGTAAGTCGGGGTAATTCGTAGCACTTACTGCCTATCTAACTTTTACCCTTAATACCTGTTTCCTAATGAAACCAATGATTATTTCAGATGATTAAATTCTTAAGTTCATTCTTTAGGTAAAATAACCGAGGCGTTCAATTTTTTATTAATGGTTTTTAATAATAATTGTTTTTTAAAAATTAAAAACTTTATTGATATAAATAATTTAATTACATAATAAAATCTATTTTATTAGAAAATTTATTTAAATTTTTCAAATTAAGGCTATAAAAAATATTCATTGTTAATGCCTTTTTATGGTTGTGTTAACATGATTTTTTGTAATATAGTCGATAGTTATTGAATAGCTATTTTGGCATCCTAAGTAAAAAAATTGAATCCATCTTCACTCCCGATTTGGAGCAGTTGGCATCCTAATGGAGGTATATCAACAGAAGTTTTTCTACGATAGTGTTTGTTCTCGACTAGTGGTTAACTAATCGCTCTCGCTACTCCCTGCTATTTAATGGATATTTAGGCATCACAAACACACATGCCTTCGAACAGAATTTTTGATTTTTCAATACTGTTCTTACTAGCACTCGAACCTTTGAGATTAGTAACGTAACCTAATGACCATTGCATCTAGGTTCCGACTGATAGAATCGGAAAAATCTTTAAATATAAGTAAGGTCAATATTTAACAGTAAAAGTCTAATTTTAATACCGTATATAGAATCTTTAAAACTTGTAAGACTGGGGCCAGACATCGTTAGCAAAAAAATAAAATAGAAAAATACTAAACTTTTCCAATATATTTCATAATATTCTTTTAAAAGTTTCCCAAAGAAATTTGTTCCATGAACTAAATTACAAATCGGATACATTTTTCTTTTTGATTTTTTTCCTCTCGCTTGGGGCGCCACAAATCTAAATCGAGAATATTTTTTGATAGCTGTATGAAAAGGTGACGCAAAAATTGTATGACAAAAAATAGGTCCCGGAGGATTCGGGACTTTGCAAAAGCTGCTATTGATACCCACATTGAATTGAAGGGTCCTTGTACTTATTTGACGAACGGCGAGGAATCTCGCGAAACTGTTATAACAAAACACCTGCGTTTGAAAATATTCTCAAATGACATAAGGAATGTCCTCTTGTGATATCTATCTAACGTTTTGTGAAGAATTTCATTAACTAAGCGAATTCTATTGTATATATATACTTTAAATAACCTTTCCCTTTTCTTGTAATATTTAAAGATTTTGTTAACTATACACATTTTAGTTTATACGAAACAAATGAAAATGACCAAAAAAGTTATTTTTGAAATTAAATAAAAGTTGCCCCCTTTGATCTAGTTTGTTAGAGTTTGCATTACCAATCAGACGGGTATGTGTTCAAAGAAAGATGAAAATTCTTATCGATTTTATCTTGTTTGATCTTTCAACATCAACATATTTGGCGAATTGACATTTTTTTTATTATCAATTAAGAAAATATATATTAACAAAAGCGAATTCTTAAGCATTCATTTTCATTTTCACTTCAGTAAAATTAGTATTTAATTTGTGTCATTATGAACACAATATAATAAACTTACAATAAATTTCAAATTTGACAATTTATAGAATATTTTAAAATTACGAAATATCAATTCTTAATTATTGTGAGGGTTACAGTTGACTTATTCTACAGTAAAATTGTCCACTTCATTAAATTATACCGACTGTAGTCAGACAAAATAAAATAACCTTCAGTTCTTTCCAAAATAGCTTTCCTTTGATATCATGTCATTGCAATAATCACAACGTATTCAACTTAATACACCTTCTATCAACATTATGTATATTGCAAATGCCGAATTAGTATCTAAATTTAGTTTTTAAATTAGAAAAAAAGGCCCGTGAAAATTGTGACCAGGAAAAAAGATCTAGACAAAGATTTTTCTTAAACAATTCATTCAATCAATATTAAACTGAGTTAATATAAAATTAGTTTAAAAGTCTTCGTACACTTGAAGGTTGTGTTTATTTAATATTTTGACTTTGTCCTTCATGTAAAAAGAATCTGTGTGTGTTACTTTCTACAGTCGATGTGTAAATATTCAGTCCATTTCGTTGTTAAGATCCTCGGATTGTTCCCATGGCCTGTGGTTCGACTTTTGTAACCCCAATAAGGCGTATCGCATTTCTCCGTTCTCCGCAAAAGTTTTAGAACGATCGGAATTCAATTTCCTCTCCCGTAATTGGCTGCACTTTGCTATTGACTTTGATATCCTGCCGAAGAGCTTAGTTACGCCACGCTTAAGACAATATTAACATTAAAGTGAAATCGTGATATTTTTCCAGTATTATTTTAATAATTTATATTTTATATTACTCATGGACTAACTAAATCGTTTTATGTATTATCAGCTTACTTTTAACACCCGCAAGTTTATTCTACAAAATATGAACAAAAAGTCACCTTAGTACGTTAGACTTTTTTGCATTTGATATTTTGACCAAATTCAAAAAGCTCGTAGGTCTCTTGTAGGGTATCCGGTGAGCTTATCCCGGGATTGGGATAAGCTCACCGGGGAATTTGAGATCCTCAATTCACTATACTTTTTCCTCGGATTATCTCCAAACCTCGTTTTTTTAGCTCACCGAGGAATTTGAAATCTTCAATTTGCCAATTTCGTGTCAATTTTCGGGATTTTCTCGAAATTTCTCAATCGCGAAATCCTGGGATCGCGGTCCTGTCAATCAGAAAATTGAACGGGATCCGGGATTGGATGTCCTAGTCTCAAAACCAATGTTAGAAGATTCAATAATTGTGGAGGTCGGATTATTTATATATTGCCTGTAATTGTCTATTTTTTTTCATTCCGCTGAACATTTTCGTCAAAAAGACTTAAAAGGTCTTCATAGTAACGTGACGATTTTTTTTTCAGTTAGATGCTTAGTCCGCCCACCTATATTATGCAAACTAGTTGTTACGCGTGCTTCTTTTCATCGTCAGGCAATTTTAGACATTGATTACTTATTATTGAACAAACAAGGAATCAATCGTTGGTGTGATCTATTGCAACCTTAACTATTTAACATTTTAACGTTACACATGCAAATAAAAAAAAATGGAATTTGTAATATTATATAATAAATTATTTTGTAAAAAAATATCAGATTGTAATAACGTTTGAATTTATCGTTAGTCACCACTTAAATTCAATTATTTTTTGATGTGTTTTGATATTTTGTTTAAGAAGTAATAAACATTTTTACTACAGTCCATTTAGTGTCGCTTATTAATATGTTGTACCATTTTTTATAAACTCCTTTCATTATCAATTATTTGTTACACCCCAATAATTTTATTTTGTCAAACTCAATACTCGCCATGAGCGAAACCGGTTCTGATCATATTAAATAAACGTGAATTATATGTACCATACAAATGTTGTAAACTATTTACAAAAGTAAAATAATTGCTTTATTAAAATTAAAATAAGTGAATGATTAGTGATTTTCTTTCATTCTGTATGATTCGTTATATTTTTTTTATTTATAAACAAACAAATTAACTTTTTCCAAAACCTATTTTTTACATTTGATTTGCAAGCATAAGTTTATTCCCACCATTGATTTCTTTTCACAGACACTTACCTAGCTATTTTCGAAAAAGCAAATTTTCAATTTATGTAAACGCAAACTACAAACGTGTTTTCTTTTTATTTTTTTGTATATTTATTCTTACAAACAAAGCAATACTTGACCCTCGTCATGTGTTTGTTTCACTTTATGCCCAGTGCTTGAAACGGTCCTTTCTTGAAGTATCATTTCATGCAGAAAGGACAATAGAAACGAAAAACACTTCAACTTACAATATTGAAATTCACGAAATTTTTGTGTACTTATTTTGAAACGGAACTTACTTTTATTTAGTGGTGGAATGTTTTTTTATGGTCACTGATTTTTTTTTCGTCTTTTCTTTTGTAAGAAAAACAAATTTAGGAAATACACACTTTATAAAACGAAGGTTAAGGCTAGATAACAGACATTTGATCTGACACTCTTTATTTAAAATCATATTAACTTTAAATGTAATAATGGATTGTATTAGCGGTCAACTTTTTAATAACGGTTTTGCAAATATCAATACAGGTATTTAAAAAAAAAAAAGTTCAAATATTTTTGTCAAAATGGTATTGGAAATTTTATAAAATAATTATTTCGTGTATATAAAAAACGGTGGCAGAATTGTTTGATAACGGTTGATTTGTATGATTATCTTTAAATTTTTGTCATATTAATATTGAACATTTTTTTTTTACCCTGCCATCGGCCACAATTAATATGCGAAACCGATCGTGTCCTTTATTTAATTACATAATGTGATATTGTACAAAAATAATCGTAAACATAATAAAACAAAATACTAAGTAAAGGATGGTTAGAAATGTAGAACTTGAAAATAAAATACAAAAATCTGTCGTACTGGGAATGGTATTGGCTTTATTGGAAAGAAAATGTTATGCCATTAGTGTTGCAATATGATTTCGGGCATATAGGCGCCTTGGCTAGTTCAAAGAAAGCAAAATTTAGACCACTTTTTTGGAGGAGATGAGGCCGTACGTTGACAATAATGCAGCAAATGTTGGCTTCCAAGCAGTCTCTATGGTTTATCGGCTTAGAAAATCTAATTTACACACACACACACAGAAATATCTATAAATAGTTAAATCACAAAATCTTGGAGGCCAATTCAAAGGTCCATTACTCAAAATTTTCTTCAATGAATTGATTGTTGCGCGCGTTGTGTTACATTAGTCATTCAACTAAAAATGAACATTTGGGTTTTTTTTTTATTCCAAAAACTATCTGCGATTTTTCAAATAAATTTGCGAAATTTGCAAGCGTTATTTTAGCGAATGTCCTGCAAACCAGACTGAGACCAAATCAGCTTTCAGATGTCGAATTGGCTGTCGCTAGAAAACATTTTGCTTATTCGATAATAAATAAACACCCGTTACTAACACGCAAAATATCTGCGCAGTGATAGCTCCCCTCGGTTTGTATGCAATATGTATTTACATGTTTCTTTGGTGTGTAGGCAACATTCAAAGGACACTTCGCCACAAAATATATTTTTTATGACGGTATCATCCGGAAAATAAACGAAGCCGTATGTATGAATTTTTATTTGAACAGTGCGTAAAGTTGTCATAAATTATGTATACAGTAACTGATGTTTGTATTCATTGAAGTTTCTTACGTCACACGTACTAGGGCACCCAATCCCGGACACTTTTTGTGGTCCCGCAATCCCGGGATTGGACATTCAACATAAAATCGAGTATAAATTGGGATTCGGGATTTTTGAAATCCTACGATTTTTCAAACAATTTCAGGTAAAACCCATGAATTTGCGGATTTCCGAAATTGTCAGTGTGGGAGCATTTTTTTAGCTCTTATAAGATTTACAAATTTTAAAACGCAGGAAGAGTTTACGGAATTCCCAAAAAAATACTTAAATTTCGAACCTTCTTATTTTTCTTTTGTTTTTACACCTCACTCAACTTTCTCTAATTTTCTCCATGCCGAAATCCTGGGATTAGTACTGTCGCAATCCAGGGATTTTAGATCACAGAATTGGTCGAGATCCCGGGATTAGAAGCCCTATTATGTGCGTCTTTTTTATATTCTAACTATCTAAATGGTTGTGTGTGATGCGTTTTCTCCTTGAGTGGACATCGAGTGTTTTTCCTTAAATTAGACTCACACTGTGTCAATGTCATGTCAATGAGGTGTCAAATATTTATTATTTAAAATTGCAATAGTACACTGGACTCCCTTTTGCACTTTTCAGAGTAATATGGTAATACCTTCTTTGCATGTACTTACTACTCACCACTATGCGCAGAGAGGCTTATTCCAGTAAACCCAAAAAGTTGGATGGAAATATTACAAAGGTTCTGAATATCTCAAATGATGAAATGTTGGTAAAGGGTTTCTTCACCTTTGTACGACTAAATAATCATTTTCATTAAATAAAATACTCATTTGTACTAATTCCATTTTTGTATTAAATAAGGATAATAATAAGGACCGATTTCGCTCGTAACGAGCATTATCAGTTGATAATGCACATGAGAGTCATAAGCGAAACTGGACTTGATCTTATTAAATAAAAGTGAAATTAATAATTAATTAAAATGAGTATTAAATTTGAATCGTTCAAATTATGTAGTACATTCACAGAAGTTTTGTCACTATCGACCCGGGTTTCGGCTTTCGACATCTTCGGGCGCTCAAGTGCACAGATGAACTTAAACTGACAGTTAGTTGATAAATGAGTATTTATTTTTTTGAATATAATGCCTTTCCACATAGTATTTATTGTTAGTGAAAACTTTACACATATTTTTAAAATTAAATTAAGACATAATAAACACTGATTAATTTTATATTTTCATATCCTGAATTGATTTTTATATAAGAAAACTTATTGTCCGTTATTTTTTTATTCGAGTACACTTTTTTACACGGTATTCCTTGGAACGTATTCACCGTTTAGAAAGAGTCCAGTGTACTATTGTTTCCATACGATATCATCACTTCAAACAGCTGACATAAATAACACCTTTGGACACGGGCATATTACTTTACTATCTTAAATTTGGGGGAAGTATTTTTTTAATTGATTGCATAAAACACTTTAAATTATAAACGTCTTTAAATTATACATATATAACTAAGTGTCTTTCATTTATAATTTGTATCGTGATTTATAAGTTTGTTTCATTTTACTAAATTGTCTGTTACACAATGTAATTGATCTTACTTAATTTTGTATATTTGACCATGTATCGATTTACATTTTCATCGATGTTCCCGATGAGGCCAATATTGTGAAATAAGTACAAAAAATGTTTCTTTTAAAAATGTGAAAAATGTAGATAATGCTTATATTTTAAAAACATGTTGTATGATGTTGAAGTAAACACTTGAATGTCGTTTCTTAATACAGTTGATATTTAATACGTCTTTATGATATTATCTTGTTTCAAAGTACTTGAATACTGCTCGAACGTAAAATTCCTTCTTTCTCCCTACACATGACTCTTTTCTCGTTTATAAATATGATATTTAACCATCTAACTGTCAAGGATTTTATAAGAATATACGCTAGCAAATTCATCACATTGTAAAAATATCAATTGTTAAAATATTGAAAAAAAAAGTAACCCGTATTATGCATATTCTATGTCCATGCCCGCTTCCAATGTAGAGCATCTGGCCTCCTAATGGAGGTATCTCAACAGAAGTTTTTCTACAAGAACTGTTTGTTACTCAGTCGCTCAAACTCTCGATTTCAAAGAGAGTGGTAGGAATAGAATGATAAGGCTAGAACAGGACTAGTGGCTAATTAATTGATCTTGCTACATCCGGATGTTAAAGAATTGGAACTGATGGGAGGGACATCACAAACATCATGCCTTCGAACAGAAATTAATCGAAAAAATGCTGTTCGTACTGGGACTCGAACCCGTGAGGTCTGGCATGGGAGCCCACAATGCTAACTGTTGCGCTATATCACCCAACATATTAGATGTATTATATACAGGGCTCTTTTCCACGTAACGCGGTGAAACGGCGTTCCTGCACCCTTTTCTCGGCATTATTTAATGTTTCAAATCAATATTCGCATTTTTTTTTCTTTAAAAACTTTCGTTTTTTTTTTTTTTAAACCATCGGCTTTCTTCTTATCTAAGGTTCCTTTTGAATTTTATGTGACGGGTACCGTAACACTCATATTTTTTTTCATAATACAAAACAATCTATAGAGTCTAATGCTTGATATATTGTTTAAAAAAAGAGAGTTTGAGTAACAAGCAGCTGTGAAAAACTTATGTTGAAAAACCTCGATGAGGAAGCCATATACTACACATTGAGAACGGACATGGATTATAAAAAGTTTGGGAAGAAGTAAGTTCCGGCACTTTTTTTTTTAAAGCACTGTAATATATATACATATATTATATATATATATGTATATTGTATGAAGTTTTGACAGTTTCTGCCAAACATGCTTCATCTAAACTAAAAGGGAACTGCAGGCGTCAATAAATTGATCGGTTATAACTTAATATTTTGCTTAACAGTTGCCCTACGGTGCTAAAAAATACTTCCGATAGTTGCTGGTCTTTTAGGAATCAAGTAAAAAACACGTTTTTTTAATGTACGTCCTGGGTTTTTACCGTCCATCAAAGGGCGGCAAGTGTTAAAATTACGTCAATTTTATTACATAAATTATCCGGTTAGCTCGAGTCATTTAGTTTTGTGCACATATCAGATTTCAAAGTTGTCTTTAAATAAAAATAATCATTTTGTAATTAGGAAACTTGTATGTATGAATGAATAAACGTTTGTGTATGCGTGATTAAAAAAATATTATACATCGGTTTACAGATCATAAGAACGCAAACATTTATATACACCACCGATATATCGGTGGTATGTCAGCAAAAGGGTTAAGAATTTAGTCGTCTATTGCTACTTTTTTCCCCTTTATATTACGCTGTTATTATTCGTCTTTGTGATGTTTTTATTATTATTTCAATCTCCGTTTACAATTTTATAAACTCGTCCTTACTTTGTATTTTTTTTTTAAATACTTTAATTTATATATAAAAATGCTTTAATACAATATAAACATGTTTATTCTGGACGTTTTAAAATTACGATCACGATAAAACGCTGTTTTGTCTGTCCTTTGTTCGTAATTGAAATATTATTTCACAACTGCCCAGTTTCCAATCGAATATAACACATCTAAATATTATAAGATCGCTTAATTTTATTAGACAGTTGTTTAAATATATTCAATCGTATACGTCAAAATATGCGTTTATTTTATGTTAATAGAAGATTTTTTTGATAAAAAATTAGCTTCTGATTTTCGTTGCCTTGTTAGAGACTATAGTACTTTATTTAGTCTTATATCTTACTTATTCATTATATCACAAAAAATTTCTTCCTATTTTTGTAATGTAAAACAATGGTCATAATCTCTATTATAATCTCTAATCATCTCGTTAGTAAAAAATCGCATAACACAAATATGATTTTTTTATTAAGAAACATTAGCTTTTTGTGTTTATTGTAAAGCTATGGAGTCATGTAAAAAAAGACGACTCTGACTGCAACTAAATCATTCAATCATTTCATTTATATATATATACCATCAGAACATCCTTAGTCAGCCAAGCATGTAGTGGTAACATTATGGGTTATCATGGTTTGAATACATATTTAAAAAAATACGTCTGAGTCGTAAGATTTTTCCGACTCCGACTCCACAGTTTATTGTTGATTGCTTGCTTTAGACAACAGTTTTAACATTTTTTCATGAAGTAAATAAATACATTCATTTATGTCTGTTATAGTACGTGCGATTGGCGTACGACACTCGACCGGAGCTGATTCTGCAACTCCTGACGAGAGAGTGGGGACTGGAGCTCCCGAAACTCCTCATTACCGTCCAAGGTGGCAAAGCCAACTTCGAGCTACAACACAAGCTGAAGAAGGTGTTGAGAAAAGGTCTGCTGAAGGCGGCCAAGACTACTGGAGCATGGATCTTCACTGGAGGAACTAACACCGGTTAGCTTAAATACATTTTTTTTTATTATAATATGTATTCAGTTTCAGAAGATGCGCATGAAAATAATGTCAAATTTTAAAGCTCTTGTACGTTTAAAAAAAACTTAAGCAAAGCTTAACCAAAGAGTAATTTCACTACTGCGTATTGCGGTGATCCAATCAATCGTTTCAATTCTTCAAAATGTCAGTAAGATAGATTCTTGTAAAACGTCAAAACTCATTTCTTTACCTTAGTTAGTGTATCTCAGTTATTCTGCATTAAAATAAAATTTATATTCGTTAAGTAAGTTTACTGTGACATAAATATGTATAAATACTGTGACATAAATATATATTTAAAAAAAAAACAGTTGAGTTAGCAGTGAATTTTTAAACACTTGCATCTCAAAAGCAGGGTTATGGATGTAAAAAGAATACGACTCCGAATTGTACATTTCGTCAATCAATATAATAAATAGACTTAAAAACGATATCTTTTAACTATTTTCCTCGGCTTTCCGGCTCTGACTCCAAAGCCCTGCTCAAAAGTATATCATTTCCCTTAAAAATCTACAGATATTGATAGACCAATCTTTCGGAGAAATCAACTTTAACTTTTCAGCAACATTAAAGTTAAACTATAATTGAATGTAAATTAATTTAACTTGTAATACTCAAACCCGACACATTTTTATTTTTTTTACGCAGTAAATCAGATAAATAACACATTCGGATTCATTTTAATTTTGTGACACATGATATGGATTTTTAAATAAAAATCTAACATACATAATAGCTTATTAAATTCAAATTTACTAAAATTACATGAACGGTTATGCTAAGATAATAAATATGTGTTCAAGAGCTTAGATAATAATGATAATACCCATAAAAATAAACGGTTTATGGTAACAATATCGTCGTATACGTTGCAAGTTAATAAAAAAATCTGATATTTGAGCTTTCTCGTTTTCTATCTGATTAAGGTTGTTTCCCAATTCTTGGGGATTAGATTATAAGCTTTCTCGTATCAGATTCTTTGTTCTTTCTAAGCTTTTTCTTCTTCCTAAACTTATTCAATCATTTTTCCCATCCACTTTCTTCGTGCAGAGAACTTTTGCCAAACTAGATTTTAAAAAGGCTTATTTAGAATATCCGCAAACAATTTTTTTTTTATTATTTTTCAAAATACACAAAAAATTGAAAAAATATACAAAATCTCAAAAGATTATAAGTTTTTGTATAAATATAATTTGAATTTGCCATAATTTCAATCGCAATGTCTAACAAAAGCATATTCATATCGAATGTGGAAAGGTAAAAGAACGTAACCCACACATAGCAAATTTTACAGGAGGCACAAAAAACGTTTTGATGATTTTGTGCCATATGAAAATTTTGAAATACATACAACCTTGAAGTGCGCGGAGACTTTTTAGCTGGCGTTTAATTGACAAACCCTGATTTTAATAAAAGAAATTGTCTAGAAAAATCTTTTTTTTTCAGTCTTTTTTCTTGGTTTCAGTTTTCACAAGCTCATCTTTTTTTAAACTTAAAAGCTAAAATTAGATACTAATTCGACATTTGCAGCTTAAATCCTTTTGATAGAACGTGTATCAAGCATGGTAAATTGTTTATTGATTTGGCATTTACTTGGTAGAACTCCATTATAATAGGGTAAAATTGTGATTATCGAAAAAAAGCTGTTTTGAAAAAACTGTGGGTTTTGTCATTTTTCCTTTCCACAGTCGAAATTATTGCAGCATATTACTGTTTTAACCAGAGTTGTGGAATCGGGTAAAATAAAGACGACTCCGATTCGAAAGAAATTTTTCAATAATTTTATTTCAACTAATATATTTGTTATGTATACCATCAGATTATCTTTAGTCAGCCTAACATTCAGTGGCAACACTGTGGACTATTGTGGCTTGAACACACATCATTATTAATTTTTTAAATAATGGAATAAGAATTTTCCGAATCTGACACCACAGCTCTGATTATTAAAGGAATTTGTAAGTAAATGCGGTATTGAATTTGGTGTTGCAAAAGTTCTGATATACCGACACCACACGATCTCTACCACTGAGCTATAGCGGTTGACATATATCAACGTTTAAATAACATGCATTTCCGTCATGTTGGCTTTATAACCAATTGATTCAGCGTTTTATTCAAGTGAAAACAGTTTTCCAAATGTAACGGCAGTTAAGTTAGTGTTAAAACCCTTAATGTAATTAATAATAAATATTAGTATAATTTATCCTAATTTACTTTGAAAATCCCATATTGCTTATTGTTTTTCGAAACAATAAAGCCATAGTTAATAAATTTGATGTAATGTAATTAATAATAAATATCAGTTTAATTTTATCCTAATTAATGTTTTAAGAAATAAACCCAGATTGTTAATCGTTCTTTGAAACATTAGAACCACATTTGATAAGTGTAGTATTGTAATTATAATTAGGATGTTAGAGTGAATAACTTGACGCATTGTGTATCTCTTCAGAGCCAGTATATATAGCTGAGCAAAATATAAGTTTAAACATAGTTCTGACGATGGCGAAAGCCGAAATAGCTATCAACGCATACAAATTATTAAAAACTGTAGAACTAAAATACTTTGATATTTTTAATCTTTTATAATGGAGTTCTACCAAGTAAATGCCAAATCAATTAATAGTTACGATAGTTTTTCCGTGCAGGAAAGGAAAACTTCAATTCAATCGGCTTTATTCAATTCGGACATTCATTGAAACGTATTCAATATTGAAATAGAAAAATCCACTGAAAAGTAAAACAATTTTCCGGTTTTACAATTGGAATATTTTTAAATCTCGTTTTAAAATAAAACAGAGAAAAACTAACTTTTAAACTTCGCATAAATATAGTATGCCTCAGTGCTGGTACAAAAAGCTCCTTCAATTTACTACAATTTTATTCGTTATTTCTCGTCACGATATTTGTTTTATATAGACCGAAATGCACGGCAAAAACATATTTAAATCGATCGAATTGGCATTTACTTGGTAGAACTCCATTACAATAAGGTAAAAACTATTAATGTTTTTATTTATGTAATTTGTAGAACTAAATACATTGATATTTTTTAGATTTTTAAATAATAGCGTAAAAATAGCAACGTATTTCAATACTTTTTCGGCTTCCGTCGCCTATAAAATAACAATTTTTTTACGGCCCCCCATGTCAAAACTTTGGTTATCTCGTCGCAAAATGTCTCATTTTTTTTTTTACTCTTCCGAGAATCTCAAAATCTGAAAACCCAGGAATGTACCGATTTGCTCACTTTGTCCATTCTACATATATTATTTTCAAACATCTTTGTTCTTACTTTTTATAGAGTAATAATATTTTGGAAAGGAAAATTTTCACAGCGCCCCAATAGAACAGCCGCTGCGCACAGTTTGGGTAACTCTGGTATATACGCATTATTGACCTAAATAATATGTTATAATCTCGCTTTGTTTGTAATCATGACGGTTTCAAGTGAAAAATAAAGTTTTTTAACTAAATAATAAAAATAAACAATATAAACTCTAATATTTGTAACCGGGTTAGCAAAATGTAAAAAAAAAACGATTTAAGAAAACGTAAATTTAACGATATAACTGATTATCAAAACCGATTAGCCCTATAAGCCCTAATGGGTATCATGGATCTAAATGAAATGGGTACAATACAAACTGTCAATACTAAATCCCCTGCCAGTTTGAATTGTAAATTTCTTTGTTAGAATCTTAAACGGACTGAATAAATTGAGCTCCTAATTAATTATCTTTGCACGAGTGTCGGAATTGATTTCTCGCATCAAAGGAAATTTCCCTTTTCGAAAACTTTATCCACAGTTGCTTTGAAAACTCGTTTTATATTCTTAACTCTTCCACTTGCAATTTCATATCAAGACATCTTAATGATTTAATGTTTTGTATCATCGATCATGTATTTAAGATCTGATTATAATCAGTGTAACTTGGTTCATCATGGTTCTGGGCTCATTACTTAGAATGATACAGCTATCGAATTGAAACTTTTAATGGTTGCTAGAAACATTTGAACCAGTCAATGTTTGTAAATAACATCGTCAGTAGATATTCGAAACATTCGTGGATAACAAAAGTTCGAATATTAAAATATTACATACTTGCAAGAATAAAAAATGTATAACTTCCATGATGTATATTTATTGTTTTCTCATATTATATTTATGGCATAAATATGATTAAGATTTCAACTAAAGGTGCCTGGTGGAATTTCAATAATCAATTTAAATCGTTCAAATTATGTACATTTACACAAGTTTTGTCAATAACGACCTGGGTTTCGCCTTTCGGCATCTTCATGCGTTCAAATTCACGGATAAACTTGAACTGACGCTCAGTAAATAAATTTACCGTATTTATATAAGAAAACCATGTATCATTAATTTTTAATTAATATAAGTTTATAATAATATATTATAATTCAATGTGTTTAATTTTAGACAAAGTCTAATTGCCAGCACGTGATTTGAGTGAGTATCATAGTTTTAAATGTATTTAGAATCAATTCTAGTTTGAAAAGCTTTGCATTAAAAATAAAACACTTTTTGTTACTTATTCTTCGTTTTCATAACTAAAGGTCATGACCAACATCTTCATAATGTCGTACACTTTTTAATGTTGCAAATCGTAATTATTCTCAACAAAACCACCTTTCATAACAACCTTTATATAAAATTCAATATTTTGTATAACTATACTCTTTTATATAGTCAAATTTCGTTAGTCAAAAACATATTTTAAAAATATTAAAAAAATGAAATATTGCACGCTTTATATTTATTACTCCTCACGATATTTTATTTATTGCAATGAATATCAAACCCTTTTTAAACTTTAATCTCGTATTAAAATCTTACAGTTGGCTTGTTTATGCGGCTATATTTTCGAATATTGCAAGGATTTAAGCTGTTATAGAAATTTGGGATTATTATGTATGTAGTTTAAGTAATAAAGAAAACAAATGAACTATTATATAATATTAAGTCGATAGTTTTTTATTTTCAAGATAAAAAAGATTTTTTTTATTGGTATATGGCTTAGCGGGGATATATAAATATGTATACCGATGTTATTATTTATAAACTAGAGTTGAGCGATGATTTTTAGTTTTATTCTTTGGTTTGCAGCACATATTATGGAACAGTATAAGAATACGCGCAATACTTAATATCACATATTTATCACGTACATATTTCACGTTTTTTCATTTTAACTAAGCACAGTAGTGCATAGTTAAAAGATCTTTTTTTACCTTTCTGAGAACGTGATAAAAAAAGTTCCTTTTTTTTCCTTTTTATTGATTGTTATTGCTTTATGGGAGGCGACCCTAAAATAGTTACTGTACACACAACGGTGTTGGTGATAGAAAACCAGGACATTGAAGTGAGTTTTTTCGATCTTGGGTCAGTCATATTAGATTGCCAACTGAACTATTTCTGCTCTATCTGAACCACATTCTTAATCATCAGTGGAATTTGAATCGTTCATATTATGTACATTCCCACAAGTTTTGTCACTAAAGACCCGGCTTCTGCCTTTTGGCATCTTCAGACGTTCAAGTGCACGTATGAACATAAACTTACGCTTAGTAAATGAATGTATCGTGTTTATATAAGAAATAAATGTATCACTAAGTTTAAAGCCATTGCTGGCGAAATGGATTAACCCATGGGAATGCCTGCAGATTTGAATGGTGGATAATTTTAACAATTATATTTATTTTTGTTTTTCGGAAAAAAAGGATTATATTTACTCACATATAGGGTATAAAAGTGGGGAATTTGGCAGATTTACCTGCTCATTCACAATTGGTAAGCCCGTTAATTGTCCCATCTTATCTCCATAATTTCCTGGAAAAATAGTTTATGGACATCCGTATTTGGGTGAAAGATTTTAATATTCTGTTCGTCATTGGACACGTGGCTTTCTGAGATTAAGTGATTGGAAAAAGTGGGCATACATTAGTGGAAGTTGTCATCTAGAACTACTTCATTTTCATTGATAGTGTATATCGAAAGAAAGGGCTAAAACAGGACTAGTGGTTAGCTAATACCTTTCACTACGCACACATTTATGCAGAGTCGAAGCCAATAAAATTTACCACTCGTCCAAAAGATTGGATTGGGGGAAGTAGCGTAGACACGATTATCACTACATTTTACTTTTACAAAAAAAAAAACTAATGTAGCTCAATGTTTTGTAGGGTTGGAAGAAAACTCACTTCTCTCGAGGGATTTGGATTAACTATTCATTGAAACATCCCTTGTTATGGATATTAATGCTGAATAAATCAAACTGTACCTTGTTCGATAACGAATTCCACCCTAAATTTAATGCTAATTTTTCTATTACGTAAACCGCTTAATTACAATATTAATGAAAATTAATGTTTATATACTTGATATAGCAAAATACTTAATATCGTGCAAGTAATAAGAAAATTTTATGAAGGTTCTAGTTTAAAACTTTCTTTATAGACTTATATATATTTTATTTTATAGTTTGATTTTTTCTTTATTAGTTTTGTTAGTGCTGTCATCTGAAGGCAATGTGAAAAAGTTTGTATTTTTTATAGTTCTATTTTTTTTAATAAATACATCTGTATCGTGTATAGCAGTGCTTCCCACATTGGGGGGCGCGGAATTTCTCCGGGGGCCGCCGCAAAACATGTTTTGTGTTGAGGATGGCCGTGGAATGAAAAGGTTGGGAAGCACTGGTGTATAGTATTTAATTTATTTCCGTACAGATAAACTTGAGATTAAATTCTTTCAATGACTAAACTTATACTAAAATAAAGTAACCCGAAGCATACATGTTTGCATTCGGGTTTTTCTAACAAATAGGGCAGGTCAGTAAGATTTTTTTATTCTCATTAATTATAAATTTATTCGCATATTTCAAACCCAGTTTCATCAAGCGATAAGTTATCACGCAATTTTTGAATTTTTCAGTCTAGAGATTTAAAAAAATCTACACAGACAACGTTATTAAAAAACTTTTCGATAATATTTTTCTCAAACAAATTAAAAATAGAGAGCTTCTAAATCTTAAATAACTCAAGGATCAATAATGATTAATGATGGTAAAATTAACTCACGGCCTATTATTAAATATACACTTTATTATATATCAGCTTTACGATCTAAAAAAGCTCAAAATTTATTACTTTGAAAATTTACGGTATAATATAAAATTTAAATTGATTACTTTGTTATCCCACCGACAGTTTTAAGTCTTTTTATAATATTAATATATAACAAAAACAATATTTATAATAAAATTAACTTATACGTTATAAAACAATATATTACGATAGAGGTAAGTCTTAAAATGAGATAAAATTTGTCGCCCGCTGTGGACCAGTTAGTTAGAGCTTGCTCTACCAAACAGGTGTGTGGTATAATTAAGAATTTCGACTGAGGGTGCTTGATGGAATTTCAATATCAAATTTGAATTTTGTACTTTTCCATGAGTTTTGTCGCTAACGACCCTAACGAGGCTAACGAGGTGTGTCTGGGCTCGATTACCGGTAGGTTCGATGTTAAATTTAGATTTTTCAATTTAAATTTGAGACCCCTCGAGTTTGTCTCGAGTGACTTACAATACAAAAATTCTCATCGGGTTTTTCTCGTATGATCTTTCAGCTTTAAAATATTTGGCGCATTGGCATCAACTGTAAGTCCAAATGTTTTTAAAAAAAAATACTTAACACACTTAGTCCCACATCATAAAAATGAAAAATAAACAATGTTCTCTCCCAATGTGATGCATATGGCTTCATAATGGAAGTATCTCAAAGTATTTTTTTCTACGAAAACAGTTTGTTTCTCAGTTACTCAACCTCTCTTTTTCAAATAATGTATATATAAGGATATAGCTAAGATAGGACTAGTGGCTAACTTATCGCTATGTACCCGTTTTGTTTGAATTTAACGATTGGAAGGGTGGGAAGAAATGTATGCATAACAAACGCTCATGCTTTTAAACAGAAATCGATAAATCGATTGAGAAATACTGTTCGTACTGGGACTTGAACCCGGGAGATCCGTCACGGAAGCCAATGAATTTGACCGCTGCGTCATGGACCCGAAAGAATGACGAAGTTGTCAATTAAAGTTACTGCCGAATGCAATGAAAATATAATGGACTGGGAGTATAAAGTATATATATATAATAATATACGTAGGTTTCTTACCACTGTCGGCCTCCCTTACATAAGCTTTATTTTCTCATACCTTGTCCATACTTGACATTTCAATTTTGCAGAGAAATTTATTAACTACATTGTAAGGCTAAACAATAAAAAAACGCCATTTTGGCTTTTAAAATTATACGCGTTTAAATTGTGCTGCGGTTAAAATACCAATTTTAATCCCCAGGTTACCTCCGTACAATCTAACACTTCGGGTGCCTATGGCGTTAATTAAAAATATTCTCCATTTTTTTTTGTTACATTATATTATAATAGACTTACAAAGTAATTATTTTGTTTATTCTAGTGTATTTATTGTGTTTTGTTTTTTAATTATTATTCATTTTTTTTTAAACCATGTCTGTTCCCAATGCTTAAAATATAGACTACTATGGAACACTTTTAGGGTATTCACGTCAATACTTGGTGGAAAGGCATTATATTAAAAAATACACAATATTCCACTGTACTTTAATCCACTTTGATTAAAAGGTTTCGCTCATTAGGAGCATTGTCAAATGATAATAAATATATATAAACAATGCTATTTATACAAAAATAAATTGAAATGAAAAGGTGTAAACAGCAATTGACATTGAAAATAATTTACAAATGACAGTATAAGTGACACTATAATAACACAAAATTAAAAATTTTAACACCTCTAACATATAATTTAAAAAATCATCAAAGATTAAGGAAGTTCTCTCAACAGATTTTTTCAACGAGAACTGCTCAAAACTCAGTCGCTCAATTTTTTCGAAGAGAACAAGGATAAGCTTACCAATTTCGCTATGTCCTGTTTTAATGATATTATGAGTAGGAGAAAATTGACTGAACTGGTTTGAACCTGTTGGAGTGAGCAGTGTTTTTTTATTTGCATCAATTACGGGCAAAAATGGGTGAATGCAAAAAAAATATTTTCATTTCTATAGTCCATTTTGAAAAAATGATTTTTGTCGGTATCAGGACGTTCAGTGTTAGTTGTAGGTAGATTAAAACTAATTTATGCTTGAGTTTTTTTTTGGTCTGGTGAATTTATTTTATCCCGCGGCACATTTGAATTCCCTACTCGGAAATGAATGTTCTGCATAAACATGCTATTTTTTGTGATCATTTATAATAAAATTTTATGTGGAATAATGATCCGCACTTTTTGGCCGCTCGGTATAGTTATCTGCAAATTAATGTATTCGGTTTTATGTATTTTTGCTTCAATTCGTAATAGTAGCTTTATATATTTTCGTACCACATAAGTAAAAAAAAAAACAACTCAACTTACAGTACACCAGAATAACCTACCACGTATAACATAAGTAACTCATTACACTGACTTCTGTATACTTTATAACTACACCAATGCGACTTGCTCAGTCTGGCATATTAATGTCAATTTTCCCAGGATATATTATATTACAATGAAGTATACACTTTCCAGCAATTGGCAAAGTTGTGCTTGAATCATGTATGCACGTTTAAAAAATTTGCGGTTTGATAAAATTATTTAAAGTAAAACATTTTCAATAATTGTGTAATTATTATTTTGTAAATTGATGAAGGCTGGTTTTGCTATTCTTATGCATTTTCAACTGATGAAAAATGTATTATTGTACTACATATTTATTGACCTTTATATGTGAAGAACTTCGTTCAAAGACTAAAACCGGCCTTGATCATTTTTACTTTTAGGGTGTTCACTGTCAATACTTGGTGGAAAGGCATTATATTAATAAAAACACAATATTTCTTTGTACTTTTTCCCCCACTTTATTCAAAAGGTCAGGACCGGTTTCGCTCATTGCGAGCATTGTCAACTGATAAGAAATATAATTTAACAGTGCTATATATACAAAAATAAATTGAAATGAAAACGTGTAAGCAACAATTGACATTGAAAAGAAATTACAAATTACAGTGATTCTATAATTACACAAAGTTAAAATGTTTAACACCTCTAACATATAATTAAAATATTATCAAAGGTTAATAATTGAACATTTTATACAATTGTAAAATTAATAAACAGAAACTGCTTCATTTTAAAAATGTAATGGATTTTTCACCAAGAACTTCAAGTAAACCGACTGGTGTAGCTCTTCTTAATGGTGTTTATTTTTTATTCAAGGTGTGACCAGACAAGTTGGTGACGCGCTACTGCTCGAGCGGTCGCAGCGAGCTGGTCGCGTAGTCAGCATAGGGGTGGCGCCGTGGGGCATCGTCGAGAACAACCACGAACTCCTGGGCCACAACAGAGATGTGCCTTATCATTCCATATCATCGCCGAGGTAAAGCTTTCTAACCTCATCCACTCTGATATCCCAATTTATATTTCAATTTTAAGTATTATATTTAATAAACTGACTTTAATGTTTCTTGTATCGATAAAAAATATGGGACTATTGAAAGCATATTAGTGTAAATTTAGGTGGTTATTTATAATAAATTATACTAGCGTCGGTAAGGGTTTTAACAATGGTGACCGATTAATATTTGTTTGGTTATTAAAATGTCATTGGCTTGATTATATCTATAAATTTCTAGTTGTTCTAGTGCATTTTGCTGATAAACTTTTGCAACTACAGATATGGGTTGCAATTTGCCGGAGAGATGTGATATAATTCATAAACATATTAACTATTATCCAAAATTTGTTTTCTTTAAAAATATGTATTATTTTGCAGTGCATATTTCAACAAAGCATCTTTTTAATATTTCAACTCTTTTGATTATTTTTAGTATTTTTTCTTTGAAGACCGTTCCTGTATACACATTATACATTTTTTTACAACCATTGAATAAACGTATTTTTTTTTGCAATTTTTGTTTATTTTTTGTCCGTATTTTTATTTTACGATTAGGCCTGGATTATGCTGTTTAACATTAATCCTGAAGAGCTTTTGCTTCCTGCGAAAAGTCATTAAATTTTCACAAAGATTTTTTTCTGCAAAGCTGTTTATATATATAAAAAAAAACATTTCTCAGCAGAAAATTTCTATTAACCTTTATGTTATATTAAAAATAGGATTATTAAAGAATCTTTGAACACCTTATAAAAGTGACTTGCAAAATTCTATAATTCCAGTACTTTTTCATCGGACATGAATCGTAACAAAGTGAACGATATTGCTTTTGAAATCTATACGTTTTGTTATAATGGGTTCGTATTTTGAAAATGTTTCGCAGTTTTCATAAAAAAAATGTGGAAGATTTGTTAAAAGATACGCCCATACGAATACACAATTTAATTTACAAAACTATCAGCTTTGGGATTCGAACTGGTGATCACTCGTGCATCCAAACCCACTCTATGATCCCCAGAGTTCGGGATTCATAATCATTTTCCTTAATTTCATGTATCACTTTTAGAGTGTTCACTGTCAATAATTGGTGGAAAGGCATTATATTAAAAAAAAAATAGGTACTCATTTGTACTAATTTCACTTTTATTTTATATAATCAAGACCGGTTTCTCTCATGACGAGCATTATCGACTGCATTTTATTCAGTTGATGACGCTCGTCACAAGCGAAACCGATTGTGGTCATATTAAAGAGTAGTGGAATTGGTACAAATGAGTATTTTTTTAAAAGTATAATTTCATGTTTTCATTTTTTACTATATTTCTAATTGTAATATACAAAATATCCAACATTGCAGCTTACAGCCAAGGTAACATCAGATTTTTATCAGAGTTTTAATTATTTAATAATAAAAAAATAATCAATTTAATGACAGAAACTTTCCTGGTGGGATGTAATTTATCGCGTCATAAAAAATAATTGATTGCAACTAAAGTTTGTATTAAATTATGGAATAAAAAATGTTTGCTTCTGTCTACGACTGCTACAAAATATTTTTTTTTTAAACCATGTCCGCTCCCAATGTGGAGCATATGGACTCCTAATGGAGTTTATCTCAATATAAGTGTTTCTACGAGAACTGCTTGTTACTCAGTTGCTCAACCTCTCTTTTTCCAAAAAAAAGTAAGGATAAGGCTAGGACAGGATTAGTGGTAAGCTAATCGCTCTCGATACGCCCCGTTCATAGGATAGGATGGGTGAGAGGGGGGAATTCAAGACATCACATACATCCATGCCTTTGAACAGAAGTTCATAAATCTATTGAAAAATCAATTTATAAAACTGTCCGTACCGGGATATGAACCCGGGCCCTCTGTAGCCGAAACCAACAGCGTTGACCACTCGACCACACAAAATATTAATGGTTTTAATACTACTGTTCATTTATTTATTACATATATATATTTCAAACATGGAATAGTGTAGTGAATTGGTAAATATTTAGACTTTTAATTTGATTTTTTAAATGTTATTGTGAATTCCGGGATTGGTATTTAGACGGTATTGGAAACCCTAGCAAACTCTGCTACCAAAGACAAAGCCCTGATATAATTACACTATAAATCAATTATTTAATAATTATGCACGAGCTAATAAAATCAATTAAATATGTATAATGTAATTTAATACGTACTTAAATGGGGCATATTAGTCTTGGACGGTTCGCAAAAAAGTTTTTTACTTAGACCTGCAAAATGATGTTAGCGAGAGAATTTTGGGATCAATGCTACTAAACATTAAGGTAGGCGTGAACCCTCTTTAGTTTGCTCTAATTCAATTCGCGCTTCTCAAACTTGGTAGCGTTATTTCGTTACTAATTCAATTAATGTAATATCTTTTGATTAAAATCTGCAAATTAAAGACAACTTTTTATAGTTTGCTCGGAAAATACGATGATTTAACCATGGTCATTAGAAAGTCTATGTTAGTGGACTTTGAATTATGACTTTACTATTAAAAGTGGCAAAGTTATAAAAAGCCAATCAGACAGCAGGATTTGAATCAGCTGACTGAACTTTATTCAGTATTTTTAATATTATGTAAACGTTTGAACGCCTGAAGATGTCGAAATGCGAAACCCGGGTCGTTAGTGACAAAATTTGTGTGAATGTAATAATTTTAAACGATTCAAATTTAATAATGTTAACGCTTAATACTCCCCTCTACGGCGATAAAAAATATTTCCGATATGTTGCAGGCCTTTAAAAACCAAGTAAAAAAAAAACAACCAAGAAACAGCTTGAGACCAATTCCAGTAAAAGAGATATCGCAAACACCCGTGTCTAAGATGTCAAATTAAAATTGAAAAAAATCTCATACCGTCCTAAACAATATATGATGGCAAATGATTTTTTATAAAATTATGAACTGTATACTTCTATCTATTACTGCTATAAAATATGAGAGGGAATAAGACCACGATTTATTTATTTTGTATGTAGGTACTTTTCAAAAATATGTATATTAACAAACTGAGATACTCAGTCGCAAATAGTTAATAATGTATGGTTACTAGTAAATCAGAATAATTTAGATTTTATACATGTTATAGTGAATCTCGAAACCAGTATTAAGGATTGAATACCCTACTGGACACCTCGATTGAATAGATATCTATGAGGGCTTATACAAAAACCGACTTTTGAAAAAATCTGTTTTCTTATGTCAATGTTGTTCGAAAACCGGTGTCAACCGGTTTTCGAAGTTTTTCAAAACATGGATAATTCAATTCAAATAGCGAGAAAACGTTTATTTTTTAATGTTGTTTATTTATATACATAATAATACACAACAAGAAATAATTTGGTGTTGTTACTCTTCAGAAAATATGATTTAAGAAAACACAAAGCGTCAACCGATCGTTTTATAACAAAATTTCCAGATATCGAAAATACCCATTCGCTGGGTAATGATGTGGGGCATATGGTCTTTAAGCCATCAAATAAAAGATCCAAATTTTCTGTTCTTTTGTTTATAGACTCGTTTATGGGAAATTCGGCACGGCCGGTTACGAAGTTGAAAAACCGGTTTTCGAATGTCACAAATTTAGCCAAAAAACCAGTTTTTAAAACCGATTTTTGAAAACCGACAAGCCCTAATATCTATAAATCAATGTAATGTGGTTACCAGAATTAAATATGATAATCGCTTAAACGCGTTCGCCTCTCAGATACAAGAAAATCATATTAAAAGAACATTTTTAACCAAAGGTTAAGTGAAAACATATTCATCATGTTGGGAATCGCTTTTCTTAGTTGAATGGGTTGCTTTTATGCTTAAGTGCTCTATAGACATCATGATGTCGTTCTTACCTTTCCAATATATTATATTGGTACTGATATTATACAAAATGGAGTTCTTAAGATAAAAATGAGGCTATATACTGTAATTTTTATAGTTGGTCTACTCTTATTGTTTGTGGTTACAATTTTCATGACGGATAATGTTAAGAAATTGGCATGTTTAACAACATAGGTCGTAGTACTTTTGATGGATTCGGCGGTAATTTTGTGGAAGTTCATTTTAATATATTTTTTAAAAAAACTTAGATTATTTCACGAATTGTGCTAATAACTGTGTCACGGGTTTTGCCTCTGTGAGAGGCATCCTCAGACAATCTTACTTTCACAATGCTTGTTTAAGTACAAATGATTTTAATTTTTATATTCTAACACAGTGATGCACAAACCGCGGCCTTTTAGAGTTTTGTGGCGGCCTTGAAATCCCTTTCTCAAACGTATTTTTTTTCACGTAAAACATGTATTTAATAAATGTTAGCAAGATTTTTCTTACAGGCTTACAAATATTATGTCAAATTAAAAAAAAAAGCTAAAAATTAACAAAGACCAAGAACGCATTAACTTATGAATTGCATATAAATGTAACAAACATATTTCACAATGAAACGATTTTAATAAACAAGTACATACTCATAATCCTTTTTTCGCGTGGCTTATTTATTTCCGAAATAACACGGTCAAAATAATGTAATGGAACCTATTACTCATTTATCTATATTCACATAATCTTTTTACACGGTTTTAAGGTTGTTTCACATTAAACGTACATCTGGTCTGTATAAAAAAGGATTGAGCGTACTTTAAATCATTTTGTTCTTTGCGGCCCGAACCTACGATAATTTGTTTTATGCGGACCGCTAGATGGTTAAGGTTGCGCATCACTGTTCTAACATGATATATTATAAAAATAAAAACGGGAAGCAAGAAAGGGAGAAAAAAACAAACAATAATGATACTACAAATGACATTTACTTAACGATAAACTGATTAGTTAAGCCCTTTAGAATTTACAATAGTTGTTTGAAAAATGGCCACCCTTTCTTGATTTTAAAAAATAGACTGTAATCTCCCTCGTTAAATTGCCCACAAAATACGCCGCCCCCCTTATTTATTTTTCAAGTTCAACCTTTAAATTTGACTCATCAATATTCTGGAGGTGGGCCTTTATTTGTGGATGCGGGCTTGTTTTGAATATTTGTGTCGATTTTCCGTAACATCAAACAGGTTTTTATTGCGAAATCTTAGCGAGAAATCTTTTCAATTCTTATTTTATCACTTCGCATGCGGTAGCGTCTATGGAAACCAGTAGCGTGCGATTAAATAAATTTACATATTTACAAAAAAAAACAGAATTATGTCTTGGTTCAAAAAATGTTTTATTTTTCTATAGTTACATATATATTTTTCTATAATGTTGCGTTTTCAAATCAAGAAATTACTAATGTAAATTTAATGTTGATAACTTTTTTATTCCAATGTTTGTATCCAGTAGAAAAGACCAAAACTCATTTTTTTTTATGTATAGGCTTGAGAAATAGAATTATTTTAATAATAATAATAAAGAAACAGTCAAGATTGAATTATCCATTACTAAAAGGCAACACACATTACGATTTTTTTTTTAAAATATGTATCAATTCATTTATTTGTCATTTATATATTCGAGACCGTGGTCGAGTGGCCAACGTCATTGGACTCGAGTACGATACTTACACCATGTTCAGTTTCATAAGAGATTTTCTATTTTCAAGGCATATATCCAATATATGAAATTTCCTCACGCTAATCCGATGCTAAAAATTTCCCGTAGCGAGAACTATTCGCCAACCGCTAACCATATCCTAACTTCGAAAATGATTGGTCGAACAACTTAGTAACAAACAGTTCTCGTAGTAAAAAAACCGTTGGAAATAATTACGATTAAGTTCATATGATGTACATTAGAAGCGAACTTAATTAGAAAAAAATGCAGTCAAGAATTAACTACCTCTTAGATCAGGCACGGGAAAACTGAGACCCGCGAGCAATATTATATTTTTGAAAAATATTCATGTTTTTATCTTTCAACGCCGTTTTCAAAAAAGATTGAAAATAAATATAATAATAGTTATTTTTAGATCAACCTATGTATATATGTGGACAAACATTTTCAATCATAAACCTCAATAAAAACTCTTTACGATCAAACATCACTGAAGAACATTTACAACAAGTTTTAAGAATCTCAACTACAAAGTTAACACCTGAATTTAAAAAAATGTTAATAGACGTAAAACAGTTCCATTCCCCTCATTAGATTGTTTTTTTTTCATGATAAATAGTGTACATATAAAAATGTTATTTTACTTGCGGCCCGCCGCTCATTTTGAATTCCTGAATTTGGCCCTCCGTTCGAAAAGATTGCCGCCCCCCCCCCCCCCCCTTGTCTTAGATGAATAGAGTTGAGAAGTTTTTAAAATGTATGTAGATACAATAATCGTTTTTTTACATTACACGTAATCCAAGAACCATTATGAAAGTTTTATCTAAGATTAACGCTCCATTGCTCGGTCGTTGCTGAAAAATTCGACGATTTAAAGAAAATTATATATGATATTATCGTTATGAAAATTTCTTGGGTATTTGACGCAGATTTTCCATATTTCATGAATGAGGGTGATAAAAATCTATATTGGATTTTCAAGAAGAAATTTCGAGAGGTGTTTTTCTCTCGTCATATTTTGCGCAAAAACGAATTGCTTTTACATCAAATGAATTTCTATATAGTTAAGAAATTTGTGTCGCGTGCAATACTGATCCGTAAATTTCACAAAAAAAATATATTTAACAAGAAATATTATATTATTGATAAAAACAAGTATCCTTTATTATTTATTGTATGTACTAATTTAAGCTGTTATGATTTAAATATGTATAACTTAATTATCGATTGCAATTTACATGTTCCATCAAGTAATTATAAATTGCTGTTTCATTTAAATTATTTTTTAATAAATAGGCTATTGGCTTACAAAATAATTAATTAAAACTTTTTGTACTCAGCGCATGTTTTAAAATTCAATTTTAATTAATACGAACAAACACAACAAAACGATGAAGCGATAACCGAAGTTATTGTAAAAGAGAAATTCGTGGAAATTGAATAATTATTTCCCAGATTCACGTATGTACTTTATTTAATTAACGTGATTCGCAGAGATATGTTGATTCGAAACTTGTGCGTAATTATGCATTATCTCATATCGTATCTTATTAAAATGGTATTTATATTTCGGATCTTTATAATATCATTAACCAACGTCTGTTTATTATTTTATTATCAAGATATTTTTTCTCTTTGAATCACAGAAAAATATTATACAATTTTAAATTAAAAAATTTTCAAGCAAAAGCTTAAAGCTTTCACGAACTCTATCACTCGATATTGGAAGTAAGTTTTATTTTGTTTCATTTAATGTTCTTATTATTATTATTGCCAGTATGATGTTTTCTGTCGAAAATTCTTATTGACGGCAGTTTAGAACGTTTTTTGATAATATGGTACCTAACCAAAAAGGCTTTTTTCTTTTCGATGCAGCGTGTTACTCGCCGCGGATTTTACGAACCTAAGCCCCCCTGTTGAATAATTGAAACATTATATTACTTAATTATTCTATTATATGGGTCCTCTAGAGGTGAAGTGAGTCACCTAGTAAATTGGTAATTACTAACTGGACCTTTGAGTACAATCACGTTTTTATTTGGTGTTTCGATGGATTGTATATTTTTATTGTACGGAGATAACACTATTGCAATGTGTATTAACTGATTTTAACTCACTTTTACAATACTTTAAAACGTGTAGAATATTACAACGCATCTACCATTTTTCAAAACTTCACCTCTGATGGGCTCATATACAACTTTTTTTTTTGTTCTGTATAAGAATTATTACAGTACAGTGTGACTTTAATATATAGAAGTGAACACTTTTAAAGTGATATAAGAAACCCACTAACAATTCGATTGTTTGATACCGATATTGAAATTCTTCCAGTGCATTGCCATACTAATCGGTCATGATTGATTGTTTTGCTTATATTTACTGTTTAAACACATTATTCCTTTGTACTTCATTCCACTTTATTTAATAGGTCAGGACCGGTTTCGCTCATTGCGAGCATTGTCAACAGATAAGAAATATAATTTAACAATGCCATTTATTCAAAAATATGAATTGCCGGTATTAATATGAAATACAGACTGCTCTTGATAAATTTATCTAGTATAGCAACACCTTATTGTGAGAATTTTACGGATTTGAATCTACGTTATACTAGAAATATTATTATATTTAAATTTGGTAAATTTATAATACTATGCTTAGAAAACAGAAGCATTAAACCGAGGAATACATTTTCATATCAAATTTCCAAAATTCCACATAGTAACTTTACTATCAAATCCATCGAACATATTATGAAAACTCTCAACATACCCAACACTAAAAAGTGCATTTCATTCCTCCGCGCAAACTTTGTTGTAGCTTTTTCAACCACACAAACTTTCGCGTGCTCGAAACTTTGACTATATGTTTGCTTTTCTTGAAAGTTTTCGAATGGAGAATCTCTTATAATGCTTGTCGGTCGACTTTGCACGCTTAACTTTCTGGCCACAGTTAGATATCTCCATAATAGGAATGTGTTTTGAATACCTCATTGTCTAGTGAAGTATGTATATAAAATTATAAGTAAATTTTTAAATGAGCTCATAAAATTAATTAAAATATATTTAAATTTGAATCGTTCAAACTATGTACATTCTCACAGATTTTGTTACTAACGACCCGGGTTTCGCCTTTCGGCATCTTCAGGCGTTCAAGTGCACGGATGAACTTGAAGTGACGCTTAGTAAATGAATGTTTCGTGTTTATATAAGAAATAAATGTATCATTGAGTTTAAAGCCATTGTTGGCGAAAAGAATAACCTCATGGGAATGCCCACAGATTTGAGTAGTAAGTAATTTCAAGAATTATATTTATTTGTTTGTCGGCAAAGGTTTTATGATTATATATATATAGTGTATAAAAGTGGAGATCCCGATAGGCTTAATATTTCATTGAAAATCAGAAGGCTATGCAATTGTGCTCTATTTATTTCCAAAATTTCCTGGAAAAAGAGCTTATGACTGTCCGTATTTGGGTGTAACATTTGTATCCCTTGTACCTGATTGAACACATGTCCTTCCAAAATTAAGTGATTAGGAAAAGTAGACGTGTCTTTTTCAATCTAAAGGCTGCCATATGTTCTAATACTCTAGAGCATAGTTTCTCAACCTTTTTAAGCCCGTGGCCCCCTTTTGAGTCTCAAATTTTTCCGTGGCCCCCCTTTCCATAGTAATAAAATTCTCGGGGCTCGGGAAAAATGAAAAAAATATACATTTATTTTTTAAAAAATACAACACAAAATTTTGTACACAAATTATTATTTAAAAATTTAAGATTTCGACTGAAGGTGCTTGGTGGAATTTCAATAAATTTGAATCGTTCAAATTATGTACATTCTCACAGATTTTGTCACTAGCGACCCAGGTTTCGTCTTTTGGCATCTTCAGGCGTTCATGTACACGGATGAACTTGAACTGACGCTTAGTAAATGAATGTTTCGTGTTTATATAAGAAATGCCTAAATACTATATGTCCTATTTTCTTTGATGTGGAAACTTCTTAAAGCTTTTTAAATTATTCAAATGGTTTTTCTTTCGTTCCCATGTGTTTTGTATAAAATGGATATTAGTATTAGCAAAGCAAAACATATTAAGCACATGAGTTTCATATTGTCACGGGGTGATGAAAGAAATCCGTGGACAAGATAGTCAATACAATATTTTCGACACTTACTTTTAGATGCAGTTATTATGGTATCCCTAAATACCATTGGAAAATAATAGAAAAAGCATGTATAATACATACATTATTTCTGCTGCAATGTATAATTCTCCTACTGTATTCTATTTCATTTTAATATAAATTTTAGTTCATTATATTTTGGGTGGCCGTGGCCCCCCTTAAGTCTGCAGTGGCTCCCCAAAACTGAAATTTTCTTCTGTGGCCCCCTTGGGCCATGCTGTGGCCCCCCAGGGGGCCACATGGCTCCCGGTTGAGAAACGCTGCTCTAGAGGGTGTTCAGTGTCCTTTCTGTTTTTCCGATATAAAATTTTGTATATGTGTATTAGCTGAGGTTACTTCACTTTTTACGATACTTTAAGACGTGTAGAATATCGTTACCTTACTTTGAAAAGGTTCTAACTGACGTTTTGGCATAAAATGACCTTTTGGTCGGAAAATGTTGTATTTGCCACAATCTAACATATATATTAATTTCAGAGTCATACATTTTTAAATAAAGAAGTTTGCAGGATTCTAGTGTTCTATGTACACACTTTCTTTCATGCAGTAATTTTACAAGCTCCCAAGAAACAATAGGACTTTTTATAATCTATTTATAAACAACATTCGTATGATCAGTCAAATATTCATACGCTCGTATCTCAAAACATGGTAAGGTGCAAATAGAACATTTTCAAAGTAATGTAACGGTATTACAACGCATCTAACTTATTTTTTTTCTACAATATCACTTGGCTTACTTCATCCCTAATGGGCCCATTTGCGATACCGGTGTTTAATATGAAATGCATAATAACCGGTATAGATATATTCGTCCGGTGTTGCAATCCCTAGGTATAGTAAAATAATAAAAATGTATTTTACTAATTGATGTGATATTTTTTTAATTTCAGATCGAAGTATGCCGTCCTAAACAACCGGCATGCGTACTTCCTGCTGGTGGACAATGGAACCGGAGGAAGATACGGAGCTGAGATTCTGCTGAGGAGAAAGCTGGAAAAGTTCATTGCCGCCCAGAAACTCCATCCTTGTAGGCTCTATTTGTAATCGTACGCTTTGTTGAAAGCTCTTAGTTAGTAGTATCGTTCGTTTATGTCAATGTTTCAACTTCATTGATATGCCTAGATATTATAAAATACAAGAATATATTCTGTGAGACACTGAAAATTCTGAGTGAAGTCAGATTAACTTTAAATCGTTTTAAACAGAAAACAATGCTATATTTTTATATACGTTTTATGTTTTATGATTTTATAATACAGTGGAACCCACAATCACGCTACCCTGAATTACGCGCTGGCTTGAAATATTCGCCGAAAATCCCCCAATTGTACGGTCGCATTCCATTGTCATTGCTACTAGACGATCGTCTGTGCCGCGCATACAGTCAAATGTTGGCTAGCGTCTGTGTATTCAACACATGCCAGGCTATACACGTACAGCGGACGACTGTCTATGTGTGTGATTTTGGCGCGTTTTGCATTGCAGTAACTAAATGTTTCGTCAATATATATTTTTTTGCTTAACTAAGGGAAATCTTAGTTTTTCATTTTTTGCGGAAAAACCAAATCCCTAATTTTGTAAGTGATTCACACCCCCAATTACACTGTATCGACTTTAGTGTAAATGAGGGTTTTAATGTATTCATTATTTTCGATGGTTTCATCTGTAAATTTGTGAAAGTTAATTTTTAATTCAATGTTTGTATCTTACCTCTTTCTGCGTCCTGTAGAAAAGGAAAAAAAAACAACATTTATTTAGTAATTTATAACTTACGAATCATAATAAAAAAAAAATTGTCAATTCATTAACCTTGCGATGTTTTGACTGATGATGTTTCGTGAAGACGCAAAACACATGTCACACATTTTAACACAATATGCGGAGTTACAAATTCATTTTTATATTATGTTTTTATGGTTTCATCAACTGTAACCCCAGGCCACACTGCTTTTGTGAGTGAATGAATTTAAAGTATCGTGAACTTAAGCAGTCCAAAATAGTATTTTTTTCCAAATATGGGTTAGTGTTAATGATTCATTCTCTATTCTATCCAAAATACAACTATACATGCTTTTGATGTAAAATTTTGTACGTTAATATAGTAAATTTTTAAAAAATGCATTTCTAAAAAAACTACATTAAAAAATGCATAAAAAAGGATTGACTAATTATTCAACTTTTATTTGTGAATATTTCAACACAGGTTATGAAAAAAATGAATTTAAAATTTCTCAAACGTTTCAAAACATATAAAAACACTGTAAAGCCACTAATAGCACAATGAAAATTTAAAAAAAAATGTTTTGCAAAAAAAGAAAATGGTTGGTAGTTTCTATATAACTCAAACTTAATGAATAATTTTATACAGAAATTTCTATTTTTCATTCAAATTTATTATTGTAATAGAAACAATATTTATAGAGAATTATGTATTCGGTTTAAAATATCATTTCACCGCAGGTTTACAGTTGTACAGTATTGTATAATTTAATACAAAATAAACAATTTTTGAGGCATCAAAAATAAGCTTGAGTATAAAGAGATATTTAATTTGAACAGACTTAACAAAAATACTAAAAACATATCGGGTTCCAATTCAACAAAATCATTTAGTATTTCTGAGCGTATCTCTTGTGTGTATTATCTTAATTTTAAATTAACTTTTATGTCTTAGTTATTCCGTTTATGGTTTTAAAAATTGTGACGTGTGAATTAATAGGTCGGATAAAACCCTAGATTTTTTTTAAATATTCCTATGTTATTATCTGGTCATTAATATTTTTAAAAATCCCCATAATTATAACAAACCCACTTAATTCATTGAAACTTTTATACATTCAATTTTCGCTAATTTACATTTTAATAGCCTTTTAACTTAGTGATCTACTTATATTTTTTGTATGTAAACGATAAAAACTGTTTACTACGCGTCAGTTCAAGTGCATCCGTGGATTTGGAATGCCTGAAAATGCCGAAAGGCGAAACCCGGGTCGTTAGCGACAAAACTAATGGAAAAGTACAAAATTCAAATTTGATATTCAAATTCCATCAAGCACCCTCAGTCAAAATACTTAATTATATCATTTAATAACATACAAAATCGTGGTTGCAGGTTTTTCTTCTTACTAGACGCAGATACGGAGCAAGATACAAACAATAATGGTAGAATCATTTAAAGGTAGTTCACTGACAGTACAAAGGATTAGTATTTAAAAACACTTGTGTACTAATTACGCGTTTATTTAATACGATCAGAATCAATTTTGCTCATATAAAATAAATGTGGAATAAGTACAAAAAAGTGTTTTTATTTTTTGAATGGTAGAATCAATGTTGACTTTATATGTAAATAACTTTACGTTAGTTCTAGTGAAGATGCATTTAAAAAGGGTGATTTTTTGAAAATTTATAGCACAGTCAGTGCAATAGCAATGTTTTCAAATTTAATACCGCTGGAACCATCGAAAATATTATGCATTATTAAATTTTGAAAAATGCTGTTTAATATCAGTTCTGATAGTCCATAATAAAACCTTTGAATGGAAGTCACAATTAGTGTTAAAAAAAAGGTTTTTCTTATAAAAATTAAATTATCAAACAAACCGTGATTTCTCAAACACTCGCTCAAATCATCATTTTCCAAGCTCAGTATTTGTGTGACGAATCACGTTTTGAATGTTTATATTAGTCATTTTATTTATTAAAAAAAACACATACCTTTATACTATTTTATTTAATAAACAAGAAGTTTCATTCATTGTGAACATTTAAAACTAATTATGGTTCTGATCATTATATAAAATTGTAGAATTAGTTAAAAAAAGATGTAAGTATTATTTTTATAAATAAAATTAACAACCAAGAACTGACAGTTGACATAATATTTCTAGTGATTTTTAAGTATTTGTAGTGCTTTTACAGTTTCGTTTTATTTCTTTTTTTTTCAGATACCCATTCTTCGACACCTGTCGTATGCTTGGTGATAGAGGGAGGAACCCACACTGTGCGAGCAGTCCTGGAGTACGTCACGGATACTCCACCAGTGCCTGTAGTCGTCTGCGATGGGAGTGGGCGTGCAGCTGATCTTATAGCTTTCGTTCACAAGTTAGTATTACCATGCTAACATGCACGTGGTCAAGTACTCAACGTCGATGAGTTCGGTTGTAGTACTCACGGGCTCGAATCCCAGTACGTACACTTTTATAATGATATGTTATATTTAGTTAGAGCTTGTTCTACCAGTCAGGCAGGTCTTTGTTCAATTCTAGCTTAAGTAAATGCTAAATTTTGAGACCTTAGTCGTCGGTGTTTGTGTTTTCAATTCTCATCGAATTTATATCGTATATATTATGAGGGCATTAGAAGCAAAGACAGATTTATACCAATCCCAAAAACTAATCTAATGTTTAATAGTTACGAAAATGCAGTGCTAATTATGTTTTATTCCTTTTTAAAAATATAGTTAACAACATCATCTGTTTTATAAAAATCAGTAATTTTGCTACACTTATAAAAGATATTTAAATTATAAATATCGACAATGCTGCACTTAATTTAAGATTTCGACGAGATTTAAGAAGATGCTTGGTGGAATTTCAATATTAAATTTGAATCGTTCAAATTATATACATTCACACAACTTTTAACATTTAAACAGCATACACTCATCTACTAAGCGCCAGTTCAAGTTCATCCGTGCACTTGAACGCCTGAAGATGCCGAAAGGCAAAACCCGGGTCGTTAGTGACAAAACTTGTGTGAATGTACATAATTTGAACGATTAAAATTTAATGCTGAATTTGCTATCAATTTTTCAGATTGATGTTTTTGCGTTCAAATAATTAAAAATTTCTTGTTATTTCAGAGAACTAACCGCCATTTTAATAAAGTTTGTAGAGATTGACTCACAAAAAAACATCGTAACTAAAAATGTTGGTTTCTTGGTTTAAAATTTATTGATAAATAATAATTTGTAATGACTCACAATTTTTGCACTGAAAAATGAAATCATCGACCGGTCCTTTCGCTTGTCGGATTGAGTCGGAAATTTTCATAAAATGCATTTCGCAGAATTTCATTTTGGTAATTCTCGTCACCAGATATGCCACGGAAAGCGGTGAACAGACGGTGCTAGAATCGATGAAGGAGTATCTCTTGGGGACCATTCAAAAGACCTTCGAAGTCGGCACTCAGCAGGCCGAATGCCTCTACAGCGAGCTGCTGCAGTGCACGAGAAGAAAAAACCTAGTAAGATATTTACATATCTACATATATGTAAGATATCTACATATATCGAGTATATATACAAGGATTGCAATATCGGTATTAAAGAAACCAGGTTTCTGTTATTCATGATATTTTTTCAATATCGAAATACCAGTTTTGTAAATGCAAACGTACCGGTATTTTGACATTGATAATGACCATCAAATATTCTAATTAAATTGTTCACGATGTATTGAAATATTTTATTTCTACTAAGTGTTGTATCAATATCGACAGGTTCCAGAATTGATGGCCCTTTTTAATGTTGTATTATTATTTTAAGAAACCGTAAGCTAACTACCAATAACTATGAATATAATATAAACTTAAATAACTTAGATTATTCCACGTATTGTGCTACAAACTGTGACACGTGGTCTCTTTCAGAGGCATCCTCAGACAACTATTTTCGCAAATGCTTGCTTAAGTACGAATGATTTTAATTTTACTTTTCTGATATATTATAATAAAAATGGGAGGCAAGAAGGGGATCATAGAAAAACAAACAAACGATAATGGTAATACAAATGACATTTACATTAGAAATAAAGTGGAATTATCAAAGTTATTTTATTTTATATTAAAATGAACTTCCACAAATTTACCGTCGAATCAATCGAAATAACTATGAATATTTTTGCCGCCTGTGTGGCAACGTCGTTGGCTTCGGTTACGGAGGTCACGGGTTCAAATCCTAGTACGGACAGTTTTATAAATTGATTTTTCAATCGATTTATGAATCTCTGTTCAATGTTATGAATGTATGTGATGTCTTGAATTCCCCCCTCCCACCCATCCTTTCCTATGACATGGGCGTATCGAGAGCGATAAGCGAACCAAATGTCCTGTCCTAGCCCTTTCCTTCTATTGCTACTCTCTTTGGAAAAAGAGAGGTTGAGCAACTGAGTAACAAGTAGATTCTCGTACAAACACTTCTGTTTCGATAAACTTCATTAGAAGTCCATATGCTCCACATTGGGAGCGGACATGGTAAAAAAATGAATATATATATTTTTTTTAAAGTTCGGCTATGCAGTTTGATAGATAAAAGATTATTTTACGTACCACAAATTGCATTTTTTCCTCCCTTATTTATAGCATTTAATACAAATACACAATTCAAGAGCATGCTTTAATCTGTTTTCTTTTTGTTTTAAATTTGTGTTCCGTATTATTCCTAAGCCCTAAGGGTGGTAATATAAATTGTTTTTAAGTACATTATAAGACATCTTTTTGAATATCCAGTTATTGCTAACCTTTTTACGTGCAGAATATTTATGGCAAAAAGTAAATTTGTGCAACAATCGTACTCCGTTAAAAAATCAACACATTTCATGAAGTAGTGTATACCCAATATGTTTTCCTGTCTGAATAGATGCAATTATTTGCTAGACTATTATGCTCTAAAAGTTTAGTGTCAATTTAATTTACTCAAAATAGATTTTTAATAAACAATTGATTGTAATGACTTTTTTACTTTAAAAGTATCATTAAAAACTATGACACGTGTTTTGTCTCTTTAAAAAGTATCATAGTATCAGTAGTCATAAATTAAAAAATGAAGATCTGGGTTTTTTATTGTTTTTACTGGACGCAGGGAAGATTAATAAAGATACTTTGATTGTAATAATTACAAATCAATTACTGTTTAATTACAATGGAAATTAGTTCGACAATGGTAAGCTGCCTGTCCAATTTAAAATGTTATTTACTAACGTTTCATTTGTATTAATGTTTTTATTCATTTCCAAAACTCGAAACTGTTCTCATTATGTACACTTC
Organism: Himalopsyche tibetana; assembly: GCA_030503985.1. Classification (NCBI taxonomy): domain Eukaryota; kingdom Metazoa; phylum Arthropoda; class Insecta; order Trichoptera; family Rhyacophilidae; genus Himalopsyche; species Himalopsyche tibetana. The sequence continues at coordinate 1,774,500 of JAPJYX010000015.1, forward strand.
CATAAATTTCTTTATCGAACACGATCCGGGTTTCGCCTCTCGGCATCTTTCAGTCAGTCGGTTCCTGACTCGTCAGTTCGAGTGCATTCGCGCACTGAGTAGTACCGGAAGATGCCGAGAGGCGAAACCCGGGTCGTGTTCCACCAAGAAATTTATGAAAGTGTACATAATGAAAATAATTCTAAATTAACGTTGAATTTCCATCAAGTACCTTCAGTCGAAATTTTAAATTATATCGAAACTGTTCATTTCCAACCGTTTACATGATAGAGTATTTCAACATTTTTATATCATCAGTAGAAGATTAGGTTCACTTTTATTGTGTTCACTGTCAGCACTTGGTAGAAAGGCAATATATTAATAAAAACACAATATTCCTTTGTACTTTATTCTACTTTATTTAATAATTCAAGACCGGTTTTGCTAATTGTCAACTGACGCTTAATGCTCGCAATGAGCGAAACAGATCCTGACCTTTTAAGTAACGTGAAATAAAGTACAAAGGAATATTGTGTTATTAATATAATGCCTTTCCACCAAGTATTGCCAGTGAACACCCTAAAAGTGATCATACGATATATATTTGTCTAATCTGCCTAGTCGCCTGCCGTGGCCCAGTTGGTTAGAGCTTGCTTTACCGACCACTCAGGTCTGGGTTCGATTCCCGGTAAGATCACAGTGAATTTGAGAATTATTCAATTTAAAGTTGTGATCGAAGACTGGGTGTTTGTGATGTCAATTCACATTATTTCCTCTCCTCCCATCCTTCTGATCCTTCAATAACTGGGTGTAGCAATAGCGATTAGTCAACCACTAGTCCTGTTCTAGCCTTATCCTTCTTTCCCTACTCACTTTAAAAAAAAAGTGAAGTCGAGTGACTAAAAACAAACAGTTCTCGTAGAAAAAACTTCTGTTAAGATACCGCCATTAGGAAGCCATATGCTCCACATTGGGAGCGGACATGGATACAAAAAAAAAAACTCGTGAACCATTTGTTTCGTATCACTAATATTTCCAAGCATCATGTAGCATAACATATATTTCTCGAATAAGTTTCATATATTTTTACACATATATACCTACAGCGGTTCTCAAATGTTAGATAATGGAGGAACACAAACTGACATGGCGGATGTTTCGTTTGGCGCTCGCTTGCCCTCGGGGGATACATGGAAATAAACATCGGAAAATTGCTGACGTTCAAGACATCGGTTCATTTTTTACATACACGTTTATACTAATAATATATACACCCGTCCCTCTATATGTACGGGTTTTCTTTGCGCGTTTTTTCAAAATAGGTTTTTTTTTTAAATGAACCCACATTTTGAATGAGCTCCACATTGGCAGAGAATTTTTTGTGTCCGAATCTACCATCTGATTTTGTGTGAGCTTTATATCTTTTTACGAGGTTTTCATAACATATATCTACGCGTAAGTCGAGGGATATGTACAATTTTTATATGCCGTATTATTCTCAGGAAGAAGTTTATATCATTAATTATTTACACTTTATTTTTTAAGACTATAAAAATAATAAAACATTTTTAGTACTTTTTCCACATAAAATTTATTAGATCAGGACCGGTTTCGCTCATGATGAGCATTGTCAACTGATGCTCATCATGAGCGAAACCGGTCCTGATCTAATAAATTTTATGTGGAAAAAGTACTAAAAATGTTTTATTATATTTTATTATAATGCCATTCCACCAAGTATTGACAGTGAACACCTTAAAAGTTTTAAGACTATTTTGTATGGAACTTATTCTCCGTGTAAAAGAAGATTGAGGGTACTTCAAATTTAATTTGTCTAGCGGCTCGAACCCTTGACATTTGTTTTATGCGGAGTTAAGAAAGCATTGAAATCGTTGCAGCCTTAAAACTACTTTTGATCTAATATTTAAAAATGAATGTTTGTTTGTTCGTATTCTATGCGTTGCTCATCCGATTGCAAAAAAACTGTGACAAACTTTTTGCTTGCAATTCTGGAAAGGTTATAGGCATAGTAAAATTAACTTACAATAGGTCTTATATATAAAAATCAATGTTTGTATGTCTGCCATATAGTTAATTTTGACAAATTATGCTTGCACTTTCGCGAAGGTTATAGCATAATTAACTTACAGTAGGTAGGGCGTGTGTTGTACCATATAAAATCGGCAGCAAACGTCAAACAAACAAAAAGAAAACATGTACTTCAATAAACACAATTAAAACGCAAACACTTTCTTTCTTTGAGTGGCATTTCAACGCTTGCCAGGAACCGGCTTGTGTCTAAAAAAAAAATCTGAGAATTCAAATTAGCTAAAGAAAATACAAACTTAGTGCACAAATTTATAATAAACTTCGACCTTTTGTGGCTTTATATTATAGAATTTAAAAGTAATTAATTCTATAAAAAATACAATAATAGAAAAAAATATCATTGAAGCCCACAATTTAAAAACGAACATCAGATTGGAATTCTTTAACGGAGGATCTACGGGCACCGAAGCACTTGATGATGTACGCCTTCGGAAGTTCTTGAGATTCAACGAATGCTCAGCAAGGTCTGTCCATTGAACCAGAAGACCAGCCTCGTGTAGAGCGTCTTGGACATTTTCGAAGGCTGTGCCCAGCGGTGACCCAAGAGGCACAACTTGTGCAGCATACATCCAGTTAACTGTTTCTTGTACTTCGTGCAGAAGCTGTTCCCCACCGTCAGAATAATACCTCGAGACGAATGCTTTGGCGACGAAATCTGGACAAATTAAAGTACAGTTCCTTGAATGTGCGACCCAGTCTAGCGTTTCGAACGGGTTTTCAGATATGAATTGTCGATAATTTAAACGAACTCTGACGTCTTTTTCTGGTGCTGTCCCTCCGTAACTTCCTTGTAGTAGATCGAAACGATTATTATATAGACTTCCGATCGCCAAATTTGCTTCGTATAATTGCTCAAAGGTATTAATCTCTACTCTTCCGTCTACTGTCAATGCAATTATAACGGTAGCCATAAATATATTTGTTACAATGAAAGACCACGAACTCATACCAATGTAAACGGATCTTTCCCAATTTGAAATGGGCAGCGCAAAAGAAATATTGTGAAAAATTCGTATACTTTTCAAGATAACGTCTGATAAAACTTCAATCAAAAAAGCTAGCCAACAAAAAATCCCTTTATCTCGTTTGTTTTTTGTCTCGTTAATTTTAACAATTGTCCAAAATAATACCGCACACGATAATACGACAACTGACACAACTTTTGACATGCCATTCAAGACATCGAACGTTGTTCCAATAGTTGTAATTTTGGTCATTGCCTTTGGTGCAAGTATAACTAACCTGGTCTGTTGCATTGATTTTAAAAATACGCAACTTTTTTTAAAACTGTCTCTTACAGTTCTATAGTTCCCATTTAGATCTGACAAACCATCCTCCATATCTTTGGTAGCTCCACTGTAGGATCCGTTTCTAGTTTCAGACCCGTAAGCAACTCCGTCTCTTGGCAGACTGTACACCGGTTTAAAATTCATGTTTTTTGCGTATTCTGCTACAACTTCTCCTTCTTTACCAGTAAACCTAATAATTTCTCCATTTTTATCTCTAACTGGTTCTGAAAGTCCTGTAAAATTGTGCATTGTGATTCGTATCGGATATCCGTTGAGATTTCGTGCCCTATGAAATATATTCTTCTTTATTTTCTTTAGTCGAAGATTATTTTCTTTTTCTGTGATCTCAAACTGAGCAAAGTTTTTAAGTGTCACTTCACTCTGTCCTGTCTGAAATGGATTGAATAGAATTAGTGAAACATTCCGGGACGTATCCAACTTAGCATTTGCTATCACCACATACAAAAGAAGATATTTCGTGTACGCTTCTTTCAGAAATGAATGCGCTTCTTCTACAGTGGCGTTTGCTGTAAGGATTATAAAAAAGTCATTCCCATTTTTGTTCTCGCGGCGTTTCTTCTTTTCTTGCAGTATGAACATCACATCTGTCAGTTTTTCCCCACTTATTACATAATCTCTTGCACCTTTGGAAAAGTTTCCCCATTTTGATTCCGCAACCACTGCTTTGGGGTTTCTGAAAACAAAACGTAATATTTATAGAGTTCAACAGATAAAAATTGACAGTGGATACAGTATGGGAAATAATTCTTAAAATACCTGTCTCAAATTCGCAAAAAGACTGTGAGGGTACCCACCACTCACCAGTATTGTAAACAGATGGTTAGAATTAAGAAAATAATAAAACTCTTAGATTATTTTGCTATTTGGGGACAGTTTCTTCTTAGTGAAATGACTACTAATAATTGTGGAGAACTATTTCCAAAATGAGCGATATTGAGTTAGGGTAATTCAAGCCTAAGGAATCGACTGATCTTAATAGTTTTAACATAAAATATCCTCAAGACTGTCGTTTTCAAATTGGAAATCATATTTTTATGGAAATGTTATTTTGTTTGTGTTATTCGTTATAATATTTGACTCCACTGAAAAGTTTGAGTTTTGGAAATAGTACGTTTTGCACTATAACCCCACAATTACTACGAACATGACAAATATTTAATAGAAAAAATAGCCTTTTTTTGTTGTTTTTTTTAATTATTGCTTTTTATTATTGTCCTTGTTCCTTAATGTTATAAAATGGTTTGGTTTCGCGTTTCGTGAGAATTTTCAAATGAAACCAGTCTTTAAAATAAATAAAAAAATGTGGAATTGGTACAAAAAATGTTTTTCTAAATACATACATTGCCTATCAATGAAGATCACCATTTTCAAGGCATTGAAATCAACAACAACTAAAAAACAAAATATCACCACGTTACGAATGTTATCAGCTCGGAAACATTTTGAATCTAAACATTATTATATTTTATTCAAATAAATTCTGTAAAGCTCTGTTTACACCGTGCAAACAGATGAGTTTGATATAAATCTTAGCTCGGATTACGCTCTCTCTTGTACTAAATCAGTTTCCCCAGTCGAACGTATTATATTGGCATTACTAAATTTTACAATGGGAAACACTCAGTGGCGCACAAATTTTCAATTCATTCTGAGATTACTTTGATGTAAAGCATTTTCGATGTAACAAATAATGCTTGGTTTTCTAAGCTTATTGCAGCAATTCGTTACTACTCTTATATTAATCACATACGTCTCGCTTTCTTAATGAGAATCATTAAACTTAATTAATTTTAGCTAATCACAAACAGAGACTAAAAAATCATAAAAAAGTATGACGCTGACTGTGTTATATTGCCATTTCCTTTTTATATTTATTTTGATAAAAAAAATATCATGCGCGGTAATTTGCATTTTTTTTATTTGCTATTATGCTTGATAACAATTGGCATCCAGAAAATAATGTCAAAAAAACCTAAGTAATAACTACTTCGGTCATTTGTAACTACGACGTTTTTAAAACATCTGGATTTTTTTTACTATAGATGGTATAATTTTTAACGCCACGGTAATGGTATTGCATATCGATAGTCGATTTTCAATTAATTACTTATGTCAATTAGATATCTAGAAAAAACTTCATGCATTTATGTACAAAGTCGCATATTATTACTATTTTATTGTAATTATGTTTTTTCTCTGTTATTTCAAAGCATCAATAGTATACGTAAATTAACTTTATACAAATAATAATATACAACAAATCTTACTATTATCTTTTATAAACGTTATAGACACTAAATATTACTCTGATCATTTATTTTTAAAGTCTTTTCAGTTTAATAATCTCGAAAATAGTCTTTTTGATTTATCACTTTATCACTGTCAATACTTGGTTGAAAGGCATTATATTTAAAAAAAAAACACACAATATTCCTTTGTGCATATTTCCACTTTATTTAGGAAGATCAGGACAGGGTTCGCTCGTGACAATCATTATCAACTAATAAGAAATAAAATTTAACAAAAAAACAAATCTGTTGATAATGCTCGTCATGAGCGAACCGGTCTTGCTAAATAAAAGTGGAAATAAGCACCAAAAGAATATATATAAATATTTGATTTATCTCAGTCTTGCTTTAAGGTTACGATAGCATAACCTGATATTATTAATGTACTGGATATAATTTAAGATTTTGATTGAAAGAACTATGTTTTAATACTCCATTTACAAAAAAGTAGACTATACAAAAATGTAAATTCGATGTAAACGATTGCACGTTTAATAATTTATGTCGCATTTTTCACTCGACGAGCTTCGTAGCTCCGCCATTATTTATTAAAGTGCATATCGGAATCGTTGCACGCCAGTATTGTTACGTGTAGCCGATGCACTATAAACAAACGCCAGCGGTTACCCAACTTTGTAAATTCTGCGTAGTATATGAATTAATCTCAAAAATAATTAATCTTCTGTACGTGCTTTCTTGAGTAAATAACTTTTTACAACATGAAGATTCTGAAGTTTTAACTTTCATTTTGAATAATTTACGAGACATTCGAGACAATAATGTTAATATAACTCACCGCGTTGACGAAAAGTAGTAGTAAGTTTGTGACCGGCTGCGTGGTCTAATGTCAACGTCGTTGGCTTAGAGCATGGGTTTGAATCCCAGTACAATCGAATAACATATTTCAATAATTAATTTATACTTAACAATTAATCAATCGATTAACAGATTTCTGCTCGAAAGCATGGATGTATGTGATGTCTTGAATCCCCCCCCCCCCGCCTTCCACTCACCCTATCTTAAGAAACGAGGCGTGGTGAGGCGATCAATTGATAATTATGTTGATGAGCAAAAATGGTCTTGATCTTTGATAACTAATGTCCCATCAGCCGGGTGTATGGCAAAGTCGTCAAGATTGTTGGCTTTCATGCTGTTGTACTTCACAGATTCGAATTCCATTTTTTAAATCGATTTTTCGATCCCGAACCTCTACACAATTTAATGATAAATGTTCAATCTCGGGATTGGAAAAATTGTCAATCCTAAAATCCCGGGATCACAAGAGTGCAGCCCATTTAGCTACATGACGAGAAAAATATAGTTAATTTTAAAACTTTTAAATCACATCGGATATAACTTCTGTCGATTTTCTAAGAAATATAAACCATTTCTTCAATTAACACTTTAAGCTTATGTAGTGATATTGCAATCAATTTCGTGAATCGCTTTTCAACGGGCGACTTATCAATTACATTCTCAAATATTGAAACAACATATTTGTACATACTAATTACTTATTATTTGAATAGACGTATAAGGCTATTTGACTACCCCTGCCGTTTCCACTCGGCACTCATCAGTCTAACCCAACCTTTTTGATGGAATTTAAGTTAATATAAAATAACTTAGACTCTTCCACGTATTGTGCTACAAACTGTGGTCTGTGACACGTATTTCGCCTCTTTCAGAGGCATCCTCAGGCAGACTTGCTTTCACAAATGCTTACGTACGAATGATTTTAATTTTACTATTCTGATATATTATAGTAAAAATCAAATAAAACTGGGAGGCAAGGACCCCTCCTCATCCCCATGATAGAAAAACAAATAAATAATAATGGTTATACAAATGACATTTACATTAAGAAATGATTAACTAATGAGTTGCATCAATTAGAACGGGTTAAACCGTTGGAAAATAAATTTAGCAGTGGCGAACCACCCGTTTTATTCAAGATATTATTTAATAATGCTTCTTTATTGTTAATACTTTTATTTACTCGATGGAGTATTTCTACGTTACTAATCTGATTAAAATTCAAACTCTGAAAAATTGTTACTTTCCAGACACCTTATATGTTCTTTAATTCTAATATTAAGTTTCTAACTGTAGGAATTTTAGTTAACCATATTTTAACTGCTCATGGGTAAATTGGATAGTGTTGAAAAATAGTAAGATTTATACTAAACTAGACAAGCGATTTATTATTTAAAATTTACGTGTTACATATCCGATACACAATCACTTTCCATTCTGAATTAGATGATGAAATTTCACCAATCTTGTTAATATTTGTGGCAATGCATGCTTAGACATCAAGCGTTTTTTATCACGGGTTATTTGGCGATGCTTTGGGGCGCTGGGATGACCAGGGAAGAGCAGTCATGGAACGCTTGAGGGCGCAGCGAAATAAGGAACCCAATATTCTACACACACTTAACTCTGTTTTACTCGGTTTTGAAGTAACACGGTCCACTAAAAATAACTCACACCATATTTTCACACGAATTACTTGCTCTAACAAGATTCCCAGAAGATAACTGATTTCCTAATAAAAATAAATTCAACTACACACGACAAAGGTTTCTTGACACGATTGGATCTTAAACACATGAGAAATCGATCGGAAAATACTGTTCATACTGGGATCCGAACCCGTAAGGACTGGCACAGAAGCCCACAACGCTAAACGCTGCGCCATAGCACCCGACAATTTTAAATTTACTTATTAACCTCTTTATTATTACATTTTTTTTAAACGATTTTCTATCCTCCCATATTGTTCTTTTGTCAAATAACATCTTTTTTTTAAATGCAGTGATCCAATCCTTAATTATTATATGGATTCCAGCGGGCGGTTTTTTGTTAAACTCATCATCCTTGTAAAAAAGAGTTGAATGTTTTCTTCTTTGGTCATATTCGCTCCCTATATGAAGCATATGGCCGCCACGCGGCAACTGCATTTTTCCCTGTCTCCCGTCAATTGCTTTGCTTCCTCTATATAAAAAAGTATTAATTCGTAAATCAAACATTATTTTAATATTCAATAAAACATTTGGTATTAGATGCCGAGAATTTTGTGTCACTGGTGAAAAGTTGTGCGGCTTTGCGGTAGGTTTTTGGGTCGCTCGTTTTAACACGTTTCAGTTTTAGCGAGATATTTTTTTCTCACTTTACTTTGCTGCGTGAGATTCATTTGGGCGACCCAGTAACGCCACAACTTGGCGACGAACCAAAATCAATGCTAGTTAGGTAATAATTAAGCACAGAGAATTAAAAAAAAAACAATTTAATTAGGTTGGTGGTGAGGTTTGAAAATTTTCTGACGGCTTTATTAAATTGCTAAAATTTATGATCTCATAATCGCTAATTTTAGGACCGTATCTAGTAGGTAAATACAAAGGCTTAGCCCTACTCTACATTGCTCGGTTTTTATTAGGGTATCCAATCCCGGAATCTCGGGATTGAAAATTTGAGTGTCAATCAAGTGGATTGAACACTTATCATGAATAAAAGTTCTCGGCGATTTTGAAATGCTGTGATTTTTCAAACAACTTCATATCAATAGCATTTTGCCAGACAATAGAACCCGCGTTTTATACAGTAAATAATTTAGGAAAAAATTTATTGAACAGTAAAGATCGCGTAGATTCATCGTCACAGAGTGGTATCTATCGACTCTCTTGTGGAGACTGTCAAGCGTCTTATGTTGGACAGACAGGTAGAAACTTTAATATTAGAATTAAAGAACATATAAGATGTCTAAAAAGTAACAATTTTTCTGAGTTTGCCAATCATTTAATAGAAAATAATCATAGTTTTAATCAGATTTGTAATTTAGAAATACTCCACGGAGTAAATAAAAAGGGTTTAAAGATGAATAACTTAGAATTTTTAGAAATTAATAAAACTCTTAACAAAAAAGAAATATTATTAAATAATATTCTTAATAGCACAGGTGGTTCCCCGTTACTCAAATTGTTTCCAATTAATAGAGTAATCACAACCCTAGCTGATTGATTGTAGCTCATTAGTTTAATAGTTTGTAATGTTTATCGTCATTAGTAGTATGATTAAATTTGTTTGCACTGTTTCGATTTTATAATCCCCTCTTTGCTTCCCTTAAAAAGGAAAAATCCCAATCTGATTGATTACAACTCATTAGTACCATTAGTATCATTATCTGTTTGTTTTATTTCGATTCTACACCCCCCTCCTTGCTCCTTTTAAAAGGAAAAAAACCCAAATCTCCATTTTGTAATTTTATAATTTTAAAATGTTAGAATCAATCTTGCTTCATTACTTAAGCAAACTTTGCGATAGTAAGTCTGAAGGTGTTTCTGAAAGAGGCGAAACACGTGTCACAATTAGTAACACAATACGTGGAATAATCAAAGTTAATTTAAATTTTCTATTAAAATGAACTTCCACAAAGTTACCGCCGAAACCATCGAAAGTAACTTCATATCAATTTCAAAAACTCAGAACCTTTTTGTAGCTCTTTCGAGAATTTTCGAAACCAAAATTCCAGGAATTTACGGATTTACCATAAATAAGAGCGCTTTTAGCTCTTCGGTTTTTTATTTTCTTAATCCAGAAATCTCGGAATTAGTAGTGTCGCAATCCCGGGATCACAGAATTGAACGGGTTCCCGGGATTGGAGTTCTTATATTTCAACTGCCATTGCACTCTAAATAAATCCTGATATAACTTTATCTGTCAATTTTTATTTTCTTAATCCAGAAATCCCGGGATAAGTAGTGTCGCAATCCCGGGATCACAGAATTGAACGGGTTCCCGGGATTGGAGTTCTTATATTTCAACTGCCATTGCACTCTAAATAAATCCTGATATAACTTTATCTGTCAATTTGTTAGTTGTGAAAAAAATTGTATTTAAAAAATAAAATCGATTTTAATTACTATACGAAGATATATTAAATGATCAGGACGTGTTTAAAATCAGCTGCGAAAGCTCGCGATAACCCTTTGGCGTAGCTATATATTTGGGGTTCTCATGTAAACGTCACGCAAGGCTCTCCCACGAAAGTTGTTATATTGAATATGTAGAAATTTGGGCCTCCTTTTTCGCTGTGTCTTTATCATTGCATGACTCTGCTATGGTGTGGCTAAGTCGCTGCGATGAGCTAAACTGGTTCTGCTTAATTTGTTAAGTTGTGACTTTTTTTAAAAAAAGTGTTATGTTTATCTTTTCTTTCAACATACCCCTATTTGAAAATATTCGCTGAGTATAAACCAAAATACATTGTAATATTAGACTTTATCAAAATGGATGTCTACCGAACAAATGTCACTTCAATATTAACATGAATTCCATTAAGAAACTCACTGAATTAAGATTTACTGGTGTATGATTATAGTCATATAGCGTTATATATATATCGACTGTGGAAAGGAAAAAAGACGTAACCCACACTTTTTTCAAAACAGCTATTTTTCGATAATCACAACGTATACAACTTGTTACACGTTCTATCAAAAAGATATAAGCTGCAAATGCCGAATTAGTATCCAAATTTAGCTTTTAAGTTTGAAAAAGATGAGATGGTGAAATTTGAAACCAAGAAAAAGGACTGAACAAAAAAGTTTTTCTTAGTCAATTTCTTAAATATATATTAGATTGTGTCAATTAACCACCAGTTTAGAAGTCTTCACTCACTTTAGGGTGTGTTTATTTCATAATTTACATATGGCCGAAAATCATTAAAACACGTTTTTTGTGCCTCCTGTAAAATTTGCTGTTTTATGTAATTTTCTTTTTGCTTTCCACAGTCGATATATATATATATATATATGTATATCATATGAACATAAATATATTATGTTAGTTGGTAAGTAAAAATTCGAGCTTCTTTCCAACTGACGATAATTCATCGGATTCTATGTTTTCACACCATGTATTTTCTCCGTCTGTTTTCCTCTACTCGATGAATAATGTGCGAAGAAAATCCCGATATGCTTTCAATTTATTTACGCGTAAAACATCGTAAATGGTAATCTGATTTTTTTTATACACACAAAAGTATTTCTTTCTTTTACGGGAATGTCTTTATTATTAATGTATTCCAACGCTATGCCAGCTGCCACCTATCGATTTACAGCCCTGAATCGACTCATTCCGGAACACGGCAGTGTTAAAGATTGCCAGAAGTGTCTTAGGAGACAAGACTTGATTGATATGTAGTACTGAAATGAAATTTTTCTATGCCATAGAATATTTAACAACTTATTCTGTATTCACACTTAATGTGTCCACTGTCAATACTTGGTGAAATGGCATTTTAATATCGACAGTATGATTATTCGCAGTATTTTTTAACGGATACTAAATGATCTGCTTAGGTATAGAATTTGCTCGTTATAAGCATTACGCGTTACATCCGAGAATATGTATTTTTATATGCTTACAAACATACACATCAATGAAGACATGAAGTATCTGGAGAAGTCACATATCATAAAAATACACAATTAGAATTTACACACATATTTCTGTCAATCCACTTTTCTTATAAAATTTTAAATTGATTCTTGTTTCATTGTTTTTATTGGCATCGGTCTAGTTAACTGCTGGTCGGATTGTATTGCTTAGAGTCGAAAATGTTGTTTTAAATAATTCTGATTATGGTACTTTCGGCGGTAACTTTGTGGAAGTTCATTTTAACATAAAATTAAAAATAACTTTGATTATTCCACGTATTGTGCTACTAACTGTGACACGTGTTTCGCCTCTTTCAGAGGTATCTTCTGATTATGGTATTTATCATTCCTGCGGAAATTTATTGTTTGTGTACCTTGTTTGGTTAATATTTTATTTACTAGTCTTGTCTGACCATTAAAGTAATTATATTTTGATTTAAATTTGCTTATCATTTTCATATATTTTTCATCCCTTTTCATGAAAAGATAATGTTGATTCTGTGAATACGGTCTGAATACAATTATCACACATAAGCCCCCATTGAACGTTTTTTGATAAACTCAGTATAATTGCCATTTTTAACTGCCTTACATATCCACCAATATTTTATCCCGGCTTGTCGGTATTTCACAATTAATATTAATATAACGAAGCGAAATTATTTACCCTTCTCAATCCTCCCGCCCTCTTCCTCTTAAAACAACACAGCCTCTTTCACTTATTAAAAAAAACTAAATTATTCTTCGCGTTTAATTAACCTTCTCTCTTCTAACGGATATTTTGGAATAAAATTATACTGTACTATGTATTTTGCTCGAAAATTAATTACCAAAAAGAGTGACTTTCAAAAAGCGTTAGTTACAAAATTATCTTTTTTTACGATTTTTTTTTTTTGAAAATATTTTTTGCCGTTTTTCTTATTATAATAATTATGTATGTCCTATTTTATTTTTAAAAAAAATTCTTTCAACCGTCTTGAATAATTTTATATATTGTCAATCCACAGTTGAATGAAATCATAAGATCAATAAAAACACAATATTCTTTTGTACTTTATTTAAAAAAGGTCAGAACTAGGGTATCCAATCCCGAAGACTTTTTCCAATCCCTGCATTACGGGATTGATTAATCTTCAATCCCGGGATTGGGATTTTCTCAACGAGGAATTTGAAATCCTCAATTCGCTATACTTTTTCCCTGGATTATCTCCAAACCTCGTTTTTTTTAGGTCACAGAGGAAATTGAAATCCTCGATTTGCCAATTTCGTGTCAATTTTCGGGATTTGCTCAAAATTTCTCAATCCCGAAAACCCGGTATCGCAGCCGTATCAATCCCGGAATTTCGGGATCAGAAAATTGAACTGGATTCTGGGATTGAATGTCCTAGTCAGGACCGGTTTCACTGACATAATGTCAGTTGACAATGCTCGCCATGAGCGAAACCGGTCCTGACATTTTTAAATAAAGTGGAAATAAAGTACAAATAAATATTGTGTTTTTATTAATATAATGCCTTTCCACCAAGTATTGACAGTGAACACCCTAAAAGTGAAATCATAAGATATGAAGTCAGTGTAAACGATTGGAAAAATCGGCGATATCATAAAATAATTACATTCCATTAAATCTAAACATTTATCTCAAAGTAATATTTTTTTTAAAGCTATAAGTTTTATTCATTTCATTTGATGATTTTGTCAATTAATTGAATCACTATTTTTTTTCAATCGTGTCTTTTTCCAGAGTGCAGGGTCTAAACGTTTTATTTTTGGTGGGCGAGAATTGAAATACTTGATTAGTTGACTTATATGGTTATTAAATAAATATGGTCGAACCTATTTAAAATCGACTGGTTTTAAAAAATTGGGTTTTTAGAAAGCCTAATCTCAATATGAGTTACCCATAAGGTCACTGATCGAAAAAGGAACAAAGTTACGCTACTGAAGAACAATAAGACATCTGCTAACTAGCAGGGTATTTTTCCGTGGTAGACTTATGAAGAAAGGTTAGGCGTAAGAGATAAGGGTTGGCCTAGTGCCGTATTTTTCTTAATTTCGGATTATCCTCACTTCTCCTTTACATTTCGATAAACAATCTCTGAAGGCTTTCCATTAATTTTATGCAGAAAATGAATTTTTAATCCGACAGGCGAATCATAAAATATCAAGCATTCGAGATGTGATCATTAATTACTAAAACTATCATGATTAACTGATATTGATACAGCTGAAATCATGTTGTAATTAATCTCTTTTGGGTAGATACAATATTATATTATATGTATGTAGTGTAGTCAGAAGCCAAAAAATATCTCGGTTAATATTTCCCGCTGCCCGTTTAACTATAACAAGAATAATTTCAATACAAGTCTTCTTAAGACTATAATTTATTGTAGAAAATCAATGATAATCTTAATCCCTTTCTTTGTCTAGCCGCAAAACGTAATTTTCTCCAGCATAATTCAATACTTAATTCAGTAGTGTCAGTGTTAACTAGGGATTCTGAAGTCTCGGGTTTTTCAAAGTCCCGGGACACGAGACGTGATAAAGTCAAAGTCCCGGGACTTCCCGGGACTTGGGACTTTTATTTCCCCTTTAATAAAATTATAAATTTATTAAAATTAAATATTTGTATGTACTTATGTACTAAAAAGGGATGATAACGGTTCATGTATTGAAAAAATAACAAAGAATTGGGTAAAATTATGACCGTTACTTCACAAATCACAATACAGATTTTATACCTTTTTTGTCCTATTGCGACATTGGTAACTTTGTAGAATAGTGAAAAACATTTGTAAATAAAACAACATCAGGTATGAACACTTAATTATAATATTTTTTATAATTTAAGATTTCGACTGAAGGTGCTTGGTGGAATTTCAATATTAAATTTGAATCGCTCAAACTATGTACATTCTCACAAATTTTGTCATTAACGACCCGGGTTTCGCCTTTCGGCATCTTCAGGCATTCAAGTGCACGGATGAACTTGAACTGACGCTTAGTAAATGAAAGTTTCGTGTTTATATAAGATATAAATGCATCACTGAGTCCAAAGCCACTGCTGGCAAAAAGGATAAGCCCATGGGAATGCCAACAGATTTGACTAGTGAGCAGTTTCAAGAATTATATAATTTGTTTGTCGGCAAAGGTTTTATGATTATATGATTTTATGGTTATATAGAGTATAGAAGAGGAGATGTGGGAAAATTTGATATTTCGTTTAAAATCGGAAGATTTTGCAGCTGTGCTTTGTTGATTTCTAAGATTTCTTGGAAAAAGAGCTTATGACTGTCCGTATTTGAGTGTAACATTTTTATCCCTTGTTCCTGATTGAACACGTGTCCTTCCGATATTAAGTGATTAGCAAAAGTAGACGTGTCTTTTTTCAATCTAAAGGCTGCCATATGTTCTAAAACCCGGATGTTCAGTGTTCTTTCTGTTTTGCCGATATAAAACTTTGTACAACAAGAGCATTGCAATCTATAAATCCCGGATTTATTTAAGTAATGTATTTTATCTTTATTATTAACTAATAATTTGCCTAAAGAGTTTTTACAGTAAAAAGCAGGTCTTACACTATCAGCTAGCTGTTTTTTAATTTTAAGACTTGTATTTCCTAAAAAAATGATTCTACGCCAATACCTAGTATGATCTATGTCCTTTGACACTATACCTTTAAATAACATTTTTTCTGCTTTTAGTTTAGTTTGTTTTTTTTTGATAAAAGATTGTCTATAAGAGACATATCGTATCCATTGTTTATGGCGATTTGTTTGATGATTTTCAATTCGATATTAAAGTTTATTTCGTTTAAAGGAACACTCACAAGTCTATGTATTTCTGAATGAAAAGCGGCTAGTTTATAAGAAAATGGGTGCATTGAATTTTTATGGATTACAGTGTCAGAGAAGGTTGGCTTCTGAAATATTTTAAACTCGTGAGAATGATTTTCAATGTTAATATTTAAGTCAAGAAAGTTAATATTTTTGCCTCCGAATTCTAGAGTGAATTTAATATTTTTATCTAATGAATTTATAAAGTTATGAAAGTTAGTTATTTGTCTATCTGTTCCATTAAACAGGCAAAGAATATCGTCTACATATCGGAACCAATAGACTATAGGTTTGGCTTCTGTTTTGTTTCTAAAAATTGTATCTTCTAAATAGTTCATATAAAACTCAGCTAACAACGGTGATAGGCAGTTTCCCATTGCAAGGCCTTCTGTTTGTTTATAAATTGTATTGTTAAATTGGAAATAGTTCTGGTCAACGCAAACGTCTAATATATTTAATAACTCTTTTGTTACTATTGGGTTTACTCTACGTGCATTTAAGGTATCTTCGATAATCCTTTTGCATTTGTTGACTGGTACATTCGTAAATAAACTGACCACGTCAAATGAAATTAATTTTGAATTGCAAGGAATGATTTTATTTTTAAGTTTTTCAACTAATTCTAATGAATTTTTTACGCTATATGTCGGGTTGAATCCACTATGGTTACGAATGAGGGAGTTAGCTTTTTTCGATAATTTATAGGCTGGGGCAGAAAGGCGAAACCCGGGTCGTTAATGACAAAATTTGTGAGAATGTACATAGTTTGAGCGATTCAAATTTAATATTTTTTAATTTGTTTTTGCTACAGTTATATTTTTAATACGATTATGAATTGATTTTAACAAATTTCTAATAACATAAATGAAGATATCTTTCTCCCAAACGTTTTTTAATATTTCGTTTCAATTAAACTATTTTTTTTTGAGCGTTTTTTACGCAGTTAGACGTATTTTTTTTTCATGCGTACTTTAAAATGGCGGCGAAAGTATGCGTTAATTAAAAAAATACATCTTTTGAACAAATTTATTTATTAATAATAAAAATATTAAATTAATTCAATAATAAAGTCACAACCTCAAATCATACATAGTATGTATTATTTACACAAAAGTTAATATTTTATTCTTGCTTATCAAAATACGCTTTTAAAAATAATAATGAATTTAATGACGAATCAGACAGCCGATTTCTTATTTTTGTAATAAACGTTGTTGCTCAACATCATTGTCAGTCGATGTTGCTTTAATGTTATATATAAAAAATAATCTTTGTTTCCGTTCTCCAGTTGATTTTAAAATCTTAAATTCGTTTAGTTTTTAATGGAGAAATCTTTTGTTTTTTGTAATCTGTCTATTTAATTCTTCTTCCAGTGACAGTTCTCCAATATTTTTCTCATCATCGATATTTTCTTCAGATACCTCGATATCTTTTTCCACGGAGAAAAGACGTCGTAGTAAATTATCTCCGTATTTCAAAAATATTGTTTTGGAGCATTTGTCAAAATCTTTCGTGTATTCTTTTCGAAAATCAAGTAGTCCTAGCAGAACGGTTGGTAATAAAAATTTATAAGCCGCCTTGATTTATAACATAATTTTCTAGAAATAACTATTGGTTCCATTAATTCTTGGAATTCTGTGCGATTATCCCATGCTGCAAAAATAGTTAAGCGAACACGTGTCTAAGTTTTCTTTTGTATTTCTGCATGTCTCTCTCTACCCATTAAAAATGGTTGTTTCGTATTACAATATATAAATAGATGTTATTTGAAACTTCAACAATTATAAATCCAAACAGCTGTTTCTTTTATAAGATTCCTGTTATATATGTATACTTAATTTTGTTAAGACCCCGGCCTTTAATCCTTAGCCTAAATATAATGCATTTTTTTCGAAACTGATCCCGCGGATAGACACCAATGTAACTTTAAAATTAACTTTTTAGGTCACATTAGCGATTGCTTGCATCCAATTTTTATTTGTTAGAATGGTTTTTTCAATATTAAAAATGTACAATTTGGCTGTCTTAAGTCCCGGGACTTGGTTGTTAAATGTCCCGGGACTTAAGACAGCAAAAAACCTTAAAAGTCCCGGGACTTTTGTCCCGGGACGTCTCGACACAGAATCCCTAGTGTTAACACCTTTTAAGAGGACTTATGTATATTCTTACTCTATAAACACACTAGAATAGGCTGTGTCAATTGTTGATACGTTAGCACTTAGCAGCTGGCGACTTATTAATTAGTATTACGAATTGTAGCTGAGTGGTAACGATCTAGAAAATCTACGGCCGTTATTTTTTTAGTGCATCTATAAATGGTCATTCAAAAGATTCCACGATGTTTTCGTTGCATGCTTTTCATTTTACCTCACCCAACTTAAAACCTTAACACACTCTCCAAAATTTCAGGTTTAAAAACTTTCCTTGTTGAGAGTGAACAAATATATTATTATCATATTTGGTTATTTTTATATTGATATAAACGAATATGAATACATATTCATACCATAACGTGGTTGTTCTGACAAATTGTTCTGAAGGATGATTTAGTTTTGTTGAGTATTTCTAGTACATTTTATATGATTCAAATAAACAGTTGAAATGTACCATTTGTGTATATCTTCTTGTGGATTTTTTTAGTAGAAATTACTCGTGATGAGCGAAACCTTGCCGAATCAATTGATAAAATTGTGAAATTGGAAAAAAATGTGTTTTATATTTCTTAATATCTGAACGTGGTTCACTAAACAAACGATGCGCGAACAAATTGAAAGTACTTACATAGTAGAAAATATTATTTTTGCTTTACAATTATTTACCTTCTTTTGTATTAAGAAAACCTTTGTTCACGAATTAAGAGCGTCTAGAAAATCATTTGCAGTCGTTGGAAGTATCAGTTACCTTTAGTTTTGCTTCTTAAAGCAACTTCGCGATGTTGAAAGTTATTATTAAAAGAAAAACTCACAAAAGATTTTATTAGCTTTGCCAATGCAATCCCTGGCCATTTAAAGTTGAAACATTTCAAAACTGCTTTAAGAAAAATGCTTGCTTCGTAATTATTTTTACTTTATTGTTCTTTTATTAATTTAAATTTCAAATATAATTGTGCAACTTTTAACAGTACTTTACGTAAATCGTTTCGTAATAAAAAAAAAACAAATGTAGATTTATACGTATTTTTTATGGATAATAATTTAATAGATAATAATTTAATATTCAATAAAACGCTCACAAGTAAATCTTTATGTGCTGATTCGATAGCCTCTTGGTCATTATATTGAAGTTTTGTCATTATCCACCCATTATCCGACCCAAACAACGGATTACGAAAATAGCGATTAAGCAAAAACTCATCTTTTATATATCTCATCATTCTTTCTCTGCTATCTATCAAGAGAGAGATTCAACAACTGGCTTATGAAGATTTCAATTGACACAACTTGTGCAGATGTTTCATTAGAATTCCATTTGGATATAGTTAAAATTGTATAAATTCGACTTGTTATCTTTTTACATATTTGTTTACCCGTCTCGATAACTCAAATATAAATTTGTCATATTTTACCTTTCAATCGTTTCCCACTTGACAGAAAAACCACACTCCATCTGCAGCATTACCAATATAGAGTCCACCATCGGATCGTCTGCAAATTCTGTCAGTGTCAATAATACAACACTTTTTTGTTTCGTGATAAAAACCTTCACCAAATCTGACCAAATTGCTGCCCAAACTCTTCTCAATTCATTTTTTTCCCTATTTATAACACTTTTTACTACAATTTTCATAATATCTGAGTGATCTTCTACTGTGTCATCAGGATTATTGGCTTCGTTTTCTGGTTCCATCGCGTCAGTTGTATTGTCTGAATCAATTGAACTGTCATTTTTACTGGCCAATTTATCGTACATATCATATTCTAAACAATCTTTAAAACTTCGGTCTACTGCGCCTTCTTCTTCCATGTTTATTTGACAGTCTAGTCCTGGCGCATCGTGACTTTTTTCATCATTTCTTGCATCTAAATATTCACTTTTAACTATTTTTACGACCAAAACAATTAACACCATTTTGACTGAATCCCACATTTTAAAAATATTCCTGATTTATTGAGAAATCCACCAAATATTATTATAGTTTCTGAATCAATTTTGCTTACTTTTTCTTCTTATATGTATTCTATCTTCATTTAATATTTACGTAGTGTAATTTGTTCAGAACCTCAAATGTTTGATGTTTGTAATGACCATTCGTGTTAAATTACTCTGTCTTAATACATGATAAATGATTGCCTCTGGGTATTTACATAAAACAAATTATATCTAATTTGGTGCTTATTATTCAGCGTCTATTTTTTTTGTTCTTCTGCTTAACACGGGCTTAAAATTAAATACCTCCATAGCCAAGTTACTAATGTTTTTCCTTCTAAATATTTTGTACATAAGTCACCCATTTCTAAGATTCAACTTTTCTATTTTATTTTGTTTTGAGATGCATAAAAAAAATTAAATGTTACCCCGACATTGAAAAAATAACTACCTTTCTAATGTAGAGGTTATATGCGCGTTTCTTAAAACAAAATAAAATGGACGAGGTGAATTTTGGAATTGGGCGTAGGGCGACATACGTATTTTTTTTGAAGCATGTCAACTTCACTCATATATAATCAAAAATCAAAATATAATATTTCAACAACGATTTTATTTAAATTGTAATAATTGCTAATCAAACACTTCAACTCTTTGTTGTCGTAATATGGTGAAGATGCATTCGCTCCAAATTTTTTATTATTATATTAGCGCCAGATTTGAAAACTGGATAAGGATGTGTGACTGTAGTTGCTTCTGGTGAGTAAGACCTATCAAAAGTTGTTTTGATCATGACGCTGATAACTATTTTTATCATCAATGAAAGTTACCGCATTAGAATTAATATCCAATGTCTAAAGACAAGTTATAGTAAAATTCAAGAAATGTATTGACAGAAGAAAAATGATGTTATTGCTACGGTTTTTTAGTATTACAGTCACTTAGTCAGATATATATTTAACACCATGATACATTTATTTACTGAACGTCAGTTCAAGTTCATCCGTGCACTATAACGCCTGAACATGCCGAAAGGCGAATCGCTGGTCATTAGTGACAAAACTTGTGTGAATGGACATTGAACGATTTAAATTTAAAGTTACTTGACATCAACTTGAAGAGAAAAGACATCTCAAACTTATTACCCATCAGCTCAAAATTTATGTTGACAAAATTATATTACATATTTTCTTTTTTACGTTGCCATGATTTGGAAGGAATCTATTACTTGCTAATAAGAGCTCTTTCATTTTGAAATAATCGCAGCTTTTTTTTTATCATGGGTCTAACAAAAGATCGAAAATATAATAAAGCAAACCATTTTTTATTAAATGATTGATTCAAAGCATATGAATTCATCACCATGTTGTAAAAACTTTCTTTGTGCTTTCAAAAAGCAGCCCTTTCACATTTCCTGCATAATTAATAGAACCGTATTGATCGTCCCTAATTATTGTAAATGTGTGAATATTTGTCGCTTTTCCTGTTTTTTATTTCAAATTACACCCTGATAATTTATGGGTAGATATTGTAAGTGTTCAAAATGCCTGTAAAATGATTTGACAGTTTATTTCCCGCCGACCGCCATTACTCTAATAACTGTCATTATCAATTTGAATGTGGAAAGAAACTTCAGTTCGATGTTGTATGCATAAAAAAAAAACAGAAACAGCAGTCGATAATATAGAATAGATTTTTATGTTTGTATTATAATGTTTTTATTCAATTAAAAATCTTTTTAGAAGGGCCGTGTACACCAAGCAAGAATAGTTTATACGAATCTTAGACAGTTCTGTCTTAGCTGTCAGGAGAAATGTCGACAATAATGATTGATCACCATTTTCACACGGTGCTTTTTTCCCATGTAACACGGTGGGACGGCATTCCGGCACCTTTTTTCTCAGCATTTTAAATGTTTAAATCAATATGCGATTTTTTTCTTCTGCTTCGTAAACTGTTGATTTTCGGATCTTGTAGGTCCAGGTCTAGGTCTGTCTTAATATTTTTTTTCTATCTTAAAATTTATCGTTAAGTTTATTTGTTTACCATATTAACGTAAAATAATATTTCATGCTTAACGGTTTCTCCTGTATATCTTTAAAAACCAGGGCTTTAGAGTCGTATAATACAAAAATATATGCAATTTAGTAAATATTCTAAAATCAAAACTATATAAATAAAATTTTGTAATTATTTTAAAAGAGTAGCGGTTTTTTTGCAAGGCTCAGCCATGCGATAAACACAAATGATTTGAATACATGTTATAATTTTACTGTTTCTTTTCGCTACAGATCACGGTATTCAGGATCCAAGAACGTGCGGAAGGAGGCGGTCAAGAACTGGATCAGACAATCCTGACAGCGCTGTTCAGATCGCAACACCTTGCACCATCAGAGCAACTGTCGTTGGCGCTCACTTGGAACAGAGTGGACATCGCCAGGTCTGAGATCTTTGTCTACGGACAGGAATGGCCACCAGGTTTGTCAATTATATTCTTTGATTTTTTATACATGCATTTCCTTTACATAATTCATCCTATGTTAATCTACGGTTTTTTTCAGGAGCCTTGGATGAGGCAATGATGCAAGCCCTCGAGCATGATCGCATTGACTTCGTAAAGCTTCTGCTGGAGAATGGAGTCTCCATGAGGAAGTTCCTTACAATACCACGATTAGAAGAGTTGTATAACACGAGGCAGGGACCAAGCAATACTCTCGGGCACATCCTGAGAGATCTTCGGCCTCATATTCCTAGGGGATATCTTTATACGCTCCATGATGTTGGGCTGGTCATCAACAAACTTATGGGAGGTGCTTATAGGTGCGTTTAAAACTGCTCTATTTTGATCAATGTGAAAATTTTAGATAAAAGTCTATACTTAATAAAAAATTTACCAATACCGCCTCAATCAAAATATTTTTCGAAATCCAGGGCAAGAAATAAATGAGAAAGAGAAAGAAATTCCATCAGAGGTTCTCGGTCAATTCTTTTGAGGTGGAAGATCCAATGCCTATGCTTCTGAAATAGTGTTATCTTTTAATGAGATTTTTTGTGTAAAAATAAAATTATCTAAAATGTTAAAATGGTCCTGTAAATTTGGGTTATACTTATATTACTTTCTTTAATTTTTAGGGTTAACATTCGATGATTAAATAAATTATATTTATTATTAAGTAATATATCTGGGCTGAGAAGCAGAATACGGCAAGTCCGTCCTTTCCTAAAGCCATCATCATTTCTAAATGTATCGCTATTTTTAGGGCATACTACACTCGAAGAAAATTCAGACCCATCTATGCAAAGGTGATGAACAAAAACGCAAATGTCCACCGGAATTCTGCGTCATTTGTTCGGCACTACAGCGGTAATCCACTCAGTCTTGTGACTGGATTCATGCCCGTCACGTCAGAAATGGCTTTATTTGATTATCCCTTCAATGAGTTATTGGTAAGTGACAATTTTTATTGGAATTAAGTTCTTTTATTAGAATAATGCTCGTAACCAATGGAATGCTACAACCAATAATAAACAAATTGATTAATTCTTCCAAAACTTGGCCTACTTAGGAAATCAGGTTTTTCAAATATTTTTATTATCACTTTACAAGAAAATATAAAAACACTTCTATTTTATCAAACAATTAAAAAAATATAAATATTATAAGAGTAGAGAGTTAATGTTTAAATTTTATAACATTATAACTTTCAAAGACTTATTTAGAAGATTTTATGTCTAACTTGGGCCTAGATTTTTATTGAATTTATACAATAGATTGTCACTATGGTTCTAGGAAGGGAATCAAATAGAAATGGATTTTATGTTCAATATTATAATATGGCTGCAGATTTGTTTGAAAGTATCAACCTTTTTTCATATTTCTTTTGTTCATTTGAAACGAATAATGAAAATGATGTAAATATATGTCATACATAAAAAAACATAACGATAATTTAATAATACATGTAGGAGTGGTCATAGCAACACATTGATTTCATTGTCAGAACTATGCTTGAATGATTCATGAATTAATCGTTTTTACATTACATGATTGCCATAATAGTTGACATTTTATCATGTCCCTGCATAAACTATATTTTCACCTTTAGTGCATTTAATAACACTAGCTGTAAGCCCGTTGCCCAGCAACGTGAGATTTTTGTTGCATAGTATTTAATTTAATTTAATTTAATTTAATTTTATTTAATTTAATTTAATTTTATTTAATTTAATTTAATTTAATTTAATTTAATTTAATTTAATTTAATTTAATTTAATTTAATTTAATTTAATTTAATTTAATTTAATTTTATTTTATTTTATTTTATTTTATTTTATTTTATTTTATTTTATTTCATTTTATTTTATTTTATTTTATTTTATTTTTATAGTTAGCAGAAATTTCGTAAAATATTCAATTTTTGGAATAAAGTTTAAGTTTGCTAACAACCATTTTTCGTAGTAGCAGAAATTTCGTAAATTATGTAATATTTGGAATAATGTTCAAGTTTGCTAACAACCATTTTTCGTAGTAGCATAAATTTCGTAAAATATTTAATTTTTGGAATAATTTTTAAGTTTGCTAACAACCATTTTTCGTAGTAGCATAAATTTCGTAAAATATTCAATTTTTGGAATAAAGTTTAAGTTTGCTAACAACCATTTTTCGTAGGAGCAGAAATTTCGTAAATTATTTGATATTTGGAATAATGTTCAAGTTTGCTAACAACCATTTTTCGTAGGAGCAGAAATTTCGTAAATTATTTAATATTTGGAATAATGTTCATGTTTGCTAACAACCATTTTTCGTAGGAGCAGAAATTTCGTAAATTATTTAATATTTGGAATAATGTTAAAGTTTGCTAACAACCATTTTTCGTAGTAGCAGAATTTTTGTGTTATTTTATTTAATTTTATTTATTTTTTTCTTATTTTATGTTATTTTATTTTATTTCAATTTATCTTATTTTATTTAATTTAATTTTTATTTTATTTTATCTTATTTTATTTAATTTAATTTTTGATTTTAATTCGATTATTTAATTTTTCGAATAATGTTTAAGTTTGCTAACAATCGTAGTCGCAGAAATTTCTATTTCAGAAATAATAAATAAAATAAAATAAACTAATTCAGAAATAGGCCTCTATTTTATTCAAGTATTTTTTGAGTGAACTAACAAATAAAAAACGCAATTTTCACATGCAAAATAGTATAAATTAGTTTCACATTTTATCAAAAATTATCAAAATGTTGACTTATTCACCAAATAGAATTTTTGAAAAACTTAGTTCGCTAGTCAATCGAATTCTGTTATTTTGGTAGCATTTATTTTCATACCATCAATATGTACTGTGTTTTAAAAAGAAATTTTTCAAAAAAAAATAATGTTATAAAAAAAAAATTGCTCAAGGCAAGATTCGAACCTACGCCTAAAATTTTGAATACCTACAAACAACCGAATCACTTTCAATCGCAAATTTAATATCGTTCCGTTTTCAAATGTTTAATTTATATGGTCATTTTTTATCACTATGAACAGCTACCTAGTTAGCTCAGTTGATAGAGAGCTCGGCTGGTAATACAAAGGTCGACGGTTCAAATCTCGGTTGACGGTGTGCTGATTTTTTGTATGGGATTTTCAGAGATTTTTAATGACACCAAATTTGGTTCATCAAATAATAATATATGACGTCATCGAAAAGGTAGGAATAAAAAATGGCGACATCGTGGCTGGTGAGGGGGAGGGGGAGGGGGAGGGGGGAGAGGAAATCGAGGAAAATCATAAGTAACAGTGTATATTGGAAAAATATGTCTTAAGTATGAATAAAAAGTGACAGCGCGGCTTGGCAGGAGGAGGGGGAGGGGCAGGGGGAGGGGAAATCGAGGACACCTTACACTCACTCACTCAGACAAACAGACAAACAAACAAACAGACATTATCGGCTATTAATATATAGATTACTGCCATTGACTGTTGAATGTTAAAATAATAATGATATGTCTCTGACTCTATAGATGTGGGCAGTATTGACTAAGCGGCATCAAATGGCTCTGTTGATGTGGACTCACGGTGAAGAAGCACTCGCAAAAGCACTGGCTGCATGTAAGCTCTACAAGGCAATGGCCCACGAAGCGGCCGAGGACGATCTTGAAACGGAAATTTATGAAGAGTTGAGGAATTATGGGAAGGAATTTGAAACTAAAGGTAAATTTGTGCATGAAACATGACATCTTTAAAAAATATTGTAAATATTTTAAAATACACTTAACATGTTCGACTTAAAAGTTTCATATGTTGTAGTCATTTTAGAGCAATGAGAGTTAATTCACTGGAAATATGTAGCATACAAAAAATAGTCCAGAACATGCTATAACTAATTTTATGCAAAAGTGTCATTGCATTGACGTCTTTAATTACTTTGTAATATATTCCCAATAAAAAGTCTTTATTTTGTTTGATTACCTTTCCAGCATTGGAGTTGCTAGATTTCTGCTATCGACAAGATGATGATCAGGCTCAGCAACTGTTGACATGTGAACTTCAAAACTGGTCCGGGCAGACATGCCTAAGTCTGGCAGTAGCGGCAAACCATCGAGCGCTGTTGGCGCATCCCTGCTCACAGATTATCCTTGCCGATCTTTGGATGGGCGGTTTTGAGGACCCGAAAGAACACAAATTTGAAGGTTTCTATAATAAATAAGCCCCACACACATTTTTATTATTCATGCTTTCGGTGGACAGTAGAATTTTGCCTGATGCGTTCGATGTTTGTAAATAGATGTCGCTCATTTTTATTTTCTACAAATTACACATTTAAGATTTCATGTTTTCAACGTTGATTGTGGCATTTCAATTTTGATTGTTGTGAAGCATCCATACTTCTGTCGTGAAATTAATTGCTGAATACAGTGGAATACATTTCTAAATAGTTTATTCTTTAGAACTCAACAATAAAATATTTATTCAAAGATTTCAAAGACAAAAATTGATTTATTTTTTGCTTGAACTTGCTTCCCAAAACCAATGTTTAATAATTATAGACAAAATCCACAATAATTAACAAGCCATGGTGTACGGTCTGGCAACAATGTATTTTTGTTAGACGCTGGGAATCACAGGACTAGTTGTAAATTGTGAATTTTCTTCAGAATATCAGCTCAACTTTGTCAAAATCATACATCACTCAAGTTGACATATAAAGTCACGACCGCTTGAAAGACAACGTAACTTACCAGCAACTTATGCCAGATAGCCACAACATATCGTCACCTGAAAGCTGTACTGAGACATTTAAAAAATCTACATAGGATTGATATGTTATACAGTGTTGTGCTATATTTTAGATGTGTAAACTTTGAGTTCCAAGCGGGGTCATTCACATTGCAGATTTCTTCTTATTTGAACCATTCGCCGAATACCAATAATATTTATTGTCATCTTCAATGAAACCTCAATAAATGCAATGCAAATATTACGCAAAGCACAGCTTTTATTAGCTGTCCCAGTATAGTTCTCAGCTGACAATGATGTCATAATTTTTTGATTTTCCTTCTCCCCATTGTCACGTTTCATCACAGAAACATTGAATTATGTTTATTATAGTTGTATTATGTTGGTTTTATGATGTCACATTTATTGCCATCTCCCGTCCGTTCTTCATAACAAATCATCACACTTTATTTGAATCCTGTTTCTTGTCTAGAGTGTGAACCCATGTCTATGCTTTAATTACCCATACTGCGTTATATACTACTTTTTTTGGTTATTACCGTATATAATTTCAATAAGAATTATGATAGAAAATAGCGATAGTTCCGAGTTCCACTGTATTATATATATTAGCATAAAAAAAACATTACATTGATGTCTGTCTTGTAGTAATTCCAACTGTTTTGTTTAGAACTCGTAATAGTAGATTCTGTACATGGAATGAATTAACAGTGATTCAATATATCACCTAACTTAGAAATTAAGAGCTACAGCATGTCAAATGTCATTTTAGGTCATACTTGGACTTCTGTGTCCACCGTACATCATAAAACTGGAGTTCAAGTCTAAAGAGGAACTCCAGCTCATGCCTCAAACCGAGGAAGAGCATCTCGAGAATGAGAGCCTCGAAGAAGGAAACGAAGACGAAAGGAATCATAACCCTGACGCTGAGGTTTGTAATAACATTAATCCTTATATTCATTGAACTATTTATAATTGCATTATAATGTATTTTTTTAGGCTAACTTTTTATTAAAAAAATTTTTGTTCTCTCTTTTTAGATTCTTTGAAATAGGCTTATTATTATTATTTAATATTGTTAAATGTTAGTTATTGTTTTTTTCCAAATTTTAACAATAACACAGGCACTGTGCGTGTTCTTTGGTTTATTATTGATGACCATTTCTTGATATCTTATTCTTTTTTACCATAAATTGAACACTTTCTGCTTCTGTTCTGCAATTGAAAGTTGAATCTGCAGTTGAGTGTTTGTTTGATGGAGGTGGTTTAAATATACACCCAATTCTTTTTTTGCATGAGAATACATTCCAGAGACTACAGTGTAAAGAATGTAACAGTGGCCTTAGAAAAAATAATAGATGAGTTATATCAATAAATTATATAATTCTTGAATTTGAATAGAACAATACAAGCACTTGTTGATGAAAAATTACTCCCAAATCTTGAATAAAATCATTTATTTTTGGCTTTTTTTAATTCACTGGTTTTGTATATGAATTCGGTTATCATTCAATGATTTAATTTTAATTGATTCCTCGTCTTCATATCATGCTAGTTGTTTTCAGATCAGATTAAAATATCACCGAGTAGTAATAGATTTCCGAAACTGTTAGCTAGTTGATGGCCTTCTAGAATTTAACACGCAGTTGGTGTAATTCTCTTTATTTTCTGTAATCACGTTAAAACAAAAATGAATTCATCCATTCTTTTGAAACGTGTTATTTCGAAATCATACAAGAAGAAAATTGGTTATAAACATGTTTTCATCTTGTAATCTTGTGTTCAACTGAAAACAAACCGTGACAATTTCAAATTAAAGTAATTGACAATCTGACATAAATTGAATATAAAACGTATAAAAAATGTATTTCTGTCATAATTTTGGGAAATTCGCCATAGACATTTGCACCCCTATTTATGGTCTTGAATTATTCGAAACATATTATTATATTATCCTCTTGTAAGATAAAGCAATAAAGATTATTTACATATTTATATTTTTGTTCTCCGTTACTTTTTAAATAAGAATTCTTGTGAGAAATAAATTAGTGAATAAAATAATTAAAAAATAAATTTCCTTAATATATTGTATCATTTATTAGATGACTAAATATTGTGAGTAAATCTATCATCACACTATTTTAAAAATCATAGCAATAATTAATGATTTTTTTTTGCTTTTAATTTGGCAATTATTGAGTATCAAAGTACAGTGAAAATCGGTTTTCTGTTATTTTGTTCTAAGCAGTATCTGTGTTTCTTTTTTTTCTTTCAATAATGGAGTGATAAATGAACTCCACTTTAAGCAAATTTTTGTTTTCCTAAGAACTTCAGTCATTGTTCTGCACTTCGTGTAGATATGCAAATAAAATTTATATTAGGTGAACTTAAACAACTCCGCTGCGTGTGTTTTTCTCTAGAAAACATTATGAAATACCCCCAAAAAAACTTAAATAATCTTGAATGAATGAGAAGGCTAAGTTATCATACATGAGAATCCATTTTTTAAATGTATAAAAGTGATTAAAATATTAGGAAGCTTCAGTGAAATAATAAGTATATCTGTGAAAGACCTAGATTTTTTTTTTAATTATGCTACATGTTCAATAGCAAATTATCAACAAGACAGCCATCCTCTTGACTTTAGTATAACTGGTGCAATTATGCTAAACTTCAATCTTTTAATTCTTCACAAACGCACACCACCATTGTTTTACATTTTTTGCTCTTCTGTAATGTTTTCTTTTTGAAATAATACTCATCAGTTCGTCCAATATAGATGTCATTAATCAGAATATTCTGTTTGCCGTTAACTTTTTACTTATGACAGTGAAGCCTTGATTAAAAACCCATATCAGTGCAAGTGATATTAATCTATCTAATTCTACATACAGCCTATATGGAAATTAAATCACTTTGTTATGTTATAACCGATTTTCTCTACATAATCATTTTATATTTTAATAATCCAAGTAAATCAATCTTCCAGCAACATACCATATTTCTGTAGTGAGGTAAATTTCATAGGTCGGCGGTAGGAGAAAATCCATTTCCTCGCGCTCCAAGAGCTCAGCGGGCCAGCAGAGTACCAAGGTATCTCCAAGGGCAGGAATCGGTTTTATCAGCTTACTGTGGAACTGCACCATTTTTTCTTGCGTGTGTCTTGTACTATTGTCCTGTCTTATATTTATCACACTGAGGCCTTCGCTACGACAGTTTCCGTAACAAAGTGCATACCAAACGTGGAGCAGTGTACAGATTTACTTTACTTGTACTCTGAAATGATTAACTTGAACGCTTTCGTTTGGTATGCTTTTTGTTCCAACCTCTGAGCTACGTATTAAGAGTAAATAAAATCATTACGATTTCAAAACAGTGACATCTAGATATTAATGAAATAAAGTAATTAATTTTTAATGAATATTTTTGTAAATCATTCATAAAATCAAACTATTTAGTGATAAACATTTAGTTTTATGAATGCATTCCTCAAAATAATTTTCTATTGCTCGTATATACCATTGGATTGAGTGACATAACTTGCCTTAACAGAGCCCTATTTAATTTTGAAAAATACAGTAAACCCCAGTGATCCAGAGGTTGGGGCTATAAGAGAGTCGAATGTATACCTAACAGATAAGGAATAATATCAAAAAGCATCTTCTTCAGCTTTAATCAAACATTGATAGAACAAATAGAGCTTCATTCAATTTATAATTGTGTAAATTTTTGTGAAAAATCATTTTACTATTTTTCTTATTAATAGATGTCACTGTCGGTTAGAATTTTTAATGGATGAATAGATCATATCTTAATAGTCATAGACACCTCATTTAGCTCACTCCGTCCATAGTCAAACATGATGTGATCAAATAATATAAAAATGAACTTCCGTTAAACCTCAAAAGATAGTTGCTCAATGGTTGTATAACACAACGATTGATTTTTACTTTATAAAAAAATATACTTAGTACAAAAGTTTTTGCTTTTAATTTTGCAATGTTTTATTTTAAATTTGAATCAATTACACAGGTGTCGGTGATAATATTTTCAACACTATTGTTGATATTTTTATTTAATAAACACTAGACATTATTTTTACATTGTTATATTAAATGGGCTGCCCCTTATTTTAGGCATCCACTAGTGTTATACGAATGGTTTTAAAATAATGGTGATCCTAAAAAGTAAAAAGCAATCATTGTGCGTTGCGGAACGTTCCTCAGCCTGGTCTGTATAACTTTTAATGTTGTGATTTTTATTTTAGGTTATGTTCGTCGTCAAAATTAACAACCATGTTTTTGTTGAAACTAAACATTCTGTTTATAAAAGTTTGTGCCGTGTTGACGTCTTCTTCTTGTTGATTTTTATGGATTACACAATACACATACACACTCTTATTGCAATAAAGTAAAAAACCTTGCAATGATAATATTAGCGTTGTGTAGAATCTGTAGTGATAATTTATTTACGTTTTCAATAGTTTACGGATCACTAAATGGATTTATATCAAAGTGAGAACTCAGAGCCGTAAAAAGATGCGTCCTTTTTTTAATAATTAAAATACAAAAATCGATGCACTATGCACGAGGTGGGGAACCTTTTATTCTCTAAAGGCGGCATTCATTTTTCTGATTCGACATAAGGCCGCAGTAAACATTGACTAGGGAATCTTTGGCCGGAAACAGGACTTTACGGTCAAAATATGTCGGGAATTTATGAATTTACATACATTTATAGAATTACAGAATTGGCCAGAAGGCCGCACCAGAGTAGCCAAAATGCCGCAGGTTCCCCACGCCTGCACTATGCATTTAAAAATTATAAAATATTTCGCATAACTATCAAAGCTTTGACGCATTAGCTGATTGTTATTATCGGATAAAAACAATTCATTATTTATTTATTGTTTAAAATTAAAATTACAGTACAAGACATAACAGCTGACGCCAATTCACCATGTACTTGAAAAATATAATAAGACAAAATATAAAATAAAACTACATAATACATCAAAATCAACATAAAAAATCAAGAAATAAAATTATGTTACATAAAGTTATGTTACATTCATACATTCTTTTCTAAAACTAATATTGCACCTACATTTTTAAACCATGGTTTATGTATATTATGGCCAAAAGAATGTAACTAGCTACAAAAACACAGTTTTATTTTTTAAATGAATTAATAAGATTATTTCTGTTGTTACACCACTATGACATTAAACATTATCATATATTTTTAAAAAAGTATAGCAACACAATCACTGGAATAACAAAGTTATCAAATATAATTTCGTATTAAAGATGAATTTCCACAAAGTTTCCTCCGATTCCATCAAATATAACGATACTATATATTTAATATTAATCGATTTATAAATAAAAACGCCTGTCATAAAAACACACACAATTTTTCTCGTTTAATGATATGCATATTCAGTGACAGATTACGTACTTGGGAGGCCCCAGGCGCAATAAAATTTGGAGGCCCTTTTATTTGAAAAACTACCATAAATAAGAACAAATATTAAACATTTAATTAAAAGTCAATGGGCTTTAAATAATGAATGATATTTTTGAGGCTCCAAGCGTGCGCCTCTTGCGCTTATGGAGTAATCCGCCACTGTGCGTAATTAAGTAAATTTTATATTATTAACTGATGCTTAAAAACTAATACGATTTTTTGAAAACATAAATTTAATATTGGCTTGTATCTTTTGTCTTTTTTTTCGTCTATCTATAAGTAACATTAGACTTAAACCATTCATTTTCTTTGCGATTGGGCTTTTGTTGAATATAATTTGGTTTCAAATATCCAATATTATACTGTGTTTCCTTGACTATATAACGCTGTCATTTATATATTTACCAATAATAAATTTACTATACAGTTAAAATCGGTTATAACAACTTTCAAGGCATCAACGAATGACAAAATTTCCCACTTTAGTTCTGTATAGATAATATATTATATATGCAAAATATTATCAGCGTAAAAATAGTCACCTGAAATATTCTATCAAGGCTTATTTTTGGTTCTGAAAAACGAAAGTTTTATTATTTTTTTCTCACTTCTTAAAACTACAATGTTTTTACTTTCAGTTTGTATTTTGATTCTTCGCTCTTTTTGCATTGATTGATTTTTACTGGAAATTATAATATAACATATTAATTCGATTCAAAAATACATGATCAACTTTTTAGGACGGTCTAAGCTCTAGAACTCAATGTCAAGATGATTATTTGATAAGAGTGTCGACATTTTATAATGCAAATATTTTTCAAAAATACCATTCAAAAATATATTTGTTGCTTTCCTTCACCATTAAATGTTTTTTATTGCTTACAATCTTTTTTTTTAAAGCTATGATGAAAAATATTTACCAAATAATAAAAAATAAACAATTTCAAAAATACCATCGCTGTTTGAATATAGTTTGTTTTAAGTTATAACCTATTTTCACTGTAATATTTTGTGTTCGTATTACTGAATTTTTTTACATATCTCTCTTAGTCTGTTAAGTACATATTACCAATTAATTATATCACTTAAACAATATTATTGCTTCAAAAATATTCCACATTTCATCATGTGATAATTGTGAATAAGTATTTTAAAACCACTTTAGAGTTAATTGAGTATTTCAAATTTCAAAAGTATATTTTATTTTTATCAAAAAAATCAACCTGTGAAATTTAAAAAAAAAATCTAGACAGCCCAATTGCAAAATATTTAATGGTTCAAGTCTTAATTCATTATCAATACACTATGTGACATGTCTATGATTCAATTTGTCGTTGATTTTCCGGTTGAATTGTTTATGCATTTTGTAAAAATATATCTGTCTTTTGCATACCTGTTTGACAATATTCATTTCTTCAAATGGCAACTGTAGGAAGTAACAATTTTTTTACCTGGATAACAATCTTTATATTTTTTTTAATTCAGTAATTCTATATCTTACTATAATATCTTTTGCAAACTTTTATCGATAATTACTACTTACTATGTTAGACATCTTTATTTTAACGGTGAGTGAAAAAGTTCTGATTTTATGAAAGTGTTTATTAGAATAAATGATTTCATTATTGATAAAAGTATGATTACTAAAAATTTTAAAATGTCCCACTGATAGGCATTCTTTGTAATATTTTTTTACTACCCGTTTACTGTATAGAGTGGATATGGCAACAGTGGCGTGCTTATGCAGTGACCTTTTATTTTTTTCATTTCAACCAATCAGCTGTATTTTAGTTTGATGAATATATCCATCCTACATAGTAAATAATATTATAAACAAATCATCAATCAATACTGAGCAGTTTTTCAATTTCAATTTTGGTCAATTTGATCCGTCTCAAAAATGGAACCTTTTTACTAACCGTCAATGTAATTATCAAAACTATTTGTTTTTGTCATCAATTTATTTACAACTATACTGTCACAAATGAAAAGGTTATTTATAAAAATGAAAATTATTAGCTCCAAGACCATAAAGGCGTAACTACAAAAACCCTTTTTAAATTATCAAAAAACAACTTGCTTTTAAATATCAGTGGGTAGATTCATAAGGGTAGCCATCCCCTTGATTGTAAACTGTTTTATTATTGACTCTCCAAAGTTTGTTATCAAAAAAAGCCCATCTCACATAAATGTAGAGATACAATACTGTTTCAATTTTGTATTAATGATGTCATTTTTTATGTTGAAATAGTGCGAGCTTATTTTAGAAATCACTGGCAATCTTTCGGACCACCATTGATAAATACCTTTATACTTCTCAAGTATATTGATACATTCTTCAGTGAAAACAGAAAAATAGTTTGTTTTCTTGTTAAATTCATATTGGCGTTTTTAGAGTTACGCCCAAATAACTTCAAGACCTAAGCTAAAATTATTTAAAAGTAACTGAAAAAAATGCTGTTATAATTGGGCCACCATTATTTTGTTGGAAAGGTGCATCTTTAATCTTGGTAGTGCTGTCCTTAACCATTTTTATCAAAGTGATGTGGTCTGAATTGCTCCAATTCATGTTTAGGCTCTTATCGGTGCGGAGTACGAAACCAGAGTACAAGAGAACGGTAAAGTCGGACTGGATATGCTGCAGCAACCGCCCGCTCTGGACTACTATGAAGTCAAACAAAACCGGCCGCTCAGGATGAAGAAGAAATTATACGAGTTTTTTACTGCACCGATTACAAAATTTTGGGCCGACTCGGTGAGTGACATTTTGCTCTGTCAATTGCCATAGAGTTTATTAATTACACACTGGCTTCTTACTTACTTACTACATCAGCAAACTCAGGTTTTTGCATATTGTCGTCAACTTGAAAATACCTCTTATGTGTCAAAATGTAATTGTTCAAGTCAACACTAACAAATGATTTTTGAGAGTTTGAGGGATTGTTTTCTTAACCCTCCAAGAACGAGCGTGACCATATGGTCACTGTAAACACCGTTGTCTATTGATCCTACTGTTCATCCCCTTTCTACCTGAATATTGTTACTTTCACTCATATTTGGTTAAGAAGGGTACAGACTTCAGTTAGTCATCAGCCGCAGGGACAGAAATGGCCACCGAAAGCACATGCGATTTTTTGAATTTCTGTTTTTTTCAATGGACTTTTTGAAACTGTTTTTTTTTTTTTCATTTTTCTCAATTTTTTTATCAAAACATCAAATTATTTACAGTTCTTTTGCTAATATATTTGTATTGAAATTATGTTGATCTAAAGAGGTGAAATTGTAAATATTTTAAAAAAATTTACGTTTAGCTATATTTCAACCCCGAATGTTTGCGTGTTCGTACAGTCACGCTCGTCCTTACTACTGTCCGTACACAATGGGTGAGCATTACCATATAGTTATGCGGGGTTTCTGTACAACGACAGCGTTTTTTTTAAAATTTTTGTTAGGAATAAAAGTTATCCGTGACTTGAATATGGCCTAAAAAATATTTTTTTTATCGAAAAAAAAGCCCTCCTCTCTGGAGGGTTAAGACTTAAAAATATGATTTTTAGTTACTCTCTGTTTACTATTACAACCATAGGTCTTCCTCGACTTGACGTTATTTGAATAAAACTGCAAACTTACATTAAAAGTTTAAACAAATAATAATTATATGTTTATTATGGTGTTGTCATGATAATAGGAGATGCAAAGAAATATTTTTAATCAAATAATGTTATTTCCTATCACATAGCAGATTTTACCAATCGGTAAATCAGTTGGAATGTCATATTTAACTCATTTCGGTAAAATCAATCTCATGGGAGGAATTTTTGCATTGATTAAGAGAGCGATTTCCAACCTGGGAGGCGCGCCTCCCTGGGTAGGCGTGGGCTATTGCAAAGGGAGGCGCGAACAATAAAAAATATTTATTTTCCCTTTAAAACGTGTCCTTATTACTATATGAAATAAAGAATGGGGAGGCGCGAGGATATTTTTTTCTTCAAAGGGAGGCGCAGTAACATAAAGGTTGGAAACCACTGGATTAAGATATATATATATATATAAAGATAAATTGATTTCAATCAATTAATACATGATTGGTGTCCAAAAGCCATGGCTGTCTTAGATTTTTTACTTCTTACTTTTACTCTATCCAATCATGAAAACTGTGCATAGGAAGAGATATTAACTAAAAGTTCCATCTTTAAAAAAAACTACTGAAAGTTACCAAGTGGAAATAAATAAATAACGATTGCAAACATTCATAGCCAATGAAGACTTATCTGTCAAAAATCTTTCCAGTGTAAATTCGATAGCTGCCACAGACGAGATATCTCGTAAAATTTTTCGTGCTCAACACGGCAGAGACGAATTATCTTGTCAATAACTAATTAAATTAATAGTTGCAAATTATAGCCGGCGTGCTAGGTAACTACTATTAATTATCTACGGCAGCTAAAAGGCTAAAACTCTTTTATCTTGCTATCAATTAACCAATTGACTTGTATTTATTTTTTATGTATAATAAATGTTTATTAATATTCTATTTCTTCACAGTTGGCCTACATGTTTTTCCTGATGGTCTTCACATACACGGTGCTTGTTCGGATGGAACACACTCCATCCTGGCAAGAACTTTACTCCATAGCCTATATTGCAACACTCGGTTGTGAAAAAATTAGAGAAATCGTCTGTTCTGAACCGGTGGCAATCAGGTAAAAAAAAAACCTACATTATGAGATCAATGTAGATTGAGAGCAGAAATGGATTAAAAATAAAACAAAAAACAAAAAATGTAGCTCTGTAAATATTATTGATAATTATTTCAGCATACGAATCATAAATATTATATTATAACCATTTTCAAAGCTACAACATTTCTTAATTATTTATATTTTTTCAGTCACAAATTCTCCGTTTGGGCATGGAACATGTGGAATCCTTGTGATGCTGCGACGATCATACTGTTCTTGGTCGGACTGTCGTTAAGATTACGTCCATCCACTCAGGACATAGGAAGAGTCATCTATTGTGTTGACTCAATCTACTGGTATCTTAGGATATTGAATATTCTTGGAGTTAACAAATATCTTGGTATGTCATATAAATTCAAATTAATAAGAATGAAACAGATGTTTTGACACGTATTTAAATCTTTTTCGTGTCAGAGCCATACTGCCAACAGTCATCTAATTTAACAATTCAAAATATTTCTCTAGGTCCACTCGTCACCATGATGGGAAAGATGGTGAAGAATATGATTTATTTTGTGGTGCTCTTATTAGTGGTGCTGATGTCTTTCGGAGTTTGCCGACAAGCCATTTTATATCCACATAACGATGCTAGTTGGAGACTTGTCCGAGAGGTAACAGATAACATTTATCTACAACTCCTTTAATTCAATAGTTAAATCGTTTATTTGATGAATGGAAGCGTAGAAAATACACTTTCCAATGCAGTCAATAAAATTTTACTAATTTAACAATCAAAGTCATGGTCATTTGATCAATCAAAGGTTGACTTTTAGATTTAAACGCAGCTACAACTTTCAATATGTCTTTGTCTTGACTTTCTCACCGTTAATCCTTTGAGTGGGTTGCTATGTTTTATGAAATATATCGAATATTTTTACTGCTATACCAAATATTCTCTATATTGTCACTTGTTTTATTCCCACATATAATTCTTTTGTGTATTTTTTTATTTATGTCTTGTTTGTTTCCTTATAAATTTGACTCCTGTCTATTTCCTTGAATTTTGAAGCCCTAGTTGGGAGACTATTTGCATATGCTATATACCAACTTTGACAAACCCTTAAAGATGGGATGTAGGGCGAGTTGGTTTATCCAAATTCTTTCTTATTCAAACTTTCTGTTTTACCATTTCTGTAAAAGAATGTCGAACACACATTTTCTGCTGTTAATTATGGATGTCAATTAAATTAGAGATTTTACTTTTATTACTATTTTTAATTTGTTGAAGACATATTATAGAACTTTTTGTAAGTCACTCGAGATCAACTCGAGGAGAATTGAAATCGCAAACACCCATGTCTTCATGTGATCTTTTAAAAAATAAATAAAGGCTCGATTTTTATAGCCAGGCCTTTACCTATTAGACCACAGCGGACGACACGTCATAGATAGCACAAACCTTTTCTTTACTCTTGCAATATTATTTCATCATATCAATAGTGGATAAAACGAGCATTCAGTTATTAACACTGTCATGTACCATTCATTGTGTAACATTAAAAGGAACAAAATGTTAATAGAAAATTTAAATTAACTTTGATTATTCCACGTATTGTGTAACTAACTGTGACACGTGTTTCGCCTCTTTCAGAGGCATCTTCAGACTTACTATCGCAAAGTTTGCTTAAGTAATGAAGCAAGATTGATTCTAACATTTTAAAATTATAAAATTACAAAATGGATTGGGTTTTTTTTCCTTTTAAGAGGAGCAAGGAGGGGGGTGTAGAATCGAAATAAAGCAAACAGATAATGATACTAATTTTACTAATGAGTTGTAAACAATCAGAATGGGATTTTTCCTTTTTAATGGAAGCAAAGAGGGGATTATAAAATGCAAACAAATTTAATCATATTACTAATGACGTTAAACATTACAAACTATTAAAACTAATGAGCTACAATCAATCATCTAGGTTTGTGATTACTCTATTAATTGGAAACAATTTGAGTAACGGGGAACCGCCTGTGCTATTAAGAATATTATTTAATAATATTTCTTTTTTGTTAAGAGTTTTATTAATTTCTAAAAATTCTAAGCTATTCATCTTTAAACCCTTTTTATTTACTCGGTGGAGTATTTCTAAATTACAAATCTGATTAAAATTATGATTATTTTCTATTAAATGATTGGCAAACTCAGAGAAATTGTTACTTTTTAGACATCGTATATGTTCTTTAATTCTAATATTAAAGTTTCTACCTGTCTGTCCAACATAAGACGCTTGACAGTCTCCACAAGAGAGTCGATAGATACCACTCTGTGACGATGAATCTACGCGATCTTTACTGTTCAATAAAATTTTACCTAAATTATTTACTGTATAAAACGCGGGTTCTATATTGTCTGGCAAAAATTTAACTATCTTTGACGAGATGTCTCCTAAATAAATAATTCTACGCCAGTTTTTAATATTATCGTTTGCTTTCTTCTCTCCTGAAAAAATATTATTTACTATGAGTTGTTTAACTTGCTTACGTTTAAGTAAGTTAACTACTACGTCTGTGTTGTAACCATTATTTACAGCTATCTGTTTAATAATGTTTAACTCTAATTCAAAGTTGACTTTAGTGAGAGGGATGTTAACTAATCTATTAATCATTGCATGGAATGATGAGAGTTTTTGCGACCACAGGAATTGATTGATGGTGAATGACGACATCTGTATAAGTAGGCTTTCTGTAAATGGCAAATTCTAATCTGTTGCTATTATTTTTCTTTATTGTTATGTCAAGAAAATTTAAGGTTTTTTGTTGCTCGATTTCTAGTGTGAATTTAATATTTGTATGCAATGAATTTATATGACGTAAAAAGGTATCTAACTGTCTATCTGTTCCTGTCCAAATGCAAAAGATATCGTCTACATAACGATACCAAGTTTTTACATTTTTAAGTAACGTGTGATTTGACTTAAAGAGATTATTCTCAAAATAATCCATAAAAATATCCGCGAGCAAAGGTGAAATAGGACCACCCATAGGTAATCCTACCGATTGTTTGTAAAATTTTTTATTAAACAAAAAATAGTTTTGTTCAATACAAATATTAAAAAGTCTAAGCATTTCTTTAACGACGTTACTATTAATATCCGAAAAAGTTAAAATTTCGCTGACTATATTTTTGCACTCTTCCGTTGGTACGTTAGTAAATAAATTTGTTACGTCGAATGATACTAATTTACAATTACTAGTTAATTGTATGTCTTTGATTTTTTCTGTGAAGTCTATGCTATTCTTAACTGTATACTTCGGTTTAAACACGTTGTAAGAATTAAAAACGTCATTTAATTCACGGGCGATTTTGTAAGATGGAGAACTACAAAAAGATACCACGGGAAGATACCAGGAAAAATCCCATTCTGATTGTTTACAACTCATTAGTAAAATTAGTATCATTATCTGTTTGCTTTATTTCGATTCTACACCCCCCTCCTTGCTCCTCTTAAAAGGAAAAAAAACCCAATCCATTTTGTAATTTTATAATTTTAAAATGTTAGAATCAATCTTGCTTCATTACTTAAGCAAACTTTGCGATAGTAAGTCTGAAGATGCCTCTGAAAGAGGCGAAACACGTGTCACAGTTAGTTACACAATACGTGGAATAATCAAAGTTAATTTAAATTTTCTATTAAAATGAACTTCCACAAAGTTACCGCCGAAACCATCGAAAGAACAAAATGTTCTTGGTCTTATTTTAATGGCTTACGTAAACAAATTGACAGTCATTTAATGGATATGATGATTCTGTTAGTATATTTTGCATTTTTTAAAGATGCCAACGGGCTTATATTATTTTTTAAATAAGTTAGCAAAAACTTACGCAACAAGGATGTTTGAAAAACAATTAAACAGAATCAAATTTATACCTAGTTTTGCATTTAATTGCATTTTACAATGCAACTTTTGTAGGAAATCAATTGAAATTGAATCATACAATATTTAATGCAATGTTTCTTTAAACATTTTTTCTTTCAAAGATTGATGGCTCATTTGCCTCAAATTATTTTATGAACAATGAGCTATCAATGTGATAATATCATTAAATATTCTGAATAAATGCTATCATATTGTCGGTGGGGGCATCAGGTGTTCTTTCAGCCCTACTTCATGCTGTACGGAGAAGTGTTTGCCGAACAAATGGAAGCGGAGTGCGGCGACGAGCTCGGCATGAAAGCCTGCAGCGCGGGTGGCTGGGTTCCTCCGCTCGTCATGTCCACTTATTTACTCGTCGCAAACATCCTGCTGGTCAATTTGCTCATCGCTGTCTTCAATAACATCTTTAACGAGGTCAACAGTATATCTCACCAGGTGTGGACGAAGCCTGAACTTTGGCAGTAGACTGATACCATCAACACTTCACGATCATTGTTTTTTTTTTGTTTCGTAGAAATTAATAATGATTTTTTTATTTTTTATTTACACAACCAAAACAAAATAAGACAATGTACACATTTTGTTGGAGTATCATAGCATTTGAAGAAAATTTCAGCTGCTGTTTGGACATGTCAACAGTCCAACGTCATGTTACCGGTATGCAGGATCCAAATCCAGTTGGAAGAAGTGGAAGGTCATGTCCAGAATATTCTTAGGCACCTACAGACTGTAAGCCACAGAATTTGTTGAAGCCTGGTGTAAATACTGCATTTTAATTGTAGGTATTTGATTTTTTTCCAAATAGATGGGCGGTTACTTGGCATAGTGGCTGGTCCTAATCTGAGGATGTTCATCTTTGAATATGCAGATGCTACTGTCATATTTGACACATCTTTTTAAGGCATCCAGGAGACAGGTTGCAAATGAACTCATGTCGCAGTGGTCTGAAAACAAGTACAAGGATGACCGATGTGATTTTTAACCATACCTGACAGGATTTACCACAAGGGGCAGATCAACGGAAAGGTGGACAGGTTTTGAGGATCAGTTCAAAAATGTAGCATTATTTATCCAAGGGGGAAAAAGGACAATTTTCCGATCCGGCTATTGCATTATATTAGTTGATTAATTACTTTTTTTCAGGCTTATGGTCAATTTAAGACTCGGAAGAAAACACAGAATAAATTTACTTATTCATACAATTTTACAACGCATTTTTGTGTACTACGTATCTGCTAATTAACATTGTTTAATTGTAGAGAAATTTCGGCCATAATTTACATGTTATTCTGAGATTACAAATTTTATTTTTTCATTTTCTTTCAAACCCTCTATCAATACAGGTATTTTATCAGCCTTACTTCATGCTGTACGGAGAGGTGTTTGCGGACGACATCGACCCTCCGTGTGACACAGATCCCGGACTGGCGCCCTGCGAGACGGGTCGCTGGATCACCCCCGTCGCTATGTCCACGTATCTTTTGGTGGCCAATATCCTACTCATCAATCTTCTTATTGCAGTCTTCAACAATATCTTCCAGGAAGTGAATGCTATCTCGCATCAGGTCAGAACTCAGCAAAAAGCGCGAGGTGTTGGTTGCGGATGTGCAGAATGTGCTTGACTAATTTAACAATTTACCAATCATTCTAATATGATCCGCTTTGTGTACTTCAAAGTGTACATTTTGTATAACTGAATACTGAAACTGAACAGTTACTCCATACTACCAAAACCGTTCCTCATTCTACATATTGCCATAAAAGAAAACATTAATTATGCAAAACCTAGTTTATTGAAGAGGAGTGTTTCACGTTCATAAATTTATTTCATACATTGTTGATGATAGACAGTGTTCAATTTTGTTTATCAAAAATTTCTCGACAGTACTTTACAATCCTCACTAATTTAAAAAAATGTATAAATAAAACATATTTCATTTATCTTTTTTATCAATAAATAAATATCACATTTCAGTCCTAACTACAAAGATTTCATTATTTTTGATTACCCTTTTAGCCTTCAGAACGTTGATCTCTTGGCGTAACTGTATGATTGATTGTCGCTTGTAGGGAATCCAATCCCGGGATCCCGTATAGTTTTCGATACATTTCAATCCCGGGATTAGAAGGCATGATCCCGATTTTTTCGGGATTGGTTTTAATACAGAAACGTGCTGGTTTTCAAGTCGGCAGTTCACGCATATGCAATAAACAATGCCCAATTTAAATTCTTTGCGATTAGATTTACTACAAGAGTTATCGCAAAAGATAAGGTAATTTGATGCCTATTGAATTTCTTCAGCGTATTTTAGTGAACTGTCTTTTAATGCATTTGACAACAGTGATTACTTTTTTTATTGTTCGTTATTTTAAAGCTTCACATTTCAATATTTCAGTGTTTTGACTTTCATGAATGTTATCAGATAGATATCAATTGCACGTGTTTGTTTTGCGAGATTTATTTTTCTATTGTTCATAAATATCAGTTTTTAACTGTAAACCGAAACTTTAGACTAAATTGCAAAACAATTGATGCTTTGGTACTTCGGGTATATTTAAAAATAATATTTAAATTACATCTATTTACTCCAATAAAATTATTAAGAATGTATGTACATGACAATTTTAAAACTCTTCACTCTTGCATTCTGAAGTAGGTAGGTACTTTTTTCATCTATCGAAATTAATTATTTTAAGTTATATTGCGTATTTTTACTTAAGGTATGCATATTAAGTTCGTTTAATAATTATTGTGCATATTTTTTTAACGAGTAATTAAAAAGTCCACACTTTCACCTGTTCATCGCGAATAGATGAGATTAAGAGAGCCTCTTGGTAACGCATTGGCAGCCCACAGCTGGTTATATAATATAATAAAGAATAAATTTATTTATTTATTTTTGGCCAATATCATCAATTTTTATTTCCGAAAAAAACATATTTTAATGAAAATTATTTCGGGACCAGTCCCGGGATCCCGGGATTGAAAAATTCTAATCCCGAAATCCCGGGATCAACATTTTGGCTCGGGATTGGATTCCCTAGTCGCTTGAGGGCTAAAAAGATTAAAATCATTTATCCGGCTTAATGATTACATTTACATGTAAAATTTATCATCGTTATGCAAATATTTTACAATTTTTCACATATTGTATATTTAAAATTAAACCTTTGAGCGTTCACAGATGAGTTTGAGTGAACAGTTCCTAATGTACTTTAAATACCAGTGTATCACAACAAATGAGCTTTATTCAAATATTCAGATTAACAATACGTTACTGTCATAATTATCACATTGGTACCAATG
Organism: Himalopsyche tibetana; assembly: GCA_030503985.1. NCBI lineage: Eukaryota > Metazoa > Arthropoda > Insecta > Trichoptera > Rhyacophilidae > Himalopsyche > Himalopsyche tibetana. The sequence continues at coordinate 1,819,168 of JAPJYX010000015.1, forward strand.
TATAACATTCTGCTTTGTCAATTGCAAGATGGTGATGGTGCTTTGATTATTTGTGTCGTGTTGTAATCACTGTAAAATATTTACTGCTAGTTACTGAGCACCTTGCCTCCAATTAGGTTTGCATAATTAGTGAAAATATGTCTTTTTCAGTAATTAAATCATCAATTAAAATTTATTATTCAAGAACATAAGTAAAATATCCTGGTTTTGCACACTCCAAAACTGCTTTAAATGAGTAACTTTTTGCTTCACTATATTGCTGAAAATGTGTGGTCCTGTATTGCTGCAAAACATCTGACCAGCTCAGCACTATTGCTATACTATGCTACATTGCTTTTCAGTAAATTCTTCATATTTACATTAAATTTCATTTGAAACAATTTTGAATTTTGCTAGAAGATACTTTTATTAACCATCTCCGCTTCCAATATGGAGCATATGGACTCCTAATGAAGTTTATCTCAATAGAATTTCTTATACAACAACTGTTTGATACTCAGTTGGTCAACCTTTCTTTTTTTGGAAAGAATAGGGATAAAAGAATGCAACCAATTGATGAAACTGCCCATACTGAGATCAAAGCTAACGACATTACCACTAGACCACAGAACTGAATAGAGTCTAACCACTCGTAAAAGATCGTTATGATGAAGCGGGCTGAGATTAATTTATATCGTGAATTCACTCATGTCCAGCGACGCTTTCTTTTGAACACTGCTTACTGGAAACTTTAACAATATCTTCTGCAACGTGACCACATGGCTTTCATCACATTGGTCTTCTAAGGGTGATGGGATACAAAGTACTGTTTTTCAGCCATTACTCGTTTTTAATATCTAGCAGTCTTGATGATAACACCCCCTTTAATAATCCTATGAAATTCTTATGGTCATTTTATACGAATTGTACTATTTCATTATTATGTACAATATATATATAGCTTTTGCTTTGCAGCTTGGTGGTGAAAATTATTTGTTAGCAATGTATGTATTCACTTATAAATTAATATATATCTCATCCCAGTTCTTTTTTCTGTATTATGCTCTTATTTGTAATTGATACGTGTGTGTTAATTACAAATTGAAATGAATGTTTCAAATGCGTCTATGGCGGGCGTACATTAAGGAACAAATGGTTCCAGAACATGCCTTGGAACACAAAATTCACGTGTTCACGTCGTATCGTGGAACATTTCACGTGACCCGGGACAGGTTCCATGTTCACCGTCTAAAACCGAGCACAAACGAGGAACCTAGGAACATGCATGCGCGCGCAGCTGTAGACGAGCTGTCAAAGTATATTTCGTCATGACTTCATACCAATAATAATCATAAAAATCGAATTATACTTGCGAGAATATATACGTAGGCAGCACTCGTCGACATCAACCCATCGGGCGTCATTTTAGAGATCTATGTTCGACTTTGAAATGTCTCCCTATGTGACAGATGTCAAAATAAACCATAGACTATAATAATTTATATTGGAATTATCTATGGTATTCGAATGATCTGTCATAGTGGATGATAAAATAATTGTATTTGAATTGTAGGAATCTTATAAACATTAGTAATTAAATTTACTCGCATTGTTTGCATCCAATAAAATCAAATAACGTTCGTTCGGACGCAGCACTGTACAACATAACCTCAACGGATGACATTTCTGTGACCCCTCGTGTGTTCAAGAACATGCTCTGGAACATAGTTCTTGAGAAATTACGTTGATAGTTCCGGGAACAAAGTTCCTTAATGTATGGGCCGCTTAATTTCACAAGGGACTAATGAAAGTAAAAGTATTCAAATCATTATTATTTTTTTTATTTACCAAGAAACAATAATCAAAATTCAGCTCTCGAGAGGTGAAGTGATCCAAGTAGAAAAATTGTAAAAAAATCTATTGAACTTTTAAGTAAAATTGCGTGGCCTCTTGGTGTTTTGCGGTGTGTATTTACGAGGGCTGTAGAGTCAGACTTGGAGTCGGGAGTCGGGGGTTTTGTCCGAAGTCGAAGTTGTAACAATCTTACGACTCGGATCCATTTTTTTAAAAAAATATTTAATGATGTGTATTCAAACCATAATAGTCCATAGTGTTGCCGCTGCGTGCTAGGTTGACTAAAGATGATCTGATAGTATACATAGGGTTGCCAGGCGTCCCGATTAACCAGGACTGTCACCGGTTTTGAGTCTCGTGTCCCGGTGTCCCCAAAAACCTCTCGGGACGTCTAAATGTCCCGGTTTACGACCCACGTTGATTATTTGGGGAAATTGGTAATCGAAAGTCTTGGAAGAGCTAAAAAAAAACGAGTCACGCTGGTATTTTGGGCAAATGCCACAGTGATCAGCAAATTTGACAAATGTCCCGGTTTGACTTACAAGAAATCTGGCAAGTATACATATATAATATATAACTTAAAATGAAATTATTGAAAAAATTCTGTGGAGTCGGAGTCGTTGTTTATTTAATAGCTAGAGCACAGCCCTGGTATTTACTTTAAAACTTACAGAGTATTATAACACATCAAACTCAATGTTTCCTAAAATACCACTTGGCTCACTTCACCTCTATGGGGCTCAAATTATTGAGAACATGCTTTTCGTCTGGGATTCGAAATTTTATTGATATAATTAGTGATAGTCAAATGATTGTTCTTGTGCTATATATAAAATATCTAATTATGCAATACACAACACAATAACATACGTTTCATGAAGATAATCACTCAAACATTTATTTATTTTATCATTCATTAATATGTATATTTATTTTTTTTCATCTATTTTTTTTTTCCATTTTTATGGTCACATAATATATCATATAACTGTTGTGACTTTGTGTTTTAATGTCTATTGATTACTTATCGTGTGAGATGACCCAACCCATCTTGACTAATAAATCAAAGCATCTTAAATCGGCGGATTTCAAACTATGGGGCGTGTACTGATTCAAAGAGGAACGCCAAAAGATTTACCTTTTAATTCTTCATTGATTCATACATTAAATTCGCGACTAGAATTTGATGCTAAAATGTATGTTATAAAAATAATAATGACATTGTTTTTACTAATAATTAGTCTCTAATTGGCACCTGTGTATTTATGATAGTTCATTGATTGTCCGCTTGTGTTTATCGAATTTTACACATAACTGCATTCAATTTGAATCGTTCAAATTGTGTGCATTCACACAAGTTTTGTCACTAACTACCTGGGTTTCGCCTTTCGGCATCTTCAGGCGTTCACACACAGGGTTGAACTGACTGAAGGTCAGTTCATGTCGGGTCGTTAGTGACAAAACTTGTGTGAATGTACATAATTTGAATGATTCAAATTTAATATTGAAATTCTACCAAGCACCTTCAGTCGAAATCTTAAATTATATAACTGCATATTTAACTACAATTTCGATTTAGTTGTCTGACTAATGAACTGGACGATCATTGTATAGTATATAAATCTTATTGGTAATATTCTGGGACAAACTTTTCTGTAAAAGTAATTATTTTACTGAAAAAAATCTACTATTTTATAAAATAAGAGTGGCAAGCTTTTTTTGATATATCAGGCTTGGCGTAGTAATATAATGTTTGGAAATCACTGCCTTAAGTGATGCATTCTGTCTATTGATATGTTTTCCGAAGAGATGCTTAATTATCACAAACCACTCAACACTATCCCAAAAATGATGTATATTTTGTAAATGGGTAAGGTCAAATTCACATGAGAATAGAATCAATCGTTTAAATCTACCTTGTAAACCTCTAAAAATTTTATTTGTAAGTTTGAGACATGAATGTTTTCCAACCAAGATTGTTTTATTTCATATTATTCAGACATTATAAAAACAAAACTAAATCTCAATATTATTAACCCTCCAGAGACGAGAGCTTTTTTTTCCTATAAAAAAATTATTTTCTAAGCCATATAGAAGTCACGGATAACTTTTATTTAAAATTTAAAAAAGAAAAACGCAAAGTCGTTGTATAGAAACTCCGCATGACTATATGGCCATGCTCATCCTTTTATTACCGTGTAATATTGAGTACGGACAGTAGTAAGGACAAAAGTGACCGTATGGGCTCGCAAACATTCGGGGTTGAAATATAGCTAAACGTGTTTTTTTTTAAATATTTACAATTTGACATCTTTAGATCAACATAATTTCAATACATATATTAGCAAAATAACTTTAAATAATTTGATGTTTTTATAAAAAAATAACCAACAGTTTCAAAAAGTAAATTAAAAAAAACGGAAATTCAAAAAATCACATGTGCTTTTGGAGGCCGTTCCTGCCCCCACGGCTGATGACTTACTGTAGTCCGTACCCTTTTTAACCAAATATGAGCAAAAGTAACGATATGCAGGTAGAAAAAGTATGAATAGTGGGATCAATAGACAACGATGTTTTGTGTGACCATATGGTGACGCTCGTCCTTGGAGGGTTAAGTAAACATATCTTTCTACTTGAAATATTTAAAATCAATCAAACAGAACTGAAAAATCTTCTTGATTCAATAAATTAATATTTGTCCTTTGCTTAGGTTTGGATGTTCCAACGTTTCACTGTGGTTATGGCTTACGAACAAAAACCTGTTTTACCGCCGCCCCTCATAGTATTATCGCATGTGTATCTATTACTGAAATGGTTCAAGAGAAAATCTCGAGGAGTTCGGGAGACCTATGATAATGGTTTGAAGTTGTTCCTCGAGAAGGATGATATGGAAAGATTGTACGACTTTGAAGAGGAATGCATAGAAGGATATTTTAGAGAACAGGTATTGGCAGCTAACTCAATCATATTCATTTATTTATTTCAACACATCATTTGCGAGAAAGTATTTTGATATTAATTTTTCTTACAGGAATTTAAGCTCAATCAATCGACTGAAGAAAGAGTAAGAAATACATCAGAGAAGATGGAAAACATGTCTCAAAAAGTTGAAGATATTAATCAAAAAGAAAATCTCCAAATATCTTCAATACAGGTAAACCAAATATTTATTTTTCTTATATATTTGTAGTGAAAATGGAACAAAATCTTTATTGCGTTTTCAATAATTTAGGGTGTGGAGTTTCGGATACGGAAGTTGGAAGAACTTTCTGATCAAATACTAAATCATTTGGCTGTGATCCATCGCTTCATGGCAACTCATCCTCATATGGGCGCCAGAGGGGGGTCTGCCGACACTCTCAGCGCTGAGCCTCCACTTGCCAGAGTTCAAGACAGACTTAGAAGGTTCAGCGAACGGTCAGAGGTGAGTCACAATATATTGAATGGAAATCTTAGTTTGCTAAATCTATCTAGAAAAGGTTTTCATTCAGAAAAATGCATCTTCAAGTACTATTACAGTTTTTCCTGACTTATTTATTCTCAGTGACCTCCACAGCATTCATCATCAAGATACTTCTAATAGGAAGCCATATTCTCCACATTGGGGGCAGACATGGATAAAAAATATGATAAATTCGAATGTAATTATAGTCAGAGAATTTTTTACAAAATAATTTATAAAGTTACAACAACACTACTGACTACACAACATTAGTATTTTTTCTATTATACATGATATGGCATGATGGCATTTTGTATGGTATTGTTATGTGATCTATAAAAAGGTGGGTTATCGACAGGGTTGCCAGATACTTCAATTCAACAAAAATGTATCTGTTATTTAAAACATCTGGCAACCCTGCTATTTGCAATGGACAATGCCAAATATTAAATAACATAAATGATGAATTACTCTTCTCACCTCTGCTTTCTGTGATATCATTCAGGCTGCCTCAGACGGTGAAGGTGGTACAACTGTGACGGTTCCAAGAAGACGAATCACCCGAGCCCTGACCGAAGCTCGGCCGGACACCGTCTACCTCGAAGAGTCCGCCGTCTTGTCATTTAATGTTCCCGTGCGAGAGGAAGACGAGGAAGACTTAGCCTGCTCTAGCCTGGTACCTCCAAAGGTTCATCTTTTTTGTGTGGCATTTTTATTTCGGTAGTTTTACATAGATCTGCTTTTAACTGTTGTTTGTAACCTTAACTGTATAGCTCTAATAAGTAAGATTGCAACATACATAGATTCTAAGAAATTCTAATAGTAATATGGAATTATAATACAGTGAAACTTCAATTCTACGTTTTTCAAGGGACCGTAAAAAATAAACGAAAAATGCTGGAAATCTTCAAATAATACCAAAATAAATGTTTAATTAAAAAAAAACCTAGTTCTTTATGTACACTTTTTTTATTAACGGGTGTATATATATTATATTTAAATTAATTATTACTTATATTGCTTATTTGCAATTTGGCATATACATTTTAACTGAGACTCTTCAATCTCGCGTACTTTTCTAAATTAACCCTTTTTGCTATGTTGACTGGTTTTTCTTGTGGATTTTTGTCTTGAATTGTTTTCAGTTTCTCAGCTACAGTTCTAGTTTTCTTCATTTAGGCATTTTAGTGGTGAGTTGGAAAAATTCGCAGAACGAAATGCAAGGCCAGACTACATATTTATGAGCGAATAGAAGAAATATTCAAGAAAAATAGTCAATCCTGATAATATTTATGACGTGACCATAATATTTAGACGATAGATCGAGCAAAGCGGTAAATCGAGGAACGATTGATGCAGGATTATTTAACACTGTTCTTATGGGACTATGAAAAATAAACGATCCGTTGATCGGGGTTCCACTGTACTAAACCATACATCAAGTTTGGTGTCAATTTTATACACAATAAGAACAAGCTCGTAAGAATAGAGATAAAGAATAGAATGGGTAGCATTAGTAAATTACTTAAATGAGAGTTATTCAAAACTGTTAGCTCATGAAATAGCAATATTTCAATTTAGCATCAACCAACCATGTCAAACCTTCTAGAAACTTTGACACAATATGTATGGATAATACTGTATTTATAATTAAGAATAACAACATAACCTAAAAAATCATAAATTCATATCTTGTGATGTGCAGCATGCCTTATTTATTAGTTGCATGGTATAATAAATGAGAAGGTACATTAAAGAAACAAAATATAAACTTTATTTTAATAAAAACACAATAATCGTTTATACTTCATTCCACTTTATTTAATATATCAGGACCGGTTTCGCTCATTGCGAGCATTGTCAACTGATAAGAAATATAATTTAACAATGCTATTTATACGAAATTGAAAAGTTATACACAACAATTGGCATTGAAAAGAAATTGCCAATTACATTAAAGTGATTCTAAAATAACACAAAATTAAAATGTTCAACACATCTACAACACATCATTTTGGGAAATTTTTTAAAAATTTCCCAAATTTTAATTATGTTTGTAATTACTTTCAATCGCCATTCTGAATTTATTAATCTGGGATGACTTTTTAATTATATGTTAGATGTGTTGAACATTTTAATTTTGTGTTATTTTAGAATCACTTTAATGTAATTGGCAATTTCTTTTCAATGCCAATTGTTGTGTATAACTTTTCAATTTTGTATAAATAGCATTGTTAAATTATATTTCTTATCAGTTGACAATGCTCACAATGAGCGAAACCGGTCCTGACATATTAAATAAAGTGGAATGAAGTACAAAGGATTATTGTGTTTTTATTAATATAATGCCTTTCCACCAAGTATTGACAGTGAACACCCTAAAAGTGATATAAACTTTATATTAATCGCTCTAAAAGTACTACCCATTTTTTAATATTTTACAACAATTTATCAGCGTTTTACTGCATTTCGGACCTCTTCCTTGAACATAGCTTTATGATTGATTCAAAACTTTGAGACATATTCCTGGTTGAGATGAACTGGAAATCTGGAAAAATTGACTTTACCAAAGAGCTATAAGCTTCCTGCCAGATTTATTATCGATTATGACTTCTGGAAAATTTATAAAAGTTTGCTATTTCAATTTTAACCAATTTTTACTATACATTTTTTTATTTAGCTTTATACGCCATAAAAAAAACAAAATATCCAGTTGTTTGGGTATCACCTCATACACTAGTTTTCTATTTATGTTGGCATAGTTAGTTTTATATTTAAACAAGTAATTTATTTCAGTTGGACGTAATCCACTCAATTGATAGCAGAAGACCTGATTCTACTTCCGGTTCATCTGATGGACGAGGGATATTGGGCACTGGAGTAACAGGGGTAACCGAGGGTGCAGAAGCTACTGTACCTGATGCGGGTCCACCGGCTCCAATCTTAATGCCTCCCAGCACTGATTCCAAAGACACTGATGATGCACTTGAAGACCATAAACGTATGAATTATATTCATTACATATTATGATTCATTTAAAATGCTTTAACGAAACTTCAACACAATATCAAATAGTAGAAATTGTTGGCGCTGGTTTAGCATTGTTTGATTGTTTGAAAAGCTGCTGTCCAAAATGTGTGTACAACATCATAATGTTTGTATTTATCACCAGGTGGATCGGCTGACCTAGAGAGCTTATCTGAAGTAGTTTCCTTGAGAGGAGAAAATTGTGGACGCACAGTACTTCGTCGCAGACACAACACAAGACGGTGAGAGGAATTGTATTTAAGTTAGCTATTTATTTATAAGCTAGCGTTGCATATTCAATATGATTGGATCAACTTTCATATCAACCCTTTGGAGGACACACTGTATTTGAAATTGCGCTCGTCAAGGTAGAGATGTGAATGCACTGTGATACAAGACTACAAACTGTATAAAACACTAATCGAAATCACAAGTATGTAGAAACTGTGACAGATATAGGAAAATACCTATAATGAGTATATAATATGTTATTAACTCCTGTGTCCTCCAAAGGGTGGATTGAAGTTCAGTGAAACAAACAAAAAAATACATTCTTCGTCAACTATTTATCTTTTACAATCACACCAATGATGCTAGCAAAATATACAATTCATATTATAAACAGTTTACCAAATGACAAAATGTTAAAAAGTAATTTATCTTGCTAGTTAAAAAACAAATATCTGAGGAGACAATATCAAAGTTTCACTGTGTGGCAACAAAGTCCTAATACTTATACATACAATAACTCCACTAAGTGTTCGTGGAACTGTGTTCCCGATAACAATATTGTGTTTTACAAGTTGACTAACTATCAAAAATTATTATTTTTTTCATGCATTTCAGAGTGTAAGTTTTATTAAAATTCACCATTTTGCACACTAATCCTTAGTACCTCCCTATAGAATATTACAATTGTTGGCTTTTATGAAAATTATATCCAGTACCTACATAACAATATAACATTTGTGGTCTCTGGGTTTAGAGGCAGTGTACACTCTGGTCATTTACGCTTTACGTCCAGGGAAAGAACGTAGTTGTTGTAAAGTTTGATTTTTTATATATCTAAAGCAAATATTTGATAAACGCTATTGAATAGTGCCAATATAATAAATGCTTGTTCCTTACTTATCTTCAAACACCTAAACATCAGTATTTTAATCATCTTATTACACCACTGGCTTTATTCCACAGACAATTGTATCAAATTTAAGTAATAATTTACATCTTCTAAACACTATAAAATTAAAATTAATAACATCTTTATTCCACTGAATGTGTTACTATTTGTGACACTTGTTGCTCGCTGCGGTCTTGTCCAATGTTCCCTCTAAGGCAAGAGGTGAGCTGTGTGTAAATTTCAAAGGCTGCGCAGACCGTTCAAATATTAATTGACCAACAGTCTTGTAGTGCGCGCCAACCCGGAACGAGTGCGTGGGGGCTTCCAACTTCCAACGCACGCGCGCAGCTTAGAGGAAATGTTGGTCTTGTCTGATCAGGCGGGTCTGGGTTCAATTCCCGGTAACGACAATGTCAACTTTAGATTTTTTCAATGCAAATTTGAGACTTAAAACATGTTTGTTTGTGATGTCAATTCTCAGAGACTTACAAAAAATTCTCATAGAGCTTATCTCGTGTGATCTTTCAACTTCAAAATATTTGGCACATTGGCATTAGCTGTAATGCCGAATGTTATTTAAAATTTCTAAACAAAACTCGTTTCGCTTGTTTGAAAAGTATCTTCACTCAATTAGTAATAAAACCAGTGGAATAACAAAGTTATAATATAAATTTATTTATATAGGTTTTCATTTATTATAATACAGTTATAATTATTCTCAATATTTTTTCATATTTTTTTTAAATTTCTATTCTTCATAAATTCAATCATTTACTTTTTTTTAATATGCAATTCTTTATTATCTTTTTTTAAACGCTTTGCTTTTCATTTGACTTTTTCAACTGTACACAAATTTCCTATAGGTTTTTAAAATATTTCTAATAAACTGTTAATTAATAACATATAATGTATACACTCTTTAGCTTGTAGACTTACAACCATTATTTACTACCCTTAGATAATTGCAAAGTATGTAAATTGTTTTTATTGGCAAAAACCCTTACAGTCTTTCTATGATTAGTGCTTTTCTTGAACACATTAGAATTTATTCAATCCGTGTTAGACATCTGTTGTATGGTGATGAACGAATCCAAACGAGTTAATCTTTGTAATAAACGAGTCACTCGTTTGCTTCTATGGTAATTGTAGAATTGAGGGTGATAGATTCAGAGTGTTTTATTGCACTGAAGTAACTCATTTACCATTACTTAATCTGTGTGGCAAATTAGTGGTTAAAAATCCTTTCAAAAGCATTAAAAATCATAAACCACGAAACAAAACATATTTAAATGTTGAAAAAATTACACCCGAAGACTAGAGATTGGTTTTATTTGCAACTTTTTAAATCAACTTTTTATCAGCTTAAATTTTTAATATATTAATGATTTATTTTTTGAACTATGATCCGAGACACAACTTCCCAAAGTGTCACTTATACCATCTTTTAGCTGCATGTGGCACCTTTACAATAATGTGCTGCATGTGGCACAACACTTTACCAATGTCTGTATCATATTAGATTTGGTTGTTAAAGTTTATTTCATTATTAGATCGTCGGAAGGTGGCAGTGACGCAGCAGGGAGTGCGTTGTTAGGTCCGCACTATCCTCCCAGAAGACAGCACTCGCAGACCCATTCCGAACCCGACAACTCAACGGATGCTGCTTCTGTACACGGTAATGTAGTACCAAATAAAAATTGCTCGTTTATTACCCCTTTGAGTAGTGAGCTCATTTTTATGAAATTAGAACCCATTTTTACTTTTCAAGAACCTATTACTTCCAATTTGAGCATAGATCTTTTTTGATTTCTTCTGTAGACATCTCTCGCTCTACTTACATTGATTCCAAGAAGAGAATCGCGCCAAATGTTATTTTACGCTCAATATTGTAAGGTTACCGATTTATGTACAAATATTAACCTTTTAACATTTTCAACAAATGCCAATTCATTGTGATTTTTTTTTTTAAAAATATGCATTGGTGGATTCTATTGACATCAAAACAGCCAAAATACCGGTATTTTCGTCAATTTATCACCGGTATTGTAACTCGATGTGCAGGTCACATGAAAGGTGATGAATATGCACACTGTGTTACTCATTGTTCTGATAAATTTAACAGAAATGTTCTACAATATTTCAGAATTCGTAGTATCTCAAGGGTCGAGGCCTGCCGGAGCAAGGGGACCAAGACAAATGCTTCTAGCCATGCACGCAGAATACACGAGTATTACCGACGAACTGGAAACAGTTTGTGGACTTCTTTCCCCGCCCAGAACACCCAGGTATATCGATAATATGCTTTCTTATGTTGAGTTTATTTATGAATATGTGACTGTTAATATTATTTAATCAAAAATATATTTGCATGATTAAATACATTTTGATAAAATTATCTGTGAATTCATAATAGATTTTACTTCAACAGAAGTTTTTCTACGAGTTGTTCAACCTCTCTTTGTGGAAGAGAGTAGGGATAGAAGAATAGGGCTAAAATAGGATTAAAGGTTAGCTTTTTACTCTCGCGTTACTTTTTTTGAAGGTCTAAATGGGTGAGACATCACATCACGGTCATCTATGCTTTCGAATTAAAATCCAAAAATCAAATGAAAAATCCATTTTATCAATCATGGATTGGAGCCTATGAGGACCGAAACTGAAGTAGCAATCAATAAAACAGGAAACTATTTATAATATACAGTGTGTCCAAAATCCACTCCATTCAAGGAATAAATATCCTCCAAACAAGTACAATCACTGTGTTACTCTTTTCAATTTGCGTGCATCTATCATTGTTTGCAGCAAAATATCTTTGTGCTTTTGTTTTAGTAATGGAAATCGGCGACTGTTATCACCTTCTCGTCCGGGAGAGTCTCCTGCTAGAAGAAGACACGCCTCCGAGATGAGTAACCCTGAGTTTGCTCTTTTCATTGAAAAGGAGCATCTTAGAGACGCAGAAGAAAATGACTACTTACTCATGGAGAATCTCATTCAAAGAAGGTGAGTGGCTTCATTAACCCTACCCCTGAAGTAAAATTTTTCTTTGGCAAACAAATAAATGTTGAATTTGAAAGAATATAATGCAGTCTCTTTCACATTGCCAATTTCAGAATAGGATGAGTGCTTACGTTTATCAAAAAAGTCAAATTTCCATAATAGAACCTGTCTCCTGATTCACTCACTTAAAATAAAATAACAATCGAGGAGAAATAATGATAATTCAATAATGAGTATGAGAAAGGAAACAGATAAAAAATGACACAACTGTGCTGGCTTTACCGTCCAAAAGATAATTATATTTTTAGCTATTTTTTATCTTCTAATATCAGGTACGATGATGACGATGGTTCCGGCAGTGGCGGGGGTGAGGATGAGATAGGAATTAGTATGAGACGACCTCCGGGAAGTGTGAGCACTCACTTACTCTCCGTCACTGATAGCAGAGAGTTCCGACCTCCGCAAGGAAGGTAGGACTTCAAACTCGTTATTCTGCAATAGTTCGATCAAATTTTTGTTATCTTCTGCTTTATTTTAAAATGAATTTTGATAAAATAAAAAATTTTCAAAACTTGTTAGCTGTTAATTAATTAATGATATTGGGAATTGTAAATTGATAGTTGTATCTCGGTTGTGTCAGATGTTTGAGAAGAGCGAGCGCATTCGAAGTGAGAGAACCATCATCACCGTTGCGAGGGGTAGGCCGAGGATCAGTGGGGACAGGAGCAGGCACTTCTAGACCCAGCGGCGAAGTTCTTCTTCCGGTTCCATCGCAACCACCGCCTCAGACCCTAAGACAGAGTTCAGGTAAACTGCTATGCTAATTGTATGTACTGTCAAGGAGATCTGCGAGTCTCATCTACATATGTATCCATCATCTCCGGCTTCCGACAGTTGGATTTTCCGGGAGTCAAGACATTTCTTTTTATTCCATTGAAAAAAATATTCATTTATTTTATATATTCTATCATTCACTATACTATGAAGTGATTGATTCATGTAGCGAGCAATCAGACAAATTTGTAATTTTTATTTACTAATTTTAGATTTCATGAGAGGATAAGGACTAGTTTTACTCATCATCAACCTTTTCTATTGATGAATACTAAAACTCGGATTTATTTAGGTATATAATACTATCACTTTTAGGGTGTTCACAGTCAATACTTCTTGGAAAGGCATTATATATTAAATAAAAACACAATATTACTTTGTACTTCATTCCACTTTATTTGTATGGAATAAAGTGGAATGAAGTACAAACGAATATTGTGTTTTTATTTAATTATGTACAACTAATGAGAAGGTATGTACGACTGATGAGAAAGTCTCTGAAATGGAGAGACGAGTATGTTTACGAAAACTGTTTGTCAAGAAAATTATAAAGAATAAATTAAAAGGATAACATTCTTTAAAACTTAATTTGATTGTAATAATAAAATTTCCTATCACCAATTTTGTTGATAGATACATATGTAAGAATTATTATTAAAACTCATTTTTCATACTTACGAACTTTTGACTACAAATTTATAAATCGCCATTGTGAAGAAGAAACTGCCTGTGTAAATTTTTCATATCCATAATGATAATTGAAAAAATCGATGATTTCAGGAGAGACGAATGTGTCTAGCGAAGCCTCCATCTGTCAACTGGGAAGCGAACGTTGTCCGTCATTGCCTCCCGCCTTACCACGCCCTCCGTTACCGTTGCACGATTCGGGAGAACAACAAGCTCCCCCGTCGGTGCACCAACCAAACTCTGAAACCATGTGCTAACCTACGAACAAATATATCCACGCTCAAGTTTTACTGCGCCAGGAAAAGAATGCCTCGATGCAAAGTATTTATTTGGATTGGAGACACTGTTTGTGGTTGGAAACATTTTTGATTTGATTTAGGAACCGTGTACGATTTTTTATAACAAAGGTGTTTTACAATCGGCCATATTGTTATGAAAACATTTATTTGTAAGCATGTGATTTCTGTCTAGTAATTATTACCGTCTGCCAATATTTGATAGATATGGATCGGAGAAAGAGATGATAGGAATTTAACGATCGATTGATTGATTGAGAGCAAACGACAGCTAAGTGATGAAACAACAAATAACTAAATTATGAAATGAAAACTAAGGTGGTTTATAAGAGATGTTTTTCCATAAATTTTCTTCTTATTTTCATCTAAAGTCATCCAAAGTCATCTTAAATTTCCTCATTTGTTGGATTCAAAAGAAAAATTAGTAAGTTTGTTTCTCAGTGAGAAAAGTTAACTTTATCAAAGGCAAATTTTAAAAATAAATTCATGCAGAATATAATGTTTATTGAATTTGCTTTACACGTGTGTTTTTAGGTTGGTACACAGTAAAATGCACTGTTTTGAATGGTCGGCCAAATCTGTAGTTGTGGCGACATCAGAGAATAAACTATTGATACATAACAAAACATATTATTAAAATCAATATGAATCTTTAAGTGAGTATTCAAAAACTCCTTGGACGCCAATGATTGGAATTTATCAAAAATTATTCACGGTAAAAACTCACCAAATGCAAAGATTCAAAAGTAAACAATGTGGAAATATTTTTGACAGTTGAGGTATCAACTCACATTGTACCTAATATTATATTCTGCAAGAATAATTTGACAATTTACAATGTTTTTGAGATGGTTATTGTATTGCAAAATTCTTTCAATTGAATTTTGCAGTTTTGAATTTTCTCAAATCAGACAAAATACCACTTTTTATTTAAATTTTAAACAATAATTATAACTTAGATATATTAATCAACTTAATTATCATTTTACTAACAATATTCAAATTAGACCAGTTACCTAGTTGAAGTGACGATTTAAAATTTGTAAATGTCACTTATCTGCCTATTGCTCTCAGTATTTAAATTATCCTGAATGTGTAAGATACCAAAGATACTATTATCCGGTGTTGAATCTTCCGTATTCATGTGTAAATTATCATAAAACAATTAATGTATATAAAAGAAATGGCTGTGTTTGGTGGATTTTTGTATTTTAAAATCATTAAACTGAATGAATAGATATCATTATAATCTAAAAATGAAAATTATAATATATCTAGCTGTAATAATTAATTATTATTAAATGTAGTTAATCAAGACTTATTACAGAAAATCATTGTCTCGGATAAATAAGAGTTGTAGAACATAATATTTTTCGGCCACAGCCAATACACGCTAGTTGAATATTTAACAATAGCATAGTATAATAATATTTCAATGTTTTATTTTAATTATGACTAAATTTACTGCATTATTTATCAGGAAACACTATTTAATTACATTTATAATGTAGTAGGTGTCAATAGAAATTAATTAAATGTTATTTTTAAACATACTAAATTCAAAATGTTTTTTTGTCGATGTCTGTATATTTTGAATACATAATATATTTACAGTAGGAACAATTTAATTCAATCCCTAGTTTGTGGACATTCTATTTTATAGTGATAACACAATACTGCCGAAATGGATCATATTTGACTATGAGACCGATTACAGACTATCCAGATCCAAGCCCCAATTAGTCAACATAATTGTGGTTCTACAGTAACTTTTTCTTAGTTTTATTATTAATTAAACAAGACTACTTCTACCAATTATTATTTTAAAATACTACTATTAATGAGGCACTTAAAATCAATCCTATTGTCACTTAGCTAAGAAAGTACTATATTTTATGAAATATTTTCACATTCATGTGACAAAATCATCAAATGATTGTTATTTCATAACGCTTGTGCATCTAGAATTAAATTTATCAGTCTACAATTATTTTAAATGATTATTCAAGTGAGAAATCAGTTTTGTAAGTAGTGACTCAAAATTAAATACTTCAAAAATAGTTGTGTCTTTGTTGATTTTGTCTGTTTTCCTAATCAGCTTTAGTTATTCGCGTAGAAACTTATCGAATTTATTGAAAATCCCAAACATATCTTGAATTTAAAATAAAAATGTTCAATAACTAACAAGAATATTTTTTATACTCGATTTTATTACTTGTGTATGTAAAAAAGTATGATATTTATTACTCTCAGATCATAATTATAATTATTACCTTATGATATTTTCGTGAAAATGAAACTTCAACGACAAATGTCAATATACAATTTATTCAACATGAAATTGAATATTAATTGAGATAGTACCATTCTCTGCTGAAATTCATTTCTCTGAAATATAAATAGGTAATAGTCTACTTTATACGTAAGAACCATCAGCATTATCATTTTTTTACTACATTATCTATGATTTGCATGTCTTCAGTGCATCTATATAAAATTAGCTTTTAACAAAATTTATAGTAATAATTTTTAAGATAGTCAGATCATTGAGAAATATTTATATTTTCTATGGATTGGTTGTAGTATAATATTGCTATTTACAATGCCTCAACATATTGGTTATGATTTTTTTTATCAAGCACAAATTTTTGCGCAAATTTTCATAATGATAAAAATGTTTTTTTAATATTTTGCATGATTGAAAAAATATTATTCTTAAATTATCAATTACAATATTTAAAAATATTATTGTATAAAATATATTATCATTATCAACAATATATTTACCTACCAAACGCATGATTTTACAATTTTCTGTCTTAAAAAATTCATGTGGCGGCTTTGTAATGGCATGACTTAACAAATAAATTATTTTCATGTAAATATGCAATGGGAATGCAACAACAAATCTACAATAACTCGTACTTATTTTGTAGACTTGGTATATAGATAAGCCTAAATGTAAATTACTTTACTTGGCCTAAGTTATTATCAATCCCCCATTTTGTTTTCAACCCTTTCTCTGCCCAACCATAAGTCGTTAATCTCACATCCAAGATTTTTTGTCATCAGACAGGAATAAATGTAAAAACAGTTTCATGTTCAAGATGAAAGTTTGAAAATTTGTATTCCATCTAATTGGTATACAAATAATCTACCTTGAAAAGTGGACATATTCTGCAATGAACTTTTTGTGTTGTTTTCTCTAAGTCTCTTTTCTTTTCTCTTTTCCCATTAAATGCATGGTGCATTGGTGATGTAATGCCATGTAGTATTATTGCCTTATTATTTAAAAATTATACAATAACAATCATCACTCCATCTATTTCATTCATGTGAAGGGCATTTATTCCAGTCAACTTTTATACCTACTAGTAAATGGTCTTGTTCATTTTTTCCTGTACATGTCCACATATCGTTGTTTTACTGCCAGAAGACACGTTTTTTGAACCTTAATTGAATACCCTAATAGTCACTAAGTGCATTAGTTGTTACTTGATTTTTGCATGAAGTAACTAAGTGCGGTAACTTACTGTTGAAAACTTTTCTGAAATCAATAGAATAGTATTTGTGAGACTTTCTGGAACCTTTTATTTATGTTTGAATGTAACTGATAAAATATAGTTGATGATCTCATAATCAACATTTTGTCACTTAATGATTTCTAACAGTACACCAATGATAATTTGATGAGAATAAATGGCGCCTGACCTAGTATAAATTGAGAACGCGCCAGAGAAAGGGTAGATGTTACTTTTAATAAAACTAATAATTGTATAAAATGAAAAATATGTTTATAATTTTTCTTTTCAATTTTTAATATAATACTGAGTAGTATTATAAATTAATTTTACTCAACTATAATTATTTTCGATAACTCATTTGATTGTAATAATTAATTATTGAAAACATTGCTATGTGTGAGTATACTTTTAATGTATCATTTTAATGCGATTTGATTATAATAATAAAGTATTTATAATCAAGACCATGTGTTGTAAGCTCAATTGAAGCTTCATGCTGTATTTTAATCTGAAAATTTATTTTAGTTTCTTGTGATTCTTTTTTTAAATTCGATAAAACAATATTTATGCAACTGTCAAATTGTGGCAATATTGTCAGAGACAATAAGTTTCACTTTGGTTATCAAGAATAGAATTACCCATTTATTGAGATTGTAAATATAAAAATATAAGTATTTTTAATTGATAAGTAGGAAAAGAAATGAAATTATTATGTATACTTAAACAGATTATTAAAATATTTCCAATAATAGATTATAAGAAATTTTCCTTAGACGATGTTCGAATCGGGTTTTTTGAGTTTCAAACTTTGCTGCCACTGAAAACAATAGAAGCCCCTTTTAATATAATATAACATTTTTTAAATATGTAATTCATAAATCAATTCAACTTACTGTTTATTCGTCTTAAATCATCATCCATCAACATTGTGTTAGATTACCAAGTTATGCAAGATCCATCCGCAGTAGATGTGAAAATTTTGCAGTTGGGTTTTATTATTCATTAAACTTTTCTTTCTGGGGTGT
Source organism: Himalopsyche tibetana (assembly GCA_030503985.1). NCBI lineage: Eukaryota > Metazoa > Arthropoda > Insecta > Trichoptera > Rhyacophilidae > Himalopsyche > Himalopsyche tibetana. The sequence continues at coordinate 1,837,953 of JAPJYX010000015.1, forward strand.
TAACGTACCTAGGCAATACATAGATGATTGAAACTCAATTACTCATATCACATAATGGCCTAATATATTTTTTAATCGAGTTGTTTTGAATACTTAGAATTTTATTTTTCTCAAAGTAAATGATATTTCAATAAGGCAACAGTACACTTTAGAGTCTATATTCTACAGTCATGTGATTTATAGTTAAAATGAATGGTCTCATATTAAAACTATATGTTACTTAAACTTGTGAACCTAAAAATGTTTGCAAATGCGAATTATACTGATCGATTACTTCATTCAAGTGTTTTTATGAAAGTCAAACAGAAACCGAAATGACTCATTGGGAACATTGTATATCTTTATTAATGTATATATATTTTGGAAGGTTTCCCCTTGTCAATTGGGGACAATTGCCATGTGCAAAATAGTCTAGACACTTATTTTGGACGGTCTGTAATATGCAACACCATCACGGCAAACGTAAAGATTTTTTTATTTAATTTTGACGGTTGGTATTATATAAATGTATTAACTACGGCTGTGTTCATTGTTGTTTTCATAGAGTATTTCACTTGGATGATATTCTAGTATATAGTATATAGACAGCCGTCGGCAACTGGTGGTCCGCGAGGAAATTTTGATGGTCCGCAGAGAAATCTGACATTATTTTAATTTTTTAATCCTATCACCAGAAAAAAAATCAACCGAATCTCGTAACACATACATACTATATCTTGATGCATTGCATTACAAAAGTCCATTTAGTGGTCCGCTGGATCAAAATTTCGACATTCTAATCCATCTTGTGGTCCGTGAGTCCAAAAAGGTTGCCGACCGCTGGTCTATGTCATATCATCTAATGTCTATTCACACTATTCACACAATTCTAATATAGGGGTACACAAACTTTTTCTTCAAAGAGACAATTTTAAAAACAAACATATTTGACGGGCCAACCTTTTTATGTAAATATTTTACCAAAATCTTGCCATTCTAGGCTTAAGTTTTGAGGTATGAATACGCAAAATAGATGCGATATGGTTGTCAGTTAATTTTGATGTATTATTGCTCATTGTCGAAAATATTTTTTTACAAATATTGATACTTTCAATTAAAGAAGCCACTCTATAAGTATTTAAATATATTCGAATATAATTCAAGTAAAAGTTCTTTGAAGAACTCAATTCAGTTCTTATCACGATATTTTTTTTTACTCATTCAATTCTAATTGCATGTTCACGAGAACAGCATCCGGGGTACATGAAAATAATATGCAGATTTAGAAAAAATCTGGCAGGACACATCAAAAAGTCATGTGGGATACACTTTGTGAACCCCTGGTCTAATTGATCGAATATAAGAACCAAAGTACCTTTTATGATAACAGTGAAGCGTTTAACATACAAAATATGACAACTGTGAAGATAAATGTAATTGTGTTATACCAATTGTCAAAAGCAAATACAAAAATCATTGGATTTGCCATGGAAGAGCTGCTTATTTCAGACTGTCCAGATCTTTACCCACAGGAGAATAGCCACGCTGTTAAATTGATGATATTACAAGTTATTAATATTTTTTTTATTTTATTCTTATATTTCTGTAATAAAATTACATCTTAAAAACCAACAGTTGTCATTTGTATAAGAATATACCATAAAATGAATACAACAATACCTTAAAATTATTGTATTGCCGTGATACCACAAAGTTACCCAAGTCTTGTAAAATGTAACGTAACATCACATAAGTACATATATAAGTCTCAAATAAAATAACTTTACTTGTGGTATGTATATAATAGAATCTTCTGTATATTCTAAATACATTCATAGATAATTATTAAATCAATATCATGTATTTTAATTGAAAAATATCATAAAAATAAATTTAAAATAGAATTATTGTTGGAGAAAATACAAATAAATAGTGTTTAAGTAAAGCAATACAATCACCGACCAATATTTTGTGTTCTTTTAAGGCCATGTATTATTAATAATCTTACATTGTAATTCTGTTGTGATTTATATTATATTTTTAGGTTATGTTTCATTTTCGAACATCTTTAGTTTATGTCATCACATTTTAAATATATTTGGGGGTTAATAACACAACATGACACACTTCAATAGCCAATACAAGTCACTTGAAAATGCATTTTTTTCTTATTGTGCATCAGAGCAGATTGCAGCTCTGGCCCTCTGTTGGTCGACAATTGAAGTTATTGCACAGCTGGCTTATTCATGATATGCTCTTAACCTCAAAATTATCATTAAATTTATTGCACAATTTTCTTGACTTTAATGTAACTGAAACAACAATTCTAAATTCAAAATTTCTTATAATATTTAGAAATAGGTATTCATTCGAATTTAGCACAATTATTTTCAGAAATAAGAGAATTTTATTCATTATCAATAGAAAATGTTGCCGATTTGAAAAACATATTGTAGGTAACAATTTCTGCTATTTTTTGATTTTATTTTTAATTAATTTTAGGATTAAAAAGTGTGTCGTAATTATTAATTATTTTTCACACATTATAAATTTCTTTTTAGCTTTTACAACAGGAATATATATTCTTGTGTACCAATGATTAGTTTATATTCCGAAATGTTGTTTGATACTAATTTAAATTTGTCATTAATTAGCGTGTATGTTAAAAAACAAATGATTAATTTAGGGAAGGATTATTAACCATTTATTACATCAAATTCTTGAATAGATCTCTTCTGTACTCAATAAAATAAAATAAATTATGACCAGATTTATTTTAGCTAGACTTAAATAACCACTTTATTATGGTCAGTTATTTATCCTTCCAAAAGCACAAACCGTTCCAAAATTGAGTAACATTATTTTATCACAGTTTTACTTTAATTTTAATTATAAATTTATCAGTTTTATTTCATAGATGGAATGTTCCTACCAGTGTTTATGTATATGAAAATGAATGACCATAGTATTTAAAAGAAAAATATACTTATGATTAAAAATATTAAAATTTGAAAATTAATACGGTTGTTTAGCTGCCCGAGGCGAAAATCTTAAATTACAGATTTGGTTAGTCGGAAAATATGAAGTGCGTGTAACGAAAAAAATATTTTTAGCCAACACCTCTTGATTAATGAATGCCATAGTAGATAAGATACAAGAAAGGTGTCCAAGATTATTCCTTCCCCTTTCTGCAAAACCCGACAAAATATTGGCTTAAATTGGATCAATTGGATAAATAACCGAGAGTAACCCGATGTGACACATGTTCAGTCTGATGATGCTTATCAAATAATTTGTATCACCAGATAACAAAATTGTCAAATTTGTCAACAACATTTGTCCTGTTTTTTCAACATAGTTTAAGCCTCCAATAACACCAGATTTAAAGAATTTTGTGAATTCAAAAGGCATGTTTATGTTGAAATAAGTTTCTTTTTGAATTTGGGTTGTTTTTGTCATTGACAATTGTGTCAATTGCGGGAAAGGGTTAACAAATATTTGTGTTTACTTCATTAATATTGAGGCTAGGTGTATTATATAGCAACCACAGTTGCTATGTAATTGAAGGATTTGTTTTTTCCAATACTACCTCGAGCTGGTTCATTGAATACTTAATTATTGTACGATTAACTTGTTTTGCATTATCGTCGTGGAATAAAAGCAATGATAAGATGTTTATAAGGATAATCATGTGTATGTAATGTTGAGAGATTTGTATATTTGGATAATGAAATGTTTAAACTTTTATCAGTGTTAAAAATATAAAGTTTATTGAATAAATCAATTTGTTGGCTATACAATTGCTTCAAAGAAATCTATTTTTTAACCAAATCCTAAACATTAAACTCGCAACGGTTTTAAAAGAGGTAATCACCAATCACGGAAAGAGTATTGCCAACATGCTAAAATATTCAATAAATTAAATTTAAAAATGTTTGCAAATCATTATATAAAATAGTTACTAAAAATTTATATATTTATTAAATATTTTGTCAAAATATTCTCCTAGCATGATGAGTCGTCAAATTTTTATTTCCATTATGCCAATTTTCTCTAGAATTATTTTTTATAAAACTTGAAATTAATTTTTATATGTGTATGTTTTATTGTTAGCATATATATATTTCCTATTTACCAAAATAGATACTTCAAAGCTTCCAACAGTCTCCAAGGTACTTAACACTTCGTGTTATAAAAGAAGACAGAATTGGATGTCATCAAAAATTATAGGGAATGTATCTCGACATTTGAATCAGTTCTATATTTTCCAATCAAATCCATTATCACTTTGAAAGTGTTATCTGACTTTCTTGGTGGAAACGCATTGTATTAAAAAATAAATTACTTTTGTACAAATTTCACATTACTTAAGCGTAACCGGTCTACATCTAAAATGAATAATATGGGATTAGTACAAAAGTTCATTGATCAGTTTCTGCAAACAGTTTAAAAGACAAGTACCCACACTTTTAAGGTGTTCACTGCCAATATTTGGTGGAAAGGTCCATTATATTAAAAAAATAAAACCCTGTTTCGTATTAATTCCACATTTATTGAATAGGATCAGAACTGGTCTGGTTTTTTATAAATAGCCCTGTAATTAATTTGCAGTTTTAAACTACAGTTTTGTTTACAATAAAAATGGCATCAGAGAATTGATATAACTGTTTGGTATGTGAATAATTTTAATGTTTTGTTGGTATTATTGTGTTCACCAATTTTAAACTGTTCAAAATCTGCCTGTAAATTTTTATCGATAACACCAATTTGTTTGTTAATTGTCCAATGTTTATAATAAGTATGCATCTATCTCTAAGGGAACAAGTTTTTCATTAGACTGTATGAATTGTAATTATATGGATTTAGAATGAACGACTGATCATGAACAATAAAGCGATATCCTTTATTACTACTGTCCATTAAGATCTGGGCTCATTGTAAAAAGAACACATAAATGTCATCTTGAATTTGTTTCTTATTTCGAATGCATGTCATAGACAAAAATAAACATATCAAATATTTTTTTAAAATGGCAATATTACAAAAGGTTATGAATTCACAAACTGTATACTGATTACTGCAAACTGTATACTTTTTTTATTTCATTTCTTTAATCATAAATTAATAAAATAACGGTGTGAAGCTGATAACATAATAAGGATTTTTTTTATAAAAAGCAATTTAAACCTAACTAACCTATTGAAGTAAAATGGTATTATATTATTCACTATACCTCTCAAATGCTAAGCATTTTGGATTCTTGTAAAGGTGTTTTAACCATTGGTACTTTGCAATGACTGGCTTAGAATTAATTATGCAACCTTCATTTCCTGATATGATATTAGAAGATAGGCAAGGAATTTTACTTATTACTAGGGCTGTGTAGTCGGGTAATATACAAAGACTCCAACTCTGGCTTTAAATTAAAAACTGACTCCAAATTCGACTCTAATTAATTTTTTGAATGATTTCCGTTTCACCACGTTTAGGGTGTTCACTGTCAATACTTGGTAGAAAGGCATTATATTCAAAACATAAAATACTCATTTATACTAATTCCACTTATAATGTAACGAAAAATTTTGTCGGGTCCATGGTGCAGCGGTCAATGTTGTTGGCTTCTGTGTCGTATCTCACAGGCTCGAGTCCCAGTGCAAACAGCATATTTTCAATTGATTTCCTCAAATAACAAGGTGTAGCGAAAGTGATTAGTCAACCACTAGTCCTGTTCTATCCTTGTATCCTTACAGCTCTTAAAAAAGAGAGGTTGAGCAACTAAATAACAAACAGTTCTCGTAAAAAAAACTTCTATTGAGATACCTCCTTTAGGAGGCCATATGCTCCACATTGGGATTGGAGATGTTTACAAGACAAAATTATTGTGACGTATACATATCAACTGTGGAAAAGAAAAAGGACGTAACCCACAGTTTTTTCAAAACAGCTTTTTTTCAATAATCACAATGTATCAAACTTGATACACGTTCTACCAAAAGGATGCAAGCTGCAAATGCCGAATTAGTATCTAAATTAAGCTTTTAAGTTTGAAAAAGATGACCTTGTAAAAAATTAAAACCAAGAAAAAAGACTGAAATAAAGGTTTTTCTTAGACAATTTCTTTAATTAATATTAGATTATGTCAATTAAACACCAGTTTAGAAGTCTCCGTGCACTTCAAGCTTGTGTATGATTCATAATTTGCATATGGCCCAATATCCTCTAAACACGTTTTTTGCGCCTCCTGTAAAATTTGATCTGTTTGGGGTACGTCCTTTTTCCTTTCCACAGTCGATATCAATTTTTCTTACTATGTTTTCAGCTTTACATTTCCTTATCGATAAATTATTCTTTTATAGATTAATTGTTAAAAACATTGTTAATAGTGTTGTGTTTACTTTAAAGAACTATTATTACAGTACTTAATTTAATTTAAGTATGTTTAGATTAATGACCCGAGTAGAGAAATCCCACGTGTGCTTCTACCTTGTGTTTGTATATGTCTCTAAAATGATACAATGAAACATTATTTAGGAATAGAGCCCTGGGAGTTTGAGCTTACCAGGATTCTGTCAAATGACAAAATACATTCGCAAATCAGAGTATCCATTGACGAAATTATACTGTTAAATGTAGGTTACACATCCTGGGCTGCAAAACACTTAGTCTTGCCATATTAACCACCTAATAATGAAGAATCATAGTTATTTTTTGTATATTTGGCTCAATTTAGTATCCTTCACCATATTTACAAATCTTTCACAACATAAATCATAGACAATAATGAATTCCTTCTTTTCTATTCTCTTGATTATTTCTTCATCATTTGACAAGGATAAACGATGAATAAAGTGAATTTGAAATTGCTTATTAATTTTCTTTTCACATACACTTCGCTAAACCAAAAAATAAATATTCAATATCTAGTGATAGGTCTTTCTTGTTCGACTATATTTCATTTGTGAGAAAATAATTTGACAGCTGAAACTGGTGGAAATCAATGGTAATAAAAATTGTTTGAAAGAACCAATGGAAAAAAAGAATAATATGGGATGATCAAAACGCATTAAATTATAAAAACAACACCGTGCACAAACAATAACATTGTACTGTTAATTCTACCTCTTCCTTATTTCGTGCAATATTAATCTTATCAATAGACAATAAATTGCTTCCTTATTATGGTTTAAATTTAAAACCCTCAATAGTTAATGCATGAGTATCTGAATGCATATTCCACAGTTTGTAAAAACAGAGTATAAATTTAGGTTTGTAAAAAAACCCTCATAAATGTCATTGTATTTTAAAGCAGTAGAAAAACACACCCCTTGGCAGACTTTATTACAAATATTATTCTTGTTAAAATGAAGGAATAGAAGAGAAATAATTGATCGAACTTAAGTAGATATATAATATTTCTTTATATTTTTTTGCAAACGTAATATATAATAAGTGCTATTGTCCTTTAATGCACTCATTGTGTGACGTGTACCCTAAATTTTCACCAATATTAAAACCCTTTACTATCACGCCTATACTATTTATTCCTGTATTTCATTTTACCATACTGTGGATAAATAAATGAAAGGAAAATGAACAATAAATATCAAAATAATTTGATTGAATTATTAAAAAAGCAATATATTTTTATTTAACTAATGGATTTATCTTTTTTCCACGTATATGGCAATTAGTTAACATCATACACCTTCCACTAAAGCACTGCATATAATTGACATTATCCAGAATCTGATCACAAATGAACAAAGAATATTTCATTATGTGTTGATTTATGTCGTAATTGATTCGTAAATTAGTAAGTCATTCTTCCATCATACACACGTTTCTAATATATTCAGATTCTTCTTTTCTTAAGCTTAAATACTTTTAGGTAAATTTAACGATACATCTATTTAGTTCTTCTCCATCTTGACTTCAAAAATGTATTTCTTATGTTGTCACTTCAAACATATCTCATACTTTTTTCATGTTAACTTTTCTACTTCTCATCAGTGTAAATGTTTTATCTTTGATATAATAAATCTTTCTTTTTGTAATAACATATGAGTTTTTATTGATACTCTCCTTTCCTACTTTTAGCAATCACCCTTACAGAGTAGTAGTTGCAAACAGACCTGGCAACACACAATACCTGTACATGGTTAATCATATGCATGAAGTCTAAGAATTGTCACTACACTTTCATATCTAAGGCGCATAAGTCCTCGGTCTACAATTAACGCTGTCGGCTGCGTACAGCCTGATGCTGGGTGCAACTGCCGTCACTTCGCTTTGTGGTTTTTATGGGCATTCTTGGAAGTGGCGCGTCAGTCAGTATTTGTGACGGATTGATGATTGTATTATTAAGAAGTCAAAAAACATTTATTTATTTGCAATATGCAGCTTAAAGAGTATTTGGGACTCAGTTTTTGACTGTTTTGATCATACTTGAAATTGCTACTGAAAAAAAAGTTTAAATTCTTTTTTTTTTAATCAAATAAACTTTGTTTAACTGATTTTATTTAAACTCATCCTTTTCCTTGATAAATTTATTCATTTTTGGCAAAACATCTGAACACTGCAATGCTCAAAAATAGCTAGAGACGCGGCGTTTGGCATTTAGACGCCATATGCAGCGCTCCTGCGCCGCGTCAGGTGTGATAACAAGACCACACTAGTTCATTTACATTTGGCGTTAATTGTAGACCGGCGCAAAAAAAAAAAACATCCGATATGTTCACTTTGCAATGTTAGTAGTTAATTATGTTTTGCCTTTCAAGCTTCAATTGTTTGTTTGTTCTTCCCATTGTAAAGTCTTTTCAATTTAATAACAATATGATTACTTGTATAGGCTATTCAAATATAAGTGAAATAAAATTTGACAATGCAGGTCATTGAATTTAGCGGTTTCTGCGAGCGATTGCAGTGAAATGCAGAAACGTTTTTGTCGGTTTTTGCAAGTTATAATATATTGTTGCATAATATTGTGTTAATGGTAAATGTCCGTAATTGTATTTATATTTTGATATATGTGGATTTATCGGTTTTTGGTTTTAGCAACACACGTCACTGTCAACAGAATAGTGTCATATATAAAAAAACGTCATTTTTGAGTTTTTTTTTCTCTATTTTCATAAAATTTGTAGATATGTTTTAAATTATATTGTATCAGAGAAAAAGTTTAACATTTAAAAATCGGTAAAATCTACAGAAAGATATCCGTCTGAAATTATTAAAAAAAACACCAGAAAAATAGAATTTTATAGATATCATGTTTTTTCTATAAAAACAAAAAGTATTTAATGCATCTAGAGTTCTTTTGTATTCACAAAAAAAAATTGGAAACTTCTAATGTCTCTTCTACATATAATAACGATTTGAACAGAGGCGACACTAAGCGTACTCAATGTGTTCCCCAGGTCCCGACCCCACAATTCAAGTAATCTTTACTTTCTCCAACGAAGTAATTCTCCACTCCTTACTTTGGGGCTGGAGTCTATTAATATTTTCCAAAAATATTTATGAAGACCTAATTAAGGGTCTCATCCAATGGCGGTTCCTGAACTAAAATCTTGGGTGGGCTAGAAGAAAGTTTAGCATTGTATACTATTTACGAAATTGTGTATGTTTCCACTTCACCTTATACATTTATCTACAAGCAAATTAACAAATATTACGACACTACTGCAAAGCATAAATTATTATATAATAAAATCAATGCTAATGTAAGTAAGAAATAATAGAATAATAATACTGGACCCTTAAATTCGTCTCTTTTAAAGTGAAATAACCAGTACACAAAGCCATACAGAGCTGTCACATATTAATCTATGGCCGTCTCTGAGAGACAATACCTGTCACTTTCATACAATACAATGATATTGGTATTTGTGTTTGAATGTATAGGCCATGGGCTGATTCGATTTAGCCCGTAACATATGACAGTAGCCTGATACTTTGAATCACAGTCGTGTGAGCTTAGACGACGTTCCCGTAAATACAAATACAAAAAAATCTAATCGTGCTTGATTGCGCCCCAGTGTTAAGAAAGAACTCGGGCTTTAAAAGATTTAGCCCCCGAGTCTTTGTTAATACGTAGGTGTTGCCAGACTAACGTCACGTTTCCTGTTTTCTATGAAGTATTTATAGGGTCATTGTTTTTTTTATGCCGGCTCGGTTAAAAATTGTAATACAAAACACAATCGAGAATATTATTGTAGGTAGACATAGCATTGTCGTATGTTGACAGAGGAAAATCAAAACAAAGATATTGTATTAATTTGGGAAAGGTTAGTTACGCTTATAAATGTATTTATTTTGTTCAGCGGCCGAATTGCTGTTCATTTTTATTCAGCCATCTGAAGTTTTGGGTGAAAAATGCAGGTCGGGCTTAGCCCACCAAGCCCAGTAACTAGAAACGCCACTGGTCTCATAAATCATGTCTATCATAGGATCAAAATTAAATTTATTACTTACTCTAAATATGTAATACACCTATCCCTCGATTTACACGGTAGATAGGTTCCTGAGAAAAACGTGTAAATCGAAATTGTATATTTCTTAATGTAAAACCGTGTAAATCGAAAAGTACACAAAAAACGCATAATTTGGGTGTTTTCTAAAATACATAAAAAAACAAAATTATTTAAAAGTATAAACATACGTATTCTTTTATTAATTAAATACAGGTAAAGCTTATAGAGTAACAAAAAAATGAAATCCAAAAGATTCATTAAATAAATATTGCAACGGTTGGTGGAGTTTTTATCATTCATCACTATCACAAATCACTGTGACTTGACTTGATGACTTGCTGTGAAAGTATGCTTCTTTTCAGATGAAGAGGAGGATGGTATCTTCTATTTATTTTTTTCATAAATCCGCAATGCTTTATTTGTTATAGCATTGGTATCAATTGGCATCCGTTTTTGAGTTTGGTCCTCTATCCAAATCATTAATGCCTTCTCCATGTTTTCCATTGCAATATCTCTGATATATGACGTTGTGCTCGTACTCGTAGTTCCAGCTGCTACACTCTTTCTAATTGAGTTTTCATTTTTTCTAATGGTTCTTATTGTAGCTTCATTCATGCTATATAATCTAGCAACATCTATTCCTCTTTCTCCGTTTTGTAAAAGATCCAATATTTTTATTTTTTTGCTAACGAAATAACTTTTCTTTTTACTTCTTTCGACATAATAAGGCTACAAATATTATTCAAGATATAAAACACATAATTAAAAATTATGTACTCGTTTTTTACTTACGAATATGAAGAATTAAAATTTTCAAGTTAACTTTTTTAAACCGTGTAAAAGCGAAAACGTGTAAAAGAAGTACCGTGTAAATCGAGGGATAGGTGTATAGTGAAACTGTAATGAGATTTGGATCTGATCGTGACAGTCAGTTCAAGTTCATCCGTGCTTTTGAATGCCTGAAGATACGGAAAAGTGAACCTTAGATAGTTAGTGGCAAAACGTATGAAAATGAAAACGATTCAAATTGTATAAAGAAATTCCATCAAACACCTTCGGTCGAAATCTTAAATGATATCACCCAATATTTTTTGTATTATTTCAATTTTTTTCCGGAAGAGATATAAAATAAAATACGACCACTGTCTATAACAAGGGTAGGAAACCTTTCCATTTCTAAAGGCCACATTCATTTATCTGATTCACCCCTTCCCCCATTTTTTTCCACTATCAAACATATAATGGGTTGATTACGCTCTTTTTCCGAACGCTTGCGTATAATTCTTTGATCAAAGTGAATATTTTGATCAAGTCAAAAAGCCGCATCGGAATAGCCAAAAGGCCGCAGGTTCCCCTTCACTGTTCTATAATAATGAGTTTGAATGATGTAAATAGCATAATATTTTGTCTACATGCAGTAGCGTAGCAAGGGGACCGCCCCGGGCGGCACATTGCTGGGGGCGGCATTTTCAAACATAAATACAATATTATATTTATACATTAAAAACTACTAGTTTAAAGATAAAAAATAGACGTGATCTAATAACAAAATTATAAGAAATATTGGGGGCGGCAAATTTAAGGACCGCCCCGGGTGCTAGAACCCCTTCCTACACCACTTTCTACATGGATACTTAGATCTTCTCGAGAATTTACATTTCAGTTTTCTAATATTGAAATAATCCGTTAGAAATCAATCATTTGCTCAATACTAGGAGGCAGATATGACAACAAAATAATCGTAGTATCCGCATTAGGTTATGGCATCTGCAATATTATATAATATATTATTATTACATTACAGTCTATTTATGTAATATAATAATTGAAACTGTGCGTGCATGTAAATCCGCATGATTGCTAAAAGCACGGCAAGACTCGACTTATCACCAGTGTCGTCCGTAAAAAAATACAATGCTACTTTTGTTTCGAAAAAATCTACACTTAGAACCTTGCAGTTCTCGGGTTGTGAAGTTACGAGCGGATACGGTTACAAAATAAATATAGAAATTATTGTTTATTATCTCGTTGTATGTTCGACTTTTTCTTTTTTTTTACTTTCCTGTTACATTAAGGTATTGAGTGCTAATGAATACATCTCAATAAATAATGCAATTTTTAATGTCTCTTTGACTACATTACTATAAACGTTGTGTACAATTTTAGTAGAACTTTTATACAGTTGTCATTTGAGGGTATTACTTGCATTGCAAACCTGGCTGATTCCAAAGTTGTGAAACATGAATGTTATTTAGTAGATAACAATAATTTTTTTAAGTATTTTTAGAAATCATTCTCAAACACGGCTTGACAACATCTAAAATATCATTCTAAAGTAATGTAATAAATACTAAAAATACTTTTAAAGTGTACATTGTTTTTCAAGTTTCATTTTTTAACCGTTTTGAAATATGCAGTGTTTGCGAGTAATACCCTCATTTGATAATTGACCATAAACTAGTGTTTTTCAATCGATGGTACACTGAATATTACCGGTTCATTAAAATTGTCTGCCGGTATCTGCAACATCACTGAACGGCAGGTGTAAAAAGATTGAGAAACACAAGATTTCACTTTTCATAATATAAGCGAAATCCTTTAGTTCAGTGCTACTCAAAAAATTTCAGAGTGCGGACCAGTGTTACATGAGAACCGGTTTCAGTTTTTAAATAAGTTTAATATACATGGGTAACAACATATTTACATTGTTGCGCGCGGACCAGTTTTGACCAGACCGGAACTGATCCACAGACCAGCATTTAAGTAGCACTGCTTTAGTAGGCAATTAAAATTCATGGTTAAACTGAGTAGTATTTCCATTCTAATAGGAGTACAGAAAATGCCTTCTGTTGAAATAGATCCACTTTGGGAGTGGAATTGTTAAAAAAACAACTTTTCTATTCGAATTTTTCTATTATAACATTGAAAATAAAATTTTCAAGTTCTATTGTTGGGAAACAAAACAAATAATTGTTCATTAACACGCTTTCAACGCAACTATTTTTAACTTGAGTGTTGCTATAATTTCACTTTTTAATGGTTATAATAATGACATTACTTTGTCATTCCGCTATTAAATACACCTAAGCACGCCACTGCGCGGGTATGTGTTTGTATACACCCACGAAATAAACCTTCATTCACTCGTAAAATACTACGTGTGTTAGTAAAGTGACCATCATTCAATAATTTTATTATAAAGTCAAAATATAAAGTATTTGATTTCACAAGAATTGTAGAAGTTAGTTACTAGCTATTTCGGGCTTCGGTAGGAAAATCTTTTACCACCAGACCATAGAAGCCATCAATGTATAACGTCCTAGCATTCATAAAATATGTTTTTTAATACTGTGGAACGTGAACACATTTAAGTTTAAGCATGCACAGTTCTGATGAGAGCATATGCTGAAATAGCTATAAACTAGAGCAGTGTTCGGCAAACTGCGGCTCTTTAAACTCTTGAGTGTCGATCTTCCAAAAAATACCACATACAGTGCGATTGAAACTTCGTGTCCCACTCCAGAAGTCGGTGTTCGGTCTAAAACATTGAGTTGGAAGGGGCGATCTCAGCGAACTTACCTTAATCAGATTGAGAACCTTTTGAGCAAAGTTAGCTTAAGTGTACCACAATCAAATTAATGACAATGTACCTACTTATATAGTTTCAGTTTTAAAAATTTGTCTCTCAAAATAAATTTCAATCGTTGTATAGTTAGTTGATATTTGGCTCAGTTGATTTTGAGCCCGGGATTTCAGTATCAACCATTATGTTGGGATCCGGAATTGATGATATAACAATTTTCAAGTCGAAGACCTTTTTTTTTATTCGATGACTTGAAAATGTTAAGAATTAAGTACTACAATAATTGAAAAATGTGAGACCTTGTTTTCTCGGAAAAGCTTAGAAATTGAGAGGTTGTTGTACAATTATTCAGAATCATGAGAACTTTTTTGTTTGCTTAGATTCTTCCTTTCAAAGAGTAACGACTGACTTTTTTAGCGGATTAAATGATTTTTCCACGAGTCGAATCCCGAAGTCGTACTGGATTAGTAGTAAGGCAATCCCGTAATTACGGGATTGTAGGCTCTACTGTCAATCATGTATAAAATAATATGTTTAGAACAAAAAAACTTAGATATTTTTCACTTCATATTCTTTCAACATCGATAAACTCTTCCGGCAAATAAGACCAATATTCTTTTGATTAAGGTAAGCAAAAATGGAATCTTTTTAAATGACAATTCAATCAATACTATGACAGAGCACTATTATTATTATTTAGATTTTTGCAGCGTCTTTGCGTTTTACTGGAATAATCCGGGACATTCACCAAACCTTCAGGCGAGAAGTTTTTTGTTCGGTTGTGTCTCGGTAATGTTTTTTTTTAAATATTGAAATGATACATAAATTATATCTTCCGAGTGGTCACCCTGATCGAAGCTTACGTTTCATGAAACTCAATCGGTAGCTGCTGAAACCGCAGAATAGAGAAACGGCATGTGTCGTGTTACCCCGCCGCGTACCCACCTATACTTTACAATATATGTATACATTTATCGTATATATAAGATAGGCTGTAAAAAAGATAAATATATGTTAAAGATATATCACATATCTAGAAAACAATTGAACCAGAATCTCATCAAAATCAATGCTGTCTTTTATAGCATTGCAGTAAACAAAAGGTTTTATAGCAGAGTACATAATTTGTGTGCATCGTATTTCTCGTATTGCTAAAACATTGGTGAATGCAAAATTCATGCACTGTTTTTTTGTGATTTCATTTACAATTTTATCACTGTCAATTTAAGGTGACTGCTGTCAAATCTTGGTGGGAAAGCATCAAATTATCAATGAATAAAACACTTTTTTTACTAATACAGTAATACAGTAATTCTCATTATTTATTAAAGATCAAAACCGGTTGTGTCCCTAACATGCATTATCAACTGACAGCTGAAATAAAAAACTTAAAACCAACAAAATAAATTACCCTATTTCGTTTTACATTTCGTCATTGTACAATGCTCACAACTGTGAAACCAGTCCTGATATAATATAATAAATAATGTAGAATTAGTAAATACAAAAAGTGTTAATGTTAATTATTAAAATTAGATTTTATATCTTTGACACTCCACTGATTTATATTTCAAATTAATTTCCACAATTTTTTCAACAAATTCATCGAATGGTTACTTTATGCTTATTTGCAGAGCATAAAGGTACTGCCGTCAATTATAAAAAGTTAACGGAAAAAATAAATATTTTGAGTAATGAAACAATGATTTTACCTTATTTATTTATTTTTCATTTACAAAGCGAAAATATACAATTATTTAGTTCATCAATAAATATGTAGCATATTTATAACCATTTATTTAGTCACCATCGGAATAATTAAGTTTTACAGTAAATAAAATTCCAGCGTTGACTTAATGCCGACGTAGCTTTACACAATTATATTGCAATATGAGCCATCGAGAGGTGATGTAAGCCAACTAGTAAAATGATAAAACTTTTCTTGGACTTTTAAGTCCATGACGTCTTTACTTGGTGTTTTGGTGGATTGCATATTTTTATTTTACTGAGATAACACTATTGCAATGTGTTTTAACTGAGGTTACTTCACTTTTACGATAGTTTAAGACGCGTAGAATATTATAACGCATCTAACTCATTTTTTCCTAAAATACCAGTTGGCTCACTTCGCCACTAATAGGTATATATATTCATTCATTTTTTCAATATCATTTAGTGTCTTTTGAAATCGCTGCGGTATGAATTGTTCGTAAAATATAATAGTTTGAGAGACTGTATTAATTTGTGTTGCAGGGTGGTGGTGAGAGGAAGTTATTTTCTTGTATTATAATAATATATCTTAGCCTCTCCAACCCCCAATCGCTACCTTGGCATATATACAGCATCGATCTTATTTGAAGTCGATCAACCCCGATGGGAATTCGCGACCTAGACTCGTAGCGCGGTATAAACGATGTTATCTTATAAAACCATTCCATCAATGATTGGTAGTAAACACCATTCAATGTCAATAGAAAATTAAAACAAATACTTTGTTACTGTTTTTTTAGCACCTTGTTCTATAATAAAGTTATTAATTTTGATTGTATATTGAGAATGAAACTCCACAATATAAACGTCAAACTAGTCCAACTGGTTAAAAATATACACATCCTCACTATTCACGAGAAGTGGCTAAGTGTAAAGTATTTTTTTTTTAAATATTTTTTAAAAACTTATAAGACATTTCAGCTTACGCCAATGCGTCAAATATTTTGAATTTGAAAGATCACACGAGATATACTCGATGTAGTAAAGTAGTAAATAGATTAACTAAGGGTAGTGTTTGAAAATTTGTTATCAATTAATAAAACTCTCACAATATTGCATTTACATTTCTAACATTTGTGTGTGTAGTTTACTTATCGAGTTTATCTTATTTGATATTTCAACATATATGCAAAAAGCTCGCCTGATTTTTTTTAAATACGTCCAATTTTAAGTACTAAATAATTGTCACCGTTTTAGTGTGTTCAATATTTAATAGCAAAATGATACTGTCAATGATATATTTCTTTTGTACAATTTAAAAATTGTATAATTTATCAGTTATTATTTTTTATTAAGTGAGTAATCGATTTTCTATAAAAATCGTAGAGCAAAATCGTAGGCCGTAGAATGTATTGCTACGGCACACAATGCATTAATGTATTATTGGCAATATTCTTCTCAATAAACTAACCTACTACAACATTACTGCTCCTTTTATACGTAAACCGCTGCTTAAATCCACGCAGAATAAAACAAATAAAAAAATCAATTCATGTGAATTTAGATTTCATTATATTCATAACAATTACTTTCATTTTTTATTCAACAGAAAATACAAAATAAAAAAATATATACTAAAAAAAATTATAATTAAATTTCTATTTATTAATTACAACTTCGTTTTCTAGAAAAGAGAAAGGAAGATAAGAGGGGGGGGGAGATTATTACCCTCCAATCTTGGCTAAGGCAATACATCTTAGACTATTTTTTTTATTTTACATTTAAATACGCTAAAGCAATGGTTCTAAACGAGGGCGGTACCGCCGTTTAGAAATCTACGGGGGGCGTTGTAGGATTGCGGGGGGGCGATTGAGGATTTCAAATATGTGAGCTAAAAAAAAAACGAGTTTCGTAGATACTTTGGGTAAAAAGTATACGTAATTGAGGATTTAAAACTCCTCGGTGAGGGAGGGGGGCGTTAGATATATTTGGATAAATTATTTCTGCAAAAGGGGGCGATTCTTTCGATACGGTAAAGAAACACTACGCTAAAGGAACACGTGTATGTTTTAATTCCATAATATTTACTAAAAGTCAGGACTGGTATACGAGCATTATCGAAACCAATTATAATCTTTGATAAATAATGTGGAGTCAGCAGAAAAAGTTTATTTTAGGGTACATTGTTATTGCACTGTCTTATAATATGATTTTTTTTGATGCACGTATCTTCCGCTTATTTTCCATCAAAAAAATGTTTTTACTTTTTCTTTAACGAAACCCGTTTTTTTAGGAACCGCATTTCCGTAGTTACGGTCTTTATAGCTCCAGCGCATCCATTTTTTTTATTATTATTATTATGTTTAATATTAAACGTTTGTGCGCCGGATATTAAGAAATTTAAATTCGATCTCAGTTTTCCGATTTAACGTTATGTACAGAAAAATATAATATAATCAAAATATTTAAATTAAGAAATAGTCAATATTTTTGATATACGAAACATAAATATAACAATTATTCGATTGAGATGGGCTGCCATCTTTATTCGAGAGTTAAGTCTGGATTTTTTAAATTTAAATTTGAGATCAAGTACATGGGTACGTTATTTATTCTCATCCAATTATATATTTTTAAAATACTTAGCGTATTGCAAAGTATTAGTTATAATACCATATTTTATTTTAAATGTTAAAAATAATGGCTGTAAGTGATTGTTTATTTTATATACATATTATAACATAAGAAATTTCGGAGTGCATTCATCTAAGAAATGTATGACGCATTACCTTAATCCTTTAAGAATATCGTCTTAAACCTTTTACGGTAAAAACCTGTCATATATTATTCACAAAACTATTTCCTTCGCGCTTTACTTACGGTGGGAATTTTTACTGTCGGATTTTCGAGCAGGTGAGTTTATTTTTACTAAAATACTACTGCACGGGGCATGATCATTGATAGAGCATTGAATGTATCTGTACGGTGAGTACAGAATGTCCAGAGCTAACAACTAATTCAGGCGAACATAAAGGGAGATGTGAGTGCCTATATCCAACAATCGTTTGTCGAGAAAAGGTTGGCCATCTACAATGGTGGGGAAAGGTCCTCAATCTGTTCTCAACCGGCCTCGTTCTACGACGGAGTTTTTGATTTGTTCTTCTAACGGAATATTTCAAGATTTGTATTTCGATGTTGTCTTCATTGAACAACACGTCGTTAGTTCATTAGTCAACCGACTGATTTCATATTTAACACCACATTCTGTTGTTTTATACATTTGCATTATTTAAGATTATTAGCAATCAATAAAATCAAAAGTTATCAAAAATATACAGAAACGAGAGAAAATTGATTGATTTCTACAGTACAAAAAAACTCACTCGATAAAGATATAATAGATTATAATTTTTGCAACATGGAACTATGTTAATGAATATTTATACATACATATAGACTGTGGAAAGGAAAAAGGACGTAACACATACATGGCAAATTTTACAGAAGGCACGAAAAGGTGTTTTAATGATTTTGGGCCATATGCAAATTATGAAATATACACAACATTGAAGTGTAAGGAGACTTCTGAACTGGTGTTTAATTGACATAATCTAATATTAATTAAAGAAATTATCTAGAAAATATCTTTTTTTCAGTCTTTTTTCTTGATTTCAATTTTCACAAGCTCATCTTTTTTGAAACTTAAAAGCTAAATTTAGATATTATTTCGACATTTGCAGCTTGCATACTTTTGATAGATAGTGATTATCGAAGAAAGCTGTGGTTTACGTCCTTTTTCCTTTCCACAGTCGATATATATTGTAATTATATTCATTTTTTTTTGTTTGTTATAGATTTTATCACCGTAAGTCTTAACTATACCTAATAAAACCAACAGCTCTGCAATAAACGAGTAAATGCAGTAGAGAAGAACCCCTATATTTATAGTGGTGTTATATAACCAATCAACCGACAGTAGTATTACACGTAAAAGTGTTTATGAAAAATCATTAGTATGCTTAATATTACAATAGAATCCACCTTTTTACTACAGATTTGGACTCTAGTTTCCCTCTGATAGATAATTCAAATTCAATAAAACTTAAATAGATCGATAGTTTTTTTATTCACTGCGGGTAAAGTTATATTGTAAAGCTATCGAAATTAACTTTCAAGCTTAAGAATATATTTACTCCAAAATACGAATTAAATGGTAAAAATCATTAGCTCATTATTTTTTATGCAATTCTATGTAATATGCAATAGTAGTATAACTATTGTATGTATTAAACACAAATATGACATCTTTTTTCAATTTAAGAAGTCAATAAATAAATGTTATATATTATATTTTAAATTATGAAGTTCATGTTTGTGGAGTAACGTTCTTTATATCAAAGTTCAACGATTATTTGATGGAAGTTATTTTAGCTTTGCTTATAATAGTTTAATAAAGTATGGTTAAGTTGGGTTAAAAAAAACTATGATTTGTTGTGGCTATGTTAGGTTAGATTGATTGAATCAAATACGGCTAGGTTTAATTGGCTTAAAATAGGCAGGCCATTGATTAACCTTACTGCAGGGTACAATATTGAAGCTCAACTAAAACTGGACGATCAATCAGCAATTAAACAAAGGAGGATGAAGACTGATTTGAGCTGAAGCACCGAATAGAGAAAGACAATTGAGGATATTACTAGCAAATATGGCTTATTCCAAAATGGTTAAAAAATGAAACTTAAATTTCATTTTAAAAATGAAAGTACATTTTAAAAGTATTTTTAATCTTACATTACTTTGGAATGATATTTTGAATGTTGTCAAGCTATTGTTTGAGACTGATTTCTAAAAATATTTTCAAATTTTATTTTTATCTACATTCATGGTTCACGTTTCAAAACTTTGGAATGAGCCGGGTTTGCAAGTAATACCCTCAATTGCGTGCTTAAAAGCTTTCATAGATTATAGTAAAGTATTCTTGACGACAAGCACAGTGTTTTTTCGGTTCTCTGTCTTTTTCAGAACAATGATGGCGTAAAAGCATTAAAATATTATCTACTTCGGTAAGTTAAACATAAGCTGATAAAATTTAAAAATTACAATGAATAAATAATACGAGCTTATACGACAAGGAAATGAAGATTTGAGAAATGTTTAAAAAAAGAATAGTTTATTCGCGTTTAAATCAGATATAGAAGAATCACCGTTAAGAAAAATGCTAACATAAATATTTTTTACTAAGTCCTGTGAAAAAAATCTTCTCAGATCTTCATTTTCATATAAAGAAATTATTTTGTTATGGTGTGCGAGTGGAGCGTGAAAGTTTGGGAGGCGTTGGCGCGCATGCTCAGTGCGGTGTGTGTGCGGGCGCGGCGCGGCGCTTGGGTATCGAGCGCGCGGCGGCGGCGACCAGGCCGTCCTTTGACAGTGCGGGAGGCAGGCGGCGGCGTGCCGACATGCTGCTCCGAACGCCGCGGCTTCTCTCCCTCCTGGCAGCTTTCGTTTCCCTCGCATCGCCGGTCAGACCCAACCTTACGGCCCGAGAACCTCCCGACTACCAGGATTCCTCCCCTTCGCAGGACGTATCTTACTATTACACCTCCAGCACCGCTTCCCCCAATGAAACCGAGCGGGTGCCGCTCTTCCCGACGGACCTCTTCACGGAGGAGCAGCGCAGGAACGGGGCCATCGTCCTGCACATCCTCGGGCTCGTGTACATGTTCGTGGCCCTCGCGGTGGTCTGCGACGAGTTCTTCGTTCCGGCCCTCGACGTGATCATCGAGAAGCTGCAGATCAGCGATGACGTCGCCGGAGCCACTTTCATGGCGGCCGGAGGGAGCGCCCCCGAGCTGTTCACGTCGGTCATCGGTGTGTTCGTGTCTTTCGACGACGTGGGCATCGGCACCATCGTCGGTTCGGCCGTGTTCAACATCCTGTTCGTTATCGGGATGTGCGCGCTGTTCTCCAGGACCGTGCTCACGCTGACGTGGTGGCCCCTCTTCAGGGACTGCACCTTCTACTCGGCCAGCCTGATAGCGCTCATCTACTTCTTCCGCGACAACCACATCCACTGGCACGAGGCGCTCGTGCTCTTCAGCATCTATATCGCTTACGTGAGCTTCATGCGGTGGAACGGCCAGTTTGAGAGACTCGCTAAAAAAGTTATATATAAGAACAGAGTTACGAGAGTCAGGAGTACGGACCAATTGATGCCCGCGGTGAGGATACTTTCCGTCAACATTGTCAACACTCTCCGCTTTCATCTCCCGTCCTCCGATCCTCTCATAATTTGTGCAAAGTGTCAACTCGCTGTCCATCCATTATGCCCATGCCCACACCTCATAATATCACCGCTATTGGAGTTATAAATGAAAAACCGCATCCTTCATCCAAATGATCAAATAACAAAAAATCCACCATTATCGGCTAAATACCAGTGTTTAATTATCACGCTAGCGATTTGAATTGCCATTGAAAAAGTTTATCTATATTCTTAACTTCAGCGTAAAAAAAACATACTTCAAACCAACCGTTGCTTACGATTTTAACTTAAATTTCCTACGAAATATACTCTACGCTGAATATCAACACCCGTAGAATGCAATTGTGATTAACTTAAACGTGCATATCTGCGTATTAAAATTGTTTTGCAAATTATACATTTTAGTTTTATCGGTAAAACTGTCATTTTTGAAAGTTAATAAAACTTTTAAATTAAACAAGATTTGTTAATAATGATACCGTTTTAATTTCATCACGGCTTTCATTTTGTTTCGTAGATACATTACCAATAACCATAATTCAATAAAACACAGCAATAAAAAAATATGGCATGCAATTCATAGCTACGACATCCATTTCCTTTTTTACGTCTTAAACATGTGTGTGCAAATACTATACGCTATTTATATACTGGACATATGAGATATGTCACGTCTGCTGTATGATGGCCTCCCCAATTATATTGCGGCCTTGCAATAGAAAAACGATAAGCCAAGTTGATTCTAATGATGTGGTTATGTTGTTCAGAAATTATCCGCATAAACTCACTACGCTTTTGATAGTAATAGTTGAAAAAACTATACACAGAAAATAACGAAAAAAAATTGTATGTATTGCGTTAAAGCTCAAGTTTTCCTTTCGTGAGACTGCGACGCTAAATGATTTTTGTTTTATCACGCCCTACTATTTAGGATAAACAACGCAATGAAGTAAGATTTAATTTATTTTGTATTCAATAGAATATGTATTGTAAGAGACTGTAAAATTCTATTACACTCACGTTTTTAATCAATTATTTTACATCCGAAAAGTATAGTTAAAATAAAGATAAAACAATTATTTTTTATTATCAAAAATTTTGCTGGTATTTTGAATAACAATATATTTGTGTTTACAATAATATAAATTGATCATTTCGATGCGAGAAGGTTACTCACATTTCGGTTACATTATGAAATATTATTGATGAATTTCTTTTACTACTACTACACAGTGAAACTTAACATTAAATAAGATGTATTTCTGAAACAAAAGTGTACCTTTTTTGTTGGTAAAATCATAAAATGATAAAGAGATGAATCTTAATACCATTGAGTCATTTTTTTATGTTCTTTCTAAAATATTTTTATGTCGTAGTTTACTATCTGTATACCATGATACTGATATTTTTTTACTCGAAAATATATATTCGTCAAGGTATGCAAAGTTGATCCTTGATATAATTACATGATCAGGATTATGACATATTTTTAACACATTTAATAATGTACTCAATGTAAAGACCATTAATTTCATATAATGTATGATATCGACTGTTGCTTTTCAATTTTGAATCGCTTTAATTTTCTACACATATATACAATGTAATAAAACTTTTGTCATCAAACACTTAGATTTCGATTGTTGATATCTTCAAACATTCAATAGTAGATATAAACTTGTAATGACTTCAGCTCGATTTAAATTTCGTTTGATATTATATATTTCTAAGAAAGTGCATAAATATTATTGTACATTCTTGGGACACAAAAACGTTTTAATAAAATAAATTTTGAGCAGACTAGAAGTTCGAAAATTTACAATTTTATATAATATAATCTTGTCAAAAATTACGTTAGTACTTTAAAAAAATCAAGTAAGCTTTTTTTTAAATAAACAACCGGTGCTCATGTTTAAAATATAATGAGGAAAATATGTGCAATATTTTCAATTTATTCAGCGGTAACTTATGAATGTTAATTTTTAATATTAAATAAAATTTGACAACTTTATTACTTTACCTGTCGTTTGAAAAATTGTAACACGTGTTTTGCTTCTTTAAGAAGCACCATCAGTTGGAATATCGCAAGATTTACGAAAGAGCTGATTTTAAAAAAGTACTTTTTTCGCAAACCTTGCGATGTTCTTTCTGATGATGATTATAAGATTTTTTTTACAAATTACAAATAACACAAGAACTAGAGTAACAAAGTTATTGAAGTTTATTTAATATTAAATATGTACAAGTCTAGGAGTCTTTTTCATAAACTTCATAAATACATTGTATATTTGCACTTTAAATGTTTCATCATTTAGAATTCACAGTGTACGTATTATTTTGATTCATCTAACTAATAAACACTCGGATATATGTTTTATTAAAAACAATAAAGTCTTGTTTTAAAAAGAACAAATGTCATTTCTAAAGATGACTGTATTATTTCAATAATGGTAAAGAAATTCATCATCAATATACCATTCCATAAATTATTCACAAAATATTTATCGTAAATCTTCAAGACAAAAGGTAAGCAATCATTTTTTATGGTAAATGTCATTCAATAACTCATGTTTAATTATTTCAAGCATATTAATATACCTGCCACCATTTTAATAATAAAGTTTAGCATTTATAATATTACTACGTTAGAGTAATTTTAGCTTAATTTTATACTTTTAGAGTAGATATGAAATATTTTTAGCAAATTGATTCAGCAAATTCAGACTATAAAAAAATTCTGCGTCATTTTAAATGTATTTTATCTTTTTATAATAGAGTTCTACTAAGTGAATTCCAAGTCAATTAATCAATTAATTAAATCTTTGTTATGTTCTGTATCTTTCATTTTACATTCGCGAACAGTTTAAACATAATTATGATGAAACCGTTATTCTAAAATAGCAAGGATATGAGTCAGATAATAATTCTTTTAAAACTAAATTGAAGGTTTTTACTATTGAGTATAGCAGAATGGTTTTTTCCACCTCATTGAAGGCACTAAGTAAATAATATTTCTTCATCTTAAGAACTGTAGAAGCAAAATTGCAATACCCTTCAATAATATTTATCATACACAAAAAAGAACACGGAAATAATAAATTGCCAACTATCTAAACAAATTTATATTTTTCGACTTGGATCTATTTGCTGAACTCCAAACCTTTTGGGCCACGTGAACCCTGTTTAAGAAATACTCTATTAAATAATATAATTCAACAATAATATCATCCTTTTGAGTCATGTTTTGAAAGGGTGCACGTATACTTTTACGTATGGGTGTATTTTAACTACAATATATTTTGTAAACAAGGAATTGAACATTTTTTAAAACAAATATGGTTTTTTATTGGATGATATAAATATTTTTTATTAATTATTCAATTAGATATGAGGCAAGGCATATAGTTGCAAAATGTTTTATAATACTTCATTATGTTACTTTCAACTTGGGCTTATACAAAAACCTACTTTTGAAAAAACCGGTTTTCGAATGACAGTATTGTGTCCGTAGCCGGCTTTATCCGGATTTCGAAGTTTAACAAAAAATGGACAATTCAATTGAAATAGCGAAAAAAAGATTAAAACTGTCTTTTATTTTGTTAATTTATATGTATAATTACTTGGTGTCACTCTTCATAAAATATGATTTATGAAAACACAATGCGTCGACTGATTGGTCACTTAGTGATGAATCAATCACAAAAAATAGAATTAAAACCGGTTACGAAGTTGAAGGAAACCGGTTTTCGAATGTCACAAATGTAGCCAAATATCTAGATTTTAAAACTGGCGTTTGAAAACCGACAAGCCCTACTTTCAACGAATGCGGTAAAAACGTTCGACATAATTTTACTCACGAAAAAAAAATGTTTTAATCAACTCCTTGTACAGAAATTATTTTAATATTTAAAATTCAAATACTAAATAAATTAAATTAAAATAACTAACGACAGGTATCGGAACTTTAAAGGTATGTGAAATTTTAACGATAAAATGTATTTTGTATGACGTGTTATAATATGCTAATTGATTATATGCCAATACGCCAATATCCCCATATTTTATATTAATTAATATCGAACGCGTTGGCTGAAATTCTTCTCGATTAATTAAGCTTATTATTTTTTTATTTATCTGGAGCATTATCAGGTTTCTTAAAATTAAAAATATATAATTACTGATTTGCAACTAAAACACGAATATTATATTATATCCAATTGTTTTGTTTTTTCGTTTGTTTTAATGAAATCTCGTACAACCGTTATTACGTTTTCACGTTTTCCTCTGGAAAGTTGATGTTTGCTGATATACGAGTTTTGCATATCAATATCAAGTTTCCAGATCATTAAATGCTGTAGTCAAATATTAAAATAACGAAATTTGAAAGCGCTTGCTTATCAAACTGATTAGAGCAGTGTTTCTCGAGTGGGGTGCCGAGATTTACAGATAAGGGTTCCATGAATAAGTTAAAGAAAACAAGCCATACAAGTTTACTGTCTAAATTATTATAGGTATGGTTATATCCAGTGGTGAAGTGGTAAATAAATAGGTACTAGGTCGGTCATTGATTTCTTTCCTATTTTTATTTTTTTTATATCCGTCTGAAGTTAAAAAAAACCCACAAGTTTTAACAATTAAATCAATAAAAAACGATTTTTAATTTATATATATATATGTACTTGAAAATTTAGTTACAAGTCAAAAAGGTGGCAGGGCGCCTTCCTCATTTTCAGGTGCCAGGTCACCGACCTGGACCAACCTGGCCCCACTACACTACTGGTTATATCTAGAGATGGATGTGTTTGTCTTAATTTATCTGTCTGCAATAGACAATACAACACTGCGCTTGAGCACGATGCGCAATATAAAGACAGAAATAAAGAATGTGTGTGTGTGTGTTTTGCGACAGTTGACACTTTCATCTGGTGACTAGTTGTAAAAGTTTTGTATTCATAATGCCGTGATTGCACACAGTATATGGTTAACACAAAAGTTTTATTGTTAGTATTATAGAAACGCCAAAACTAACAGGACATACATAAGACAGATCAATTTATTTATTTGCACAATAAAAATGAACTGTTATGCTATTGAAACGAATATTTTTTTTTTCAAAATATAATTGATTTTGTAACATTTTAAGTGATACACTAAAAATACTTTTAGAATTTAATCTTGTATTATACAATATGATAGCGTTCTGTAACTGGGAATAGTTGAAGAACGCTGATTCAGTAATAGGCTTAAGCGAGTTTGGAAGGATTGAGCGAGCCCTTTGTTAATTTTGACTTAGAACAGCGAGCCCATTGATATATATATTTTTTAATATATTTTTTACCATGTCCGCTCTTAATGTGGAGCATATGGACTCCTAATGGAGTTTATCTCAGCAGATGTGTTTCTACGAGAACTAGAACAGGACTAGTGGTTAGCTAATCGCTCTCGATACGCCCCGTTCATAGGATAGGATGGGTGGAAGGGGGAATTCAAGACATCACATACATCCATGCCTTCGGACAGAAATTCATAAATCGATTAAAAAATCAATTTATAAAACTTTCCGTACCGGGATTCGAACCCGGGACCTCCGTAACCGAAGCCATTGACGTTGACCACTCGACCACACAGGTGGCATATTTTTATAGATGGTGTAAATGTATTTCGAAATATAAGACGTTGTTACTTTAAGAAAATTTCTTTAAAAATACATTAATTCGGGTGCATAATAAAAGAGACTTGGACGTTTTTACAATATCATATGATGAAAGTATGTTAATATTAACATTTGATTGATTTTATTAATTTTATAAACCCTTCCCCGAAACATCGTGAATATAACGCAGATAAAGCGAGCTTCTTGTTACGTATTGACAGCCCACCTCTGCGCTGGTTTACAGTCAATTTAAAAGTGCCGTAACTGACGAATTATTATTAAATTTGTAAGTGCTGTGAACGAATAAATTTAGTGTATGTATGGTAGACCCACCCACTATACGACTTCTACGATTGGGCAAACAATATTTACTTAAGTATTCAATTGTCGACGCCTACGCCAAAAACTGAAAAATACGCCAAGAGAGCATCATTGTTAGACTTATTCCAAAAGTCATAACTACGACCAAGCGCTACATAGAAACACAATTTTTTTTTTACAAGCTGTCTATTGTAATCTAAAGTCTCTATTTGCGTATTTTCTAATTTGCTCATTTCCTTTCCAAGTATAACAATAATTAAACAACTTTAATTGTCCATGATGAACAGAAAGACTTTGAAATCTTTTTGCGCATCATGGGTAGTTAAATTAATTTTTCAACAACACAACCCAATCGTTGAGGCTTGTTGCATATTTTTTTAATAACTAACTGGCACTCATAAAGTGAAATTTTTCAATTTGCTTTTTAAAATAACTAATGTAATCATTGAGTATTGTATCTAAAATAATCTCAGTTCAGTTTGATCGAGTATAATTATTATTTCCGTCATAATAAAAATAAAAAATCTGTCTGAAATTAAATTCAAGCAAAAAAAATAGGGTATTTATTGCAAACACTGCTCATTCCAAAATGATGAAAAAAATAATCTTGAATTTCATTTTGAAAAACAATATACATTTTAAAAGTATTTTTAGTTTTACATTACTTTGGAGTGATATTTTGTATGTTATTAAGCCATGTTTGAAACTGACACTCTAAAGACACTTTCAACATATAGTTGTATTTATTTAATTAAATTCGTGGTTCATGTTTCAACAATTTTGGGGTGAGTCGGATTTGCAAATAATACCCTCAAATATGCTATATTTTTCAACAAAAAAATATCAATAATTACCCCCTCCACCGATATAAGTTTGACGATTTTATGGACCAACTCACTTGCAGTTCTTGAACAGTGCAAAATAGTTTCTAATCTACTTTTGTTCAAATATTTTTTGTAAGAAAAAAAATCCATAATGACTTCAATTGATATATTGACCATGAACACTGAGGGTTTATTTGTTTATACATTTTTTCCAAACGTTATGTAGGAAAACAACCATCAGCATCATTTATAACTGTCTGTAGAAGTTATCATGATAACGTCTTATCAATTGATAATGCTCGCGGTGAGCAAAATCGGTCGCGGTATTTATAAATGAGTGTCTTAAAAAACATTGATTAAGAATGTTTTTGAACTGAAATAAAACAATATAATTTCTCTACAAACAAAAAGATATACAAGTTTATATGGAAGATTTTTAGTTTTTACTCTTTTGTATTGTAGAATTTCAAGAGATCTATCAAGCATGTCAACTATTTACAAATTACAAATCTACGAAGATCAGCTATTTGATAACAGAAAAACGCCCCAACGGCACGTGGTTTGTTTAACACGTGATATAAATCCAAAGTTGATTTATTATTATTTTCTACTTATAAAATGGTTGCTTAGAATTGAAATATCGAAGAATTCAAAAATGTGGGTTGGGTCGATTGTTTATTGCACCCCTCAAATAATGTGGAATTAAAACGAAACGTTTTTTAGTTTTTTAATTAAATGTTATTCTTGTTACTATCTGTTTGATTGTCGCCCACTTTGTAGTTGCCTAGAGTTTGCTCTACTGATCAGGCAGGTTTGGGTTCGATTTCTGGTATGGTCAAGATTTTTTCAATTTAAAATTGAGACATAAGACGTGGGTGTTTGTGATGTCAATTCACTTCGAGTGACTTACACAATTTCTCATCGAGTTTTTCTCGTGTGATCTTTCGTATTTGGCGCATTGGCATACATTGTTCGTTTTGCAAACGCTCGTTCTTAAGTATGTCTTTTATATTTTTCCCAAAAATAATTATTGATATAGATGTCAAACGTGTTTGAACTGTAAATGTAAGATTAGTAATTAACATCACAAACACCCACATCTTAGATCTCAAATTCAAATTTTTTAAAAAATACATTGACCTTACCGGGAATCGAACTTAGATCCGCCAGACCGGTAGAGCAAGATTAAACCAACTAAATAACAGCGGATAGATAATACTAACAATCGACATCAATTCTTCATATAATATTTTTTAATACGTGTTTTATTGTTTTCACAATCACAGTTTTATACAATGTTATCTTTTTACCATACAAAAACATTTAGTTGGTAAGTTTAGATTTTAATTTGTCTTGATTATTATAATAGCATATTAACCTTTTTAATGCCGTACACGTATTCCACACGGCATGGGAAGCTTTTGTTTGAAACGAAGTGCAACATTTGCATATGTAAATTTAATGCTTTCGATTGCAGAATTATTCCAACAATTACAAGTGTATCTAATTACTTATTCACGGTTTGTTTTAATTGTGCGTATACATTTTAACTCACTTGTGTTTTAGTGTATTTTTAAAAAATTTAAATGCATAATTACAGCAATTTTCATTCACGTCAAGTTACTTCACTAGCGCTTTTAAAATATTTTTGCATTTATTTTAATACAATGCCCTATTTTGTAGTGGTGTTTATTCGATTTGTATTCCTTTGAAAATCATTGCTTTGTTATTGTAATAATTGATGTTATTGAGAGTCTTTGTCAGAATAGCTTACCCGTCGAAGGGTAAGTAAGGTATTTATCCAGAAACGCGATTCATAATTCAGTTGCAAAAACTAGTGCAAATCGTCACATTCTTAAAACGTAAATTATGAAGCAAACATATGGGTCCATTAGAGATGAAGTTAGCCAAGTAGTATTTTAGAAATAAAATAAATTAGATGCGTTGTAATATTCTACACATCTTAAAGTATCGTAAAATTAAAGTAGCCTCAGTAAAAACACATTGCAAGAATGTTTGTTATCTTCGTAAAATAAAAATATGCAATCCACCAAAACTCAAAGTAAAGACGTGATTGTACTTAAAGGTTCAGGAAGAAGTTTTAACATTTTATTAGTTGGCTCACTTCACCTCTCTAAAGCTGATATTTACTTTTATTTAATCATTTTAATCAATAAATTATTATTTATCAAGTGCCTTATCATTAAAAACATGATCATTACCCAGCGGCCCGACACTTATTGCTGCTCCAAAACTTTTTGATTTTCTTTTTTAAATATTGCAATAATCATGTGGATTTTAAGATATAATATAATCTTATATCTTTCGATACAAACTTAAAATAATATGCACATATTATGTGACAAATTGTATCCAAATATGACATGTACATTTTCATAGTTTAGAGATAGACGTACAAATCGTGGCCAAATATATCATGTTTTGATTTCATTTGCGTTATTTGAAATGTAATGATTTCAGTGGAGTAACATAAGTGTTGTAGGTACTCCACATAAACTATTTTTTTTTCTATAAATGGACATGTAACATATATTCAAATATAAAAACTAACGAAATCTATACTACATATTTATATTGGTGAAAGAAAATTAAGACCACCGTATCAGCTTTCCTAATTATTTTTTTTTATTTTTGTAATTCCTAAAGGCTTAATATTAACAGTTTGCTTAAGAACCAATCTTGGCTTTTTTCTTAGTAGTATTTGTAAAAAAATTAACTCGGGTTTTTTCTTTTAAAAGATGGTGGCATAAGCTATTATATCCTTTTTAATTTATGTCGTAATTTTATTTTTTTATGTTGTTTCTCAAATTGTATGAACTATTTCGATTTATTTAGATTTACAATCTCTTTAACCGTTCTTTATAATTATTAAGTATGAAATAATTTATATACACGTGCAAGTTATATACGGGTTAAATAAAAGTTGTGTTACGTGTTTCGTTTTCCTTAAGTAATTTTAATATGACGAAATGTCATTTAACACATTAACACGTATCTGCATAACTTACGATTATTATTAAAGACAAAATTGTCCTTATAAAGATATGTAAAATCTGCCAATCCAGTCTTTAAATAATTTTTATTTGCATTTATTTCAAATACGTGGTTACCAAATTGCAAAATATAAATGTGTGTTCCAGCGATTATTAAAAAATGACATGCGTACCAAACATGGCACGCAAGACCTTTCCGACGGCACGACGAAAAATTCAATATATCTATAGATAGATTTTTGGATTTAGACATTTTACAAAAATGTAATAAAACCGATTCCTTCGTCTTTTATGACAATAAATGGCGACTGTTTTTTTCCCAATATCATAATACTGCGAAAGAAATTCTTTACAAGAAAACAATAAAACAACAATACGATTAAGGATTTAGGTCGAGAAATATTTATTATTATGATTGTAAATCAAGCAATATAAATATTACATTTAATGGCAGTTGCTGGAGTCATCAACTAAGCAATCATGGTAGAGGGCTCTAGTATCTAAATCAAAACTTAAAAAACCATTTAAAATTGAATCAATATACTTCGTATCTTAATGAATGATATACGTCAGCGTTTCTCAAACTTTTTTTTCGCGAACCGGTTATTTTAATATTTCTCCATGTGACCCACTAAATTTATTATGGCCTATTATATTACCGGCCTATAGGTAAAGTAAAACTGTATATTTATGTCCAGAATCCAGACAGTATTTATATGTTATAATTCAAAAGACACAGATATTTTAGGAAATCGGCGACCCATCATTTGGGAAACGCTGATATACGGTGTTGAAAACGTAAAGTCAGAGTGATCAATTAAAAAATAATGATAATTTCTGAAGCCACAACTAGTTGACATAAACAATCCTTTTATTTAAATGCTACTTTAGAAGTTCAATTAGTTTTCAAAATTATCATTGTTTAGACACTGTGTTTGTTTATACAAGTTTGAAGAGTATGAATAGAAAGATAGGGCTAATACAGTACTAGGAGTCAGGTAATCACTATAGCTACACCCAGTGGCGTAGCAAGGGGGGGCGGACCGCCCCGGGCGGCATGTTTCAGTGGGCGGCATTTTCGAAAGTGAACAGAAAATTTGAAAGTAGTATGAAAACAAAGATTGATATTTATACAGAATCAATGTAAGCAATATCGCTTTCACTATATTTTCTTCCGCCCGCTGACAATATACACTTTTTTGGAGGCGGCATTTTTGAAATTTTCAAAGGTAAAATTTATTTGGATATATAATCAATGCGAGCTTTATTTCAATATTATACTTTCTTTCGTTGAATTTGTGCTTTGTGACTTACTGATTAAACTCAACTTTTTGGGGGTCGCGTTTTTAAGAAATAGAAAAAAACTTCAGAAGTAATAAACGAAAAATTGTTTCGTATAATAAATCAATGCAAGCGATAATTAATTCACAATTTTTTCCTCGCTAAAGTCAAGATCATGATGACATTGCTTGGGAAGAATTTTAAAAAATGTTGCTGTTCCTGATAAGCAAACAGAGATGTGAAAGAAAACTTACTCTTATACTTTTTCAATTTATTTTAAAAATCTCTTTCTTATTTAATTAACTTTCATACCATGTCGACCAGTGGCGACTTTTGACTTGGTATTTTGCGATTTGTACACTAAAAAAAAAAACAGTCGGGGTCGTTAATTTTTTCCGACTACGGTCACGACTCCAACTCTACAACCATGTTTTTAATAAAACTTTAACTGTCAGATAAAATAGATGTTGATAACGTTACTAACGATTTTGTGAAGATAAAAGCCAGAAAAATAAATTTGAAATATGAAACTTACAACATTAAATTCGTTTACTTATTTGTAAAATGAATACTTATAATAATAGCAATAATTCACCACTTTCCCTCCAAACATAATAAAAAAGACAATTGACTTAAATTTTTTTTGACACATCAAAAAAAGTTTCTGCGCTGAAAAAAAATCCATAAGAAAAAAAAATTACAAAATACAATATTTTTAAAGAAATTATATTTATGAATAAAAAAAAATAAGCCACTTGCAGTATAATCTCATAGCTAAAAAAAATAGAAGTAATTTTTAAAAAAAGTGGAGGAATTATTTGGGGGGGGGGGCGGCAAATTCAAGAAACGCCCTGGGTGGCGGGACCCCTTCCTACGCCACTGGCTACACCTCATTTTTAGGAACGAATGGGCGATAGTGAAGTTAATAATGGCTTTCAGCTTATGAAACTCTCCGTATCGGGATTTAAACTCGTAAATCGAAGCCAAAAACGTAAAAAAATCACATAATCTATATACATTTAAAGTGTAAAAGGGTAACAATTGTGGGGTTCTTATGCAAAACGTACTATTTCCAAAACTCAAACTTTTCAGTAGAGTCAAATACTATAACGAATAACACAAACAAAATAACATTTGCATAAAAATATAATTTCCAATTTGAAAACGACAGTCTTGTAGACATTTTATATTGAACCTAATGGGATCAGTCGATTGCTAAGGCTTGAATTAGCCTATCTGCATACCTAACTGAAAATCGCTCATTTTGGAAAAAATACGTTTTGCACTCTAACCCCACAATTATGAAGTGAAAAATAAGTATTTTTTTCAGGGTAAAAAAGACGACTGACTCTGATTCCGACTCCAGCTTTAAAATAATTAACGACTCTGACTCCGAAGAAATTTTTCAATAATTTCATTTTAACTTATATATATGAAATGTCAACACTTTTGACTATTTTGTTTGAATACACATAATAAAATATATTTTTCAAAAATAAATCCAGCCGCTCATTTTTTACGACTCCGACCCGACTCCGGCCAAAATACCGCGACTCCGCGACTCCGACTCCAACTCTGACTCCACAGCCCTGATTTTTTTTACACATTTTTTACACAAATTGTTAGAACCGTAGCTTAAAAGATTTTTTTTGTTATCTTTCCATAGAAGTAAGTCGTTATCTTCCTTTACCTTTGTATTGCATATTGTTTGAAAAAAATGGGAAAAATTGTACGATTCATATCAATCATAGATAGTTTTGCAGTGTACAAATTCAAATATCAATTTTCTTCAATTCGAAATCACTATACAACCAACAAGTCGGAAGTATCGCTGTATATATTTTCTAGGGAAAACATCACACAAAATCGCTTTCCCGACTCGTAGTATCGAGTAGGCTCTTCCATTATTTTCATACGGCGACCCGGTTTCCTTTTCGGTGATTCCGCGCACCGCAGAACCAAACTCCCAAACAAAAATCTATACTCTCCGTAAATCCGCCCTACTTTTTCCCCTTTACGTGTTATTATTATATCTCCGTGTTTCTTTCAAACATATTTCGCTGCCTTATGTATTCTGACAGCGGGGTATCTTTTAAATGATAGTTCTTTTAGATGGCATCTAACAGGTTAACGACCTACGAAAAGGATACAAAGGGAGATTTATGCTGCATTGAGTCAGCTCAGATTATCTTTAATACGGAATTAAAAAAATACCACACGTTAAACGTTGAATCTATTGAAAGTTTATAGTCATCTTATCAGTAATCGAAATATAGTTCTACTTTCGATGGTTTCGGCGGTAACTTTGTGGAAGTTCATTTTAATAGAAAATTTAAATTAACTTTGATTATTCCACGTATTGTGTAACTGGATATACTTATATATAACATATAAGATGTCTAAAAAGTAATAATTTTTCTGAGTTTGCCAATCATTTAATAGAAAATAATCATAATTTTAATCAGATTTGTAATTTAGAAATACTCCACCGAGTAAATAAAAAGGGTTTAAAGATGAATAGCTTAGAATTTTTAGAAATTAATAAAACTCTTAACAAAAAAGAAATATTATTAAATAATATTCTTAATAGCACAGGCGGTTCCCCGTTACTCAAATTGTTTCCAATTAATAGAGTAATCACAAACCTAGATGATTGACTGCAGCTCATTAGTTTTAATAGTTTGTAATGTTTAACGTCATTAGTAGTATGATTAAATTTGTTTGCACTGTTTCGATTTTATAATCCCCTCTTTGCTTCCATTAAAAAGGAAAAATCCCATTCTGATTGTTTACAACTCATTAGTAAAATTAGTATCATTATCTGTTTGCTTTATTTCGATTCTACACCCCCCTCCTTGCTCCTCTTAAAAGGAAAAAAAACCCAATCCATTTTGTAATTTAATAATTTTAAAATATTAGAATCAATCTTGCTTCATTACTTAAGCAAACTTTGCGATAGTAAGTCTGAAGATGCCTCTGAAAGAGGCGAAACACGTGTCACAGTTAGTTACACAATACGTGGAATAATCAAAGTTAATTTAAATTTTCTATTGAAATATAGTTTAATGTACGCAAGAATAATTATATTAAAAAAGTATTTTATGTACCTATAAATCTAATATAAAAAATTAATGTTTGTTTGTTTGTATATTATCCGATCGCAATAAAACTTTGACAAACTTTTTGCTTGCGCTTCCGGGAAGGTTATAGGCATAGTAAAATGATCTTACAGTAGGTCTTATCTATATATATAAAAATGAATGTTTGTATGTTTGTTACCTATGCGCTCCTATACCGCTCATCCGATTGCGATAATTTTTTTGGGGAGTTGTTATGCGGACGCCAGAATATGTTTATGAATCAGCGGTGGGCTGCCAATGCGTTAATTTGTTTGTTTTTCTGTTATGCGTTCCTATACCGTTCATCCAATTGCGATAAAATTTTGGTGAATTGTTGTGCGGACGCCTTTGAAAGTATATAAATCAGCGGTGGGCTGCCAATGCGTTAATTTGTTGGTTTTTTTCATATTCGTTTCTATACCGTTCATCCAATTGCGATAAAATTTTGGTGAGTTGTTGTGCGGACGCCCCTGAATGTATATAAATCAGCGGTGGGCTGCCAATATGTTAATTTGTTAGTTTGTTCTTTATGCGTTCCTGTTCCTATACCGTTCATCCGATTGCGATAAAAATTTGGTAAGTTGTTGTGCAAGCACCCGCAACGGTATCTGAATAAATTCAGCCAGCGGTGGGCTTCCAATACGTTAATTTTTTTGTTTGTTCCTTATTCGTTCCTATACCGTTCATCTGATTGCGATAAAGATTTGGTGAGTTGTTTTGCGGACACCAGCAAAGGTTTTTGAATCAAAACATACAACGATGGGCTGCCAATACGGTAATTTGGGAGTTTTTCTTTAATGCGTTCCACTTTCTATACCATTCATTCAATTGCAATAAAACTTTGATGATTTGTTGTGCGGACGCCCTCAAAGTTTTCTAAATTAGTACAGCTAGCAGTAGGCTGCCAATGCGTGTACAAGGGGCTCGCTTTATATCAACGCAATTCTCGGTATTCTGGGAAGCAGTGAGTTTTTTTTATCACTTTGATGGACTACTTAAATAAGCAATCGATTTTTACTTAATACATTTACAATATGTAACAATATGCAATTTACTGTAAACTTATCAATGTAAGTGACCGAAAATGAACTACTGTGTATACTGATGCTGCCATAGATAATGTATGTAAGTCAGAAATTGCAGCTATGTACTCATTTGATTTGAGAATATTGTTTTCTCTTAAATTAACAAGGAGCTGGCCGACCTTAGCAAAATTTCACAAAGGGCTTGCGCGAGCCCCTCTGAGCTTTCTCCAGCCCACCACAGACTGCAGCCATTTTAAATTTCGCCGAATAAAGCGATCTGCGTGCCACGGCTATCAGTTGCATGGCAAATCATAGGTCGCAAAAAGTGAAATTTAGACCCGTTGATTGGCTATTTTTAGAATTCTCTGTGGCGAATTTTCTAAGAATTATTGCCTTTTCTGGTGACTTTTCTCAATTTAGCAAATGTGTGTGTTTCATAAAGTTTAGCGTGTCTTTGGTGTGAACATTTTTGGATGGTGGTCGAACAGCGCATTCAGCACTGAAATTGCATTTTAATGAAAATCACTGAGACACTAACATGCAATATCAAAAAAAATCGGAATGGGTGCAGTACTTCAATCATGCCAACTTATAATATGAGGCGAATGTACTATGGCGTACAAAAAAGCATTGTAAGCTGTATACTATCAACTAAAAGATTTGAGAGGAAATGAATAATTGTCTTTGGTGGCGCACTTATTTTATTGGCTGGTGATTTTCTAAAACCCTACCAGTTATAATACGTTCAACTTATTAAATGCATGTCTCAAATCATCAGTTTTATGGCGACACGTGCAGAAATTGGCTTTCAATGCCAGCATGCGTGTAGAACTACAATATGACACATCCGCTGAACGTTTCTCAAAATAATTGTTGAATATTGGGAATGGAAAATTGAAAATAGGTGAATCCACACAATGTTTTACATTGCCAACAAACTTCTGTAAAATTACAAAAACAATAAAAGAATTGATTCAAAAAGTTTTCCCAAAAATATCGCAATAAATTCTTCTGAATCATTAAACTCACTTGATTTGCCAGCCATGCCATCAAACGTTTTAACATTGAAAATTGGCGTACCTATCATTATTCTCCGAAATATAAATCCACCACTTTGCAACGGTACCAGACATTCAGTGAAAAAGATAATGCACAATATCATTGAAGCTAAACAAATTAAAAGGAAAATATAAAGGGCACAATGTACTGTTGCCAAGAATCTTAATGATTCCAACAAATATGCCATTCGAATTGAAATTTTTGCATTTTCCGGTGTGACTCGCATTTGCAATAACCATCAACAAAGCACAGGGACAATCGCTTCAAGGGTGAGGACTAAATTTAGAAAATCTATGCTTCTCACATGGACAGCTGTATGTGGCCTGCTCACCCGTTGGAAAACCTTCAGATCTATTCGTATACGCACCAGACAGGAAAAAAGATATCCAAAAGCACTTCAATAAACAGAATTAAAATACAATCACTTTCTTTCTTCGAATGGCATTGCAACGCTTGCCGGGTACCGGCTAGTATGTATATAAAAATCAATGTTTGTATGTCTGGCATACAGTTCATTTTGACAACGTATGCTTGCACTTTCGCGAAGTTCATAGTACAGTTAACTTGCAGTAGGTGATGCGTGTGTCGTACCATAGACAATCGGCAGCAAACGTCAAACGTCAAACAGACAGAAAAAGAGAATATTCACTTCAATAAACACAATTAAAACACAAACACTTTATTACAACGCTTGCCGGAACTAGATAGTATAATATATAACTTATAAATATTATTTTTTTAAATAGCTCATAAATTAGTAGACTATTTTTTTGACTCATTTCCATTATTGTAATGCATTTTAAACAACAAAAACCATTTTTTGGATCCAATTTTTATCTCACTTTTCGGAGAGGTTTTGGGATAAATTAATTGGATTAAAAAAGGCTTTTAGATAGCTGATTGCTACCTCTACGACCCATTTTTTACGATCGCATAGAGTGACTAGGAAGGGATAACATTATAAATCAATTTAATGTCAGATATACATATAATATGTCCGTGAATCGATTAAAAATAAATAATTATAATAAAAAGATGAATAAATAATTAAGCCTGTCTAGTCTGTTTTAGTTTTTAAAAATATTTGTCTGATAAAAACCTGCAAAAGCAAAAATGCAAGTTTCTTTTATATATTTGAGTGTTTACATGGATATTTTATTATCTCTCTATATTTAAATACAATCTTTTTTCGATATGCGTTCCGCAGTTTCACTAAAATCAATACTCGTGATATTTCTTAAGTAAACTACATCTTTGCAATAATGTTTTTACTTAAAACGCCGTTTATAGATTAAATTGTGGTCATATTATGAAAATTACAAATCCATCAGAATACATTGCTTAGCCAAATTATTCAACAGTAAAGTAACGAACTAACTTCAAAAGGTTCGTCTTATTTTATAAGTCTACAATCGATCACATAATATTTCGGTTAAGTCTATCAAAAAGGAATGAACTGACGTTTTTAGGAAATAATAGAATATATTTATGGTTTGATAAAAAGATCAAACTGAAATTAGACTAAATTTCTATTTTATTTACATTATTTCTTTTTTTTTTGCTATACGGGATAATTCTCTAA
Organism: Himalopsyche tibetana; assembly: GCA_030503985.1. Lineage (NCBI taxonomy): Eukaryota > Metazoa > Arthropoda > Insecta > Trichoptera > Rhyacophilidae > Himalopsyche > Himalopsyche tibetana. The sequence goes on from JAPJYX010000015.1 coordinate 1,877,837, forward strand.
AAGTTATATGTTTTGTTATGAAAAAGAAAACAAATACAAAATATCCGTGTTGCTTAATTAACAAGTGATGTAAGAATTTGATTACATTTTAACATAGTCATGTACTTTCACAAAATTTACATAAAATACCTAAAAACATGTCCAAACTTTCAGGCTCAATATTTCCATTCTGCAAAATTGCACTTGGTTACCTTTTGCTCAACTCAACCCATTTTGAGAACCGTCGTAAAGCAAAGTTTCCAAATATTACACGCACGACTGTGCTTTTGTTAAATCCATACCTCCTAAAGGTATTTTTGCTATTTTAAGACTTGCCGCTAGTTATGTTTGCAAAACTTTCTGATAACAGAATAAAATAAAGATTAACATTTCACGTTTACATATTTCACAGTCTTGGTTAAAGTTAAGGAAATATATTTTTAAATATTATCCTCCATTTCTGCCCAACAAAATAAATTGAAACGATCTTAATTGTGTAGTTTTAAACACACTTCAGTGCATTTAATTAGGATTTAACAAGATTTCGCAGAACTAACCACACTTAAACCTTGTAGATTAATATTGCATAGATTTTTTCAATCGTGTATGTATGCATGCAATGTAAAGTAAAGTTTATGGACTACTAATATAACTGTTTCTGAGACTCCTAGGGCAGTGATGCACAACTTTTACCTTCTAGCGGGCCGCATAAAACAAATTATCGTGGGTTCAGGCCGCAAAGAAAAAAAATAAAGTACGCTAAATCCATTTTTATACAGAATATATGTACGTTCTATGTAAAACAGCCTTAAAACCGCGTAAAAAAATTGTGAATTTAGATAAATGAGTTATAATAGGTTCCATTATATTATTTTCAACGTATTATTTCGAAAACGTGAACATAAATAAGCCATGCAAAAAAGGATTATGAGTACTTGCTTTTTAAAAATCGTTTCAATGTGAAATATGTATGTTTCATTTATATGCAATTCATAAGTTAATGCATTCTTGGTCTTTGTTAATTTTTAACTATTTTTTTTTAATTTGACATTATATTTGTAAGCCTGTTTTTATGAACCGATTTATTCTTCTTCATTAAAGAAAAAGCTTGCTTACATTCATTAAATAAATGTTTAAGGGCCGCCACAAAATTCAAAAAAGGCCGTGGTTTGTGCATCACCGCTCTTAGGGTAAAAGATAGAGTAATAAGACTAGTAAAAATTCTTTTGTAGCCAGTCCCTCTCGCTAAGTTCTGTTTTTAAGAATCAAACGAATGAGTGTTATGGTTTGATGTTCAATAGTATGGTTGACCGCGACCTGTGGCGTATATTTTACTAGAAAAATCAAACCTTTGTATTTTTGATGGATTTCGCGGAAAATTTGTGGAACTTGATTTTACTAATATAGAAATAATTTTGATAACTTTGTTACTCCGCTTTTGCTATAAATTGTCCTGTAGATAAGGAAAAAAACCCAAAACTATATTTTGGTAATGTTTATTCTAACAATACGTATCAATTTTAATTTATTTGTTAGCCTTGCGATGTTCTGTCTGATAGTGCTTTTTTGAAGTGGTGAAACACGTGTCACAATTTGTAATACAGAAATAGAGTAACATTGTTATCAAGCTATGTTTTACTTTACGCGTATGTAATTATTTACTTTTTCCACTCCCAGTGTGAAGAATTTTCACGAGGACCGGTTTTCAGTCAATTATTGACGTAAAAGAAATAATGACCTGTCTGACAGGAAAATATATTTCAACCAAACATAATCGTTTGCAAGTTCATCAGATTACTCGCACACAGTAAAAAAAAACTGTTGTTAGCCAAACGTCCTTAGTTCCGCGTTGAAAAATCATTAATAAAATTAATATATGCCTAGACTGCCTGCCTGTTCCCCATTTTCTAGGGGTAGGTAGTGTAAGAAGTGTACTGAATGATATTTAAAAAAACAACAAAATGTCAATGTTCTCGTGCATCGTCCACTCGGTTACGGTTTTACTAGTACAAGTTTCCTAATTGAATTGTTCATTCATTGATTATTCATTTTATCGTATATATTTAAAAAATCATCACCATTGAAATTGTCCGCGGGTCACGGTTGCTTATAGTAAATATATATATATATGAATAATTCTCCCTATTGAATGGTTATGCATCACTGTTTTATAATATCGCTTAGTAGCCTTAATATAATATATCGTCGCCAATATTGTAAGAACACGTAACTTATTTTTTTAGTAAAATTATATTTTTGTATTTACACAATTTTTTAAAATTTAAACGCGAAACGCATTCAATTAATAAAAACAAAATACTCCTTTGTACTTTATTCCACTTTATTTAATTGGTCAGGAACGGTTTCGCTCATTGCGAGCATTGTCAACTAATAAGAAAAATATATAAACAGTGCTATTTATACAAAATTAAATTAAAATAAAAGGTGTAAACAACAATTGACAATGAAAAGAATTTACAAATTAAAGTATAAGTGACTATAATTACACAAACCTAAAATGTTTAACACCTATATATAACTTATGATTAAAAAATCATCAAAGGTTGATAAATTTTAAGTGGTGAATGATGGTAATTATAATCATAATTAAAAGTAAATAACTTAATTCGCATTAATCATTCATTGATTATTTCAACACCAAGCGTAAGTAAAAATTTATTTTTTTGCATTAATATTGTTTTTTGTCTCTCCTGTCAAATTTATCTAAATTCGTGTTCTTGCAGTATTGATGACGATATAGTTAATTAATTAGATTTATATATTCCTCGTTAAGCTTTAATACATAACAATCAACGACGTAGTACAGATGACACAAGAAGCTAAAATTTATACAATTAAAATTATACTAATCTGTTAGAAGTGGCCGTCTCATTTGAATACCCATTTATACAACCTATATTCTATTTATACACTCTGAATATCCTTTTATATACTCCGAATTCATGAATGATAAGCATAATCTGAAGAAGTTTTGAACTAATATAGAACAGTTTCAAATAAATGATCAAATTTTATGCTCAAGTGTAGAAAACTCGATTTCGTACAGTAGCGTCGACTGCTGTAGCCAACGAAAGCTAGGGGTGCCATAAATAGAAGCCTATTAAATGTAAACATAGAAATACTTTTTAAAATATGTTTCAGCTATTTTTTGTTATTAAAAAAATATTATTATGACAACAACAGCTGGGTACCATTGTATTTTTTAACGGTAGTTTAAAATCAATATGAAATTGAATCCTTAAATTCGCGATTTTCTACATTTAAATTAAAAAAGTATTTTCATATCGACTGTGGAAAGGAAAAAGGACGTAATCCACAGTTTAATCACAATGTATCCAACTTGATACACGTTCTATCGAAAGGATTGTAAGCTGCAAATGCCGAATTAGTATCTAAATGTAGCTTTTAAGTTTGAAAAAAGATGGGCTTGTGAAAACTGAAACCATGAAAAAAGACGGAAAAAAAGGGTTTTTCCTATACAATTTATTAAATTAATATTATATTATGACAATTAAGCACTAGTTTAGAAGTCTCCATGCACTTCAAGGTTGTGTTTATTTCATAATTTGCATATGGCCGAAAATCATCAAAACACGTTTTTTGTGCCTCCTGTAAAAGTTAATTTTCCTTTCCACTGTTGATATACAATGAGAAGGTGTGACTGCAGGATTTTTTTGTTGATAGTTAAATAATTTTATTCAAAACAATTATTACTCTTAAAAAGCACATTGGCATTAGAGGCATAAAACATGATTTTCATACAGTTTATAAAAAGGCAACACAGAATACACAATTCAACTACTTATGATGAACCATCTTTTTTTTATTGTGAAAATTGTATTAAAAACAATTGAAAATCAATGACCGCTAAAACTCCAGCTTGCTCTGTTCGAATGAAGATTATAATGACTTAGGACGTGTATACAAGACATTTATTGGAACAATGTGAAGAATAAATATGTATTTTACCATTGGATATAAGAATAAAAAGGTTAAATCGTTTTCTGTTTTGCGAAAAAGCCAAAACAAAAGCTTGTACTTTTCGTAATCTATGCATAAATGTAACGACTACGTTGATCTGTTCGATTGAATTCAATAACTTCACATATCATATTATATCTCAAATGATATTATCTATAATATTTAACAAAAAATGTACGTGTCTGTTTGTCACAACAACTCCACTCCAAACGGCGAACACTATCTACGTGCAATTTGAATTTGTCGTTTTGCTTAACAACTATTTTCAAAATTTAACTTTTGTTTTAAATTGATGGACTGTAGTTTTTTTGTTGTTACATGATACAGTTCATAGTGATATTTTCAAATTCCAACTAGCATCTATTCCAGGCAAAACCGATTAATAAATGCTGGTATTTTTACCATAATTTATCATATACAAGCATGTCCCAATGAAATCTTGAGTAATTGCTTCTGAAATCATTCTGACAATCATTCGAAAAGTATAGCTTTGCTGTGATACAATATAGCAATAGAGGTACAGTAGAATTAAAGTTTTTTTTTTGACTCGTTATTGGATTTATATTTGAACGTTTTTTTAATATATATATTGTGTTTTTGATTCCAGTGATACAATTATATTTCAAAAATAATAATTAACTTACCTGTACAATAATATAAATACTTTACAGTAGGCAGATAGATAAATTTCTATTGCAATTATAACTGTTTTACAAATTTACAGTCGAGAAGAACTTAAAGCGACCTCTCACGATCTATTATCGCTACCAAGTCGTTACTTTTCATTTCATGTATTTTATTATGTGCATTTGCGGAATTGTTCTTAGGAAAGATTTTCCCTCGGCACTCGTTCGGCTTAACTTTGAAACATTATATACTTATTGTGCCCCGCGAGGAGAAGACTACGGGGAATGCCCTTGACCCGGTTTAGATCATAACTAGAGATGTGCACTCGAGTAAAAAGTACCTACAAGTACAATCGACAGCTCTCAAATACTTACACGTCTTATATATATAATTTTGTTTGTTAAAATATGATTTTTTTACTCGATAAAAAAGTTGTGACGACCGTTTTTGATATATCGACTGTAAAAAAGGCCACATATATTATTTCTAGTCAAAATATGAAATATATACAACCTTGACATGGATGAGAGTTGTATTGACTCAATCTCATATTAATTTAATAAATAGCTTAAAAAACTTTGTTATAAGCTATTTTTTTGGTCATAATTTTCACATGCTCTTTCTTTCAGACTTGAAAGTTAAATTTATATACTAATTCAACATTTACAGATTACGTCCTTTTAACAAACGTATTTTAAGTTGTACAGTCAATACACGTGGAGAACTTTTATTCCTAAATGTCGTGTTATTTTTACTATATTCTAGTACTTTTTCGTAGATACTTTTTTTATATTTTTATACTGTCGGTCTGTAAAAAGCAATTTATAACAACACTTATAAGTTATATATTGTTTTTTCAACGGTTTTTGCTTCCAGTGTATAGCATAACATGAACTGTCAATGGAAAATCACAATAATAAATATTTTGCATTAAATGTTTGTAGTTCAACGTCTTTTTTGAGAAAGAAAGGTGAAAAAATATCGCTAGTAAACGTTTAGTAGTGTAGTCTAGTATTTTTTTGTACACCCCACTTTAAAGTTGATATGAAAAAATGGTAAGCATCGCAGAAATCCATAAATGTGAACGTGGACCTGTTAAAAAAATGTTGATGAAATCGTCTTTACAACTCAAAAGCAAAACCGGTATTGTGACAATACTGATTATGGTTAAACCTGTATTCAAGTATTCAAAATTCTCTAATGAATATTTAGCTTTAATGTAAATCAATTGTTAAGAAATAAAAGTTTTTTCTCTTGCAAAATAACTGAAAGATTGTTACTCCTTTATTCGGATATGAGTATCGATTTACTCGGGTATCAAAATTATGCGTACATGTGACATCTCTAACCGCATGTACAATCTATGTTTACTCCTATTATATTAGTATTGCGTGTAGCACAAGTGATGAAAACTTCAGTTGGAAATGGAGTATGGATCTTAACGTAATATTTCTTTCTACTTCATCATATTCACCATGTCCGGGGTTGCGAAATCTCTGAAAAAAATTGATGTGTGTTCTGGGTAGCATATTTTTATGTCTACAATCGATTGGCATACATATCTTAAAATCGGCTTTTTTAACTTTATCTCACTGTTGTTTTATGGTAGCAATATAGTGTCTCGTTGTACTAGACCAAAAATTCTTTTCTATTGTGTTTCATTCAAATTATTGCATAGATAGGCATTAGGCATCTCCGCTCAAATCGTCGAGATATTTCAGTAAATTGTTCATCATTATGTAATCAAATATCTCGAAAGGCCGAAAACAGTTAGGATTATGGTCATTCCTAATATCCTTTGGTAAAACAAGTATAAGTCAATCTGCACGGGAAGAGCTACATCTTGTACTATCGCTAAAAGTAGTTAGATTGCTACATCAATATACTATTTGCAAGTGTGGTAGAGGTATATAGGTGTAATGAATATTTTCGAGTAACGTTCCATTACCTAGAATACGCATATATAATTCTGCGTGCAAAGATTGTTCAGACGTATACACAGACCAAACGTAAATGTTATTATCAAGCATTTTTTTCTAAATTATATATACGTTTTTTTTTAATACATTTATTATATAGTTATTTTTATTAAGATTTGTGATATATATTTTTAAGTTGAAAGATATACGAGGAAAACTCGATGATAGTTTATTGTAAGTCACTCGAGATTAACTAGAGGAGAATTGTCATCACCAACACTTACGCCTTAGATTGCAAATTTTGAATCGTAAAAAATCTAAATCTGACATTGAACTTACCGGTAATCGAGCACAAACCAGCCTGGTTGGCAAGCTCTAACCAACTAGGCCATAACGGACGATCAAATGAAGCTTTTTGTTTGTTATTACTTTCTTGTGTCCTTATCATTAGAAAATCGGTTATCCGCTTGTGTTTTTGGGTCTGGGGATCATGTTAGAGCAAATAATTCGTGTGAAAATATAGTTGGTGTTTGCTCTTTTTAGTAAGAACAGTGTTATTTCAAAATCGTGTTAAAAAAGAGTGTTTATTTATGTTAATAACATACCGTTAACACCTATAAAAAATATGATACATTTTTATACGTTTTTATAATTCGAAAATATGAATATGCGAAAACAAAATTGATAAGTTTGCTATTCATTTTGTTGTGTTAGTACTTAGTAGGTGTGTCAAAAATCTATTGTATTGTTTATGGCTCGAGTTGAATAGCAACCTACTCACCGCTCACTAATCACAGCGTTCTGAAAATTATGCCAAAATACTACACAATAAACGAAATTCCTGAACACGCGACCAAAGTGAATCTATTATTGATCTCTGAATGGTGGATTTCGATGACCGGCGACCAAGCCTATGACCCAAACTAGAGGCAAGCGACTTGTATATGTACTTGGTATTACATTGTACCGATGTTATTGTATCCGGCCTATTCAATAACATCGTCGTTAATATATTAGCATTTCAATTAATGACACTAAAGCAGTGATGCGCAACATACGACTCACGGACAGCATGCGGCCTTTTTTATTTTTAAATATAATACTTATTGTTTTCAAGTTACACATTTAATTTATTAAACGTGAGCAAGTTTTTTCTTTAATAAAGGAGAATATGTCGGTTCATATAAATAAGCTTTCTGATAAAAATTTGGATTTGATAGTGCGGTGTCATACTACCAATATTTAATAAAATTCTGAAGAATTATTTTTTAAGACAAAGATCATATATTGTTTTTTTTTTATTTAATTTTATTTTTTGCCATGTCCGCTCCCAATGTTGAGCATATGGCCTCCTGATGGAGGTATCTCAACAGAAGTTTTTTCTACGAGAACTGTTACTCAGTCGCTTAACCTCACTTTTTTTCAGAGTTAGTATGTAGTAGGGAAAAAAGATAAGGCTAGAACAGGACTAGTGGTTAACTAATCGCTATTGCTACACCCAGTTATTGAAGAATCAGTATTATGGGAGGAGAGGAAACACCCAGTCTTCGATCACAACTTTGAATTGAATAATTCTCAAGTTCGCTGTGATCTGACCGGGAATCAAACCCATACCTGCGTGATCGGTAGAGCAAGCTCTAACTAACTGAGCCACACCAGGCAACTAAATATTGAATTACATATCAATAAAAAATGTATACTTAAATATTTCAAAATAAAACAAAACGTTAAAAAAAAAACTATTTATTTAACTAATCTTTTTTGAACGGCTGATTTACATGGAACGTATCCCCTTTTAAAAATAATTCAGTTCTTCCTTAAATTTAATTTTCCTTTGCGGCCCGAACCATTCGTATTTAAAAAAGGTTGTGCATGTCTGCACTTAGGCATTTGGAATCCATTTGAATTTAATGATGCATTGCTTAATTGCCTATTCATATCCGTTTCTAATATCTTTCGCTGGACTTCGACTCTGCATCTAGGCTAGAGTTGATGGAAAAATAATTTGAATGATAATATGAATACATCGTATAATTTTGTTTCATTTTATACGAAACAAAAACTTTTTTTTTAAACTATTTTTTTTGGAATTCAGAAAAATACCTTAGTTGAGATAATTTTCGTTTTAAAATGATAAAGTCTCATGACTCATTCATTAAACGGTGGAATTTTTTAGTAGAAAATGTATTAAAAGAGATTAATAGTTTCAGTTGAAAATGCTTGTTATGAGCAAAACCGATCATTATATTAAATAAAGTACAAAACAGTTTTTATTTTTTTAATATAATGCTTTTACATCAAGTAATGAAAGTGAAAACAATATCAAATTTATTATAAGTTTTTCCTGTAAACTCTTCTATAGCGCTCTCTTCGAAAGTGGCGTTTGCAACAAAATGCAAAATATTCATAGTAAAATTATATATTTCGTAAATTTGTATTATTATAAAGAAACTCGTTAAGGTCTGCAAAATATCGTAAAAAAACTACCTGCTTCAATTGAAATTGAGTACAAAGTGAGTCAGTTAAAATATGTATGAATGTACCATAAATGTAAAAAATGTTATATAAATTAATTTCGTGCAATTTTTAAGCCCATATAGCAGCGATTTCCAGCCTGGGAGGCGCGAACAGTCCAAAATATTTATTTACCCTTTAAAACTTGTCTTTATTACTTTATATATAAAATAAAGGATGGGGAGGCGCGATTTTTTTTTCTTCTAAGGGAGACGTAGTAACATAAAGATTGGAAACCACTGCCATATAGGTTTCTAGTCCCCTATAAGACGGCTACTTACAATTAAAATGAAAAAGACGTTTGAGAAGACTATTAAACTCTTTTGAATAAAAAGGGTGCAAACAAATAATTTAAAACAATGAATCATTATTTTTTTTTAATCATGAAATTTTAATTAAAAAATAATGAGTGATATTCATCGCTGCGTGTTTGAAATACTTTGGTATTTCCTTGGTTCTAATGATGTTACTGGAACTTTGCTGATAGGAAAACTAACTTACATGTTATATGAAAAATTTCAGTAAATCTTCATCTTGAAAAAAAAATTGTACGCGATTTGGTTTCTGTATTCATATTTTTTAAATGAAAACTTTGTCGCGTGGTGGTCTCAAAAAATTTACTAGCTCGTCAATATATGTTAACATGAAGTAATCGATTTTTAACTAAACACAAATATTCAAAAACTCCTATTACACTAATTTTCCGTTCTAGGGTAAATTTTAGCGTAATATTAAGTAATTGTATGCTTACAGAAGCTTTAAATAACCCCATTAAATGGATACAATAAACTGTTTAACCTTTCCAAGAAAACTTTTATTGCGTATTGATTTTTAACTTTTATAATAATTATTTTATACGAAACTATGTAAAGCGCTTTTGCCGAGCTTAATTATGCTTTAACTGCACTCTGATTTTCAGATTGATAAAGCCTACTTACTTACTATATCGCGTGCTTAAAGCTCCGACGCTAAAAACCTTCAAACATTTTATTCGCTCATAAATAGAAAATCTTTTTTTTATTTAACCAACACAAAGAGAATAAAAAAATGACATGGAAATTATACGGTGGGGAATGAATTGTTTTTGGTAAATTTTTAATTCCTCCAGCGCCTTCCGTAAGAATGTATTTCTTGATTTTTTTTGTTGCTTTCCGATCGCCATTACCAAATTGTACGGATCTTCAAACATCTGTAACACGCCCAAACCAAAGCTCGAGCTAAACTGAGATACGTCATTAAAACTGTTTTATTTTCATTCAGATTATCTTTTATCTAACTTCGTGTACATATAATTTGCGGGGGAGGCCAACAGGGTATTTCCCCCCCCCCCTCAAATAAATTTGGGGCTCGTGGCGTGACTTGAAAATTAAAAATTAAACTTATACACGCATTGCTGTCTGTGATACATTTAACCTTTCTTGCCCAACGATAAATGAGATCTCTAGAAACGAGGCGTGAAATTTGGATGTGGTTTAGTTCTGCAGTAAAAAATATTTTGACTAATATCATATAACACAAATCTCTGATTTTATTTTTATAATACGTGTGTGTTTTTTTGTATAAAAGATAGATTTTTTAACAATATTTCGGTAAAAGGGTTACTTATCCAAATTAAAATTGTTTGAATTTTGTACTTTTCCATGAGTTTTGTCGCTAACGACCCGGGTTTCGCCTTTCGGCATCTTCAGGCATTCCAAGTGCACGGATGTACTTGAACTGACGCGTAGTAAACAGTTTGTATCGTTTATATACAAAAATATAAGTAGACCAATAAGTTAAAAGGCTATTAAAATGTAAATTAGCGAAAATTGAATGTAGACAATTTTCAATGAATTAAGTGGGTTTTTTATAATTATGGGGATTTTTTGAAAATATTAATTAATCCCTTAACACGGTTTGCAACTGAAAAATGTGAAGAAAAAAAAACTTCTAATTCTGTCATTTTTTTCATTTTTAATGAAAACTAACTGTGAACGCTATCTTTTTCTTTGGCTTAAATCTTATCTTATAAGTATGTTTCAAATTCCATCTTGTCTGGTGATGAAATTATTTTTAAAAATTTGGGTTTTTGCAAACAAAAACCACTTCTTTTGTGGACTGGGGTTTAAAAAAAAATCTCATACACGTTATCTGCACAAAAATTATATTTATATATTCCGTTTTCTAACACATATAAAAAATATGTTGAAAAATACATTTAATCTTATGTATGTATGCAGAACAGTCAGTTGTCATTTATTCAAAACTTGAAAAACCTTCCATAGTGCTTATTCCCACTCGATGATTCATCAATTGTTCACAATAATCTTTGTAAACAATTTTATCACGCCATGGAGTATTGTATTTGAACTCCTTTTTCAAAGAGTGCATATATATATTGTTAGAACAGAAATAGTGGTGAATTTATCGGTCCAGCAATGCCCCGTTTTTGTTATTGAATGCATTCGAAGAGAATTTAAGACATCGCAAACTTTCACACAAAATTCAATTGAAAATTCAATTTGTGATACTGTCCGCCCCGGAATTTGAACCCCTGAGGGGGACAACGTCCACCACTCAGTCGCAGACTCCGTCACAAATTTAGATTCAAAAACACTTAACAGTACATATACGAAAAACTAATTGTAAACGACTTCAATATTTTCATTACATTTCGATATTCATGTGTCACAAAATTACGATAAATATATAAAGATGTTTTGTGCTGGAACGATAATGATGTTCATATAAGTATATGTAAGGCTCTTAAAAACAAAAACCGATAAGTCCGCTAGTTACTAAAAGTCATTTTACATAATGCGTTATGATATATATTTTGCAAAATGTAACAAAATCATACGAAAAAAATGCTTAAGCTTTTCCGCGTGACATGAACATTACACGCAGAGGGCAAATAATTCACTGCCGAAATGTTCAATTTTATTTTTAATATTTTGCAATATTCAGTTGACTGACTGTGAAAACGTGTGAATTAATTGGAATATAGTACGATGTAAAAAAGTACTATTGATAAAATTAAAAAAACTAGCGTGAAAAACACACGTTAACTACCAACACTTAAAATTAAACAGATTGGATGTCGCTTTTAAACGTTTCATATTAACGGTTCGGTTTTAAACTAGTGACTTAACAGCTCAGCTGATAATACAGAAAATCCACAGTAATTTAAAAATGATAGAATTATTATATTCATTTTAGCCATATATGTAACGAAAAATTCAAGCAGTGTTTATACTTAATCTTCTTACTTGACAGAAAGCATCACTATCTGCAGGTTATTACGGTATACGGAAAAGAAATGTATTACTATATACACTAAATAAAAATTAAGCACAGCTGGAATCCACTTTTTTTATTTTCATATAGCAATATATTATATTCAAAGTAAAAAATGATGCAGATTTTATAGTCGTTAACATATTCTGATTTATTTCTGGATTTTGTTTTGTATTAAGCGAATTGTGAAAAAATATATTGATAGTTTCAGAAGGGTCCTTAAAATGTTAAATTAAATACTTACATAAAAAATATATTTTTGCAAGGTAAAAAAATGTCATTGATCCCAAGAATGACTATTGCTATATTTTGAAAATTGAGAAACGCGGCATTGATTGGATATTATCGTTTACTACAATTATTATTTTTTTTCAAATAAAAAAATAGTAATTTGTAAATAATTGCTTTTGAAGTATCATTTAAATTTAAATATTTATTTTTGATAGAAATGTTGGTTAAATAATTTAACTTTTACGGTTATATGTATTTATTAAAAAATCGTTTCCAAAATAAGCAAAAACGTGCATAAACTTCATTTAATCAAATTTTTGTGATTTTTATTACAAAATAATTTTCAGTTTTTCTGACACAAAATGATCAACGTATTATAATTATTATATAGAACTTTTCTTTTTTTTAATCTGCCAAAACATATTATGTCTTCGTTCGTTTAACGTCTGTGTAACTCAATTTACGCCATTATTGCTCTCAAATGAGTGCTTATTTTATATATTACAGTATCTATCAAAGATTCACAGTTGACTATCAAAAAACGTATATTTTGTTTACCACTACACTTTTTATTTCAAATTTTCTTTGCAGTGGAAAATCGCTTGATTTTTCTTCCCAGTAAAAAAACTAAGATATTTAATCAACTTTAGCGAAGGTTGTACGCAGTTTCATTAGACGGGACTATTTCTGGACACAAGGCGGTAGAGCCTTATTCTTTTGTTGATATATAAATTAGACCCACTGAAAAGGTAGCAAGACAGTGTCGTAGCGTAGCCGAAAACAACTATCGGCATAGGGACTTTATTTTATTATCAAAGGAAGCCATAGAGAATATGTTAAATTATTGTTTTAACAGCATGATCTCACATATATTTATAATTGAAAAAATATAAATAAAAACAAAAAATGTTAAATATTAGTATTAATTTTAAATTTTTCCGATGAATTCGGTTGCAACATAGTGAGTATTTTTTCTTTATATTAATTTAAAACTAAAAACAATTAAATTGATGACTCAGTTATTTCACAGGTTATGTTAGAGATCGTTAAAAATGTTTCACCTCTTTTAGAAGTATCTTTAAAAAAACTATATTAAGGTTATTAAAGAAAACACGAAAACTAGATTGTCTGAACACGTATCATAATTTGTTACACAATCTGTGTGGAACAACGAAGGTATATTTTTTAGTTTTATTTTAAAAATGAACTTCGAAAAGGTTACCGCCGAATCCATAGAAAACATTAAAACTAATATGCTTGATATTTCATTAAGTGATAAAGCCATCGTTATAAAAAAACCACAAAGTTACATCAAAATCTATTTTAGTTGTGAATACAAAACTATCCTTGAAAATAGAGCTTTTTTGTGTACACCAAAATACTTACGACAAATTTTGAAATTCATTACAAAAATAAATATCTATATCAAAATAAAAACATTTCTGATTTAAATATTAAAACAATAATAATGTTTAATCATTCTTCGTCACATATTTATTAGTGTTACAATATTTAAGCATTACATTGCTTAATTAAATGTGACTGATAGATTAATATGCGTAATTGATTTACTAAAAACTATTTCTTCTCCTGTATCTAAAAAAACATAGCACACAGTGACAATAAGATATGTTTAACTACATTTTTTTCTTTAGCTAAACAAAGAATAAAAATAAACAAAACTAGTCACAGATCGTAGTATTCGATTTGATTCAGTGGTGATAGCTTCTGCCAGTCTTGTGAAAGACATTATTTCAAATGTATTTGCAGTGTATAAAAAACAAATGTTTGGCCTCACTATCATTCTGTTACATTTTATGGAACGAAACTCCAAGATTGTTTTGACGTCAGCAGTTTTGTCGCTTAGCTTTACCCCTCATAAATAATGGCGGATATTGGGTGCTGGTTTTTCAATATGTAGTACAAAATGATTATTAGGTAGATTGCAACACCTTCCAATGAACGCTTACGAATCTTCTAATATATATTATATTGGAATTTAGACGAGGCTCACGTGGAGTACAGAGTTGGACAAGGAAAACAGATTTATAATACATTATGAATCGTGTTTTCATTGTTTATCGTTTGGGCGTATTTTCATTTTTATAATGAATGATTGAGGTATTTGTAACCCTCCAAGGATGAACGTTACCATATGATAACAGTAAACACGGTTGTGTATTGATTCCACTATTCATCCTTTTTCTACCTGAATATCGTTGCCTCCACACAATTTTGATTAAAAATGATATATGGTTCAGTTAGTCATCAGTCGCTGGAACAGAAACAACTACCAAAAACACATGCGATTTTTAAATTTCCGTTTATTTTAAATGGACTTTTTGAAATTGTTAGTTATTATTTTACTAACAGTTTAAATTATTTACACTTCTTTCACTAATACGTCAGTATTGTAAATATTTGTTGAAATTTCAAGTTTAGCTATGTTTCATCCCCGAATGTTTGTGTGACCATATGGTCACGCTCGTCCTTACCACTGTCCGTACACAATATTACACGTTGTCTATAAGGATGAGCAAGGCCATATATATATAGTCGCGCGGGGTTTCCATACAACGAATTTTTTCTAGAAACGAAAGTTATCTTTGACTTCAATATGGCGTTAAAAAATATTTTAAAAAACTCATCTCCGGAGAGTCTTAAGGAGAAACGTGTCAAGTAAAAATGCTCTACTAATTACTAGACTAAAAACTCTTTTGTAGAATTACACAAAACTGACTGGTCAACGTATTTGGCTCTGGGTAAAGTATTCAATAGTTAGATTCTCAGTATGGTCAGTTTCATAAATTGATTTTTCAATTTACATTAACGGAAGTGTGTTACAAGGCTTCAACCCTTAAAATTTGACATAGTAGAAACAATTAGATAATCACTAATTATTCTCTAACTACGTCACTCTATTTTTAATCTCGATTTCTATATATTATTCATTATCACCTCTATTTAACGGACTAATTTGATTGGAAGACTATCCGTTGAAACTGACAATATACGTTGTAAAAAATAATATGCAATAACAGTCTCCCATATTCAAAATTTATACTACTTTTGGTATAAACTAAGTTTTTTTCTCATATTTCTTTGAGGGTAGGTTTGTAAAGATGTGTAGTCACAAGTAAACACACCATTACAAATGGGAAAAAAATAAATGATCAGAGTTTAAATCAATTTTTGGTCAGAATTCAAATAAACTTTCGGTCTGAATAAAATTCAATTTTTAATCAGATTAAAAATATTATACGGTCAGATTTTATGACCATTTTGGTAAGGTTAGGTTAGGTTTTTTTTTTTTAAATTTAATTTAAATTATAACCATTAATTATTTATTCTGCCATCTATACACTGACCGATATATTATTAATTCTGACCAATGTAATATAAATTTAGACCAATGAGATAAAAATTATGACCGAAATTGTATTAAAATTCAGACCGGTTAAATACGAGCCATTATAAATGCATACGTCTGGGCGTGGCTTATCGCACTTCAAATCATCGGCCGGCACGCGTTCAAATTGCTGCTGTATGTTCCTTAATAATATAAAACAAAAGTGTAGTATTTTGATTAAAACATGTATTAAACCAGTTTAGGCCAAGTGTCAGTTTTGAATGTTAAATTTTTAAAGTGCCACTCAATAGGAAAGTATTTTTTTCAACATTTTTACACACATTTCTTATGAGGAAACAAAATATACTGTTTTTCTTTGACAAAATATGTATAAATTTAGTGAGGAACATTTTTTCGTACTCATCTAATAAAACAGTGGTTCTACTTAGCAATGTAAATTACTTCCTTTTACTATATACAGTGTGCACATCGCCTTATCAACGCAACTCATAATATTCAAATACATCACACGTACAGGGACGTCCCTAGGGTATAGGCGAATAGGCAGTTGCCTAGGTGCGGCAAGTCCCAGGGAGCGGCAAACGATCACAGATTTTTTTAAATGACTAAATATTTTTGACACGAATTTGATTTGGAATAAATATGGTGCCTCAATGTATTTGATTAACAAAATACCAAATCAAGATTCGATAATTATATTATTAAAGTGCATTTAAAATTTACATTATTTTTTATGGTGTGTAGTGAAGGTTATAGTTATTTTTCATAATTATTGAACAATAATGTAGGCTTTTGGATCACATTTATTTGTGAGGATCTTTGTCAATAAAGTATATACTATGGAATTACCTGAAAGCAAAACGGAATAAGTGACAATAGATTTGTGTGTATGTGTAAATAAGTAGAGAATTCGAACTTCTATATGTGTATATTTATTCTTAGAATAGTGGGAAGGAATGAAAGAAAATGGGCGCTATTTAAGGGGTCTGCCTAAGGGCAGCACACAGCCTAGGAACGTCACTGCACACGTAGTCCATATAAATATATTTAGTCAATAACTTCCTCAAATAAATCAACAAACACAATATGCGGATTACATTGACAAAATTATTCAGGTGGCACGTCGAGCTCCGCCATTTTGGCTTTTGAAAACTTCAACAAGGGCTGCCAACTTCACGCACGAATTCAAATGAGTAATGGGCCTTTATTCCTGTGCTATTTATTATGTCATGATTTATTTTAACATCCTGCCTCTCTCATTTCGCTATACATATAAATCATATAAATATCGAGTTCTGTTTTATTTTGCAATGTTATAATTTTATTTTAAGCAAAACAATATATCGATTGCATACCAGTTAGAAATAAGGCCGGCGAGCCCCTTGTTGATTTAACAGAAAACAATATTCTTACATCCAATGAGTACATAACTGATATTTCTGACATAAATTATATAGGACAGCTTCAGTATACACAGTAGTACATTTTTGGCCGTTTACATTGCTAAGTTTAAGGTAAATTACATATGGCTACATATCGACTGTGGAAAGGAAAAAGGACATAACCCACACATACCAAATTTTACGGGAGGCGCAAAAAACGTGTTTTGATGATTTTAGGGCCGTATGCAAATTAGGAGACTTATAAAGTGGTGTTTAATTGACATAATCTAATATTAATTAAAGAAATTGTCCAGGAAAAACTTTTATTTCAGTCTTTTTTCTTGGTTTTAATTTTTTACAAAGTCATCTTTTTCAAACTCAAAAGCTAAATTCAGATACTAATTCGGCATTTGCAGCTTTCATTCTTTCGATAGAACGTGTATCAAGTTTGATACACTGTGATTATCGAAAAAAACTGTGGGTTACGTCCTTTTTCCTTTCCACAGTCGATATTATCAGTGTATTAAGTAAAAATCGATTGCTTATTTAAGTATTGCATATAATTCCATCGGAGTGATAAAAAAAACTCACTGCTTCCCCAGAACACCGAGAATTGCTTTGATATAAAGCGAGGCCTTTGTTTATGTATCGGCAGCCCATCGGGATATGAAAAACTGTATTGCTAACAGAAAATAGACCGTGAACAAATTATCACACGTATAATTAACCGTGCGTACAATATATATGTTAAACTGTTTTTTTTCAAACCTTGTATGCTCCCAATGTAAAGCATATGGACTTCTAGTGGAGCTTATCCAAGGAGTTTTTTTTCACACGTGATTTTCTTGTTATGACTGTTTGATGGAGTGGTCAACGTCGTCGACTTCAGTTACGGAGATCACAGGTTCAAATCCCAATAAAGACTGTTTTTATAAATTGATTAATGGATGTATGTGATGTCTTGAACTAACTGCCACCCATCCTTTTCCCATATTCCTATTCCTTTTCTCTTTTAAGAAAAGATAGGTTTGAGCAACTGAGTAACAAGCAGTTCTCGTAGAAATAATTATGTGGAGACGAATTCTATTAAGAGTCCACATGCTCCACATTGAGAGTGGATATTGTAACTGTATGTCTTACGTAGACGAAACCAAAGCGAATGAAAAGCTACTTGATGCGGCACGAAAATATCAAATGGTCTCCACCGCTATAGAGTGTATACGTGACAAAACGTACGCCGCGATCAGTTTGTTTGATATTTTGATTCGCTTTAAACCGTGTCTAGGCAATCCAATCCCGAGCCAAAATGTTGATCCCGGGATCAGTACATTTTTTTAAGAAATAACAATTGATAATATTAGTGAAAAATAAATTATTCTATATTAAATAACCAGCTGTAAGCTGCCGATACGTTACCAAAAAGCTCTCTTAATCTCAGTAATTCACGATGTAGAGGTGAACGAGTGGATTTTTTAATTACTCGAAAAAAAATATGCGAAAAAATTATTAAACTAACTTAATATGCATACATTATGTAAAAATACGAAATATAACTTAAAATGATTCATTTCGATAGTTTAAAAAAGCAATTACCTACTTCAGACTGCAAGAATGAAGATTCCTAAAATTTTCGTCTATATACATACATTATCAATAATTTTATTGGAGTAATTAGAAGTAATTTAAATATTAAAATATTCCCAGAGTACCAGAACATCGATTGTTTCGTCGTTAAGTCAAAGGTTTCGGTTTACGGTACAAAATTCATGTTTATGAACAATAAATAACGCAAAACAAACACTGCCATTGATATCTGGTAACATTCATTGATGTAGAGAACAAAGCGAAAAATAAATTTTAAAATTATTGAAATTTGAAGCTTAATAATAACAAACAATAAATATTGTCGACAAATGCATTCAATTACAGTACACGTGCGTATAATACACTGAAGAAATTTAATATGATTGGCATCAAGTTACCTTTTCGGCTGCAACTCTCTTATCGAAAACTCTTATCCCAAAGATAAAGTCTTAATAATAAAATTGGGCTTCGTTTATTGTATATGCTTGAACTGTCGACTTGAAAACCAACACGTTCCAGTTTTAAAACACAATCCCGAAAGATTCGGGATCATGTCTTCTAATCCCGGGATTGAAATGTATCGAAAACTGTACGGGATTGGATTCCCTAACCGTGTCCCAATCCCGGGTAAAACGTAGCGTTAGAGTAGAATAACAGGGCTAAGACAGGACTAGTGATTATATAATCGTTTTGTCAAATCCTCGTTAGGATCGGATAAGTCTAAATGTATTATTAACATCACAAAAGTCCACGCTTTCTAACACGAATCTATAAATCGATTGAAAAATCAATTTATAAAACTTTCCCCACTGGGATTCGAGTAAAATATTAATAGTTGTATGAATATAATCGACCCATCAGGGATTTCCCAAATTTGACTTTGCGTTTAACCGTAATAAATGAATGCCGCATTATGTTCATACTAAGCTGGCAATTTAAAAAATAGGTTTTTGCATTATTAAAGGTTAAAAACGGTCCTTGTCCCAAGAGGAAAATGAACGGAAACACTAACAGTATAACTTCGACAATGTTTACGTACGTTTTTTCTAACAAAAACAACGTTGTTTTTTTTAAAAAAAAGGAAAAATGCAAAATATATTTAAAATATCTATTTTAAATGAACATTTTAAATCCACAATAATGCTCCATTAGGAATACATTATCTACACTTAAAGAGTTTTTTTTTTAATATAAAACATGTAGTTTAGTTTATACAACTTGTCAGGTCCTTGGCATAGCGGTAAACGTAGTTGGCTTACGTGCCAGATCTCACAGATTCAAATCCTAGTTGAACAACATTTTTCAATCGATGTATCGATTTCTGTTCGAAGGCATGGGTGTTTTTGAGGTCTAAAAATTCCCTACCACCCTATCATCATTAAATAACGTGGTGTTCGTAGCGAGAAATATTAAGTAACCACTAGACGTGTCCTGCTCTATCCTTCTTTACCTATAATTGTCTTTAAAAAAACAGGTTAAGCGAGTGTAACAGACAAACAAACAAAAGAAGGCAATATGCTTAACTTTGGAAGTGGATATAGATTTAAAGAACTGTATAAACAAACATGATACAAGAAAAAAATCAAAAACGAAATAGCTATCGGAATCTACTTTACGCCAACTCGCCAGACAGGTCATATTGTTATTATAATACGATAAACGTAGGGATAAAGTTGTTTTATTTACATGCTACGTATTAGGGCCTATACAAAAACCGACTTTTGAAAAAACCGGTTTTCGAATGTCAATATTTTTCGAAAACCGGTATTATCCGGTTTTAGAAGTTTTACAAAAAATGGATATTTCAATTAAAATAGCTAGATAAAGTTAATTTTTTTATGTTGCTTATTTATATATATAATAATACATAATATTTGGTGTTACTCGTCAGAAAATATGATTTAAGAAAACACAAAGCGTCCACTGATCGTTTTGTAAGAAAATTTCCTGTTATCGAAAATACCCTTTCGCTGGGTCATTAATGATGTGGGGCTAAGGCATCCAATCCCGGGATCCAGGATACCGTAATCCCGGGTTCCCGTTCAATTTTCTGATCCCGAAATGCCGGGATTGAGATGGCCGCGATACCGGGATTTCGGGATTGAGAAATTTTGAGGAAATTCTCGAAATTTACACGAAATTGGCAAATCGGAGATTTCAAATTCCTCGGTGAGCTAAAAAAAAAAAACGAGTTTCCGTGAGATTCCGGGAAAAAGTATAGCAAATTGAGGATTTTAAATTCCTCGGTGAGAAAATCTCAATCCCGGGATCCCGGGATTCAAAATAAATCAATCCCGAAATCCCGGGATTGGAAAAAGGCTCCGGGATTGGATACCCTATATGAGGCGTATGGTCATTAAGACATCAAATAAAAGATCCAAATTTTCTTTTCTTTTGCTTAGACTCGCTTATGGAAAATTTGGGACAGCCGGTTACGAAATTGAAAAACCGGTTTTCGAATGTCACAAATTTAGCCAAAACACCGATTTTTGAAAACCGACAAGCCCTACTACGTATTATGTTCTTCAACTTCTGTCCAATTATTAGCATTAATTCGCGCTACAGAAAAGAAATATAGATGGTAAAAAAACCACCGCGTTATAAACGCGCTAACACGATACGTTAATTCCAGTGTTATTTTAAATGTGCTGAAATATTTAAAGATATCTCATATCTATAACAGGAGTAAAATCTCAGCCGCTGTCATTATTGGCAAACCAGAGATAATTCTGGTCGCCATGTTATCTCTTTCCGGAAAAGAGGGACTTCCCAAAATTTCGCCGCCTTCCATAATTACATAGACAACAATACGCGCTTGTTTATGAGAGGGTAGGTAAAAAGGGTGTTGATACAGAAACATCAAGTTTATCCATCTTCGAACTCGTGCCACACCACACATATAAGGATTTGATAAATCATCAGTTACGCTGAACCAGATTACTTGACTTCAGCTTGAAACCTTTAGGTGTCTGTCATTATTGCTTTAACTTGTTTTAAAGAAATATTTAAGGGTTTCAAAAGCAAAGACAACATTTTATCACAGATCCCATTTTGAGAAAATCGTAAAAAACTTAAAAGAGCATTACTAATTAATTTTTATTTTTATGGGCTATAATCCAAGGGTATCCAACCTTTTTTGCTCTGGGATCGACTTTTCAATGATAAGTTTCCTCGTGATCGACTTCCTACATGATTCTTATAAGATATTTTATTTAGTAGGGTTTTTTTCCCTTTTTAAAACTTAAAAATGTTTATTTTTAATGTGAAATACATATCATTAGATAGGTATGTGCTTACAAAATAATTCAATTTTAGTATTTTTGTATATTTTACATTAAAATTACATAGTTTTTCGAAATTCACGGAAGCTTTCAGGAGTGACAAAATTTTGCTTTGGGATCGATAAGTCGATCGCAATCTACCGGTTGGACACCCATGTGCTATAATACCTTACAGTAAAAAATTTTGATTCAAAATGAATCCGTCAAATGTGCTGAACGAACATTTTGTATTCGTCGAAACGTTAAGAGTGAACAAGCTTAATTTGTTTCTAAATCGAAAGTATTATTATAATGGAATGAAAACAGATTTTCTACTGACATGTCAGCTCACAAGCATAATTTTTTTCAGGATCGTTACCTTTACTTTTAACCCCCTCATTTAATATCTAGTCAAATTGCAGGTTCCATTGTCAATATTAAAAGAAAATTTTAAAAAATAACATGTTGGTTTTCGGTTATTAAAAATTAAATACCGACCTTGCAATCTTGATTCAATGCACACCTGCATAAGACTGATCTTTTAACGATGAAAAATCGACAATATTATTTTATTAAAACTCAACCCATAATCGGCGAAAGAACTTAAGCGTCACAATTCAGTAAATTGCATTTTAAGCCAAGAATTTTTCAATATTGCCTAAAGCGTTTGTGACAAAAGTTTCAAAGCGTTATCTCATTCGCCTGATCTTTTTTAGAGCTTGTGCATTTGAGTGTTTTGACTTGTTATCGTTTGTTTCACGTGGACCCCGGTGGAGAAACGCTGATGAGAACTTAAAGTAGTCAGACAATTGTATTACCACCGGACACGGTGCGCTTAATGCCAAGTTACATAAATTTTAAATCAAACTTAACTCACACTGCTTTTGTGGTGACAGTAATGAAAATTCAGAGCATATTATGTCCGTAGAAAGAGATATATTGTTCTCATTATGTATAAATAACCATGATGGTCCTATCGGGCATCCAGATCTAGTTTCGTCTCCAGAAAATTTCTACTTCTTTTGGAGAAAAAGTTTACCTTCCCTGCCCCTCGCCGTTCAATCCTTAATCACATCTGTTTCAAAATTAAAAGTTGTTTTATTAGTGCCATTAATTATCACTATCTATATAGCCGACAATGTTCGAGTGTTGGCTGAGTGTAGGTCCGCGATTTCGCCTTTTTATTCCGATTTTCATTAGTATTCATGATGACGTCTACAAAAATGGCCATATATCACTATTTACTAATCGCACAATCGGATTCCTGCTTCGAACTTAATTTAAAAAAAACCTTCTGTAAAAATTATAAATTGTCAGTTACGATTTTCTACTTATTACGGGTTATACTTTATCACCATTTCACTGTCAACAATTATGTATAAGTACGATTTCTTGTCGAAATCCTCTCGTGTATGTTTTGTAATGCGTCACCGATGGCATTATTTATATTTTGTACGTCGCTATAAAGTTATTCCGTAATGGTAGTCCGAGCAAAAAGGTTGTAAGCTTCTGCGTAAAAAACACCCCGCGCATGCGCGTCAACCTCCGTTTTCCCAGCTGAGTTCGGGTGACGAAGTTTTAGGGAAACCCGAAATAGTTTTTCCGCTGTTGTTACATGGTGAAAATCGTTTTGTCATATTTGCATAGAATTAATACCCCTAGTTGCTACCTTGCCAGATCTCACGGGTTAGAGTCCCAATAAGAACAGCATTTTTTCGATAGATTTATCGATTTCTGTTCGAAGACATTGATAGTTAATATTAAAAAATACTTAATGAATTTATGCCAATCTGACACAGGTAAAAGTAAATATTTAAATTTACAAACTCATTTAATGAGATATTCCAGACAAATAATTGATATTCAAGAATCTTATTGTGCCTGTTTGACAGTTTTATCATTGACTAATTTCCTTTTTTTTGATGATTTTGCTACTTTTCAATTTCTCTCAGATCGGCGATATTACTGACTAGACTCACTAGAGCAGTTTTGGGGAACCTGTGGCCTCTTGGCTACTCTGATAGGACCTTCTGACTAGCGCCAATTTTTTTGAAAAAAAATCTGGATATTTTTCTAATAAATAAACAATTTTATAATGCAATATATTCACTTTCATCTAAAAATTTGTCAAAAGGTGTCGACGTTTTCTTTACTGCGGCATTATATTGAATCAGATAAATGAATGACCTTTAGAGATAAAAATGTTCCCCACCTCTTCACTAGAGCATCCAATCCAGGGCCTTTTTTATGATACCGGGATTTTGGGATTCATAATCTTTCAATCTTGTGATTTATCAACTACCATATATTTTATTTAAATGTCTTTAATTTTAATACAATTTAAATACTGGAATTACGCTAAAGACCAGAGCGACATATTTTTTTATTGTTAAACCGTAGTTGCTCTAGATCGATTCGGGTAGAAGTGTCTAAGACAGTCGTGGGGAACCTCCGGCCTTTTGGCAACTTTGGTGTGACCTTTTGACCTGAGATTTTGGATTCGAAATTCTTGGAAGAGTCAAAACAACAGCTCCCACGTTGGTAATTTTGGGAATTCCGCAAATTTCTCGGCTTTACAAATTGGCATGAAAGTGTTTCCTGCCAAAAATTCCCTAGTCGATGTTTACTGCGGCCTTATGTTGAATCAGAAAAACGAATGCGGCCTTTAGACACGAAAAGGTTCCCCATCCCTGGTCTAAGATATCAAATTAAAATTGAAAAAAATTATATCCCGCACCAGAAAAGGAATGATCAGTCAGTTATTTTATAGTATACATTTACAACTATGAAAAAAAAACTGTCTGTTCCTATCTAAGACATATATGCTACAAAATAAGAGTGTACATATAACATTTGGTCACCTTACTTAACATATACACCTGTTCACTTTCGTTCACGTGTATACCTCGTGCGTGAGTTTGTGAATGACAATGTATACCTTTTAACAAACACAATCATGTACGGCCGCGCTATTCGGCCAAATCTGAAAAACATCATTGTCCCTTTTTTTGAATCGAAAAACACACCTTTTTCCTGTTCATTCAGCATTATTTATGATGCCCGTTTGCTGCCAACGTTTGCAATCATGATATTAGCCGCGCAATACTTCGACAGAACTATGAGGCCATTACGGATTTGGTTGAAGTTCTACCAGGGCTGTGGTACTCATTAAAAAGATCTACCGACCTGACATAAAATTGCATTCCGACTCTAATTCTGTCAGTTGTTTTCCATCAAAATATGTTTGATATTTCTTCAAACGATAGTCGTAATTTCACTCACCGTGACAAGGAATAAGCCATTTGAATCATTATATATTACAGATAATTGAATCACTTATGTATATTACGTTTACCTCTTATTTCATCAAAAAATAACGGTTCAGTGATTTTTCCGAACACGAACTCTCCGAACAAGAATTCTTCGTACGCCGAATCTTTTGAACACAGAACCTTCCGTACACAGAATACTCTGTAGATTTAAATATTTTAAATACAAACATCATTGTTTTATTATAATGTGTAATGTCTTATGACAACGTGACCCCCATAACTGTACTGTGGCTCTCCTAAATAATCTCTGTGCCCCTCTTGTAGCACGCTGTGGCCCTCCGTTGAGAAACTCTGGTATCGTCCAATAGATTACGCAATGCCATACAAATATGTCTTAACTGGAAGTTTATATTACATGTCGGGCTTAAGTTAAAAAATAAAACTAAGTATTCACTAAAACGTTTTAAAGTGTTTACTGTCAATACTTGGTGGAAAGGCATTAAATTAATAAAAACGCAATATTCCTTTGTGTTTTATTCCACTTTATTTAAAAGGTCAGGACCGGTTTCACTCATTGCGAGCATTGTCAACTGATAAGAAATATAATTTAACAATGCTATTTATACACAAATAAACAGCAATTGACATAGAAAAGAAATTACCAATTAAATTAAAAGTGATTCTAAAATAACACAAAATTAAAATGTTTAACACATCTAACATATAATTAGAAAGTCTTCCAAGATTAATAAATTTCAAATGGTGACTGAAATTAATTACAAACACCACCATTTCATTTGTTTTAACAGCCACCTCCTTCTGCGTATTAGTCTGTTATATCGAGTTTTTTCTCTGCCAAAAAATTCAGAGTTTCTAGTAGTTATGTCACGGTCTACAGATTAAAAAATTCAGACATTTTGAAAAGTACGCTTTAAAACAATAAAAGTTAAAAACGTTTTATATCCCACTTTGTAAGTCGATTTTATTATTTTTTTGCGTGAGTTGTTTTTCGTATTTTCCGTACGTCAAACGTTTACCATATAGATTAATAGGAATGTTTCAATGTATGATTTTTGTGCGCAAACAATCGCGGAATTTCGTTTCGCAAAAAAAAAACGATGAAGCGATAGCAGAATAAATGCTAAAAGCGTTGATGGATATCTAAAACAAAAATCAAAGCCTCGGTTTTCGTTACAGTTACGTTTGTATTTTAAGATTTATTAATAATATTACTTTTTTTACTGTAATACTGTATTTCATTATAATGTGGAATTTGTACGGTAAACCGTTAGTTCTTTTTCTCTCTAATAATGTCTTACTCCAAGCTAATTCTTGAACCAGGCAAAAATATTAAGTCACTTATGTTTTGTGGTATCAGTTATTCAATAGTGGTTCAATGGGTTTTTTTTTCTGAAATCTATATTTAAGATGGGCAATTTAAGTCGCCTGCTGTGGCCTAGTTGGTTAGAGCTTGCTCTACCGATCACGCAGGTCTGGATTCGATTCCCGGTCAGATCACAGTGAATTTGAGAATTATTAAAGTTGTGATCGAAGACTTGGTGTTTGTGATGTCAATTTACATAATTTCCTCTCCTCCCATCTTTCTGATCCTTTAGTAACTGGGTGTTGCAATAGTGATTAGCCAACCACTAGTCCTGTTCTAGCCTCATCCTTCTTTCCCTACTACTCACTTAGAAAAAAAGTGAGGTTGAGCGACTGAGTAACAAAACTCAGTCGTACAATCTTTCTTCTTGTTTCGAAGAGAGTAGGGATAAAAAAAAATGATGATTTGAAAAGACTAGTGGTTGGCTTATCACTCTCTCTCTACATCCAATTATTTAAGAATTGTAATGGTGAGATTGAGGGAATATTTTTAGACATGCCAAACATTCGTTGCCTTTTAACAGAAATCGATAAATTGATTGAAAAGAGTACTGGGATTCGAGCCCGTGAGGTCTGGCACGGATGCCAACGAAGTTGACCACTGTACTATGGAATTAGTATCAAACAGTTGTTTTAAGTTTATAAATGAATATTCTTACTACGAAGAATTTCATATTATACAAAACGTTTGTACAAATTTGTTTTTTCTGCCTTTGAAATAAATCCATAGAAAATCATCACGCTGTGTGTAAAATATACGAATTTTACTTTTAAATGTATTGACAAGTAAACTTGGAGCCGACCCAAATTATCGAATGCTGTCAAACGTAAAAAACAAAATCTATTAATTATAACCAGCAAACATTTCTCCATTTAAAGCTATCAAAATAAAAGAATAAAGGTTTTACAAATGAGTATTATAATTTATATGAATTATGTATATAGTTTTTTTATATAATGTATTTTCTTTATCGTGCAAACAGAGCCGCATTAAGATATATACAGTTGACTCCCCTATAGCAAAGAGATTGGGAATACTACAATATAAAGAACTAGGTATTCATAAAAAAATCGAGGTTAACTTTGTTCGATTCTATATTGTGAATTAAAAGAAATCAAACATTTTCATTATTTTCACATAAATGTTTCGAAAAATGACGGGCGAAGTCAAAGGATAAGTAGACATAATAAATGTGTTTTTATAAATTCTAATTTACATTTACATTTGGATTGAAAATTCAACATTAAATTGTGCATAAATTCGGTATTTGGGATTGAAAAACTTTTGGTCGACAATTTTAAAATCGTAGGATTTTTCAAAAAAAAAATCGTTGATTTAAAAATCATAGAAATTTACAGAATTCCCAAAATGAAGACTCGATTTCGGTTTTTTGGCTCTTCTCAGAATTTTTCAATCAAAAATTTCAGGAATTTACGGAATTGCCAAAATGAATCGACCCGAGCCCTTTTTTAACGCTCCTGACACGAAATAATCAATTTAAATCATATTTTTTATTAGCTATTAAAATGACTGATTCAATATAAATATAAGAATAAATCATATTTTTTATTGTATGTTATGACACTACCCCGAAGCTACTGCACATTTAGCCCAAATTCCTGAAACACCACTGCCTCTTCAAAAAAAAACTTTGTCCGTACTTTGCGTTTCATTGTTGAAATGTAGATTAATTGAAGCAATAATCATCATCATTTCTTATTCGCAATAATCAACTGCTTCAAAGATATTTCTTCTTTTTGTCTTAATGAACGATACTTAACTTGGCAAATTACGCCCCAAAAACCACTTAACGCTACGCTGCTCTGTCTCTGTCTCTGATTTTCTTTTTTGCGTATTATAATTTTCCTTTATTGTCGCGAAAAGTTATTTTCAAACACAGCGATTCTACGCTGAAAAAAAATCCAACAACAATAAATAGTTGACTGATAACGTGAAGGCAACATTCCAAAATAAAAATCCATTTTAATTCACTCTTACAGCGATTAGTTAACACTACTTTAGTCTTGCTTTACTCTTCTATCTCTACTAGAAACTTCAAAAACGAAAGAATGAACGACAGATTAACAAAGAGTTCTCGTGGAGAAAACATCGATTAAGATACCTTCGTTAAGAGGTCATACGCTTCACACTAGTAGCGAATATGGAATAATAATAAATAATGGATGTCTTTTAGCTCCATCCCAATAAAGAGTTTCTGCAATTGAGTAACAAACAGATCTTGTAGGAAACACTTTTGTTTAAATAAGCTCCCATAAGAAGTCTTTGTGCTCTACATTGGAGGTGACATGGTTAAATTTAGTACAACTCAACATTATTTTTAAATTAATAAAAACACAGTATGCCTTTGTACTTTATTCCACTTTATTTAAGATACAGTGGAACCCCCAATAACACCACCCCAAATTACGCGCTGGCTTGAAGTATTCGCCGCAAATCCCTCAATTGCACTGTCGCATTTCATTGTCGTTGCTATGAGACGGTGGTCTGTACGGCGCACACAGTCAAATGTTGGCTAGCGTCTGGGTATTCAACACGTGCCAGGCTATACACGTATAGCCGGGCGACTCTTTGGATTTTGGTGCGCTTTGCATTTTATCACTTAGTAACTAAATATTTCGTCCATATTTTTTTTTGCAAAACTAAGAGAAAATCCTTAATTTTGTATGAGGTTCACTCCCCCAATTACACTACACCGAATTACACTATTCCGACTTTAGTGTAAATGGCGATTTTACTGTATGTTACAAAGGAATATTGTGTTTTTATTAATATAATGGCTTTCCACCACGTATTGACAGTGAACACTCTAAGAGTGATGTTTTTTTCAAGTTTAACACTTCCCCTACGGCGCTATAAAATACTTCTGATGTGTTGCCGGCCCTTAAAGAACCAAGCGAAAAAGCATGTTTTACCGCCCTTTGATGGACAGTTAAAACCTAGAGCGCACATTTTTAAAAAACATGTTTTTCACTTGGTTCTTTAAGGGCCAGCGGAAGTATTTTTTAGCACCGTAAGGGAAGTGCTAAGCTTGTCGTAATGGTATCGTTCGATCTGTAGCCTAGTGGTCAGCAACTTTGTTTTCAGTTGCTGTTTACGCGGGCTCAAATCCCAATACGGAAACACCCATAAACTGATTTATGGATTTGTGTTTTAGGGATAATATCTCAATTCTTCAATAAGACCTCACAGGTGTTCTGAAAGGCTTTTCGTCTATAATTTAAAATTTATAATATGTAATGTACGTGCCTTAAAGTTAGTGTTTATGTTTCGAAGACGTGAATAACCACTAGTTAAGGGTGCACTTGGTTCTCATAGAGCATGTAGGACTCAGAATGCCTTAATAATTCAAAGAAACGTTTGTTTGTTCACGCAAGCAGTGCTTTAGTGGAAGGCAAACGAAGTTTTACGCTATTTACCCTGTGTTATATTCTTAGAAACATTGTTTAGCCTCTGGTTTAAATAAAAAAAGATCTTCCATAGAACTATTGGAAAGCTTTTTTATTTTTTTTTCAACTAAAAAAATAAAACACTTCTTTGTATCGACTGTGGAAAGGAAAAAGAACGTAACCCACACATAAAAAAATTTACAGGTGGCACAAAAAACATGTTTTGATGATTTTGGGTCATAAGCAAATTATAAAATATACACAGCCTTAAAGTGCACGGAGACTTTTACACTGGTGTTTAATTGACATATTCTAAAATTCATTAAAGAAATTGTCTAGGAAAAACCTTTTTTTCAGTCGTTTTTCGTGGTTTAAATTTTCACACGCACATCATTTTTCAAACTTAGATGCTAATTTATCATTTTCAGCTTACATTCTTTTGATAAAACGTGTATCAAGTTTGTATACATTGTGATTATCGAAAAAAAAGCTGCTTTGAAAAACTGTGGGTTTCGTCCTTTTTTCATTCCACAGTCGGTATTAATTCTACATTTATTTAACATTAATAGGTCCGGTTTCACTCATCACGAGCATTTTCAAGTTATCATCATGATTTCATCAATTGCTTCCTTATGGAGATATCTCAACAGATCTTTATTCTACGAGAACTGCTTCAGTTGCTCAACCTTGCTTTCTTAAAGAGAGTAAGGATAGACAGATAGGGCTAAGACTGGACTAGTGGTTAAATAATCACTCTCACTTTATCCCGTTTATTTATGGATTGGAAGGGTGGAAGAGAATTTAGATATCACAAACGCTGTCTTTAAACTTCATCTTTGCTTTTGTAGAATGAAGAATATAACCCATTTCCTTTCCATTTAGAATTTAGGTCTTGGAGATTTATGTCACAATCCAACACACTGAAAAATTGATTATTCTTTGCTAATTCATATTATAATAATCAATTTATATGAAATAAAGATTTAAAAAAAATAAGTTTCCGAATTAAAATTAAAATATTTTTTTGCGAATATTGATTAGAAACATTAAAATTCCGGGATAAAAGGTGCCGGAACGCCGGTCTATATCATTACATGGGGAAAAAACACTGTCCGTAATCATAAATATTACTCTCGAAACGTACCTTACTATAATATGTTTAAACAAGTATCACTTAACCTTTCCTTCGTCCAGTTCAACATTCCGAAATGTGTCAAAGAACTCTCTCTGACAGCGTGTTTCATCTTTTATTGATTGCATTAAAAACAGCTTTCTCCAAATGCTTAATTGAAAGTTATTACTATCCAATAAAAACTTAATCAATAGCCATTGAAATAAGTTATTTATATTATTTAATTTTTACTTTAAAACTTTACTTGATAACCTACTGTATTGGCCCGACTATAAGGGGAACCTGATTTTAAGGCAAGTCCTATTTTTTGAATCTCCTCTCTCTCTTTAAAAAAAATATATTAAAGCAAAGCACCTAGATAATTATATGGTTCGTTATTGTTACTTCGACAATCAAAAAATCAAGTGCCGAAAAACTTCCATTTAATTGAACAAAATGTTGACTGTCTAGGTCATTATTTTTTAATGTCCTACTACCGAACCCGATTTAAGTAGTATTTTTTAATCTCGGACAGCAGTACTCAATATATAGTGACCAATGTTCCCTCTAAGTAGCGCGCGCGTCACTGCACGGCATTTTGAAAGCATTTCGAGTTGGCACGCACTCCAATACAATTGTTCAAATAATATTTTTTAAATTGGAATAAAGATAATTGACCAAAATACATTGTGTAACTGTGTATATTTTAGATAGATCAACTACAAATTAATTCTAATCTTGTATTTGACATAAAATAATATCAATCACAAATTAATAAAATAAGCAAAATAAAACAAATAATCTGTCGCTAATAAATTAAGAGGGGTGGGAGGGAGTTTTTAGACATCACAAACACCCATGCCTTCGAAAATAAATCGATCAATCAATCGAAAAATGCTATTCGTAATGGGACTCGAACCCGAGATATCCGGCACGGTAGCCCGAAACGCTAACCGCCGTACCATAGGACCCGACAAATGTTTTGTGATGTCTGAAAATTCCCTCCCACCCTTTCTGATCCTTTAATAACTGGGCGTAACGAGAGCGATTAGTTGACCACTAGTCCTGTCTTAGCCTTATTTTTCTTTCTCTACTACTCTATTTGAAAACAAACAGTTCTCGTAGAAAAACTTCTGTTAAGACACCTCCATTAGGAGGCCATATGCTCCGAATTGGGAGCGGACATGGATAAAAAAAAAATCTTACCTTTTTTAATGCCTTCCAAAATTTACAAGAGTTTTCAAGGTATTGATATTCTCAAACTTTATTTTTATTAAATGAATAAAATAAATCATATGTCCCGGGTTTTTTTATCCGAATTCTCCGTAAACCAAGACTGGACAAAAGCTTCAGATTCCCGGGAATTCATTATCGGGTTTTCTCAATAAAGAATCGCTAGCCCTAAGGCCATTAAGTAATCACGTCGTTACGCTTTTTTGAAAAATTGTTGTTGACGGAATAAGACGCCTTCACTTAAGGCTGACGACACCGCCACCTTATGCCATGTGATGTTATTAAGGTAATTAATTGTATGTCTTCTATGATTCCAGCACGGTAATGCGGCAACGTCTAGCGAGACGTCAGTGGGCACGGGGACGGGCGGCGGGGGCGGCAGCGGCAGTGGCAGTGGTGGCCCAGGGCACAACGCCCCCCGCCCTGGGGAGCTGCTCCCGGGCGCGCCACATCCTGGGGGCGCCAAATTCAGACACGGTCTGCTACAGCTCATGATACACACCATTGATCCAATGCACGACGGTAAGGAAAGCTTTCTCACCCGCTTACAATGACTATTGTTTATGCATATTTTTTGATTTTTTTTTTCATATTTCAATCTCATTAAAAACTTGAAGAGGAAGTGAAAAGCTTCAGATTACGCGGCAACGACATCTATCAATTAAAATTGTTTGTATTTGCCACACGTGATTCGCTTCATTGAGAAGGATTTTTCAACTAAGTTTTTTGTGCGATTTTTTAAATGATAACTCCTAACTTATAAATGACTAAATGAAATAAGGTTGGAAGGCACAAATGATATTAGTACTTACCTAATTATTTGTTTTTTCGAAAATTATTTTCGATATTTTTTTTTGTATGTGCTATAAAGTAAACTTTAATCGACTAAAACGTTTTCAGAATTATAATTGTTAATATTTAATCAACTACTCATTTTTTTTAAATTATTTGATTTTATAATCAATTCTATCGCAAAAGCTTAAGCTTTTCACTCTCCGTGAAGGTAAGTCACTCACGTTTATTGCATTACAACATGCAATATGCGATATAAAAAGTTACCTGACACATACCGTGTGTAACTGAACAGACACGTTCAATAATTTCATCGCCATATTTAAAAAAAAAAAAAAGTAGTGCCACCTGTCAGCATTCGCTCAATACGCTCGATGCACGCGATGAGAATACAGAGTGGTAGATAATGTATTTGTGTGTGTGTGCTAAACATTCACGTGTGTTCAACTCACCTGTACAATTTCACTCGACACTTACGCTCACGCACTCTCTCTCTCTGCGTATCAGCACATGCTGATACGAGGAAGAGAAAGAGTGCTGATACGTTACAAATAAACATGTAGACAGATAAACCAGGAGAATATATATATATATGAAGCATCTTATGTCAAAAATAAGTAAATCAATACTTTTTGAAAATCCAAATCAATACCAAAATTTATTATAAGCCTTTTCGTAATATATATCTGTGGAAAGGGAAAAGGATGTAACCTACACACAACAAATTTTACAATTACAATGTAGACATATCGGTATTTGCTTTTAGAGGCATCATTTATTGTAGTAGAAGCGTTCGTTATCAGGATCGCAGACTTCTTCTCTTTTAAAAAATCTAACTCCAATTATCATAAGGTAAAAATAGTAACGTATTTAGTTCTACAGTTTTTATATTTATTAGTTGATAACTATTTCGGCTTTAGCCATCGTCAGAACTATGATTAAAATTACATTTTTATCAGCTATATATACTGGCTACTAAGAGATACACAATTCATCATGTTATTTACTCCAATATCCTTATTCAAATTACATTTTTAAATATGACGAGTGTTTCAATGAACGATGAGCAATCTGGGGTTTTCTATCATTTACCACTACCATTATCATTCAACTGCCTTTGTTACTTATAAATTGTTGCGGGATATGCCCCATAACAGTTGTTGACTTAAAATGCTGTTGAAACGTTTTTCGTTTAAAATAGTTAAGTAACATTATATACATATTTGGTATAATAAACGTTTCGCGATTTTAACCAAATTTCGATTCTAATTATTATGCAAAAGCAATATCCAATTTTGTGGATTGCA
This sequence comes from Himalopsyche tibetana, assembly GCA_030503985.1. Classification (NCBI taxonomy): domain Eukaryota; kingdom Metazoa; phylum Arthropoda; class Insecta; order Trichoptera; family Rhyacophilidae; genus Himalopsyche; species Himalopsyche tibetana. The sequence goes on from JAPJYX010000015.1 coordinate 1,912,487, forward strand.
CCAAAAGCTACAAGGGTAACCGAACACAATTATTGTATTATATGTAGATTGGTTTTAACCATCAAATTAAAATGATATTATAAAGATAACATTGCGACACAAAGCTAACAAAGTCAGTGTATACGGTTACTGTTACGGGCTCTTATTTTAGTAAGAACATATTCATATTTCATGGATGTCTGTGTAGTCTAAGAATCATCCTTACCTATCCAATTTCAAACAAACGGAGTATAGCTAGAGCGATTAGCTTACCACTTGCACTGCTCTGCCTTACCTTCTGTTACTACTCTTATACGAAGAAATTGTTGAGTACCTGAGCATCAACCAATTCTTATTCCATCAAAAAAAATAGTAATAATCAATTGAAAGATTCTGTTATATTTTTTAAGTAACACACTAAGAAATCAACCAAAATTATAGTTAAGGTTTTTTATTATTAATTCGACTAAATTTATAAATGTTATACCTATTCTATTTCAGAAACCTAAATTCATTGAAAACATCTTCTTTAGTTTAAAAAAAACACAATCTTTCTTTGTACTTAATTTCCACTTTTATTTATCAGAACAGGACCATGGCAAGCATTTTCAACTGATAATAAATAGAATTTAATAGTACTATTTATATAAATTTATGGATAATTTATACTGTAATTTGTAAATTCTTTTCAATGGAAGTTGTTTATTTAATTTCAATTCGTTTTTGTATAAATATCACTGCTAAATTTTATGTTTTTTCAGTTGAAAATGCTCGCTATAAGCGAAACCGGTCCTGATCTTGATAAATAAAAATGTCAATTTAGTATAGATAAATATTGTGTTTTTTTTAAATAAAATGTCTTTCCACCAAGTATTGACAGTTAACACCCTAAAATTGATCTTCTTTACATACCGTAGAAACAAATAACATAGCTTAAAAGCACTTGTCATCATTATTGCAAAGCACTTAAAGCTAGTTTACCCGAACGAAAGCAAAATGATTAGTTACCCACTAGTCCTGTTCTAGCCGTATCCTTCTTTCCCTACGACTCACTTTGAAAAAAAAAGTTGAAGTTGAGCGACCGAGTAACAAACAGTTCTCGTAGAAAAAAAACTTCTGCTGAGATACCTTCATAAGGAGGCCATATGCTCCACATTGGGAGCGAACATGGTTAAAAAATAATAATAATAAAATGTGTGTTGTATTGTTAAAAATATTACATATCCTAAAAAAATCTGTAATTTTACAACTTTGTTATTTTGCTATTATTTGTAATGGTATCTTAAATATTTAATTGATTTTTCGACGGTAAAATAAGGTAAAAAGTTGATTAACAAAATATCTATTACCATTACACCAACTTCAGAAACAGTTTTAAGTGAGATAATGTATTAACTACGAGGTGATATCAAAATATCATGACCCAAAAGCATGTTTTTATTTATCTCGTTATTTTTGTGAACTTCATTAACCCTCTCTTAACTAAGGTGTGTAAATAGGACACATACCTTCTACTCACTTCAATACTCGGCCTAAACTTCAGGTATTCTTCCCTAATACATTTACGCATTGAGTAATGCAATAATAGTAGTAATGTAGTAGTGTAGTAGTGTTACATATATGTCATGATTCACTCACGTGATTTTTTTTTAGCATAGTAACGAAAGGGTTAAAACATCATTTTCTCACTGGTTATTGTTTTTTAATCCAAATGACAAACAAATAAGTAACTAATATATCTCAAAATGAATTGATTGAGTGCGGCACTGGAAACCTCTGCAGTACGAAAAAAATATTTTATTTTATTTTTGGCAAAAAGTCAAAAGCCTTCACACACACAAGAGTGGAGGGAATCGCTCGCGTAATTTGTGTCTCAAACATAATTCGCTTTTATTAATGATGGCAATTTACCGAGTCAGAAAAATCTCGACTAATAGTTTGATAAATCTTTGTGTGGAAAGAAGACAGCAGAAAAACTCCATATAATCCATTGCAGACATATTTTTTAAAAATTAATATACGTCCATATAGTTTTTCTGCACGATTAATTCTGAGGTTTTATATTGAAAACATTCAACGTAGAACTTTGGTCCAATTATAAATTTTTGGGGCTTAAAACAAGTATCTACAGTTATCATATATGTTTATAACCAGTAATATGCCATTATCATAAAATATCAACTTGTGGGTTACAACTAGGGAATCCAATCCCGGGATCCGGGAGCCCGTACAGTTTTCGATACATTTCAATCCCGGGATTAGAAGGTATGATACCGAAACTTTCGGGATTGATTTTAAAACAGAAACGTGTTGGTTTTCAAGCATATACAATAAACGATGCCCAGTTATATTGTTAAGACTTTATCTTTGCGATAAGAGCGAATCGCAGCCGAAAAAGTAACTTGATGCCAATTATGAAATTTCTTCTATGCATTATACGCACGTGTACTGTATTTGAATGCATTTGTCGACAATATTTATTGCTTGTTATTTATTATAAAGCTTCATATTTCGATATTTTTAAAATTTATTTTTTGCTTTGTTCTCTACATCAATGAATGTTACCAGATATCAATGGTGTTTGTTTTGCGGAAATTATTGTTCATAAACATTCATTTTGTACCGTAAACCGAATCCTTTGATTAAATGGCGAAACAATCGATGCTTTGGTACTCTATGAATATTTTAATATTTAAATTACGTCTATTTACTTCAACAAAATTATTAAGAATGTATGTATATAGACAACAATTTTAGAAATCTTCATTCTTGCAGTCTGAAGTAAGTAATTCCTTTTTTCAGCTATCGAAATTAACAATTTTAAGTTATATTTCGTATTTTTTCATATTCAGTTAGTTTAATAATGATTTAACTTAATTTAATGACTTTATTTTAAATCAAGTTCACATTTTAAGTAACTGTGCTTATTCAAAAATTGTGCTTTAAAGCTACGTAAAAAATACCCCAAACTATTTTAATCACTTGCTGTGTTCATTTTATCTTAAATTAAAATTTGAAAGGCATTTTAATTTTATATTTACAAAATCGCTGTCACTCATCTTGCCTCATTATTAATTAATATTATAGTCGAAAGCGTCGAGCATGAAAAATTATAAAAAAAAACGATAATGTCAACACGTTGTTTTGCGTCAGAAACTCCCCTCATTAATGTATTAATGCAAATTTGTGGGGGAATATTTTAAAGTAAGTAAATCCAAACTATGACAGCAACTGATGTAAATGTCTTATAATGAAAACAAAACATACATTCGAGAAAGCAAGAACAAAATTTTCATGTTGGGATATTTATATTATCATTTAAGAATGATTATTTGATCAATGCCATCATACGGTAAGTATTAGTTGGTTTTAATAAGTTATTATTCGAACTTGTTGAATATTCGTAAATTTTAAACATTGTCTCAATGTAATAATTACAAAAGCCTTGAACATTCTAAATGTATTTTTTTCCAAATTAAGATTAGTTTGTCGCTGACACCAAATCTGTTTTAAAATAAATTTAAGACGAGCAAGAGAAATGTTTAAGACGAAGTAGTTATAAGAAAAAAGCCAGCGCAGCGGTTTCCCACCATTTCCGATCCTTTAACAACTGGGTGTAGCGAGAGCGATAAGCCAACCACTAGTCCTGTTCTAGCCTTCTATTCCCACTACTCTCTTCAATAAAACGAGGTTGTGCAACTGAGCAGCAAACAGTTCTCGTTGAAAAGGTGACATAAACTCTCCTACCATTTCACATGATCAACATTGGAAGCGTAAATGGTTTAAAAAAAAACGCTCAGTTATCTCTATATATTTTTAAACACTGTTTATTTTGTATTTATTTTAATTAAGATGTTGTTATAAAGTAAAGCAGAGTCAATTTAAATAATACAAAGCAACACAGTGCTATTCTTGTGGTGGTCAGAATCTAAATAAAATGTGAAAGTCCATATAATTCAACAAATTGTAGCATAATTTTAGAATTGAAAGACTATATAGAATAAACTCGATGATTTTTTTTAAATAAGTCACTCGTAATCAATTCGAGGAGAAGAGGCATCAGAAAAACCTGTCCTAGATCGCAATTTGACATTAAATTTACCGGGACTTGACACCAGGTCTGTAGGAAAAAGCTCTTACCAACTTGACCAAAGAGGGTGTTATTATAATGTATTGATTGTTTATGTGACAAAAAAAATGATTTGCATTAATTGGTGAAATTTCATTGTTATCGAGTATTTTTTCTCTTAACTCCCTTTTCAACTTTTAGAGCACGCTAACGTCAAAGTTCTTAGAGTCTCCTACATCACTGATGTTTTGGTCATTTGCATTCCTTTTCCATAGCTGCTAACGGAAGGGCGTGATCGTTACAGAGGAGAATAATCCTCAGTGAAGCTAGTTCACGTGGATACCATGCGCATTAATATGAAAATCATATTATATATACTTCTCCATATACTATACACGCACATACAATACACAAAGAAGTCAACCAAAAATAGTCATTTTTATAATGCTTAGGGTTGTATTTATACGTTGTATTATTCACTTTTAGGGTGTTCACTGTCAATACTTGGTGGAACGGCATTATATGAATAAAAACACAATGTTCCTTTGTACTTCATTCCACTTTATTTAATATGTCAGGACCGGTTTCGCTCATTGCGAGCATTGTCCTGACATATTAAATAAAGTGGAATGAAGTACAAAGAAAAATTGTGTTTTTTTTAATACGTTGTATTATTGTTTAGAAGAAAAATCAAACCTATGGAGGGTCGTCGTGTATAACAGCTTTCGGTCTAAATCGATTCTTAGGCATTGTCTCGTCACAGTTGTGAAAACGATTTTGACTTTTTTAACATTTTTATTATAACAACATTAAAAGAAAATATATTCGTCCCTTCAGTCATGTTGTGTTTAGATTTATCGGACGTCACTGCTTATGACATAGTTACTGACGCGTGAAAGGTTGCATTTTATGTATAATATAACGCCGTTAGTTTATATTCTGAATACCATTATCACAAATTATCATAAACTAAAATGTCTTTCATTCAAGAGGCGTTTGTAAATTGTTTATTTTTCCAGACATAAGTCTATGGTTTGCTATTTTTTTATGTAGCTGAAAACAACGTCAAGTACTTTTCTATGACACATGAATAAACTCAATCTATGTATAATGAATAACCTCGAAACAATATAGTTCTGAAATATTGATGTTTTAATAATACTAAATAGTATATTGCTAGTGTTTCGTGTCCTATGGCGCAGCGGTTAGCGTTATTGGCTTATGTGCTGGATCTCACGGATTCGAGTCTCAGTACGAATAGCATTTTTTCGATGTTAGTGATTTCTGAAAAATTCATTCTAACAATTGAGATCCTTCGATAACTATGTGCTGCGAGAGCGATAAGTTAACGACTAGTTTTGTTCTAGCCTTATCCTTCTATATCTACTACTCTCTTTGGGAAAGATACGTTGAGCGATTGAGTAACAAACAGTTTTCGTTGAAAAAGTTATGTTTTAATACCTCCATTAGTAGGACATACGCTACATACCCTCCACACTAAGAACGAACATGGATTATAATATATATATATATTGTGGCATATTTTAATATTTTGTCATTTAATAAAAAAGTTCTGTTTCTTAAAAGAGTAGAACAATTTTAAATTACACTCTTTTGGTATATATCATACAAATCAATACTATACATACATAGGCCCTACTATTTTGTGCTATATTTTCCTTTTTACTTTTGTTCAGAATATAAATCTAGCAAAAAATGTACATAATTTTATTTAATATGTTAGTTTGAAAAATATATATTTTGGGATCAATTCCTTTCCAGAAACTATGAAGATTCCTACTGCTTAGGCTTCTGCTGTCATTCTACAATGTTATGATGTTTGTATCATTTATGCAGCGCACGTTAGTTAAAAAGTAAACATATTGTGTTGACACATTGTTTCATCTTTACAACGAGTGAATAATTGAAAAATACTCATCTAACTTATCATTGGTGACATAATAAAGCAATTACAGTATTGGCCTTAATCATAATCCGCCTGTTTCTAAACATGCCAGTAGATTTTTCATTCGCTTTAAAAGGAATGCTTGTTAATAATGCACTATTGCTCAGTTCCTGTTCTTGAGATTAATTGTGACATTAAATACAGTATTTTAATTGACACATCCTGTAGTTCACATCGTAGTGATAATTTGTGTGTTATCAGTAATAGTAATGCATCCATGTATGCACTATTTAGTGTAGTGGTGTATGCTCCTGGAATACTTCTTCTCGGTTGAGGGTTCATGAGATCCAATCTCCATTGAAATGTAAATTTAACAGACACTGAACAAGTTTTTTTAATGATGCTCTATCATTTTATGCTTAAAATTAAACACAGACAAATGAAATCATAACACACTGCAAGTCACAATTCGCTGTTTTTGATAGTTATTATAAATTCAAACACTTTTTTTGGCTTGCAATATACTTCGTCACTTACGGTGAGGGTTTCGTCTTTCAGCATCTTCAAGCATTTAAGTGAACGGAATTCATTTCATCCGTGCATGTTTTAAGACATAGTTTTTCAACCCTTTTGAGCTCGTGGCCCCATACTATATACTCGGGACACAATTATTTCAGGATCTCGGGATTGACGACTAGGGAAAAAGTGAGAAATTGAAATATTACAAAATAATTTTCAACACCTCAACCTTTTTTAAACTTGTGAGACCTTTTTCTTAGCTCGCTGGTGGATTTGAAAATTTTTTGGTAGTTGGCAGATTTTCAAAACCTGTGAATTTACGGATTATCCAGAATGAAAAAATGTGGGACCTTTTTTTAAAACCATATCTGCTTCCAATGTGAAACATATGGCTTACTAATGAAAGTATCCCAACATAAGTTTTTTCTAGAAGAACTATTTGTTACTCAGTTGCTCAAGTTCTTTTTTTCAGTGAGGGGGATAGAAGAGTAGAACAAGTGATTATCTTATCCGTTTTTCGAATATCATTCACGACATTGCATAAATCCATGCATTTTAACAGACATCTATAATTCGATTGTAAATCATATTTGTATACTAACTTTCCGTACTGGGATTTGAACTTGTGATCTCCGTAACTGAAGCCAGCGACATTAACCACTCGACCAGTTGACCAGTAACCAGCTAATCATAACGCATTTTAATACTTTCGATGGTTTCGGCGGTAACTTTGTGGAAGTTCATTTTAATAGAAAATTTAAATTAACTTTGATTATTCCACGTATTGTGTAACTAACTGTGACACGTGTTTCGCCTCTTTCAGAGGCATCTTCAGACTTTATTATTTAATAATATTTCTTTTTTGTTAAGAAATATTATTAAATAATATTCTTAATAGCACAGGCGGTTCCCCGTTACTCAAATTGTTTCCAATTAATAGAGTAATCACAAACCTAGATGATTGACTGTAGCTCATTAGTTTTAATAGTTTGTAATGTTTAACGTCATTAGTAGTATGATTAAATTTGTTTGCACTGTTTCGATTTTATAATCCCCTCTTTGCTTCCATTAAAAAGGAAAAATCCCATTCTGATTGTTTACAACTCATTAGTAAAATTAGTATCATTATCTGTTTGCTTTATTTCGATTCTACACCCCCCTCCTTGCTCCTCTTAAAAGGAAAAAAAACCCAATCCATTTTGTAATTTTATAATTTTAAAATGTTAGAATCAATCTTGCTTCATTACTTAAGCAAACTTTGCGATAGTAAGTCTGAAGATGCCTCTGAAAGAGGCGAAACACGTGTCACAGTTAGTTACACAATACGTGGAATAATCAAAGTTAATTTAAATTTTCTATTATAACTCATTTTGTAATATTAATTCAAGCCGAATATGCTTCTTGGAGAAGTACAACATGATCTAATTTTAATAACACAAGCAAGTATATATATTTAGGGTTCTTTATGTTGTAAACAATTTACAATTTAATAGACACGGAAACCCTATATTTTTCGCTACAGTGTGTTTCCGAAAGACCGCACAATAAAATTAAATTATAACACAAATGGTGTGTCAGTGAAGCGCAATGATTGGCTCAGATTATTTTATGTCTAAATCGCAAGTTTGTTATAGGTCAAATCTATTTTAAAATAAACGAAATAATATTCAAGTCAGTGGCGTTCGTAGCTAAGGGCTGTTTGGTCGATGAAAGCTTTCTTTGGATGCCAATTTCAGTGATGTCTCGTGAAGGGCGCATAATCAAATCTAAGAATGCACGTGTTGCCTGCTTTTATCTTTTATAATCAGGTGATTTAGCTTTCAAAATTAAATATTTTCATGAATTTGTAAGTTCATGGAGGGCACAAGGTGGAGGTCTTATTCACAGATATTTTTAGCTCCATCGCATAAATTTATCAAATTGAACAAAGTATCATCAATATGCGTAATATTTGACTTAAAAAACAACTAACAACATATATTTGTATTGGTGTTAATAAATAGTATGCTTTTCTTATCTTTGATAGCGAGTTTTGCCACACTTAATGAAAGTAATTAGCTTTTTATCAGTACTATCAAAATATGTATCTTACCCTCTCCCTGCATACAGCAGAAAAGGACAAACCCCGACTTTTATTTTGTAATTTATAACATAAGATTTTGAATCAATTTTTAATTTATTCGTAAATGTGTGATGTTACACGTTTCACAAATTGTAGCATAAAAAGTGGAATAGCAAATATATCAAATTTAATTTTATATAAGTTTGCTTTTCCTCCAAGACCAGACAGCCCCCACCTTAACAAAATATGAACCGACGTCCTCAAAGAATATTGCAGTAAACTCACTATTTCTCATTTCAATATTAATAAATCTATTTTTTCTCTTCTGCACAATAACAAAAGTAAGATATTGCTTCGTTTATTTTCTTTTTTACTACATCCACTCCATGTTTGGAGCAAGTGGCCACCTCCCGCCAGTCTCTTTGCTTCCTTCCAGATAATCTCAGCTTTCCGTATTTCCACCAAATACATCCATTGGATGGTCAAGACTGGTCCCCCATGACAACGGGATCCATCCGGTTGGTTGTGGTTTGGTTTGTTTGTTGGTGATGTTAAAATAAGATTTTTATAGTTTCAGCAAATATTAAATATCTCACAATCTTCTGTAAAAAAAACAGGTCAATACAAAAGGTGAATCATCTTTTTTAAAAAGTATCTGATTTTTATGAAAACATACATTTGAGGTTTTTTTCTTTATTCATGTCCGCTCCAATTGTGGAGTATGTGACCTCCTAATGGAGGTATCTCAACAGAAGTTTTTTTCTACAAGAACTTTTTGTTACTCAGACGCTCAACCTCACTTTTTTTCAAAGTGAGTAGTAGGGAAAGAAGGATAAGGCTAGAGCGGGACTAGTGGTTATCTAATCCCTATTGCTACACCCAGTTATTAGAGGATCAGAAGGATGCAAGGAGAGAAAATAATGTGAATTGACATCACAAACACCCGGTCTTCGATCACATTTTTGAATTAAATATTCTCAAATTCACTATAACCGGGAATCGAACCTAAACCTGAATGATCGGTAGAGCAAGCTCTTACCAACTGGGCCACAGCAGGCGAGTTATGAGGTTACAACTAACTTAATACGACCTTTCGACATTGGAAGGTTCCCCAGCCAAGGTATGGAATACATAAAAACATAACCATTGTTCGATCGAAGTATAATAATATTATAAAAAGACTAGCTTATAGTTAAGCAATCTACGCCTCACTGTTTATGGTAAGCGGGTCGAAAAATTACCAAATTTACGATAGGTGAGTAGAATTTCAAGTAAGCCATTAAAAAAATAATTTCCGTGTCGAGGGGCCATTTATTTTATAATTTATTAAGACTAAATCCGGAAGTTTAGATGATTCCCAAAGATAGCCCCCGCCCCCCGCATTGACTGAATTAAAAATTTAAATAATTACGCCGTTAGCTGGACATCCCTTCAGAACTTAAAAAATATTACATCTTTTACATCGGTGACCTTTTGAGCTATTCTTCATATTTTATAAATTTGACCTTCAGATAAATTCAAAGGTTGAATTTATGTTAATAAATCACAACTTTATCTATTTTTTATACGGATTTTCTTTAACTGGGCAGAGGATCCCAACTCCCTAGAGCAGCGTTTCCCAAACTTTCCCTCCCGCGACCCAGTTATTTTAATATTTATCCTTCGCGACCCACTAAATTTCGGTCGGCAAACTTTTTGGGCTCACGGTCACTATTTTTTTTTATTTTAATCTAGCGGACAGCTTACTGGGCTTTTGCGTTAAATATTACATATTGAAATAGAAGTGCGTCTAAAATTGCACCAGTTTCATAAAACAATGTCAGATTTCTCTGCGGATCACCAAAATTTTCTTGCAAACCACACTTTGCCGACCGCTGGCCTATACTACTGACCTATAGGTAAAATAAAACAGTATATTTTTTTCCATTATATTTTATAATGCAAAATAATTTACTCTGATAAACCTTTAAAGAAATAAAATGTACCAATAATTTATCAATGAAAAGTGTGCTGCTGCTTCTTGTTTTATTTTAGTAAATTGGCGACCCATCATTTGGAAAACGCTGCCCTAGAGTATTTAATACAAAAAAAAATAATGACAGTCAATATTATTTATGTATTTTTAAAAATAAATTAATAAATTAGTTAAAGCCCTTCTTTGGTGCAACTTCGTTGGAAATACATGAATAACTATTTTCATTCTTGCAGACGTAAACTCTTGCTGTTCTTAGTAACGAGGTCATTGGTTCGAACATCTGAATTACTTATAAATTCTTAAGTATTTTGTTTCTTTGGTCTGTTTTCAAAGACATAATTTTATATCGTCGGCTTAATTCTAATAAAGCGTAAGTCAGTTTACCATTAGTGTTCATGAAACAGTTAAAACAAATTGTTTTTTTAAGTAGAATATTTTACTACATATTCCTAATTATATTTTTAACAGTATATTCTTTATTTTTTTATATATGCTAAATGTAAAGGATTAACATGACATTAGAATATATAAATAAATTGTTTTGTTTGCTTTTTGACTCCTAATTGCAAAATTGGATATTAAACGATTGGTATTCTTTTTTAACCAAAATCACCAAAACATGAAATTCTTAAGCAATGAATTACTTCGTATTAGAATTAACCTGAAAATATGATGATCAACTCCACCCTCTCCCATCCTCCATATTCAACCGTAAAAACTGATTGTTAAACGAGTGATCAGTTTTTTCTTTTATTCTTTACACTTAATTTCAGAGCTTGCTTAAGACAACAATTAGCTTATTTTTTTTAATTTAAGATTTCGACTGAAGGTGCTTGGTGGAATTTCAATATTAAATTGGAATTGTTCAAACTATGTACATTTTCACAGATTTTGTCACTAACGACCCGGGTTTCGCCTTTCGGCATCTTCAGGCGTTCAAGTACACGGATGAACTTAAACTGACGTTTAGTAAATGAATGTTTCGTGCTTATATAAGAAATAAATGTATCATTGAGTTCAAAGCCCTATATAAATATAATCATAAAACCTTTGCCGACAAACAAATAAAATATAGTTCTTGAAACTACTTACTTCTCAAATCTGTGAGCATTCCCATGAGCTTATCCTTTTCGCCAGCAATGGCTTTGAACTCAATGATTCATTTATTTCTTATATAAGCACGAAACATTTATTTACTAAACGTCAGTTCAAGTTCATCCGTGCACTTGAACGCCTGAAGATGCCGAAAGGCGAAACCCGGGTCGTTAGTGACAAAATCTGTGAGAATGTACATAGTTTGAACAATTCAAATTTAGCTTATTTTTATTAAAACTGGATGAGGGATCGAACAAAACACATTATTCGTTTATACTCAAATTTAAGCGCATCAAAATAATACCATAAAATGTTCATACATTTTTTTTCAATATTAACTGACCATTACAGAAAACGCTCATTCTCAAATATTTTTAAATATCAACTTATAACAGTATAACTGATATCTCGTACACCCATCTCCAGATCTCAAATTTAAATTTAAAAAAAAACGATGTTTTTATAAACCTTGTCAGAATTTGAACCTAGATACATCTGATAGCTAGAGAAAAGTTCCAATTTTTATTGAAGATCATTAGTCAAATTAGTCATAGTGGATGATTTTTGGCAGAACTCAATTGTGACAACGTAAAAATAACAAACTGATTTAGATACCTAGTTTACCTTTAATAGGTTTTTTTTGCCCAAGTTCCCCAGGTTTTAAACCACTACCTCAATATACCAGAAAAAAGAGGATGAGTGACTAACTTGAAACTTACAACAAATTTATGTTGAACATTTACTTTTGAAATGCTTCTTGTGAATGTTGGATTTTTACTTACTCGTTATCAATATCTTCACATTTCTAGCAGAAGTTAGTAAGTAACAAAATGTATAATACAATAATTTAAATATTTAGAATAACTCTGTTAGAGCATTTACTATACCACAATGGAAAAAAAACAGCTGTTTTATTGATAATTATTACTACTGCAGATTTAAAGGCAGGCAATTATTCCTGGCTATCATTTTTTTTTCAAGTCGGCATAAATTCATTTAAATTCAAATATTATATTCATCTATGTAACATACAATATTCAAATAAGGTTAAAAATATCAAAGGGTTTAATTCTACAATTTTTTGTTATAAAATAATTTTATAGCTATTTCAACGTATGCCATCGTCATAACTATCGATAGCGTACGTCGAAATAGCTATAAACTAATTTTATAAAAAAAAATGTAGAAATAAATACTTTGATATTTATAAGATTATTACAATGGTGTTCTAAGAAGTAAATTCCAATTCAATTATTAACATATTGACGCTAAAAGCTTTCTACTAAGAACTTAAATTATTAATTTTCTGTTTACTCAGAAGTATCAATTTGTTATTTACCAACTTCTGCCAGTACGGTGACAATATGTTTCTTACAGAGTTATATTTTTTGCGTAAATATTCTTATAGTATAGTTCAAATAAAACTAAAGGTTCTTTCCCCATGAGTATTTTACTCTGGAATAATTTTATCTCCAAAATATTTTCCAGTCGCTGTCAAAACTCTGCAATCGATAGTATTGATGCTTCAACACTTTTGTATAAAGGCAATTTCCCCGTTCTAAAATTAAGCTCGCGCGCGCCGGTGGAATTTTTAAAAGCCCCAGCTGGGTCGACCCCGTAAATAATAAAAAAATTCCAACGTCGAAAACAACAGGTTAAAAATTCTCGAAAATATATTATTTGTTTCGCGTCCAAATATCGATCCACGTTAATTGTATTTCAGCTCCAATAACGTGCTTGGAAATAAATTAATTACTTTGATACTATCGGTCTATGATATTTTATTTAACTGAAAACTTTATTGAAAACCAAGCATTTCTATTTTTAATTACGCTAATTACAGTTTAGTTAATGATACTTTATACAGAAAGTTAAATCAATAAATCTCGGACCAGTTTTAATATGCACTATTCTTTGTATGTTTCGAATAAAAACAAGGCAATGTAATAAAACATTCTCAATGTGTAAACAGTAAAACTATCTAGTTTAAAATTAGCTCCACTGTCTTTTCAGAGTGGGTCTCTTGGATAGATGGGTGAGGTTTGAATACGTCTAGTAAAACGTTTTTTTACGTCCTGATAATGTTAACTTTGCATACATTTATGACTTTTAAATTCCCTAGGGTACTCAACGTTGTACCCACCACCACCCGCTACGGCTTCACACTCTTTTTATAGGGTGTATTCCGTAGCGTAACAACGTTAGTCGTGTTCAAAATTTTTCCAGAAATGTCCCGAGAAGAAATTCTTCAAGACATTTATGACTTAGGAAACATTTACAATTATTAATGTATTTAGTTTCCATTTGGAGATAAAAACCAGGAAAAACAAAAGATTTTTTACCCAGTTACGGCGACGTATTTTCTCGCCTGCTGTGTAGCCCAGTTGGTTAGAGCTTGCTCTATCACGCAGGTCTGGGTTCGATTCCCGGTCAGATCATAGTGAATTTGAGATTTATTCAATTCTAAGTTGTGATCGAAGACTGGGTGTTTGTGATGTCAATTCACATCATTTCTTCTCGTCCCATCCTTCTGATTCTTTAATAACTGGGCTTAGCGAGAGCGATTAGCTGACCACTACTCCTGTTCTAGCCTTACCCTTCTACCCCTACTAGTCTCTTTGAAAAAGAGAGGTTGAGCGACTGAGTAACAAACAGTTTTCGTAGAAAAACTTCTGTTGAGATACTTCCATAAGAAGGCCACATGCTTCATATTGGGAGCGGACATGGATAAAAATCATCGAAGTATTTTCACGTTTGATACGATGTATTATTATACAAACAAAACCTTTTTTATTAATATTATTTACACAAAATATAATATTTCCTTGTCGAACATTGTTACCAGTATAATTTTAAAGGCTTTTCAAAAAAAAATGTTTTGTAGTTTTGCCTTTGCGTTTGCGTAATTTATTTTTTTAGATTTACATACAACACCTTCTGTTGAAATGATTTATTATCAATGCATCCATGTATTACACATTTTTTATCTTACACGACTCAAACAAATATCAACATTGGATTGTGTTTTGTTTGAGTAGTTTGCACTCATGAAAAAAATATTGGGTTGTTCTTACAACGCTAGGACACTGTAAATCTTTGCGCTTTAGAGCTAAGTCTACTTCTAAGTAACCACCAAATACATATCGACTGTGGAAAGGAAAAAGTACGTAACCCTCGATTTTCCAAAACAGCTTTTTTTCGATAATCACAATGTATACAACTTGACACACATTCAATCAAAAGGATGGAGACTGAAAATGCCGAATCTAAATATAGCTTTTATGTTTGAAAAAGATGACATTGTAAAAAATTAAAACCAAGAAAAAACACTTATATAAAGGTGTTTCCGGCACAATTTCTTTAATTAATATTAGGTTATGTCAATTAAACACCACTTTAGAAGTATCCGTGCACTTCAAGGTTGTGTATAAATCATAATTTGCATATGTCACAAAATCATCAAAACACGTTTTTAGCGCCTGTGTAGGTTGCGTCCTTTTTCCTTTCCACAGTCGATATAAATAAAATATATTATTTAAATTGTTGGGTTGTTGCCCACTGAGCGTCCGGCGAGAATCGAAGTACTCCGGAAATAGCCGAACGCCGGTCGTGATTAATGTAAAATGATTTAAAATGTGTGTTTGACTTAAGTGTTTGAGGTTAGGCTGCACGGTCGCCCAGTGGAGCGTCGCGTGAAAGTTCTCGTCCCTATCGTGTTTACGATTACGTTTTTACGTACAGGGGTATTGACCGCCTTACTACGTACGTAGACCTATGCGAAGCAGTTGGGCACAACCATCAATCAAGCAAGCTCCACTTGTCATCTATATTATATTACCTTAAAATACACAGTGCCGCAGTTGTGCGTCAAAAAAACTCATTTTTAATGAGCATTAAAAGAAAATAAAGGAAATAATTGTGTGGTAATGCAAAACGTACTATTTCTAAAATGAGCGATATTGAGTTAGGTTAGGTTAGGTTACTACGTCCTACTTTTTATGTATTTAAGCTAACACTATCATCTGAAGATGCTTACAGGAGAGAAAAACACATGCCACCACTAGCTACACAACCAGTGGAATAAACTACTTTCATTTTTATTGAAAAATAGTTGCCATAAAGTGAGTGAAAAAAAAAGTGCTTAATTTTCAGTTTCTTAATTGTGGGATAACCTCAATGCAAAACGTACTATTTACAAAATGACCGATATTGAGTTAGGTGTGCAGATAGGGTAATTCAAGCCTAAGGAATCGACTGATCCTTTTACTTTTAATTTAAATGTCTACAAGACTAACGTTTTCAAATTTAAAATCATATTTTTATGCAAATGTTATTTTGTTTGTGTTATTCGTTATAGTATTTGACTCTACGGAAAAGTGTGAGTTTTGGAAATAGTACGTTTTGCATTATAACCACACAATTATTTCTTTTATTTTTTTGGAAAATGTATTTGTAAATGATAATTTACAAATTTACTTTTGATATCGAATCTCATTTGATTTTGCCGCCTGCGTGGTCGCGTGGTTACAGACGTCATTGGCTGAAATCCTAGTAGTTTTATAAATTGATTTATCAATCGATTTATGAATTACTGTTCGAAGGCATGGATGGATGTATGTGATGCCTTGTGAATTTTCTTCTCCCCCACATTTTCTGCTAAAAACATGGTGAAACGAGAGTGATTAGCTAATCACTAGTCCTGTCCTAGCTCTATCCGTTTTTTATACTCTCTCTCTGGAATAAAAGACGGGTTGAGCAACTAAGTAATAATTCGTAGAAACATTTCTGTTTAGATAATCTCCATTAAGAGTACATATGCTCTACATTAAGAGCGGACATGGTGAAACATCTTATAGTTTAAATCAGTGCTTCCCAACCTGGAGTCCGCGAAAATTTTCATTCTTCAAACATTCTTTGTGATAAAATATGAACATGTGAAATAAAAAAAATCGGGTGTCCGCAGATTATTGTTTACATATTTAGGGGTCCGTGGCATGAAAGAGGTTGGGAAGCACTGGTTTAAATAACCGTATTGAAAAAAAAAAAGCATTCGAATAATAAAATAAAACATGTGGATTCACAATATTTCGCATCCCGGGATCCCGGAATTGATCATTCACCATAAAATCGTGTCAAAACTGATTGAGATTCTTGGAAAATTCCAGAATTATTTATGATGTGGATTTTTGGGATCTGGAAAACAAGTTAGAAATTGAAAGATTTGAAAGTAATCGACAAAGAAGGTGAAACACTTTTTTTAACTCGCTGGCCGATTTTAAAGACCTGGGAGTCTACGGAAAAAATGTGGGAGTTTTCATTTTTTTCAAAACGTCACGACTGCCAATGACTGAAATCCCGGGATTAATATTATCGTGATCCCGTGATTTTGAGATCACAAAATTTAAATTTTACTAAAATCAAAATTGCTTAAAAACATATTTGAGTTTTTTAACTAATTATAATGTGTGAATCTTTCGTTCGGTGTCTGCAAAAATAATTTATAAAAGTTGTAGACACTAAATGTTATGAATATTAAAAAAAAATATATTATATCTTTCTTTACTTATTATGACTTTAAAAATTGACTTAAAAGTGACATTTAAATCGTATGCTCTCCGCACTTTAAACTTCACCATGAAGATGTTTTTAAAAATAAAACTATAGTCAATGTTGACGATCGCTATCATACTCAGGGTTATTAAAATTATTAGGGGTTAGTGTTGCGTGTGTGTTTCGTGCGTTGATTTTGAATTAATGTTGTAGATTTGATTTACAAAATAACTTCTCGGTACAGAGGTTGGTAAACTTTCCTAATAGAATTATAATATAAGTTATAAAACAAATACGTTGGCTTTTTAGCTTTTTTCTGAGTAATTATTTACTTAAACAAGTTTATGTATTCGTCTTCACAAAATTAGTGAACGCAAACTTTTTTTAATCAGTTTCAAATTGGTTGCTCACCACCATCCTCTTAGCAGTGTCGCTCCTAGGCTATGTGCCGCCCCCAGGCAAAGTTTAAAATAGCGATTTTACTATTTTTTTTTGATTATCTTATTTGCCACCGTGCTGAGATCGATAAATTTCACATTGAAAGAAAATTTTTGCGATAAATTTAAATACTGTTTACCCATCGGTCATAATATTATTACCATTGAAAATGGTTTTTGGCGGTATTTTTTTTATCAAACTATCTATATATTAATAATCGATAAGGTACGTTTGTACGTTTTAGTGTTTGTATTATGGTCGCGCGATTTTGCCTTTTCGATGACGTCAAGAAAGATGGTATTCTTCTTCTTCCACGAAATAAATTTATTTGCTTACTTGAAACATTTGAATTATTCCAAAAATTATAAAATAATAATACTACAGGGCTGTCGATATTGGATATAGCAACTCAGCAGGGCAGCTCCATTATGATTTTCATGAATATTTATTTTATTATATCCGCTATTTGCATATTTTGTTTTGCAGTCCCGGTGTATTTTACTATTTTAGAGAATTGGGTGCATTCCTAAAAAAAAATCATTGAGAGAATTATTTACGTTTATATTTTCTGGCTTATTCATTAAATGGGTTTGCAATTTATTTTTCACGCCAGTAATCTTTCTGACTATTTAAAAATGCAACAAAAATCCCCCCGTTGAAGGCAACGAGCTTACAGCTAGTCTTATTTATTCTAAGCCAAATTCGTGTCATTTTAAAAAAGCTGTAGTCATTTGCCGCTCTCTATGACTTGCCGCCCCTAGGCACCTGCTTCTTGCCTATGCCCACATGACATCTCTGCCTCTAAGTCAGTGTTTCATGGTCCCATATGCAAAATATAATATTTTGACGGCTTCAAGTAGGTTCTGGTTCTTACATTAATGGAGAGCGCCTTGCAGGGCGTCGCGTGCAGCGTGTTTGACAAACACGTGCTCCGCAAATGCAAGTTGCCAGAGAGTGTTAAACATGCACAAGCCACCCCGCAAAACTTTGCCTACTAAGGTTTTACGTGATTACGGTCACTTAGTGATTAAAAAGATGTGTATCTTATTCTTTTTCTAATTTTCCATAAAACCAGTTTTTTAATTACAATATTTCTTAAAACCAGATTTAACCGGTTTTCGATGTTTTCCAAAATGGATAATTCAATTAAAATAACGAAAATACGTTTATTTATTTTTTAACTTTATATTTTTGTCTATTAACTAACTAATTTTATGCGATGAAAACACAATCTTTCTTTACAACGTTCACTGATCTCTTACTTTGCAAATTATTTTTTTCAACGAAATTTCCTGAAATAGAAAATACCCCTTTGCTGGAAAATGATATAGGTCGTATCGTTTTTAAGGCATCAAATAGAAAATCTAAGTTGTTTGTTGTTTTGTTTGTCGACTCGTCACTAGTATATGTGTAGAATTTAGCCTTCAGTGTTTTTTAGTTTAATGTTTTTGCGAACTCTATCCGAGTCAAAATGCACCATAAATATGTTTTGAATCAACCTAAAGATTATAATTTCAACGCATTTATTTATAAAAAATGGCTTTTAGTGTTAATTCTAATATTAAAAACCAGGTTTCCAAGTTGAAAAAACCGGCTTTTGAATGTCGCAAATTCAGCCTTAATTCCTGGTATGACCAAAATATTTTTTTATTTGTAAATTATTTAGTGCGTAGTTTCCCAACCTTTTTTTGACCTGTGGCCTCTTTTGAGTCTCATATTTTTCCGTGGCTCCCATACCCGTTATTATATAACCATATAAGTTTTTTCTATACGAAGTGAGAAGTTGAAAGATTCCGAAATAATTTTCAACTCTTCTCAATCCAGAAATTTACGAATTTCCCAAAATAAAAAGACGCGAAACGTTTTTTAGCTCTTCCAGGATTTTCCCGTGGCCCCCCAAAACTGTGCTGTGGCTCCCGATTTTTTTTCTCTCTGTGGCTTTTGGTTGAGAAACCGTGATTTAGTGTATTTAGAATATAATGCCTACCTCAAGTAAATCTCGAGTGCTTTTAATAAATTTACCTTGAGCATATACCAAATATTTTTTCGCATTAGAGTTTAACTGGACATCAAATATTTTTATTTGTATTATATATAATAAGAAAACCATTAAAACGTCGTTAGTGCATTTAAGCTAACAATGATCTTTAAATCTCTTAATTAATTATGGTAAAATACCACAGAAATTAAACTTTGTTTATCCAACGATATCAAAGCAAATTAATATTGTAGATAGCTAATGAAGTGACAATTCGGCTAAGTTCCCAGCTCCAAAACGGTCCCACAAACTTTTTGACGCAATATAATTAATGACCATTTGTAATATATAAATTAACGACACGACAATGTTTAGCATATGAGCGCTATGCTTCTTTTACGGTTAAAAAGACGTACCTGAAATGAAAATGAATGAGAATAATCGATTACCTAACTGTTTTTATTACAATAACAAGTTTTTTATAAAAATAACATCAAATTTAGAAAAAAAAATATAGCAATGTATACGGTTCCAGAATAATTATATATCTTTTTGATATTGTTGACAGTTTCCTCAGCATCACACTATTTTCAGAGCAATCTTTAGTCATGAGAGTTATAATGTTTAACTGTGTCATATGGAGTAACCTGTTGGCATTACAGCTAATGCTAATGCACCAAATATTTTTTTAATTAAAAGATAATACGAAAAAAAGTCGATGAGAATTATTTGTAAGTCACTCGAGATTAACTCGAGGTAAATTGACATCACAAACGACCATGTCTTATGTCTCAAATTTAAATTGAAAAATCTTAACTTGACATTGATATTACCGGGAATCGAACCCAGACCCGCCTGGTCGGCAGAACAAGGTCTTACTAACTAGACCACAGCGGGCGATAAAAGAATCTTAATGAAGCATCATGACAAAAGTTGTTTTTTTTACGATTTTCATTTTTGTTAAGATTGCGATGTTTTGTCTGATGATGCTTCTTAAAGAGGCAAAATTTTGTAACACAGCAAGTGAAAGAAAAAAGATATCAAATTTATTTTTATATTAAAAATAAACTTGCACAAAGTTACCGCTGTTACAACTACTTTAAATGTATGACACAAACCTTGAAACTTATTTTTGATATATCTCACTGTTGTTTTTAAGAAGTAACATTAGAATTATTAAAGGTCAGAGTGAAAACCTTAATAATCAATAATATTAGTTAAAAGTGATTGCGTATTTGTGTTATAAAATCTGTTTTATTAATATTGTTATTGTGCAGCTGAGACCATTTCAAAATACTCAAAAATTATATAAGCTAAAACTTACTTAGTACGTACTCTGCTTACGTTATGAATGTTGTGATATTATTTAGAGCTACTAGCTCAACGAACATACTTATCTTATTTGAGCGATCTCAAAACCACCCCTTTCAGTTTCTGCTAATTAAGATTTAGGCGAGGGTTGAAATTCTTGGTCACTTGTTACGTCATAACAGAGTTACAATTAATTCGATACAGTTAAGCTATTTTGAAGTGAAAAGTGAGCTATGCTTTTAAATAAAATGCTATCAATTTGCATCTTAGTCACTATTACAACGATGTTTTTAGACTTTCATTTCAAGTATTAATAAGCCACATTTATTAAAGTGAAAAAATAACAAATTATTTTAGCTCTATAAATATTATTTTATATATGGTTGATAGATATTTCGGTTTACGCATTCATCAGAACAATCTTAAAACCTACATTAACTTAACTTTAATATATACTGGTTAAGAAGAGATAACGTCATTAATTATCTACATTGTCTTATAATAAAAATAATAAATGTTTTTTAGTACTTTTTCCACATAAAATTTATTAGATCAGGACCGGTTTCGCTCATCGTGAGCATTATCAATGAGCGAAACCGGTCCTGATCTAATAAATTTTATGTGGGAAAAGTACTAAAAATCTTTTATTATTTTTATTATAATGCCTTTCCACCAAGTATTGACAGTAAAATCTTAAAAGGGACATTGTCCTATCTCAAAAATTACAAGTTTTCAAGAGACAAATAAATTTACTTTATTCTACCGCTATCGCTTTCTATTGCTATAAAACAAAACCTGAATGGTTGTGTCCTCAATTTATTCAAGGAAGTTAATAAGGAAGTAAACAAAGGCATTTCTATCCATGCCATCTTCTCCTTCATACTTCATACTAAAGCATTAAATATTATTTATTTGGAATTCGATTTAAAGAAATATGTGTGTACCAAAATTCTGAATTCATAACATCAAAATACTTAAAACTGACAAAAGTTTAGATACGTGCTTGTAGAAAATTAACAACGGTACAAATTATACAATATATCTTCTAATATTTTCTAAAGTCGTAACTTGTATTGAAAAATATTGTTTCAAATGTATGTACGTTGTGTTTACTATACAAATATGGGATTATTCAAAGCAAATTAGTTTTAATTTTTAGTAATAATGAAAAATTAATAACATTTACTTATTGTTACGGTCTTATTAAAGGTGAGGAATGATATTTGTTTGGTCATTAAGGACATCATATTGTTTGTTAATTTGTAGTTGTTCTGGTGCATTTAGCCTAAGACCTTTAACTACAAAGATGTAAACAAACGGGTGCTGGATTAAAAGTGTTGCTATGCGATTTTTTTATGACGTGGTTTGCAAATTAAGTCTGTCTTTTTATTAGTCAATGAAATTTCATGTTCTTTAGCTCAAGTCGATATACTTCTAAATGCCTGTCCTATGTATATCGAATTGTCAACATCAAGCATAAATAAAATAATATTTGTTGAGCTTAAATACTTAGATATTAATTCACTTTATTTCAAGGAAGTTCTACTAAGTAACCTTCGTAGGCTTAACAATCTGTGTGATTATCGTTTTCGACGTCAGTTGCTTAGAAACTTTATGATACTACGTCCTCTATTTAAGAAAAAAAAACATATTGGCACCACCTTATCTATTCAACTTGTAAAAATGATTTCAGTATATCGTATTATTTAGTTCTACAGTTTTTAATATTTATTAGTTGATAGCTATTTCGGCTTTCGCTATCGTCAGAACTATGATTAAACTTACATTTTTCTCATCTATATATACTGGCTCCGAAGAAATACACATGCATTGCGGAGCCAATATATAATATATAGCTGAGAAAAATTAACTAAATTCGTTGCTATTTTTACCCTATTACCCTTTGAATTAGTTTTTAATGAAAATTGCTAGTTAAAGTTATGGTACAAAAAACATTGTCTGAAGATCTCATCTCAATGGCGTGAAAAATTCTCACAAATATGCCCACAATAAGCGTTAAAAAAAGCATTTTTTATTTTTCTTTAAAAAATGTATTTCCATAAAGTCAATGCCGAATCCACCGAGCTTTGTAACAAGTCACGCTACAATTACCTGTGGCAATTTTTCTTACGTCACACTGTCAAAATATCTTGTTTCCACAATATTAACAGCTAAAAAACATTTATAGCGCAATTTTTTATTTTGATTGAATGTTTTTTTCATTTTGTCCGCAGGTAAGGTAGACGAGAAGGCGACCCAACTGCACGCGATCGCCTCGTTGAAGGTTCTGCTGGACGCGACAAAGCCTCCGGCGGCGGGTTCGGGGTCTGGGGGCGCGGGGTCCGTTTCCGGCGCTGCGGGTTCGGCGGGCGGCGCAGCCCTGTCCACCGCGAGCACAGCCAGCGCCCCCAATAGTGATCTACCGAATGGGGCACCTCCGGACCCTCCTGATGGGGTATGTTTCAAAAGTTACTTACATCGCTAGATTATATATGTAGATTCTTGTAATTAATTTATTTTATTTTATATTGCATAAGATTGACAAATATAAATAAAAAAAAAATTGCAACGTAGAAAAACCAAAATTTAATTCAATATTAAAAAGCAGTAGAATTTCTTTTTTTTTCATTGGCAAGGAAGTCAACTGAGTGAGCTCTGACAAACTCTACTTTAATACATTAAAAATAGTATTCGTCGAAACTCACCTTCGTCCACGTAGAATGTGATGATATCCGAAGTAATATTGTTAAAAACCGTTAGAGCTCTCTCCAGTGGCGTCACTATTAGCAGGCTGGTTCTACAAATAATTCATGTCCACGATTTCTCAAAAAATAATTAGGAACATTTAGATTAACATTGTCAAGAATAGAGGAATTCTCATTTTGCCCTCGTATAAGCCGAAAGAAATATATATGGCCAGGTACATTTTACAGACTTGTCATTTTACTCATTGAATATCGAAATCGAACATTACACACTAAGCCTTAAATGAATTCACATCGACCCGTAATAGGCAGAAAATCGTAAACGACAATATATAAATTTTACAAGACAAGGTTTTTTTAAATTACTCTCGCAATAAGTTCGAAAAAGGAATTCTTTAAATGCTGTTAGTAAATAGTAGTATCAATGCCTATCCTGATATTATAATAAAATTGTCTGACTACTTACAGTCATCTAGGTCAGCGTTTCTCAAATGGGGCGCACATAGAAAAAACGATAACAAGCCTAAGCTAATATTCAACCAATGTGGATTGGTTGAATATTAGCCTATTGTAGGCGTAGGGAACCTGCGGCCTTTTGGCTACTCTGATGCGGCTTTCTGGCCAATTCTGTAAAATTATGTAAATTCCCGACATATTCTGACCGTAAATTCCTGTTTCCGGTCAAAGACTCCCTAGTCAATGTTTACTGCGGCCTTATGTCGAATTAGAAAAATAAATGCGGCCTTTAGAGAAGAAAAGGTTCTCCGCCCCTGGTATATTGCATTTATTAATGTTACTGGGTCACGGGTTACTATATATTAAAAAAGGAATTGCTTGAATTGTTTGATAACTGCACACATTTTCAGGTTTATGATAACCTCAAAGTAAAAGATAAATCAAAAATATAGCTGCCACGGTCTCGTACATTTCAAAATAATAATAAAATACGTGTTCGAAGTAAAACTACGTAACCATAAAATAGGACAGCCTATCTGGCGGTCCATGTCAAAAGTTACAAACTGCGGCGCATAAAGTTACGGCATGCTACCGAACAACAGAAAATTGTTTTAGAACTTATTTCGAAGTTTAGAGATTTCATCATATTATATTAAATTCATTTCTACAATGTGGTTTTACACAGAAATGCGCTTATCATGTGTTGTTGAAATTGGTATGGAACTATTTGGCGATGGTTCGACCTCACAGAGGAGTCATTGGTTTCACTGATTTAATCTACATTAAGACTAGCCTCAAAATAGTAATACATTTTCAGAAAAAAAGATAGTTTTATTTACATTATAATATGTTTCTGTTTTTCTATTTTTAATAAAGCTTGAATAATTAGATCATAGCCTCTCAACCTTTTTGGGCCTATGACCACTTTTGAGTTTGATATTTTTCCGTGAAGAATCAATGTTAAATATAGTTTGTTTCAGCTTAGTAATAACATTTTTTTTATTATATGTACTTTTTTAATGTGGAGTACATAGCCCTGTGTGGTCGAGTGGACAACGTCGTTGGCTTCGGCTACGGAGGTCACGGGTTCGAATCCCAGTACGGACAGTTTTATAAATTGATTTTTCAATCGATTTATGAATTTCTGTACGAAGGCATGGATATATGTGATGTGTTGAATTCCCCCCTCCCACCCACCCCCTCTTATGAACTGGGCATATATAGAGCAATTAGCTAACCACTAGTCCTGTCCTAGCCCTATCCTTCTATTCCTACTCTCTTTGGAAAAAGAGAGATTGAGCAACTGAGTAACAAGCAGTTCTCGTAGAAACACTTCTGTTGAGATAAACTCTATTAGGAGACCATATGCTCCACATTGGGAGCGGACATGGAAAAAAAATGCCCACTAATGGAATCAGCAGAAACTTTTCTAAAATAACTGCTTGTTATTAACAAACTATTTAGATGAGTGAATGATTAGAGCAGATCTAGTTGCTAGCTTACCGCTTGAAAAAAACGTTTTTCGTACTAGAACTTATCCCATGAGATCTGATCAACGATGTTGTCCACTGCACCAAACACCTGAAAAATACCTAGGCAAAATTCAATTTTTTATCATTGATTAATTAAAACGAAAAAAAATCTTATTATAAAAACAAATATAATACTGTCAAAATATCTTCATTAAGTATTTTATGCAGTTGGGAACGAATAGTCGTGCAAAAGGAAAATGTTTTGACCGATTTCTCGAACTCGTTTTAAATCGAAAAACGATTTGTGTGGTTCTTTTGCCGGCAATATTAATTGTTTTTTTTTTATTATTTAAAAATATGCTTTTTACAATATTTGTTTCGAAACAATTTTAACAGCATTTTTTTTATGCCGACCTATTAGCAAACGGCTATCATTATTTTGTTTGTACATTGAACATAAACTGTAAATTGAATTGATTATTAATTTTATTACATATGCAGAAGACTAGTTATTCAAGATAGAATAGATAGATAGAAACATGCATTGATGCCCGTAGTGCACGTGTTCATATTTCATCTGGTAATTCATTCATGTAGTTAAATAACCTCGTAATGTCTCATGAAGTCTTTCTCGTTCCAGGATGATGAGCCCCCTCCAGCACCTTTAGACATGTCATGGCCTTCTGGCGCCAGGAAACGCTTCACCTACTTGTTCGTCATGCCCATCATTCTTCCCCTCTGGCTCACGTTACCCGACACCAGGACACCTAAAGGTAAATTGTATTCATTAGAACATTAAATATACAGTGGAAACTTCAATTACACTACTCCGAATTACGCGCTGGCATGAAATATTCGCCGCAAATCACCCAATTGAACGGTCGCATTCCATTGTCGTTGCTACGAGACGGCCGTCTGTGCGGTGCATACAGTCAAATGTTGGCTAGCGTCTGTGTATTCGACACGTGCTAGGCTATACACTCATAGCCGGGCGACAAGGCCGGACTGCTCTTGTGGGTATGCCGAGCAGGACGTTAATCACGTTCTGTGGGACTGCCCTGAGGTGGAGTCCGAACGAGCAGAATTGTTTGATGTGGTCCGTCCACACACGGGCCCAATAGGCCACGCTGACTTGATTGCAACCAAAGCTAACTTGACGGCATTTGAAAAGTTTGCCAATCTATATGGTGATCGTCACAACCTTGACTCCTCTCTAGAGTCATTAAACTCGTCTTAATTGACGAGCTCTCAGTATACGGACTATACACAAGATACTTAATATCAACTTGATTTAAGTGACTGAGCTAGTCACACTTTTATTATCATTAGTATTATTATTATTTTAAGCACATTAGTGCATGGTTCAAAATCAGTCCCGTGCAGTTCTGCTCGGGCCATGAATGTGAGGGGTAAACTCCTTTTTTTCTGTCGATAGCGTTGTGGAAGGCGGCCATTAAACGTTGGCTGCATATACACAACGGGTGGTGGTGGGAAACCAACTTCTGTCTGTGTGCTGGATTATGCATGCGCTTTGCATTTTATCATTAAGTAACTAAATATATATTTTTTTGCAAAACTAAGGGAAATCTTAGTTTTGCATTTTCCGCGGAAAAGACAAACTCCCTAATTTTGTATGAGATTCACTCCCCCAATTACACTACTCCAAACTACACGGTCCCGACTTTAGTGTAAATGAGTGTTTTACTGTATTGTTAAAATGATATTAGCATATAATTTTAAAATATAGTAAATATTTTTAATTGTAAAGGATATAAAAAAAACAATAATTTAAAAAATATATGGATTTCATAAACATAGTAAACTGTTTTTTTTTACTAACTTAACATTGGTCCTGTCACGACTTAAAACCAAAACCATCTGACTGATAGAATAGAAAACATACCACTTGGCTACATATTATACATCAACCCATAATAGGCAGAAAATAGTAACCGACAATTTACAAATATTACAAGGAAGGTTTTTTTAAAAATTACTCTCGTACTAAGTTCGAAAAGTAAATATTAAAATATGATCAATGCCTACCCCTGTATTATTTAAGCTACTTTCACTTCTCTAGATCCGCGGTACTCAATCAAGGCCCACGTGCAACAAACGATAACAAGTCAAAACGTTAAAATGCACATGCCCTAAAAGGCGAATAAGATAACGTTTTAAAACTTTTGTCACTGACGCCCTAGGCCATAGTTTCTCAACCTTTTTAAGCCCGTGGCCCCCTTTTGAGTCTCATATTTTTCCGTGGCCCCCCTACCCTTAGTAATAAAATTCTCGGGGCTCGGAAAAGTGAAAAAAAATGTAGGTTCATTTTTAAAAAATACAATAAAATTGTTTGTTAAAAAAAATATGTTTACAAAAAAGTCTATTAAATACGTTTTTTTAAATCCCTAGGGTACCCAACGTTGTACCTATCACAACCCGCTATGGTTCACATTATTCTTACGGGGGCGTATTCTGCAGCGTTATTCGGGTTAATTTTTTTCCATAAATTTCTTAAAACTAGTTTGCATGCACTGCAGGGTGAACAATGCTAAATAAAATAAAATAACGTTATCAAAAGAGTTTTTATGAAATAGATTCAATCCTTTTGCTGCGGAAACTTCTTAAAGCTTTTTGAATTATTCAAATGGCTTTTCTTTCATGTCTATGTGTTTTGTATAAAATGGAAAGTAGCATTAGTGAAGCAACACATATTTAACGCACACTAGTTTCATAATATCATGGGGTGATGAAAGAAATCTGTGGAAAAAATTCAATACAATATTGTCGACACTTACTTTTAGATGCAGTTATTATGGTACCCCTAAATATCATTGGAAAATAATAGAAAAAGTATATATAATAAATTCATTATTTCTGCTGCAATGCATTATTGTCCTACTGTATTATATTTGATTTTAATATAAATTTTAGTTCATTATATTTTGAGTGACTGTGGCCCCCTTAAAGTCTGCTTTGGCTTCCCAAAACTGATAATTTCTTCTGTGCCCCCCTTGAAGCATGCTGTGGCCCCCGGTTGAGAAACGCTGCCCTAGGCCATTGTTCGGCAAACTCAACTGCCAACTGAGTCAAATATCAACTATAAAGCAATTCAAATTTCTTTTGAGAACCAATTTTTTAAACTTAAAACCATATAGGTAGGTACATTGCTATTATCTTGGTTATGGTACTCCAAAGCTGACTTTTGCTTAAAAGGTCTTCAATTTGATAGAGGTACGTTCGCTGAGAATTTCCTTTCCAATTCTAAGTTTTTAAACCAAAGACCGACTTCTGCGCGTGGGGCACAAAGTTTCAATCGCACTGTATGTGGTATTTTGTGGAAGAGCCACACTTAAGGGGCCAAAGAGCCGCATGTAGCTTGCGAGCCGCAGATTGCCGACCACTGCTCTAGGTGATTTTGAATAGCTATTGGTTTACTAGACTCTTAAAAACGTATCTGTTGCATTTGAGTTTTAGAACATTGTCTTATCCAATACATGTGTTGCTCTTCTCTTGAACAATAAATGTATTGACACGGGAACAATATAAGCTAGAAAAATAACATCACGATTGCACTTAAATTTGTATTTGTTCATTTTTTTATAATTGATCCGAATTAGTTCTAATTTTAGTTAAATTTTACTACGGCCGGCGAGCCTCTTGTTAATTTATAAGAAAACATTATTTTCAGATGAAACTAGTATAAAACTGCAATTTTTGACTTATATATTATCTACGAAAGCTTTAGTATGCACCAGCGTCGGGGAACTTTTTAAATCATTACTCCAAAATAATTTAATTAAATTTACTCCCTAATTTACCCCGGTTCCCCGACCACGGGTACACACAGAAGTACATTTTTAAAATGCAAATTTTACGATAAATTGCATAATCGTACATGTTATAAGTGTATTAAGTAACAGTCGATTGCATATTAACGTATTGCATATAAATTTGCATGCGAGTATTAAGCAAATTCATTCCTTCACCAGAACACCGAGAATTGCTTTGAGACTAAACGAGCCGCCAGTTATTGTATTGCCAGCCCACCGCTCCTCATCAATGATGTAATCTTTCCAATTTCAAAAGGATTCTGATAATCTAGAATCTAGATAATTCGTCAGCTTAAAATATTAATTCGTTAATTGGATTGTCCGATTTCAAAACGTCAAAATGGCGCCTGATTTTTTCATCAGCTGTTTTTTGACAAGTCTGACGAGGCGCTCGATTTTTCGATGTATACTTGTATACACCTTTTGTTATATTTTTAGATTAGACCGCGTACCGGAAGCCATTGAAACATGTTTACATTTTATAAATGACAATCGAACCTACAAATATTTAAACAAATCAATAGCCGTGTGTGTCGACGGAATTATGTTTAATGGAAACAAATTTCAACTAGATCAATTTATTCTCTAACGAGTTTTTAATGGCGGCTTAAAACGATATAATAATGCTTGCAATAAAATATGTATATATTTTGTTTATTAGCGTATATTTGATCAGAAATATGCTTACAAAAATGTATCTTTGGATACATTATATAAAATTACATTTTTATACATAAACGGTTTAAATAGGAATCATATAATTTAAAATAGCGCGGATGCCCAAACATTATTCTTTGATGTGATTTTTTTCACAAAAGTAACAAAAACAATGCTCATCTTTACGTTTCTTTGGTTATGATACCGCAGATCATTAATTCTATTTCAAAATTCAATTTGGAGAAACATTAAAAAATGAACATTTATTTCGTTCGTGGACTTAAAAGATTTTGTGACGAAATGCGACAATCAAAACAAACGCTAAATCATATAACGTCATGTATAGGGTATCCAATCCCGAAGCCTTTTTCCAATCCCGGGATTTCGGGATTGATTTATTTTGAATCCCGG
This sequence comes from Himalopsyche tibetana, assembly GCA_030503985.1. Taxonomy (NCBI): domain Eukaryota; kingdom Metazoa; phylum Arthropoda; class Insecta; order Trichoptera; family Rhyacophilidae; genus Himalopsyche; species Himalopsyche tibetana. The sequence goes on from JAPJYX010000015.1 coordinate 1,942,900, forward strand.
GATCCCGGGATTGAGATTTTCTCACCGAGGAATTTGAAATCCTCAATTTGCTATACTTTTTCCCGGAATCTCACGGAAACTCGTTTTTTTTTTTTTAGCTCATCGAGGAATTTGAAATCTCCGATTTGGTATACTTTTTCCCAGAATCTCACAGAAACTCGTTTTTTTTTTTTAGCTCACTGAGGAATTTGAAATCTTCAATTTGCCAATTTCGTGTAAATTTCGAGAATTTGCTATAAATTTCTCAATCCCGAAATCCCGGGATCGCGGCCATCTCAATCCCGGAATTTCGGGATCAGAAAATTGAACGGGATCCCGGGATTGGATGCCCTAGTCATGTATGTAGGATTATCAATGACAAGACATTTTAACAAAGACTAAATGAAGACTCGAGAAACACATTGCTTATTGCATTGTATTTTTAACACAAATCGTTTAACTTTAGATTTAATTCACGTTGTAACTATGACTATGGCAGAACTACCACAAAGAAACAATCCCAAAAAAAACTTTTTTTACATTTTCAGGTAAACGTCTATTCCCAATCACCTTCCTGGGCTCAATCCTGTGGATCGCGGCGTACTCCTACCTGATGGTTTGGTGGGCGAACGTGGTGGGTGATACAGCGAGAATCCCGCCAGAGGTGATGGGGCTGACCTTCCTGGCTGCCGGAACCTCTATTCCTGACCTCATCACGTCGGTGATCGTCGCGAGGAAGGGATTCGGAGACATGGCCGTCTCCAGTTCGGTTGGCAGTAACATCTTTGACGTCACTGTTGGGTGAGTAACAACTTCTTATTTACCAACATTAAATCTTGTCATTTGCCGTAATAAGTTAAAGATTTGTGTCATCTCTACTGCCTTTTCAGTTTACTGTATATGTCAACAGACAAACCAGCTATAATTTCAAATTATTTATTGTCTTAGTTAAACTTCATTGTGTACGTTTTCTGTCCTCAAAAAAAAACAGTATTCATTAACAATCGAACGTACAATAAGACAATGAAATAATTAAATGCAGCTTAATCCAATTAAATCATCACGAAAGATTCTTTTGGTCTGTTTTTGCTTATTATAAAATAAAATGACATTTTTCACCCAAATACTTCAGCAAAGAAATCAAAGTTGCTTAAGTCCATTGCAAATTGCAACCAAGAAGCGTTCAAAAATAAATAAGACCGTTCTACGCCAACTTTATTTCGTTACTAATTTATATCCAATCTTTATTATTACAATAACTCTTTTTGTCTTGCGTCGACTCCTAAGTCAATGATATTACTGTTAATTTTTACGTCGTAATTATTTCAAATCGATATCAATTAATAAAGACGGCTGTGTTTATTTTAAAATGATTATTAAGTCACATAAATACTCATTGTATTAAAAATAAACGTTTCATATTTTCATTTAATTTAATACTTTCATAAAATAACGCAATTATGAAACAATTCGCGCGCGCTGCCACTGTTTTACGTCACAATTATGAACGAGTGAATTAACTAATAAAGCTGTAATCCACTTAAAATTAAACATTTTCAAGTGATACAAATTTTATCGTCAGAGTTAACAAACAATTATTTCGAAAAGGTCCACCAAACAATTATCAGACACGTAATAAATGTGCATTTATTATTTTACGTGCTCTGAATTCAGAGCTCGCGTTATATTCCAAAATCTTCTGCGCTAAATAAACTTTACATTGTCAGGCGTCTGGATAATATTTCGCATTAACTTCGGTCGACCAACTTTCAAACGAATTATTTCTTTAGAATTCAATATTTCTGACACTTTGTTTAACCAACCATATAAATAAAAGTCACAATCGGTTTTTGGTGTTATAATATTGTAATGTGCTATTTTAGAATGACTTATAATGTAATTGATAATTTCTTTTCAATGCCAATTGTTGTTTACACTTATTCATTTAAACTTATTTTTGTATAAATAGCATTGTTAAATTATGTTTCTTATCAGTTGGCAATGCTCGCAATAAGCAAAACCGGTCCTGACCTATTAAATAAAGTGGAATAAAGTACAAAAGAATATTGTGTTTTTTTTTAAATATGTATATGTTACTAACGAGTACCTGGCATGCGTTGCAACGCCACTCAAAGAAAGTAAGTGTTCTTCTTTTAAAAGTGTTTTGTATACACAATAAAGTATTGCATATAATTGCATGAGAGTGATAAAAAAAACTCATTGCTTCCCCAGAACACCGAGAATTTCTTTGATATAAAGCGAGCCCCATTTTTAACGTATTTGCAGCACACCACTGACTCTTCTTATTCAGAAACCTTCGCGGGTGTCCGCAAAACGATTCACCAAAGTTTCATCGCAATCGGATGAACAGTATAGGAACGCATACGGGACAGACAAAAAATCAAACATTCATTTTTGTACATATATAATATAGATGTTAGTTACGTGTATAACTCGGAAGAAAATAATAATGCAAGTGAGTATGACTATTGTGCTTGATGTGAGCTGAGAAAACTTTTTACGTTTAATTTAGTAAATTTAATTCATAAAACCTCCACGGTTTGTGATATTAAGATGATATCATTTTTTTTTTTGTTTTTAACAAATCATTGACTAAGCTCGCTTTGAGTTAAATGATGGGAACGGCAACAGAATTTTTCGTGCTAAGTTTATTGTAATTGTGTATTTTGTTTCATCCTCGACAAAAAACATTATTATACTGAATAATGTTTTAACGGATTAATTATTTTGCAATTTTTAAAAGTTATTTTTGATACCGCATGATCACATCAGTTATCAAACGCAGGAAAGCAATTTATTTGTATTCGTAAAATCTGTATATTCCCTAACGAAAATAATCTTACACATATTTATAATTTGCGCATTGCCCCCCAAAACTTTCAAATTGAAATTGTGACTGTAAAATGCTTGACATTTTGTTATTTGCGAAATTTATTTTCACTTTTAGTTTACCATCCTAACGACCAGCATTAAAGTCAACATAATTTACGTTGTCATGACGACATCACAGGCGTCACATAAAATAACTTTGAGGGCATGTGCACTGAAATACGAGTACATTTAATACAAACGAAACTATTCCTGGTGCCACGATCGTTACGTCACAGTATTATACATATTCTCGTGAAATGGTTTTTGTCGCCTGATGTGGCTCAGTTGGTTAGAGCATGCTCTACCGATCACGCAGGTCTGGGTTTGATTCCTGGTAAGGTCACAGTGAATTTGAGAATTATTCAATTCAAAGTTGTGATCGAAGACTGGGAGTTTGTGATGTCAATTCACATTATTACCTCTCCTCAAATTCTTCTGATCCTTTAATAACTGGGTGTGGCAATAGCGATTAGTCAACCACTAGTACTGTTCAAGCCTTATCCTTCTTTCCCAACTTCTCACTTTGAAAAAAGTTTCTGTTGAGATACCTCCATTAGGAGGCCATATGCTCCACATTGGGAGCGGACATGGATTTTAAAAAATTCTATATAACTTAGTTAAATATAATTATTTGTTACATAAACGTTTAATACAAATATATACAATAGGAAAATTTCGCCTTGGTATAATTTAAAAAAAGGGACGCTACAATAGAGTCTCGCGTAACTGTATTCCGCACCGTTTCACCAGCTCAATTGTGTCCCAACATTTGTAAACAACCCCACACGTACACAAACTGTGTTTATACAAGAGTATTCTTTCCTTTTGTCGAGCTGCCGCCGAGAATAGTGGAGCGCGACCTCTCGGGGGTTGGCGCCCCACCCCCTCAGATCGCTGCCACTGACCTAAATATGTTTCGCCGTACTAAAAATTCTTTATTCCTTCCAAATTACTGCCATTTAGAGTGAGGTCCTGGCGCAAGGGCGGCTCGCGCTAACGTGTATCGAACACGTAATAATGAAATAACGCTAAATCGTACATAAAGTCGGGTTTATTATATCACTTCGGTATGATTGCAAATTGGTTGACTGGAAAATTACAATTTACAAAACACGTTAAATAATATTTTCATGCAAACATTTTTTACTCATATCGACTGTGGAACGGAAAAAGGACGTAGCCCACACATATAAAATTTTACATGAGGTGCAAAAAGCGTGTTTTGATGTTTTTGGGCCATATGCAAATTATGAATAATACACAACCTTGAAGTGCACGTAGACTTCTAAACTTGTGTTCAATTGACATAATCTAATATTAATTAAAGAAATTTACTAGGGAAAAACCTTTATTTCAGTCTTTTTCTTGGTTTTAATTTTTTTACAAGGTCATCTTTTTCAAACTTTAAAGATAAATTTAGATACCAATTCGGCATTTGCAGCTTGCATCCTTTTGATAGAGCGTGTATCAAGTGTGATACATTGTTATTATAAAAAAAACCTGTTTTAAAAAAAAAATGTGGGTGACATCCTTTTTCCTTTCCACAGTCGATATTTAATGTGACGAAGATCACATTTCAACAGATTTTTCATCATATGGATTTACGGTCAACTCTTTTTTACACGGTTTCGAAATAACACGGTCTAAAATAATAAATTATATATTTGCACACGAACTATTTGTTCTATCGCGAAACTCTAAAAGAATAAAAAAAGCGGATAATTGATTTCCTAATAAAAATAAATTCAACAACACAAGACAGTAATAACAAACAAAAGTCTTCATTAGATCCTTACGCGTTAGACGTTACAGACATTTACATTAGCGCTAAAATCGAATTATGTCCAGTACCTCATAAAAGTCGCTATATATAATCAAGTAATGATTAATTAAAAGCATTTTTTTTTGTTTGACCTAATTAAAATACACATTATGAAAAATATTTAGTGCATAATTTTAGATTTCGACTGAAGGTGCTTGGTGGAATTTCAATATGATCAAATTTTAATCATTTAAATTTTGGACATTCACACAATTTACTAAGCGTCAGTTCTAGTTCATCTGTGCACTTGAACGCCTGAAGATGCCGAAAGGCAAAACCCGGGTCGTTAGTGACAAAACTCATGTGAAGGTACATAATTTGAATGATTCGAATTTAATATTTAGTACAATTTACTTATCGAGTTTTTACTATTATCTTTTTTACGTGATTGTCTATCCTACAATGTTGTTTTTTTTTCAAATAACAAGATATGTTTTTTAAATTATAAAAAAATCTTCATTTTTACACGGTTTTTTGTGAAACGTATTCACCGTGTAAAAAAAGTTGAGCGTGCTCGGAACTGTAATTTTATTTTTGATAAAAAAAATGTTTGCCGTTTTCTACTTTCATTTTATGTCAACTCTTTAATAATTCATGTTATGTTTAATACTATGAAGCAATTGTTGTAGAAAACCTTTCAAACATATTTATTGATAACGTCCCTGACCGATTTCGTCGATAGATTCGGTGACTAATTTGTAGAAATCCATTATTAAACTAAAACTATTCATTATTTACTAAAATTACTTATAACACGCACGTTGTGTTTTTCTTGTTGAATTTTTGCCGATTTTCAATATACTTCTCATCGTTAATGGAAAAAATTGTCTTATTGCTTATAATGAATGCATATTTGATAATAAAAAAAATAGCAAATCATTATTTTTTTTTATCAATAATCATATCTGCATATTTTCCATGGTCTTTTTGTGCCGCTTTTTTTTGACAACTATGTATCAAAAAACATCTACAGTCAATACGGGTAACTTTAGTAATCGGTCTAACATTGGCCCACTTCAAGAAAAAATGTTTCAAATTATGCCGTTATAATTGTATAATTACACCATTGCCACCTGTATATTTCTTAGCTAATTTGGTATTGTGGTTGCCCTTGGGGGTTAAAATATGAATTATACAATATTGTGGAATTTTGTCAACTGTCAGTCGTGTTTTTAAACCTTGAGTCGACAATTTTTTTATTTGTATTCCTACTCTATAAAAAATACTTTCTGTATTTTTTAGTCTACGATTATGTACAAAATATACGAAATCGTGGATAAAAGTTACAAAGGCCTTTAAATTCTTGAGAATATAGTAATTATTGTGAATATTTGTGACGTGGGCCAAAGTTAGCCAATATGAGGTGCAAACTTTGGCCTACACTGTTTTATTTATATTTATATATTGAGCATAGAAATATTTCCAAAAACATTTTGTGGGGTGAATCTTATAACACTGATTCTCAATGTTATCAAATAATATCACACATAATAGTAACGGCGATCTATAAAAATACAAAAACCTTCAGAGCTGGGCCAAAGATACCCGCGTTGACAGTATGCAATCTGAATCTAATTTTTGAAATACTCAAGTACAATGACGACATTAAAAATTCATTATAAAAGGTTTTCATTTAACATACAACGCATTACAAATAGATACAACGTATATGTAGATCATCTTTCCTAGGTCTGGGGTCAAATTATCATTGTCTCTGAGTCAAGGGCCGGACCAAATTATTAAACATAATAAAATTATATTAAATTAAACAAAACATTTTGCTACTTCTTATATTATATATCGTCCAAGCGGTGGTGATCATAAACTAGTAGAGTGTAGCCACCGCAACCATCTCCATTATTTAATCCCTCTCTGGAACTATTGATTTCATTCTCTATTACTTCGCCGAGATGAATCAGGGCCGGACAAAATAGCTCAGCCAATAGGTGGTTGCCCATATATGATGTAGATAGTCCAGAATTGTCCATCGAAAAACACTTTTTTGACAATATTCGCTCCCTATATGAAGCATATACAGTCTAACTCAGTTATAATGATCACGGAAATAGCGAAATCTCGGAAGTAATGAAAAAACATTCGTTGACATTTTAGTTTATGGTTTTCTACATTCATTTACTCACTTTTATTACGAGATACTTCTCGGACATACCGAACAAAAATATCGTAAGTAAAATTCTTAAAACTGTTAATGTGTCGATCGTTTAAAAACATTTTCGACTACAATGAATAAAATCCAAATTGGCAGTTAACTAGACCGATGCCGCCGGGGACGGATTACGTTTATGAGACTTGTACCTAATTGGTGTTTTCGCCGACAACATTGAATAAGTGTCCACGCATATGGTTGAAATTGCATGTAAAAAATACTATTTTTGTTTGAATTGCGACTTTGTGTGTTATGTGACCGATCCAGATACTTCATGTCTTCGTGTGATGGGTTTGTTTGTTAGCAATTATTTTTTTTTATTATCATTTTTTTAAGCCAATTTATCAGCGTCCGTGCATTTTAAGGCTGTATATATTTCATAATTTGCCACTAGCCCAAAATATCAAAAAAACGTTGTTTGTGTCTGTAAAATTTGTTATGTGTGGGTTACATCCTTTTTCCTTTCCAAAGTCGAATGCATAAAAAATCAATAAGATATATGTATTGTTATGTAAAAACTTATAAATGCAACATTTTGTAAGCGAATTAAAATATTTCGAAATAGAACCTTTAAGAAAGCAAGTTCATATAGTCTAGCTTTGTTTGTGTTTATTTGAAAGCTATAAAATGCGTTCTCAACTGTGAATATTGCACTAGAAAATGGCAACCTAGAGCTGTTTCAGGATAACATTTTGTAGACCTCAGTCACTTTGTATTAGGGCTTATACAAAAACCGACATTTGAAAAAACCGGTTTTCGAATGTCAATATTGTTTTATCCGGTTTTTGAAGTTTTACAAAAAATGGATAATTCAATAAAAATAGCGAGAAAAAGTTCATTTTTTATGTTGTTTATTTATATACATAATAATGCACAACAATAAATAAGTTGGTGTTACTCTTCAGAAAATATTAAGATCGTTTTGTAACAAAATTTCCTGATATCGAAAAAACCCTTTTGCTGGGTAATGATGTGGGGCATATGTTCTTTAATCCATCAAAGAAAAGATCCAAATTTTCTGTCCTTCTGTTTATAGACTTGTTTATGGAAAATCCAGCATAATCGGTTACGAAATTGAAAAACCGGTTTTTGAAAACCGACAAGCCCTACTTTGTATCTTTGCACCATCGATAAAACTTATCCGTAATTTTCGGCTCAGCTAAATCGCATAAAACATTTCAATCACTTGATTGATGATAGGTCTGTCACTCTTTTGATTGGAGTTACTTTTTCACCAGTCATTCTCCCCCCATCCCTCGTTCTAACCTCTTTGAGATGTTTTCCGAAACTTCCCCAAAACGAATCTTGCGTTAGGCCTCTGTCAAAACAGCCCTCTCAAAAATATGTGAAAGGGAAAATTAGTGACTGGTCAAATGGTCTGTAATCAATACCCTGTACGTTTTCTTTTTATAACGTACCCTTGATGACAATGGTTGCTATTTAATAAATCTCCTTCACGAGAATCGCCGCTGACGCAGACTTATTCACTTAAATATTTACAAAGGACTTGGTTGTTTGCTTCGTAACCGTTGTAATGAAAAGGTGACTGATGATATTTCATTATAAAAATTAAATCGATCAAATTTCGTACATTTTCATAAGTTGTGAATTTAACAACCCGGGTTTCGCCTTTCAAGTGCACCTATGAACTCGAACCGAAAGTGAATGACTTACTACTAATATGTTATATTTCACCTTTCTAAACACCCAGTAGATATATTGTGGGTGGTACGAGTACACCCCATTTTGATTTTGATTATAAAGTTGCTGTCTAAATGAACATATTAATGATATTCTCAATTTTAGTGGCAATCTATTAATGTCATATAATATCATATATAATTTGATAGCGTGTATGCCAAATGAAAAGTGATTAAAATTAATCGCTTCGGATAATGCATTCATTAATGACGAGCAAATTTACGATAACGTCAATTCAATAGTTTGTGTTATTAGCAGGGCTGTGGAGTCGGGTTAAAACAAAACGATTCCGACGATTACCAATCAATTTTTTTCAATCATTTTCGTTTAACTTACATTATACATATATACCGTCAGATCATTCTAAAACTAGAATAATTCTAGTACATCATTTCACCAATCGATATGATGAATAGACTAATATTTTTTAATGGGTACCAGCAGGTGTGGTCTGAAGGGAATCGGAGGGGCTCACGCGAGCCCGTTGTTAATTTTTTTCTCAGTCCGGCGAGCCCCTTGTAAATTTAAGAGAAACAATATTCTCAGATCAAATTAGTATATAACTGTTTTTTTTTTAAACCATGTCCGCTCCCAATGTGGAGCATATGGACTCCTAATGGAGTTTATCTCAACAAAAGTGTTTCTACGAGAACTGTTTGTTACTCAGTTGCTCAACCTCTCTTTTTCCAAAGAGAGTAGGGATAGAAGGATTGGGCTAAGACAGGATTAGTGGTAAGCTAATCGCTGTCGATACGCCCCGTTCATAGGATAGGAAAGGTGAGAGGGGGAAATTCAAGACATCACATACATCCATGTCTTTGAACAGAAATTCATAAATCGATTGAAAAATCAATTTATAAAACTGTCCGTACCGGGATTTGAACCCGGGCCCTCTGTAGCCGAAGCCAACACCGTTGACCACTCGACCACACAGGCGACACTATATATATATAACTGTAATATCTTATAAATTATCTACGACAGCTTCAGTAAACACAGTAGTATATTTTTTTGCCATTTAGATTGATAAGTTTACGGTAAATTGCATATTGTTACATACTATAAGTGTGTTAAGTAACAATCGATTGCTTATTTAAGTATTGCACACAATTGCATAGGAGTGATAAAAAAAAATCACTCATTCCCCTGAACATTGATAATTGCTTTGAGATTAAGTGAGCCCATTGCTAACGTATTGGCAGCCCAACGCTGGGTACGAATCATTTTAAGCATATTCTTTATCAAATAAAACATATTCTTTAAAAATAATATATTTATGACAAAGTTTTATGGCACATTTTTTATAACTTATGTTAAAAACCTCCATAAGATGTGACATTATAATGAGACCATTATAGGTGAAGTGAACCAAGTGATATTTAAGAAAAAAATTGTTTTAATATTCTACATGTCTTAAAGCAGGGTTTCCCAAACTATATTCCGCGGAACACTGGTGTTCCGTGAGCCCTACATAGGTGTTTCGCATAAATTTGGAATGGTAATATACGCCGCAACACATTTAAGTATCTTCTACTTCATATTAATAATCGAGTGATGGTTAATCTCCACTGATGTTTAAAACATTAAATATCTAGGTACAGATGGAGATTTTTAATCACCAAGACTCAAGAGATTTGTTTAATCATATTGTTTTGTAAAATGCTTTAAAAATAGTTCATCAATAAATAACAAGTGATTTAATAACGTACATATATTTTTACTATTATGAATTACCCAAACTAAAAAAATAAACTGTGTTCCGGTAATTTTTTTAGATTTGCGAAGTGCTACTTTGCACAATAAGTTTGGGAAACCCTGTCTTAAAGTATCGTAAAAGTGAGGTGAGCTCAGTAAATATAAACTGCAGTAGTGCTACTTCCCTAAAATAAAAATAAAAATATACAATCTACCACAGCATCAGGTAAAGTCGTAATTGTACTTAAGAGTCCAATATAATGGTTTTACCATTTTACTACTTGACTCACTTCACCACTTGAGGGCTCATGTTATATCTATAACAAACATAGATATAAGCCGTTTAAAATACCTTTATTCTTCACGTAACCTTTTGCGTAACGGTCGTCAGAATTCCGAGCTAGTAATTCGAAGTCGAATAATTGAACTGGAAAAACCTATTTTTTATTTTTAGCTTTGACAAATCTTTGCAAATGCATTGACAGTTATTGAGACGCTGAAATTTTGTTTTTCTGACAGGCCAGCCTATGTTGATATTACATATTTTCATGCCTGACGCATGAGGGTTGGCAATACCAGACTAATATACTGTTAAATATTGAAAACCGGTATTGAAAATATTAATCATTACAAAGAAATACAATAAAGAACAACAAAATACAGTTTTATTGGCCCAATCAAGTTTCGTCCACGAATGTAATAAATTTTGATTGCTTATTTAAGATATTATATATGCAACGGTTTTTTGTTAAAAAGTGTGGCTAATTGTTTTTCTGTTTAAAGATTTTTTCAAATTTTACATGCCATATATCGATAGCTTAAATCAGTCGTGTAAAAAAAGACATTGTGCTTCTTGATCTTTTTTTATTTTGAATTATTGGTTCTTCCTAATTCTTAATATTAAAATACAGTAGAAACCTGATCTAACGTTCTCGTATTATTCGTTTTCCTGCATGGGTTGTTTTTACGGCAATGTACGTACCTGTCCGAACAATTTTTTTCATATTATTTTTATTTATTTATTTATTTATTTATTTATTCAATTAACATTGTACAAGGTTGACAAATTATAAATTTAAAACTTTTACAATGGAGAAAAAAAATAGTATAATTTAATATTAAAAGCAGTAAAAAAAAAGTCGCAAGGAAGTCAACTGAGTAAGATCCGACGAACTCTACTTTAATACATAAAAAATAGTATTCGTCGGAACTCACCCACGTCTACGTGGAATATGTCGACATCCGAAGCAATATTATTGAACACCGTTAAAGAACAATGTAAAATTATATCGCGTTAATCGTTCCCCGATTTACCGATTTCCTCGATCTATCGTCTAAATCAGGGTTTCTCAATCTATGTTTCGCGGAACACTGGTGGAGCCAGAGTGGGTGTTCCGAAAAAAAATGGAATGGTTTCATACGCTGCAACACAGTTTAAAAAAAAACTTAAAAATTCAGCTAAGTGTTATATTTTACAGACTTACGAAGTGTTCCATTCCAGAAAATGTTTGGGCAACCCTGGTCTAAATATTATCCCGATTGACCGTTTTTGTTGAATATTTCTAATTTTGCTCATAAATATATATATAATCTTGCCTCGCATCTTGCCTCGCATCTCGTTTCGCGATATTTTCTAACTTACAACTAAAACGTCTAAATGAAGAAAACTAGAACTCAATTAGAGAAAAAAAATATTCCTTTGTACTTTATTGCACTTTATTAAATAAAGTGAAATAAAATACAAAGGAATATTGTGTTTTTATTAATATAATGCCTTTCCACCAAGTTATCGACAGTGAACACCCTAAAAGTGATCTGTCTGAGAAACAGAAAACAATTCAAGACGTTGAAAAAAAATCAGGAGAAAAACGAATTGAAATAGCAAAAAGAGTTAACTTAGGAAAGTACGCGATTTTGAAGAGTCTATGTTTAAATTTAAATTCCAAACTGCAAATAAGCAATTTAAAATGTATTAAGCAATTTAAATATATATATTCTTTAATAAAAAAAGTGTTAATAAATTAATAGGGTTGTTAAGAATAGTGAATTTATTTTGGTATTATTTGAAGATTTCTCGCATTTTTCGTATGCTTATTACGGTCTCTTTAAAAACATAAAATCGAGTTTTCACTGTTCCGGTATTTTTCATCATAATACCCGGTATTTCTTTATTGAAAAGACACCCAAAATACCGGTATTGCAATGCATAATATGCCGCATAACATTTCGATTATATAAAAAAGCTCACGTTAATTTAATATAAGCACATTCAATGTGCCGCCAGATGCTTGTGAATATGATAAACGATCAGATTTAAATCTCAACATTTCCCTGCAGCCAAAAGTGGGCTCGGAGCGGCTCGCACGAACACCTTGTTAAATAAATTTAAAAAACCCTAATTCTCAGATTAAGTCAGAGCAAAACTACAATTTCTGACATACATATCGACTGTGGAAAGGAAAAAGGACGTAACCCACATTTTTTTCAAAACAGGTTTTTTTCGATAATCACAATGTATCAAACTTGATACACATTGTATCAAATGATGCATGCCGCAAATGCCGAATTAGTATCTAAATTTAGCTTTTAAGTTTGAAAAAGATGACATTGTAAAAAATTAAAACCAAGAAAAAAGACTGAAATAAAGACTGAAATAAAGATTTTTCATAGACGTGTATAATTCATAATTTGCATACGTCACAAAATCATCAAAACACGTTTTTAGCGCCTCCTGTAAAATTTGATATGCGTGGATTACGCCCTTTTTCCTTTCCACAGTCGATATATTATCTACGACGGTTGATGTATAAATTTTAAGGCATGGATTTGGAGCGAAAATAATACTAAGTAAAAATTACTGTACCGCTGAATACTGGAGTAAAATTAATGAATGAAAAAGCAGTGATGGATGAAAGAGGGAAATAATGTCAAATAATAAAAAAAATGATCATATTTTTTATCAATCTTTCATGACGTTACAATTAACTGGTAAAACGTATTCACAATTAAGGATTTCTTATCTTTTTTAATTTATGTAAATATTTTTAATGTAATAAACCTTTCATGTTGACGGAATTCCGTACTTAAGAAGAGTGATGCGTAACCTTTTTAGCTCGGCGTGTCAAACTTCTAACAAAACTCGGGTGCCGTGTCACATCAAGGAATATTAATACTATTTGCAGCACTATTAAACATTCTTCGTTCTTCGGGGAAGATCTTCCGTAAACGATGCGTGTCACCCAAAATGTCTCAGCGTGTCACCTCAGATACGCGTGTCGCAGGTTACCCATCACTGCTTTATGGTCACATTTGTATTCGTATGTACTCCTAATGTGAAGCATATGGCCTCTAATAAAGAATCTCAGCGTCACCTTTCTTAAGAGGATGACTGTAATGCAGTTGCAGTACTGAAAAATAGTACTGACTTTTTTCATTCATCACGATCAATGGATTACATAAAGAATTTTAAAATTATATTTTTTTTTATCCATGTCCGCTCTCAGTGTGGACCATATGGCCTCCTGATATATGTATCCCAAAAGAAGTTTTTCTACCACAACTGCTTGTTACTCAGTTACTCAAAATCTTCTTTTCAAAGTGAGTAAGGATAGTAGGATTATGACAGAACTAGTAGTCTACGAATCGCTTAATTTTATGATTGGAAGAGTGGGAAGGAAATTTGTAAACATCACAAACACCCACGTCTTAGATCTCAAATTTAATTAGAAAAATCTTATTTCGACATCGACCTCAGCGGTAATCGGACCCAGACCCACACGATCGATAAAACCAAGCTCTTACCAACTAGACCACGGCGGAGGACTTCTGCCTGATTCGATTTAAAGTTACAATCAAATGATTCTCATCGACCTCAAACATTTGGCGCATTTTCATTACCTGTAATGCCAAATATATATTTTTAAATATTAGTGGTTTACTAGTCCCACTTGCTACATCTCGTTTTTAAACATGGATGATTACTCAGACATCACAGAAACGCATAAACTCGACCAAAAATGAATTTATCAATGTAGATAACTGGGATTCGAGCCCATGAGCACTTTAACCGGACACAACGACGTTGACCACTATGCTACAGGCTTGTTATATGAGCCCATTACAGATGAAATGAGCAAACTAGTGAAATGGTGAAACTTTTTCTTGGACATTTAAGTACAATCACGTCTTTATTTAGTGTTTTGGTGGGTTGCATATTTTTTTATTTTATGAAGATAACACTATTTTATTGTGTATTAACTGACGTTACTTGACTTTAACGATACTTTAAAACGTGTAGAACAGGGTCGGGGAACCTGTTCATTTCTAAAGGCTACATTCGTATATCTGATTCAACAGATGGCCGCAGTAAAAAAACGTTGACACACCCCTTCTTCTTTTTTACGATTGTCGAACATATAATGGGTTGATTACGCTCTTTTTCTAAACGCTTGCGTATAGTATTTTGATCAAGTGAAAAGGCCGCATCAGAGAAGCCAAGAGGCCAAAGATTAGTATCCACTGGTGTCGAATATTACAACGCATCTAACTTTCTTTTTCTAAAATATCACTTGGCTCATTTCACTTCTAATCTGCTCAATATTATGTCAAATTTTATGGAGAGTTTTTAACATAAAACGATGATGAGTGACGAAGGGGATTATGAAAAAAACTGTATCATAAATAAATACATTATTTTAATGGATATATTTTATACGGTTAAGTGTTTTTTTTTATGATTAGAATATTAGTTATTAGGTAAGGACTTAAAATAATACAAACGGAAGACATGTACCGTATGCATTATTTCAATGTAAAATGAAATTTTAATGTGTTATATCTGTTATATTACAACGCATCTAAATTTTTTTCTAAAATACCACTTGACTCACTACACTTCTAATGGGCCCATATAATAACATCATCGTGTCTATGAAAGCGATTGGAATCTATAAAACAGTTTTCTAGTACGTAGTGAATCGTTTAAAAAACGTTTATTGCAGCCTTAAAAGTGAGTTGTAATATAATGCTTACGTCGAGCATAAACGGGTTAAGGGCAGCAAAAGCTCAAATCCGCTCGAGCGATGATATCGTGCCATATCTATAACTCGCTATATACCCTACTTACGCTTCGGAGCTTTTACAATACCTACAGAATGTTCAAGAACACACAGCGATCTGTAAAAGTTCATTTCTTAAAACAGGTTTAAGTATACTCGATCGTAATATGCGGCATATCTGAGCTTAACTTTAATAGTTCGCTACATTTAAAATATTGAAGATTAATAATCCCTCAACAGTCAATTTATTTTTAAACGTTAATTAAGATACCAATCAATAAAGGAGGATATTTGGCTTAAGTCATAGACTATTTGACGATTTTTTCAATCGAGAACAATTATTGGTTCTTCCGCTTGTATTACAAATTGTGTTACGTGTTTCGCCTCTATAATAATTATCATCAGACAGAACTTTGCAAGGATTGCGAATAAACTAAATAGTGATTATAATTCTTAACTTATACATAAACTACGATATATAAGTCGCGGTTTTTACTTTTTCTTCCGGAAGTAAGTAGGGGGTAAGATACAAACATCGATAGTACTTTTCAGTCCTTTTTTGGTGCTTTTTATATTTTTTGTATAAATAAACTTTATTACAATAATAAATAAGGGTATGAGAATAAAATAAACGTATTAATCCCTCGATTTAATTATCGTTATTAAAAACCTCTAATTAACGTTTCTGAAACTGATTTCTTCCAGAATATTTATCAAGAAAAAATTCTACGTATATGGTTAATATTAAATTTTAAAACACTTTTATTCCACATTGGTATATAATTTTCGTTATTTTTTCGTTGTCAAAGAATTAACGGTTATCAATATATTAAAAATGTCATTGGTAAAACGTTGACTAAAACAGTTTCTTGTAAATATTCAACAACGTTTCACAATGAAATAATTGTAAATTTGAAGTCGAGTACGTTATAATTATTATAATTGTATTTGATGTCGTAAAAGACTCTTTTATTATATGAAATACTGTTAAAAACAAGCTTATTTATTAACTTTAAGGAATGAAAGAAAATAGCATACCAGCACGCAAACATTTTTAATGAATAATACAAACAGTTTTTCTGATATTTAAACTATAGTACGTCAATAATCGTCATACATACTTTTAAATTCACTCCCATATATATTTTAAGTAGCGCGTAGGTAGAGCGATTAGCTTACCACAAGCCTTGCTACAGTCGTATATTTCTTTACTCTTTCTGAAAAACAGAAGTTGAGTAACTAAACAACAAGCAGTTGTCGTAAAACAGTTAGTGGTGAGTTCTTCACATGATTACAAAAATATGTATGTATTCAAAATAAAGCAGAATGAGTGGCAAATGTTGTATTATTGCCATGATTCAGTTTTTAAAAAATGCTGATTGAAATGATAAAATATAAAATTTACTTTGATGCTATTTCCAACTATATACTGAGAGAATATTTAATGTTAAAATGAATTTTACTTCATCCCTGAAAATGGGTCTTGTTTGTTCTGTTGACATTTGGCGAGTCTTCTTTTCTGCCTTGTGTTACTACTCTTAAGTCCAACTGCATTGCAGGTGTATGCGAACGCAGTGCGTAACGCCACTGCCATCAATATATAAATGTTATAATAATGTCGCTGATATTACTATTACGAAATTATTTTACGAAAATTACATTTTGATACGTAAGTTTTTTTGATTTTCCAACGTACAAAAGGTCATAGTCATAATTATTACTTATTTTAAATAACACTACTGTCTGAAGATTATTCTTAAAATGCTTCTAGGAGACACAAACACATGCCACCACTAGTTACACATCCAGTGGAATAAACTACTTTCATTTTTACTAAAAAATAGTTGCCATAAAGTGATTGCAAAATATGTCGATTATTTCTTTTAAAAAAAGTGGTTGATTTTCAGTTTCTTAATTGTGGGATAACCCCAATGCAAAACGTACTAAGTTAGGTATGCAGATAGGGTAATTCAAGCCTAAGGAATCGACTGGCCCTATTAGTTTTAATATAAAATGTCTAAAACACCGTCGTTTTCAAATTAAATCATATTTTTATGCAAATGTTATTTTGTTTGTGTTATTCGTTATAGTAGACCCTATTGAAAAGTTTGAGTTTTGAAAATAGTTTTGCATTCTAGCTCCACAATTATGGAATAGCATCTTCACCTTGAATTCTTACAAATTATTTGATAAAAATCATTTTAAATAATATGTACAACGACTCGACGACATATTTTTGTTTATCGAGCGATATTTTACTATATTTTACTACTTCAATGTAGCTTTTCCGATTAAAATATATTTCCCTTATATATATATATATATATATATCAAAAGTTCGCTTTTTTATGAAGGCAACGTTTTTTTTTTAAATAATTATGTTTTCAGTCTTGCAATATTTAATTCGTAGAATAATGTTAATTTGTCTGCTGTTACTTCCACCATGTACATGAATAAATATAAAGCTCATAATTAAAAGCACGCTTTGAAGCTTTTTACAGAACGTGTCCAAAACATCGCGTATAATATAAAATAATACAAAAATTACGACTGTACTTGTCGACTGTACTTTACTTCCAATTCAAACGAATATACAATCAAAAGCAAAAATAATTTTAAAGTCTTTTGTCACTATTAAATTCTGATATCTAAATAGTAAGGCTTTGCAACAGTTTCTATCAAAATTCATTTAATATGTTCGTAGTTATCATTTTCTTTTGCTTGGACGTTAAAAGTTGACATAACAGATTTATTATTCGAGGTGAGTTTGCATCGTTTGCAATTTAAAATATACTGTTATGTTCGCAGTATCTTCCATGTTGAGCGCTCAAGTGAGCAAACAACGGTTGTTAGCTCACTTATAGTGCAATATTATGTGTTGTATTCGAACCTTGCATTTCAAGGCAATCGCTAAAAGCTATTTATGTGTAGATTCTTTTAATGGAATAAAGTAAGCAAAATTATTAAGATACATATAAATATATATATAAACACATATTTGTCGGGTTCTATGGCGCAGCTGTTAGCATTGTCAGCTTCCGTGCCGGATTTCCCGGGTTCTAGTCCCAGTACGAACAACATTTTTTTGACCGATTTATGTTTGAAGGCATGGGCGTTAGTTATGTCAAAAACTACTCTTCTGATCTGTGTCCTGTGTCATGGAATCCTGTGTCCTTTCATTTTTTTGGGTTTGCAGAATAAACCTCTCTGCGCATAGAACAGAGTAGGACTTACTTGCAAGAGGTGTAGCAAGATGTTATTTCGAAACAGTGTAAAAAAAAAACCATGTAAAAAGAGAGTTTAGTGTTTTAAATAGGTAATGGCAGTGCTTTTTTTAAAAAAAAATACTACCTGATCTCATTTCTTGTCAAGCTTTTTACCAACGTATTTTTTTCTAATCTATGTATGTCCTTTCACAATTTGAAAAATATGGCTTCCTAGTGGACTAAACTTAACATAAGCTTTTTTTACGAGGACTAATTGTTACTCAGCTCAAGCTCTTTTTTAGAAAAGAGTAAAGATAGAAGGATAAATTTAGGATAGGACTAGTGGTTACATAAGCACTCTCGTTTTTTTCCCTTCAATTTTAGAATTAGACGGGATTTTCTTGCCATGCTTTTGTACGCTGTTCTTACTAGAAACTCGAAACATTAAAAATGCCATGAAAAAAGGTGCCAAAACACCTTTCTACCGTGGTAAATGAGAAAAAAGCATTGGGTAATGATAATCACTAGTTGTAAGCCCGTTCTATCTTTCTACGTCATCGAAATCGCGGACCTACAAACACTCAGCCAACAAACCTTATTGGCTATTAATATATAGATAATTCTATTCAGAGCATTTATTTAAGACGTCTGTCTAAGTCTAACAGAAAAGATGATTCGGTGATAAAGTGAAATAGATACTCCGTCAATACCTTGTGGAAGACTGATAACATTTTTGGGTCACATAGTCTGTAAGTACCAGCGATGGCTGCAGGGTCTCGAGGCTGTTTCCTTTTCGATAATTCGCTACTGTCTATAACACAACAACTTTGAAAGTTTTCGTGTTGAAATAACGTTGAAAGAAAACCCCCAAATACCAAACGCTCCGAAAGCTGCCGTTCCGAAAAGTTAAGCCACAAATCAACTAACTATCTGTTCACTCTTTATAGCCCCGAGTAACGGGCTTGAAACAGCACCAAAGTGGACAAAAGCGTGGACAACGGAAAATAATGAAAGCCTTAGAACAGTGTTTCTCAACGGGTGGCCACAGCATGTTTCAAATGGGCCACAGAGAATATTTTTTAGGAGAGTCACAGTACAGTTTTTGGGAGCCTCGGGCAAATATTCATAAACTCGCAGGTTTTACAAAAATTTAGACATTTTCCGAAATCCGTATATTGCTGGGTTTTGGAAAATTGGAATGTCTGAGAAGGGATTAAAAAGAAAATTTCTCACGTCGTTTCAGTTTGGGAAACCTATTAATTCCTGGGATTTACAAATTGAAAATTCTGGAAAGATTTAAAAATAAGTCTCGTGTGCTATAATTCTTCAATATTTCAAAACAGATTTGAGGGCCACGGAAAAATATGAGACTCAAAAGGGGCCACGGACCCTGCTTTAGATGGCATAACATCTGACATAAATTCACCATGCATTTGACAAATATAATTAAAATATAAATAGTACATAATACACATTAAAAAGAGTACTATTACTAGGAAAAACAATTTTAAAATTTTCTGACCATACATTTTCTACAACAGTAACTTGTTCCAAAAAGCGGTCATTGTTCAGCCGCTGAAACTCTGTCAAGTTGAAAATGATCACGATGAGCGAAACCAGTCCTAGTCAAACTAGATAAATTTGGAATTAATACAAAAGAGTGTTTTATATGTTGAACATAATTCCTTTCCACCAAGTATTGACAAATACCTTGAAAATGGTAAAACAATTATTAATTTTCGCTCTCAATTTTAAGTATATGAACTCCTAATGTAGTTTATCTCAACAGATATTTTTTCTAATAGAACTACTCTTTACTCAGCTCCCCAAACTCTCTTTTTCGAAGATTGAGGTAGAATGGAAGAGCTAGATACGAGACTAGTTGTTAGTCAACCGCTTTCGAAAAGTCCTGTTTGTAGGATAGAATGGGTTCAAACAGAAATGGGTTGAAAAATCGTTTTTTGAAATTGTATGTTTGTACTGGGATTCGAAACCGTGGGCACCGAAACCAACATCAATAACGTCGACCACTCTATTTGATTCAATAAAATTGATTATTGATTGATCATGGCTTGAGGTGTATATTATGTTTCCAGTCCATATGTAACCCCATAATGAAGGTATTTCTATGTTAACTACGTGTTACTTACTTGCTCAGCATTTCTTTATATTTCAAAGAGAGTAGGGATAGAGTCTTTGCCCGGTATTTTAGGATTGAAAGGGTGAAAATAAATTTTTAGACATCACAAACATCCATACCTTCGAATATTAATCAATAAATCGATTGGAAAAAATATGTCCGTACTGGGATTTGAACTCTTAAGATCTGTCATGGAAAACAAAGACCTTAAACACTGCGCTACGAATCCAACAAAGAAGAATGAGTTACAAAATCATATTTTTAAAAGGCTCCTACTTAACCGGTCTGAATTTGAATACAGTTTCGGCCATAATTTTGATCACATTGGTCTGAATTTATATTGAATGGTCATAATATATCGGTCAGTGTACCGTGTATCGGTCAGTGTGTAGAGGGCAGAATAAATAATTAATGGTCAGAATTCATATAAAATAGTCATAATTTAAATGAAATTAAATTTAAAAAAAAAACCTAAACTAACCTAACCTAACCTAACCTAACCAAAATGGTAATAAAAATCTGACCGTATAATATTTTTATTCTGACCGTTCATGTTTGAATTTTATTCAGACCAAAAGTTTATTTATACATTTAATTTGTTCCCTTTTTAAAACTTGTGTTTTTATTGCGATGATAGTAGTTAGTTTTTTATATTTATTTCTAAAGGGTTGTGTTCAACTAGTAACGACCAGTTTTAAAGGAAGTATAGTGTTGTCAAACACAGCGAAAAGTTTTAAAAACCCCCACATGGGCCTTTAACGTCTTGATTCTGGCTTCAACTGCGAGGGCCAAAAACCGCCAGCCGTTTCCTGTTCACGGTGTTGTGTTCGCGCGCGGGGTGGAGCGCGCTTTTGTGGGGGTTGGGGCGCAGCGGTGTGGGTAGACCGGGTACGTCGCCTCCAGGGTCAGGCGGCCGATCGATAGTCGCTTTTTGGGTCGTGGACCAGATCCGCACACCGCTGCCTGGCGCTCGCTTGGTCCCCCAAAACGAGCGTCTCCCCGCGATCGGAATGCTCCGTTTTGGCGTATCGGGCGACTAGAAACGGTTTGCTTGGAAATGTTCCATTCGCAGCAAGCTTAATGGACGGTGAAACAAACACGGCGGACATAAAGCATCGCCCATGTGACGATATAGTGGACAACTGGCTTCATTCCATAATACTATGATTTATTGCTATAAAGATTCTTTAAAAAAAACACGCTGTGGTCTAGTTGGTTAGAGCTAGGGCATCCAATCCTGGGATTACGGGATTTGGGATCCCGTCCAAATCCCGAAAATTGATAGAATTTTGGAATTGGAAGAGATAAAAAAAACGAGTTATGGAGATAATCTGGAGTAAAAGTATAGCCAATTGAGGATTTAAAACTCCTCGGTGGTCCAAACAAAAAAAACGACTCACCAAAACTTTCAAATTATACACTATTTCACGTTGAGTGCTTAATCCCGGGATCCCGGGATTGAAAATGAATCAATACTGAAATCCCGGGATTACAAAAAGGCTCTGGGATTGGATACTCTAGTTAGAGCTTGCTTTACCAACCAGGTGGGTCTGGGTTCGATTCCCGGTAAGGTCAATGTAAAATTTAAGACGTGGGTGTTCGTGATGTCAATTTACCTCGAGTTTATCTCGAGTGACTTAGAATCAAATTTTCATCGAGTTTTTCTCGTATGATCTTTTAAATTTAAAATATTTGTGCGTATTGGAATAAGCTGTAATGGTAGATATAAAAAAAAAAAAACAATCCCACATTTACTAATCATATAATAAATCAGGACCGGTTTCTTTGCCACCGCTGAGCCAGAGGACCCGACTGTCTGTCCCAGTGGAGGGGAACTTGCGGCTTTTTGACTACTCTGACGCGGCCTTTTGATTTGATCAAACTATTCACGTGGATCAAAAAATTATACGCAAGCGTTTGGAAAAATAACGTTACTAACCCATTATATAGGGGTGGGTGTCAACGTTTTCTTTACTACGGCCTTATGTTGAATCAGATAAATGAATGTGGCTTTCAGAAATGAAAAGGCTCCCCACCACTCGTCTATCCTCTACACAGTAGTTTCTAACCTTTACGTTACTGCGCCTCTTTTTGACGAAAAAAACATCTTTGCGCCTCTCCATCCTTTATTCCATATAGTAATAAAGACACGTTTTAAAGGGTAATTACATATTTCTGACTGTTTGCGCCTCCCAGATTGGAAATCGCTGCTCTACTATCATCAAAAAGACAGGTTGAGGAACTCAGTAACAATCAAAGAAAACTTTTGTGGCAAGCTTCATTGGGAGTCTATATGCTCAACATCGGGAGCATACATACTGTAAAACAATATCTTACCAGACCTTTTTTTTAAATATTTATATTCATCTTATGATAACAGTCTGATCATCTGCATATTGAAATGAATTCAAAATATTTGAATTAATTTACAAGTGTGGACAGTCAATTCAAAAGCTTAAAGTTAAACAACGTTATCTACAAAAAAGTGTTGATTACTTTATTATTCATTCTCAGCTACGTGATAGTCAAACTTCAAGTTTATTCTTAAATCAGTCCACAATAAATTATAAAATATGGACATAAGGTTTTAAATTAACATTCACTCTGTAAAGTTACAAAAGAATAAAAATCGTTTTTTGGCTCTCCTGAAAAGATACACTTTAGTAGATAGTGTTGTTTGACTTTAAGCCCTCGATGTGTACTGTTACAATTACTTCTTTATTATTTAATAACATAGTATTACCAATGTTACCGCTAAGGTGTGTGTGTGTGTGTGTGTGTAGTGTGCGCGCGATTATTTCTAACAATGTGGTCGCACACATTTTTTCATCTTCTGCACAGACCGTAAACAGAAATATTGTAAAAAGAATTTTGATTTACCAAAGTTGTACTAAATTTTTAGCTATCATTTTGTTGGCAGGACAAATAAATATTAAGTTGAGTGTTGTGTTGTGTTTTACAGAAATATGCAAATAATGGTTACTAACTGACTGGAATCTAATAGGATAAAGCAGCAAGCTATCGGGTTAGAATATTATATAATTTTCATAAAATTCATTGATTCCTAGAGTTTTTGATAGCAGTTTGATATGACGAATCGATTTCTCACTGACTAAGTCAGTGACTACCTGCCTTCATACTCGCAAACATTTTTGTTTTTGCTGATTAACTGCACAATGTAGTTGATGGTACGCACACACAATAGAAAAATTAGAGGGAACGTTGAGTATTACATGTTTAAATTTTCTGAAGATTGTATATTTTGTATTCCATTTTCGTTAAAATAACCTTACAATGAAGATCTCTGACAGGTGCATGTTGTGTTTGTTTTATAGCCATAAAGTTTGTTGACGATTAAAAACGTTATAACCATTCTCCCTCTCGGGGAAAAACCGATAAGTACAACTTTATGCGCCTTTATACAGCGTCATATTATGACAGGCAAATACGCTACAGAACAATATAACAACATGTACATCAGACTACACCAACTTAACAGCGCAAAACACGTATTTCGAGCACTGCGGAAATGTTTTTCTTTTAAAGGGAATTTCCAGAGATTTTTATTTTCAAAATAAACGCAGGTACGTGAAACGAAAAGCCAAAATAAAATTACAAACATTATTTTCCGCTGCTTTTTCTAGCTGGCGTATGTGTTGTTTCTTAGTTTTTACCATATCTACTTAATAATAATAAATTTTAGCATATCTTTAATATTAATAAAAACACAAAATTCCTTTGTTATTTATTCCACTTTATTTAAAAATGTCAAGACTGGTTTCGTTCATTGCGAGCATTGTCAACTGATAAGAAATATAATTTAACAGTGCTATTTATACAATAATAATTTTAAATGAAAGTAATACAATAAATAAATTTCATTTAAATTTATTTTTGTATAAATAGTTAAGTTATAAGTTGACAATGCTCGCAATGAGCGAAACCGGTCTTGACCTTTTTAAGTAAAGTGGAATAAAGTACAAAGGAATATTGTGTTTTTATTAATATAAAGCCTTTCCACCAAGTATTGACACCCTTAAAAAGATATCTTTAACAGCACAAACACACATCTTTTAAAATAATTCTGTCTTTTATTTGCGTGACAGTATCTTATATTTAAATATTATATTTGTATCTGATGGCAGTTCGGCTGCGTGGTTGAGTGGTCAAAATTATTGGCTTCTGTTATGTAGGTCACGGATTCAAATCACAGTACGGACAGTGTTTATAAATTTAATTTCACTCGATTTATGGATTTCTTTGTTCGAAGCCAATGGGTGTTTTAGATGTCTGATTCTCTCCTACTTTTCCAATCCAAAAATAATGGGGCTAGTCCTGTGCTGGCCTTATTTTTACTATACCTTCTTTTTTATAAAATAACTATTAAGCAACTGATTAATAATCAGTTCTCGTAGATAAACTTCTGTTGAGATATCTCCATTAGGAGACTATATTCTCTCCACGTTGGAAACGGATATGAATTTTAAAAAATGTTGAAGAAACAATAATTATCTCATCTGTAAGATTTATAGACATTGACAAAATAACAAATCATACATTTTGTTGCTATTGCAATTCGGGTAAGGATAGAATCGTGGTAAACATTAGTAATTGGCCAGGAAATTCAACTAAATAAATTCGGCGAAAACTAATTTTAAATCTAAAAATAAATAGTACTTCTCCGAACTCACTCACGTCCTTGCAGAATATGTCGACATTCGAAACTACACAGTTAAAAATTGCTGTAGTTGTATCAACATCGACAGTCTAGTTCAGGTGTGGGGAACTTTTTCCGCAGTAAAGAAAACGTTGACACCGCCCTTCTTTTTTTCGATTTTTGAACATATAATGGGTTGATAACCCTCTTTTTCCAAACGGTTGCATATAATTTTTTGATCAAAGTGAATGTTTTGATCAAGTCAAAAGCCGCATCAGAGTAGCAAAAAGACCGCAGGTTCCCCTCCACTAGTCTAGTTAAAAAAAATAATTAACAGACAAATTTTTCTCTCACTCTTAAATAAAAACCCTGAAACCCGACGGTTACATTATCTTACAAAATATCAAATCTCAATTGTTTGCTAAAAAAATAGGATTCAAATAACAGTTTTAAACTTACATTTCGCTAGCTATTTATTTGTCTCTAAGTCCGCAATATAACATTGATGGATATGTTTGTATTTGAACGGAACATTTTTTATGGCAGAGGCTTTGTAAAGTGTCATAAATGTGACAGTGGACAATAGACATGTCATAAACATGAGATTAACATCACTGCAAATTGTCATAATCGTACAATTTATCAGGCCAACAGTAATTTGTAGCCTTATAGCGGGGAAGTCAATACCTCCGTAACAGTAGTCTGCAGGCATTTTTAATCACGTATGTTAAGGGTTAAAAATAAAGAATGAGTGCGTTCAATAAACCTGTAATTTAATGGCACTAATATTTCGAAATGTTTAAATTTGAATCGTTACAATTTCACAAACGACACATGATTCTCCCTTCGGTATCTTCAGACGTTAATTAAAATTTTAAATCAATAGGCATTCCCATTTTATGACCTTCAGAATATCCTTTCAACAATAATCACGTGTAAGTTCAAAAACCTACATGAATTGAAATTGTCATTAAAATAAAACCATTAGTCAAATTAATACTGATCGCCATAAATAGTTTTT
Organism: Himalopsyche tibetana; assembly: GCA_030503985.1. NCBI lineage: Eukaryota > Metazoa > Arthropoda > Insecta > Trichoptera > Rhyacophilidae > Himalopsyche > Himalopsyche tibetana. The sequence continues at coordinate 1,969,237 of JAPJYX010000015.1, forward strand.
TTACTTAATGATAATAAATTGTATTCTTGTATTACATATATCGACTGTGGAAAGGAAAAAGGACGTAACCCACACATATCAAATTTTACGGGAGGCGTAAAAAACGTGTTTTGATAATTTTGGGTCATATGAAAATTATGAATTATACACAACTTTGAAGCGCACGGAGACTTCTAAGCTGGTGTTTAGTTGGCATAACTTAATATTAATTAATTAAATTGTCCAGGAAAACCTTTATTTCAGTCTTTTTTCTTGGTTTTAATTTTTTACAATGTCATCTTTTTCAAACTTAAAAGCTAAATTTAGATACTAATTCGGCATTTACAGCTTGCATTCTTTTGATAGAACGTGTATCAAGTTTTATACATTGTGATAATCGAAAAAAAAACTGTTTTGGAAAAACTGTGGGTTACGTACTTTTTCCTTTCCACAGTCGATACGATAACTATTTATTCAAAAAAATAAAACAGCGAAAACAGTCTTGATCATAAAAATACGTTATGACGTATGTGACGATATTCTATTTGGGCCCATTAGAAGTGAAGTGAGCCTTGTAGTATTGTAGAAAAATATAAATTAGATGTGTTGTAATATTCTACACGTCTTAAAGTATCGTAAAAGTGAAGTAACTACAGTTAAAACACATAAGAATAGTGATATCTCCGTAAAATAATAAATATGCAATCCACCAAAACACCAGTAAAGACGCGATTGTACTTAAAAGTCCAAGAAAAAGTTTTACCGTTTTACTTGTTGGCTCATTTCACCTCACGAGGTATTGACAGTGAAAAACTACACAAATATTTACCAAGCGTCAGTTTAAGCTTATCCGTGCATTTGAATGCCTGTAGATGCAGCAGGGTGAAACTCGGGTCGTTAGAGACAAAACGTGTGGAAATTTACAACATTTAAGCGATGCAAATTTAAGTTTTAGTATTTTAAGTATCGTAGGGAAAGTTTCAAGCAAAATCCAGCATAGAAGTAACATAATCAAGTTAATAACAATGTACCTATACAGTTTAAGTTTTTTTTTTTAAATTGCCTCTCAAAAGAAATTTCAATCGTTGTTTAGTTAATATCTGGCTCAGTAAATAAATTAGTTTGCCAACCACTGACCTAACTTTAATGTTAACCATATGAATTAAAAATAAACATTTTTTTAGATCTCCTGTAAAATTGATCCAACGACAAACATAATACTTTGGGAACAAATTAAATAGTCAGAATTTAAATCAATATTTGGTCAGAATAAAAATATTATACGGTCAGAATATTTTACAACCGTTTAAGTTAGGTTAGGTTAGGTTTTTTTATTTCATTTAAATTATGACTATTTACACTGGCCGATATATTATGACCATTTAATAGAAATTCTGACCGGAAAATTACGAGCCTTATACTTTGCTATTGTAGAATTAAAATTGCATACAAACGCAAAACATCATATTAAGGAATGTTTACGAATCGAAGTAGCTAAAATATTATGCTCACATATTGTAAAGAGAAATCCGATGCTTATGTCAGCACTAAATAACGACTTATTCTTCCTTTTCATTGACCATCTACGGAAATTCCAAGAAGAATTTATTTTCACTCTGTACTTCGTTGCCACATTTATAATATAATATAGTATATTAGTTATTAACCATTAAATTGGTTGCCGGGTGCAATACGTAAAATCTGGATAAACCACTTATATGCATGAATATTAAACTGTTTTATGGATTTGTATCCAAAGTCTAAGATGTATATGTTTTTTTTCTAACCACAGTTAACATCGTATAACGCATAAATCTGAGAATATTTTTTTCTTAATTTAACAAGGGGTTCGTGCAAGATCCTGCGAGCCCTTTCCAGCCCACTTCTAAATCACCGTCGTTTTACTCAAAATTTTCACTTTGCTTGGCGTGAAGGTGCTATTTGTTTTTGAATATCAAATTTATGGAGCTTTAAGTACCAGGACACGTTAGTATCAAAGTTCTTCGAGTCTCCTTCATCGCTATTTTTTTGATAAGTTGTATTCCCTTACTATCGTTGTAGACGGAAGGGCGTGATCGTTACAGAGGTAAGAAACCCCTAGGTGTTAAGCATTAATGATCAAACACTAATAATTAACTTATCTGTGAATAGAAGCGCACATATTGACTGTGGGAAGGAAAGAGAACGTAAACCACACATCAAATTTTACAGGAGGCGCAAAAAACGTGTTTTGATGATTTTGGGCCATATGCAAATTATGTATTATACACAACCTTGAAGTGCATGGAGGCCTCGAAAGTGGTGTTTAATTGACATAATCTAATATTTATTAAAGAAATTGTCTACGAAAAACTTTTATTTCAGTCTTTTGTCTTGGTTTTAATTATTTACAAGGTCATCTTTTTAAAACTTAAAAGCTAAATTTAGATACTAATTCGGCATATGCAGCTTGCATCCTTTTAATAGAACGTGTGTCAAGTTTGATGCATTGTAATTATCGAGAAAAAAACTGTTTTGAAAAAACTGTGGGTTACGTCGTTTTTCTTTTCCACAGTAGATATTATCTTCGTTCGACCTATTTAGATCAGTGATACGACATCTAGAAAGAATTATTTAAAACATATTGCGCGCTTAAAGAATGACAACATGACAGTACAGCTCCAAAATAGAATTGTCAAAAGATTCAGTTCTTGTTAGAGGGATTTCCCGGTTTATTTTCGGTGTGTGTATTTTGTCTCGACTTCCTAAAGAGCCTTCATTTTTTTACATGAAAAAAACACACACACATTTCTATTTTTCTGTTCTCTGCCGACCAATATTCCTTTTATATTAAATCCTTTTATTAGATCTTTTGTGTTTTTCGGCGCGGAAATTTAAAAAAAAAATGCGGGAAAATATGCTTTGTGAATGGACCGCGCTTCTGTTTGCGAGCGGATATGGCATAATACAGCGTTGGCGATGTTTGCTATCTCAATAAAACACAAAGTGACATCATCTGGCAACGCTGTAAATATGGAATATCAAAGCAATCAAAACAATGCTCAAATTATATCTTTTAATGCAGGTAAAACATTTTGCCGCACTCAACTCAAAGGGGATATAAGTGTTTTTTAAATAGCGGAAGATATAATACAATAAACTATTGTTTACACAGTGGATACGTTCTAAAAAAAAAGGTGTAAACAAATAATTGATTCCCTGAATTTAAATGTGCGATTTGAAATAAGAACAACGTTGTGTTATAGAAAATCGTGTAAAAGGGGTAATAAATTACACAAAATATTATTCATAATAATATTTATTTCAATTAGGTCAAACGAAAATATACCCTTCATCGCTACTTAAATATAAACGAAGACTTTTATAAGGGACAAAAAAAAAATCGTTTTCACAATTAGAAATGACACGTTATGTCTTAGAATGTAACGAAGCATTATAATGTTGTTTTGTTGATTTTCTGTTATTAGAATTTTTTTTGCCGCTTTTGTGTTTTTTGTTTGAGGGAGTCGTGTTAGAACAAATAATTTGTTTATAATATTATAGCAGCGGTCACCAAACTACGGCCCGCCGAAGATTTTCATCCGGCCCGCGAAAAGTTCTGGATTTTTGCATAGAAATTATCCAAATAAGAAATATAAATTTTCATGATTTAGTTATGAATTTACGACAACTATTTATTTCAAATCATCAATTGTCATACAACTATCTGGTAGGGGGCTCAAAGTGAAGGAAGTTGGATAGAAATTGGAGGCGAGACGACCAGATGTTCGGTTATTCAAAAATTTCTCGAATATTCTCATTTATTGAAATTCTAAGAAGGGCAAACATTTGTTTACATTCTAATCATTATGTAATCACATAAAATGAAATAATATTCTGATTGGGTTCCAATAAGAATCTATTTGTCGTCCGGCGCCCTTATTTTTTAAAAATTTCAATCCGGCCCGCTTCTCCAAAAGTTGGATGACCCCTGTATTATAGTGTCAGCCGGCTGCGTGGTCGAGTGGCCAACGTCGTTGACTTTCGGTTTCCAATGTTTCCGGTTGTGTCCCGCACACGAATCTCAGTACGGACAGTTTTATAAATTGTTTTTTCAGTCGATTTATGAATTTCTGTTCGAAGGCATGGATTTATGTGATGTCTAGAATTTCTCTCTCCTGCCAATCTTATCCTATAAACGAGACGTAGTGAGAGTGATTAGCTAACCACTTGTCTTGTCCTAGCCCTGTCCTTGTCCTTCTATTTTTACTCTTTGGAAAAAAGATAGTTTGAGCAATTAAATAACAAGCAGCTCTCGTAGAAACTCTACTGTTGAGATAAAATTTATTGGGATTCCATATGCTTCACATGGGAAAAAAAGTTTTCCCTGTCATTTCAAAATCGTGGAAAAAACATCAAAAATAAAGGTTAAGTGTTAAATCATATCGACTGTGGAAAAGAAAAAGGACGTAGCCCTTAGTTTTTCCAAAACAGCTTTTTCCCATAATCACAATGTATACAACTTGATACACGTTCTATCAAAAGGATGTAAGCTTAAAATGCCGAATAAGTATCTGAATTTAGATTTTAATTTTGAAAAAGGAAGGCCTGTGAAAATTGCTACCAAAAAAAGACTTAAAAAAAGATTTTTCTTGAAAATTTTATGAAATTAATATTAGGCTAAGTCAATAAAAAAACAGTTGAATAATAAGTGTGCACTTCAAGGTTATATGTAGTTCATAATTTACATTTGTCCCAAAATTATCAATAAACGTTTTTTGCGTCTCCTGTGAAATTATTTATGTGTGGGTGACGTCCTTTTTTCTTTGCACAGTCGATATATATATTACATATTGGGACAATGTACCATACAGTACTTGTGTTCGATTGAAAAACCTTTCAGTTCCGGAATTCAAGCCCATGAAAACCTGCAACCGGATCCAAAATCGTTAACCATTCGACCACGGACCATACAATAAGTTTAAGAATACTTTTTCTAAATTCATTTCATTAATAGAGGTGGAGTGAGCCAAGTTTATTTTGGAAAAATATATGTTAGAAGCGTTGTATTATTCTACACGTCTTAAAGTATCGTAAAAGTTAAGTAATATCAGTTAATATACATTGCAATTATCTCCGTAAAATAAAAATATGTTATCCATTAAAACACCAAGCAAAGACTAGATTGTAATTGTGGGGTTATAATGCACTATTTCCAAAATGAGCGATATTGAGTTAGGTATGCAGATAGGGTAATTCAAGGATAAGGAATCGACTGATTCTGTACGTTTTAACACAAAATGTTTACAAGACTGTCGTCTTCAAATTGGAAATCATATTTTTATGTAAATGTTATTTTGTTTGTGTTATTCGTGACTCTGCTAAAAAGTTTGAGTTTTGGAAATAGTACGTTTTGCATTATAACCCCACAATTAACAGTCCAAGAAAAACGTTTTACTTTCTTACTAGTTGGTACACTTCGCCTCTCGGGGGCTCACTTAACGCTTATGTCACCGTCAGTGCTTATTTATTATCAGCAGTAATGTATTCTCAGCGGCTGTCGTAAACATCGTCACCTTTTCTCCCCCTAAAAGCGGTCCGTCGTCGATTGATCCACGTCTCCCCTTTTTATTTTACATATTATTTATGACACGGCTGTTATCCAATACCGTGTACAATATATTGAAAGACGAAATATGAAGATGGCAGCAATAACTCTTCGACCTTCCGTTTCATTTCTGAGCAGTCCCTTTTCTAATCTATTTCGGGTAATCCTTTCCCGACCATACATACGTCGAGTGGCGAAGCTTCTCCGTCGAGGATAAGGCGGGAGGCCTATTGGGGGTGCGCGGTGTAACTAGGTCACGGGGTCGGCGGCGCACTAGAGCGCTCCGGTGAGGCTTTTCCAAATTTTCAAGAACTTATTTTGATTTATGAGCTTTGCGGTGAACAATTTGAATATCAGAATACAATTAATTCAGTGTTTTTTATTATTATTCCAATGCACTTCGTATTTTTTTAACATTAAAACTTCTTTAAGATTTCGACTGAAGGTGCTTGGTGGAATTTCAATATTAAATTTGAATCGTTCAAACTATGTACATTCTCACAAATTTTGTCATTAACGACCCGGGTTTCGCCTTTCGGTATCTTCAGGCATTCAAGTGCACGGATGAACTTGAACTTGAAGTTCATCCGTGCACTTGAATGCCTGAAGATGCCGAAAGGCGAAACCCGGGTCGTTAATGACAAAATTTGTGAGAATGTACATAGTTTGAACGATTCAAATTCAAAATTAAAACTTCTATTAAATTTTAAAATTATTCATGAATTTATTTTTCACAGCTCATTCTTAGATGGTTAAAAAAATAATTTTTGAAAAACAATGTACATTTTAAGAGTATTTTTAGTTTTATCATACTTTGGAGTGATATTTTCTATGTTATCAAGCCATGTTTGAGACTGATTTCTAATGACACGAAATTCTACAAAATTACTTTAGATTAATGTTGGTCTCTGTGATCTAGTGCAAGGGTTGGAAAATGTAGGCTCTTTTTAAAATTTATAATACTCTTGATTTAAATATTTTTTATATTATGATTAAGTAGTATTAAAAAATATATTAACATTGGAAAATGATAAAGAATTGTAATTCTTTAGAATTGGTATTATTACCATCAAAATTATGGTAAGAGCGCTCGATCATTAGAAAACACTAGCGACTATCGAAACCTTCACAAAAACCGACTAGATTTCGCGTAACGATATTTCCCAAATCTCAGTTTAAACCGATTTTCGTAGCTTAGCAATATAGGGATAATTCGAATGAAATAGCGAAAAAGAATCTTCATGTATTTAATATGCCTAAACACTGTTTGCACTGTAGTATAATTATATTCGTCGTTCCCCGTCGCGATGGAAACCAGGTGGCAAATTTTTAAAAAAAAAAAACTTTCGAATGCTTAAAATTAACGAAAAAAAAATTGACAGTTGATTCTTGACAACCGAACAGCCTTACCTTTCATGCACAATAAAGCTAGATGTCTTTTAAAATTAGACTTTTAGAGAGTTTCGCTTGTTATTTTAAGGAAATTTAATTATTTGTCGCCAAAAAAAAATATTCGATATTCCAAATGAACTAAATACGCTGATTCGTGGTGTGTTTTACTTAGACTAATTTGTTTTAGAAAGCATTCGCGTTGTATTCTGGCTCTAGTGAAAAATAAAATAATACGTGGCGTGAAAATGTATTATGAGTCTATGTTTTCCTACCTGCATGTCGTATTTTCGCTTTAGCAAGAGCTGTCTGCCGTGTTTGGATAAAGTAGCAGCTTATATGTGCTTTATGTCATCACACAATTATGGAAAAATGAGTAATATACGAATAAAACATTCGTTAATCATATTATATTATAATAATATGATCAAATAAATAAATCTATTTGAAGAAAATAGGACGACAATTCCGAAACTAAAACTTGTGTCTTATATTTTATTTTTTCTTTCTTCAATCTTGCTTCGAAAAGAGGTTGGGTTAATACGATACTTAAGATACAAGAAATATTCTCCACTAAATAAATACAACATATTAACAATTCTTTTTTATTATTCTTGTAAAAAAATCTTTGTTTTATTCACATTTGGTTCTTTTGCGTCATATAGTGGCCGACCGCTGGTCTAAGGTGACGTTAGTCAGTGATCAGCTGAAAATGCCAACGATTGCCATAACCGGTAATTACGTTTTATTTATACAACCGTCGCCTGCTGTGGCCCAGTTGGTTAAAGCTTGCTCTGCCGATCACGCAGGTCTGGATTCGATTCCCGGTCAGATCACAGTGAATTTGAGAATTATTCAATTCAAAGTTGTGATCGAAGACTGGGTGCTTGTGATGACAATTCACATTATTTCCTCCTCCCATTCTTCTGATCTTTTAATAGCTGGGTGTAGCAATAGCGATTAGCCAACCACTAGTCCTGTTCTATCCTTATCCTTCTTTCCCCACTACTCAATTCGAAAAAAAAGTGAGGTTAAGCGACTGAGTAACAAACAGTTCTCGTAGAAAAACTTTTACTGATATACCTCCATTAGGAGGCCATATGCTCCACATTGGGAGCGGACATGGATTTAAAAAAATATACAACTACGTACCATGATTTTTTGTATTTTTTTAACAGATAAAAAATAATTTGGAAGGTGTCGTAAATGTTATATTTTACATACATTAATGTGTATATCTTCATATTTAAAAGAGGCTGTGCAAGATGATTCCGCAAGCTTTCATTGGCGTAGGTACATTTCCTCCCTCGATAAAATCTTGCGGCATTACGTTCCGAATCGTTAACCCTCCCTCTCAATCGATTGCATGTGTACGCCACTTCCTTTGCAGACTCCGTGCAGTGGCGTGGAAAAGTTTGCAACCTAATTCTATTATCTATAATTTGTGGAGACTGGTACGTTGGATAATCGCCTAACCATCAGAAAAAACGGATCCTGACAGATATCGGAAAAGGCCGTATCGTAATTTTTTTGTTTTTAAGTAAGAATTAATTCACTTATGAAGTATATCAAGTAGAAATTAAAATAGGAAGTTTATATGTTTTATTTAGAGCTATGAATTATTAGTAGTAGTTGTATAAACTGATCTATTACAACTTCTATTTTGTATTTTTAAAATACTTATAAGGTGTTAGCCAATACGCAAAAACTGTATACAACAATTTGCTTAAAAAGAATCTTACGTACACTTTTTAAAGAATCATTTTTCAAACGATTAATGGATTTCTGTTTGAAGACACGGGTGTCATGTAAAAGAATGCAGAGTGATCAATAACTGTGTAAAAAATCACAAAACTTTATTTAAAAAATATATGTATAAAAATTTGAGAAATTAAAATTCGAGCAATTGCGTGTCGACAAACTTAAGTTCGAGTAATTTGCAATTCGAGGATTTCTATATTCGAGGAATTTACTGCTTACCACCACGGTGACATAGACATATATATCATATCGACTGTGGAAAAGGGAAAAGGACGTAACCCACACATAAAAAAATACAGGAGACCCAAAAAATATTCTGATGATTTTGGGCCAAAAGCAAATTATGCACGGAGACTTATAAACTGGTTCTGAATTGACTTTATCTGATATTAGTTAAATTATTTTTTTAATAAAAACCTTTTTACTTCTTTTTTATGATCACAATTTTTGCAGGTTCTTATTTTTTCAAACTTAAAAGCTAAATTAAGATACTTATTCCGCATTTGCAGCTAACATATTTTTTATATAACGTGTATCAAGCAAGTGTGTTATGTACATTGTGACTATCGCAAAAAAGCTATTTTGGAAAAATTGTAGGCTACGTCCTTTTTCCTTTCTACAGTCGATATCCTTTCACGAAATATCTCTTGTCAATGGTGTATTTATAATATATGAAATATAAATGCTTTGTATTCAACATTATTTCGAACGAATTCTGGTATTTCTAAAAAGCAGTTCATGCAAATATTCAGACTGTTCCGCCACTGGAGTAATATCCACTCCTCGCATCCCATCGCAAACTATCTACCTGCCACTCCTACACTGGCTGCCTTCCAACTCTTGAGAACACTCCACAAAACACTAGCTCTACTTCAGCGACACTCCAGTGAGGGAAAAACCAAGGGAACATCCACTGGCAGTGGCGGCCAAGCTGAAACACGACTGCCGCATTGCCTCGTCTGTAAATCTAAGCATAGATAGAATCTTTGGCACTGAGTTTCGATAATTGTATACAGTTATTGAAAATAATCAAGACACTATATTTACCATAAACCGAAATTATTTCTAACCCAACTCAATTGTTCTAAGAAATCTCTTTATTTTCTATGGAAAATTTGGCGGTAAAATTAAATTTTGATAACTTTGTAACTACATTTGTGTTACAAATGTTGACACGTCTTTCGCATCTGTAAGAATCATCATCAGACAAAACATCGCAAGGTTTACGAATAAACTGAATTTTAATCTAATATTATGTTTCAATATATTTTTATTTTTTTATCCTATGGAGGTATCTCAACAGAAGTTTTTTCTACGAGGACTGTCTGTTATTCAGACGCTCAACTTATTTTTTTAAAAGAGAGTAGTATTGAAATAAGGATAAGCCTAGGACAGGATCATTGGTTGACTAATCGCTCTCACTACCCCCAGTTATTAAAGAATCGAAAAGGGTGGGGTGGAATTTTTATACATGAAAAACACTCGTGCCTTCAATGCTGTTCGTTTTGGGACTTGAACCCGTGAGATCCGGCACGGAAGCCCACAACGCTAACCGCTGCGCCACAGGACCCGACAAATTAACACTATGAACAATTTTCAAATATCCGAATATCAAAAAATATATCCGAATATTCGATCGGAATCCCTAATAATGACTAATGCGGGTAAGGTTGTCCGTTAAAGTAGAAAAAATATATAAAAACAAGTTTTGTCCTACGTTTTGTTGTCTTGAGAAAATAGCTAACACGAAACATATTTATATACATATTTATTTTTAACCATGTCCGCTCCCAATGTGGAGCATATGGACTCCTAATGGAGTTTATTTCAACAGATGTGTTTCTACGAGAACTGCTTGTTACTCAGATGCTCAACCTCTCTTTCTCCAAAGAGAGTAGGAATAGAAGGATAGGGCTAGGACAGGACTAGTGGTTAGCTAATCGATCTCGATACGCCCCGTTCATAGGATAGGATGGGCGGGAGGAGGAAATTCACGACATCACATACATCCATGCCTTCGAACAGAAATTCATAAATCGATTGAAAAATCAATTTAGAAAACTGTCCGTACCGGAATTCGAACCCGGGACCTCCGTAACCGAAGCCAACGACGTTGACCACTCGACCACACAGGCGGCATATTTATATACATAGTCATCAAAAATTAAATGAGTAAACGTGGGTCTAATCATCGGTCGATGCTGGTTGAAACTGCTGAAAGTAAGTGATTTCTTGTTAATCAAGATTAAAATATTACTAACGCGGTGATATTTAAACAAGAATAATTTTAATGTTAACAGAAAAACAGTTTTACTATGGAACCGAAAGAAAAATCTGAGGTGGAAAATCAAGGTTTTATTTTGAAACTGACAACTTCTGCTGCTCAGTGGTAACGGCCTATATCCTAACGATCTGAGTTCAAGACTAGTCTAGATTCTAAGTCCCTGAAAGTATAATATCAAATGGTACAAAAAGTAATTTTCAGGTAAATATAATAATTATATACATATAATATTTATTATACGAACAATTAGTTACGCCAATGCGTTAACCTTGACGGCATCTCAATCCTGGATGAATATAAAAATCTCTAAGCTGCGTAAATAATATGTCTTTTTTTCAATCAATTCTGCCACAAAAAGTCGCCGTAGGAACCAATTTTTAATTAAGGATATATTGAAAAAAAAGTAATTCTTTTTCACGGAAAGTCTGCAAAGTCTGATATTTTGCGAAACCTTTTCTTTTGTTTTTTAAGGTTCAAATTATTGAAATTTTATATGTGAACATTTTCTTTTAAAAATATTTTAGTATTTAAGCGCTTTTGTATGCTAAAAATAATTTTGCGCGTGGGAATAGATGTTCGGCTATAGTTATTGTGTTTTTTTTTATTTAATTAGTTGCACTTTGTTTTTATCAAATCAAGCAAATAATAGAGCAAAAACGTAATGGTTTTTATACATATAAAATAGTTGACATTACAACGCAAAGTTTAAAACAAATAATAATCAGCTAGATGGGAATTCAAAATAACTCGAGACCTACTTCATGAAGAGAAAACACTTTAAAAACAGCCAAGGCAATGATCTTAAATATTAGATGTAAAAACTTCGATTTTACAATAATTGATGTTTATCACATTAAAATAAAAAAAGGATTAGAATGATACTGAAATTTTAAAAATTAGGCCTATGTAGAATAAAAAATACGATTATAGTCAATCACAGTGAGTTGACGATTGTTAACGACTTCTCGGCTTGCAATCGGTTCTCAATTAAAGAGATTACCAATTCACATAAAGGGAAAAAAAGAAAAGTTGACCAAAAGGCCGTTTGTGAAAAATGGCCGGGATATAAATTTGGCTTTACCAGAAAATTTGCAATCGTCGGCTATAAACGGAGAGAGATAAAAAAGAAAAAGAAAGGGAGAACGAATAAGGCTGCGGAGACGTAGTGCCTTTGGAATTTCTGGATTTTTCTCGCGTTCCTGTTACAGGAATGAGAAGGAATTTGTACTTAAATTCCACAAGAAGACTGCAAAGTTAATTGAACCGAATATTTTCTACTCTCTTGTAGTTTTATGATATGTTTAAAAATCGACAAGATAATAAATATCACACGAGCATACAATATAAATTGAACCATCCAATTTTTTCACAAGATATATAATTCACTTTAATATTACATTGTTAAACGTGATATGAAATTGATTATCTTACATTATGTTACTTGCACATCAAATGAGAACCGTTTATTGCTATTCAGTGCTAAAAATATGATAGACGAAAGTTTGATTTTTACATTACAAAATATTTATTTGTCTTTTGTCAAGCGTGACAACTTCTAGTGGGAAGTAGAACAAATCACGACATCACAAAAGATAGAATCTTTGAAAAAGGAGGATGACTAACTGAGTTACAGAAATTACTAGTAGATAATATTATAACTATTGTTTACTAATGTACATATTTAAATAAATGTTGAATTACGTTTTATAATTATCATTTAACTAAATGTAGAATTAGGGAATTAAATTAAATAAATACGAAATTCACTTTTAAAGTGTTCACTGTCAATACTTGGTGGAAAAGTATTATATTAAAACAATAACCATCCTTTTGTATTAATTTCACATGTATATAAAATGAGCAAAATCGATCCTGGCCTGTTATGGATCCGTTTTGGGTGCTGACATTATTTTATTAAATGCACACACAATGAGCGAAACTAGTCGTGATGATTTTTTTTAAAAAAATCCATGTTTGTTCCTTTAATTGAGGCATCTTAACATAAGTTTTTCTACGAGAACTGCTTTTTAATCAATCTCTCCTTTTTCGAAGAAAATAGGGATATAATGATTGAGCTAGGATTTAATTTGTGGCTAGCTAATCCTTCTCGCCTTGCCATTATTTAAGAATTGAAATGCTCCGAGGGATCTTGCAGGTACACCTATAGCTTCTAACAGAAATCCATAAATAGATTTTTTTTTAAAAGTGCTGCTCGTGCTAGGACTTGAACCCGTGAGATCCGTTACTGAAGCTGACGACGTTGCCCACTACACCACAGACCCGACACAGTATTAATTGAGAATAAGCGTAAAAAATGTTTTACTTTTATAAGTGTAACGTAGTTTAAAGTTACCCTGTGTTTAGGCATATAAAAATCTACGTGTATATAATATATACGTGTCAAATTGCCTAAATATCTTCAGCCATTTGCTGTTTAATGTCGGGGAGCTCTGTATTTTATTTCCATTTATGTGGCATTACGTTTTGAAACCTGTAGTACTTTAAATATATACATACAATACGTAACAAACAATATTTCATCTTCAGAAGAAGTAAAAAAAACATTTCGCTGAAACGGGGAAGATTTTTTTACATCCGTAGCTTTTTTTAATGAAAAGAAATATAAACTAAAATTTTAAATGCTGCAGACAAGCGTGTATACTATAAATAATGAAATTAAGCATTAAAACAACGGCTTAGTGAAATAAAAGTACCAAAATAAAATATCACTTTTAGGGTGTTCGCTGTCAATACTTGACAAATTGATAAAACATGCTACATTACTAGAGTTAATAACATAATGATAGTCATCTTTTTTCCCCACTTCCAAGTAGTTGGTGTGTATACTTAAACAAAATCAACAGCCATGAAGATTCTGAAAAAGTACTTTTTAAGGACCATATCAATTCTAGCAAAAGATATTTGTCAAAAATTTTCCAAATTCTGTAATTACTATCAGTAACCACTTGAAATTTATTATTCTTTATGATTTTTTAATTATATGTTAGAGGTGTTAAACATTTTAATTTTGTGTAATTATAGAATCACTTATGCTGTAAATTCTTTTCAATGTCAAGGTTCACACTTGTTCATTTCAATTTATTTTTGTATAAATAGTTCCGTTTATACAAAAATTATATTTCTTATCAGTTGACAATGCTCGCAATGAGCGAAACTGGTCCTCACCTTTTAAATAAAGTGGAATAAAGTACAAAGGAATGTTATTTTTTTATTAAAATAAAATAAATTGTTGACTGAATTGACATTTACTTGATAGAACTTATAGATTATGGAATTATCAAAACCGAGTGCAATTCAACATTCTCATTTTTAGTAGGCTCTCCGTGACGATCGCCTTCGAATTGGGTGTGTTTTGTTGTATTGCCTAAACCTTTTTTTCAATACCTATATTAATAGATTTGTTCGCCATAATCCTTAATCCTGTCCAAACCGTATCTTTACTGTCTCCGAAAAAAAATGTAAAGTGACTGTTTTCAAACAGTTTTCTGTTTAAAGAAACTCCACATTAGATGCCGAAATAGTTACACATTTTTTTTTCAATCTACGCTAAGACCTGTTTCAAGTCTCAGCTGATATTTTATTTAATCTTCCTAAGCTGTCGTGAATTTACGTGCAACAATAAAAAAGTTATTTTGTGAAATATTTCAATCAGGCCTGCGAAACGTTGAAAAGTTTTTGATGATCAACAATAAACCAGAAACAGCTGATGACTTGTTTTTTTTTATATAGCCTATTAAATTTAAGAAAGCCTTTTTTACTGCAGGAAAATACAGGTATACAATTAGGTATCCTAAACAATTATTTGATGACAATATTTTTTGTCAAATTGCAGAACCCATATAGTAGATTGAGTTTTAATTATGTTTAGACCATATATGCGCAGCATATTTCTTCTAGTGGGCGCCATAAAAATCTCCAACCATATAATCACAGTGTTTTATTGTTTTTTTCATTTCAACTAAAAATGTATTTAGGAATGATACTTTGAGCTTCAGTGTTATCCAGTGGCGGCCGGTCAATGTGGTATTGGATCAATGCACTCCTTGTATATGCAGGGGTGGTTATATTTCATGGAATAATATTCAAACATAACATTTATACCATACACTCATTTTAAATTATTCTTTTACTTATTATCTATAATAAATATTTTAGACAATAAATACACGAAGAATTTAAAATGAGTGAATAGTATAAATGTTATGTTTGAATATTATGTCATGAAATATAACCGCCTCTGCATATACAAGGGGTGCATTGATTAAATGCCATATTGACCGGCCGCCACTGGTGTTATCATACACCAGTTTCACTTTAAAGTCTAAGGTGTCAATTCTTGTCGTTAAGATGGCACATTTTATTTACTTATTCAACAATTTTAAATTATGGTCTGGGCCGTATCTACTCATTGCGAAAATTCTTAACATATATATAGAGAGAATAATCTTTAGATAAAAAAAACTAACTCGATATTTAAGAAAAGTGTAGCAATGCATTTAACTTTAAAAAAAAACACACTCTGACACACTCAGTTTATTCACCTTTTTGGCATTTTTAAAAACATTCATATTTGTATATTTTCAGACTTCCGGTGCCTTGGCTTCTCTACGGAATCATCTACGGCAAGCCCGTGGAGGTGAACTCCGTCGGCATGGTCTGCAGCATCGCCATCCTCTTCATGATGCTGCTGTTCGTCATCATGTCGATCGCCTGCTTCCACTGGAAGATGAACAAGGGGCTCGGCTTCACCATGTTCCTCCTGTACTTCGTCTTCGTGGCCGTAAGCCTGGGCTTCGAGTACGAGTTTGTGGTGTGTCCGGTGTAGCAACACCAGCCGATCAACATAACGTACCTGTTTGACTTTGTACATTAGCCTGCCGGCCACTCTAAGCAATAAACATTAACATAGTAAGAAATCGACTAGTGTAGGAATTCGGGAATCCCCCGGTCCTTACAATTTGTAATTTAGGTCGAAATCTTTTTCCATTTTTATCTCCTTCATGGCCTAGCTCGGTGGTGGTGAATTGTGATGAAATACTTCTATTAAATACATTTTTATACTTTAAAAATTCACTTCAATTAACCTTCATTTTAAAACAATAAAATTACTAAATGACTCACAATCTGGAAAGAAGTGGACGTAATTAATAAATACTTAACAAAATACTTATATCTATTTTGATTTGGTTGAAAAAATGTTTTACAATTGTCAGTTCAGTATGTATGTAAATAAAAAACTGAAAGTAAATAATCTATATATCTACATACTTTCAGCAATAACACAAATATTCAAATCAATCTTTTAATTTCAGATTGACATATTATACTTTTTTCATTGCGCGCACAAAGTTAAACTTTATATTTGGTCAATTTCTATACTAAAAAACACATATTAGAAAGGTTTAATTGCTCTTCAACTTTAAAAATAAACATGCCGCAATCAATATACGCAAGTGAAATCTGCATTTTTTAATGTTCGTAACGACAGCTATTTTTCTGAAATATACCGAAATTCTTGTATAATATGTTAATAATGTGCTTGTTCCAAGTGTAGCCACATGTTGGGAATCAGTGTAGCCACTATTCTAACAATGTGGAATTCGGAGAGCTGTAGGTTTTCTAATGAAACGAGATAACTCTATTAAACTCAACTGCGTTCTTTCGTGTTAACACTGCACCAGGAACAAAACTGAATAACTTCGTAAATCACCAGGAATACGAAAGAAATATGATTAACAGCATATTAACATTTGGCCGAGAATAATGAAAATTGTATCCGAATAAATTCATGTAGATAAAAAAATATTTAAAATGTTCTTGTCGGTAATGAAAAGAGGATGTATTCCGTTTTACTTTTGAATGTTTAAAATTTTTTGCTGAAACATATTTTTCCACCAAAAACATATAATGTTTATATACAATTTTAACGCACAGATATCATTTAAAGAATTTACTTGTTCAATATTGATAAAACAAAACAACATCGAATCATTTCGAATAATCAGATAATTTAAAAATGATAGTGGAACTGCAGAACGCTGTTTTTGGAATGCCACATTAACAGTTTTCATTAAACGTTTTAATACCTTCAGATTTTTTAAAAAATATTATCATTTTGTGTAGTTGAATGTAAAGTACAAAAAATGATTCATTTATCAGTTTCACTTCTGTTTTTAAAAACGCAAATCCTCAAAATATGCACATAACAGTGGCGGCGGTTGTTGATTATAGTGACATGAATAAATCCATAACAATAAAATAATAATCGTGGCATTAAATATTTTACTGCAAATTGGTGCTTTAGTGGAATTCAGTATTAATAATAAGGCGTAAAGTTAATACGGCCAAATGATAAAACTCATAAATAAGTAATTCTGTAATCGAATTTATTGGGCACATAACCGTGTTATAAAAGTCGATCGACGGCTTTGACGAAAGGGAATTTTTTTATCGCTTTACAGCAAACAGCCACTGTAATTAAATCCAACGTCGATTTTGAAGAATTTTCAGTAACAAATTATTACAAAAGAGAGTTTATTTTGTATTTCTTACTGTTGTTTTCACAATATTTTTACATAAATATCAACAAATATAACATCAAATGACACATAAAAATATTCTTATTGAATGTATACTAATAAGGAAACATTTTCATCGCATAAAATATAAATTATGCATGACCTTTTATCCCATTTCGGCAAATCTTTCAGTTTATCAATAATAAAGGCACAAAATATATATGTACCACTGTGTTAGTTGTATATTGTTAATTAAGAAAAAAAATATTTTACAATAGTAAATTTATTTTGACTCCGTTAAATGAACACAAACGAAAAAACAAACCACCTCTAATGTTTTTATTTAATTTTTGTATTTTTATGTTTACCGATTTTCACCAGTCGCTACGATTTGTTACAATAGGTCCACTTCCTCTTCAAATCCTACACAATCCTTTGCGTTTGTTTTTATTATTTTATGTTTTTATTCTACCAGTTTTTCAAAAAAAATCTTGCCGTTTTTTTAAATGATATATGTTATTATAATCCGTTCACCATCCCCGGGCTAGAGTTTAGGCCTCAGAAAGTATATAATGCAAGTATTTAGAGATGTGACGGTTTACCCGAGGGTACATATCGCTCTTTCGGGAAACATATCATTTATGTGATTTAGGAATTAGCGCCTGACATACTATAATAAATCATGCGCGGAGAGATGGCCACAACTGTATAATAGTCATTTGTCACTTAGCCCAAAAAAAAGACCAAAAAAGGGCTCACGCTTACAAACGAATTCCATTAGATTTTTTTAAAGAAAATAACAGATGATTGTTATGCTCTAAAGATATATAAATACAATAGAATAAGATAATGTGTTAAATTGTACAAAGATTCTATGCAAAGTTAGTGTTGTACAGGTAAAAATAAACGTTTCCATTAATGTGTTAAGTAGATCTTCACCATAATAATATGACATAGCGTGTTTTTATCAAGATATAAATTTCTTTAAAAAATACATAAATCACAAAAAAAAACCAACGACATTTTACCATTGATAATATGCACATCGAATCCTAATTTTTGTTCGTTACCTGTAATAACTGATATCGATGTCGTGTTTTAAGAAAAAATCAAAACAATAGAAAATAATCTTTTTATTTACTTGGTCTTTACGACGAATTTGAATGTTATAATGACAAACTATATACTTGTGAGAAATAATACTTAAACTGATCTTTGATTATAAGAAAGAATTCTCTGGAGTAATTTATTTATATTCAGCGATAAACTGAAGTAACAAACGTTCTATTTTTTATAAAACGTTTCATAATTTTTAAAAACATTTAACTTTATTCACAATCAATTACCCAAATTTATTAAATAACAGCAGTGTAATAAATAAAAGTATACTATGATTAAATTTGAATTCTTTGAATTTTGTACTTTTCTTTGAGTTTTGTCGCTAACGACCCGGGTTTCGCCTTTCGGCATCTTCAGGCATTCCAAGTGCACGGATGTACTTGAACTGACGCGTAGTAAACAGTTTGTATCGTTTATATACAAAAATATAAGTAGATCACTAAGTTAAAAGGCTATTAAAATGTAAATTTACATTTATCCGTGCACTTGGAATGCCTGAAGATGCCGAAAGGCGAAACGCGGATCGTTAGCGACAAAACTCATGGAAAAGTACAAAATTCAAACAATTCAAATTTGATATTGAAATTCCATCAAGCATCCTCAGTCGAAATACTTAATTATACTATGATTAATACGATCCATCATTTTTTAGTTGTATTACTGTTGCTTTGTGTGAAAGACTTTCGATTTTGACTTGTATCAGTAAAAAATATTGCACTTTTTCTCACAGTTAAAGCTGTTATTATGACAAACAAGTTTAATTGTAACCATAATTTATTTTTCAGTTGTCTTCTCCCCGCGCATAGTTATTTTAAAAGTTTGAGTGAAAGTCGAAATGTAAAGATCGGAAGGGCGGCACAATATCCCATATGAAAAAATTAGGGTGGTCTATAAGGAATTGGGGTCAGTATAACTTTTAATACACTGTTGTATTTGTATTAATGTTACTTTTGATCCGAGCAATCTTCTACATGTATATTTATTATAAAAGAAAACATTATTTATTTTCATTTGCATTACGAACGTATAATTATATTTACATTTAAAAAAAAATCAGTACGCATTCAAGTATTTTTCAATGCATAGGAATGGGTAAAATTCATGGATGCACAATTCAAACGAGTTTTTTTTCTCAAAAATTTTACTAACTAAGAATGCTTATTTATCAAATTTTACAAAAATACACGTAGCAAGTATTATATACACTTTTTTTCTTTGCGTTAGTTCCTTTTTCACGGTAATATATAATATAATCTTAAAATAAGTATTTTATGTACGGCCCTTTGTTTATTTTGAAGTTTTAATGTAGTTTTTCATCCAAAAAAGATTGCCTAATCCTGTTTTAAAACGATTGCCGCTTAATAGTCAATGATAACGAAGCGTTCATTTATATTATTGTTTTAAACGTATATTTTGTTTTATCGCGGTATTATAATTAATAAAATACAACAGTGTAACAAAAAGTCATAAACCCTACTTACTTAGGAATCACCAAATTGTAGAAAAGTAGAAATTCGTCTCAATCAATGTTAACGTGGACCGATAAATTTTTTAAATATACCGTTCCTCCGAATAGTTTTTATATCAATTTCCTCAGCTTTGGCTATATTCCTTACATATATTTATATATATATATATATATTATATAACAATTGATAAAAGATATATATCTTCATAAATTTTCATATATTTATTTAAATAAATAAATAGACACTGTGAGTCCTGACGTCGGTGGTTTTTTTATAATATATTAAATATTATAAATTCCACTGTGATGGGAAGTCGAGCCCCTTTAGGTTGTGAAGGATATAATATTTTTTGCATTTCTTCTTACCCAGGTGAAATATTTATTCCATTCTTCTCTATTATTCAATAAGAGATTATATATAAAAATATATATATATATATGAAAAAAAATGATACTAACTAGTTAGTCCGTTGTTACTAGAGAATTGTTTTTTTATAAAGAGGATTATTATCATACAAATAATTATATATAGTTAATTTTATCAAATGTATGTACACATGTAAATATATTTACATATGTATGTGTGTATGTATAGTTATATTTAAACATATGTATTATTGTATTTTGGCTGCAATGGAGCTTGACGTAAAATATTAAAAATATAATAGAAATACTAATTTTACTACTATATTACACGGCAAATATATGATAATAATGTACTGTTTTTTAAAATGAAAATTAGCTGTGCAGTAGAATCATTCGATTGCGAGTGCATGAGAGTCATTTGGGTGTAAGTGACATAGAGCTGTACGGTATCAAGTGATTTTAAAACGAAAAAAAACAATTCTTCCCTTAGTAAAACAATGAATAATTGAAATAAACATAATTGCGAGGTTTCACTCCGTTGCAGTCAATTTTTTTAATATTTTATATTAAGACGCACATACGAACACGCATTTCAGTGTGTCACCATATTGAATAAAAATACATATATATTGCAGTGTTTCCCAACCTGTGGTGCCCGATAAAGAGCGGCCCGCGAGGTGTGGTTGGTTATAAGTGGTTCATATTATAAATCTTTTCTATAAACTATATATTTACCTAGATGTGTAATAAGCACATTGTAAAGGCTTTTTCTCTAGTTTAACTTACTATATAAAAGTATTAAAAAAACCATAGTTTACTTACAAACTTAACTACTACTACATTAATATTCTTCGAGTAGTGTATATACATATACTACGGATCATTAAAAATTATAAATATTATGTCAATTTGACGGTTTTTTAAACAGTAAGGCGGTGAAAGGGCGGTACCCCGTGGAATAACAATAAATCGGCCCGGAAAGGTTGAGAAACACTGATTTTGTTTTTTTTTTAATTATACAATTTTTGCAGGTATGGCAGCGCTTATAATCTAGAACTGTGTTTGTAAGAATTTTAACCCTTTAAGTGCGGCCATATTTGTAAACGCATGGACATCAATTCGCCAACTGTACGGACAAACAATATTTAATACTTTTCTCATCAAAACTTTGTTCAACTCTATATTACCAAAATCACAAAAAATGTCAATCATGATAGAGACATTAACCTTAAGCAACGATGTTTAAATAAATGTTACTGTTTGAGCACCACTTAGTTTGGATCGCCGCCACTCTAACAAAACACACATCAAAGCTATTTATAAGTTCTCTTATCTTAAACAATCCAATATATACACAAAATATGCGTATAGTATTAAAGAATTGATGTTAAAAATATTAAATATTTGCAATAACATATAATAAATAAATGTTACCAGTAGAAATATAGTGTACCTTTTATTTTTTATTTAATTTGATCCATAAAAGGTGTTAAACAATAAATTACGTTTGATGTCATCAATCAATAAATTTACATACTTAAAACACATACTTTCTGTTGGTATGCCAAATCAAAAAAACATTATATGAGACTATTATTTGCAAACCCGGCTCGTTCCAAGCTTGGTAAAAGATGAACCACGAATGTAAATTAGTAAGTAAAAATACATTTTTAAAATATGTTCAGACATATGTCCCAAAACTGGTATGATGGCATAAAAAATATCATTCCAAAGTTGTTTACAAATGAAATTCAAGATTATTTTTTCAGCCATTTTCGAACGAACCGGGTTTGCAAATAATAGCATCATATGCTACTTTATATTATTCACAAAAAATAATTGATACGTGTTTCTTTTTGATTAAAGATATCATCTTAATAATATGACATTACAATCGACTCTTAAAAGATATTTTATTTAATACTAATAATATTTCTAGACAAAATAATCAAATTATTAACCTTACAAAATTCAATGACAAACAGGCGTAATGCGATAAGTGTTTTCGTAATGTGAACCATGTTTTACATGGCTTTAAATATCGTGATATATTTCAGTGATTCAATTGTTTCTGTCAAAAATATGCATCAAAACTTATCAATTTATTAAAATGAAAATAAATTATGGTCATATGCAAACGGTATTTATGCTGGTAACATTTACTTAGACAATAAAATAATTCATTTGTACAGCAACAAAGTTTTTTTGTACTTCTCGACAATTACCAAAGAAATAAAGCGAAAATTTTGAGAATCGCCGAAAGTTGTTTCAAAAATTTACAAATACAAATATACAATTGTGGAGCTTTTGGTGATTACGATTTAACAAAAAAACTTAGAAATCTATTTTGCTTGAATTATAGTGATGAAAGTGTGTGTTGGCAGGTTGCGTCCACGCAAAATGTATACAAGCTCCAGGAAGCAAGGTTGCTATATGAAAAGGTTTTAAGAAAAGTGGCAGGGATGTCAGCGAATTTGGTTTGTCGTTTTTGCTTTGCTGTCCAAGGATAATGATTATTGTTGCACTCGACAGACCGAACGTAATAAAATTAAAAATAAAATAAATATTAGGTGTATTTCATTATTAGGTTGCGTAAGATTTTTTCATCGAACTGATAAAAGGTTACAAACTTCAAAATATTTTAGAACCGCTGATTTTTTTCACAAAATATGTATAGATTATTTATATATTTTTTTTAAAAATGTACATTCAAAATTTCTGACGAACAAATTTAATTTGTAAACGCGTGAATGAGCATAGCTTTTTTATTTCGATTTGTGTATTCCAAATTATTAGAAAATTGTTAAAATATTTAAGTCTTCCAGACCCCTAATGCTATTTGAGTAATTCTATTATATGTAATAAAAAACAGATTTTTATAATAATTCACTTTTAAGTGTGCAGGAGATATTATTTATTACGAATATTATGCTTACGTCGAACAAAATAAAACTAATGTATCTCCATTTTACAAATTGTTATATTAAAAATTTTACCATTTTTTTTAATTATTTGTTGAGTGTTGTAATGCATATCAGTGGATGAAAAAATCGAGCACAATTGTCTAGATGTTATAGATACATAATTTAAAGCGATGATTGCTTAAATATTACAGATGAATCAAAATAGTACATATTATATATATATTATAAAGTTAATTGTAAAAAAGTGTCTTACAAGACGTTGTTGGTGCTTTTTGTCGAGCTGATTCGTTTACCTCTCTCGGCTTTTGTCAAACATTATAATATTGTTAGCCTGAGATATGTAGGTTTAGTTTTGAAAAAGTTAAGCGGCGTGGCACTTGACGAACGGGCACGAATATACTCGAACATGCACGAACGCGAGTGGTTTATAAACACGATCATTCATTTTTATTTTTGTCATATTTTTCACTCACAGTAATCAAATAATAACATTCTCAAATCCATTTTAGTACAAGTTGTTTAGATGTTTTTCTGTCTTCGATTTCTATTTTTTTTTTTAAAAAAAAAACACATCTAAGCGAATATTATAGTCAAGATATCTTCCATCAACCTCAAATTAATAAGTAATCGATTCTTGTTTTGTAATAACACATTTTGTTGAAATTCCAATTTTAAACTAATACCATCAACATTTATTAGGTCATTACTGTAACAATCTAGTATTTTTAATATCGATAACCGTATCGCTTAGTCATAAGAAAGAAAAAAAAAACGCAACGCCACACCGAGCGTAGCCAATAAGGCGTAATGTTCTTGGTTCACTCAGAGCAGCGTTCCAAGAACGGGATCGCGACCGTTGCGTTTTCTAAACGATACGTGCTGTTTGAGTTGTTGTTTGTGCTCGTTGGTTAAATGAATACGCAAATTTACTGAATAAAAAAGTTACATTCAACTGATAATATTTTCTACGTTTAGTTGTCATGAATAGTTAGTTATAATAGTTGATAGTGAGAAGACTTGTACTGCTTCAAATTTTCATTGGACAAATTTGGATGTAAAAAATTATTAATAAAATATCGCACGCATTTTACTAGAAGTAGATTTGAACGCTTTTTAAATTTCAAATTTTAAAAAAACTACTGTCAATTTTCGTATACTATCAAAATCATCATTCAAAATTCTTTCAACCTATTTCTTATACCGTTGTATTAGTCGTTCGTAATGAAATCGATTCGATTTTTTTACGATATTTTAATATCTAATCAACCAACTTCACTTAATATTTATTTTTAGTAACCTAATTTTGTTTTTTTTATATTTTTAATTTTCCAAAAAAAACTTCCTTATCAAGTACATAAATTACAACCTTTTTAAATGTATTCAAATTATTCTTACAAATAATATTATAAAGCACGATTTTTAATGTTTGTCTTACTTAAAACACGTCTTCAGAACTATCGATTTATTCTTTTGATCCATATTGTATTTTGGAAAAAAATCAGTTCAAATTCACAACCATTTAACAAAATATAGTTAAAATGTCAACTGATTTTTTGTTATATTAAAAATGATTTGACTTGATTTTTTTTACAAGTTCAAAAATTAATTCAGAAACCAAAATAAAACTCTTAAATGAGTTTATATCAATGACTTATTTTTAAATCTTTATTCAAATATCTTAACAGAAAACAAAAAACAGAATATATATTATGATTTCAAAAAAATTTGCATCGTGGATCAAAAGAATAAATTACAACTCTCAAATATCGTTCTTTGATAACTGTAGGCTTAAATTGAAGATTTGTAAAATAATTACATGATAAATTTAATTAAATCTCGTGTTCAGTGATACGCGCTACAAAATAAACTATTATTGTTATAAAACTATAATATAAATATTTAAAAATCTGAATCGACATAGAAAGTACTCCGGAATTAATAATACTTAAAGATTATTTGTATATTATACTGTACAACAAAAGTAGAATTATGAAATATGATGTATATTTTTTAAAGCATGCACCGATAAGGAACGCACTTTTGCTGATTTTCTGTGTTGTATCGTATTATGATGTATTTATTAATTATGAATAGAATGTGATAGACGAACAAGCTCGTCATCACAACGACTAATATAAATCGCGAACGAAATTTTCAGAATAAAATGTTACGTACGGTGGTTTGAAATTACAAACATAAATCGAAATTTCAGACGTCAAGTTGTTTTTTTTTATTAATTTCACACTTTAAAATTGACAGTGCTTTGTATTTTAAACGTAAAAACAATGGCTGATATTTTTTTATTAGTACAATGATTCCCACCAATTTTATTTAAGCTCGTAATATACAATAGTGTCCTGTCTTTACGGGAAAGTATGGGCATTGAATATTTTAAATTATACACTTAAAGGCTTTCAGAGAATAAGACGTATTGATTTTAATTCTAGTGCTCAAATATTAAATAATTTTAATACGCATTTAAACTAAAATTAGTCTTGATCCGTTACTTTGGTTTTAAGCAAACATTGACTTCTAAATAATTGCATCATTAAGTTTTTGGCATTTTTGATAAAACGAACTTTTTAATTTATTTTAAATCCATTAAAAGTAAAATTACATATACAACGTTCAAAGAGTCGATTCTTATTTTTGCAAATAAATACATTAGTAAACAGTAGTGATTTTTTAATCAGTTAAAATCATAAAAAGTATTGAATAGTGTGCAATTAAGTGCAAATAAAAACGAGTAACTTTATTTAAGAGTTTTGTTATTGTTTCGTTTCTTTACATTTATTGTACTATATTATATTGTGCAAACATCAGATCTTCCATAAAATATATTAATATAAAAAAGGGCCGTTAAAAATCATTTAATTCTGAAAATTTCTCTGCGATTAAAGTCCGTAAAAATATATTTTCATAGATTATTGATATCGTCCATTCATTGTTCTTGATTAAGTGAAATAAACGTATGGCAACCTTTCCTGACTGGAGCTTCCTGTTTTAATTGAGATATTTAATTAGATGATATATCAATAAATAAATAATTAGTTTGTTACTAGTGTCGTTAAATGAATCTAAGATTATATATTAGGCAATGTTTTCTGTAAATTGTTTTCAGATCAGCTGCTCACATCCCCCCGGCCTAATCAATCAAAATTACCAACTTTCCCTCTATCATTTTATGTGTTTTTAAACAATATTTATAACATACATAAATTAGAGTATAGTATAATACTGTACAATTCAGTAAACACATTAATTACTTTACACATATTACATAAATATACGGAAGGATTTCGATTCATGGACAAAAATATATCTACATTGTTGAACGCACAATCGTTTATTAAAAATAAATAACAAGTTTATCAAAAAAATACTCGAGTAATAAACATTAGATTTATACCAGTGTTTCCTTAGACTATTTTGTTATACTTTAATTAAATGAATAATTTTGCACAAATAAAAATTTTAATTTAATAATTCAAAGAAGATTGTTACATTTCATGTCACCCAGGTAAAAATAGAGCGTGATTCTGGGTTAACCTATTCGTTCTATATTTTAGAATTTTATTACGAGAATTTCTTTATAATGGAAGAAAAAATTTATCCAACCCCAAGGTGAACAGTATTCCACAAGTGATTTATCTTTTCACGTCGAATGAATAATTATTTAAATTGATCTCCATAAATAAATAAAATTTATTTCCTAAATTACTTTTACACGTAAGACGCGTTTACTTTTAAGCGATGAAACGTTGTTTTTTGTTTTTCTCGTGTAATATCGATCGACTACACAGTGTCCCGAAATAAACTACAGTTTTATTTATATTTAAGTTCGTGTGCGTATTTCGAAACCAATTGATTATTTTTGATTTTAATCTAGAAACGTATTCTTATTATTTCTTCGGTATGCTAAGAAATATTTTTTAATTCAGTAATCAAATTTATATTATGATTTCTTTCACCTCTACTTATTAATTTGATACATTTAGAA
Organism: Himalopsyche tibetana; assembly: GCA_030503985.1. Taxonomy (NCBI): domain Eukaryota; kingdom Metazoa; phylum Arthropoda; class Insecta; order Trichoptera; family Rhyacophilidae; genus Himalopsyche; species Himalopsyche tibetana. Next base: position 1,996,653 of record JAPJYX010000015.1, read on the forward strand.
ATTATTTGAGTAATCGCGGAAAATAAATTTTATAAAATACCGTTTTGCAATAAAGCTGTAAGAAAAATAATGTCAAGAAGACAACGTTAAAAAATGAAATACCAATATTTTGTGCTGATTTAAGATAAAGATTTTCAATTGAGATTTATTTAGTCTTCTTTTTGAACAACCTCAATGACTTTTTCATATTCCATTTATCTAATATGTTGAACTACCGAATACAAAAAAATAAAAAAACAAAATACTACCTGACAATTTTTGTTAGAAAAGCATTATATTTTTTAATGATTAGCGCATCAATCAGTAATGTTTTCGATCAGATAAGTCGGTGGAGAACATTATAAAAACTGTAATTGGTACAAAAAATGTGTTTCATTTGTATTAAATCGCTAAACGGTATTTTTTCGCAAAATCTAGCTCAACTTAAATACAACATACACTTTTTAAAGTTCATGTATTTTTGAGCCTTCTTGTGCACTTAACGCGATGTCTAGAATCGCGATAACACCACGTGGTCATAGTGGGTTAATACTAACCACTTTTTTACTCGAGTAACGTGATAAATCATGTTTCCGTAGAATTATGGTCTTACTTAGATGAAACATTAAGCGAAATATGATTAAAAATCAATACATTTAATTCTTTTCGCGCAGTAACCAAAAGTCTCGTAATATATTATTTCATTTTCTACGTTAATGTTTTTAAAATAATAAATTAATCGTAGCGTGACAACGTCGCATTTTTATAACTAGAATTATAATTTCTTTTATATCAATCATAAGAAATCAACACACTTAGTTAAGGACCTGAAATCTGCTTTGATAATTATATTAATTCAAATTTCAATGCTCACCCTGAGTGTTATTAAAAGAAAATATTTATTTACTGAAAACCATCAATGGATTCAGGATTACCGAATAATAAAAACAATCGGAAAATGAGCAACTTAGTATATGTTATTCAACTCTTTAAACTCCACGCAAAACACGAACAATATAAATACATTAAGTTTTAATTATCGATTGAAATACGTTACATCTTTTTAACATGTAGATTTTTGTAGCCTTATATTTGATTATGACGGATATTTTTGTTTTACTTCCAAAGCTCAAAATAAATACAGATTTTCGTTGCACAAAAACAGACAATTATTACAAGCTATGTGTAAGCTTTGTTGTACTGAATTGCAGTTGTAAATGTAATGTGTTTAGTTTATTATAATAATATTTAAATTCATTATACGGTAAGTAGAATTTGAGGTTATGTTGTGTCAGATTGGCTCGGTGGGATGTGAACAACGATCCGGCGATGCTCGCCTCAGCATGTTATTAATTTTGCCGACAATATTATAAAAATGTAATCAAAATACCATATCGATGTTTTATTTACGAAACCCATCATTATCCTACCGCCTGAAGAAATATCCTATCGACTATTTTCCTACACGGTAGAATGATCTTTACTAGATTTTTTTTGAGGTTAATTTTCCACTTTATGAATTATTATTCGTGAATAAACCATGGGTATAAAGTATCGTGATATCAACTAAATGTGAGTAAAACTAAGCTTTTGCGAAAATTTTCGTCATAAAATAATCTATGAACAAAACTTCATAATAATCAGGTAATCAATTTTCCTCGAGATGATTTGTGAACAACGGCCAAGAAATCAGTACACACTCTTGATAAAGTCGAGTGTTTTGTAGAATAATAAAGATCAAAATTTACTGGAAAAACTATTTTTCATTTTATATTTATACTACTAGACACACCTACAAAGGCACGAGATCTAAGGGCATAACAAAAAGAACGTAGAAGACAACAAAACTACAAGAATTCTTGACGCTTTGGACTCTCATAGTAGCGTTGTGCAACTCGAGGGGTAGAAACAGGTAAAGTGAAGAGAAACTAGTCGAGCCCTGATTACTAAATATAACTCAATTTATATTAACATTTCTTTTATTTATTAAGAAGCAAAACACGTGCAAAATTTTGTGACACAAAGGGAGGAATAACAATGTTATCAAATTTAATTTTATGTTTAAATTAAGATGTTTATAATTAAAGCTTAAACCACGCTTAACAAATAAAAGCTAGTAAAATTTATCCAAATTTTTTTTTACACATTGTTACTAAGAAAGACAGTTTCCAATGTAGACCCCGAAATGGTGATTAAAAGGCACTATTTTAATACATATTAACCATCTAATATCAACGCACAACAACGTGTCCATTTTTTTTAAACTCATCCGAGATATTCAGTAAAAATTTGTTGTCTAATCAGTAAGCATTTTTTTCAATAGCTTTATTATCTGCGATCTTTGAAATCTTACTTCTTAATCCACTCGTGAAAATGGAGTGTCTACTCATTGAATACTTTATTATATTATGTTCTCCATTTTAGAAACAACAAAAAAATCTTAAGAATATTTTTGTTGTTTGGGCAAAGTTGGATAATTGATTTTTGAAACGCTGTTATAATTTAAAAAAAATATGCTACGAATGTTAGCTTAAGAAACTTAAGAAAACTTCTAAAATTTATCTTTCTATAATAAGTTGAATATCTGATGGTGGTATTTTTATGTTCGTTTACTTATTTCATACTTTAATATTCCCACTTGTTAATTCAATCTTTTGCAGTTATCAAGTTATGTCCAAACATCACCGATGTAATATACAATTCAGAAGTCAAGGTTGATGATTTCTGTGACAGATTTCAAGGGCTCTAGTCCTATTACGAGTAACATTTTTTTCAATAGATTTTATCGATTTCTGTCCGAAGGCATCGGTGCTTGTGATGTTTGAAAACTCCCTCACACTCTTTCAATCCTAAAATAACAGTGCATAGCAAGAGCGATTAGTTAACCACTAGTTCTGTTCTCCTTATATCTTTTATATTCCTTTCCTCTTCGATAAAAAGAGAGGTTGAGCAACTAATAACAAGTTGTGCTCGTAGAAAAACTTCTGTTGAGGTACGTCGATTAGGAAGCAATAATATGCTTCATATGGAGCGCAGATGAAAATTAAAAATGTAAAATCACATTATTGAGAAAAAAATAAAATTAGTTTATTGATTGAATTAGCCACATTTGGTAGACCTTTAAAAAATATCAAAGTTATATATTTATATATAATAGTTCTACGAGAATGATTTGAATTAGTTAGTAATTATTTAGATTAGCCCATCGTTAGAATTATTTTTAACTTAATTTAGTTTAGCTAATATGGATAATATGAGTATATCGACTGTGAAAAGGAAAAAGGACGTAACACACACATCCTTTGAAGTTGAAAGATCATACGAGATATACTCGATGAGAATTTTTAAAAGTCACATGAGATTAGCTCAAAGAGAATTGACTTCACAAACACCCATGTCAAATGAAAATTGAAAAAAATCTTTTTGACATTGACCTTACCGGGAATCGAACCCAGACCCACCTGATCAGTAGAGCAAGCTCTAACCAACTAGACCACAGCGGGCGACTAATTATATGACTATGAATTATACAAAACTTTGAAGTGCACAGAGACATCTAAACTGGTGTTTAATTGACATAATCTTATATTAATTTAAAAAATTGTCTAGGAAAAACTTTTATTTTAGTCTTTTTTATTGTTTTAAATTTTTTACAAGGTCATTTTTTTCAAACTTTAAAGCTAAATTTAGATATTAATTAACAGCTTGCATCTTTTTAATATAACGTGTATCTATAATACATTGTGATTATCGAAAAAAAACCTGTTTTGAAAAATCTGTGGGTCACGTCCTTTTTCCTTTCCACAGTCGATATGTATATATGTAAGTATCTAAACTTAGTTAAAACATAGTTTTGATGATGGTGTAAAGCCGAAATAGCTGTCAGTCATTTTTTATAAATCTTGCAAAACTAAATTCGTTTTATAATTTTAATTTATTAAAATGTGTTTAATATAATATTTTTTTTCACAACAAAGTTTAAATATTCAATTCTACAGCCTTAAAGTTACCCTCGTGTCATATTTACTCCCCATAAAAACCTCTTCGTTATATAAACAGTGAACAGTGGCTTTGCGCATGACATAAAATAATTTCTCAAACTTTTTCTTAAAACATTATAACCAAGGGAGAAAAAACATGCCTAAGATCTCAATTATCTAATTGTGGAATTCTTTTCCAAATCTGACTATTTCCATTTTTGCTCAATTACAGGAAGTTCTATTTTCTATTACCGACGCGTAATATGAATGCACTATATTAGGGAATAAAAAAAAATATTTGTATTTAAAGAAACTGAACTGTTACACAAAATCATGTTTTATTTATTTAATAAAAACGAAGGAATTGGTCAGTTAGTTCTTTATAAAAAAACAATAGCAAATTCCAACTGAAAAAAATCATATTCGATTCGATCGATGCCTAATACAATCCTGCATACTTAACTCATATTCGCCAATTTTGGAAGTATTCAGTTTTAGGAAAGATCCCACAATTGGAAAACCAAAGTTTAATATCGATTTTGCCAAGAGTTGATGCCGTGATTATTTGATCATTAAAGTAGTCTTTTTACCACTAGACAAAATATGCCTTTACTTAAATTTAGGCTGGGGTCTCTAAACTACGGCCCGTGGGGCAATACCGTTCTACGAGCACCACCAATCCCGGAATCCAAAACTACAATATGAGTTAGGTATGTATTAGTCCTTGGGAAGAGTTAGTGTGGTCCTTAGTATAAAATTTTTGGGAAACTCAAATATGTAATATAAAACAATATAATTCGTATTTTTTTCAATAAAATTACCACCTAGTCAAGTAGTCGTGATTTTAATACTTTTGACCTTTTTTCGGCGAGGTAACATCGTCAAGTGCTCGAATCCACGAAGGGAGGAAAACCGTTCCTGATCATTTAATAAAATTACGACATATTGTGTTTTATTTATTATAAATATAGTGTATTTTCAAGCCAGAATTGGCAAGTAATATTATTAGATTGAAAGAATACATTTTATATTCAAATTAAAGGTATTCACTGACAATTCTTGATGAAAAAGCATTGTAGTAATATTTAATAACACATTTTTCGTACTTTATCGTAAAAACTAAGAACCTTTATTGAACCATATATTGGTTGAAAAACCTTTGGAAAATTCAACGCCAAATGCGCAAGCGCGAGCGAGTACAGAAGCACAATATGGCTGTCAAAGATGGAGGGCGACCGTGACAGTTGTCACGAGGGTGGCCTGACAGCCTCCAAAAACAATGCTAACATGAGAAGTGAGTTTTTTCATACATTTCTTATTGTCCATGCAGTCTTATTTTATAATAAAAAATACTAAAGTCTTATAGTGAAACATTTTAGCTGTGGTATTACAACCAGTACACTCTGTAGTATTTACTTATTTTTAGATTAACATAATATTATGATTCATCTAAAAGTACATATTATTATTTTTGTGTATGTCAATCTAATATTTATGTTTTCTGTAGTGAATTTTTTATTATCGTTGAAAGAGTAAAAATTTTCATTTTTTTTACTAATCATCACCACCAGTTAATTAGTTGATAATGCTAGTGATGGGTGAAAACAAACATGATCTTTTTTTAATAATAGTGAACTAATAGAAGAAATTAGTTTATTTTATTAATTAATGCAATGTCTTGCCACCGAGAGTCAGCACTGAACAAACAAAGGAGTCTCTAATTCATTCCCTAATTATTAAGCAACAACAAAAATTGTATATTTTCATTTTTTTAAAACAGTATATTTTTACGAGGATCAATTTTATTAAAATTAAGCATTGTTATGGTGCAAAATAAAAATCAAGAGTTAATATCCTTTTCCAGTTCGAAGTGTTGTATCTTTGGATGAACGAGAGTCAAGAGCACCCCTTCGGCGCCAGCTATCTGTGGATGAAGAACGTGGCTGCGGAGGACACTGGGCAGTGTGCGAAGAATCAGGACCTGATGCTGTCCACGGGCTGAGACTTTATAGAGAGTTTCTTTTGAGCGAAATGAGAGCTACTGGACTGCGGGCACCAGCTTGTGCCCACTTACCACTTAGGTGTTTTTTTTTTTTTTAAATAATTTGAAGTATTAACTAGGGCATCCAATCCCGGGATCCCGTTCAATTTTCTGATCCTGAAATTTCGGGATTGAGATGGCTGCGATCCCGGGATTTCGGGATTGAGAAATTTTCAGCAAAACCCGAAAATTTACACGAAATTGGCAAATTCAAGATGTAAATTTTTTCGGTGAGCTAAAAAAAAAACGAGGTTCTGTGATAATCGGGAAAAAAGTATAGCGAATCGAGAAATTCAAATTCCTCGGTGAGCTAAAAAAAAAACAAGCTTTTGTGAGAATCTGTGAAAAAAGTATACCAAATCGAGAATTTCAAATTCCTCGGTGAGCTAAAAAAAAAAGCAAGCTTCTGTGAGATCTGGGAAAAGTATACCAAATTGAGGATTTAAAATTCCTCGGTAAGAAAATCCCAATCCCGGGATCCCGAAAAATAGGGGATCAATCCCGAAATTCCGGGATTGGAAAAAGGCTCCGGGATTGGATACCCTAGTATTAACCCGAGCTCAAAATTCACTTTCTCCGTACACAAAAAGTGACACAAGCTCATTAATGGTTCTGGACTCAAGTAATGTCTAAGTTAATATCAAATAATACAATATTTTTCAACTGATCTTTAGAATCTTAAGCTTGAATAGTGTTAGTGGTTTTTCTTCTTACGTTTATCTCGATTGACTTTAACAATATAATAACTTCTTGAATAATCGGATTTACTGTCAATTATTGAAATCCTTTTATTTTTAATTTTTAACACAGCTTATCTAAACATAAGTTTTTCTGGAAAAAAAAGGAAGATACGTCTAGGACACGATTTTTAATTAGCTATTCGCTTTAAATACGTCCTGTTTCAAGGATCGGATAGTTTGGAGGAAATTTTAGAGATCCATGTTTTCAAACCGAATTTAATAAATCTGTTTATGATACAGTCCGCGCCGGGAGTCGATCCCTTGAGCACTGCAAACTGAACACACCACGAACTCAGACTATTAATTGCTTAAAATATTTAGAATTTAAATAAGTCAATTTTGTATTGAAAATTACTTTTATTAAGAAAGCTTTTTATTGTTTGAACAACCACTGTATTTTATTTCGTCATATTAACAGAACGAGTACGTTTATTTGTTTCAGATGTGAATTTACCGGCCTATGGTCATGGTGGTGGGAGGGAAGAGCCTTGTGGAGGGCTTCCAAGCGCTACGCTTTGACACCAAGACGAGCTGCTCTTCGTGTCAGAGCAAATGCTATACAACTGGCTGCTCTTGATTTTCCGACGTTCCAGCATACTCTTCAAACTCTATTCCAAGTGAGTTGTTATTAATTTCGGAATAAAAACAATCACAATGTAGCCAATTGCATACAAAATATGGAATATGTTATTATTGAAACGTATGTGAACCAATCATTCCGTTTTCTTACCGTGTATGCTCCTCGTGTAAGCCATGAGGACTCCTGATGAAGCTTATCTTAGCAAAAAAAAAATACAAAAACTCCGTGTTACTTATGTAGTTGCACTAAGTATGAGGCTGACAGAACTTATGTTTAGCTTATAACTCTCGCTACCCTCCATTTTCAAGATCGGGTAGATGAAAGGTAATTCAGCTATCACAGACATCCTTCATGCCTTCAAGCGAGTCTTTCGCTGTACTTCGAACCCGTCAGCTCCGTACCCAACGTCAATAACGTTATACAATCAACAACATGCTTAGCAAAACATGTACATCTCGCCTTTACAGTAGAGGTGTTTCAAAAATAAAGAGTTAATTCATAGAAAGAATTTGTTGGAACATAATTGTACGGGATCCCGGGATTGGATTCCCTAATCATAAGTAAGACGGCAGCACCAAAGATTTTCAAATTCATTTGCCGTTCGTAAGGTATTATCTTTTGTCAATATGTATTAGTGTAAATGTGGTTTTAATCAAAAAAGTTGATGTTTCAGAACTTTAATAAGTGGCACTACAACCTTGTAATTTCTAGTAACCGTTTGTATTACTTTATTCTTTCAGGAAGGTGGCGCAACACTGGAAAGAGTTTTGGCCTTATTCAACTTCCTAACAGACCTGTCGGCCTTGGCCTTAAGAAGTGGACTACGAGCCCACTTCTGCCGACTGACGCATTGGGCTGCCAAGCACATCGCTGACTGCGCCACTCCTTGGGTTGCCAGGCATGGTGGATGGGTAAATAATGTTTATTTGCATGCATAAAAATCTTCCACCATTTTTACTGTCAAGGAATTAGTATAAGACTTTTTATTGGTAAGCCTTAGTAGACCTGATCTCAGCTAATATTTACTTTTAGGCACTGCAAAGTGGACTTAACTCTTCCGCCACGGCGGAATCCTAGAATACATCCACAAAGGATACTATCACTTGAACAAAATGCCTGAGCAAGTCATTTTTTTTCATAAGTTTAAGTATAGTTTTTACAAGAGCATAAATCCGAAATAGCGAAATTACCTAAAACAAATTAACTAAAATACAATGTTATTTGTTGACCTTATTTAAAATCTGTTTATTTTTTGCCGACTTGTATTATACAACAATTTTACCTGAATTCAATTGTTAATAATTTTCAAATGATACTTTCAGTAAACAATATATACGAAAACTTTCCTTACATATTAATTTTTCAATGATTCTTGAACTAAATATAATCAAAGTAGTTAATTGTTACTCTACAGAAAAAAATTAGATTTGCAATGGACCAATTTTCAACACGCAATATAGTAATTTGCTTTAAGCAGTTGTATACAATATATTACCACAAACTTTATGTTATAATCAATACTAAGTTTGTAACCTTCTCAATAATTATTGCTACTAACCTTAGTCGCGTATTACATATAACGCAAGAAATTGTTTGTATATTAATAAGGCTTTAGAGATTTCTAAAATAAGCTTCATAAAAAAATTCTTTTGTCATAATTTGGCAGATAAGGAAAAACTGAGTCAATAGAAGCCAATGAACCATAGCATCTATTTTTTTTAATTTTTCAGAGTTGTGTAGTCCGAGATGGGAGAGGAACCCGTGAGGAAGCTGCCACCCTCGCAGCCTTGACAGCTGCAGCAGCATTTGCGGCGCTCTGCATTTACCGCATGGTGCTCAAGTCAAATCAATCACCCTCATTCACCAACTGCTGACCAAGAATAAGAAGAACAACCAAATACAATAAAAAAAGCAATATTGTTTTATTAAATATGACAGTTTTTGCTTGAGGTATATAAGAATATAAATATGAATTCTTTAAGGAAGAAAAAAATGTATTAAAGGTAGCAATGTTTTAAAAGATATTGTATTAATTGAACCAATACCTTAAATACTGGGGTTTCGGTAATAACGATATTGCAATCCATATCCGGCCTTCATAAAGCCGAAAATTGGTCTGTGGTTTGTTGTTGACAAACTGTCGAGAAGAATTAGTCAAGCAGCTATGACGTGCAGACTTAATTATGAGCGAAACTTTTAAGCTATGGTGCTTGTGTACACGTGTTCTCAGTCTTTATATGTTGTAGGTGAAGCTTAAAGCTTCTTAGTTAACGCTAATAAACGCATGGTTTTTAAAACCGGTATTTTAAATTAATAAAGCTTTATTTTGATAGTTCGAAAATAAAACAGATTCAAAATCTATAAATGTATTAAACCTATTCAAGAATATTACTCCATTCAAATAATGTATTGCCAGGTATAGTTAAATTACTGGTGCGTGATATTTTTTTCTTTATTCTTGTTCGAAGACGACACTTCGAAGACGATAATAAAAAAAATGAGTCGATTATTGACTACTCGAATAGATCTTATCTTTTTTGAATAGGTGATGGTATAACTACATAACTAAGAAATCAAATAGATTCAATGGTTTAAATGTGTTTATTCTTAAACATCTTTGTAGTGCTACTTTTTGTGATTGAATTTTGACTGTGATGGCAATGATATCGCCTGTACGCACTCGTCAATATGTTTGATTTTAAAATATGTCATTTAAAGCTGGTATAAATAAGTTTATAAGAAAGAAGAATCTGAATTACTCCGGCATTCCAAAACATTAAATTTTATTTTCTTAAAACTTAAATATCTTTGTACTAAACAGAGTATAATATATCAACAGACAATTCAAAACTGTACTCAAAATATCTTTAAAAAAAAATGTTGACACATTCTAAATAATAGGTAGAGTTGAGGGCGTAGAGAATTTGGCGTAGCTGCGTAGAGATCGTTTAATATATATTTTTAGACATAATAAATGTTTTAATACACATTATAAGTAAATTTGTTTGAGGCTGTATTTAAATTAACTAATTCAAAACTTTAATTAGTGTAAATCGATGGACGTGAAAGCAATTTCAAATTGAAAAACAATTCCGTATTTTAAAGCAAACATTTCGGAGAGTATTAAAATTTCAACATTAACTTAAAATCACTGCCATTTATTGGTGCATGAACATTAATCGAGAACCACTTTTCCTCCGGACCTTTGTTAATCCTAACGCTTAAGTTTTTTTTACTTGTCATCTAGAACTCATTTATTCAAGATTTTATTATTAATCAAAAATGAACCAAACCAATCCACAACTAGTATATTTCAAAGTAAAAAAAATAGTCATATCATAATGAATGTTCTGTATTTTTTTTTCAAATTTAGTTTTAACGATTGAGCTCGAAGTAGGTTTCAATAGTCTTTTTTACTGAATGCCTCATAACGTGTAACACATATGAATCGTAAACCCTGTGCTACAATAGAACTGAGCATGTAAAAAGTTCTAAATGAATGAAACTGTTTTGTCCTGACAAAAGCGCCGTACCAAAACTGCCGGGACATTGCCGCCAAAACCAATACAAATTAGAAATGATAATTTTTAATATTGTATTTAAGATACACAAATAAAACAAAACATACAATTAAAGATAATCATACGTACAAGTAAATATGAATTGTTAAAAATTAAATTTTAATACTGTTTGCCAACCTTATGAAATATGTTGAATTAGAAATACTACCATATAAAGGCAATTACTCTTTTAGGCTTTCGTTTAATTTCATATATTTAATAATATGTTCACTTTGATGTAATTAAAAAACGGATCAAATCTCAAATTTCACTGATTATCGTGAGTATGCAAATTTATATCGATAAGCAATTTAAAAAACCAAAAAAGCACTGGTTTTATATATTATGTCTAGGCGTATTTTTCCGGGCAGTATTCGCAAGGAAATAGATATGTCTTGGCAGCAATGTCTCAGCGGCAATGTCGCGGCGGTTTTGGTTCCGGCAGTTTTGTCGGAGTGCCATCGGAAATATTGTAACCTACTGTGTTGTTGCTTTAAAATCATGAATTTACAATATTATAATAAAACTGACTTGACCTTTAAAGAATATTAAAATATAACACATATTATTTCACCAAACGGTATTCTTTAACCAATGATAAATAAATTTTAAATATGAGACCAAAATAATAATAGGATATAACCTACATGTGCTTTTTACTTATAAAATTGTTTGATCTTACAGTAGTTTTTGAGGAGCGTGTACAATATAAAAAAAGCAAATATTTAATTGAATACTTTTGAAAAATGATTTTTTTAACTGGTCCTCTTGCCGAGTGGTCAACGTTTTGGTTTACAACTGCGGTTTCCATGACTTATATTTTTTCTTCAATTAATTTTGTATTTTTTATACAACTAATTACACATTTTTTTTAAATTCAATAGTTTTCTATGTTTCTCTAAATATAATTAAAACCTTTTATACAGGGTGAGTGAAAATGTCTACGGCGAAATCTACAAGAAAAAGTGTTGTGTAACTCATTTGCAAAGATTTGTGTCATTAATAAAATCTACATGAATAGAATTTTAAAAACTTTTCTTTCATAAATTGAATCGTCTTAATCAAAACCTTTTTTTAATTTAATTAAACTTTAAATAAATAAAATATATTCATATTACCGCTAGTTATTTATTTTTCGGCTTTTATTGGATATTCATAGCTAATTAAATGTTGAAATAGTAGCTGTCAAATGGAGGATTAATAAATGTCAAAAAAAGACGTGATGATATGTATATATTACTTACCGTAAGCTCTGACTACATTTCAAAAAATAAATACTACGTTTTGGTTGAGATTAATTGGTTTATCATAAAAGTGGTCAATACTTAATTACGGCACTGTACTCTGTTCAATTTTACAAATAATTCTCAGTGAAATATAGTAATAAGGAATGCTTTACTCAGTTGGGGTGTTTTTAAAATCATATTAAGCAAGATTTTATGAATTACACTAATGTTTATAAATAATTATCTTAGCTATAAATGTCGGTCACTTTTATCTAAACTCTGAACAAACCAGTGTCAGAAAATTCTGATTCCATTTTCCTTGAGACGTCATTTCTTTATTCTTCCAGTGAGTCTCGATTAATTTGTTAAGCTTTACATTATTCTACTGTTTATTTTTAATAATAATTGATGAATTTATTGAATGCATATCCTATGACCATGTTAATTTAGTCACATCTAGAATAAATGAATACTTGTTAATATTATTATTTAACTTATCGTAATATCTAATTGTATAATATTTGTGTCTTTATTTATCTGATTTAAAAGGCTAATAAGAATACTTGGGGCTCTTAAAAAACGTATGTAAGTTTAATAAAAATAATAAAACATTTTAGTACATAAAGCAAAAAACTGAAGCAAAATCCAAGAAAAATAAACTATAAATAAAAAGTTTTTTTTTTGCTTAGTTGTAATACCAATTGTTTGTGATACCTTGTTTTTCTTACTTAACTTTTGCATAAATATTACTGTTTCATTGTATTTATTATCAGTTGACAATGCTCACCATGAGCGAAACCGGTCCTGATCCAATAAATTTTAAGTGCAAAAAGTACTAAAAATGTTTTATTATTTTTATTATAATGCCATTTCACCAAGCATTGACAGTAAACACCTTAAAAGTGATTATGTAATTTTTTTTAGACACTAATTTTAATCAAAATCATCTACTAATGTATAAACGCTATATTTTAGTGTTCAAATTAAATATTTTCTTTATATTTATGCATGCTTTATGTTATTTTATTGTTATTCTTTTGCTAGTAATGCTAGTTTTCTAGCCGGTTTCGCCCCTTATAGGAGCATCTATATACGCCTGATATTATTTTTCCGCAGATTTGACAGAACATTTTTCCTGATACGTCGTGTAAAATAATAGATGGGTATATGTGAGATAGAATGAAACAATATTCTGTAGATTTATTACGACATTATTGAATCGATGACGTAAAAAACAAATGAATTATCGTGGATAGCGCGTCATTCGAAAATAACACAATATTTAAATCACATAGTCGAAATTCATTTGTTTCTAATAGAATTTTTACAGGTTTCGAACACACCGTCATGTAGGTTTTTTGGTGGTATTAAAACCCATCTCTTACTATGCAAAAAAAAATAAAAGCTCCTGAGCTGTGTATCCGTTACATACGAGGAAACAGGAGTGAATCATGACAATTATATGTAGTACTGCTGTAGTAGTGTTATATAATTGTCATTATTCACTCCCGTTTGCCTGGTGTGTAACGTATACACAGCTCAGGAGCTTGTGCTTTTTTTGCATAGTAAGGGAAGGGTTAAGCAGTTGTTTTCTCTAACAAAAGTGGTTCAAATTACTATGTGCGGCAGCTTAAATCATGACAACTATTATTGTATATATTTTCAAATGAATTTTAAAAATGAATAAATAATCGCTGAAAACACTTTGAAAGAAAAGTCAAATAAAACGTAACATTAGGTGGTTTCAAACCTTTAAAAAATCTTGGCACCTTCTTTATTTTTTAAATAGTACATACGCATTTTAAATGGTGAAAACAAAGAATATTTAATGTTTATAAAAATAAAACATAACTTTTTTGTATTCATTTTCCCATCAATTGATTCAATTGGAAATGCTCGCGATGTGCTGATCATTATGAATACTTGTGCAGTTAGTACAAAAAAAATCTTTCTTATTTGTAAACACTTAATGCATTTTCACCAAAAATTGACAATTAACACATTAAAAGTAAAAAGACGTTAGGGTTATACTTTTTAAGTTCTTTGTTTGAAAATTACCAGATTAAAAAAGTTAACTCTTAAAATATTTTGATGTTTGATTAGAATTAAAAAATATCGAGTCGTTGCTATTTGAAATCAACATAAATAATAATTGTGCTCTATTTTTAATTTAAGGCTCTGCTGCCTCTTTTATCTTCCTATAGTTACCTATTTAGTCTAAGAAAATTAATATATTTATTAGTGTATTTATTAATAATTATTTTTATAATAATTTATTGGAAAGGCTGATCGATTTTATCCCGTGTTTAACACAGCAAAAGATTATATTTACTTAGCTTAAAAGTACTTGTTCAAATAAATTTTAGATTCTAAAAATGTCGTTGTTTTATTTCTTAATAAGTGTGTTTTGTACATTTCAAACGAAATTTACATTATTTTGACTTTAAAAACAATTCAAGGAAACTTGGAGTGGAACATCTCATTGGTTTAAAAAAAGTTTTCACGACATTGCTGTTCATTTAAAAAAAAAACTTAAGTAAAAACCCACAACCCGTTCCCCAGGTTCCCCATTTCTACAATTGAAACTATCCACAGTGGCGGTCCATGACATAAAAATTTAGGTGGGCGGTAAAAGTTAAGTATTGTATACAATCTACGAAATTGTGAATGTTTCCACTTCACAATTGGCAGTGGCATATTTTTATAAAATAATTGCATTTAATAACCGTCAACAATTCTGAAAAGAATTCTATAAAATTAACTTAAAATTTATAAAGACAAAGATCTCATTGCCTTTTGAATAGTATTATTATAAATACAACATAGATCAAAGTGTATGTTTATACTTCACAATAAAAACAGTTTCTTTGTAAATTTGAATCGTTCAAACTATGTACATTCTCACAGATTTTGTCACTAACGACCCTATCTGGTCTAACACTATCAGCTAGCTGTTTTTTTAATTTTAAGACTTGTATTTCCTAAATAAATGATTCTACGCCAATACCTAGTATGATCTATGTCCTTTGACACTATACCTTTAAATAACATTTTTTCTGCAAGTTTAGTTTGTTTTTTTGATAAAAGATTGTCTATAAGAGACATATCGTATCCATTGTTTATGGCGATTTATTTGATGATTTTCAATTCGATATTAAAGTTTATTTCGTTTAAAGGAACACTCACAAGTCTATGTATTTCTGAATGAATAGTTTATAAGAAAATGGGTGCATTGAATTTTTATGGATCACAGCATCCGAGAACGTTGGCTTCCGAAATATTTTAAACTCGTGAGAATGATTTTCAATGTTAATATTTAGGTCAAGAAAGTTAATATTTTTGCCTCCGACTTCTAGAGTGAATTTAATATTTTTATCTAATGAATTTATAAAGTTATGAAAGTTAGTTATTTGTCTATCTGTTCCATTAAACAGGCAAAGAATATCGTCTACATATCGGAACCAATAGACTATAGGTTTGGCTTCTACTTACTATTCAAATCTGTTGGAATTCCCATGAGCTTATCCTTTTCGCCAGCAATGGCTTTGGACTCAGTGATGCATTTATTTCTTATATAAACACGAAACTTTCATTTACTAAGCGTCAGTTCAAGTTCATCCGTGCACTTGAATGCCTGAAGATGCCTAAAGGCGAAACCCGGGTCGTTAGTGACAAAATCTGTGAGAATGTACATAGTTTGAACGATTCAAATTTAATATTGAAATTCCACCAAGCACCTTCAGTCGAAATCTTAAATTAGTTTATTTGTAAATGAGTACATTGAAATTCATTTTTCTTTGCCGCCCGATCCCATCATATTTTTTATGTGACCCACTAGTGGAAATAAGTTGTCCATGCCACCCTTATACATTAAAGATGTTGGTACCCATTATTATATTTAAGTGGAAGTATTTCACTCCAATCGTTAACTGGATTTGAGTGAACTTACTGTCGCTCACCGAGTACTGCGATGCTGGCCAGTGAGCGCACTTACAAGTTAATTTATAAAATGACTAATCAAAGTGAATATGGATTTTTATGATAAGCTTCTACGCAAACCACCAGAAATAGCTACACTAGTTTTCGTTGACGAGATTTTACACTTTTACTAAGACATATATATATATAGTATGTATGTATATCAACCAGGGGCGTATATTCAGGGTGTGCAAGGTGTGCGCCGCACACCCGGAACATACGCCCGCAAAATCTAGAACATGAAGTGATATATTTAAAGTATATTTGTTGCGCGGTAGTATACAATATTTGAAAAAGCGAGCGTTGTCCCAAGCGCACGATCTGTCTTCCCATACGACTGTATACAAACGCGCAGTCTAGGTACGTGTAGCGTGGAGCGAATATTTTTGTACGCGACTTTAAGGTCCGAAGTCGTCCTCTTTCTTGACAGCTCACACGTCACGTATGAGGTTTGTTGGGCGTTCTTTCGAAAATTTCACGTCTCTACTTTTGTATTAGATTATTCTAACAGGTCATTTTTCATTGATGTTTTGGCGTGATATAATTTATTACTAATATTTATATTTCTTTATTTTATTTTATTCTTATGATTACAAATAGTTTTCAAAACATTTTGATGTACATATTTTTTCAATCCATGTCGGCTCCGAGTGTGGAGTATATGTCCTTCGAATGGAGGTATTTTGTCACAAGTTTTTCGACGAGAACTGCTTGTCATTCAGTTAGCAAACCTTTTTTCATATACCTAATTGTTTTGCTTAGTTTTTTTTATTATTTCCAAACACAGCACACCCAAAGCTAACACTCACCATACGCCACTGATATCAACGTGGGTGTAAAATTTCAGTACTTAAAAGTATTGTGATAAATGGTAAAATGTCTTCTTTCACTACACCAATTACGGTGGTGGGCTGCCATTACATTAACAAGGGGCTCGCTTTATTTTAGTAATTAAAGTTATTTGAGTATTTTTTTTTTATCTTTTAAATTATCCGCGATAATTTAAAAATCTATCGAATATTACTATAAAGTTGTATAATATAACAATACGCAATTAACTGTAAAACAATAATTAATATCAAAAGCTGAAAATTTGATTGCCTACATTAGATTACAGGAGTTAAGAGTTCAAAGATTGACTCAGAAATAGGTTATATTACATTTGCTCCAACTACACGTTTGAAGAGTTATCCTAAAACTTTAAGCCATCGTAGATTGATGTACATATCGACTGTGAAAAGGAAAAAGGACGTAACCCACACATATCAAATTTTACAGAAGGCGCTAAAAACGTGTTTTGATGATTTTGTGACATATGAAAATTATGAATTATACACAACCTTGAAGTACACGGATACTTCTAAACTGGTGTTTAATTAACATAATCTAATATAAATTAAAGAAATTGTCTCGAAAATTTTTTTATTTCAACGTTTTTTCTTGGTTTTATTTTTTTAAAAGGTCATCTTTTTCAAACCTAAAAGCTAAATTTAGATAACAATTCGGCACTTTCAGCTTCCATCCTTTTGATAGAATGTGTGTCAAGTTGTATACATTGTGATTATCGAAAAAAAGCTGTTTTGGAAAATTGAGGGTTACGTCCTTTTTCCTTTCCACAGTCAATATATATGTTATACGTCAAAAACACCAAATCTATTTCACTTAAATTTATTTATAATGCGTATATATGTTTCCAGCTGCGTGGTCGATTGATCAACGTCGTTAGCTTCGGATAAGGAGGTCATGGACTCGGATAGATTTATAGATTTAAGTCCAAAGGCATGGATGTATGTAATGCCTTGAATTTCCTTTTTTCCATCTTTGCTAAAAACCAGATTAACTAACCTCAGTCCTATCCTTCTATCCCTACTCTCTTAAGCAACTGAGTAACAAAAAATTCTATTAGATAACAATCTCTTGAGATACCTCCATTAGGAGGTTATATGCTCCACAATGGGAGCGGACATGGATTAAAAATATATACATTATATAATTATTGTAGATTTGATTGCTTCGGAGCTTACAAGACAGCGCCCCGTCACGTCAGTGGTTATGGAGAGACGTTGAAACTGGCTGGGTCACGTGCTGCGGATGCCTCCCGAAAGCCTCAATCTTGCCTGCCTCTTCTTTCGACTGGTGGGATTCTGGCGTCCCGGACGTCCGTCTGGTACTATCCATAGGATGTACTCGGCGGAACTGAGGAATGCTGGTATGTCATGGGAGGAAGCAAAGCAATTGACGGAAGGCAAGGAAACATGGAGGTGCAGCGTGGCGGCCATATGTTCTACATAGAGAGCGAATATGGCCAAAGAAGATCTGATTGCTTAGATCTGAAAAATTTGTTTTTCTTAATTTAACAAGAGGCTCCCGCGAGCTCCCTGCAGCCCATCCCTCCACCAATACTTATATAAGTCCGCACTAGTTTTTTAAATTGCAATATAGGAAATAAATAAATACATGCTACTAAACTAGCGTGACATTTTAGATTATACAATGGCCTACTTTTATATTACTCTTATCAATGTTAACTTTCTTGTGTTACACTGACCAAAGATTATTTTTCTACTATCAAAAATATTACTGAATATTAAGTAGGCGATACACTGTCGACCTCGCGGCCCCGGTACACGCATTGTTGTGCGATTATAGTTACCACAATCAAAACGCTGTCAATTATTGAATCAACGAATCAACCCGATAGATTTTATCAGTACACCGACTGCCCAATAACTCCATCTCTCATTCGAGTCGGGAATCTTTTTGACTCTAACGACACATCGCCCGTAGTTTGTTCGTTATCAGACAATTCAGTCGCAACGATGATTAAAGACGGTCGTGTAAATAAATACCGCGAATCAGTTTTCCTGTCATGATGAGTAAAAAAAGAAGTCCTGCCGGAAGAGGAGGAGCATGGCTCGCTTGCGCCTGTGCCTTATTTGCCTTAACGGCCCAAGTTATTATCCTGAAACGTGCCGCGAACCTTGCAGAAGAAATGAAGCAACTACAGTCGACTGATCGGTTCAATTTACTCTTAAACGAGCGGATAGAATCGTTAAACTCTAATTACAGAGACAAAATAGCATCAGTGGTAGATCAGAGATTGGTTTCAATAAATCCGTGGACAAAAGACCGAATGCAAAGTTTATTAGATCGGAGATTAGAATCTTTAAATGTGTGGTCAAAAAGTGTAATGAGTTCTTTACTAGACGACCGTTTAAATACTTTTAATTATATATCTCGCGGGGAAATAAAATCGTTAATTGAAAAAGAGTTTCAGTTATTAAATAAAAGACAGTTTTCAATTAATTTGGTGTCTAGGTTAAAAAGACGTGCACTCGATAAGAAAAGTAATCTCAAATCAATTGAAAACAATACAGACTTTTACACTACTTCAAATGAAAACTTCAATTTAAAAGACATTGATACTGTGGGTGGTGATTTTTTCAATTCCGATGAAGAATTATTAGATCGAGAAAGAATTGACGCTTTTCAAAAAGATACTTTTAAAACAGTGGCAAAAAATTATTCGCAATTCAGTGATAGTGAACTAAACGAAAAAGTGCAAACTTATGTTACCAATTACCTTATTACAGAACTGAATTCTACGTTAGAACCGAAAATTTTAGAAATTTTAAGGCGTAATATCGACTGTGAGAAAAGGACGAAAAGGAGTTCTGGTAAGGTATGTGCGTCACATTATTTTATAGTAGTAAAAAGAGGCTTAGTTGTGGACTCAATTTTTAATACGGACAGTTTCATAATTGGATTCATTTATCGATGTACGATTCTGTGTTCGAAAGCTTGAATGCCTGTCATGATAGTTTTCCTCGAACCTATTAAATCATAAATTCCGAACGCAGCGACCAGCTAACCACTAATCCTGTCATAGCCCGATCCTAGAGTAAGGATATAACATAATATTATATCCTTACTCTCTTTTCTTCAGATAGGTTGACGACTCACTAACAATCTGTTGTAGAAGAGCTTTTTGTAAGCTATATTACGGGTATTCTACATTAAGAGCAGGCAAAAATAGGCAATACAAAAATAGTTTGCTGAAAACATATAATTGTCATCAGTTGACAATGCTCGCAATGAATGAAACCGAGTGGAATAAAGTACAAAGGAATATTGGTTTTTTTTAAAAATATAATGCCTTTCCACCAAGTATTGACAGTGAACACCCTAAAAGTGATATAAAGTTGTTGAATATTAAACCTTACACACTTTCAATCGTAGTAATACAATCAAATTATGCCGCTTTCCTTCAGAAGTTTCCATAGTCCTTTACCGTGAATCATCCTAACTTTGCCTAGAATAAGTAGCGATACATGTTTGTGAGTAATTACCATCGACAGATATTTTATATACCTTAATTTATTATCTTGCCAAACTTTAAAAATATTTATGAAACGTTTTCTGTTAGCTACTTACTCTGGACAACGTAAAGACGGTAGGTAAAGTTACTAGAGTTGACTGTACATCATCCCCAATTTGACAATGTTCCGCAAAAAGCTTTGTTGGTTTTGGTAGTCTATAAAATACTACAATCAAATGAACCTTCTACCAAAAGGTTGTGTGCACAATCTGCTCTTGACATTTATACCCGAAGCATTGATTTGCTTGTCGATATTAAAGCTCTACCCAGCACTTTTGTATTATCTCATTAGAAACCAGCGTCCCAAATTTTAGTTGTATACACTCTTTATATATTACCCATCGATCGTCCAGGAAGCCAGGATCACACCAATCGGAAAAGAGGCAATAAGGGTTAAGGTTCTCCGAAGCACATGTCCTAACCAATTCCAAAGACTCTTCAAGACCGCTTTTCGAATAAAACTGGTTGCAGTCTGGTCTTTTCCAAATCTCTGAATCATTGAACTCTACCGCATATCTTAGGAAACGAAATATTTGCTATTCACTACAAAAAAAAACTTTCTAAGTGTTTTAAATAGTTTCGTTCAAATATGTACATAAATGCATACTTGTCAATTTATCATAACATACACTGCCATTCATTCATTCATGACGATCAAATGCCAAACAGTGTTATCTCGGGATATCAATAAATAAACATAAACTGTGTGGCATAAGCAAAATTATTAAAGATTTCTATTGAGGTCATTGTGTAATCATTTTTACTTACACTATATATAAACCCAATCCTTTTTTTACGCGATATATTGGTTCCAGAAAGTGACGCGTAAACAAACCTCACTTTCATATAATTTTATAATTCCAAAAATCAAAAAATTGCATAAAAAAGTATCAAAAATGTATGAAAAAACAAAATTTGTTCTTCAAATTCGCGCAAAAACATTTTTTTTACATATAAAATTTAATTTTTTTATTAATTATAAAAATACAATGATAAACAGATCCTTACATGCATAATTGTATTCACTTATTAGTTATTCGCTGCTGTCACTGTCGGTTACGAAATATAATCTTTCGCAATTTTTTGAACGAACGTATTGAATTTTGCTTAAATCCGAATTTGCTCGGACTCATTTCATGAGATGCTGTTTTTCCTAAATTCTTGATCTGAGTCAATTATTATTACATTGCATTTGTTTTGTTGATCAGACGAACAGTTGAAACTGATTTTTTGAAAAATATTTGTGTTGAGTGTATATATGAGTCGTCTAGTATATCCTACAATATAAATTCACGGTGGAAAATAATTATGCCGTCAATTATTTTCCTGCCCATTTCCTGCCATTACGAATATTTTTACTTAAATATTGCCACTATAAGTAAAGAACATATCGATGGCCGGAAGTTGATTACCAGTAACTACCATTTTCATTTATTTATTTAGAAGTATTAAAACTGAATAAAAGTATTTATAATACGTAATACAAAAGCAAAGACATGAGAAGAAATTGTGAAAAATCTTATTATTTATTAGAAAATGATAATGAACAACTTAGCAAACTTAGTTCATTTTAGAAATAAAAATGTCACGTTTAGTCAACATTCGACCATTGATATTATGACAAGGCTTGTATTCGTTTGGAGTAGAGGATCCAATCCTGGAATCTGTTTGTAATCGAACATTCGCCATAAAATGTTGGAAAAAATCTGGAATCGGGACGAATTTCCTCAAATGAAAAAAAAAATAAGACCTTTTTTATGTCTCGCGCGGATTTATGATACTTTTTGTCAGTGGGAAATTTCAATAACCCAGGAATTTACCGAATTCCCAAAATAAAAAAATGTGGGAGCTTGTTTTTTAGCTCTCGTGCGGATTCCAAAAATTTTGTCTGGCTACCGATTTCAAAAAGCCAGGGATTTACGGAATGATAAAAAATAGATACCTTTTCTTTAGGTCTCACGCGGATTTCAAAAGTTTTGCCTAGTTATCTATTTTCAAAAAGTTGCACTACTTATCCTCAATCCCGAAATCCTGGGATTAGTACTATCACAATCCCTGGGCTTCAAGATAGAAAATTGGATGGGATCCCGGGATTGAAGGCCCTAGTTCGGAGCGCACCATAGTGGCGCGCCCGTAAGTAAATATGGCCAGAATTTTATAGAAATAAAACATATTTTATTTATTTTTTTATTCCTCCTAATGGAGGTATCACAACATAAGTTTTTTCTACGAGAACTGTTTGTTACTCAGTCGCTCGACCATATTTTACGTACACGTTAATTTTATAACTTGATCAGGACCAGTTTTTCTCGTCGTAAAACTAAAAGTTGACATTTACCACCCTAAAAGTTTCGTCTCGTATAGCTTATAAAATATAATCTTATTGTATTAAATATCCAGCGAAACGATTCATGAAAATTTCCATTTAGAAATCTGTATTCTGAGTAATAAACAGTAATATCGACCTCACTAAATATTTTCATAAATCCAAGTACTCAATAAAATTTGTCACATGATGTAACACAACAAGTGGAATAACAAAGTTATCTTATTTAATTTTATGTTAAACGTGAATCTCCACAAAGTTTCCGTCGAATGTATCGAAAATATTTTAGTAAATAATAATTACATTATAATATATACTTGAGTTGAACACCACTGGTCAGACCAATTGACTGTCATGTTGCTTCCTACTTTATCGGTCAATAGACAAGTAGTAGTTTGGTCATCTTTATTATCAAGTAACCAGATATCCTACATTAGTGGTTCGGGGACGTAAAAATCCCTTGTTTTTTCATGAAATTATTTTCATTCCGAATGTTGAACACATGGACTTATTTCGATTTTCGAATAGTCGGTATTTTAATAAGACTAGCTCAAATTTTACTACGAGTACAATAATATAAGAATGTGCTTGTAAGAGAACTGGATGTTACCCATTTTTTCTACACCCTAATGCTGTCCAATGCTCAGATTGGGCGAGGTAGTCAGAAAACAGATGTAAGCGATTAGCTTACTATAATCCGTTCTTAACCCCATATTTATATATTACAACCTCCCCCCAGCCCCCGCCACCCCTCCCCCCCTCCACCTGTCTCATTTTACAAGAGTGGCTGAGTGACCAGTTATTGTAAGACAACTTTCGGTTAGAGCTTGGTTTCCCAACCTTTTTGACTCGCCTACCACTTGTATATAAAAATGATTGTATTTTATGAAAATTGTTATTGCCAGTGTTACAATATAGTATTTGCATGGTGAGAAATATAAAGACATGGTAGACGAAAAGGATCTGTTCTGTTAAGAAATTTTGTGGAAAAAAAGTTATTTGCCGAGTCAGAATTATAATATGCTCAAAGTTAAATAAATTTATCTACTATTTCGTTACACTTATACACTGATAAATGGTTTTAATAAAAACACAAGTACAAATAATATATTTTCATTTCTTAAATAAATTTAATGAGAGCCCTGTGCTTGTTTCGAGGAAGATAGTTTTTTTTTTTAAATTGGGTTCAAATGATGCGAGGTATACCCTAAAGTCTGGAGCTGTTTTCAATTTATTTCTATATTTGTGTAATATAAAAATATATGAAGAGAAAGCTCTTTCAACCAGTTCAATGCTAGTAAACGGCAACATTAATTCAGTCGCTTTGTCACAAGCTGCTCCTATTCTTTGTTTAATTAATATTTATTTTTGTAAATATTCTTGCATGTCCGCCATTAGGTATTATTTCGCGTACCATAGGTTGGGAAACCCTGTGTTAGAGAACCCGCATTTAGAGCGATCACGGTTTAAAAAATTGCACTCTTCCCACAAACATTTTAGTGGGTCTTTTGTCATATTTCTGTCGCGAAAAAAACATCTTAAGTACATATTAAAAAATATATTCTTCATTTTTATTATGAAAGTAGAAATTCACATTTTTGTTTCGAAGTCCAATCGCTGCCATTAAGAATTCCAATCAAATATTCAAACATCAATGTTTGGGAGTTCGATATTCGAATAATTTATTTCACGAACATTTGTCAATCATCAGTATTGCCATCTATGTATATACACCACTGAATGCAGTTGCTGTTATTCTTAGTCGTTCCTATTATCATCTCATATTCAGATAGATACTATTTACTCATTGCTTTTATTGTATAATCTTTTATTAAATTTTCAACTAGTTAAAAAGTACCTATCCTCTCCTCTGATCGGTTGACAAGTCAATTTAATATTCGTAATTTTCGTGAGATGGACGATAGCCAAGAGGGTCTGATACTAAATAATATCATACTATTCACGTACACTTTATAATTGACAATACCTGCTTATTTAGACAGCAGCACCGCGTCATTTTATATGATTTAATTTCAGTTATTCTGCATTATGAGAATTCTGCTAATTTTAAGAATATCAAACTTATTATTCCTGATTATTTAACAATTTTTGATTATTTCTTTGCTATACCTACTAGCTGTAAGCCCGTTGCCCAGCAACGTGAGATTTTTGTTGCAAAGTATTTAATTTTATGGTATTTTATTTTATTTTATTTTATTTTATTTTATTTTATTTTATTTTATTTTATTTTATTTTATTTTATTTTATTTTATTTTATTTTATTTTATTTTATTGTATTTTATTTTATTTTTATTTATTTTATTTTTATAGTTAGCAGAAATTTCGTAAATTATTTAATTTTTGGAATAATGTTTAAGTTTGCTAACAACCATTTTTTGTAGTAGCCGAAATTTCGTTTATATTTAATTTTTGGAATAATGTCAAGTTTGCTAACAACCATTTTTCGTAGGAGCAGAAATTTCGTAAATTATTTAATATTTGGAATAATGTTCAAGTTTGCTAACAACCATTTTTCGTAGGAGCAGAAATTTCGTAAATTATTTAATATTTAGAATAATGTTCAAGTTTGCTAACAACCATTTTTTGTAGTAGCCGAAATTTTGTTTATATTTAATTTTTGGAATAATGTTCAAGTTTGCTAACAACCATTTTTCGTAGGAGTAGAAATTTCGTAAAATATTTAATATTTGAAATAATGTTTAATTTTGCTAACAATCATTTTTTGTAGTAGCCGAAATTGCGTAAATTATTTAATTTTTGGAATAATGTTCAAGTTTGCTAACAACCATTTTTCGTAGGAGCAGAAATTTCGTAAATTATTTAATATTTAGAATAATGTTCAAGTTTGCTAACAACCATTTTTCGTAGGAGCAGAAATTGCGTAAATTATTTAATATTTGGAATAATGTTCAAGTATATTTCGTAGAAAAAGAAAAATATCTCATAAGTATTTGACATATTCTATTTTCCAATTATTCAAATTCGTTTAGTGCATTGCTTCACAGATGTCATTGTAAGGTCACTAAGAAATCACTTGGTTTGAAATTTTTAAAATAAATAGATGTTCCACCTCACCAATTTTAATCGCTTTGTGGAACAATGGATATTTGTGCAAACGATTAGAATGAAAAAGGGACATGGGTTTCGATCCTCAGCTGGACAGAATATGTTTGGTCAGTACGAAAATTAATTGTTTTGTCATGACTTCAAATATTCACTAATAGACGCCAGAGAAAAATGAACGGATGGCGATAGCGGGCAGAGGGGTGGGGGAAGGGGACCGTCTTCAGGGGAGGGGAAATCAGTGACAATCATGCAATCAAAACGGACATTATCGACTATTAATAAATAGAAGATGACACTGAACAAAATCACTGTCAAATCAGCTCCTAGTCCTATAATTATAGCTTCAAAAAATCGAATCAGTACATTTGATTATTTAAAAAACTTCGTAGCCATGCAAACTTTCAAATAAAGTTCTCTCAATATTATTACAATGCTTTAGTTCTAAGCCAGGAAATTTGAATTTTGAATATAAAAAGTCGTCCATTCCAATTGGCCGAAAAAGTTTGGTGTTCAAAATAAAGCGCTATCATTGGGCAAAGTGGACATCAGTACGCACACATTTGTGAAAAGTGATTATTTTATCGGATATTAATGTTAAGATTTATAGTATACTAGCTGTAAGCCTGTTGCCCAGCAACGTGAGATTTTTGTTGCATAGTATTTAATTTAATTTAATTTATTTTATTTTATTTTATTTTAAATTATTTTATTTTATTTCATTTCATTATCTATTAATTTGAAAATTTACGCAAACAAAATACATTTCGTAGAAGAAGAAGAAGTCTCGAGGACATCAGTACGCACACATTTGTGAAAAGTGAAAAGCGAGTGATTATTTTATCGACTATTAATATATAGATAACTCGGTTAGAAATTGAAATAGCGTAAAAATTTGTCGATTCCTAATATTAAGCACATCAATTCCGGCGGTAAAAAATATGTACATACAAAAATTTTTAAAATACGTTCATAGTTATTCAAATTATTACAATCATAATCCAATCATAAAATTATTACATTAACAATTATCTTCATAAACCAAATTCAACAATTAATTCTTTTAAAAAAAATTGGAACAGTCAATTCCAAACAGTAATCACGAATTCGATAATAGGTAGTGCCGGCGCGAGGTTATTTGGCGCCCTAGGCAACGGTTATTGGCGCGCCCCCTTTTTAACAAATCGTTCCATTTTTTTTCTAAATAATGAAAAAAACCATTCGGAATCGTTAGATTTTTTTATATATCCATGTCTGCTCTCAATGTGGAGCATATGGCCTCCTAATGGAAGTATCTCGACATAATCTTTTCTACGTGAACTGTTTGTTACTCAGTCGCTCAACCTCCCTTTTTCGAATCTTATAGAATACGATACATAATTACAACGAACAATTAATACAAACAACAAAATAAAATAAAACGTACTCTTATTTATTATTTTTAAAGTAAATACAAATAATTTGAATACTCCATTTATGCGCCCTCTGATGGTTTGCGCCCTAGGCGGTTGCCTTTTTCGCCTATATGGTGGCACCGGCCCTGATAATAGGTGCAGCTTTTGCAAGGATCAGCACATGACTGAGCGCATAAAAAGAGATTGCGTCTGTGTTCAGTTCACATGCCTTTAGGATCGGAAGTGGCTGTCTGGTGGCTCATCAACACTGCGCAAGATTTCTATTTTAAAGGGAGATCGCATCCAATATTACGATTAATATCATCACGATGTTGTTTTCACGCTTGTTATAAAATAATGCACTTTGTCCTAGGCAGAAGACAACAATGTAGGCCCTCATGTGGAATTCTTCAATCCAAAACTTCGCGGAGAGCTTCAGGCAAAAGGGGAGCTAGCTCCAGGGGGAGACTCTTGGGTCTGGCTGACCAGCTACTCCCGCATTCCGGTAATTTAAGTACATATTGATAAAATTATGTTTTACAGAGTTACAGAAAAGATATTTTATGCGGTAGATACAGTGGAGTATTACTTTGAAATCGCAAAAAACACACATTTGGGAACTCCGAATCTTAGGGGCCTTGATAAAAACTTATATTATGTTTTCAATATTTATTTTTTTTATTATTAAATATTATTATTCTAAAAACATGGCTTTCGAGTTTTATTGTACCTGAGGCCTTGAAAATTGATTATTCCACCACTTGATAGAAAATAAAAACCGCCTATAAAAAATCTTTTCTTAAACCAAATCAATGAGTAAAAATAAATCCAAAATCAGAAATAACTTAAGTCTTATTGTTGGCTACTTTTGTTTATTTATTTCAGTATCAAGTCGTGCAAGGTTTCTGTAAAGCCACACAAGAATACTGCCCACCAGGTGCTCAGGGTCCGCCAGGAGTTGCAGGCCCAAGAGGACCCCGGGGAGACAGAGGAGCTCCAGGTGCCATTGGAGGTCCAGGACCTGTTGGACCTCCGGGACCCAAAGGTGAGGTTAGCCTTGATTTGAATTCATCTGGGAAGATACAATGATTGTTATTAAAATTTATTTTAATAATACAAAATAAAGCGAAATGATTTAATATTACAAAAATACCTACTATTAAATTACATCTTAAATCATATTATATGAAGACACAAGGCAAAAACACGTTAACTATTATGATAAAGTAATTGTGGTAGCATTTTTTGTTAACTAAGTTTTTACAGTCTCATTCTCTGAGATAAATATATATTTGATAAATATTTGAAAGTCAAAATGGCAAGAACATCTCACGTCAAATGTTATGAAAATGTTAAAACTAAATCCCAACATAACAGTAAAAATAACATTTATTCTGTCAGTATTATAAACATTTCTTACACATAACCTTTAGTACCCAATTAATGGTTTTGTATTGTCTTGCGTTAACTCTCAGGTGATACCGGTTGGCCTGGTCATCCTGGCTTAGACGGCAGAGACGGCGTCCCTGGTGAACCAGGTTTGGATGGAGTTCCTGGCCGTAGCGGAGCTGACGGTGCACCCGGAGCACCAGGCAAGCATGGCTCCAACGGGGCAGACGGACGCAATGGGACTGACGGTATATTGAATGTTTAACCACCTGCATAAGATTCATGATTATTTGATTTGCAATATTTTTATACTATTATCATTAATCTTTTCATTTTACATTTTCAGGAAAGATTGGCGCACCAGGTGCAATTGGTCCTGCTGGTCCTCAAGGTCAAAGAGGTATATTTTTTTGACTACTCAAAAAGCAATCTTTATTTGATATTATATTTTGTTTACTATTTATTTGATATTATAATGATCGAAAGTATGATTCAATGACAACATACTATTACCAAATAAATAATTTCTTGCCATATCAATAATTCGCATTGTGCTTAAGGATTGTCTGGGCCACGCGGAAGAACTGGTCGAGCTGGAATTGATGGAACATCAGGACTTCCAGGCGTGTCTGCATGGATCCACAATTCAACTCAACAACTTCTAGTTCCCCCGTCTATTGCTAGTGAGATAAAATCCTATAAAATGCACGGCTATAACAAAATTTTAAAAATATTCTTCATTTACAAAACTAAAAAATGCTGAAGAACCAACATTAAACCAAGTATTTTGATCAAGATTGAATATTGGTCTTTCCGAATGTCACTTAGTGTTTATTTTTACATTGTGTGTATAATTATTATGTTATGATGCATATAATTCTTAAGGGTGATAATATGAGGATAATCAAAAAAAATAAAGTTCTAAGTTTTACTGCTATAAGACTGACATTTATAATATTAATAATGATCGAATAAATCTGCTACGCAAGCTACCCATTATTTTATGAACAAAACTAAAAATGGTTGTTTTTTTTCAGTTTATATTTTAATTAACTATGCAATATTTTTTTTGTCAAATTCTCAATGCATCTTTCAACAATTTAGAATTATTAAAACTTTTCAGTCGGTGGTGAGAACATAGTCGTCCAAGAAGGTGAGAGCGTAAAACTCCGATGCGGCGCGACTGGACTTCCACCTCCAACAGTCCAATGGGCTGGCGCAGGGCCCACGACTGGATCTTCACCGGGAGCTGCTCTACGTCTGGGGGCGTGGAGGGCTTCGTCTGCCAGTGGACCTCTCCTAGAGATTCCCAGGGTATCCAGAGCTCATGCAGGGCACTATACGTGTACGGCACATAACGGTGTACCACCACAAGCTACTAGGATATTCAGATTGGAAGTACATTGTGAGTGCACTTACAAACGCAACCATACTGTGGTATCCCTTTAGGGTTCATTGAACAAACAATATCATTAACTAAGTCATTGGTCGCCTTTCTTGGCTTTGATTTCCTACTTCTTTTTCTTGGGCGCTACTTACAGTCCAGAGTGCACTTCGAGTGCTTTAATCAATCTCCTCCACTCCAATTGGTAGTGCACAGTACTAGTCTAATCGTCAACCTACAGCACTTGTGATACCCTATCCATCTAACAATGTCGCGATATATATTTCCTGCCCAACGTAAGTGTTCAGTTTTAACAAATTTGATTATTAAGCTCAAGATGTTATTAAGCTCATGTTTGTATTGACGCCGTGAAATTTCATATTGTCTTTTGAGGGTTTGTGGGGATAAATTTCCTTCGATCTTCCTAGTTCGTGTGATTTATCAACAGATCTTCTACGCATCATGAACATGAATGATGTGAAAACATATTTATTGGAGTATCCTTGATTAATTTTTTATCAATTTTCATATGAAATTCACTTTTCTTTCAGTTCTACCAATGATTCGCATAATCAACCAGATGGTCCCCGCCAGAAATGGATCAACTATTTTACTAGAATGTGAGGTGAGCCTCTAAAATATAATTTAAGACAACTGTTAGATACTGGTAAATTACAACAGCAACAGATCTTGGTCACTCGCTTAATACTAGTTTGATTCGCCCACAGGTGGAAGCATACCCAGAACCCCTCCGCTATTGGGAGCGAGCTGACGGCCGTCTCTTAGAACCGGCTGACAGGTTCCGTCAAGAAGTAAACGGAGGTCTGATGGGCAGCAGCAGTGGAAGTGGAAGTGTCACTTTAGGGTCTGGCGGAGCACCGTACAGGTCTCATATGCGACTCAGGGTTCTGAGAATACATCCCAGTGATCTTGGCCAGTACTACTGTATCGCTAAGAATGAACTTGGCCTTACTAAAGGAGTGTTTACAGTTTATGGTAAGTTTCTTCGATTATTAAAAGGTAATTCACACAACCATTCATATGCTCCACACAGAGAGCGAATATGAACAAAGAAGTTATTACTTTTCAACTAAATAGCTTATACAACTTTTAATGCATAATAATTCAAAGCAGATCTGAGTATTGATGGATCATTATTACATTAAAATCCGCATTATATAAATACACATGAAGACTAGTGGTCGAAGAACCGAATATGGTTTTCTGTTGTATATTACTAAAACATTTATATGTCTTACAGAGCAAGATCCGTCGCTTGGAACCCCACCACCAATAGAAGGTGTCTCAGGGCTGGCTGGCGAAGGAATGGAATGGGGTGCACGTCCTCCTCCACTTGCAACACTAGAAGAACTCTGCCCCATCGCACCGCCCTGTCCCAATTGCCCCAAGTGCTCAGATCCGGCATTATCACTTGCTGATCTTTTGGACCATTTGAGAATTGAACCACTCGGTGGGAAAACTTACAAAGGATTACCAGCCAGAATTACAGGTATACAAAAAATTGCAACAAATCAATTTTTAACTTTAATAAAAACAACAAGAAAATGCAATCTTGCCAGCGTCATCAAAATGGTGGGACTATTTATGATCTCTTGCTGCGACATTCCCATTTATTAGCATTAAATTTCCGTCCGAATGACTTCTTTCAAACAGAGTAATTTGTAGCATTTGCTTTTGAAGATCATGTACGGTGGTCATGGAAAGACAACGCTACTTTTTTCGAGTGCTCGAATTGTTTACGTTCAACTTGTTTAAATTTTTACAGACTGTGTATTATATGCTATCGGAAAACCAGTCTATCACCGATATTCTGATCAAAACTTTGGATCTTGGATGCGAGATGCAGCTATCAACGGTGACCCAACAGTAAGTGAACGCAAACTTAATAACAAATAAATATTTCAACATTTTGCAAATTTTACAACCATTCACATTAGAATATCCTAATACTGCAGAAAACTTCAAATAAAGGACTTCCGTTTTTCACAGGGAGACAAAATCTGGGTGACACGTGAAGCCGACAACAAGCATCTTTATGAATTTGCCAATAAAAGCTCATACAGGAAAGATCAACCGACTAAATTCTACAATCTTGAATCAGATTACGTGGTATTTAATATTGTCTTTTATAGCATTATGTAATATTCTCAACCATGGTAATTGTGATGCCTAGCTCTGTGAAATTTAAATAGGTTGTGTAAACGAAGAACAAACTATGACAATTAGTATTATACACATTGCTGATTGACATCTTTATGATACTTCAGATTAACCAAGAAGTATACTTTAATGTCGGGTTCTATGCGCAGCGGTTAGCGTTCTGGGCTTCTGTGCCAGACTTTACAGGTTCGAGTCCCAGTACAAGCAGCATTTTTTCGAAGGCGTGGGTGTTTGTGATGTCTAAAAATTCTCTCCCACCCTTTCCGATCCTTTAATAATTGGGTGTAGCGAGAGCAATTAGTCAACCACTATTCCTATCCTAGCCTTATCCTTCTATCCCTACTACTCTCTTTGAATAAGAGAGATTGAGCGACTGAGTAACAAAAAGTTCTCCTAGAAAAACTTTTGTTGAGATACCCTTATTAGGAGGCCATATGCTCCACATTGGGAGCGGAAATGGATAAAAAAAACATTGATAATACAGAATATCAAAATATTGGGTGATCTAAAATTTTATAGCTACAGAAATAACTTCATTTGAAGTCAATTAGATATTATAAAAACTAATAACTAACACTCACCCCACAAAAACCTGAACTCAAACATTATATTAACCTTGCTTTTTTTACCTGTAGGGTAACGGCCATGTAGTGTTCAACGGATCTCTCTACTACCACGCCGGAGGCAACAAAGCATCCCGCTTAGACCTCGGCAGAGGTCGGGTCAATGTCATGCTGGAAGTTCCAGGAGTCGCAATACCTCCTTCGAAGGCCCTCTACTCTACTGCCCACACTTACATGGACTTCAGTGTTGATGACAATGGACTTTGGCTAATTTACGCAATAGAAAACTCGAATAATACAGCTGTCGCAAAGGTTTTGTTGTGTTTATTTTACTATTTTATACCTTAGTTATACAACATTGAATGCTGATCCGAGATGGGGTTAAGTTTCAATTCTAAAATGGTACTAATTATGAGCCGTTACTAAAACTTGAAAACATTTTTCTATGAGCTTGTTTGTGAGCACACAAAAAAAATCTGACAAGTTGCTATAACATTTCTGTGATGTTTCAGGTAATTGATACTCAATATATTAATATGTCTCATCTGTCATTAATTCAATATTCAATCAAGAATAGTAGAGTAATATCAATCATTTGCAAAAAAAAATATTTAAAGTAAAATTCATTTTTGCAAAATACAGGATGAACTTATAGTACTATTTCATCATAACATGTTGGCATAATGCCAAAAATTAAATTATTTATGGGCATTGTTATTATACCTAAATTATATTATTTCTGTTTTGTTTTACAATTACAGCTAGATCCAGACAGCCTGCATCCTCAATACATTTGGAATATATCAATAAATCATCACAAGGTAATGACTCTTAACTCTCTTATAGAAATAAATGCACTGACAGATAAGACTTACATCAACCGTCTGTCCATACTCTATCCATACCCATAGTGATATCATATTACAATATTAATTGCTTTTATTTATCTATTCAATAAGGTTGGCGAGATGTTTATTGTGTGCGGTGTTCTGTACGCCGTAGATTCTGCAACTGAGAGAACAACTAGAGTACGACTCGCTCTCGATTTGTATAGAAACACACTGTTGGACGTGGCCTTACCGTTCACCAATCCGTTCAGAAAGACCACTGCTCTAGCTTACAGTCACCGGAATAAGGTAATAGAATAGTGATAGTTTGACACGAAATGTTTTTAAAAAGTGGAGATGTAAAGATGATTTGGGATCATAAAAAAATAGATCAATTTATTTATAAATCCAAATAAAACAAATATTTTGTCGTGAGACACTTTAATAATAATTTAACCTAACTTAATATTTGTTTTGAAATAGATGCTCAGTTTCATCATTGAAATTTACATCAATTATTAATGTTTGAGCACAGTGACATGAAGTCGAAATAGCACCTACAGGTAAACTTCCATTGATCACGGGGGTAAGGTTCTGGGCATTATCACAATAACCTATTATTTTTAAATACTTTCATCTTGTTTTTTTAATTTAAGATTTCGACTGAAGGTGCTTGGTGGAATTTCAATATTAAATTTGAATCGTTCAAACTATGTACATTCTCACAATCGAATTGAATTCGAATTGAAAATCATCAAACAAATCGCCATAAACAATGGATACGGTATGTCTCTTATAGACAATCTTTTATCAAAAAAACAAACTAAACTTGCAGAAAAAATGTTATTTAAAGGTATAGTATCAAAGGACATAGATCATACTAGGTATTGGCGTAGAATCATTTTTTTAGGAAATACAAGTCTTAAAATTAAAAAACAGCTAGCTGATAGTGTTAGACCTGCTTTTTACTGTAAAAACTCTTTAGGCAAATTATTAGTTAATAATAAAGATAAAATACATT
Organism: Himalopsyche tibetana; assembly: GCA_030503985.1. Taxonomy (NCBI): domain Eukaryota; kingdom Metazoa; phylum Arthropoda; class Insecta; order Trichoptera; family Rhyacophilidae; genus Himalopsyche; species Himalopsyche tibetana. Next base: position 2,031,284 of record JAPJYX010000015.1, read on the forward strand.
ACTTAAATAAATCCGGGATTTATAGATTGCAATGCTCTTGTTGTACAAAGTTTTATATCGGCAAAACAGAAAGAACACTGAACATCCGAGTTTTAGAACATATGGCAGCCTTTAGATTGAAAAAAGACACGTCTACTTTTGCTAATCACTTAATTTCGGAAGGACACATGTTCAATCAGGAACAAGGGATAAAAATGTTACACCCAAATACGGACAGTCATAAGCTCTTTTTCCAAGAAATTTTAGAAATCAACAAAGCACAGCTGCAAAGTCTTCCGATTTTAAACGAAATATCAAACTTTCCCACATCTCCACTTCTATACCCTATATAACCATAAAATCATATAATCATAAAACCTTTGCCAACAAACAAATTATATAATTCTTGAAACTGCTCACTACTCAAATCTGTTGGCATTCCCATGGGCTCATCCTTTTCGCCAGCAATGGCTTTCTACTCAGTGATGCATTTATATCTTATATAAACACGAAACTTTCATTTGCTAAGCGTCAGTTCAAGTTCATCCGTGCACTTGAATGCCTGAAGATGCCGAAAGGCGAAACCCGGGTCGTTAGTGACAAAATTTGTGAGAATGTACATAGTTTGAACGATTCAAATTTTCATCTTGTTGTAAAAAATAATCTAGATTCCCTTGCATAGAATGTCTATGTTTAAAATGTGAAATTCCTCAATTACACTGGATAGCCTTTTCCAAATATTTTTTAACACAACCAAATGAATTCATTTCATGCTTCTTTTGTGTTTCTGATACCTTTCATTGTATTAAAAAGATTGCGATATGATAAATTCGCACTTACTGACGTCGCGATGAATGCGAAGAAGTTACCTGTATATCTTATAATTCTTGCAGAACTAAATACTTTCCTATATTTACTTCATTACAATTGAGTCCTACCAAGAAAATATCAATTCAATAAATGCATGAGAATTTCTTGTGATTTGTCGCCAATTCAATAAATCACTAGAACCCAAATAATTATTAGTTACTAACATTATTGACTGACTTTTTAGAAGCTGTCTTTTTAACTGTCAATTCTTGGTGGGAAGATGTATATTTATAAAAATAATAATACAATTATTCGTCAATACTTGGTGGAGGCATTATATTTAAAAAATAAAACACTCGTTTGTACTAATTTCACATTAATTTTATATGATCAATGAATTTTGAATATAATAATATAGCACACTATTAATTTTTGTACAATTCAACAATTTTATGTTTTGAGCGAAACCGGTCTTTATGATTACATACAATTTCGGCAATAGTACAAAAAAGATTACCATCAAGCCTTTCAACTGAGAAGTGATTCTTACCACTTCAAAAGAGATTAGTACTAACTGGCTGGCTTGACTTATTATTTTTTAGGAACTATACTCTTGGGATCGAGGAAACCAGCTCACATATCCAGTGCGTTATCATGAAATTGGATACAATATGACGACACAAACAGATATAGGACTTCCTAACGCACAACTTGCAGCTCCTCCTGACGACTAATGGTTCTTTACATTTATCAGACAATATTAATCCGTATAATAATCATATTTTTTGTGCTGAGGAGACTAAATCTGTCAATTAACGATTCTAAGATATGGATAAAAAAAATGCAATTTACTTGACCTGCCCCACATCATCATCATCATCAAATTTATAGTAGATCAAGATTACAGTTTGTGAACAATATATTACAAATTATTTTAATATTGACTTACTACTGCCATCTCTGAGTATGTATTTAATTAATCATTGTTGTCCACAAAAATCACTCATTCACCTCTATGGAAATATTAGATTTTTCACAAATAGCTTTCTTTTCTTGCACTCCCTCTTTGTTAATAGAAAGAGTGAGAGAACAAATGATTTGCGGAGAAAGCAGTGAGAACTGAGCCCCGAGGTATTTATTTTCCCACACGAATACTACTTTGTCGATAGTAGACAGATTGAAATAACAAACAACTTGCAGAGTAATCAAACTAGAATTGTAGTAAGTCATTTTTTTTCGATACACAGTGATCCAAATTGAAGAGGGAAAATGATTTGGTCAAAAAATATGATTATCATTAAGAAGAACAAAATAAATTACCTTTTTCCAGTGGCGTAACCACTATACAACGCGTCATATGTGACGCATAAGGTCCCTTGGGCTCAGGGGGCGCGAAATTCTTATCCATATTTAAATTTTTCAAGAAATGTTAAAAAATGAATATTTTTAAAAGTCCCTGCCAACCCAGTAAATGGTGAGGGCCCTTTTTGCCTGTAAGTACGAAATAAAATTAACTGTTTTTTGCACCAGCTGATAATTTTCGGAAACAGATGTATGTATATTGTCGCTTATCTATCAACAACTGGCAATTAACAACTCGAAGTCGTCTTTTTCTTAGCATATTTTTTTTTTGATAACTTTCTAATTACGCCACTGCATTTGTCACACTTTTTGTAACAGCTATTTTGCTGAAATTACTTATCCAATTAATTTAATTTATCGACAAAACTTTCAAATAATTAAATAACATCAAAGTTCGTGGTGAACAGTAACATATTTCAAAGTATGAAAATATATCTACGTAAGCAACTAATGATTCAATCAAAATGAAACGTTTTAAGAACTGATTTATCAAACACAACTCACGGAGCCTGATCCATGAGTAGGCAAGAAAATACTTTATTTTAATAATGGTTTGAATTAACTAAACTGAGTATAGGTGCGGTCCAGGAATCGAATTTTGAATATATATATATCTACTAGTATTCCAGCCAATGTTTATATGACAATGTTCAACATAACTTTCTGGTAATTTTTAGAATAAATTCGATCCACCTCAAGTAGTGATAGAAAATGCCAAAGACGGTGGCTATTTCATATTTTTATATATGTATTTTTAATCCTATATCAAATGTTCCTTTACGATAAATAATTATTATAATTCACACATATCAGGGTTGATAATTTTAAATTTTTAATATACTATATTGTAACGTTTATTAGTTATAAGTGAAAATATAGATAAGTTATGGTGACAATTTGATATTTTTTATTTTATTTACCTTTATAGAGATGAGAAAAAATTTGAATATTTTTCACAAACATTCATGTAAATCAGGGGTGTCCATCCGGTAGATCCCGATCGACCGGTCGATCGCAAAGCAAAATTTGGTCGATCCTGAAATTTTCCGTGAATTTCGGAAAAATGTATAATTTAAATATAAAATATACAAAAATACCAAAATTGAACTGTTTTGTAAGCACATTCCTATCCAATGATATGTATTTCGTATTTAAAATAAAAATTTCTATGTTTGAAGAAGGGAAAAAACCCTACTAAATAAAATTCCTTATTATCATGTTAGAAGTCGATCTCGAGAAAACTTAAGATTAAAAAGTCGATCCCAGGGCAAAAATGGTTGGACACCCTTGCAACGTTCCCTCTAATTTTTTATTATGTGTGCGGACAATCAACTTCTGTGATCGGTAAATTTTCATAAAAATAAAAAATGTACGCAAATATAAAAATTTATTTTTATAATATAAAACTTATTTTTATAATATTTCTGTGTGCGGCCTTGTGCAGGGATGGAAAAATGTGTGCGGGCGCATTTTGGAAGGTGTGCGCGTGCACACGCACACACCTTAGCGGGAACATTGCACCCTTGATGTAAATGATAAAATAAAGCTATCTATCACTTTGGAAAAATCTCAGTTAACTGTGCCATTCCTGATACTACTCCACTAACTATTTACTGTTTATGGTGTTTATGTTTAATAGTCATTAATTTAAATATTGGCATTTGCTTGTAAATTTTCGAGTTTTTTGCAAAAAATCCTCCCATTGAGGGCAACGGGCCTAGAGCTAGTAGAATATATTGAAATAAAACAAGCTTTCCCATTCGCAATGTATATTTTGATATTTTACACAACACATACAACATTGTATTTGTACTTGCGGGTGGTAACACAAAATATCACACAAATAAATATTTATTTACAAAAAAAAATGGATCGATAAAAATTGCACTTATTTTCAATTGTAACCAAAACAATGAAATAATGTTGTTATTTTTGGATTCTTTTTTTGTAATATTCAATTGTTTTTTTATAATTGGGAATATGCATAAAGAAACTAACCAACTATTTTGAAGAATAATAATGACATTTCAATTATACTACAACGAGATGAAATAAATAGATCTAACCAACGATTTATTCTGTCAGTCAAATCTGTACTGATACAAATAAAAATTAAAAAAACATCTGACTCCATATTTGGGAGAAATTGGTTGTCCTTCTCCATATAGGTTTGTTTGAAATATCTTTTAGAAATAATTAAGCATATTAAATACTTATTGTGTGTTTAGACAAAATAGAATATCTGTCACAGGACAAAGTATACAGGTAGTACAAAAAACGACAATGGGAAATGTAGTTAGTTTAGTTTTGCACAATCTTGTGTTGATGATTTCTTTTGTTTTGTAACCCAAAAATAACAATTTTGTGTCGGTTTCAGTACATATAACATAGATATTTTTGTTCTGATAAAGTGTCATCACAATAAATGTTAGTTATTTACAAAATCAATTTTTCAGTCTACTCAAAGCAAAACAACACCAACAAAATGGAAATATATTATTATCCACATAATATATTGTAAAGCATTAACAAAGAGCATATAAATATATTGATGTAATTTCGTCCATCTATCTACTACCACAGTTCAACATTGACATCAAATAATTTATAGTAAGTGGCAATAATGTGAACTAAGTCTTTCTTTTACAAATTTTGACAGATTGAATAGAAAGTAGCGCCATCTGTCAGTTTAATGCATTCATGTAAATTGCAACTCGATCATTTCAACTTTCAAACAATAGTTGTTCCTTTTGATATATTTATGACCATAATAACAGGTTTGTGTAACAGTTTTATCAAACTTCATTTCTAGTAAAAATATGTCAATTTGATGTCTTGTGATAATTGAATCTATTTTCAATAGCATCAGAACATTTAAAAAAATACTGTGATAGTTTTTTTATTAGAAATAGCTTCATATTTAACTAAAAAATGTGTAGTATCTTTTTCAATCCGTGCCATATTGGTGTATTATAAATAAGTAGTCATTTTAAATAATAAACAATCAATGCAGACAGAAATACCAGCATAATAAATAAAAAATTAAAGATCTCTTAAAAAAGTGAATTACATTTAGCAGTAATATTATACTATGCTATAATTTTGTAGAAGTAGTTGCATATAATATAGATTTATAAAAAAGTAGAAATTAGTAAACAAAAAAAAGATTAAATGTCATAATGGTATTGTTGCAAGTTTAGTACCGAATCATAGGATTTTCAATCTTATTGAATTCTTAAATACAGTTTTCAAATTCATACACAATATTTTTTTTACACTAGAGGAAACATTGAAACACGTATATTTGTAACGAAAGGAAGTTATCCAAAGTTATCAACATTTTTTTCATATTATATTGGATTCTTACGATAAGGAACCTATAGTGAAACTACTATTTCAACAAATTATGGGTCAGATTCTACACACCAATGGACCTCAATTCTAGGAACCGAAATATGAGAAACACTCGTGAAAAATATAAACCAATATTATTCCATGAACATAAAATTTAGCATAATTGAAGTATAGCTACTACCATCTGTCGAAAGAACTAAAAGGATCACTTTATTTTTAATTATCAATTATGAATATAGTAGTGTATTGATCAACCATTATTACTTGGTCACTGACAGAAGTCGAAACTAATATGGTCAATCTCCTATTTGTAGGTGTCAAAGGAAAGTTTGTAAGTGTTTTTACTAGTGAAACTGTAGAAATAATTCAGTGGCGTAACTTCTATGGCGCAGGAGTGACCGGTTCTTGCTGGCCCTTGGGATCAGGAGAATCTCCAGATATAAATTTATTTTAAATAAAAACATGAATAAAGTGATAAATAAACACAATAAAATCAATTCATACTAACTGAAAACATAAATAGTTAGTGTTAATATTGTAGGACTTTGGTATTTTTTGCATTCAGGACAAGTTTTTCTAGTTACACCACTGAAATAAGTACAACAGACAATGTCAAGTGTTTCAAAAACAATTTATAGAAGTTTGCGAGTGGTTATTCTAAAACTTTGACAATTTTACAAAGATGGTTCTTCGAGAAAATGGATTGATCATTCTAATCAATAACGCTGAGATAGTATGACAACATAACCCCCATGACAGTGGCGGCGCTTCTAAGCTGAAATAGAGTAATGGTCGATCTATACATACTAGATGTGCATCGTCGAGAAAATTAATGTTTTTGTAGTGTACGAGTGTTATTCATTTGCTTATATAGATATTCAGAATCATAGTGAATCACTTGCTTTCCCACTCAGTAGCAGAGTGGAAAAAAAATATTTGCAGTCAACTTGTAATTGAATTCTCTTCAAATCGAATTCAAATTAAAAAACAAGGTTTGACAAATAATACGGCATAGGACGTCGTTATTTTTAAAGTTTTTTTTTAAATAAAAATATTGCCGATCCAAAAAAAAATAAAATATCAGAATAATGAAGTTGTTTTCTTACCTTTTCGGTCCCTACACATTAAATTTAATACAATATGGATATTTCTTTATATTATACATTTAAATTACTTATTTCTATTACTTTTAGGGCAAATGTTTTCTTTTTCTAAAATGGTAACACTACACTAAACCGGTAATTCATTGTAATTTATGGAGCATCGATTCAATGAACATTATCCGGAATAAATAAATAAAGAAGTCAACAACTCGTTTGGTGAGTTTTGTAAAATGAATGATACATTAAATTTTCTATTAAGTAGGTGTTAATATTTTGTAGCGCAGAAGTGAACTAACTCACCACTATAAACCGACATTTATCTAAGAAATATATGAATTAAAATCTTTTGGATGTCGATATTTGTAAGTTAGCTCATTCAGTCACTTACTGATAATTGTTTTTCTACGAAAGCTATTTTAGGCGAATGATATGAGTGGTTATTACGTTTAGTAGTTTAAGTTCTACTATAGTGTTGATTGTCAGAAAATGATAATGTCCGATTATTAGTCATAGTGTATAAACTGGATACAATTATATTTTCACTATGTATTCCTTGAATAAAAATATCATTTTAAGGCAGGAGTTCCAATGGAATACTTACTATATTATAGCCAAAATAAAAAGACACTTCTGCGAGACGAATCGATTTACAGGTAACAAGTAAAATAGCTATTGATGAATTTTCAAGACCGATTCTGAAACGAATCAAGATCACAGGTTTGGAGAAAAATTAAGTAGCTGCAAAGGTCATTCTTACTAAATTCTTTAACATTTCTCAATGCAATTGTGCATCTATTATATTTTTTCCCCTTGGTATTATTTGTACATTTTTGACATGTACGCATAATAACGTTGGCAACCACGTGACAATAAAAATCAGAGAACACGTTCGCTATCACCGTGCCTTACCAGCTCTGTTTTCGTGCTTTTCTGCGTTTATATATTATCGTTTCGCTGCAGTATCGTTATGTAATTTAATCTCCATGAAGGTATTTTAAGCGACATTTAGGGCCCCTAATTTTATTCAACTACCTGCTGTAGCTCACTGGCTAACCTCCGTGCACCAACGGACACCCCCATTACTTTTGGCTGCCGTTACCATAGGTACATTCTAAGCAGGCATAAAAAGACACGCCCCAAGATTCGTAGACTTATGTTATAGAATCTTATAGTAGATGGGATATGATATTTGTTTTAAAACAAAAAGTGCAGCCGAAAAATTCACAAGCTAATGATTGTCATATAATTGGAAAGCGTCTAAACTAGACACCGTGAATGGGAGGAGTCATTGAATAAAATCAAAACCTTTCCGAGTTTTCGTATGATACCCCTCAACATTTACTTTTTTTACAACTCCTAACATAATCTTGAAAACCAGGGATAAAACATTTGTTTTACGCCGAATTATTTTTTAAAAAAGCATGTTTCACAATGTCAAATTTTGTTATGGGAGTTATGCCTTTTTACTATAACTGCTAAAATTATACGTTTGTTAATAATATTTCAAAAATTTTACAATGACATCTGTTGTCCAGATTGACCGGCTCAATCAGTCATGACAGGTTATAAAACTTACATTTTTTCGACAATACGCAGATATGCATAAAATTTATAGGATTTAAAATACCATAGACACAGTATCTGTTACACGATTCACTATGAATACAACGACTAGGTTTCAAAATACAAATTACCGTTTTCAGAAAATTTTATATAGTATCAAAAAATAAGGAAGTAGGTAATTGAAATAAATATTTCGCCAGTCTCTTAAAGCAATAAAATTATTTAATAATGAAAAATAAATAAACGTTTTATTGGACTCGATAAGTGGTAGTAATAATTTTCATATCAAAATAAATTAGTAAAAATTGTGTAAATAGACATATTCTCTTAAAAAAAACTTAAACAATTTTTAAAATGTATCTTTACAAGACAAAAAAGACTAGATTTCATTTATAGTTATAGCGTTAATATTTTGAAGTTGTTTTTGTAAAAATAAACATAACTTCAAATAAACATGGCTGGACGACTGCTCAAAGGTGCACCGTATCTGATAAAATCGAATGCTATTATTCAAAAGACCATAGTGTCAATGTTGAGTGAGTTTTTGGAATTATTCGCTGTAATTCAGCCTCATACATTACCATAAGGCAATGAAAAATTCATTTCTACACTCGCCATTCTGTATTTTTTTTTCATTAAATTCAAACAAAGTTACTGTCTGGCGACATTAGTCCCAAGATTTCTTAGGCCACAATATTGATTGAATAACTCTTGTAGGTGGTCTTTAATTAACATTATCTCTCCTTTAATTTTACTTTGTAAAATAAATGTATTATCGTACATACTCTCTTGTAGAATTTTCAATTATCAGATAAGGAGCATTAGTACTAGGCATCTGTAACAAAATTTACAATATAGACTAAAGGTATATCAAACTTTAACTAATTTTTAGTAAAACATTGTTTATATTTATATAAAATTGGACACTAAACTGTAAATTTAATTTATCTTATATTATTCACAATGAAAAAGGGAAAATGTGCCGAAAGATGAAATTATTTAGTACAAGTGACTATAGTGGCATTCATTGAACGAATATGATATTTCTTCACACATCAAATAGACTTTCCACCGAAGTAAATAAGTATTTTGATATTTTGGCAAATCGCCCTTTTTGCATCGTGATTCTGTAATGTTACTCTCGTCATATCTCAAGTATTCAATTATGAAAGAAATCTTTTATTTATGTTGCTTTTTTACAAAATCTTATACATTACAATAAATATTAGAAGTGAGACACTTTGATTGTTACTATGGATAGTTAGTAGATATTATGTTTCTTCTTTGTATAAGTTTGTGGAAAAATACAAGCATCAATGGTTCAGTCATAGAAAGGAATCTAAAAAACGAAAAGTTTGTATGTGCACGATTGTCAGTTTTGAGTTATTGGCGTATGATATTTCTTTTGCTGCAGTGATGTGCAAACAATATGACAAGCTATCTTTATAAGCAGCAAAGAATTCAAAAATGAAGATTTTTACACTGACAACCTTTTGCTTCTGATTCAAACATTGTGTGTAGTTGATTAAAAATTACTTGGTCAAAATTTTACATCAAAACGATAAGCGTATTTGTCGAATTCTCTCCACCATTATATTATGTCCGTTTTTGGAATAGAAGTATATAAAACCACATGTGCCAATTTAGGTAAGATTATCAAGGAATGCTGTTTTCTTGAAATGTATGGATATTAGACAATTACCGCAAAAAGTCTTCATGAGAATTTAGACTAAAAAAACTTGTAAATGTAATAGGGTACAAAATGTAACATGGAAAGAAGATGTTACCTTAACCTTTTGGCCGCCGTAGAAAAAAAGTATGTTTGTACTTAGCACGCCAGCTGTAATTTTCAATTATTAATTATATTAGTTATTTACTAGGTAACTCGTCTCTGGCATGTTGAGCACGAAAAATTTGATGACATATCTGGTCTGTGGAAGCCATCCAGTTAAAAAAAAATCCAGTCAAGTTGGGTTGGACAGCCTTGTGGATCTTTTCAATGATAAAACACAGTAGATTATTATATGGGGATATTAATGAAATACACATATGACAGTGCTTTAATTGAAGCCCCAACGAACAAAGCTATTACTCATTTTAGGTCACATTGCAAAGAGTAATAAAATTAAACAATTTTTTTTATTACTTTTCCTTCTCATTGACAGATGTCACCGTCATAGAAGCTTCAGACTAGCTCTCGACATTTAGATTCTAGACCTACATTGCGAAATGGTACAGAGAATTCAACAAATTCATCAAATGAAATTAATTCATTCCTGTCAACAATATAAAATGTCATATTTCACTCGTAACTTGACTTGTTAAGACATTGTAGGTATGTTAAGAAGCGTTTTAAACAATACTGCTTTATAAAAGATTTTTTCTAATAAGTAAAGAATATATTTTTAAGAATAAACACCCAATATTGATTAGAAATACTTATAAATATGACTTATATAAATATTATTTGGGAATCACATACAATACATTGTGTTAATATATCAACTGAAGAAAATAATAAATATATTTTTGTTTTAATAGGAAGACATTCACATCTTTGTATACATTTTTATCTAATTTTCCTTAAATGCAATCCTTATCTCTTTAAAACAATGCAAGACCTTCAGGGGTCTGAACACAAAGTTGTATCTTGCAGGAACTAACTATCTCTAAAACTGCATTAAAAATAAAACAAAAATAAATGTATATATATTATATATATATATATATATGAGGCATTTTTCAAATTGCTTTTTGTAATACAACATTGTGCAATTTAAAGAGATACTCAATGAGGCAGAACAAGTTTCACATCTCATTTGAAATAACTAAGTTATTTTTTCTGCATATTTATAAACTAGGGTAAACTTCCCCAAGACCTTTTTCACTAGAAAACATTAATAACTACCCCTACCAAGAATACCATTCGCAAATAACTTGGCGATTTTAAATGGGAAGGCCAAATAGCCATACATTACAATCAATTGAAACAGTAAATAACAAAGTATAGTGTTCATAAAATATATCACGATGGGAGATTTATAGTTTATTGTTATATCTACCATGACAAATTTTGAAGATAGAGGTGTTGTCATATTAACAGCTTAACGACCGTGGACGCGTATTTGAGTCTTTGAAAAACAAAGGTTCCTGGCCGGCGTACACATATATGCGTATAGGTGAAGTATCTGGAAGCTAAGAAAATTAAATTTTGTAAAGATATCTCAATTTGCTTACAGATTATAATGAATTTAGTAAAATTGCGAATTTATCGCAAAATTTTATTTCGCCAGGTGAAATTTTATAAAAAAAACGTGCGGTCGGTCGTTAAGCTGTTAAAACTGCGTAATTTAAATAAACTTTCGGTTTTGTTAATTCAGTATTTGGTATACACATTGTTACCTTGCCAATGCCATACTTTAGAGCAGTGGTTCTTAACCTGGGGTGTGAGAAAGCATTTCCTGGGTGCGGGAGAAGTTTCTATTTTGACATATATAAAAAAATATATATTAAATGTAATACAAATACGTAAATAAATTTTAAAGGAGGTGGGAGAACATATTTTCAGATTTAAGGGGGTTAATATCCACTGATTTAGAGGTATATTTTGAACATTTTTCTAGTGAAAAACAACTCCAGCGGTCTTGGGAAGGTTTACCAAAATGAACTTGATACAAAATAAAAGACGTTCATTTGGATGATTTACAATCTACAGTATGTTTTAATACACTGTGATCAAAAGGGAAATTAATCAATTGTAATTGTTTCGCTATACATTCAGACTAATTACAATTCTACTAAACATTAATGAACACTAGTTTGTAAATATAGAAGTAAATTTTTCACATTTGTGTTTATGTCAAGAGTTAAGATATGATTTGAAAATTGTAGGAACTGTAGAAAATTAAAAACGATAGTTGTCGTTGCAGGTCATACTACTGACTGTTGCCGATATTTAAGTCTAAAAGTCTCCGCAGAAAACTAGCTGTGAGCACTGTTGGAATATCAATACTTTTTAGTGAAGGTTTCCGATGTGCTTAAACTGACCCATGAATGAGAGTTGACTTTCGAGAATAATGTCACACTCAATTGTATATACAAAGATTCAAAGCTATCTACTTTCATAAATCTGCAGAGGCTGAACTGGGCGTATGTCGGCACCACAGGTCCCACAAGAATGTATGCAGAAAGAGATTATTGTGAAAACTGGAGATACAATGGACAACGCAGTAATAGATGCGAGCAGTCTTCTAAAAATGTCGGATCAGAAAAGAAGTGCTGAGGACGTGGCCGGATCAAAAAGAGTAGTATAAGATGCCAAGACTCGACTTGAACTGTAGCGCCATCGGAGAAGCTTATGTCGAGAAATTTCGTACCAAAATTGAAATAATTAATATAATAACTATTTACATTTTACCCCTAAAGATGGCATTATTAATCTACAACATTATTGTACCTATTACATAACACAACACTACATGAATATAAACATTTTAATTATTTTAGCATGAACTGTTCCAAAATAAACACTAAATGCAAATGATAATTACTTAAAAAAAACAATTCTTATATTGAAGATAATTATTATTTGGTCGTATAATTATTAAATCAGGTGGAGGGTGTTAAATATTTACGTGTTCCTATTTTATTATATTTCAAGACAATTATTATTAGACAAAAACTGCCATTTGACTATATGCCAAAACAGCATATATAAACAAAGAAGATCTGAATAATAGTGGTTGTCTATGGCCACTTCTTTGTTGAACATGTTCAAACATATATATGAAGAATTGTTTTAATTTCGAAACAATTCTACTGTGGTCACATGAGAAAAAAACTTGTAATTTGTAATTTGTTTGTTTGTTATTTGTTTTAAACACAATCACACATCGTAGATGGTTAAATGTATAAAAAAAACAACTGTTTTGTTATGGCACAAACTCTTATAGCATCTCTAAGCCATTGTTTTTTTTACTCTTCGGTTTTGCAGAAATGGAATCAGATATAATAATATCTGGTTGATATTCATTGTAATCTACAATGATACCTCAATCAATGCAATTGAAAATATTACGATGTTTCAGTACTCGAGTGTTAACCTGATACTTCAAGGAATGTAACAAATGTTTTTATGCAATACGCATTTTTGCTTAAATCTTTGAATTCAAATTTAACTAAGATTTTACGAAGCAGAAATTGTAAGGAAAACAAGAATTATACAATGTATATCGTCGCCTTAAAATTGTACTGAGATATCTAAAAATATAGTCAAATTTTTTGATAGAAAGATTACTTTTTTTCAATAACGTTAATGCTATGGTGGGATATCTGCCTTTTTATTTCAGATAAACCACTTTAACACATCTTAAATATAGCTCAACATTGCATAGCATCTCAATACTAGATTTTTTAGATATCCCAGTACAACTCTCAGGCGACGATATCAGATTATTCGTAAATAGCTGCCAATCTGTTTACTTGAAAATTTTAAATTCGACTAGTATTATACAAATACTTTAGATGTGAAGAAATAAGCGATTTTTAACTAATCTACAATATATATTGTCTAGAGACTACTCAAATACAACATTTATATTTTCTATGTGAGTACACAAATTTTCTTTTTAAGAACCTTGAAGATTTAAGATTTGAGAAAAGACTGAGAAAAAATGTTAATACAAATAGGCCTGGTACAAAACTATAAAGCATTTTAAATATAATATCGTTTACAGATAAATAAATACTTATTAAACTAATTTGGTCTCATATTAATATGTAAAAACAGTGATTCAAAAAGAGTTTGAAGAGCGTATTATAACTATTATTATTAGTTTATATGACTACAAAATGGCAAGATTATTATTTGAGATAATTACTTTGTTACAGTAACATATTTACAGATTGATATTTCAATACCGAAGCAGAGCCCCTTTGACTTAGGTCTATATTTATACATTATATCGTCGCCGTACACAAAGAAATTCTTGGATGTCAATTCTTTGTCTGAAATAACTTAATTGGTGCATTTATGTTATATTTTGTACAAAAATGCACCAGCTTGGCAGAAATACCAATTTTATTATGGCATTTTATTTATAATGCAATTTTAGGGGTTTAATTAAGGGGGCCTAGAATCATAACTCACAATCTCCAAAAATCGATGTATGACTAATTAAAAGATGCGAAACATACTATTACACCATTAAAAATACTGACCGTCGATTGTTTCTTTCTAACCATATATTATTCATTTAAAAATGTGAGCTTAGACACCGATAGTGATCTTTGGCAGAGGTTTTTACCTTCGAATTCTTAGCGGCGTGAATTCACATTGCAAAATTTCTTCTGATTCGCTATTCGATTAGACATTCTGATTAGACATTCGCTAAATACCAATAATATCCGACTGATATTTAGTGTAATCTTCAATGATACAATGCAAATATTACTCAAATTTGTCTGAGGTCGCATTGTATTTTCGACGTTTTGGTACTCAAGTGTTAATACCCAACTATTTCACTGTATATGCAATGATGATGCATTTAGAATTTTTTGGCATACTTATCTCAAAAATATCTTTTGATACCAAGCCCCTTAATTTTCCCTGCCTAATAAATTAAAAATTAAACTACATTTGTTTCAGGTCATCGTAAGTCCATCTATATTTCGATATTATAATTAATTATCTATGCAACATAAAATATCAAAGCTCGAGTCTTTCTCCTTAAAGAAAAAATTTGAAACATGCTGTTTACTCAGAAAAATCAATTTGTTACTTAAAACTTCTACCAGTACGGAGACGATATACGCAATAAAACCTCGATATTACAGATTACGGGAGTCCATTAAAGCCGATCATTTACAACCATGTTGCCTTCAAATGTGAAGCATATTGATATTGACACATCATCAAAACAGAGCCCATCATACATCTGGTTTATACAATTAATTTTCATTAAAATTCAGAGACACACAAACGTACCAGAAACGACCTTACCATACGAATTTTGTAGTAGTGTAAATCATGTAAAGTGCTAATGTTGATTTTGTAGTTACTTTCTAAAGTTACCGCATTTATTTTGTTTAATTATATCTATTTTAATGTGTCCGTGCTGTATACAGTGAAAGCAGCATCTCTAGAAAAGAGACTCAGCAGTCAACGTGTTATTTAATATTCAGTAGCGTAATCTTTCTTTCTTGGGTGGATTAAGTATAGAAGGTTGATGTTAGAAAAGAACTTGTAGTTAGTTAGTTGAAATTGATTTATAAAAGTATCTATAGTGGAATTTATCACTGAAGATGATATCGTTTTTTTATTTCAATTTAAATTAGCCGATTTCCGTTGGAATTTATTTCAAGGGTAAGATAGCGAAAAATTGTTTATATGAGTTAATAAGTTTACTGCACACGCCTAGGCGTGACTTACTTGTCAAATCATCGGCCAGTGCCTTTTGTGCGATCACGTTATTTATCGTTCATGCGCAGAATATATAATAAGGGCTATGATTAATGGTTAAACATACACAGCATTGCATGATGTTTTATAAATTGGACCGGATATTTTGTCCGTTAAATCCGAAATCAGTTGTATCGAGGTATTACTGCAATGACAGCAGAAACTTTCTTGCTAATTTTTTAAACTCTGAATGTAACTCTCATAAATCAATAATGAATGTTTTTTCTGAATATTTTCATTCGATTATACTGTCAAATTAATACTGATAATCATTCTCATAGTAATGCGAACAGACAATAAATATTCGTTTGAACTATTCATGGTCTGTATTCATAAAGTTATCAATTCGGGAAGACGCTGTTATATGAATGTTGGTATACATACAACGTTTCAAAATTGTTTTTATTCTTAAGATGATTAGGATCAATAATATATATTTCAATTTTTTTTCCGTCCGCAAATTTGAAATTGCCCATATCTTGTTATAAGTTTGACCATTCATTTTTGAAATTTACGAATGGTGTGAATTATCAAACACTTAAAATGAAAGATTCTTAAAAAATCGACAAGTAAATAAATAAACAAGATCGTAAGCTTCACAAAACATATTTGGAATGGCACAAAATCCATTTTGAAACTATTACTAAAAACATTCAACACAAAATTCCAAGCGTTGTGTTGACCGATGTCAAATCCAAACAAAGTCATGATAGATATGTTTCAAAAATCACCTTGAAACGTATGAAAACCGAGATTGGTTTGTCTCAACAATACTTGAGATTTCTAAAGCGTTACTTCATACACAATATATATTTATTTCGAAAGAATCATATAGATGGCCCTGTTCCTTAGAAGAAATTCCAAAGAAGAAATGAGAATTACTTTTGACGAAACACTACGATGGCATAAAAGTTTGACAAATGGGATTCACTCAGAGTACCCGGTTTTAATTGGCGAATAGTCTAAAAATATACTGTAATGCATATTTATAAAAGAGGTATTTTAAAAACATCAATATTATCCACCATTACGCTTGGAAAATCCCAGCAGACAAACGGTCAACGACAATTTTACATTACATGAATGTTAAATTTAAAATTATTTAATAATACGTTAGCCAGGTAACATTTACATATCCTCGTCAAGCTCTCTTTGTGCTACCCGTCAACCATTACAAGTCATTGGGCTTTATTAACCTAATCGCCTATTAACCACTCTTATTCTAATACATATTTATACCCCAATTGTAAATTTACAGGAAAATCATGGACTGGTTTCATCCCTATAAAAATAACTTTACACGTACCCGTTTATACAATTTTTTGTCATCAAATTACAGTGGAACAATGTGCAGGAAATGTTTAACGTTTGGTGTTGTGACGAATGGTGTTCGACCGAGATTATAACGTTGATGAAGGGGAAAAGACGAATGCGAGAACGATAGATTGGAGTTCCACTGTGTACGTATCTAAAAGATAGATGCCCATGGATCACATACAAAAATTAAGCAATATACTGTTAAAATATCATAAAAATAATTAATGCCGAGCATTAAATGCGCATCAATATAGTTATAAAATTAAAAATTTGTCATAAGTTAATCAAAATGTACATTTTTTACATTTCTACATGTTCTTTTATAAGAGTTATTTAATTTCAATGAACTTGTGGGTATCGCCAGATAATTAAACTTGAAAAAAAGATACCAATCAACGACATTTTCTATAACAGAGAAGATATCTGAGATACGTTAACAATTCTTGATGGAAAAAAAAACTGATATCCTGTTTTAGTTCCAATTAAAAATCCTGTTTTAGTCAAAACCACAATGATGATACAGTAAAAACAAAATGGGTCATTAATTTGAATAACAATTTTACATGCTTGATTATAATGAATACAAACGATACAACATAAACATACATACAATCCTTTTGTCAATATATTATTACATCAAAACATTTCAAATGACAATTCATATTATGACAATTTTCATGACATATCATTTGGCAATTTTTACAATGACGACATTTTCACATCATTCATGCCATGTCACATAACATCGTCAGTTTTTCTTCAATAAATTTAACACCTATACAATATAAACACCCAAATATCTTGCCGTCAAATTCTCATCAATTAGGCTTTCCCAAGCTTATTACGCTTGGTTATATTATAAGGTTGATCATCGTTGGATATTAAATGGTCTTACTGGAATACTGTTGATATCTGCCGCCGCAGAAGAATCACGGTATGGTGGAGGACGGGCTGGCGCTTCCAGCTGCAGGACGGCGAGGTTTCCACCTGAATACCAGAGCAAGGATGCTTCTCAACCGACGCCATCGTCTTCTACCGCCAGTGGTTGTTTGCTAAACATATATAAAATATATACAAGTTAATCAATTAATTACTCCCTCCATTTTAAATTTATATCTATTGCAATTCCCCTCGTTTAAAACATGTTATTGGTGTTGCCAGTAGCCAGTCCTTCCCCTATCGTCACCCCGACAACAAACTGTAACATTCTCACACCCCCACCCTTAATTTCTACAGTATATTCAACAATTATTAACAGATCAGAATCACTTCATAAAATTTTTAGTTTGGGAACACGCCATGTCACGACTGGTGGTCACCAGGATCACCTGATGTTTCTAAACTGTTAAAGTTATCATTCTCAGGGGTTATAATAAAATAATACAAATGATAGTAAATTATGGAAACTAGTAGTAGATAATAGATGAAGACGCTATAAAAAGGCATCAACTTTTTCTTATAACCGTTCTGGAACTAAATTAAAAAGTTTTTGTGGAATTATTGCCAAATTACCCTGCGATTGTCTTTCCTCCGTATTTCTCTGACAAGGGCATGGAAGGCATCATCGATGTAGTGACGAAGAGCGGCTGAAGTCTCGAAGAATGGACAACCCAGCTGCACTGCCAACTGGCGACCTTCTTCAACAGTTACCTGGATCAAAAAGAATACATTAATAGATAAAAACTTTACGTTTTGTCATCCTCTTTCATTATACTATATTTTTTTTCTTACATGGCAGCTCTTTCAATAGACAATATGGCCTCCATGATATACCTCTGAGTATCCATAATGCATACAGTTTTCCTCAATATTAATTTGCCTGATTATTTACAAATAACATAAATAATTCCTCAGCCCTCGACTTCAACCAAAAGTCCACAATACCTTTCGAAGATTGTGTAAATCTCTCTTGTTAGCGACGAGAACTAGAGGAATATCCTCATGGGGTCTCACTCGGCCAATCAAACGGCGGTATTCAGCCGCCTCTCGAAAGCTCTGCCTGTCTGTGACTGAGTAGCATATCACAAAACCTTCCCCGCATCGCATATATTGGTCACGCATCGCTGTAAACTCCACCTGTATCATAGTAAAGATTTTAATGACAATATTATTGATTTTTAAGTTATTATTAAGTTACAAAAAAGTGGCAGCGGTGGTCTAGTTGGTTAGAGCTTACTCTACCGATCAGGCGGGTCTATGTTCGATTCCCGGTACGGTCAATGTAAAATTAAGATTTTTTAAATTTAAATTTGAGACCCAAAACAAGTATAACAAAGTATTTTAGTTCTACAGTTTTTAATAATTTTATGCGTTGATAGCTATTTCAGCTTGCGCCATCGTCAGAACTATGTTTAAACTAATATTTTGCTCAGCTATATATACTGGCTCTGAAGAGATACACAATGCATCAAGTTATTCACTCTAACATCCTAATTATAATTACAATATTACACTTATCAAATGTGTTTCTAGTTTTTCAAAGAACGATTAACAATCTGGGTTTATTTCTTAAAACATTAATTAGGATAAAATTAAAATGATATTTATTATTAATGACATTACATAAAATTTATTAACCATGGCTTTATTGTTTCGAACTTGATGCATTGTGTATCTCTTCAGAGCCAGTATATATAGCTGAGCAAAATATTAGTTTAAACATAGTTCTGACGATGGCGCAAGCCGAAATAGCTATCAACGCATAAAATTATTAAAAACTGTAGAACTAAAATACTTTGTTATTTTTAATCTGTTATAAATGGAGTTCTACCAAGTAAATGCCAAATCAATTAACAAAACAAGTATAATAGTTGATTTATATTTTTTTCCTTATTATATTGTACTCAACTACAGTTAATTAGTGATAAAATATTGAATGATGGCCTGAATTGTAGAGGGCTGTGCATGCCATGCACTCTCCGACACTTTTATCATTTTATTGTTTATTTCGCTTAACAATTATATTTTTGCAATATTAGTAGTCACCGAAGCATTTAAAACTTCGAGATGAAGAAGAATGGAAGTGAATATAGTCGATGTTGATGATGAACCGAGAAATTGCTCATGAATTGTATAAAGACTTTATTTCATTGTGCATTGATTCCAGCGACGGTGAAGATACATACAATACCATAATATAATTGATGATTACAAGTGCCTGCTGATCCTGCAACTTTATATTACTGTCCACTGAGCAACACTTCAACATTTCTTTGCAAATAAGTTTTAATGTACATTTAAATTATTAAAATACCACCAAGCACCTTCAGTCGAAATCTTCAATTAAACTTTTAATATAGTGTAAAAAGGCCTGTTCTCTAATTACTAGTTTTTTATGTATTCTTCTAGAGTCGTGTACATTAAAGAAAAAGCTGCAAAATGTATGGTTTTTTATACACATAATTACACTAATTCAACCAAATTTGTCTGATAAAAGTTGAAAGAAAAAACCATTTTTGTTGAGTTATTTCGAAACATTTCTGGATTATCTTCAACAGCAATTACATGATGTACATTCTTTAACGACATTTGGTTTTTGAAGAATATTTATGAGACAATTCATCAAAAACTGGTAAACCATCTAGCTAACCATGACAAGATTTAAATGTCATGGGTATTCAATAATAGAACGACTGATGGACAAAATATGGTGTCCCAATTGACCTTTAATAATAAATAATACAAAGTCCCACCTGTCCCGCAGTGTCCAGTATATCCAACAGCGCAGGCTCTCCGTCAATGACCGCCTGCTGCTGATAAGAATCCTCTGCAAAAAAAAATATTGTACAATCGATGGCAACTACAAATTAGCAGTTTTAACATATGGCTGACCAAAGTTTTGACACATCTAAACAGAGTTGTAAAAAAATGATCATATAATTATCTTTTTAGGGCATCATTTATTAATTTATCTTAAATACAATTCAAATTTATTGCAACATTGACAAAACCGTAAAACACTATTTCAAGTTGTATTCATATATATATGAAACTGAGGGATTATTTTTTTTTGATAGATTCGGCGGCGGTAACTTATGGAAGTTCATTTTCAATATAAAATTGTTTATATTTAACTAAGATGTATAAGTAGTTACACATAGCGGAAAATTGCCATACTTCCGAGCATGGACTATTGGGGCGAAAAACTTCACAGACTAAGCTAAAAACAACGCCACGATTTAAAATATTCATTGAAGCATCCCGGAAGCACGTTAAAATCACACATTATTATGAAGAACACTGATAAATAAATTGGTAAATATGTCATTTAGTAGCACCATGTAGCACCTCGACTATTGCCGCGCGCGCGGCCATTACGAATAATGGAGGCGAAGATTTCTTATTTCGTATAATTTATCAGTGTTCTTCTTTTTAACGTGTGGTTTTAACGCGATTATCAAGCCCTCAATAAAATATTTTAAATCGTGGCGTTGTTTTCAGCTTAGTTTGTGAAGTTTTTCGCCGCAATAGTCGAGGTGCTACTTGGTGCTACTAAATGACATATTTACCAATTTATTTATCAGTGTTCTTCATAATAATGTGTGATTTTAACGTGCTTCCGGGATGCTTCAATGAATATTTTAAATCGTGGCGTTGTTTTTAGCTTAGTCTGTGAAGTTTTTCGCCCCAATAGTCCGTGCTCGGAAGTATGGCAATTTTACCCACATAGCTTCCAATATTACCGATTTCAGGTTATAATATAAATATATATTTGTTTTTTTCATTTATTCTAACAGTAATCCGAGACCATAGCGTTACTTAGATTTGTATAGTTAATTCAAATAGTTCACAAACGATTTCTGTTTTTTTCATGTCTGTGTTGGCGGCACCGACACGAAGGCCAATTTCAAATAAACGTCAAATGCTTCACGACTTCGATCTTTAAGATTACCAAAAAAATTACCTCGTAATATAGTGTTTGTGTTTGTCAATAATGAATATTCAAAATTGAAATCTTGACAGCATAATCACTAATTTATTATTTCACTTGTTGCTTGTGTGTACATATTGATTTTATTCAAAAGATAAAAAAGACTCAGGTTATTATTTACCGATTGTTGGATCATGATAATCGAGGAAGCTGTGGCTGACGAACTGTAAAGTAACAGCCGACTTCCCAACGCCTCCATCTCCGAGCACTACGATTTTGTACACACGTAGTCCTCTTACACCTGCACCTTCCATACCCCAAAACCCAACTCGCTACATTCCCAAACAATATCCTAAGAGCACTTTTGTATTAAATTATAATTTAAAAATTAAGCACACATGTTTTAAAAAATATACAGATGTATGAAAAAATATTTGTGGTAATACTTTGAATTTGGAATAATAAGAATTAAAAAATTCTTTATTAAAATAATTCGCTGACAGCAATTTTGATAGACAAATTAAAAAACGCCTTTTACAATTTCGACACTTAGGAATTAGGAGGGATACCAGTTATTATTTATTTTACATAAAACACATCAATGATATATCTCTATTTGTATAAATATTTACTACGAAAATATTGATTATTGCTTTTGCCTGAATTATTGCAGTTTTATTGGAATTTATGTTATTTCATATGTGCCATTTAGCAGCTGATCGGGCGATTGACATTTTCGTTTGACATATTTAATCAGTATTACAACATGAAGGTGTTAAATAATATTTTGTACTGACCACAGACTATCGACTTATTGTGAACATTCTTTTACGCCCGTATTAGTTTTTATTATGTATAACATTTTTACCCTAATATATTTAAAATTATAATTTACATCATAATTTATTTGGTATGGTCAAAAACATGCACCGTTACTTAATTTAAAAACAGTTTGTGCTTTAACATGTTATTGATGAGCTAAAGATTATGGAAGTTAGTTAGTGTCTGAATATTAGAGGTGCCGGTAACTAGCATACAACTTTTGATACCTTAATTTTTTGTTACGTTATTAAAAACAGCTGATTCAATAAGTCTCTCGTGTCAACACTCAATTTTAAAAATTCAATATTCGTCAAATTTCTCTTACGGAAGATATACTGAATTCCATAATTTGTAAAAATGACCAAAACGGCGGCTGGTTTGGTTGTATATAGATATATTGACTCTTCCATTCAGTATTTATTGATGAAAGCATCATATCCTCCTTATCACTGGAGTCCACCGAAAGGTAGATAATAATAATATTAGTTGGACTTTATTTAGAACCATAATGATTGTCATCAATTAAGCCTATCACATCTTACTCAATATGCTATCCACAATCATTATTTATTGTATTGTTTAATTGGACCACTAGGTAGAATAAAATACTAGCTCTAGCTATAATATGACTTTAATAAACGGATGCAAATCTGATTTGAGTAAACATGCACTGCGGTATAAAATTAAATTTGATAACTTTGTTACTCCACTTGTGCTACAATTTTCGATTTTGTAATTTATAACTTATTTAGAATCAATTTTTTAGTTTATTCGTTAACCTTGGAATTCTCTGTCTGATTGTTCTTCTTAAAGTTGTGAAGCACGTATCACAATTTGTAACTCAAAAAGTGGAGCAACAAAGTAAACAAATTTAATTTTATATTCAAAATAAAAGTCCACAAATTTACCAAATGTTTTGGTCATCAAGTCGTTATTTCATAATTATCAAACAAAATATCACAATTTATATGTGTCATGATATTTCCATACTCTTAAACATATAAATGACAGACATGCTAAATTGGTTTCATTCCAACCATCATAAATAGAGCAAATATTTTTTATCTTATTTTACTATTCTATAGTTTCGGTTGGATTGATTTGGTGTAAGGTTAGGTTTATGAGATAATTGCTACCCATTAACATAAATCCACTACCATAACTTTACCATTTACAAGTTTTTTTTTATTTTAGATAATGGAACATATTAATTTTATTTATGTTTCAAATTGTAAACTATACTGTGCTTTTTCTATTACCAAAAGGAATAGTATTCAACAGGTTAATATCTTTTTTAAGTGCCTACAAATTTGATTGGTTTATGCGCAATTGAGTAAGATGAAATTTTCATTTTAATTAAATAAAATAGTATTATTTTCAAAACCACGTCTGCTCCCAATGAATAATGTATAAATATGGACTCCAATGGGACATCTCAACATTAGTTGTTTTACAAGATCTCATTAAAATTCAGTTGCGCAACCTGTCCTTTCAGAGAAGGATGTTGGAAAGGATTTGGGGTCTCTAATTTCGTTCTCTACGCTCAGTATGTAAGATTGGATGGATGAAAAAATTGTATCATATCTTTTATCGTACTACCTGCAGGCTTAAAATTGCTTAACATTCTAGTGTTTTCATGATAGAACTACTAGAAATTTTCAATTCAATATATGGATAGCTGCTTGTCGTTCTATTGGTAACAGAACATTTTATGTCTAGTGAGTCTAAAGAGTCTAGTGCAGCAGTCGGGGAACTTTTTAAACCATCACCCCAAAATATTTTTGCGTAAGTCGATATTACCCCTTCATTTTGAAAAGGAGACAATCTATGTTAATTTAAATTAAACAATTTTTATTGAATTTATTTACACGGAAAATAAAAAAGTTGCATGAAAATAGTAAGTATATAGACAAACAAAATAAAATTCTCATATTGGAACAAACAAATTTTAATTGAAAACTTTCCCCCTTCAGGCTGTTTTTTTCCTTATTACCCATAAAAGTTCATTTTTACCCCATTTGGGGTTATTTACCCCGGTTCCCCGACTGCTGGTCTAGTGAGACATATATTTTTTTGTATACATATAGTAAGTAATGGACTATATAGACGCCAGAAGGACAATGACATAAGATAGGAAAAGATAAAGGATATATTTGAAGGAGACCTGGGTTGTCAGTCAAACAGAATGAGAAATTTTAAATAAATCTCTTCTTTACCGTAATGAGTGAAATTTTGTTACAATATCCATATCCCGTTGTTTTGATTCTAGGTCACGTCGATCCTGGAGAATCAACATGGGAAACGGCATTGCGAGAGACAGAAGAGGAAGCCGGAATCAAAGTCTCAGACTTAGAAATCTACAAAGACATTTCCCGGACATTGAATTACCAAGTCAAAAACAAACCGAAGATCGTCATTTACTGGCTGGCCAAACTTAAAGACCCTAATCAGGAGATTGTTAAGTCAAAGGAACACACCGACTACGAATGGCTGGAACTAGCGGCCGCTCAAGAAAGAGCTGGATACAAAGACTTCAATGCTATGTTGGCCGAATTAGAACCTCATATTGTTCAAAAGACTGCTTTGGTGTAGGCAAAATCATAATCTATGATGACCTACTGCTGTGATTGTAACCAATGTTTTTAATACTGAATATCTTTTAGCTTAGTGCGCCAATTCATTGTTTGCAAAGACTGTCCTAGAAGCCTCACAACACTTGTAGCGCTAGTGCAAACTTTCATTCACCATATAAAAGACTATAACATACGTCATGAGATGTTTACCAAGATATTGACAAGTCTATTCAAAAGTTTGCACGAATACATGTTTGATGATGAGGCTTTTCCACCAGTCTAGGTTCAACACTTGATCGGCCCTATAAGACTTAAAATAGTCAACGATAACTAAGTTATCGATATGTTAAGAGAGTGGGAGAAGTTATGATTTATATATTATATTTTAATGTACCAAGTATGAATATTAAGAAATTTAATTCACATATTTTTGTCAATTAGTGAATAAAATAAAAACAAAAAATATTTGTTTGTTATTTCTGCTTCTTACTCTGAGCATAAGGCCACCCCACAGTTACTCCAAAACTCTTGTTTCCCGACCAGCCTCTTATCCTACTCTCAGTGTCCTGTATTTAGGTGGAGTGCTCCTAATGGGTGATCATCAGCAGTCTTCTGGAGTTACAGAAACCATCTGATTGGAAAAAAGTCATGCTGGATGCAAGCTAGCCTGTTTTATCTACAGAACATGTAGACCGGCGTTCCCCAACATGGGGTGTATGCCCCACTGGGGGGCAGTTTCAATGTTTTGGGTGGGCAATGCGCAAACCATTAATATTTGTTAATTTTTTTTTTGTTAAAACGCATTTTCGAAAATATTTTTTGAAGCTAATCTTGAAGCTAGTTTTGAAATCTCGCTGCTAATAGCTAAGTCTGGAAAATCATAGTATTGGAGAGGATTCAATAAAACCAGCTATATCGATTTTTCTCAAAAAGGCTTTGGAAAAAGATAACAAAGATATCATGTACATTTATTATTAAAAGCTATTATTTTTTCCAAATTTGATAGGTACCTGACAGTGTGATTTTGATTGGGGAGGTTGGACATAGAGAATTTTGAAGCGTTAAAGTGGGGCGTGGCACAAATAAGGTTGGGAAACACTGATGTAGACCAAACCATGAGCATTGTTGCTTTTCATTCAGAACTTAACACTCAAGACCCCGGCCCCGCACTAACGCGGAAATGGTCGTTATCCGTTAAACCCCGGCCCTGCGCTAGCGCGGGTTTACACACGTGGGCGTGTAATCGGTATCCGTTAAAGCAAAACTAATTTATTTCGGGTTTTTGTTTTTTTATGCTACTCAAGAGGGCTTGCTGCGTATGTGTATTTTTTTTGTGTCGATTTATCTTATTATTTATGGGTGAAAATCACTTTTGAAATAACATAAAAAAAAGTACATATAATACGTCAACGCAAAAAAATATTACAGTTTGAGATTTTCTGGATGCCGTTAAAATCAAACAATTAAGAGTCATAACTTATTGCTTCACATGTTTATGGGCATTTACTTTAATTACGCCTGTCAAATTTTTATTATTTTCGGTTATTTTCAATGATGTCAACATCAGTGAAATTATGCATTTTTATCGCGTCACATACTCGTTCACAAGACCATTCATTGTTTATTTTCATAGGTACGGCTCTTTTCTTCCGAGACTTTTTTGTTTTAAAGAAATGTGTCGATTAAATAAAAAGATATGAGAATTTAAAGAAAAAACGAGAGGAACCCGGCTGCATGTGCGGGTTTAAGCATAACTTTGTCGCGAAACTGCCGGTTGCTTAAGTGTTAATAAGGGGCTGCTTGCTCCACTCGCTTAGGAATTGTTGACAGCCAAACCTCCGTCCTCTTAGTATTCTCTGCAAGCATGTATACAAATACCGAGTTTTCGTGACTCGCAACCATAATGCAGCAGTCGGTATACATGTATTGAATAAGTTGTCTGGTTTGGACGGAATACAGCCAGGAGTAGGACTCAAAAACATAATTTATTTTAATTACTGTGTATTAAAAATCACAGATAATTATCGTGTATATCATCTTGCGGCTACGTGGTCTAATGGTCAAAGTCATTAGCTTTGAGTACGGAGGCCACGGGTTTGAATTATAGTATAGACAGCTTTTATATATGTGGATTTGTTTTTCAATCGATTTATGAATCTCTAACATTTATTTAATTAACATTGCACAAGGTTGACAAATTATAAATTTAAAACTTTTACAATGAAGAAAAAAAACAACTTTTACAATGAAGTAAAAATGAATATTAAAAACAGTAGAAAAAATGCCAAGGAAGTCAACTGAGTAAGCTCCGACGAACTCGTCGGAATTCACCCACGTCTATGTGGAATATGTCGACATCCGAAGCAATATTGTTGATCACCGTTAAATATAAAAGCATGTTTATGCAGTGCGTGGTTGAATGGTCAACGTTGTTGGCTTCCGTTACAGAGGTCACAGGTTAGAATCCCAGTACAGAATGTTTTATAAATAGATTTGTAAATTTATTTTCGAAGACATGCATCCTATCCTAAGTATGGGGTGAAGTGGGAGCAATCAGCTAACCTCTAGTCCTGTCCTAGCCCTATCCTTATATTCCCACTATCTTTGGAAGAAAAGAGAGGTTGAGCAGCCGAGTAACAAGCAGTTCTCGTTATGAAACACTTATGTTGAGATAAATTCTATACCCTCCGAGCAGAAATATGTAGATGAGTTAAATATTGTTTTTACATAATCTAGAAATTTGGGCCCCCCTTTACGCTGGACCCTCACGCATTGCACGACTACTATGAGATGGCTATTTTATATTGGTGTATTTTGTAGTCCGTGTGTTGCTTTGCACTTTATGGTGAGATATATTATATTATAAATGAAATAAAACAATATTTTTAAAGTTTTGTATTTTTTATAATACAGATGTAGCAATAATAATTGTGAAAATTAAAGACCAATTGTTTATTACAAGTGAATGTTATTAGGTGTTCGAAATTAAAGATTACATTGATTTGATCAACTGAATAGTTTTTGAGAATACATTTGGAGCACTGGATGATAATTTTTTGAATTCATTTGACCACAACCAAAAATAAATACTACAAATTAAAGTACATACTTATTTTTACCTTTACCATTAAAAATGGCCGTTTACAACCAGTGTGTATTAGATAATCATAAATGCCATAGATAAAACCATAAACAAAACATTAAACGCGTTGATAGTCAAAATATAGGTAGGTTTATTGCATGTTAATGATTTAAGCAAGTGATTAAATTCAAGTGTTCTCGTAGCTAGGAGACTAATAACATATTTAATAAAAAAATTAGGATTTTATAACCTAAAAGTATCACAACCAATAAGTGAAATGTTCATACAATAATTCGTGAAAACCTCAAATCCTAAATGGAAGTTATTTTGTTTTATATTGAGATTTTTTCAAATAAAGAATATAAATTTTGTGGGTCCAAGAGGACATACCAATTTGTCTGCTACCACTTCAATTTTAACATCACTTTTAAGCAGTTCACTTTCAAGTGTTGTATTTCAGTTGGTTACCAAATATAAAGATAACTTTATAGGACAATATCCACTCTTAGAACAGAGCATACTGAGTTATAAGGAAGCATAACAAGTGTGCATTAATTAGGTGAGAATGGGACGTTAATCAATCGCTCCTGGGCTTAGCAGTTGTCAAATTCATGAATACCATAAAGATATCCAATTTTGTCAGAGCTATTGCAAGAAGCCTTGCCAATTCCTTCAGAATAAGTGACCAAAGAATGTTAAAGCCATGCAAAATCCATCATGAAGCTTTCTAGCTAATGATTACTAAATTAATGGACTCGCTTAAATCATTGAGCGTGTTTAAATAGGCGGATAAAATAAATGGTAAATATTTAAAAGGGAATAGACAATTAACAAATATAAATGGGGAAACTGTTCTATATTTGAAAAAAAATGCTTCAATGGAAATGGTTTAATTAAAAATATTGGCAATGTTAACAGAGGTGTTGGCAAAAAATAAGTTTTACACCGTAATTAGACGGACAATTAATTATTACTTTGCCGAATATTCCTTCGATAAACAGTTTTATCTTTTGGCATTATCAAGCTATCAGCAGTCTTAACAATCATTTTTAATTTGCAAACTCAGACTGTATGATAAATAATGTTTATTAGATAGTAAAAAATCGTGGCCGATTTTTTTTATTGACTGTTCATGACTTCAGTGTCCTCAGAGAGCGACCGCGATTTGGCCAACTCGTCAAAGTGTTTGTACAAATCGTCCAGCTTCATTTCCCCGTGGACTTTGTTGTCTCGTGTGCGGACATTCACAGTTCCAGAGGTGCACTCTTTCTCCCCGACAACTGAAAGAAAGAAAATATATGCTAGGTCAGAAATTATCTATCAACCTATCTACAAAAATCTGTCGAAGATTTTCCTTCCAAGCTTTTTGTCACATTTGATAACATTAATTGACTTGGCATTTTTTTGGTATAGCTCCACAATTATTACAAAGTAAAATAATGTAATGTACTTAATTGAGCAAGAAATAATTTATGGTATAGATTCACAGTGCTTAACCTTTCAGCTGCCGTAGATAATTAATAGTAATTACCTAGCACGCCGGCTATATATACTATCAATTTAATTAGTTATCGACGAAATAACTCGTCTGTGGCGTGTTGAGTACGAAAATTTTTACAAGTTAACTCGTCTGTTGCAGCCATTGAGTTTAAATGTTAAACCTTTTTTGTTCCACGGTCGTAAAAGTGATGATATATTTTTTTATGATGATATAACATTTTACTTTGTTGTACTGCCAGTTTGGTTAAATATTTTCTGTAATGCTCTATCTTTTTTCATTAGCTGCCATCGAGTTAATGGAACTTCAATATTCATTTGAATCATTCAAGTTTTGTTTTCTTCCACATGTTTTGTCATCAACACGGGTTTCGCCTTCAGACAAATTAAGTACTAAATGAACATGAACTGACAGTTCCAGTTTGAATTCAAGATAGTTCAAACTAACAGGTCGCTAATGACAAAACATGTGGAAGGGAACTAAAAACATAATCTCCAAGAGTAATATGCCAAATATAACCAATTATTATGATTTCACAGTATATAAAATTTACACAAACCTAATATAAAGTTGTAGTATGCAAGCTGAGCGTTGCGCACTTTCTTATTGAGGGTATGCCCCGCATCAGTATCAGACTCCGCCATGAATCCTCGGCTGATCAAACCGGCTTCCACCTGCAAGTTACAAGACATTATTACATCACGTAACTGGGAGTGTTCAATTCACAATTGTACTTACAATTAATCAAAAAATAAATAAATTATAATTTATACCTCTTTGGCATAAGCATCGCAGGTTGGCATCACAGGAATCACGCATGCCTGAATGGGCGAGAGCCAGAAAGGCCAACGACCCGCGTACTGCTCCGTAAGAACAGCCACCATCCTCTCCACCGAGCCCAGAATGGCGCGGTGAATCATCACAGGTCTCTCTCGTTCACCGTTTTCACTGGAATTACACAATTAACAAAAGTCAACAATGTTTGTCGTTAAATCGCACTAATAGTCGAAAATAATACCACAACCCATGACACAAATATAATTTGGTTAAGAAGTGCATGAAATTTTTTTTTTTTTAACCATGTCCGCTCCCAATGTGGAGCATATGGACTTCTCATGGAGTTTATCTCAACAGAAGTGTTTCTACGAGAACTGCTTGTTACTCAGTTGCTCAACCTCTCTTTTTCCAAAGAGAGTAGGGATAGAAGGATAGGGCTAGGACAGGATTAGTGGTAAGCTAATCGCTCTCAATACGCCCCGTTCATAGGATAGGATGGGTGGGAGAGGGGAATGCAACACATCACATACATCCATGCCTTTGAACAGAAATTCATAAATCTATTGAAAAATCAATTTATAAAAACCGTCCGTACCGGGATTTGAACCAGGGCCCTCCGCAGTCGAAGCCAACAACGTTGACCACTCGACCACACAGGCGCAAATGAAAATACCCAGCATTAATACAATTCTACTGTAAGTATTCTAACTATTTATCAGATGATTCTTTCGTACACTTTTTGTTGCCATACAAATTATCGGACTTTCGTGTAATATTTTATTTAATAAAAACACAATAATCCTTTGTACTTCATTCCACTTTATTTCTTTTATTAAAATAAAGTGGAATGAAGTACAAAGGATTATTGTGTTTTTATTAATATAATGCCTTTCCACCAAGTATTGACAGTGAACACCCTAAAAGTAATATTTTATTGTCGGGACTTCGGTAGTGGGGTAAAAACCGCATGCGGAAAAACTTCCGTATTCGGATAGCATTTATGGTATTCAGTAATGTTTTCACTATTATATAAGTAGCACGCACGGGCGAACAACTTGTAAAACTAAACCCAGACACAGAAAGGATTATTAACGAAATGCGTTTGTAACCTCAATATGGAATAAGAAATACAATATATACAATAGTCGAATCGATGACTAATTTGATAGGGGAGAAATCTTCGAAAATGTAATACAAATGCACCCATAATAAGTCTGGTTCGTAATGATAGGGTGTACATGTATGCTGTATATATACAAAAATTAAGTAAACGATAATTTCTTTTTTCACAGCAACGCCAACCTGTAACCTTCGCGCAAGTGCAAGCAAAAAGTTTGTCAAAGTTTTATTGCAATCGGATGAGTGGTGTGGCAATGCATAAAGTACGATCAAACAAATATTCATTGTTATATATATAGACTAGCTGACCCAACGAACTTCGTTACGCCTAAGAATCAATAAGTGTTATGTTAACTTGATAACTTGAAACATGATGACTACCGAGCCAACCTTTAGTTGTAAATGGTGCGGTGGAAAGCCAGGCAGACCCAAAGAGTTAAAAAATTCAGTTGGATAGTTGAATCAATACGTTCGATTCGTCAACAGGAACACGGTCGTTACCGACGATAGTCGAAGATCGTTTTCAAACTTAAAGCGTTTTTCTCTTCTCCTTCAGGGCCGAGTTAATAATCCTCAAATTCTCATGACTATCAATTTACATGCTCACAATTTATTCTTACGTGGGCAAAACTATGAGCAAAAACTTTTATTTCTAAAAACATATACCTCGCTTAAGAGGTATGAGTCACCAGTTCCAAGGGCCGTTAGATTGATCAACGCATTGCCTAGAGAAGTAGACATTTGAGGAGCAAACATTCAAAAAGTGTTTTGTCACACAAATACAAAGCTTGGAAAATGATGATTTAAGTGTTGCAAAAGTGACGGTTTGTATAAATGTGTCAACTTTCTGATTTCATTTTAATATGAAAAAAAACCTTTTTAAACACTAATTTTGATTTCCATTCATAGGTTTTATTATGGGCTATTAGAATTGATATAAAACGCCATTTTTCAAAATTTGTGACAAAACACTTTTTGAATGTTTGCTCCTCATTTTTAGTGATAGTATTTGTGAATGAACTGTTTGTAAAGTTTTACTATTTTATTTCTTGATTTTTTATGTTGATTTTGATGTATTATGTAGTTTTATTTTATATTTTGTCTTATTATATTTTCAAGTACATGGCGAATTGGCGTCAGCTGTTATGTCATGTACTGTAATTTTAATTTCTTACAATAAATAAATAAATATATAGTCGCCAATTGCTTGGAGAAATTTTCGGCAGATGGATCGTTTAACAATGCAACTCGCATATTTGTCGTCAGCTGAAGTTTCTTCACATAGCGCCAGAGTCAATGATTTGAGGCAAGCGTTTATTTCATCGGCAGCGGTCGATCTTGGAATGACTGGTATGATTCATGGTATGATTCATGATTATGCGCAATGATTCTACTATCTGGCGGAAATCGCCAGATAGTAGAATCATTGCGCCTCCAAAAGATCTCGAGTCATTGCACAGATCTTTCATAGTTCGATTGAGTGCTTCCAATGCGCATTTGTGCGCCATTGTCCATTCATCCCAAATGATGATTGTATTTGCCACCAAAAAATTTGCCATTGCTGAGTGTTTCGCAATCTTGCATGTCGGTTTTTCAATGGTTCTGAAGATTTAACGGCAATTTCAACGCTGAATAAACCATTCGGCATCCTTCTATCTACGTGGCCGCTATTCCAGAAGAAGAAACTCCTACAGATTTTTTTTATCTCGTACGAACAGTGGCCATAATCAATGACATGAGGAATGTCTTCCCAGCTCCACCGGGCGCATCGAGGAAAAATAAGCCACCATTTCCATAATCAATTACCTTCATTAACGTATCGTTCATTTCCTTCTGTTGAGGGTTCAACAGTGGTACATTCGTTCAAACTGATTGGTTCAATGCATCTCGATCATATTCACGTTCACGTTCCGATTCTCGATTGAAAGCGTCGTTCATTCCACGATCTGGTGTTGGCATTCCTAACTTGACTAACAATCTGCCGTACATAAGGTAACACATGTCTTCGATCAAAAGCAAAGCCTGGTTATGTATCTCTTCATTCATCTCGAGATCGGGATTCCCTGAACTGACACGAATTCGATGTAAAATGTATTCGGACATGTCATCCTTGTACTTGTTCCACAGTTCACAGGGATTCGATGGGAAGCATGTCAAAATAATGATAGAAAATAATGTGCGTATCTGACTTGGAGATTCAGAAACAATTTCTTCAGCGATTTTCATGTCCCAATGAGTATCATTTTCAAGCAAATTGAGCTGTTGACATGCAAGTAGAAGTATTCGTCATTTTTTGGATGAACTGTGTAAATGCGACCAAGAGCATCAGTAGTCATTCGGATGATCAGGAACCGCATCGCCTTGCTTTCGACGTTAAAATTTATTCGATGTAGCTTTCCAAGTGTAATAACGTGGCATCTTAGAGTAGAACAACGTTCGTGCAAACAGCGTAATATTTTTGTCAAAAAAATTATCATACCTAATTATAAGCATAATCTTATTTCAATATTATCCGATTTACTTTCGTTTTCATTTCATATCATCGATTTTTTTTGTTCTAATCCATACTCTAAATTTAAAATTATTTAAAAGTCAATCGTATGCAAAAGAAGCAGAAAGAAATGAATTTTGGAAACGACATTTTCATTATTTCAAGCTGTTCGTCATTTGAAAATTGTATGAGAATATTAATTTTCTTCATAATTTCTTTGCCGTGTTATTTTTCCGATGTTTTAATGCTTATTCTGCTATTCTAGGCGGATACGAATTTAATAAATCAAAGATCATTACAATCCGTACTGCCGTTCTCGAGATATACGTGGTGTAACCAACCCCACTTTGTTTTATATATGTAGATTACAAATTAACAAAAATGTTTTGGAATTTATATTCGGAAAAATATCTGTAGCTATAGAATATTGACAAAAAATGTTTCCATTCAATTCTCTTCTTTAAATTGATGCTACAAGCCCACAAATGGGCCTGAATTATAAATATAAGTCTTTGAAAGCAGTAATAAACTCATCAATTGTAAAATATTTGGTGCATTGACAAACTATCGCAATGCCAAATATTTTTTCCTCATTTATGCACTTCTCGGCAAATTAAATCTTTACCCGATAAATCCTAGGTTGAACCGTACAGGCAATTGGAAGTCGAGCTGAATGGTTGCACACTGATGCTGTCTCTTGAGAGCATCTTGGAGGGTGATATCGATCTTAGGACCATAAAAGGCACCGTCCCCTTCTTTAATGGCCCATGGTTTGCCAAAACTGTCTAATGAATCTGACAGTGCCTGCAAAAATAAAGATATATGTATTACTGACAGTGTATTTTTATTTGTCAAATTACAGTATGGAAATAAAGAGCTAAAATGGTAGCTTCAAGGGTTTCCTGTCACGATTGACAAATCAATAAGCCCGGCAGTGACAGAGTAGGTACACAGATAAATAATTAAAATTTTACAAATACCTTTTCAGCTTCATCCCACACTGAAATTTCCCCCAAGAATTCCTCAGGCCGAGTAGACAGGCAAAGTGAATATGTGAAGCCAAAAACTTTGTAAACATCGTCAATGAATTCTAAGGAATTGGTCTGAAAGAGAAAAATACAATAAAAAATTTAGATAATTAGGTAAGATGATCTCTAAGCCTAGACAGGTTCTGTTTAGAAAACATGGCAAAACTTTGGCTTCCAAATATTCAAGTAAAAGGTAGTCTAATATAATAATCATGCTATAATATGCAGTTTTAAGAGAAGTTCTCAAATGACTTATGATGAGGCAATCTTTTACAGATATAACTTAAAATTGATAACATAGCTATTCCACAGAATTGTGGCAAGCGTTTTACTTCTTTAAGCAGCATCGTAAGGTTATCTATCAGTGGCGGTTCTATGTATTGGGCTAGGTGGGCTCAGCCCGGCTTGAAATTGTCAGCCAAAATGTGTAACCAAAATAATCTTTGGCAATTAAAACAGAGCAATGCTAAAAAAAATTTAGCCCACCCAAAATTTTAGGTCACGAACCACCACTGTTATCTATGAACAGGGAAAACTTTATTCTAATTTATAATTTATCAAATTACAATGTGGAGTTAAAGTTACCGCCGAATATATTGAAATATTAAACATAAACATGAAATATTATTTTATTTTGCTTTAACAGTTACGCTGAGTCACTTAAAAACTTACAGACTCTTGCTTTAATAAAACTTTGACGTTGATAACAACAATTTTAAAATGTATTTTTTTTTCAATGTTTAACTGTTTTAGTGCATCTACAGTCCAGATGTATAGAAACCGGTTAATCTTGACTCAGTATTATAGTGTGATAGGCATTTATCAACATTATGATACTTACGATTTCTTGCTTAATTTGCTGACGAGTGCAGAATATATGCGCATCGTCCTGCTGGAAGCGTCTCACTCGAGTGAGCCCTGAAAGTGCACCAGTCAGTTCATTCCGATGAAGGACTCCCCAATCGGCCATACGCAACGGTAGTTCTCGCCAGGACATGACGCGGGAGTCGAACATCAAACAGTGACCGGGGCAATTCATAGGCTTCAATGCGAAGGTCTCTTTGTCGACTTCAAAGGAGAATATGTTCTTCTCGTAGTGCTGCCAGTGGCCGCTGGTCTCCCAGAGTTTCTTGTTGTAAATATTGGGCGTGATAACTTCTTTGAAGCCGCGCTGTCGGTAATTCTCTCTGATGAACTCCATCAGTTTGTTGTAGATATGAGCGCCGCGTGGCAGGAAGAAGCATGACCCCGGAGACAGTATGTTGAAGAAGAACAGCTCTTGTTCCTAAATTATCAAATTCTTTGCATAAATATAATGCGTTAAATCAGTTTAGCATTTCAACACCATATTGGTCAAGAGAACCATTGGGGCAATACTCAAAACTTATACATCTGAAATAACCTTTCTTTTCAGTACGATAAATATAAATGTATCAAAAACTAAAGCACTAATTTATAAAATAAAATGGCTTCAAAACAGATTTTTGAAAATTATCAATTTCAAACAGTAGCACAATGATACATATGTTCAAAATAAAAACAATAGAATATATAATATATTCAACGGACTCTTCCAATTTTGCGGTGATCCCTTTTAGCAGCTTCCTCGGTGAACTTTTCCCATTCTTTCATCTGCTTGTTCTCCGGAAACGAGATGCCATAGATCCTCTGAAGTGACTCGGCATCAGCTTTACCTTCCCAGTAAGTAGACGAGTTCTAATGAAAAAAAGATAGAGCATTACAGAAAATATTTAACCACAGTACAACAAAGTAAAATGTTTGCATATACTTCATTGATATCTTGTTAAAATTGTGAGTTCTTGTAGCTGACGTGGAGGTATGCACAATTTATTTCGACATGTTGTCGCAGGATTCACTATTTCCAAACTAAGTTTTCTCATCAAAATATATCATCACTTTTACGACCGTGGAACAAAAAAGGTTTAACATTTAAACTCAATGGCTGCAACAGACGAGTTAACTTGTAAAAATTTTCGTACTCAACACGCCACAGACGAGTTATTTCGTCGATAACTAATTAAATTGATAGTTGCAAATTATAGCCGGCGTGCTAGGTAATTACTATTAATTATCTACGGCAGCTAAAAGGCTAATAAAGTAAAGGTAAAGTTCATTCATTTATGATTTGTATCATATTTTTTTGTTAGTTATTTGTTAAGCTGCAGTTATTTTCGCACAAGTACTTACTACAAGATGATTTTTTGCTCTACGGTCGTAAAAGGGTTAACAATTTAGTTATTTTTGGATATTTCGCTTCTTTGTCAGAACATCGACGCATGTACAAATTTTTATATTCTTGATTTAACTATGACAAAATTACTGAAATAGATATAAATTTTCGAGTTGCACTGAATTTGTTTTATAGTAGATAGCCAAGGAAATCGGTTATAACTATGAGAAAAGATTGTTAAATTGACAGTTTTGAAAATGTTACGATTTGCAAAAGGAAGCGATGAATACTTTTACAAAACCAGTAACAAACGACCTGGGGAAAAGGTATTCCATAACAATTCAATATGTAGCTTATAAATATGAAAAAAAACTAAAAAATGAACTATACATTCGTCAATTGCGTCATTGTTCTTCCGGAGAAGAAATATGTTAATTTGAACCTGACCTGCTCAAATATAAAATATCAATATAATAAACAAACACAGAGATCAAATTTCTGTGGAAAATATATTCATCATACTGTCTAATACATAGGTTCCCAACCTTTTTCGGGTGGCGACCCCTTTTTATAAAAGCCATGTGACTAGCGACCCCCCAGGAATTTGAAATCCTCGATTTACTTTTTGCATAGATTGTCTCCAAAGCTCCTTGTTTTTTTTTTTTTAGCTCACCGAGGAATTTGAAATCCTCGATTTGCTATATTGTTAAAATCTAAAAAAAGTTGGCGACCCCCAGGTTGGGAACCCGTGGTCTAATATAATACCTCTAGAACAAAATCAACCAACTCAAATGTAAGAACGAAATATACCTTGGTAACTTTGAGGGATTTGATATTTCCAGTGTGCCTAACGTGGGGTCCACGACACAGATCGATCAAAGGTCCACATCGATAGACAGTGGTGGTCGGGGTGTTCACTTTCTCATTGAGAATGCGAACCTTGAACGGGTTGTACTCGAACATCTCCAGGAGATCAGCCTTGGAGAGTTCCAGTCGCTCGAATGGCTGCTTCTCTTTCACAATGTTCTTCATCAGAGATTCCAGATACGGGAAATCAGTTGATGATATCTGAAAATGAGATAGTCAAACGTACACTTAAAATTTCCAAGAATTTACAATATAAATACCAAGAATTTTTAACATAAACAGTCTGTAAGATAAACACACTGAATCTGGTAGGGCGGAATAGAAATTCATTTCAGAAGCGAACTGATTGTTAACCAATTTGTGACTAGGGCTAAATTGTTAATTTATCGATATAATAACAAACCCCTTTCTCAGGCAAATGCATATCATAGTAGAAACCGCTCTCAATAGGAGGTCCATAACACAAACATCCACCGTAGACCTGTAAAAAGAAACAACTCATTAAAACTAAGCCACAAACAATATGGCTCCAGCTGAGGACTTATCACATTAAATATGGGTGAACATCACATACCATTGTCGGTGTAAAACAGACAATATTTTCAAATTTACGTGAAAAAACATGCATTACACAAATCCCTACTACTTTTAAAATATTCTGGTTTTTTTTTTAAGCCAATACTTGGTACAATTACATAATATCAAAGTATTAAAATTAGCCATAGTGCAAGAATTCTTATTAGATTAATTACCTCAACAAATATTAATGTGCATTCAAAACAAAGCATTAACAAAAGTATCACAAGTCTTATTAAAAAAAAAGGCTAAAAGCCAAGTCGTAAAATATAGCTGCATAATTTGCCATACATATGTTGCACTAGTTGTCAAACTGTGTAAAAAATTCAATATTATTTGCTTTGACCGTTTTAAATTTGTTTCAAAACCATAGTTTTCGACCATCCTGTGCCATTATTAGACGCATTGTTTTTGTTTTAATAGGTTAAGCTAATCCTCATAACATAGTTAACGTAGAATATTCAACAAAACATATTAAATTATTCATTACCCGTCAATAACCATCAGTATACAAAATTGGTAAAAAAAATACCATTCGCGTATTTCATGTGTGAACTGAGATGAAAAAATTAGCTTGATATTTTTATTACTCTAAATTTCTTTTTTTAAAATTGGTAAATGGGAACTAAAATTATTTTAGCAAAAGGAAAATCTGATCAGAGCAAAATCTATTCAGAATCGCTGCAAACAAAA
Organism: Himalopsyche tibetana; assembly: GCA_030503985.1. Lineage (NCBI taxonomy): Eukaryota > Metazoa > Arthropoda > Insecta > Trichoptera > Rhyacophilidae > Himalopsyche > Himalopsyche tibetana. The sequence continues at coordinate 2,070,818 of JAPJYX010000015.1, forward strand.
CTTACTCTTTCCATGGCTTCACCCAAAATATGGGCAGTAGAATGCCAAAACACTTCCTTGCCCTGTTCATCTTCAAAATTTAGAAGCTGCAGTTTGCAATCTCCTTCCAGAGGTCTCTCCAAATCCCACAACACTCCATCGACACGGGAGATAACAGTATTACTGGCCAAACCCTGACTGTAAAAAAAATAAACAACAATTAATTACAGGAAAAGCACTTACCTCTAGACCAGAGGCCAATAGGATGTATTAATCAGAACTAAATAATGCTGACATGACACGGGAGGAAAACTTTTTAGGCAACGCATGGTTGTTTTAAACTTCATATTGGGGAAAACACACGAAAAAAAAAAAGTATTCAAGACTTATCAATCATCTATGATTAAAAAATAAAGTAAAAGCCTTCAGATGGACTGACCTGATTCCCTGCGCAATTTCATAAGGAGTGGTGCGCCATGCTTTGCCTTCGATTTGTTTTCCGTCTGGCAGTGTGACGACAATAGTAAGCTCCGGTTTGGCTGCAAGATCCTGCAGGTACTCGGCCTTTAGTTTATCCCATAGAGCTATTCTTTTTTCAATATATTCCGGCCATGGGGTGAGTTCTTTCAAAGCGCTTCCAGAGTCAGCTTTGTTGCCAGCTTTTTTATCCTTCTTATTAGTCATTTTTTGGCCCTGTGTAGGGAAAAAAATACTTATATTTCATACAATTAAATTAAAATATCCCTCAATTTAGGTGTTTGTTACTCAGTTACATATATGCTTCATAAAAAAACATTTGAAATTGTATCTAGTGCAGTAGTCACCAACTGGTGGTCTGCAAAGTTATTTCAATAACTTGCAGTGGTCTGTGAGGTCTGCAACCACTGACCTAGGGAATGACACATCCAAGAGACTCGGCTTCCGGAATATCAAATTTCAAGATTCCAGAGGATTTTTCAACGGTTACATACTTTTAATAGAAAAATCCGACATGTTTAACATGTAAATCAAGAAATGGGTTTAAACCAAAAGAGAATCGGAATAAACATTTATATTTTTGTTAGTGGACAGAAGAAATCAAAAATATATGTTACAATAACCGGTTTTTAAGTTGGAAGAGGTTTAATCATAAGTAGAATTGATAGCAATTCGAGTTTCCCACAAATAATTTTAGTAAATATGTGATAAAACATGCCACGATATTTCTCAGCGAAAAAATTCACAATGTAGCTAACACAACGCCATGATTCGAAATATAAGAGGTTTAAGCATATTTTTCAGTAGATCATCGACTGATTGTAAATAGTCTATATTTTCTCTTTAATTCCAACTACAATTCCAAAAATATGTCTTTTTAAGAGTGCATACGACTGCCGGTATACTTTTCAATTTTTTTTAACTACCTAAACCCACATTTATATTTTCTATGATTGGTGCATATATACTAGAGCGAATGAAAAGCAGGCTCCATATTGCGTCATGCATCATCTGCATTACAAAGTAATGACTGACTCCAATGACAGCGGGGTTATAAAAACGTGCAATTCCGCAGGATCAAAATAAGTCAAAGATCATATATAAGATAAAAACATACTGGTTCTAGGTACTAAGTCACAATAAGGGCTCGGGAAGTTATTGTCACTACGCACTACACTGTTATTTTGTACAATTATAATTTTGACAGCGCAGCACAATGCTGCCGAAAGGGCCTACGAACCAGAGACGCGAAACTCCTCTGTAATACTGAAATGCTGCCGAATCGAAACCTCGATATACTCAACATAATATCAAATGATTACGTTATGAATAGGAAATTCATGCCTTTTCATTTAAGTTGACTTTTTTTAAGTCGGCAACGACACTGTCACCCATGCTGCTGGATTTATAAATTGAGAAACTTCAAAATTGCTACGTCGAATGTGTTCAGTTGGGTAAACCAATTTCCCAATGGTTTTGCTGCCAACATAAAGATTGATTAATTGATTGAAATCATTCGTTTGAGATATGATTTTTTTTAAATGAAATTAAAAACATGCAATAAAACGAATTTCGTATCATTGTCATTTTTTATTTTTTTCGAAAATAATTCTATTTTGTTATTTTTGCATATACAGCTAAATTTTAGTTTGAAATTTTCTTTCTAAGCACATGAGATCTTGAGCTTGAAACTAAGCACATGAGATATTTAAAATTAAAAATATTAATTGACTTGTCATCAAAAATTATTTTCATTCTGATAAATTTTAAAATAAATTTCAATTTCTTAATTTAAAATATTTAATTATATTATATGTAAATGGGTTTTGTTTGTAAATTTTACAACTGATATTCATATTAATATTGAGTCCTTGCTATTTTTTACCATATATCTCTTATCATATTATCAATATAATATGTTAAAAATATATTAGATGCAAAATAGAGATTGCTATAAGGTGACGCATGTGTAATGTTGTATTTGGTTAGTTGAATATATCGACGTTGGTAGACTTGATAAGTGAAATACGTACATGTCACTTATATTGTTTGACAGGTCGCAGTTCTTTGGTCATTTTGCGTTTAAAATATTATTGTGAATATTCTCGTGCAGTCTAAGTGTGTTTCGGAATTTATGCTTTACAAAGATGGATACGAAAAAAATAGAAGATGACATATCGGACAGTTTAAGGCATCGTGTTTATTTCGCGGCCAGGGACGGGATGCCAATTATTCTTTACGCGCTACTCTACGGAAAAACTACACAGGAGATTGATGATTTGCTAAATCAGGTGGGATTATTTTTAGTTTCGCGTTATTTCTTTGTGTCATCGACGCATGTGGCCGATGCCATTGTCCTTTCGTCGACACAATGTTTTTCCTTTATTCTCCCGACAACAAAAACGAACAATATCACACCATCCGTTCAGTTTTCTTGCGATTGTGTTATAATACGATCTCTGTCAAGAATTTTCGAAAGCTTTTCCGACAACCGCGTAATATAAACATCGTACAAAGACACGAGACCGTTATTTTCCTCAATAATGTCTATTTTTAGACAAACGATTCTTTCTTTATTTTTCACAAAACATTCCCCTGACAATAATAAAACTAACCTACAATTTAAATGTCATAACAGCCTGAAAAATAAATAGATACATACTATTTTTAACTTAGAATTATCAATGCGTAAATATTTTCGCAATTTCACAGTCATGCTACAATTTCCTATTGTCTTATTTTTCTTAGACATGTTTACATCCCACATAATAAAAACATGAATCAAACTATTTCCGTGGTATTGCTAGTTGTTTGAAATTCGCGAAATTTCTTTATTAATCACATATTATAAATAAATTGTTATCGTAAATGTGAGGGATGATCCTTTTCATGATGTTGGCAGCGTGCCATATTTTGGTATGCTTCGCAAGGCCCACCTTCATTTTGATAAACAGCTGTTAATTCCAATGTTTTGGAAATTATAAGCAATAAAATATGGCTGACATTTAGATTTAATGTATTGATAACATATTAATAATGTTACCTGGGCGTTATTAAGTCCACCCAATCGACAGCAGTATGCCAACTGGAGAAACATTCATTGGTCTATTTTTATTTGCATTTGTTTCAATGATTCTAATATTTTTTAATATATTATGCAGAGGAATAATTTAAGTAGTCTAGTCTGACTGGTTAGTATATAAATCAACTATTTGACTGTATATTTAATGTTAGATATTAATATTAAATGGTCAGTTTTCATAAAAAAAATAGCAAGTATTTGTATTATTGATGTATAACTACACCTGCGTGCAAAATGCTAATTTATGTTGACTTGGTCTGTCTCGCAGCGGTCAACGTTGTTTGAGTCCCTTTACGAACACCATTTTTATCAATTTCTGCTAGAAATCATGGGTGTTTGTGTTGTTTGAAAATGTCCTCCTACCTTTCCAATACGATCGAGTGGTTAGCTAACCAAAAGTCTTGTCTTACCCTATCTGTCTATCCCTACAACTCTCTTTGAAAATTAGGGGTCGAGCGACAGATGTAGAAAATGTTATCGTAGAAAAAACTTCTGTTGAGATACCTTCATTAGGAGACCACATGCTCCACATTGGAAGTGGATATGGATTAAAATAAAACTGCTGCTTGAAATTTTCTATTCTTTGTAGTACATTAATATTATTCCATTCCGAATTCGTTTTATAACCAATTAATTAATACATCTAACATGTAATAGCTGTGTGGAGTATAACTGTCTGTTCACTTCATATACGGTTGATAAGAATTATTGTTATAATGGTAGGATAAAGGTATCTCTTTTTTTATGCTTGTAATTAAATACAACAACTATTCAATTGGCATTGAAGTCTTGTACAAAAAACTAAATAATAGAGATAAGATATATTTTTTTCAATGTTATGTAAACTTTACTTTTATTTTCCACAATTACTCGATAAGACATTTTATAAACAAACTGGCAAATATAACATTACAATACTGCTGATTATTCTTTAATTTGCATTCTCGCTCTGAAAATAGAAATTGTAAATTGTTTGACAAAATGGCTTATAATCAAATGACGCAACGTAATTTTAACGGCAAACTACACGCGCATTAAAAAATGCAGCATCAGCAACCCAGTTTTCGTCCAATGTCAAGAATATTCCAGATCTGTTGTGTTTTGAGAAAATATCTATAATTTCGTTGAAAATTGCAGTAAGGTAAGAGCACCCATCACCGCCACTACACCAACTACCGCCACCGTAAGAATGTTCTCGAAATAACAAGAAAACCGTTAAAATCTTCTCAACAAAATATATTGAACAGTAAACACGAATGCATAGTGATCACGTGTCATTTGTTGTTTTATAGCTAACTGTATTTATTCTATCGGAAATATCAGTTTTCTGGATGAGCTCGGAGGTACGATTGTAATTTGGCCTTTCGTTAAACACTTTGTTAAGAAATAGCTAAATTTTATTTTTCGATTTAAAACAAAATTCATTGAATATATATGAAAGTTAAGTTTAGTTTATAATAAATAACATATTTAGAACACTCTAAAGTAAGTATAAATCCATAATTAATATAAATTAAGTGATAAAAATAGAAAATATTGCGTGGCGGTGATTGGACCCATTAATTATTATATGGGAACCAAATACCGCCACCCCTGGCGGTAATAGAGTTTGAAAACATTGAATTTTTTAATGTAAATTATAAGTATTTAATAAATTTTTCAAATATTAAAGTGAATAACCCAATTCATATTTGTGTTGGTCCAATCACCGTCACTTCTACTGTACATTTCTGATCCCGTAAAAGCATCAGCAAAAATCTAGTGGCGGTAATAGGGCATTGGCCATGGCGGTGATAGGCTCCACATAAACATATATGAAAATGCAAATTTAAGTTAAATAAACTTAAATATTGCAATATTTTTCATATAATTTATAAAGAAAATGATAAAATAAGCATAATTTGTTTCAAAAATACCAATGCCGTAATAATGTAATTGATAAAATACAGCTTTAATTTAATTGGCGGTAAAAGGAACAATAATCGGTGATTGGGTCATTATTTTACCTTAATTTTCAGATATTAAAAAATTATGAAATATGGTTGGCACAAAAAAATGTTTATACTCAGCTGAAACATTGGATACTGCACTGAAAGAATTAAAAAAGGGGAGTTCCGTACTGGCAATAAGTAAAAAATATAGTATACCACGTACCACATTGCGTGATAAGATAAGTGGTAAGTATAGGGAAGGAGCTAAGCCAGGACCTTCCACAATTTTGCCATGCCATGAAGAAGCGCTGCTTGTGAAGTGGACACAAAAGTTGGCAAGTTTGGGATTTCCAATAACGAAGCCTCAGTTACAGGACTCTGTCGCAGAACTCACCAAAACTCTTAAGCAGAGAAAATCCATTTACTGGTGGAAGACCTGGAAAGAAATGGTTTAGCTGTTTTTTAAAAAGACACCCGTAATTGGTGCAAAGAGTTTCACAGAACCTTCGAAATCAAAAATTGGACAAAGACATTAAAGAAAAGGATATAGCTGAGAGACGGCTGAAAAGAAAATTAAGATTCGACGAAAAGGCAGCGAAACAACAGAATTCTGCAAAAGTGGCTAAAGTACACAAATAAATTATGGCATCATTTGATACTGGCGATTATGTTGTTGTGACATATGAAGGCAAATTGTTTCCTGGTATTGTTCTAGGTATCAATACAACTGATAATGAAGTGCAAGTTAAGACCATGACAATGGCAGGGTCAAACTGGAAGTGGCCTGCGATCGACGATATTTTAAATTACCCTGTTGCAGATATTGTAAAAATTTCTATGCCGACGTTGACTAATACTAGGGGCTTTTATTCCGTCCCAGAAGTGGTATCTTTAAAAAAGAAGTAATACTTAACCTACTTGCCTAATTTCATCATAGTATGTACTTACATAAGTAGCTATTATTTATATGAATGCCAATGAAGGTGCAATTTTTTATTTACAAGAATGTGATTTTGATTTTTTTTTGTATTAGGAATGAGATTGTTTTTAAAATAAATAATTTAAGTGCATACCTAGGTATAATAGGAAACATTTAAACATTGGTACATAAATAAAATGAATTTAATTCAAACAAACATCTTTAAATGTTCTTAAAATGGCTTTAAATTCATATGGCGGTAGTTGGTCCCTGCATTGGCGGTAATAGGATGCAAAAAAAAAATGGGTGGCGGTAATAGGGAACCATTCTTCAATGAAAAAACTTTAGTTAATTAATTAAATATAAAGCTCATCCTCACTATTGCTTTATACTTAAATAGGCGATATATAACAGTATAGAATTAAACAAGAAGTTTATGTTTTTGTTAAGAAATATAAGAAATACACAAAATTTCTTAAATCGAGCTACTAATGTGGCGGTAGATGGTGCCCTTACCTTACATTTAATTCTACGGAGATCGTCAAATATTGTCTGAAGCTATTTTAGTATCTCACTGCCGTTAGGACTTTGTGTAAAAAGAATAAGATTCCTTGTATTTCATTACTTACAATAGATTAACTACCCTACTTTAATCCATCTTATTTTTTTTATTTTAAATACAACTTATCTAAACTTTAAACAGAAACGTTTTGTGTCAAAGAACTTATTTTATTATTTTAATTATCAGACATGATAAAGAAGGTAAATAATCTGATATATTGTTTTCTCTTCTAAGATTTTATATATAGTAGAACTTCGATTTATCATTTTTCTCTCAAAAGTATTGATGAATACTGAAAAACAATGAATGAAAGAACGGTAGATCAGGGTTTCACTATACACGAAAACAAAAATGACTTTATAAAAGGCATAGCATAGAAGATACCTTCTTCACGAGGTCATATTGACCCATAATCGGCAAAAGAGCTTAAGCGATACAATTAGGTAAATTGCGTTTAACCAATGATTTTTTAATATTGCCTAGGGCAGTGATCGGCAAACTGCGGCTCCTTGAGTGTGGGTTTTCCACAAAATACCACATACAGTGCGATTGAAACTTCGTGCCCTACGCACAGAACTCGTTTATAAGTCCTAAAATTTAGAATTGGAAGGGGCGATCTCAGCGAACATACCTCAATCAAATTGAGAATCTTTTAAGCAAAAGCCAGCATAGTAGTGCCCTAAGCAATGTTTAAAAAATTTGGCTCTCAGAATAAATTTCAATCGTTGTATAGTTTATATTTGGCTCAGTTGACTAATGAGTTTGCCGACCACTGGCCTAGGGCATCCGTGGCAAAAATTTTAGAGCGTTATCTCATTCACCTTATCTTTTTTTAGGGCATGTGCATTTTAGTGTTCTGACTTTTTATCGTTTGTTCCACATGGACCCCGTTTGAGGAAAGCTGATCAAGAGAGCTGAAAGCAGTCATACAATTTTAATATAATATCAAGATAGTCATTGACCATATATTACTATTTACTAACTGCATTTAAGGAATTCCTTTATCGATCTAATTATGAAGTAATTTAAAAAACCTTCTCCAATTGAGTTTTTCTAAAGGTTTAGTTAATAAAACTGTGTGTTTTGATTTTCAGCCTGTGAGTATGGACGGAGTATGCTGCACACCTCTAGTTGCTGCAGCTCGTCACGGTCACGAAGGGGCTGTCCGGATTCTTCTGGAGAAATTCCTACCCCCGGTGCATTTAGAAGCGGAAGCCACTGTTCGGTTCGAAGAGTATGTTATCAGTGGTGCCACCGCTCTCTGGGCCGCTGCTGGAGCTGGGCATCTTAGAGTTGTCAAGGTATCTATAACAACCATCTGTCACTTATGGATGCTTTTTGTGAAATAATGTTAGTAATAATAATAATTTATATTCATGAGAATACTTTCTCAATACAATTTACAAAAGGATTCTTTAAAAGTTCTGTCAATTGTTATTATTCTTGAAAAATCAACCTTTTTATATTTGCAGCGTTTAGCCCAAGCTGGAGCGCAGTTGGATCACCCCACGGCCACAGCGTCCACACCTCTACGTGCTGCATGCTTCGACGGCCGTTTGGATATTGTGCGATACCTCGTTAGGCGAGGGGCTGACCTGCACAGGCCTAATCAGTACAACAATACCTGCCTTATGATTGCTTCTTACAAAGGGCACCTTGATGTTGTATGTATTAAATTTTTTGTAGTTGTCTTCTTAAAACAATGGACATTGCAATATGCTATACTTGCATTTATTTTATTTCTTATGAGTTTGTTGTCAAATTTTCATTTTGATTTTGTGATCAATTGCAATGATTCTAAGATCAACTTAAGGAGAATAGACATCACAAACACTTGTGTCCAAGATGTCAAATGTAAATTGTTTTTTTACAATTTACCTTACCAACTAAACCACAGAGGGTGACGTTACGAAATACTGTAATTACGGTTCTTTCCATTCAGAAACCCGCACTGAATATCTTCCATGTCTGCAGGCATCACCCTCCCTCGCCTCTGAAACCCTGGTACAGTGCATAATATTATGCAAACAATGGTTGAAGCAATGCAAATTTCTAAGCGCAACTAGAATTTATTTTACAAAACTGATTTGTATTGTTGTTGACTGTGTTTTTAAAGGTTGACGAAACATTTTCGATTATATCTGGTCTATTTGGGCCTGGTTCTTGTATTAAAAGTGTAACTTTCGTTCTATTTCCAGGTTAGTTTTCTCCTCGAACAAGGTGCCCGTGTAGAAGAGAGAGCCCACTGCGGAGCCACTGCTCTTCACTTTGCAGCGGAATGCGGACACGTAGCTGTTGTCCAGGAACTCCTCAAGCATGGAGCGACACTTAAGCCGAATGAAAACGGTCAGTATAATCAACTCATGGCACTGCACTCAACAGGATCACAGTTCATCACCCTGTGCACCTGTTAATTTTGTTTTTCCTAGTCAAAGTAAATATGGGAACTGTTGCCTTTGGAATCAGGCTGGAGACAAATTCATATAACAAAAACCACAATCGGCATCGTTACTTTTACCTGTTGCCGTATTCCAGTGCACTTGCCCTATAAATCATTGCATTGCCATGGGAGCGATGCATGGAGAAGGCTGAACATTTGTAATATTTTTGAGCGGTGTCAATGTATCTTTATTTACAACATGAAATATTCATTGTAATTTTAATGAACACTGTTCACTGGGCTGGGCACGTATTTAAATGTACAGTAAAACCCCCATTTACACTTAAGTCGGGACCGTGTAATTTGAAGTAGTGTAGTTGGGGGAGTGAATCTCATACAAAAATAGCCCATAGCCTGGCATGTGTTGAATACACAGACACTAGCCAACATTTGACTGTATGCACCGCACAGACAGCCGTCTCGTAGAAACTACAATGAAATGCGACGCGTAATTCAGAGTAGTGTAATTGGTGTTTCCGCTGTATAAGGTTTGTTTTCTTTTTAGGCATGACTGCTCTCATGTGCGCCGCAGAGCGAACACGCGCCAGTGTTGTTGAATTGCTCTGCAAACATCCATCAGTGTCGCGTATGGATGCTATCAAAGCTATGGAACTCCTGGGAGCGTCGTATGCAAATGACAAAGAATACTATTGTTTGCCGGTCAGTATTTCACTTAATCCATTTTTTTAATATACTTTAGTATGTAAATTCAAAAAACTTGCCACAAGTCACAATGCCAGACGATTGTCTGGAATTCGTATTGAATATTGTTATGTTGAAATTATTTTGTAGATAATGTTTTAATATAATTTGACACTGGAGTAAAAGTCATCGTACAGCGGCGTGGCTTCCCAAACAATGTTCCGCAAAAATTTGGAACGGTTTTATATGCTGCTGCATATTCTACTTCATATTAAATGTCGAATGATGGTCAATCTCCTATGATGTTTGTGACATCAGGTATCTAAATACAGGCGGTGATTTTGAATCATTAGGAGCTTCATTTACTCGTATTTTTTTTGTTCTTATACCATTATGAATCTGCCCAACCTTATAAAATAAGCTGTGTTCCATTCAAATTTGTGGATTTGCAAAGTGTTTCTTTGCACAAAATTTTTATATGTGCAAATGTCAATATCCACTTACTTTTTTTTTAAATCCATGTCCGCTCCCAATGTGCAGTATATTGCTTCATAATGGAGGTATTTCAACAGATTTTTTTTTTATGAGAACTGTTTGTTACACAGTAGCTCAACCTCTCTTTTTCAAAGAGTGTAGAAGATAGAAGTATAGAGCTAGGACAAGACTAGCTTAACTAATAGTTCTCGTTATGTCTGGTTATTTTAGGACTGGAAGGGTAGTAGGGAATTTTCAGACTTGACAAACACCCATGCCTCTGAACAGAAGTCGATAAATCAATTGAAAGCGCTGTTCGTACGTGAGATCCGTCACGAAATCCAATGGTGTTGACTGCTGACCCTAGACCTGTCACATTTATTTGTAAAATATACAATTTTATAATTTGCATTGACAGATGGCGTTCCAGTACATGATGCGCAGTATGGAAATGAGACAAGCTGAGGGAGAAAACCTTCACGTGCCTAAAACACCTGCTGCTCCGATACCTGCGTATGATAACTGGAAGGAGTGCACCACAATAGAGGTACATTTTGCACGCTGTTTTACTATCGAAAACGTCTTCTTTGAAAACGTATTTGACTTTGAGTATAGCTCAACATTTTAAGAGATGGCACATGTTAGATTATCTATCAATCTATGCTTACCTAATTTAAATTTGTTATGATGAAAATTAAACCTTAACGTTTTCAAGATTCGTCGAAACATCAATGGGTAAAACTTTCCGCAAGATTATATCCTTTTAAATCAAGGGTCGTCAACCTGGTCCGTTCCGCCCAGTAGTGGGCGGTAAAGGCTTATGTGGTGGGCGATTTTTCTTTCTAGAAATTCCCTCTGTAAATTATTTCACCCATATGTGGGCGGTAAGAAAATTTTACCATGAAAATTAGCAAAAGTGGGTGGTAGGCATAAAAAGGTTGACGACCTCTGTTTTAAATGAAGTATGCCATTCTGTACAAGGTTGTTTTCATTATTTTTTAGAATGCAGTTTTGTCAGATTATACCAGGGCTGTGGAGTCGTGTAAAAAAGACGACTCCGACTCCAGCTTTAAAATTTAAAAAATGACTGCGACTGAAGAAATTTTTCAATAATTTCATTTTAACTTATATATGTATGTATTTCATCAGATCATCTTTAGTCAGCCAAGCATGCAATGTAAACACTTAACAAATAATCAACGACTGGGTCTCCAACTCAGAGGAAATTTTTCAAAATTTTCATTTTAATTTATATATATGTATACCATTGGATCATCTGTAGTCAGCCAAGCATGGAATGGCAACACTTTGAACAAACTATTTTGTTTTAATACACTTCATCAAAAATATTTTTCAAAATAAATTCGAGCCGCTCATTTTTCACGACTCCGACTCCAGCCAAAAAGCCGCGACTCCAAGACTCCACAGCCCTGGATTATACACATATCTAAGAAAATAATTCAATTTAAAGAGTCGCAGTGCGGTCTCCAGCTTTCAAAATGTTCTAAATATTCACACTATTTCATGCATTGATATCATCAAAAAATGAGACACAATAATATCTCTTTCAGGAACTGGAAGCTCTCCGCGAAAATGCAGCATCACTTCACTTAGAAGGCCTAGTTGTCCGGGAACGAGTCCTCGGCAGAGCGTGTCCTGAGCTTCCGCACCCGATTGTCTTTCGCGGAGCTGTTTTCGCCGACGATGCCCGTTTTGATCGATGCCTGGCTCTGTGGGGACACGCACTTGCTCTCAGACAGGAAAACAATGTAATTCATATTATCAAGACCATTTAAAATATTAATTTGACACGCTTAAAACGGACAATGTTTGACTGTTTTTCCATTTGATTTCAGATACCAGTTGTAAAAGACCTCCTCAGATTTGCTCAAGTTTTCTCACAAATGATCCATATAGGCATTGAGCTGACACTCGAACAGGTATTGCAACAATTCATTTACCACTCGACTCAAAAATACTCAAAGTGTGCCATTTAAACCAATAAATTCATGTTTTTTTTATATACCTGACGGTTAAATAAAAATGGACGACAGCAATTCATAGAGGCACTGCATGGTGGCAATAAGCTTAACATATTGAACAAAAATGGTCCAAGAAGAAGATAAAAGAAAACAGGTTACGTTTCTGTGACCCCTCGTGTGTTCAAGAACATGTTCTTGAATATAGTTCCCGAGACATGTTCAAGATCATGTCCCGGGACCTTTGTTCCTAGTTGTATGGGCCCTATTACCCTCTATACTCCTATAGAAATAGAATTACGATTAGGGATTCTGAAGTGTCTGCCTTTTACACAAAATAGAATATATTATCACTTGCTTTGACTAAGTCGATGAAGTAATTTCCTTCACAATATTATTATTTATATTTGTATTACAACTTCATTATCTACCATTTACTACTTGCTTTGGGATGTGTCTTAACGGTTGTCATCCATTATTCGTTTTGAATTAATTAAATAGACACAAGACTCGCTCTTTAGACAGGGGATAATTTCCATGTAAAACAGCTTTACAATTTGAAACCGTGCAAAATAAAAATTGGGTGTTCTTGCAAATAGTCTGGAAATTTGTTTTTTCAAAAGTCATGAATCAAAATTAACTAAATGCCACACATTAACTCTTTCCTGGGCTGTGTTGACACTAGGAAATAGCAATTACATGTGACAACTTTGTATATTGCCTTTAAAATTTTAAATAAAATAAAAATTGGGCATTTTAATTTCTTCAAACAAAATACAAAGATGAAGACATTTCAGAGTCAGGAAAGAGACGACGGTTACACTTCTTAGGCAGACACCACATCAGAATTCTGGAATCTCTTCCTGTCTGCATCCATATAATGTGAGTCTCATTGTTTTGTATGTATGATTTTGATACAGTGTTTATTTGAATGAAATTTGCAGGTGGTGACAGTACTGGATGCGTGTACGCTAGAATTGCAGAGAAACAGAGAGAAATTAGATAATCCAGGGCCTAAAGATGATACTGATACTCTTTTGGTAAAGACAATTTTATTTTACATGGCTAAAAAATATTGTTTTACATTTTTATTTTTATTTTTTTATCAGAAGAGTGATTCGTGAAAAGTGATTTTCCGTAGCCTCACACCCGTACAAATAAGTTTTTCGAGACTCTGAGATTGAGAGATCAAAATGGAGATGCAAGACTTTTTTTTAGCTTTTCCAAAAATTTTCAATTTCAAAAGCACAGGAATTTACGAATTTCCAAAAATGAAAAGACGCGACAGCTTTTTTTTTTAGCTCTTAATGGAATTTTAAAATATTTTGTCGCAGCCCGATTTTCGAAACCTGTGAGTTTATAGATATTTTTAGTGGCTCTCCAAAACTGTGCTGTGACTCCCCTGAAATTAATTTGTATCTGTGACCCCGGGTTGAGAAACCGTGATACATTTGAATGCTGGTGCGAATTTTAACAGTGTCCCTGTATGCAACAAGTTATTATTTTTCAAAATGCATTATCAATTTTTTGAAACGCAAAATAATCAATGTAAGAATCCGTTTTTTGACAACTCTGACTTAAAGGAAGAGGAACACTGAAGCTTCAAGAAGCTTCACTGAAATTGAGAGGAATTCGATCTTCCATCAATAATAAGTTGGTTGAATAATTTCTTGCTGTTGAAAATAATTCATTTAAATATTTATGTCAGAATTGTATGTCAATTTTATTCACTATTTACTAATCCACTCTTATTGGAGTCTGGTATTTATTAAGACTTTACTGTACTTCATAATAAATTTCCATATTTAACACTTATGAGAACCGAAAATATTAAAAATCCATCGTAACACATAATTCATTATTACCTCAATCTACTTTTCTTTGATGGTGTCATTTCCCTCAACTCTATTATTCAATTGATCGTTATTGCAAATAATGGATCGACCCCTTCAGTGAAGACACTTTGATTGTCCCTTCGAATTCGAGATAATATAATCACAGGGAAGAAAAATAGCTACGATGCCGCTCGATCATACCGCATTTTCGTCATCCTTGAATTGACTCTGTCACAGTTTATACTCTGCACACAGGAGGAGTACGAGAGTAACGTCCGCACCGCCCTTTACCTGGTCACGATCATCGCGCAGCTGCTGGCCGGGGGGGCGGGCCTCACCTCTGGGACCAGCGGACAGCTGTCCCTGACGGCCAGGAGAGCCGTGTTCCGGGTGACCAAGCTGCAGGCGAAGCTCAGGGACGGGCAGACGCTTCTTCACCTCGCCTTAAATCCAAACAGTCCCGTCGACGATTTTCATACTAACGATGTCTGCAAGTAAGAGCGGGTGTTTTGTTGGCGACGCGGCGGAGATTTCCGAGTAGTAGTTTGGATTAGTCTTGTGTTGTACGCCGTCGCTTCCAGCTTTATAAATGGCCGACTACGCCAAATTACACAAACACGCTGTTTTAGTAGATTGGTCGATTTCGCTTCACTTATTGAACACGTTTTAGTCTTCCGGATCGCAGGATTAAACGCTTTTTATCGTTTAGCCGAAGCTGAAAACATTCAAACAGTAAGCGATTGGTGGCTTAAAGGTCTATTGTGATTGGACTGTTGAAATTTATTATGCACTTTTACTTATTTACTTTTTTTTTATTGTTTTATATATGTAGAAAAAATTGGGTGAGTAAATTGAACTTTTATTATCCGTGTATCTTTGTGCATATCATGTTTTCCCATTAACAAACAATGTATTGTAGTATTAATATTTTTATTTAGTAAAATGGCTTTTTCTTTTTGTATTATTGCTATTTTTTATTTTTGTGCTAAAAATAGAGAATTTTAAATATATTTATCAATTATTAGTTATTAGTATCTACTAATATTTGCTAATGGACTGTTTATTGAGATAATCTTGAGTCTCTGTACTGCACTTGTGATCATATAGCACTCAACATTAACCCTTACCGGTCCTATGTCGAATGAACATCGATTTTATCCTCTTGGGTCGAATGTTATTCAACATTTTTTTTCATTGTTAGTATTGAGTTAAAATGAGTAAAAAAGTATAGAATATTTTTTTTCATTCGTATCTATTACAACAGTATTCTGAGCAAACGATCAAATGATTTTTACAAACATTGAAATGTATAACCGTCTACCTGCAATGTATACAAAAGGGTTGTTTTAGTGGCTGGCTCAGTTTGTGCGGCACATGTCTCGGATTTTAGGTCTTAAATCATATTTATTTCACTCATCGGTTACATCAAGTTTTTAGACAAGAAAAATAAATCATAAAATCGCACTACAGAAAAATTATCAACAGATTTCTAATAGGTAAATTCGTTCAATTCTATTCAGGTTTCCCTGTCCGTTGAGCTGTAGGCTTCTGCTGCAGTGCGGAGCCGAACCGAACTGCCAAGACGCATCGCGCGACACTCCCCTGCATTACGTGGCGAGAGCGCACGCCGGTGTTTGCCCCTTCGGCGAGCAGAGACTCACATTGGATATAGTGCAAGACCTGTTAAGTCACGGGGCCCACGCCGATACGGTCAACGTAGAAGGATCCACACCCGCAGATTTAGCGCCTCCAGGTATTTATAATCCAAACATTATTGCATCCCGAGTACATTTTGTTGGAATTTACTTTAAATATTCAACTCTTTTGATTGCTAGAACAACAACAATAGATTGTTCCTTCAAGCACCAAATTCCTTCAAGACCAAGCACCTTCAGTCGAAATCTTAAATTAAATTATAACAATAGACTGTTTTGTCGGTTACAGGTCCTGTTGAAATTGCGCTGCGTCGGATGTGGCAGGGGCGGCTGGCGTGTCTCGCCGCCCAAGCCGTCAGCCGGCACAGGATCTCCTACAGAGGGCTCGTCCCCACGCACCTTCACGCCTTTATACAACTCCACGGACACCTCGGATAGGAGTCCCCAGCCTTCTCGCCTATTCTGCACTGTTGTCTGCAGAAAGTGTATGATCTCTCGTCTACGGCCAAAATGTAACTGTCAGCAAAATATACTTTTTTGCGTTTCTAAAACATGTAACAGTTAAAAGTATTCTAAAGGTGCTCGTCTAAGGTGGAAAATGCCATTGCTATCAAACATTCTGTTCATGAATACGCACCATCTGAAGGCATTTCAGCTCTACAATTTGAATCTTTAAAATCGTCATAGACAGTCTTTCTCTCAAAACATTCTTTATCAATACTTGTTTTGAGGGATTGTAATGTAGAATTGTCAAAGAAGACTCAAAAGTGTTTTGGCCTATTTTTCAGACTTGCCTGATAATGTTCTTGATGATTATAATCGTTAAATTCAAGCAAAATTATCACTGTGTTTTGTTTTTTAGCCATCGGATAATTCTTGTACTGAAAATTTATACTGACCTCATTTATCCTTACTCATTTTGACGACAGACAATGCAGCTAACATAATCGTAAATATGTTATATTTAGCATTACAATATATGGGCCTAATTCTCACACTCGCCTACTATGTATACACCATAGCTGCCATGGCAGTATGTCAGCGAACACTTTCATTCTCAATCGAACAAAAATATTTGCCTACATTTTATTCTACAGATAATTTTAAAAAAACACACCAACATAGAAAAATAACGACGCAATCTTTGATAAGTATATAAGAAATGAGCAATGGCAAAATGCAAGCTATGTCAAAATTACATCATCCGATAGCGTATATGTTACGTTGAATCATCTCAATTCCCCTCTCATGTGCGAACGATAAAGATAGTGTTAGTAAATATTTGATTCTCGAATTCGTTTCCCAAGTATGACTTCTGTATAAACTTTAAAAACAATTAATTCCAGAGCATGCATGCCAACTGCGGATAAATTGAATGGCTTCAGTTATGCCGACATGTCAATTCAACGAAGACGAGGGTTGAACCGATAAATGAAATGCTCATCCGTTCCCACCATATTACCGCCATGTTTTCAAAGCAAACTGTAAGTGCATTTATGCGTTTGTATTTTGCAACTCGTCAGCTGAGTGCAGAACTAGATTAAGTCACTAATTGCGTATGAGGATCATTCGCAGATTTGACTTTTCGAAAACTTTTGAAACTTTTTATCTCAAATTCGTTTTGCAAATGAAGGTTCGTTGCATTTACCTTGAGACAGTTTGCAGAGACAAAAGATTTACACTTGCAGGCTATACAGAATTTAAATTATTTAGTCTGTAACATTTTAAAATACTCCAATTCTTAGAGTTTTCTCAGTAAGGTTTGAGTTGTTTCTGTTTTTTTAAATTCTTATTATAGAAAATAATGTTAAAAACTCAAACTTAAAACAAATACACATTGATTATCGGATTCCAATATCTACACAAACAACGTAACTTACTTTTAGTTATTTTGTAAGGGGGCGAAATACAAGCTTAAAAAACTATTGATCTAAAATGAATCGCTTTGAATTTATAGAAATTATTAAGTCCTTAATAGATATCAATTAATAGTAAATGACATTTATTTTCTCCTTCAAAATGACCGAAAGGAAGTCACTACTTGGTTCATTGGTGGTTTTGCAAATAGCAAATTGAAAGCTATGACAAATTAAATTTTTAATACTAAATAGTGTATGAATGCAACTGAAAACAAATTAAAAACATGTCTTAAACTAGTTACGTATTCAGCCGACAAACTGTTGATAGAAAATATATATTTCTGATTTTGACGCAGCTCATTTTGAAAACTAAATCACATCAATTGTAATAACATGTCACTGTACAAGAGAAAATTTTCATGCGCAGGTTCAACGATAACCAATCGATTATGGGAGTGAAAAATATCACGCCTAGTGTAAAGTTTGAATCGCAAATTTTATAACAGTAGTTATTTTAGACATTTTTGTTGCCTTTAATTCTGAAAATTTGCCACCTTCGGATAGATATATATTAGAAGAGAGAGGAAATCTCACCTTACTGTAGCAATATAGATATAGATTAGGATATCGGAGCACTCATTAAGAAATCACTATGATATAACGAAAAGTATACTATTTCCGTTTATCAGCATCAAATTTAGATATTACAATATTTCAGACATTTTGAAAGTTTTACTTTACGTGCAATATGATAGTTTTAAAATGCATTGTTGAATCCCAAAATACATTGTATGAATACTATATTGGGACGACCTCACGTTGCAGTTGGTAATTATCATCCGAAATTCGACTATTTAAACTTCATTACACGTTTCCCCTCCAGGTTTCTAAATGATGGAAACATGAATGAATGATTCTGCTTCCAGAAATGATAATCAATTTAAACATGGTGTCTTCGCTATGTAATATTCGTATGTATGCTTACCGCGAAAGCACCTCAAAATGTATTCATTTTTTTTTTCTCAATATTTCAAGTGGCCAAAATTGTATTGCATCATTGAACCATTTTTGTATAGAGGCACCGTTTCCCAGAATGAAAACAAAAGAAATTGTTTTGTTAATATTAAGTTAAATCTTATTGATATAATTCTATCGTCCAAAGACAGTGGTATCCAAACATGGACCTTTTATAATTGTAGAGTTAAAAATATTATTTTCCCACTCGAGTCGTTTTAATTTAATGAATTTATGTAACTCTACATGGCCAACAATTTTTTTTCATAAAAGGTCTGGTTGATAGACTTGCTCTATTTCTTCCAGATGCCTAATTTTGATTGATGTTCTTCAGGGAATTCTTTTTATAAAATGATTATTTCTGATTGAAAATTATCATTATTTCTCTCATAGTCATCGTACTGGCAAAATTATTAGAATTGAGAACAAATAATAAACAGCAAATGAAAAATATATGCTTTTAAGATACCTCTTGATATTGTATACTATATAGATCAGTATAATATCAAGATATAGATGCATTTATACTGATATCAAGCAAGTAAAGTTAATAATTAATAGTCAGGTAAAGTTAATAATTAATAACTTGCCTACCTTTAAATTTACAATAATATTTATGAACCATAAAAAATGCTCTTTTTGCCACCGATACAATAAATGTACCACCTGATTTTATATCCATGAATCTCGTTGTGTACTTATGTCATTTTTGTTATTTTTTTTTATTTACCAAGTTCTGCCGGTACGGTGACGATATATAACTGAATTTATTATTTTCTCTTACCCCACTGTTTGTATTTTGTGTAACGGGTACCGTCTTGGGAACCACTGTCTTAAATAAATAATATTGTGTACTTATGTTAATTATTGTGATCTTGCTTTATGTACGAAGAGTTCTAGTCAATGATGGCTGTTTTTGCTCAAAACATACAAACGGAACATCAAAACTCATTTAATACCCATATTGGTGGCTCCCGCGTAAGCAGTATATCTGCAAACACGCTGATACATATTGGAATGGAAAATTTGATCCACGATAAATGCGATCAGACGCGGTTTCAAAAGATTCCAGCGATTTTTCACTTGGGCCAAATAATTGAAATAATAACCAATGACTGTAAATTTTGATTCTTGACGGCTTAATCAATCTATCATATTCTCGGATACTAAATATTCATGCCGAAAAATACTCTTTCATAGGGGCCATCAATATAGAGTAGAATAAATAAAAATAAGTATCAATTTTTTCTTGGTATTTATTAAATAACTGCTTACAATTCCCAATGCCTTTTATAAATATGTACAAGTAGTTACATAATAGAAAATTTAAATTAACTTTGATTATTCCACGTATTGTGTAACTAACTGTGACACGTGTTTCGCCTCTTTCAGAGGCATCTTCAGACTTACTATCGCAAAGTTTGCTTAAGTAATGAAGCAAGATTGATTCTAACATTTTAAAATTATAAAATTACAAAATGGATTGGGTTTTTTTTCCTTTTAAGAGGAGCAAGGAGGGGGGTGTAGAATCGAAATAAAGCAAACAGATAATGATACTAATTTTACTAATGAGTTGTAAACAATCAGAATGGGATTTTTCCTTTTTAATGGAAGCAAAGAGGGGATTATAAAATGCAAACAAATTTAATCATACTACTAATGACGTTAAACATTACAAACTATTAAAACTAATGAGCTACAATCAATCATCTAGGTTTGTGATTACTCTATTAATTGGAAACAATTTGAGTAACGGGGAACCGCCTGTGCTATTAAGAATATTATTTAATAATATTTCTTTTTTGTTAAGAGTTTTATTAATTTCTAAAAATTCTAAGCTATTCATCTTTAAACCCTTTTTATTTACTCGGTGGAGTATTTCTAAATTACAAATCTGATTAAAATTATGATTATTTTCTATTAAATGATTGGCAAACTCAGTTAGTTACACAATACGTGGAATAATCAAAGTTAATTTAAATTTTCTATTAAAATGAACTTCCACAAAGTTACCGCCGAAACCATCGAAAGTAGTTACATGCGTGTAGTTTCAGATTTATTGTTAGGTATCATTTATACCTATCTATGTTCCATAAATAAAAAAAATCCATAGACAAACTCTGTGAACTATATATTTTATTTAAGCATTGATAATTTTTTTTGGAAAACTTTTTTTTATTTGTGTAAATTGCTGTCAAGTGAAAAAAAATATACTGTAATAATGTTACTAACTAAATTTTAAACAATTGTTATCGTATGCACATACTAAAATATTTAGTTGTAATTTTTTTTACAATCCTATTAATTTAATGTAACGATATATTAATAGCATTAAGCTGCCGAAATATGAATACGCCAAATTTTATTGTTTTCACTAAATTTATAGGCCTAAAAAAATAAACGGCATCATGTTTCGAAGTAAATAAACATGAGCTTAAATCAGGGTACAAAACATATTTTTTTCAAGTTGGCATTTTTTTTTCATTATGCAATTAATATTTCTGTTTCATTTACTTTCTGTCTTATCGTTTAACTAATCTATTGAACCAATTTTCGGTTGAATGTTTCAATTTCGCGAGTCATGTTCCGAAGGTTTCTTATATTAATTGGTTGACAATGGCCGGGTTCACGTTATATTCCCTGTATTTAGTACACATGTCGGTATTTACCAAACACATCGTAATAATTGTTTTGAAATTTGAAACAATGATAGAATCTTTGTTCAGAATTTTTTTTAGTTCAATGTTGTCAGGAGTATGAAAGTATACTTATACTCTACTTTTACTAATAATCAAAATTCTTCATTTACTAAACGATTTTTCTAAAATGCAGTTGATTCAGATTATAATATATCGACCCATAATAGGCAGAAAATCATACCTGAAAATTTATAAACTTTATAAGAGAAGGTTTTTCTGAAATTAAGTTCGAAAAAAGAATTCCTCGTGTGGTTTGTAAATCGTAATATATGGTCAATGCCTATCCTAATATTATAATAAAGTTGTCAGACTACTTTCAGTTCTTTAGTTCAGCGTTTCTCAACCGGGGTTCACGTGGAACTCACGATAACAAGTAAAAACACTGAAATGCACAGACCCAAAAAAAGATCAGGCGAATGAGATAACGCTCTAAAATTTTTGTCACTGACGTCTATGCAATATTGAACAATTATTGGCTTAAAATGCTATTTACCGAATTGTGTTGCTCAAGTCCTTTTGCCGATTATGGGTCTATATTATATACTATATTGAGTGCATTAATAATGTAATATTATCCACAAAATGCAATTGCCGTTTTGAAAAGAATAAGCTCAAGCATAATTAAAATTTCATCACCGTTTCAAGCATTTTTTGTAACAAAAGTACCAGTTTTAATCTATAAAATTCAAGTCTTTAAGATATTCAAACTTATTCAATTTCCGAATGGTTCTAAATGATATTAATTTCAGACCATCGCATTACCTCACCTTTGATAGAGTTAGGTTAGGTTAGTGATGCCTTAATAATGATAAATATCTAGTATATCTCAAATTGTGTGAATTTAAAATTCCATGATTTCTTATATTGTAGATTCAATTAATTCTATTATTAACAAATTTAGGGTAAACTGTTTATCTTCTGCTATCAGATTTATGTAACGAGTATTATGGAATGGGTATGAAATGTTGGTAAAAGTTTTGATTTAAATCATATAAAAT
This sequence comes from Himalopsyche tibetana, assembly GCA_030503985.1. NCBI lineage: Eukaryota > Metazoa > Arthropoda > Insecta > Trichoptera > Rhyacophilidae > Himalopsyche > Himalopsyche tibetana. Next base: position 2,093,363 of record JAPJYX010000015.1, read on the forward strand.
TTCTCGATATTTAAAATTATTTGTAAAAATATTTCAGCTATATTGATTTTCTCTACAATACCTTTAATGCACTAAAAAAACTTTAGATAAAGAATAATTAAAATGTAACAATCATCCAAGAGACATTAACTGTCTTAAGTAATTATACTCTTCCATTATTCAACTCTGGACATTCCCAGAGGATTTGATTAACCTTTTGACCGCGGCTCGGATCCAGATCAGTTCAGATTGGGCTGCTATAGCAGTCAACCGCGGTCTAAGGGTTAACATCCTATTTTAACAGGCATATAAAACACGAACCATCAATCAACTGCCTGAGTCGAAAAGCTTTAAAGCAAATCCTCTGTGCTGAGCAATGAATTGGGTTTTTATAACTAACCTGACAACCCAGTGTGGATCTAAGCCACGTCCGAGGATTTTCTGTTCCTTCCTCTGTCCTTTGGCAATATTCTCCAGTTGGATTTATCACGTTGCCTAGCATGTCTGGTAAACTTTGGGCTTTCTAGGTTCTGATTATTTCTGAATACCAGGCAGACACTATTCATTCAGGCTGTTTGACCCTAATTATGGTTATGATGCGTTAATCATATACACTTGTTTTAGATTTAGCACATTGAAGTATCAGTTTCGAAACAAAATCAATATACTTAAAAAAAATCCCGAACCTTTGTATTTTTTTTGTATTTGTCTCAATTTTAACTCAATTAATCAACACTTCACTTATTCCATAATGCTTTATAGATTAGTGAAAGATTCAGTTGTTTTGGTGTAACTCTCATCACAGTTTCCTTTTTTTGTAATAAATCCAATACGAACTAGATCACAGAATTTGCTCATAGTCTAAAAACAAAAGTAGCAATGCGCTCAAGTATATTAATAACTATCAAAAGTTTTTGATTCTGAATTTATCTTTTAAGACTTGGTCTGCATTTTGAGTCTAATGCATTTTAAAAATCATTATCGCTGCAAAGGGATCATTTATCTTTCCCAGTCACGACTAGATACAATATGAATACTGAAAATTTCAATTTCCCCGAGTAAGAAATATAAGTTATTCACTTATCGATACCAAAATGTTTCAATACATCATTTTAGGTTCTTCCATGAAGTTGATTGTGAAATCCAATATCTTTTATATAGAATGCACAACCTAAGCTTCCATTGGTTTTTAAGTAAAGATACTTCATCAAAGTAGTATTTCTTTTGTATTCAATAAACCTTAATCTTTCAAGCTCGGTAATCTGAAATTGATTTTCAGTCCCAGAGACGTAACAATGTTTTTTTTACAGAAACAACTGTTTAGATGACATTTATATTATGTATTATGTTCAACAATATATATTTTTATTCGATTAACACTTTGGGAGCAACTGGAATTTCCTTTTTTCGGCTCTAATGAATAACATAATGCGCCCGTCTTGAACACATCAATTGAAAGATAAATTGATTGTTTTGTTTTGAAATCCAGTAATACCCCGCTTTACGCGAGGGATACGTTCCGAAAAAAATCGCGTTAACTGAAATTCGCGTATATCGAGGTTTATGATTAAACATAGTCAAAATTTAATACAAAAAAATACAAATCATTTTAATTCTAAGAAAACTTTATGCAATACATACTCTTATTTTTTACGGAAAAATACATTTATTGTCTTTTGGATAGCGTTTTGTTTACGTTCTTGTAAAATACGTTCATAACACCCAACACTGTTTTTAATTGTTTGACACACGGTCATCATTATTGTCTATACTCTGCAATATGTCCAAACCTGAATAAATTTTTGAAAGTGCATTTTGTATTTGGCATTTGCATTTGAGCGCGAAATTTGAAATTCGCGTTATAGTGAAACCGCGCTTAACGGGGTCGCGCTAAGCGGGGTATTACTGTACATATTTGGTGACATACAGGCCAATCACTGTACAACATCAGGGCTTGTCAAGTATTTTTCTATTTAAAAATATCACTCAGGCGGCCTAAACGGTAACAAATTGGTGTAAAAAGGCTCCAGCCGTCGACTCAGACGCTCAAGAAAGTGTAACTTTTCCGAATGAAATCAAATACAATAAAAAATAATCGGAACTCAAAGTTGAATCTATTCTTTATTGTAATCAAGTTATTTTAACGAAATCGGTTAACTGCTGCTTTTATAAATAGGAGATAAAACAGGGCATTGTTGTCACGAGCAATGCACGTGTTCGCCCCTGGGAGTGTGTTTAGATCCGTGTGCATAGCCATTAACCAGGCTTGAAGGTTTAAACAATTGAAATTTTCAGTTTACGTGTGTAAAATGTTTGGCAATGATTTCATTTGCAGCATACATTTAAAATTACTTTTATAATGAAGTTTAGATATCTTCTGCGTAGAAAATTATTAGAGTTCATTGTTTTTCTATCTATGTTACTATTTTCATTGATAAAAAAACTTATATAAATCGGTGATGCACAACATATTTAACAATAGGGCCAATTTAACAAATTTCGAATTGTCAACGGCCACAGAGGTTAAAACATTTGATATAATCTCTCCTGAGTGACCAGGCGTGGGGAACCTGTAGCCTTTTGTCTACTCTGGTGCGGCCTTCTGGCCAATTTTTAAATTCTGTAAATTCGTAAATTCCTTACATATTCTGACCGTAAATTCCTGTCTCCGGACAAAGATTTCCTAGTCAATGTTTACTGCGGCCTTATGTAGAATCAGAAAAATGACCTTTAGAGAAGAAAAGGTTCCCCACCCCTGGTCTAGACAGATATAGTATATTTTTTTAATTAAATAATTGCATTCCAGATATAGTGCATTGCGTGCTATATATATAAGTTAGTAAATGAAATGTAATTTCTTCCGACACAAATCGTAGAAGTTTGACAATGGAGATCTAACACTAAATTGGATGTTATGAAAACTATAATTTAAATATTGGGTACATTGCAGACAGTGATGCATATTTTTCATTCTTGAAAATATTGACAGGTGCTGATATTGTAATAAATATAATTAACTTCTCAAAATCTGCAGGCTGTGCATCACTGATTTAAATGAGCATGAATGTAGGTCTCGGCCTACTATATTTATCCAAGTTTTATGACATTTGTAAATTTACATTGTAAAACATGAAAATAATTTATATTTGAGACTTGCATAACACACTGCATCGGGCTAACTATCTTTTCACATAAACACTTCATAGGAAAAATGTAGCCTATATCTAAAAGAATCCAAAAAAGATCCGCATGCTGTGAAAATTATCTGGGCCTTAGCAGATCTTTCGCAATTCTCGTGTTAAATGATACCATAAACAATCATTCATTTTTATTCAAATTTCAATATTGATACAAAAACTGTTCTTTCCAAATTAAATGCCCACCATAAATTTGCATGATATATATTTCGTTTCTCTCGTATTTGTTTAATATTTTAAATCCAACTGTGGTAGATATAACTTCTAGCCTTCTAACATAATAGGTAGTCAAATTTATCTGTAATATCAAATAAAACATAGGCAATTAAAATGTACAAGCCTAGTCTGCTTTGTTTTGTAACTATTTTACATATACATACATGTAATTATGATTCACTACTACTTCTCTCGTAATCTTTATAAACTTCTCTAAATATTTGAATAAATAAATCGTAGAATCATCCGATACTCATTAATTAATATACAAAATTAGATTCAATAGTTCCTTAAAAATAATGCATAAGTAATTTAAACTATGTCTGAATGATCAAAAACAATGTGACTGTTTTTCTCTTCTGAAGTAATTAAAAATGACAATATTTTTTCTCAAGATTGATAAATCTATCTACTAATGTTGCCTGATTGTTTAATTGAATTTGATTAATGATTTATGTTTATTTTATTGAGGCATTTTATATTATGTATTTTTTTTGTCTTGTAAGCTCAAATGAATGTGTTCATATATGTGACAAATCTTTAATTTGTGCATAAATGGACATGCGTGTAATATTTTTGTGTATAGAAAAGTATTGTGAATATTTGTAACATATTTTAATTTAAGTTAACGAATTATTTTGTACTGTAAATATATTAATTATTATATGTTTTAAATATTATTTTAAACAATGATTATATTCTATTTTGTATACAATTATAATTTTGTGTACATAATTATAACTGAGACTGTAACCCTGCGGTGTTGGCTGCGGGGAAAATGGAAGATGCATGACATATTGTAAAAAATATATCGTTTATAATACGTTTTTGGCTATTTTTTTTGTGTTCATTTAATCAACCCCATTTTTATGATTCTAAAATTTTCCTGATTCGCATTTACGAGGACTTTTTAAACCTTAAACTATTCAAAAATACTTGTAGAAGAAGCTCATAATAATTTATTTTAATGTGGTTTTACAAATGCTATCTATTTATTATTTATTGACAACAGGAAAATTCATTCAATTTGCTCTGAATTTAAATCATAATATTGTTACAAAACATCTTTTTCAATAGATGTTTAATTCAAATAAAAACAGTTATTACAGATGAAAACATCTCTTTCTCTTCACGAGAAAAAACAAATTAATTTTACAACTTACAAAAGTAGTATTTAATCATAGAACAAAATTTTATTTAAAAAAAAATCAAGTGGTTTACCAAAAATGTTCATATCTGAGGAGCGAATCGATAAGTAGAATGAAGATCTTATGTTTGTCAAAACAGCTGGTCCAGACAAAGCAAATGTATCATAACATCTGTTATGGATAAAATTCACTTGACCAATAACCAAATTACTCATATCAAACAGGATTCAAAGATATCTAAAAAACTTCCCTACATAATTTTTTTTTAAACCATGTCTGCTCCTAATGTGGAGCATATGGACTCCTAATGGAGTTTATCTCAACAGAGGTGTTTCTACGAGAACTGCTTGTTACTCAGTTGCTCAAACTCTCTTTTTCCAAAGAGAGTAGGAATAGAAGGATAGGGCTAGGACAGGATTAGTGGTAAGCTAATCACTCGATACGCCCCGTTCATAGGGTAGGATGGGTGAGAGGGGGGAATTCAAGACATCGCATACATCCATGCCTTAGAACAGAAATTCATAAATCGATTGATAAAACAAATTTATAAAACCGTCCGTACTGGGATTTGAACCCGGGCCCTCCGTAGCCGAAGCCAACAACGTTGACCACTCAACCACACAGGTGAAATAATTAATAACCATATAAAACTTGAATAATTTTGGACACAAATACCGAACCCAATCCCTTTCAAACAGGGGGATAAGCAACAGACTTTTAATCAGTTAAAGCACCATACTTACATATTTCATCAATAAAAAATAAGTTTTTGCAATTGTCTGTCGCACTGGAATTAATGTTATTTGAATCAGCTTTTCATCATGTTTTACTTTAAGCTATAGGTCTGCGCAGGGTTTTACTCGGCCTGGTCAGTGGGCTGGGTTTTTGGCGGGTTAGGACTGGGCTCGGGCCAGGCTAGGATAGAAAGATATTTCCTATTACGTTAGTCATTAGCCATACAGCAATTGTGACAGATGGTGTTATCATAAATATACGTATTTATTTTTTGAACATGAACCTAAGAAATGCATAAAATTGTATGACCTTATTTAGCTAAATCCGAAAAAATGATTAATTTATTTATGAATTTAAAAAATAAAATGGATTCTTCGACAATGAATTTCAATAATATAAAGAAAAAGTTGAAAAGTAGTGCAGTTAGTCCAAGCAGCAACAAAAAAATTTAGCGTGGCCTGCTTGGGGGGTGGTTCAGGTGTCGGCAAACCAGCCTAAATAGTGGTGGTGATAATTCTAACCTTTTTTTACATAGCAATTAAAGCTTACACACCATCACTGAAATGGGAAAGCAATGTTACATTTTAAGAGCTTTTATCAGGGCTATGGAGTCAGGTAAAAAAAAAACGACGCCCACTCCAATTCCAGCTTTAAATAAAAAACCGACTCCGACTTGCAATTTATTTTTTCAAATATTTTCGTTAAACTGATATCTGTATACCATCAGATCATTCTAGTTACAATAAGAATTCTAAAAATACAAATCACCAATTAATATGATGAATGGACAAATAATTTTTCAATATCTTAAAATTATTTTTCTACGGCTTGACCGATCCGACTCAGACTCATCCGTGGAGAAGAACAATTCTATAAAAAATCATACATTATTGTATATTAAAAAAAAACGGGGTTTTTCCGGTCAAGAAATTTGAATCTGACTTTGGGTAACAAGTGTGGAGATTCAGGGTCAGGTCGTCATTGACCAAACAATGATCCGGTAATTTGATCCTAAAACAATCGGCATAGACCCTTACTTTGAACTATCGTGCATTTCTTTGTGACTTATTCACTATTCTCAGTTTTTGAAGATTGGTTTTAGGATTTTCACATTTCATGCATAAATGTAAACATAAGAAGCATACAATATCGTGTAACTTATTTCTTTTAGATTTAATTTTTTTTGATTTCTTTGATTTGATTGTAGTGAAATATTTTTGGGTTGACTGTCATTTGAATAGCGTGCATTATCAAAAAAAATATTCTACCTACACAAATTAGTTTGTTCAATACTTGATTTCTAAAAATAAATATTATAAATAAGAAGGAAAACGCTGCATAAACTTGAAAGATACTATACATATGCCGAGAATTCGTACTCTCGGTGGATGGTACGCAATATAATTATATTTTACAACTGTTTAAATATAAAAATCATTATAATATTATTGATGTAATTTACAATCATATATTTGTCTATGTATTCGACAACTTTCGCCGAAATTTGCTGCGTTAGTTTATGGTCACTTCACTTTTCACCAGAAGAAAATATGGCAGGCGTGAGTGAATTAAAAAAGCTACAATATAAAATACACAAATGTTCTGGCTATCTGTCAAATTATACGCCAGAGTAAGTTTCATTGAATAATTTCACAATTTATTGAATTTATAAACCTACCCAAAACGACTGTCACTTTGGCTTTCAGCCCATTTAAGTGCTTATTTTAGTTGCACCTAACCTACATGTTTATATGTTGATAATGTTATAATACGTACATATAGTTTTTATTATTTTCGCATTGAGGTTGTTCTTTATATTGAGAAATAATGACTCAACTTTTGCGATATCTTTTAGTGATTGTTGATTGTTTTAAGTAATTTGAAACTAACATATCTTATCTAATGGAATACGTGAAAAATATCACGTAGTTCATTAAGTTTATATCTTCGAGGGTTTAACCCGTGTTATCAAGTAAATTTGACTCTGATAACATTTTAATGTTTATCATTTGTCAAATGAAACTTTTTAACATACTCACCATTGCCCACAATCGTTGTTTATAATGGTTTGTCAAACGCGCTCAATCCCAGTTACATAAAATTACTAACAATATAATGAAATTATTCCAAAGCTTTATTCAGCAGTCTTGTTTCTATGATTAATATCTTCAAAACTAAATCCATGGCGTTTAGGTACTTTGTATTTCTCCTGAAACAGACCTTTTTCGTCTCACAATTGGACTTCACATTCATGAAAGGATATATCCGTGTATGGGTTGAATTTATTGACAACTTACAAAATAAATGTTTGCAAATAGTATTGAATTTACCAATAATTGAATGTATCGAAATATCAAACACTTTTTCAACATTTCTTATCAGAATATTTGAACAAGACTTTTTACAAAACAATGAATAACTTAATGTTTTTAGACTTACAAGCCATGCACAGATTTCCGCGTAATAAAGTTTTGAAATAGTTTGTAATTAGTATTAGTAATGATTCGAAAAAAAATCATCTTTAAGAGAGGATGAAGTTGAAAAGACTTGTCACTAACCAATAATTTTATGTGATATTGGGATCAGATAGGGTAGGTTAACACTTTGTAAGCGGGCGTTTTTTTAGTGATTAGCGCAAAAATATATTACATTCTTAAAATCAACACAACTTCTTAACTAACCAATATTTTCAGCTGAAATTTTCAAAGAAATCATATGTGACATTTAATCATTAAAAAAATGAAAACATTTTTAATAAATCATAATTTCACTAATTTTCTAAGCTGAATATAAAAACCTGTTATTAATTTAGTAGATAGCACTCCACTTGTTATCCATATGAAATATTCAAAATATTCTGTATAAAAAGTAACATTAATCCATACCATACAATTATATAAATAATTGTAGTATAAAATCCTCATTTCTACAAATTTACAATCACTGGAAGTGTGAAATCTGATGCCCTAAATATTCGAGAAACATGTGTCGCCTTTTTAAAAAACATACTATGTGTGAACGAACATTCAGGGCATAATAAATTATGAGGTTTATTGCTTATTGTCAAAAAGGGTCACTTGCCGCGGCAGTTATTTTGAAGAAACCATTAAATCTATGAGTCAATATACCAACAAAAAGACAACGCGATAAACGTATTTTTACGTTTCCCGCCTATAATGTGTTAAGAAACAAATAAGACAATAAATCTTGAATATAAATTTATATAAATTCTGCTTACAATTGAAACTCAATATACCAAAATGAAAACACAAAGCACCGTCACATGAATACGGAAAAATAGTACTATCATAGATTGTTATCTTTTTGAACAATTGTAAAATGATATATGTTTTTTTTTAGAAAAATTATGGTGGATAATCCGGCAGAGCAATCTTCAAGATGGTCGACCATCACAAATACACCCCCACAATTCTTGACTCTGAAATTAGAAAAACCCGCCATCGTTAAAACAATTACGTTTGGCAAATACAACAAAGCACATGTATGCAACTTGAAGAAATTCTCTGTCGTTGGAGGGATGCAGGATGACAATTTTACAGAATTACTAAATGGGTCTGATTTTTTTTTTTTTTTTCATTGATTCAACAATTCTTATGAGGATCGTTTCCGGCCCCACTCTTTTATTTTCCTACTGAAACTACATTGTGTCTGTAAAGCGGGCATTTCTTGCATGTGATATCCAATTCAAAGTTGTGTCGACTGAAAAATTTCATCGACTACAGACCAATGAATGTTCAATAAACAAAAGTGTGTATGTAACTTGTTCATATAATTATATGTTATTTAAACTATGAAAAGTTTACTTTGTTTTGTCCAGTTCTTGACTGACTATCCTAACTTTTTTATTAAGTCCATTTTATGAAGCATCAATAACTTTATTGTTTTTGTGCAATGGGTTTCCTCCGCATGGGCCACGTAACATGTTGAATTATTTTCGTCACTGAATTGTTTGATGTTATCAAAGCTTCTCCACAGATGTCACTAATAATATTAAAATCAAAAAAAAAATACTAGGTTTACTGAAAGATTTAAAAAAAAAATAATAACTGTGGGGATGTCATTGTCGAATAACTTTCACGCAAAGCGCATCAAAGTACTCGTAAACAACCGTTTTCAGTAAATGTCTATTATCCCTTTGCACTCTTTGATTGAAATATGTTTTCACATTAATTCGTCTTTAATTAATATATTATTGTATAATTATAATTAAAAACATTTTGAATGTTTCAGTATAGCAAAATTTATCTTACACACAATTGCATCAACGTATTGGTAATATTTGGATGAAAAAAAACTTATATTATTAAAAAAATCAGTAAATTAAAAAACATTGCCAAATCTGTAATGTCGAGTCCAGCTCGACATAGGAATTCTAAGGGTTAAGGATATAAAATTAAATTTTATCAATAACAAAGTTATCAAACTTGTGAAAGTTGTCAAATTAAATTTTGTAAAATGTAAAATGAACTTCCACAAAGTTACCGCCGGATCCATTGAAATCAGTTAAGAAATTCCATTTTGGAATATCAGAAGGATGCACACAATGTTACCAAAAGGGTTAATTGAATTGGGGGCCGGATGAAAAGTATTCTCATTGGAATCCTATTAGGAATATTTTAATATTAATATCTATCTATCTATATATATAAAAATCTCGTGTCACGGTGTTTGTCGCCAAACTCCTCCGAAACGGCTTGACCGATTTTTATGATTTTTTTTATGTATATTTGCTAGATATGAGAATCAAATGTAAACTATATTTCATCCCGCTAGGTTAAGGGTGTCCTGATCCAGAATTTTTTTCAATATTCTTGACAATTCGTCGTTCCAATTTAAAACAATTGAAATGGACGTCTTTAAATTCAAATTTCCTGGCTTAGAACTGAAGCATCGTAATAATATTGAGAGAACTTTATTTGAAAGTTTGCATCGTGACGTTTTTTAAATCATCGAATATACTAATTCGATTTTTTGAAACTATAATTATAGGGCTGGGAAAAGATTTTTTGGAGCTGATTTGACAGATTTTGATCAGTGTCATTGATTTGATTATTGAAAGGTAAGGTTATAGTTTGCATCCGGCTTTGAAAATCTTTTTAATTTCTTACATGCATTAGGAATATTCTAATGACGGTATGGATATTTTATAGAAATATATTTCGACTTTAATTTTAACATCTACTACGAGAAATAGTTGTTAGCAAACTTAAACATTATTCTAAAAATTAAATAATTTACAATTTAAAGATTTTTTGGAGCTGATTTGACAGATTTTGATCAGTGTCATTGATTCGATTATTAGAAGGTATGGGTTTTTTTTTCATCCGGCGTTGAAAATCTTTTTAATTTCTTACATGCATTAGGAATATTCTAATGACGGTATGGATATTTTATAGACCTATATTTAGACTTTTATTTAAAAATCTTCTACGAAGAATAATTGTTAGCAAACTTAAACATTATTCCAAAAATTCAATAATTTACGAAATTTCTGATACTACGAAAAATGGTTGTTAGCAAACTTAAACATTATTCCAAAAATTAAATAATTTACGAAATTTCTGCTACTACGAAAAATGATTGTTAGCAAACTTAAACATTATTACAAAAATTAAATAATTTACAATTTAAATACTGCAGGGCAGTCGATATATGCCCCGAGGACTATTTCTTTTACTACGAAATATATTTGTAGACTTTTTAATTAATCTAAAAATTATATTATTTACAATTTAAATACTGCAAGGCTGTCGATATATGTCCCGAGATCTACTTCTTCTTCTACGAAATATATTTGTTAGCAAAATTATCTCTATCTCTATATAGGCTTGACCGATTTTTATGATTTTTTAAATGTATATTTGTTAGATAGTAGAATAGGTTTTAAAGTATATTTCATCCCGCTAGGTGAAGGATGTCCCTATCCCGATTTTTTTTTCAATATTTTTGACGTCCGTCGTTCGTATTTCAAACAGAACGAAATTATTAGAGTTGTTGAATGACAGATGGCGCTAAGTGCGCAGCAAATTAAGTCTTTTTAAGTTTTATACGTGTCATGGTTACGTCAAACAATCAAAGGGTATTGTAAACAATTATCAAGTGAATTTGTAATAGTCGTCACAAAGCATTTCTTTCGCTGTCAAACAATTATGCCACATAAAAGACTTGCTATTAGTTGATCTAGACCTCAAGCGTGAAAGAAAACGGCATCACGAGCTTCAGAAACAGACGAGCAAGTTTGGAAACCGTTCGAGCTCTCACTGCTCAAGCCCGATCGTCTGATACAATGATATGCAAAAAACCCTTTTGACCATGATTAGGAACGAGAAACACAATTTGATGTCAGCGAATTGGGTACATTCGTTCAAACAAATCTTCCGAAATTGGTCCCAGAACAACGCATAGCGTAAGACAGAATTATGCATGCAATCAAACACAAGCCAAAACGTTGGATTACGAAACAATATTGTTGGCAATCGCTTCATCTGCAATTGCAGCAAATCTTTTGGATGGTGGTCAAACAGCGCATTCAGCAAAGAAATTGCCTTTGAACACCAACATGCAATATCAAAAAAAAATCATGATTGATGAAGTACTTTAATCATATCAACTCATTAAATGGGACGAATTTACTATGGCGCACAAAAAGGCATTGGAAAATCTTCACTATATGTACACTAAAAGATTTGAGAGGAAATGAACAGGACTTTGGTGGCGAACCTTTTTTATTGTCTGGTGATTTTCGACAAACTCTACCAGTTATACCACGTTCAACAGCTGCTGATGAATCAAGTGCATGTCTCAAATCATCAGTTTTATGGTGACATGTGCAGAAATTGACTTTGAAAGCTAATATGTGTGTAGAATTACAATATGATGCATCCGATGAACGTTTCAAAAAACAATTGTCAGATATTGGTAATGAAAAATAGAAATCGGTGAATCCACACATTACCACCAAGCTTCTGTAAAATTACAGGAACCGTAAGCGAATTGATGCACAAAGTTTTCCCAAATATCGCACATAATTACAAAAATCATCAGTGGCTTAGTGAATGTGTTATATTAGCAGTCAAAAACAACGATGGTAATGCCATCAACTTCAGGATTCCAAACGAAATACCAGGCAAAGAAACAACGTATAAGTCCATCAATACTATAAATTGATCAAGACGAAGTTGTCAATTATCCAACTGAATTCTTAAACTCACTTGATTTGCCAGGCATGCTACCGCACGTTTTAACACTGAAAATTGGCGTACCTATCATTCTTCTCCGAAATATAAATCCACCACGACTTTGCAACGGTACCAGGCATTCAGTGAAAAATTAATGAACAGTATCATCTAAGCTTCAATTTTAAATGGAAAATTTAAAGGAAACGATGTACTGTTGCCAAGCATTCCAATAATTCCGACAGATAGGCCATTAGAATTAAAATGTTTGCAGTTTCCGGTGCGACTCGCATTTGGACAATCGCTACAAGTGTGTGGACTAAATTTAAAAAATCCATGCTTCACACATGAACAGCTGTATCTGGCCTCACGCGTTGAAAAACCTTAAGATCTATTCATATACGCACCAGACAAAAAAACAAAATATATCCAAAAGCACTTCAATAAACATAATTAAAACACAAACACTTTCTTTCTTTGAGTGGCATTGCAACGCATGCCGGGTCAGCTAGTCTATATATATAAAACAAAGTGGGGTTTGTTACACCACGTATATCTCGAGAATGGCAGCACGGATATTAATGATCTTTGTTTTATTAAATTCGTATCTGCCTAGAATAGCAGAATAAGCATTAAAACACCGGAAAAGGCAAAGAAATCGATGATATGAAATGAAAACGAAAGAAAATCGGATAATATTGAAATAAGGTTATGTTTATGTAATTAGGTATGATAATTTTTTTGACAACAATATTACACTGTTTGCACGAACGTTGCTCTACTTTGAGATGCCACGTTATTACACTTGGAAAGTTACATCGAAGAAATTTTAACGTCGAAAGCAAGGCGATGCGATTCCTGCTTATCCGAATGACTACTGATGCTCTTGGTCGCATTTACACAGTTCATCCGAAAAATGACGAATGCTTCTACTTGCATGTCAACAGCTCAATTTGCTTGAAAATGATACTCATTGGGACATGACAATCGCTGAAAAAATTGTTTCTGAATCTCCAAGTCAGATACGCACATTATTTTCTATCATTATTTTGACATGCTTCCCATCGAATCCCCGTGAACTGTGGAACAAGTACAAGGATGACATGTCCGAATACATTTTACATCGAATTCGTGTCAGTTTAGGGAATCCCAATCTCGAGATGAATGAAGTGATACATAACCAGGCTTTGCTTTTGATCGAAGACATGTGTTTCCTTATGTGCGGCAGTTTGTTAGTCAAGTTAGGAATGCCAACGCCAGATCGTGGAATGAACGACGCTTTCAATCGAGAATCGGAACGTGAACGTGAATATGATCGAAATGCATTGAACCAATCAGTTTGAACAAATGTACCACTGTTGAACCCTCAACAGAAGGAAATGTACGATACGTTAATGAAGGCAATTGATGATGGAAATGGTGGCTTATTTTTCCTCGATGTGCCCGGTGGAGCTGGGAAGACATTCCTCATGTCATTGATTATGGCCACTGTTCGTGTGCGATATAAAATTGCTGTAGCAGTTTCTTCTTCTGGAATAGCGGCCACGTAGATAGAAGGATGCCGAATGGCTTATTCAGCGTTGAAATTGTCGTTAAACCTTCAATTCAATTAAAGCCTAAATTCATTGACTCTGGCGCTATGTGAAGAAACTTCAGCTGACGACAAACATGCGAGTTGCATTGCTAAACGATCCAACTGCAGAAGATTTCTCCAAGCAATTGCTGACTATCTATTTATGTATTGTTGAAAATTAAAATTACAGTACGTGACATAACAGCTGACGCCAATTCGCGATGTACTTGAAAAATATAATAAGACAAAATATAAAATAAAACTACACAATACATCAAAATCAACATAAAAAAATCAAGAAATAAAATAGTAAAATTTTACAAACAGTTCATTCACAAATACTATCACTAAAAATGTCCACTTCTCTAGGCAATGCGTTGATCAATCGAACGGCCCTTGCAACTGGTGACTCATACCTCCTAAGCGAGGTATAAGTTTTTAGAAATAAAAGTTTTTGCTCATAGTTTCGCTCACGTAAAAATAAATTGGGAGCATGTAAATTAATAGTCATGAGAATTTGAGGATTATTAACTCGGCCCCGAAGGAGAAGAGAAAAATGCTTTAAGCTTGAAAACGATCTTCGACTATCATCGGTAACGACAGTGTTCCTGTTGACAAATGGAACGAATTGATTTTAGCAATTTCGTCTCAACGAAGGACGGCTTCATCAACAAAATGTTCCCAAATATCTAATCACAAAAATCACAGTTGGTTGAGTGACCGAGCAATTCTTGCGGCAAAGAACAAAGATGTGGATCATTTAAACTTCATAATTCAAAATCAAATCGTTGGTCCACTACATTCCTTCAAATCTATCGACCGTGTAACAAACGAAGACGAAGCAACCAACTATCCAACTGAATTTTTAAACTCTGGGTCTGCCTGGCTTTCCACCGCACAATTTACAACTAAAGGTTGGCTCGATAGTCATAATGTTTCAAGTTATCAAGTTAAAATAACACTTATTGATTCTGAGGCGTAACGAAGTTCGTTGGGTCAGCTAGTTTCGTATAATTGTCAAAAATTAGTAGAAGTAGACAATGAAATTTTTGGACATCAATTATTTGTCTAGAATTACTCAGTTGGTGCATTTATTGTACCAGTTTGACAAAAACAGTATTTTTCTCACCAGCCATAATTTTTTATTAATGTAGATTTTTTAAAACAGGCCATAACTATTAATTTCTGGTGGCAATATTTTTGTCAAACCAGCATGAATAAATCCATCTATATTTTGAAATTATAATTGTATATAACATAAAATATGGAGGCTAGAAACATTATCCTAAAAGCTCAAATTTTTCATTGACTGTTTACTCGGAACTATCATATTGTTAATTAAAAACTTCTGCCAGTACGTTGACTATATATAAAATATTTATATATAACAATCGGTGGCCGGATGAGAATAAATGAAGCCTTGCTTTAAGGTCACAATGAATGGTATTTTTCAAGTTATCAATTGTATTAATTAATTACTTTTGTAATTTCTTTGTTACCGAACCGATTAAATATATCATTAACTCTTCAGTGGACTCGAAAACAACAATCTCCAGGAGACATTCCCTCTTCGTCACACCACACGCGAGGGCCGTCCTTTCCCCGTGCAGTACATCAGTATCCTGCCGCAGCAGGCTTGGGGCCCGTCTTTTAATTACTGCGTCTGGTATCTTGAGGTTCACGGTGTTAATCACATGGCCACTGTTAGGGGGGCACTCTATCGTCATAACCTGGTAATTACTATGTTTTGCATATCTTAAAAAAGTACCATGCCCTTTCAAACATATTTTAATACATATATTTCTAAATAGAAGAGCAACAATCAAAAGTAAATACTAATATTAAAACAATATTTTTCATAATCATACCTGCTTGCAATCTGAGGTGTCTAGATTTGCAATGTAAATTTAGAGGTCCTATAGCCCAGGAGTTTTGCACTCGGATCTACAAAAATAAGTTTTTTTTCTCTCAGCGAGCTGAAGAAGAAACAATCCGTGTCTGCTTGAAACATCTGCGGCAACAGCGCTATACGGAAGCTTTTGCTGCTCTGCAGAGGGAGACCGGTGTTCGACTCGAGGCTCCTCAACTCTCAAACTTGTACCGGTTGCTCGTCGAAGAGGGTAACTTCACCGGCGCCGAAGAGATGCTCGCTGAAGCCAAAAAGGGTGAGAATACTCTTTGAGTAAGATAAGAATCACCATTTAACTGTACCACTTTGGAATATATACACAGCAGTTTGACAAAATTATTAGGCGTACAGTTTCGTATACGGCTGCTATAGATGGATCAATCCACAATGCATTGTATACACACATTCAGATTTTTAATTATTACAAAATGTTTGTTGCCTGTAATGCGCTTCAACATTTAATCATAAAATATTTGATCTCACAGTGTCTTGATTGTTTTCTTTCGGGACATGGATTTTTTTCATCTAATACTATGCATTTTATTTCAGACGGCATGTTCAACTTGTACGTTTCGCAGCAACCTTACACGGCCGCATGGAGTAATGTCACGCCTTGCTCTCCTGACTTAGCCGAGCGACTCGCCGATTGCGAGGAATCCATTTCCCCCACACACTCACCGCCTCCGTTAGTCAGGGAGCGCTCGCCCACTCCAGACGGCGCTTCGTCGACCCCTCTGAGACCCGGGAGGAGAGGAGGGCATCAGATGTGCATGGACTCGGACAACAGCACCATGTACATGTTTGGAGGGTGGGATGGAGAGAATGACTTGAGCGACCTCTGGTCGTATTATGTGCCAACTGATAAATGGACACTAATTTGTAGGTTAGTAAGTACATCACACACAATTGTTATACATACATTCACAAATTTTAGCAAATATTTATTGTTTTAACCAATTCGGTATTGATAAAAAAAGAATCTTCATTTTGCTCTCTTGCTTAAATTTTTTTCCTAATTGATTCAATGCCACTTGACATAGACATTGCAATGTTCAGTTCTGGTGACTGTGTTTCTTTTTTATTACCTTTATATTGAGCATATATAAATATTTTTTAGTTTTAATTGAAATTTGAAAGCATGTTTAACATTTATATTCATATTTTCTGGCCAGCTGGAGAACTTTGGTGTTTTTTAATAATGTTAATTACTTTCTTCGTCAGTATCGATGGAGCGAGTCCATTTCAAGATTAGGATAAAATACCAAGTTTTTACTTCTTTGTCGACTTTCCTCATTTCTCTTTTATTTCATTAGTATATATATTTCGAAACCTTCTTCCTGAAAATTTGGGAAATTTCTTCATTTCTTGCTGGACTTTTTAGCCATATTGTTCTCCAACGTCCATTTAGTTTATCTATTTTCAGAGTTCCTGTTTGAAAGTTTTCGTAAATGAAT
The DNA here is from genome assembly GCA_030503985.1 of Himalopsyche tibetana. Classification (NCBI taxonomy): domain Eukaryota; kingdom Metazoa; phylum Arthropoda; class Insecta; order Trichoptera; family Rhyacophilidae; genus Himalopsyche; species Himalopsyche tibetana. The sequence goes on from JAPJYX010000015.1 coordinate 2,110,770, forward strand.
TCAAGAGAAACCACGTTAGATTTCTTTACAATTTTGTACATTGTATTTTAACTGTCATCCATGTACAAATTTACAGAAGCAGTGAACTGGTAGGCGGCCCTAGTCCCCGTTCTTGCCACAAGATGGTGTTAGACTCGAACAGACGACAGATCTTCACTCTCGGTAGATACCTCGATGTCAAACACCGCTCATCAGACAATATAAAGGTAATTAATTAAACTGATTCTTTATTTTCTTCAAAAGTTGAACAAGTCGATGACAGTGGTAACGTTGTTCCTTTGCTCGTTTGTAGAGTGACTTGTACGTGTTTGACATCACATCAGGCCGCTGGTTGCAAATTTGCGACGACACGGGCACGCGAGGAGGGCCCCGTCTCATGTTCGATCATCAGATGTGCGTCGATTCCGAAAGGCATATTATCTATGTCTTCGGAGGAAAAATTCTACCGCAGTCTGGGTGAGTCTTGAACTATTTTATTTGCATACTTAACGATAACAGAAAAGTAACACCTCAATATAATGGACTAATACGATGAAGGGAGGATCTGATAATGGTGAAAGTCTGTTCTATAACCCTTTTTTGTGCCATATATATTGGTTGTCTTTTGGGATGTTTTTTTTATTGTTCAAACTAATTCTTCTGTAATTAAGTATTTTCGTAAACCGACTTTTTCAGATGCCTGTATTCATAAAAACTCAGTACATCCAATGTCGTATAAATTAGCTGCATTTCATTCCGAAATTCACAGACTTGTCAGTATTCCCTTGAATAAATTAAATTTTGATCTTGAATTACAAATCATCAAAAAAATCGCCATTAACAATGGTTATGATATGTCTCTTATAGACAATCTTTTATAATATAAAAAAAGTATTAAGCTAGCACAACAAATCTTACACAAGGGATTAATAACGAAAGACTCAGGTGATATTAGGTTTTGGCGTAGAATTAATTACATAGGACACACCAGTTTAAAGATAAAGAAGCAGCTCTCAGAAAGTGTTAGACCGGCTTTCTATTGCAAGAACTCTTTAGGTAAATTATTGATAAATAATAAAAATGTTATAAATTACAAAAACAAATCTGGTATTTATAGATTGCAGTGTAGTGATTGTCCCAAATTTTATATTGGTAAAACTACTAGAACCTTAAATATAAGAGTGGCTGAGCATTTAGCCGCTTTTCGCTTAAAAAAAGATATTTCCACCTTTGCCAATCATTTAATTCTTGAAAACCATACGTTTAATTTTGACTCAGGTATTGATTTGTTACATACTAACAGGGGCGAGTTTAAATTATTTTACCAAGAAATCTTAGAGATTAATCGAGCTCAGCTCAACAGTTTGCCAATTTTAAACGAGCAATATTATCTACCAAATTCACCATTGTTGTACCCCTTTTAAATAATTGTCATTTTATTAATGATTCAAGCACCTGCTATCATTAAATATTAATTCAAAGGCTTAAAAACAAATCAACTCATTAATAATAGGTCGGATAAAACCCTAGATTTATTTTAAACATTCCCATTATTATCTGGTCATTAATATTTTCAAAAAATCCCCATAATTATAACAAACCCACTTAATTCATTGAAAATTGTATACATTCAATTTTCACTAATTTACATTTTAATAGCCTTTTAACTTAGTGATCTACTTATATTTTTGTTTATAAACGATACAAACTGTTTACTACGCTTCAGTTCAAGTACATCCGTGCACTTGGAATGCCTGAAGATGCCGAAAGGCGAAACCCGGGTCGTTAGCGACAAAACTCATGGAAAAGTACAAAATTCAAACAATTCAAATTTAATTCTTCTGTTATAAACAAATTACATGGCTAAGCATCAAACCAACAGTCAGCTCTTTTAATAACTGTTGCAGCTGCATTATCACGCACTAATCACATGCAGAATGTTATTGACGAGCACTGGATTTTTTTATATACATTGCCCATGGCGTACATAGCTCAAAGCGTATTTTTTGTTGATTATCCCACCCATGTAGATTTTTTTACCATTGAATAGGATTTGACTTTTAATGTCTGAGCCATATTTATTTTAGAATTTCAAGAATTGTTGCTCTACAATTTAGCATTGCGAAGCTTAAAAAGAAGCTATTTTTTTGGAAATTGTATAATTCTTTATTTTATATTCTTGTTTTGTTAGAAAAAAGTGTAGTTTAAAAGCATTATCCTAATCATATTCCTGCTGCATAAAATTTTACAAGTGAAAATCATTGTAAGAGTTTTAAATGACTATATTTTTTTTAGCCAAGCGGACGAAGCCGTGCCTCAGTATTCTGGACTGTATTCCTATCACATAGCCGAGGATAGATGGAGACTTCTTCTGGCCGACACTGCCTCTGCGCCGACCTCATCCTGTCCCACCATTCTGTCCCGTGTCAGCCATTCAATGCTTTTCCATCCAGTAAGAACATATCGACTGTGGAAAGGAAAAAGGACGTAACCAACACATATCAAATTTTACAGGAGGCGCTAAAAACGTGTTTTGATGATTTTGTGACATATGCAAATTATACACAACCTTGAAGTGCACGGATACTTCTAAACTGGTGTTTAATTGACATAACCTAATATTAATTAAAGAAATTGTCTCGGAAAAACCTTTATTTCAGTGTTTTTTCTTGGTTTTAATTTTTTACAAGGTCATATTTTTCAAACTTAAAAGCTAAATTTAGATACTTATTCGGCATTTTCAGTTTCCATCCTTTTGATAGAATGTGTGTCAAGTTGTATACATTGTGATTATCGAAAAAAAGCTGTTTTGGAAAATTGAGGGTTACGTCCTTTTTTCTTTCCACAGTCGATATATATTATCATTGATGCCAAACACATGTCACGGACCGTCTTCATTAACCTTCACCATTCAAGCCCGTATAACCATGTCAGTCATGGCAATAGTCAGTTTTATTATTGATTTAGAAGTTCACTGAATTCATTCAAAAATATTATTCTGCAGAGATCAGACTGAAGTCAACTTGACATTTTTATGCAAAAAAACTGTGGTTATGTCAGATTATAATTATGTTTTAAAAATATTAATTATTATAATGTAACAATGAAACTTTTATATATGATTGGTATTTTATATTTGAAGAGGTCATGATAATATATTTGAGTCGTCTGCATAAAATTCGTCATAAGAGTCGAAAGCAGAACTGTTCCATACATCATGTATGGAACAGTTCTGCTTGTGATACCAGACGACTCATTTGTTGATAGCTGACACCGATAACTCAGTGGAGGCAATGTTTTAGCGTAGTTTCACTGTGTTAGGGTGGTTTATTAAAGTTCTATTGGTAATCTTCAATAATCACTTCTAAGATGTTTACTGTCAATTTTTGATGAAATGGCATTAATTAAATTTGTATAAAAATAACCTCTTATATACTAATTGCACATTATATATTTAAGACTTGGAGCGGTTTCTCTCATCGTGAGCATTATCATAATAATATTCCATTCCGTGCAGATAACAAGAATACTTTATGTGTTTGGTGGACAACGCAACAAAGAGCATCTAGCCGACCTGCTGGAAGTTCGCGTGGGCAACATCGGTGACTGCGGAGACTGTCGGCAGGGAGGAGAAGTCTTCGTGAGAGCCCTCTGCACGGCAGCGCCACCGAGGAGAGCGCCGCCTCCCGGTTTTACTCAACGTGCCACCATTGATCATCACTTGAATGAGATTTACGTGTTGTCGGTGAGTTTTTTCTGCCTGCGATTCATCTATCAATTCGTCTATCAATATGGATATTTGCAGAAAAATTAGATCAGGCTATCATATATTCTTAAATTTGAAATCAATTTTATTGAGTCCTGGAATATCTAAAAAAATATTATATAACACCTAATTTATTGTGCCATTTATTGTTCGTTATTTAATATTGTTTGTAATTTTATTTTATTTGTTTGCGGTAGGGCTTAAGCAAGGAAAAAGATAAACGGGTGTCAAACTCGCTGTGGATATTCTCCCTCGCCCGCCTTCAGTGGAGTTGCGTTTACAAAAACGATAACCAAGGTCTTCATTACTGGTCCAAGATGCATGCTGTTGAACCGTGTCCCAGGTAATTAGATATCTAAAAAGAAACACTGATTAACAAGTTGACGGTTTATATATGAATCGGATGAATATGATGATGTACATGATATGATAATATTTTTAGGTTCGCTCATCAACTGGTGTACGATCCCCAAGGAAAAGTCCATTATTTGTTTGGCGGCAATCCAGGACGAGCTGCTCAACCGAGTCTCCGACTCGACGACTTCTGGGCGTTGAGGTTATCTAGGTAAAAAAAACATTTTATTACCTTCCCTTTTTTTTATTTTGGACTAACTAAATGGTAACTGGCTATGGTTACTTCTTGTCTAAGCTTTTTCAGCTCTGCCTGTAGTGTTAACGTCGTGAAGACAGTACAGCTATTATTTAGTTTTGTCGGCCCTATCAGAAATGCTGACACAGTTACATTTAGGACATATTGTCTCTATATGTTCTCTCCAATTTAATTGTTTGTAATTTTTTGTAATTTAATTGCATAAAACTTATATCAACTCTTCTGTATACAGGCTTAGTAGTGGTGCAGCGTGGAGGAAAGCTCGTCTCCGTTTGCGGAAACTCCGCTTTGAGGAGTTAGTATCGACTGGAAATACAAGCGAAGCCCTGACTTACCTGCAAAACTTTATACACCGAGCCACCGATCATACTGATCCTGAACAAGCTCGACAGGTAACTAGTTACATACCTCATTAAATGTGTTTTTTTAATCAAACGTGCCTAGGTCCTTTTTTTAAAAAAAATAGTTATTTTTAAGGTGTTTTTTCAAAACAGCGAAACATATATTACACAATTTTAAATAAAAACTTAACAACCACTGGCGTCATAATTATTTGCTCAGAATGTCACAAGAAATGTGTTCAATCTTAATCTATTTGTTCATGTGCGGCTTATTCTGGTATTCATTGGATATGAATGGCAAAATGAGCTGCCATTTAAAATTTATTTTAGGTATATGCATACCTAAAATAGAGCTTGAAGAGTTAATAAATGGACACCCTTTTGCCCACATTAGCCCGTTATATTGTAACTTTGCTGTGTTTTGATTTAGATTCGTTGATCAAACCTAAAACATCTCATTTCATTTCATTCACACAAATCATTTCTCTCGTTTGCTTAAAAGGTTAATACAGTAAATAAGTATAGTTTGTTTATTTTCTACTACAAATTATAGCACTGAGAATGCATTTCTGTTTCAGTTCCAACTTTTAGCCACAATGCTATTCTCGGAAAAACAACATTTACTGTCGTTTAATCCACCACTCGAGCCGTCTGTCTCCGGTGCCCATTCGATGGAAACCGAATGCGCGGCCCTCAGACCAGATCCCGAACTTCACGAAGACTTGCAGTCGAAGCGGCAAGAAGTGGATTACACGGATCGGTTTACCTCGAAACCGTATCAAGACGCCGAACAGCAAGCGCTCTTCGCTGCCGTACTCGGCATGGAATCTCCTGACGGAATAGACGGAGAGATCGACACGTCCCGCAGCGGGGTGGCTTTGCAAGGGAACTCCCCGGAGACACTCATCGGGGAGACGAGCGATGACTTCTTGATTAAATTGGCGGAAGAAGAAGCGATCGAGCAGCAAAAGTGGAACAATTTAGAAGTTCATTATAGGCGTTGTGAACTATTCCAACATCTGTGCGAGTACTTTCCGCATCACATGGTGCAGCCAAAGAAGAACTTGACTGATTATATTACGATGTAATGAAATGTCCTTTACGTACGTGTTATTTTTTGTATGTTTTATTATCCGTCACTATTACCTAATGCGCTTTGGCGAAGACTATCAAAGCAGATCAATAAATGAAATCTTGCAACCATGAATGATTTATGATATAAATATAATTCTTTGTGAAACCGAATGAAACAATATCGAAGTGCTAAAATATACTTAATTTCTGTTAATTTTAGTTCGTAACTCTTCTTGCTAAATACAAGAATAATCCAAAACAATGAATTCCACTAAGTAGGCATCCATTCATTTTGATATCCTTTTACTAAAAAAGTCCTTAATTAAGCTAATTCACAACTCACTAATTTTTATCTTTAAACTGACGATATTCACTTGTTTTGTAATTTAACCCTTTGACCGCGGTTGACTGCTATAGCAGCCCAATCTGAACCGATTTGGATCCGAGCCGCGGTCAAAAGGTTAAATACAGAAGAGTCAGACAATCCGATCTATTGTTTCTCATTGGTTAAAGCTACATTATTTCAGCAGTCCTTACGAACCGAGTCTTCGCCACTGCATGATACTCCTTATTTGTATTATGCTTTAGTGTCATGAGAGTGTATCAATAGAAATTGAAATGAAATAGCTGTCACACTTAATTCTTAAATGATTCAAAATCACTAAAGAATAAAATGATGACTTTAAAAAATTGACAGGAGTCTTAATATCTGATTGATATGTTGTAATTATCTAGTTTTAAGAAATTGTAAAATATTGTACATTGTTTTTAGAACATATAAATATCGGCGCACTTATTCTTTTTATATGATTGTATCTTACGATATTTGCTCGTAATATAATTTTAATATACATTATATTACAGCCATACACAAATTGCATGCCTAATTATTATGATATGACAATAAATTATTGTTTCGGCACACGAGTTACAATAATTTAGCTAAAAATCTAATATGTATGCTTCGTAATGATAATTAATGCGTGTACAGCACAGAAAACTGCCAAATAGAGTAGAAAATATTGCTTTACGTCTTAATTTTTGTTTGATTGTGCCTTTTGTTGTTGTGATCAAATCTTGGTGTTTCATTGATGATTTGGCAAGTTTGGTAAACGATAAACCTTGGAATTGATGCAAGGTTTTCCATTAGAGCTCTCATACTTAAATAATCGACTGTTGATCGATTTCATGGAATCGAAAAGTAATCATAATGTGGCTTTTGGAAATGACAAAATCGTTACATGTAAAAATTGTATAAATTCTTTCAGTGTTCTCCGCTTATTATTCGATGTTTGCTTCAGTTTATTGTATATTTTGAGTGGAAATTGTATAACGCAAACATCTAAGATTATTTGTGTAAAAAAAAAATGATTTTTTCGATGATTGACCCGACCGAGTACACGTTTGTAAAGCACCCTTGTTGTCCAAGAAACTTTGTAATTTTTACAGTAAAAACTCCAAAATTGATGGATGCTAAAACATATAACACATATTTATAACAATCTATATAACACATCATCGGAACCACGTGCAATTGAAGTCACTTCCGTATCCGTAATATTCTTGCTATCGATTGCCAGACATCACCAGGATTATGCCACTTTAAATATGACTCGAATCTTTATTCCTTAATTAAAAGCTAGATAGCTTTTTTGGATTGATTTATAATTTTACTAAACGGCACAATAATTGTGTTACTTATCTTTCTGTACTTAAAATAAATTGATGAACTATTGATGATTGAAGTTGCATGTCTTTGTTCTCGTTTTAAATTAAATATTTGATCGACTTAAATCTTCAAGTTGGAAATAAAAATAACATTTTATTATGAGCAATAATTTTAATTGATAAAACTATATAAAAAAGGTTTTTTTATTGTTTTGATTATTGTCGTGTTGCTGGTAAAAATACAAAATCATTTTACTATCTATCTGACGGTCTAGACTTGTTCCAAACACGTCGGTAAAAAATATGATTATATTTGTTTACGATTACTCTTGTAGAACTAAATACTGCTTACAATTATTTTGTCTATTATAATGGAGTTCTGCCAAGTACACGAAATCTATTTCTAATTCTAAACAGTAGTAAAAAACTTTTGGCAGTAATCCAACGTTATATTAAATCGTTATTTCAATCTGAATAATGCGTGTTTTTGCAGCTAGAAGTATTGTTTGTCAATTACTAATAATTACTTTTCTAATATCGCCGTTATAATTCAAATATAAAAGGTACACAATAAATTAAAATTCATTTGTACGTTCAGTACGATTGGAAATTTGCCAATATAGCCAAAAAAAAGTAATTCATGTTGAAGTAACGGTAGATAATTTTATATCATATACATCGCTTTTAAAAAATATTTCACCGCGAAACCGGTCCAGATAATATTTTTTACACAGCGTGTCTATTTTTCTCCCTCTGTAGAAATTATGAAACGAAAAATTATTATTCTTCCGCTAATTTCTGTGCACCGGGCAAGGACTCGTACACGAGGTGTGGATAAAGGAACGAACCTCTAAAACATTTCATATACGATGGCGAAGTTTTAATTTCGCATAATTTACCAGTGATTTTCATAATAATGTATGATTTTATTGCGATTATAAGTCAGCAAAAAAAGATTTTAAATCATGGCGTTGTTTTTAGCTTACATTGTGAAGTTTTTCGCTGAAATAATGCGTGACACGGTATAAGACAATTTTATCATCAATTTAACCATTATATTATAATTATGTAAATTAACTTGCCTTAATACAATATTGACGTTTTGGATTTTTAACCTTCTCACCGCGTATGACCGCTATGCATGTGCTAGCGAACATGCCCTCAGTGCGCGTGACACGTATAGATGTCATGGAAATTTCAAACCCTATATAAGAGCTATTGTGTTAGAATTGTATAACTTGGTTGAAAATATTACTAAATGTATACTTTACCAAATTCAATAGATGGCATTAGTCAAAAAAGATTCAATATAGGCTAAAATAATTTATTAATAACACTCCGTGAACATACGTCACCAATGCAAGATTTTGGATAATGGATAAATAAGCGATAGAGTGCGAGTGAAATTGTTCCGAGAATTTAATATTATAAGCATGGTATGGTGGTGGTGCAGTGTTCTCGGTCGCGTGTGGCGGTATTTTGCAATATGGCAACGTCGCGGCGCAATTGTATGAAGAATGATTATTGTTGAATTAAACCGAAAATACAAGAAATATATTGTATTTTATTATTGGAAAAGTTACTTTGGGTGGCAATTGACATGTTTGATTAGTTGAAAAAATATTACAACCTACAATTATAGTTGAAAACGCGATAACAAAATCCGCAAAAAAGCAGCCGCATACAGGGCATGCTCGCTAAATTTGGTGACGCGGGCAAAGGGTTAACAAATCAATAATATAACATGTAGTATTAATCTATGGATAAACTCCATATTAACATTTTAAAATATGTAATGCTGAATTCCTTACTAGTTAATTATTTTACTGTGATATATATATATTGTAAATTTATAGTTGCTTGGGGTTTTTTGTATGCTTAATTTGACTCTTTTTTTATTTGTCATTAATACTTAGTGTAGGCCTAATGTTTAAATATTGTACAGTTCATTTGTTATTATTTTAAAAAGAAATTATATTCATGTATTAAGAAATATGGAAAATATTCCAATTTCAATACCTTAGAAAGGGAGCCTCAAAATTTTGGTAACACTTGTGTACCTCTTAAAGCAAAAGTAGATGTGTGATAATTATTCTCATTTACATGTTATTTTGACCAACATAATAATAGCAAATCTAGGTTAAACCATCAGAATTTAAAAAAGTGACATATCTGCTTTCGAGAAAGAGGTACGGATGTGTGGCATAGATAATATACTGAAATGTGTGGGTAACAATTTATTTTTGTACCCTTACCAGGAAGTAAAAGCTGTATCTATAGAAAACAGAACGAATGCCTTTTTCTATAATTAAATTTATATATATTGCAACATTGTACAGTAGTATTTTAATCAATTAAACTAACTTTTCATACAAAATATCTGTCATTTTGTAGTAGTTTTTTAAATGCAATATAAATATAAAGTTAATTGCTTTATTAAATAATTACATTAAAACAAGTTTAACATACTTATTTGAAGTGTGATAACTATCAAAAAATGATCTTTACGGCCAAAATCGTACACAACTAATTTCTATAATTAAAAATTAATCACAATAAATTGAATAGCGCATTTTGATGGTGGCTGGTGCAAATTTATTTATACAAAATGAATTCTAAAGTTTGTATTTTCTATTAAAATAAAACCCTAGTCCAAAATTTTTTTCACATTGTTAAGATGAAGGATTTATACGTAGCGAGTAGAATTTTCATAAATATAAGGTTTTAAAATTGCTGATTTCAATGGCAGTGAAGAGCATAATGTGACGTTAATGTTTGACTTATTTTTTTTAATACAATAAGAAATAAATGAGAAAAATGACTATTAAAATATATTATTATGAAATGATTTAGTTTTATTTTTTATCCCACAAATTTTTACATTACTGCGAATTGATCAAATTTACCAGTATGTGAATATTAACCATTTTTGTAGTGTTCTCTTCGTTGCTAGGCAAGAGAGTATTAAAATACCCGCTATGTTCTGTTAACAATCTCTCAATTTTTAATTATTTCTACAGAAAAGCATCTACTGAAAGTTCATAACGATTCGAAATAGAGTTAATATTATTGGAGATAATCAAGTTTATTATAATTGAAGATGATTCCCATAAATATGGGGAGTAGTGCTGCCAAGCAATAGTTTTAAACTTGTCATAGCATTTCAGGAGCGAAAGTGATCAGTTGATTACTCGTCTCTTTTTATCTTTTCTCTCCAAAAGAAGAGAGATTGAGCAACTGAGAAACAAACAGTTAGCATAGAAAAGCTTCGGTTGAGATAAACTCCATTAGAAGTTCGTTCACTCCACATTGGAAAGTAAAAAATAATATACAGTGGAGCTTCGTACCGTGAACTTAATCCGTTTCGCGTGCTGGTTTGTTGAATCAGTGCAAAGTGAAATCTACTTTTGTAAATTACTAATACACAAAAAATTTCAGGATATCATTATGCCAAATAGATTTCTTACGTATTCTGAACTCATTTTGCCTATTACTTCACAGCAGTCGGTGTAGGATGGGACGATTGTCTGTACGTTCTGTGTCATTCAGCTGAGTCAGTTGAGCAACATGCTGTTCTGCATCGTCAGATCTTTCAGCATACACCTGGCCCGAGAGCTTTACCATCTCGTGCAATTAATATAAACTAAAGTATAAATGTATATATTATTTTTTTTATTCCATGTCCGCTTCCAATGTAGACCGTATGGCCTCCTAATAGAGGTATCTCAACGGAAGTTTTTTCTACGAGAACTGTTTTCTACTCAGTCGCTCAACTTCAAAGTGAGTAGCAGAGAAAGAAGGATAATTCTATAACAGGACTAGTGGTTGGCTAATCGCTATTGCTACACCCAGTTATTAAAGGATCAGAAGGATGGGAGGAGAGGAAATGATGTGAATTGACATCACAAACACCCAGTCTTCGATCACAACTTTGAATTGAATAATTCTCAAATTCACTGTGATCTGACCGAGAATCGAATGCAGACCTGTGTGATCGGTAGAGCCGACTGGACCACAGCAGGCGACAAGTAAATAGCCACGAAAAAATAAAACAAACATTTCAATGTTAATATTTTTTTTTTTGAATTTTTAATATAATCTTTTGATTTTAATATACACATCTCGTTATGTCAAATAAACAAAATATATATAGAATCGTAAGAATAAATAACATAGTGGATATCTGACATAAAAAATAATGACAGACCACGCATAGTCGTTGAAAATTCGAAATGTGACAATAATAATTTAATATTTTCATAGGTTGACCAGTAGAACAAGATTGCGTATGCACAATGACCGACCGTCAATTAAAATATTTCTGTTTGGCAGTAATTGTCAATTTGGTAATGATCAAAATAATAATTGAAGATGTCAGTTTTTCACCATTGACAAAATTATTTATTATCTAGGGTTCAAAAGTAAATTAACAATTGGTCATCATGATTACAAAATGAATATACTCTTATAAAATAGTACATATTCAATATAATAAATTATTATTAACAAAAAAAAAACTTATTACACTTGTAATTTTTTCTGCTGGCAATAAATAAATAATAAGCTAGCTGCCAGTGTTTGGTGAATGAGGCTGTTTTTTTTTTCTTCCAAAGAGCTGCTTTTAGCTGTCGTCAAATTTCAATAAATCATTTTTTTTAGTCATCTGAATAAAAGACGCTTAATTGTTCGATATTACTTATATTGATTGTGTTTCTCTGTATTCCCAAATTCGAAATTATTGTTTCAATATTTACCTGACAAAACAAGTGTCTTAAAACTGAGATGTTGAATGAGTTTTGAACATTGTTAGAATACTTTGTTACAAATGCACAAAGAGATATGATATGCCAAATATGTTTAGCGTTGTATGAACATCAGTCTAATGTTAATAAAAAGGATTGCATTATCCAATGAATAGTTGATTGCTATAGAATTTTTGTAAAGTACAGAATTTTAATCTAAAACGGTTTAAATACAAGTATCGAACACGCATTTCTTATCCAGATGAACACAATACTAAATGTATTAATTGATTTTTGTTTGAACGTCAACTCTTTGAAAGAATTGCTTGCATCATTTCATGTAAATGAATAATAATATTTTAGCGCATCAAGCTTGAACATCAATAACAAAATATAAATTAAAAATACTTCTTTACAAATAAAGACAATTTTCCTAGTTAGAATAATAAAAAAATGCTCTATGTATGTAAGGTTACTATGCAAACATCCTTTGCATGCTCATAAATTCAATGGATATATGTTTTTTTTAAGCATTTTTCGCTAAAGATAATCACCGCTGATTAAAAATAATTGAACTAATCTCCAAGGGCCGTTCGCTAATGAGTGCCTAATTGAGAATATCTTACCTAGCACAATATATATATAATATGAATAACATTGTGTTATACCGCGCCCATCTAATGGACTAACTTAAACCGCTACCGTTTAAAAATAATAAACCGTAAACAAACTAAACAATAGATTGATATTGATTCCGTACATGATTAAGTACTAGGCTGATTATACGACTACATTAAACGACTCAGTTCTTCCTTTTGATGTGAATAACTTCTACACGGTAATAAATATAATGTACTTTAAGCTAATGCAATATTTTTTATGAGAGTATTTAATTAACAGTGAGAAAACGTAAGTCAATACTAATTATATAAATAACCACCCACCAACGTAGACGTGCGTTAAGAAAAATACAGCAGGTATCAAATAGATGGCAATTTTTTTTCTGGAACCGTATACGAAATCCCAATTTATAAATTATATAAAGCATATTTTTTTATTGATATGGCAACACCTGTTTCGATTTAAATAATATTCCAACGTGCGAGTGTGATAAATCAACAGCAGGTTTGCCACTGTAAAAAAATAAACAGCATTTTTTTAAATCTAAATTTAGCGTTTTGATTTTAAATGAAAGCAGAACAATTTTATTATTAGCAATGAGCATTATCATAGCAGGTTAACATTATAACAATTCACAATAACTTCATTTCAATGGACACCCGTTTGAATGTTTGACACGTTGATCAAATGTCAAAAATCCAGGGGAGCCACGTTAAAAACGATGATAAACAAACAATAGACAAGAATAATATGAAAGATGGGGTCCCTCGAAAAAAGTTCACAACATTCTTTGTTTATCTACTTTTCTTAGAGCTATATGCCCCCTGATGACAATAAAAGGGTATTTTTTTCCTATGAGAAGATAAGTAACAAGGACTAACATTATTTTTTTTTATAAATTACAGTGAGCATTTTCTTTTTAAAGATTGAAACAATTATTATTTTTACTCCAGGGACGGTTTGCTCCGCATCCAATGGCTCGGAATAACTCACGAGGTGGAAAGTGGCAACACTTGAAATGTAGTACAATTTTCTCCCATAAAAACATGCCAAGTTGTAATATTAAAAAAAAACATCAAAAGATGCAACTGCAAATAAAAGACATTTATAACAAAAGTAAAGGACAATTGTCAGTCCTTAATGAAGTGAAATCATTGGAATAAGTAATTGTTTTGCAAGCTTTTGCACAAATACTTGTCTACTATGAAGGAAAACTATATTAAATTTATTAATTTGAATATGTATAATCGGTAAAGGGTTGTGGATTGCTGATATATGATTAATTAACAAGTCAAACTCATCTTAACCCTGAGGGTTTTAATAGAGTTCTGGAAGAATATTAATGTCAGTGTTTAATGGGAGGCGTCCGGTGGTAGAAGTTTTATCAATAAAACAGTAGTATGATTACTGCTGAATACATTTCAAGCGTTCGGGCCACTTTCCACGCAACTGTGGCGATGACTGCATTATTTGTATAGCCAAATTTGAATAGTCTGTATAGGCAGCTAGTGAAGCATTGCAGCCACAACATTTTACTGGACAGTCGAATGAACGGAGCGATGCACAAACTCGAAAAGAAAATTTTCGTAATAAAAAGGATTACCACGGCGATTAGAGAGGTGAAAACAAAACAGCCACAATTAATCATGAGATTCTAGTCTGTAGTCTAGAAGTGAGAGCTTTATCTCAGTGATCAGATAGTTCCAGGAGCGAGACCAATATCAATTTAACATTTGAAATATTTGACTCGGGTGATTGCGGTGTCTTTTCTCCTCGAGTTAAACTTGAAGGAATTAAAAAAATATCCTATCAAGTCCATCCGGAATGATTTACAAATTTCAAAATATCCAGCACATTGGCAGTAAACCTGTAAAGCTAAAAATTAATTTTGTCAATAATATTAAATTCCTTTTCTTTCTATGTATGTTTTAGTATAAATTATATGAACCATTATGGACGTTTGCTTTTCGTTGTTTTTTAAGGATAAAACATTATAAATTACTGTTGCGTAAAACTCATCTGTTTTATAAAGTTTCGCACTCAGTTATGGATGATTAATTGTGGCACCTTTTGTTTACCTCTGATAACAAACAGCATATCACCAGATGCGTATACAATTTTCAATTGATATCAATATAATTTAATATAATTTAAGAGTTTTAATGTCAGAATATGTATCTGCCAAAAAAACGCATTTTTTAGTTACGATTCTTTTCACGCGATAAAGATTTTTACAGTAAACAGATCAAATGACAGTTACACAAAAAGGTGTAAACACAAAGATTTTTTCATCTCTATCAATATGCAGTTAATAGTCTAATTTACGGCATTTCGAAAATATATTTCTTCCTTCTGCTTGACCAAAACAGTAAATGAGCCAAATAGAATTTATATATGTAAGTTCTCGGACATTAAAATCGATAATATTTTGCGTAAGTAGGTGACATATCACGTCACACAATTAAAACTGCTCAGACATTGATAATGATCAGCGGATCCTGCGTGCTTCCAGCCTTTGATCACTCCAAAACATATAACGTATAACATAGCAATCCGGTGATACGCATACAATTACAATGTCGCCGCTCGGCAAACAAAGTTTACATTTCGCCGGACGACAATCGAAAAAAACAATCTCTCTCCAATAAGACGGACATTGTTTAGAACATTTCAAAAAACACTTTTTTTTTTTTGGACGATATGGAATACAAATTACACAGAAGAGACTTTATAAAATATGAAATTTCAAAAAACACTAACACTTTGAACAACCTTTTAGTTATGGTACACAACATTGCTAAGCCGCCCACATTCAAATCTTAAAAACACTACGCACCTCCGCCCGCTCTCTTAATAATTATGATCCATATCTAAATGCTCGTTTAGGACAGAACGGATATGAAAGAAAAGAAAATGTGTACATAACAACATCCAAGTGCCCCGTTTCAACAAATATTTCAATCGACAGACATTGCTAGGGCGAAACGTTGCCACCATATATTATAACAGGTATTTATAAAATGTAAAATATAGTTTCATCAACATTCTGAAGAGCTGTTGAAAAATATTGAATCAAAATAATAAATTCGATTGTATTTAGTGATTGAAGAATTTAGCAAGGAAAATGTTGAATGCATTTTGATATATATCGAGAGAACCGTTATAGACAAAATTGGCACATATTTGATATTGCAGAGCAAAGAACAATATAAAATGAAAATATGGGGATGTATGCGCATCCATTACGGGTGCACTTGTCTACAGCGCGAGACAACTATCAATAATAAATGTAAGATCTTAGACGGCAAGAAAAATGACAGTCGGCTATTTATAGCATGGGTATTTGGTAACACCTAACAGTCCACGCTTTCATGTTTGATTTCTTGCTGTTTCAAATCTGGATGGTATACCTTTGATGTAAAATGTGAAAGGAACACTTGGACGGTATAAAAACAACAATAAACATCTTCCAAAAAGTGATAGGGGTACAAAAATAACTGTCGACGTACGTCGGATAACAAACCACGGAGGGGGAAATTAACACTTCAACTTGGATCTCGATAAAAAATATCTTTTGGATGGATGGTACATTATTAGTTTACAATTTTATCATTTAATTTACAATATAAATTCAATTAATTTAGATCTAACGCTCGCTGCGAATCGGGGATTCCGAGGAAAACATTATGTCCCTTTATGTTGCAGTATTACATGCCCTAACGCTACTCCGACACCCTCGAGCCCCTGACGATCAATATTGATAGAAAGTGGGCTTAATTTTGTGGACGCAACAGTTAACGTTTGATAATACCAATTCAAAAGTACAAATATCAGTGTCGTACAAAAAAGATATAAGACTAAAAATGTATTTGACATCCTAAAAACGTTGTGCCTGCAAAAAATGTCTAACACCTAAATCTAAACTTAAAAACTAAAAAATCAGAAATTTTCTTAGATTGATACGATATGATTTTACAATTTTACACTTGGCCATTTTTTCCAGTGTGACAGTGATACATAAAATTTAAAATAAAAGATTAATTGAAGTAATTCATTTTACAATATTAAAAGTAATTTCGAGTCTACAGAATTTTTTGTCAGATGAGTGTCGCATGCTTGTATATAGCAACACCGTATTGAAAAAAAACTCCAACAGTTAAGTGTTGCGTCCACAAATTTCGGAATCAAAATTTAACTCTCTTACTGAAAACATTTTGAGATATGGTCAGGTATGCAACACCAAATATTCAAGTGTCAAAATATATGTCTTTCGCAGACCTCATTAAACATTATACATATTATAAAAATTACAATGATTGGTTCACAAAGAATGTTTGTGTCGAATGCGGGAATCAAATCGCAACATTTCTCGCACCTTCAAAGGGGAAAAATATACAATTACGAATAGGTTGTATTATATAATAATAGTGTACATGTTTTATAATCAGATTTAGCTTATGAAGGATATTTGAGTCACACCACGCTTTCTAAGAACATCAAATCTTCGCTGCTCTAACTTAATGCTACACCAATAATGTCAAATTTATTCCGCATCTCTTTGTGACAGAAATATGAAGTCAGAATTTTTTTTATTCGTTACACTATGTGCGTCATCTATTTTGAAAAGCATTTTCAGACTAACTCTATTGTAATTTTTTTAAATCTCATTCATAATTTCTGATTTATAAATCAATATTATATTAAAATTAATCTGAAGACACTTCTCAAAGAGGGGTGTCACAATAGGTATCAGGATCAGTCGAATAGCAAACTTATTGAAAACATTAAGAGTGAAAGTATAAGCCGATTTCAACGACGAATTACAGAACGTTTCTCTCAACGAACTTCAAAAATATACATTTATTTGCAGCCTTTTTTTAAAGCACTGGTTTCTATTTAATTAATATGCACTACTTATTAAATATTACATTGAGTCAGAGCAGCAATAAAAAACATAATCCACTTGTGTCAAACACCTGTAAAAAAAAAAACAACGAAAAACAGTTACGAAAATGACTTTGTTAATCCAATCACATGTAAAATATTTCATTGCCACTCGACTATTTAAAGATGATCTTTTAGAAAATGCGAATTTAACAATCGGAGCAGATAATAAGCAATACAGACGTCCATATAAAAGAGACAAACCATTAGATTGGTTAATCCGTAACAACAAAATAATAGGAGAATACGCTTTGCTGATTAATGTTGCCACTTTAAAAACAGTTACAATAAAGTCGTTTCACAAAAATGTCTTTAAAATCATCGATATACGAGTGCCAAAAGAATATTTGATACATGTAAAATGACATAAGATAAGACTCTGCGATTTCAAACAGTACAAAATCATCAAAAAGGTTTTTTTGAACAATGAAATGGTATACTTTTGAGATTTTTTCGATAAGGAATGTTATATTTTTATTCGATACAAAATATTCGGCTCTCAACGTTTTAGACACCGATTCGGAAACTAAAAGTATTGCAAGCTCTCGACTGCAACTTTACTTGCTTGTCAAAACAATTCTCATTTTCAAGTGATGCTGCCTCGCTAGGGATTGCTCAGAGTGAAGTAATCCAGACACCTTAGCGTAACGTTGTTATTTTTTATAACCGGTAGACCAGCTTGACATCTTTAAATGAATATCTGTTTCCTACACAGAGCATATTGTCAATTCTTTAACTATACGATAATTTGCGAATAATCAAGAACTTGCATACTTGAACACTTTCAAGTTGAAAAAAAAAACCACAACACATAAAGGTAAAACCGTGACATCGTCTTTTTCATCTGGGTATATAAACAAAAGGTTACGAATAAGTCCTTAAACATGAATTATTTTCCTAAATAAAGGCAATAATGCTCAGAAAGTCCACTGCATTAAACTACTCATATAATATATTATTAAACATGTGTCTATATTTTCATTTCACACTCTCGTTTCACTGTTTGTTGCCGGAGTATAGCATGCCAGATATATCTCGATCGGTTTAAATTCATGACACAAATGAAGATAGATTTAATATGATGAGGAGCGATTCAATCCACCGTTGATACACCAAATTTAATCAGTACAAGTAAATACAGCTGTTTTCAAATGATCACAATATTTACTGGCAAACCAACAAACTTCGAGACTATCAAACTAATTTCAAGTATGCAGTACAGATTTAAAAAAAAGGATATTTGAACAAAATTCACATTAAGTAATTCGCCAGTCATATAATTCTCATGTTTGGAGTGATATTCTTTCATGAATTTAAACTAATTGAGATGAATATTAGCAGTCAATCTGTAATTCCATTTAAAAAGAAATTTTCTCATTTTCATAGATAATTTGTTGCTAAAGAAGGATTCGTAGATTTTTATAACTTCACTAGACCATTCTTGAATTGATTCATCGTAGACAGTGGATCCTCGATCTATCATTTTAGCATTAATTATGCTTTTAAGTATTTTAAGATAAGAGAAATTTTAATCGATCATCAAGTTAAGTGATTTCAACATTACGATAGTTCGAGAATCCACTATAAGTATAGCTACAACAAACCATAGTAATATGTTAGACAAATGATTAAACTATGAAACCACAACACATTAAGTTCTCTTATAACAGTGCCACAGAATTGTCAACAAATCACGGTGGCGTGATCGGGCGCGTGCAGTACAGAGTGTGTTTACAGTTTGGCGAGTGACCTGACAAGTGCTGCAAAGTATTGCAAGAAAGGGCGGCGCTAGAAGCGGCTGCTCGCTCGGGAGTAGGCGGGCGGTTTTGTCGGACGGCTCCCGACTCCACCCGCCGACCCCACATTCGTCGTGTTGCCGCCTCGCCGTACTCCGCGCAGTTCACGGTCAACCTGTAACAATTGAGTTAACATAAATCTAAAGACTATGGACACGGTTTACCGACCTGAAATAAAAATCAAGTTTACTATTTGTTTATTATAAAAAGAAATGTAGAATACTACTACTAATACTACGGAAGACCATTAAGATCTATGCATTTGACAAATACATAAAATAATGTTAACAGTAAAAAGACGATTTCACTGAATTGAAAAAAAAAACAAATAGAGAAAACCTACCTCAAGCTCTTCAAGTTTTTGGGTAAGTACAAGCTTCTGCTGCACAGCCAATCTCAAGAGTTGATTGAGAGTTCTACGTTCCTCTTCAGCAGCAGCCAACTGCGCCTGAAGATCTTCAACCTGGGTTGCATATTCTTCACAGCGAGCCGCAAACATAGCTCGAAGGCCTATTCAGAAAAAGGAATATTTTACAGCATTCTAAAGCAATTCAGAAATAAATATACTAAGTTTATATAGAATATGTTTTTTTTTTTTTAAACCATGTCCGCTCCCAATGTGGAGCATATGGACTCCTAATGGAGTTTATCTCAACAGAAGTGTTTCTACGAGAACTGTTTGTTACTCAGTTGCTCAACCTCTCATTTTCCAAAGAGAGTAGGGATAGAAGGATAGGGCTAGGACAGGATTAGTGAAAGGGGGGAATTCAAGACATCACATACACCCATGCTTTTGAACAGAAATTCATAAATCAATTGAAAAATCAATTTATAAAAACTGTCCGTACCGGGATTTGAACCCGGGCCCTCCGTAGCCGAAGCCAACAACGTTGACCATTCGACCACACAGGCGACAGAATATGTTAAACCTTATTAATTTAAAACACATGTTTTTAGCAGACATGTAGTATTTGAAAGGCATTGCTGAATTTCAGGAGGACGATTGCACCATTACATATAGTGATGATGCATTCTAACTTATCTCTGTTGATGCTTGTAAAACAAGCGAGTTAATTTCTTTGCATTAGCGCATCATATTATCTATCATTGTTCTATCCTCTAAAATGTTACTAGGAGAAATGAAATTTTCATCTATCTAAAAACAGGTGCTGATTTCTTTCCACGTGGGTTTGTTCACATAAAATTAAGAGTGATAAAAACTCATTAACACATTTCTAAAATGAGAAAAAATCATTTGAAGATTCAATACAGCAATATTTTTGTTAGTTGAATAAACAAATATTTTAACACTACTATGTAGAGAACCAATTTGATGTGTATCTCCAAAATTGCATATTTAGTTTAGGCAAGATCAAGGAAAATGTGGAGATATCCACAGACCGCACGAGGACATTTTATAAGTTTATCAATATGCAAAACTTACTGGAGAATGTGGCAGCATCTTCTTTCAGAAGCCGCAGCTCATTTCTCAGCTTGAGCATAGTGTCAGAGACAATGTTCTTCTCGTTCTCGTATTTCGATTTCAAATTGTTCAACGCCACCTCCGCGGTGTTCTTGTTGGACTTGAGGACGGTTCTGAGCGTGGCGATCTGTTCGCGCTTCGTCGACAGCAGACTCTTCAGTTTTATGACTTGCTCCTGGAGGTCGCAAATCTCCATGTCTCCTTCGTCGCGGACTAATAAATAACATAATATTAAGTCAACAAAATTTTGGCCATTAAGGTTTTTGGAATGTTGCTGAAACAAAGGATGTTATAACTACAGAAATATAATTAAGTTTACCATGAGATGTGGACAATATGACTGTAGACCGTTGTAAATATCAGTAAATGTACAATAAGTGTAGAATTGTCAAAAAAAAATATTATATTCAATTGCGTAATTGTAATAAATTCATTTTATTTAAATATATTATGTGCTCTTAAGACCGTAATGCGTTTTGACTCCCCTCTAAAGAAGTAATTAGGGGGTCATTTTTAACAAAATTAATCAATAGTAATTAATATTTCGACTGAGGGTGCTTGATGGAATTTCAATATCAAATTTGAATTGTTTGAATTTTGTACTTTTCCATGAGTTTTGTCGCTAACGACCCGGGTTTCGCTTTTCGGCATCTTCAGGCATTGGCACTTGGAATGCCTGAAGATGCTGAAAGGCGAAACCCGGGTCGTTAGCAACAAAACTCATGGAAAAGTACAAAATTCAAACAATTCAAATTTAATCAATAGTAATTTCATTTGGGTGTTATCCCTAATACATCAACTAAAAAGGCATCTCCATAATCTGTCTCCATTCAAATTACACTTTACTTCTAATACTGCGAGCCGTACCTTGAGTGTTGGCAACTCTGGCCTTGCCCATGTCGATGGTACTATCCACTGCCAACTTGAGATGCTCGATCTGGTCTAGTAGTGTGTCAACGTGTTTAGCAGTTTCCGCCGCTTCCACGACTCCCTCTTCTTCGTCTAATTGAGAATCTTCAGCATTGATTGCTCCACTTCCGTTCTCTTCGATGGCCTCCGCATCTGGAATAATATATTTAAGCAATCTATTACAATATATGTATTCATCTTGATTTATATGTCTGCCTAGAACGCACAGAGCACAGACGCATACTCTCTCTGCCTGCCTATCGCGTAAATCAACTGTGTTGGACAAACATTGACAGGCGTCACTGCCATTTAGTAATTTCTATATCTAGTCAAGGTAGAATATTTCATCTACTCGCAAAAGGAACACATTGCACTTCGAATGGAATCTTGGTAATATTTTAGGTTTGGTGAGGCATTTGGACGATCATGATTATGTGGTAATTGATTATGTGGTATTAGATTGAATTTGATTAGTTAGTTAGAGTATTTCTGCTTTTTTGTAAAATTATGTTTGATAAATGGAAGTTCATCTTTTTACACTGGTTTAAATATGTACATATTTGAAGTCTAATTTTAAATTTAAAATTTATCTTGAGTGTTATCTACAGTCACTGTATGCAAGATGAAACTGAGAGATGATGACTAATTTTTATTTCACTTTATTTTTAACCAATTGACGTATTTCTTAGTTTCTTTATTTTTGCTGTTTTTACTTTAATAAAGATTAAATTGAAAGAACAGAGAAATACATTTGATTCAGATACAAACACATTTAAAATATAAAACAAGATAAAATTACAACTGGGCCAAGCATATCGGATTTTATCAACCTTCTTTGGGTAAATATATTCTTGATTGTAAAAGAAAATAAATCTTACCGGGAGCATTCTTCTCATGGCGCAATAGAACACGGCTCGGTTCTTGACCATTTACTGTGCACACGTGATGGTAAAGACGTGCCAAGTTATCAGTAGCGGACGATAACCTCGCGGCTGCGGCTCCTCCGATGTCTGACGCGCGACGCAAGGCTCTTCTCGCCGAGGCAGAGCGAGATTCCAAGTCTAAGCACTAAAACCATATTCACATTGTTAATTTAAATAAAAACTATTAATAACACAGTTTCAACACAGCTGCCTCTAAACGATTTATGGTCAGGACTCGAGTATAACGAAATTCAAACCTTGTTGTTGACTACGGCAAGTTCATTCCTAAGGTGTCTCGCGAGGTCGGGAATAGATGCCGAGTGCTCCAACTCCATGAGACGAGTCTGGAGCTGCTCAATTTCAGGACCTGACGTGTGAAACCAGCCGCAATAATCTTTCGCTTCCTATAAACATATTGCTGATATTAGAAAGCATATATTTCAACTGTATTTCTATACTTGGCTTAACCATTTATTTCCCTAGTGAAGTAAAAAAGATTTTCCTACACCCATGATTTCAAAAATTAATTAAACCTTTGACTAATGAGAGATATTTGAATAAATTAGATTCTTTTCATATATTTTTACTATTATAAAACACACAAAATATGAAAAAAAAAAAATCGTTATAGATCAATCTGGAAAGAATATTACTTATTATTTCAAGCCTCAAATATATTTTTACAATTTTTATTGCATAATTACAGGTATAAATAAAATAATTTGTTACTAATTTTAGATGATTTTCAAGAAGCTATTATTTTCAATTCGGGCTTAAATGTTTATTGCCTTCATTTGTGGACACGTGATTCTCTACAATGGGACAGAGATGACAAAAAACTTGGGCATACCTTTCAATTTCGAAGTACAAAAACATTATGATCAGCCATCAACAGTTCCTCAGTGTTTACTTTCAAAATATGTATCTACGTTTGGGATACAAAATTGATATTTATATATTAAAAATTAGAGGCCGGATTGAAATCTTTGGAGGGTGGATCCGTCCTGCGGCTTGTAATTTGGTGACCGCTGTCTAAGAGCATTAACCCTTTGCCAGCGTCACCAAATTTAGCGAGCATGCCCTGTACACGGCTGCTTTTTTGCGAATTTTGTTATCGCGTTTTCGACTATAAATATAGGTTGTAATATTTTTTCAACTAATCAAATATGTTAATTGCCACCCAAAGTAACTTTTTCAATAATAAAATACAATATATTTCTTGTATTTTCGGTTTAATTCAACAATAATCATTCTTCATACAATTGCGGCGTGACGTCGCCGTATTGCAAAATACCGCTACGAGCGACCGAGAACACTGCGCCACCACCATACCATGCTTATGATATTAAATTTTCGGAACAATTACAATTTCACCCACACTCGATCGCTTATTTACACTATCCAAAATCTTGCATTGGTGACGTATGTTCACGGCGTGTTCCAGAAATAAATTATTTTAGCGTATATTGAATTTTTTTTTGACTAATGCCATCTATTGAATTCGGTAAAATATTCATTTAGTAATATTTTCAACCAAGTTATACAATTTTAACACAATAGATAGCTCTTATATAGGGTTTGAAATTTCCATGATATCTATACGTGTCACGTGCGCTGAGGGCATGTTCGCTAGGACATGCATAGATGTCATACGCGGTGAGAAGGTTAAGCATCCATTTGCTTGTCAAAAATATGAAGTTTGATGACTGAAAAATGGAGTATGCTCAACAGCTTGACATCTAAGTAATTACGTATGTCCTGCTAACAAGATGGAAGATTTTCGCTAGACATTGCCTGTATTTGGAATTTCAATTTGAACTGTGTTGTATGCAGTTTAAGCTGTAATAGAAGAACAAACAAGACAAGTGTCATACCTGAACCCCAATATTTCTTCTCATGTTGTGTAAGGCTTCCACGCTGGCAGATGTTGTAAGCAGTGATGCTTTGAGAGCACGGGTTTCACCGGCGCCACGTTCAGCACCATCCCGGGCTTCTCGGAGACTCACGTTGAGGGCGCTCTAAAAATAAGTATAAGGTTAATAAAAAAGTATCTAACAGATGAATATCGAAAAGTCTTGAGCCGAGTATCTCTGTTTGTTGGCAAACTGAATACAGAATATGCTATGTATAATATTTTTCATTTCAACAAATTTCAAAGCAATTTTCTTCACAATAAGTGAACATGAAACATAGTACTTACTACAAGATCTGCTCAAAGTGTGTGAAGATTAAATCAACCCTGCAGATTTCCCATCGAGTATAATTTTATTGAAATGGATTTTTTTTGAATATGGGTTATTTATTCTACGCAGTAATTTTACCTTCTCGCTTTCGACGGATTCGAGCTGTTTCTCCAATTTTTTGATTTCATTGAGATGAATTTCGGAGAAGAGGTCTACATTGCGAGCATCAGCAGGCGAGGCCATATCCTGCCCGCTTTGCAAGTCGGCCAACTTCCGCAGGGCTGACACCTCATCTTCCCCGTCGCTGCCCATTGTTGCATCATCATTCATACCTGCGGATAATGATTATGAACCCTCTTACTAAAAGAAACCTTGCAAATATGTTTTATTTTATTTAAGTAAATACTTTAAAACTTTGTACATATTCTCAATTAGGTTAGATTCTTGTTTCATTTCATTTTAGTGTACGATATTTCACCTGTTAAATTATACGGATCGTCATTGATGCCGGTCACCATGGCCGAGTGGCAACAATCTAACGTTGAGCTTATTTTAGCTTCAATGAAGCTATCATCTTCTTTATCACAACAATGCCGACTCCAAGGTAAAAATGAAAAAAATGTACTATTGTATATTATATGCAACAGTATTCTTAGCTTTTTGGCTGCCGTAGAAAAAAGTACGTTTTGTACCTAGCATGCCAGCTATAATTTGCAAATATTAATTTAATTAGTTATTGACGAGGTGTCTCTGGCGTGTTAAGTATGAAAAATTTGATGAGATATCTCGTCTGTGGCAGCCATCCAGTCAAAAGAAATAAGAGTCAATTCAAAATAAGCTGATTTTAATGCAGAAGAAATACACTAACGCAAACAAATGAGCGAGTGATATGCCTTTTTTCATCATTACAATATGCAATCATATTGAACCCCAGTTAAAATTTTTAAAAGAAAAAGAATCCTTCTTTTCCCCACAAATTCGATATAATACATAACTCACCTCGTATGCTGTACGCAAGGTTGGTAATATTATATAATGCATCGCGCCCAGCATGCTGATCTAATTCTCTCCTGAGCTGCCTTCTGGCTTCTCTTTCCGATCCCAGAGCCTCGAGGGCTTCCGCCAGCTGCCTTTCTGCAATTCGACGGAGTCCCCCCAGTTCCTCTGCGGTTGCGCGAAGTTCTCCTGCTTCTTCCCGCAGACGTCTCACTTCATGTTTGGCACCTTCAAATTCCACCTAGATAAAAGGTATGCTGTTTTAATATGTTCTAGCAGTCCAAACCGGACAGTGAAACATGCTTAAGGGTGAGTGAAAAGATTCAAACAGATTTACAAATATTATTGTATTTGAAAGAATCTATATGGATTGGAAACTTCTCAGTTGATTGAAGCTTTTCTTTAAACTATTTCAATAAGTGGCTACTGTATAGGATGGTCGAGGTGGGGTGCCATTGGCGATCTTAAGCAGTGACCTTTTTTTTCATTGAATTAAACCATATCGACTAAAACACACTTAATTTGAACTACAAAAATGGTTTAATGTTACCAAACTTTCTTTCAAAATTTAAAAAATCTCAATTCAATTTATTTATGTTGCTATTTCAATATTAATAATAATGAAAGCATAATCAATCTTTTATTTAGTACACTTATAATTTTCATATTTAAATATGAAATGAATGATTTTTTTTAAGCAAGTTAATTTAGTCGAATATCAACATTGATATTAGATACTAAAATATAAGCCATTAACCCTTAGCACTCCTTAATTGATATATGTTTACACCTTAATAAGTTTTCAATTAATTTATTACAATATAATTATAATAAAAAACATTTTGAATGTGAACATGTTTCAGTGTAGCAAAATATATCTTGAGCACAATAAATACATTTTGATAGTATTTGGATGAATAAATCTTAAGTAATTAAAAATTCAATAAATAGTCGCCTGCTGTAGCCCAGTTGGTTAGAGCTTGCTCTACCGATCACGCAGGTCTGGGTTCGATCCCCGGTCAGATCACAGTGAATTTGAGGATTATTCAATTCAAAGTTGTGATCGAAGACTGGGTGTTTCTGATGTCAATTCACATCATTTCCTCTCCTTACATCTTTCTGATCCTTTAATAATTGGGTGTAGTAATAGCGATTAGCCAACCACTAGTCCTGTTCTAGCCTTATCCTGCTTTCCCTACTACTCACTTTGAGGAAAGTGAGGTTGAGCGACTGAGTAACAAACAGTTCTCGTAGAAAAAAATACTGTTAAGATACCTCCATTAGGAGGCCATATGCTCCACATTGGGAGCGGAGATGGAAAAAAAAAAAAAAAAAAAAAAAAAAACCAGATCAGACCAGAAAAATGTTAAAAAACGATACAGTACACAAATATTGTAGATCTTAAAATAAAAAAAATGAACTGACTACCGTGCACTTTATCGAGCTTAAAGGGTTTATGAATAAGACATCAATTGGTCTTAAGCCGATGAGTATCGTTAGACCACAAGCTGACATAGATCTTTTAAAACTTCAACAGCTGTAAAAAGATATAAAAAGATGTTTTTATAAGTTAAGAATCTCGAAAATTTACCGCTAATATTGATGCCATCAATTTTAATAGCTATAAGAAAACAAAGCGATTTTAAGCAAACAGAATAATCACGCTGAATGAATTAAGTATTCATTACATTTATGTAAAATCAGTAAATTAAAACATACCTGGGAAGACTTGAGCGCGGCGACTTGCTTTTGGAGGGTTATGTTCTCCTCTTCAAGTTCGGCATACTCGGCCATCATCCTGGCTTCGCAAGCCCTCGCCTCTCGGGCGTCGGCCTTCGCTGCACGTCTATCTGACTCAGCCCCGGCACCCAGTCTAGATGCTTCGTTTCCCTCCTGTAGGGCCCGCTCGCGTTCTCCCACCACACGCTCAAGCTCTTGCCGCAACTGAAACAAGTCAAAATATGTAGAATCATGTATACTATTTTCATAGTCCTCCAGGATACCGAAATGCCCACCAGTCAGAAGAAAAGCATCTCCAGCATGTGATAAAACCATCTGCAATGTCTCTCCATGACTGCTGGTGTAACAAGTCATTGCCTTTAGAATTATGCTTGTAAATATGTTGTATATGAATGTTATTATTTGCTTATATTTAATTAACAAATAATAATCAGAGATATACGTACATACATGTTAAAGTCTGTCTATTACAACTAGGAGGTACAGAACCCATTCAACCAATATTATTTATTAGCATGAACAAAGTCATCTGATCAACTTGAATTCAGAAAGCAACGAATAACTATTCAGCAAATTTAATGTCTATATACTTGAAATACTAGCATGCAAACAAATTATTTTTGGATGAATCAATTCAATGTTCAAGATGCTCTGTTCATTCATACCAACCCTATGAGTAGCGAGTTATGTTTTACTAAATTAGTTTTTTCGTATATTTTGATTATTTGTACTATTGCCACACACTAGCATATCGACTGTGGAAAGGAAAAAGGACTTAACCCACACATATCAAATTTTACAGGAGGAGCAAAAAACGTGTTTTGATGATTTTGGGACATATGCAAATTATGAATTATGCACAACCATAAAGTGCACGGAGACTTTTAAACTGGTGTTTAATTGACATAACCTAATATTAATTAAAGAAGTTCTCAAGAAAAAACCTTTATTTCAATCATTTTTCTTGGTTTTAATTTTTTACAAGGTCATCCTTTTCAAACTTAAAAGCTAAATTTAGATACTAATTCTGGATTTGCAGCTTGCATCCTTTTGATAGAACGTGTATTGTGATGATCGAAAAAACCTGTTTTGACAAACATGTGGGTTACGTCCTTTTTCCTTTCCACAGTCGATATAAAAACATTTTTTTTCGATACGGATCAATCTGGGAAGAATATTAATTATTATTTCAAGAAGTTTATATATATTTTTTTGAATCTAAAAAACATAGTTAAAGGAGTAAAGTAAATTAATTCATTATTATTTTTAAATCATTTTCTAGAAGCTTTTACTTAAAATTCGGGCTTAGATATTTTTTTGCTTTTATCTGCGAGCATGTGGCGATCTACTGATGACGATTCCAGGTGGTGAATCGACCGGAAATGGAATTTTACGCTCAAGATTATATGGCTGCCGATTTCTCTACAAATTGCTCTAAAAAAAATCTTTTGTTCACTTGTAACAAATATTAAAAATAATGTGACAGCCAAAAATCACAAATATATGTGTTTTATATCTATAATATGCGAAATCAATAAAAAAAACATGAGAATGGCAATAGATATTACACAACACAGCATTTTGATGCAAATCTACGGCCATACTCCTCAAAGGTAAATTGATAAGCATATTTATTGGGGTCACGAAATATGGATGAAATTAATTAGTACATTCCCGAAAGAAAAATCTTCAAGTAGTGGGTAGAAATATAATTTAATTTCGATATAATTGACTTGTATGCAGGGCTGTAAAATCGAAGTCATGGTGTTTTGAATGGAGCTGGAGTCATAACAAATAGACGACATTAAAAAACACGCAATACGACTCGTTTTTTTTTTAAATCAAATAGAAAATAGTCAAATTAATTGTATATGCTGAAGTTTTGAACCACAGACTCCACAATCGTGATTGCATGAAGATTTTGTCAATATTAAATAATCTAGAAGAGCAATTAATTAAAACCCAGGAATTGGTGGGGAACTTCGCTACAGATTCAAAAAAAAAAAACAGAATCTTTACGTGCATTCTCTTTGAAATTAAAAAAAATGCAGTCAATATTAGTTGGAACCAAGACCGGCTCAAGGACTTCTTCGCCTGTGTGCGAGATGCTTTCAACCCTTTCCAAAGCTATAACTAAATGAGTAGATAGTATTCAAATTGTAGTGCAGCACCCTTGTACACTTTCACACCACGAGCCGGTCTTAGTTGGAAGAATAACCAAGTTTCAAAACAAACTGCAGTCTGAAGCCGAACATAACATTAAAGTGTAATGAAATCTCAAAACTTACCTAAAGCCAAGGTTCTCATAAATAAGATCTTATGTTTTTAATACTGTTTCCTAATTTGAGGCACGACTTGAAAAGGTTAAAAAAGGCTGATAAAATGAATAGAGGGAAGGTCTTTCATATTTGCATACATTATTTATATGATAGCCGCTCCTTGTTTTGTTCTTTATCATTGATATTCTATTC
The DNA here is from genome assembly GCA_030503985.1 of Himalopsyche tibetana. Lineage (NCBI taxonomy): Eukaryota > Metazoa > Arthropoda > Insecta > Trichoptera > Rhyacophilidae > Himalopsyche > Himalopsyche tibetana. The sequence goes on from JAPJYX010000015.1 coordinate 2,141,016, forward strand.
ATACATGTATACAAACTCTGTTGAGGCGAGTGGTACAGACATAAACAGTAATCTGTTTTATAGTCTCATAATTAATACTTTTCACATAACGCATAAAAATGTATAGACAGTAATGGTGTGAACTGAAAGATTGTATTTTTTAAGACTTGGCTGTGGAGTCATGTAAAAAAAAGACGACTCTAGCTTTAAATCAAAAACCGGACTCCAACTCCGAATTGATTTTTTTCAAATATTTCCGTCTAAAATATCTGTATACCATCAGATAATTCTAGTAGATTTCATCAATCAATATGATGAATAGACTAATAATTTTTCAATGTCTTTCTGTCAGTCATTTTTCTCCGGGTTTTCCAAATCCGACTCCGCCTTTGGAAAAACACTCAACTCAGACTCCACAGCTCTGGAAATTTCCCCCCACTAATCATTTCCCAGCCCTATTCTTTCTATCCCTAGTCTCGACGATAAAGGCAGGTATAACAACCGAGTTACAAGCCGTTATAGCAGGAAAGTTTCTGTCGAGATAGCTCTATTAACGGTGATGGGTTAAAAAAAAAAGGTCCACACAGGAAAAAGTAATGGGTTGTAATAATGCTGCAAAATATTCTACATGGATTATCTTAATTTACTGATTTTTCAGTTGTTATAGAGAAAAATGATTGGTTCCGGGAAGTGTCAACCGGTGAGTAACTGAATTACAGTACAGTGAGCAATCTACGAAAATAAAAAGTGTGGCGAGGCTTTCATGCGGCAATGAAGTAGCAACAGCTGCTGCTGATGTCATGAGTAAAAAATACTATATCATAAAAACAACATCTAGCTTTAAATAGAATTATATCTGAATATCTAGCATAAAGTAAATATTTATGTCGATTCCCAAAATAAAACACACCAATGTAAACAGATTTTGAACTCTCAGTCAAAAGGGAAAAAATCTATTTTTGTGTTGCGATTAATGAAAAAAGCCATGTGTTACAACAAAATAGTAACATTAGGGTGAAATCAGGTTAACCCTTTCGACACGATCAATGCTGTAAATAAAAATGCAGAAAACCGTGTTTATTGCCCTATTTTTGGAATACTATTGAGCTTTCTATGGGCTTAATCCGATATTTTAAAAAAAGATATGTGCTAGCATATATTTTAAAAACATAAAGAACACAAGTCGAGTTAGAGTGTCACTAAAATTCATGAACATGATATTTTGCAATGAGATATTTTTTCTACAAATTTAGACGTTCCTGAATTAATTTCCAAAAAAAACCGAATTTCAAATAGTAAATAACAAACATGATATTTTGAACTTGAAAGCTACACATATCAACTGTGGAAAGGAAAAAGGACGTAACCCCCACCTAACAAATTTTACAGGAGACAAAAAACGGTTTTTGGTAATTTTTGGCTAACATCAAATTATGAAATATACACAACTTTGAAGTGCATGAAGACTGATAAACTAGTCTTTAATTGACTTTATCTAATATTTATTAAAAAAAAACCTTTTTTAATTCTTTTTTCTTGATAACAATTTTCACGGGCCTTTTTTTGGCAATCTTCTAACTTAAATTTAGATGCTAATTCGGCATTTGCATCTTACATCATTTTGATAGAACGTGTATCAAGTTGTATGTTGTACATTGTGATTATCGAAAAAAAGCTGTTTTGTAAAAACTGTGGGTTATGTCCTTTATCCTTTCCACAGTCGATATGTATATTCAGATAATAGCTTTTTTTTTTTTTTTAATTGGCATTCACTTGGGTATCTACTTGTAACAACCCATTTTTTCAATTAATTTATCGATTTCTGTTCAAAGGTATGATTCTTGATAATATCTAAAGTTACCCTTACTACCACCCTTCCAATTCTAAAATTAACAGGGTGCATCGATTAGCTAACCGCTAGTCCTGTTCTAACCACATCCTTTATATCCTTACTCTCTTTGGAGCAATTGAGTAACAAGCAGTTCTTGTAGAAAATCTATGTTCTGCCTCCGTTAGGAGACTATATGCTTCTCATTGGGAACAGGCATGGATTTAACCAAAACAAATTTATTTAAATTACAGTTTATTTACCATTTTTCGTTTGAAGACGCATTAACAAGAAATTAGTTAAATAATTTAGATTTAATTAGATAATAATCGCAGACATTTGTAAAGAAAATATCAATTATGCTATACCTACTAATAGGTTCGTGGTACTTGGCCTAGGTTACCCGTGTTGTCGATTCCTCATTACGCCCAGCAAATGGCGTCTTAAAATACTACCGTCCGGCCGGTGTCAAAGAGGCGTGCAAGATTTAATGAATTCAACATGCAGGCAAAACAAACACACAAATATTACCATCAGATATCCATACTCGGTGCCGGTTACATGATGAACCAACTATATACACACAGCGCACGAATAACCATAACACTCAATCACTATTGTTTTAAATGATACCGAAAATTAAATACCCGTCATAGAATTTTAAAAATGTCACACAAATACTATTTGGGTTGTTCGGTTTATCATTTTCATTTCCCACCCATCCGATCCTAAAAATTGGGCGTAGCGAGAGTAATTAGCTAAGTAATAGTCTGTCACTACTGTTTTCCAAAAAGAGAGGTAGATCAACCGAGTACCTAGCACTTGCCGTCGGAAAACTTCTGTCGGGATGATTGTCAGGAGTTCATATGCTCCACATTTGAAGTGAACATGGTTTAAAAAAAATAATGAAAGATATTGTATATTATTTATTAATTACACTGGAGAATGAAAACTGCAGTGGTTAGGAAACAAACTTTGGACAATCAATTATCATAATACAATGTTTTCCCAAAATAATAGTGTTTGCATTATATTATTTTGATAATATAATATAAAGTAATTTAATTTACTAATATTTTATTTAATAATATAAATAAAATACACTATTCATTTAATCATCAGTGGAATGAAGCACCTTTTATAGTATGAATTCAAAATAAAATATTTAAAAGATTCAAAACAGTTCCATTAGCATTTTTAAATCGCTGCTGATACTAAGTTATGTTAGTTTTGTAAATTTTAACTAATTATTAATTGATAGCCATGTCATATTAAAAAAAAAAACAATTTACACTTGTTATCGGTCAAAAACGTGTCTTTTGATTGCACTTAATTATTAGTATTTTAGATTAAAAAACATGATATTTTAATTATTACATGGCCAAAAAATGACAGTTTCAATTACATTGAGATAATTTTATTTTTTTTGTATCTCTATGAATAATAGATATTATAACAAAAATTGAATTAAACAATTTTAAAAAACACCTGAACACTGATCACATCACTAGCTGTCAAACAATTTCAAATTAGGAATGTCTGAAAGGATATTTATGGTACTTAAAACAAAATCATCGAATTATAGTAACATATTGTAACACTCATTTGTTTTAAGCTACACAAAATGGTGGGAAACATGACATATATTGCATGTTCGAATTAATGCAATAAACTGAGTCACCAGCAACTGGCATTCCTGTCAGTAAATGGACTGAGATCATCTGTTTAAAAAAACTCATGAACAGGCATCAAGGACAAATAGAATCTCCATCTCACTCTGATGTATGGGCATGCTTCAATTTATTTCTGGAGCGGTTCAAACTGTTAACAGGGCCCACCCACACCAATCTAAGCATAGGCATACATGAGCAAGTAATGTAACACAACATTCATACATGCCCAAATTGGCAATTATCAAACTGTGTATCTTTGGGGGGGAACTGGGGATAATTTGTTTAATTTTAAAAAGAATCTCTTTTGGATGTAGCATAATGGCGGAAAGTCCACATGAGGAACCAATCTCCTGGTGAAACATATTGTGCAAAAAAACTTTATTTCTTTCAACGCATTAATTACATTGAGTATTTCAACAGTGGATATTTAACAAACATCCAATAGTTAAGATAGCCAATATGGTTGCAGCACAGACAAATTATATTGCATTGAATAATTTGGAAATCACGGCTCATAGAAACTTTCTTATGACAAACTGTCATTTCACAGCACACTTTAAGAGGATATAGTACCTTTACGCCTGAAAACAGAGTAAATCGATCGTTTGCCATCGACGAAATCTCGTGAACCATTCACTTAAAAATTTTTTTTTTCAATAATTACATTTTCCAAACGCTTTTTTACACTATTGCATTTTTTTTTTTATGAAAATAGTAAAAATGTCAAGATTACACGGTAAAACATTGACTTGGATTTTTTTCAACTACTTTACGCGAAGATCGTTTTAAGGTTTATTATAAGATACCGAAGTTTGAAGTCTTAGAAAGAAATACAGATAAAGATTGGTTTAAGAAAGTGATTTGAGCAGAATTTCTAATTTATCGAATATAATGATTATACAGCCATTTGAAATGTACCATTTTTCCCACTTTTTCTGACTGATTTTTAAAGCATAATTGTATCATATATACTTCTAAAAAAAATTGAAATAAAAAACCATTTTATTGTTTACATTTAAAAGCAAAAAAAAAAAAAAAAATGATAATACCAATAAATGGTAACCATTTTTCGGAGATGCCTTTTCTTACCTACAATGCATCAGTTTGAGCTTCAGTCTGAGATCGTACGTGGTATGGAGTGGACGTATCAAATGTTTTATTAAAAAATATTAAATCACTGGTCAACGAATATTAGAGGTAATCAAAGCAATGTTTTTTTATTCTGCCAAAAAAACGCGTTGGGGTTAGGGTTGCCCAAAGCGCTGACAAATAATATTATTATTTATAATACAATAATGTATTTTTCAATAGCGACGCTTGTAAAGACCAGTATTACTTTAGCTCATGGATGTTCAACTGGTAGATCGCGATCGACCGGTCGACTCCAAAGCATAATTTGTTTGATCCCGAAAGCTTCCGTGAATTTGGAAAAAATATACAATTTAAATATAAAATATACAAAAATTGAATTATTTGTAAGCATATACCTATCTAATTGTATGTATTTCGCATTTAAAATAAACATTTCTAAGATTGAAGAAGGGAAAACCCCTACTAAATAAAAATTGTTACAAGAATCATGGTAGAAGTCGATCGCGAGAAAACTTAAGATTGAAAAGTCGATCTTAAGAAAAAAAAAAAGGTTGGACACCCTTGCTTTAATTTAATGCAGCGATTTCCAACCTTGGAAGCGTGGACTATTGTAAAAAGAAGCGCGAACAGTCCAAAATATTTATTTAACGTGTCTTTGTTACTATATGAAAATAAAGGATGGGGAGGCGCGAAGATATTTTTTTTCAAATGGAAGCGCATTAACACAAAAGTTGGAAACTACTGGCTTAATGGATAAGTATTTTAAAATAATTATTTGGCAATGCTTTTAAACAGAGATTCTATCTATAGATATTTGTATCTAATAGTAATAATAGATGAATAAAAGCATTTTTACATTAGTATTTATGAATCATTTCTATGTTTCAAAAGTTTTATGCCGCTTACAGATGGGGAAGATTTTCGCTAAAAAAACAAAGTCGTTTAAACGTAAAAAAAAAACATTATTATTAGAAACAAAAAAATATTGGAAAAGATGTTAATATGGCACAACCCTGCATGTCATCGAACATGCAAATTGCCAGTAAAGAAAGTTCTCAAACATTATATAAAGAAATACAAATATATCTATGCATTCAATATAAATTATTTGAATGACTACTTTTGATCTGGTCTAATATTCATTTAGTTTCTTCCTTATTGAGTTAGACTATAGAATATTGAAGTAAATCTATTTGCATTCAGTAAAATATACACCCAATACTTTTTTTACTCGATTATTTTGGATAAACCGTTACGTTTTTTCATACATTTTTGGTACTTTTTTTACACGGATTTGAAACCGATTTATCAAATTATATGAAATGAGCTTTTTTTACGCGCCACTTTCTGGAACCAATGTGTCATCCTGAGATTTTGGATCTTAGATTCAAAAGGTCAATAGAAATATATAATAGAATCCGCAATACATTTTAGATGCTATTAATAAAAAATGTAAAGAAGTCACTGTGCGACATGTTCAATCGATTTGTTAAGAACGATTACTTAACATACAATGATTTAAAAATATTGAAGTTTTTTGTCTCACACGATAAGACATAGTTAAGATAATTTTCGGATTAAATTCATGGTCAACTATAGCGCGAACCAGAAATAACTATCAATTGCAGCTTATAATTCTTTTAGAACTCAATACTTTTCTATTTTAATCTTGTGATGTCAATATTATTATGTTTTAAACTTTTTTATGCAACAAAATTATTTTTCAAAACTGTATTCATCAATATCATAACAAATCATATCAAATCAATATCATAAAAAATAGGTTATAAAAAATTAAAAATAAAAACTAATTCAATATATTAGAGAAAGTTTGAGAAATTTGTATTGTATGGTTTGTTTAGCGTCTCTTGTTACCTTTGGCAAAAGCCGTCTCATGATTTAATTTATTAGTACGATAGCTTACTGTTGCTTACATGTAGCAACACCTCATATGAAGCATTTTCAAGGAATATATAATTAACGTATAGTTTCAGTTACATATAATTGTTGCAACAGATATTTGGGGAAGTAAATTAGATTGTCAGTCTTTGCTATGAAGATAAATAAATACTTATTGATTTTCGTCGATATCTAATATTAATACAAATTGTTTTATATGAAAAACCTTTATAACTGTCTAAATACCCATTCGTGTGTTAGGTGGTATTGTTATTTTTGTAATGAAATAGAAAAATGTTTTGCTTGTTTTGATACTGTAAAAATACGTATTGTGGTGGTTACTTATTTAAGTCAGTGCAATATTTATGCTGTAGGTCAAATTTAAGTTTTGCATTCCTACTGAGTCGCCTTAATGCATAGCAACCCAGTCTTGGGTAATTGCCTTCAAGACACTCTTGACCAGTTACTGGGTTACCGAATATGCCCTACATATTAATTGATTTGGCATTTACTTGGTAGAACTCCATTTATAACAGATTAAAAATAACAAAGTATTTTAGTTCTACAGTTTTTAATAATTTTATGAGTTGATAGCTAATTCGGCTTGCGCCATTGTCAGAACTATGTTTAAACTAATATTTTGCTCAGCTATATATACTGGCTCTGAAGAGATACACAATGCATCAAGTTATTCACTCTAAGATCCTAATTATAATTACAATATTAAACTGTTCAGAATAAATATAAGAAAAATTGAAACTTGGGCATGTCCGTGACATTATTTTTAATTGAAAGAATAATGCACTTTTATTTTATGAAGGGTGCAAGGCATCGCAAAGTTTAAGAACAATAGATAACTGCCACCGGCAAATAAATTGAATTATTGAATAATGCAACTGAGCGAATGAAATTTCCTTATGATAATACATATTTATCATTCAAACATGCAACCCCTTTCTAAACTGATGGGAAAAAGCAATTTCATCAAAATTATAGTTTGCTTTCCAGCCCATCTGAAATATGGTGCATTTCAGTGCACGTAGTTGAACTATAATATAGCATTTGATACAAATTGCATCGATGCAAATCAAATGTCCATCACCTCCATACAATTGTCAGAAGATAGTTTATAATTAGTTTTATGAGTAACAAAGATATATCAGGGATGGCGAACCTACGGCACGCGTGCCCGAGGTGGCATGTTTGAGAATTTGGATGGCACGCAAACGATTTCCAAGTTTTAAAAAATATATTTTGTAGTTTAAAAAATAAAATTTTGATTAAATAATCCGTGAATTATTAATTTATTCTGTTTTATTAATTTTTAAATGATTCCCAAATAAACGAAAATCGTTTAAAAAATCATGTTTTATTTTTTCTATTTTGTTAAAAAAAAATACTGCGTCTAATAAAATACAATCGAGAAATAATATTTGAGGATTTTTGACACGCGAACCCAAAAAGGTTCGCCATCCCTGATATTTATCAATGTATCGGAAAGGTGTAGGGGTAATTATTTGACAACTATAGTTTTGTAAGAAATTATTGTGCGGGATATTTGTAAAGTAATCTGTCGAAAAATATAGACCAATATTTCACTTTTATATTGGTCAGGAAACATACTAATTTTGATTATACACTGAGTCTAAAGCAGCCTGCGGCCCAAAACAATTTTAGTAACCGAATGCTTTTTCAAACATCCGGTATTGTTTGCAAAACTTTACGTAAACTAATGAATATTTTGGATACATTTATGTTGTTATTATGCATGGTATATTTAAATATTACCATTAATATGCTGCAGTCCACTTAATGTGGCAAAAACGGACATGGAACCCAGACTAAAAAAGGTTGAGTTATGCTCATTGACAGCATATATGAGATTGAATAAAAATCTCCAAATAATGTCCAGTAACCAAGAGGTGTGCAGACAGCATAGTGACACCTTCACCAAGCAGCTAATTTATAAAGAAAGCATACTGAGTTCAGTTTCTTTCAGATAGAATTGGAGTATTAATTTATAGTATTATAAGAAAGTTAAAGTCCTATGAAAATGGTTGACTTTAACCATTTTTGATTAATTTTGTATATGAATGTCTAGCACATATTTTTTATTTTCATTTATATCAAGGCACATCATTCTTATTGTGATCTTACTAGAAAATTTATAAATCAAAAGTTCGAAAATGTAAAATATTTATAAATAAAAAATGGAGACCAAACTGGCCTGCGAGGGCCATAGCCGGGTGACTCGTGGTTTATATCGTAAATAATACAAAATTAACCCAGCCATATTAGTGTTTGGTGAAATCACAACATTTAGAAATAGATTTTTTTTTTGAATCGTACAAAAGGTCCAGGTATGAAGGTGAAATTTGAATCAGTTTTAAGCTCAGGTAAATCTGTGCTTCCCAACTTTTCCCAAAAAGATAATCAGCGACCCCCCTGAATAAAAAACATGTTCTGCTGCGGCACCCAGTTTGGGAAGTACTGATGTAAATAATTAAATTTTGCAAATCAAAAAATGTTCATACAGGTGCTGTTGGAATTGAGTTTCACTATACCAACGCAATATATCAACGCTATATATCAACGCAATAATTTATTGCTTTCTTTATTGAAAAGAATTTATTAAAATAAAATCAAACGAAATGAAACCAATTATAATTTCAGTATTGTAATTAAACAATCCACTCCGAATTTTTCAATTGAGTGCATAACATGTTTAAAATGTAGCGTTATAATTGAGAAATTACCATTATTCACCCATTGGTTACATAAATTGACAAATTAATGAAACAATAACAGTAACGTACACACTGTTATTTACATACTCACAAAATTGCTACTGAATTGATAACTTCTCTTTTTATTACATCCTGTTAATGTCTAGACCACAATATGGACTTCTGATTGAGCATAGGGATAGCACATATTTCTCATAAATTTCCAAGTAGCAGTCAATCGATCAACACCTCTTCTAGAAGGCTATGAAAAAAATTATGCAAACAGTTTGTATGGATTGCAATACTGGTTTATGAAAACTGGGATCCCGGTATTAAGGATGTTTTTCCAATCCCAAATTTCCAATCCATATGCTCCACGTTGGGAGCGGACATGGCCTCCTAATGGAGGTATCTCAACAGATTTTTTTTCTACGAGAACTGTGTTATACTCAGTCGCTCAACCTTTCTTATTGAAAGAGAGTAGTAGGGATAGAAGGATAAGACTAGTACAGGACTAGTGGTTAACTAATCGCTCTCGCTACACCCAATTATTGAAGGATCGGAAAGGGTAGGAAAGAATTTTTAGACATCACAAACACCTACGCCTTTGAACAGAAATCGATAAATCGATCGAGAAAATGCTGTTCATTCTGGGACTCGAACCCGTGAAGTCCGGCACGGAAATCCACAATGTTAACCGCTGCGCCATAGGACCCGACAATACAATAATTATACAGTACAATTATTTAATGACTGTTGGTTCGACTAGCATTGAATTAGAAGTCTTTTTTAGAGCTGAATGGAGATCCAATCAAGATTCACAGATTGCAGCATTAATGAAGAAACCTTCTTAAGTCATATGTTAATTCAATAAAATTATAAATTTAACGTGTTTATGACATATCTATAAGGCACTCAGCAGAACTGAGGGATGCTGGCATGTCAAGGAAGAATGCAAAGTAATTGACGGGAGGCTGGGAATCGCGGAGGAGTCGCACGACGGTCATTTGGATCTGGCTGGGGTCTTAAATCTCTTTCAATCTTGCCTGCCCACATTCATTACTCATCTAAAAATTATAAGACCTTTCAATCACTCTCGACTAGGATCAGAAGAATTACTAATGGAAATGTTTAAACAGTAAGTATTGTAAAAATGATCACTGATGAGTATAGTAAGAAGAATGAATTTATGAGGCAATTACTCTTTCTTGGCACCATTCCAAATCACATGGATACAAATTGAAATCACAGCTATGTGCCTAAAGCAATGTATGTTTTACTTATGATTTCAATTAGGATAGAACCTCTTATATAACATTTGACAGGCTTGTGGCCAAGTCGTCAATGACTTCCTCTTCGGTTACAGTTTCTATGCATTTGGATATCAGTATAAACACTCCATAAATTCATTGTTTTGATTGCATTCAACGCTATGGTGCCTACATTTCCTGCCATCTATCAGATTGTAAAAACGAGACATAGCTAAACTGCCAGTCCTGTCCTAGCCCTATTTTTATATCCTGAAGCGAACCTAGACTAATATTTGGAATGACAAACTTGTTAAAGAATGACATTCAGTTTTATAATGGTGTACGACAGTGATCATACCAGATTATTAACTCTAAGAAATAAACATACCATGAATATCTTTGGAAAATTAGTCAATTAGGGATGACAACAGTTGGAGAAGCTATAATTTAGGTCAATTCAAATATTGCAGTGCCGTTTAGGCAATTACGGTTCAATTGCTGCTCTGGCCAGTAATACAATAGGAGGCAGAAGAAGTGGCAGACGGAAGATGTGCTGGCTGGAGCTGTGAATGAAGTTTGCATGGTGAGCGGAGATGGATGACTTTAAGCAAAGAGAGATAGATAAATTTGTTAGAAGGATCTAGGACACACTCTGGGCTTTTGTCCTGTTTGTTTAAAAGCAGCATTCGACACTGGCGATATGAAGCTCATAGCTATTATTATTCACGCTATATCTATTTATTGATGTCTGCGAGGAAGTCATTATATTTTTAGTGTTGTAAACGGTCTCTCACGACAAGTAGCCATGGATAATTGTTGAGAAGCTGTTATATATGCACATTCAATCAGCTCAACACAGCGAAAAAATACATTAATTATATCGAGAGTCTAGACCAGGGTTTCCCAAACATTTTCTGCAATGGAACACTTTGCAAATCCGGATATTTTAACAGAACACTCACCTTACTAGTATAAATACAAAAAAAATATGTTCAAAAACACTTATTTATAAATGTTTTTAAATGGTATAGCGTCGAGTTTTTTCTTGCACTTCGACTTTGATACAACATAAAACAGAAATCTTGCTTCGCATAAATAACAATAATAACATGTTTTGGCTCATTAGGGGTTTCTTCTGGCAAAATCACGAAGAAAAAAAAATTAACGACATTCATATCAGAATCACTGATAAAATCAGGTTTTCATAATCACTTGCGCTGAATTCAGCATGCAGGTTTTGCTGTCACCGAAAATGGATTCCGAACCAAGGAGTCATAATTGCTGATTTTCGGAAAATATTTTAAATAATAATGGTTTTAAAGTTAAGTGGGTGTTTGCGGAACACCAATTCAGGTTCTATGAAACACTAGTGTTCCGTGGAACATAGTTTGGGAAACCCTAGTCTAGACTGTGTTTATTTAAAAGCTTAAGTCGCCGTAAACAGCCAACGTAATTGAGACAAAATGCATTTGTATTAGTAAAATCACTTAATCGAATTGCTGATGATGGTGGGTAGGTTCTATCTGTGCCGTGTCCATCAGAATAGGCACATTTATTTCAGCGAATAACATACCTGTTTGACTTCATTTTCAAGATCGAGAATTTGAAGATTGAGGGATGTTTCCATGGCTGCCGACTCGTTGAGAAGGGCATCTTCTTGCTCGATTCCGGTCTTTGTTGTCACCTTCTGCGACGATTGAAACTTGGTCAAGGCCTGTAACAAAAGAAAACTGTTTCAGGTTTTCTATATATAACAATATATTTTATCCAATGTACTGTCTTTTGAGACTGGCTGGAGCAAGTACAATGTATTCGCAGGACTAAAATTAGAACTGTGAATAGTCATACCTTTGAGTACAAATACAGATATGAATTGAAAAAGAATGTTGAATTGAAAAAGAATGATGAATTGAAAATCTTTTAGTGTTTTTAAGTTTTTGCAGCTGGTCGACTATATACGAAGCATTCGGATTTTGATATTCATAGAAAGTAAAAAATGTATTCTATCATTCAAGTTTGTATGAGTATGTTTAGCATTTATTTGGTAGAAACCATAGTAATAGTATTTTAGTTCTACAAATATTATTTTGTAAATGGTTGATATCTATTTCGACTTATGCCCTCATCAGCGGTATGTTTAAACTTATATTAATTTAGCTATGTTTACTGGCTTAGAAGAGATACACAATACATCCTCTCATCCACTCTAACATCCTAATTTATGTTGCAAAATATAGTATTTATTTAATAAATTAACTTTAGTGTTTCCTGAATAATAACAAGTATGGGATTATTCAAAGCAAATTATTTTCAATTTAAGAGATTTTTTATAATTAATAACATTATCATTTTGTTATATGCTAAGATAGTCCAAAGGAGAAAATTTAATAATTCATTTTTTGTATTTGTCAAATTAGAACTGCCATTTTAAATGTGCCTAATGTACCTATGCGTAACGCCGGTACTCATTATAATTTCTCTGTATAAAGCCCATTCTGTAACATGAAGATAATATAGGTATGTAAAAAGAAGTACTTTTAAGAATAAAATTTCAGCCTTATGAAATTGGTCTAACATTTTTATATCAATATTTAAACTTCGAGTGAATGAAACAATTTAAATACTCGTACATCTGATAGTCTTTAACCCGCCAAGCTCTGATGCTGTGCATGCAGATCATAAACCACTTCCAAGGACGGAAGTATGCTCTGCATGCAAAAACAATGCCTTGTTTTATAATCTTCTAATTATAAGAGTAATAGTTATCCAATTTTGTTCAAATAACTTGATTACTATAAAATAGTGCTCCGCAACCGCTTTGCCACGACACACTAGTGTGCTGTGGGGCGATGCGATGCTAAGTGTGTCGCAGCACATTCCTTCAGTGAAGAAAAGATCAAACAATGATCAAATCAGAGTTGCCTAGTTGTAGTACTGAGGTAGAAATATATAATATACAATTGAGAACGATGTCTAATAATATTTTTGCCTATACCCTTATGTATATATACATATATGCATATTTGAAGTGGACTGCGGAAATCTGGAGAAATTGGCGTGCCGTGGGAGAGAAAAGTTTGCAGAGCACTGCTATAAAGAACAGATTCAAATTTGAATTGTGATTATTTTTTATCGTATTTGATTTGACTCGAAAAAGTTATCAACTGATAAATTTAACGCATTTTAAAATATAAAACATCATATTAATATCAACTTAACTACTGTCTCCGTAAAGAAGAAATGTTATGGACTGAATATTGGTTTCAGATTGCCGAGTCTGAAGAGTTACAGAGCTGTGCAACAGTTGTGAGGAAGCCATACAATTTTTATGTGATGACGTAATAGATTCAATTTTTCTACTCTTAGCGTAAGGTCTCAGTAAGTAGCAGCATTTTGCGTTCTGTCACGTGAAGAATAAATATCAAACATGCGAATGCAGGTATGCAAAGTGGCCAGAGTGTTTGACATGAAAACACGCACCACAAACTTCATGCAAAACGCTGAAACTTAGGCCTTGCGTTTCAATATTGTATTATTTAAATATATATTGAAAATTGCATTTATTATAATCCATGTCCGCCCCCAATGTGGACCATATGGCCTCCTAATGGAGGTATCTCAACAGAAGTTGTTTCTACGAGAACTGATTGTCATTCAGTCGCTCAACCTCACTTTTTTCAAAATGAGTAGTAGGGAAAGAAGGATAAGGCTAGAGCAGGACTAGTAGTTAACTAATCCCTATTGCTACACCCAGTTATTAAAGGATCAGAAGGGTGGGAGGAGAGGATATGATGTGAATTGACATCACAAACACCCAGTCTTCGATCACAACTTTGAATTGAATAATTCTCAAATTCAATATGATCCGACCGGGAATCGAACCCAGACCTGCGTGATTGGTAGAGCAAGCTCTAACCAACTGGGCCACAGCAGGCGATTATTTAAATATATTGAAAATTGCATACATAGAGGAATTTCGCTATTGTTTTATTTTGAATGTAGATTATTAAAGTTTTTTTTTGTTATTCTTTATTTGTGTTATTTTTGAATGTAGAGTTGTGTTGAGAAACTTTAATTTTAATATTAAATGACTAAATGTAGTATTATTGGATTCTGTTTGGATTCTTATATTGTGCAAGAAAATCGCGGGTGGCAACAATGACCGCTCACCTCTTGCGTGATCTCCAATTCATGTTTGGCATTTTCGTAAAGGGTTTCAAGATCCTCGCACTTTTGCTGCAAAGAGCTCTTTTCCTCGAGCAGAACCAGCCCGTATTGCGCCGACTGCACCTTCTCACTGCTGGCCTGGTCCAATTCGCGGCCGAGCCTTTCGATTTCTGCCTTCAGTTCTGACACATTGACGTTTGCCATGTCCGGAGACGCCATGCTTACGTCTTTCGGAACTTACTTCTACGTGAGAACGGGAAAATAACCGTGCGGTAAACATATGAACGGACGACTTTCAATTGCAAATTATGCTACATTCTTTCGACAAAAATGTGATACGCGATGACAGGTAGGCAGGCAGGCCTAATATTTTAATAATAGGTGTTGCTGTCAAATGAAATTGAACTGTCAAAATTTCCAATTCAACTTAGAAAGCCTTTATACTATTAACAAATTTATAGTGAGTATATCAAAACTTTGAAAGTTTTCTTTTATTTATAATTTTGAAACGATGATTTATCTTCGCTAAATAAAAAAAATATTCACTTTTCTTTAATGTCATTGACTGGCTTTGATTGACTTTGTAAATCAGTAATGCATTCATACTAATTACTCTTTGTGAACGTAAGTACATTGGCTTGTCTAAATAACAAACGATAATTGACCAAATAGTTCACAAAAACTAAAGACCAGGGCTGTGGAATCTGTCATATTTTAACAAGCTGCTAGCTTAATCTCATAGCCATTCGCAGTTTTCAGATTTTTTTCATCGCCATTATATAATTATACGAGCACCGCAACATTAGCGCTAGTGTTGTACAGCTAAATCAAGAAATCCGGTGGTTTTCCTTATTTTTATTGGTCTTGACCTCCCCCAGCCTCAGCTTTATCTTCCATTTTATCCGAAACAATGAAAAGTGAAAGCGCTACAATGTTTCGCAGATTCAATTTTGAGTTATTTAATTATTTTACTATTTTTTCCATTCTCCGATTTTCGGCATTTTCCATTTAGGTAGATTAGACTGTGATATTTCACAGTAAATGTATTCAAACATTTCGGTTCAAAATCAACTAACTGAAATGAATTAACACATTATTATTTAAAATCATTTGAAGTATTAATTTGAAATTAAAATTTTCTCCATACGAGTTTACGAAAACGAGTGAATATTTGTTTGAATCAAAAGTGTACTGAGGCACACTAAGGCTTGAAAAAAATTACTCTACTCCACTCCATACTATTCCATACTTACGCAGATTCAGTTTTTAGTGTTTTTCCTGCCGAATTTGCGCAAGTGTAAAGTGGGATTTAAACTTTGTTAAGCTCCTAAACTGCTTATAAAAATATTTTTTTAGGGTGACAAGCGTATATTCGATTTCAAATTTTTTTAAAACCATGTCCGCTCCCAATGGGGAGCATATGGACTCCTAATGGAGTTTATCTCAACAGAAGTGTTTCTACGAGAACTGCTTGTTACTCAGTTGCTCAACCTCTCTTTTTCCAAAGAGAGTAGGGATAGAAAGATAGGGCTAGGACAGGATTAGTGGTAAGCTAATCGCTGTCGATACGCCTCGTTCATAGGAAAGGAAAGGTGAGAGGGGGGAATTCAAGACATCACATACATCCATGCCTTTGAACAGAAATTCATAAATCGATTGAAAAATCTATTTATAAAACTGTCCGTACCGGGATTAGAATCCGGGCCCTCTGTAACCAAAGCCAACACCGTTGACCACTCGACCACACAGGCGACAATTTCAAATTTACATCAACAAAATTACTTCAATTGTAGATTTGTTCTTTCATGGCTTCCTTTTTCGCTGTGCCCTCATGCATTGCATGACTTTGCTATAAGGTGGCTACGCCACTGGACACATGTTTTCATGAATAATAGCGGCACATGTTGAATATAAAAATGCAACCCAGTATCTAAGGCTAACTGATAATTAATTCTGCGATTTTTAATCATCAGTTAAAGATAAGATTCTTCAGTAGGATTACAAAAATACCAATATTTCGTATTTTTTAAATTTGGTATTTTTGTATCCGAAAATTGGATAAAATATTAAGATACCGTTTTTGGTAATACCGCTATTGCGATCCCTACATTAGATCATTTGTCACTAGAATAATTATAGTAAATTTTGCTAATCAATATGATGAAAAGACTAATAGTTTTTCAATATCTTTAAATTATTTGTCTCAGTTTTTTTTCAATTCCGTCTGTGAATAAAACATCGAACTCCAAATTACACTATTAACTGTAAAATAATATACAATTGGTTCTGTAATTGTAGAATTTATTATCAGTAAAGTATGTTTTAAGCACCTTTATTTATTTTAAAAATAATATTTGAACAAATTACACATTCAATCTTCCTAAAAGTATTTGCTTTAAATATCATGAAATGCTTCATGAAGTTCGGAAATATAATCATCAATCCTAAAACATGATATTGTCGCCATGTAGGTACCTAGTTATGTAATACATACTCGAAACAAGTTTCAGTGCATGAAAATAACAAAAGCGGTCTTCAATCTTGTGCCTACATTATTCCGTTCCTAAGTAAGTAATATAAATCAATTTAAGGCACTGTATTTTTTTGCGGGTTGCTTTATACCAAATTATTTTATTACTGATTTCTTGAATTCATGAATATCTAAGGAAGTTTCTTGATAACTGTATGGTTAGATTTTTTTACAAAATATATTTTATAGTGGCAACAAAATTTAACTTTCTAACGACAGACGAGTGATAATAGTCTATGGACTAATCGGGACTATGTACTAATACCATAGACTAATAATACTCTTCAACTGTCTTCAGCAGACAGATAAATAGCGACTAGTACAAAGATAATGACTAGTATTATACGCGCGGTCGGCGCTGGAAATTGACGTTTTCTTTATTTATTTGAAATTCAAATTTAATTGAATTTTATGTAATTATTGAGATAAGATTTGTATTCATTGATTACTATAGTTATCGTGAGTTAAAATCTTGTTATTTGAGGGAAAGCTATCCGGTGAGGTAGTAATTGTTTATTGACATGGCGGAACAAAAAACTAGTGACAAACTGAAAGATTTAAAAGCTCAACTCCGAAGTTTGGTTGTGTCCAACCCAGCCAAAATGAAGGTTGAAAACCTTCGGAAGGATTACAAGGAATTTGTCGGTGGCATTATTCCAATTTCGCATTTTGGATATGGAAATTTAGTCAGATTCATCAAGGAAGAATGCGGCGATGTGTTTCAGGTATGGTTATATTATACATTAATGTGTTGATTTATTATAGTAAACAATTACTTCTCTGCCTCGTGTGTATATCACTAGAAAGAAATACGAAATACCTTTGAAAATGAGGCCATTATTTAGGAAACTATTCTTATGAATTGGAAATTGTGAGATTGGCTATCTGACTACCACCATCCACAACTCGGCGTTTTCCCCAAATAATATCGACCCCTTAAGGCCAAAGGTATCTATAACATGGGCACATAACTAAATAAAAGGAAAAACAATTCCATGGCTGGGGTTTTATAATGTATTGTCTTTTTTTAGAATATAAACACAAGTTTTTGGGTAATCCCAATGTGAGGTCATATATTATTTGACATTTAATTCAAAATTGTCGTCTTGTCAGTGCCGCCAACATAATGCTTCAAATAAATAACATCCCTGCTGAATTATGTCTTGTTTCTAATAAGTGATATTACTGCAAAATCGCCATGTCAGGTTGACCGCGAGCTTGCAATGTTATAGTGGAAGTGAAAAAAAGTAATACATAACCATAACCAATAACTTGGAGAATATGTAGATGCGAGCAAAACATAAGTTGATACGCCAATTCAGAACAAGTGAAGACTTGTTCGCGACTTATTTGGACGAATTTGAGTTTCACAATTCGTGTCACTCCTCCAGAAATGTGTTCAGAGTATTTCTGACGGTAATTAGATATAATTACGTTTTTAAAGGTATGTATAAATAATTCACAAACGATTTCTGCTTTTTCATTTATGTGTTGGTGGCACTGACAAGATGGCCATTTCGAACTAGACATCAAATAATATATAACCTCAGATTGGGATTTTACCCTTGCGAGTAGTAATTCTTTTGACCAATTGTGAAATATTGAATTTGTTTTAGGTCGAAGGAGATCCTTTCAATCCAACCCTCTGCCCGATAATCACCAAAGAGATTGAGCAACTGGACAGATTCATATCAAGGCAAAAGACTCCTTTAAACAAATTACAGTCAGTATGACCTTATAACATTTCTTGAATATTTTTTTATGTATTGCTCAACGTTGTGGTCTCAAAGTTTTGATCTAGGTATGATATTCTGAGTTTAATTAGGACTTGCTGCTCACAATAAACTGTTCTTTGTGAGATTGCTCCCAAATTTGGAACGTATTATGAAAATTACAAATAGAAACTTCTTTTCAAATGAGGCTATTATTTGACAACTCAGCTCCTTCCAAAATGGTTGAAAAATTAAGCTATTACACCAATATTGTAAGAACACACGTGACACTTTTTGATAAAAGTATTTTTTTAATGTGTTGCGATATCTTATATCATTGGCACAATTTTGTATTTACACATATTATTATTTTCAATGCGGTTTCCAATAATTATATTATTGCAATACCAAGGGTCAGTAAAAAGTTTTTTTTTTGCAGTAATATTGTTTTTTGTCTTTCCTGTCTTTAAGTGTTATTCCAGTTTATTTATTGATTTGGCATTTACTTGGTAGAACTCCATTATAATAGGGTAAAAATATCGGGTAATTTAGTCGTCTGCTGTGGCCCAGTTGGTGAGAGCTTGCTCTATCGATCACGCAGGTCTGGGCTCGATTCCTGGTCAGATCACAGTGAAATTGTGAATTATTCAATTTAAAGTTGTGATCGAAGACTGGGTGTTTGTGATGTCAATTCACATCATATCCTCTCCTCCCACCCTTCTGATCCTTTAATAACTGGGTGTAGCAATAGGGATTAGTTAACTACTAGTCCTGCTCTAGCCTAATCCTTCTTTCCCTACTACTCACTTTGAAAAAAGTGAGGTTGAGCGACTGAATGACAATCAGTTCTCGTAGAAACAACTTCTGTTGAGATACCTCCATTAGGAGGCCATATGGTCCACATTGGGGGTGGACATGGATTAAAAAAAATATCAACTAAAACTGTAGAACTAAAATACGTTGATATTTTTTTTTTTAAACCATGTCCGCCCAATGAACCCGGGCCCTCCGTAGCCGAAGCCAACACCGTTGACCACTCGATCACACAGGCGGCTATTTTTACCCTATTATATTGTTCTTGCAGTATTGGCGAAGGTATACTAATTTAAAAGTATGGCAAAACGCGAACCACTGGTTTCTCCTTATTGGATTGCAGCTGAGAGAATCCTCACGAATAACCCTAAATTATTTACTTTTCTTTCAGTACTGTGAAACGATCGAGGGTAATCGAAAGTAGAAATAATAGAGAAAATGAAAGACCTAGAAATTACCATACAAACTTTCAAATGAACAACAGAAGAAACCCCACGCAGGATCGAAATAATGAGGACACCGGTAGAGGTAGAGATCGCCCACACAGAAGAAATGGAAATTACAGAGGTGAAACATCATATAGAAGTAGTGAACCATCATACAGAGCTAATGAAACGGACAGTGAAAGTGAACCAGCATATAGTAGAAATGCATCATCATATAGAGGACAAAATACATCATATAGAGACAATGTAACATCGTACAGAAGAATTGAGACATCGCATAGAGAGGACACATTACACAGAGCGGGTGAATCTCATAATAGAGATAACACATCGTACAGACAAAAAGAACCTTCACAAAGAGGGATTGAACCATGGCAAATGGAAAATGAATCATACACAGAAAATAACAAACAAATACATGGTAGCAATCCTAGCAGTCATGAGAGTGAGTTGTCGCATGGTTTTAATGTTTTATGTTTATAATTTAGAGTTCTAGTTTTCTTCATTTAGGCACTAGTTATTATATACTGAAACGAGATGTGAAGGTATGAGTGAATGAAATATATTCAACATAAACGGTTAATCAGTATAATATTTGTGACGGGATGATAATATTTAGATGATATAGATGAGACCGGAGAACGATTAACGCGGGATTACTTAACATCGTTATAATGGAGTTTTGCCGAGACTAAAAAATAAACAATCCACGTGGTAAAACCAAGAATGCGAGAACTGTAGATTGGAGTTCCGCTGTACATATTTTAAAGATTATTAATACTCACGCAATTTCAACAAAGACCTCTCAAACTTGCGCACTTTTCTAAGTGAACTAGTTTTTCTCTTGAATTTTTTTCGATTTCTTGAATTATTTTCAGTTTCTCAGCTAGAGTTCTGGTTTTTTCTATTCTGGCATTTTATTTGTGAGTTAGAAATAATTGCGAAAGACTACATATCTGTGACAGGACCATAATATTTAGATCGAGGAATTCGGGGAACGATAAATGCGGAATTATTAAACATGGTTCGTATGGGTGTTTGGCTGGGACTATGAAAAATAAACGATCAATACGGGAAAATGAATAATGCGAGAACGGTAGATCAGGGTTCCACCGTATATTGCTTTTGAGTCAATGTGTAACCACAAATTATCGGTCGGCACGGAGTAGATTTCAAAGTTAATTTTTAAATAAAAATAATCAACTCGTAGTTATGAAAGTGTAATTTTGAATGAATATTGCTTTATTTATGTGTATTACATTAATCTATTGTTTTTTTAATAAATTTGCATATTACAGGGAAAAACCATAACCATTATGCGAATATTCCATTACCGGGAGAAACTGTCCAGAAAGTTTCCCAGAAATTCTCTCAGAAATTGATAGACAACATGAGAAAACTCGTGGATCAGTTTCCCGAAGGCCTGTGGTCTCGTCTTCTCTTGGACGAGTACTTCAAAATGTACAACAAAACTTTGAATCTTACCATCCTCGACTACAACAGCGTTATAGCTCTGTGCAGAGATATGCCGGAAACTTTTCACATCACTCGGCCCCAGGCTTCGGGAGACTGGAAGCTGTTCGGATGGAATGCCGATATTCCAAGAATAGAAGCGGCAGAACACTTTCGGAAAGTGGATGTTATGCTTGCTGATAATGAAGCTGAACCTGAAAATGATTACATGGGGAATGACGCTTTGCCTGGAATTGATTATGTAAGTTTTGTTTATGACATCCAGACGTCCGTTAGCAACATGAAAATGACTCTTTGATTTCCTTGCGTATTGTATGTGTGTGTACATGTTTGGGCATAATATATGGCAGGGATGACGAACCTACGGCACGCGTGCCTGAGGTAGCACGTTCGAAAATTCGGATGGCACGTGAACAATTTCAAAGTTCAAATTTTTTTTTTTAAATAATCTGAATTATTAATTTATCCCGTTATATTAATTTTCAAATGTTTCTCAAGACAAACGACGATCATTTCTTATTATTTTGTTTAAAATAAATTACTGCTTGGGCATGCCACACAATCGAGAAATAATATTTGAGAATTTTTGGCACGCGGACCCAAAAAGGTTTGCCATCCCTGGTATATGGGGAGATATATATTAGAGCGTCCCAACCTGGGGTTTGCAGGTTTTTCATGTGAAATATTTTTTTTCGGAGGGTCTGCAGATTATTATTTTCAGATTTAGGGGTCCGTGGCATGAAAAAGGTTGGGAAGCACTGATATATATAATAAGATTTTCATATGAATGCATATGGTGTCCACGTGGACGTGCTTCACTGAGGATTGCTCATCCCTGTAACGATCATGTCCTTCCGTCTGCAGTGATGGTAAAAGAATGCAAATGACCAAAGCATAAGCGATAAAGGTAACTCGAAGAACTTTGACACTAATGTGCCCTAGGACTTCAAGCTCCATGAATTTGATATCCAAAAAAAATGTGAACATAGTGCTCATTGCCTGTGGTGAACAAAAAAGGCATATATATCGTGGCGCCTATTTTAAATACTGGTAGATTTCAAGTAACTGAGAATATTTATAAAACAGCTGGAATATGCGGTCATGTGCTAGAGAAGGATTAATATTACAGTAACAATAATATTTTGCCGGGTCCTATGGCGCAGCGGTTAGCATTGTGGGCTTCCGTGCCGGATCTCACTGGTTCAGGTTCCAGTATACACAGCATTTTTTCGGTTGATTTATCAATTTCTGTTCGAAGGCATGGGTGTTTGTGATGGTTAAATATTCCCTCCCACCCTTTCCGATCCTTTAATAACTGGGTGATTAGTTAACCACTACTCCTGTTCTAGCCTTATCCTTCTATCCCTACTACTCTCTTTGAAAAAAGAGAGGTTGAGCGATTGACAGTTCTCGTAGAAAATTTTCTGTTGAGATACCTCCATTAGGAGGCAATATTCTCCACATTGGGAATGGACATGGATTAAAAAAAAAAGTACAACTGATTATACTCATGCTATTGGAGATTTCACTTGTTTTATAAAAAAAATGTCATTAGAAGTAAGAATAGCACAGATATGTTTCTAATCTATACAGTGAAACCCCCAATTACACTACCCCGAATTATGCGCTGGCTTGAAATATTCGCCGCAAATCCCCCAATTGTACAGTCGCATTCCATTGCTACGTTCGTTGCTGCTGTTCGTCTGGGCGGCTGCAGCAGGGGAGCTCAACTCAATATATATTTTTTAATGGAAATTTACATCAGAGAATCTATTTAATTTGATGTGCATACTATTTTCTCATGGTAAAAAACTGCAACTGATTTTGAAAACTTTTTTTGGTTTTATTTATACATATGCGCGCCGCGGGAAAAGAAATACATATGTAGTTTTTTAAACTTGTTTTATTTTATTTATATTTTACACTGTAATTTGATATTTGTAAAAGGGTATTTTACATAAAGTAATAATCTATCATAATTTTATTGAAATAGTACATATAGCAAAACATACAATTATTGGCCACGTATCATTAGGAATGCGAACTAAAAAAAACATATGTTAAATTGCTTATTTACATATTATAATCAATTATCGAAACATATACATTTTTGCACTTTTGCACAAAATAAGCAAAAAAAAAGGCAGAAATCTACAATTATTGTTCACTTTTTTCAATTATCGGCCACCAAAAGATACAATTATTGGCCATACCAAAAATTGCAGTAAAAAAATATTAAATAAAATAAAAACTAATGATGTAATTTTATGTTCCCACATCAATATAAAGTGTTAATCACTTTTAAGGTGTTCACTGTCAATACTTGGTGGAATGGCATTATAATAAAAATAATAAAACATTTTTAGTACTTTTTCCACATAAAATTTATTAGATCAGGACCGGTTTCGCTCATCGCGAGCATTATCAACTGATAAGAAAAATATATAAACAGTGATATTTATACAAATTTAAATTGAAATAAAAAGGTGTAAGCAACTATTAACAATTTAAAGGATTAGCAAATTACATTATAATTACACAAAATTAAAATGCTTAACACCCATAACAATTAAAAAATCATCATCAAAGAATAATAAATCTAAGTGGCAAACGATATCAATTATAAACACAATTAAAATTTGGGAAATTTTTACACAAAGTGAAACACTACATTACTAAAGTAAATATCCTAATGATGATTTGGTGTTTTTCCCGTTTCCAAGCAATGATGTACTTCAACAAAATCAGCAGTAATGAAGATTCTGAAAAAGACATTTTTAAAAACCATATCAATTCTTACAAAAGGAATAAATTTTGAAAAACATATAAATAATATAGAAGAGCAGTTAACATAGGTTAGTTGAGGGATCAATACTAGTAATGAGGGATTCTAATTTTTTTTTCAGTTGAAATACTTCTTTTAAATTATTTAAAGTCAAACCTTCGGCTTGACATTCGTTTTCTTTATTGTCATTTTGTACGGAGTCATTTGTAAGTGCAACTGATTCTTCTTTATCCAATTCCATAAAGCCATTGTTGATTCGGTTGTTAATATCAGTTTCGTTTTCTTCGTTTGTAAGAAGAACTAATTCTTCCTCGTCCAATTCTAACGAATCATTGTTAATCATTTCACTGATATCAGACTCATTTATGTTGTCCAGGGTGTTTGCTAAAGTAATTATCCGATTAGTCTCGTGGGATATTGGAGTTACACTGACTCCATCCATGACCACTTTAGGCCAAATATTTCTCCAGCAAGCGTTTAATGTGGACGATTTAACTTCATTAATAGACAAATTAATAAAATTTACACAATTTAAAATAGAAAAATCTTTCCACAACTGCATTTGTGTCGTATTTGGACTATTGTCAGAATTTTCCATAATATACTCGAATGTTCTTCGTATGTAATACGATTTGAAAGTTTTAATGATTCCTTGATCTAAGGGTTGTATTATAGATGTTGTTTGGAGGAGAGAAGATTACTTTGACATTTGAATGACAAAGATCCGTACAATGGCCAGGAGCATTATCAATCAGTAACAATATTTTGAACGCAATATTTTTTCTTAACGTGAACTGTTCCATTTCTGGAACAAAGCAGTTAAAAAACCAATCGCGAAATAAAATTCCCGTAATCCACGCTTTTTTATTTGTCCTCCAGTAAACGGGCAAATTAGACTTATCGATTCCTTTCATTGCTTGTGGGTTTAAAAAATGATTGACAACCATTGGTTTTGTTATACAACTCCCCGATGCATTACTACAAAGGAGAACAGTTATTCTGTCTTTGGCAACTTTGAATCCGGGTGCAGATTTAACGGTTTTGGAAATAAATGTGCGTTCTGGCATTTTTTTCCAATTAAGGCCTGTTTCGTCAGCATTGAATACTTGGTCGGGTGTGTAGCCTTCGTCATCAATAATTTTTTTAAATTTTAGTGTAAATTTTTCTGCACCTTCGTCGTCGGCAGATGCACGTTCGCCGCTCATTTTAATGCTGCGCAGGGAAAATCGATTGATGAATCGGTTAAACCAGCCATTACTCGCTTTAAATTCGAAATGATTTTCGAGAGCTAAATTTGAATCATCAGTCTCTCCTTGTTTCAAATATACATAAATTTTTAATGCTTTGTGTTTTATAATTCGGACACTCAGAGGAATATGTTTTTTATTACAATCTTCTATCCATATTTTCAAACATTTTTCCATTTTTGTTATTAGAGTGTTTTATATGAAACTTGTTTTATACTATCAGATGAACCGATAGACACCCACTGTCTAATTTTACATTCATTTCTTTTAATCGATCGAATTGTAGATTCATTTATATTAAATTCTTTGGAAATAACATAAGCTCTCACTCCGCTGCTAAGTTTTTCTAAAATGGTATATTTTTCTTCGATAGAAATGCGTTTTCTTTTTTTTTTTAATTCCGTTTTTTCCATGGCTGAAAAATATTTTAATATAATAGTAAATCGAGCAGTCAGTAAAGTTTTTTAAAGATTTAAAATTAATTTGATGTTATAGATAAAGTAAAAAGTTATTAGTAATATGTATTTACCTGAAAGTGCGAAAGATTGACCACACCCCAAAACTGTAAAAGCACTTCAAACAATGGTCCTCGAACGACTGATTTACAAGGCCAACTATGCATTCGGCAGCTATGCGGTGCATACAGTCAAATGTTGGCTAGCGTCTGTGTATTCAACACGTGCCAGGCTATACACGCATACCTGGGCGTCTGACTATGTGCGGCATTTTTCGCGCGCTTTGCATTTTTTCACTTAGTAACTAAATATTTCGTCAATATTTTTTTTTTGCAAAAATGAAGGGAAATCTTAGTTTTGCATTTTCCGCCGAAAAGCCCAAATCCCTAATTTTGTATGAGATTCACACCCCCAATTATACGATCCCTAATTATACGGTCCCGAAGATCGCATAAATGGGGGTTTTACTGTACTACCAAAAAGCTTTCCATTGAAATTTAAAACCGTTTATCTTTTTAACAGCTTAACGACCGTGGACACGTATTTGAGTCTTTGAAAAACAAAGGTTGCTGGCCGGCGGACACATATATGCGTATAGGCGAAGTATCTGGAAGCTAAGAAAATTAAAAAAGATATCTCAATTTGCTTACAAATTATAGTGAATTTAGTAAAATTATAATTTTTGCGAATTTTTCGCAAAATTTTATTTCACCAGGTGAAATTTTATAAAAAAAGTGCGGTCGTTAGGCTGTTAATAAAAAAAATAAAATTTTATACAATTTTATTTTCTACTGAAAGAGTTTTATCATAAATTTAGTAGATTCCTTTTTACTACTAATATTCTCTCGAAACAGCTAAAATCTCACATATTTTCAGAAATAATTTCAAATATATGAGATATTTTACCAAGAGATTCAGATAACAATTCTTAGATCCTCTTCAACCTCATCATGGTTATTTATTGGTTGGAAATAATCAAAAGCTAAACCAGTCTAGTTTTTAAATAAAATTTGCGAAATGTTTACGATACATACCTACCTCGTTCAGTTAATCATATCGACTGTGGAAAGGAAAAAGGACGTAACCCACAGTTTTTCAAAACAGCTTTTTTTTGATAATCACAATGTATACAACTTGATACATGTTCTATCAAAAGGACGTAAGCTGCAATGCCCGAATTAGTATCTAAATTTAACTTTTAAGTTTGAAAAATGTTGTACCTGTCAAAATTGCAATCGGTAAAATAGACTTAAAGGTTTTAATTAAACAATTGTATTCAATTATTATTAGATTATGTCAATTAAACACCAATTTACAAGTTTTTGTGCGCTTTAAGTTTGTGTATATTACATAATTTGCCTATGACCCAAAATCATCATAATAGGTTTTGCGCCTCCTGTAAAATTTGGTATGTGTGGGTTACGTCCTTTTTCCTTTCCACAGTTGATATATAATATTTAATTTAACAATGTTTTTTTATCTATCAGCATCCATCGCTTTATCCTAACGACTGCATGAGCTGGACAGAAGTCTTGCCTGTATTTGAGCAACGGCAGAAGGGAACTTTGGAGGTTCACATCACCGAGGTTCGAGATCCATCGCACTTTTGGTACAACATCCGAGGACCTGAACACAGTGACGCGCTGGACACCCTCATGGATAACATAGAGTGAGAGACCTCTATTATTTTATATCATGTATAGGTTGTTCATGAACTTTTCTCACAAGTCGAACCGGTCATAAATCTCATACGAAACATCAAAATAAATTCATTCAAAAACCAGCCCTCGAAAATAAATTCATTCTTTTTTGTTTGAGCCGAAACATAGTTGTAACATATCAGTATTGGTCCTTCGATGGCCTTTGGGTGTTTTGAGTGAAAGATCATTAGTTATTTTAATTTATACCCAACAATACTGCCACCTGACAAAAGTGTGACATGCTTCCTTGTAAATGAAAGCACGCTGGGGTATTTTCTTCCGAAAGACCACGATTTTATCAACATTAAAAATTTGTTCCATTACACATTCTTGTTTCAATAAAATCTTCAGTACCTCGGCACTAGCTGTTTTCACTTATTTTCACACAATGATAATCCGCCTGTTTTTTAAAATTGCTTCTTTTCTTCTCCTAAGTGTATGTCGAACTACTGAAATCAAGGATTACTTGTATATTAACACGATTTCCATTTCATCCATCATAGTTTCTCAACCTTTTTGAGCTTGTGGCCTCATTTTGAGTCAGTCATATATTTTTCCGTAGCCCCTTACTTATACTAATTAGTTTTTCGAGATTCGGGAAATTCTAAGAAAAACCCTATGGTACTCGTATCTACCACAACCCACTGCCGCTTCACAAGAATAGTTTGCAGGATGTTATTCGTGTTTTAAATTTTGCCAGAGATGCGTTGAAGTGAAATTCCTCAAAACTCTGTTGCATGTAGGTCATTTCTCGAGATTTTGGGTTTCACAATTTTTCCAGCTTGCGATGAATTGATAGACTTTTTTTTAGGTTCATCACTTACGTTAATTAACCTTCAGGTTTCTATGGGATACATTTCAAAATTCTTTATATTTCAACCATTCGCTAAATACCAATAATATGTAGCTGATATTTATTGTAATCTACAATGATACCTCAACCAATGCGATGCAAATAATTTGTACCAATATCACTTTGTACCCCGTCGCTCCTTGATCCTATTATCGACAATTCGGTACTCAAGTGTTGAAATGAATTCAATGCCTTTTTAATTTCGAATACAACATATTTTAGTTTATTGCATTCCGGGTAACAGTGGTCCCCCGAAAGTATGCTGTGGCCCTCCTAAACTGATATTTTCTCTGTGGACCCCGGTTGAGAAACGACGCCACACATTTCACGTGTTCGAATTTCAAGCATTTAATGTCAATGTTATTTTGTTCCAGTAATACGTACAGAATCACGAGCCTGTCAGAACCTTTGAAGATGCCTCGGCCTATAGCTAGAATCGGGCAGTACTGTGTTAGTAGATACGGTGACAGCTTTCACCGGGCGCTGATTATTGCAGATGTAGATTTGGAAACTGTTAAGGTATGTATCCATTGTTAGGACAAAATGGTATATATATATTTTTTTGTATATTTTGATTATTTTTACCATTGATACAAAAAAATATATAAAAACATTTTTTTTTGCTTCTTGGTCAGTCTGAAGAATACGGAATAAATTTCAGGTGGTAAATAATTAAAAATGTAAATATACAAACTCATTTATACTTTTCAATAATTTTCAAGCTATTACTTCCAATTTAGGTCTAGATCAGTTCTCAAAGTGGTTCCTGTGGACCCCCAGGGGTTTCTGAGACCGCTAAGAGGGTCCGTGACAAATTAAAAATCATTTGGGGGTGCGTGGACAACGTCAGTTTGAGCGACTGACTAACAAACAGTTCTCGTAGAAAAACATCTGTTAAGATAACCTCCATTAGGAAGCCATTTTCTCCACATTGAAAGCAGGCATGGAAAAAAATACCTTTCAAGTCATTATCTTTATTATTTCACTTGGGGGTCCATGGTCAGGTTTTTGCTATGAAAGGGGTCCACGAGCACAATAAGTTTGGGAATCACTGGTCTAGATCATTTTTGGTTTCATCTGTAGACATGTCCTACTCTACTGACGTTGATTCCAGGTAGGGAATCGTGCCGAAATGTTATTTTATGCTCAATATTGTACGCTTACCGATTTGTGTACAAATATCAAACTTTTTTCAAAACTGTTTTGTTTGTTTGCAACAAATAATAAAAATAATGCGACTGCCAAAAATCACAGATAAATATGTTTGTTAATCCGTATGTGAAGAAATAATGACAATTCAATTAAAAGCATGAGAATGGCAATTGATATTAGACAACAGACAGTTAATCGACTATATTCTTCAATCATGATTATCAATCACTCGATTGCTAGTATATCTTCGTTGTTCTGACAAACTTCGAATCGATGCATTAACCTTTTGAACGCGGCTCGGATCCAGATCGGTTCAGATTGGGCTGCTATAGCAGTCAACCGCGGTCTAAGGGTTAAATGTTTTTTTTTCACTCAACAGGTTAGATACGTAGATTATGGGACGGTGCACTCGGTCCAAGCGAACAGTCTCTTCCACCTGCTATCCAAGTTCGCTCACCTCCCGCAGCAGGGTCTGCGGGGTCGTCTGATGAATTTGAAACCGGTTTTGGGAGCCGCATCTTGGTCGCAGTCTGCTCGCCGCCGTTTTCTCACCCTCGTCAAAGAGAAAGTTCTCATCGGCAAGATTATTAAATTCGACACTGAGGTTAGATATATTTTGAGATATAACGAGTTCACTTCAAAGTTTTTTTTTTAACCATTCTAAATTTGAGGGCATATGAATTTTATTCACGGCTTTATCCAGTTGGCTTTCTCTTAGGCCTCGGTCTACAATTAACGCCATCAGCCGCGTACATCGTAGCTCCGTACGCAACCAATTAACCTTTGTGGTCTCATTATAACGTTGAGGATAGATGCTTATACACCCAGCGTCAGGTCCATGCTGTATGCGGCCAATGTTGTTAATTGTAGATCGAGACCTTGGGCATGCTTCGAAACTAAATACCTAGTTAATAATTATTTAAAAAGTCTTGACTGGAGGTGTGTCCACATTTTTCAATTCATTACCCAAATATATTTGGTTGCAGAATCCTTTTCTACAGTACACTACGAGACAGTAAAATTGCTTTATTTAAACCTATTTAGAGTAGAGATAAGCTAAAACAGGGGTGGGGAACCTTTATCTCTCTAAAGGCCACATTTATTTATCTGATTCAACATAAGGCCGCAGTAAATGTTGACAGGGAATCTTTGGCCAGTAAATAATGTAAAAACAGTCAACATGCAGAAGCTTGAAATGTAAATATTTATTTCAACACATTTAAAACAAAGAATACGGGTTCCCAACCTATGGGTCACGACGGGTTTTTTGGGGGTCGCCAACTTTTTTCGATTTTGGATTTGAACAACAAAACTAAAACTACAGTCAACTAAAATTACCTTATTGAAAAAAATACCTTTTTTAATTGGATCGGGGCCGCGGGTCATATGGCTTTTATAAAAAGGGGTCGCCATCCGAAAAAGGTTGGGAACCTATGGTCTAGACCAGCCATTCTCAACCTTTTTCCCTCCAGGCCGCATTCCGATTTTTGCTTCTCTACGTGAGCGGTGGGCCGCAACATATTTTTAGTAAACTGTAAATATAGCACATAATATACTGCATACATATGTATAATGGCGTCACGACTAGCGACTGATTTGACGTAAAATACAGTCACTAGTCGAGCCGGCACGCCAGTACTGAGGATTTAGCATGTAAAATATTTGGCGACTATAATTATTTTGGGCCGCACATAAGAGCTTACTGGGCCGCATGTGGCCCGCGGGCTGCAGGTTGAGTATGGCTGGTATAGACGGAAGCAGTCATATAAATTTGAAAAAAAAGTTGGTGAAAGAACTGGAGTGATTGAGTTTTCATTGCTATTATTGAATTTGTATGTCATAAAATTTACAGGAGAACGTTGCCGTGATGGGCCTGGTTGACACGGCTGGCATCAAAGACATCCACATCAACGACGTTCTGTACAATGAGCGGCTCGCCGACCTCATCGCGGAAGTGGAGGGCGAACACAACCCGGATGTAAGTACGGCAAGAAGTCGAGACGACTCTTGCTACGAGGCCGTCTTAAAGTGGAGAAATGACATGGCCCGTAAACTTGCCAACCCCAATTCCCCCCGCAGAGGCTTCAAACATTTCACGCCCGAGGTCAGAGTGTCGGGCGACGAAGTGGACTCCGATGTGTCCAGCTGGACTGATTACATTACTGATGAATATTGTTCGTCTTCAGACTAACCTGAGATTTCACACAGTAGATGTGGTGATTGCTAGCAATACACAGATTCTACGCACCTGTGTTAAAATATGAGATCGTTGATGGCGCGCTAAGAAATTCGAATGTCGTTATAGTGGTGATTTGATGTGATGTGCTAGTGTTGTTTTTGTGGGTATAACTCTTATTTTCTCGCCGGATGGGTTGTCGAGTGTCAACATCGTTGGCTTAGAACACAGAGGTTACAGGATCGATTCCCAGTACAGATATATTTTATAGATTTCTGTTCGAAGGCATGGATGCATGAAATGTCTTGAACTCCCCCTCCCACCCATCCTATCCCTAAAAAGAGTGATTAGCTAACCACTAGTCCTGGATTAGTCCTATCCTTCTATCCCTACTCTCTAAGAGAGTTGAGTAATTGAGTAACAGGCAGTTCTAGTAGAAACTTCTTTTGTCGAGATAAACTTTATCAGGAGTCCATATGCTCCACATATGCGGAAATGGTAAAAAATAAACAACTCTTTTATGATGTGTCTGTACTGTAAACGATAGGAGCGTCTTTAGAGAAACACTATGACTGTTCCGTGTATTGGTTTAGCAGTCTAAGTGTTAATGTATATGTGCTGTGAATTATCGAACATTCCTTTTGGTAGCGATTAGTGTAAATAAAATCATTATATATGAACAGTATAATGACCAATTCTCCCTATAATAGAAGGGAAAAATATGGTATGCCAAATTTGAAACTGTTGTAGTTCATTTCAAGTACCTGAAAATATCAGTTGGCACATTTATATCATCAATCGTACAAAGATTGGATAAAAAAGCATTCTTAAGAAAATGAGGATGTAGTCTGTCACTAATCTTATCGATTTCAGTGAACTGTGACTACTGTGGTATCTCCGACAAGTATTTTGTATTAAAAGATTTCAGGAGGACTTGAGACAAATTTTTGTGTATTTCTACTTTCATTCGCTTACACTATATCCTTTTTTTACTGGATCAATTGGTTTCCGAGATCGACGCGTAAAAGAAAATTCAAAAACATTCAACTGGTTGTAAAAAAATTTACCGCATAACCCCAAAGCTTCTGCTGTGCATGTTTTTTTCCAGGGCTGTGGATTCGGGTAAAAAAATAACGAACACTACGTGCTATAGTCATTTGAAATATATCTTCGGATACTTAACGGTCTTACTCTTCCTGACCATCATTGATCTGAATACCTTGTACATTTAAAACACAAATTGTAGTGTCAAAATGACAGTTTATTCATGTGCGGGCGCAAAGTAAATTGTAGTGACCCAAGTCCTTATAAGAAAACAAAATATATATAAGTTGGTTGATAATACAGGCTATCAATTATCTCAAGTGATAAATAATCTTTGGGCATTGATGATTGAGAAACTGGAAAATTTTATATTCATAAGAATTCTTTAGAGTTTAAAAAAGCATGAAAAATTTTATATGAAGTCTACGATTTTTTTTACTATCCACTAAAATGCGTACATTTTTCTCCCTTAATTTTGGATCAAGATTCAATACACTTTTTAAAGAAGTCTAATACTCGGTATAATTTTATATTTGGGGCTACGTTCACTGTTGTTATTGTGAATCTTTTATGATTTATTCGACCAGTCAATAGAGGTTATTTTGAAACAAACTTTCATCAAGTAGCTTGCTTTAAAGCATATATATCTCGTTACATTCATTCGATATACGTATAGCGAGTGGACACGATAGATGAGATACAAAAACTTGAAAGAGTAACAAAAAATTCTGTTAATCGTTGGCATTTGACAGTGCAACTAGAACAAGAGTGAACTTAGCTACAATTATTACATTTATGTTATATATACCCTAAAAACGAAATGCAGACTTCAAATTCAGCTGGTTTTAATTAATATATAATCTGATAATTATCACTTGAATTATAAATGATATAAACACCTAACTGCCGAAAAGGGTATTGTTCTTTTCTTGTAAATATAATGGATCATATACAAAATAATACAATCTCAAATTCTACCAGCTCGTATGCTTTTGTCAAAAAATCGATTAATCTTGTCACTCCTTTTGACATGTAAACATGCCAAAATCAATACAATTAAAATTTCATCGCTGGACCAATGCACACTGAGCCCTAAATTGTTTTTGAAACAATATTTTTAGTTGGGCCTTGATGTGTATATTTTTAACATTTTTTAGCGAATTTAGAAAATCCGTGCAATACCTTATCAAAGAATTAAGCATTTGGTCCACCCATTATTTTGACACTGTTCAGTTGATGGGCTAGTAAAAAAAAACCTTTCAAAAATCTGACCATAAACATTGAATATACAAAAAAATAATTCTTACCTTAAATTCACAACTATGACTTTTATCTATGGTTGTTTATAAGATGTCGTCATTTATTGTCTATTTATATTGTCTTGGGAAAATATTGCATTACTCATGTAATTGAACATTTTTTTATAATAAATGATTAAACAAAAAAAAATGTCTTATTATTCTTACCACATAATTTTAACTTTCTTTTTTTTGTTTTACTTTGAAATATACATTTTTAATTTTTTTATGAAGTAATTTACTTACTTGCAGAGAAACATTTGTCAGAAAAATGACAGTTCAGGTAATATTTTCCCAAACAAAATTCATGTATAAGATTAAGATTTTGAATGAAATAAAGGCTCAAAAGTCAACCAAATCAAAACTGAGTTAAGTATGTCCTGTTATCCGAAAAGTCAACGCTAATGCTGTAAATAAAAGATCAATTCTCAAAAAAATCTTATCGGAGTAGGTGGCAAAGTACTATTTGAGTAGGTTTCTAACAGTCCGTATGTTTTTCTTAGATAAGGACCTGTGTGTGATATTGCATACTCTGACATTCCATACAAAATGGCTGAAACAGTTAGTTCAGGTAAAGAGTCTCTCTCCTTAGGAAAACAAAAAATGCGTGGATTTTATAAAGTATAACAAAATAAAAAGTTTACGAGCAGAATGAAAAGAGTACATCGCAAAGTCTTTAGAAATCTGCCGATATCGCAGTATTTTCTTTTTTTTTTTAATCCATATCCACTTTTAATGTGGAGAACATGACCTCCTAATAGAGGTATCTTAACAGGAGTTTTTCTACGAGAACTGTTTGTTACTCAGTCGCTCAACCCTCTCTTTTTCGAAGATAGTATTAGGGATACTCATGACCAGTGGAATGGTAGGGAGGAATTTTTACACACCACAAACATCCATGCCTTCTAACAGAAATCAAAAAATCAATTGAAAAAATGGTGTTCGTACTGGGATTTGAACTCGCGAGGTCTGACATGAAAGTCAACACCGTTGACCAATGTGACCATGGACCTGACAAAGCAGTAAATTTAGTTGATTCAAATTTATTATTCTTATCTTTTTCATTATTGTTTGATATACAATGGATAGACCATAATTCACGACGGGTGGTCATTTATTTTCCATCCAGTCCAATTATGTATTTTTATTTATCAATACAATTCTAAAATAAACAATGTCTCACAACAATAATATTTCTTAATGCTAAAGCAATCTGAGTGACATGGAAAGATGTTTGTCCTAAAAATATTACTCGCATCATGGATTTTTTTTTTTTTTTAAACCATGTCCGCTCCCAATGTGGAGCATATGGACTCCTAATGGAGTTTATCTCAACAGAAGTGTTTCTACGAGAACTGCTTGTTACTCAGTTGCTCAACCTCTCTTTTTTCGCATCATGGATAGCAGACATTAATTTGTAAAAACAAATGAGTTCTTTTGAATATGAAAAAAAAAACACAAATTGTTTTACAGTGACTTATTACAATAAAAGAGTTTTGTTTATTAAATTTAAAATCCATTGGAGGTCGTTTAATTAAAAATAATTTATAGAATTATTTTTTCCCATACCCTGATATTAGTTGTTAACCCTCCGATGAGTATTGCCGCGTATGTGCGTCCAAATGTTGTGTAGACTAATATCAATTGCCATTTTCATGTTTTTCGTTAAATCATCATTATTTCTTCACATGGATAAAAAACATATATTTATGATTTCTGGCACTCATTATTTTCATTATTTTTTGCAAATAAACAATTTTATTTTTAAAAAGGTTAATATTTTAAACAAATCGAAAAATTATTTTGAGCGTGAAATTCCATTTTGGATCCAAATTTGCAAATTCCATTTTGAAACATTCTTTCGCAGACTGTTTATAGTATAGAGATATAGTCGGTAAATTTTTAACACTTTTAATTTCAGGAAGAACATCCATATTTACTGCCCATGTTCGATGACCTGGAAAACGGCCGGAGTAATACCTTCGCCGATTTGGAATTAATTGACAGAGAGAATTTATTTGAAGACTTCGCCAGCAAGGAAAAGCACATCAGCAGTGCAAAACAATCTGTGAATTCCGTCGCATCACTCCACAGCGCCGCTTTCTCAGATACCGCATCGCAGGGAAGCGACGATATGCATAGTCATCTGTCCGATCGCGCATCGTCAACTTTCTCTATACCTCTCGCAGAAGAAGACAATTTTCCTCTTCATCAATCTAATGTATCAAACTTACAATCGTCGATGATCATTGAAAATGACTCGTTTGGTTCTAATGTTAATTACAATAACTCTATGGTAAATCCAGTGGATAGATATCCGCCGCAGTTCAATAACTTTGTTCCCCAGCAAAATATCCAGCACCCACTGCTTATGAATAATCCAGGATTTGTAAATATGAATGGAATGCCTCAGAATGTAATGCCCTCGCCGATGTTTGTCCAGAATCCTCAAAATGTGGGGTACAATTGTTATCCACCAAACATTTTCCCTGACCAAACAGTGTACTATCACACTTCAAATCCTCACGGGAACGAAATGCATTTTGATAGAAATTTTGGACAAATGCCTACGATATATAATCGTAATCCTCACTGTCCTCCTGTGAATTCAAGACCTCCATTACCGCAACAGATTAGACATAACGTATCGGATATCAGCAACGTTAACATGGGAAACAATCACCAATTAAACAATTTAACATATCCAGTGAACAGAAACAACGGTGGATTTGACAGACAATTGCATAACCCTTATACCCCGACTTTGCCCAATAAGATAGAAAATTATCCACATCAAGTTGGCAAAAAACCTCGTAACAATAAGAATATTAACAATCCTTCGTACCTGATTGAACTAGGTGACGAAAATAATTATAAAAATGACTCTGCACATGAAAATACTACAAATACGTCTGACATATACCATGAAAATACAATAGTTGAGAAATATACGGAGCAAAAAAACGACACAACCTCCGTAAATGTTACGAAATCTTTCCTTAAAATTGAAGATAGTACGTCAATTAAACACAACAAACAAAGACATAGGTCTGATCGTGGGTTGGACATAAAGACTCCTGAATATATTCCATTTAGCGTTGACGTCAAGAAATCATCGTCACCGAATCTCGAGCAGAAAATTGAGCCTGCGATTGAATGGAGAAATGATGATGGCCGGCCTGGTAGTAGGGTATCTGAACTGTGTAAAGATATAGATGACTTGATTATCACTCCCAAGCTGGAAATTGAGACAGCAACTCCGGTAGACAAAGTGACTTTGGTGAAAGTCGAAAGTAAGTTGATTGAAGTTATTAAGTAATAAATATTAATGTAGCTGCATAAATACTTGCTTCTTCTAGTCAAATTTTTAGAAGATGTCATCCCAAAAGTAAAATGCTTGTAACTCCCTTAAATTGAATTTTGCAGGAGAATTGAAAAACCTCTCGGTAAATCGGCAAACTGACTAAAACTGCTTGGATTTTTTTTATCTATAAATAAAACGTCAAAGTGTAGACTGCAATTGTTAAATTTTGATTGCGGTTCTCACGTGCTCGAGTCCCAGTGTGGGTATTTTCATAAACCGATTAATGGATTTTTGTTAAACGTCATAGATGTCTGTGATATCTAAAAGACTCCCACCCAACCGATTCTAAAAACGTAGCTAAAGCAATTAGCTAAACTCAAAGATCAACTAAAAAAAAGTGATTTTTAAATAATCAACAGCTTAACACAGTGGAGGTGAACCTGCAGCCTCTTGGTTACTCTGATGCGCCGTTTTGACTTGATCAAAATATTCACTTTGATCAAAAAATTTTACGCAAGCTTTTGGAAAAAGAGCGTAATTAACCCATTATGTGCTCGACAGTCGAAAAAAAGGGGGGGAGGGTGTGTCGTTTTCTTTACTGCGGCCTTGTGTTGAATCAGATAAATTAATATGGCTCTAATAAATGAAAAGGTTCCTCACCCCCGGTTTAAAACTTCCCCTAATATATTTTTTTTGCTGTGATTTATAAATTTTCAGACAGAAAACCTAAGAACACATTAAATTTTCTACTTGTTTTTATCTTTAGACATACTCAATCGAGCTTTGGAAATCTGGCTGTGGAACACTAACGAAGAGCCATGCGTTTTGCTTCACCAGGCCACCCACCAGCTCCTTACATCTGAGGGAAAGTGTAACTTCAAAAATATAATTAAGGAATCGGCATCGCCTAGTCGCCTCATCCTTGCCAATAAGCGTGTCACTGCGAATATTTTAAGGTAATCCATGTAATCTAACATCATGCATGTTTTTTGATAATATCTCTCTGAGGTAACCGTTTTCATGTTTTTTAAATGAAAATAGTAAATAATATTTGGCTCTCGCTTTCGAGTCACTTTAGTATATTTAATTGTTTGTGACATTTATATTGTAGTTCATTTCTGGCTGCTATGACACCAACCAACAATAAGACAACTTTAAAATGACACGATAAATACAAACAAATTTTGGATAACAAGCATTTTTAAATTACTGCCCAAGTGTAGTATTCAAAGGTAAAATTTATGTTAGTTTTTCGTGTCATTCGTCTCATTATGGAATATTTGTTGCAGTAATCTGGCAGCTGATGGTCTATCAGGGATACTGATAGGAGAAAGTATTTCGTCGGATTCTCAATCCCGATGCAACGGACAGGTCCTCATGTTTGTGCCATTCAAGTTCTTTGTCGCTACTATGAGAACTTATCGCCCGCAGTAAGTTTGCCTATTCCAATAAATTCATATATTTTTATCCTGAGATAAAATGAAAAATGACAATTCTGATCTCTCCTCAGCATGCCAAATTATGAGAGGATGAAACAATGATATTGTTTTAAAAATTGTAATGCCTCATTTAAAAGCAAAATCTCACAATTGCGTTTGTTAATCTTGCCCTGTAACTTCAAAGCATCAGTGGGATAAATAAGATAACTAGATACAGCTAGTATTATACAAAAAATAGTACTATTATCGTACCTCACAAGCTGCAAACCAAACTAAATATATTTATAATCAACTATTTTAATCAAAGTATAAAAAATTGTCGGCTGCGTGATCAAGTGTCAACGTTGTTGGTTTAGAACACGGAAGCCACGGGTTTGAATCACATCCTTATGGAATGTTGTCACTCATGGACAACCCCCGAGGTGGTGTGGATTTTAAAATAATTTTTTTGACCATATCCAAATGTATACGCAGGACCTCTGTGAGAATTAGAATTAAATGAGTTGATAGTACTAAAACCTATGTATTTTTCACACTCCACAAGCCGCTCCTGTGTATCGGTCATAGAAGAAAGAAAAATCTTCCTGTAAAACGTTTTTTGTCTTTTTCAGTTTGCAAGTAACGATTCCAGAGTTGTTCATGATTGCCGGAAGCTTGACCTCTTCGTTCAAACGTCTCTAAAAGAAGTATTTTTTTTACTACCTTGTTGACAATTTTTGAATCTGTAAATAAAACTGCTCTGTCGTCTTATTAACACTTTATATGCGGTTCACGGAAAATTCCGTTTGAATCGTATGTGTGTAATTGGCAAGACGCGTATCATTCCTTTCTTCTAAGTAAACATCGAAGCTACGTTATCTGTTAATGAAAGCTTATTCTGAGCAAATATTACATTTATTTCTCTTTCTGCCAATTATTTTTAATGAGCATATACAAAAATGCTCAGTTCAATTTTGGAAAAAAAATCCTTCATTGTATTATAAATAGTAGTATTCAATTTTGTATAAAATATTCACATTATCTGTTATATATTTGAGTTAAAATAAAGAAGATTAATTGAATTACAAAAAAATAGCACGCTGATAAAGTGTTATTATATTCAATTAACTGTCAGTCTTCAGCAAAAAGCCACTTACAGCTAACAGAAAAGGGCGCATTCTGTAAGTGACATCCTTCTTATTGTTCATATGGTTTAAGAGAAAACTGTTTTACCTCTTGAGTCTAGCACTTTAATTCGTGATTGAAAAAAAATGCTACTACTGCTATTGTTCGTTAATTCATTCATATCTAATTAAATCTTATATCGTATAAATACATTATTTGACATTATGAAATATGTAATATGATTATGTTCATATTATTACCTAGATGTAAGTACATTATAGTACATCATGTGATCTGCAACATACGACAAAACATTGAATTATTCTAATAAGTTTTAAAACATTGAATGTTGTTTAATCTGAAATAAGAGCTTAAAATATTGTTACAATTTATGTACAATTATTAATTTCTACGAAAGATCTGCGAAAGTGATACTGCATTTAATTTATGTTACATAAAATAAGTATTAATTAAGTATTGATTAACAGTTATCCGAGTTCCTCACGCAGTTATGTAGTCTTTTTAATTTTTAAAGAGGACCTCCTGTGTATCAAAGTTATTTGTTACTGTTAATTTTACATATTGCTTTTGGGGCAGCTTCGTGTTAATTAAAATAAACTAATTAATTGAAATAAACTGATTAATTGAAATAAACTGATTAAAATAAACTGATTGATTGAAATAAATTGATTAATTAGTTTTGTCCGCTTCGGGTGCAGTGTTCACGGAATCCAATCCCTGTACAGACAATTTCTTAAATTGATTTATGTATTTGTGTCCAAAGGCATGGATACTTGTGATGTCTTTCATGTTGTCTATTGTAAAATGAAATGACAAAACATTACGAAAAAGAAATGTCAAGCTTCGAGCACGGTTATGCATATGTTTCCTTTGGTACTTTCTTGTTTATCGCCAGGCACTGAAAAATAGATGTTAATCAATCGAATTCTAAATATAAAAATAACATTAAAAACTGTCCTTTTTTATCGACATCAAACATCGAATTTAAGGCATTAGTAAAGCGAAAATTATCGCAACGTGACCATTCATTTTTTCCTCAAAACGAGACATCGACTTATTTTTAGTTAACCTTTTCCTTACGGTGCTAAAAATCCCGCGCGCTCCGGTGATATGTATTTACCACAACATTAAAAAAACATCGCAAATATCCGACAGTACCGCCGCATATGACAACTTACATGTTACCAAATCGTGTGCCGGTTGCGACGTACCAAACAAGGTCAAACACGTGCATACAGTACACACACAACGAGGTGCACCTCAAACACATATCGACTGTGGAAAGGAAAAAGGACGTAACCCACACATATCAAATTTTACAGGAGGCGCTAAAAACGTGTTTTGATGATTTTGTGTCATATGCAAATTATGAATTGTACACAACCTTGAAGTGCACGGATACTTCTAAACTGGTGTTTAATTGACATAGCCTAATATTAATTAAAGAAATTGTCTCGGAAAAACCTTTATTTCAATGTTTTTTCTTGGTTTTAATTTTTTACAAGGTCATCTTTTTCAAACTTAAAAGCTAAATTTAGATACTTATTCGGCATTTTCAGTCTCCATCCTTTTGATAGAATGTGTGTCAAGTTGTATACATTGTGATTATCGAAAAAAAACTGTTTTGGAAAATTGAGGGTTAAGTCCTTTTTCCTTTCCACAGTCGATATGTATTGGTGAGTCTATCCCCGATATGTCGACAAATTATTTATTTCCTTTGCTGCAGATGAATAATTATACATAACAAAAAAATTATATGATTTGTAATTATATTACAGAGGAATACATAAATTCTGATCACCGTATCTATTATATTTCTTATCGATATTCACATTATTTGAGTTGAATTGTAGTAAATACATATTGCAGGGAGGGAAAGGTTAAAAGTGAGCTCTCTTGAATTGTGTATTCAAGAAAACAAATATTTCTTCATAGTTTTTATTTATTAATGAAAATAATGAAAGATTCCTGGTGTAATGTAGTTAGAATAAAGGGAATACTCATCAAATACTTATGTATTGTGGTTATAATTTAGTTGGCTGATTTTTTAATTTATCGCATTATATTGAATTGTTAATTAGGTTGCCGTCCTTCAGAAAACTCGTCATTTTAACCTTTGTTTAGGGACACCGGGACAGACTACCTAAAAACAGGACGTATGATCATATTTAATATAATGTGACGTGTCAAATGGAAAGGTTTCACCGCCTGGCTTTAAACAAGGAAGTACCTTTCCTTTAATATTTTGACGTACTGATGAACATCAGGGTTATGACTATATAGACTAGGAGTCTCCGACCTTTTTGGACTCTAGGGCGCATTCTAAAATATTGGTAGGGCGGCGGGGGGTACATATATATATATATATATAGAGATACATATATATATATCTCTTTCGCATCGGGGCATTTTTACCTGAAAGCTGAGCTGGTTACGGGGCATTTTTGCGAAATTTTGCAAAAAACTAGGTACTTTCGTAAAAAAATTATAACTTTAAAACTGTACGACATTAAAAAAAAAAATTTGGACACCAGTTGTACAACACTTTGTTGCATAATAATTTATATATTTTAGCCTGCTTTTATTAGTGATACTCAACCTTTTGTATTTTTTAAGATAGAAAATCGGTTATTTGATATAGAATTATACATTTTATCGAAAAAGTAATAGATAACAAGTCAAATATAGATGTCCTCCTGTTTATTTTATTTCACAACAAAATTAGAAAACAAAAGATTATTTTTAATCTATAATTACTTATATATTGTTGGCCCTTACAGGACGCAGTAACAGGTTTCCCAGGATGATTTTTTTTAGTTAGAATACAATATGTAAAAATCTGCGGCTCTTTTGTAAACATGATTCAAATGAATAGTTAAACCAGAACAGTTAAGCCAGCCAGTGATTCAAAACCATTTCAAGAAAAGTAATTTATTTTCACTCGAATTCTTTTGTTCCTTCAAACTTCTTATTACATGAAAATCAGGTGATTCGCTTCCTAAAACTGATACCTAGTCGACAAATGAAAATAATGATAGACACGATCTTTTTATGTTAACCTTTTATCAATCTATTTTTAACTAATCGGAGAGTACTTTTCTTTGCCAAATAATACATTTTCATTATTTATAATAAAAATACATACATGAAAACAAAATCAATTTTAAAAACTACAAAATAAATATATTATGTACGCATACCATGGCTCCGTGTTTGAAGAAAAAGTAGGCCGTGTGGACCAAGCTTTAATTATTCAAATTATGTCCAAATGGCATAGTCAAATTTGTTTAAAATATTTTTCATAAAAATAAAAATCACTTTTTGAAAAAGTTTGCGATCACTGAATGTAGTGAATATAATCGAGCGTGAAATGAATCCCTCAACGCTCACTTATTTTTTATTGATTCTCTCCAGAACTGGGACATATGGGTCGGGGCGTATTTAATGTATTTTCACAGTTAGGCACAAAAAAATATTTCGGTTATGTTAGCATAATATTATTAAATAAATTCTCACGGAACTTGGAACAAAACATTTCACAATTTGTCAATATTTTTTTTTTGTGTGATATGCTTGAAAGCAATCACCAAGATGGAGTGGAACTTCACAGTACTTACACTTGTAATATGTATCACGACGTATTTTATGGGAGTAACAAACTCGACACTTTCTCCTTACATTTTTATTATTGTTTAGAATTTTTATCGGTTCGTGCTGTTTGATTGTACCCGTAAGCCTTCCCGGTGGATCAAAACCGGGGGTACGTTTGGAAGTCGAGGGTTGACTTGTCGTTGCCATTTGTTCACTTTGGATATTTATATCGGGAATTTCTTCTAACCAACCTTGACCGTATTCAACATAAAACTTTGGAATTTCATGTTTGATGACTGATTAAGTTTTTTAAAAACTCAAAACGAATTGAACAGGCCACAATGAAGAAGATAAAAAAACACCTTTTTAAGCCACTTTATCGTTTTACGGAAGAGGGGATAGTATGCTAAATACTGATCAGCAATATCAACACCATTCATGTAATTATCGAATCAACTATCCAATGGGGTTTCACAAT
Source organism: Himalopsyche tibetana (assembly GCA_030503985.1). Taxonomy (NCBI): domain Eukaryota; kingdom Metazoa; phylum Arthropoda; class Insecta; order Trichoptera; family Rhyacophilidae; genus Himalopsyche; species Himalopsyche tibetana. The sequence goes on from JAPJYX010000015.1 coordinate 2,185,251, forward strand.
GGGAAGTCGAGTTTGTCGATCAATTTTGTTAGTGTTTATTAGTTTTGCATTATGGATGGTCGAGATCATTTGAAGATTGCGTTTTTTTTGTGTTTCCATATCTGAAGCATTATTTCACCTTTTCTTTCGTAGCGAGTTTCTCCGCACTGGAGTATTGCATTTTTCAAAGAATTCGGTAAACCGCGATTCGATCTTATTGTCCCACACATTCTTATTTTTTTTAGTAAAAGATTTGATGCTAGTTTAACGCTGGTATAAAAACTGTCTAAATAAAGATGGTGCCATTTGTTTACGTAGGGAGAAATAATGTTCTAAGAATATCCGATCCTTGATCACTAGTATCCTCACATTCACTAACTTCAGATAACGTGTCTTCAAACCTCTTTTCTAAATAAGAGTCTTCCCTCCATATTTCAAATGTTACACAAAAATCACTCAAAGAATACCAGTTCTAGGTAATAGCGCGCCGAAAGAAAAATATATTCGAATATAACAACGATCGAAGTTAAACTGTACCTGCAGTTTTGAAATAAGGGATTAAGCAGTATAATTTATCGACGTTTTCGTTAACATCGGGTCATCGGGATCAATAACATGACATCCAGATGTTGACGAAATTCCCGTGAATCAGAGCATGCATTCTAAGCAAAATCAAGAAAACGAACCGCCAGGATAAATGTATGTTTCGATTTTTATCACGTAACTAAACCTTTATGTTTTCTCAATTTATTGTTAAATTAAAATCAGGCGAACAGAAAAAAACCCTATTTATACTTTCTAAAAAATCGGAAAAATTAACTGAAAGAAAAAAATGTTTTTTTTTCGATTTTTATCATAGAAATGATCAATTTGTCTTTATTACTACATATCCAAAATTTATTATTCAATAAAAATCATTCAGACAAAAAAAACTTTTTAAAAATTAAGTTATATTTTAACTGTCTGCTGATTCTTCATCGCCGAAATCACCGAATAAAAAAATTATTTGTGCACATATTTTAATATTTTATTTTTTAAATGATGCATCAAACATTTGCTATGCCATCTCTGTAGAGAATCTAAAACATTTTTCGCCATGGATGTGTGTATTTCAACGCCGCAGTCAGACCGGCGAAAAGACTCGTATACGAGTCATCCGTAGTTTTAAAAGGGAACTCAAAAGACTCGTATACGAGTCATCCGATGCCAATGAGGTATTGTTTATATTTTAACAAACAAAAAACGAATGCAAAGTAAACATTTTATAAAAAAGTATAGTATGAATAATTAAATACGCGTCCAGCTATTAAATTTATTTTTTAATCTTTGGTCCGGATGGTAAATAATTTCCAAAATGGGGCCCATTCTTCACAAAGTTTGGGCACCCATGCTTTAGCTCAGTGCTTCCCAAATTGGGGGCCGCATGTTTTCTCCGGGGGCCGCCGCAGAACATGTTTTGTATTGAGGGGGCTGCGGATTATGTTTTTCAGATTATGAGGGCCGTGGTATGAAATTTTTTGGGAAGCGTTGATTTAACTGATCCAATCATTTTATTAAATTTGTCGATTTTAGCAAAAAGTCACGACATCCAGACGCTGCAATGTTAAAAAATAACTAAAGATGCAGCATTTGGCATCTTAAATACAGCGCTCCTGCGCTGTGTAAGGTGTGATAACAAGACCACACTAGTTTACATATATAGTATGCATTTGTTGGTCGCGTATGGTGTCACACTGTACGCACCCTACGGCGTTTATTGTAGACCAGCGCCTTAGATTTTTGATCAAATAGAAATGGCAGCTATATGTATACATTATTAAACAGAATATTGTTGGTTATAGTTGTCACATCATCAAGTATGACCCAGGCTCTGCTGTCAACGTGAATCTATTGAACGTCAACACCAAGAATCATTTATATAATTAAAATTTCAACTGAAGGTGCTTGGTGGAATCCAAGAATTTACCGATTTGCCGACATTATCAGCGTGAGTCGTTTTTTTTTAGCTTTTCCGGTAATTTTTGAGTCCTAAATCACGGATTTACGGATATACTAATAACCGTGACGGGTCTTATTCTTCTATCATCTGCTATCATCGACTTCTGAGACATGATTTAACGAATGGTAAACTATTTTAGTATTTTAGGAACCGACTCTCTGAACCGAAATTATTCTAGGAACCGGCTCGGTAGAGCTCGGTAGAGCCGGTGCGAACCCATAGCAGCACACCACTGCATGCAAGGCCTTGTCTGTAAAGGCTTCTAATACTCAATACGGTATTATTTATGTACAAAATATGACTTTAGTTTATCGTGATTGTTACGGGTTAACTTTAAAGGTTTGTTAGATTTTTTTACTCAACTATAACAAGCTTGTGTTACTAGTCATTATTCCTTGTTAATTATTTCAATGAAACTGCTTGATTTTGTTCCTTTTTTATTTATGTGTTACCCTTTGCGTGATATCGCAACACAGTTGTCTTAAAATGTGTCTTTTACTCTGCTATTCTCATATTTTTTATTAACCTTTATCTGCCTAGTGGTTCTCTAATGGTGCAGCGACTATGGTAAATGTCGCGCTCGAATTGCATTGATTTACAATAACAGTATACGAAATATGTATATTAGATTAATGTTTTAGGTAAAAATATTAGGATAATGGCTTCAACATAACAAATCATTTTTAGTTTTTTGTTTTTTTGTTTTTAGATTTCAATAAATATTTAATCTAGTCTAGTTACGTCTAATTGACTTTAAAATGAGTAACCCTTTGTTTCAAAGATGACTACTATAAGGCAACTGAGTTACCGGCAGTAAAATATTCCGTTCTAACCGCCCGATCATTATTGAAAGGAAACAGACCATTGCATTAAAAAAATATATATGAACTGTCATATAATTCACTGTGAATATTTTAAAATTAAGTCATTGCTATAAATTTTAAACAATCTTTGTTTTATAAAGCTTTTTATTTTACCTATTATGATTTGTGGTTTTTGAGATGGAGGTAGTTATTTTTATAAGTGACCAAATTCAAAAATCGATTATGCGAAAAAATGCTTAGTCAGTGAACCTTTTTTGAACAAAATTTTCTTTGTTATGTAAAAATATTCAGTTGGTAAATCTAATAAACCATTTTTTTACAAAACTGTTCTCAAAACAGTTCAGATCTTTAATTAAATTTGGATCATTTATGCTTATTTTGATTTTCTTTGCTAAACAATTCTTTATGGAACTTGTCTTTAGTTGTTACTAGGATAAGAACAATGTACAGTAAAACCCCCATTTACACTATATTCGGGACCGTGTAATTGGGGGTGTGAATGTCATACAAAATAAGGGATTTGATTTTTTTCCGCGGAAAACGCAAAACTAAGATTTCCCTTAGTTTTACAAAAAAAACTGTATGCGAAGCACAGACGACCGTCTCTTAGTAACGGCAATGGAATGCGAATATTTCAAGCCGGCGCGTAATTCGGGGTAGTGTAATTGGGGGTTCCACTGTATAAGCCTTTTTTCAATTTTTTTTTGTTGTTTTAACAATATTTGCTTCTATTAATTGTAAACGAATACCTCATATTATCTGGTTTATCAGTACTTCTGAAATCCCGGACTTTTTATAATAATGAAACAGTGATAATGGTTGTGACGAATTTAATATGCATTATTCATTTTGTGATTCACTAACTGCAAATTTTACACTTTAAAACAACCCAGACTATTGTGAAACCATACTGGCTAAAACCCAACTATGTCAGGGGTATATTTTGTGTGCAGTAAAAAATAATAAAAAAAAACATATTTTATGACAAATGTTTTTTTATTCAATTAAATTATTTTTGTTTTTAATTCTGTTTCAGGCTATCTTTTCAGTGTTAGGCGTCAAACTAATATGGTTAATCTTTCTCGGCAACACGGTCGATTGTTTTGTCACAATGCTCACTTCCAATGTACAGAATATAGACTTTTTGTGGAATTAATTTCAACAGCAGCTTGATTTCTTCGATAGATTCAGCGGTAACTTTGTAAAAGTTTATTTATAATATAAAATAAAATTTGATAACTTTGTTATTCCACTTGTTGTGTTACAAAATGTGATGTGTTTCGCCTATTTGAGAAGCATCGTCAGACCATCGCAAGGGTTACAAATAAACTAAATCTTACTGTTGTGATGCCAGCATGTTTCCGCTGATTCACTCGCTGAGCACACTTCAGGCGCATCACTGGTATTGTGAATAAGGTTAACCCGCAACTAAAATATCTCTCGTGAAGAACATTAGGATTCGAAAAGTGAGAATCATTCAAGATGTTGAAAGAAATCCGGCAGAAAAGCTTGTAGACAAAATGGCACATTGGGAAACCAGCATCATCAAGGCTCAATTGAATTGTTTCTAGTGAAACTGAGATCTGTGAGTAATAGTTAATCGTAAAAATAACAAAAAGAAAAGAAAATACAGCTTAGATTCAACGAGCATTAGCAAGTTTTTATCTTCTATAAATGGATTAACAATATTTATTTATTTTTAAATGGTGTAAGTGACGTCCTAGAATTCCCTCCCACCATTCTGATCCTATAACACAGTGTCTGCCAAACTGTGTGCCGCGGCTCACTACTGTGCCGCAAGAAGCCCTAAAAGTGTTAATTTTCAATAATGTCTATTCGCTTAAATTTTAAATAAATTTAGCATCTACACATTCAAACAAATATTTGTCACGTTTATACATAGTGTTCAACGTGACACATTTTCTTTTTTAAAGGAACATTACCCTTTTTCAGGCATTTTTATTTGGTGTGCTGCGGTATAAGTTCCATTCACCAGTGTGCCGTGAAGTAAAAAAGTTTGGCAGACACTGCTATAACAGGATATAGCAAGAGCAATTAGATAACCACTAGTCCTGTCCTAGTCCCATGTTTATATCTCTACTGTCTTAAAAAACAGAGAGATTGAGCAACTGAGTAATAAACAGTTCTGTTGAGATAGATACCTTTATCAATGCTCCACATTGGAAGCGAACATGGATTAAAAAGCATATAAATAATATTTCTTGTATTTTCTCTTATATTAAGTAATAAGATAAAAAAAACAATATAAGAATAATTTTATAAATTAAACTGATTTTGACATTATGATGTCAAGGGTCAAACTAGTGATAAAATTATTAACACATCGCACGCAAAGTTTGCAATGAATTTATGAAGACAGTGAACTTAAGTTTAGTAATTTGAGAAGTAGTGTAAAAATTATTATCTATTTTACATACACATAAACAATTTTACTTTATTGTTTGAAATAGTTTTTATTTTTCATATTGATACTATATTTTTGGTATGCTGTGAAACAAATTTTCTTTCCCCATTAAACCGCAAGGTAAAAAGAGATTGATAAACACTAGGGTTTGTCGGATTTCAAAAACCGGTTTTTTGGCTAAATTTGTGACATTCGAAAACCGGTTTTTCATCTTCGTTCTGGTTGTGCCGAATTTTCACATAAACGAGTCTATAAACAAAAGGACAGAAAATTTGGATCTTTTATTTGATGGGTTAAAGACCATATGCCCCACATCATTACCCAGCGAAAGGGTATTTTTGATATCAGAAACTTTTGTTACAAAACGATCAGTGGATGCTTGAATTTGTTTTCTTAAATCATATTTTCTGAGGAGTAACACCAAATAATTTCTTGTTGTGTATTATTATGTATATAAATAAACAACATACAAAAACTTTTTCTTTCTTTTTTGTAAAACTTCGAAAACTGGATAAAACCGGTTTTCAAACAATATTGACATTCGAAAACCGGTTTTTTTAAAAGTAGGTTTTTGTAGAAGCCCTAATAAACACTGCTTATCATTTTATTATATTTATCAGTCCCCAAATGATTTGCCCACGATGAAAGGGTAAAATTTCCTGCATGAAGTTGTTGTCAACATGAAGTATAAGAAATTAAATGGTTCATTGTTTAATTTACGTGAAAAATGCACCAGGTTACTTTCTCTAGGATGACGAAAATATTTTATATTTCATTCCTCAGTCTGGAGTTATTGTTTGCTGATAAAAACAAGTTAAAATTTAAAATAATTGACCGACATCATAGTGTAATTTGTTTCAGTCTAAGACTGCAAAGGGTTAATTATTTTATCAATGTTAGTGGGAATGGCAGTATAAATAATTACAAAACGAAGCAAACAGATTGCAGTAGCTCGAAAAATCACCACCATGGTCAAAGAAGCTTTAGTTTTGTTTTTAATATTACAAGTATTCAGAATACAATGCCAGAATATGGATAGTCCAGCTTATTCTAGGTACAGCAGCTGCAAGGAACCTTCTCCTGAAGACGACTTTTTTGTGGCGAGCTTTACTGACAAAGCTATTCTAGCTTTGGAGCCAAACAGCTCCAAGGGATTCCTAGGGACTGTAGGCATTGTCGGAGGCAGTCATATGTATACTGGAAAGCCTTACTTTGCAGCATTGAGTGCTCTAAAGGTGAGATAATATTATAGAATTAACTTGCATCTATCAAGACCTCGAATAGATGGCTTGTCAATCAATCCGTTTGGATTATTTATTAGCTGAAATGAAAATCATGCCAGGTTCATACTAAATCATGTTTGTTTTTAGTTGAGATTCAGTTTTCTATTTTATTCCATTTTTAATTAAAAAAAAGAAATTACAGCGTTTGTCAGCTGAAACAAAAGATAATTAAATAGATATAGGCAAAATAAAATTGTATGTACCAGATACCAGAATCAACCAAATTTAAATTTTTTCAATCCATGAATGTTATATCCCTAATTAAGATTTGAAATATTTTTTCTTAAGCTTATATTGAGCTTTGGAACATATAATTTTTCTCTCTTAATTTGGAATTATGCGTAGAATACGCACATAAATTTTCCTCAATTTTTACTAAATGTGATTGTATTGCTTTTTGTAAATTGACACCTTATATTCTCTATTTTTACCGGTACGCATGTAAACATTTTGGAGACTATATCAACGCTTGTACTCGCATTAAATTAAATGTAAACTGAAATATTTATCACTTTTAAGGTGTTCTCTGTCAATACTAGGTGGAAAGGCATTATATTAAAAAAAACACAATATTCCTTTGTACTTTATTCCACTTTATTTAAAAGATCAGGACCGGTTTCGTCTCAGTTGACAATGATTGCAATGAGCGAAACCGGTCCTGACCTTTTAAATAAAGTGGAATAAAGTACGAATGAAAATTGTGTTTTTATTAATGAAATATTTGTAATACTTTTTAGGTTGGCGCAGATGCCGCTCACATCTTCTGCTTAAATATTGCGGGTACCGCCATCCAGTCTCTGGGTCCTAACATTATTGTCCATCCTATCTTGGACATAAACTTTGAAAAGACGATGCTAGAATTAAACAAGATGGACGTCATCCTTCTCGGTCCGGGTCTGGATGAATCAGGACATAGTATAAATGTTATTACAAGAGTCGTCAACCAATGCAAGGCGTTGAAGAAACCTCTGATTTTACACTTGGATGAGTTCTTTTTAACGCAAGCGACGATGAATTTACTTTCAAAATTCCCTTCTCCGGGTGTAATAATGATCACGAATAGTAAACAGTTTGAAAAAATATACACATTAATAAAACGGGGCAACCCTGCGATGGATGATTTCGTCCAAATAAATTTTGATAATCTAGAGCATTTTATGATCATGAGAACTGGTTGCACCGATGCTGCAATGAGTGCGAGTCCGCTATCTTCTTGGAGTAATAGTAGACAAGTTCCACTGAAAAGAACTACTCATGATGACGAGCTGATCTCGGGTGCTGTCGCCATTTATTTCTATTGGGCTATCACAGTTTTGATGGAGAACAACACCGCAGATCACGGACCCATGCTGCCTGCAGCTGTTGCTACATATTCCGCATCCGAGATGGTGCGAAAGATCAGCAAACTGGCTGTTGAAGAGATAGGATTCGGTGCTTCCACTCTTGACATGGTTGAAAAGATTCATGAAGCCTTATATGGCATGGAATGAATCTATCAATGAACTGATCCGATATCTCAAAATATAATAAACTGAAATTCACTAAAAATTGACAATAAAAGAGATTTATAAATTGATTAGACACCCATTATTTGTAGCCAAAGAAACATCAATTATATAGCGTGGAGAAGTTAGTGAAAAAATGTTTAACTTGATTTGTGATATTTTGGTTCTGAATTTAAAAAAATAATATCTATATATTAATAGCCGATAAAATAATCACAAATCACAAATATGTTCGTCATCATAATGTCCCAGGTTATTTTTCTTATATTATATACAATTTAAATACTGCAGGGCTGTCGATATATGTCCCGAGGTCTTTTTCTTTTTACACAAAATATATTTGTTAGCGTAGTTGAACATTTCAATTATTCTAAAAATTATATTATATACAATTTAAATACTGCAGGGCTGTCGATATATGTCCCGGGGTCCTCTTTTTTTTTCGAAACATATTTGTTTGCATACTTGAAACATTTGCAGGGCTGTCGATATATGTCCCAGGGTCTTCTCCAAAATATGTTTGTTTGCATACTTGAACATTTGAATTATTCTAAAAATTATATTATATACAGTTTAAATACTGCAGGGCTGTCGATATATGTTCTAGGGCAGAGGTGGGGAACCTTTTCATCTCTAAAGGCCGCATTCATTTATCTGATTCAACATTAAGGCCGCGAAGTAAGGAAAACGTTGACCATCCCCCTCCATAAACTAAATATTTTTTAATTCAAATCAAATTTAATAAAGTACATACACCCATTCCTCGCTTTACGGCCTAGATGCGTTCCACGAAACTTGGCCGCAAAGCGAAAAGCCGTATAAGGAATCAATTATTCTAATACAAATTCATACAAATTCAATGGGATAGGTCCCAAATTTTTTGAATATGTAACACGGTTTATCATTCAAAATGCATTTTATCTTTTGGCGTGTTAATCTCGAGACATTTAAAGGTGCAGCAGATTGCAAATATGTTTTAATGTCTTTTTTTTTATCGCGAATAGTTTGAATGGTAGATTTCGCAAGTCCAATTGCCTTGCAAATTTCAACAATTTTCTCTCCAGCTTCTATACGACGTAATACTTCTAGTTTAGTTTCTAGCGTGACTGATTTTCGGCATCTCTTTTTATCAGTCTCCGAAGTCGATAATTTTTTCAATGAATGAAATTATAAAATAAATAAAAAAAATAATGTACATACATACCAAAAATGTCCCTAATTGCTTCCAATTTTTCCAGTTAATGTGAAACAATCAGTAATAAATATGTATGTACATAAAACACTCACATCGATATCGAAAAAAAGTTTTTTTTGCCGTTATAGCGAAACATTTTAGGCCGAAAATCGAAAACGTGCCTTAATTGAAGAGGGGCCGTTATAGCGAAATGCCGTTTAAAGAGCGGCCGTATAGCGAGGTATGGATGTACAAAATTAAAAAAAAAAAATGTTACAGTTTACCAACCTTTAATGACTGATGATTGCGTCTGCTTATTGTTAGAGAGCATTTGAATATTTGGTTCAAGCATAGACGTTCGCAGTTTCAGTTGGTCTTCTAAATGTGTATCAGTTATCTGTGATTGTAATTTTGTCTTTATTTTTGTTAAATATGAAAATGAAGATTCACAGGAGTAAGTTGTAGAGAAGCAAGAAAGCATTTTTCTGGCATGTTGTCGAAGACGTGGATATTCTACGGCAGTTTTCCAAATTTCGATTGGGTCTTTTTTAGTATTAAACAATGATTTTAAAATATCATCCACTGAGATTTTAATCAATCTTTAGGTTCTTCATTGATTTCAACAAGGTGAGGCTGAAACACCAATTGCATTGCTGTTTCATTTATTTCAAAATCGGTAAACCTTTCGTAATCGTATTCCACAATTAATAAGTCAATAACAGCTGCATATTCTCCAAATGACTCACATATATAATTCTGCTCGTTAATGACCATCGCTAACTGGGGGAAATGTTCATATTCAATTTCCTTTTGAAGAAGAAGTCTTTTTAAGAAAGATAACTTAATTCGAAATGCTTGAATTTTCTTTCACATATCATAAATACATTTGGTTTTATCTTGTAAGGAAATATTCAAGTCGTTTTGATTTGACGTAATCTATATATATAAAAGAAAGTGGGGTTTGTTACACCACGTATATCTCGAGAATAACAGATCGGATTTTAATGATCTTTGTTTTATTAAATTCGTATCCGCCTAGAATAGCAGAATAAGCACTAAAACATCGGAAAAATATCATGGCAAAGAAATTATGAAGAAAATTAATATTCTCATACAGTTTTCAAATGGCGAACACCTTGAAATAATGAAAATGTCGTTTGTATGCAGATTCCATCCGCTAGGTGGCAATTTTTCCAAAATTCATTTGTTTCTGCTTCTTTTGCATACGATTGACTTCTAAATAATTTTAAATTTAGAGTTTGGATTAGAATAAAACAAATCGATGATATGAAATGAAAACGAAATAAAATCGGATAATGTTGAAATAAGGTTATGTTTATAATTAGGTGTGATATTTTTTTTGACAACAATATTACGCTGTTTGCACGAACGTTGCTCTACTTTGAGATGCCACGTTATTACACTTGGAAAGCTACATCGAAGAAATTTTAACGTCGAAAGCAAGGCGATGCGGTTCCTGCTCATCCGAATGATTACTGATGCTCTTGGTCGCATTTACACAGTTCTTTCGAAAAATGACGTATGCTTCTACTTGCATGTCAACAGCTCAATTTGCTTGAAAATGATACTCATTACAATCGCTGAAGAAATTGTTTCTCAATCTCCAAGTCAGATACGCACATTATTTTCTATCATTATTTTGACATGTTTCCCATCGAATCCCCGTGAACTGTGGAACAAGTACAAGAATGACATGTCCGAATACATTTTGCATCGAATTCGTGTCAGTTTGGGGAATCCCGATCTCGAGGTGAATGAAGAGATACATAACCAGGCTTTGCTTTAGATCGAAGACATGTGTTACCTCATGTGCGGCAGTTTGGTAGTCAAGTTAGGAATGCCAACGCCAGATCGTGGAATGAACGACGCTTTCAATCGAGAATTGGAACGTGAACGTGAATATGATCGAGATGCATTGAACCAATCAGTTTGAACGAATTTACCACTGTTGAACCCTCAACAGAAGGAAATTAGCGATACGTTAATGAAGGTAATTGATGATGGAAATGGTGGCTTATTTTTCCTCGATGCGCCCGGTGGAGCTGGGAAGACATTCTTCATGTCATTGATTATGGCCACTGTTCATGCGAGATAAAAAAATTGCTGTAGCAGTTTCTTCTTCTGGAATAGCAGCCACGTAGATAGATCAACCGCTGCCGATGAAATAAACGCTTGCCTCAAATAATTGACAAACATGCGAGTTGCATTGCTAAACGATCCATCTGCCGAAGATTTCTCCAAGCAATTGCTGACTATCTATTTATTCATTGTTCAAAATTAAAATTACAGTACATGACATATCAGCTGACGCCAATTCGCCGTGTACTTGAAAAATATAATAAGACAAAATATAAAATAAAACTACATAATATATCAGAATCAAAATCAACATAAAAAATCAAGAAATAAAATAGTGAAATTTTACAAACAGTTCACAAACAGGCAATGCGTTGATCAATATAACGGCCCTTGGAACTGGTGATTTAAACCTCTTAAGCGAGGTATAAGTTTTTAGAAATAAAAGTTTTTGCTCATAGTTACGCCCACGTAAGAATAAATTGGGAGCATGTAAATTAATAGTCATGAGAATTTGAGGATTATTAACTCGGCCCCGAAGGAGAAGAGAAAAATGATTTAAGCTTGAAAACGATCTTCGACTATCGTCGGTAACGACCGTGTTCCTGTTGACAAATCGTACAGATTGATTTCGTTTCCGCCGAATTTTAACAAGTTCGTCTCAACGAAGGACGGCTTCATCAAAAAAATGTTCCCAAACGTCTAATCACAAAAATCACAATTGGTTGATTGAATGAGTAATTCTTGCGGCGAAGAACAAAGATGTGGATCATTTAAACTTCACAATTCAAAATCAAATCGTTGGTCCACTACATTCCTTCAAATCTAGCGAACTTTCGCAAGGTGCGCGAAACATTCTTGCGCAGACTGTACATATAACATATTCTTTCAACCAAAAAATAATTATTTCTGCTTCTCTATGATAGTGTCATCAGAAATAGTTTGTAGTATCGACCAAACTATTTTTTTTTTTCGTTTATTAGAGATTCGCGCCGCAGCACACCCAGCATCGCCTCGCGGCACACCGCTTGCGGAGCACTGCTTTTAACGACTGAAAAACTGACATGCAATATTGCGAAACACTCACCAATGACCAAAGTTTTGGTAGCAAGTAAAATCATGCGGCAAAGAACAAAGATGTGGATCATTTAAACTTCAAAATTCAAAATCAAATAGTTGGTCCACTGCATTCCTTTAAATCTATCGACCGTGTAACAAACGAAGACGAAGCAACCAACTATCCAACTTAATTTTTAAACTTATTGGATCTGCCTGGCTTGCCACCGCGCAATTTACAACTGAAGGTTGACTCGGTAGTCATCATGCTTCAAGTTATCAAGTTAACAGAACATTTATTCACTTTTAAGGTGTTCACTGTCAATACTTGGTGGAATGGCAATATAATAAAAATAATAAAACATTTTTAGTACTTTTTCCACATAAAATTTATTTGATCAGGACCGGTTTCGCTCATCGCGAGCATTATTAACTGATGATAATAACTCAGTTGATAATGCTCGCGATGAGCGAAACCGGTCCTGATCAAATAACTTTTATTTAGTTGGAAAAGTACTAAAAATGTTTTATTATTTTTATTACAACATTTATTGATTCTGAGGCGGTACGAAGTTCGTCGGGTCAGCTAGTATCACATAAAAAAGCAACATTCCTTTGAAATTTTTTATCCTTTAACTCACATTCTGTTCTTCATAAAATTCAATTAAATGTTCTCGCAGTGATAAAATTTTGACTAAAACTTGTCCCTGTGATAACCAACGCACTTTAGAATGATACGGCAGATCCACACTAAATATTGTATCGTTCGACTGCAACATGTTACGAAACTGACGATGCCTTGTTGCATTTGCACGAATATAGTTAACAATTTTTATGACTTGTTGTAACAGTAGCTTTTTAGCACAGAGATTCTGTTGGTGTAAAATACAATGAAAGCTAAGGAGTGAATCTGGACGAGTCAATTCTTTTTTAACATTTGCAATAAACCTTTCATATTTCCCTGTCATAGAAGGTGCACCGTCTGTACATACACTTACTAAATTTTCCAAATTTAGTCCAAATTTGTGACATATATCTTTGAAATTATTAAATATGTCTATTCCCCGCGTTCTACCTGTAAGGGTCCCCAGCGCGAGTAGCTCCTCATGATAAACAAAGTCTTCTGTAATGCACCGAATGAAATATAAAATCTGTGCCGAGTCAGTGATATCAGTTGATTCATCCAAAGCAATTGAATAATATGTATTATTTTTCAGAAGAATTTCATTTAGTTGTTCTGTTAAATTTAGGGCTAATTCACGCTGCCTATCAGTTATGGTTCTTCTTGAAAGGGGCAATTGCTTATATTTTTCAACTTTATCGGAGTCTAAGGATCTCACAAATTCGACAATGCAATCTTTCACAATTTCAGCATCGATGAATGGCTTACCTTTTTTCCCGAGTATGTAAGTCACTTTATATGTTGTAAGAGTTATATTATTTGCAGAATTGATAGATTTTTGAAAAAAAAAAATTTGCTTCTTCTTTTCTTGTTTTAATTTCGATAAAATAGTTTTTCGCGGCTCTCCTTCAAATTTGAAATACTTGTGGTTCTTATGAGTACTATAATGTTGATGAGCATTGAATTTTTTTAATGTTGATATAGTAGTATCACAAAGTAAACACATCATTTTATCTTTGACAGAAACAATATAATATTCCAATTCCCAGTCATCGTTAAATAATCTGTTTTCCTCCCTTAGCAATCTCTTAGTCTTCTTGGACATGATGGGTTGTAACACAGACAGAATTATACAAAATGTGCAACTATTCACAAACTCTACTTCAAGCAAAAAAACAATGCTCCAAAATCGAAATCCGAATACAAACTGAAGCACTCAATCGCCGTATTTGATGACTCACGTCGACGCGTTGTGCTGAGTCAAATCAATGGATCTCATTTTTTTCGCAAGTAAGACCAACCGTCGGTGGTTGATGAGAACCGTCGGGTACCATTCCAGATAAGAGCATTTAACACTCCAATTGAAGAAATTAAGAAAGAAGCTTGTTATTTTTTATTGTTATTGTCAAAACATAGTTATAAAAAGAATAGTAACTGTGTGACTGACGTGCATCAGGGGCGTATATTCAGTGTGTGCAAGGCATGCGCCGCTCGCCCGTAGAGACTCTATCATAAAGCCAGAGATACATAAAGCGATATATTTAAAATGCATTTGCAAGCGGTATTGAATCGTATATGAAATCGCTCAAGGTGTTCAATACGATTGCTGCTCGACCAGTGAGCTCATACAGTTGCATAGAGTTGACCCGTCTGCGCAGGCGTCGCGTCAAAGTCATGTTTTTGGTTGAAATTTCAAGGACCCAGGACGATCTCTTTCATTCTAGCTCACACGTGTTGTATTCGTTGCAAACTCATTTTAATTAGGCGCGCACTTACTCCCGATAACTTTTGCAGTTTAATTATAATTTATCAGTTTACAGTTCTTACATAACAGTTTAGTATATAATTTATTATCATGTCTAACAGTGTTCAAGATATTTTGAATACTTCATTTTCAATGTCAAAATTATAGAAATAAAAAATGAAAAATATACCCAATATATGGAAAATTTGTCAAATATATTGATAAATAAGCTCAAATATTTTTATGGAGCATTATTTGACTACATTAGAAAAACAAATTATCGCCGTCTATTCTTGCTCTGAATTTTCAGAAAACCTGTTCATTTTCATGAATTAGTAAATTTCATGTAAAGTAATAATCTTGATTCAGGTTTTCATGAAGTTTTTAAATTAGGAAAGATAATATAAACAATTCCAAGCAGTATGGCTTCGACAGAACGTTCATTTTCTGCCCTTAAAAGAATAAATAAGTACTTGCTATCGAAGTACACAAGGCCAGACTGTGAGGCCTAAATTTAATTTATGTAGAAAAAAAAGGATGCTTGTTGAATTACAACAGAAAGGCACGTTTTACGATAGAGCAATAGAAAAATTCATGTCGCAAAAGCGAAGAATTAAATTAATGTACAAATAAATAAAAATAAAATTTATGTTAAAAAAAAATGTCTTTTTTTTTAAATATATAACATTTACAGCACATCTTACATCAACACCCACCATACGCCACTTAGGTGCATACAAAATATTTTCTAGTTTTTCTGTGAATTGAAATCTTTTCATCTGAAAAAAGGAATATTTCACATTCAACCCTGTGATAAATAGAAAAGAAAGGCAGTGGAGAGCTGATTTATTTCATCTTTTGTGATAATTAACATATACAAAATTGACTGAAAAGTCCTGTGGCTGAGAAGTTTCCTCTCTGGGGATGGGTGTTAGTGGGCTTAAATCCTGGAATGGAACACTTATGTATCCTACCACTTATAGAATCCAAAAAACATAGATTGCAGGCAGCGATTAGCTTACTAAAAGTGTATTCATAGCCACACCTATCAATAGTATAAAATCACTTTTTATTACTTTGTTATTTCAATGATTGCACTACAAACAGGGTATTAAATATAATAAAAAGGGGGAAAAATAATCAAACAGATTCAGTTTATTTTAAATGCATGAAAAGGGACTCCACCCTTTCTGCATTCAGTCACAATTGTTTACTTTTTATTTAGAATAATTATTTATTTACAAAAAATTTTGATTATTTTTATTACAATTGTATGTGAGTATTCATTTTTTATCACATACATAAATATAGGTAGGATGTTCTGTAAACTATTTTGGGATGTAATAAATATGTTCTAGAAATATTTGGAGTTTTTTTGATTCTTTTTATAACAGTTCCTCAAAAATATTTTCTGATAAAGAAATTTATTTATGTTTTCATCTCGATGTGTTTCAATTGAAAGGATGGGATAACACATTTTCCTTTAAAACATATCAAAAATAGCGGAAGGGATATTGTCAATCATGTCTGTTGTCAACATGCTTCTGCTCTTTTCCTGGAACGCTTTTCTGTTACTGGCTCTAATTAACTTGGCCGCCGATAGTGTCGCAACCGCTGGCGGTAACATCGGGTGGTAGTTAGCTGTGCTGTTAATGTGGAGTTGCCTGGTTGCCCAGAAGAAATAAGTGGCCGTAGATCCGGCAAGCATGTCCCCTTGTCCAGTGCAACGTCTCGATGACCCTCCGTCGCTCAACAGCCAATTATATAGATGATCTTTACTTAAACCCATATCTGTGCAGCCTTTCCTGAATATGAAAATGTTTTCTCCGACCTTTTTATAGTCAATATTGATTGAAGTGTCACTCGACGGCGAGGTTACCTTCATTTCAACGTACATTTTCTCGAATTCTTGAGAATTCACCATGAATATGACACCAGGTAAAGGGTAATTGTAAAAAAGTTTTATCACGGTGGGTGTCAAGAAATACTCATCTAAATCGACTACGAGCGGCTTCTTTTCTTTTTTGCATTGTTCAATGATTCTAGGGAGTAAGTTTGTGACGTACACTTCTCTTTCAAGTCCAGGTCCTAGTACGATGGCATCCATCAAGGTGATCTGTTCGAACATTTTGTTTCCTGCGGCATTGAACACCGGTTGAACGTTTATCTCGGGGTTATATGCTTTGATGGCGTTGGCAGCTACTACAGTTGAAAATATGTTAACCGAGTCTGCCCCAGTCTGAAAAACAAAACAAAACCCATTTACATTTGTTTACCTAAAGTGAAATATTAACATATCTAGGATGACGAAGTTATTTTTACATTCGTAGCTACCCATAAAACTAAATTTTATTTTTGTCATCATGGGCCTTAGTATGCTTTAAAAATCCTATTAAATGTACAATAAAACTTTAGAAATCCCACAATTTGAAATTGGACAGGACAACAAATTCATATCCCTTCATAGAATATTACAGCTTAATATCTTTAACTGACGATTTTAAACTATTTTTGAGATTTATGATTGATTTGTCTTCAATGAATTTGGCAGTAACTTTGTGTTTAGTATAAAATTAAAATTGATAATTTTATTATTACAATGGGTGTTATTTTAAGACTTACCCAGTCGTAATATTTTTCTTTAAAACATAGACATTGAATCTAGTTCTGAACTTATCAATGACAAAATGACTGATGTGATTTTTTTTCTTTTACTGGACTCTAAGAGGGTGTTCGATACAAACAAGAATAGCACTAATTATATTATTTTATTAGATAATATCGACCCGTAACAGACAGAAAATCGTAACAGACAATATACAACATTTTACCAGGGAAAGTTTTTTTAAATTAAGTTCGAAAAAAGAATTCCTTAAGTGCGGTTATTATAACAAAATTGTCTGACTACTTTCAGTTCTTTAGACAAGCATTTCTCAACCAGGGTCCACGTGGAACAAACGATAACATGTCAAAACACTAAAATGCACAGGCCCTAAAAAAGATCAAGCAAATGAGAAAACGCTCTACAATTTTTGTCACTGACGCCTCAGGCAGTATTGAACAATTATTGGCTAAAAACGCAATTTACCGAATTGTGTCGCTTAAGTTCTTTTGTCGATTATGGGTCGATATATTTGAGGGTATATAACAACTGTCTCGGGAATACTATCAAGCTTCTTATGTAAATTACATATCAAATAAGACGGGTGGCTCTTATTTTTACTCATGTGATTTTCACTTTTAAACATATGTAATTAGTACTCTTCTAAGAAACACTGATCCAATTCTACAAAATCTCTTATTTGTGAATTCTAATGTGTATATTGATTTAATTTACCTTCAGCGCTGCCATAGCAGCAAAATATGGCGAGCCAGTATTATCCAGGCACCCTCCGATTATGCCAATAGTACCCATAAATCCTTTCAATTTATCCTTCTGCGAGTTTGTGGGGACTATCTGCTCTACGTGCATCGCAATTTCATTGTTATCCTCGCTTTTTGGCTCTCTGCACTCTGTAATTCTATGAAATGCTTTCTTATTCGGCTTGCACGTGCCGATTGACAAATACAATAATACAAATTGTATCAAGAGTAATTTAGAAACAATCTTCCTGTTATTCATTTTGAAATCAATGTGTTTGTTCAATTTGTAAGTTGTACTTAAATAATATAATGTATAAAACTGAAGGAGTATTTGTTATGTGACAAACTGAACTATCAAAATGATATTTAGCGCAATATTACACACACGATTTCCACTTTTCTATAATTGATAATTTACTAATATTATTTTACCAAAGCATATCTTTGTTTAGATAAAAATTATTGCGGCTTCTTCGGATCGTTTATCAGGGATTTTAAATGTACCGGTGCAGTTTTTAACATAGCTTTTAGATTTACAATATCACAGACCGTGATATTGTAAATCTAAAAGACCGCTCTGTTATTTACAGAAAGAAGATTAGATTTAAGATTGCTATGGATAAAAGTGTCTTCCTAATATTCCTAATTAATTAAGTTTAGTTGACTCATCTCAAGACACGATCACTGTAGATTTTATGTTCAACTGAAACATGAAAACTTTAAGAATTTCAATTATTAGAAATCATTTTTTAAATGCCAACAGCTGTCAATAAAAAAAAATCATCAATTCCCCTGGCAATTCAACTGATATCTTTGAACTTTCACCTTGCAAGAACAAAAATAAATTGTTTTTATCGTCATATGTTCAAACAAGGTCAAATATTTTATGCTTCAAAAATACAAGTATATAAGTTGAAAGGAAGCATTTAATTAGAATTATTACATGTTTCAGTAAATGGAATATAAAATTCTAAATTGTGACGGATTTCATACATTTAAATATATTTATCATACATTACTTGTCAAATACTCTGTGGCTTTACTGTATGGCAAATCTCATTGATTTTTGGACTGCACTTTGGAGTTATCGATAAACATATTATTATGTCTTGGAGATCTTTCACGATCATCTCTACCGATGGTATTCTGATAATAATGTTTTCAATATATTTTATCTAATCCCAATTACAATTACTAAGTACTGACAATTTGGGTTACATTTTGTAGAAAATTTTTCTGACATATATTTGATAGATCTAATGTAATCACTTTTAAGGTGTTCACTGTCAATTCTTGGTAGAAAGACAATATGTATTAAAAATAAAACACTTTTGTTTGATAAGTTACATTATTTATTAAATATCAAGGTCGGTTAGGAAAAAATCTTCATCACACTTTTCCTGAGAGCTCTTTTAAATCATTTAGGCTAACTATAATTTAAAAAACCATTTGCTTTTAAAGACTACTTTTCTACTCATTGTAGGCAATGTTCCCGCTAAGGTGTGCGCGCGCACACCTCCCAAAATGTGCCCGCACACATTTTTTCCATTGCCGCACAAAGCTGCACATAGAAATATTGCGCACATTTTTTTATTTTGCTGAAAATTTACTACTCACAGAAGTTGATGGTCCGCACACACAATAGAAAAATTAGAGGGAACGTTGATTGTAGGTACCCTTCTTATTTAATTGATTTTTAATCTGGTTTTATTTTTGATTGAAAATTAGCTGTCTTTATTTGTTAGAGGTCATTTCATATTTTTTAAGCAATTGTTTGTTACACAGTTTTATTAGTTTTAATTAATTTTGTATAAATAATTCTGAATCGATTTATATTTTCATCAGCTAATAATGCTGTCATATTGATTTCAAATCCCTTTCAGTCAAATGGATTCATATTATGTAATTGAACAAAATTATCACTAGAGCAGCAAATTTCTATAATATTTATAATACAATGCCGTCTTGTGTGCGTGATGTTTTAGATAAATTTTGTAATTTATATTTTACTGGTTTAATATTGATTGTGAACCCTTTATTGGATGTAATATTAACACATTATAGGCGGGAAACGTAAAAATACGTTTATCGCGTACTGTCGGTTGCGTTGGTATATTGACTCATAGATTTAATGGTTTCTTCAAAATAACTGCCGCGATAAGTGACCCTTTTTGACAATAAGCAATAAAACTTATAATTTATTATGCCCGGAATGTTCACACATGGTATTTTTTTTAAAAAGGCGGCACATGTTTCTCGATTATTTAGGGCATCAGATTTTACACTTCCAGTGATTGTAAATTTGTAGGAATGAGAATTTTATACTATAATTATGTATATAATTGTATATTTGTATAAATTTTGTATACAGAATATTTTGATTAATAATAGGTTTTTATATTCAGCTTAGAAAAATAGGGAAATTATGATGTATTCAAAATGTTTTCATTTTATTTTTAATGATTAAATGTCTCATATGTAACTTTGAAAATTTCAGCCGAAAATATTGTTTGACTTAGAAGTTGTGTGGATTTTTAGAATGTAATATATTTTTGCGCTAATCACTAAAAAACGCCCGCTTACAAAGTGTTAAGTAAAATGATGTTAATTTTTTTATGATTCAAAAACAAATCAGTTTTTAGTTTGAAATATTTTAAATGGACAAGTAAAATATATTGTTATTCCATTTGCCTGTCAGCCATAAAATTTTACAAAAAATGTTAAAAATTTATCATCAAAATAATATTCCTTTGCAGGGAATTCCCAAATAACTAGTGATTAAACGTATCTTTGAAACACTCTTTACTCAATTATAAAACAAAACTGATATAACAACGTTTATATTCAGATTTATGTCAAGGGTCAGCAACCAGGGCCGAAGTGTGACCAAAGCACGAAGTACACATCATAAAAATGATGAAAATCCAGTAATCCCGCCTATGGTACGCATCCCTATAGTACAACCCCATATTTTACGATTACCTTCAATATACTTAGTTGTCTTTATATAATACCTACAATACAAACACTTTTAAGGTTATATTTTACTAATAATATTTACTATTTTGTTGATGATATTATAAATACAAGTGCATTGGAAGAATATGAATTGTCAGTAGATGTTTTACCCTTGATTTCATTTGATGCGATGTCGTGTGTCTGTGAATATTGATAAAAAAATCTATCTAGTTATGGAATTTTGTACGAGTTTTAGTTTTCAACGGTAAGTTCCCTATCTTTTTACTATTGGAGAATCAGATGTGGTAAAAATAATAACATAAATTTATACATAATAATTATATGATAAATAGCTACAAAAATGTTTTTATACTTCAAGGGGCCATAAGAAAAATGTTTAATACATTAATTTCGCTGGATAGATGGTGTCCAGCAAGTGCTGGAAGTAAACAACTTTTGTGTAGAAGGGTGGAGGATTGAGTGGAATGGAGGATATTGACTGAGGTGGCCACCCCGAACTGTAGTGCTACGAAGAAGAAGAAGAATGACATATTGATACAATATAAAAAGTTCTCAGTTGTTGATTTGATCTGACTTTGGATTTTTCACACAGAAAATCTCATATTAGATGTAACATTTTCTTGGGCCTCGAATTCTCTTAATCAGTCCCTGCAGTGAAGTCACGTAACCAAATGAAAAAATCATTCAGTCTCAATAAGATAAATTGGACATAAGTAAAAAATTAACCAAGCCAAATTTCCAACTATTATCGTAGCATCAAACTAAACCACAATGATCAAAACAATATCATCATGGATTTTAATTTGTCTAGTTTTTAGAGTGAAATGTCACACCATGGACGATACGGCGTATTCCAGATACAGTGACTGCCGAGCTCCCACTCCTAAAGATGATAATTTTGTCGCAAATTTCTCTCAAAGAGCTATCCCGGCTTTGGAGCCAGATAAATCTAAAGGTTATCTAGGGACTGTTGGAGTTGTTGGTGGCAGCCATATTTACACGGGAAGACCTTACATTGCCGCATTGAGTGCTTTAAGGGTGAGATTATTAACATTCCTCATGTTGGCCTCTGTTTTATTATATTTAATATAAATTTACATGGTACAGTGATTGCATTTGTTTATCTTTTAAATATGTGATTTTGTTGTGGTAAAGAAGGTGATGGTTTCAATAAGGATAAGAAATTCTGATTAAAACGATCACACAACAAACAAATATGTATATATTTGTGTATATCATGCGTCACATGTCAAATAAATGTCATTAAAGCAAATATAACTTCATTCTCTTTGACCATATTCACTCCCTATGTGGAGCATATTCCATACACTTCCATGTTTCCCTATCTCCCGCCAATTGCTTTGCTTCCTCCCATGACAAGCCAGCATCCCTCAGTTCCGCCGAGGACATCCTATGGATAGTACCCGACGGACGTCCGGGGCGCCGGAATCCCATCAACAAATATAACAATACAATTTTATTCAAGAGTTCTTTTAACATCTGATATGCGATGTGTTATTTATTCAAGCACAATTTTATTGTCCTTTTTATGTTCATGTTTATAAATCTGATAAATAATCTTTTTTTTTAGGTTGGTGCTGATGCTGCTCACATATTCTGCACAAATATTGCAGGATCGGCCATACAGTCGTTGAATCCAAATATAGTTGTCCACCCCTTCTTGGATATCAATATAGAAAAGACTATACTTGCATTGAATCAGATGGATATAATTCTTCTCGGTCCGGGGCTGGAAGAAACACCGCACAGCGTAGTTGTCATCATGAGAGTCATCAACCTTTGCAAACTATCGAAAAAGCCGTTGATTTTACACTTGGATGAGTTTTTCTTGACGCAAGTGACGGTAAATTTAATTTTAAATTTCCCTCCTCCCGGTGTCATTCTGATCACGAATAATAAACAGTTTGAAAAGATATACGCGTTCATAAAACGAGGCAACACTTTCAGCGAAGCGCACGCCCATATCAACTTTGACTTTTTGGATAACATCCTGATCATGAGAACGGGTTGTACGGATATGGCGATGAGCGCCAGTCCCCTGTCCTCTTGGAGCAACAGCAAAATGAAGCCGGCGAGAAGAACAGCCAAACAGGATGAGCTGATCTCGGGAGCCACCGCGACATACTTCCTGTGGGCACTCAAGACGTTGCAACCAAACGAGACTGAATATCACGGTCCTATGTTTCCAGCGGCAGTCGCTACCCATTCGGCGTCAAAAATGGTTAGGAAAATCATCAAGTTGGCAGTGGAGGAAAACGGAAGAAGCGCTACTACTCTCGATATGACTGAAAAAATTCACGAAGCGCTTTATGGGATGGGATAAATCTTTTCGAAAATAATACATATTTAAAAAAACTAGAAAATGTTGAATCAGATTATGTTTTTCCAAATATGAAAATTATCATAGTATTTTGTGTATTCATGATAAGATAAATTATATTATATACATTATACATAATCATTCCTTATTGGACTACCCAACATCACAATATTAATAAAATGTTTGTAATAATTTAGAGTATCTTACTTTTTTTCATATCATCTGTAGTGACAGAAAGCATTATGTCAAAAATCGGCTGCCTTCAGTAAAAAAGGAAGATAGATAGATTTCAACACGCTTTATCATTTGAAAAATATCATCCCAGTCACATTCCATGTATTTTTACAATATTTGAAGAAATAATATGTACTGAGTTGATTCCTTTTATAGATTAGAATAATTACTCAGTCCGAGACCAAAAGACTCAGGCCTAACTCGGCCTGGGCCAGAGTCTAATACCACACTTGTTACCCAAACCTGACTCGAAGCCAAGATTTATACTTCTCCAAAAAAAGCCCGTTTTTCACAAATTTACAACAATTTACGATTCTCTACAGAACTGGTAATAATTAAAATCATCATGGCTGACTTATAACACGAACATAGTCTGAAATATTTTTCTGAAGAAATGAATTCCTTGCCCGGGCCCGAAACCACCCGGGAAGGGGCCTGAGGGCTAGGCCCGGGCCCGTGCAGATCTCTATCAAGAAGTGACTAGTATGATAAATAAAGGTTGAAATATGTGAATAGAGATGTTATAATTTTATAATATCTCAAAACAAAGTTTATTGATTCAAAGCCTTTTGCCACTACATATACCAACGATTTACAGTAAATCTCCCAGTAAGCTATTAAGGAAGTAACTTCACACTCTTCTGTAGGATACTTATTCTAGGATCTTTAAATTTGATATAGATTAATATAATACTATAGAGCAGTGTTTCTTAACCATATTGAAAGAATCGCCCCCTTTACCACAGTAAAATTATCCAGCGCCCCCCCTCCCCACAAAAAAAAAAACTCTCTTTTTTATGTATTTCATGCAATGATTTTCTTTACAAATAAAAAATTATAAGAAAAACAAATAAAAAACATGATTATTTTTATAAAAATTATGTATTTATTGCCATTTATGTCATATTAACATTACATACAAAATTATATTATTATTTTAACTAAAAAGTAAATAATTCAATGGAAATGAGAATTTTTATTAAAAAAAATAATGAGATCCTTGAGCCTCATGTGATTGGGCTATTTTCGTAATATTAGGTTCAAGTTTAGTTAAATATAGTCTTAAATCTCCTCTTTGGCTTATCTGTAATCGATTTCGGGATTTTTTTAATATATGCGTTACTGCGCTAAAACCCTTTTCCACTAAATATGATGAAGAAAATGCTACGATGGGTAATTTTACCTCTTTCCACAGAAGAGGGTATTGATGGCGAAAATGGACCTAAAAAACATCATAATTACATTGATTGAACACAATTTTAGCTTCACAGTCATTTTGTAGCTCAATAAACTGCTCTTTTAAATTTTCACTGACATTTTCTACATTTGATAAAAATGGATTAATTATCCAATCTGGTATTAAAAGTTCATACAAGTCTTTGAATCGTATTATCATATCTTCGATAAGGGCGTCAATGTGGCTACAGTATGTTTCCAAATCAGAATCCTTAAGTATATCTTTTTTTAATTGTTGTAAAGAAGGAAACTGATGGAGTTCTCGCCGACAAAGATTATCTTTAAATAATTTGAGTTTGTTAATAAAGCTCAGTACAACACCTTTGGCTTTAATAAGGCTGATATTGTTTCCTTGAAGCTTCAGGAGATTTTCATTCATCTTTTCGAATATATCCGAAAGATAGGCCACATCATTTCGCAGTAATTTTAATTCAAAGCATATGTTTTCATTGTTTACTTCCAAAAATTCCACAATTGTATCAAATAATGCATAAAATCTTTTTAAACAATTTCCTTTTGATAGCCATCTTACTTCTGTATGTAAGATAAGACGTTCGAATTCTTCATTATTTTCTTTACACAGTTGACGAAATAATCTATCATTCAAGGGATGAGACTTTATTTTATTGATGACATTTATAACAATACTCAGCGATTTATGAAGTCTTCCATTAATCTTCTTTGCGACTAAATGTTGACGGTGAATGATGCAGTGAATTGCTAGAACATTTGGTGCAACGTTCTTCAACCTTGATATAAAACCACGATGCCGACCAACCATAGCTGGTGCTCCGTCAGTAGCACAGGCAATAACATTAGTAAAGGGAATCTTTTTTTCAGTGAAAAAGTTTTCAAGGGTTTCAAATACTGACGAACCTTTCGTGTCAGTAGTAAGTAATTTTGAAAATAACATTTCTTCGATAATTTTTTCATTCTTCACAAATCGTACATAAGCAAGTAGTAGAGATTTATTATCACGCAGAGTACTCTCATCCAATTGTAATGAAAAATCGTTGGACTGTAGTTCATCACATAACTGAATTTCGATATCATTTGCCATCTCATCAATTCTTTTTGAAACCGTGTCATTGCTCAATGGGACTGAAGAAAGAATCTCTTGCTGATTTTGTCCGATCATATTATTAATGAATACACGTATAGCTGGTAGTATTAATTTTTCTCCATATATATGTGGTGCACCACATTTTGCAATAATTTGTGCTATTTCATAAGATACTATTAGTCCTTTATCGTTCCGACTTGAAATCTTCTTAAAAACATTACTGAGAGTATTACGGCTTTCAAATGTTTTCTTACGTTCTTGAAAGTACAATATATCTTTATTATTCTTGTCGGGATGTTTCTTTAGAAAATGTTCATTTAACCGCGATGGCTTCATTGCCTCATTAGAAAATACGTGTTGACAGAGTAAACACATTGGCAATTGTTGATTTGTAGGAGATGGAATAAAACCGAATTTTAAATAGTCAATAGAATATTATCGACATCTTTTCTGTTTGGTTGTCATCTTGAAATAAAGGCCGATTTGCGAAGAAAAAAAATTCAACGCAGAACCCCTCAGATAAACGTTAGTTTTAGCGTTAGCTTATAAGTGAACGCGACCGTCTCCAACGGATTGACAGAGATGACTAAGTGCATCAGTGCTCCCAGATTATGAGAACTACGCTCACACACACTCAAAGACTCTGTCTATCGTACGAATAGCTGTGCGTGTGTTGGTGCGTTGGTGAGACCCGCCGATATAGCGACGGAGCTAGCGGCCTGCGCTTCCCCCCAACCCCGGCCTCCCCACCGCGCTCCGTGCAGTTGGCCCGCTCGCCGCCGCGCGCGCTGCGAGCGCCCAGCCGGTGCAGACTCGTGCAATATGCAGAAGCGACACAACGCCCACTTCAACTGCCGCAGCGCCCCATAAATGCTAAAAATTTAAAAACGCCCCGCCAGACCTTTAAAACGCCCACAAGGGGGCGCTGGCGCCCCGGTTAAGAACCACTGCTATAGAGTTACCGATGACGATTTTCAATAAGTTGAAATACATGTCTCATAAGTTACACAGCCACTGCAATTACAGTATTTCTTAAAGCTAACACCGAATCCATGATAAATATTCTTAGAAGTCCTTTTTATGTAACTTTGTCTCTTTTGCTGTTTTTTTTAAATACCCTTTTTTGTGCCATGTTGTGACATCTGTTGAAATATTTATCAAGTACATGTCTTTCTTCTTTCAAACAGTCAACTGTAATTTTTGAATTCTATAAGTATGATGTGCATAGCACACACTCAGAACTACTCCCAGGAATGGAGACCGATGCCTTGTTATATTGTTGTAATAGCAATAGTTCACTGGTTTCATTCAAATGAACCGAGTTCATTAAAATTAGATTATTGTTACAGCTATGAATTCTTTTTATTTTTAGTTTTAGGGTACATATTTCAAATTTACTAAAATATAAATAAAATATTGATTATCACATCATAATAATGAATCTAGTATTTAATATATGATCGGTCCAGTGGATTTAATAATATAAACATTTCTAGTGAGGGCTGAGTCGGTAGTCGGAGCTTTTTGGCAATACCATAAAGCATGATAAATTGGTTTTCTAAAAACCATTGGCATCACAAAATCATTTTCTAAGAATGCCACTCGAGATTCTTTTTGAAACAAAGAATCCATATATGTTCTAATTTTTGTGTTTTAGTTAAGCTTATTCTGTTATTCATTGGAAGTGAGAAAAATCCAGTAGTTCTCAATGTGTTTTAATCTCAAAACTTTGCAGTCAAACCGAATATCTTGAATTACTATCCATTTAACTGCTATTATTATATAAAAAAAGTATGGTCCTTCTCTGAGATTGAAAATGTGTTTCAGGAGCCTGAGGAGTTAATGGAAATATTCTAATGTTTGACAATACTTTCTTTATATAGGCTTTGTTCAGATCTCTAGCTTATTTGTAACATTCAAGAAGGTAATAATCCCATCATTATTTATGCTATAAAATTCATAATCCCTTTCATTTTATTTTATTTTGATTATAAACTGATATACTCTTAAATGACTGTTCACAAAAAAAATCACTGAAAGCATTTGGATATTCATACTGTACGAAACATATCTGTATACTCTGTAATGCTCGAAGGGCAGCTGCTGTAAATTTAACAATGATGGCATTATCTACGTCATTTTTGTTTTCTTTTTAGAAAAATTATAAGCATGTGATGAATTTTCGACTGACTTTGTGTTATGTTGTAATTACTGTACCAGCAGATAATTTGTGGAACCTGTATGTCCTGCTGCTTTCAAACAAACGTTTTAACCACTGCTTATTCGTCTTTTGATGTAACCACACTTACGCTTTGCCATGTTAAAACGTATTATTATCATTGAATATGTTTAAAATAGTCAAAGCCTTTGAGATTAATTGATTGTTTTAACCAAGCTGCTACCCCGAGTGTATCATATGTTGGTACAAATTGTGACACATGTTTCGCCTTATTAATCGACATCCTCAGACAGTACAAGGCTTACGAATTAACTCAAAATGAACTATAATTCTTTAGTGATAAACTACAAAATGAAGGTTAGGGCCTTTTTCCTTTTCTACTGGATCCTGAGAGAGGTTAAAATACAAACATTAATAGTACGAATAACAAATCAATAACTTTTATTATTGACAGTGAATTCTAAAGGAATTATCTTCATAGACCAGTGACTTCCAACCTTTATGTTACTGCGCCTCCCTTTGAAGAAAAAAATATCTTCGTGCCTCCCCATCCTTTATTTCATACAGTAATAAAGACACGTTTTAAAGGGTAAATATATATTTTGGACTGTTCGCGCCTCCCTTTGCAATAGTCCACGCCTTAGACAGGAAAATCACGTGTCATAATTTTAAGCACAATATGTGGAGTAACACAGTTATAAAATTTAATTTAATATTATTTTGATATTGTTCTTATTTGCCGGGACTAAAAAAAGATGCCAGAGCAATCAGAGTTCTACTGTATTATAATTGACAAAACAGGGACAGCGGTTCTCATTTAAGGATTCGAAATCGATAAAATTATTTTATAATAAAAAAAGGTTTTTAAAAGAAATAATAATCTTTTTTTATGACTACGAATGAAGAGACAGTTTATAATCTCTGACAACAAGAAATGATTGAGTAACCTTAGATGACCCATTACAAAAATAATGATCAATTAAAAATATGTGAATTTCCAAGTATTATCAGACTGGAGGAGTTTATGAGCAAAGGTGCACAAAAGTAAGCCATAGATAAAAATATATTTAGCAATTCAACATCACCATCAAATAGCAGGTAATGCATCATTGATTCTGTTGAAGCCATGAAGTTTCCCAAAAATAAGCAGGAGGAATCTATGACCTTTTGACTGAATCCAAATCTTATCATTCATTACTCTCATTAATTTATAAAAGAATATACATACATTTTTATGTATATCTATTAAAGTTTCTTGAAAATGGGCAATATGGCCCCTCAGCATGTCCTATGAATTACATTTGTTTGCTAATTACCAATTTTCAATTTGATCCATTAGATCAGGGATTCCCAAACTTTATCTGATATAGAACACTTCGCAAAACGGAAATGTTAACGGAACACTTGGGTTATTGTATTGGTAGGAGAATTCATTATAGTATACATACAACAAAAAAATATGATAACAATCCACTTATTATTTTTAAATGGTGTGGCGTCGAGTCTGTTCCTGCACTCTAACTTTGTTGCAACATAAAACGGAAATCCTGCTTTGCATAAATAGGTTGTACAAAACGGAAGTATTTTAATAATAAGTTGTTTTAATACATTGGAGGACACTTTTGACAAACTCATCAAGAAAGAATTTGACATTTATGTCAGAATCACTGATAAAATCAGTTAGATTTTTATGATCACTTGTGCTGTATTAAGCATGCTCGTTTTACGGATATAGATTCCGAGCCAAAGAAGCGTAATTCCTAGTTTTTGGAAAACATTGAAAAATAGTGGTTTTTAAGCTATGTGGGTGTTCGCGGAACACCTATTCAGGTACTGTGGAACACCTTGCATTAGATGGTTGTTTTAATAGTGTGTATGTTATTTGACTATCCTAGTAAATTGTTTTGAACGACTATACTTCTCTCAAGCAATTGATTGATGTAAATAATATAAAAAATAGCTGATGTAGTATTTCAGATATATGTAATATTTATCAAGGTGAAATATATCAAAGCAATTTAGCTCTAAAAGTATTAAATATATAAGATAAATATTGACTGCCTCAATCAGCCTTCTCCACTCGGTCATCCGCTGTCCTATGCCATTCACTGATCTCCATCATTTGTTAGTCTTGCCTCATTCCCATCCATCCAGGGAAGTTGCAGTCTTCCAACCTTCCAACAGCAGAAGAAAATGTGGCTATCAATATGTTGTAATAAATTGAAAATGTTCTTTGCTTAGCTGAATATTATTGCTATCAAGTATATATCACACACACGGATAGCTCAAAACAAAATTTGATAATAATTGCGACTGTTTTGCTTTTGAATTCCAAATGTAGCAATGTCACATGAATATATTATAATAATTAATAAGTAAGAGATCTTAAATCAATTCACTCTATGTTTGACCATCAAAATCAGCTCAAACATATAAGAAATAATAAATAAACAATGACCAAATCGATCAATTTTAAAGTACTGTTTTTACAATTTGTGCTCTTATATTTGACACTTGTTACGTGTCAAAAAACTGCTGAAGGATTTTTAAAAAATGCTGACTGCACAGACCCAGGCAACAATGACAACAGTGGTATTTCAATGTATGTGGAAGAAATAGTGCCCACAAATTCAAAGAAAGACAGATTGAATGGTTTTATGGGTACTGTTGGCATTATTGGTGGCTGTTTGGACAATACCGGTTCGCCGTATTTTGCTGCTATGGCAGCGCTGAAGGTAAACTAAGTCAGTTGGTAATATTAATACACTAAATAACTTAAAATATAATTGAATTTGATTCACACAGAGCATGAAGAATATTCTATGTTGTAAATATACTGTAAATTCCATTGATATTTTGACTTCATTATTTTCTAGATTGAGAATGTCTCATTACTAATACACGGTGTTGAAAGCAGCAGTTTTACAATGTCTATGTATTTATCAACTCATTTTCAAAATAAACCTGTCAATATTGTTTAGACAGGCCTCCTTTTAAGTTTCCAACCCATTCATCTATCCAAAACTGATTGATATAATCGTGAAATTTTAACATCTCTAATTATGCAATATAAATAACTTATCGTTCTACCCACTTAATGAAATTCAAATATATACATATTCAAAAGCGTTAAGGTATTTTTTTTCTAAAGATAGCTTTGAACGGATTTGACTTGATGTATTCAAATTATGTCAAAATACACTGAATATGTTTGAACCTGTTTTTTCAGAAGATACGACAGGTTAAAACCTATATATCTGCATTCATAGCTCAATATAGTCTCTTTTTGACTTAACGTCTTTTGTCAGTATACTGCCAATATACAGTTTCAATTCAGTTCAATAATATCTTGTTAGACCAACTATTATTCATTATTCAATGCTGTCTATGTGATTCCTTACAGTACGTTTAGTAATTTTTTCTGGCACATATGGAGCTCGAGAAGCGCTGAACCGTAAGGTTGCGTTGCCGTTCTGTAAAGATTATTTTTTATTTACACTGATATATACTATT
Source organism: Himalopsyche tibetana (assembly GCA_030503985.1). NCBI lineage: Eukaryota > Metazoa > Arthropoda > Insecta > Trichoptera > Rhyacophilidae > Himalopsyche > Himalopsyche tibetana. The sequence continues at coordinate 2,216,867 of JAPJYX010000015.1, forward strand.
GCAAGACAAGTTAAGCAACTCGGTAAGGTACTCAAATTTATTAGAATTAAAAGGGAAAAACACTTAGAAATCATATATTTTATTCTAGTGATAACAGTAGCTATAATAAAATGTAATTTTATTAAATTTCAGACTGGAGCAGATTCAGTACACATATTTTCAACTGCAATAGCTGCCAACGCCATCAAAGCATATAACCCTGAAATAAATGTTCAACCGGTGTTCAATGCGGCAGGAAACAAAATGTTCGAACAGATCACCTTGATGGATGCCATTGTTTTAGGACCTGGACTCGAAAGAGAGACGTGGGTGACTACAAGCTTTCTGCCCAGAATCATTGAACAATGCAAAAAAGAAAAGAAACCTCTCGTAGTCGATCTCGATGATTACTTCTTGACACCCACCGTGATTAAACTTTTTTATAAATATCCACTGCCGGGTATCATATTCATGGCGAACTCTGAAGAATTCGAGAAGATGTATGTCGAATTGAAAGTACCCTCCACGTCAAATTTGATCAATATTGACTTTAAAAAGATTGGAGATAACATATTCATATTCAAGAAAGGTTGCACTGATATGGGTATAAGTAGCGATCACCAACACAGTTGGACGTTGAGCGAAGGTGGTTCTCCGAAACGTTGCACCGGTCAAGGAGACATGCTCGCAGGAGCCGCGGCAACCTATTTCTTTTGGGCGACTAGACAACTACACATTAATAGTACAGCTAACTACCGGCCGACTTTGCCGCCGGCTGTCGCCGCACTGTCAGCGGCCAAGCTAGTTAGAGCAAGCAACAGAAGAGCTTTCCAGGAAAAGAGCAGAAGCATGATGACAACCGATATGATTGACAACATCCCTTCAGCTACCTTTGAATTGTTTTAAGAAACAGTTAGTTACTAAAATAAAACACGTCAAACTGCTGCTCAAATATTGCAGAACTGATAATAACATGTATTTTGAGTTCACGTTGAAGAGTGTTCTGTTTTACTACGCTGAAAAGTGTCTTCTTTTTAGGCTAGTTCAATAAATTAATCCTTAAAATTCATTTTGTATTTACTTTGCATTGGACAAATAACATCTCTTTTAAACGGTGGTTTATATTTGTGTACTTTTATATTCGAGGTATGTTTTATATTAATACTGAATAAATGGGCTACATTGCTTTTAAATTTTGTGTAAATTTTTTACAGCCTAATATTCTTATACATGGCAGTAAATATTTGAAAAGAACATTTCATTACTTGATTAGGATGTGAAATATTTTACCACACGTTTACTTATTATTATTACAGTATGCTTAGCATTATCGTTTTCATCTTTGACCATATTCACTCCCTATGTGGAGCATATGGCCGCCAATCGGCACCTCTATGGTTCCCCGTCTCCTGCCAATTGCTTTGCTTCCTCCCATGACATGCCAGCATCCCTCAGTTCTGCCGACTACATCCTATGGATAGTACCCGACGGTCATCCAGGACGCCAGAGTCCCACTGGTCGGAAGAAGAGGCAGGCAGGATTAAAGCTTTCCGGAGGCATCTGAAGCACGTGACCCAGCTAGTTCCAACGTCTCTCCATAGCCACTGAAATGACGGGGTCCCTGTCTTGCACGTTCCCTAATCTCTGAATTCCTTACAAAATCAATCCACCTCACCCCCATTATTCGACGCAAGCATCTGTTCTCGAAGCTCAGTATACAGTTTTTTTGAGTCTTCATTAGGTGCCATGATTCGCTATTGTAAAGCAGTTCTGGTAGAATGCAAGCATTGAACCAATGGCATTTGGTTTTAATCGTGTACAGCTGTGAGCATTATCATAGAAGAAAATATTTTTTGTTTATTTACAAACATTTTTATTAATCAAAAGATACAATATAAAATATTTAAGAAACAGTTTTCATTCTGTAATATTTTCAATCACATTAATAAACTATTCATTCAAAATATTTATCCCATCCCATAAAGCACTTCGTGAATCTTATCAATCATATCTAGGGTGGTAGCGCTTCTTCCGCTTTCCTCCACGGCTAACTTGTTAATCTTTCTCACCATTTTTGAAGCTGAGTAAGTCGCGACCGCCGCGGGAAACATGGGACCATAATACGCAGTCTCGTTCCCTTGCAGTGTTTTTAGAGCCCAAAAGAAATATGTCGCAGTAGCTCCAGAGACCAGATAGTCTTGTTTGTCTGTTCTTCTCGCCGGCTTTATTTTGCTGAAGCTCCAAGAAGACAGCGGACTGGCGCTCATCGCCATATCGGTACAACCGGTTCTCATGATCATGAAGTTATCCAAAGAATCAAAGTTGATATGGGCGTGCGCTTCACTGAAAGTGTTGCCTCGTTTTATGAACGCGTATATCTTTTCAAACTGTTTATTATTTGTGATCATAATGGCACCTGGAGGAGGGAAATTTAAAATTAAATTTACCGTCACTTGCGTCAAGAAAAACTCATCCAATTGTAAAACCAAAGGTTTTTTCCACGCCTTGCATTGGTTTATGACTCTTGTGATAACATTTATACTGTGTCCTGATTCATCCAGACCCGGACCGAGAATGATGATATCCATCTTGTTCAATTCAAGAATCGTCTTTTCAAAATTTATATCCAAGATCGGATGAACGATAATATTAGGACTCAATGACTGGATAGCTGAACCTGCGATATTCAAGCAAAATATATGCGCAGCATCTGCCCCGACCTATAACATATAGATATAAAAAAATGAGCATTAAAACAGTGGCATCTTATAGTATCTCATCTTTTTTTACAATTACATTTTAACAGGTAAATGCCAGCCAGAAGGTTCCCATAAAAGTCTGTTTTATATACATATATAGTTAACTAGAGTTTTCACTAATACGACACTCCTTACTCCAAGTGTTGTGTGACATCTTATAGGTTATTTAATGTCATTAAAATATTTTGTGGATAAAAAATATTAATGTGTTTACATAAGTAAAAATAATTAAACGCGCACAGCTGAGCACATGCAAACATGATGCATGTCAAATTATCAACTGACCAGCATTATAATTGCTGCAGCTGTGCGGATTGTACTCAACATGCACAGAGGGTTATTTAAGATTGACAAATGTTGGATTTAAACATATTTTTTTATCAAGATATTTTTACCAACATTTAATCTGTTTATTGCATCAAGGGATTACTGAATATCTTTTGCTGATTTCTGACAATTCTCTAATTTCGATTCCATGCCCCTGAATATATATTATTTCTAATCATGTCAGCTCCCAAGATGGAGCTTATGGATTCCTAATAAAGCATTACAACACTGTTATTGAACCTCGGATTGAGAAAGGAAAGCGGAAGGGGCTAGGGCAGGAATAGTAAATGACTGATTGTTCTCGTTGTGCCCTATTTATAGGGCCGGCGCCACCATACACGCGAAATAGGCCACAGCCTAGGGCGCAAAAGAGTATGAAAATTATTTTCATATAATTTTATTTTGATGTTTGTATTTTTTCATTGTAATTAGGCATCGTATTCCATATGATTCGAAAAAGAGAGATCGGGCGACTGAGTAACAAACAGTTCACGTAGAAAAACTTCTGTTGAGATACCTCCATTATAAGACCATATGTGGATCGTTGAGAGTGGACATGGATATACAAAATTTTTATAATCCAGAATGGTTTTTTTTTCAGTATTTCGAAATAAGTGGGACGGTTTGTAAAAAAGGTGCGTCAATAGCCTTAGCCTAGGGTAGTGGTCGGCAAACTTATTCGCCAAAGAGCCAAATATGAACATTACAAACAATTTAATAAAATATTGGGAGCCAAATCTGTCTATTAATGTCTGCACTTAAAGGAACCTTTAGGGGACTTTACATAAAGGTTAGCATGGGTAGGAAAGAAAATAAACATCCATGAATTTGAACACATGCTCGAAATCAATTGAATCTGTCCGTACTGAGGTAACAACCAGTAAATGATGCAATGGAAAAGGATGTCATTCACCACTCGTCATCAGACCCAGCCACGCATATTGGATAGTATTAATTTAGTCTCACCTTTAAAGCACTTAGTGCAGCAATGTAAGGTCTTCCGGTGTACATATGGCTACCACCAACAATACCGACAGTCCCAAGATAGCCTTTGGCTTTATCCATCTCCAAAGTGGGTATGGCTCTTTGGGACATGTTTGCAACAAAATAATCATCTTGAGGAGAAGGACTCCGGCAGTCACCGTATCTGGAGTAAGCCGTGCCGTCCATAGTGCGACATTTCACTCGTGAAACTAGGAATATCAAAAACCAAAAAGAAATCGTTTTCAACATTGTGATTTTATTTGACGTTATGAAAATACTGGTTATTTTATATCGATAAATTTTACACTGGTGTTACACTTATTGTACAAAAAAATAAATGATTATTGCATTCGACATCATATCACACGATTGACCTTTAGCATAAAACTGTATCAGTTGTTTGATAATTGAGCTCGGGAATCTTTATAGACGTAATAAATAAATTTAATGTTTGGGAATTCCCTGAAAATGTTTAGTATTATAATGTTCATATATTATTAGTACATAGTTATTATAAGGATAGACAGCTTGATGAAGGACAGATATTTGAAGCCGAAGAAATTGATTCGAGTTTATGAATTTAACATCTTACTTTTTGACAAGGACTCCACCGTACCAGATCATGGGACATCACCTCATTAAGCTGCTCATGTGTTATTACTTATCACAGTTAAACCATAAACTGTCCTTGGAGATCACTGTTACCTGAGATTACCATATTCCCTAAATATATGATTTCAAATTTGAAAGCGACGGTTATATTAGACATTTTATATTAAAACTAATAAGACCAGTCGATTCCTTAGGCTTGAATTACCCTATCTGCATACCTAACTCAATGTTGCTCATTTTGGAAATAGTACGATTTGCATTATAGCACCACAATTGTGATGTCGTCACAAACTACATTTGAGGGCGGATAGAATGGAAATTGAGTGTATAAAAGAGATAACTAGGGGATTTAAGCACGGCTTGGGTCCAAATCTCTAGTATCATTACTTGTCAAAAAACATTTAATTTATATTTGATATATTTTTTTTGTTAAATTATTATATGACCTTGCAATGAAAATAAATGTATTTTTTGTGTGCGTGAGGTGAAAGATCACTGCAATCATTTTAATCAGTAAGGGAATTGATTAATTCAAAGAAAACTTGTTAACAAAAACAAAAACAAAAAAAATGTGAAACACCTTAAAAGTAATCCATGAACAATTATAAGTTAGATTACAAGAAATGACAAGGTAATATTGAATTCATTTCAAATACTGGTAATGGCACAGTAGAAGACAAGTGATTTTGCACAAAAATCTCTCTTCTATGTAGTATCAAAATAAAACACCAAATTTATTCAAAATTTTTTCTTTATTTTTAGACATTATACTTTACCTAAATACAACTTCTAAGAAATCCAAACCTCTTATAATACAATATATATTCTACCTTAGATATATTATGAACAAATCCTAAATTACATGGCTACATGCTAATCACTACCGCCACGTTTGTAACCATATTACCATTTTATTTATTTAATGATCTTTTTCCAGCTACAGTTCAGATTTTCATTGCACTTCGATTTCTTGTATTTATTATTCATATATTTCAAATTTTAAATACACCAGAATCTCTTTTTGAAGAGTGGTTCATGGAATGTTTTATTTATGTATGTTATGTACTATGACTATAACTATAAAAAAATTAAAGACATACTTCACTTAGAATATCATTTTTTAGAGTTATAATAATAAAATCATATAAATTGAAATTATACCTATAATGATTCAATTATAACTAGTTGTCTGTCAATTACTCTACCCATTTGTTAATCTTAAGTAATCTCCTAATAAGATGGCGGATTGATTGAATATATTTGAATTACACAATTGATGTTTATTTGTTTTAAGCATTTTTATCTGTCTAAATTGCATTATTTTTTTAGCAGTATTTAAATAAGTGGACAATAGACATGATTCACAAAAAGGTTACACATAAAATTACTCAAAAAATTCAATAAGGTTTTAAGATATTGAGAGCTAAATAAAATAAAACTTTTGAATACAAAATAGTGTACTCTTCGAAGTCACATCTGCTGCTATGGTTGGTAACAAAGAAGACCGTTGGAATATTCATTATTAGCGATTGATTTCAATTACAATAAGTTAACTATAAAAAAAATGTATTTAGTATTAAGAAGTAAAATGCACTATGTTTGACAATAAAAAGAAAATTGTTTTTGTATCATTTAAACAAAAAAAAATAGTGTGAAAAAAAATTACCACTCTATTTTCTTAAATTGTGTCATTCCAAAATGGAGTAAAAAGTAAATCAGGTATATCATGACATTGTCTCAAAGGTCAATAGTGACAATATCTGAACTGTTAAGCTTACATGTAAAAGAAACTAGGATATTGTTTTTTGTATTTTGGATACACTATACTGTACAGAAATCAGCGGCGTAGGAGCCATCTCACAGAGCCGTGCAATGCACGAGGGCTCAGCAAAAAAGGGGACCCAAATTTTTATATTTTATTTTACTCATGTTCTATATAAAAACATTTTTAAACTTACACAAATAGAAATTTCAACAACCCAATTGAATTAGTTTTTCACCCATGAAACATATTTTTTCCAAAAAAAATAATAATTTTAGAACCTAATTATTTCACAGCAAAACTAAAATAGTCACATAAAAAATACGAAAAAAAACTTCTTTGCTATTTTAGAATATTCTTCACTAATGTAATAAGTAAGAAATTTAAATTGGAACTTTTTACTATTACTTGTCTGAGGGGGACCACCAAGATGTCTCATATATTTATGATCTTTGACGATAATATTAAAATTTCTACCTGTCTGCTTGACATAAGCACCCTGACAATTTCTACAAGAGAGTTGGTACATAATATCACTTAGATACAATAATTTCTACTTTTTTATACCATTTAAAATGTGGAGCATATGGACTCCTAGTGAAGTTTATCTCAAAACAAAAATAATTACAAAATCTGTTTGTTGCTCAACCTTTTTTTTAAAGAAAATTATGAAGGAGAGGTATCTGCCTAGTGGGTAGCTTTACACTCCTGCTACATCACATAAATCCATGCCTTTGGGTGGAAATCTACTGTAAAATCAATTTATGAGACTGTCCATACTGGAACTTGAGCCTGTGAGTGCTGTAAACAAAGGCAACGACATTGACCACCCTCTGGAAGACTTGGTCTTTACCATTCAATAACATCTTTCCTTAATTAACTATTGTAAAATTTACCATAATACAGTATTGTTATTAAAGATATTATATAATATAGGTATTCAGTGATAATTTTTCAAAGATTGCAAATCAACATATCTAAAAAAAACCATGAGAGGGTAAAACTCACAAACTCACAAACTCAAATGTTTGATTTTGATTTTATATTAATAATTTCTCATAAACTTACAGCAAAGTTCATTGGAAATTAAATTAGATATCTAAACTCCTCTGAAAAGTTATCATATTTGGAGTAACGAACCTTAAATAATAATTAAAGGCTGTTGTCCAGGTGGTTCAGTAATTATCCAGCTTGAAGAAATTTACTGCAAAATTGTCAAAGGGTCTTGGTATTGTTGTACATAATATTTATATGCTTTTGTGTAATTGGCGCAACTAAGATAAGTGTTTTAATATTAAATGTTAAATTATAAAACATGTTTTTATTTGATTCTAAATTATATTCCCGACTCCTTGATTCTTAAATCAAAATTAATTCTAGTAGGTAAGTAGTTTTCATATAATTATAGCTATAGTTGACATCACTATAATTTTCAACCAGTGTTTTTGTTAGATGGATGTCTCCTTGAAGATCCGTTGCATCCTTCTTGATGCCGTTTGATTCTTTCAGGGGCAAAGTTTCTTCCACAAGCTGCACATGTAACCAGGGAACGGAGATGGCTTGCCCAGATATTGTGATATGTTGTCTCATAGTCCAGGTCGCCGTTTGCTGAAAATAATTGAAAAAAAACAAATAATTATTTAGATGCTCAAAGTTCAATTGAGGTTGTGTTAGGATAGGTCACGTTAGGTAAATTAAGGACAGATCACTGAGATGGTCGACAGCTTCAGATAGCTCAATTTACATATCCTGGAAGATGGTAGCACAAAGAAAGGGCTCGCTATTCATCTAAAAATAGCTGTAGCCACATTTAACTCGATGTAGACTCTATTGGGGACACAGCTGCATACGATTAAAACCAAATGTCATTTGTTCAACGCTTGCATTCTACCAGTGACGCTTTGCGGTAACGAATCGTGGCACCTGACGAAGACTGAACATCATGAAAAACTGTATACTGAGCTTCGAGAATAGATGCTTGCGTAGAATATTGGAGGTGAGGTGGTTTGATTTCGCGAAGATCTTGAAGATACGAGAATGTACATAACAGCGCCCCATCACATCAGTGGTCACGGAGAGACGTTGGAATCAGCTGTGTCACACACTGCGGACGTCTTTTCGAGAGCCTTAATCCTGCCTGACTCATCTTCCGAGCGGTGATATTCCAAGGTCCTGGGCGGCCGTCGGGTACTATCCACAGGATGTAATCAGTGGATCTGAAGGATGCTGGCATGTCGTGGCAGGAAGCAAAGCAATTGGCGGGTGACAAGGAGACATAGAAGTATCGCGTGAGGGTCATGTTAGAGGTCTACATTAGAGAGTGAATATGGTCAAAGAAAGAAGAAGGTAAATTTGGTAGTTGTGAAATGAACAATGCGACCATTTAATCCACGTTATCAAACATACGCTTCTACTGTTGGGCTAGGTTAGGTTGGGTTAGGTTGAGTTAGTTACAGTTTACTTGTACATGTCTTTGAGGTTTGATAGTTTATTGATGATTTGTTTGGAATAACGCAGCAGGTGTGTTTATTAATAAAGCAGTTCGGTAAAAAAAACATTAATTTATCTTATTGGTAAATACACCCATGTGCATTTATAGGCAAGAAATTTATTCTCCCTGTTTATTAGTCCCTATTTTTTTGCGTAAAATCGCCATAAATGTATTTTTGTTTGATTCAATAATTATACAATATGTATAATAAAATATCGAGGCTAAAGTCATTATCCTAAAAGCGCAAATTTACCAACCAACTTCTTCCAATATGTTGACAATATGAGATTTTTGATACCGACAGTCACATTATTTTTCGACAACTGCCTAACCGTGATTTACAGGACGATGGAGATGCTTTTATACTGAAGAAAAATACCTTTTTATTAGGATTATAATGCTTATTAAGCAAGATCCTTACTAAAATAGCAAAATTGTCAAGATTTAGAACCGCTATATCCGAACGGACGCATTAATTTGTAAAATAAAAATGAGAGGCTTTAGGTTGGGCTGAGTTTTTGTGAAAATCGATTTCATTAAAAGTCGACCTCTCGAAACACAGCTCTATAATGACGGACTTTCACGGTCTGTATATCGTCGAAGAAACGAAACGAAAATTTTGCTGATAAATAAAATATATTATACTTATATATATCGACTGTGGAAAGGAAAAAAGAACACAACCCACACAGCAAATTTTACAGAAGGCACAAAAAACGTGTTTTAAAGACTTTCGGCCATATGAAAATTATGAAATACACACAAACTTGAAGTGGAAGAAGACTTCTAAGCCGGTGTTTAATTGACATAATCTAATATGAATTTAAGAAATTGTATAGAAAAAACCTTTTTTTCAGTCTTTTTTCTTGGTTTCAATTTTCAGAAGCCCATCTTTTCTCAAATTTAAAAGCTAAATTTACATACTAATTCGGCATTTGCAGCTTACATCCTTTTGATGGAACGTGTATCAAGTTGGTTACATTGTGATTATCGAAAAAAAAAGCTGTGGGTTACGTCTGTTTTTCTTTCCACAGTCGATATTATAAATATCCAAATTTCTACGATTCATAAAAAGATATACTAGAGCAATGTAGTTAGTTCTAATCAAATAAACAACATTGGTTTTGACAACATTTTACTACAATGTGTTTGGTTTAACAACAGTTACGTTATTATAGTTGATATGTATTTAAGAATCATGTCGTGGTGTATTGTTTCTATTTTGCAGATTACTATAACGGAATATTATTTGTCGTGCCCGTGGTCAAATGTTTAAGGGCATTGTATTCAATTGTGGTGACAGTTTCACACATTAATTTTTAATTAGATTTTTGGACTGGGGCATACTTAGAGCAATCAGCTAACCATTAGTTCTGTCTCGGCCCCACATCCTTATATTGCTATCCTTTTTGAAACAAGGGAGGCTCCACAACCAGGGGCGGCCCTAGGGCATAGGCGAGTAGGCAGTTGCCTAGGGGCGGCAAGTCCCAGGGAGCGGCAAATGATCACCGATTTTTTAAATGACTAAATATTTTTGACACGAATTTGATTTATAATAAATATGATGCCTCAATGTCTTTGATTCACAAAATACCAAATCAAGATTCGATACTTATATTATTTAAGTGCATTTAAAATTTAAGTTATTTTTTATGATGTGTAATGAAAGTTATAGTTATTTTTTCATAATTATTGAACAATAATGTGGGCTATTGGATCATATTTATTTGTGAGAATCTTTGTTAATAAGGTACATACTATGAATCACCTGAAAGCAAAACGGAATAAGTGACAAAAGATTTGTTTTGAGTATGTGTAAGTAAGTAGAGGATTCGAATTTCTATATGTGTATATTTATTCCTAGAATAGTGGGAAGGAATGAAAGAAAATGGGCGCATATCCTAGGAAATTCACTGTCCATAACTTACTAAAACGTATCGTAGAAAAATCTTATGCTGAGATGAGTTTCATTAGGAGAGAGATCTGCATTGCAGGTTACTTAAACACTAAACCTAGGATACCCTAAAAAAATATGATTCAAAGTCGTCCGTGAAAATTTTGCTGGAATTCATGTCATTGAAAACAAATCCATAAACCGTTAATCTATGATCAGAAGTTAATCCAATTCGGGAATATGAAAGCTTGGTCGCGCTAAAACTAAAACCCTAAAGTAATTTATGGCGGGATTTAGAGCCGTGTTCATTTTTACTTGACATAAATAGAATTTTAATTGTTACATTAAAAAGTGTATCACAAGTAGTTGTTGACCATTTTCCTAACAACAACGATGTATTTAGTGAAATCTTTACTATAGAAGCCCACCTTAAGGAGGTCATTACCCCTAGGCCCGTTCCGTAAGAACTGTAATCAGAAACAATTTCCGCCCTAGCAGTATTATTAAGCGTAAGGGTGTCTAAGAACTTGAGTAGTCAACATTGCGCTATTCGTTTTTCAATTCATCAAAGGCTTGGATAAATAAAAAAAAACCGTAAGAATTATTGTGGTTATAGATTTTAGAGTTTACATCATGATATATATGCTACAAAGTTTTTGATTTTTAATATTATTTAAAGCTTAATCCGAGAGAAAAGAGCGGGATAAAAGATAACAAAATGTATCGGCGGTCACAACCGGTCAGAATGTAATGTAATAAAAAAAATGTGCAAAAAATACATATTCGTGTTAATTAGTATCCAAATTATTTCGCAAACTATACAAACATTAATACTTTAAATCAGCGATTTCCAACCTGGGAAGCGTGGAGTGTTGCAAAGGGAGGCGCGAACAGTCCAAAATATTTATTTACCCTTTAAAACGTGTCTTTATTACTATATGAAAGAAAAGATAGTGAGGCGCGGAGATATTTTTATCTTTAAAGGGAGGCGTAGTAACATAAACATGGTTGGAAACCACTGCTCTAAATTATAACGGCAGTTACCCTTAAATGCATAGTGTACAACAAACTGTTGTTTATTTATTTTTTGGAAAACTTAAACGTAAAATACAAATCATTCTTCCTATTATTTCTAATGTACATACAAAGAAGTGGCAAGTGTTTGCTGGTTCTAATCTGCAATCAAAAGAAGAGAGGCGGAGTTTTCGGAAATCTTGATATTGGGCAATATTCAAATTTACTTTTAACTGTTAAAATTTGTTCACAATCTATCGTTGCACACGGGCAGCGAAATTACTAGACATGGCCCTGCTAAGACTACATACGTCATAACTCATAATTATATTTTCTTTTCAGAAGGGATAATAAATAAGAGGCAAAATAATATGTTAATAAAACATGACCGCACCTTTGAGAAACAAGATTTTTTAGTGTAGATAGTTTTATTCAATTTTATCGACTATACTAAAAGCTTAGGATTATCATTTAAGTTTTTCCTATCATAATAAATAATAATTCTATTTGCGAAAAGAAAGGGGTGTCAAGTCTATAATCGGTATTTTTATGAGAGTTCTGGGTTTCCGAAACTAGAGTTGGGTAAACTTTATGAAAAATGTAATATTCACAAATTTTGGCTTAACCAATTCATTTCTAATACACAAACCCCTTAACACATTTTTAATTTTACACACAGAATTATAAGCTATCGAAATTATTGTTAACGACTTTTTTCCATACATTTAAAAACGTAATCATCCGCTTCAGAGTTTCTCTCGCGGACGTCGTTGCCAACGATCCTGGTTTCCGCTGGACAGAGACGTATTGCCGGGGAGGTTTTTACTGGGCTAGTACTCGTGCCGGCGCGAGGGCTTCTCAGGACTCGGCCCGGTCTAGGACTTGCGATCACATTAGATTGTTGACAGTTTCCGGGCTGGTCCGGGCGGGGACTCTTCGATCCAACTCGAGGGCTGTACGTCGTGTTTGTGGGTTCCTATAACATATTGAATATTAGCGTTTTGTATCTAGACAGCTTTAATTTTAACGATTGGTTGGCCACGCAGTAATGATGTCCATTCGAGCTATTTCAAAGAATAAAGTAAAGCTAAAAGTATTATTCTGAATATTTTCAAAATCAAACCATTAAAAAAAACAAATTAAATTTCTAACATAGGTTCTAACATAAAATGAAAATTTACAACTGTTCACTAATGTTACCCCACGGTGATATAAAGGATTTTTAAGTTTGATGAATTCGGAGGCAAATATATGCAAAAATATATGTTATATGATATAAAAAGAGTTATGTCACATTACAAGAGTTTTTGAGTTACATATGGCACTAAATATAAAATAAAATATTATATAAAGTGACAAAGAGGCATATCAAAAAGAGGATTAGATGCAAAGATATTTCAAAACGCATCTTATAAAAACATTTACAAAACTAACACATAAATAAGGAAGCCAAAAAATAGTTTGAACAATTTGCACCTGCTTAAAAATTGGTAACAGATTACTGGGGAAACCATTTTTTTTTGGCTCTCTTGTGAAGTAGAAAAAAGTGAGATACGTGTCTTTGACCCTAAGGGTCTGAATTAACCACTACACCAGTTCTTTTCAAAAGTGTTGAGCAACTGAATAACAGGCAGTTCTCGTACACAAGCTTCCACATTGGGAGCTTAGGTATTGAAAAAAAACGATACCAACAACAGCAGTATTTATTAGTTGTGTTAGGAGGTAATATAGAAATCAGGTATAAGTAAATTTAATTTAATATGAGACGGCTGCTTCTGGACTGGAAGGGTGCCGTGACAGGCTGAGGAGAATGTTTGTAAATGTTTATAAACCTGCAAATGTGAAGTCTTGAAATCATCGCCTCTTCCACTTCTAGGGCTCATCGTCTCCTGAATATCAGGAATCCTCTGCTGGTGTCGGGTGCCTTCAGATACTCTAGAAGTATCTCGCGGGCTTTCGCCGAATCGAGGGCTGCTCGTGACAAGTCTTGACGGAATCACTGAACGAACAGGAGAACGAGGACTAGCAGTAGCTGTTCGGATCCCTCGCTGAGGACTGTGTGATGGCGAACGCGGGGAGTGCTGGACCGTTGGAACTGGAATATAATTTAAATAAAAAAGTGAAGACAGACAAAGTGTAAATGATTGTCGAAAAAATCTTATAAAGCATACTATTTAAAAAAACTAAGGTAGCGGCTACAATGTGTCGTCATTTATAAAAAAATATTTTGTGACAATGTTGAAGCTGAGGAGGGGGGTTGGCTAAATTCGTTTCTTTTAATTTTTGATTCGTTGTTACAAGCTTTATTTTTCTTTCACGATAAATATATTATATCGAATGCATTGCTAATAAATTTACGAGCTCCTCTCTTCAAAATATGATTTTGCTTGTAATTATCAACGACAATACAAAAGTATTCTAAAAACACTCGCACATGTTTCTTTAAACCAGCGGTCGGCCATCTTTAACTTTTCTAATATTAATTAAGTTTTAAGGATAATTCGATTACATTTTATGGTTTTATTTTATGAACATGGTGAATTTTATGAGTTCTTAGGTAACTTCAAAAAAAAAGCTTTAAGATGGTCTACGAGATTTACAATTATAAATTAAGTGGTCCGTGAGGTTCTAAAGTTGGCCGACCGCTGCTTTACACTACGCGACTGCTATATTATTGACCGTAATACTACAATTGATGAAAACTTAAGCACAATAGATCTCAACGTTGATAAAAATTTGATCGAAATAAAATTCCAACGTGCGTGTGAAAATGTTTTAATAATTATTCAAAAGGTGTATGTATTATAGAACATTTTTAAGAAAAAAGTTTCAACATAAACATAAACATAAATAATACAATTAGTTTAAATGCTGTAAGGCAGCGTTTCCCAAATCATGGGTCGCGAGCCGGTACCGGGTCGCAGAAAGCAAAATGCCGGGTCGCCAATTTCCTTAAATAAATCTGTATATTTACTATATAAATTCGTAAAACCTCTCATTAACAGATTATTTATAGGTTTATCAGAGTATTTTTTTTGTATTATAACCAGGTGCGGCTCTTAGATCAAATATCTGGGGGTGCTGCGGTAGATTACAAATAAAAAAATACATTTGGATTGTATTTTACTATCGAAAACTGCTCAAAATGTACGTCATTTTTTGATATTATAACCGCGGTGTTAGATATCAATTTATGTACATATTTACAATTTATGTTTTTTGTACAATTTTGTATAATTTATATAATATTACATTTTTTTCAATTTGCCCCCAGTGCGTATGGACGACCCGCCACTGATTATAACATATAAAGACTGTATGGATATAAATATACTGTTTTATTTTACCTATAGGCCGGTAGTATAGGCCATAACAAATTTAGTGGGTCACGAAGGAGAAATATAAAAATAACCGGGTCGCAGGAAAAAAAATTGGGAAACGCTGCTGTAAGGCATGGAAGTTGCGAAGGTAGACTCCAGGGACTAAGCCCCAATCCATCCTAGCAGCGGTGATAATTTATCTTCGACTTAAAATTTGTATTAAGGCAGAAATTTCCGAAGTAACGAAGAATGCTTGCGTTGATATGCATAATAAGCTATTTTTATTAGTAGACTACTATAGATTTTTTTATTTCCTATTCGAAAGTGCCGCCCCTCAAAATTTTTCCACCACTTCCACCTCCCTCCTTACAACGCCACTGTATCAAGTATCATTGTATAAAAGACTACTACTACATGCCTATTTGCAAAGTTATCGCCAAAAATTCGTTTCCACCTCTGATTAGTCATTAGAATTGTCATAAATCGGGGCTCGTATTCAATCTTGCGAGTTCGTAAAACCCTCAGAAAATAACGTGTTCAATTATCAAACAATATTTATTTTGAAGAAATAATGACCAATAGATTTTTTTAATTGAAACCCTGTCACAAATATAGACAAATAAACTGTTAAGACAAGATTTTTAGACAGTTTAAATGGTCAGTGTAACTCAAACACATTTACCGCAGTGTTTTTTTTGAAGAGAATAGTGTTTTTTGATTCAAATATTTAAATATAACGAATGTTATAATTCATTTAATTCGTTGTGAAAATAACTAAACAAAAACAGTATGAGGTTAAACATATTATTTATTAATAATTATAAAGTCCATTTAAATAACTTAAAACACGCGTGCTTAAAAAATATTACTACTCGAGCCTTGATTTCTACAATTTCATTCTAATGGTCACCAATTTCCAAGATAAATATGTTTATATGCCCGCATTCCGGACTGCAGTCCCTGGCTTACTTTCATCGTTTTAGGCCAGATAATGTTTTTTTAAATTCTAACTTAAGAATAAAATGGCGAAGTCACGTTGATTTTAGGAGGGAACCTTGAGCGCGAAATGCAAAAATCGACCTCAATCATTACAAATAGACATTGCCAGTTGAAAAAACGTACGAAGATTTGAATTTGAATGTATTTAGTATTCCAATCTGACAGATGATAACTTAGTACAAAAAAACGTATAACTATATATTCATTATATAAGTGTACAATCAAACAAATTGGTCAAATTTTGAGCATTAAGAGTAGAGATTGCAATGCCGGACGAATATACCAATACCGGTATTTCGGTATTTTATATTAAATACCAGCAGTGACGTTCCTAGGCTATGTGCCGCCCCTAGGCATAGTTTAAAATAGCGCCCTTACTATTGTCATCGGTAAAAGTCATATCAAAGAAGATTATCGCTTTAAAGGTAAGTATTGTTTCAGTGGCGGTTCCTGACCTGAAATCTTGGGTGGGCTAGAGAAAAGCATAGCATTGTATACTATTTACGAAATTTTGCATGCTTCCACTTCATCTTGTACATTAATCTACAAGCAAATTAACAAATACTACGACACTACCGCAAAGCATAAATTACTATATAATACAATCAATGCTAATACAAGTAAGAAATAATAATACGTGACCTTAAATTTGTCTCTTTCAAAGTGAAATAACAAATAAAAAAAGCAATACAGAACTGTCACTGAGATTCGATACCTGTCACTTTCATAAAATACAAAGATATTGGTATGTTTGTATGGGCCATGGACTAAATCGATTTTAGCCCACGATGAATGACAGAAGCCAGTAAATTTGAAATACAGTCCTGTGTGTTTGATGACGTTTCCGTACATACAAATACAAACAAAATCGAATCGTGCTAGATTGCGTTCCAGTGTAAAGAAATATTGTCTATGGTTTTGGGCTGGAAAGCGTTAGCCCCTGATCAATAGCATGTACATAGGTGTTGCCAGACTGACGTCACGTTGAATGTTCTCTATGAATTATTTATAGGGTTATTGTTTTTTTTATGCCGGCTCAGCTTAAAATTGTAATAAAAAACAATCGAGAATATTATTGTAGGTAGACATGCCATTGTCTTATATTGATAGAGGAAAATTTAAACAAAGATATTATATTCATTTGGGGAAGGTTAGTTACGCTTATAAATGTATTTATTTTGTTCAGCGGCCGAATTGCTGTTCATTTTTATTCAGCTATCTAAAGTTTTGGGTGAAAAATGCAGGTCGGGCTTAGCCCACCTAGCCCAGTACCTAGAACCGCCACTGTTGTTTACCCATCGTCATAATATTACTACCATTGAAAAGATATTTTTCGACATTTTTGTGATTATTTGCCGCTCTCTTGGACTTGCCGCCCCTAGGTAACTGCCTACTCGCATATGCCCACGGAACGTCCCTGAAAACCAGTACCACAAAAAAAGTTAAATAAAGCACAACAAGCAGTGACAAAGAAATCTACCCTGCCCCAGAGAAATACGAATAGCGAGCGTCTTCTTTATGTATTAGTAGCCCACCGATTTTGCAATACCTAATTAAGAGGTCAATGCACTTCTTTTGTACTAATTCTACATTATAAAAAAATCAGGACCGGTTTCAATCACCAAATGCATTGGTTAATTGATGATGAGGTAGGTGATGATGTAGGTAATGCCGAAACCGCTCTTGAACTTTATTAAGAACATTGGAATTACTACAAGGAAATTATGAAAATAAATAGAGCAACAAAAAAAAATGCTTTTGATAATTGAAGAAGTCATCGAACAACGCTGTAAGGACAATTTTGGGCTGTATTGAGTTGAGTATGAAACATTGTTGTGCGCTACATTAAGCACTTCTTGGGATAATTAGAAGTCCGAAACTATACCCCTTGGCGAAGTTGCGACATGTAAAAATATTCCCTGTGTAGCGAAACTCTCTACAGCAGTGCTTCCCAACCTTTTTCATGCCACGGAGCCCTAAATCTGAAAACAATAATCTGCGGACCCCCGAAAAAAAATATTTCACATTTTATCACAAAAAATGTTGAAAGAATGAAAATTTTCGCGCACCCCCGCGAAAAACCTGCGGACCCCAGGTTGGGAAACACTGCTCTACAAGACAAAAGGTGTTTCTCAGCTCCTGCAAAATTACCACAATGTAGCTTAAAGCGTTGATTGGATGACGTTTTCAATTGTAATTTTATACCTTTCCATTCATTGAGAGTTGATACATTACTCTTAAAATCGTCCATTCAATCACAAAATATTCTTTCAGGTAACAGAAGTTGAATAATTTTACCTGTGAGGTTCTGCTGTCGAGGAAGCGTCGAGAACTGGTTGGTGAGACTTGTTGGCTCGTCATCTGTTCTGATTTTCTGTAAATCAATAAAATAATTGTCTTAGCTTAAATTACTACACCAATTCTATTTTAAGGAAAATATAAACGACTCTTTCTTAAACTATCAAATAGAAATTCAGAAGTTGTTCATTGCCGATTTTATTTTAAATGGTTAATATTTTGAGACAGTCACATCTTTGAATGAAAAAAAATGTCTAAAGACTTCGTGTAATTCTTAAAGTACATCTAATTAGAATTTCTAAAACATCGCTGGATATTCACGGTAAAGGAATATCCATTGTATTGCCCAATTAAGTTTTATATAATGGGTCACTGTTTACGCACGCCTTTATACCTAGTCCTTATTCTAGATAGGGTTTATAACTTTTACATATAAGCCTAGAATTTCTAGTTACGCCATTGTGTGTACTGTAGTATTAATGTAGACATTTTTTCTCTCAGTTCGATTTAAGCGTTCGTTCGGTATAGCTTCGTTTCCTCCGTTACACACAAGAAATATAATACTTCTCGGAAGCGTTTTTATTGTAGTTTTTCAACAAAACTCAATAATTCGCATTAAAAAACTTGACTTCATTTTCAACCAGTGGCGTGAAGCTATAATAATATTAAAGTTAATAAGTTCAACCTTTTTAAGGGTAAGAGTCACGCTTAAGTTGTTGTCGAATTACAGTGTAAAAAGTTTTTATATCCGTTGTAATAAATCTAAAGATAGTCAGAAAAATATTTTTATATTTTTAAATCGATTATTAACTTTACTATAAAAAAAGGCTTTTGTTATTACATACCAAAAAATTAACGGCTGGTTTTTTGTCACTGATTTAAAAACGGTGGAATTAATACTACTCAATACATTTGCACGGTCCAATTAGGCCACCCAAACCCGAACCATTTTTTTGATCTCGCGATTTCGGGAGTCACAATTATTTCGGGATTCCAAGATTGATCACTGACGAAAAATGAGCTCATTCATCTGAAAAAGTTACGCACCACTGATTCCACAATAATTATTAAAAAGCGTGAGACCATTTTTTAGCTACTTTATCTGGAAAAGTTGGTCTAGCGCTGTTGAGCTTTTTTTTTAGCTCTTAAGAATTTTTGCGTGCTATAGTGAATCTCAAATCCCGGGATTACGGGGTTGCAAATTTGGTCGAGGTCCCTGATCCCGGGATTTGAGGCCCTAGGTTCAATACATAAAATCTATCAATTTATATACGTTCACGACATATAAGTTTTTCTTTTTGCATGCCTGTTTTGCATATAACAAATTTCACGTAAATAGAAAGCCTATTAAACCATTATAATTTCTTTCATCGCGTTTTTGCATCTAGCAATTGTAATATCGGGACAAAATAGTCGACATGAGAGTGGGTCAATTTTTTGGGCCACGAGAAGTTCAAAATGGTGATTTTATGGAGGGAAAGGTTCAGGTAAGATATTTGAGAGTGTATGTGCGTATTTCGATATTTTATATGAAATGTTAATAGTAAAAAAATGTATTTCCCAGATTTATCGCATCTTCATTGCAATTGCCAACCGTAAATAAACAATGACAAAACTATTCAGAATCATTTCGACTGTGGAAAGGAAAAAAGACGTAACCCACACATAGCAAATTTTACAGGAGGCACAAAAACGTGTTTAGATGATTTTGGGCCATATGCAAATTATGAAATATCCATAACCTTGAAGTGCACAGAGACTTATAAGCTGGTGTTAAATTGATATAATGTAATATTAATTTAAGAAATTGTCTAGGACAAACCTTTTTATCAGTCTTTCTTCTTGGTTTCAATTTTCACAAGCTCATCTTTTTTAAAACTGAAAATCTAAATTTAGATACTAATTCGGCATTTGCAGTTTACATCCATTTGAAAGAATGTGTATCAAGTTGTGATTATCGAAAAAAGCTGTTTTGAAAAAACTGTAGGTTACGTCATTTTTCCTTTCCACAGTCGATATGTATCAGAACGTCGAGCTGTCATATTACTCGTGAGTTTCATTGATAAGTCAACTCTCCAAAGATGTGAAAACTTAATTCCAGTAATATTAATGACATATTTAAAAAACACCACTGGAATTTCCACGCAAACATCGGCAGCAGAAATAATTCACGCAACTTATAATCCCACACTATCAAAATACTGTCAAAATTATAATAAAGTCGGCTATTTTTTATTCCAAGTAAGTTTTTGGAAGTATTATACAAATGGGTCAATGGGTCAAGTAATGTCTGATTCGTGAATCGATCTCGGCACAGGGCTGGGGGCAGACATTATCGGCCTTCAGATAACCAACATTACAGGTGGATAATATTAGAAAATTGGCACGAATTTATTTTTGTTTTTATCGTGCGGATACGTGTTGCATTCTACGAAATACGAAATAAAAATATATCATCTACATCTAGGCCTCGAGAAAATTGTAATTATGGATACAACACGAATAATAATTAATCCAATTCATAAGTCTCCATTTTTCTAGGTTTCTTAATCTGCTTTTATTATATTTTAACTCGTTGAAGAGAAGGTTTTTCATTTTATAATCTATATGTCACTTCAATTTAGACACCTGACGCGGTGGATCATTTCGCATGATTATTATAAATGTTTGTTATAAATATATTATCAAATTTATTCGACAAAGATCGCACTACAAATAACAATATATTAAGCTCTTATCATATATTATATTCAGTGCTTTTCTTTCCATGTAACGCGGTGGAACGGCGTTCAGGCACCCTTTTCTCGGCATTTTTATGTTTCTAATCAATATTCACAATTTTTTTTTATTTCACAAAAAAGTATTAACAGCAAAAAAATCAGGCTGTGTAATATAAATTAGTAAGAAAACTCAAACTTTCAGTAGGTTGAAAAAGTTAAATAAATCTGTAAGAATGAAATGGAAACGAAATGTGTCATATTCTTCAGGTTTAGGCTTAGGTTAAATTGTAATCGAAGGCGCGTGATATCAAATTTCTTTCCCACCCTTCCAATACAAAATTAGCAACTGATTAACAAGCAGTTCTCGTAAAAAAGTTATTTCGAAATACATCCATTATGATGCCATATATTCCACATTGGGAACGGACTTGGATTAGAAAGAACTTTTAGTAAAATGCTGGACAAGAAATGAGTTCCGGTGCATTTTTTAAAATAAAAAAGCACTGTATATATTATAAATATTTTAGTAATACTACGCAACTCACTATTAACAGTTATTTGATAGATAACATCTAAATTATCATAGAAATTTTAATTAAATGGCATACATTTTAGATATTATTAATCAGTGTTTGACAAGAAGCAAACTTAATATTCCAATGCTGTTTATGTAAAATACCATTCTGCGAAATCAAATATCGGATACCTACTATAACAGTGCTTCCCAACCTTTTTCATTCCACGGCCCCTTAAGTCTAAAAAACATAATCCGCGGCCATCCTCAACTGTCTTCGTAACTCGTTTTCTTTTTTAGCTCACCGACGAATTCGAAATCCTCGATTTTAAAATCGATTGTGAAAACAATAATCTGCGGATCCCCGATTTTTTTTTCATACTTTATCACAAAGAAAAATGAAAGAATGCACATTTTCGCGGACCCCCGTGAAAAACCTGCAGACCCCAGGTTGGGAAGCACTGTACTATAACACCACAAAAAGAACGAAGAAGATTATTCCAATGTGTCATTTGAAATTTATTAGTTATCTTTTGTTATGCATATCATTATAGTTTTTCTTCATTCATAAATTGATACTAGTATTATTCGGTCAGAATCAAATATGGCGAACCTAAGATCTCGACTGTGGTCTTGTGGTTAGAGCTTAATCATACCCGTTAGATGGGTTTAGGTTCTTAGCAAGGTTAATATCAAATATAGATTTTTTATTCTAATATTTGAGATCTTGACAAGGGTGCTATATCCAGGTGAATAATATAGCCGAATGTAATTTTGGAACACATTTAATCGCTACAATTTAACTATTTATAGTGGGGCTGGGTAAAACACGCGCATTCCATAAATATTTATTATTATATTATCGCGATGACGTCATCGATAAGTTACTAAGGTGCATGTAAGCACCTTAAATCGCCAACAAACAATGTACCACTAATGGTAAGGCACAATTAATCGATTCATAACATTTTTATTGTCTATAGGTATACATAGGTAAAAAAAGTTATTTATTGATGGCAATGAAAGATTTTCTTCAATGGCAATAAATATATCTTCGTA
Organism: Himalopsyche tibetana; assembly: GCA_030503985.1. Lineage (NCBI taxonomy): Eukaryota > Metazoa > Arthropoda > Insecta > Trichoptera > Rhyacophilidae > Himalopsyche > Himalopsyche tibetana. Next base: position 2,239,599 of record JAPJYX010000015.1, read on the forward strand.
TAATTTTTTTGAAATTACAATTTGTCAATTTATTAAATGTCAAAGGTTCAGTAGTAAATTCAATTATGAAATATTATATTTTCATTGCATGTGGGTATAAATATTCTTTGTTTCTAAATAATGGATTAAACTTTTACAATATATATTCAATATTAATACCACAGTACACACAAAGCAAGTATCACATTAAAATAAACATGTTTTACATGTCAAGATTGATCACCGTGCAATTCATACGGATTGGGGTGAATCATTCATACAGAATGATTCACCTCAATCTGTCTTTTCGTCGTTTGGTGAAGCCCGTTTTTAACAAATGTTATTTTACCTATATAATGTAACTGATATATTTAACGGGTCATATGATGCAGCGATTAGCGTTGTGGGTTTCAGTGCCGGATCTCACGGGTTCGAGTCCCAGTACGAACAGGATTTTTTCGATCGATTTATTGATTTCTGTTCGAAGACATAGTCCTTTCCTAGCCTTTTCCTTCTATCCTTACTTATCTCTATAAAAAAAGAGAGGTTGAACGAATGAGTAACAAACAGGTCTCGTAGAAAAAACTTATGTTGAGATACCTTCATTAGGATGCCATATGATACACATTGGAAGCGGAATGGATTGAAAAAAATGTTTAAGACAATTTTAAAAAACGACAATTTTCTATGCCGTAAACTTTGCACTCCAAAATGGGCAATGCATATTTACAAATTGAGAGTAACTATTGACCAACAATTCTACGTAATACTTTTTAAATTAAATAAAACACATTCAACTATTTTTTACACGGTAGATACGTTCTACAATAAACCGTGTTAAAGATCTTAGAATTCATAGAAAAATTGATGATTGGTCCCCTGAATTAAAAAAATCGTATTATTTGAAAAAAGAATAATATTGTGAAATAGAAAATCATGTCAAAAAGGTATTAATGAAGATCAAATATGTAAACAACACAAAGTATTATTAATAATATGTATTTTAATTGAGAGAAAATAATGCTATTTATCGCTTCTTGGTTATATACAGCTGTGGGCTGGCAATACGTTAACAAGGAGCTCGGTTAATCTCAAAGCAATTCTCGGTGTTCTGGGGAAGGAGTGAATTTTTTAATACTACTTTGTAATTATATGCAATACTTAAATAAGCAATTGGTTGTTACTCAATACATACACTATGTAACAATATGAAATTTATCGTTAACTTACCAGTGCCAATGGCTATAATTGTACTATTGTGTATACTGAAGATGTCGTAGCTTCGGTGGCGGATTACCCCATAAGCGCAAGAGGCTTAGGGCCTCCAAATCTTAAAGGGCTCAAAAATAGCATAAATTATAGAAACTCTTATATTTTAATTTCAGTTTTTAATATTCATTACTATTTTACGACGAGTTTTACAACACATTTATGTTATTTGAAAAAAAGGGCCTCCAAAATTTATTGCGCCTGGGGCCTCCAAATTGCTTAACCCGCCACTGCGTAGCTTATATATAAATTATATAGTAGCTTATATTGCAGTTATATACTTATTTGATCAGAGAATATTTTATTTCTCTTAAATCAACAAGGGGCTCGCCGGCATTAGTCAAATTTAGCAAGGGGCTCGAACGAGCCCTTCCGAGCCCCATCCAGCCCACCCCTGGTTATATACCTAAACTTTTATGATGGAGTGGACATAAATCAATTTCATCGCTAGGACTGTCTTGACAAGTCTAATGTGTCAGGATCTAACGAGGCCTTTTGGTTGTTATTTCTGTCATGTTTTGTTGATTTTCTGGTTAGTAAATAGTAAATCCGTTATCCACTTCGGTGCAAAAGTCGAGGATATATTATTATATCTGTCAGTGGCGGATTAATCACTTTGGAGGCCCCAGGCGCAATAAATTGTGGAGGCCATGCTTTTCGAATAACATAAAAGTGCTGCAAACCTCTTCGTAGAATAATAATGAACATTGAAAACTGAAATAAAAATGTAAGGGGCTATATAATATACGCTATCTTTGAGGGCCCCAAGATTCGGAGGCCTCAAGCGCGCGCCTCTTGCGCTTATAGGGTAATCCGCCACTGATTCCCGTATTGTATTATTCTTCGCGTCATTGTTTGATAACGAGTACGTATATGAGATGTTTTATATATTTATGTTGGCGTGTACGATATCGTTGATTTGAAGGCGTCAATTATATGGCTATAATTGAGTTTTCCAAAGGGCTACCAATAACTGCCAAACATCCACGTGGAGGTGACAACAATCATGGGTCCGTTGGAAATTTGTTGAAGATTCTTATGCTACTGAAATTCCATGGGGGGGGGGGGACCTTTTTTTTGGTCAGGAAGTTTCCTTAATCCTTCTGTTGGTTGTCGGTTACTTCTTATTTATTTTTTAAAAATTTGCAGGTATCGGAGTGACGGGATGTGCGCAAGAACCGAATCGCGTTCGTGATTTGTTGACAATGTTTTATGCAGACTGATTTAAAACCCTATCTTGCCTGCCAGGTTGACGACCCCAAGCCCCGGACAGATGAAAAGGACACCGACCACAGCCACTAGGGATTCTGTGTCGAGACGTCCCGGGATTTTTAAGGTTTTTTGCTGTCTTAAGTCCCGGGACATTTAACAACCAAGTCCCGGGACTTAAGACAGCCAAATTGTACATTTTTAATTTTGAAAAAACCATTCTAACAAATAAAAATTGGATGCAAGCAATCGCTAATGTGACATAAAAAGTTAATTTTAAAGTTACATTGGTGTATATCCGCGGGATCAGTTTGGAAAAAAAAATGCATTATATTTAGGCTAAGGATTAAAGGCCGGGGTTTTTACAAAATTAAGTATGCATATATAGCAGGAATCTTATAAAAGAAACAGCTGTTTGGATTTATAATTGTTGAAGTTTCAAATAACATCTATTTATATATTGTAATACAAAACAACCATTTTTAATGGGTAGAGAGAGACATGCAGAAATAGAAAAAAAACTTAGACACGTGTTCGCTTAACTATTTTTGCGGCATGGGATAATCGCACAGAATTCCAAGAATTAATGGAACCAATAGTTATTTCTAGAAAATTATGTTATAAATCAAGGCGGCTTATAAATTTTTATTACCAACCGTTCTGCTAAGACTAATTGATTTTCGAAAAGAATACACGAAAGATTTTGACAAATGCTCCAAAACAATATTTTTGAAATACGGAGATAATTTACTACAACTTCTTTTCTCCGTGGAAAAAGATATCGAGGTATCTGAAGAAAATATCGATAATGAGAAAAATATTGCAGAACTGTCACTGGAAGAAGAATTAAATAGACAGATTACAAAAAAACAAAAGATTTCTCCATTAAAAACTAAACGAATTTAAGATTTTAAAATCGAATGGAGAACGGAAACAAAGATAATTTTTTATATATAACATTAAAGCAACATCGACTGACAATGATAATGAGCAACAACGTTTATTACAAAGATAAGAAATCGGCTGTCTGAATCGTCATTAAATTCATTATTATTTTTAAAAGCATATTTTGATAAGCAAGAATAAAATATTAACTTTTGTGTAAATAATACATACTATGTATGATTTGAGGTTGTGACTTTTTAATTGAATTAATTTAATATTTTTATTATTAATAAATAAATGTGCTCAAAAGATGTATTTTTTTTAATTAACGCATACTTTCGCCGCCCTTTTAAAGTACGCTTAAAAAAAATACGTCCAACTGCGTAAAAAACGCTCAAAAAAATAGTTTAATTGAAACGAAATATTAAAAAACGTTTGGGAGAAAGATATCTTCATTTATGTTATTAGAAATTTGTTTAAATCAATTCATAATCGTATTAAAAATATAGCTGTAGCAAAAACAAATTAAAAAATATTATAATTAAGTGTTCATACCTGATGTTGTTTTATTTACAAATGTTTTTCACTATTCTACATAGTTACCAATGTCTCAATAGGACAAAAAAGGTATAAAAGCTGTATTGTGATTTGTGAAGTAACGGTCATAATTTTACCCAATTCATTGTTATTTTTTCAATACATGAACCCTTATCATCCCTTTTTAGTACATAAGTACATACAAATATTTAATTTTAATAAGTTTATAATTTTATTAAAAGGGAAATAAAAGTCCCAAGTCCCGGGAAGTCCCGGGACTTTGACTTTATCACGTCTCGTGTCCCGGGACTTTGAAAAACCCGAGACTTCAGAATCCCTAACAGCCACTGAAGCAGTGGTGGATTATCCTATTCCTATACACAAATAAGGCCCGAGCTCGGGGCTTCCGAATCTTAGGGGCCTCAAAAATAGCTTATGTAAATATCAAAATTGTATTGCGCCTGGGGCCTCCCATGTGCTTATTCCACCACTGCACTGAAAAAAGACAATAATAGAACATATTTCTGTGTCAATCTTTGAACTCTTCACACTCGAAGTCTTGTGTAGGTAAATACATTTTTCAGTTATTAGTGTACATTAGATTACGGTACATTGCGTATTTACACAGTATAAGTATAAACTATAGCAACTTTCGATAGCTTCAATAATTGTTGAGTAAATTTGTGTGAAAAAAAAACACCCATTTTCCGGAACACCACATATAACATGGAGATTAAACGAGTCCCTTGTAAAAGTACTGCCAGCCCATCGCTGACTTAAGTTCACGTTTGAGTAGATTCATGCGTGAACTTAATACAATAGTCTTGCCGATTCTTTTTTACGTACAAAAGAGATAGTTTCATGCGGGCTTTGACCTGCCGATAATAGCGAGTCTTATGATAATAATTTAGCAATACACCCTTGGTCACAATAAGCCTGCGGGACGCGGCTTGAATACACCAGAGCTGTGTACAATCGAAAAGTTAATTTGTTAACTTTAGCTGCCCCACACATATTATTTATGCATACAATCAGTTTGCACGATGGCTGGCAATAATAATTATTGACAAAACACCCCCGTCTTCTTTTCCACCCGTCGCCATTTCTCTAACAAAAAAACTAAGTTCAAAGTCACGAGTTCGGATATATTATTATTGTGTTTCTAGAATAACTACTGTCGTTTTTTTATGATACAATGGTGATCGGATATGCTGATAACATAGTCGTCCGAAAGTCAAATTTAAAAAGTTTCCCTCATACAATGGATTCCTAAGTTACAAACATTATTAAAAATTTCTGGCTATGCTCAAATAGTAATTCATATTACGATTAAAACTGTTATCAATCACATTTATTATTTCCGATAGTTAAATACTCGTCAACTAAAACCAAGCGGGAGTAGCTAGCATATATAAAATTTGAAGACCCTCAACAATGCTTGGTGGAATTTCAATATTAAATTGAAGTCGTTCAAATTGTTGTACACTTCCATACGTTTTTTCACTTATTTTTTTTTTAATAATAAAAAATAGGGATATATAAAGAAAATGAAAACATGAAATTGTGGCTAATGATCAATCCCGGGATTCTGGGATCGCAAAAAGGATCCAATATTGGATGTCCTAATTCAGTGGTTCCCAACCTGTTTCATTCCAAGGCCCTCCTTAATACAAAACATGTTCTGCGGCTGCCCCCAATCTGGGAAGCACTGCCCTAATTGATAAGTCAAGATAATGGTTTTAAAAAAACATACGCACTCAAATACATTAAAACATATTGAAATCCAACAACAAAGCCCTATATTTTAAGAATTAATTAACTAATATTTTTTTTAAAGCAAGTAAATGTCTAATAAGATATTTGATTGTTTGTTATACATGGTATATGGATAATGGTTGGTGTGTTTTAGCTGCAACGGAGGAGGTGAGGGGGGGGGGTTGTAGAATTTTATATTTTGGACCACGTTAGTCTTATTCAAATGAAGCCAAAAAAAATATATACTGCTCATTATTGGTACAACCGAGTAAACTTTTAATAGAATTTCTATTTCGTGATGCAATTAAATTTATTTATATTTTAATATTATTTTCACGCGAATGTATTTGTAGCATATCCAAAATAAGTATTGAATTAATCTGGGGTGGTATGTTGTCATATTTTGGAATCAGTATTTAATTAATGTTATATTTTATTTAGATATTGATGTGTGGTTATAAACTGATGTGTTGCGAGACGACGGCGACAATTGTCAGTTGGCAATAATCGAAAGACAATTGTAAATTACAATTATTTTTTTCAGCGGGAAAATTATCATATTCGTTTGAAATATATAAATTGATGATAAATGGACCAGTTGATAATGCTAGTGATGAGCGAAAACGGTGCTGATATTTGCTAAAAATATTGTTGAATGAGTAGAAAATTAGTTTTTGTTTTTTTTTAATATAAAGTCTCTTCACCAAAAATATTTACGGTGAAGACTTTAATGAAAAGTAATATCTTGGCCTGACGGTGGCAGCTTTTTTATAAAAGGTCTTTGAATGATACTCGCTTGAACTTAGTGGCGTGATATCTGAGGTGGGACGTCACCTCCACCCTTTAGTCTAGTTACAATGCGATGCGACTTAACTGCAGTTTATGTTCTAGTGAATAATTATGTCATATTATATGACCCTCTCATTTGCGCGCCACCGTTTCGTTTTGCTGATAAACCGAAAAAAACAGGTGAAATTTAAACATGGTATCGTAAAAAAAATAAAACGCAGTAATTTATACATAAGTCAAGAAAGGTGTCAAATGTGAATTCCGTCTTGGAAGAAGTATATTCTTTTTGCTGTATTATTCCTTTTTTTTGTTGGGTGGGTAGGTAAAGTGCGTGCTTAAGCTAATAAATAGAAGAAAGTGTGTAAGTAAGCTTTGTAATTTATTGCAAATTATAATAATTAATATTCATTTACTACCTCACAAGGTCGACTACTGTGTAGTACAGAGCTTCCCAAACTATGTTCCGTGGGACATAAATAGGTGTTCCGTGAACATTTGTAATGGTAATATACGTTGCAACACATTTAAGCATATTCTACTGCAGTGTTTTATAATTTTCGTAAAATCGAGTTCCCGTAGTCAACTCACACGCAATGACGCAATACTAAAAAGTAACGAAGTTTTGATTACTATTTTTCTGTTTCTAATCGAAAAAAAGTAAGCGTCATTTTAAATCTTATCCCCGCGTACCATACTTTGGGAAACACTGTTGTACTGAATCGGGAAACTCTGTCATGTGAAATGTTCCACGATACGGTGTGTACAAGTGAATTTTGTGTTTCAGGACATGTTCTGGAACAATTTGTTCCTAGATGTATGGGCATCTTAACTAAAAATATCGCTCGTCGTCAGTTATGAATCAACACCACCGAAAAACAGAGTAGTAACTCAATTTTGATAATTTCGCAGGAGAGTTTTAAATAGTAATCGATTTTCTATAAATGCTTTACAGTTTTGCATTTGGTATGATTATTATTGAAATATCTATTGTCATCACCGTGATGACTTATTGTTAAAAGTGGGAGTTTCAAATGACGACGTGCAATAAATATCTTATGTCATTTCATTATTTTTTAATACACTTGTCATTTCAACCTTCGATGAATAATGTTTTTTTTATTCTTCAATTATAAAGATTCCATATTAAGATCGTTCAATGCATCATCGTTAAATATATTATAAATATATAACTTGTTCTAGAAGCATAATACAAATTGAATACGCATTCATTATACATATACGAATGTAATTTAATTGACTACGAAAAAATGTTTGTTGGCATTTTTTATTTCAATATGCATTCAATGTTGATATGGATGCAATACCCGGCGAATACCTGTATTCAGGGCCGGCGCTACCATACAGGCGAAATAGGCAATCGCCTAGGGCGCAAATCAGTAGGGAGGGCGCATAAATTGAATAATCAAATTATATTTTTATAATCTAATAACAAATAATAGTACGTTTTTTATGCTTGTATCTGTTCGTTATAATTATGTATCGTATTCTATATACCAGTCGCCTGTGTGGTCGAGTGGTCAACGGTGTTGGCTTCGGCTACAGAGGGCCCGGGTTCAAATCCCGGTACGGACAGTTTTATAAATTGATTTTTCAATCGATTTATGAATTTCTGTTCAAAGGCATGGATGTATGTGATGTCTTGAATTCCCCCCTCTCACCTTTCCTATCATATGAAAGGGGCGTATCGACAGCGATTAGCTTACCACTAATCCTGTCCTAGCCCAATCCTTCTATCCCTACTCTCTTTGGAAAAAGAGAGGTTGAGCAACTGAGTAACAAGCAGTTCTCGTAGAAACACTTCTGTTGAGATAAACTCCATTAGGAGTCCATATGCTCCACATTGGGAGCGGACATGGTTAAAAATAATAAAAAAAAAAAAAAATCTATATACTTCGAAAAAGAAAAGTTGAGCGAATGAGTAACAAACTTATGTTGAGATACCTCCATTAGAAAGCCATATGATCGACATTGAGAGCGGACATGCATATAATTTTTTTTTTCCAGTTTGTTTAAAAAGGGGCGCGCCAATAACCGTTGCCTAGGGCGCCAAATAAACTCGCGCCGGTACTGCCTGTATTTGAATACCGTTATTACATGAATGTTTAAATAAAGCAAAAAAAATGCGGCCATTTGGGATCGCAATACCGGAAGTGTAAACCAAAATCGGTATTTCGATAAATACCTTACAGATTCTTAAACTAATAGTATTAATACATCATTAAAAGGCTCATCATTTCTGGAAACTGTCAATATAATAAGAATCTTAGAAAATGTCAACGATTTAAATTTATTTTGAATTGTTTTATTAAAAGAGGTGATGGTTTTTATATATTCAATGTTCGCTTTGTGTAAATTTTCAAAACCGGCATTAGGTTAAAATATAAGATATTTTATACGTATTTAATTCTTAAAATATACAGTATATTGTTTTTCCTAACTCTTGTCACAATATTTTACAATTTGAAATCAATTACTGCATTTTTAATAAACCGCTTTTGATAATTGTTTCACAGTACTTTATTTCGATTGTTTTATTTTGCTGATTATCAAAGTACCGATTTGTTTACACACAGATAAAAAGATAATTACCATTTCATATGTTTTTAACAATTCAGTTTATACTGCGGTTAATACTTTTGAATATTTAAAATTATATTAACTTTTGAGCTATTTATACACAATCTAACACGTAAAATATGTATGTATTGTATACTAGCGATGGGCAGTCAAGGGGCTCGCTTAATTTCAAAGCTGTCTGCGGTGTTCCAGGAAAAGGGTGGATTTTTTATCACTCTTATTTATAAAATTAAAAGCTAAAGAATAAGACTGACGACTGTATACAGTATTATATTGTGTAACTATACGCAATTTACCATATTGTAATAATAGTTAAAAAATGTATTTACATAAATAAGTTTGCAAGAGTCAGTAGCGTTCCTAGACTATTGCTGTCCCTAGGCAGAGCTTAATCTAGAGCCCTTACTATTTTTTTTTAAATAAAAATATGAAATGCTTACAGCCATTAATGTCTTTTTTCATTATTTCTCATCATTCTAAGAATACGTATACCATAACAATATAAAAATTCGAATCTTCTTCTCATCTACGTAATCATTTTTTTAATTTGTTCCTCAAGTCCTTTTATGATCCAGGTCATTTCCGCTCGAATTTACGGCAAAACTGCTGACTATAAATCCATCCTAGGTAAATGTCATATTTAGAGAAGTTTACCCATTGGTCATAATATTATTACCATTGAAAAAATGTTTTTTGGCTTTTTTTATTCAATATGAGAAATCATATTTATTATATACGAAAGTCGTGTATCAAAAATATTTAGCCATTTTAAAAATGTATTCTGTGATCTTTTGGCGCTCCCTAAGTCTTGTCGCCCCTAGGCAACTGCCTACTCGGCTATGCCCACGGGCAGGGACGTCCCGTGAAGAGTGTAAGAGTGAAGAGTTCTAATATTAACAAGGGGCTCGCACGAGCCAATTCCAGCCCACCCCTGTTGTATACCCCCCTGCGAAACCAACGACTACAGCACCAGTGAAATTAATAAATCCCTGCGTCACCCTTAATGATCACTGTCTGACACCGAAGGGCAATAAAGTACTCACTATAATATTGACTGAAAAAAATCATTCCTCTTATCGCTTACGGCAATTTAAAAAAAGTCCTAGGTTATTTTTTTTGTAATATTAATGGGACATTGAGCGGCAATTGACGTGCATGTGCTGCCAGAATTATTATTAAATAAAATCAATACTTTATGGCCGAGCTGGCTGGCTTATGAGATTTGTCACCGAACAGCCATATTAGTAAATTCAAAAAAAAATATAGTGCTACATCGTTGACTTACTTTACTCTACTAAATTATTTATGTAGGTTATAAATTAAAAATACCGTTTCTGTGCATTGTTTTATATTTGCCGATTACCGTCGCCGAGTGGTAACAGAGTAAGGCTTCCATCTGAAAAGATTTCGTGATATCAAGCGTTCGAATCCACAAATAGATATTTCTTTCATTGATTTTTGGATGGCTTAGAAGATTTATATTTTGTGAATACGTAGCTATTAGTCCTCACTTAACTTGATCATTCTATCCTTACTGTAAAAAAGGTCTTTTCAACAATTTCTTGTAAAATACTGTCCGCTGAAATATTTCATTATTTATCCACGTGACTCATTGTTAGCCAATTGTTTGTTATATGACTCACTTTTATGCTCCGAACTAATATCACCACAAAAACAAAACAAAAATCAAAGACCATGCACCCGCCTACGCCCAGGTAAATCCAGGACGCTACGCGGGAAAAGCAACATCAAAATACACCAGATGAAAGGGAAATTGGAGCTCGGGTCCACCAGCCCCAGAATTTGATGTATATATATCAATTAGCTCCGATAGGAGGTTGATGGAATTGAAAGACATCATCATAGGCTTACATGACTTTGGACATGATCAACAAATCAATGGATGAATATGTTCGTGTGGAGCTTCAAATCCTTAATTAATAATGAAGCTGGACAGTGTTTACCACTCGGCTACGAGAGTAACAATATTGCGAGTCTTTGTCCATTTTTAAAAAGAAGTGATATATGTAGTTAAATAAAGTATGAGTGAAATATGCGGTAACTTTATAAAAATTCATTTATAATTTTAAAATGGCTTCCTTTTTTGAAAAGCATCTCCAATTAATTTTCAGTCTTTATTCACTCTGAAGATGTTTCTCAAATATTCGAAACACGTGGAATGCTAAGTTACCCATTGTTGAATTAGAAAGTTACCAATTTTCATTTTACATCTCAAAGATTCATTGGATGTAGTGGTGGATTAAGCACGCGAAAGCCCCCCCCCCAGTTGCAATAAAATTTGGAGGCCTGATTTTTTGAACAACATAAAAACGACCTAAAATTGTAAAATAATTAAAATATATTCAAATTTTAAAATATTAATTTAAATGAATATTAATATAATATTAAATTAATTTAAAATATTAATTTAAACAAAAAGTTTACGGGTGCTATAATAATATAATATAAGCTATTTTTGTGGCCCCTGGAATTTGTAGACCCAAAGCGGGCACCTCAATCGCTTATATAATATCACTTTTAAGGTGTTCACTGCCAATACTTGGTGGAAAGGCATTATAATAAAAATAATAAAAGATTTTTAGTACTTTTTCCACATAAACTTTATTAGATCAGGACCGGTTTCGCTCATCGCGAGCATTATCAACTGATAAGAAAAATATATAAACAGTGATATTTATACAAATTTAAATTGAAATAAAAAAAGTGTAAGCAACTATTAACAATTTAAAGGATTAACAAATTACACGTAGAATAGTCCACCACTGATTTGATGCGTCATAAAATATTATTATTTTATATATATAAAAGGTGATAATGTCTTCATTTTATATATATGGTTACAAGTAGTGTCAAGCCATTGTTTCACACAGTTTTTAATAATAGATACCCCCATTAGCGTGCACGTTATTAATATGCATGGGGAGCAATGTAAAAAGAAGTTGTTGCAAGCGCATTGCAGATGCAATAATATAAATGCAAAATTCAATCCCAAAGGTCAAAATGCAATTTCTTTTGGTTCTAAAACTGGCTCAAATAACGATAAAATGCATTTATGTTAATGTATTATGCTAAAAACTTTCCGAAATAACTTTTGTTATTCACTTCGCCAAGCCGTGTTTGTTACGGTATAGTTATTTCCCTTAAGAGGATATAGTACCTTTACGCCTGAAAACAGAGTAAATCGATCGTTTGCCATCGACGAAATCTCGTGAACCGTTCACTTAAAAATTTTTTTTTTTCAATAATTACATTTTCCAAACGCTTTTTTACACTATTGCATTTTTTTTTTGATGAAAATAGTAAAAATGTCAAGATTACACGGTAAAACATTGACTTGGATTTTTTTCGACTACTTTACGCGAAGATCGTTTTGAAGTTTATTATAAGATACCGAAGTTTGAAGTCTTACAAAGAAATACAGATAAAGATTGGTTTAAGAAAGTGATTTGAGCAGAATTTCTAATTTATCGTATATAATGATTATACAGCCATTTGAAATGTACCATTTTTCCCACTTTTTCTGACTGATTTTTAAAGCATAATTGTATCATATATACTTCTAAAAAAAATTGAAATAAAAAACCATTTTATTGTTTACATTAAAAGCAAAAAAAAATAAATAATAATGATAATACCAATAAATGGTAACCATTTTTCGGAGATGCCTTTTCTTACCTACTATGCTTCAGTTTGAGCTTCAGTCTGAGATCGTACGTGGTATGGAGTGGACGCGTCCAATGTTTTATTAAAAAATATTAAATCACTGGTCAATCGAATATTAGAGGTAATCAAAGCAATGTTTTTTTATTCTGCCAAAAAAAACGTGCTATATCGGTTGGGGTTAGGGTTGCCCAAAGCGCTGACAAATAATATTATTATTTATAATACAATAATGTATTTTTCATTAGCGATGCTTCTAAAGACCAGTATTACTTTAGCTTATGGATGTCCAACCGGTAGATCACGATCGACCGGTCGACTCCAAAGCATAATTTGTTTGATCCCGAAAGCTTCCGTGAATTTGGAAAAAATATACAATTTAAATATAAAATATACAAAAATTGAATTATTTGTATGCTAATATATATCTTATATATCTAATTGTATGTATTTCGCATTTAAAATAAACATTTCTAAGATTGAAGAAGGGAAAAACCCTACTAAATAAAAATTGTTACAAGAATCATGGTAGAAGTCGATCGCGAGAAAACTTAAGATTGAAAAGTCGATCTTAAGAAAAAAAAAAGGTTGGACACCCTTGCACCCTTTAATGCAGCGATTTCCAACCTTGGAAGCGTGGACTATTGTAAAAAGAAGCGCGAACAGTCCAAAATATTTATTTACCCTTTAAAACGTGTCTTTGTTACTATATGAAAATAAAGCATGGGGAGGCGCGAAGATATTTTTTTTCAAAGGGAAGCGCATTAACACAAAAGTTGGAAACTACTGGCTTAATGGATAAGTATTTTAAAATAATTATTTGGCAATGCTTTTAAACAGAGATTCTATCTATAGATATTTGTATCTAATAGTAATAATAGATGAATAAAAGCATTTTACATTAGTATTTATGAATCATTTCTATGTTTCAAAAGTTTTATGCCGCTTACAGATGGGGAAGATTTTCGCTAAAAAAAATAAAGTTCGTCGTTTAAACGTAAAAAAAACACATTATTATTAGAAACAAAAAAATATTGGAAAATATGTTAATATGTCACAACCCTGCATGTCGTCGAACATGCAAATTGCCAGTAAAGAAAGTTCTCAAACATTATATAAAGAAATACAAATATATCTATGCATTCAATATAAATTATTTGAATGACTACTTTTGATCTGGTCTAATATTCATTTAGTTTCTTCCTTATTGAGTTAGACTATATAATATTGAAGTAAAACTATTTGCATTCAGTAAAATATACACCCAATACTTTTTTTACTCGATTATTTTGGATAAACCGTTACGTTTTTTCATACATTTTTGGTACTTTTTTTACACGGATTTGAAACCGATTTATCAAATTATATGAAATGAGCTTTTTTTTACGCGCCACTTTCTGGAACTAATGTATCATCCTGAGATTTTGGATCTTAGATTCAAAAGGTCAATAGAAATATATAATAGAATCCGCAATACATTTTAGATGCTATTAATAAAAAATGTAAAGAAGTCACTGTGCGACATGTTCAATCGATTTGTTAAGAACGATTACTTAACATATAATAATTTAAAAATATCGTAGTTTTTTGTCTCACACGATAAGACATAGTTAAGATAATTTTCGGATTAAATTCATGGTCAACTATAGCGCGAACCAGAAATAACTATCAATTGCAACTTATAATTCTTTTAGAACTAAATACTTTTCTATTTTAATCTTATTATGTCAATATTTTTTATGTTTTAAACTTTTTTATGCAACAAAATTATTTTTCAAAACTGTATTCATCAATATCATAACAAATCAATATCATAAAAAATAGGTTATACAAAATTAAAAATAAAAACTAATTCAATATATAAGAGAAAGTTTGAGAAATTTGTATTGTATGGTTTGTTTAGCGTCTCTTGTTACCTTTGGCAAAAACCGTCTCATGATTTAATTTATTAGTACGATAGCTTACTGTTGCTTACATGTAGCAATAGCTCATATGAAGCATTTTCAAGGAATATATAATTAACGTATAGTTTCAGTTACATATAATTGTTGCAACAGATATTTGGGGAAGTAAATTAGATTGTCAGTCTTGGCTATGAAGATAAATAAATACTTAATGATTTTCGTCGATATCTAATATTAATACAAATTGTTTTATATGAAAAACCTTTATAACTGTCTAAATACCCATTCGTGTGTTAGGTGGTATTGTTATTTTTGTAATGAAATAGAAAAATGTTTTGCTTGTTTTGATACTGTAAAAATACGTATTGTGGTGGTTACTTATTTAAGTCAGTGCAATATTTATGCTGTAGGTCAAATTAAAGTTTTGCATTCCTACTGAGTCGCCTTAACTAGTAATTGTAAATTAGTATCATTCGACGTAACAAATTTATTTACTAACGTACCAACGGAAGAGTGCAAAAATATAGTCAGCGAAATTTTAACTTTTTCGGATATTAATAGCAACGTCGTTAAAGAAATGCTTAGACTTTTTAATATTTGTATTGAACAAAAATATTTTTTGTTTAATAAAAATTTTTACAAACAATCGGTAGGATTACCTATGGGTGGTCCTATTTCACCTTTGCTCGCGGATATTTTTATGGATTATTTTGAGAATAATCTCTTTAAGTCGAATAATTTTTTATTAAACAAAAAATAGTTTTGTTCAATACAAATATTAAAAAGTCTAAGCATTTCTTTAACGACGTTGCTATTAATATCCGAAAAAGTTAAAATTTCGCTGACTATATTTTTGCACTCTTCCGTTGGTACGTTAGTAAATAAATTTGTTACGTCGAATGATACTAATTTACAATTACTAGTTAATTGTATGTCTTTGATTTTTTCTGTGAAGTCTATGCTATTCTTAACTGTATACTTCGGTTTAAACACGTTGTAAGAATTAAAAACGTCATTTAATTCACGGGCGATTTTGTAAGATGGAGAACTACAAAAAGATACCACGGGACGAATCGGTATCAAGGGTTTGTGTAATTTGGGTAAGCCAAATTTTTAAATTTTAAATTTTTAAATTTTTAAATTTTTGCCAGACAATATAGAACCCGCGTTTTATACAGTAAATAATTTAGGTAAAATTTTATTGAACAGTAAAGATCGCGTAGATTCATCGTCACAGAGTGGTATCTATCGACTCTCTTGTGGAGACTGTCAAGCGTCTTATGTTGGACAGACAGGTAGAAACTTTAATATTAGAATTAAAGAACATATACGATGTCTAAAAAGTAACAATTTCTCTGAGTTTGCCAATCATTTAATAGAAAATAATCATAATTTTAATCAGATTTGTAATTTAGAAATACTCCACCGAGTAAATAAAAAGGGTTTAAAGATGAATAGCTTAGAATTTTTAGAAATTAATAAAACTCTTAACAAAAAAGAAATATTATTAAATAATATTCTTAATAGCACAGGCGGTTCCCCGTTACTCAAATTGTTTCCAATTAATAGAGTAATCACAAACCTAGATGATTGATTGTAGCTCATTAGTTTTAATAGTTTGTAATGTTTAACGTCATTAGTAGTATGATTAAATTTGTTTGCATTTTATAATCCCCTCTTTGCTTCCATTAAAAAGGAAAAATCCCATTCTGATTGTTTACAACTCATTAGTAAAATTAGTATCATTATCTGTTTGCTTTATTTCGATTCTACACCCCCCTCCTTGCTCCTCTTAAAAGGAAAAAAAACCCAATCCATTTTGTAATTTTATAATTTTAAAATGTTAGAATCAATCTTGCTTCATTACTTAAGCAAACTTTGCGATAGTAAGTCTGAAGATGCCTCTGAAAGAGGCGAAACACGTGTCACAGTTAGTTACACAATACGTGGAATAAACAAAGTTAATTTAAATTTTCTATTAAAATGAACTTCCACAAAGTTACCGCCGAAACCATCGAAAGTATTAATGTTTGTTATGTTTAAGACTATCCTCCCAACCTTTCAATCATGAAAATAGCGGCGTGGAGCAAGAGCGATTAGCCAAACACTATTTATTTCCTAGCTTTATCCTTTCAATTCAATCCCTACTCTCTTATAAAATAGAGAGGTTAAGCAACAACTGAGTATCAAGCAGAGTTCGTAGAAACACTTCTGTTAATATTTTGAGATTATATACTATATGGTTCAAATGGGAGCGGAAATGGATTTAAAAAATAACATTGGTCCCTTTCACGCTAGGGCCCCATTCCTTGCACGAATTCACTTTGAGGTGGCTACTTAAATGGGGTGTATTTTTTTTAATAAATACTATTTTTATATAATAGAGTGCAAAATAGTTATTTTTAGTTGCGCAAGACGTGAATTATTGAAAAGGTAGGCGCGTAAACATAGTATGCATTACCCTTTAAAGCGTGTCTTTATTATTATATGAAATAAAAAATAGAGAGGCGCGAAGATATGTTTTTTTCAGAGGGAGGCGTAACATAAAGTTTAGAAGCCACTGGCGTAAGGTATGATCGAACCATAGACACAATGCATCCAACTTATTCCCAATAAAAATAAAGGAACTCGCGATATCGCGCTATTTTGTCCCGAGGAACCGTAAATAGTTAATGGCGTTCACCTGGTGCTCTTCCCGCCGGCGGTGTGGATGTGTTTGAGTGCGCCGTCGCGGCGCCGGGGTGACTTGTCGACGCTCCGGCGCTCCCCCTGGACATGACTCCCGTCTCTGCAAACGTAATAAATACACTTAATTAGTTACACGTTTTCATCAATTATCGTGTCACGAAATGAGTAATACTTAGACCAACTAATAGGATATAAAAAACGTATTACAGTCACGACTATTTTTTTTTTACTTAGTAGTGATTGCTGTGCTTATAGCCGAGTGGTTAACGTTGTTCCTTTAGTTTTTGGTGGCAACATGGTCAAATGCCATCATTTGAACACTTTTGTGCATTAATTTTTCAGTATATTTATATTTTATAACTAATAGTTTCATAAATTAGTTTTTTAATCCATTTATGGATTTGTGTATGAAGGAACGTTTTTCTACGATGTCTTAATTTCCTACCATTCACCCGGTCCTTAAAAACTGGGAGGTAGTGAGAGGTTACTAAAGCCTTGCTTTAGACCAGTGAGTCTCATGTGGGGCTACCAACAACTTCATAATAAATATTGATATTGAAAATAATGTCTTTCATTGAGTATAAACTTTTAAGTTCAATTCAATTTTCACTTTTAGGGTCTTCGGTGTCAATACTTGTTGAAAAGGCATTATATTCAATAAATAAAATACACATTTGTAATAATTACCTTTAATTACTGTTTGATGATTTTTGTAATTACATTTTAGAGGTATTAAACATTTTAATTTTAGTCAATTTAGAGTCGGTTTTTCATATTTTGTAAACTCTTTTCAATACCAATTGTTTATTAGACATTATTAATTTTACTGTGTTTTGTATAAATAACACCGTAACATTGTATTCTCTTATAATTGATAATGCTCGTCATGAGAGAAACCGGTCCTGATCTAATTAAATAAAAGTGGGGGAAATAGTACTAATGTGTATTTTACTTTTTGAATTGATCAATTTTTTTAGTAAATGAACCTGCTATTTTTGTCACATCTCAAAATAAAAATTTGATCACACAGTAAAATTTTACGAGAGGACGACTGACGTGGGCCAATCTTACTATTCATACCCTCTGCTGCATGAGCAACAGAACAACCAGAAGTATTGTTCAAACAAATTGTACAGAGATGCTCTAGTTACAGTAAGAGTTAAATAACTACACATAACATAGCTAGAGTACAGTTAAAAAGAGGCTTGATATAAAAAAGTGGAGTGCGTTTACCCAAGCCAGAACACACTGTGGTACTTTTTCAAACAGTTCTCATCCATATTACATGACACTGACATTTTGAATCCCGATAAGTAAGTGTGGATAATTATGGTAGTTATTTCTACCTCGCTTAACAATCGATAACTTATCTAAGTAAATCTATATTCTATATTTAAGCCCAATAAACACGACGGAATCATTTAAGAGAAACATTTTATACGTCGATGGGCTGCCAATACGTTAACTAGGGGCCCGCTTAATCTCGAAGCAATTCTCGGTTTTCTGGGGAAGGAACTATTTTTTTATCACTCCTATGCAATTATATGCAACACTTAAATAAGCAATGGATTGTTACTTAATACACTTATAATATGTAACAATATGCAATTCACCGTAAACTTATCAATCTAAATGACTAAAAATGTTTTACTGTGTATACTGAAACTGTCGTAGATAAAATACAAGTCATAAATTGCAGTTATATACTAATTTTATTGTTTTATCACTAATTAACAAGGGGCTCGCGCGAGCACCTCCGAGCCCCCTCCAGCCCACCCTTGATTATATATTTAGTCCAATATTCCAGTGGTTTTGTGTAGTTTTACCATCCTTTTTAATCACCGCTACTAAATTTGATCATCAGAAATATTGAAAGACTGCACAGGATTATATTATATTACAGATACTTTAATTGATTACTGTTTTAAATTATTGTAAACAATAATTTGAAGCACTTGTTGATTATTCCTTTTTTACAGTTATTAATTAATAATGAGCCTTTTTTTGAAAACACATTTCAGTTATTATTAAAATGTAAGCAAATCTTATGGAAAAAATAACTGATTTTCACCTGAATGGCACTCTAGAAAAGACAAATGAAAACTTTGCATAATACAATGCTCCAGTATTATGTAAAAGTCATATCTCTTCAGAAGAATGGATACCAGTTAAATGCTAAAATGATACATCTAATAAATGGACTGTGTCTGGTAGAAAATGAATATATGCGCTGCAGGCAAATCAATAAAATTGTCATATAACTCATAATAAGTATAACATTCTGGAATCGATCGGTCATCAGTCATTCAAAGTAAATAGTTGATATATTGTTTCTTAAAAAGGTAAGCAACATTCAGTATTTTTTTTATAATTCTAGTACTATTCCCCATTTTACGTACACAAATTTAAACATATTATTTTATATCATATTATCCATAGATAATAAAATTCTAAAAGTATTTGTATCTAAAATTGACTACATTATTCTGTGAGAATAGGTCAGGGTTGGTTTGTTTGTTTAGAACGTCGTAGATGTCCTTCAATAATTTGGTGTAAAACTTTTGGAGGCAAAATTTTACTTTAAAACTTTCAATTATTGACCTATAAATAATTCCTCCGCTGCAAAGCAAAACGGCATGGAATAATATTTCATTTTAACCTATTCGCATTGCTGATTGTGATTGATTATTCATTTTCATAACGACAGTTAGCTCACGCGATAATATTGTGTGGGTGTTATTATAAACTATTTGATTCATTGCAAGCAGGGATTCTGAAGTCTCGGCTTTTTTCATGTCCCGGGACATGACGTGACATCAAATTTTCATGGACCAGGAAATTCTTGCGACCCGAGACCGTAGTACTGTAGTATTTTTTATTAAAACAATTTTTAAACGAATATTTTTATGCATGAAGTACACACAGTAGCATTCTTTAAATATGTACATTTTTATACAACAAAATAATAAAAACTGTTGAAATTATGTTTCGATTTTAACTTTAAAATAAATTCTTTCGTTTATCTATTTTTTTATCGATGTTCGCTCTCAACGGAAGTATCTCAACAGAAGTTTTTCTACAAGAACTGTTTGTTACTCCATCGCTCAACCTCTTCTTTTCAAAGAGAGTAGTAGGGATAGAAGGATAAGTTTAAACATAGTTCTGACGACGGCGAAAGCCCAAATAGCTATCAACGCATAACCATTATTAAAAACTGTAGAACTAAAATACTTTGATATGTTTAATCTGCGATAGAAGGATAGGGCTAAGACAGGACTATTGGTTAACTAATCGCTATCGCTACGTCCAGTTATTAAAGGATAGGAAAAGGTGAGAGGGAATTTTTAAACATCACAGACACCCAGGCCTTCGAACAGAAATCGATATATCGATCAAAAAATTACTGTTCGTACTGGAATTCGAGCCCGTGAGATCCGGTACGGAAGCCCACAACGGTAACCGCTGTGCCATAGGACCTGGTGATTTATCTATTTTCTGAGAATTGTTCATTTTTTTTATATATTGAGTTGATTTGTATTCATTATAATGCTTAAAAGTAGCCGTTATAAATAAGAAATATGATTAAATTAATAAAATCAGTTATCTGTAGATAGTTTACATAATATCGTTTTGATATTTTCATTCAAAGGCTGTTGTCCCAGATCATGCAGATCATAACTAAAATAACAAACAAATACTAAGAAAGGCAAACGTTTTAGTAAATTTTATTTGAAATATTTTTTGGGTTTTGTATTTCCACTATAAACTCTGTCGGTACCTTCTTATACACTTACCCAAACTCGAAGCTAAATATTTAATAATACGACACTATTGTATTGTAAATAATTATATTGTTTTTTTACACACATTGTTTGATTTTGCCGATGAAACCATTTTTTTCAAAAATAATAGATTGGGTCAGTTATTTTATGGTAATTAACCACTTGAATACCAAGCGAACACCGGTGTCCGGAACATATGCAAGCGAATACGGATGTCAGACATTTAAAAAATCAAATACTTGGTACTCTAGTAGAATATAAACAATATTTTGATGAACATGTGAAGTGCTATCTATATTGAATCAATTGAGGTTTTTAAAACATCGAATTCGAGTGTATATTAGGCAAAATTATTTTTCTCAAATACACGCAGTATCTCTGGGACATATTAATTTTATTTATTTATTTATTTATTCAATTAACATTGTACAAGGTTGACAAATTATAAATTTAAAACTTTTACAATGGAGAAAAAAAATAGTATAATTTAATATTAAAAGCAGTAAAAAAAAGTGGCAAGGAAGTCAACTGAGTAAGATCCGACGAACTCTACTTTAATACATAAAAAATAGTATTCGTCGGAACTCACCCACGTCTACGTGGAATATGTCGACATCCGAAGCAATATTATTGAACACCGTTAAAGCTCTCCCCAGTGGCATCCCCATTGGCAGGCTGGTTCTACACCTTGGGAGAACAAACAATTCATGTCCACGATTTCTCAAAAAATAATCAGGAACATTTAGATTCACATTCTCAAGAATGGTGGAATTCTCATTTTGGCCTCGTATAAGTTGAAAGAAATATATGGCCAGATATATTTCTCTTCGAACGTTCAAGCTATTAAAGTTAAGCATGCCTAAGAGAAAGTCAGTTGGATAAAGCCATGGGTAATATCCATACACCCTCATATAGAGAAGTCTCAAAAATTTCTTCTGAATCCTCTCCACCATAAGGGTATATTTCGAGCATCTTGGAGCCCAAACAATTGACCCACTCTCAAGTCTGCTTCGAACCAAAGCGTTGTACATTAATATTAGAATTTTAACTCCCGAAAAGGCTCTGGTGGTACGGATGATAAAGCCCAACATTTGCAATGCTTTTTTGCAAGTAATCTTAATGTGATTATTGAATGTTAGTTTGCTCTCAAATTGTACGCCAAGATCTTTGACTGATGAAATTCGCGAGAGAATTCGGCCATTCATTGAATAACGGAAAAATAACACTCGCGACCTTCTTGTAAAGGATAAAAGATTGCATTTATCAATATTGAAATCGATTTTGTTACACCGCCCCCAATCTATTATATTATCTATATCAGACTAAAGACGATGACAATCATCTAAGGTGACAACCTTCAAAAAAAGTTTCAAATCATCAGCGAATAACAAGAACATAGAATTTTTAATAACGTTTGCTATATCATTTATGAAAATAGTGAACAGCAATGGCCCCAGGTTTGAACCCTGCGGAACACCAGAGTACGTGCAAAACGGCATTGATTCGAAAAGCCCATACGATACGTATTGTTTTCTGTTCCTAAAATAACTACCAAAAAGCCTAACAAAACCGTCAGACAAACCGATCAATTGGAGTTTTTCCAAAAGAATGTCATGATCGACCCTGTCAAATGCCTTCGAGAAATCATTGTAAGAACAGTCAACTTGCAGTCCTTTATCTAACGCCGTCGACACGTAATCCGTAAACACCATCAAGTTTGTGTCGGTTGATCTTCCGACTCTGAACCCATGCTGCTCATTAATTATAAATGGTTCAATCCTTTTTAAAATCATATGATGCATAATCATCTCAAGAACTTTAGCTGGCGCTGAGAGAACAGCCACCGGTCTATAATTTTCCACTGATGATTCTGCGCCATTCTTAAAAATTGGTGTAATCTTAGATATTTTCCATATTTCAGGGAAAATGCCCGATTTCATAACGAGATTAAATATATAACACAAAGGACTTTTGATGAGGTCAATACATCCTTTTAAAAAACATGTAGGCACCCTGTCGGGACCAAGCGAGCGGGTATTTTTAAGTTTTTTGGTAAAAAAAATTAAATCTGATTCATCGATTTGCATGGCATCAATGCATTGGGCACCATTTGTACGACTTTTCAAAATTGATTCAATATTAAGACGTGGTATATCATTTGAGTATACAGATCTGAAATGGCCAGCAAATGCTTCTGCCACCCCTAGACCTGCCACTTCATGACCCTTCCAATTCATTGTCTCAGCGAATCCACCATCGTTTCTAATAGATTTGATATAATTCCAGAAAAAAATTGGATTTTCGCATATGCAATCTTCCATCCTTTTCAAATATGTTCGGTAGGCTAACCGAATATTTTGTCTCAGCTTAGATCGACAACTACTAAAAATTTGATAGTCTCGAGGACTCTTAGAAGCCTTCCAGGCTTTATGATATAAATGCTTTATTTTAATGTCCCCGATAATCTTTCCAGAAAACCACCTCGGATATGATTTATTTACTCGCTTTTATATATGAACGCTTTAATTCACATTTATTAATGATTTATTTACGCAGTATTGGAGCGGTTAACGCAAACTAGCATCTGTCACATGTCCGTACAATGGATAAAATGCAGATTTTTAAAGTTTCTTACCTTTTCCGATTCAGAAACGTTGTTTTAAATAAATCCAAGTATAAAGATTCTCAACCTTTTTATCTTTTAATTGAATAAAATCTGCATTATACACATTTAAAAAATAATAATATCTCAAACTTTGTGTTGTTTTATTTAAACGTTTCTGAGAGAGACTGGCAAAAATCGTCGATATCCGCCAAATTTATTCTCGGGTTGTCTCGACACAGAATCCATAATTGCACAGAAACCTTTTACATTAATATCAATATGTAATTAAAATTAAACACTGAATCAAAATGATTGAATAATATGCGCGGTAAATTAATCAAATTTAATATACGATGCCGCAAAATAAACATTAGCTAATCTAAATAACTAAGGTCACTGCATGAAAAATGCAAAAGATATGTTTATCGTCAAATTTTATACAATCGGAAGCAAGTATTTATTATAAAATATAACAGTAGCTGGGTTTCTTGAGTACAATTTATTTTTACAATCTATTCAAATTTCTTATTTACAATTGTGAACAAATCAAAGCCATTTATTTTAAATTTCACAAAAACGCTTCACAGATCACAATAATATTAATATGCTTATAAACCTTATTGTAAATATTCCAAAATCATAGTTTAAAGATGAATCAATATAAATTCATAAAATAGCGTTAACGGAAAGCTAAAATAACCAAAAATATTCGGACATTCGAGCAAAAAATATGGATTATTGAAGAAACGTGCATACTTTGGCAGCTGAAGCAAAAGGGTTTTCACCAATTTCTCGCATTTATAAAAATGAAAGTACGATAACTGTTCTTTAAACAGAAATCCAAGTTTATTTTTATGTCATAAGTATTTTTCGAAAATACTAGTTTATGTATGTATCATATAGTTGGTTTTTATTAACTAATAGCTTTGAAATTAGGTATACGAAACCATTGACGGATCCAAAGAGATCACAAGGAGAATTTATTTTCCATTTTTCTTTTTTAGTAAAACTTAATTGTGAAATGGGCTCTTTAATTGTTTAGTTTACAATGTTTTATAGAATACATACTCAATTATGTATTGACTATTTATATATTATTTTTAAATCATCTATTTTTTAACGTATTATTTATGTATCATATTTATTTTTAAATTGAATGGCCCTCTCCCCTCCTGGGACAATTTCTGGATCCGCCACTGAACGAAACTATTATTTTTAAACAAAAAATAATTGTAAGTATGTATAATACAATACTGGTTTACTCGGGTCATTGAAGCGAACGGTTATTGGTATATTGAGTTTAAACGACACAAATTAATGCCACAAACGATTTTAATACTTTTGTGCTAGTAGGCCTACGCCACTGAATGAAGAAAGGAAGTTCATAATATTATAATATGTTAAACGAAATTAAGAAATGCAAATATGAATGTCGACATATCGTTGTTGCGCTTTCAAAATCCGCTATATGCATATTTTCGTATATTTAAAAGAACAAAAAAAACAGTTATTATAATTAGGTTGTTCTAGAATTGCTTTACAAGTATGACAATTTTGTCGAGGAAAAGTATTGTAATTCATACAGTACTTTAACATGTTTTCAAAAAACACGGCGGATTTTGAAAGCCAACGACGATATATTCTTTCTTTTTTAGAATATTTGAGATGAAACGGATAGAAAAGAAATGATGCTCACCTCTCTGCATTTGGCTTCATGAATAGAAAGCGATGCACTACCAAATCTTCGTCCGCAATGCGAGCACATCATTGGCACACCAGCGATGGCAGGCTCGGTCACTCTTACTTTGCATTCCTCGTTATTCCCCGGCACAAGCACGGATTCCTGGTTCACAGCGCGCTCCGGGTGAGCATGAAACCTTTCTGGACGAGCAGCCCTTCCGCAGGAGTCACAAGGTGGAGCTAACGGACGTCCAGTTGGACCTGTAAACACTTCATCAGCTTTTCTTAACCCTCGTCTATCCGCCACTCTAACATTCCACCCTCGGACAGATCCGAGCTTTAAAGGAGATCCATCTCTCGCTAAACCACTTTCTGACGTGTAACCTATTCTTGTGCCTTTTTTTGCTACCATGACAGCATCTTTAGCAGGACTTCTTCTTGATACAATTGACACTCCAAGTACAGCGTCTGTTATTTTTGGTTCTTTCGTTGATTTAGGTTTTACAGGACGTACATTTTCATCGTTTTCTTCTGAGCTATTGTTTACAAATCTTCTCTCCTGTTTTCCAGTTAGAGGAATCCTCATAAGACGATATATGGAAAGTAGTTCTTTGCTCATCAACGACATGTCTATTTTCCCCAATAACGCAATGTCCAGAAGTCGGGGGCGGTCTAGAGTAGCCGTCAGGGGTCTCGGACGTCTGGGTCGTCGCCTGGTCTTAACAGCCGCCGAATTAGCCTTCCCATCGTAGTTTCCTGGATCGTCGAAGAACGTATTCATCTTCACTGTTAAAGCTTTGCGGACGCCGACTGGAGATCGGCAACTCCGGACTGCCACTACTGTCGAGAAACTCTTGTTTCTCATCGTTCAACAGCTATTGCAAAATGATTCAAGTTTCACCCACACGAATATTATTGTAAACGAGACTTAAAAACAGTTTTTTCTGCAGCGTTTACGTCATCATCTGATGATGTTCACTGTGAATAATTTACCTTCATTTTAATTTAACAAGACACTTTAGGTAAATTTATAAGCAATTCAAAAACTTTATCATTATTTATTTATTAAAATTCTGCCGCATTCGATTTGCAAATAAACGACGAATAATTTATTGGCGGTTGTTTACCATATAACCTAACTCAAACTGCGTTTGAATAATATAATACAAAGTGACGGATCATTGTTTAAGCAAATTGAATTTAAAAGCAATTAAAATATAGTATTTATTTATGCCCACACAGAAAGTTAATGTTTATTGATTTTTTTTCATTCTAGTAACGAAGTCTTAGGCGGACGATGTTATACTAACAGCCAACCAGTAGCCGCTAATAGATGGTGGATTTCACCCCCTTCAAGCGGGTGAGTCTCACATTCACAGGTGATCGTTTCGGTTTGATAATGTGCCCAAGGGTAGGGAAAGCCAAACACTAATAACATGCTTCTGAATTTACGTGTATAGATACCAATATATAATCGATATAGATAGGTAGTTGCGTACAATGTTGAGAAAAAATCAATTTAACTCGAGTTAGTATTAAAATTAGATACACAAAAACTTAATAAATTTATTAAATGTGTACTTTATGAAATCTATATTTAATCCATGCCTGCTCCCAATGTAAACCATATGGCCTCCTAATGAAGGTATATCAACTGCTTGTTACTCAGTCTCTCTTTTTGGGAGAGTAGTGAAACAAAGGTTAAAGCTAGGATAGGACTAGTTGTTAGCTAATCACTACGTCCCGTTATTGATTGGAAGGATTGGTGATTAATATAAAGTACAATACTATGTATGTAGTAGAAAAATATGTATCTGTTACACCAATTATAAAAGAAGAAAAAAAGTTAAAAGAGTCGGTAAGGAAAAAACATCGTTAATCATTGCAAACCAATAATATTGTTAAATATGAGAGCTTATACAATACCTAATTAAAAACCAGAAATAACAACTTTGATTATTTGATTGCGTTTGTCATTTTCTACCAATTGTATCATTATTTAAAAATATAACTGTGGAAAAGTAGTTTTTTGCTCAGTAAAAAAAAACAAATCATATTTTTTAAAAATACCGCTAAATGTTATTTTGACGTATTGCCATCAACATAAAAATAGTCTCCATTACAATCATAAATAATTAATTTATAATAATTCTTTTCAATCATTAGTTTTATAACTAATTCTTGAAGTTTTTTTCCACGGAATTTTAACTGTAAATCTTTCAAAAACTTTATAAATATATATATTTTTTTTTATACTGGCGACTATATTTTGAAATGTTACATCACTAGTAGTCTATGGTAGATGTCAAAATCAAAACAGGACTGGAGCACATCTTAGACCGTATTTTTTCCAGCAGCCGTTGATGCTGGAGTAATTAATTTTTGAAAAGTAAATTAAAAAATGGCATTGTTCCTCAAAAACGCATTGGGGCTAGTCGCCTCGGCGAGTAAGTCCGCCGCCGTCAATATGAGGGCACCGATTTTCATGCAGATAGCTCACAAGACCGACGCTGCTGCCGAGCCTGTCGTGGAAACCAGACCGACTGTGAGGAAGTCCGACGCTCTGCAGAGAAGCCAGCTGAAAGATTTCGGCAAATATGTCGCGGAGTGTCTCCCTAAGTACGTGCAGAAGATCCAATTGACGGCGGGAGATGAGCTGGAAGTTCTCGTACCCCCGGAAGGTATTCTGCCAGTTCTGCAGTTTTTGAAAGATCACCACAACTCCCAGTTCGCAAATTTGATTGACATCGGAGGTATGGACGTCCCCAGCAGGCAATATCGCTTTGAAATCATCTATAATCTACTTAGTCTCAGATTTAATTCAAGAATTCGAGTCAAGACTTACACCGATGAGCTGTCACCTATTGAAACTTGCAATGACATCTATAAGGCGGCAAATTGGTATGAGAGAGAAATCTGGGACATGTACGGAGTGTTCTTTGCCAATCATCCTGACTTGAGGAGAATTCTTACCGATTACGGTTTCGAAGGGCATCCGTTCAGGAAAGATTTCCCCCTGAGCGGTTACGTAGAAGTGCGTTACGACGACGAGAAAAAACGAGTCGTTGTGGAACCACTCGAGCTGGCTCAAGAGTTCCGACGATTTGAGCTGAACGCTCCATGGGAACAGTTCCCTAACTTCCGTACGGCTCCGCCTGCATCCGAAGAAGTTCCAATTAATGAGGCTACTGAGAAGAAGGCTTGAGTGTAATACAAATTTAGGTAAGGCTCATTTAAAGTATTCTGTTAATTAGATTACCGTTTACCAAAAGCAGACAAAATATGATGCTTTCCCAATACCTGATGGTTTCCAGATATTCACTCAGTAACAATTGCATTCATCATTTATTTTACCCTGATAGAAATATCAAACT
Source organism: Himalopsyche tibetana (assembly GCA_030503985.1). Taxonomy (NCBI): domain Eukaryota; kingdom Metazoa; phylum Arthropoda; class Insecta; order Trichoptera; family Rhyacophilidae; genus Himalopsyche; species Himalopsyche tibetana. Next base: position 2,268,334 of record JAPJYX010000015.1, read on the forward strand.
AGGGCCAGTTAAAGCTGAGTATGTTAGGCAATAGAACACGTTTTCCAATGTTTTTTTCTTACCACTTCCCTTCAGTGCTAAAAATACTTCTGATATGTTGCTGGCCCATAAAAAACCAAGTGAAAAAACATATTTTTTCTCTTACCCGCCCTTTGATGGACGGTAAAAACCCAGGACATACATTTTTAAAAAAACATGTTCTTTAAAGTCCAGCAACGTATCAGAAGTATTTTTTATCACAGTAGGGGAAGTGTTAATAGTAGAAATGGCAAAGTAAGTAAGTAAGTGATAATTCATTTGAAGTGTAATTTGACAAGATCTCGTTATGTTAGACAAAAATTTACTCCAAAAGCCTCTTAGTATCAATCGCCAGGTGGCAATCGCAATTGTGGGGTTATAATGCAAATGTACTATTTCCAAAACTCTAACTTTTCAGTAGAGTCAAATACTATAACGAATAACACAAACAAAATAACATTTGCATAAAAATATGATTTCCAATTTCAAAACGACAGTGTTTTAGACATTTTATATTAAAACTTATCGACCAGTCGATTCCTTAGGCTTGAATTACCCTATCTGCATACCTAACTCAATATCGATCATTTTGGAAATAGTACGTTTTGCATTATAGCCCCACAATTGTACATAGTGTTCACTCAACTCGTACACTGACAGTATCCGAGTTTATTAGCAACATCCACTGATACGGCACACTAGGCAGTCTTACGCAGATAGCATTAACTTCACATGCAACCGCCATTCTTGTTTTCTCATTAGAAAAAAATATGAGTTTGAGATGCCTTTTAGACTGGCACTGTGGTATCAGTCAGCCCAGAATAAAAAGCTTTACCTCTATATTTGTCTCTTGATGTAACCGCTTGTGTATTGTCTCTTATATTATGTCAGTGCATATTTAATTGTGTGCAACAGTAACTACGTACATCTGTATTGTGAATGTTAACTGATAAATAAAATTTCTCTACAAATTATCAATAGTAACCGATGTATTTTTTTTATAACTTCAGACTCTTTTCCCAAACTACAACTGAAGTGCCAAAGATAACATTTGACAATCCTTATATGAACGCATATCCCCATAATGTAATGAATTTATCATACATGCAATTAAATGCAATATTTTGTGATATTCATTAATTAATATTAAAGTATACATAGTTAATGACTACATTTTTGAACATGCACGTATTGCTGGCACTGCATAAGTATGGTCCACATTTTCAGCATTCATCTTCGATATCACACTCAGCAGTATTACCAAAGGGTACATACAAATGATGAATGAGTTTCAGAGGTGCCTCGGATAGTAATAATTTAACTTCAACTTGTCAATGTTTGCTTGATAATAAATTTGTCGCTGTATTTTTTTTACTTGTTAATACTTTTTGATAACTTAACACTACGGTAGCTTAGATTTTAAAATGTGAACACACTGAATGAGTGTAAGGATGTCAAATTTTAATAATGTCTTTACGTATTAATTATTTACATTAAACACACATAAATTACATATTTTTATTTATTCCAACTAATGAAAAAATATGGGATATAAAAGAGGAGTTGTCACTCGGTTTTTAAAACCCTAATTACATTGCAAAACATATCTGTCATGTACAGAAGAGGATCGAATCGATTCTTGAAAAATATTATTTCTTGATTTGACGTTTGTCCCGATTACTAAAACAATTTCAATTTTTTTTCAGGAAGAATGCTTGACCATCTACAAATCCGTTTAATATTATAATTTATTGATTTTAATATTGTATATATAAAATTAGTTCAATAAAAATCCACATGTTATGTAAACCAATTTGTTTTAATTAAAAACTGTTTCACATGTGACACAATAAACATAATAAATAATGTCGTCCAAATAAAAATAACAAACAGTAAACTGATTCATCTTCGGTAACGATATCTCTTGAAATGGAACCAGAGCTGGAATATGTTGTTCTGGAATTGACATCTGAAGCCTCGCTTATATGAATACTCCCATTCCCGGTTCACTATCTTGAACGCGATGTCTTCGTAAGGCGGTCCGGCATGGAAACGGAGTACACCAAAGTCAGGATTGTCAGGACACGGTTTCTAAAATTAAAATCAATGTTAATCCATTGCACAGCATGGGCGTCCGGGTACGTCCAGGTGTTATATTCTTTTTCTGTGCTCTTCAATTTTTATAAAATTACCAGTAGTTCTTCATGTTTAGATACTATTAGTGACGAAGTAAAAATATGTAAAAATCTTGAAATGGTATAAAAATAATTTGAATCTCTTTCTATAATACTACTTGCTCACAGAACAAAGTCAATAATGATCTAGGTCCAAAAATTACTAAAAAATTCAACATTTCTATTGAACTTTTACAACATGATTTTATTACAATTAATATGCCGTACTGGCAAATGTTGGTAGGTAATCAAATTTGTAAAAATGAGCTAAGATACACAATGACATTCTCGGATATTGGTTCTTTGTTTGGAAGAACTCGGTTGGTGTTTTAATTGTGCAGATTTGGCGATAACCGGTTTTTAAGACATTTGAAAGCAACGTTCCCGCTAACGTGTGCGCGTGCACACCTCTCAAAATATGGCCGCACACATTTTTCGATCCCCGCACAGGCCATACACAGAAATATTGTAAAATGCTTATGCTAAACACGCCAAATCTTCCACATCTAGCGTCAGTGAGTACATACCTAATATTTGCGCACGTTATTTATTTTGCTGAAAATTTATTGCTCACAAATGTTGATGGTCCGCACACACAATAGAAAAATTAGAGGGAATGTTGTTTGAAAGACTAGTCATCTATGCACACCTTTTTTGAAAAGAGTGGTCGAGCATCTGATGCGCCAGAGTTCAGTTAAATACTTCATTACGAGTTTATATGTCCACATTGTGTTTTAGAAAAATAAATTATGTAAACTAAAGGGTTTCAAAAAAGAAATCACTAACCAGTGAAAATTGTGGAGTTGAGTTCTTATCGATGAGATCTGGATAGAATATGTTGAACTTGTAGCCCTGTACGATCTTTGGCGGTGGATTATCCATATCATAATGGGTTTGATTGTATTTGTTCCATTCAAATCCAGTGTGAACTCTGAAAAAAAAAACACATTTTAATATAACCATCAGTGGCTTTTGCGGTGGGTGTGTTAGGTGTGGTGTATATTAAAAATTACAACTTCCCGAAGAATATTTTGCTTAATATTTTACCTGTTGAAGTATCTAGGCTTCCTGGGACGGTACTTGTCAGACCACAGGTAAAGATGATCGGGTAGTGTTGCCTCGACGCTGAAACGTGCTTCATCTGCGGCCATATCTCGCCTCGCTTCCCTTTCCAATGCAGCAACACCTTCGTTATCAGCTTGTCTCTCATCGGTAGTCTTCAAGAATAACAAAATCAATTATAAATTAAAAATATTCCACCGAGTTCTCAATACATTTACATTATTACAAGGGAAACTGATTTTTAATCGTTTTTTTAAACTCGATTTATAGTAACAATAAAATTTATTTTGGAAATATATACAGTAATATTTATATTTTAACAGCTTCTAAAGTATGATAACGGTGAAAGCATTCATAGCTCAGACTTTCTCTCACATGTTATACATGTATAAAGATTCCTTTTTTTGTGTTTTTTTTGTAATTTTAGGTATTTTTGTAAGGTAAGAATTATTAGAACAATAGTATTAATTTTCAAGTTGTTAGCGCACGGGGCAAGTGTAACTGTTGGAAATAAGAATGCAGAACTCATCGCGCGGGCCGAACCAGTCCCTAAAACGACCCTTTTGTATACATTGCAGGTAGACAGTTACACATTGCAATCTTCATAAAAACCATTTAATCCTCTGCTCAGAATACCATTGTTAAAGATACGAGTGAAAAACAAATGTGGGTTAACATTTTAACTCAATACTAATAATGAAAGAAAAAGATTCAAATGATATACTATTTCAACTATCAAAAGATGTACCTTGGGATTGGTATTCAATATGGTAGCCCTCAAGAAAGTTATCTTCTCATCATCGTGAGTGGGATCAGTTAGTAATGTTCCCGGTTCCAAGCGAGTCGGCGACAGCAATGTGGGACTGTAGCGACCCCTCTCGTACACCTTCAAGTACTCTGATGTCATATCGGTTTCCTCAGATATCCATCTGAAAAATAGCATTACAAATAAAACAAGAATACTTCATAAACATAGACTATTTTTATATTTCTGGATTCAATATTTTCTAGGAAGAATTTTATATTGACAGGTTACTTGCAGAATTTTTGTAAGGGTCTTCCTGAATAGCAATTGCGAAGTCATTTCACAACCAATTGCACATTTGAGCAAGTGTCTGCTTTATTGAACATGTAAAGTATGGAGTCAAGGTACTTGCTGCCTGTACGTGTCTTGATGCCTCCATATAACAGAGGTCTTTTCAAAGAGGTATCAAACAGTTAAGCCCCAAACTATGTTATATAATATGATGAGTTTGTTTGTAATGCTTTGCTCGCATTTACAAGACAAGGACACTCCCTACATGAGAATTTGTGTGGCTTTTGAATTTTTATTTGACGTGATGGAGACTTCTATATGCTTATATGTATAATATTATAAAGGTAGACGTTACATATTCTATTTTTTATTTTTTTTAACAATAAACAATATTAGAACTGCTGCAGCTATTTGATCAATTGCGAATTATAAGTAGAAAATTGTTTCGAGCCATGGCTCTTGGATTGAAGCAACATGATGGTTTTTCAAATTTCTCGGTAATTTTCCATTATATCCAAAATCTGTTATATCAAAGTTTTACAGTATTATCATCTATGTATCAAACTGTTTTGGCTCAACGGGCAAGTTACTCACTCTTCGTCAGTATCCCCTTCTTCCTTTGGTTCAGCAGGAGAACCAGGTGGTTTCACTTCGGCGCTGGTGCTTGGCTTCTCATCGTCTGAAGGTGCAGGTGGTGGCGGTGTGGGTGCCTCAATAACTTCCACTTTAGGCGCGACACCTTCGGCAGGTGGAGCCACACCCTGTTCTTCTTTGAGAAGTTGAAGCTTTCTTCGGAGATTCTGCTGATGTCGATCCCGTAATCTGGCTCGAGCCATATGAGCTGAAAAAATAATTAACATTTTTCCTTAGGATTCATATTGTACAACTATTATTATTAACATTACAGTCAGTCCTGTGCCGAAGTGGTCAGTCTACAACTCTCGGTAATTCAGTTGCAGGGTCGCCAGGCTCGAATCCCAGTGAAGGCAATTTTGTAAAATAATTTCCAATTGATTTTTAGATTTGTGTTCAAAAGCGTGGGTGTGATGTTTACATTACCTCTGCCCGTTGGCTAACTGCTAGATTTTTCCTATCCCTATCTTTCTATTATTACTCTCTTCAGAACAGAATTGCTGAAGAACTGAATAACATCAACTTCATTTAACAACAGAAGTCTGGACTGTAGATTGCCATTTCACCAGAATATTGTCATAAATATTTCATAATGATAAATTCCAAGAGAGATTTTCGTTACCTTTTAGTTGTGAAAGAAGCGATTCCCAGTATCCAATATCGACACCATCTCTTCGGCCCAGAATCTTTTCTTCAATCTGCTGCTGCAGAGCTTCAAGTTGAACGCCAGTCTTACCTTTAAAGACCTGCAATAATAACAAGTATAAATTGAATACACTAATTAATTATTATGCCTATCTACAAAAACATGATAGTATTTTTTTATCAACTCTTTGATTAGTATTGTCGAACATCTACTTCCACAATCTACAGAGCGTAACATCGTGCATGTACAGCAACACTCTTTGATGCCTTAATCATTGCGGTTTTTAATTTCAAATGCTTTTATTATTTTAATATAGATTAAAGATAGATATATAAAGAAGTGTAGAAATGATTGCAATAATAGATATACAATCATCCCTCGATCTAAGCGGTACGCATTTTACGCGGTTTCACTTTTACGCGGTCAGGAAAAAATCACATTTGAAAACTATTCAATCAATTTACTACGAATTTTGTTTTCTTTATGTCGCAAATAATTATGTATTTTTACCCCCAGGAATGTCTACTCGTATTTTAAAGAAGAAAAGAAACACAATCTCTTTGGATATAAAGATTCAAATTCTGGATTCCCTTCAGAAAGGTGATAGTTTTACATCTCTTGCAAAAACTTATGGAATTAATGAATCTACTGTCTGTACAATTAAAAAAACCGAAATAACTGTCAGAAGAAGTGTCGCCTCTGGATCCCTTATTAGTTCTAAATTTACCTCATACGATTCCATAATGGAAAAAATGGAAAAAGCCTTAACGATATGGATAGAAGATCACACACAAAAAAGAATATCAATTGATACTAACGCAATTAAAGAAAAATCTAAAAGAATCTATAAGTTTCTATCAGAAAATAATCAGTCTATATCATCTGACGAGAAAGACAAGATTTTACAGCGAGCAAGGGATGGTTAGAAAAATTTAAAAAAAGATACTCATTACACAATCTCAAGATAAAGGGTGAGGCTGCTTCCGCCGACGAAAATGCAGCTAAGATATTTTTACAACAGTTTCTGAAGATAGTAAACGAAAATTGTTATTCCCTGCATCAAGTTTTCAATGCTGATGAAACAGGACTTAACTGGAAAAAAATGCCTAGTAGAAGGTTTATTCCAAAATCTGAGAAAACGGCCAGTGGTTTTAAAGCTGCTAAAGATAGAGTAACATTAATGTTTTGTGGTAATGCTTCAGGAGATTGCACGATGAAACCTTTTTTTAATTATCGATTTACGCGGATGTTTATTTTCTGGAACCTATCTTCCGTTTTTGTATAAGCTTGAAGTCTCGATTTACGCGTTTTCTCTCGGAACGTATCTACCGCGTAAATCGAGGGATAAGTGTATATATAAATCAAATGAAAAAAAGAAGCGTATTTTCCCCAGCATATAACAATTCTTTTTGGTGGTCCTCTTAAAATCATTAAATTGCCTCGACTTAATTTTTTTTTAATACTATTGCGTCGGTTATGGTAAGACCACATAAATTAATTGTGTCATACATTGAGTCCAACTTGTTCTATTTTATAATTGTGAGCAAGTAAAAATTCTTGTGTTACCCAGATGGATGACCAAGTATTATCTTACAAGTTTTTCAGGTTATTTCATGAGCAAGAAAAAGATATTACATAAAATTTTCATTTGACGAAAATATATTCAAGATAACAAAATCTCTCTTACATCTCTAGCAGAATTTTAGTGATTAATATCTGACCTGCGTGACATCTTGCGCGACAGCATGATGAATACCATCTCTCCGTTGTACTTCACCGGCTTCTGCCGATGTACCGGACGCTCCTTCAGCTCGCCGAAGTTTTTCCAACTCGTCTTGGACAATGATTGTGATATCGGACCAGTACGATAAGTTTGCATCGTTTTCCAATTCTTTGTAGACCTATAAAAATAAAACCAATGATGAAACCGGTATCAATGATAACAATAAATAAACTTGCTTCGTATATTATTTATATAGGTATTGTGAAAATTATTCTAACCTTGATGTCTTCGAGCAGATCTTCGAGATCAGCCGCGTGCAGTCCATTGAGGTAAGTATAAGGCTCGTGCATTTCTACCGCATCTACTTCTCCTTCGGCACTCACATACCATGCCAGTAAATCTATCGCCTTGGCTGCAAAGAAAAAGTTTATCAATCATCTCAGCCAAATAACACACATTATGGATGTGAAAATTTCAATATCAAATATATTTAATGAATATTCCCCCCTTTTTAATCCCAAACTATTGGGCAGCGGTCAAAGTCGTTTGCTTTTGTGATAAACCTCACTGATTCCCAATACGAACAATATTCATTCGATTTCTGTTTGAAGTCCTTCCCCCGTTCCGATTCTAAAATAACGGGGAGTGGAAAGAGCGAGTGGTTAACCAATAGTCCAATCTTAGCTTAATTCTTTTATCTACTCTATTCTAATAAGAAAGGTTGAGCAAATGAATAACGAACGGTTCTCATAGAAAAAAAGTCTGTCGTGATATCTCCACTAGGAAGCCGTATGCTCCACATTGGCAGTGGATATGAATAATAAAAAAATGTATTTGATAGAATAGCCAGTATTATATATTAATTTCAAGACCAGACCACAATTTTATCATCACGATTATTGACCTTTTTATGTTAGTAATGATAAATAGAGAATTTATACTGAACAAATATAAGATTTATACCGTCAATTTGCTTAATAAAATATTGACCGTAAATCTATGTATTTAAAAACTGAACAATTTAGTAATTTTTTTTTGTATAAAATCACATTAAATGACCTATTAAATAAAGTGGAATAAAGTACAAAGGAATATTGTGTTTTTATTCACAATACTTTACTGCTTTATCTGGCACTAAACGAATGTAGCGACAATAAAAAAAGGAGTGAATGGGTTTAAAAATATTACTTCATCAAAAGGTGCGATCAACGTTCCCTCTAAGCTGCGCGCGTGCTCGGCCGCGAAGCAGTTGGGAAGCCCCCGCGCACTCATTCCGGGTTGCCGCGCACTACAATACAGTTGCTCAATAATATTTGATCGTTCCGCGCAGCCTTTGAAATTTCCGCGCAGCTAACCCTTCGGCTTAGAGGGAACGTTGGGTGCGATACCTAAATGGTCACACAATTTTGTTGATATTCCCGTTAGTAGTGTGTTAAAACATTAATATAACAAGCATACCGTGAACTTTATGACATTACCTCTGCCATCTTGTATGCGTATGTGTGTCCTCAATCTTGCTTGTTTGAGATGAAAAGCGTCCTCGAGTGCACGCCAATGCCTCCATTCAGCGGCTTCTCGTCCTCGTTGAAGAGCCAGTGCTTCTTCTTCTCTTGCTTCTCTTTCTGCTTCACGCTCAACTCGGCGCTTTTTTACCTAAAAAAATACAGAATTATGTATTTTAATGGTTAACTAAGCTTTAGGGCAGTAGCGAGAAGGATTAGCTAACAGATTCATTTCATAGCTCTATTCTACTATCCCTACTCTCTTCGAAAAAGAGAGGTTAAGCAACTGAGTAAAAAGCAGTTTTAGTATAAAATTCCTTCTGAAATAAACTCCATTAGAAGTACATACTCTCCAACTAAATTTTTTAAAGTGTAGCAAAGATTTGTGAAAAAATGTTGTATTTCGCATAATTTATTAGTATTCTTCATAGCAATGCGTGATTTATTATCAAAATTCAACACTTAATCAAATTGTAATCTAGTATGTGTTCAACCTTACCTTTTCCAATTCAATCTTGTTATCAAACTGCTTTTGCCGACTGCGGGCATCTAACTGGTCTCTGGTAGCCTCGGCCAACCCTTCCCTGGCCAGCTTTTTCGACCACACAAATGTCTGTGTGAGGGCAGCGTCGCCAAATGGATTATCCTGATTGGTGTAGTGTTGATACTCTCCGTCCCAACCCATTCTCTCACGTCTCCGTCGTTCCTTTTCTCTCTTCTCTCGCAAACGACGAGCTCTGAAAATTGGTCACGTTTTCAATCATAAAATAAACAAGGTTAGGGGAAAACAGTAGTTTATTCCTATTGTGCTTCATTTGTTAACATTGTTCACATTTTAGTGTGGTTCCAATTCTTTGAGTAAGCAATGAAAATCTTTTGCTTCGCTTTTTGTTGAGATCCTGTAAAGTATGTCCAGTGTAGGTTTTGTTCTTTTCCCTTTCTACTGTTGATATAATAATGTACTCGATTGTTTTAGATCACTTAAGATCAATTTGAAGAGAAAAGACAACATAAACAACAAGGTTCAATACTGTGTATTGTGGGTTTACACTGAATGCCTGCTGCTACATCAATTAGAATAGTGAAAATCAAAAAATAAAATCATTTATCACATACCTTTTCTCTTCTGGTGTTTCATTTGCCTTCATGGATTCCTTTTGATTTTTCCTCTCTTGCACTTGCCGTAATCTTTCATCTTGCAAGCGCTGCAAAAGCTTCAATTCAGCTTCCTCTGCACTGTCGCCGTCAGAGCTAGAGGATTTTGATGATGAACTTGAACTTGAACTCTTCCGTTTCTTTTTACTTTTCTTCCTTCTGCTTGAACTACTTCGCTCTCTGCTTTTGATTGTTTCCTTAGAAGATTTAGACGACTTTTTACTCTGATTTTTACCATCATCTGAACTGATGCTAGACGATCGTTTATGTCTATGGCGGTCTCGAGATTCGCTTTGGGAAACATATTCATTTTTCGATCTTTCATTCCTCTCACGGTCCCTGAGTGTATCCGTCCGATCTTCGCGACGGTGATCTCTCTGCATCGAGGAATGCTTGGAAGACCTTCAAGTAATAACAGTTGATTACATACGAGCTGTAAAGGCTCACTGAATAGTGATACGGTGTCTGTAGAGATATTCAAATACTTACATTGTTAAAACGTTTTCACCTGGGTTAAATAGTTTATAAAAGTTTTGTCAAATTGTTTCAGGCAATATACGCATAATATACGATACTAAACGACGGTTTTGACATAACCTCTATTATCTATGATTGACATAACTAAAATATTGTCTATGTCTAAAAATCCATAAACTAGTATACTTTAGAAAACTACAGATAACTATAAACAAGTGTTCCCCAACCTTTTTAAACCTGCGGACCAGTAAAAAAAGTAGAAAAAAAATCGCGGACCACTAATAATGAAATAAAAATGGTTTTTAAGTAATATTTTTTTCATCTTATATTATTACAAATAGACATAACTATGCAACTGTCTTCAGTTGACAATGCTCGCAATGAGCAAAACCGGTCCTGACCTTATAAATAAAGTGGAATTAAGTACAAAGGAATATTGTTTTTATTAATATACATAATGTCTTTCCACTGAGTATTCACAGTGAACACCCTAAAATTGAAAACAATTATGTATTATGAAATTATTGGTATATTTAGGTAGGGTTTTGCATCTGGGTTCACCATCGAAGAGCAAATATTTATGACTGTCAATTCTGAAAAAGCCAGCGACCATCGAGTCGCACACAGAAAAATAATACACCAGAATAAGTATCCGTAGTAAACTAAACTTTCGAATAAATTTGAAGCCGGATTTTAGAAGTGTGAGTAATACGTAACCGCACAAAAATGGTCATGAAACAAAATACGGAGCCACATTATTGATGTCTTCTTATTTAACAATGACTAAAAATACAAACTGGCTAAGGGAAGGAAATCCCCGACAGAAAAACCAGGATTGAGCCGACCCTTAGAGACCTTGTGACCCAGGCCTCGGGAGCGCAGGGTTAATCACCCTGCATCCTTAAACTCAACACCGATTAGAACACCGCCATAAGCGCCTCGGACACCCGGAAGCCAAAATAGACAATCCAACAAATACATTATGCGCATTGGTGCGTACAACGTCCGTACCATGCGCACTTCTGGAAAGGACCTGCATGCTACCCGTATCTTGCGGAAGTATGGCCTTGACATCTTAGGACTGAGCGAGATACGCTGGAAAGGCGCAGGAAAGAAGCTGTTGGAGGGGTGCACGTTGATCTTTTCTGGCCAGAGTCAATATCATCGCCAGGGGGTGGTAATACTGATGTCTGGGAGAGCGGCCCGTTGCCTTGTGGAATGGGGACCGATCTCTGAGAGATTGATACGTGTCACCTTCAAGACTAGTGACAGCTCTGTGTCTTTCAGTGCTATGCCCCCACTGAGGACGCCAACGAGCAAGCAAAGGACGCCTTCTACGACTCCCTTCACGCGGCAGTTGCAGCAATCCCCCGTAGGGAGCGCGTGATATTAATGGGGGATTATAATTCGCGAGTAGGGGCTGATCCGGCTCTCGGGCCCTCAGTGATGGGACGGCATGGTCTGGGTACCGCAAACGACAATGGTGGGAGACTGATTGAATTCGCTATTATGAATGAGCTCACCATTGGTGGAACTATCTTCCCGCATAAAGACATCCATAAATACACATGGACCTCTCCTGATGGTCGCACGAAGACGCAGATTGACCATCTTCTTTACAGCACGATACATAAAAAAGAACTTCTCGATGTTCGCACATATCGAGGTGCCGACATTTATAGCGACCACGAACTACTTGTTGGCAAAATACGCCTGAAACTAAGTCGCATAGCTCAAAATTCAGCGCGGAAAAAGATCGACATCGAGAAGCTTGAAAACGTGAATACGAGGCTAAAATTCGAGATTGCTGTAAGGAAGGAAATAGATCGTGTCTCCGTGCGACCTATATCCGGGTCCGATCGCATTGTGGCGGACTGGTGCTGTATCAAACGTGCTATTGCATCATCGGCCGAAGATGTTCTCGGATTCCGGAGGGAGGGGCAACCAAAATGGATGTCCGAAAGTACGTGGAGGAGAATTGAAGAGCGGGCCAGGCTAAAAGCACTGAAGGACAGTGAAGCTGACCCTGAAAAATTTGAAGAATGTCGCGCTGATTATCGTAATCAGGACAAGGTTGCCAAGAAGTCTGCGCGACTTGACAAGCGCCGATTCTTGGATCGACAAATTGAGACAGCCGAGGTGGCGGCCCGCAGAAATGATACCAAGAAGTTATTTAAAATCACGCGCGAGGTCTGCGGAAAGCAACCACCGACTCCCGGGCCCATTCGCGTTCCTGACGGAGCAATAGAGTCAAACGCAGAAAGCGTTAAAAAGATTTGGAAGGATCATTTCTGCGAGGTGCTGAACCGACCGCCCCCCCAGAACCCTTTTGACGTAACCGAAGAGGCTACATCTATGGACCTCCCCCGAGTGTCCGGTATTTCAGACCGTACGCCCACACATGCCGAAATCATCTTGGCAGTGAAGAGGCTTAAAAACGGCAAAGCGCCGGGTGGAGACGGAATACATTCGGAATTTCTGAAATGTGGTCTTAACGCCGTCCTATATCCTCTCTATCACCTGATGGCCAGGGTGTGGGACGGTGAGCGTTGTCCTAGGGACTGGGTGGACAGTGAGGTGTTAGCACTCCACAAAAAAGGTGATCCCTTCAGCTGTAACAATTACCGAAACATAACTCTTCTCAGTATCCCTGGGAAGGTAATGGCAGACATTCTCTTGGCGAGAATAAGAGGTCACATTATGAAAATACTTAGGAAAAATCAAGCGGGCTTCCTCCCTGGAAGGTCGTGTGCGGACCAAATACACAATCTTCGTTGTCTCCTCCAGCAGAGCAATGAATTTAACAGTGCTCTTGCTTGTTGTTTGGTCGACTATGAGAAGGCATTTGATAGTCCGCACAGACCCTCTTTGTGGAAGATACTGGATGCCTACGGGATTCCGCCAAAGATTGTGGCCATTATCAAATCCCTACATGAGAATAGTGCATGTTGTGTGAGAATCGGTGACTCAAATACCGAATGGTTTGGGGTCACAACCGGAGTGAGACAGGGGTGCGTTCTTGCACCGCTCCTGTTTATTATTATCTTTGACTTCATACTTTGCAGGTCAATTCTGCCTGATCGAGGTGTAGCTGTTGGTCCCAGTCTGAAGCTGTGTGACCTTGAATATGCCGATGATGCTGTCATATTCGATAAATCCATTGAGGGCATCCAGGAGACTATTGATGGGTTAGGAACTAAATCAGGTCGCATTGGTCTAAAAATTAATACTAGTAAGACCAATGTGATGTGTAACCAAACCTGTCATGACTCTGATAGGACCCTCACCAGCGCGGGACAGATCATCGAGAGGGTTGACAGCTTCAGATACCTCGGCGTACATATCCCCGAAGACGGTAGTACAAAAAACAATCGCCATTCGTTTAGGAATGGCTGGAGCCACATTCAACTCAATGCGGACTGTCTGGGACACACAGCTGTACTCGATTAAAACCAAATGCCACTTGTTCAACGCTTGCATTCTGCCGGTAATGCTTTACGGTTGCGAATCATGGCACCTGACGAAGACTCAGAAAAACCGTATACTGAGCTTCGAGAACAGATACTTGCGTCGGATAATGGGGGTGAGGTGGTTTGATTTTGTGAGGAATTCAGAGATAAGGGAGCATACAAGACAGCATCCCGTCACGTCAGTGGTTATGGAGAGACGTTGGAACTGGCTGGGTCACGTGCTGCGGATGCCTCCGGAAAGCCTCAATCCTGCCTGCCTCTTCTTTCGACCGGTGGGATTCCAGCGTCCTGGACGTCCGTCGGGTACTATCCATAGGATGTACTCAGCGGAATTGAGGGATGCCGGCATGTCATGGGAGAAAGCAAAGCTATTGGCGGGAGACAGGGAAACATGGAGGAGCCGCGTGGCGGCCATATGCTCCACATAGGGAGCAAACATGGTCAAAGAAGAAGAAAAATACAAGTAAACGTGCAGGCGATAAAAAATCCTATATTCGATATTTTTGCATGGCGAATTTCTTGAAATTTGGCATACTGTCTGTGGCCTGTTGGAAAGTCTCTGCGGCCCAGCACCGGGCTGCGGACCACCGGTTGGGGAACACTGCTATAGACCACCCAGATTTATAATATATACACAAGTGCAAATTTATGCCCAATTTAAAACTAGTTTAAGCTTGTGATTTGAAATTGAATGTGATATTAAAAAAATCCTACCATAAAAACACAAATTCTGGCCTAACTGGCAAGTTGAATAGAATTGTTGAAATTTTGGAAAAAATCGATGATATTAAATGACTCTTAATAAATGGGATATTTATTTTTTTAGTGCCCCAAAAATAATAATATCATTCCCATTTCTACATTATAATATAATGTATATCAATTTGTAATTTGCTTTTTTAATATTCTTCTTTGACTATATTTGCTTTGTTTTCTTCTATGACTTTCAAGCATCCTTCGCTCTAAGTGAGGAGAGCCTATGAATAATCCTCAACAGTCATCAAGGGTGCAGAAAGCCTACCAATTCAAATAGGTAATCGAACTGAGGGTCTACAGAAGCATTCACGGCATTTGACCCAAGCAAGCTAAACAAATAGGGCGCTGCCTAGCCTATTCCCTCGTCTCCCAATATCTATTCTATCTTAAGTTCCAAGCTATAAGCTATAGCTCAATATATCAATTTAGAGTCTTTGACAGATGGAATATGGTGTTACGAAGAATAAAATAAAAAATCATGTAAAAATCGTTTTTATTATTGTAAGTAAATATAAAAAGATTTTTTCATAAAAAATGACTAGAATTTTTTTTCATAAATAAATTACATGCTGCATTTCAATTCAATTGAAATTTTGAGAAGTTACTGGTCTGAATCAGAATCATTATTTTTGTATTGCATACTAAGTGCATAGAACTGCACCGGATGAATAATTCCACCAGATAAGTCTTCCTCATCATTTGGGTGTCTAGCTTTGAATAGTGCTGCACACGCCATACCTGGCTGTTTGTTTTCAACATGTGACGAAATATTTTGGTTTACTGAAATAATGAAAAAAAAAATGTAAACTTTATAAAAAACTAAAATTGCCAAGCAAAGAAAAGTTAATTTACAAGGGAGACCCTTTTGCATTTAAAAATGGTGATAATAGGTCTGTTCTTGTGCGCAAACGTCAAAACCAACATTCCAACCGCATTCCAACGAATTCCGCCAAACCCAGTGGCGCAGAAGAACAGGCATTTTTGTTGTTGTGTTGCCAGTACATTAAATAATTATATATTGTTTTTTTCATAGTAGCAATTTCTAGGTCTGTAGCCAGATTTTTACAAGCGGCAAAATCAAAATAATTAACTATCGACGTTCAATTATTCTTAGTTCAGCGAATACGCCTTTATAAGACTATGGAAAATGTTTGATTGTTCATAAACAACTTATTGTTTTATTTTTTTGTGCTATTAAAACCGTATCGCCATTTCGAACATAATCGTATTTTAATACTTTCGATGGTTTCGGCGGTAACTTTGTGGAAGTTCATTTTAATAGAAAATTTAAATTAACTTTGAAATTGTTTCCAATTAATAGAGTAATCACAAACCTAGATGATTGATTGTAGCTCATTAGTTTTAATAGTTTGTAATGTTTAACGTCATTAGTAGTATGATTAAATTTGTTTGCACTGTTTCGATTTTATAATCCCCTCTTTGCTTCCCTTAAAAAGGAAAAATCCCAATCTGATTGATTACAAATCATTAGTATAATTAGTATCATTATCTGTTTGTTTTATTTCGATTCTACACCCCCCTCCTTGCTCCTCTTAAAGGGAAAAAAACCCAAACCTCCATTTTGTAATTTTATAATTTTAAAATGTTAGAATCAATCTTGCTTCATTACTTAAGCAAACTTTGCGATAGTAAGTCTGAAGATGCCTCTGAAAGAGGCGAAACACGTGTCACAGTTAGTAACACAATACGTGGAATAATCAAAGTTAATTTAAATTTTCTATTAATAATCGTATTTGATGAAATACGTCAATGGGAAATGCAAATATAATTTTCACTTAATTGGTGTGAAAATTATATTTGTGTGAACCATTTTAGGTTAAACTGTACGACAAATACGTACTACAATTTTAAAAGTATTTTGTTACATTGAAACAGCGTAATATTTTTGTCAAACAAATTTATCATACCTAATTATAAACATAACCTTATTTCAATATTATCCGATTTTCTTTCGTTTTCATTTCATATTATTTCAGC
Source organism: Himalopsyche tibetana (assembly GCA_030503985.1). Taxonomy (NCBI): domain Eukaryota; kingdom Metazoa; phylum Arthropoda; class Insecta; order Trichoptera; family Rhyacophilidae; genus Himalopsyche; species Himalopsyche tibetana. Next base: position 2,284,984 of record JAPJYX010000015.1, read on the forward strand.
AAACACACTCAGAGATAACACAATGTTTTTTATTGTTAATAATAAATCGATTCTTTTATTTTAATCCATACTCTAAATTTTAATGTATAGATTAAGAGTATAAAACCTTGTCATTCATTGTTGCTGACAGATACAAAAATGAAATTTTCGCTCGAATATCGGTTTTGTGCGATGTCATGTACAAATGTTTCCCATTATTTCGTTTTAAAATGCTCCATGCTTTTCAAGTCAAACAAAACAATGTTTTTAAGCCAAATATTTTGACAATTTACCATCACGTTAAATATTTGACTTATAAAACTTTTATATAATCTACATCAGTGATGTATAACTGTCAGTTTGACATTTGGTATTTAGTCGGTTAAGTTGTCGTTTGTAACAAAATTCGCCATTTTGAGGTTGGAGGTTGGTACTCCAAAACAGTTTGCGTTATAGAGCATGAATCGTTTCTGACGGTTTGCAAACGGTTGGTATGTGGTTTTGACGCAAAAGAACAGAAACAGCCGTCAAAACTGTAGTCCAAACCATGTGATCAAAGCTTTGAATAAGATTCTAATCCGAAAACGGTTTGCAAACCGTCAGCAAACCATCAGAAGTACACAGAAGAACAGAGCTAATAAAACAAAATAATTGCAGCATTGTTGGAAATATGCAAAAACAGCATTAACACATCACGTCAAGTCAGTATGACAATGCGACTTGTACGGCTAGGTCGTTTTGGGTGCATTATTGTGTATCGGTGTAAAATTTTAAAATATAGCATCAACATTAGCCTATTTTATTGAGCAGTGAACATGTTAATTGCTCTTTCCAAAGTCACATAAGCAAAGAGGGAAAAGTAACTAAGATGTGTTAATATATGTAGTGGACTTTACTTTACCTTTTATGTCTTTTAAATTTAAATAATCATCAGTCACCAAAAACTCGTGGGTATCTTCAATGTTGGTGAATGGGCAACCATGACAATCGCCGTCTGCAATTCTTTTGTTATACTGAATCTTTTGGCACGGCATACAATTATATCCGACATGATTCCCTTGGATTCCATAAGTATACCTGATATAATAGTCGTAACGTTTCTTTGAATATTCATCTATTTCCATCCCCTAGAAAATACATAATACATTCTTTTACAAAGTCAATCCAAATTAAAAATGTTTGTATTCAAAAGTGGGCTTCAAACTAGACATAGACAAAGTCACTTAAAAATGAAAAAAATTGACTCACAAGTCAACTCTTCTGGGATTTTCTACTGATGAAGATATGTGGTTGTTTAAGTAATCAATAGGCTACCAAGGCTGGAGGGAACCATTTTTCATCCAGCACATTCTATTTAAATGCTATAAAGAAGTCCTTATGCTCTGCAATCGAAAATAATTACCTGTAAAAAATGATTTCTAAAATAATAAAGAGCGTCGGTAACTGACAACCCTATGTCTCGAAGGAACGGAGTCAGCTGTTGCCTGGCTTGGTATCGCAGATGGTGTTTTAGATGCAGGTATTCAGATACTTTCTGCATACAGGGTGGAAAGCTGAGAGAAGGAGAATCCAATGTCGAGAGTTTCAGTTCTTCTTCGTGCAACGATAATCCAAGCAAACCAATTTGGCAATTTTCGGAATATCTGAAAGAATAGAGTTTTATCTCATTCATTTTCAATCATATACAATAAATATATCTGTATCTGTTTGAGACTGTGACCATTTTCCGATTTATATAATCTTGAATGATAAATAAGAAACTCTACAAAATTTACAATTTATTTTTTTATTTAAGACAGTTATAGCAAAATTTTTGGCTGCCATGTCGACTTCAACATAGATTGCGTTGTTATGATGAAATCACACAAGTGCACTGGAATATGGCTACTGGTAATATGAGTGATAACCAGCATGGTTTTCCTTTTATTGATCAGCCTTTAGTCACCTGAAATTGATCTCTAAGTCGAGCTCTGAAGGCAACAGTTCCCAGTTTGACTATAGTTGGCAATAGCACACGAACTGCTGTTCAAGGTGATGTCACATGAAAACGTACCGGGCTGGTAATATATACTAAAATCGTCAGGGATATTTTGTATTATTTTTAGCCATCACCCATGTTTTCGATGGTATGTCTCTGAATATATTGACAATTTTCGTTTTTTTTTTAATTTAAACGGTAAGATAATTTTATACTCTACCTTTAGAGTCATGGAACAAAATGATTTGATGTAATTATGACTGCAAAACTACTTAAGAGAGCGGAGACATTAACTATAGAATTAAAAAATTCTATGCACCAATGCAAGACACTTGAGAAGAATTAAATGAATATTTTAAGCGTACTTTTCTATTTGTTTACCCACTCTGTCAATCAATTCTGAAAATCTGCAATCTAATCTCATTGTGGACAGTGCAATTCTAACTCTCTGCAAGAACGCTTCTAAAGTGACACATCTATGCGTTGCAGCTGCTACTTCCAGTTGTGAAACATCAATGAAAGCTTTGCCCCTGATTAAATTTACTTGTCTTTTGGATACAAGCGACTTCACATATTCCCAGGGTATCTGAAAGTAATAATTGTATAGAGAAGACCTTTTGTTTACAATATGGTTTTTGAAAATGCAGTATTTGTTTAAAATTGAGTGATGGACATAGAAGCAGTTCTTGTCAAATAGCTTCTACTAGGAACAAAACTGGGAATAAAGCTTGGTTTAAGAAAAGCAACATAACATAACTTTACTATCTGATGCCAAGAAAACTTAGCTTGAGCTCTTCAGAGCCTCAGAGAAAATGTGAAACCGGAGACATGAGATTTTTAACAGTCCCCTATTCAATTAATTTGAGCTATCAAAATAACTAGATATACCGTAATCCTAACAATGGGACGATGACTTGACTTAAGAAGAAGAGATTAGCAACGGTTAGAAAATCTTAGAGGCACCGTTTGGTGGCATATGGATGCACTGAATTGACAGTAGACATGACCAATGAAGAAAAACAATAAAAATAGTGAAAAAAATATTTAATAACACAATGAAATATTTACAGTGAAAACCCTAATCTATAGTTCTCACATTTATACTTATTAATTTATAGCCTTGCCAATCACCCTTGAAAACAATGTTAAAATATCCCGCAATTATTATACTATCACTAGTAAACAGGGCTGTAGAGTTGGAGTCGCGGTATTTTGTCCAGAGTCGGAGTCGGAGTCACAGTCGCGGTATTTTGGCCGGAGTCGTGAAAAATGAGCAGCTTGAAAAATATATTTAATGATGTGTATTTAAAAAAAATAGTCAAGTGTTAGCATTTCATGCTTGGCTGACTAAAGATGATCTGATAGTATACATATATATATAAGTTAAAATGAAATTATTGAAAAATTTCCTCAGAGTCGGAGTCGTTAATTATTTTAAAGCTGGAGTCGGATTCGCAATCGGAAATGGAGATAACATGATTATATTTCTTACTTTGTATACTTCCGTCATGTCCGAAGTGATTTTATAATCATGATCTATGGCCTCACATGCCAGTCCATTGTTCAGCATATAATTTCTGTGCTCCTCAACAGGCATATTCATGAAGCGTACTCTAAAAGTATAAGACTTCATTGGGAAGGTAGATATTTTGCACTACACATCTTGGCAGATTACGCAGCAGTAAATAATAAGAACAGTGTAAATAATTGTGAATTCAATAATATCACATCAATCAATATAATATCAATCGCACTAACGATTGTCGACTCATGTTTAAGTGCATGTAGACATATGGGTCTCACGGATTCAAGTCACAGTATGAGCAGCATATTTTTTCAACCAATTTAATGATTTCTGTTTAAAGGTTGTTGGTGATGTCTGAAAATTCCCTCAAATTTTTCCAATACAGTAAAACCCCCATTTATGCGATCTTCGGGACCGTATAATCGGGGATAGTGTAATTGGGGGTGTGAATCTCATACAAAATTAGGGATTTGGGGTTTTCCGCGGAAAATGCAAAACTAAGATTTCTCTTCATTTTTACAAAAAAAAAAATTGACGAAATATTTGGTGACTAAGTGACAAAATGCAAAGCGCGCGAAAAATCCCGCATACGTCAGACGCCAGCTATGTGTTGAATACACAGACGCTAGTCAACATTTGACTGTATGCGAAGTTTTGCGGCGTGGTCAATCTTTTGCACTTTCAGGTAAATACATATTACTAAAAACTTTTTGCTTTATCTATGACATCAAATTAATTTTAAATCTTTAAAAAACTTTACTGACTGCGCGATTTATTATTATATTAAAATATTTTTTCAGTCATGCAAAAAAACGGAATTAAAATAAAAAGAAAACGCATTTCTATCGAAGAAAAATATACCATTTTAGAAAAACTTAGCAGAGGCGTAAGAGCTTACATTATTTCCAAAGAATTTTATATAAATGAATCTACAATTCGATCGATTAAAAGAAATGAATGTAAAATAAGACAGTGGGTGTCTATCGGTTCATCTGAAAATATGGATAGAAGATTGTAATAAAAGATATATTCCTCTTAGTGTCCGAATTATAAAACACAAAGCATTAAAAATATATGCATATTTGAAACAAGGAGAGACTGATGATTCAAATTTAGCTTTTGAAAATCATTTCGAATTAAAGCAAGTAATGGCTGGTTTAACCGATTTTTCAATCTATTTTCCCTGCGCAGCATTAAAATGAGCGGCGAACGTGCATCTGCCGATGACGAAGGTGCAGAAAAATTTACACATAAATTATTGATGATGAAGGCTACACACCCGACCAAGTATTCAATGCTGACGAAACAAGCCATGATTGGAAAAAAAATGCCAGAACGCACATTTATTTCCAAAACCGTTAAATCTGCACCTGGATTCAAAGTTGCCAAAGACAGAATAACTGTTCTTCTTTGCAGTAATGCATCGGGCAGTTATGTAACGAAACCAATGGTTGTCAGTCATTTTTTAAACCCACGAGCAATGAAAGGAATCGATAAGTCTAATTTTTTTCCGTTTACTGGAGGGCAAATAAAAAAGCGTGGATTACGGGAATTTGATTTCGCAATTGGTTTTTTAACTGCTTTGTTCCAGAAATGGAAAAATTCCCTTTTAGAAAAAATATTGCTTTCAAAATATTATTACTTATTGATAATGCTCCTGGCCATTCTACGGATCTTTAAAATCCATCATTGGAACCGAATATTTTCTGACAGTGAATGATGTATGCTTATTTGTATTTTTTTATTTTAATCCTAAATTAAGTACTCGATATAATTCGATGTATGTACTATTTCAATAAAATTATGCTAGATTATTACATAAAGATAGTGTAAAATATAAATAAAATAAAACAAGTTAAAAAAAACTACATATGTATTTCTTTTCTCGCGGCGCACATATGTCATTGTATAAATAAGACCAAAAAAAGTTTTCAAAATCAGTTGCAGTTTTTCACCATGAGTAAATAGTATGCACATAACATTAAATTCTCTGATTTAAATTTCCATTAGAAAATATAGATTAGAGTTGAGCTCTCCTGCTGCAGCCGCCCAGGCGGACAGCAGCAACGAACGTAGCAATGGAATGCGACCGTACAATTGGGGGATTTGCGGCGAATATTTCTAGCCAGCGCATAATTCGGGGTAGTGTAATTGGGGGTTCCACTGTACTATGGTAAAAACATAGATTTGTTAACCCTTTGATGAGTATCACCGTACCTGTATGTCCAAGTATCTTGTCATCTATTATCTATCGCCATTCTCATATTTTTTATTGAAATTTTTGTTATTTCTTCAGATATGGATACTAGACACATCCAGAATGACTTTTGGCCGCCACATTATTTTTATTATGTGTTGCAAATAAATAAAAGATTTTTTAAAAAAGGTTAACATTTGTAAACAAATTGGTAGTCATATAATATTGAGCGTAAAATTCCATCTGTGATCAATACATTCCTAGAATCGACGTTTGTAGAGTGTCACATGTACATATACAGACTAGAGCAAAAAAAGATCTAGACGCAAAATCAAAGTTATAGCTTCTAGAAAAATATATAAAAGTAATGAAGAGTTAGTTTACTTAAATTTTTCAACTATGTGTTTTATAATTAAAAAAAAATATTTACTACCTGAAATAATATTCTTCCCAAATTGATCCGTATCCAAAAAAAATGTTTTTACATTTTTGTGTGTGGCAATACGACAAATAATCAAACTATAAGAAAAACCTAATTCAGTAAAATTAAGTCACTCCTCAAAGGGTTATAACAGATATCAGATCATTAAAAAAATTCAACGTGGGATATTTTCTTATCACTAAGATTCCGCCTTAACTAGAATAAGTTAACTCCCACAACTCTGACTGGTGTTCCACATTTCTGGTTATTGCATCAAATGGATAATTTGATACATTAACTGTAGTTGAGTAGTCATTGTCATTGGCTTTGTTTGCATGTTCACGGGTTCAATTCCCAGTATGAAGGGTTTCATAAAATATTTTTTCATACGATTTATTGATTTGAGTTCGAAGGCAACGATTTCTGACGTCTGATTTCCCTCCAAAAAAATAAGGTTTGCCACTTACCTAAAAAGTCTGGTTTCATTTCTCAAAAACCATGTTTTTAAATTATGTGATTTTGTATTGACTATTGCGTGGGACATAAGATACAGAACAAGTTTCTCATCATTCCGTGCTTTCAATTCCTTGGGAGACACCCCGCTTTTTGTGCAGTGTATATAATATGTATCGGGATACTTTTCTTTCATTTTTTTTAAAATGGCCAAATTCCATGATTTTGAATTTTCTTTGAGAGCGATGGACGTCTTTTCCATTAAGTGAAGTATTAAAATCCGATCACAAATTTTTCTATGTATGAAATAAGAATGAAAAATAAAATAAGAATAAGTGGGTATTTGAATGAATGACGTCAAAATTATGTGCAAACAATAATATTAATTTGACAGACTAATTTATCCTTACCTGTACAGTAATTCGTACGCTACAATCCCATGCGGAGTTGCATTTACTGGGTGAAAAATAGCTTTATTTGCATTGTAAAATCTTTGTAAAGCCATTTGTAGTCAGATCAATAGTATTCGAAAGCCGCCGTGACAGAAAAACAAATTTGTTTTAGTAATCTATATTGGGCGGCAAAATAGACTGAAAGAACATAAAAAATAAATATAGCTGTTAATGTAATATTTTCATAGCAGTGTAAAATAAAGGTTTAGTGTGTTAGGTATACATAAAACTTGTCATAAAAATAGATTTACGAAGATTTTAATAAAGGGCAAAAGATTTGAATAAAAAGAGAAAAAATATTTTTCAATAGTTTTTGTATTCTTAATGAGTATAGTATTTTTATTTTAGTATTCTAAAAACTATTCATTACATAAAGGTTTTTTAGTGTACAGTATTCCTTGCCGTGAAGTTTGCGACAAGGAAACATCTGCAAACCAGATTTGAATCACAAACTGCGGCAGCCGTTATGTTTTTGTCCTCGTGAGACTGGCAGTGGCTCGAAAAGTTTTATAAGTAAAATTTCGCCCCGAAGCGGATTTTAAAGTGTTTAATATCGAATTCGTATAATAATTTAAGCGATTCGAAATGTCTAGCAAGCCTGAAATATTTTATTCCGAGAAATATTATGACCAAGAACATGAATACAGGTGAGAATTATGTTGGTTGTGCGATGGTTTAAAAGTCGAACGCGGTGTTCAGTCTTTATTGTGATTGTGCTTGACGTATTCTATTTATTCTTCCAGACATGTCGTTCTGCCCAAAGAATTAGTTCGGCAAATCCCGAGAAACCATCTAATGTCTGAAGACGAGTGGCGGAGTATCGGTGTCCAACAAAGTCAAGGATGGGTTCATTTTATGATACATCTACCCGGTAAGTCTAAGAACCGCAGCAGCTCTACAATATTTCAATTCAGATTTCTTAAGATCTCAAATAATATAAACTTATATTGTAATATTTGCATCCAAACCATATTGCTAAAAAGTTTGAAAATTCTGACGTCTACCGCAATATTGCTGTTTTTATGACCATTTTGTTGTACCTTTTTTATATTTATACCTGACAGTTATGTGTAACGACATATTCTGTTAAATTCAAGTTATCTTTGCTATATAAATAAAGGTTTATACGTCATAAGGTCAATATTTTTACGACTATGCAAATTTAAAATTCTTAGGTTATTTTGAAATGTGTCAATTATACGAAGACATTAAAATAAACAATTTTATGTTAACTGCCATATATTTCGTTACCAAATAGGTATTATAGCCACTTATAATTTCAGTCTATTGGAATAGTTGAACAATATTTCATAGTCATGTCTGGAAATTTACCCCTTTGTCATATTTCGGTTAATATGTCATGTAGTAGCACGTCGACTATCGCGACGAAAAACTTCACAAACTAAGCTGAAAACAATGCCACGATTTAAAATATTTATTGAAGCATTGATAAATCGCGTTAAAATCACACATTAATATAAAGAACACTGATAAATAAATTATCCAAAATATGACATATTCTCACTGTATACAGCCATACTTTTTAAATTATCCTTTACTTACACATGGACTATTGCGGCAAACTATACTGAAAACAACTGTACTATACTGGGGTTCCGTTAGACCTAAATAGGTGTTCCGCAAAAATTTGGAATGGCAACATACGCTGCAACAAATGTAAGCATCTTCTACTTCGTATCAAAAGTCGAGTGATAAATATCACTAATATGTCAAATATCTAGGTACAGGCGGAGATTTTTAATCACTATGAACTTCGTTTACTCATATTTTTATGTAATATGTTTAAAGATAATTAATCAATACATAATAAGTGGTTTAATAACTAATATTTTTACTATTAAGAATTACCTGACCTAAAAAAAAAGCTGTGTTTTGGTAACATTTCCAGATTTGACAAGTGTTCCATTGAATTTTCCGGACTTGCAAAGTGTGCCATCCCAGAATATGTTTGAGAAACCCTGCCTTAGAAGGAGCACTATTGCCCTTGTGTAATAAACAGTGATATGATTCGACATTTTAAAAATGTAAATTTTTCTTGTTTCAGAACCACACATTCTCTTATTCAAACGCCGAATCACCACTCCTCCGCCTGACAAAAAGTAATCAGCTTACGCTGCGATTGTTTTGACATTAGCTCCGAATTAAAACTCTGGAATCTGCGATCTGCCACCTTGTAAATATATCTAGTTATGTAACTTATCGTCGATCATTATTATAATCCTTCCTTACTTATAGTGTTGTATTATTTTAACTAAGGTTGCCTTGAATTATGTTATGTTATACAGCTTCCATTAAGATTGAGGAGAGAGATTTTGTGAGAAGGGTGCTGGCTAATGAATTTTCTCACCCATAATTAATTGTACAATCAGTGTCGTAGCTAGAAATTTGGATTCTCATGCAAACGCCACATAAGGCCCCCCACGCAATTTGTTATATTGAATATGGAGAAATTTACCCTTAAACTTTTTTGCTGGAACGTCATGCATGACTCTAATTATACCAAACTTCTTCGAATAAAGGATTTTTCTTGGTTAAGCCATTACACTCCATTAAGCTTACATGTTGAGAAATTGAAAAAAGAATGTTAAATTTATCATACAACACCTTAGATTCTGTTTAAATTGGATTTTTTTCCACATATACATACATCTGTGATGTTCAAAAGTGGAGAAAAATACACTATATTTTCAAAGGTGATATTGTTCCGCCTTACATTTCTAATTGTAATGTTGTTACTTAATATAAAACATTTTGAAATCATCAAACACTGCAAATCCGAAACAGAGAAATGATACAAGTGTAATTTAGGTCATAATATAATTTGATGTATTGGTCCGAAAAACTTTTTATTTCTTTGCAGTTTTCAAGGGCATTTAAAATGGTTTTATAGATAGTAAGTAAGAATTACTGTTTGAGACAGGTAATTACAAGTATTCATCATAAAATACATCATTATTACGTATTGAAATCTGACTACCCTAATGATCCTATATTATGTTTCAGTTCAACTGTGCAGTTGGGCAACGCATCCAAACATTGTTTTATATTCCAATTCTTTATGAGGCGAATAATTGTGCCAGTCTTTAAAATAAAATAATTACAATTTATTACAGTCAAATTTGAAAATAACTGTCAAAAATTGTTCTTGCCTTGACATCAATGGATAATTTCGCCCCCCATTGTCTTACTGTTGGTAACAAAATTTGTATATCATAAGGTTATGGGTGTGCTGAGACGCAACGCAGGGCAGCACAGCACAGATTTTTTTATGAATTTCAATGTATGCTGAAACAAAGGCATGTGTGACAAAAACATGCTTCTGCCCTGTTGTAAACTGACAGATTCCTGCGGGACTTGAGCACATTTGAACGTGTTATTTTGAATTTAAAACTACATTAGCCTTTATCCGCCCGCACGCTTATTTTATTTAATATCTATAGCTTGTGTATTCTTATTGTAAATCAATGTAATCTTGTTGTGAAACTCGCAATACTCTGTGGTTTTTCTAGGGACCGCTGTGCAGCGAATAATGATAATTTACACCCCCTTTATGGATCGCTGGGCGTTTATAAGTGCAAAGTTTAATCAGTACTTCTCTGAAAAGAGATTTAAGAAGTTATTGTGTCATTTGCCCGCATCTGACAATTCTGTGTTACCTTGCGTCCCCTGCATCTCAGCATATGCTTAGCCTAAACATGCCTTGGAACATTATTTCTGATTTAAATATGTCCATTTGTAAGTAATAAAGAAATTGCCATAATTTTACATATTTGTACATATAAACTTTTAATGCATGAATATAATAATACTTAATTACTAATAAAATGTACTAGCAACGTATGTGTTATGTACAATTAATGTGGAAATGTATTTGGTTCCTCAAGAATTATAAAATATAGTTAACTATTTTGTCAGGAATACTTTATTATTTTTACCTTACGTCAGTGGTTTCCAACCTTTATGTTACTATGCCTCTCTTTGAAGAAAAAAATATCTTTGCGCCTCCCCATCCTTTATTTCATATAGTAATAAAGACACTTTTTAAAGGGTTAATAAATATTTTTGACTGTTCGCGCCTCCCTTGGCAACAGTCAACGCCTCCCAGGTTGGAAATCGCTGCCTTGCGTAGTAAAAATTCAATAAATATTTTTACAATTTTATAGCCTACCCTTCTCTACTCATTCTCAAAGATATGTTATTTTAATCAAATTTTAATAATATCTCCGCCTGAATTTTAAATGTATATTGTCAATCTTGATTTTATAATGTTCCTAAGAGAATCGGGCAAAATTTTATGTTGCCTCATGATTGAACTTTTATGTTTTCACTCTCAGGTCATCATTCCTTAATGTAATTAATTATTTAGTCTGTATTAGCTGTTAATTATTTTGTGAAAATTGTATGTTTCGTAAAGTACTGTTTTTAAACATAATTTTTCCGTTCCGTTGTAAAAACAAACTGTTTTATAACGGAACATGATTTGTATATTCACATTATTTTTTTATAAAAAATGTAGTGAAATAAATTGATGAAAATGACCGCTGTTTTTTTTAAAATGTAAAAACCCTTTTCCTACACAGCCAACCAACTATAATTTATTCTCTCACCTTCAAAATTCCAAGATAAAATATAGTGATAAAATTAAAATGGAGTTTTACAGTGCTAATGTGAAAATAGAATACAATTAAATTTGATAACTTTGTTATTGCAAAGGTCGAAACATCTTCAGAATATTGATTCATCCATTGTAAGGTTATTTGAAAATTAAGTAAAAACTAGCTGTAGCCCCCCAATGGGGGATTTTTTTGCATTATTAAATCAGAAAATTGAATGGCGTCTAAAATCATATGCGAACCTGTTTATTGAATAAACCAAAAGATCTAAACGTAATTAATTCTCTAGATGAATTTTAAAAATTGATTCTCATTCTTGACTTATGAATTACAAAATGGAGGTTGTCACTTTTCCTTTGCAGTGGATGCAGGGATGAGGTAGGATACAAACACTAATAATACTAATTACTTATATGAGGAAGTGTTAATCGCAAATTAAATATATTTGACAGAAGTGATCTGCCTTTACACAACTTATCTGGAGCATCAGTATATGTCCACTACGCTTGTCATAATGGTCACCTGCCAATTTATTTGCTTCCGCCCACGACTGATAGTAACCGAGGGTTGTCAGGGAAATTGGAATCCTACTAGTCTAGGGAAGAGGAGAAAGGAATTGAATTGAAAAGAATTTGCAGCGTGTAAACCAACCAGTCCCAACGTTTACTATTACCACTGACATAACAGGGCGCTGCCTTTTCCTTCCTAGCATACGTCAATGATGGTGAAATATTTAACTGTGATATTGATACTTCAAGAGAGCTTCCTAAGAATGAATCATTTAGGAAATCTGATTTAAATGTATCATTAAATAAATATACAATATTAGAAAGCTGGTTTCAAATATAAGAATTGATTTTTTTAAAATTTAAGTGTGAACATACATAATTTATTATGTGTCACAGTTCTGGTTCAACTATTCACACAATAAGATAATTATCACTTTATTTTTGTGAGTAATTAAATATGTATATTCTCTTATGTTGATAGCCATAAAAAGGGGAGACCTGATAAGACAGTTTTTTTTTTACTTCAATCTCTAATGTCACTTCACATTAGTTTAGAAAAATGAGTATTTTTCGATGAGATTGTTTAAACTTATGGAATTTTTCACAATCTGTAGATGATTATAGCTCTAATCGGGGCTTTTTTCCCCTTTTGAAGACATGATGGAACGGTGTTCCGGTACCTTTTTTCTCAACATTTTTGACACTTCAAATATTTTCTTATGAAAACATTGAGAAACACTGATCTATGGCCTTCTTATTGGATCTTTCATTGAACCTTCAATCTTTATATTGCAAATCAAAAACTTAATGCACTAGTTCAAGTTTTTGAAGACATGAAACACAACTTTAAGCCCTTTTACAAATCTGTTGCATTTGCAGTAGATCAGGGGTTGCCAACCCCGTGCCCGCCGACCGATTCCGGTGTCCCCTCCAACTAATTTGGGCAAATCGTTAAATTCCTAGGATTTTGGATCTCAAAATAATTGGAAGAGCCAAAAAAAAAACGAGTCACGCTGATAATTTGGGCAAATCGGCAAATTCCCGGGTTATAAATAACCTTGAAAAAATGTGGTGCTTGCCGCCCTACCAATATTTTAGATTGCGCTCTAGGGTCCAAAAAGTTTGGTAGCCCCTGCTGTAGGTGATCTGCGTTTTTTTGGAGTTACACGAAATGGAATAGTCTTCTTATTGAGACGAAATTATATTTTTTCATATTAAAGTCAATGGAAGAGAGAGAAAATGGATGCTAGATAGAAAATATGTGAGGTTTGCACTTGCATACTAGACCAAAAATATTGACTTGAATTCCATCCCACTGGTGGGACTCCCCCCCCCTTCCAATCATAACATTACCTGTTCAAAGCTACGGCGATTGGTTAACCACTGGTCCTGTCCTAATTCTATCTTTTTATTCTGACCCTCTCCCAAAAAAAAGAGGTTGAGCAACTGAGTAACAAGCAGTCCTCGTAAAAAACTTGATTATTTAATATTATAAAGCTGTATGATTGAGAACGAATATGAATTAGAAGAAAAATCTTGACAAGATGTGAGTTCTGGTTAGGGTTGCCAGGTGTCCCGGATTGGCCGGGATTGTCCCGGAATTGGAATCGCTGTCCCGTATCCCGGATGAGTACTAAATTGACCCAGAAATTTAGAGAAAACTATTTAACTTCGATTCGAATTAGGGTTCGAAAGTCTCGGAAGAGCTTAAAAAAAAAGAGTCACGCTGGTATTTTGGGAAAATCAGTAAATTCCTGGGTTTTGGGATTCGAAAGTCAGCAAATGTCCCGGTTCGACTTGCAAGAAATTTGGCAACCTTAGTTCTGGCACCTTATTTTTTCAATAAAATGCACTGGCCCTCATCCAGGCAGTGGTGTAGGAAGGGGTCCTGCTGCCCAGGGCGATCCTTAAATTTGCCGCCGCCAATATTTCTTCTAATTTTATTTTTAAATCACTTCTACTATTTTTTATATATGAACTAGGAGATTTTACTAAAGTCGGCTTATTTTTTTTTATATATAAATATAATTTCTTGAAAAATATTGTATTCATTTTTGAAAATGCCACACCCTGCATGCAGGGTAAATATTTCACATGAAGTTGGCAGCATAATAATTATTTTAAAAATAATAATTCATGCTATACATCACTATACATCTCGGATTAGTTCGAGACATTCTCAGACGGCGAAAATCACGAAAACTTGTTTGTTTTTCTTATTATCGGTATTGTTCTCACCCTTAAATAAAATATTTATAAACACAACATTTTTCGCCACGTATACAGCCTCGGTAGCGCAGTAGGCAGCGCGTAAGTCTCATAATCTTAAGGTCGTGAGTTCGATCCTCACCCGGGGCAAAATCTTGTTTTGTCATTTTTCAACAGATGATTAGTTTTTACGGTTTATTTTATTTGTAAGCGAAATAAAGAAATCGGAATTCATGTTTGCTTCAAAATGGATTTTGTGAAGTTGTGAAGCTTCTTCCAGGTTTACATTTTGTTCTAATATTGTTAACGTAGTGTTTGAGAAAACATTTTTGTTTGGACTAATAAATAAAATAGGTAGTAAAATAGTTATATTCAGGTTTATAAATTATTTTTGTGCAGTTTTGATAAACATAAGAAAATGGTGCAGGAAGTAGTAACCAGATACCTATGTAAAATAACAACTAGCGACTAATGGCAGAGTATTCAAGGTAAACCCCACCTTGAAGCAAGGTAAAATTAAAAGCTATAACATTTAAAAATAATACAAGCAGTTTAAAATTATATTTTTTCATCAAAAATAATTCCCCAGGTGAGGCTCGAACTCACAACCCCGGCATCGCTCACGACTACTGTCATATAAGTACCGTGCGCTAACCAATTGCGCCACTGGGGAAGTTACAGGACGGGCCAAAATAGACCATCTATAGCTACAGGTACATTTTGAACATTGTGTTCGGTCCGAACATAGACACAATATTGAATTGCAAAGCTAACCTAAAACTTTCTTGTGACGTTTCTAACAATCTGGTCGCGCGAAATACTTGAAATGGAATATTTTTCTAAATTTAACACTGACGGAAGAAATATGTGGTTCATAATGAGTCTCCACTGTGTTTAGAATTGAATTTTCGTTTGATTAACTTCACAAAAGTTTCACTACATATGGTGGTTCTTTAATTCAAATTTAGAACTAGCTGGCTTGCTCTGTATTTACTAATGCAGTGCTCCGACTTGAAACTATATTACCGATGAAGAAGAATGAAGATATATTTAGATTTTCCAACACGTTAACCACTTTTTACCTTGGTAATTCGCAAGTGGTATTCTGTTTATGCCAACGGTATTGAACGTACGAACGCTTAAAAGTAAATAAGCAAACAAAAACATTGACCGGATTGATCGGCCATTAGTTAGGTATGATTTGAGTAGGTATTTCTACTTTCACCAAAACTAAGTTTTCCGATGAGATTTCGCCACCTTGCCAAACCAGTTCTTTTCATATTTGCTGAATAACCATGGCAAAATAATTAGAAATAAATATTGTTGGCTTTTACTATTCAATAATTAATAAACTAGATATCATAAATATTTATTTTTGTCAGAAATTCAATAATACATATGCATATAAAACAATATCGCCTGCTGCATTTTAAGTAGGCAATATAAATGGATAATTCTACAGGAACTACTATTATTTGTGTTTAATTTTTCAACAAAATTTACGTTCTACAAAACCTTCACCTGAAATTCTGAAATCTAAAATAATGTCGCACAAAACAATATCTCATTGGGGAGAAATCGACAGGTGTGACGATCCTATGTCATATGTCCCCAAAGTAAATTTTAACCCTTTGATCGAGTCTGCACTGTTGCCAAATCCTGATCTTTGGATTCCAAACAAGAGTTCCATTGTAGAGTTGCCACTGGACAGTATCACATTGCAGACTTGCAAACTGTTAGAAAGGTCGAGAATGCTGATTCCTGGTCCTTTGTCAGATGTCCCAAGAGAAATGCATCATGAACCCAATCTTCCGTTCCGTCACATAGATAAGGTCAGTCTAATAAAATAATTCTATTTCTTTATTAGTTTGAACTATTCAAGGATTATATTGACTGGAATGGAAAAAGGACGAAACCCACACATAGCAAACTTTACAGGAGGCACAAAAAACGTGTTTTGATGATTTTGGGCCATATGCAAATTATGAAATATATATTACCTTGAAGTGCACGGAGACTTCTAAACTGGTGTTTAATTGACATAATCTAATATTAATTAACGAGATTGTATATGAAAAATCTTTTTTTCAGTTTTTTTCTTGGATTAAATTTTCACAAGCTCATCTTTTCAAACTTGAAAGCTGAATTTAGATTCTAATTTGGCATCTGCAGCTTACATCAGCGGTGGGCTGCCAAAATCTTAACAAGGGGCTCGGTAATTCTTCTCCATTTTTTTTATCCATCTCCGCTCCCAATGTCGACATATGGCCTCCTAAGAAGGTATCTCAACAAAAGTTTTTTTTTCTACGAGACCTGTTTGTTACTTAGTCGCTCAACCTCTCTTTTCTAAAGAGAGTAGTAGGGATAGAATGATAAAGCTAAGACAGGACTAGTGATTAACTAATCGCTCACATAACGCTTAGTTGAATTGAAGAATCGTAAGAGTGGGAGGGAATTTTTAGACATCACAAACACGCATGCAGCGGGGAAGCCCACAACGCATAGTAAAAAATGAATGGTCTTGTTTCATAATAAAATTTAACCATCTACAGAAATTGCATTTATGTGCTGATTTGATCTAAGACAAATGATTGTATTATCTTAACAAGGGGCTCACCGGCCGTGCCGAAATTTAACAAGGGTCCAGCCCACCCCTGGCTTACATCCTTTTGAAAGAACATATTTCATGTTCGAAAACAACTGTTCTGAAAAAACTGTCGGTTACGTCCTTTTTCCTTTCCACAGTTGATATAAAAACAACAATAATCTTTGTTTATTTATTAACTGAATGAATAAATTTTATTATAATATTACCATGAAACCTTCAATATAATTGAGGGAGTCTGTAAAAAAAACACATGAGTATTCAAGTTTTGCCGAAAATGGGTTTGATATGTCATCGCTAGGGTATCCAATCCCGGAGCCTTTTTCCAATCCCGGGATTTCGGGATTGATTTATTTTGAATTTTTTTAGCTCACCGAGGAATTTGAAATCGCCGATTTGGTATACTTTTTCCCAAAATCTCACAGAAACTCGTTTTTTTTTTTAGCTCACCGAGGAATTTGAAATCTCCGATTTGGTATACTTTTTCCCAGAATCTCACAGAAACTCGTTTTTTTTTTTTTAGCTCACCGAGGAATTTGAAATCTTGAATTTGCCAATTTCGTGTAAATTTTAGGAATTTTCTTAAAATTTCTCAATCCCGGGATTTCGGGATCAGAAAATTGAACGGAATCCCAAATCCCGGGATTGGATGCCCTAGTCATCGCGAAGAGTTGGCAATTCTGTGTATAAAAGTATTTTTTTTTATATAATAAATAATGCTAATCAAATACCAACCCAATCTGTCAGAACTTAAAAAAGAATACCCAATTGTGGTGGCTGTACGGCTGACTTCCTTAGCTACTTACTAGGCCAAAATAATTAGTAGAAACATAATTATTTCTTTTGTTGGCAATCTTTGCCCTCGCTGCCCGAGAGGCTTAGTGTTCGAAACAACACAGACAATATGCTAACAAACTCTGTTTTATTTGACAGGAATACTGCTCCTGGTCCCTTGGTGTGGGGTCTGTGATACGGCCGATGGGTTCAGGAGACTGTCGACGTGCCCTTGTCCAAGCTGCGGCTCTTGTTTTGGCTTCCCGTTCCGCTTCCTTTAGTGTCACTCAATCTGTCCTCGATGTACTCGCTGATGCTACTGGACATTTTATGCAAACTTTCACCAATACAATGAGGAATATTGCCGACAAAGAGTCATCCGAGAGACCTTCAGGTTTGTTTAGTTGATCGTTAAATTGATTAACGTTTACAAAAATATTTTTATAATTTTAGCCTATTTACTGTGTTGCTTTCACTAAACATTGCTGGCTAATAAATTTAAGAGAGCAGCCCTAAATACTTTTTATCATATTCTTCTTAATCCCAAGAAACTGTAGAATGCTAAAATTTTCGCATTTTCTTAATACACGTAATTTGAAAAGATAGTCTTCAACTTTGATAATTTTTAATCCTATGAACCAGAGGTATCCAAACTACGGCCTGCCGCAGAGCACCACCGATCTGCTCGGTATTTCAAAACTACAGTACATATGTTGATATGGTGAGCTAGCTAGGTCTTGGCCCCCGGAACCTGGTGGAGGAGTCAGTGTGGCCCTTGGGCTAAAAATTATGGAGACCACTGCTGCAAACAATTGTGTCGATGAGGCTATATTCTTATCTGTCTTATATTAAGTGGTGGAAAAAATATATATTGGTCAACGTTTTTAAACATCATCATGTAACGCCGATCTGAAAGTAATGATTACTAAAAACACTTGACAATCAATGGTGTCCCAATATTCTTTGCTCAAAATGCCACTGTTACAAATCAATTTACATGCTCACCTATGGCTCATTTTCTTGTCCATTGGAACTGAGAAAAAAATATTCTTGTGACTGGTGTTTATTGAATTAAATTTAACCACGAAACCTATATAAATATCAATTCTCCCATACATAGTATAATTCTTCAATTCATCAAATATTGGTATGTATGAACACAGAAAAAGTCAAAAGCATACTACATATCGACTGTGGAAAGGAAAAAGAACTTAACCCACAGTTTTTTCAAAACCGGTTTTTTTCGATAATCTCAATGTATCACACTTGATACACGTTCTATCAAAAGGATGCAAGCTGCAAATGCCGAATTAGTATCTAAATTTAGCTTTTAAGTTTGAAAAAGATGACTTTGTAACTTTGTAAAAAATTAAAACCGAGAAAAAAGACTCAAATAAAGGTTTTTCTTAGACAATTTCTTTAATAAATATTAGATTACTTTTAGGGTGTTCACTGTCAATACTTGGTGGAAAGGCATTATATTAATAAAAACAATAATCCTTTGTACTTCATTCCACTTTATTTAATATGTCAGGACCGGTTTCGCTCATTGCGAGCATTGTCAACTGACAATTGACATCAGTTGACAATGCTCGCAATGAGCGAAACCGGTCCTGACATATTAAATAAAGTGGAATGAAGTACAAAGGATTATTGTTTTTATTAAAATATTAGATTATGTCATTTAAACACCACTTTAGAAGTTTCCGTGCACTTCAAGGTTGTGTATAATTCATAATTTGCATATGGCCCAAAATCATCAAAACACATTTTTTGCGCCTCCTGTAAAATTTTATATGTGTGGGTTACATCCTTTTTCCTTTCCACAGTCGATCTATAAGTTTTATAAAAATATTTTATTCGAAGAACATGTAGATGAAAATAGCAAATTGCTGGCATGCATTTTCAATGTTAAATTTCCAATATATATATATGTTACTATATACATTTCATATTTTATTTCAAGGTTTCCCTGATCTGATGAGCAAAACCTTTGCTGAGCTCGGAGTAACTGGCTTGCACGAGTGGTATAACAGCGAAGTCATCGGAGGCATAAACCGAGCTCGTCACGCTTGCGTTGAAGCTGATGCAGTCGCTGCGTCAGTATTAGATATGGTAGACGATGGTACGGCCTGTGAGGAATCGACCCCTAGTAATGAAGTACCACAACTTCACTTTCCTGCCGGTCTTGAAGCACTCGGAGACACGCTCGGTCCGGGGTTTAGGATGCTCAAAACATTAGAAAGTGGAGAGTTGCCCGCATTGAGGCTATTGGACGGCGATGATCCGGATATCTCCCTCGGGGAGAGTCCACCTAGTTCGCCAGCGAGTAAAAAAAGAAAGAAGTGAACGACTATCATAGTGATGTTTGTTAAAAAGACATACTAGTAAGTGGAAATAATGTAGGATTTTTCACAGGAAACAAACAATTACCAATAAACAATAAATTGTGCAGGAGATAAAAAAAGTTATTCAGTTTTGAACCAAATTAGTGTTACAAGTAGGCTATAAAAACATTGATCAAAACAAATATGTACTAGCCAATTAAATGAAGGCACAATTGCGCGGAAACATGTTTCCCATCAATGGCAGCAAAGATACATTTTAGTGAAATTGTTGCTTTCGTAGTATTGCACGCCGAAGGTTTTCGTAGTATTGCACGAGGAAGACTTTAACAATGATCACTTTCAGGCGACTACTTCTTGAAGATTGATTCTGCTTAGTTTATCTATTATTATTGGAAAGAATGGAAGATTAAAAGATTGATATTATCTTGTATTTTAATTGTGATATTATATAGTATTGTCGATTTTATAATAAAATAGATTATTGATACATTTGATTTTACGTTGTTATTCTCTTCCAGGTTATTCATGCTTCATTTTTATAATATTTGTTGTTCTTTATTGTAATTTGGTAAAGCAATGTTGATTGAATTGACATTTAATATTAACTTCGCAGAGCATCGTTATCACCAAGAAATCACCACCACCGAGAAACAGAACTAATCCACCGTCGATAGTCAGAACGTAACAAATGAATCTTTCGTCGTCGAATGTTCAGAGTTTCTGACGATTGCTATTTGACATTTTTTAAAATTAAACATCTAATGATATTAGATAAGAAGTATTTTAAATGTGAATACTTCTAATCCCATGTACGCTTTTATCTGTGTACGTTTTTTTCCCGTCTGTTTTTTTCCTGTACGGTTTAGTCCGCGTACGGTTTCTTCCTGTCCGACTTAATCCGTTCACCATGAAAATCAGTCGTTTACGATTATGATATATTTTTTAATGATGGTGTTATCGCAAATCAAAATACCGATTTCGACTTGCTCACCCGACATTGCGAATTGGAATTGTCGTATTTTTTTTAATTCCTTGCACCAGCAAATCATAGAAGCAGTGTGCTTTATTCCAATTACTTTTAGTAATTTTTTCAATCGTTTATTTTTAAGATAAGCAATAATAAAAATTAACAACTTCACAAAATTAAAATCAGCGACGACCATCGAACAATATCCGTAGGATGTACTTAGCAAAACTAAAGGGTGCTGTCATATCATGGGAGAGAGCAAAAAATTTGTGAGTGACAAGAAATTCTGCAGGTGCTGAATGGTGTCCATATGCTCCACATAACAAGTGAAGTTTTCGTGTAATATGTATTATTGCACCATAATTTTATTGCTGATAATGGTGATTATCAATCACTTGACTTTCTCAAACCATCACAGATATCTTTCTCGTTTGTTGTCGAAGTAAAGCAATGTGAAAATTTCATCACCAACATTGGGAGGTCACAGGCTCAAATCCCAGTACGGACAGTTTTTATAAATTGGTTTACAAACGATTATGGGGTAATCTGACTCAGGTAATCAAGTCCCAGTATGCTTTTAAAATATTATTATGGCATAGGTCTATTCTATAAGATTTTAGTCACTGCTATAAAAAAAAAATGGTTTATCTTATGGTCTTGGTACCTATGCCAGTGGTGTAACAATAAAGCGCATTGCATTTCTAATTCAGTTTTGTATTAATATTTAATCAATCAATGCAGATTTTGAATGTCAATCGATCAATAAATTTGAGTGATTGATTCTAGAAAATGGTAAGACACTATGTCTAAGAGTAAAAACTGACTGACTGACTGGTGTCTTTCATCTTTTACAGAGAGAAAAGCTCTTACTCTATTTCTCTTTCTTCTTTTGTATTAAGTATTTTTTGATAGTTTTATTTTATTTTTTTACCTTTGGTATCTGTTTGACTCTTATAGTGGTACGTGTCCTTTTGGAGGTTTGACGTTGTCAACCAAGCAGGTGAGATAGGGAGTATTGTAAGTAAGGAGGGTCTAGGGAGGTTTGAGCAAAAGCACCCTCCGTGGTTTCGCGTACATATAGGGATAGTCTATGTAATGGTTAAGTAATGCTTTTATCGCTGAGTTAGGATGATCGATCATGTCACTTAAATTTCTCCGATCAGCCACAATCTGCGTAATGTCTTGTTTTGTATTGTCTGTGGAGTTTTAAAGCGATTTGTGCTTGCGTGTGCTCATATTGGGCATGAGTAAAAATATTGTATCTCCATAAATCATAATGAGAAAACTGAATTTTAATCGCAAGATAAAAAATTATTTAATTTGTATCACGGTAAAACATTGTATCTGTTGTAAACACAATTTTTTTGTCATTGGAATTTCGTTTACCATAAAGATATTAAATGTTGGCAAGGAGATGCAATATTTTGACCCATAAAAAAAATCTGGAGGACTTACAATATATTGTATAATATAATCTTTGAAATAGTAAGTTTAAAATATTTCAACTAATGCAAACATAGGCTATCTTTCGAGGAAAATTATTGGCTGAAATTAGAAAATAAATTGCTTTTTGTATTCAATGAAAATTATAATTTCAAATTAAATATTCTATAAGAGATGAATTTCAAATTCAACTTTCAAACCTTTATTATTCAAAAAAGTAAGCAAATATTTTCCATAGATGTCAGTACAAACATGTTAGTTGTGAAATTTGTACAAATAAATCCCGATATATCCTTTTTCTAACCTCCCTCCATCAAAGCTTATTTGCTGACAGAAAACAAAGCGAATACATACCTACTATATTTTTACATGAATTATTTTTTCTTACTCGATTTCCAGAAAAAAAACACAATAGGGAATAACAAAAATGTCGACAACACAAAACAGTAATAACAAACAAAGGGTTTCATTAGATTTCTAGTGATGAAAGCGACGTATGTCCAGTCCCTCATAAAAGTCCCCGTGTATAATCAAGTAGCGATGAAAAGTATTTTTTTATCATTTACTTTTTGAGACCCATTTTTGCACTTTAGGAACCAATCATGATTTTTTCTACGAGTTATATTACTTTTTTTAGACGGTTTTTTGTGGAACGAATCTACAGTTTAAAACAGTGCTTCCCTACCTTTTTCATTCCACGGCCCCCTAAATCTGAAAAAAAATAATCCGCGGCCCTCCTCAATACAAAACATGTCCTGCGGCGGCCCCCGGAGAAATTCCGCGGCCCCCAATATGGGAAGCACTGGTGTAAAAAAGAGTTGAATGTGTATTTTAAAAATTAGAATCAATGTTTACTTTTAATACATAACCTTAGAATTTATACAGTTAGTCTGAAGCTTCTCCAATCGGCGAAACACGTGTCACAATTTGTAGCAGTCAGATGAAAAAAGAAATTATCAAAATAAATGTATATACGAGTCCTCGAGAGGTGAGCTAACTAGTAAAATGGTAAAACATTTTCTTGAACTTTTATGTACAATCACGTCTTTACTTGGTGTTTTTCTGGATTGCATATTTTTATTTTTATTTTACATTATTGCAATGTGTTTAAACCGATGTTACTTCTCTTTTACGGTACTTTAAGATGTGTAGAATTTCACAACGCATTTAACTTATTTTTTTATAAAATACCACTTGGCTCACTTCACCTTTAATATTCAATTGCATTTGGTTATTCCAAGTGGCGGTTCGTGTCCTAAAATTTTGGGAGGGCTAATTTTTTTTTTGAGCATTGTATACAATCTCCGAAATAGTGAAAGCTTCTTTTGGGTAATATTAAGGGTGAGTACAACGGTCTACAGCGACACCTATGTATAATCAAGACAAACTTTATGTGACTTATTTTAAAACATTCGGGTTATTGATAAAACCTAGCTTTTATTGGACATTCATAGCTGATGTAATAGTAACTGTCGAATTGAGAATTGTAAAAAAAGTTCATGGTAATATTAATGTTTTTGTTAACGTTTACTGATTTTTTCAAAATAAATAGTGTGTTGTGAGATGCTTTTTTTTTGAAAAAACATATGAGGTCACTTCTTAATTACGCCACTGGTTTATTGTTTATTTTTTGCAAAATAGTAATAATAAGTAGTGGGATGTTTTGAATTTATCACACATTTTTTTGTGAACATGTCACTTAATAAATTGTCTTATATTATAGGTGTCGCTGTCAACCGTTGCAGGCACCCTTGAATATTATATAATATTATAGATGCAGAGAATAAGAATCGGTTGATTTTAATCTATTCCACATTTCATGTGAAAATGAATTAAGAATACCTCACATAAAAAAACACACAAAAATAGGGAAATCATGTTAATGGTTCTCTCATATAACAAACTTCCACGCACCGCGATTTCTGCTCCGTATAAAACGATCTCATTTCTATAATTTTAAGTTTGATTTTTTAATTAATGAATTTGAAATTTTATTCATTCATTACATTCTGATAAATAACGAATTTATCTGTATACTATTAGCTCACATAACATACAATTTTAATTAATGAATAACCTTTATCCGTAAGCAAATTATAGCAAAAATAAGGAGTAAGTTAATGTAACTAAAGTCAGTATTTGGTATTGAATACCGGTATTGTTACTATAAATACCTAAGTTACGGAAAGGGTAAACTACAATGGATAAAAAAACAAATATAGCCAATTGCTGTCGCATTACCAATACATAAAAACCGGTATTTCTATATTTCATAGTGTTATGAACCGATTATATAAAATATGTCTATCATAGGTTTTAAAGGCTTATTTTTTGAGTCTTTAAAATATATTTTCTCCAATACAAATATGAAATAAAAAGACTGGATTCCTAGCAATTTTGATCGGATATTCGTGCAGAAATGTCCAGCGTCAGACAAAGCTTCATGAGCATCACCCTTTGTTGTTATTAGGATTAGATTATTGGACCGTTATGTATTGGCTAAA
Organism: Himalopsyche tibetana; assembly: GCA_030503985.1. Taxonomy (NCBI): domain Eukaryota; kingdom Metazoa; phylum Arthropoda; class Insecta; order Trichoptera; family Rhyacophilidae; genus Himalopsyche; species Himalopsyche tibetana. The sequence goes on from JAPJYX010000015.1 coordinate 2,309,981, forward strand.
AATGCCTATTCTTTTCTACCCGAACATTTATAAAATGCCGCTTATAACAATGCAGTTCTTTAGGTAATTTGATTACAAATAGGAAAATTTCAAATTGTCATAAGCGATATGCTGCTGTATTATTAGTATGAATAAATTACCATAACATGTCAAATGAAACCTTTTAGAATAATTCATAGAACAAATTTGACGGCAAATTTTTATCATAATATTTGAGTAACTGAGAAGTGAAGTGAGCAAATTGATACAATGGTGAAACTTTCCTATTGTACATTTAAGTACCATCACGTTTTACTCAGTGGTTTTGTAAATGACATTTTTATTTTAGTAGGAAGACACTATCGCAGTATATATTTACTAAGCTTCGTTTACTTTTAAGATACTTTAGGTTCAAGAAATGTAGAATGTTAAAACGCATCGAACACATTTCCTCCCAAAATACAACTCACCTCACTTTACTTAACAGGGGCTCATGGAGGGGGCTTGGAGGGGCTCGTGCGAGTCCCTTGTTAAATATAACTAATGTCAGCGAGCCCCTTGTTAACTTAAGAGAAAACAATATTCTCAGATCAAATTATAGCTACAATTTCTAATTTATTCTACAATTAAGCTATTTACATCGATAAATTGCAATATTGTTACATATTATAAGTGTATTAAGTAACAATCGATTGATTATTTAAGTATTGCATAATATTGCATAGGAGTGATAAGAAAATTAACTCCTTCCTCAGAGCAGTGAGAATTGCTTCGAAATTAAGCGAGCCAATTGTTAACGTATTGGCAGCCCACCGTTGCATGAATTGTAAGTTTCCTTAATTTCAACATTTAGTTTTTTTGCTATTTGCAAGCAATTTTTCTAGATAATCGTATTGTTTCTTTGCGAATTTTTTAAATTTTCCGGTAGAAAATAGGAATCATGTTGAAAAGCATATTCACCATTTATTGTAATATCGAAAACACGGGATTGTTCATTCTTTAAACTGGAATTTAAAATTCAGTTGACATATTGGAAACACGGTTTAGGTAATACTTGTACATATTTTAGTTAACAAGTACAGCGTTCTTCTATTCAGGCGTGTGTTTGACTTTCAGCTGATTCAGAATAGTAACCTGTTCCATAAACACATATTATTTTAATGGACCATTGCCAATGCTTAATTGCTTACTTCCTAATGACACTATTCTACACATACATCAAACAAACATGGAATGTCGTGTAAAACAAATAAAAATGGCGCTTCCCATCAAATTTTACTGTCGTTAAAAAAGCTGCTCTGTCATTCATAAAGAGGAAATAGTGTTACATGAGAAATAACGGAAATAATTCCGTGATGACACTAAATTAATATAACACATTTTCATATTGCAAGGATGTGAACCAATGGCATTTAATAAATAAACTAACGTTACGCGTATTTCAATTAAAACAAAGTAACGGGTTTTTAAGCTTTCAATTCCGGTTGTCGCTTCCACCTTTCTAAATTGTTAACTCAAATAAACTTTAAAAAAACTATTTTAGGGAATTCTCAGCTCTTCTCAGAATTCTCTCAAGTTGTGAACCTCTTTTATGGTGGCAAAGGAACTCGTGATCCCCAGTCACATTTTCATAAGTATACTCATGCAATAGGGTGACAAAAACACATTAAAGCTTTTAAGATAACAAGTAGGTACAGTGGAACCTCTCATAACGAGTTTAATTCGTTCCAGAATCCTTACTCGTTATGTAAAACACTGGTTAAGCGAAAAAAAAAATCCCATATAAAACAATGTAAAATAAAATAATGCGTTCCATGTCGAAATTTTTTTTTTTTTTATATTTTTAACGCATGTATGTATATTCAAATAAAATTACATACTCATAAATTGTTAAGGAGCGTAACAACCTGGAATGCTTTTTAGATTTTCAAAAAACAATCTAAAAATCGACTAGTTTATTATTTATGACAAATAAATAATTATTTTTTACTAGAACGCTGTCAAGAGACATTTTTTCTTGCCAACGCTTCAAAATTTGGTGAAAATGTGACAGCATTATCATTGAATAAATTTGTAAAACGCATCGCCACCTTCTTATTAGAGTGATGCTTCTCTAGAATATATAACTTCGTTGACCGTAGACTCCACAGGTACTGTTTGAAACTCCTCAAAATCTCATTCTACAACGCTCTCTGGCTAAAGCTTTTTCCAAGCAGAAGTGAGGCTCCTCTTGGTAACACCTTCCCACGCCTTGTCAATCATCTTGAGGCAAGTAACGGTGTGAAAGTAACCTTTCCAAAACTCTGCGTCACTCGTTATGCGAAATGTCGCTCGTTAAGGGAGCATTTATTTCACAATCTCTTTTGCTCGTTATGCGAATTACTCCTTATGAGAGGTTCCACTGTATAACCCTGTATCGAATTTCTCGTGAATTTTCAAATGAACCAATGCATTCTTTCTCACTGAAAAAAACTTAAAAAATATCTGGCCTTTCAAATGAATAACACTGTGGGCTCCACAATGGGTGCTTGTGAAGTCCCTGAAAATACGACCGCTTTAGAAAAGCAAACATGTTGATATTTTTATTTTTGAAAAATATAACAAATGGCAATGTGACTTTTGTTCAGACTCGAATTTATTGTGTTGTTGTGTATACTTATTATTATTAATCAATCCTCGCTCGGATGAATCAATTCTTGTGAAACTAAATTCTTTGCTCTCTTTTAACTTTTTACGATTCATCTTTATTGGACGGCTTAAAAAATACGTCTGCTATAAATACATCAAGACACTTGTTATTGACTTTTGCACACTAGTCAGTGTGTCTTCGGTTTATTATTGAATAACCACTAAATACCGCTCAAATAAATCATTAATATGTCCCAGAGATATACTGCGTGTATTTGAGAAAAATAATTTTGCCTAATATACACTCGAATTCGATATTTTAAAAACCTATATTGACTCAGTATAGATGGGAACTACACATATTCATCAAAATATTGCTTATATTCTATTAGAATACCAAGTATTTGATTTTTTACATGTCTGGGACATCCGTGTTCACTTGCATATGTTTCGGACACCTGTGTTCGCTTGGTATTCAAATGGTTAAGTAGTTGGCAACATCACGAAGATCGCGACCCACTAGTTGGGGTCATAGTATGAAAGGTTTCTAGTGTTGTATGTTTACATCCCAATGGCAGTTCTATGATATTTTTCACACACTTTCGGAAAAGAGAGTACCTATTTGGAGATAAGCAAACTGTATAATCTAATCTAATTTTTATATGTGGAGTTTATAGTTATAGTCGTGTATGTCACATGAAAAGGTTTTATGTAGAATTTTTATTATATTGCTTGCATGGTTCGCGAAATTAACATTACAATGAGATTGAAACAGGAAATGATCCTGTCTGGCGACCAATTAATAATTAAATTTAAACACTTTTTTGAATCCGGAAAATAGTAAAAATTCGTTTTATGACAAACTTAATTGAAACTTTTCACTAAAATATAGGACTAAATACTTTTTATGCCATGTGTAGTTAGATCCGTTTAGAAATTGCTGAGAGTTAGTTGTGTAACTACATCAGGCGTGGGGAACCTGCGGCCTTTTGGCTACTCTGGTGCGGCCTTCTGGCTAATTCTGTAAATCTGTAAATTTATGTAAATTCGAATTCCTGACATATTCTGACCGTAAATTCCTGTTTCCGGCTAAAGATTCTCTCGCCAATTTTTACTGCGGCCTTATGTCGAATCAGAAAAATGAATGCGGCCTTTAGATAAGGAAAGGTTCCCCACCCCGAACTAGATAATCTGGGCCCATATGCGAAAGTTATCAAAAGGTCTCTATTTTTTGTTACAAAAATAAAATGTATGCAAAGTAAAGGACGACTTAGAGTTGGAAAGTGTCTGTGAGTAAATTCGACTATTTTTGTCTTTACGTACGATATTTATTTAATTAACATTGCACAAGGTTGACAAATTATAAAATTAAAACTTTTACAATGGAGAAAAAAAATAGTACAATTTAATATTAAAACCAGTAGAAAAAAAATGGCAAGGAAGTCAACTGAGTAAGCTCCGACGAACTCTACTTTAATACATACAAAATAGTATTCGTCGGAACTCACCCACGTCTACGTGGAATATGTTGACATCCGAAGCAATATTGTTGAACACCGTTCAAAGCTTAAACCGCACCGTTAAAGCACCGTTAAGCACCCTTAAAGCTCTCCCCAGTGGTATCCCCATTGGCAGGCTGGCTCTACACCTTGGGAGAACAAACAATTCATGTCCACGATTTCTCAAAAAATAATCATGAACATTTAGATTCACGTTCTCAAGAATGGTGGAATTCTCATTTTAGCTTATATTTCTTAGGACACAAATCAAACGAATGTTTGATATAGGGACTCGGAGATTTGTCCAGCCTTGTCCTCGAAACCGAATTGGAACGAAGCCCAAAAGTGTCACAACTCGGCTATGAGATAATAAAAATTAAACATACACAAAAGAAAAACTGAAAAATCGAACACAGTCTATATATATATATATTTTACCATGTCCGCTCCCAATGTGGAGCATATGGACTCCTAATGGAGTTTATCTCAACAGAAGTATTTCTACGAGAACTGCTTGTTACTCAGTTGCTCAACCTCTCTTTTTCCAAAGAGAGTAGGAATAGAAGGAAAGGGCTAGGAAAGGACTAGTGGTTAGCTAATTCGCTCTCGATACGCCCTGTTCATAGGATAGAATGGGTGGGAGGGGGGAATTTAAGACACATTTACATCCATGCCTTTGAACAGAAATTCATAAATCGATTGAAAAATCAATTTATAAAACTGTCCATACTGGGAATCGAACCCGTGACCTCCGTAACCGAAGCCAACGACGTTGACCACTTGACCACACAGGCGGCAATTTCGGTAAATTCGATATAATGAATTTAAAAGAGAAATAGATAATTGTTGTTAAACGATTCTAGATTAAAATATTCAATTGAAATTTTACTTTGATTCAGACAGATTATATTCAGAAACGTTCAGAGAAGTGAGCGGTGAAGGGAATTCTTTTAAAGACATTAACCTATTTATTGCTTAATTTTATTATAATTATTTTTCATGAAAATAATTAAATATCATCATGATATTGAAACAGTAACTGTCAAATGAGAAAATGATAAATGTAAAAAAGGGAGTATAATGAAAATATTATGCTTCGGCATGCCACTGGCAACTTTTTAAAAAGGTTTTTGGAATAGAATAATAAGTAATGTTTTACTCAGCTTTAATGTTTTTAAAATTCTATTAAACTATATTTGTTCAATTAGAAACATTTGAGCGCCTTAGTTTTAAAACCAACCTATCAACTTACTCCAAAAACCAAAATTGTTGGCAAATTGGATTTTGGATTTGAGTAGGTTTTGAGACTAAACACGTTTTCTCTGTATTTAGAGAAGTTTTGAAATTGGAAATCAATTGACTGTGTAGATATTGAAATAGAGAACAAATTGGCATCAAAGTTTGAAAAAAATCTGAAGGCCTCTAAGATTCGGAGGCCCAAAGTGCGCGCCTCATTCGCTTATAGAGTAATCCGTCGCTGGTTATAAGACAATGTAAATATGTACTGTCATCTCTGTTTTTTTTTTAAATTTTATTAGAGATAAGATATTTGTTGTTTACCCCTTTTAATTTATTTTGTTAGTATTTTTTGAGGGTATTTTGAAACCATGAAAAAAATTAAAGATTGAACCGCAGATAATGTTGTTATTTTATAGTTTCTTGGAAAAAACTTAAGTTTTAACTTTTTTTACAATTTTATATATTTCACACATATTTTATTTTGTAACGGAAATTACAGAATCAAGCCGCAGGGATGTTTCTAAAATATATGAAAAATCTATTTGTCAATGATCAGTTTTATAAAATATAAACAAATATTTTCCTACAAAAAAGTATACCAAGCCACAAAGAAAACATATGACGAAAGAAAGAAAACATGGCGATGGAAATATATGTTGAATTAGATCTGTATACAAAAGCTTCGTTTACTATGTCTGAAATTATCTATTTTTTATTCGAAAATTCCACCCTCTAAAAAGTGCCGCCTCTTTATTACTCCAATAGTTAAGTATGTAATAAAAAAATTAAAAAATATAGTAAGTTAGATATCATTTATAATATTTTGAAACATGATGTATATATTCACAAATATGAATTATATTTCTTTATTTTAATTTGATTCAAATAAACATGTTGTATTGAAAGGAAAACCGGAAAGCTAGTAATTATCAATTATTGATTATGAAGTGAATCGTGCGAAGAACGTTTTTATTTCGCCATTTGGTACGAAACTCGTCTAATTACAAATGATAGTCCTTTGATGAATTCAATACTCATGGTACATACTTATTCCATTATATGTTTATGTATATCAGCATCCTAAATTAATGTCAAAGCATGACCATTGATCAGGTCGTTGCAACAGGGCCGCATTATTTCACAGTATTTTTATGTTTGCCGTTCTTCAACAGTAATAACAATTTAACAATCGAAATAACACCATTAAATTTATATTAGTATTGAAGAAAATAATTCACCATCGCGTCTATAAGTTCAATCAAAGTTGAATACATACTTTTAAGTTTTCGTTATCATTTCGTAGTGTTATATCGACCCATAATCGGAAAAAGAATTTAAGCGACACAATTAGGCTAGCTGAGTTTTAAACCAGTGCTTCCCAACCTGGGGTCCGCAGGTTTTTTACGGGGGTCCGCGAAAATGTTTATTCTTTCAACTTTGTTTGTGATAAAGTATGAAATTTTTTTTTGGGGTCCGCAGTTTACTGTTGTCAGATTTAGGGGTCCGTGGCTTGAAAAAGGTTGGGAAGCACTGTTTTAAACCAATAATTGTTCAATATCGGGCGTCAGTGACAATTTTTTTTAGAGCGTGATCTAATTTGCCTGATCATTGTTAGAGCCTATACAATTTAGTGTTTTGACTCGTTATCGTTTGTTCCATGTGGGCCCCGGTTAAGAAACGCTAGAAAATTTTATTATAATATCAGGATAGGCATTGAGCATATATTACTATTTACTGACCGCATATAAGAAATTCTTTTTTCGAACTTACAGGAGGGTAATTTAAAAAAACCCTCTCCTGAAAAAATTATAAATTGTCGAATACTATTTTCTGCCTATATTTTCGGTCGATATTATGTTGGTTAAGCGTTAACCATTAATTAATTACTGAGGAGCGCGCTGGCGTTCTTTTTTTAAAATCTAATATGTACAAATTAATGTTTTTTTGTTCGTACTTTATGCGTTGCTACACCGCTCATCCGATTGCAATACAAGTTTGACAAACTTTTTCCTTGCACTTCCGGGAAGGTTATAGGCATAGTAAAATTAACTTACAGTAGTTCTTAAAAATCAATGTTTGTATGTCTGCCGTACAGCTAATTTTGACAACGTATGCATGCATTTGCGCGACGGTTATAGTACAATTAACTTACAGTAGGTGGTGCGTGTGTCGTACTATAGACAATCGCTAGCAAAGGTCAAACAGGCAGAAAAGAAAACACGCACTTCAATAAACACAATTAAAACACAAACACTTTCTGTTTTGAGTGGTATTGCAACGTTTTCTGGAAACCGGCTATTATTATATAAAAAAAAATATCAGCACTAAATTATCCACCTTCAAAGTTTCAATGGTATCGTTTTTAATTCCTGGATGCGACCCTGCTCCAAGCTGTTAGACCAATTATCTCGCTGGCTAAAAATTAATAGTTGCTTCATAAATATTAATGTGTTTTATCTATGTCACATCACACAATTGTCATTTTTTTTTATAAAATATTTACCTACTGTCTTTTTACTAACTTGTTTGCTACTAACAGGGGTGGGCTGGAATTGGCTCGGAGGGGCTCGCGCGATCCCCTTGTTGAATTTTACTAAGGCCGACGAACCCCTTGTTAATTTAAGAGAAAACAATTTTCTCGGATCAAATTAGTACACAACTGAAATTTCTGACATATATTATTTACGACAACTACAGTATACACAATACTTATAGACCTTGATAAGTTTACGGTAAATTACATATTGTCACAATATTATAAGTGCATTAAGTAACAATCTATTGATTATTTAAGCATTGCATATAATTGCATAGATGTGATAAAAAAATCACTTCCCCGGAACACCGAGAATTGCTTTGAGATTACGCGAGCTTGTTATCCCTTGTTATCGTATTGGCAGCCCACCGCTGTCGATATCCATATCGACTGTAGAAAGGAAAAAGGACGTAACCCACAGTATATTCAAAACAACTTTTTTTCGATAATTACAATGTATTCAACTTGATACACTTTCTATCAAAAGGATGCAAGCTGCAAATGCCGAATTAGTATCTAAATTAAGCTTTTAAGTATGAAAAAGATGACCTTATAATTAAATATAAAAACCGAGAAAAAAGACTGAAATAAAGGTTTTTCCTAGACAATTTCTTTAATAAATATTAGACTATCTCAATTAAACACCAGTTTAAAAGTCTCCGTGCACTTCAAGGTTGTGTTTAATTCATAATTTGCATATGGCCCAAAATCATCAAAACACGTTTTTTGCGGCTCCTGTAAAATTTGATATGTGTGGGTTACGTCCTTTTCCCTTTCCACAGTCGATATTATTGAAACAGAAATTAAAAAAAACGGTGCAATGAATCCACAACGGTAGTAAGTAACCTTTTTACTATATTCAAACATCACTTTGTTGTGAAGTTTCACATTATATCACAAATTAATGAAACACCTACGATGAAGCACTTTGAAAATTATGTTCAAAGATTTTTCTCAACGGTAAACAATTTGGCATACGCGGGCAGGAAAAACAGCGCGCGTAATCTTGAATGTCATTAAAACGTGGTTTCTTTTAAAAATAAAACTGAATGACCTACTTTCAACTTCATTGTTTTTTTTTGCAGTTGACAACACTGTTGCGAGCGTCCAGTGTTTTATTATTGACAGCTATTCGGCAGCAACTTTTGTTTTGATTCTCGACCAATTTCGACGTCAAAATTTTTCGCTAGTTGGTTGAAATCACGATTAGGTTTATGTTTAAAGAGCTGTCAGCAGCCCTAAGCGGATCTGTCGATTTGGATGAGCAACGTATTGAAAGAGTTGACGACGTCATACGGAGAGTGACTGTAGGTCAACTTATAAAAGTTATTCGGTTATAATATTTAATTTTTTCTGTACTTTCTTTATAGTACATGCAACCAAGTCTAGAGAATTTGTCTAAAACATTCATGGAACGAATTTAAAACATTGATAATGTTGTTACACCGATGATTACATCACACAACTTCTAGTGGTGGTGGATACAACGCTGAGTATTCTAAAGAATGCAAACTTATCGCTGGAAGTTTAACTTTAACTAAAAGAAGTACTCGAAAAAGGGGGCAACTGCGACTTATTTAAATAAATACAAAAAGTTCAACAGTATAGTATGTAGAATTAAAATTTCGTATCATTTTAAAATCGGAGTCTCGATTTTTTTCACGACTTCACGGCCCTGATATCTAGACAAATATATAATATGACATAATTTATAATATGCTTAACCTAACCTGACCATTATTCCAGATATGATCCAAACCTAAATTAACTTAAAATATGTATGTTACACCTGGACACGAAATTAACGCTACACAATATCATGATGGGCTAGGGACGTAGGGTTACCCCGAACGAAACCATATACAAAAGTCTTATGTAGACCAGTGCTCTTCAACCTTTTTACATCCGCGGACCGGTAAAAATATTTCGACGACCGTTATCTACCAGATACACATACTTACGCACAGTTAGTTCTAGACTGGAAATAAGCTCTTACAAACCACAAGTTGAAGAACCCTGACGTTTACCATAAAACTGTTAAATGTTGAAAAAGTAATTTTAAATTTATATTACCGGGATTAGCCAAATTATTGCTTGGTATCTCAATATCCGATTTCAAGAATTAGACTTATGAAAGGATTCTTATTAAACTTTAATTCTAAGTATTTGTACCTATCCCAGTTTCAGATTGTTTTATTTGATCAACTTTTATTTTCACCTGCACAGAATCACAATGTGAAAACTGTTTTTTTTTTACATTTAAATATTTGACATTACACGTAATGCCAATTCGCCAAATATTTTTTATTTTAAAAATTAAACGAAATAAGCTCAATGAGAATTATTGTGAGTCACTCGAGGTCAACTCGAGGTGAGCAGACATCACAAACACCCATGTCTAAGATTTAAATGCTAATAAAGATGGCAATTTAAATTACAGGTTGACCTACTGGGAGCCCAGACCCACCCAATCGTTTAAGCAAAGCTTTTACAACTAGATCACATAGTTCGATGTAACTGTTACTCATATGTACCTAGTTAAAGAATTTAACTAGTGTAAAGTATTCAGTAGTGTAATTGAACGTAATCGCCGTATACTCTTTGGTATATTATACATAAAAATAACGTAAGATATTATATTGCACTATGGCAGGCATGGGGAACCTGCGGCCTTTTGGCTACCCTGGTGCGGCCTTCTGGCCAATTATAAAATTCTGCACATTTTATGTTCTGATTTCGGCAAATCCGTAAATTCTTGGGATTTTTAATGTCAAAATCCTTTAAAGACCTAAAAAAAAAGTCCCACGCTGATAATTTCGGCAAATCCGCAAATTTCTGGGCTTTACCAATTGGTATGAAATTTTTTCCGGCCAAAGATTCCCTAGTAATTTATTTTTTTTTATCATGTCCGCTCCCGATGTGGAGCATATGGACACCTAATGGAGTTTATCTCAACAGAAGTGTTTCTACGAGAACTGCTTGTTACTCAGTTGCTCAACCTCTCTTTTTCCAAAGAGAGTAGAGATAGAAGGATAGAAGGCTAAGCCAGGATTAGTGGTAAGCTAATCGCTTTCGATACGCCCCGTCCATAGGATAGGATGGGTGAGAGGGGGGAATTCAAGACATCACATACATCCATGCCTTTGAACAGAAATTCATAAATCGATTGAAAAATCAATTTTATAAAACTGTCCGTACCGGGATTCAAACCCGTGACCTCCGTAGCGGTAACCAATGGCGTTGACCACTCGACCACACAGGTGGCTATCAATGTTTACTGCGGCCTTATGTCGAATCAGAAAAATGAATGCAGCTTTTAGAGAAGAAAAGGTTCCCCACCTCTGCACTATGGCAATACCTATCTCAATAAACGTTTATTCTCCGAGAACCACATTACGGTCCTTAGGTATCCAGTTTTTTTTTTAAATATTTAAGAGTATTCCTTCATTCCATAGAACAGGATTTCCCAAACTATGTTCCGCGGAATACTGGTGTTTCACAGAACCTAAATATGTGTGCCGCGAAAAGCCACTGTTTTTCAATATTTTCCGAAAATTGACAATAATGATTTCTTGCTTCGGAATCTATTTTCGTGATCATGAATATCCGACTAATTTTATCAGTGATTCTGATATGAACGTCACTACATTTTTTCTTGGCGAGTTTGTCAGAAGAATCATCCAATGTGTCAAAAAAGTTATTATTTTTTTATTTCCGTTTTATACAACCTATCTATACGAAGCAGAATTTTCTTTTTATGCTACAACGAAATCAAAGTGGAAGAACAGACTCGACGTCACACCATTTAAATATAATAGTGTTTTATTAACTTATTTTGTATTTATAATATTATAAATTACCCGGCCTAAGAATAAGCCAAGTGTTCCGTTAACATTTTCGGATTTGCAAAGAGTTCCATTGTAGAAAAAGTTTGGGATACCCTGCCATAGTTGGTGGAATCAATCTTTGATTCCACCAACTAAAATTATTATACATTGTAATAAGAGATATCATAAAGTATAATAATCGTATTCATAAAAAAAAAAAAATGTAATATCTATCAACATTATTTGCCTTGATTTGTTGAGTAGGTAAGTAAATCGCTAAGAACGTCGATTCTCAGAATGTTTTGTGATGTTTCATCTCTATGGTTTCATATTGAAACCATTTTATTCTTCTTTTGAAACTTTGCGAGCAATTCGCCGCAATTTTCCCGCGCTTTATTTGCGATAGCGGGATCACAGGGATCAATCCTCACTCCTCACACATCACAGGAAAAGGGCTCGCGGAAGGAGTGTAGGTGGGAGACATGAGGAGTGATCCGAGAGGGGGAGGGATCGTCCTCTCGGCCCGGCCGATACACCGATAGCGCCCTCCGTTTAGTGTTTCGAGCACCGCCAGTCGCGGCGCATCTCCTGTCACATTTGAGTCGCCCATTTTGTTCGCTGCAATCTCCCGCGCAAAAATAATACGCGCCGCGAATCCCGAATAGCGTCGTTTGCAACTATTAGGAAAAAAAACAACTGAAGTGCACTTGACTCAGAAGGCAGCCAGTTGTCTTTTATGTACAGTAGAATTCGCGAAATAAAACGCTTTCGATTAGTAAATACGTTTTTAAGTGAGTTTTGCTTCGGGACGAGAGATTCCGCGTGAAGAACACTCAACAGGTAGGATTTGAAGGATTTTTATCTGTGTAGGTGAGACTGTGTTTATGTGAGTGTATGCTTATTTCGGTTCTACTTGTATCTAGGCGTGCGAAATATGTAGCCGTATTTTTTTTATTATTTATTTAAACTGTGCGACATTATTTTACGGCGATAAGCAAATTTCACCGGAAAAAACGAACAAGAATGCATTTGAAATAATCGATTTACTTTTTTTAAATTTTCAAATATGGAACAAATCGGAATACGTATCACGGCATAGAGTTAAAATAAATCAGATCGTGTTATTTCGCTCTATCAAAGACAAGCAGACAATCGTTTCAACTAATTTTATTAACTTGTTTCGTTTTTTACCTAGAGAGATTTTAGCCTAACTTCGGTAATTTTTTGTTTTAGTTAAAATGAGGGAATATATATATTAATTGTTTAATCTTATTTGTAGATACATGCATTCATTATCAATTAACAGTTGTATTATTTTTCAATCGATCACTTGAATCTAAATATTATTTTTTTTGGTTCTTAACACATTGATCAAAAATAATATTATATTAAATGAAGATAAATAAAAACACAGTATTCCTTTGTACTTTATTCCAGTTTATTTAAAAGTTCAGGACCGGTTTCGCTCATTGCTCGCATTGTCAACTGATAAGAAAAATATCCGTTGACAATGATCGACTTATCAGTTGACAATGCTCAACTTATCACTTGAAAATGCTCGCAATGAGCGAAACCGGTCCTGACCTTTTAAATAAAGTGGAATAAAGTACAAAGGAATATTGTGTTTTTATTAATATAATGCCTTTCCACCAATTATTGACAGTGAACACCCTAAAAGTGGTTAAATGAAGATACATGAAAAGTTGTATTACTGGCAAAGAATAAGATGTCGTAAATACTGGTTTTATGTAAACCAATGCTGAGTGTTTGTTTTTTAATTAAATCAAGTATTGTTCAAATATCGTAATATAACTGATCAATGATAATATAGGAAACTAGTTTCTATTGTGTCTTTAGAGATAAATTAAAATTTAAAGTGTGTTTTAGTTTTGAAATAAATTGAAGAACTATGTTAACCTTCATTTGATATGTTAACGTCTACTAAATTCAATTTAACAGTAAATGAAGCACTTAAAAACATACTTTAAAAAGAGCTTTGCTTTCAATATAATTCAGAATGCAAAGAAACACGCGTACAACTATGATTTTAAAAGTGCGTTATCACACCGATTTAACCGTTTGAATACCGCGCAAATAAATCTTTGATATGTCCCAGAGATACTGCATGTTTTTGAGAAAAATAATTTTGCCTTATATACACTCGAATTCGATATTTTAAAAACATATATTGACTCAGTATAGATGGCACTACACTTATTCATCAAAATATTGCTTATATTCTATTAGAATACCAAGTATTTTATTTTTTAAATGTCTTGGACATCCGTTTTCGCTTGCATATGTTCCGGACACCTGTGTCCGCTTGGTATTCAAGTGGTTAAATTCGCTGAAACAAATCGCATATTTTCACCGTGAAATTCTTGTCGATGTTATAACAATTGCAATCTATATTTTGCAACCCTTTATACGCTAAATAAACACTGGTTGGTGAGATAAGGTTGGCTGTTTTATAAAACAAAACTTATTCTAAAAGAAAGAACTTGTTTTAGGAATACACTGTTTTTTTTAACTTGACATGTTTACTTGTTAAAATATTTTTCACCTCGTAGTCGCTGTCTGCTGGTTGTACTTGATAGATAACACTGGTTCTTAAATTATTTATGAAACATAACTATTGATATTGCAATAATAATACTACGTTATCTGACATTAAAAAAAAACATCGCTGCGGTCACAGCATAAAATGATAAGCCTTTGAAATGTGTAGCAATTTCAAATTATTTTTTTATATTGTGCAGCTCATACTGTTATTTACAATTTGATACAATATGTAATATGCTTTTGAATTCTTCAACTATATTTCAATTGTATATTTAATATCTTCACCGTTGTGGCAGAAGTTGCGAGAAAGCCCCAAGTTGCCAACCTCTGGTTAATGTATGTAGTTCGTTATATCTAGAAATACATTTTTTAAGATGACATTGAAATTTGAAGACTAATTAAAATAATGATTTTTAGACGTTAAATGAACTGTTTTTAACTCTTCCCCTACGGTGCTAAAAATACTTCCGATATGTTGCTGGCCCCAAGTTAAAAACATGTTTTTTTAATGTACGTCCTGGGTTTTTATCATTTTGTTTTTGTATAAATAACACTGTTAAATTATATTTCTTATCAGTTGATAATGCTCGCAATGAGCAAACCCGGTTCTGATCTTGGTAAATAAATGTGGAAATAAAAACAAAAGAATATTGTGTTTTTCTTAATACATTCAACGATTCAAATTTGGCTTCATTATGTTTTTATACATTTTTTATATGTAATAAAAAAGAATTAAGTAGGATAATGTCTACTCTGAAAATTTACAAATAAAATAAACTTCAAGGGCGATATTATATACTTATTCTTATTAACTTTAACATGATGTTACATCCCATGATATGATACTGTAAATACAATGTACACAATATGTATACATCAAAATTTAAGTATTCCTAGACTAAGACTGAATCCTTCAGAACGCGTAAACCGCGTAAGTGGAGGACCCACTGCATTGTAATATTACGTAAAAATTCAATAAATAAAAATATTTTATGTCAAATCAAATACTAGCCAACTTCCATGTGAAATATTTTTTGTTATTTCTGTTAAAACTTCGAAGCAGTTCATAAATTGGCTGATAGTGTGACATCAAAATACGACAACCTGTTGACCTTGTTTTAGTTTAAAAAATATTTAATTTACGATTTTATAATGTGTGATAATTATAGTAATAAATGAAATTCGTAATTCGTTATCTATGGATTGGACAGACGTCTGGGCAAATGTGTTTTTAAATAATATATTTAAAACGTTATTCTTAATAGTTTACGAATCTTGATTGTGATTTGCGACATTTAATTATTGCTTTCCTTTCAATCGTTGAGCCTGTTTCAGTCAATGATAAAGAAGTTTTATCATTTTTCTCCACGGATTTGCTGATAACGTTGTGGTTAATTAGTCGCTGTAATTCATACGGTCCATTAAGGTCTGAGGCTGACTTCAAATGCTTCTTGCAATCATTTTTGTTACAAGCTCACTTCTTCCAATAAACAAAGCCTCTCTTTAAATGTTCGCCGTTTTCATATAGACTTGTGGAGAGCTTTATAACCCTCGAATCTAGCTAGAAGTTCTGCTCTTCTTTCCTTCTCGTCTTCTACCCTTCATGATATTACTAATACATTATCATTTTACTGCGTTTAACTAAGTTCCATTTAACATTCATTTACTATTTAAATCCAAAATTCGCTACGAATTAAGGTATGTCTAATGACAAAAAAAAGATTCGATGATATATATTTTTTAAAATCAATATCCACTTCCTATTTGAATCGTATGCCCCCCACACGGTTCTTCCAAGATTCTCTATCCCGCTTCGCCGAGTACATACTATGGATGGTTGTCAGTGGTCTTCCACGACGTCAGACTCCATCATGTTGGTAGAAGAGACAAGACAAACAATATTTGTATTCTATGCGAGTTGATTGTATGTCGCTATTACTCAAACTGCGGCGATGGATTGTAAACATCAATTAGCCGATTGAAATGGTATTTTATTATACCAATCTGGTAGTATCATATAGTGCTAAAAGACAGGTGCGGTGAACCTTTTCAAGCCTACTGCATATATAATTATATAATAAAAAATATATTTTTCACGAAGATTCCCCTGAATCCATCGAAAAAATTAGATATTACTTTTGAGCCCCCAAGCGCACCGCTCACCTCTTGCGTTTACGGTTGAATCCGCCACTGTCTCAAATACTGATTGCTATATTGTTTAATTTTCGTTATTTTACCAATTTTGCCATTCCGTAATTCCGTTAGTACTAGTTTCGGGATTTCGGAATACACTATAGCACGCTAAAATCCCTAAGTAGAGCTTAAAAAAGGCTAAACAGCCTGGTCATTTTTTCAAAGGATGGTGCTAAAAAAAGGTCTCCGACTTCTAAATAATTGTGGGATCTGTCAATTCGTTACTTCGAGTCGACAAAAATTTTGAAATCTTTTAAATTACACACTTTTTCGGCAAAGATATCAAACAATTCTGGTATGATATTAACACTTCTCTTACGGTGCTAAAAATACATCCAATACGTTTCAGGCTCTTTGGGAACCAAGAGAATAACATTTTTATTTTCCGTCCTTCAAAGGGTGGTAAGACTGGTAAGTGTTAAAACATGTTTTTTGAACTTAGTTCTTTAAGGGCCAGCAACATATCAGAAGTTTTTTTAAGCACCGTAGGGGTTAAGGTGAATGATAAATCCCGGGATTGAATGATTGTGAATCCCGGGAACACAAATAGTGTCCGGGATTAAATGCTCTACTCTTAACCTTATTAACAGGATAAAATAGTAATATCGCAGTCGATTCTTTTTTTAAGCACGTAATAGTTTCTATAATAGTATTTCATGTTCTGGTTATATTTTCTAGTGCATTTTTCAACAGCATAATCGATAGTTTTTATTTATTTCCAAGTATTTATTTGTTCATAAGTGTAAAATTTCACGTCACAATAAAATTATCGTATGTGCCACATATGGCTTGTCGGTTTTGAAAACCGGGTTTTTTTGCTAAATTTGTAGCACTCGGAAACCAGTTTTTCAACTCCGTAACCGTTTGTGCTGAATTTTCTATAAACGAGTCTTTAAACAAAAGGACAGAAAAAATGATCTTTTATTTGATGGCTTAAAGACCACACGCCCCACATCATTACCCAGCGAAAGGGTATTTTCGATATCATGAAATTTTGTTACAGTGGACGCTTTGTGTTTTCTTAAATCATATTTTCTGAAGAGTAACATCAAATAATTTCTAGTTGTGTATTATTATGTACATAAATAAACAATATAAAAAAATGAACTTTCTCTCGCTCTTTCAATTGAATTATCCATTTTTTTAAAAAATAGAAAACCGGATAAAACCGGTTTTCACACAATATTGACATTCGAAAACAGGTTTTTTCAAAAGTCGGTTTTTTATAAGCCCTAGTGCCACATCTGAAACACGTGTTCTAGGTTAACTAGCCCTGGAAATAGAATTCTTACAGTTCTAAAGCATCAGGCTGTCAAAGTGCAATGATGTTCTGCTTCCCTTAATGAAAAAACTATTAAGGTGTGCCTGACTGCAGGAAAAAAATAAACCATCAATTATTGCACTTGTTTACACGGAGTAATCGACTTTCGTCCATTTTATTTCAATTATTATTTTAACAGACCACCGCTGACAAAAGCTATGAATACATTTTATAGCAGTTGTCATCCAATACTGCTAGAAAACAGCAAATGTTTGCATGTCGTGTGACGTGGCTAACACGAGGTTCATTCAAAACATGTGTCAGAAAAGAATAATAATTTATTAGTTAATAAGGAAGCATCTAAAAATACCTATGCTGTTTTATCTTTTTTTTTTGCGGCTGACAGAAGCCGGTTTATCAGTATTTTTCAAGACGATTATTTTTTTAATAATATACATACATGTAATATATTATACGGGTGGTCCATGGCGCAGGGGTTAACATCGTTAGCTTCCGTGACGGATTTTACGGGTTCGATTCCCAGTACGACAAACATTTTTTTCGTTTGTATTTTTTACAACGCGACCCAACTCGTTTGGAGACCTTAATTTAAAGAGACTTACTTGGTTTAAATGTATTTTCCACATTTAAAAAAGAATACAAATCACAAAATCATTAATTGTGTACTTATAATGCAAAACGTACTATTTCCAAAATGGGCGATATTGAGTTAGGTATACAGATAGGGTAATTTAAGTAAAGGGTGATTCATTAAGAGGTACTTTTTTCAAAAGACAAAAAAACGTTTATAAAAAAATAAATATTGCATAGTCTTTAATATAATAAATAGACCCATTTTCTAAATTTATTTTTTAAATATTATTTCTTTTAAATGTTGGCCGTAACTGCGCCTTACATGGTCCATTAGAAAGTTACAATTTTGGATGACGCGTTCGAGCATTCCGACTGGTATTTGGGTAATAATGCGAGTAATGTTGGCCTCCAATTCCTCAATCGTAGTCGATTTAATTATATAGACTTTCGACTTTACGTAGCCCCAAAGAAAAAAGTCTAGAGGTGTTATATCGCAAGATCTAGACGGCCAATTCACTGGTCCGAAGCGTGAAATTATTTGTTCACCGAAATGTTCTCTTAATAAAGCCATGCATTCACGGACTGTGTAGCAAGTAGCGCCATCTTGTTGAAACCAAGTGTCATGGAGATTATGGGCTTGAGTTTTAGGCACCAAATAGTCCGTTATCATGGAACGATAACGGTCGCCATTCACGGTTACGTTCTGGCCAGCCTCATTTAAAAAAAAATATGGACCAATTATTCCACCAGCCCATAAACCACACAAAACCGTTGTTTTTTGTGGGTGTAGTGGCAGCTCTTGAACCTCTTCGGGTTGATCTTCAAACCAAATACGGCAATTTTGTTTATTGACATATCCATTAAGCCAGAAATGGGCCTCATCGCTAAACAAAATGTTGCACGAAAAACATTCCTCGCAGAACGCTGATTTGCGTAATACAGCTGAATAATTTGTAGGCGCTGTGCCAGCGTAAGTCTTTCCATTATGAATTGTAAAACAATACTGAACAAAAATAAAATAACACTTGGCCACAACTCACGTGTTATCTATTATCAAATCCCAGTAAGAAAAAGTACCTCTAAATGAATCACCCTTTATAAGGAATCGACTGATCTTATTAGTTTTGATATAAAATGTCTATAAGAAATTCGTCTTCAAATTGGAAATCATATTTTTATGCAAATGTTACTTTGTTTGTGTTATATGTTATAGTATTTGACTCTACTGAAAAGTTTGAGTTTTGGAAATAGTACGTTTTGCATTATAACCCCACAATTATGAGATAAGTGTTCCTCGACTTGAGCTGGTTTCGATTTGAATAACCTTTACGTCGCGTAAGTAGAGGACCCGCTGTACCGGTATTAATATATTCGTCAATTATTGTTATCCCTATTAGAGCATCCAATCCCAGAACATTTTTGTGATTCCAGGATTCATCATAAAATCGTGTATACACTTGGATTCGGGATTGACAAAATTTTAGTTAGGCGATATTTCAAATCGATTTCAATTTCATGTCGATTTGAAATACCCATGAATTTACGGACTTCCCTAATTAAACAGTGGGAAAGCTCTTCTGAGAAATTAGAATCTTGAATTTCCAAAAATGTACAGCGTGATTTTTTTTTTAGCTTTTCCAGGATTTGAAAATTGAACCCAGGAATTCAGAAAGACATACAGTTTTTTTACACCTCGATCAATATTCTGTGATTTTCTCAATCCAGATATACCGGGATTAGTACTGTCACAACCCCGGCATTTCGGGATCACAGAATTAAATGGGATCCCGGAATTATAGACCCTAATCTCTATGGCATATGTATAACAATAACAATAATACAAAGCGTACGATGGCCATGAAGGACACCATTCTCGTGTTCTACTGACATGATCATTATGTTGCCTCGTTTTATTTTTATATAGTTTTTATTAAAATTTATTACATGTATTGCAATTATTCCCAAAGTTTTTGTATGAGCCATTTCAATTGAATAAGCGGTATATAGCAAACAGATAAAAATAAGTCCTTCTCAAACGATTGTAAAACTCTTAACGTCGATTGAGAGAGTGTACAAGCCGCGTAAGCTGCCGCCGCTATCCAAACTGTTTTATTTTAAACAATAAAATATAGATAGTTGTTTACAGCTTTAAAGTGTGCGCTAAGTTTGAACTGTCCTAGGCATGTCAATTATATCTTCTCTCTTTTAAAAAAATGAGAGGTTGAGCAACCGAGTAACGACCGGTTACTCTGTTTTAGGTGGAGCTTATTACCCGTGTAACAAGAAGATTGAGTGTATTTTTTTTAAAATTAGGTTCGCTTGTAGAAATAGGTTGTGCATGCTTACTCCAAGGAGACGGCTAGTTGCAAAATATCACCCTTGAAACCGGTGGCGGATAACCCTATAACTTAATATATTATATATTATTAGTGCCGGCGCGAGGCTATTCTCGTCAAAGGTTATTGGCGCGCCCTCTTTTAAAAAATAAGCCCATTTTTTTTCGAAATAATAAAAGAAAAACAATTCACGATCATTAGATTTATATATATATATGGTTTGCGCCCAAGGCGGTTGCCTATTTTGCCTGTATGGTGGCGCCGGCCTTGTATATTACAATATACTTTTTGTTCAGATTTTTATAAATTTTCATTATTTTACATAAAATTTCATTTACATTTTATGTTATCAAAAACACAGGGCCTCACAATTTAATTGCCTCTTATGTATTTAATCCGCCACTGCTTGGAACTGTTGAAAAGGAACAAGTTTGTAAAATAGCGTGGGCTGAAATTGCAAGCAACAATAAAATGTATTCGTTTCTTGGGTTGACAAGATACCATCCTGAGCGTGACAGATTATTCAAGACAACTACAAATTTGATAACGATCTTCGAAGGCAACTAGATCATAAAGTTTAATGTCCAGTGGCGGGTCGAGGCGCTTCACGAGTGGGAGTCGAGTAGCGCACCGTGTATGCTCTGCACTACAACGGCACACTCCTCGCCTACTCCCTTTTAAACGAAACCAATCGCAACACTCCCATTCAACTTTATGCTAAAAATCGAAGACAATGACGGTATAAATTTGATTTTTTGGATTAAGATTTACCTAAAATTATTTATACCTAAATGTAGTGATGTAAATGGTTATGTTGGACAACGTAGGGCGCAGACAATTTGGCTTTGCGCCGTCAAGGTTTAAAATACCCGAATATACTTTTTCATACATTACTCATTAGATTCATGGGTTTCGATCCAACATTATGGCAGGAGTTTTTCATTTATTTAAAATAAAACACTTTTTTGTACTAATTCACGATACAATACAATACTTAATAGTTATTTTCATTCTATATCATTTCATATTATAAACCTTGGGTTGTATTGGGAAAATGTGTCGATAGTTGCCAAATTTAGTTTTCGCATACTAGCAACGCTATCTTTCTAACCGTAGTAGTGATATCAGAACTGTCATTATTGGGCTGACAGGATGTTTCCCATTACTCTAAATTTAATATTATTTGTTTGCGTATGTTGGCAGCACTGCTGAATATCCACGCGTACCGACCGTTTAATAAAAAAGAATGTCGAGATTTGAAAATTCTCATAGTCGAGACTTTTCCAGTGACATTTTAAACATACATTAACGTATTTTTTTAAGAAATGTATATTTATAAATACATTGACATCTTTAATTAATAATAGTTAGTTCTCATTAGGTAGAAAAAGCGTCTTGAATGCGCTTTTATCGAAGTATGACTCTAGTAGTGGCGCAGAAATAATACATTTGTTTTCCATTAAGTTAACTTTTCAGTTAAATTGATTTGTGTTTTTATCTATAGCGTGTGTAACTAGATGGCACGTGTTTGGCGCTTTTTAATTGTCTTATTCATGTCAACAGTTCTGTGATTTTAACCTTAATAACTAATAATTTGACGCACCTCACGTATAACTGCAAAATTATATGATTTTTTTAAGATACCAATTTCGATTTACTCATTCGGTATTGCTTTCCCAACATACTGTATTTTTTCTTTTTTCGTAATGCCGGTAACGATGCATTCGTCCGATATTGAAATCCTTACAGTTCTCGTTCTATAATCTATTAATGGACTGGTAAAGTGAATGAATAATTTCAGAAAACGATGAATGAAGAACATTACAATAATTTATATCTAATTTTCTATAAATTCTTGCATGCTTTTCATACAAAATTTAGGGCTTTGTCGGTTTGTTAGACAAAATAAATAAAAAAACTCGTAAAATTACTATATACGGATATTAATTGATTTGGCATTTACTTGGTAGAACTCCATTTATAACAGATTAAAATAACAAAGTATTTTAGCTCTACAGTTTTGTAGAGCTAAAATACTTTGTTATTTTAATCTGTTATATACGGATATGTTTATTACCATGTCTCGATGAATAGGCAGCATATGTAATTATAATACTACACTAGAGCATCTCAACAAACGACGTTTTAAGATGACTGGTTGTGTGACAGCCTCTTCTTTTATAACAGGACGTACGGATTTGAGGATTAACGTAGTTGATCGTTCAAGTATCAGATACCTATATCTTAGACGTAGATTGTTTTGATTTTACAAAGCCTCCATTCGGACCCAAATCAGTAGAACGAACGCATGACAATAAAATACATACTCTGTGACACACTGTCCAATATATATATATACCTATTCATAACTATTACAATAAGAATGTAGTACGTAGATTCTTGTACAGGAAATTTGTCGTACATTTAATTCTGAATGTATGTACATTCAACAATATCGCATATGTAACTAAAAATCGGGTTTTTAAAAACCGACAAGCCTTATCAGCATCGAATATAATGATACTGCAAAGACCAATGCAGCAGTGCCACGTAAAAATGCGTACTCGATAAACAGTTGTAATTTAAAAACAAAAAAATGGGTAATATTCTTTTATTTTTAGTAAATTTTAGTAAATTTCGGCTGTATACGACATCAAAATAAAAACAGCTTTAGAGGCCTTTAATTTATTTTTAATTTACTTATTATTTTTTAATTTTCTGTATTATTTCAGATGCAATTTGTGTAAAATTAGCACGTAAAGCAGGTACCCTCCAAGGACGAGCGTGACCATATGGTCACAGTAAACATCGTTGTCTATTAATCCCACTATTCATCCATTTTTTACCTGCATATCGTTGCTTTCACTCATATTTGGTTAAGAAGGGTACAGACTTCAGTTAGTCATCATCCACAGGGCCAGAAACGGTCACCAAAAGCACATGCGATTTTTTGAATTTACGTTTTTTCAATAGACTTTTTGAAACTGTTAGTTTTTTTATCAAATTATTTACAGTTCTTTTGCTAATATATTTGTATTGAAATTATGTTGATCTAAAGAGATCAAATTTTAAATATTTTAAAAAAAATTCACGTTTAGCTATATTTCAACCCCGAATGTTTGCGTGCCCATACAGTCACGCTGGTCCTTACTACTGTCTGTAGACAATATTACACCATATAGTCATGCGGGGGTTCTATATAACGACTTGGCGTTTTTTTTTTAAATTTTGGAATAAAAGTTATCCGTGATTTCAATATGGCTTAACAAAGCTCACGTTTCTAGAAGGTTAAATCAGCCGAAATTAAACGGAACAAACGCACAACACGTGGGTTCTGAGCTCAGCTGTTACTGTAATAATAACTACAATACAGTATTATTCCAAAAATGATTGCAATTACAGATTAAAAGGTTGAGTGTCAGTGAGAACAATAGATCAATAAATATATTGTTTTTAAAAATTCGAATAGTTAAAATATTTTATTATTAATTTAATTATTATTAATCTCGAGAATTTTTTGAAAATGTAGCAGTTGGTTTGGGTACTTTTTATAGTACTATTTCAAACACCATGTATCTACTGTAAATGGCGCTTAGAGGGTGTCAAACATTTAATTCAACTTGTCAACTTAACATATTTCGAACTTAACGTATACAAACCTGGCGATGTGGTGTATTTGCGACCAAAAATAGTGAGTGCGACCAAAAATAATGAATGCGTTGAAAATATAAAATTTTGGTTTTATTTGAAAATATTTTTGCTGTGCATATTGATGTATTGATGTTTGTGTAAAATATATTTCCTAACAAGAAATATAGTAAATTGAAGTATTTTTTGTCACAGTGTACTAAACAAATGTATTGTGAAAGGAATTGAAACCTTTTTTTCTCAATTTAATTTGAATTATCTTTTTTTTTGTTAAACGACTTGAGCCAAACATAGGAAATTTCTAAAACCAGTTATTTTAAAGGTAGGCTTTTGCATAAGCCATAAATCATGCATTGAGTATTGCATCCGAAGTATTTTTTTTCACTAACGATCATTGAAATTGATTAGTCATAATTTTGCTCAGATGTTGACTGTACATACATTCAAAATTAAATGCATGACAAATTTCCTGCACAAGTATCTACGTACTACATTCTTATTGTAATAGTTATGAATATATATATGTATATTGGACAGTGTGTCACCGAGTATGTATTTTATTGTCATGAGTTCATTCTACTGATTTGAGTCCGAATGGAGGCTTTTTTAAATAAATCAAAACAATCTACGTCTAAGATATAGGTATCTGATACTTAAACGATCAACTACGTTAATCCTCAAATCCTTACGTCCTGTTATAAAAGAAGAGGCTGTCACACAACCAGTCATCTTAAAACGTCGTTTGTTGAGATGCTCTAGTGTAGTATTATAATTACATATGCTGCCTATTCATCGAGATATGGTAATAAACATATCCGTATGTAGTAATTTTTTGAGTTTTATTATTTTTTCTCGCCGACACAACCCTACATTTTGTCTACAAATCATGGAAGAATTTCAAGAAAATTAGATGTAAATTATCGTAATGTTCTTCATTCATCGTTTTCTGATATTATTCGTTCACTTAACGTCCATTAAAAGATTATAGAACGAGAACTGTAAGGATTTCAATATCGGACGAATGCATAGTTACCGGCATTACGGAAAAAGAAAAAAAAAGTATGTTGGGATAGCAATACCGGATGAATAAATCAAAATTGGTATAAAAAAATTCATATAAAATTCCATCATTAAAAAAATTATCAAAACCATAAGCGGTATTTTTTCTTAAATAACTTACTGTTTCTTAAAATAATAATACATCATTGAAAAGCTTTTTATTTTTGATACCTGTCAATATTAATAGAACTCTTGCAGACTGCAATTATTTCAACAAATCCATATCGAAAAATTTAATTCAAATATGTGAAGGTTTCTGTAAATTCAAATTGGTTTGTTTTAAATACGGAAATACCGTTCCTTTTTCATTAAAAAAACTGATATTTCGGTATTCAAAAACACCGTGAATACCGGGATCCCTGTATCGGTAACACCGGTATTGCAATCCCAAACTGTAGCTAATATATTTTTATCCATTATGGGCTTTCTTAGAGATTTGAGCCTATCGGGTGTCAAAATGAATGTAGCTTATAGTTTAAATTTAATATTTGCTATTTGCTTTTGAAACATGACGATTCAGAGCGGTGGCTTAACCCTTTTAGGTGCTCGAGTAGTCTGCTGGGTACTTGATATTGGTTTCTTCCAATTGTGTGCTACATCAGAATCATTGCTGGATTGATGAGGCGATGTGACATATAATGTTGTCATATCTATAGCGCAAACTGCCGAGTGAATATAGGCAAATATTGAATGACAGCTGGGAAAAGGGTTTACCAACCGTAAGATAATTATTATAATTAACCACTGTGATGTATATTAGATAAAGAAACGGTGTAAACAGAATATAATAATATATATACATTGACGATGAATATTCTTTCTAGTTTGCAAATTGTATCACCGTAAATTGCTTTAAAATGCGATGTAATATATAGCATATAGAACCAATATTGTATTAACGTAGTGTAAAAAATGCGTTGCAGAAAGATACGTTATCAACACCCAATTTTCTAGTTATTTACTGTACTATCATTGCGAAATGACATACTTATAATATTATGTATGTTTACCTTAAAAAATATTTTAAAATAAAATCCACAATACGGATGCATACAATGATCTGTTATCTATTGCTACTTCTTGTATGATTTAAAAAAGAATGATGTCCAAACAAAACTTTAACGTCAAAATATTAATAATATAATATGACAGGTGAGTTGTCAGTTATGTCATTACTTCTACAAATAATATAAGTGGTGAACATGTTTGGTAGGGCATCAATTAACCGTCCTAAGCAAATAACCAGGTTTTTTTTCAAATTAATAAACCGAATAACCGACTTAAGTCAAAGTTGTTTTAAATATAGGGCATTTTGCTTACTTAAATATGAACTAATAAGGTGCATAAAAATGTAGATTACTTTTTTCCCACCATGTTTGCTCGAATGTGGAACATATGAAGTTTATCTAAACAAAGGTTTTTCTACGAGAACTGCTTATTTCGCAGTTGCTTAACTTTTTTTTTTCGATGAGAGTAGGGATATAAAGAACTAATGGCCAACAAATCGCTTTCGATACACATCGTTATTTTAGAATTGGAATGGAAAGAGGTAATATTTAAATGACCAACACCGATGCCTTTAAATAAAAATGCTTTTCGTTATGCCACTTGAATATGTGAGATCCGTCACAAAAGCCATCGACTTTGACCACTGCTCCACGGACTCTACATATAAATACTTGTATACAATTCCATTGCACTTAAGACGAAACGAGGTTTTTAATATCCATCGGTTACTAACCGTGTAAAATTAACCGGTTTTCGGTTTTTCTTAACACAGGTAATAAACCGGTTAACTGGTTCGGGTTAAGCCGGGTTGGAAGCCCTAATGTTTGACAATAAAAAATAATTTTCACTATTCTGTGGCGTAATTTGTCTTGTTTTATGACAAGAAAAAATTGAAGTCAAAAGAGCCAATGTTTAATTTATATGCGGATTGACTAGTATGTAATATGCACTGTTTGATGGCATAAGATAACTTGACAAGTCAAAACAATATTTTTTCACAACACCGCGATGAATATATTATAATATTTGAAGGTGTTCGCTTAGTATAAATATTAAAGGCAGCATTATCACTTGTGAACATTAAAACACACGTAATTAAAAACATTTTTTGATGAGACCAACAGAACACCAACATATTGTAAAAGTTTTTTTTATCCATGGCCGCTCCCAATGTGAAGCACAATGGCCTCTTAGTGGTGGTATCTACGACATTGCTTGTTACTCAGTTTCTCAACCCCTCCTTTTTCGAAGAGAGCAAGAATAGATTTTTTTGGCATTAACATGGCTGAACTCTTTTATTATAAGGTACACATAAGTATAAAGTGCCATAAGAATTGTTAAATAAAGTTAATCACTTTTTCAGAACTGATTCACAACAGCTACTATGTAGTTAAAGTTTTGATGATAGTGTGACCAAACAGCTTTTAACTATAATTTTGTAATTTAAGATTTCGACTGAAGATGCTTGGTGAAATTTTAATATTAAATTTGAATCGTTCAAATTATGTACATTCACACAGATTTTGTC
The DNA here is from genome assembly GCA_030503985.1 of Himalopsyche tibetana. Taxonomy (NCBI): domain Eukaryota; kingdom Metazoa; phylum Arthropoda; class Insecta; order Trichoptera; family Rhyacophilidae; genus Himalopsyche; species Himalopsyche tibetana. The sequence goes on from JAPJYX010000015.1 coordinate 2,337,878, forward strand.
ACTAACCCGGGTTTCGCCTTTCGGCATCTTCAGGTGTTCAAGTGCACGGATGAACTTGAACTGACGCTTAGAATATCATCAACGTAGATAATTTGAACGATTCAAATTTATAATTTTGTAGATGATTCTTGTGAAACTTAATATTTTCTATTTGCCATATAAAATAACATACATTTTTTTTTCGACAACTTGCTCCTATTTCGTGTTTATAAATTTTATTTAAAGCCAGCCGTTCAGTTAAATTTTATAATATATCTGAGAATTTTCAAAATTTAATAGTCTGATAGTTTCTACAGTAAGTGTATATTTTCAATCAAGTGCACGAGTATGCAGAGTGATTTTCGTTTGACGTCAAAGTAATATAGATAAGTTAACGTTGGGGTTCCTTAGTTTTTTACCCCTGTCGAGGAGGATCGCTTCCGCACGCTGATTGCGGACTATACTTCCTGTGAGGGTCGATCCCCATCAGTATGTCAACAGATCCGCACTAGAAATTCGCAGAATTTAAATATACACACTCAATATGTGAGAGTATTATTCCCGTCAAAAAAAGCATTGCGTTCCATGATGTCTTAGTAAAAATTGCTCCCAATGTAAAGCATAGGACCAGTGGCATCTCAAAATATATTTTTAGGTAATCGGGATAAGAAGAAAGAGCTAAGACATGATTAATGGTTAGCTTATCACTTTAGTTTGGTCTAATTTTTAAGGAACAAGGCGTGGGAGGTAATTTTAGTCATCAAAGATATTCAAAACTATCTATAAATCGGTTAAAAATCAATTTATGAAAAGTTCGGGTGCGGTTAATTACTATAAAAATTTTAATGCAACAATTCGATTTCGTAAAAATATGCACATAGCGGATTTTGAAAGGGGAACGACGATATTGTAGTAATTCTGGCATGTTTAATTTTTTTTTTTGATATAACTTACATCATTAGTGTTCAACTCTCTTTCCTTTTTGCACACATATATAATAATTTTCAATATATTTTTAATATATCTATAATATTTATTTTCATTCATTTACAAATTTGTTTTTTAATTATATATATGTACTTATATGTTATATCAAAAAATATCCAAAAAGTATTATATAATTAATTTTAATGAAAATAACATCATAACTCGGCGTGGCCGAGTGGAAATCGTAATCGGCTTAAGTTACGTTGCCAGTTTAAAAAAATGATTTTTCAATTTTTATTGAAAGAATTTGATGGACGTCCAACATTTCCTCCCTATCTATTAGATCCTAAATACGGGTCGAAGCAAGAGTGATTCGATTTGCACTTCCTATTATTCTATCCTTACTTTCTTCTAGAAAAAAGAGGTTGGTGAAATAAGTATGAGTAAAGAGCAGTTATCGTAGAAATACTTATAACTCCGTTAAGAATTCATATCGACTGTGGAAACGAAAAAGGACTTAAGCCCACAGTGTTTTTCGATTATCACAATGCATACAACTTGATAGATAATCTATCAACAAGATTTTAGCCAATTTAGTTTCTAAATATAGCTTTTAAGTTTGAAAATTGCGATTAGGAAAAAATAAAAGAAAAAAATATTGAATTAATATTAGACAAAAACAATTAAAACCCAGTTAATCAGACCTCAAGCTTGTGTATATTTCATAAATTGTCTTTTTTTGTGTCTCCTGTAAAATTTGTTATATTTGTATTACGTTATTTTTCCTTTCCAAAGCGAATATACTCCACATTAGGAGCGGACACGGTTACAAAAATACCAAAATAAACGAAAAAGGTAGCATATATACTTATTTTAATGAGTATTACTTTTCTCTTCTAAGAATTGCCAGTAAATAAAATTTATTAAAGTGTACATCTTACAGCAAATCTCCCAGATTGTGTCATTTTCGTTTCTGAGTAAAAACCACTCCAGTCCTCTGACAATTAACAGAAAAAGTTTTAATTATTTTCGAATCCTTTAATCCTATTTGTTTGCCGATGGTACAAGCAGCTGTCCCATCCCTAGAAATCCGTTTCATTAGTGGTCCAATTCGCTGATTTGTTTGTTTTCATTCAGTTACTACGCAGAAACTATAATCTATTATCCTGGCGGTGTCGAAAGGGTGTTATTCAAAGTGTTAATTTATTGTCAATAATTCCACAAAATTTATTATATTACGTGAGTTTATTTTTTTCATGATATTATCAAGACCGGTGAGGGTAAAATTTCAAATGAGCGACTAAAGCAATTAAATTTAATTATAACGTCCTAACATATTCTATCGATATAAAGAATATGTTAAATGTTTGTATGATTATTCTTTTGATTGTTTCTTGGTAATGATACATTTTATAATAACAATTTAATTAAATTAAAAATTCTTAACTAGACACTATCAAATCGGGTTAAACACATAATGAACACTTCAAAAGTCCATATTACTAACCCTTACATATAGGGGTACGCCAATAAACGTGATTAAAAAAAAGCAATACTACCAGAGATGACTTTTGCCACATGAATACCAAGCGGACACCGGTGTCCGGAACATATGCAAGCAAACACGGATGTCCAAGACATTTAAAAAATCAAATACTTGGTACTCTAATAGAATATTTTGATAAATATGTGTAGTGCTATCTATACTGAGTCAATATAGGTTTTTAAAATATCGAATTCGAGTGTATTTTAGGCAAAAATATTTTTCTCAAAAACACGCAGTACCTCTGGGACATATTAATGATTTATTTGCGCGGTATTCAAGCGGCTAATGAGTGATTTCTTTCTTTGTGTTAAATTTAAAACATCAATTGATCATTTTTTTTTAAATTTAGTGAGAAACGTATTTCAAAAGTGAACTTAAATCACGTTTTGACGAAAATGTATAGACAAATTACATTGAGAAGTATTTTTTTGCAGGGCTGTGTAGTTGGGTAAAAAAAACGACTCCGACTCCGATTTTGTTTTTTAATATTTCCGATTAACCATAATATCTGTTTACCGTCAGATCATTTTAGTTGGTATATATATAACTCTTATAAATTTCACCAATCAATATGACGAATAGACTGATAATTTTTCAATATCTTAAAATTATTTTTCTACGACTTTTCCGACACCGACGTTGTTTGTGATGTCTAAAAATTTCCTTACACCCTTTCCGATCCTTTAATAATTGGGCGCAGCGAGAGCGATAAGCTAATCACAACTTTTGTCTTAGCCGTATCTTTTTATCCCTACTACTACTGTCGCCCGCTGTGGTCTGGTCAATCAGGTGGGTCTGGGTTCTATTCCCGGTAAGGTCAATGTCAAATTGGATTTTTTTCAATTTAATTTGTTTGTGAAGTTAATTCTCCTTGAGTTAAAAATTCTCATCGAGTATATTTCGTATGCTGTAATGTCAAATATTTTTTTTTAATTATTAAAAAAAATATGAATTTAATCTCTTTGGATTCCTTCCTTGTTGAGCGACTGAGTAATTAACAGTTCTCGTAGAAAAAAAACTGTTGAGATACCTCCATTAGGAGGCCACATTCTCCTCATTGGGAGCGGACATAGATAAAAAGAACAACTGACCACAGAAGGTAAACTAATTCAGAGTTAAAAATATACTTTGTGAAATTAATAAAAAATAAATATTTTTTCAATGTCTGTTTTGGAAACATACCCCTCAAGTAGTAAGTCTCACGCATATTAAACATATACTACGCGTGTTAATTGAAGTCAAAGTAAATTAAGTATGAATGAATCCACTACAGACTTATTTGACCACGAGTGTTGTGTAATATGTACGTTATTTAAACATCTGTGTTCAAGTTATTTGCGGCCTTGTTTTTCATATTATCTTAAATGGTATCTTCATTGTTGGCAATAATTAAACATTAATTACACGAAGACAAACATTTTAATAACACCATGGCTCGCATTATGCATTCATTAATTGGAATTGATTAATTATGTCGTGGAGGAATTGGGTCAATTGATTTATTAGCATAGTGTTGTAAATTTTACATAATTGTAATCTTAACACATCGACTACGGGGAATGCGGAATACGCATTTTTTTAAAAATGTCATTCAGTATAGTCGATGCTCACAACTCTTTAAATATATTGAACATTAAATTTTCTTGGCACTAATTGTAACAAAGCCAAGCGTAAGTATAATCTTAATTTATTTATCCTTAGCAATCTCGGCGATTATGAACTAAATCCATTTAACTTATACGATATTTTATTTCCTTTTCCAACCATGAATAATAACAAAACGCACAACAGTGGTATGTTGTTATCGATAAAAATAGAGCACTAATGTCGGGCGATTAAACCAAAGATCTCAAACATTTGAAATTTGATTGAAATTAATAAAATACAACTACCTAAGTCAATAAAATAATATTGTAGAACTGTTGAACATTCATTAAAGCATTCCAAACTCGATTAGTGGCTATAGTCTAATTCATAAAATTATTGAAAGAGCTCTAAAAATATTACCAAACGCCGTTAGAAAAACATCCAAACTTATTTTCGCGTAATGTTAGTCGGTCTGTTGTATTCAGGGCTGTGGAGTCGGGTGGAAAAAAGACGACTCCGACTCCGAGGAAATTTTTCAATAATTTCATTTTAACTTATATATATGTATGTATACCACCAGATCATCTTTAGTCAGCCAAGCATTAAATGTTAACACTTTTGACTATTTTGTTTAAATACACATCATTAAATATATTTTTCAAAAAAAATCGAGCCGCTCATTTTTCACGACTCCGACTCCGACTCCACAGTCCTGGTTGTATTTCTATTGAGAACAGGGGTCGTCAATATCTGAGTTCAAAAGAATAAAACATGAGTTACACAACGAATTATTTCTAAAACTATACATACATAAGAACGGTTGATTACGGTGAATTCATAACATTCTAATAAAGCAGTCAAAATTTCTTAAATGAATTATAAGTAGATATTTCATGTTTTTTTTATGAAAGCAGCTGTATACAGGGATGGAGATTGTTTGGAGGAACCCGCATTTGATAAAAAAAAAACAATATTCTTACATCAAATCAGTGGTTACCGGTAATTTCGAACTTATATTTAATATACGACGGACAGTTGTACATTGTCAGATATTGATATTTATTATTTTACCTATTGGTACATTATATTAGTATTTTAAGTAACATTCGATTACTAAAATATGTATTGCATATAGTTGTATAAGAATACACGATTGAAACCAAATCGTAACTGCTCAACGTGTGTGTACCAGCAGTGTTGCTCTACGGTACCGAATCATGATACCTCAAGTCAGTGGCGGCCGGTCAATGTGGCATTGGATCAATGCAACCCTTGTATATCCAGAGGCGGTTATATTTCTTGAAATAATATTCAAACATAACATTTATACCATCCACTCGTTTTTAATTCTTCATGTATTTATTGTCTAAAATATTTATTATAGACAATATAAAACAAAAAAAACATGTGTTTGAAACATGTGAAACGAACTATAGCGACGTGTAATTCTCAAACTGTGTGATTCTGGCCACCATTTCTAGGTCAAATATGCTATTTTCAACTATCGGTTTTTTAAATTGTTATTAATTGATGGATTATTTTGTGGGTGTTTCATTAGGTTACGGTTCACTGTGATTTTTTCAATATTCATCATTAGGTGACATCTAGATATACTGGGTGAAGACGAGTAATAAAAAATAGTATGACATAGATCAGGACTGGGAAAACTACGTCCCGATGTGTATTTTTGTGTGGCCCGCTATGTGATCAATAAACTGTTTACTATTAGAGAATATCTTTTCTTATCCACTTAAATACCAAGCGGACACCGGTGTCCGGAACATATGAAAGCGAACACGGACGTCCAATTGAAAAATCAAATTCTTGGTATTCTAATAGAATTTAAGCAATATTTTGATGAATATGTGTAGTTCCATCTATACTGAGTCAATATAGCTTTTTAAAATATCGAATTCGATACACTCGAATTAGGCAAAATTATTTTTCTCAATAACACGCAGTATCTCTGAGACATATTAATGATTTATTTGCGCGGTATTCAAGTGGTTAAGAAAGGATATTCTCAAGGAAGGCTTAAGCGCTAAAATTCCGTTTTAACGGTAATTAATAAAATGATGTTTATCTAAAAATAAGAAATATTTGACATATAGAAAAAAGGAAAATATTCAATAGTCGTGTGGTCTTTCAGCCAAAAAGTTTACCCATGCGTGGTATGGACGAATACTTGGAAATGTATGTCAAATATTGAGAATTGAAACAGCACGTTTGTCATTTTCTTTTTCGGTTTGCGTTTCACGATCGGGTCTGCTAAGCCCTTTAAGCTTTGCAAAATGCCTTCAAAGTCATTCAAAAGCTTGTCATCGAATCGATATTGGAAAGCTTTCGGTACATCTAATACCTGTGCTCCTACACAGAGCTCTTTGTTTAACTACTTTTATGCCGTGTATGCGTGTAGACGTTATATCTATATTTGTTTCAATGAGCGGGGAGCATCTAGAGTAATATAAAAAGATCATAAACATTCACTGATTTAGATAAAATCTTTAACTTAATTGAAAAATAAATATACCGAATGTTCTTTCAGGAAATTTCAACAGTTGCTGATGTGTGTAAGATTTTTTTCGCATTCAATCGCACGCGTAAGCGCCTATATGTAATGCCGACTGTTAAAATCGTAACCAAGTGGGCCGAAAACAATGAATAACATCAAAAAAATAAGAGATACATCATATAGATTATTTTTGTCGCTCCAATTAAAAATATTTTTAACACCTGTTCAATTTTAGCATCTTAAAAGTCACATCTTTTTTTATATTGTATCTGCAATTTTAAGTGCTCGGTTTGGTTATGAGTGCATTTGTCGCGAAACTAAATAATATACATAAGTCGCACATTTCCAAAATTCACTTTGTCCATTTTTATTTTTTAGAAATACCTACAAAATAACGTGTAGGGAACCGTTATATTGCAACAAAAGTCATATTTTCTTAAATCAAATTGAAGAATGTATAATCTATTTCAATTTTATTCACTAAAATATTGTTATTTTAGAAATGAAAAGAGTTCTCAACACGTTTTTTGTAAGTGTTTCCAAGATTATGAAAATGGACAAGGTTAATTTTGTAAATGGGCAACTCACGTATTTCTATTATAAAATAAAGTTTTTCTTGACAAATGCATTGATTATATGAATCTAACTTTACCTATTTTTAGAATTGTCAAAATAAAAAATCACAATAATGTTCTTAATTGGAGTCAATCAATCAGTGGAATAACAATTAAATTTTAAATTAAAACACAATTTTCACAAAGCTACCGCCGAATCCATCGAAAATATCTTAAATAATCCGATTCTTTTTTTGAATAAAATATATCGTCGGTTCGCTACAAGTCATTTGAAATGCGTGTTGTTTGTATTGCTAATTGGTAATGAATATCTTCTAATACTAAATATAAATATCTATTCAATCTGGAATATAAATCCTAAAGCTCGATTGTTGAGGAGCTGAATGCCGGACTGTATTTTTATATAATATAGTAACCAAAGAAAGACAGTCATTCAGTTGACTACAGTTTTATATTACTTTAAGAACGTGATGCATCTGTCTTCCGATTGTGATGACAAGATGATGACTGGTGACCCAATTCATTAATAGTGACTTTGAATTAATAAGAAAAGCAGTACGATTGTGTTTCTTCTTCTTATAATCAAGTGCCATAGATAATATAAAAATCTAACGACATTGTAAGTGGGAATAAGGGAGATAATAAAATGGCAACATTGTCAGTTTATTGCAAGATGACGTAAGAATTTTTTGGCGAATTTATGATGGTTTGCGTAGTAATTTATCATATTATGTTCACGTTACTTGATTTTTTAATGATTTATTTTACGTCTGAACCAAACTGAAGTCAAACAGTTTTATTACTTTTGCTTTTAACGGTAAACCACTTCATACTAAATCAATATATTGTTGATATAACTATACCATAGTGACAATAAACAAGAATAATAAAATACGTATAATACTCACGTGCAACTTATTCAAAACGCTGATCTTTTTTCTGAGTGGTTTTGCGGTGGCCCTGAGTTTGAATCCCAGGACGGACACTTACATTGATTATTTAATCGATTTATGAACTTGTGTTTAGAGGCATGGACGCATGTGCATCTATCGATTCTTAAAAAACGGAGTGTTGAGACCGAAGCTAAGAGATAAGGTTAGGAACATAATATGCAGTGGCGGATTACTCTATAAACGAATGAGGCGCGCGCTTGGGGCCTTCGAATTTTAGGGGCCTCAAAATAGCTTACTGTATACCACATCATTTTTATTTAAACTCATGATGTATTTTTATTATTTTACACGGAATTTTATGGCGTTATTATGTTATCCGAAAACTAGGGCCAAGGGCCTTCCATGTGCTTAACCCACCACTTTGCCGAATTGCTCGTTGATTATTTGCCTAATTAATTAAAAACGATGAATCAAAGATCGCATAGTTCAGGGTTTCCCAAACTGTTTCTGCAATGGAACACCAAATCGGAAAATTTTAACGGAACACTCGGTTTATTTTTTAGATCAGGTAGTTCATAAGCATATAAATACACAAAAAAAATATGTTTAAACACTTTTTATTTTTAAAGGTGTAACGCCGAGCCTGTTTGCACTTATACTTCGTTTCATCAACACATTGGCTACGGATGACTCGTATACGAGTCTTTTTGCCGGTCTGAATGACGCGTTGAAATATATACATCCAATGCGACAAATGTTTTAGATCCTTTACAGAGCTGGCGTAGCAAATTTTTGATGTATCATTTAAAAAATAAAATATAGAAATATATGCACAAATAATCTTTTTATTCGATGATTTTGGCGATGAAAAATCAGCAAACAGTTAAAATATAAGTTAAAAAAATAGGACACCAAAATTGAAGCAGTTGTAGGCTAAAAATAAACTTTTATGTTTTCTAATTTCGTTTTGAAATAAAATAAACAAGAGGAAATGTATATTTGGCTTGTTATTTATTACGTTTTCGATGAAATATATAATTCTATGTCAAATACCCGATTTTCCATATTAAAAAATACAAAAGATGAGTATCGCTAATAAAAGCAGGCTAAAATATATAAAGTATTGTGCAACAAAGTGTTGTACAAGTGGTGTCCAAATTATTTTTTAAAATGTCAAATAGCTTAAAAGTTATACCCTTTTTCTAAAGTACCTAATTTTTTGCAAAATTTTCCAAAAATGCCCCGATGCGAATGTGTTAATTAAAAAGGAAATCCTGCTTCGCATAAATAGGTTGTATACAACGGAAGTAAAATAATAACTTTTTTTTGACACGTTGGGAGATTCTTCCGACAACTCACTAAGAAAGAATTTAATGACATTCATATCATAGTCACTGATAAAATAAATCAGATTCTCATAATTGCTAGTTTTCGGAAAATATTGAAAAAGAGTGGTTTTTATGTTATGTGAGTGTTCGCGAAACACCAATTTAGGTTCTGCGGAACACTAGTATGCGAAACATAGTTTGGGAAACCCTGGTCTAGTTATTTTCGTTGTAATTAACGAAACAGTATCAAACTTCATTAAAAATATCAACTTCAATTGACCTCGGTCAAGGCATCGCTATAAACATGATATGATATATTTCACACGGTAATTGTACACTAATTGTAGCTTTATTCTGATAATTAAAAGCGAGCAAAGTTTTGTTTATGCTTATGCAAATATATGTTTGACGCGGTTTCATTGTCATTTTAGATTTGACTCATAATTCAAGAAACTTGATATGTTTCTGTTACATAATTACTATATCGAGGTATTGCAATACTGTGATCCCGTATATTTGTTTGTACTTAAAACATCCAAGATTATATACATACAACTTTAAGATTTATATTAATCTTTAAAGTAAAGGTTCCCACTCTCATTTACTCCATTACGCCCTTTCACCAATTTTCGAAATAAAATTCCCCCTCTACCCAAAATAGTCTTACTTAAAATACATGGTAGTAAATCGGAAAGTATTCAGATTTTATATTTGATTTTTTTACATGTTATAATGAATCCTGAAATCATGAAATTGGTATTAACCCTTTTAATGCCGGACGATTTTGCTATGCATATGCTAAAATTGCACAGGCGTTTTTTATAGAAAGAATCGTTCGTCTTTTACAATTTTTCAAATAAAGTATTGAAAAGCATTTTTTAGGAACTTAAAAAAAATACATAAATAATATACTACGTATTCTCTATGATCTATGAAAATAATATTCGGAGATACTATCTGCATTTTACAAACATGATACAACAATAAAAAATATCAACGTTGATTAAAGAAAATTTAAATACAAACATGATATTGACCGTTAGGGACTTGATCTTGGATTCCTCTGATTGCAAGGGTAAACCAATTTTCTCTAGACCAGTGGTGGGGAACCTTTTCTTCTCTAAAGGCCGTATTCATTTTTCTGATTTGACATAAGGCCACAGTAAACATTGGCTAGGGAATTTTTTAGGTCTTCCAAAGATTTTGACATCGAAAATATCAAGAATTCACAACAATTAACAGAATTACAGAATTGGCCAGAAGGCCGCACCAGAGTAGCCAAAAGGCCGCAGGTTCCCCACGCCTGCTCTAGATCATAGACCATATTTTATATACGCTGGTAAAATGTTTTATACATTACAAATCTTTAATCCTTGATTACTTTCGTTTAATTCCTATATCGTTATCTAAATAGTTATTTTAATGTAAAATAATAATGTTAGATATTGTTTACTTAACTTTAGTCTCCTCTTAACCAGAAGCGAATGAGGCGCGCGCTTGGGCTTAAAATAACTTAATATTATAACTGTCCCATATATTTCAAACTCAGTTTTCTATGTTCACTTTTACTTTAATTTGAATTTTGAAATGCGATCACGCAGGTCTAGGTTCGATTCCCGATAAGATCACAGTGAATATGAGAATTATTCAATTCAAAGTAGTGAGTGTTTGTGATGTCAATTCACATTATTTCCTATCCTCCCATACTTCTGATCCTTTAATAACTGGATGTGGCAATAGCGATTAGTCAACCACTAGCCTTATCTTTCTTTGCCTACTACTCGCTTTGAAAAAATGAGGTTGAGTGACTGAGTAACAGTTCTCGTAGAAAAGACTTCTGTTGAGATACCTCCATCAACCTTTTAGTAGCCGTAGATAATTAATAGTAATTACCTAGCAGACCGGCTATAATTTGCAACTATTAATTTAATTAGTTATTGACGAGATAACCCGTCTTTGGCCTGTTGAGCACGAAAACATTACGAGATATCTCGTCGGTGGCAACCATCGAGTTAAGAGGCACATTGGGACCGGACATGGATTAAAAATTACTTTTAAGTTATCTGGATAATAGGGCCTCTAAATTTTATTGCGCCTGTGGCCTCCCAAGTTCTTAATCCAACACTGATTTAAATGGGTTATGGACGAATAGGTGCAGACATTATATTGTTGTGCGTTTAGCGCATCTGGTGCATATCATAATATGCAAACACACAAAACCGCGTCACCAAATGCACGTCTATAAATAGACAAGAAACTGCTACAATGCGAATATAATGTGATAAAACATATGTTTGGTGGTGCGATGCATACTGTGACCGCAAATACGAAGGCGATGTTAAATAATATGACATGATTGTCTATTAACCGTTTGAATACCGCGCAAATAAATCATGAATATGTCCCAGAGATACTGCGCGTTTTTGAGAACAATAATTTCGCTTAATATATACTCGAATTCGATATTTTAAAAACCTATATTGACTCAATATAGATAGCACTACCAGTGGCGGTTCCTGACCTGAAATCTTGGGTGGGCTAGAGAAATGCATAGCATTGTATACTATTCACGAAATTTTGCATGCTTCCACTTCATCTTATACATTAATCTAAAAGCAAATTAACAAATACTACGACACTACTGCAAAGCATAAATTACTATATAATACAATCAATGTAAGTAAGAAATAATAATACGTGACCTTAAATTTGTCTCTTTCATAGTGAAATAACAAGTAAAAAAAGCAATACAGAACTGTCACTGAGATTCGATACCTGTCACTTTCATAAAATACAAAGATATTGGTATGTTTGTATGGGCCATGGACTAAATCGAGTTTAGCCCCCGATGAATGACAGAAGCCAGTAAATTTGAAATACAGTCCTGTGTGTTTGATGACGTTTCCGTACATACAAATACAAACAAAATCGAATCGTGCTAGATTGCGTTCCAGTGTAAAGAAATATTGTCTATGGTTACGGGCTGGAAAGCGTTAGCCCCTGACCAATAGCATGTACATAGGTGTTGCCAGACTGACGTCACGTTGAATGTTCTCTATGAATTATTTATAGGGTTATTGTTTTTTTTATGCCGGCTCAGCTTAAAATTGTAATAAAAAACAATCGAGAATATTATTGTAGGTAGACATGCCATTGTCTTATATTGATAGAGGAAAATTTAAACAAAGATATTATATTCATTTGGGGAAGGTTAGTTACGCTTATAAATGTATTTATTTTGTTCAGCGGCCGAATTGCTGTTCATTTTTATTCAGCCATCTAAAGTTTTGGGTGAAAAATGCAGGTCGGGCTTAGCCCACCTAGCCCAGTACCTAGAACCGCCACTGAGCACTACACATATTCATCAAAATATTGCTTATATTCTATTAGAATACCAAGTATTTGATTTTTCAAATGTCTTGGACACCCGTGTTCGCTTGCATATGTTCCGGACACCCGTGCCCGCTTGGTATCTAAGTGGTTAAATAATATGACATGATTGTCTATTAAATTATTCGATGTCGTGTGTGTGTAAAGAGCAGTCAGTGAACACCGGTAGATTGTGCAAGGTTTGATTTACCTTATAAATCAACTCTGTATACAGCGGACCATGTATTTCATTTTTTAATGGAATGAAGAAATTTAAATAAAAAAAAAACGAAGGAAAAACTTCAAATATTGTTTTGACCACACTTTTCAGGTTATATTTGTAATATTAAAAGTACTCTATCAATATTAGGAAGGTAGACTTTGAGGCCATAGACCAGTGGGTCTTAGACTTTTTAGCGATCTGCACCCCTTGAATCTGAAAATGTGTTCTCGCATCTCATTGAAAAATGCATTCAGATTTTTTTATTTCGGAAATTATATTAATTGCTTAGTTTTTTTGTATTGAAAAATATATGCATACATTTATATAATAACAAAACATTTATATAATTAAGATCCATTTTTTAAGGCTTAGAATTAAATGAATTTTCGGTTAGATGATTTGCACTTATAGTGTAGCTCTCCATAGAACTGTGTTTGGCTACAATATTTTATTTTTTATTTTTATTGCCGCCTGTGTGGTCGAGTGGTCAACGTTGTTGGCTTCGGCTACGGAGGGCCCGGGTTCAAATCCCGGTACGGACAGTTTTTATAAATTGATTTTTCAATCGATTTATGAATTTCTGTTCAAAGGCATGGGTGTATGTGATGTCTTGAATTCCCCCTTTCACTCATCCTATCCTATGAACGGGCCGTATCGAGAGCGACTAGCTTACCACTAATCCTGTCCTAGCCCTATCCTTCTGTCCCTACTCTCTTTGGTAAAAGAGAGGTTGAGCAACTGAGTAACAAACAGTTCTCGTAGAAACACCTCTGTTGAGATAAACTCCATTAGGAGTCCATATGCTCCACATTGGGAGCGGACATGGTTTAAAAAAATATATATAATATGCACGGGTGGTTGTGATAACAGATTTAAATTATTAAAAATATACATTAAATATGTATTCTGTTATATTTTCAATAAAATAAAAAATCAAGTTTACTGGTACCAGTGAAAACCATCTGATCCACAAGTACAATTATGTTTAACCCTTTTTTTAATATGTCAAAATAGAAACTTTTCCCGCACCTTAGGCTTCTTAGCCTTTGCTCAAGACAGCCTTAGCACCATGTTATAATGAAGGACGGATTGAGATTACTTCTTTTTCACGAGAGAATTCTTTATTGGACAAGTCTAATAACAAAAACTATAACATAAAATTCAACTTTTTCTTATATTGCTATTTTTAAATTTCTCGCATCCTTGAGTGTACACAGCTAAAACAGCAAGCAACATATTATTTGATTATTGTACTTTTCCGTTTACTACTAAATCAGGTTTAAGTTGTGCGTGAAATTAATATAAACAAACATGATTAGTAATACACATCGTGTGTTTATTTTGAGTATATCATCTGCTAAGCTCGTGATTTTTTATTTTATAAAATGGCACTGTCGTGTTTTCTACGTGTCTTATGCAAGACCATAAAAAATCCTGTTAAATTTTAACTTGTCTTAAGTGATTTAAAGACTTAATTAACTCTTTCACAAACAATGTTTACAATATTATGTTTCTACTCAGATATTCAAAACAGGATTCAAAAGCATACTTTAATTTTTTAATTTGTTTATATTATTTTATTAAATTTATTGCAGATAGTTAAGATCATTACGCATTATCATAAAAATATTGAGTAGTCAAAATTATTGTTCTCAAAAACATGCAGTATCTTTGGGGCATATTCATAATTTATTTATGCGGTATTCAAACGGTTAAACTCTTTCGAATTTCACAGATATCGCGCGCTGAAACCGATAAATTCACTAACGATTTGTCCAATTTCGCATATATTGAAATTTAAACTTATACACATGTCCGCAAGAATTATACATACATTATTAGGTGTACTTTACTTAGAAATTTACTTTCATTAATGTATAATATTAGTAAAGAATATATCTCTGGCACAATTTATCATAACAGATTAATAAACAATATGGATACATATTCTATATATTATATAAATTAAAGTTTCACGCGGAGTTAGATAATTATATATTACACATATCGTATGTGCATTAACTTTAAAAGCGAGCTTTGGACGTAATTAAGCATATTATTAACTTTTCTTTGTCAATGCATAATTCGGAAAGTGAACGACGTAACAAGCTGACAATAAGCAAACTCGTATATTGTACTATAGTTTTTTCCCCATTTATATCCGACCCCATTGTGGATTGCATATGGTCTCCTTATGGAGGTATCTTAACAGAAGTTATTTCTACGATAATTATTTGTTACTTAGTTGTACAAATTCTCTTTTTCGAAGAGAGCACCGGTAGAAGGCAGAAGATAAGAAAGGCTAGGACAAGATTAATGGTTAACTAATCGTTCTCACTGCGCCTTGTCATTTGAAAATTGAAAAGTGGGAAAGTACATTGCTGGAAATGTTTAATGCGTTATTATCTAATGAAAGCTTTTGTTTACTAATACTGTCTTGAAGTCCATTACACGAAAACAAATAATTCGAGTAAAAATATAGTATTTTTTTTATTTTTAGTAGATCTTGTTATTTCAAAAACGTGTGAAAAAAAGTCAAGTTTAGTATATCGTGTTGCTTCTGCTTCATATTAAATACAATTAGTGCACAAATGTGGAATAAGCACTATAAAAGCTTTATGTTTTCATTTTTCTTGAAGTATACAAAAAAGTGCTTTGAATAGTAAATATCATGAAATGTTTTTTATGTGAATCTCTCTCATTGTTAAAATATTTTTTCCATCTAGTATTATTCGATGAAAGTCAATAAAAGAGTTGCTCAAAAATGAATTTTCCAGAGCAAATAAAATAAGGTAAAATGCTCGACTAACTTCATTCTATCTTTCTATATATTTCTATGCCGTTTTTGTATGGCGGAGACGAAACCTTATATTAAAAAATATCGTACTTCTGTGACCCCATTTTTGATACACCCACTCTTTTCTCGTCTTTCGAATGCAGGAGTGCAAAACAGTTAGATTTTTAAATTAGATTTTTAATAGTACAAACGTCATCGCTGTCTATACAAGATTTCATTTCATATCCGGCTAACGCCGATAACAGATTTTCATTATTACAATTTCAAACTTAAAATCTTGAAATCTTGATGAGATATTCTTGTTTTATATTATGTATTTACAATCAACTGAAATGCAAAACATTTCATACGCATTAAAAGCAGTGCTTTTTTCCCTTGTGACGGGGTGGAACGGCGTTTCGGCACTTTTTTTCTTGGCATTATATTTAATGTATCAAATCAATATCAGCAAAATTTTGTTTTGAAAACTTTTGATTTCTTTCTTGGAAAGCATTGGCTGTTTGTCCTTTTTGAATGCAATGTACCGGGTATAATAGCAACATTCATAAATTAATGTCATAACGAAGTGAGTTCCTTCACTTATTATTATATTTTGTACTGTAATTTGTAAATTATTTTCAATACCAATTGCTTATTACATCTCTTTTATTTCATTTTGTTTTGTATAAATTACACTGTAAAATTGTTATTTATTATCAGTTAATAATGATCGTCATGATTGAAACCGGTTCTGACATTTTTAATATAAAAGTAGAAGTAGTACAAATAAATATTGTTTTTTTTCTTTTAATGTAATGCCTTTCCACAAGTATTTACAGTGAACACCCTTAAAGTGAAATATCAACATGTTTTCGATCAATACTCTTTGGTTTATCAATACGCAAGTATTGTTTGACAATGTCTGAAGCGGTACGGAAAGTTTGTTTTTTTTAAGCGACGTGTTGATTAATCTTAAGCGATTTTACGAACAAGCGAACCGCTGTGCTTCAATTTGAATATGTACTGATATAGTAGATGTTAATAAAAAATGTACGTATTACAAGAACAGCATAAAAATCGATCTGCGAATATTTTCGATAGACTAGGTCAGGGGTGGGGAACCTTTTTTTCTCTAAAGGCCGCATTCATTTTTGTGATTCGTGATAATGCCGCAGTAAGCATTGACTATGGAAACTTTGGCCGGAAACAAGAATTTACGGTCAGAATATGTCAGGAATTCAAATAAATTTACAGAATAACATAACTGGCCAGAAGGTAGCACCAGAGTAGCCAAAAGGCGCAGGTTCCCCATGCCTGGACTAGGTGGTAACTTTGTGGAAATTCATTTTTAATATAAAATTTATATATTCCACTGGATGTGTAACTAATTGTTTATTGTTTAAATATATATAAGTCGCTTTTGTGGTCGAGTGGTCAACGTTGTTGGCTTCGGCTACAGAGGGCCCGGGTTCAAATCCCGGTACGGAATGTTTTATAAATTGATTTTTCAATCGATTTATGATTTCTGTTCAAAGGCATGAATGTATGTGATGTCTTGAATTCCCCCTCTCACCCATCCTATCCTATGAACGGGGCGTATCGAGAGCGATTAGCTTACCACCAATCCTGTCCTAGCCCTGTTCTTCTATCCCTACTCTCTTTGGAAAAAGAGAGGTTGAGCAACTGAGTAACAAGCAGTTCTCGTAGAAACACTTCTGTTGAGATAAACTCCATTAGGAGTCCATATGCTCCATATTGGGAGCGGGCATGGTTTTAAAAAAAATATTATATAATTTAAGATTTCGACTGATGGTGCTTTGTGGAATTTCAATATTAAATTTGAATCTTTCAAACTATGTACATTCTCACAGATTTTGTCATTAACGACCCGTGTTTCGCCTTTCGGCATCTTTTATTTACTTTCAAACATTCATTTACTAAGCGTCAGTTCAAGTTCATCCGTGCACTTGAACGCCTGAAGATGCCGAAAGGCGAAACCCGGGTCGTTAGTGACAAAATCTGTGAGAATGTACATAGTTTGAACGATTCAAATTAAATATTTTAATTAAAAAAGCGAAACACGTGTCGCAATTAGTTATCCGTCCAGTGGAATAACATAAGCGAATAAATAAGACTACATTTCTTTGACCATCAGTGTAACGATGGTAAAAAAACTCGTTAATTTATTCCTAAAATGCAAAAGATAAAATAAAATAAATCCTCGCAAATAAGAGCTGTTGTGTTGTACATCGCTTTTTGCGAGCTCAATAACTAATATAATATCGTATTTACGTTTTATTTGACGGGGGTAATTAGATTCCATTGATTTTATTTTTTTACTCCCATGTGATAGGGGAGAATTGACTTCGCAAGAGGTAGACGCCTGCACAGTCAGAAATCAGAGTTTAATAAATATATATAAAAAGATTTTTTTAATGATTCCCATGGGGTCATCATAATAGTATTGTACAAATTGATATGCGATCCAGATTCTTCAAATGAAGCCAACTTTACTCTTTTTAAATTAAAAATAGCTATTTGATTGTAGATATTTTGCCGGATCTATATTTTACTTAGTGAGAGCTGTACCTGAGCTTTTATTATAGTTGCACGTTTGACACCCTGAATTTCACACGTAAATTTTCGAATCAATTTACAGAGTTGTGTTCAAATACATAAACATGTCTCTTTTCTTCCCACATACTCTTATCAAATTCTGAAAAAGGGGCGTTAGCTTACAACTTGCCCGCACCTTGTTCATGTATTACACGGGTTCATAGCCCTGTGCCCGCGGGCGAAGATGTCACTATTATCCTATCTCTCCTTTATCTCTGAAATATTTCCGTTACCACAATAAGGTTAAGTGCCCCTGATGTATTATATCCTTATCTTTTCTGAACATATGATTTACAACCAATTCTAATCTTATTGCTTCTGTTGAAATGGATTGTATTCAGTCCATATCAGTTGAAAAATACATTGCACTGTATGCAATTCTATGATTTATGACATTTTCTAAAATGAAAAACATAAATATTTTTATGTCAAAATAAACTACATTTTCAATTTAGTTATAAGATATTTTTTTGTACTTATTTCACCTTTTTATATAAAGAAAAAAAAACCGCTCCTAATTATTATTAAAAATCCGGATTTTGTAGAAAAAAAGTGTTTTATTTTGTTAATAAATTGTTTTCCACAAACTGAAACTAAACCTCTCGCATTAAATGTCTTAAAAATTGCAAATTTTACGAAAGACACTTACAACAATATCAACTTGCCAATTAATATATGCATGTAAATTTTCCGTTTTTCGATGTTTATTAATGTTATTAAAAACTGCCACTGACATTGGACTGTGATCTGCTGACCGCCATTTTGCAAATTTTACATTGCTGGTTAAAAGCATATAGACTCTTTCTTATTCAATGGAAACCATCATAAAATAATTTTGACAAGATACATATGTTATGGAATATTATTCTCTCATTAAAAAGACCCATTTAAAACAATAAATCACTTTATACACGAATGCTTATTAAACCCCTTTTACAGGGACGACTTAAATTATCCATTATATTATCAATACCAATTAAACGTATATTTTGATATACTGAAGTTGTTTTTCATCAAATATTCATTAAACAAATTTACTACCAGCATATATTATATATGGAAAGGAAAAAGGACGTGACCCACAGTTTTTTAAAAACAGGTTTTTTTCAATAATAATAATGTATCACACTTGATACACGCTCTATCAAAAAAATGCAAGCTGCAAATGCCGAATTAGTATCTTAATTTATCTTTTAAGTTTGAAAAAAGATGGGCTTGTGAAAATTGAAACCAAGAAAAAAGACGAAGGAAAAAGAAGAAGGTTTTCCCTAATAAATTTATTAAATTAATATTAGATTATGTCAATTAAACAACAGTTTCAAAGTCTCCGTGCACTTCAAGGTTGTGTTTATTTCATAATTTGCATATGCCCCAAAATCATCAACACGTTTTTTTGTGCCTCCTGTAAAATTTGGGGCTACGTCCTTTTTCCTTTCCACAGTCGATATATTATTATAATCACATACTTTTAGAGATTTTTATTTAGTCTGTAATTATATGTCAAAATAAACAGAATAATCCGAAAACATAAAAAAATACCTAATACGTTCTCTGGTACCCGATTATGCATTTTTATTAAAAACAAAAGTAAACATTTAATCCAAACGGCATCACCATTAAAATTAAAATCAGTAAACGATCGCGAGAAAAACACTTACAGAAGGGAAGAGACTATTTAATGCTATATAATTATTATTATCACGATTCCCGTTAAAATACGACGACCGTGTTTTCTTTTTTTGTCAAGGAAGCAATGTGATAATTAGTCCTTTACGAAAGCAGGGTGTGCAAAAAGGATTGGTGATTTTTCAAATTCTGATAATAGTGAAATGTTTGAGAAAATGATTATTAATATATATGATGTACGTGTGCCCGAGTAAGGTTTGCAATATATCAATACCGGTATTATATATATATATTTTAATAAAGCAAAATCATACGGCCAATAAAGATCACAATACCGAGCGACTAAATCAAAATCAAAATCGGTATTTGTATATTTCACTTTTAGGGTGTTCACTGTCAATACTTGGTGGAAAGGCATTATATTAATAAAAACACAATAATCCTTTGTACTTCATTCCACTTTATTTAATATGTCAGGACCGGTTTCGCTCATTGCGAGAATTGTCAACCGAAACCGGTCCTGACATATTAAATAAAGTAGAATGAAGTACAAAGGATTATGGTGTTTTTATTAATATTTGTATATTTAATATAAAATACCGTCATTACAAAATATATCATTACCGAAAAAGAGGCAAATTTCATAAATAACTTACTATTTCTTAAGATGATAATTCATCATTGAAAAGTTTGATTCATCCATTCATCAACCTTGATACAACTCTCAGCCGATTTAGAACATTTCTATTAATCGCGAACAATATAATTATAAAATGTGATGTTTATACCCATTTAAAATTCGATTTAGGTAAACTTATCAATATCAAAAAACCTACGTTTATGCTTTTCCAAAACCGGTACATAAATCTTAAAAAATCTAACGTGGCATTATTTACAACTATTTATCAACTCTAATCGTGTTCTTAACGTATTTTATTCAACGCATTTGTTCGTAATTATACGGTTAATAATGTACATAAAATAAACTTTTTTTATCAAGTATGTCTGCACGCTCACGAGCTTCACTATACCGTTCACGTAATTATTAACGTCATGATGCTGCATGATCCGCGTAATTCAACTGTATAACTCGTAACTGGGTTGTCTAAACATCGACTTCTTATCGACACACCAATTAAATAAGTTTGCTAGGAAAACTTTTTACTTTCTAATTAAATTTGCAGGAATGGTAAAGAAGAATATGTTTCAGGCTAATTTCCAGCGTATTGCAAAGCCTCTATTTTCTATGAAAATGCCGTAAATATTCGTTATCCGTAGCTGATAAAAATATTAATAGATGCTAGCCGCAGCGATACTGTCAACCCTCCCCTCCGTCCTTCGCGGGCGAATTTTGAAAAGAGCGAGCGTCCTCCATTAGCTTAATGGCGCGAAAACCAAAGACACCATTTCCGGTTCGCATTGCATCCCAGAGATAATAGAGCTTTCACAGCACCAAAGAGATATTCTTTTCATGTCTATGGACTCACCCTTTTCTCTTACTTACCTAATAGGGATATTTGTATAGATTTTATTGTGGATATTTTTAATATAAATAATAAATCGTAACAAATATAGATACTGTTAAATTTGACTAAAAGGATTTCAATCAATTTCAGTGTGATTATTTGATATTAAATTTTATATTATAAAGAAGAGTTTTTAGATTGTGATTTAATAACTGAATTCTTTCTTCTTTAAAATTAATTAAGTATAAACGCGTTAGCATCTGATACATATTTTTTTAGCAATATCCTTACCATCCTACACAGACACGTATGGCGAGTCAATGGTTTATATACAGTTTCCCATGTACTATTTTTTTAGAGTACATTTGAAATACATTACAGCTAAAATGTATGGAATTTAACATTATTTTATCAAATTTGAATCGTTCAAATTATGTACATTCACACAGATTTTGTCACTAACGACCCGGGTTTCGCCTTTAGGCATCTTCAGGCGTTCAAGTGCACGGATGAATTTGAACTGACGCTGAGCAAATGAATGTTTCGTGTTTATATAATAAATAAATGTATCATTGAGTTTAAAGCCATTGCTGGCGAAAAAGATGGGCTTATTCTCGAAAACCCGGGTCGTTAGTGACAACATCTGTGTGAATGTACATAGTTTGAACGATTCAAATGTAATATTGAAATTTCATCAAGCACCTTCAGTCGAAATCCTAAATTATATTATTTTATCGGTTTTATAAACAGACCCGTTAGTCGGATAAACCGAAGAAAAATAATACTTAGAATCTAAATAGAAATCTACTAGTATTACTCTAGTAACTAGAATGATCTGATGGTATACAGATATGCTTGTAAAACGAAAATGTTTTAAAAAATCAATTCGTAGTCAGGTCTGGTTATAAATTCAAAATGAGAAGTTCAAAGACTAATAATTGTGTGTGTATAAATAAATATGTTTATCTGCAAGAAATAAATATGACATACTAATAAATAATTATGATATTAATACTATTAATCTTTCATTTGAATTTAGTCTACGTCGATTCCATTAAAACGATAAATATTAACCAGTTTTATTTTTAATTCGTTTCTAGTTCAATGCTATTTATAAATACAAAATAGCGCGCTCAAAATTGTTTTTTCAAAGCGCACTTTTATTTTCAAGAGGAATATCTAATTTTACTGGGTATATGTTGTCATTAAATTGGCTAGTTGATGTTCAAAATAGTGTCGTTAAAAATTATGTATACTGTCTCGATACACAAAAGAAACACAACGGAATGTAGACATCAGTTTTATTTCAAGATATTTTTTTCCCCAAAAAATGTGTGCTGTTCAGTTGCTCAACTTCTTTTTTTAAAAAAAGAAAATGGCGAACTATATGCTAGAAAGGATCAGTGGCTGGCTAATCCCTCCCGCTACACATCATTTTTAGAGTTGGGTAGGTGGTGAGAGGGAATTTTTACAATTTGCAGACATCTATGACTACGAACGGAGCTCACTCATGGGCTTAAATCCTACTTTGGACAGATATTTATTGATTGAATTAGCAATTACTTGGTAGAACTCTACTATAATAGCGTAAAAATAGCAACATATTTAAGATAATTAATGAAAACAATATTTCAATGAGCATTTCAGTTTTAGTAATTCGAAAAATCTAAATGCGACTGGGGCTTCCCAGTTGCTCAATCCGTCACTGATTTTACAATTTATTAAAAACAGCGTTGTTGAATTTTTTTTTGTAAATATTATTTATGTATATACATAGGCATAATATTCTATCATATATAAGTCCAATTTAACAATGAAACACAATTTTCTGATTTTACTGATTTTATCACTGATTTCATTTGACGTAATGATATTACGAGACTTTTCTTGTCAACATAAAACAAAAACATATTTTTTGTCCGAGTGTTGAATGCAGAACGAATATTTTATGTTTTGTATTCAGAATTTATTGTAGAACTGGAAAACTTTTCTACAAGCAGTAAATCTTTTATTGTCAAAGGAATATCTATCATTGAATTAGTTAACTTCAAATATCAAACAAACTGCTTAACAAGCAATTTAATATTTTATAAACTTTGACGTAATCTCTCAGACTAAATAAAAATAAAACAGCTTTTGTTTTATTTGGGTTAGAATGCTGAAAATTTCATCAATTATCATCTTTGAAGCTTTGTCTGCATTGGAAAAGTTGGCGTACAGATACGCATTAAGGGCAACGGAGTCGTTTGCACAGTGCGTTGGATGATATTTGTGGGCGGCAATTGGTTAATTTTATTCGCTGGTGCCAATTAAATATACTTTCACGCACATAACTGAGCAGTTGCTTTGAATAAATTAAATATCCTACGATTTGGACTCGAATATAAGACACGTGTATCTTTTGAAATCGTAAATAATACATGTTTTAATATAATAGGGTAAAAATAGTAATATAAATTTCGGCTTTCGCCATCGTCAGAACTTCTCAACTCGTAAATATAAAAAAACTGTAGAACTAAACACGTTGCTGTTTTTACCCTATTTTAATGGAGTTCTACCAAGTAAATGCCAAATCGATAAATAAAAAAAAAATGTTTTTATATAAATATATTTTGCATATATCATCATCATCTATCTGCCTTGGACATGTGATCCGAATGCTTCTGGGTAGCTTATCTTCCATATATCTCTTCTTCCGACCAGATGACTCCCAGAAGGATGCTGATGAAAATGCATAGGATTTCTTCGGGTGGTGGAGAATGTATAGCGAAGGCACCATGTGGCCATATGGATAGAATAAGAATCGTAAATAGTAGCAGGAGGAATAGTGTTTTTTATTCATGTCCACTCCCAATGTGAAGCATATGGCCTCCTATATCTTAACAGAAGTTTTTATTGACCACAGTGTATGGTTATGGGAGAAGAGGGAAAATAACAATTATTAGGTCGAAAATTTTTGATCCCTTGTGTCAGTGGCGGATCCAGAAACTGTTCCAGGAGGGGGCCATTCAGTTTGAAAATAAACATGATTAAAAAATAAATGCTTTAAAAAATAATATATTCATATATAAATAGTCAATACATAATTAAGTATGTACTTTATAAAACATAGCAAACTAAACAATTAGATAGCCCATTTCGTAATAAAGTTTTAATAAATCAGAAAAATCGAAAATAAATTCTTCTCAGGCGGGGGGAAAGGCATGGCCCCCATGGACCCGCCAATGCCTTGTGTATATTGCAAATAAACGAAAATATGTATATATTGTGTATATTGCAAATGAAAAGAGCAGTACATCTTATTACAGCTAACAGATGCAAAGAATAATATTAAAACGCAAATATAACTGAACAGAGCACAAAAAATATTATTAGCATGCAAATTCAAATAAGAAAATTAAATCTAAAAAACTGTACACAAAGTTTTTCGCTGAAAATGTTTATCTCTCTCAGCTGTTGCAACTAGCGACCTATACTATGTCATGTTTTGATAACAAAAATGCTAGTTTATGATTTTGGCCACATTGAAAAATTGGTACTAGGATTATTAACTCGTCTCAGAAGAAGAGCAAAACTGAAAAGAAATGATTTTTTAAAATTGATTATTCACATAAGATTAACATGGTTATATATTGGGTATACGAATTCAGTATAAATTCGACTATATTGATGAATAATTATTATTCGTATTAGATATTGACGTGTGCAAATGTCAAAGTTGCCGCCAAAATTTAATTAACGAACACGCAATCACACCTACCTTCACGCCATTCGGTTGAAAATTGGAATCCTCAAATGAAGTTAGCTACAGGTGAAAATTTCATTAGCACGCCGAGGGGTGAACTAGCGAAGTGGCAAAATGGTGGGAAAATTTGATTCCGTTTATGGTGAATGGGTGAAATGTCATTATGACATTCTTAGCTGTGGCAACATGTCAAATTAAATATTTTAGATGATTTTGGTGAATGTTTTGTCGCAATTAATACCCAATATGAAATGAAAACTAATTAAAGTGAAGATAAAAAGTGTAGATATAGTATCAGGTATAAGATCAAAATTTTATTAATATAATGCCTTTCCACCAAGTATTGACAGTGAACACCCTAAAAGTGATAAGATCAAAACATTATTATTTCCAGCTTAGCAAACATGACGGCCATTATAAGCTACACTAGACTATCTTTTTACACAAATTATTTTCTTTACTCCGATTACCATGAACAAAAAACACAGCATCGAATAACGGATTTCCTAACGACAAGAAAAACACAAGACAGTAATAACAGACAAAAGGTTTCACATTACAGGTGTCAGAAATTTCTAGGTATTAGACCACTTTATATTCAGTCCTTATAAAAGTTCCCATATATAATCAGGTAGAGATGATTAATATTGTTTTTCCTCAAAGACAATATACATACATATCGACTGTGGAAAGGAAAAAGGACGTAACCCACACATATCAAATTTACAGGAGGCACTAAAAACGTGTTTTGATGAATTTGTGACATATGCAAATTATGAATTATACACAATCTTGAAGTGCCCGAATACTTCTAATCTGGTGTTTAATTGACATAATCTAATATTAAGTTAAGAAATTGTCTCGTAAAAACCTTTATTTCAGTGTTTTTTCTTTGTTTTATTTTTTTACAAGGTCATCTATTTCAAACTTAAAAGCTAAATTTAGATACTTATTCGGCATTTTCAGCTTCCATCCTTTTGATAGAATGTGCGTCAAGTTGTATAAATTGTGATTATCGAAAAAAAGCTGTTTTGGAAAATTGAGGGTTACGTTCTTTTTCCTTTCCACAGTCGATATATAATGGGTTGTGTTCATTTTTTACAAATAAAATTTATCAGAATAAATATAAGGAATTTTCAACTCAACTGTGATGTTATTCAAAATTCTATTAAGCTAGATTATATCAATTAAACCAGTGGTTTCCAACCTTTATGTAACTGCGCTTCTCTTTGAAGAAAAAAACATTTTCTCACCTCCCCATCCTTTATTTCATATAGTAATAAAGACACGTTTTAAAGGGTAAATAAATATTTTGAACTGTTCGCACCTCCCTTTGCAAAAGTCTATGCCTCCCAGGTTGGAAATCGCTGAATTAGATGAATCTTTCTAAATAAGCTATTCAATAGTTTGTCTTAATTATATGTATCTAGGTGTCATTGTAGACCGCTACACTAAATCACCTGTAATCAACGCTTCCAGACTTTTTTAGTTAGCACTACACCACTGTCTACCACACTATCTATTAATTACAACAAAAATCAAGTTTAAACAAACTATTTTCATATTTTTACCATTATTAGCGAATGGGAAAAGATTAATTATTTCAGTTACTTCTTATGGGAAAAATTGTTTATATCTTCGTCATAATTCATATTCTTTTAGCTATCGGCAACGGATTGATGACGCAAATAAAGGTTTCACTGTATTTGCCATTCATAACAATGGGTATTCTTTAAATACAAGATAAAACAAAGTGATTTTATTGCTACATATCAAATACAAATACAGAGCGTAGCTGGGTGAAACCACTAGTTTGTTATAATGAAATGAAGTAAAGAAGTTATTGTTAATGGCAGATTGTTTTTGTATTATAATATATTCGTATCAAAACGGTATTAATCCTGTTTAAAACTGCTATCTGGCGTGAATCTAAAAAAACAACCGTTACTACTATATACATTGCAACTTGCAACGGATATTTTTTTATTTTTTTTTAATGTTTACCTATTATAGTCTTCCGACGACAACAGCAAACTGCATTTTTATATTGATCGAACCGATCAAACACTGCTAAAAAGAAAACGGTATAATTTCAAATTTAGATCATACATAACTCCCTTCATTTGTTCTTTTTATAGTATGTTTACTTGAATTTGACATCTATCAAATATTTTTTACTATATATAGTAATCTATTTTACATTCACCATGCCTAGGACATCTATTACTAGTCGATCCCGGTTAGTTGTCCTTTTCTCAGTATCTTTAATTTATTGTAATGTATTAAATATTCTAATTATATCACTAATGACTTTATTAGGAAACTTAACCTAAAAATAACAAATAATGGTTAAGGATTTCGACTGAAGGTGCGCGATGGAATTTCAATATCAAATTTGAATCGTTAAAATTTTGTACATTACCACACGATTTGTACTTATTACCCGGGTTTCTTCTTTTGTCATTTTCATGCATTCAAGTGGATGGATAAACTTGATGAACTGACGCGAAGTAAATATTTTTTATCATGTATATATGTATAATAATAAAAAAATTATATATTACTAAGTTTGAAATTTATTGATTTCTTTTTTGAATCTTTTCACCAATATTAAAAATAACTTTACCTTGAACCATGAACATTTTGGATCGCTAACATCCTCACGTTTGTTGTATTTTATAAGTAAATGAACATTAATAATATATTATCGTGTCATTTATTTTTTAATATGAAGTAATAATAATAACCTATGAAGGTTATTCAGATTTTTAACGACGCTGAATCAACGGAGTGTGTACCTTGAAGATAAGCTACCGGTAGTTTAATGAAGGTACTAACTTTTACTACTACTAACTAAACTGAACGTTATCCGATGATTAACAATTGCGGCACACTCAAATTGTTTATTAATTTTTCTCCGGTACTGTGGCTGAATGGTATACGTTCTTTGGCGTTCGTCCTCTTCCTTTAACGTGTCAACAGAATAGGTCCATTGTTCCCCAGCGAGAAAAATCCCAGCGCAATCATTACAACTTATCCAATTCAACTATTCAAATATTTAAAAAAATGTGAAATACACTATTTGACAGAAATAAATTAGAAATTGAGAATTCAAATAATTCAACGAAAATTAAATTCTTTTTTAATATCTGATCAAAGTGAAAAACTAGATAATTTTATAAAATATGATAATAGCTTTATAAGTGACTAATTATTTTTTTCATTCTGCTTGATTTTATTTTGAGTCAAAAATAGAATAAGTTCTGTTATATTATATTGAATATACGTACATATTAGAAAAAAAAATATTTATAAATTATCAAATGATAGTGTTATTATTATGCAAATCAAATCAAAACAAAAAAAAACTATTTCACATTTTGAATATGAAAAATTAAGCCTCGCATTTGTTGAATCGGCCCGCGCAGCTCTTAAATTTTCAGCTTAGTTAACCTCTTGTCTAAAAGGGTTCGCCTTCCCTCCCATATAACTCTTTACATATTCCATTGATTTTTCAATCGATGTGTGAATTTGTGTTCTAGGGAACAGATGTCCGTGTTGTTAAAATTTATTCCCGCCCTTCAGCTATTAAAACGGGACGAAATGAAATATGAACTTATTGTTTCGTTTATTTATTTCAGGTGCCAGAGCGCTCACACCGCGGCCCTTATGATGGCAGGAGCAGAGTCATCTGCGATGGCTTTGCCGCCTCGTCAGCGGACCGGAGTCGCAGGGTTTGTGCGGCAAAACCTGTTAACCATGCTGACAATCCTCGGCGTCGTCGCCGGCACAATCCTCGGCTGCTCGTTGCGGGCGTCGCAGGGCCGCTGGACAGAGCGCGAGGTCATGTACCTGCAGTTCCCCGGAGACCTCTTCCTGCGCATGCTGAAGTGTCTCATCGTGCCGCTGTTGGTGTCATCGATCGTTTCCGCAATCGGATCCCTGGATCTTAGCATGTCGGGCAGGATCGGATCGAGAGCGATCTTGTATTACATGACGACGACGATCTGCGCGGTGGTGCTCGGTATTATATTGGTGACCGTGATCAGGCCCGGAGTGGGCGCGACGGCCGGTTCGCCCAAGGCGCCGCTAGCTGCCAGGAACGTGCTGACGGCTGACACGTTACTTGATCTTATACGGTGAGTGCCTTTTATTTTGCTGCAATTAATACG
Organism: Himalopsyche tibetana; assembly: GCA_030503985.1. Taxonomy (NCBI): domain Eukaryota; kingdom Metazoa; phylum Arthropoda; class Insecta; order Trichoptera; family Rhyacophilidae; genus Himalopsyche; species Himalopsyche tibetana. The sequence continues at coordinate 2,367,218 of JAPJYX010000015.1, forward strand.
AATAAGTACGAATACATCATCATGAGTATGCATTGCAATACCCGGTGTAAGCGAACCCGGGTATTTATATATTTTTTAATACCGATCTAAAATCAGTTATCCAAGATTTTCTCTGCATCTACGCTTTTACACGAATATTCGATTAGAGTTTTCAGATTCAAGCATTTTTAAGTGAAATTTTATTTGAAATTTAACGAGACAATTAAATGGTTATGAAAATCACCTTTTGTTTCTCTTTTTTTGTGGCTTACAGGTCAATAGTAGCGATTGCCTTATCTAAAAAATATGTATATATTTTTAATTGAAAAAAAACGTATATTTTCATTTTTTTATATGTTCTCTCTCAATATGGAGCATTTTACGAACTCCTTATTGAGTTTTTCAACAGACTTTTTTCTACGAGAAATTCACTTGTTCAACCTCTATTTTTTTAATGAGAGTAGGAATAGAAGGATTAGACTAAATCATGAACAGCAGTTGAAGCTATTATTTGCAAGCCCGGCTCATTCCTAAATTGTTGAAACATGAATTACGAATGTAATTTAGTAAATTTTTAGAAACCAGTCTCAAACTAGAAATGTACATTGTTTTTCAAAGTAAAATTCAAGCTTCATTTTTTAACCATTCCGGAATGAGCCGTGTTTGCAAGTAATACCCTCAGTTGTTGGCTACTTACTGTTTACGATACGATACACCCAGTTGTTAGAATCGGATAAGCAGGAGAGAATTCAAGACATCCAGCCCTTCGAATAGGTATTCATAAACCGATTAAAATTTCAGTTCGTACAAAGCTGCCCTGTACTGGCATTCAAATCAGTGAGGTATGCAACCGAAGCTAGCGACGTTTATCACTCGACTACGGATTCCGAAACATTTTTTTAACCAACGGTTTGTTTAGCCTGGAAAATATTTACTTATTATCGATAATAGTTATGTTGCAGCAATATTGTGATCAAACAATACTTCGCTTTCTGCTTTTCATTGATGGACATACAAATTTGCATTTATTTTTTGTTTTGTTTTTATCGGTCGAAGTTTAAACAGAAAAACAAAAAAAAATGTATCCGCGAGTAGTAGTGGGTGCCATTGTTGTAAACTTCACCTCGGTTGGGTTCAGGTTTTTTTTCTTTATTTAAAAAAAGGACGCACAGAGTTCAGACTCAGTCGTACAAATTTTACACAACATGTTAAGCAGTGGCGCATCTATTACAACCTTGATACTCATATAAACTTCATAAACATAGAAAAACAATACACTGTAAAAAAAAACTGGTTACGTATGGGAGAGTCAACACACTTGGGCGTTTGACCTATTCGGTTGCAGTACAAACGGGACTGTTTTCCCCCGTACGTACTTACAATTCATAATTTGATTTTCAATCGATTTACTGATGTGTGCAGTCTAAAGGGCATCATCGATGTATGCGATGTTTAATCGCAATCTTTTTCTATCACCGTCCGAATATTCTTCAAGTGACTGTAAGACAATCAGTTCTCTCGCAAAATAGCTTATTACGAGTCCGTATTGTTACACAATGCGTATTACAAAAACACTTCTTTAAAGACAGTGGGCTTATTTTTGAAAGGTCGGTATTTAAGTGGAAAAATATCATATTTGTATTTGAAAATATTAATTAGATATTGATCGTTTTTGTTATCAGTATGATCTGTGATGGGTTCGGCGGTAACTTTGTGGAAGTTCATTTTGAATATAAAATTACATTTGAGAAGTCTTCTGCCTTCTTTCGTGTTCAGTTTTTTTTTGATGTATCGGAAGATATGTTTAGTTTTGCCCTTATAATTCACAAAAAATATGTTATTATAACCTATTAGTGATATTTATAAAATAAAAACAGCAAAGAAAACAAAAGAACTTTTAAACCAGAGAGCTATCAATAATGAACCAATTTTTTTATCAATATGAATGGCCATATACGTGGGTGATGAATCGATTGTAATGAATGAATGTGCAAGCGTGGTTTTTCCTCTGCTGCTTCACATATCGTTGATTATTTTAATATTTGATAGATTGGCGTTATATGAATAATTGTTATGATTATAACCAGTGATTTTTTTTGAAAACAAGGGTGCCGGAACTCTATTTTTGTCAAGCTTTTTTTTTAAATTCATGTCCGTTCTCAATTTGGAAGATATTATAATTTTAATGAGAACTGCTTGTTAATCAGTTGGTCAAATTTTTTCAAAGGGATTATAGAAAGACAAGGCTGGTACAGGATCAGTGGTAAAGTTAAGGAATGGAAGAGTGTGAGGGATATATATCACAAATACCAACGACTGTGAACGGATATCGATATTGTAGGTCTAATCTTAGCAGGCCTGTGGAGTCGCGTAAAAAAAACGACTCCGACTCCGAGGAGATTTTTCAATAATTTCATTTTAACTTATATATATCGACTGTGGAAAGGAAAAAGGACGTAACCCTCAATTTTCCAAAACAGCTTTTTTTCGATAATCACAATGTTTACAACTTGACACACATTCTATCAAAAGGATGGAAGCTGAAAATGCCGAATAAGTATCTAAATTTAGCTTTTAAGTTTGAAATAGATGACCTTGTAAAAAATTAAAACCAAGCAAAAACACTGAAATAAAGGTTTTTCCGAGACAATTTCTTTAATAAATATTAGGTTATGTCAATTAAACACCAGCTTAGAAGTATCCGTACACTTCAAGGTTGTATATAATTCATAATTTGCATATGTCACAAAATCATCAATACACGTTTTTAGCGCCTCCTGTAAAATTTGATATGTGTGGTTTACGTCCTTTTTCCTTTCCACAGTCGATATGTATTCTATCAGATCATCTTTAGTCAGCCAAACATGAAATGTCAACTTTGGCTTATTTTGTTTGAATACACATCATTAAATTTATTTTTCAAAAAAAAATCGAGCCGTTCATTTTTCACGACTCCGACTCCGGCCAAAATACCGCGACTCCGCGACTCCGACTCCGACTCACAGCTTTGAATCTTAGTTCTTATTATTTACTTTTTCAGAAGATGATTATTTAAAAAAATATTTTCAAACGTATTTCGGCATAAAAAATCAAAATTTTTCAAAAGAAATAATAATTTTTTGAGAATACTGATTTGAAACATTAAAAATGTCGAGAAAAAGGGTGCCGGAACGCCGTTCCACCGCGTTATTTTAATTTCGCAAGCTTGCCTGATTCGATACAAGAACCTTTTCATGCGAAAAATTGCTCGTTAATATTTTATATTCTATGATTAAATAACTGGAACCCTACCCTTTCCACAGCCTTGGTTTTATTCATGAGTATGTGATTATTCGTTTATGTAAATGCTATAATTGTGCATAATGACATACTTCTAACCTATGTTTAAAATAAATGTGCGTTCTTAACTTGTTTGATATTGCAAATTATTGTATTATTAATGCGCCTGTTATTCACTATAGACTCTCGGTGCCGGAAATAATTTATAATCGGCGGGCACAATACAATAGTTTGCAAACAGAAATGAGAATTATTATAGAAGTATATGATAATACAAAATCTAGACGATGCTCATTCATAATTCATTTTTAATTGATAAACATGAATCAAGCATTTCAAATATTATTAACATATGTTTCTCACGATTATGGTTGTCGATTTGTTTGATAATACCGTGTTATCGAATCGATTGATCGAAAGGATTTGACTAATGATTGATTTGAAATCTAACGACTCATTCCTATTTATTTTATTGCATTCCAATCAGTTTAATCAGATAAAAATATAGTTAAAATCTAGTTAGTCTACTTCTTTGAAAGATATTAACTATCATTAGTTTATTTATAAATACAACTTTTGTGTAGCTGCAATTTGATAATACTTTTTCTTGTGTAGTTCTAGTTTATGTTAAAAATCCGAAAAAGGTATTATAATCGATCTTTTGTGATTTATCCGATCAATTTAGAACAATTTACTAGAAGTAGACCATTCCACAATAATACGTATAGCAAATGGACGCGATTAATCAGATATAGACAATCTTGAAAGAATTTAAAAAAACTATTTTTCGCGTTTTACAGTTTGACTTTAGCAACGGTGAACATAGTGGCGATTCTTACATTTAAGTTATACCGGCCGTAGAAACTAAATACGAAAATCATGTCGTGTATAAGAGACCCCTCTTAATAAGTGTTAATGTCCTTATTTGAGAATAGGCCTATTGGTACTATCTTGTGAAATTTACTTAATAAAATTTTCCAGTGTCAATCCTCTTTTTATGCGATTTCGAAGTTATGCGATTTTTTTTAGAAATACAAATTTTGTGTGTGTATTCAAAATGTATTACATATATTAACGTACAAAATATTTTATCAAGAGCACGTATCGTTGTATTTTGGATAGAATAGAGAATGAATCATATAAAAAAAACCAACACAGAAAGATAGTGTAATTAACACTAATTCCATGCGTAAAGAACCATCGTCTTTTGAAATTGATGCGCATATGTACTATTTCTTTCGAGAGTGATTTCGTACCACGTGCAAAACGCACCTAGCATTGTCATACAGTGACTATAGTTTTACTTAAAATGTTACTAAAGAGAAACAATAACCATCAGAAGAAACATATACGTATAGCAAATGGACACGATCAATCAGACATAGACAAACTTGAAAGAATTAAAAAAAATCGTAATTTTTACGCTGTGTTTTTCCCTAATTTTTCAAAACTTTTTTATGCGATTCTGGGTTTTCTGGCTGTTTCAAAGTTATGGGGATTTTAAAATTTATGGAACGAATACCCGTGTTTTCTATGGAAGTCCATTCTTTTTTTATGCGATTCTGGGTATATTTTTACTCAAATGATTCAAAGTTATGCGGATTTTAAAATTCATGGAATGCATCCCCACTTTTTGTATGAAAGTCAAATCTTTTTTTATGCGATATTTCGTGGAACGCATCTCCCGCCTAAAAACAGGATTGATTGTATTTATATTACACCAATAAACATTTCACAGTACCTACACTAGTAATGTGCATACTTAATAACTTCTTGAATAACTACGTCTTTTGACATTGAATCATGTCACGAAAATAGGTCGTTTTGCGCATTTTCACGAACATAATAATATTATGTATAATGTTATAATAACGTAACCAAGAAGAATATATGAAACTTATTACGTCAGCTGTTTTGCAGAAGCAATTTTACTGCCATTGCCTGTAATATTAAATACAACAAATATAATGTAAATTAGTTGGCATTGAATACGATAATAAACAATTAACTGTTTGTTTGACAGTCGTGGCAATGACATATTTTCAATATATCGTTATTTTGATACTGATCCGAGTTTGAGCAGATAATAATATTGTGTATAAGGTAGAGGTCTGCACGGGCCCTTACCCGGCCGGGTTCGGGCGGGTAAGCGCAATTGAGATTCGGGCTCGGGCCGGGCCCGGGTAAGGAATTTATTCTTCATAAAAATATTTCAGACTATGTTTGTGTCATAAGTCAGCCATGATGATTTTAATTATTACCAGTTCTATAGAAAATTGTAAATTGTTGTAAATTTGTAAAAAACGGGTTTTTTTCGGTCTGTTGAGTATAAATCCGGGCTTCGGGTCGGGTTCGGGTAACAATTGTGGTATTAGACTCGGGCCTGAGTCTTTCGGGCTAGGGTCGGGTAATTTTGTAAAATTTCGGCCCGTGCAGACCTCTAGTATAAGGGAATCCAAATTTACCGACCGGTTATTCGGTCTAAAAAAACTTATATTGTGATACAGCGGTGTTTTTTTTCAAATATTTAACAACATGTTTTGTTTATTTTTTATCAGGATTATCGGAGGGTTGTTTGATTAGCTTAATTTAAACCACGTGTATTTCTTGTTGTATTTCTTTTATTTCGTGTGTAAAGGTAAATTGCAAATTTGGTCAACACTGAGTTACTTTACCAAAAGTGATTTTTTTGCATAAATTAAGAAAGTCGCTTACTGTCTCAACATCGTCCAATATTTTCCAATGTCATATCTTTAAAATTATTGCTTGCATTTCATGCACATACCGGAATCAAAGAAGTCTTTCACAAGCTTATGTCATTCTTGCTACGTATATCGACTTTGAAAAGGAAAAAGAACGTAACCCACAATTTTACAGGAGAGACAAAAACGTTTCTTGGGGATTTTGGGTCAAAATTAAATTGTGAAACACACGCAACCTTGAAATACAAGGATACTGATAAACTGGTTCTTAGTTGACATTTACTAATATAGCTGTAAGCCTGTTGCCCCCAACGGGAGGATTTTTTCGCTTTATAAAAAAATCAGAAATTTTCCAACACGAACAATCAAATGCATACTTGCTCATCAAATTGATCAGAATGAATAAACTTTCCTAAATCCACAAATGGAATTTGTTTTTAGGAATATATAAGCCCTTTAGAGGTGAAGTGACCCCAATAGCAAAATGGTGAAACTTTTCAGAAAAGTAAATTTAGATTCTAATTGGGCACTTTCAGCTTACATCTTTTTGACAGAAAGTGTACACATCATTGTGACTATTTTACTAGCTCAAACTCTTCAATTCGTACGATATTCGAAAAGAGTGGTCCATAATTTAATGTGACCGATGCACAAATATTTAGCACAGATATACACAAACTTTTTTTTACAATACCCATGAACTGAATCAACTGACGGCAAATAATTACCATAGCTATGTCATAATATCATACAATGCATGGAGGGTCAAACGTCTTTTGCATAATAGTAATATTTATTATGTACGTTGTTAATTTATATCGGCATTTATTTTAATCATGTTAATGAAAACGCTGCGTAACCTTGCTGTCAATAATTATGATAATACCGGTTGTTTAACCCTTCAAGTCCGAATGACGTGTACAGCACGCCAAACACGTGCTCTGTTTTGATCTCCATTTATAATGTAATATAATATAAAAAATCACCGATTTCATTCAAATAACTAGATTTCCCATGAAGATTAGATATAAGTTTTCATTCATTATACTTTTTATCGTATTTTTTTTAATTCAAAAAAACGTTTATGAGGTATTTCAAAAACTAGTAGAATTTAAAAAATTGACACAATCCATGCGAAGAAGAAAAAAACGCAAAATCGTTCCGGGCTTACAAACACAATGTTGCCATTTACGGCCATAAACAATATAAGCAATCAATCGATTATACTTGTTACATGTTACAAAAAAATAATAATTGACGAAAACTTTTTAATGTCTGCTAGTTGTCATCACAAAAAGAGTTGTGGGAGTTCGGGTTTATAAAATATCGTCAAATTTCAATATCTAAGTGATAATTTAAATAAGTTTAAGATTTCGACTGAAGGTGCTTCGTGGAATTTCAATATGAAATTTGAATAGTTCAAATTATGTACATTCACACAGAGTTTATCACTAACGACCCGGGTTTCGCCATTCGGCATCTTCAGGTGTTCAAGTGCACGGATGAACTTGAACTGACGCTTAGATACATTTATTTCTTATATAAACACGAAAGATTCATTTAGTTCATCCGTGCACTCGAACGCCTGAAGATGCCGAAAGGCGGATTCCGGGTCGTTAGTGACAAAATTTGTGTGAATGTACATAATTTGAACGATTCAAAAATTACATATTTAAAATGATGAAAAAAATATTTTCGATACTATGCTCGGAGCTTTTTAGTGTTACCTTATAGCGCTGATAATGCATTGTGAGTTATAACTAGGGTATCCAATCCCGAAGCCTTTTTCCAATCCCGGGATTTCGGGATTGAATTATTTTGAATCCCGGGATTGAGATTTTCTCACCGAGGAATTTGAAATCCTCAATTTGCTATACTTTTTTCCAGAATCTCACAGAAACTTGTTTTTTTTTTTTTTAGCTCACCGAGGAATTTGAAATATCCGATTTGGTATACTTTTTCCCAGAATCTCACAGAAACTCGTTTTTTTTTTAGCTCACCGAGGAATTTGAAATCCCCGATTTGGTATACTTTTTCCCAGAATCTCACAGAAATTTGTTTTTTTTTTTTTTAGCTCACCGAGGAATTTGAAATCTCCGATTTGGTATACTTTTTCCCAGAATCTCACAGAAACTCGTTTTTTTTTTTTTTTAGCTCACCGAGGAATTTGAAATCCCCGATTTGGTATACTTTTTCCCAGAATCTCACAGAAACTCGTTTTTTTTTTTTTTAGCTCACCGAAGAATTTTAAATCCCCGATTTGCCAATTTCGTGTAAATTTCGAGAATTTGCTAGTTCTCAATCCCGAAATCCCGGGATCGCGGCCATCTCAATCCCGGAATTTCGGGATCAGAAAATTGAACGGGATCCCGGGATTACGGGATTGGATGCCCTAGTTATAACTTTCAATTTAAAAAATTCAACCACTGGTTTTAAAATTATTTGCCCAGAATTTCATCAAAATCATTTTTTACATATATTTATTTATCAGTTTTAGGGTGTTCACTGTCAATACTTGGTGGAAGGCATTATATTAATAAAAACACAATAATCCTTTGTACTTCGTTCCACTTTATTTAATATGTCAGGACCGGTTTCGCAACGAGCGAAACCGGTCCTGACATATTAAATAAAGTGGAATGAAGTACAAAGGATTATTGTGTTTTTATTAATATATTTATTTATTCATCTGCGGCTCAGTCTGCTATTTGTTGGAAATTAATATGTCGCTATTCGAAATCTATCTAAGGTATCCGCGCCCGAAGGGTTGAAAATTCTCTCCTCTCAAAACAATGTCACATTACGTCATGGCTTACTACAGTACGCGTTTTGTTTTCTATGCACGGATCGACTGCGATTGGTATTGATTTAGCATTCCATAATAATCGATCACTGATATTATAATATGATCCGGCGGTTAAAGTGTGCTTAGAATTTATTTGCACTTATAATTATTCATTTGCTCTGATACTTTAAAGCTTAAAATGGTTTCAATTTAACTTTTGGATTTTTATTTCTTAAACGTAAAAGTGTTGGTTACTGGGGTTACCGGATAGAAAAAATTAAACGCAAGAAATCATCGTACATTGAAAAATAGCTCTTCTTTAGAAAATATGCCATAACTTATGATACTTTATAAAGTAAAATGTATTATACAGTAATGATATTTTTTTTAATCCACGTCTGCTCTCACGGTGTAGCATAAGTTCTGTTAATGGAGGGAGGTATCTCAGTAAATTTCAAAATGTACAAAAGTTCTTAAAGGTATAGAGATTCTCAAACTTTATTTATATTGAAAAAATAGAATCTCAAGTTTCGGGTTGTTTTACTCAAATTTCCAGAGAATCGTGACATCGTGACAAAAAGCATCGATTTCCCGGTAACTTATTCTCAAACTGTCTCGACACAGAATTATTACCCCGAACTTATCAATTATTGGATAATAATCTGTATTAAGTTATTTTTTTGATTTACCAAATATTGGAGCTTTCGATTTTCATGAACTTTATTATTTAAAAGTGGTGAAAATTTTTAAATTATAAAATACACATTTATTATTAACCGCTTGAATACCACGCAAATAAACCATTAATATGTCCCAGAGAAACTGCGTGTTTTTGAGAAAATTAATTTTGGCGAATATACACCCGAATTCGATATTTTAAAAACCTATATTGACTCAGTATAGATGGAACTACACATATTCATAAAAATATTGCTTATATTCTATTAGAATATCAAGTATTTGATTTCCGCTTGGTATTCAATCGGTTAAATATTATTTAACCTATTAGAAAATCTTCCATTGTCTGTCTGATGTATTCGGCCTTACAGTTTGGATAAAAGTGTTAATTGACGACACTATTACAGAAAGATTTATTTTTATCATTGATATTTAATACAATCTACCATATCGAAAGGTTTCGTCCGACGGTGTTATACTATGAGTGAAATAACAATCGTATAAGTTTTATTGTATAAAAAAGTTTTTTTTTAAATAAACAACGAATGTATCAAAAATATCTTGCAGTAAGTAAATAAATTTGTCAATAACAAATTATTCTTTCGTCAAAAGATACTAACTTAGGCTGTATGAATTATTCGTCGGTAAATAAATCAATTTCGTTTCGTATTTGTGGTTCAATACAAGAACAGATGATAAAAAAATACACAATATTTTTTTTATGTTCGAGCCATTGAAAATAAATTCAAATGTCTGTTTTCGCTACCAAGAACGTGTCAGTTGGTAAGAAGTTGTGCTTATGATGCTTACGACAGATTATGAATGGCGATAGATTTTTATTATTTTAAAGACTTGAGCAAATTTAATACGCGAGACGAGAGTCTTCAATGGTAAGTCTAGGCCAGCGGATCGAAACATTTGGATGTTTGACTGTAATAACTGTAAAGATAACTATTATTATGGTATTATTTATGCGGTTTACTGGTTGTTAAGCGATTTTTTCTTCGATAAATAAATAAAATTACCAAATGAACAAAAGTTAATTACGGTGCTATTTTTTTGTATAAATTACATTGATATTGTATTCGGCAAAATCATGAGGGGAACCGGTTCTGATCATATTAAATAAAAGTGAAATTATATAGTTCAAACGAGTATTTCATTTTTTAAGTATTGACAGTGAACACTCAAAAAGTGATTATATTTTGCAACCTACAGTGACAGTAGCGAATAAATCGTATTAAATATTAATTACAATTTTGCGTGTGCATCTACACATGTATCTGTTTTTTCACATTAAATAAAGAAATTGATGGTTAATATGTAAAAAAAACTTTTTTGCGCGTATTTGAGGAGCAAAACTGGTTCAACTCATAGCATACACAAGTGCTTCGCTTCGACATCAAATGCGTTTGAAGACTATTTTTTCATAGATTAGTTGCTTAAACATTGTTCGCGCAATAAACATTTTTCTTTCACTAAAGTATAAATATATGTTGCCATCTTTTTTTCAGAAATTAAAAGATGCATTAACATTTTTTTTATAAAGGAAATCCGTTTAACAAAAAAAAACATCATAAAATATAGTAAGAGTATAATATAAAATTTTGACTGAAGGTGCTTTATGGAAATTGAATGTTAATTTAGAATTATTTTCATTTTCATTCATTTTCATTTTCATTTATTTTCATTCATGTAGGGGTGAAATTGTTACACAAGAACACACGTGAACATAAATTATTTTACCACGAAATATTGGAAATAAATAGGGCTCAGCTTTCCAGTTTTCCAATCTTAAATGAACAGTTAAATCTCCCGAATTCTCCATTGTTATACCCTTTAAATAATTAATATCAATTAATTCTAATAATGTTCGTGTTAGACCAAGAATTTTATGGAAGTGTACAAAATTAAAATAATTCTAAAATAGTAAGAGTAGTGAGACATCGCGTCTATTGATTGGTCATGTCTTATTTCTTGAGCAAGCATGCCAATATTTTTTTTTATAAAGTGTATGTCAATTCAATTTGAATACAAGTCGGCAGTTAATAATCGTCGATTCGCATTCAATTTGACTTTCGTAAAATTATTAAATCACTAACATATTTTCATTGCACGGATTGTACTCGGGCTGCTGGTTGTCAATGACTGATTCAGTAGGAAAATATCTACGCTCTCCGTTCTCCGAAGACTATTCTGAAGTCTAGGATTTATTATAAATTCTTGATTATTTCTCGTTTAAATGCTTTAACGTGCCGAGTGGCACAAAATTCGTCGTATATTATTTTACAATTTTATTTATTATATTTTATTTATAAAACACCATTTGCGTAATTTTGTAATAGATTAAATTATTTAGTCATAAATTCATATTGTTATACTTTCATTTTGTCGACGTGTATTGCTGAGATCTTTGACGTTTTTGTGTGTGATGTCATTTCGCCGCGATTCCCGAGTTACTTATTCAAATACTTATTGGGTTTATATCGTGTACTTTAAATAAAAATTCAATCAGATTAAATGATCGAAAAGCTATTTGTGTTTACCCCTTTGAAGAGTATTGCCTTACCCGCACGTTCAAGTATCTTGTCACCTATTATCTATCGCCATTCTTATATTTTTTTATTGAATTTGTTATTTCTTCAGATATGGATACTAGACACATCCAACAGTGATTTTTGGCCGCCACATTATTTTTTATTTTTATTGTGTGTTGAAAATAAATAAAAGATTTTTTAAAAATGGTTAAGATTTGTAAACAAATTGGTAGTCATATAATATTGAGCGTAAAATATCATTTGGGATCAATTCCCTTGCTCAAATCGACTCCCGTAGAGTGTCACATGTATACAGATGAGAGCAAAAAGTCGCAGTAATAACTTCTAAAAAGATTAAAGTTGAATCGTTCAAATTATGTCCATTCACACGAATTTTGTCACTAATGACCCGGGTTTGGCCTTTCGGCATCTTCTGGCGTTCATGTGCACGGATGAACTTGAACTGACTCTTAGTAAATGAATGTTTCGTTTTTATATAAGAAATAAATGTATCATTGAATTGCTGCCATTGTTGGCATTGCTGGCGAAAAGGATTATCCCATGGGAATGCCCACAGATTTAAATGGTGAGTAGTTTTAAGAATTGTATAGTAAAATAAATATAATTCTTAAAACTACTCACACAATTTGAAAGATTCAAATTTAATATTGAAATTCCATCAAGCACCCTCAGTCGAAATCTTAAAAATTCTAGAAAGGTATTTAAAAGATATAAAGGTCTTAAACATTTTATGTTTTTGTAATTATAGAATCACTTCTACTGTAATTTAATTCTTTTCAATGTCAATTGTTGATTACACCTTTTCATTTCAATTTGTTTCTGTATAAATGGCACTGTTAAATTATATTTATTATCGGCTGACAATGCTCGTCATGGGCGAAATCGGCCCGGACATTTTTAAATAAAGTGGAAATAAAGTACATACAAAGGAATATTGTATTTTTATTAATATTATTACGATACTCTGGAGTCTAGTTCAACAGCGATTTGCTTATTTATGATTTTGTATTGTAGTATGTATGTTACATACCAATTTTGGCCCTTTTCCTCTCTTTTCTTGTATATTTTTTTATTATTAGTAGCATGATATTATTATTGATGTCAGAAGTGTAAAGCGAGAAGAAAAACGATACGCTGTCAGTCCCAATAAAATTCGACGGCCTTTTGAACACGTCAAGTCGGAATGAATCAGACGTCAATCGAATTATGTACGTATTGGTTCACTCAGTTCGATATTCTTCGGGTGGCCGCTTGTGACAACGTAATTGTATATCTTGTCGTGTTATTAGGCAGCTATTTTTTATGCGCTGAGTAACTAAGTAACGAGTCGTTATTTGTAACTACAGATTAAAATTGCATTTTTTAATTGCGTGCAGCTACCAGCGTATAACACATTGGAAGAATTTTTATCTCGTCAACAGTATTTCAATGCAAGCTTTATAATTGTCGGGAGCTTGGCTAACTTAACGTTTCAGTACTATTCGACATTATTGATAATGACTTGTTATGTACCGCTAACATTTTTTTTAATCAATTGAAGAAATTGCAATTAAATATTTTAAGTGCATCGTACAAGGAGAGAAGTTCCCTTTGAGTATTGTAGTGGTGATGAATTGTGGGCTTACATTTTGTCGGTCGCTGTTGCCGAATGGTGACGACCCAAGGTTTTTACAAGTGTTACTTGACAACATTTTTGCAATCAGCGACCTCGCGAGACGGGGGGGGGGTTTTTTTGGTGCCAGTGTATCCAAGTTGTTCTGCGTTATATTATTTTAATGTTACTTATTTCACATTGAACCACCTGATGCAAATTATAGTTTAATTGTGGAGAGGGTAATGTTAAAAAAATACTGTGATGTTGGAGACGTTGGCTTAAAAAATAAATATTATTCTTAAGCTATCGCTCTAATTCCATTCCATGTTCAGAAGAACTGGATTGACATTTTGTATTAACTAGTCTGTACTGTGCCGGCTGCGCGGCCGAACGTTAACATTGTTGACTTTAAGAACACGGAGGTCACATTCCAGTAAGAATAGTTTTTATAGATTGATTTTTTCAATCGATTTTTGTATTTCCGTCCGAAGGCATGGATGACTTAAATTCCCTCTCACTCATCCTATCCCAAAACGGGCGTGGCGAGATTGATTAGCTAACAACTAGTCCTGTCCTAGTCATCCCCCAATCTCTTTGAAAATTGGAGGTTGAGCAACTGAGTAACAAACGGTTCTAGTAGAATAAATATCTTGAAATACCTCAATTAGGAACCCATATGCAGCACATCGGGAGCGGACATGGATAAAAAAGGTTTTTACGAAGGATTTTCTAAATTGTTTGTGATGAATGAAAATTTCTTTCAATCGCGTAACGAGAGCGATCAGCTAGCCATTAGTTTTACCCTAGCTTTATCCTTTCTTTTCCTACTCTATATATATTAAGAAAACGTTGATCAACTGAGTATTAAGCATTTCTCATAGAAATTACTTTGAATATAATTACTTTGAATATAAAGAGATTTGCGCGCATATTTTCTAGATTATGAAGCAATTTTCGTTTTTGATTGCCATTAATAAGTATCCAGCTGAGATTAATAAGCAATAGGAAGTGAGGTATATATAATAATATACAAAAATTTTATATTGAAAATCTAAAAAGATATATTTATTTTTTATTATTAATGCAGGATTAAAGTGAAAATTAAATATCATATACGGTATTTATTTGATGGGAAATAATAATTAAGTCATTCAATCATTTTCAATACCTTAATACGGTGTCTGCCAAACTTTTTTTACTTCGCGCCACACTGGTGAATGGGACTTGTTCCGCTGCACACCAAATAAAAATGCTTTAAAAAAGGAAATGTACCTTCAAAAAAAGAAATGTGGACAAAGTCTCGATTCGACTACTATATATATGTACGAACGCGACAAATATTTATTTGAATACTTAGATGCTACATTTATTTAAAATTGAAGAACATTTAAATGAATAGGCATTATTTAAAATGAAAAAGTTTGAGGCGTCTTCCGCAAAAAGCGTGTTTTGATGATTTTGGGCCATATGCAAATTATGAATTATACACAACCTTGAAGTGCACGGAGACTACACTAAACTGGTGTTTAATTGATAAAATCTAATATTTATTAAAGAAATTGTCTAGGAAAAACCTTTATTTCAGTCTTTTTTATTGCTTTTAATTTTTTACAAAGTCATCTTTTCCAAATATAAAAACTAAATTTACATACTAATTCGGCATTTGCTGCTTGCATCCTTTTGATAGAACGTGTATCAAGTTTGATACATTGTGATTATCGATAAAAGCTGTTTTGAAAAAACTCTGGGTTACGTCCTTTTTCCTTTCCACAATCGATTTGTTGAAAAAAATATTTCCAGGTAAGACCAGCCACGCTTTAAACGTGTGATTATAATAATGCATTTATTCAAAAGTTTCATCGGTAAAGCGTCGAAATAAAAGCAGTTATAATGCTCCGACCAGGAAACGTGTTTGTGTTCAGCGTTTACAAGGCCAGCCACCTTTATCATTTTCAGACGTTAAGTTTTGCTCAATATTATTGTTGGTAAAGATCATAATGTGGATTAGAAGAAAAAAATCGGCTGTAATCCGGCAACCGAAAGCCCCCGAGGCATTCGATGTATTATCGATTTAATTGTTATTTATTTGAACATGTCTAATTTATGACACTAGCGTGCTTTATTATCGTATGTATCTACACGGCAATGCATCACGACTGTTGTTTTGTATGTCTATGAGCAAAATTCCGATCATTCAGTTAATATCGATCTTTTTTATACGGTATCTTTGATTGAATAAAATTTACCCAATTTCACCAAACAGAGTCAAAAAGTATGTATAATAAAAAAATTGATAGATCATGAAGTTCATCAAATTAGCGAGTACATACTAGGGCAGCCAATGTCAGAACCTTTTGGTGATCCCGGGATTGAACATTCAACATAAAATCGTGTATAAATTCGGGATTGTGAAATTTTTTCACGGCGAAATCAATGAATTTTCTCAAATTTCCTCAATCTAGAAATTCCGGGATTAGTACTATCACAATTCCGGGATTTCGAGGTAATGCAATTTGACTTGGAAACTGTTTGAGTGCCAAGAGTTAATTGATTGTGCATTTAATGCAACTGGTCCCAATCAATAAATTTAGAATTCGTACATAACAGTGTTTTATTTTTTAGTAAAAATATTTTCTCTTTTAATCATACAAAATTGACTCCCGATTTGGGGATCATCTATACTGAATTTCCATAAGAAATATTTCAATTTAGCATCCTAGTGTTTACATTTTTCCAATAAAGAAGCTAGATGGAAATATAATTAATGCCTTGGAGCAATTTGATATAGCCAAATACATTTTTGGGAGAAACCTACTTTATGATCAAACCAATATCTCTCTCCCTTATCACAATAATAAGCTCGGCAAACATAATATACTCCTGTTCTAAAAATCGTTTTCCGCCTCATTTGAACAAGCGTAATTACACACGTCAAATATATTATATTTAAACCAAACTACGTATATTTGAGTAAATAGGTATATTTATTTTCTTTATTGTAATAAAAATATATTTTTTTTAAAGCAAGTATTTTTTTTGACATCATAATAATTCGTAATGCAAAAATAGCTATGAATGAGAGACATATTATTAATTAAAAGAAATTATTCCATCACATCTGGTTTATGTTGCACTGCATTTCTATGACTAGACTCTTGATTTTGTATGTTGATTTTGATGTATTATGTAGTTTTATTTTATATTTTATCTCATTACATTTGTCAAGTACATGGCGAATTGGCGTCAGCTGTTATGTCATGTACTTTTGATTTTTAAACAATAAACAACATCGATCATAAGACGGGTCATTATTTGAAAACAGGAAATAAAAATGGCTGCATTTGCTTTTTTATTTATTTGTAAAAACCAATCATACAAAATATGTTTAAATAAAGAAACCATTTAATTAATTTTAAGTAGGTATGTATTAGGGTCTCCAATCCCGGGATCCCGTTTAATTTTGCGATCCCGAAATTCCGGGATTGGTATGGTCGCGATTCCGGGATTTCGGGATTGAGAATTTTTCAGCAAATCCCGAAAATTTATAGTAGTTTGGAGAAAAATTATAGGGGTTTGAGGATTCCAGATTCCTCTGTGAGCTAAAAAAAAACGAGTCGCCAAAACTTTTCACAAATTATACATGATTTCTCGTTGAGTGCCCAATTAAGTGAAAAATAATCAATCCCGGATTGGATACCCTAGTATGTATGTTCGAAACGTCCTTTTTACTATTAGCCTGAAACGTCATCGGATTAACTTTCCAGCAGTTTTTCATAATTTTTCGGGTCTTCATAGAAAATATACATTTCTTTTGCTGTTTTGACAGAGATTGTGCGACTTAATCGATTATACGACAACTTCGAAAAATATTTTAATAGTCGAAAAAATACGGTCCTAATATAATCAGAAATTTTTGAACAAATCTTTGAACAAACGGCGAACGTCCGTTTGTAATAAATAAGTGATGTAGTAATTTAAATGTGCTTTTGTTTTATAATTTAACTATCTTCTGTTTTATATTGCACTGACATGCGTAAACGGTTTTGATAACAACCACCGGACGTTATTCGTAAGTATGAGTTATTACGCCACGGGGGCTCTTTTTGATTAATTCACTGACGAGGGAGGGAGAGCTGCTAGCTAAGTTTTGTTTGATCTCGTCGATGTCGTGATGGCCTTTTTGATGTCGCCTCAAAGTTGGCGACGGTGTCATCCGGGAAAGTCCGCCGTCGTATTTCCGGTACAACCTCCCGCGCCACACCCCCGATGAACTACTGTTTGTTTTCTTCCCCGTAACTTGGTACGCACACTCGATGGGGATTTTTTGGAATACTACACATATATGATCGTATTATATTTGAATGATTAAAACTTGGTACGCTGAGGGGGGTTGTATTATCTAAAACTAATCATATTATTGATCATTAATATAAAAAAAATACAACTGCTACTTTACTATTCGGTGACGATTTTCTGGACTAGCGTATCAATTTATTTAAAAGTTTTATTTAATTTGCACGCTACTCGTGGTTCATTTTACTTAGTCAGCGACCGTGCATAGACGCAGCAGGCGACCTCATATATTGGCAAACATAAAAAGTAAAGCCTCTCTTTTAATACTACTAATGTGGTTTATACAAATACTTTCAACGAATCAGTTTTTCTGTTTCATTATTGGGAATGAAAAAAAGCAATCCTGCCTGTGGAGGCAATTTGTCAGTAGAGTCGGTTAAATGGGTTGTACAGCAATTTTACACAGATTCAATAATTAGTTTAATCCGAATAATCGAAAAAAAACATATTTAACAGGGAAATACCAGTACATTCAGTATGCACATTTTGTTATCAATAAATTCGGTTATTGATTTTTGCTTAAAGCTAGCTTTTCTTTTTGGTGCCGTTAAATCGCGAATACTTTTAAGACGCTTGGCTTTCAACCTATTTAGCGACATCTAAACTGAGAAAAACTTAAAAATATGAGAGCCGGTAAATTGCTCGAATGCAATAGCTCGAATGCAAATTGCTCGGATGGAAATTGCTCGAATAACAAAATCCTCGAATAACCAATTCCTCGAACGTCAAATGCTCGAATCGCTTGATTATTTAACGGCACTAACGCTACGTCCAATTTTTAGTAAGACTGGGTGAGAGGGTTTCAAGAAATTACATATATGTGTGCCTTTAAACAGAAATCCATAAATAGTTCGAAAAATAATTGATTAAAAAGTGTACGTATTAAGATTCAAGCCCATGACCTCCGATAACAAAACCAACGACCTCTTCCACTCGACCACTGGCAACTTAAATAAAAAATATTTTTTTTTATGAATTTTTTTGATTTATGGTTTTTATTTCCCGACTTGCATAAATATTTTTTAAAAGAATGAGTAATTAATGTTTAAACTTTTATAAAAGCAATTTGTAATTCGAGCATTTAACGTTCGAGGAATTAGTTATTCGAGGATCTTGTTATCCGATCAATTTCTATTCGAGAAATTCGAGCAATTTACGGGGATCCTCAAAATATGTAGAACTACTTAACCCCAAATAAATTCGGCTCATTGATTTTTTTCCGCTTAGGCTAATATTTATGTGGAGAAAAATTGAAAAGTTCTATACATCGCGAAAAGCGTTTTTAATTTTCATTGTTTTACAAAAAAAATAAATTGATATACATGGTGAGGAGTAGGGATGGTCAATCAAAATAAATAGGACCCCGGCATTATTTAATGTAGCCACTGCACCACTGTTATTGATTATGTAAACATATCACTTATCACAAATACATAGTTACTATTCCATGCGCTGAAAAGAGTTTCTAAAGCTGAGTCAACTAATAAACATGAAAATGAAAAATCTTTAAAATCAATACGCGATGATTTAATTTTTAATTTTGAATGTCAATCTTTACAGCCGCTGCACCTACGCTATTACGGGACACGTGTTTTTAATGTGTCTGGAGATTGACTTTCATTTATCTCGGGTCGAATCCGATTCGTTTAGTTTTGATTTCTTGGCGATTATCCAGGGGACAACCGGTCCCACCGTAATTCATTAATATAAGAATCTATGCGCCGTAAATTAATTCCGTTTTGTTTTATTGTTTGATTGCTGTGTCAAAATTCCGCCAGAAATTAAATAACTGTGTCACCGCCGGGCACGTTTAGGCTATTTTTAACGCAGTCTCTGAAAAGAGTTTTCTGTCTCTCAGCCGCTGACTGATCAAGATATTTTTTATACAAAAGCATGTTTGTTATACTTTGGGAGTTTTCAATTAAGCTTGCATTTAAAAGCATGTATTGTTGACATTCAATTATCTTATCTTATACCGGAGAAGAGCGTCGGAAGACCGAGACGTCGCTGGGTGGATAAGGTGTCGCAAGAACTACGAGTCTTGGTGGTTAGAGATTGGTCAGCTTTAAGCACAGGTGCTGGTTATCTTAAAGAATAACGTCGTGAAGCATTTGACGTTTAATCGAAATTGCCGCCAACACAGAAATCGTTCGTGAATTATTTGTTTTAATTAATTATACAAATCTAAGAAGCGTTATGATCTTTGATTACTGTCAGAATAAATGAAAAAAATAAATGTATATTCAATCGTATCTTAACTAACATGTATAAGTAGTTACACATAGCTTCCAATATTAACGATTTCGCGGCGAAATCGGTAACGAAAACGTCAAATGCTTCACGACGCTATTCTTTAAGATAACCCAGGTGCTTTCGTTTGCGTTTGGGTAAAATCTATGTTCACAATGAGTATTAAAAGTTTTTTTTTCATTTAAAAGTACACTGAGTAGTGACGTGAAAGCGCCTGTTTGTACAGCCCACCATTGGCGCCATGAAGATGGAGGACCAAGTAAATGGGATTGATTGAAGCATCCAGGTTTCAATTTTTCGATTGGAACTCTTCACACAAAGTACATACAAACATTCAGCAATATTTTTTTTTAAAGGTATTTTTAGTCTTACATTACTTTGGAATGATATTTTAGATGTTTTCAAGCCATGTTTGAGACTTATTTCTAAAAACACTTTCAAAAAATATTTTTATGGTCTAAATTACATTCATGGTTCGTGTTTTAACAACTTTGGAATGAGCCTGGTTTGTAAGTAATATCCTCAATTACTAAGTCAAAACACACTCGTGTTTGCGAAGTATCAAAAAAGTCTTCGAAACTGCAACTTGATTAATAACTAAGGTTAAAATACTAAAGGTAGTAGATAGACAATACTTTCATTGATTATCCTGACACCCAGTTAGCATACAAGGAAACTTCATCTTTAAGGGTTAGCCAAGTAGGCGTAACCGAGTGACTTTCTTGCGGTACTTCCCCTAACCGGGAAGTTAAGCGTGTAAGTAGTTGCGACTTTCAACAATCAGTGCTGAAACTGGAGCGCTATTAAGCTTTTTCGAAACGTTTTTTTTCAATGCCTAACGATTAGGGGATAATTTTTTTTAAAAAATATATTAAAAAATATAGCTGGTAACACTGTTCTTCCACTGTGTGGTATTACAAAGTTATCAACTTTAATTTAATATTTTTAAACTCCAACATGTTGTGTTGCAGTAATTATTGTTAGTTACCACTTTAATTAAGTACCAGTGAACTATAGGTATTTGGCCTTTGCATTATATGTAATCAATCGACTAACGAGAAATATTCAGTGGCATGTATGTTTGTGATTTTTCGTATCTTTCTTTACAACACTGAAGCTTCGTAGATAAACGACTAGGCTGTTTTTTCTTTAAGCAAAAACAGAGGTTGAAAAACCGGCATATGAGCAGTTGGTTAAATGATCAATGAAGACATGGTCATATATGTATTTATTTTTTGATATAATAGTATTTTCAAAATGTTTATTATACCGTCAAATCAGAGTTGTATTTTACATAAGGTTATTAAACTCGTGTTGAGAAATCACCGTTTAAAAGTAAGGTAAAAAGTCCTCATATTTTTTTTTGTATCCTCGAAAAAAATCGGGAATATCGTAGAATGAATCGCTGACACATAAAACTACACTTTTTGATCGCAAAATGGAACTCTTATCGGTAGGTTTTAAAGTCGACTTAATTTGATTTCCGATATTCTCGATGCGACTCTGTCACCTACGTAGTTAGTGTTCTTGTAAACTCTTCATGGCATTAAAGGGTACGGGCCCTCGGTTCAGTGAATCGGAATAAACTCGCCCCTTATCTTATCTGTTTACGAGGATACAACTCGTTTTGTTCCCCATTGTCTCCAGAGAGATGCTCCAATATCGAAGAGTGCGTTTTGCAGTTTACAGGGCGAATGTCGCTAACGTCATTTAAAAATAACATAAACATGTCAGTTTAAACCATTTACACTTCATAATATGTTAAATGCACTTTAAAGCAACAATATGTCAGTCAACTTTTTTGTCATTTCACCGTCGATAATCTCACACAATAATATAATGGTATATTACTTTCAAAGACCGACAGGTGAATCAGAAATAAATTTCAAACTTTTCCGCATGTAAGTCATACGCCGAAACCGGTAACTTCATAAAACCGAGATATCAAATTTTAACAAGTGCAATGAACGGTTGACTGGCTGTTAATTGCAAATACAATAGGATGAAAAAAATAAACTTTACATAAAAACGTCGTTTACTGCAAACATTTCAAAGTGGACATATCGAAGTTTGCTTTTATGCGCCTCAATTAATATATATTTTTTCAATATTGTTCATTTATTACAAAAAATATTTCGAGTGAAGAAACGTGATAGAATTTGTCTTGCTCACAATTTTGATAGTATGTATAATATTTAAAAGATAGCTTGTTAAAGGATTTGTAAGGAATGTGTAAGGAATGTAACCATCGGATTTGCAGATATACCGTTGCGGACTAGGGTTGCCAGATTTTGTCCGATTTGCTGACTTTTAAATCCAAAAACCCAAAAATTTACCGATTTACCTAAAATACCTGCATGACGCATTTTTTTTTTTGTTTAACTCTTCCGAGACTTTCGGATCGAAGTTAGTTTAGTTTTCTCTAAATTTCAGGGACAATTTAGTACTCATCCGGGATACGGGACAGCGATTACAATTCCGGTACAATCCCGGTCAATCCGGGACACCTGGCAACCCTACTACGGACGCGTCTTGCTTCACAGGCACAGACAAACTCGTGATGTTTTTTTAATTATTCATTATTGGACCGATTCATTACATTTATTAAACATAAATTTATCCATTTTTGAACATAAAAAAGGTAAGTCGTACTTTTGTAATGAAAAAGTTGATCTAAAAAACAAGCAAATTGGCTATCGGAGAATTTGGCTCGGATAGTCATGTGGCAATGATAAAACTAATGTATATATTTATTATCAAATCCACGATTTTACGAAGCGTGTCTTTTGACAGCTTTATTGACAACATCAATTAAATTCTCACACCTCACTTAACAGTTGTTTTAGCTGTTGTTTTTGTGTTGATAGAGGTCGTTTTGAGACACAGAGTGCAATAATAATAATAATATGCAAGCAAATTTAATAATCGATAATAACTTCTTATTTTTTTAGGCGCTATGCACTCAATGCTAGTTGTTATGCAAAACAACGATAATAAATTTGAAGGCGTATTTGTAAGAATCTTATTTTTTTTGTACAATGTGTAGACATGAATGGAACATAAAATAATATATTAACCAAAACGAGAAAACTTTTCTATATTTTCTTGTGAAGTCGTCACACCGAGGATTGTGAGTGAACGATTTTCTTTCAACCGTATTCGCTGCCTATGTCACCCCAGCGTCCTGTAGCTCCACCGAGTACATCCTATGGATGGTCATTAGTGGTCTTCCACGACTGCGGGATCTATCCGGTCGGTAAAAGAGACGGGCACAATTTAAGCCTTCTTAGGGCATCCACAGCACGTGTCCAAGCCAGGGCCATCGTCGCTTCTTCACTTTGGACGTGATTAGTTTTCTTTTCTCCGTTTTCCTGACAAAGTGAAACCACCGCAATCCTAGTATTCGGTACGATTGAACAATATTATGTTAATAATAAGAAAAAATATATTGAACTGTTTATGTACATAACAAAGTTATCAATTAAATACATGAATCATAAATCTTGCGGTGTTGGAATCTCCGCTGCCAAATTCGTTACAATAATACTCTTTTGCTTTTGTTTTTTAATGTGTTTCCTGTTTAAAATTACGTAAAATGATTTCTGTTTCAATTTGTCTCGGTCCAGAAAAGCATGAATTCATTGTTGTTTTAACCTCAACTAACATATTATACATCAACGGCGATTTTTTAATTATAATCGATTAACACAAATCGACGGTAAAAGAATTACTCTCGCGATTGAATAGTTGCAGGCTCGAGTCTTAGCAAGGTTCTCAATGTAACCATTGAGATCACGGATATTTTGTGATGTAATTTCTTCTGGAGTTGATCTTGAGTGTTTTAAAATTTATCATCGATTTCATCAAATTTTGAAATAATTGAAAATTATTAAAACTGACATGAATTCGTTTCACTACACATATAAATGTGTGCAATTAAACGCAAAATATTCTAACTAAATTAATGTGTTTTTATCAAAACGGCGGCGATATCATTCTGTTTAACTAACATATCTGTATACCATTAAATCATTTTAGAGACTAGAATGATTCTGGTAGACTTCACCAATCAATATTATGAATAGACTCGTATTTTTTTTTTAAATATCTTTATATTATTTACTCCGGGTTTTCCGACTCCGACTCCACCGCCCTGATAATTAAATACACACACTCGTACCGGTTTTGACTCGCAACTGTTCGATTGCCTATCATTAACTATTTACGTAAAAATAGCGTAGAAATTAATTTATTTGAATGATGAATGAAAGTTTATTTAAATATGTACGAATGGCCAAGTTGTATAGAATGCTAATATTTATTACCCGGCTTCGCCCGAGATAGATGTAAGTTAAATGTAGAAAAAAATAAAGTCCAGCAGGTAATAATAATGTTATGTTAAGACTTGAGTGTTGAAAATAGCACAGTCAACATAGATAGAGGAATAGGGGGCAGATAAACGCGTCCAAATTTAAAGTCACTACTGTTTACAGTTTGGGAGGAGTTTTTGTTAAACAGACAAACACGTTTTTTTACTGTTTTATATTATAGACATTAAACTAAAAAAATAACTTTTTACCTCTGTTTAGAAGTAGCTGATCTTCATCCAATAATTAGTTATTTTAACGTTTTTCGCCAGAAATAAGTCGCAGTTAAAGTGTTATAAGTTATTATTAATGTTATATTTATAATGTCTGATATCGGTTCTGAATTCGAGTAGTATTTTGTTCTTGTCAGCTTATGGGAATCCTTCAACGATTTTCTACAATGTGAAAGATTTTTGCCCGATAGTTATAAGATATATATTTTAATTCCCATAGGTCGATGTATCATACGTAGGTGAAGCTATTTAGCAAAATTAGTGATAGTGATGATTACTGGTCGAGCTAAACACATTAGTTTATATAATAGATGGAATTATGTTTAATAGATTCTAATAAGTGAGTTGGCGAGTGCACATTAGCGATTCTGTATGGTTTTTCAGTTAGTTTCCGTTCGCGAAGCTATTTCGAGTGCCGGTGGTATAACAAATTGTTTTAAGAGCACTATTTATTACTTGTATATACTTTGCAACTCGTGTGTCCTCGTGGACCCATTGTTTCAAAGAATGCGCTGTATTTAAGAAAACTTATAAATACAGAAAGACAGTGTGGTATAACAATACTTGGCAGTGGAAAATTTTCGTCCTGAGGAAATGTTATATATCTGTGATGTTTTCATTTCATCTTTAACCTGTTGTTTCAAAAGGGGGGACTAGATTTTTTTAGGTTCTCAAACTTATAGACCGATTACTCCATTTCTTTAAAAAATAATAATACAAAAGGCTACCCTGTAAATAGTTGAAATTAACCCTTTCTAAATCAAATATGAACTCTCAGTCATATTAACAGTATTGCCATCAATTTCTTAATGTTTTTCAGTTTGTTATTAGAAATAATATTTTCAGTATAATAATAACATCACAAAATTGTAGACAGCATTTGTTTTTAAGATTATATTATCAATAGCGTTATATATAATCAAATATAATATATAAGGAGCTCATTTCCTAATGTATGCTTCAATGGCCCCCTTCTTTCCCCGAAGCTTCCCCCAGTACCCTCAGGGGGGTATGGTTTATTCTTTGCTTCGACTGCATGATAATATAAATAATAAAAACTTTTAGTGGGGCTTCTATTGTACAACTGAAATTTTTAAAAATCAAGCTGCTACATTATATTATACAATATTTAAATTTCTATACATATTCACTTTTAAAGTTGACATTGTCAATTCTTAGGGAAACGCATTATATTTATAGTCATAAAAAAACATATATTGATGGTAAAGAGACCACATGCTCTACACTGGGAGCGGAGATGGATTTAAAAATTTGATTTTATTGATAGTGAAAATATTAAAAACAAATACAGTGGAACCCCCAATTACACTACCCCGAATTACGCGCCGGCTTGAAATATTCGCATTCCATTGCCGTTACTAAGAGACGGTCGTCTGTGCTTCGCATACAGTTTTTTTTGTAAAACTAAGGGAAATCTTAGTTTTGCGTTTTCCGCGGAAAAAAAATCAAATCCCTTATTTTGTATGACATTCACACCCCCAATTACACGGTCCCGAATATAGTGTAAATGGGGGTTTTACTGTACTATGGAAACAAAACAGATATTCTAAGCTATTTTGTAGGACTTTATATTTTGTATCCACAAGTCGTCAGTGGCTTAAAATTCCACGGGTAAAAGGCGCAGCAGCGGTGTATATTTACAACAAACCTCTCGTCTTATTTAAAAACAATTCTGAAGATATTTTGCTGCGAATTCTGTGGAATTATTTATATGTTGGAATTTGCTAAATGATATTCATATAACGTGTGCAAGTAGCGTAATGTTTTGTTAGTGAGAAAAAGAATAATGTAAATCGCGAAAATTAATCATCTAATCGATTTTAGAAAATCTAATATGTACAATTCTCGCTGGGTTTGGCGGTTATTTTTTGGCAGTCGATCTTTGAATACGTCAAACAAAAATATTTCATGTAAGATTTTAGCATTGTTTTAAATCATCCTTTGATTTTTTGTATAGAAAATGGTCATACTATGTAAAAGAAATGTTTAAAATTCAAGATAGTTGTATTATAAAAGTATTTCTTGACTTCTTATCGTCAAATGTATGAAGGCTTACGCGCTCAAAGTAGACATTTTTTAGAGTTTTTTTAGAGCTCAGAGTTTTTAAAAATGATAAAAAACAATCAACCTATCTTGAAACTGAGTAAAAAAAGAATGACTACTTTCTTTGTATTTTGTGTATTATTTATTGAAAAAAATAAAGGATGTGATATTATAATTCAAATTCGATTTGTTTTTGGAATGCAACCCCTAATTTTGTCTAAATTTCGAATATCGTATAACATGGATAATCGCAGGACGTTTTTGTGTAAACACATAACCGTAATACCTCTTTGTAAATTTAACCGTTTGAATACCGCGCAAATAAATCATCAACATGTCCCAGAGAAACTGCGTGTTTTTTTAAAAAAATAATATTTTGCCTAATATACACTTGAAATCGATATTTTAAAAACTCAGTATAGATAGCACTACACACATTCATCAAAATATTGCTTATATTCTATTAGAATGCCAACTATTGATTTTTTAAATGCCTTGGACATCCGTGTGCGCTTGCATATGTTACGGACACCTGTTTCCGCTTAGTATTCAAGTGGTTAATATCACTTTTATTGCATATTACTCTAGCGTGTTTAATTGCAATGCAAAAAGTTGAGTTTAAAACAAAAACTCTTATTTAAGCAAGCGTACAAGACTTCAATGATTCAAATTTGATAGTGAAGTTCTCCAAGCATTTTCAGTCGATATCATAAATTAAATTTCTGTTTTGTAATTACAATAATAAAGAAGAAAACAGTTTTTTAGTGTGCATGGAAATACAGACTAGCCCGGCGTATAATTAAACGCATTTGGAAAATAAGAGAATGCTGAAGATATCTAGTTGTGTGTAAGTGGCAAGCTATTTATACGTCAGGTCAGTCCGTTGTCGTGTCTGCCCGAGATGCTGGAGTGTATTGCAAGTGTCTCTTTCGGGGATTTTCAGTGCCAAGTGTGCACTTCTAAATGAATCCGAAAGACATTCCAATACAATCGTTTTGGACTTGGTTAATTATTCAATTTTTGATGCGAGCGATGCCGTCGTGGAGATGTCGAATAGTACGTTGGCTGAATAATACTTTAAATATGAATGATTCAAATGTGACACTGAAGTTACGCCGAGCAACTTAGACGATAAAAAGACATAATAATATAATGATGATGATAATAATATAATATGATGTGCACATTAATTGCTTTCTCACAAACGTTGTGTTTACTCTGTTAAAAACTGTGTACACTAACTTTAACCGTTTGAATACTGCGCAAATAAATCATTAATATGTCCCAGAGATACTGTGTGTTTTTCAGAAAAATAATTTTGCCTAATATACACTCGGGTTCGGTATTTTAAAAACCTATATTGACTTAGAATAGATGGCACTACACATATTCATCAAAATATCGCTTAAACTCTATTAGAATACCAAGTATTTGATTTTTTAAATGTCTTGGACAGCCGTGTCCGCTTGCATATGTTCCGGACACCTGTGTCCGCTTGGTATTCAAGTGGTTAAAGTTTGTATGTAACGATGGTTACAAAAAGTTTACATTATATTTATCAGGGGTTATTTTACGGGTGACTGCGTCTCTTTTAATCTAATTTTCGTTCTCTATGTTGAGCATATGGTATCTTAATGAAAGTATCTTAACAGAAGTTTTTCATCAATAACTGTTTGTTATTCAGTTGTGTAACGTCTATCTTTTCGAAGAGAGAATAAGTATAGAGAGGAAAGGGCAGGACTGGTGGGTATCTAATCGCTCTCGCTACATTATTTTAGGATTGGAAGGCTGAGAGACAATTTTTCGACGTCGCAAACATCCATGTCGCGGGACAGAAATCAATAAAACTATTACGAAAATGCTGTTCATTCTGGGATTTGAACCCGTGAAATCCTCCACGGGAACACGGATCCGACAGTGTTATGCATTTGGAATATTAAATGATACGTAAAATAAAAACGTAAGGATTTAGGAGAAACCTTTTTTTAATGTAAAATTTATCAATGTTTTTCAAATCGGAGCCGGAACACTAAGTAATTTGTTCATATAATAGATGCCGGAGTCGGAGTTACGGTTTTTTTCATGACTCTGCAGCCCTTGTTTTTATTTGAACGCAGTTAGACAAATGAGATTTATTTTACAATAAATTGATGAATCTGATTCCACTGAAAGATTTTTAATATTTCAGTTTGTAATTGAGGCAATGAGAAGTAAAGTGAGCCAAGTGGTCTTTAAGGAAAAATGAGTTAAATGAGTTGTAATATCTTGTATGTCTCTACCTATCGTAAAACTGAAGTAAAAACACTCTGCAATAGTTTTTCTCTTTGAAATAAAAATATATAATCCACAAAAACAGTACGTAAAGACGTGATGATACTTTAAAGTCCAATAGAATTTTTTTATCATTTTTCTGACTGGCTAAATTCACTTCTCAAGGGCTCAATCGACGATTATACTTGATCTTCCTGGATAATAAACTCGAAATTGAAAGCGATTATGTTCATCATAATATTTAATTGTTCACCATTCGGACGTTGTCATTAATTTCTATGGGGATTTGATCCATTAACCGTATTGTCACGAGAGACAGGCTTACCGGGGAATAGTACTAATAAATTAATAATATATCTAATTTTTCTCCAGATATCTTGACTATTATACAAATCGTGTAGTGGTTATCAATTCTGTGGGTGTGCCCTTATCTCTACTAAGGATTACAATATCCTTGATGTTAATGCTAGCACTTAAATGTTGTTAACTTGAAAACATATCGATTTATAAGTGCGATAAATTTTATGTTCAACAATATGACAATGCCTGTTATGGCATGGTGGTTCACATTAGGGAATTCAATTCCTGACCCTTTTTGTGATCCCGGGATCTCGGGATTGGCAATGTTTCCATATTATTAATAGAAGTTGGCGTCGTCGATTTAAGGTGTTTTAGACAGAGAGTTGTCAACAAATCTGCAAACTCCGAGTTTGTCTGTTGACATTAATAGATTAACGTTTTAAAATAAAATACGAAAAAATACAGTAACTTTTGTATGCAGAAAGTACATAACAAATCGCATCAAATATTTTTTTTAATGGGTTCGGACCTCCAGATATTTTGTTATGCTTAGAGTAGCATGCAGTGGCGTCAGTTTTTATTATATTTTGATAAATGTTCTATATTATGAAATCGTATACATTATGCCTACTAGGGTAGGGTCTCCAATCCCGGATTCTTAAATCCTGTTTTTTCTGGAATTCTGTAAATCCTAGGTTTTTCAATTTGCAAATCCTGGAAGAGGTAAAAAAAAAGCTCTCACGCTATTCATTTAGGGAAATTCGTAACTTCCTGGAATTTTGGATTCAAAATTCTCCGAAAACCTAAAAAAGCTCTCACGCTCTTCGTTTTGGGAAATCAGCAAATTCATGGGTTTTTGAAATAGGCATGAAATTATTTGAAAATTCCCAGGATTTCAAAATCGCCAAGCAAAAATTTTCTCAATCCCGAATCCCCAATTAATACACGATTTTATGTTGAATGTTCAATCCCGGGATTGGAATGATTGTCAATCCCGAAATCCGGGGATCATAAAAAGGGCCCGGTATTGGATGCCCTAATACCTACGTGTAGTTTTTTAATCCAACTTAACAGCACTAGATTATGGAATAAAGCAAACTGATATACAAAATGGTTGTAAAAAAAAAAGATCATGACGGAAAAACGTGCATTCTGATTACAAGGATTCTATTTAAATCTGTTTGCTGTTTAGACATAAGATTTTCAGTCTATTATTAAAGTATGCAATGATCAATTATAATCTCAAACGAGTATGCTAAAATATCTATATATTAATAGTCGATAAAATAATCACAAATCACAATTCACAAACCACAAATCACAACCCACAAATCACAACCCACAAATGTGTGCGTACTGATGTCCCAAAATTAAAAAAATTACGACATCTGTTCTGCTACTACTGCAAAAATTCGATAATTCACGAAATTTCTGCTACTATGAAAAATAGTTGTTAGCAAACTTAAACATTATTCCAAAAATTAAATAATTTACGAAATTTCTGCTACTACGAAAAATGGTTGTTAGCAAACTTAAAAGTTATTCCAAAATATAATAATTTACGAAATTTCTGCTACTACGAAAAATGGTTGTTAGCAAACTCAAACATTATTTCAAATATTAAATAATTTACGAAATTTCTGCTCCTACGAAAAATGGTTGTGAGCAAACTCAAACATTATTTCAAATATTAAATAATTTACGAAATTTCGGCTACTACGAAAAATGGTTGTTAGCAAACTTGAACATTATTCCAAATATTAAATAATTTACGAAATTTCGGCTCCTACGAAAAATGGTTGTTAGCAAACTTGAACATTATTCCAAAAATTAAATAATTTACGAAATTTCGGCTACTACGAAAAATGGTTGTTAGCAAACTTAAAAGTTATTCCAAAATATAATAATTTACGAAATTTCTGCTCCTACGAAAAATGGTTGTTAGCAAACTTAAACATTATTCCAAATATTAAATAATTTACGAAATTTCTGCTACTACGAAAAATGGTTGTTAGCAAACTCAAACATTATTTCAAATATTAAATAATTTACGAAATTTCTGCTTCTACGAAAAATGGTTGTTAGCAAACTTGAACATTATTCCAAATATTAAATAATTTACGAAATTTCTGCTCCTACGAAAAATGGTTGTTAGCAAACTTGAACATTATTCCAAATATTAAATAATTTACTAAATTTCTGCTCCTACGAAAAATGGTTGTTAGCAAACTTGAACTTTATTCCAAAAATTCAATAATTTACGATATTTCTGCTCCTACGAAAAATGGTGGTTAGCAAACTTGAACATTATTCCAAAAATTCAATAATTTACGAAATTTCTGCTACTACGAAAAATGGTTGTTAGCAAACTTGAACATTATTCCAAATATTAAATAATTTACTAAATTTCTGCTCCTACGCAAAATGGTTGTTAGCAAACTTGAACTTTATTCCGAAAATTCAATAATTTACGATATTTCGGCTATTACGAAAAATGGTTGTTAGCAAACTTAAACTTTATTCCAAAAATTCAATAATTTACGATATTTCGGCTACTACGAAAAATGGTTGTTAGCAAACTTAAACATTATTTCAAATATTAAATATTTTACGAAATTTCTACTCCTACGAAAAATGGTTGTTAGCAAACATGAACATTATTCTAAATATTAAATAATTTACGAAATTTCGGCTACTACGAAAAATGGTTGTTAGCAAACTTAAACATTATTTCAAATATTAAATATTTTACAAAATTTCTACTCCTACGAAAAATGGTTGTTAGCAAACTTGAACATTATTCCAAATATTAAATAATTTACGAAATTTCTGCTTCTACGAAAAATGGTTGTTAGCAAACTTGAACATTATTCCAAAAATTCAATAATTTACGAAATTTCTGCTACTACGAAAAATGGTTGTTAGCAAACTTGAAAATTATTCCAAATACTAAATAATTTACTAAATTTCTGCTCCTACGAAAAATGGTTGTTAGCAAACTTAAACTTTATTCCAAAAATTCAATAATTCACGAAATTTCTGCTACTTCGAAAAATGGTTGTCAGCAAACTTGAACATTATTCTAAAAATTAAGTAATTTCCGAAGTTTCTGCTACTACGAAAAATTGTTGTTAGCAAACTTAAACATTATTCCAAATATTAAATAATTTACTAAATTCTGCTCCTACGAAAAATGGTTGTTAGCAAACTTGAACTTTATTCCAAAAATTCAATAATTTACGATATTTCGGCTACTACGACAAATGGTTGTTAGCAAACTTAAACTTTATTCCAAAAATTTAATAATTTACGATATTTCGGCTACTACGAAAAATGGTTGTTAGCAAACTTGAACTTTATTCCAAAAATTCAATAATTCACGAAATTTCTGCTACTACGAAAAATGGTTGTTAACAAACTTAAACATTATTCCAAAAATTGAATATTTTACGAAATTTATGCTTCTACGAAAAATGGTTGTTAGCAAACTTGAACATTATTCCAAATATTAAATAATTTACTAAATTTCTGCTCCTACGAAAAATGGTTGTTAGCAAACTTGAACTTTATTCCAAAAATTCAATAATTTACGATATTTCGGCTACTACGACAAATGGTTGTTAGCAAACTTAAACTTTATTACAAAAATTTAATAATTTACGATATTTCGGCTACTACGAAAAATGGTTGTTAGCAAACTTGAACTTTATTCCAAAAATTCAATAATTCACGAAATTTCTGCTACTACGAAAAATGGTTGTTAGCAAACTTAAACATTATTCCAAAAATTGAATATTTTACGAAATTTATGCTTCTACGAAAAATGGTTGTTAGCAAACTTAAACATTACTCCAAAAATTAAATATTTTACGAAATTTCTGCTTTTACGAAAAATGGTTGTTAGCAAACATAAACATTATTCCAAAAATTAAATAATTTACGAAATTTCTGCTAACTATAAAAATAAAATAAAATAAATAAAAATTAAATGAAATAAAATAAAATAAAATAAAATAAAATAAAATAAAATAAAATAAAATAAAATAAAATAAAATAAAATAAAATAAAATCGAATAAAATAAAATAATATAAAATAAAATAAAATAAAATAAAATAAAATAAAATAAAATAAAATAAAATAAAATAAAATAAAATAAAATAAAATAAAATAAAATAAAATAAAATAAAATAAAATAAAATAAAATAAAATAAAATAAAATAAAATAAAATAAAATAAAATAAAATAAAATAAAATACCATAAAATTAATACTATGCAACAAAAATCTCACGTTGCTGGGCAACGGGCTTACAGCTAGTTTATAATTAATTGACATGTAAAGTATATCATAACGACATTACTTACGTTCGTGATGTAATTTTATCGTACCGCAATTTAATGGGCGTTTTTATAGTATTTTTCAAATTTCAAATGTATTTTGAAAAGTTGTTGAAGGTCGCTCGAAAGCGATGTTTGTAGTGTTAAATTATGATCTTGAATGAATTCATCGAAATCTATTTGCTTGAAATGGACTGATCAGTTAGAACGTTAGATACATAAAAAAATGTTTATATTTAATATTTCTGAGGGAAACAAACGTTTTAACCGACCATTCTCCGCTACATTCTTTTAATCACCAATTTTTACTATGTCCGTTTCCAATGTGGAGCATATGAACTTTGAACGGAGAATATCAACATAACTCGTTATTTGGAAAATGTTTATAACTAGCTGGTTGGCCCTCACAATAAGGTAATATAAGCACCGAGTTAGGAAAGGAATTTATAATAGTCAGCTTATGGTACTCTCTGTATGATATATTTTTTAAATATTCCCATTCCCGAGATCTCAAATGTTTTATTGAAAATGTGACACTGACGGGATCTGAAGCCAAGTGCATCTGAGCCTAGAACCATGGAGGCCGCGATTGGAGCGACGAAAGGGAGTGTAAACATCGCCGACATCCACGCCCTTGAATACGTTTTCCAAAAATCAGGACTCAAGCCCATGGTCTCTGAAACCGAACGTTCGGGTACTTGATAGGCGTTTACGATTATTTAAACTGTATTATGTTTAAACGGTACATAGCCCCCACTAGTCCTTTGGAAGGCTTTTGAGCAAACATTATCATACAACAAAATGCTTACTACTTACATACTCACTTTCGTGGGTGTTCATTACTTATTTCTTCATCTTCTTAATCAGTAAATTCTTTGCAAAGTTTCTTGTTCGAAAGAATGCAAACGACGTCAAAACGCGTTTGCAATAATAAATTGCTTATCCTTAAACACTGGTGCAATTCTCAACGTAATTTTGTGCGAGTTATTTTACAACCTTAATAATTGTACGATATTTTTGCTGCTGTTGAAATTATTTCATGGTTAAAATTTGAAGAGAAGGCGCTATGTAAAATGCGATACATATATTTTTTTACGAATAATATCATGTTAATGGTCAGCGGGATTCAAAGTTAAGAGTTCGGTGATCAGCTTTTTCTTTTCGTTGGTACGCCTGGCAGGTTGAATAATTTTCACGTTTTGTTGGCTGAAATAACAATCGATTCGGTTTAATTTGGTGTTAATTAAAAATAAATTCTTTTTGTTAATTTGTTTTGAAGTCCAACTTTTCAAATTAGTTACCTGCGTGTTATTTTGAATTCTATTAACTTGACATCTTAATCTATGCTATTTGGAATCTTGCACAACAGTTTTTTTAGTTTATTATATGTTATATAACCACCACATTAGTGTAACCTTCGCATTCAAATAGCATTTCATTAGCATATGCTCAAAGTTCAGATGTAAATAAAAAATAGTTAAAAAACTGATTGCAATCAAACCTTATATGCCTGCCTCTTAAACTTAAATTTATTTATACAGACATACATATTATTCTTTCGCCTGCTATATTAAAACGCTAGTGTTCAAGCATGCAACAACGTATACTTTCATGCAGTATTCAATGGTATGCTTAACCGTTTGAATACCGCACAAATAAATCATTAATATGTCCCAGAGATGATACTGCGTGTTTTTTGAGAAAAATAATTTTGCCTCATATACACTCGAATTCGATATTTTAAAAACCTATGTCGACTCAGTATAGGTGGAACTACACATATTCATCGAAATATTGCTTATATTCTATTAGAATACCAAGTATTTGATTTTTTTAAATGTCTTTGACATCCGTGTTCGCTTGCATATGTTCCGGACACCCGTGTCCGCTTGGGATCCAAGTGGTTAATAGGTGTGCTGTTTTCACACCTTCCTATTCATCCCTACAGAATACTACTACTAATTTAGAAATTGGTCTTGGAGATAACGACTAGCTAATTAATAGATATTTTCTCAAAGCCATAGCCTATGGGTGTTTGATTTAGGTTACGTATTATCGTCGACTGTGAAGTCGTGAAATAAAAGCGACTCCGGTATTTACAAATTGTCAGAATCTGAATTAATAAAAGACATACATTTTAATAGTCACTCAAAAGCGTAACTTTTTTTTTTTAACTGCATTTTAATTTTTAAATATTTGACATTACAGCTTACGCCAATGCGTCAAATACTTTTAAGTTGAAAGATCATACGAGATATACTCGATGAGAATTTTTAAAAGTCACATGAGATAAACTCAAAAAGAATTGACTTCACAAACACCCATGTCTTAGATCTCAAATTAAAATTGAAAAAAATCCAATTTTGACATTGACCTTACCGGGATTCGAACCTAGACCCACCTGGTATGTCAACATAGAAACTTCTACCGCAGCCCCGGAAATGCTTTCTTGCACCCCAGTTTAAAAATTACTAATTCCAAGAGTTCAAAATATTTCGCATCGCAGCTAATGCCAATACGCCAAATAATTTGAAATTGAAAAGTCACTCGAGATTATCTCGAGGAGAAGAGACATCACAAACACCTACGTCTAATATATAAAATTGAAAAATTTATATTGTTGCAACTGGGACTTGGGGCTAAACCGAGGTGATCGCGACGGCAGAGTTCTTACCATCAGAGGGCGACTTATCGTATTAATTTTGCTGCGTATTACCGATGCGTTACACAAATTAAATAGTTGCTGCCTATTCCGTGGGTAAGCTCTTATCTCACATACGGACTATAACATCGACCGGTTGACTAACAACCAGTTCTCGTTCAAAACAATTTCCGCTGAAGTGTTCCACGGTTCGAGCGCGGTCGAAAAGGTGCAATGCTCACGGCCAGGATTGACTTTCCACGAAGTGTGCTTGCAAAAGTAGGATGCTACCATTTAGGTCAATGCATCACCGCCAAGTCCCATCGTCATTTTAACTCGTCGGATGCGCGTGCAATACAACTGTCGTACGAGTGCAATTAACTGTTTTTGCAAGTGCGTCAACGCGAATGAATCACGGCGCGGTGGCTGAGTGACTTGGCCGAAACCGAGTTCACATCCACTGTACACATTGTGGTGTCTAGTACCAAAATTGATCTAACCCATATATTTGTTTTTTAAACTAAGTGCGCCGCATGACATGGTGACCCGTCCGTCAAGTCCATGGCACAGCTGTCAACGTCGTTGGATTTCATCCCGGACCTCACGAGATCAAATCCCTACAATAAATAACCTGAATGAGTACAAATTCAATGATTAAATAAAATCTGTCAACTTAACTAATTTGGATTACAAAATAGTATTTCATGTAACATTGGATTTGTGCATCTTTGAGAAATTGTTTTTATCAATGCCAAACCCGAGAATCATACGGCAATTTTTTTTAAACCAGAGCCAACCCTATGTGGAGCGTAGGCACCTCAATATAACTTTTTCCACGAGAATTGCTCGCTGCTCAACCTCTCTTTTCTTCGAAGAGTGTAAGGAATAGAAATTTTAAGGCTAGAACAGAACTAGAGTTTGTCTAATCAATTTTGTTACACCCCGTTATTTAACTATTAAAACGTAGGTGAGGGTGAGGGGGAATGTCGAGACTTCACAAACATCCGTGCCGTCGAACAGAAATCGATAAATTGGTCGACTGAATGCTGTTCGTACTGGGGATTCGAGTATTTAAATATATATATAAAAAAATTGCAACGAATTTTTTCGTTATCAATTTAAAGATTGTATAATATTTGCTTAAATTTTCATATTTTTATCCCAGAGATTATTTGCATATTGATAATCTTTTTTTCTCACACGAAGTACAGTATCAAATTGTACACACAACTACTGAACCAATAAAATATGTTAAGTGAATATCATTGATAAAGTGATTAATTTTTATGCACTGTGCTGTTAGCGTGTATTTTCGGTGTAATATGACGATACTGACATAAATAAGCGATTGTCAATTGTCAGCGGTAAAAGCTCCACTTCAGAATAAAAATATCGATTTCGAGTCTTAGCGAGGACAAATTATATTTCTTCTATTTTCATTTTATGAATAAATTATATTGTAAAAAAAAATATATTTGCTTATTTACGAATTACTTTTGAGCTCATTATAATTAAATAACTGATTTTTAATTCATCCTAATTTAGTTTTATTTGTAAGTGGTTCTAAACATTTTAATTTGAGATAATTTAGTGTCACTCATATATAATATAATCAATTGTATCGTAATCTATAAATTTATCTTTTTACAATTATTTTTGTCGTTTACACCTTGTCTTACTTAATTTTTGTATAAATAGTGATGTAACGATTATCATTTTCATCAGATGATCGTATTGATCTCGCGATGCGCAAAAGCGGTCTTGATTATAAATAAATAATGCGAAATTAGTACTGGGAAGTGTTTATTTTTTTGATACAATGCCTTTCCGGCAAGAATTGTCCTAGTACCTCCGGACATTTTTTATGTAATTTTTCGCGCACTTGAGTGCAAGCTGCCAATTCTCTGTCAATTGTTCCCGGGAAAATCCTAGCATAATACTTAACAACGCATAACGTTTGTAACGTAAAACCTTTTTTGGACACAGATGTATGGCCGTGGCGAGTGGCGGAGGTGTTTGCATTGTGGACACCTTAAAAGGGGTTTATCAAATCGAGCCCATTGAAATGAAAATGATTGATATGGTAGTGCGGAAAAATAATAACGTTATATCTAAATTAACGGTTTCGAATGGTGTTTCCAGTAGCGTTAAAAGGTTTGAGAGACGCTGGATTAGTCGAAAAGGGTGACTGCGAAGTGTGTGAGCAGATATTTGCAACGTCACTCAGGTCTTTCGCTGTGATAGTATGCCGAAGCCCTAATAAACCAAGGGCGGCCCGGACAACGATTTTTTTCTATCTATTCTTTTAACTATTTAAAAAAAGCTGTACATGGAAAATAATGTCTTTTGGTTTGAAGATTATAGGACTAGAATTCGTTTAAATGTGTGGGCTGAGACGAGGTAAATAATTAAATATATCAAAGACAATTTCATGGATGCCTGTGTTGTCATAAATACATTTATACAATGGCAATGTTTTTACCTTTCCAATACAGTGGTACGTCACTACTAGGGCTTCCAAACCGACTTAAACCGAAACCGGTTAGCTAGTTTATTATCTGTTTTTAGAAAAACAGAAAACCGATTTATTTTGCACGGTTAAACGGGGTTTGTTTAAATTCTCTTTTCGCCTTAAGTACAATAGACTTTTATACAAATATTCTTATGCTCGGTCCGTGGAGAAGTGGTTAAATTCGTTGGCTTCCGTGACGGATCTCACAGATTCAAATGCCAGTACGATTACATTGAATCATTTTAAATAACCGTACGCAATAGTTTTTAAAAAATAGACAAATAAATTGTCAGTTA
The DNA here is from genome assembly GCA_030503985.1 of Himalopsyche tibetana. Taxonomy (NCBI): domain Eukaryota; kingdom Metazoa; phylum Arthropoda; class Insecta; order Trichoptera; family Rhyacophilidae; genus Himalopsyche; species Himalopsyche tibetana. The sequence continues at coordinate 2,406,417 of JAPJYX010000015.1, forward strand.
ATTGCTGGCGGAAATTTTATCACATCAAAATAATTCTGATCAGCCATCTGTATTTTTTTTTCGATATCGGTTTTTTAAAGATATCTTTAGAATTTTAATGAAGCGATTACTGAAAAAATAAGTGTCTTTGTTTTACTTTATTGATGTTTAAAGTGTTGGTGAGTTGATATTCTTTTATCCTGATTTATGAGACACATAAGAGTTTTAATATGACACTTTTTGAGCAATATTATTTTACAGAAATCTTTTAAATTTAGCCTGCTGAAATATTTATTGATAGTAAAACGAAAAGCCGATTTTCTTGGCATATTGACTGTGGAAAGGAAAAATGACGTAATCCAATTTTTTTTCAAAACACCTTTTTTTATAATCAAAATGTATCAACCATCATACACGTTCTATCAAAAGGATATAAGCTGCAAATGCTGAATTAGTATCTAAATTTAGCTTTAATGTTTGAAAAAAGATGAGCCTGTGAAAATTAAAACCAAGAAAAAAGACTAAAAACAACACCAGTTTAATAGTCTCCGTGCACTTGAAGGTTGTTTATATTTCATTGTTAGCATATGGCTTAAAATCATCAAAACACGTTTTTTGTGCCTCCTGTAAAATTTGATATGTGTGGGTTACGTCCTTTTTCTTTCCACAGTCGATATGTATAATAGCTATTTACCCCGGCCATGGAATTCAAATGTAGAATGAATGTTGTACTTAAAATTTAATATTCTTTTTTAGTCTCGAGTTTTTTTTTTAATTCGCGCATAAACTTCTTGCACTCTCCGACACTGGCGCGATGTCTAGGGAACGGCAGGACGCGGCTCATTCCAGCAGGAAGTGTGGTGTGGGAGCGATATCATCGAATGGCTCCCTGGATTCGCGCTGCATCGCTTTTGCCATATTACCGCACACCTCCGAGCGGCTACTCACTCGCCTGCCTCGCTGATCGCAATATTGCCGACGTCATTGTCATTGTGCACGTACTGGCTGCGAATCCCTCGGTGCAGTTATCACCGCCAGACCCTATCTTTGACCCTACAGACTAAACTACATTAGTTAACAATTTCAATCACGAAAGAGTGTGTCGAAAATTCAATTAACCGGTAGTAAATATTAAAATAGATCTGCTGGTGTTCAGTTGTTCAGACATTTAAGAAATTATTGTAACTACTTTTGAAATGGATTCAACTTCTAAAAACACAAATCTATCATGTTTAACCACTTGAATACCAAGCGGACACAGGTGGAACCTGAAATGATACGAACCAAATGATACACATGATACGAACCAAAGTTGCTTCCGGAACATATGCAAGCGAACACAGATGTCCAATACATTTAAAAAATCAAATACTTGGTATTCTAATAGAACATAAGCAATATTTTGATGAATATGTGTAGTGCCATATACACTGAGTCAATATAGGTTTTTAAAATATCGAATTCGTGTGTTTATTAGGCAAAGTTATTTTTCTCAAAAACACGCAGTATCTCTGGGATATATTAATGATTTATTTGCGCGGTATTCAAACGGTTAAAATAATATGCAAATATGTTATTATTTAATTAACTAATGTCGATACATTACTATCATCCCTTTTGCGATATCAATGTAACTATCTTGGCTTACTCTTAATCGGTCACGTTATTATAAAAAAAAAACAAGTCGTTAACCATCCGTGTATATGATGATAATAGTATATTACTTGTTTCACCCCCTAACGAATATTAACTTGTGTTCATTTTAGGGAAGAGTGAAACAAAATGTTATATACCAATTAAATATACTTGCATTGAGGCTTTCTTTGGTTTCAATAAATTCAATATACATAACCTTTTTTGAATTGATAATGTTTCAATCTTGTATTTTTCTCTCCTACGGAATGACCATAATCGATTTACTTTTTTCTTCGTTAAGGGGTGTATGAACTATAATTATCAATTTCTCAACGAAATATATTATTACTTTTGAAACATGTCGAGGAAAATATATTTAAAATAATCCACACGATTTCGTCGAATTAAGTAAAAATTGGAAAACTTATTCTGCACTTCATGCATGTTTTCTATTTCGAGTCTCCAGATAAATCAATTGATGCGTTCGGCACTCACATTGTGAAAAATATTTTTTAACATAAGATTAAAATTGATAACCACTGCTTGTGTTACAAAATGAGAAACGCAAAGAAGCCAAAGCAGCTGTGTGAAATTTGAACCATGTAGAATGAGTTATCAATTTTAACTATACATATCTGAAACGATTTATTTTAATAATATATTATAGATCTTGCAATCAGTCGTTTTATTTAATAATTAAATATAATATACTGAACTGACTATGTACAGAAAGAGAAAATCGCCACGTGTTAAGAAGCGACATATTATCATTCAACAAGTTCCTTACTATAGCAGGCGCTATAGCGTTGTTTTCAGACATATCTGTTGATCGAAGCAACAAGTAGTCGTTCTAATGCTTTGGCTCGTACATGCTTGGAGTTTTACTTGAAATAACTTTTGTATAAAATTACGGGGGAAAAAAAACAAAAGGTTGTCTGCTCCTGTCTGTTAAATAATATGAGAGAGAGTAAAATACCGCAGTTCTTTTGTTTATTACACAGGTGCTTTATTTTTCTAATCCATGTCCATTCTCAATGTAGAGGATATGGCTTTTTAATGGAAGTATCTCAACAGAGTTCTTTACGTGAACTGATTGTTAGTCAGTTGCGCAACTTATTTTTTAAATAAAGTAAGGATAGAAAGATAGGACTGGTACAGGACTAGTGGTTAACTCATCGCTCCCGCTTTGACCTGTTAATTTTAGATTTGGGAGAATGGGAGGAATATATCTCACAAATATCAAACGCCTTCGAATAGGAATCGATTTTGTAGGTCTAATCTTTGTTCTGGTAAATATTTTTTTACTGTTGTAACTTTTTAAAAAAATATTTTCAAACGTCTTTTGGCATAAAAAATCGTAAGTTTTCAAAGGATTGATATAAATGAAATTTTTCGAATATTTATGTCAAATATTAAAAAAGGTGCCGGAACGCCGTTCCATCGCGTTACATTGAAATAAAAGCACTGCTTATATAAGTACAAATTAGTATTTCATTTTTTTAATATAATGCTTTTCCACCAAGTATTGACAATGGACCCCCTAAAAATGAGTACCGTTAGAATTTTTGTCTATGAGTGAAATTTTAATGATAGCGACATAAATAAAATTGAAATATTTTGGTTTTTTATTCCGGATGCGGAAGTAATAAAAACTGGTGTCGTGTGCGGTTTAATTTTTATTTTGGATTTATCCATATCAGGCTTCTCGGCGGGTTGAAAGCGTCGCCGGGCTGCGAAAACACGAGCTGTGTCCTCCCATAATCGTTACGCGCGCATTCCTCGCTGGCAGATAGCTTTTTGGTATTGCCACATCGAAACTCATTAAGCATTTTACTAATTCACACTGCGTAAATAATGATGAGGTGTGAAGACTCAAGTTGAATTTTATCAAACAATTTTCGGAAGAGGAGAAGATATGTAATTCAGCTAAATTTGGTTGTGGTTTCAGTAGTTTATGAATATAAATTACAGAACACGAAATAGGAAAGTAGCCGATCACTCCACAGTTAAAAAAAAGTTTTTTCGTCAATATTTCACATACATAATTGTCTGTTAATTTCGTCGGCAATCATTGTTCCATATAATAAAACCATTTTTTTACCATATTTTCGATGGACTCGGAACGTTAACTTTGTGGAAGTTCATTTTAATTAATACAAATTTGTATTATTTTTTAACCATTCACGAACTGGAGGATTTTTTTTACCAGACGGAGTGCCGATCTCTTAAGGTTATCACGAAGCGGTAGAATTCGAGCCTGGAGTCGTAACAATTTATTTAGTTGGAGTTGTCAGTGTGTCGGCTGCCGTGGTCGAGTGGTCAACGACGTTGGTTACGGAGGTCACGGGCTTGAAACATTTTATATGAATTGCTTTATGGATATCTGTCCAAAAGTATGGGTGTAAGTGTTTTCTTGAGTGCCCTCCCACACAAACAATCCTTTAAACGAGCGTAGTGAGAGATATTAGCTTACCAGTAGCCCTGTCTTCGTCCTATCCTTTCTATTCTAAACTTTCTTTGAAAAAGAAAGGTTTAGCAGCTGGGTAACAAATGGATCTCCTAGATCAGGGTTTCTCAACGGTGGGCCATGTGGCCCCCCAGGGGGGCACAGAGATTTATTTTTGTTTTGGGGAGCCACAGCAAAGTTTTGGGCGGCCACGGGTATTGATAAAACGATACAGGGAATAGCATAATGGCGGACGTCGCGCGCAGCTATTTTTTTGTAAATCCATAAATAAAATAAATTACTGGCATTTTAGATTCGAAAATCTCGGAAGAGCTGAAAAAAAAGGTGGGTTTTTGAAATTATAATTTTTATGGGAAGACAAAACAATGGTATGGGGGCCACAGAAAAACAAAAACACTCAAAAGGGGCACGCTCCCAAAAAGGTTGAGAAACACTGTCCTAGATTATTTTTTTGTTGAGATAGGGGGCCATATGCATATCCATATGAATAGCAAACATGGGTAATAAAAAATCCCATTGTAAACCATATTTAGGACATACTTTTGACACTGGTATGATGAATAACCAAATTATTGAAAGTGTAATGTGTTAAATATGTTGAGTGAAATTTTACTCGAGGCTAGTCGTTCAATATTGGATAAATGCGTTGAACTGCATACTAAATGGTTTCTTATATACATTATAAAATTAAAAAAATATATATTCGTTATCCTTTATCTATGTGACAGCATTTGCTTTTGAACGACTCAAGGGATCTGTTGATTTCATCAGCGTTTTTTTTTAATCGCTAATTGAACATGTCCGCTAATTGTAATCTAGCTGGGCCTATTATGCGAGTAATTGAATGGAGTACCTACACAGTCACGCTAATTATTAATGCAGGGAATTTATAGGACAGTGGCTCCAAACATTTCTACCGCATCTCTCACCACTCGGAATTTGAGAAGCTCTTTTAAAATTTAGGGAACAATGTATTTTAACTTACTGGCAGTTATTGGCGGTTGTAATCATAGTTTCTTGCAATTATTTTAGTTATAAAGTGTTTATGCATAATTTAAGCATCGTAATTTTATTATTCGTATTTGACACATATCTGTTTTTAGTCAGCTCAGTGTAACACTGATGCAAAACTTTTAAGCGCAACTTAAATATCAACTCATTAATTCTAGCAGCTGTGTACTAAATCTCGAAATTATCAGCTAGTTTGATATCACTCAACCTATAATAAGTGATATAACTTAACGTTTAAAAATGTAGATATTTTATCCTATTTGTACTTTTATTGCCTGCCTCGGGTGGTCCCCGCACGTCTAAAAAGGCCTTGTATTTTAAGTAATGTGGAAACACTTTTATATCTTGAAATTGATAATAATTAATAATGACAAGTTACGAATTTGGTTGAATAATTAATTCAAGTTTAGGGCGACACTAGTCGGGTATTTCGAAACGTAGACACTTAACGGAGCCTAATATTAAATTGATATGTACGTAGTTTTTTTTAGTCATATCCGCATCAAATATGCAACAGATGGTTTTCTAAATTAGTAAAATTTTAACGATAGTGGTGTACCATTAAAGCAATATTTCCTTTTGTTAGCAGCTGGATATAGCTACTTAATAATATGATCTCACGTTTTCTTTATTCTGTTATAAACACTACAGGAAAAACATATTCAATTTTTATTTGGTGTTCCCATTGAGGAGATATGATTTTGGAAAACATAAAACTTTCACTGATCGATGGTAACAGAATTTCTTGAAATAGAAAATACTATTTTATTTGGTAATCACATAAGACGGATTGTTTTGTAGGCATCAAATAAAATACCCAACATAATTGTTCTTATGTTTATAAACTTGTATATGGAAAATTCTGCCTTCAGCGTTTTTTGAGTTAGGTGTAAAATAATTTCAAAATAAATAAAATATAATATATTGAACATTGATTAGGTATGTTAGCTGAATTACAAATTTTATCTAAATGTATTAGTAATTGGGCGGATTCAAGTCAAAGTATTTTTTTATTAAATAATAAAAAAAACATTAGTCCTAATATTAGAAACCGGGATAAAATTTTGAAAAAATCGATTTCCGAATGTCGCAAATTTAGATATCAATCCAAGTTTTTGAAGGTTGGAAAGGGATGCTTTTCTTGGATAAATATCCATAAATCAACGTTTTTTGAGTGTATATGGATCTTATTCGATATAATCCTAAACCCACTCAAAGCACCAAAAGGATATCTATCTGACAGTAAGATGATACAGTGTCCTCGAAAAGGAGAGTAATCAGAGGAGAATATGAAAGGAGGCATTTATTCTGCAGTGCATAGTTACGGTTCAGTGCTGGTCACTTCAAAAAAAAACAAGAAAATTTATAAAAAGTAATCAAAAATCGATGATGAAATGTCAAGATTATTTCTATCGTTAATTCGCTACTGGTTTATCTATTCAACTTTTAGACGTGATATTTTTTTAATTTATTTTTTATTTTAAATTCCATGCACGTGCATCAACACACGAGCATTAGTTGTTATCCAACTCCCACCGAACAAATAAATTACCGATGGCATTGAATTTTACGGAATAATAATTTCATTGCGTTCATACGCCGAACCCAGTTGATTGTTTTTATTACAAAAACAAACGTTTGCGGAATTCGGTCGGATAATAATGCATTAGTTTTATTTTGTATTGTTTACATACGTTTTTTTTGGTTAAAGGGCCAAGGTTGTAGGGCGCGTGAAGGTCTTGAATAAATCATATCGCGATGTGTTTGGCAATAGTTTAGGTCCATTATTAGTATTATCGCTATGAAATTAATTTCACAGAAGACGTCATAATCGCCTAGAAGTTACTACAGTATGTCGCTTATGGCAAGCGACTGCTTTACATTCAAATTTATTCCAGTAACGTCTCTAGGAAGTAATAAGTGTGTAACGTGAATGAATTATAAGGTAGTTGAGATCTATCTGGGAATCGTGACATAATTTTGTCAACCTATGTCTGTTTCGATTAGTGTTACCAGATAATAAAAAAAAACGTCGCGGAATGGAAGGCACTGTGGTCATAATTAAATTTAAAACAATAAGCGGCGTCAATATTATTAATAAAATATATAATCGACGAGAAAATTACACTTGAATACTAAATTCTAAAACAGCCCTTCTCGAGACCGGCGCACATGTTTTTCCCTATATAAAGTTACGAAATACCCCGTAGGCCCTGACCGTTGTGGCTTACTGCTCTGAGCTCGATATTACAATAATACTAGTTTGAATTTTGTAATTATTGAAGTCTTTTCTTTCTGCAAAACTCTCAGCCAGCTAATGGGGATGGCAATGGAGAGAGCTTTACGATTTATAACAATATTGCTCCGGATGTCGACATATTCCACGTGGACGTGGGTGTGTGATTTCCGACGAATGCTATTTTGTATTTATTAAAGAAGAGTTTGTCGGAGCTTACACAGTTGATTTTATTGCAAATTTTTTTCTACTGATTTTAATATTATTATAAATTTTCGCCTGCCTAGTTGGTTAGAGCTTGCTCTACCGATCACGCAGGTCTGGGTTCGATTCCCGGTCAAATCACAGTGAATTTGAGAATTATTCAATTCAATTATGTGATCGAAGAATGGGTGTTTGTGATGTCAATTCACACCATTTCTTCTCCTCCCATCCTTCTGATCCTTTAATAGTTGGGTGAAGTGATAGCGATTAGCCAACCACTAGTCCTGTTCTAGCCTTATCTTTCTTTCCCTACTACTCACTTTGAGAAAAGTGAGATTTAGCGACTGAGTAACAAACAGTTCTCGTAGAAAAAAATCTTTTAAGATACCTCCATTAGGAGGCCATATGCTCCACATTGGGAGCGGACATAGGTTAATAAATTAAAAAAAAAAATGTACTATGTTTTTTTTTCTTAATTTTCAAGTCTTAAATTTATAATTTGTCAATCTTATGCAATGTTAAATAAATGAATTAATACATAAATAAAGGTTCTAATAAAATCTAGTGCAAGAAATAATAAATGAATGTAAAAAAAACTAAAAAATTATAAGTTATTTACATTGCGTTGTTTACACGTAATTACATGCAAATGAAGACCGTTTCGTAAATGGACTTTGAGAACATGTGCTTTGTTTGGGGACCATTTGATAACCTTGGTCTTGGAGTGATTGTCAGTTTTTCTTTGTCTTAGAACGACACGTTTGGATTATAAAACGTATGTAGGGCTTAAAAATACTAAAAGAAGATTTCAGTGTATGCAATCAATGGTGACAGCGCTATATAAGGTAAACGTGAGCGGAAAATTGGGAGACCTTCTCATAAAAATATTCACAACAATCTACATAAAATATTTCAACGAACATATTACATTGAGTTAATTTAAGATTTCGACTGAAGTAATTTCAATATTAAATTTGAATCGTTCAGATTATGTCATTAAAGGATTAGAATTTTTAGACATCGCAAACAACCGTGCCTTCGAACAGAAATCGATAAATCGACCGAAAAAAATGCTGTTCCTACGGGTTCCTAGTCTGGCACGGACGCCCACAACGCCAACCGCTAGAACCCGACCCGAAAAAGTTCTCTGACTTTTGAACAATTCTGACTCTGTCAACCCGTCACTCAAAATCTGGAAATCCTTTTACCACCCACTTTTTTCGACAAATATCTCAAGCAATTGTGGCATGATATTATGATGAGTAATCAATCCCAGGATTGAAAGATTGTGAATCTCGAAATACCCGTGGTCACGAAGAGGGTCTGGGAATGGATGCCCCGGTTGGCGACTCTCAAAATCATCATACTTCAATTCTTGTGTGCGTTTTTTTTCTTTTATGAGCTGTATTTTCAGTGTCAGTGTCGTTAAGCACTTTTTTGATATTTATGCTACGCATAGACAATGGCGAATTATAAAAAAATACGCCGTACAATCAATCAATCGTGCGATGAATGTCAATTTGTGTTGCAGTTAAGTTATGTTAATTGCAATGCGCAGTTTTTTTTTGCCACAAATGCCATTTTAGATATTGTGCGTGCGAAAACTAGTAATTGTGATCTGACAAATCATAAAAACAACTAATAAAATAAAATACTCATTTGTACTAATTCTAATTTTATTTAATATGATCAGGACTGGTTTTGCTCGTGACTATCATTATCAACAGAACAATACAACATTACAGTGCTATCTATATGTGCAGAACAAATTAAAATTGTTTGGGAGTAACAAACAAATGGCAGTGAAAATAATTTACATATAATGATACAAAAAATGACACTAAATTGACTGTAGGTTGCAATACCGGACGAAGATCAATACCGATATTTCATATTAAATACCGGTTTATCAAAAACCAATACCGGCATTGCAAAAAATACGGTTGACTAGGATCGCAATACCGGGAGAGAAAATCAAAATCGTTACCATTTTCCGATTTTTTGTATTCATCTAATTAAAAAAATATAACATACTCATAAACGGGTGGTTTTCACAAACAACTTAAGGTTTCTTAAAATATTTTTACATCATTTAAAGGATCGTGAATTCGGGAAATTATCTGTATTGGATTATCAGATTCAAAATAGTATAATTCATTGCGGACAATTTTATTAAAATATATGATGATTTCTTTACATTTAAAATTTTATGTTAGTTGATTTTCAATACCGAAATATAGATATGTTTACGTTTTCTAAATAAGTATTTCGGTAGTGAAAAACCACCATAAATACAGGGATGGCTTTAAAAATCTCTGGTATATAATATTTTAATTTAATTTGTTCGAGACGAATAAAAATATTCTTAATTTGCCAAGAGCTTCGTCAATATTAACAGGTTTCAAAATTGATGAGCTTTTTGAAGGTGTATTATTATTTTAATAAGCCGTAAGATATTTATGAAAATCTCCCGTTTATATGTTTTATAATGAAGGTATTTTATATGAAATATCAAAATACCGATTTCAATTTACTCCGGTGTTTTAGAATACCAGTATTGATATTTGCAATACCGGTTTTTAATATGACATACCGAAAAACTGTATTGACTATTTTTTTTCATATTTTCAATGCACCATTACGAATATTTTTGATTCACGTTGAGAGTGTTCAGTTTGGAGTGGTAACATCACGAAGATCTTTGACTTTGAACATACATTTATATTGATGTGAAAATAAATTGATGAAAGCTTTTCTTCTGTGTTCAAAAGTTTTTTTTGAAAAGATAATATTTTGGCTTTTACAAATGTCATAAAAACACACTATATATAAAATAAACTCCTTAGTGAACAAACAGCTGTTGTTTTATATGACTGAATATGGCGTTGTGGATCGAATTTGACGAAGGCGATTATGTGAATTGGGTCATATTTTGGTCGCACCTCAAATATATTGCCGACAAGATTGCCAAGTGTATCTTAAAATGCTTTGAATAATCTTTAGAATTCGTCTTGCATATAATAATGGCCTTGGATGGATAATTTTAATTTGCCATCGGTGGCGATTTGGCACATACAGGCAAAACGCCAAAAGACCAAACGGAATCACCTTCCAGTTTATAGAAGTTTATATTTAACGGTATTCACTCATCAAAAAATATCGCCGAATCGGTCAATTGAATATATTTTATTTTGTATTCAAAACAATTTAGTTTGTTAAACCGTTAATTTTCTAGAAAACTCTTTATCTTGACTTTCCATTGAAATTCTCATTCTGTCCTTACCTTAAAATCATGTTCTATACTCGCTTTCAATTATTACAAATGTAATGTAAAATATTATTGAATATATTATACTTTCTATCGTAGATATTCACAAATTGCATAGTTAAATATGAGCGCTTAAATACAGATTATTTACGTTATATGTATGTATATTCTCGTAGGAGCGAAGCCCGTTTCATCCATGGAAACAAATAAAGTTGTGTATGTCTACAACAATATCTATGTTGATATTATTTAAGGAAAATAAGTAGAATTTCCACTAACACAGTCTAATAGAATTGACAAAATAGTCATTCAAAAAAGCACAAACTTTTTTTTATAAAACAAAGTGGTCCGTAAAGCTCATCGCTGAATATCTCCATTTTGTCAACTGAGCCAAATATCAACTATACAACAATTGAAATTTCTTTTGAAAGTCATTTTTTTTAAACTTAAACTATATAGGTAGGCACGTTGTTTTTAACTTGATCAGGGTACTCCTATACTCGTTTTTGCTTAAAATGTCCTCAATCTGATTGAGGTACGTTCGCTGAGAAGTTCTAAGTTTTAAGACCGAATACCGACTACTTCGCGTGGGACACAAAGTTTCAATTGCACTGTATGTGATAATTTGTTTAAGGGGCCAAAAAGCTGCAGTTTGCCGACCACTGCTCAAGGAAATGGATTGATCGACCGGACAGCCTTTGAAATTGGTGTTTCATACGATCGACGAGAAGAATCAATTTTAGAAAAAGTATATACATATATAAATAGGCGGAAAAGAACAATGTTTTAAAATCTAAAACAATCTTCGTGGATCAATAGAGTCGAACAGTATTATTAAATTAATAATTATGTAAATGCATATTATTGAGTTTTGTTTTTTTCTTTAACATGTGTTTGCAAATGAGAAATATGAAGTCGATCGCGAAAGAATCAAAATAATACCTCTCTACCTTTATATTATTATATTCCATACGAATTCGTTTTATTTAAAAGCTATGCGTTCGTTACTGCCACCTCCATACCACCCGATCTCACACCCGCTGCCTCTCTCAGGTTGCGGAAAATTGAATGAAAAGTCCCGCCGGGAAATCCCTCGCCACTTGAACGCGTCGCGGCGCCCCTCTGTGTGCGGAGGCTCGGCCGCGTCGCCATGGGGACGGCGCCATCACAATAGGCGCGAAACGAGAGGAAGACTCGACGCTCTCGGTGGAAAAGCGCCATTAGTGGATGGAATCAGTCGGCTTATTCGGGGGAACCTCAGTGGCGGGGTTGTAGACGAACATTCTTTAAACATAAGTTTGTTATATGCTTCAATGAAGTCTTTAAATTAGTTGATGGACAACAGGGTTAACAATCCTAAGTTGGGTAGATATGTAAAAAAAACGTTAAGGCTTTTTGTATTTAGGTCCGCTCCCAATGTTGATCATATGGCCACCTAATAAAGGTATCTCGAGAGATTTGTTTGTTACTCAGTCTCTCGATCTCTCTTTTTCAAATGGAGTAGTAGGGATAGAAGGACAGGACTTGTGGTTAACTAATCGCTCTCGGGTCATATGGCGCAGCGGCAAGCTTCAATGACTTCCATGCTGGATCCCACGGGTTCAAGTCCCAGTACGAACAGATTTTTTTGATCGATTTTCTGTTAGAAGGCGTTTGTGGTGTCTAAAAAAACCACCCTTTCCGATACTTTAATAATTAGGTGCAATAAAGTCATGCTTAAAGCATTCGAATCTAATAAGTAAAAACAGTTTCTTGAATGGTAATAATATAAATCAGGCAGGGTCAGTATATTAAGTATTGACTTAACCTTATTTATGCCTATATACTGACATAAATAATGCATCCACTTTCACTATTCCAAAGTATAAAGCCCTTAAATCTTTTCTGATTCTGAATCATTTCAGAAAGAAACACCACTCACTTTTTGCTAGAGTGGTTGATATCACTCTAATCGTATATACATTGGGGTAATACCAACAAAAATCACTCCTGCTGTAGGCTGAATCAACACGGTCAAATTGCTGGGTGTTATTTGAGTCAAAACAATTCACACCACTGTCACTTCGTAAGTAATAAACTTTTTACAGTCATAAAATTTTAATTTGTATTACATTATCGTTGACAACAAATACTATTATTGTTAATGTCAGGCGTTACACTGTATTTTCTATCACTGTAAAGTAGTGATGCACAACCTTTACCTTCTAGCGGGCCGCATAAAACAAATGATCGTGGGTTCGGGCCGCAAAGAAAAAAATGATTTTAAGTACGCTCAGTCCTTTTTTACGCGGAGCATATGTATGTTCCATGTAAAACAGCTTTACAAAAAAATCGTGTAAAAAAGATTAAGTGAATTTAAATAAATGATTGATAGGTTCCATTACATTATTTTCAACGTGTTATTTCGAAAACAAGAAAATAAATAAGCCACGCAAAAAAAGTATTACGAGTACATGCTCATTAAAAATAGTTTCACTGTGAAATATTTATGTTTCATTTATATGTAATTCAAAAGTTAATGCGGTTTTTGTTAATTTTTAACTATTTCTCTTAATTTGACATAATATTTGAGGGCCCGTTTCTATGCACCGATTTATTCTCCTTCATTGAAGAAAAAGCTAGCTTGCATTTATTGAATAAAATATGTAGAGAAAAAGATTGATGGGCCGCCACAAAATTAAAAAAGAGCCGCATGCGGCCCGCGGGTCGCGGTTTGTGCATCACTGCTGTAAATTATTGTTTTTTTACGTAGACGCTTTATGGATTTCAGTTGTGTTATCTTTCTCGTTTAATACGTTTCTTATTTTTTCTTCGTCTTCTTTTGTGTCTATAAACATTCTTTTTTTCTTCAGTAAATATTAATAAGCTACATTTTTTCTGTTTAATTGGTCAAATTATTGATAATCAATATACTTGTATTTTAATAGACCTACGTTACATATTTCTTTTGAGACCAAATGCTCTGTTTTGACTTACTGAGAGATGTTTACGTGACTTGAAATGAATTCATTCTTCTTAAATTGGTTTAACACTATATATAATCTAATGCACGATTTCCATCCTTTCCGCCGTAATTATTATGTAGATTTACACACAAATTAACTTTTCACGTATCGCACTGGTTATTTGCACGGAGATATGCCTTCGGGGATGTCCCTCCCCCGCCTTCTGTGAAGAGCACGAGTAATACGGCATTTCAGAACGCGCGGTGCCTTCGCTCGCGTGGAGATGTGTGCTTTTGCCGACAGGTGGCACAAACGCACCTATCCATCTATCCATAACGTTGACTGCTACACAATCAAACGCGAGAAGAGCTTTAAGCTGCCGATACCGTTTCGAAATGAAAAATGATACTTCATTATAAAATCTGGAGCGCCCGTGGCTACACAGAGAGCTTAACGATTTAAAGTTTTACAATTAAATAATAATAATATATATAAAATATACTTTGATATTGAGAAGGCTTATTGAGTAAGCTCAACTCAATTCTAAAACTCTGCCGAAGGTTTTTAATAAATAAAAGCTACATTAAAAGGTTTATTATAGCACGTGAAACTCAGCTCATTCTTCTTTCCTTGAAAATTTCTCTCGGCTTCTAATAATACAGTTTAAAGAGCCAGTGATTCTCGGGTTTGTAATTATATTGAAAGTGTCTTCAGACTCCTGATTGGGGCGAGTTTTTTTTGTTTGAATCGCCAATTAAAAACTTCTCAAACGATGAATTTCGTCTCACGAAAATGGAACGTTGAAAAGATTTCATCCGAGTTATTATGCAATATCTTGTTTGTACGTGTATTTTATCCAAACCTCTATTGTAAAAAAATATCTCAAATATTATCTAGAAACTTATAACATCCATCAATAATCAGCTCTCACGATAACAACGTTTAACATGGTGTGCCATGTCTAATTCATGCTGCAAGGAAAAATATATGGCACTAGAGGTGTAGGTAGAAAGGTTTTCCTGGATACTTCGTCATTTGTATTCGACTCGATGTATTACGACTGGTCTCCACCAACTTTCCAAAGTAGAGAGAATTCCGTTAGCGATTTTATACAGAAGACGACGCCATTTGATGAATAATCGTGATATCACATGACTTAGGAATTGAGTTTGTGATGTTTCGTCTTCTGACATTCCGCAATCGAAATAATAATTAAGGATTCTTATTTGAATACGTATTGGTTTCCCGTTGTTGGTCTGTGTGTTTTTATATTCACGGTGGCGAGACGCATTCTTTGAGGCTTAAGATATAATAGCTATGTTTACTCAAATAATGAAACAAGCGACTTCGACGAAGAGACTTCGTAAACAAGTATCAGTCAATTCTAAAAGAACAACATGAAGTTTGAACGAAAATATATATCGACGACGGTGAAACCTGACGGCATTAAATAATAATAATAAAAATGTTAATTATTGTATCAAACAGAGTCGATAGAATCCTGGCCCGGTTAAATTTTTTAAAGTGTGTTGTAATAAGTAAATTTATCGTACGTATTTGAATAAATTTCGTTGAAATAAGAATACACACGTTCGCTTTTTAGTATCCGCTGTATTGTATAATACACATACAAACAAGTCCTTTTTATTAAATTGCAAAAAAACATAATATTACACAATAAGTTGTGCACTATAGTTTTTGTAGTCGGACCATTCGTAAACGCCGGAGTCAAATTCATAGTTTTTTTTTATCACCACTCCACAGCACAGTCTACATCGACTTGTTCTAGCGCATGTATTTACATTGTAATAATACATTTTTCCATGTTTTATATTACACTAAGATTTACGTATTTCACTTTATATGCAAATTAAAAAGACTTCGCCGTCGATTTTCATTCTATTCTCGTAGCAAGTCGAGTGACGATGCTGTTGCAAACAACTTTGTTGTTTTTTGTTGTATATAATAATTGTTGGACATGTTTTTATTAAATTAATTTGGAAAAAAAAACTCGTTGCTCGCTGAAGTATCTCGTTACTGGCAACATCGCCATACATGGTATTCATTTACGTGTTCTTGTATATCGTTAAAATAGCCATCGAGCTGTCAACATTTTTGAATTATGATTCTTACAAATAGTTAAATACTTTACACACACTGCTTGCATTTAACAAATGGAATATCAACGGTGTAAAAATTTCATCTTTTCAAACACTTGCCGGCTAATTTTTAATTTAAGTAATAATTTTTTCTATAATCAAAATGTATCAAACCTGATACACGTTCTAATAAAAGGGTGTAAGCTGCAAATGTCGAATTAGTCTCTAAATTTAGCTTTTAAGTTTGAAAAAGATGAGCTTGTGAAAATTTAAACCAAGAAAAAAGAGTGAAAAAAAGATTTTTCCTAGACAATCTCGTTAATTAATATTAGATTATGTCGATTAAACACCAGCTTAGAAGTCTCTCCCTGTACTTCAAGGCTGTGCATATTTCATAATTTGTATTGGCCCAAAATCATCAAAACACTTTTTTTGTGCCTCCTGTAAAATTTGCTATGTGTAGGTTACGTCCTTTTCCACAATCGAATTGTGATATTCCCTATTTATAAGTTATTCGATTAATAAAACATTAGCAATGCAATCCTTAGATAATAAAATTCCCTCTTATTGCTAATTACATCATAATTGGTTAACAAGTAGGCTTGCCAGGTGTGGATTGGCTGGGATTGTCCTGGAATTGGAATTGGTGTCCCGTATCCCGGATTTACGATTTAACTTAGAGTCGAAAGTCTCGGAAGAGCTACAAAAAAAAAAGAGTCACGCTGGTATTTTAGGCAAATCGGTAAATTCCTGGGTTTTTGGATTCGAAAGTCAGCAAATCGGATAAATGTCCCGGATTCACTTGGAAGAAACCTGGCAACCCTAGTGACAAGTAGCAGAGCAATGTTTTTCCAATACCACTAAAATGGGATAACTGTTGGCTCTTTCGACACAGTTGATGGGTAAAAATAGCATCTATACTTTACATTCATACTCGCACGTTAACATTATAAATCAACACGGAAAACAATAACTTATTTAAATGCTTTTAGCTGAGAACTTTTTGCGTTATGGTAATCTGTCCATTTAAATTTATTTTAAAACCTGATTTTTGAATTCTCGTTACACAATTTAAAGGCCGTTTGCCTATCCAGTTTTTAATTAAAAAGCAAACACAACGTATTATAGATAATAGATAGCTGTAAACACAGGCCATTTCAGATGCGATTGAGTGGTTGCGTGTGCTTTAAAACCAAAATAAAATGTGTAAAAAATGTGTTTTAGATCTCTTTACTGTTTTACTGAACAAACACTACCCAAAGTGCTATCGAACGACAAAAAACTTTAAATACGTCATATCATATCTATATCACATATCTCTATACGATATTATCGTTTGAAACGAACATATTTATTGAGTAATTGATAATAAAATGGCCCCTGTTTAAAGATCTGTCATTTGATAAAGCAAGTTCATTTATCTAAATTGCAATCCTTTTACATCAATGTAAAAATAATGTATTTTAAATAAAACAAAAAATCTTTTAAATTTTAATTGTATTGTCAAATTATTTCTATTCATTGCTCGATAGTAATTATTTTTACACTTTATAATATTTTTTAATTGAATGTGACACATCACTATCATCAATTTTATGATGTTTTTTTTTACCAGAAGGAAACTTTTTTTAAGAATATTTTCATAAATATCTACTTCAATTAGAGTGCAATAATATGACGTTGTCATTGTGCATCGATACATAAACACTTCGAATATTTCTTGAAACACCCAATTCATTCTATAAGATTTTCGCACATATTCAATTTGATACCCTAAAGTCGTAGCTTTCGACCGTTTCTTTAAGGGCATCGGGGTGGGTTGACAATTGAATTAAGGGAGGGATTCATTAATTTGATCAGTGGGTCGCCGCGAAGGATCCCTCCCTCATTGAGGTCACAAGGCGCCCTCCGTAATCTGATTGCTACCGTTAACTTGGGTTTAGGGGTCGCGGGACGCACGGTCTACTTCATTTCAAAACATTCCACACACACTGATGCCGAATCGCGACCGGAATACTGTAAATAATTTATTAAGAATTTAATTATTATATGTTTTTAAGAAAGTGCAACGGGGACTCGATTTATTCACTTTTACCCGGGTTTTTTTTAAAAGTATGTAATTCTTCCTCGGGAACAAGCCGACTGAGTCCTGAATTGTTTTAGAAATGATAACTTAGTCAGTTTTCGCTATTTTGTTAAGAATCTACAAACATGTTGTCGTGGTAAAACAGGTAAGGCCGAAAATGTATATATAATTAAACGATATGGTATGTATCTGGGACCAGTGGCGGATTACCCTATAAGCAAACGAGGCGCGCGCTTGCGGACATCGAATCTTAAGGGCCTCAAAAATAGCTTATATAATATAACCCATCTACTTTATATATTTTTCTGACGTTTTTATGTTGTCCGTTAAATAGGGCCTGTTAATTGGGCCTGGGGCCTCCCGTGTGCCTAATTCGCTACTGTACCATCCAAGATTTTAGGTCACGAACCGCCACTGGTATTTACTGAGGTTACTTCAAGTTTACGATACTTTAAAATGTGTAGAATTTTTTTTCTAAAATACCACTTGGCTCACTTCACATCTCATGCCGTGATGACTGAACGTTTTCCAGCGCTTCCAGATTGTATTTTTGAAGATTTTGTATGTTTTTTTTACACATTATAGACACAATGTGCTTCTTGTTGTTGTTTTTTTTTATTAGGTCATGGCTGTAAAGTAATCTCTATTGTGGCTTTTATGGCTCAGAGAAGTAATGTAATGGACGCAATACATATTAGCTCTGTTCTTCTGCGGACTTCTGACGGTTTTCTGACGGTTTGTAAACTGTTTTACAGTTAGAATCTAAAAGCTTTCAATTCGATTCTAATTCGAAAACAGTTTGCAAACTGTCAGAAGTACGCAGAAGAACAGAGCTAATATAAATCGCTGATAGGATCTGATCACGTGACTTATTAAACATCGTGTTTGCTTACACCGCCCTTACTATATCAGCGGTGCCCAATATTTATTTTCATCCGATATACTTTAGAAGCGGATACCAACGGGCGACATATGAAGTTCTTATGATGCTCGTCTCAATAAAAAAATTCTCTAGAACTGCTTTTCCCTCATTCGTTTAATCTGTATTATCTGAGAGAATAAGGATTTAAGGAGAGAGCGAGGATATGACTATGGATTGCAATACCGATTTGGTGGTATTTCTATAATCTATTTTTCTATGTACATATATAAACCATTACGTATTTTAATAAAATTGTTCACTATGAGTTGAAATCTTTTGTAAGTGTTTTATAGTTTTGTAAATATTGAAAGGTTTCAGAATCGGTGAACCATGTAATTACTCACCATTCAAATCTGTAGGCATTCCCATGGGTCAATCTATTTCTCCAGCAATGGCTTTACACTTAGTGATACATTTATTTACTTAAAGTCAGTTCAAGTTCATCCGTGCACTTGGATACCTGAGGATGCCGAAAGGCGAAGCCCGGGTCGTTAGTGACAAAATTTGTGTGAATGTATTATATATAATTTGCACGATTCAAAATCAAATACTAGTGCTTTTTTTATAACTCGATCCATGTTCGTAAAACAACTTCTGAAATATATTTATATTCTATGTTTCATTTCTGAAAAAAAATTAATAAGTTCACGCTGCAAATTTCCAACTTTGGGGTTGAAAATTGATACCTCTAAAATTGCGATGGCCATGACACTTGCCTCTTCTGCCCCTCCTTAATATGGCCCTGTAACAAGCACCCAATGCATTTACGGGCAATTACGTCCACAAGTGGATCTGAAGGGAGGAGATTAATCTATTTTTCGTTTGTTTCACGAAAATTGAATGTAAGTGGGTTTATAAATATGTACTTAATGCGTACGAGCATAATATAAAATTATAATGGCCACCTGACGAGTGTGGACTGTGGATGGCAGGACGTAGTGATAAAGTGGGGTGGGCTCTTGTCGGACCGTGGTAAATTTCACAATCGAATCTCTTCCATGACCCTGCGGTATGGGTTTTGTTGTTTCTTGGCAGGCGTTTTTTTTAATATTATAAGATTTTTAAAAATTTTACTATCAAACTAACGTACTCAGTGCATTTGAATATTTTCTCATGTCAAGAAATCATCATGTTTACAATGCGGTTACTATTTGCTTTCGTAGGTAGTTTCATCAGGCAGAACTTAGCATCAGGGATGGGCTGGAGGGGGCTCGGAGGGGCTCGCGCGATCCCCTTGTTAAAATTTACTAAGGTCGGCGAGCCCCTTGTTAATTTAAAAGAAAACAATATTCTCAGATCAAATAAGTATATAACTACAATTTCCGGCATATATATTATTTAAGACAGCTTCAGTATGCACAGTAGTACAGTTTTAGCCATTTAGATTGATAAGTTTATGGTAAATTGCATATTGTTACATATTACAAGTGTATTGAGTAACAATCGATTGCTTATTTAAGTATATAATTGCATAGAAGTGATAAAAAAAATCACTCCTCCCCAGAACACCGAGAATTGCTTTGAGATTAAGCGAGCCCTTTGTTAACGTATTGACAGCCCACCGCTGCATCACTTAATTTTCTCATCATTTTTCTTTCTCTCAAATACATTCGTTGTATACTTCTAAACTGTGAGCTTTTATGCTCTTCAACTGGATTCAGTGGTATAATCACTGGAAACTGTCCTGTCGCGCGTGAAAATTTTTTGACCACCTTTGTAATCTACGATTTTTTAACTGAAATTTTTCAACTGACCAGTTTATAAAGTAGGAATTGACATTTGTGCATGGGGTTAGACGAAACCTGACTATCGGTGGCGCTGCTTACTTTGATTGACCTTGAACCCCCTCCTCCACATAAATATTCACTTTCATTATTTTCCGGAGTAAAGACACAAAGAATCTATCCTTTTTGTCCATTGTCTGGTTTTTTCATTTTCCAATTTTTTTCTGCATGAAACGAATTCTCATGTGCTCATATTTTTTGTATGAATCGTAACATGAGCTCATTTGACGATGCCGTAATTGAACTATATTCTTGAGAAACACTAGTACCTTGAGAATTTAAAATCATGAATACTCTTCACGTTTCAACATGATATGCAGTCGATTTTCCTTAATATTATTTTATGAATTATTAAAAGATCCGGGGTCAGGCTCGAAAAGCAAATGCTCCACTACACTCCTAGTCACCTCACGACAGAGTCATGCAATGCACGAGGGCCCAGTGAGAAGGGGTCTAAACTACTACACACATCACGGTCCACTAAATATAACATAATACACGATTCCAAAAAAATAAAAATGCAAAAGGGGATAACAGATGTTTTAATAACAAGGAATTCAACTACACAATACAGCAATAAAAAAACAAAACGTGTCATTGGCTGCTAAGGCATTAGACGTAGACGTTTCAAGACATTTCAGCGATGTATAATATGTACAGTCCTTCGTGAAAGTCTCCGTATATACATAATCAAGTAGCGATGAATAGTATTTATATATTTTTTTTGTATAATTTACTCATAGAATCTTCACTGTTAACTTTTTATAACCGATTTTCAATCGCCCAATATTGTTAGTTTAAATAATAAGGTTTTTTTAAATGCAGGGAACGAATCTTAAATTATTCTATGAATCGTAACACTTTTTACACGATTTCTTTCGTGTAAAAAAGAGTTGAGTGTACTCAATATAACTATTCGTGTCTTATACAGTATCGTGTTTTATAAGTATGTAGTAGATATTGAGCAATACCAGCAATATATTAATACCTAGTTACATTCTCGCATCCGACATTAATGTCCGATTCTGAGGATCGAACCCCATAAGAGTTTGTGAGAAATAATACATATGTACATTTATATCTAAAAACCACATTTTTTTCCGGAAAAACACGATTTACCAATTTACAGTAATATCGAATAGTAAGTTGGGATATTATTAGTTAACACTTTATTATGACACACGCTGACAGCGATAGACCACAGCGACATGGAAATTTATTTGGAGACTATGCTGTCACCGGATGCAGCGAAATTCTCACATGCGGCTTCAATGTACAAATGTGTTCCTGGTCTTTGACAACCTTTCTACGTCGGTGTGATTTGTTTTTTCTCTATCTCTCGTTAAACAAAAATTAATTCATTATTTAATTATAAACACTTAAGCTAAAAATACATATTATAAAAAGTGAAATTACTGAAGTTTATCGGTTTGTAATGTTTACATTGTTAAATTTGACTCTGGCTGTAATAATAATTGATGCAGCGTATATGACCCAAAGTTCAATGAGAGTGCATCACAAGAATTTTCAATTGAGTACCTACAATTGAGTACCCCTTGCATCTTGTAACACTTTGAGAACCAATGAAAACTCTTTCGTAAATGTTGAAAACTATAATCAATGTTGAGACAACTCGACGAAGCTTTTATCCAGCAGTCAATTTAAAAATCTGTTAGTATTTAAATTTAATGTATGTAAAAAATCGTGCCTAATATGAGTTATCTATAAATTAAGAAACGGATTAATATTTGAACAGAATCTCGCTAAATAATTTTGGAGAATCAGTTTTGTCATTGTTTACTTTTTTTGTGTCACACCGAAGATGAAGTCTCCTCGGTCAGGTTATTTTTTTTATAACAATTTGATAATCAATAATAATTTATAAAGATATATCTACATATATTAGTAAAGGTAAAAAAAATACAATTTTAATAACTATAAGAAATACAGTAATTAGTTAATAATAAGCAATAATTTTTGGCAGTTATTGAACAACTTTTGATTTGAAGCTGATGTGATTAGGGATTAAATGGTAAAGGGAATATACACTTTTTTCATTGTTTCTAGCGTTTTTTAAGAGTTACATCACTGCATCATATTTTGATATACATATACGATATGCGTTGTTTGCGAATCCAGGCAAGCTAATCGCCGTTATCAATCTCAATCTAGTACTGTTTTTTTTCATTAGCAGACAGTGTGAGAAGTCAAATGACTCACGAAGAGTCCAATCAGAATCAGTCACGATTCTTGTTTTTTTTTTATTGTGCAGTTCGAAAAGGGCGATTGATTTTTATGGCGCTTAGTCGACTTTTTTCCCTCGAATAATTTAGTATCTATCAGTCAACCTTTTATTAATGCGAGCTAACGTTTTGACTGTTTATTGTAGCTTCGCGGGTTAAAACAATGCAGCGTGTATGGCGACTTTTCAGTCGTTGCACTCTGAATAATGAGCATGAATACATTGGTAATTTGTACACAATATTGACTAGCATCTTTCTATTTAACCTAATGCGGGTTGCACACAGAAAGTCTACTATACGGTATCGCTTTTTTTTCTTAATAGTATATCGTATATATCTTCTTCGGCAGAACAACGACGCAAGTGTAAATTTTGAATTTTGTTTGTAACTATGGCAAAAATAATAAAATATGTTAATTAACACGATGCAAATATATATATTTATATTTTTAACTACGCCGTTTTGTTAATTTGCCAGCCGTTAATTTGTTGATTTGCCAGCTAAATCTGCTACGATTACCAGAAAAGATTAAATTGATAGATTTGAAAATGTTACAATTTGTATAATAGGGGATGAATACTTTTACAAAATCAGCAACAAACGTCCTGGAAAAAGCTCAGAGCAGAACAGTTTGAACCGAACGGTCTTCAAAACGAATAACTTTGATGTCATCATAATACTTGCATATAAATAAAAAATACAAATAAATAGTAAATAAAAAGTAGGATTTGTAAACATTTCCAACATCCAAAATTATCCCCGAATGCTATAAGCCATTTTTCAGTCTGTTGTTTTCAATTTTTCTTTTTGAAATCTTGACAATAGTTCCTAGCGGAAAAATGTCACTACTGGAAAATATTCTACTCTGATGGGTTGTAATTCGTTAGTTTTTTAACAAAAAAAAACAAGTGGCAGCATTTGAAACTGGATTAAATTTTCCGTATTAAAATCCTCATCCATTATCCTGAAGCTATTCCATAACGATTCAATTGGAACTTATATGTATGAAAAAAACTATCATTGGTCTTCTGGAGAAGAGATATTATGTGGCTTTTTGAAAAAGTTATATCTCTGAAATATGCTATTGCAACATCGAAGCGAGCCACGTGCTTTCACATAAGTCGTCATCTTATTTTTGAAGATTTATTTTGCCGTTCGAACTGGCCTGCCAAAACTAAATTTGGTTTTGTTTTAATATTTGAATTCCACAGTGAACTGCGATCGGTTATTCGTTCTAAATTTTAGCTCATGTTGGATGATGTTACAGTTTACTCGAAAAACATATTTGAATTATCGCCAATATTAAAAAAAAAAAAGCACCATCCACCAAAGTCGGCGATGGATAGCTTCCTAACATGACAGAATTTAAGCCGCGGTGGACACGTGGAGTGCGCAGTGTCCGAGCGATGACCCTGAACGCGGAGCGTACAGGACACGTGCATCGCGGACCCACTTTTGATCGCCCGACGGCACTTTGTCATTTTTATTGTTGCATTAGCCGTCATAGCTTTGCATAAATGATTGCCAAGTATCGTCAACTCCCACACATTTCAATGATAGTACATTACGTTGGAACAATAAGTACATCATTAGCAGATCGTATCGTGAGTCATTTGCATTTTATTAATTTACCATTCAGCTCTATAGAGCTAAAAGGAAGTAACCCGCACAGGACAAGTTTTACAGCAAACACAAAAAACGTGTTTGATGATTTTGGGCTAAAGTCAAAATATAAAATAGGACACAACTCTGAAATGCACAAAGACTAATAAACTGGTATTTTATTAACTCAATCTACTATTTAATACGTTGTTTAAGTCCTATTTCCTGGTTGCAATTTTCAAACTAAAAATTAAAATTAGATACTAATTCGGCATTTGCAGCTTACATATTTTTGACATAACTTGTATTTAGTTGTATACATTGTGATTATCAAAAAAGGCTACTTTTAAAAAAAAGTGGGCTATGTTCTTTTGCTTGTGAAAAAGTGGATCATTATCAAATCAATATTTACAGTGGATCATTATCAAATAATAATACGTCCTGTTTTTCAGATAACATGAGAACGGCAGAAAAAATAATGTAAAATAATAGAAATATCATATGGGTTTTATAATATAGTTTAAGCCAGTTTTTTGAGCCCCCTAAGATTCGGAGGCCCCCGGCGCACGAGGCATTCGCTTATAGGGTAATCCGCCACTGCCTTCTTCTGTAAAGTGTATGAATTGTCGCTTACAATGTTTTACCGATTACGGGTCGATATTACGCCGAGTCAAATATTGACATTACGTACTCGTAATTTATTTTTGAGCGAATTTCATTTATTGTGAGAAATTTCCACTGTTGTTCACGATGTGAACCCACTCAAGAATGCCGCGGAGAACAAAATGAATTTTAAGTTTCGTCGAAATGGAAATATATCAATTCTTTCA
Organism: Himalopsyche tibetana; assembly: GCA_030503985.1. NCBI lineage: Eukaryota > Metazoa > Arthropoda > Insecta > Trichoptera > Rhyacophilidae > Himalopsyche > Himalopsyche tibetana. The sequence continues at coordinate 2,431,728 of JAPJYX010000015.1, forward strand.
TCTCGGACGAAAAATCACAAAAGAAAAAAACTACAAGTGAATTTACAACTGTAGGTCTCTGGGAGCAAGTTCCAGGACCGGGAAGTGTCCCCCACACACGTTGTGTTCGGTTCGTGTCCCAAAAAGCAAGAAAGAAAGAAACAAAAATCGCGTCGGGTATTGAAAAACAATGGTTGTCATTTAAGGCCACAAACAATAAAACAATCGATTTTACTGGTTACATGATAACAAAAATTTAAACACAATTAATTTAGCTACAAATTTTAAATGTCTGCCAGTTTTCATCACAAAAGTGGTAGTGGAGCGTGTGACTATAAATCATACCGTATAAATATATGCTTTGATGTGATTATTTGTTGCGTCGTATAGAAAAGTTATCAGCGTTCTGTACTTCGGTAGCGCAAACATTTTAGGTGCAAACGAGGTTATCTTATCGGGTCGGGCGGGCGGGAGGTTATTAAAAACTTCGTGAACCACTTCAGTCTCTCATTATATAATAACTTATCAGTGTCGTCGGCATCGTTTAACTGTTTGACTTGATCAATACGATGCTCGAATAGCGGTATTCTGCCGGCGATACTAATCTATTATAAGCTGGGCACTCGGCGCGCTAATCCTCAATCAATGACGATCTGTAATCATTTTGTAATCGGCGAGGATTACCATCGATTGCTTGCTTCGATTGAAAAGTTGTAATGTATTTATTTTATCGGGATGATTATTTTTTTAACTCTTTCTTAACTAAGATGTGTAAATAGTACGCATACCTTCTAATCATTTACATTTCTCTGTATATATAATAAATACTCGACCTAAAATCAGGTATTCCTTCCTTATACATTCACGCATTGAGTAATGCAATAATAGAAATATTGTAGAAGTGTTATAATTATGTCATGATTCACTCCCGTTTGCCTGATGTGTAACGGATACACAGCTCAGGAGCGCATGTATTTTTTGGATAGTAAAGAAAGGGTTAAACCGAGTATGTATGGCATACGGAATCCTATTGGATCATTTCTAGAGATCAAGACCTGCTTGTAATCAATGAAACAAGCGATGCCAAACTCCCCTCGTTGGTTTTCTTAGATAAACTTTAATGTGAAAGGGTTGCTTTTTTATAATGGTTTAAGTGCATGCAGTTTTATTTTTATTTTCCGTCTACTCGTTATACTTACATCGCCATCTATGAGAAAAGTGAACTGCTACCATGGAAACCGGTAAAAATGCAGTTTGATATTTTTACCTTCAGCGGTGGGCTGCCAATACGTTAACAAGGGGCTCGCTAAATCTCGAAGCAATTCTCAGTGTTTTGGGTAAGGAGTGAATTTTTTTATCACTTCTATACAATCTTATGCAGTACTTTAATAAGCAATCGATTGTTACTTAATACACTTATAATATGTAACAATATGCAATTTACCGTAAACTTATCAGTGTAAATAGCTGAAAATGTACTTTTGTGTATACTGAAGCTGTCGTAGATAATATATAAATTAATTATTGCAGTTATATACTAATTTGATGTGAGAATATTGTTAACAAGGGACTCGCCTGAGCCCCCTCCAGCCCACCCCTGCTTATTACAATTGAGTTCAACCAAGTAAATGTTAGCTCAATTAATATTATCGAGGGCTTTTTCAATTCTTAAACCATTTTTATGCAGACACGCGTGTATATTGTTATGAATTAAAAAACAAAACACTTTTGGTACTATTTCCACATTATTTATTAACCGTTTGAATACCGCTCAAATAAATCATTAATATGTCCTAGATACCGCTTGTTTTAGAGGGAAATTATTTTGTCTAGTATGCCTACCTAGTACCTACACTCGAATTCGATATTTTAAAAACCTATATTGACTCGGTATAGATGGCACTGCACATATTCATAAAAACATTGCTTATCCATTGTTATACCAAGTATGTACACCTAATTCTCTTTTTACACGGTTTCGAAATTGCACGGTCCAATGTAATGGAACATACCTTTAATTTCTCTATGAACACTTTTTTTGCACTGCTTTTTTGAATGGATCGTACCCCCATGAAAAAAGAGAATTGGGTGTATAATATTTTATTTTTTTTATTTCTTGGACACCCGTATCGGCTTGCATATGTTCCGGACACCCGTGTTCGCTTGTGATTCTAGTGGTTAAAGATCAAGACCGGTTTCGCTCAACATTCAGCATTCACATAGCATTCAGTGCATCTGTTGATAATAAAAAAAGTATTTTATATTTTAATACAATGTCTTTTACCATGAAATAACAGAGTTCACATTAAAAGTGATTATAGTTATAAATGTCAAAATAAATGTACTGGATCTACTGTCTTTTAAGGATATAGTTTATAATAATTTTCCTTTCCTTGTTTTCAGAAATGTTTTCCCGCCAAACTTGATCCAAGCAGCCATCTTCCAGTACAGAACTGTCCTTACAATTCCCGAAGGCCTCAACTCAAACGAAACCGGTAAGAATATTATAAGAAGAAACAAACAAGTTATTTTATCAAGCTATAAAAAAAAAAGCATTGGGCATAGACAAACCCCTGGGAATAGGTTTTGGCACACTAAAAATATATTAGCCCCAAAGATAAAGTTGTTTACAACCTTTTTAGACAGTGTGTGTTATTTAATAGATTTTTATGAAAGAATACATTTTTCTGGTGCACAAATTTCATTTCCACTGTCGCTATAGAGAAAAATGTTTTTTTTTCAAAAAACTTTACGGCATCACACCGAAGATTAAATCTTCTCAGTGATACTTTGTCACATGTACATAATTGAAAATTTTGATAAATAAACCATGGATTTAAGGGCAGGCAGAGTAAATAGTTTTAATTATTGATCACTTATCTAAATTTGGATTGTGATTATTTCTATGGGCATAATAAAACATATCTCTTCGGCAGGCAAGATTGAAAATTCTTAAAGAATGTTTACCAAACAGTAAAAACAGTGAGTGAGAAAAGTTTTTTCACTTCTAATTTGAAACATTCTTGAATGTTTAATGGGTGAATACTACCCCTGCAAACTCAAACTGGCTTCTTGAGCTATAAGTAATGAATTTTGCTTCGTTTTTTGGACATCTAAATCTAAAGGAATGAGTTCCAATGTGACTGGAAGACATTTATTTGAAAAATCGTTTTGCGTATAGAAGTAGTCAATGGTCTACTGTTTCTTTCAGCTCCTTTGACATCCTACAAACTGGGACACCAGTATGCTGATGGCACCAACGTCCTCGGGCTTGTCATGTTTAGCGTGGTGCTGGGTATCACCATCGGCAAGATGGGACGCCTCGCCAAACCCCTCCAGGAATTCTTCGTTGCTCTTTCCGAAGCCATGATGATCATCACCAACTGGGTCATCTGGTATGCATTTTTTATTTACCATACACCATATCTTACAATTTAACATCTTAAATAAATGCATTATAAAATATTTTTCTTCTTCGTAATGAATAGTTTCCTTCATTGGCAACATTAATTTTCAGTAAATTAGAACATAATATCATATATTCAGTAAAATAGAACAAAACTCAACATAAATAAATAGGTTCACAAATATATTTAAAATCTTTCCATTTATCCATCTCATAAATATTGCGATGAGGATCTAAACTAAAAAATTGTTGGCCCTTTCTCCGGATACACCAGTCACTCAGTATATTATGATTATTCATTTGTATTTCACTGAAAAATTGCCATGTACTCATTTTTTTTTTTTTTAAACCATGATGTCATTTTTTTTTACATATGCAATAAAGGGTGAAGCAACACCATAAAATAATTAATCTGAGACTAGTGATGAACGATAAAAGTTTTCATAACGTCAAATACAGTCAATTGAGTGATTATATTGAATTTGTCTGCCATTCAATACATCTTAATATAATCTGTATTCAGTGGCGGATTATCCTATAAGCCAATGAGGCACGCGCTTGGGGCCTCCAAATATAAGGGGCCTAAAAAATGGGCTCATATTATATAACAACTATATTTTGTGTACGTTTTTAGGTTATCCGAAAAATAGGGCTTCCAAATTTTATTGCGCCTCGGGCCTCTCGTGTGCTTAATCCGCCACTGTCTGTATTGATCTTATTTCATGATTTCTTTCTAGGATCTCACCCATTGGAGTGTTCTTCTTGGTTTCCGCCAAGCTGATGGAGATCAACAGCTTCAATGAAATCGTTGGCCAGCTGGGATGGTACTTCATGACTGTGCTAGCCGGTTTGTTCATCCACGGCTTCGGAACCCTCACCGTACTGTTCTTCCTGGCAACTAGAAAACTGCCGTTCAGTTACATTGCATCCATGGGTCAAGTACTGGCTACAGCTTTCGGAACTGCTTCAAGGTATTATCATGGAATATTTCTTTAAGCTGTGTGAAAAGTAATTTTGCACTATACTAAAGCGAGGTACAGGAACGAATTGAGTTACTGATATTGATAGCTGTGTAGCTTAGGTTGTTTTTGTTGTCTGGGTTCCTTACTTACATTTCAAACATTATCTATTAAAGTCTTGAATAGTGTATTTAATCCTATTTAAGTCATCCATCATACAATTACTCAACGCCCCATGTAAAAACTAAATTTTAAAATACACCTTACGACTGTTCAAATGTTATATCATGGAATTGATTTCTTGAAAAGGACCAATTTATAATGAACTTATTCAATGCAGAAAATCTCGAATACTTTACTAACGGAAAGAAATTAATGCAACAGCGTCACAAGGATTGACAGATATGACCGATTGCATCATCGCCTCTCGGATTTTAGCAGTACCTTAATTCTTAAAGCACACACAAATGGGGGCATTTACGTCTTTATCAAGAAACACTGTTCTTGAATAATATTATTGTGGAAAACTTCTGTTAATTTAAAAAACTCAAATTGGAAACCCATAAGACATAAATACAACGTTTCATGCATAAGCTGTCAAACGAATTCGTTATGATGATAAAATCTTGTGTGTAGATTTGACAAACAGCTATTTCTTAATAATATATTTCGTTCAGAGGCTTCATAGACAGAGCGGAAATTCGACTATACTTGCAATATGCACTTCAATTGATTGATGTGTTTATTTTCAGCTCTGCCACAATGCCAATCACAATTGGCTGCTGCGATAAGATGGGCTTGGACCCCAGAGTCTCCCGCTTTGTCATCCCAATCGGAGCCACCATCAACATGGACGGAACAGCCCTTTATGAAGCAGTAGCAGCCATTTTCATTGCACAGCTCAGAAGTGTCCCACTCTCATTCGGAAACATTGTCGCTATTTGGTAAGAAACAACCCATTTCTGTCTCGGTGAGGATCACTTCAGCGGTATCTCTTTGGAAATATTCAAAATTTATGTGGAGTTTTTTTTCCGAAACATGCTTTTCAAAAATGGTCAGCCAATTTTCCTCCAGTTCAAACAATTTTATCTCATGTTTTAAAATATACATCAGCTTTTTAAAAGACTAACTGGTTCCAAAAAATAGTCAGGTTTTTATTAAAAAAGTCATTATAATTAATAGAAAATGATCACGATGTGCGAAAGCAAATTTTATTGTCAATATAAAATTAGCTCCATATAATATATGTGCAAGTAAATCTATTTTGGCTAGGTTTACTGATTAAATATCTAGAAAGTTTTTTTATGTCACGAGGCAAGAAAGATATGTTTCATTATTTGTGTTTTGTGTGTATTTAGTGTAACTGCCACCGCAGCTAGTATTGGAGCGGCTGGAATTCCTCAAGCTGGACTCGTGACCATGGTCATGGTTCTTGACACAGTCGGTCTTCCCGCTGAAGATGTCACCATCATTATCGCTGTAGATTGGCTTTTGTAAGTTTGTGTATTTGTTCAGTCAGTATTTTGAATCTTTTTAATGTATCTTGGCATCTAACGTAATTTAACTTTTGTGTCGTACAGTAAAATGTATACATACTAGCAGGCGTGTTCTATGAACTTATCTCTTTTTTAACATTGCGTGAACGTGATATGCTGGCTTTTGTTTTTTTATCCTACTTTCTCGTTTGCAATTGAAACTGTATGATTTAGGTAGACAAGCATCGATATCCCACAGCTTTCGGCATATACTGTGCTTAATTGATAATAAGTCGCAAACTTATTTTCACAATAATTTTGTTTGTTTTCTTCTTTTCGTGAGACTTTACTAACAATAATTATTATCTTTCAGGGACAGATTCCGTACTACAATCAACGTCATGTGTGACATGCTCGGAGCCATCATTGTGGTCCATCTGTCCAAATCTGACATCGAGAACGAGCTGGACGCCGACAAAGCCAACGCGGAACCCCACGAACTCCTCGAACTCGGAAAGACCAACAACGAAGACAAATGAAGCAGCTGAATATATTATATATAAGTGTTGCCATGCATAAAATGTTTCGAGAATTGATCATCAACGGATATCTCAAAGAATTAATGTCTGTGAAGCTATGTTAGGGATTTGATTGCTTGATTTGAGCTCGGACGAGTGCTTGCCATGTATAAGTAGTTTTATTTTTATAGTTTATGTTCATATTTTCTTATTGTTTTTAATTTTCCGGACAATACTTTATAAAAACGCGTTTATATCAATGACACTTCACGTTGATAGTATCGTTATCATTTTTACACCTCATTACTGTATTATTTATTTGTATTTTTAATCAAATATGCGTATCGAAGCGTGAAGGAGAGATACTGTTTTGTAGAAAATTTATTTTGCCATCGGTAAAATGTGAGAATCAAAGTCGGACGATTCGAGAGATTTATCAATTCTTTTAAATATTATTGTCGGGAGTCAAGAGTCGAAGTACAATAAAACGTATCCATTATTAATAATATTATTATGATACCTATCTATATGTAAAAATCATTGTTATCTTTATAAATTTTAAATAGCTGTCACTCAATGTTTGAATTAATATGTGGAAAGTCTTTAGACTTAAATTTAATGTTCAAAGTATATTATAAATTATATGATTAGTAATGTATGTCATAGTGTCAAAACACTCTAAAGGTTTGACCCAAAATACAATAAAAAAAACATAGTATAAATAGTTAAATATTTATTGGCGTGAGAGTTAAAAATGATTACTGCCCCTAAACGTTTTCTTACCGGTTACTTTGAAAGCGGAGCTTTAATATTTTATTGACGAGAACGGATGCGTTTGTTTTATCATTAATTTATAACTGACAATAATAGTTAACACCTTCTGTTAAAAACTTAAGTATCACTCATTACTTTACTTCTTATTAATTAATTAAATTAATTACAAACGTTATTGCATTTAAATTTCAGAGATTTTATTTACACTTTTGCATTAATTTTAATCGAGTCTATTTTTTACATTTAAGGCAACATTCGATAGTCATTATCAAAAAAAAAAAAAAAGAAAACAAACAAACAACAACATACCATAAGAGCATTACGTGCTTGTGTGAGTGATAATAATATTCATTAGTTTAAAAAAAAGCATAGTTTTAAAAAAACTAACAATTTTGATGATAGAAAATTTGAGAATTATTATTAGTTAAATAATTTTGAACTCCAAGAGTCGTTTATAAATATTTCCATAGTGGAAATCGTAATACAATAATGTGTTTTACGAGGTCACGATTTGAATTGTTTGATTGATTTCGGTGCTGTCTGTCTGACTTTGTTACGGCACTCCCATATTCTTTACATTAAGTGGGACCCAAATGTTAGTATACCTTATTTTTAATCTTGTACACAAAGTTTATAAATGCATTATTGTCTATACAGATGAAAGTTGATTACAATAGTCATAAAATTTATGCATTAATTCTTATTATGTTGTGTATTAACGTTAGAAATGAATAAAGTGGAAAAAAAACTTGTGTGTTTTATTGTGTGGGTATTTTTTGGTGTTGGCTCAAAATGTTAACAAGGGGCTTGCCTAATCTCAACTATTTTCGGTGATCCTTGGAAGTGGCAGATATTTGTATCACTCTTATAAAATAATACACAATAATTATTAAAGCAATCAAATGTTACTCAATTTACCTATTCTATATAAAAATGCACAATATTAGTTAATGATTAATGCCAATATCTGAAAAGGGCAATTATTCAGTCACTATACATTTATTTTCAGAGGGTAAAAGTTAATGGGTGACATTAGGTAAAGAATGCTAATTAGTTAACCTCTCTCCTACAGCACTGTTTTCAAGATACAATAATGGGATAGATGGGGAAAAATGCAAACAACTAAGGCTATTATGCTTTTAAATATAAATTTATTGATTTGATTTGCAAATTCAAGCTCTTGGATAATTTTCGAGTAGATATGTAGCTAATAAGTTTTCAACTGCATCGTTAAGTCAGTATAATCATGCTCTGCTCACCTATATCTATTTTAAATATAAAAATTTGTAAAAATGAAAAGTAATGTTGAACATTAAATACTTAGAATATTTTAATTAAAAAATAGTATTCTATAACACTATGTGCCCTAAAATAATGCAAACGGATAAGTAGCTTTTATTCTTGCCATATTATGTACACTCATATAATATACTGATAATCTTTTGCAAATAGTCCTGGCCTTCTGGTTTTGACTTTTTGTTTTGGTTTAATAGCTTTGTATAATAACAATATTGCATTTAAAATTATGTTTTTTTTTAATAAGTTGTCAACGATATTTTTTGAATGGTCATTCCTTTTTCAGGATGTACGATTGAAAGAGAAATATCTGCAAAAGAACAATATTTAAAAGAAAGAAGACAATGCTATCTAAAATTACTTTTATGTGCAATTACTTACTTTAGCTTGCTTTTATTGTGTGAAATAAATATAATCTACATGTGCAAGAAACAAATTGGAATGTCCGTGCTAGAAGAAGAATTTTCTAAAAGTATAGAGTTAAGTTAATTACTCTGTAGGAACTTTAGGTTCAAATATCGGATGATTAATTTAAATTCTAAAGTAATATTTTATTTTATTGTATTTAACAATGAGCTATAAATATTTTATTAAACAAAAATCTTTGCATTAAAGCTAATGTTGATTATAAGTATATAGATTATTTTACTTCTTCTCAAATTTATTTACCATTATTAGTAAATCGTATAATAATGAATCCAGTATACATCGTATTCAAATAGTTTTTCACTTATGGCAATATTAATCGTGCCCCACAAATGTCACGTTTGACGTATCGCTTAAATATCCATTATTATTATGACAACAACTCTGGCACTGCACATTTGCATTTTATAAATAGAATTTGAATAAATTTACCGAATATCAATATTCAAAATGGCTTAGAATATATCGCTTCATGCCGACATCAGGCAATCGGGGAAATGTCGTAAGTATTTAGATCACATTAAAAAAAAAACATTTCGATTGCTATTTTTCATGTCTAGGCTTGTCTGCTTAGTATATCAATTATTAAATTCCAACATGCAAGTAGTATAAAATGTCAAAAGTGCTGTGATACTCGTAAATTTAACTAGTTTTTATATTGAAATGGATTTTATTTATTATTTTCACTACTCCTATACTACAATGTAGATAATTTGACCTACATTTTTATATGCATAAATTTAAGATCTTTTTTGTATCGGCCGTTGCAGGGTACACATACTTTTTAACATGCCATTCTTTTTTTAGTCGAAAGTTTACATACGAAACATCCCAAATTATCATACATGGGAATTAGGGAAACCGATAATTTACGGGAAATACGAATATTAATATCAGTATGAAAAGTTCACCGCAATATATTATCCAATGGAACTTTTTTTAACAATCCCTATATAAAATTTGGGTAATTATGTCTTTAGTAGCACGTCGACTACTGCGGCGAAAAACTTCACAAACTATGCTGAAAACAACGCCACGATTTAAAATATGTTTTTGAGGGCTTGATAATTGCGTTAAAATCACACATTAAAAAGAAGAACACTGGAGGCGAAGTAAATATTTCGTATTTCGTTTAATTTATCAGTGTTCTTCATATTAATGTGTGGTTTTAACGCGATTTGTCAATGCTTCAATAAATATTTTAAATCGTGGCGTTGTTTTCAGCTTAGTTTGTGAAGTTTTTCGTCGCGATAGTTGACATGCTACTACATGACATATTTACCAAAATTTGAAGTATGGTAAATTTTCGTAATGTTGGTTCTCATATTTTCTTAATTGTAATTCTAAACCATAGAGAATCACATTGTTTTTTTGCTGTATTTAGTAAGTTTTCATATAGAAAAAGTCTAGCACACTGTAAAGCATATCTACCCATTCAAGTAAAGCAGTTGTATAATACCAACTGTATAAAAATACAGCATTGTCAGCCAATTTTATAAATCTAATAAGTCATCAACGTGCAAGTCTTAACACATGATCCTTAATTATAAATACTTCATTATATACAATACTTAAAAAAAAAGGTGCAGAAACTCAAGTTTTTTTCCTATCCATGTCCGTCCTAATGTGAAGCATATGGCGTTCTAATGGAGGTATCCCAACAGAAGTTTTATTTACGAGAACTGCTCAATCTCTCTTTTTTCTAAGAGAGTAAGGATAGAAGAATAGGGCTAGGGCAGTACTAGTGGTTAACTAATCGCTCTTGCCTTACCCTGTTAATTTTAATATTAGAATGGTGCAAGATTTTTTTTGGATATCACAAGCATCCATGCATTAAAACAAATCGATTGGAAAAAGTGCTGTTCGTCGTAGGATTCGAATCTGTGAGATTAGTCACGAAAGCGTTGTCTTCCACCGAGGGACCACCGTTTAACGTATTTTAAATGTAGACAATTTTCAAAGGTGTTTCGACAAGTTTAATGAGTAAAACTGTTGCCGATGGAATCTGCGTGAGCCAAAAAGTGCACTAAATCAAGCATTAAACCCCTGGTTCTGATCACAGTGTAAGTCTATGGACCTGGTATTTTTTTGTATTATGACATTAATTTATGAGTGTTACGATACCTGGGAACATTCAAAAGGGCCTAAGATTGGGAAAAACAGCCAATGGATCCTAAGAAAAAAATCAAAAATAAAAATTTGATAATATTGATTGGAAACATTAAAATGTGCCGGAACGCCATTTCACCATGTTACATGGGAAAAAAGCATTGATTATATATACTTACAGTAGCCATACATCCTTTATTTCAAATGAGAATCCTTTGTATCACTAATATCCTAAAGATTTATTTATTTTCTTGAATAAAGAAAATTTCTGTTCTTTTTTTGTGAATTGAATAATTGATGATATGCACGCAGCGTTTTCAATCTATCGACACTCTTATGTTGTTAATGAGCATGTTAATGTGTACATATTGTTTGTAATTGACATAGCGTGTAGTGCAAATGAATCCACAGGAATAAGGTTCCTTACACACTGGTGACTGGTCTCTGGCAACCATTACGTAGAAGAAAGAAAATTAGTGTTTACGTACGGGGTTGTGGTTTCTAGTTCTGGTTCTGGTTCTGATTGCCGGAGACCAGTTGCCAATGCTTAAGAGACCTAAGTAGACATATTGAAGTTGCTACATTACTGTTATTAGTCACTAGTGTACCTTAGCTCTATATTAACTCAGAATGTAGAGTAATTATTATTATTTTCTTACTTGTCTCCTAAAGAAAATGGACCAATATTTGATTTAAAAATTAGGCGAGAAGGTCCATATTCCGTATACGAGGCAAATCCGCCCGCAGCGTGGATGCTGAATCAGCCAAATCCGATTGCGGAGAGTTTCTTCATATCGGACCTGCCCTAGCAGCGGGTCGGGGATTGGGACCCCGAGCCCACAGCACTCTCGGAGGCACCTTCAGTAGAACATCTGCAGCGACCGGTGGCCAGAATGCAGGCCCTGTACCCCCTCATGTGACTAGGCCGCCAGTGGACAGGATAAGTCTGGATAGGTTCGATCAATACTGATACTATCTCATTATTGTATAATATAATACAATAAAATCTATTATAAACATGTATTCCTGTATTTATTGTCTATAATAAATATTTAAAATTGTCTATAATAAAATAAATATATGGACAATAAATACATGAAGAATTTAAAATGAGTGAATGGTATAAATGTTATGTTTGAATATTATTTCATGAAATATAACCGCCCCTGCATATATGCAAGGGGTGCATTGATCCAATGCCACATTGACCGGCCGCCACTGCTGAAATGCTTAGTCGTATCATAAGTTGCTGATTTTGCTTCAGTAAATAATGCTTGGGATGATCCAAACCAGTCCTAATCCTTTGATAAAATTATGGAATCAGTATGAATTTTTATCTTGTTTATAAATATTATACTCTAGCAAAGAATTAAGAGCTTTTTTAACATTACAGTATTCACTTGTTTAATGTTTATAATAAATACTAAAGTTGCCATCTGTTAATTGGTCTTACGTTCGACGTATCTGTTTTGAAGATTTGGGGCGATAAATTGAATCTTTCATATAAAAAAAATGGTTGAAAACAACGTAATGATTCCACTGTCATGGAAAACCCAGTTTCATTGACAGTATAAAATTTTCAGGCGTGGACTGTCATCGATACCGCCTATCTCTGGAGAAACAGGTCTCCGACTGTTGTCTCTTCAGCACAATCTACTAAGTAGCCTCACCGGTCTGGCGTCCAGTGCTGATCTTTCGCAGCTGGTCTTCCTTGATGTGTACGACAACCAAATAGAAAAGATCACATCACTCGACGCTTTGCACAACTTGAGGGTTTTATTGATGGGCAAAAACAGGTAAAAATAATAATTTATAATGTTTTAATATATGTTGAAAGTATAGTATACTCTCGGTTATCCAGGTGTGATCTACTTAGGATTAATATTTTTTACAAATTGCTCCACTGCTCAGAGCTTCATTCCAATGCTTTGGTTCAAAGAGATGTATGTCTATGATGTTAACATTCTTCTCCCGCCCATTTGATCCTGAAATTTAGGCCTAAGATTACCTTCATCCTTCTTGCTTTACCAGTTCTCGTAATAACAACTTTGAGATGCGGATAATTAGTCAAATTAAAAACAGACATAGTTAAAAAAGCTTTTCAGGATGAAAAAGTACTACATCTAGATGTGTAACTTAGAATAGCATACTTTATAATCCCGACTATAGATCAACCCTGATTATCGATGACCCCCATTTTTAGATTATTTTTTTTGGAAATAAAACTTTTACCCCGATATATGGCGATTAACATTCAATATTTTTTCAAAATTCAAGTTTGCAAATACCATTTTCTAACATTGTTGAACAGCTGCACAGGTTGTTTCTGAAGCACTCACTACGATAACCTTGAAATTGTAATTGTGCATATTCCTTGATGCATATCAATTTGTTTTTTTGAGCTTGTGTTTCAATATGGTTGTACATATTGCAATATTTTTGGGTGTGGAAAAAAATGCAAAATGTAACACAGAAAAAAAAACGATTTAGATGGAACTGTCAGAAATTGCTATGTGCAGGAAGTGTGTCAACACTGCCCCCTGTTGAATGCACATGTCAAAATATGGTCATTTTGCTCACCGCGAGGTTGTGAATTTATTGTGACCTACAGTGCTTGAAACTTGAATATAAGGCGACCTCCTCTATTTTCTTGTCACTTATTTCAGTAAAAACTGCCTTATTAATCCGCTTATACAGTAATATGTAAATCTTTGATATTTTTCCCCAATGAGCATCATATGGTCTCCTAATATAGCAACCTCTCTATTTTTAAGAGAGTAAGGGAGAAAGGATAGGGCTAGGACAAAACGAGTAAGCTCATCGCTATCGCACTACCTTGTTATTATGGGATTGGAAGGCTGAGGGGTAATTTTTGGACATCACCCATGTCTTTGAACGGATATTGATATATCAATTGAAAGAATGCTGTTCGTACTGGGACTCGAACCTGTGAGAAGAAATGATTATCAATACCACTATTCAATCCCATCCACAGCATTGGTCTTAGATTTGCTTAATGTATAATCTTTGCAAAACACAAGGTTAAAAATTTTACTGTCACCCATGATCTATAATACAAATTCTAGTATTAACCGATAATGAATACATCGTTCTTGTTTAGGTAAATTTTTAACATACAATCCCATATCCGGTATTTATACTCTGTTGAGACTTGAGAAATGTTCCAAACATGAAATAATCTAGTTTCCAATCTTCTTACTTCAATTACTCCGCATGATTATTAAAAAAAATCTTTTATATATAGAATCCGTAGAATAGAGGGTCTATCAGCCGTCACTAAATTGGAAGTCTTGGACCTGCACGGCAATCGAATAACGCAAGCGACCGGGCTCAAAGGACTCAATGAGCTGAAAGTTCTAAACCTTGCTGGAAACCAGCTGAGAGGTGTGGAGCTGAATGGACTGCCGGAATTAAGAGAGCTGAACCTCAAACGGAACAAGCTCAGGAAGGTTGCGGGCTGTGAAGGAGCGCCAAAGATGCAGAAGTTGTTCCTGAGCAATAATGATCTGCAAAGGTGTGTGAAATTTCATTATCACTAGAAAGTACTACTACATTATTAGAAAGGTTATAAGATATCTCAATGGAACAGCAAAATTGCCTCGATATATAGTATTTATTTTACATCACAGACCATAAATGTCGCAACATTGTTAATTATTGCAGAAGAAACTTAAGACAAAGGAGTATCTTGACTTAACGGAATGCATGCATTGTCTGCTTTGTGTTCACCACAAACAATTTAAAATAACTAAAACTTTTCCATTTTTTCCATTATCAAAAACAGGCAATTACAACGGATAGTTATATTTCTGTCTTCATTGCTATTCTGCCCCAGGCAAAGAAAACATTGTAAATATCAAGAAGACGTTAATTGAATTTCATTCTTCTTAATAACTTCAGTAAGACGTGTAAATATTATTCTTTGTTTCAGCATTGAAGACATCTCTACAGTTGCATTGGCTTTGTCACTCCGCGAGGTGACGCTGGATAACAATCCGGTGTCACTCGGTGGCGACTGTGTCTCGTTCCTCGTCTCCTATCTGCCGAATCTCAATTTCCTCAGTCAGATGCAGGTCACTGATCAGGTATGACAGCTAGATCTATGATACCATAAAACTGTTTGTTATAAATATAAAATTGATAACTGTGTTATTTCACTGGTCGTGTACAGCGGCGGATTACCCCATAAGCGCACGAATGCTTGGGGCCTCGAAAGGTTATAATATATTAACATGGAATCCTTTAATCTAAAGAAATTGGCCTTGGGAGACTGGATTTTGTCTATCGCCTATATCTAGAGTGGAAAGATACAAACAATACTTGCGTAAAGTATTAACTGTTTGAATACCGCGCAAATAAATCATTAATGTCCCAGAGATACTGTGTGTTTTTGAGAAAAATAATTTTGCCTAATATACACTCGAATTTGATATTTTAAAAACCTATATTGACTCTGTATATATGGCACTACACATATTCATCAAAATATTGCTTATATTCTATTAGAATACCAAGTATTTGTTTTTTTAAATGCTTGGACATCCGTGTTTGCTTGCATATGTTCCGGAAACCTGTGTCTGCTTGGGATCCAAGTGGTTAATATATAGTATTGAATAGATTTATGATTTCATCAACAATAACCTTGAATTTGGTATTTATAATAATGCAGAAATTATCTATGGAGTAAATAATAAAGGTTTAAAAATTAATAGATTAGAATTTTTGGAAAGAAAAATCTTACTTACTTATCAATATTTTAAACAAGACATCTAGTTCTACTCTATTAAATTTATTTTCTGTGCAATTTCCCCTTCCTATTTTCTATTAAATTGAATTGACTCGAAAAGAAAAATTAAATAATACCACCCTTGTACACATGTTCGTATTTGATAATGCACTATAAAGTTTTACTTGTATCTTTAAAGGTGCGCCGTGCTGCCATGGCTTGGCGACATAATAAAGAAGCAAACAATTCAGTGTTTAGTGAGCTCGGAGAAGAGGCTGACGCCAATGCACGCAGAGAACAGGTTATATCAAACGCGCGGACCAATTGGGAACTTTTGAGGTATGAACAAATCATGTAACTGTTCCTTTTTTTAATTCATGGCAACTCTTTATTTGAATACATTGCAGTAAAACCTCAAATTTGTAGTTTATTTTGGAGTTGTTTGTCCCTGTAAAGTAAAAATTGTAAAGATAGCAGCCTGAAACATCATGTTTCATTTACTGAATCGAAGATTCACCATTATATAAATCAGAAAAACAAATATTTTATAACTAATGTAATTATTTACAGATCCCAAAGCAAATGCTTGACATCAAATGCCACTCCGTGCGCAACAGTTGGCCTGCCGTCAGAATTCGTCCTGGAGGCCAACGGCATCCCGAAATCGGAAACACCTGATCTCATCAAAACGAAAACACTCATAAATGTATCCAAATCTACTTCCAACCTGTCGCAAAAAGCTGTCAACCCTAATCAAAAACCGGACATAACTAAAAACCATCACAACGGATTGATGGTAAACAATGGATTTGGGGAAAAACGAGTTAATTTTTCTCACAGAAGCGTCTCTCAGGATACTGACATATCGCATTCCACGTCTACGAGTAGTGAACTAGTGAGACTACCTCCAATACTAGGCCCTATCATTGACTATCTTGAGCATCCTCGATTGACAAACGTTAACGTGGACAGCAATAAAGACGTTAACAAAGAAAAGTTTATTAAACGTTGGGAAAGTATTTCGAGTGTCGATCCTGTCGTTAACTCTTCACTCAGTTCATTGCCTACTACAACGAGTGAAAGCGAGTCAGAAATACCGAAGAAAAATTCACCAAAGCGGCCGACTACAGCTAACAGGAAACGAGCATCTTTTGCCGCTAGTAAATCCGTCTCAGATACCAGCTCCAACAATAAAACTGTAACGAAAAACCGCTCTATATCAGATAACAGTGAAAACACAAGCATTCTTTCCGGCGGAACTAATCTTAATTCCACAGTTACTAACTCGTCAACTTCAGGAAGCGAAGTGACCAATCGCAGTGGTAAAAAAGAAGGTCTGTCAAGGGTCGGTAGCGCTAAAGGGAGGCATATAAAGAGCGCTACTACTGCTAGGAGGGCACTACCCAGACAGGGGCAAAGCAGGGCGGTAACGGCGAAACCGAAACTGATGAAACCGAATATTATCGAGAGCAATATTGCGGCAGTTGTGAATCAGCCGGAACCTATTGTTAAAGATCGAGAACAAGGTAATACTAAATTACTGTGATATTCATATATTATACACTGCGTAAGATACAGTAGACAATAATGTAATGTTTTTTTCAAGGGGGTGATTGGTTGGTTGAAGTTCGAGGTGGTCAGGCAAGTGTGTGGGGTGCTGGAGCATTAAGGCGTCTCGAGAGAGCTTGGCCGGCAGCCAGTGATGTCACCACTGTTCATTTCCACTACGTCAGCTTCGCTAGCATATGCGGAGTGTTGCCGACTATCAAAAGCAGGTCGGTTATTAGTTTACCAATTTCTACTTTCAAACAATATTAAAAGTGAGACTGAGATACATCATATTTGATGAGCACCCAAAACACGGTTTCTCTGTCCGATAGCAGTCAAAATATAAAACTCTGTAGAATTGAAAAATAACAAAAGAATGGACCAAGCTGTAGGCAGCAATGGCAGCCTAGGTATAGCTACAGCCTAGATAGAGAATTCTAGATCACTAGTCTGAATTAGTTTGAACATTCACGATTTTAGGAAGAAAGAGGAAAAGGTGTCAACACTGTAAATTGTGTACCATAAATCAAACATCAATATATATTTTGGTGAGCATCATACTTCAACATATAAAAACAACTTGGATATTTAAAATGACTATGTGATGACATCTTTTGTAGCGGAGAGGAAAATTATTGCCTGTTTTACGCGCCAGTGTGTGCATTACCAATAACGATGCTTTCATGCTGGTATTTCAGATTATAGCACAACAATGCAAGAATTTAGGTTGTACCAGATTTCCACATTTATCAGTAGTTTCTTCATATTATTTGTGATATCATTATACATTAATTATTTCTCAATCCAGGTTCCCAAACGCTGTACACTTTACTCTTCGGGCGTGTGGTGTGTCGTGCGCCGGTCAGCTCGGGGCGTTGGCGGCGCTGCGAGGTCTTTCATCTCTTGCTGTACACCGCGAGGGGAATCCTTTGGCATCGAGGCCGTGGCACTCTTACGCCCTGTATCGACTCGCGCACTGGGGACTCCGAAATCTGGATCATGAAGAGGTTTGGTATCAATATATTTTAAGCAAACATTGTGAAATAACTGTCAATTTTTTGTTGTCCCCAAAAAGTTCTTCAGTTGACTACACTTTGTGCAAGTATTTTCAGAAGCAATTACATTCCATTTGCTTACTTATTAATATTTAAAAAAAGACTGAAGTATCTGGTATGCAGTTGTTAAATTAAAAACAATCTTGTCTGGGTAGCCTCTTCGACCTCTAAACAATCTAAAATGGAAAAATTGGCCCTGCTGTAAAATCATTATTGCCTTATAATTATGAGACCCTGACGCTATTGTGTGTGACTAATTTAGTAGTAATTAAATAGTAATAACGCGTTGAATTCTCTTAGGTGTTCATCTTATTCAGTTGCATTGTTCACTGGTTAGAATCTGCGAAGAACAGACACTTTTAGACAATTTATGGATATGCATTCAAAGAGATCAATTTCTGTGATGTTAACGTTCCCTCCCACTTATCCGTTCCTTAAAAACAAAGTGTGGGAGAGCCAACTACTACCAGTCTTTTCCTTTATTAAGAATAGAAGCCTTAACCTCTCCAAAAAGGAAAGGTTGTGCAACTAAATAGTGAGCAGTTTTCATAAAAACAACATATATAAAATTTTCCATTGGGAGTATAATTCTCCCAATAGTGTCTAAAAAAACGACTTTATGCATACTCGACCGCGATCGCGACTCGTGATTGTCATTTAATGATTTGTTTATTGTATTATTATCAGGTAACAGACGAAGATATCGCCGCAGCCAATGAAGAATTCGCAGGGCTGAGTGATGTCGTGCTCTGGTCTCTTCCTGACAGTCTTTTACAGCCTCTCTTGAACCGTCTGCAAGGCGAAAGAGAAGGTAGCACAGCGAGGCAGTTCAGCGATAGAGACAACGGCCACAACAGACAGCACGGGTTCGATAAGGACGGGACACTGAGAAGAGTCGAATGTGGCAGAAGACTCTGCGACAGAGACATGGTTGTCAGTGTGAAAAGGGAAGGCGATAATGGCGCAGCACGGTGCTGGTTATGGAATGCTGATTCCGCTCTGAGGGATGTTGTTGCCAGAGAAGCTCTTCAATGGAGGAGAAGTGCAATGTCACAGGTAGATTTTCAATAGCAGTTCTCATAAAACACCTTCTGTAGGGATATCTTCTATACAAGTCCAAATGCCCTACTGAGGGAGTAGACGTATAAAAAAAAATGTAATTGCCATGCGGTAAACCTAGATGGTACACTGGGGAAATTCAAGCTAATCTCAACTTCAGCAACAAGTGTGGATTGATGTTTATCTTTTTTTTTTATCCAAAATTGACCAATGATCAACCAAGTATAAAGGTCCATTAATTTCAATTATGAAATCTTAATGTGTTATAAATAATGTATGCAATGATTGATTGATTTATGGTCATTCAAAACATTTTTGAGTATAAATTCATTCTCGCTTTCAGAAATAATTGAATGGCCTGTTATTATTTTTGCATTGCGTAAATTTCATGTATCTTTTACAGGAAGAAGTGGTTCTACGACACCGGGGCCGAGCGCATCTATCCAGAGTCCTATGTCTGGCAGCCGATGCAGCTCATAAATTGAAAATGCTACGAAGAGCGTGGCCTGCGTTACTTCTACAGTTGATAACGTCCATATTGCTAGACTATTCCAACCTGGAGACGCATCTACGGGACCATATGAAAGAATTGCAGACAGAATTGGCAAGTGACACCAACAGTAAAAAGTAAAGTCTAACAGGGAAAAATCTTTTCTTCTTTCATCATCAGGTTTTTAAGAAATAGATTGAGGAACCGTTCTGCTATGTTTAGCAGTTATTGTAATTGAAAAATTAACAAATCTAATTCGGACACGGTGATGGTTACTCATATGCCGTTACAGAAATATCTTTGTACACTTTTAGGGTGTTCACTGTCAATACTTGGTGCAAAGGCATTATATTAATAAAAACAATAATCCTTTGTACTTCATTCCACTTTATTTAATATGTCAGGACCGGTTTCGCTCATTGCGAGCATTGTCAACTGACAATTGTCAGTTGACAATGCTCGCAATCCTCGCGGTCCTGACATATTAAATAAAGTGGAATGAAGTACAAAGGATTATTGTTTTTATTAATATCTTTGTACTCGATCCTGTTCTATCTAACGCCATCTTTAAAAGGAAGTAAAACAATGTGCCTAATTGTCTTTCTGGCAAAAAACTGTTAGTTGAAAATATTGAATAATTGTGTCCATTTAGCACAATTAATTATCTTGTTAACACACTATAGGCGGGCTCTGTTAATAACTAACTGGTATGTACAGCGGGCGAAAATTAGCGGCAGGTGAAAAAAAAGCCAAATTTGCAATAATCGCTCTATCTTCCAAACCAGTGGTTATTTTTTAATGAAATTTTGAATGCATACTTATTACATGTAGCTGCTTACTTCTGCATTTATTGTTTTTCAACGAATAATTTAATGTTTAATCTTCACCTGAATATTCAGATAAATTATCGGCGAATATTTCGTCATCACTTTCGTAATTTTCTGTAGCCATTTTTTACGGTTTAAAAATATGTAAATAAAACATAAACGAATTTTAAAGATGTATTTCAAAACTAAATTTAAATCGGGGTTGTTTCAAAATCTCATAAAAAAATTGCAAGAGTATATGTATGTGATTCACATCATATGAAGTTTTAGTACGTAAAGGAAACGAAGTATTATTATTTTTTTGTTGATGTATGTGTAAGCTGTAAATGTCCTCAAGAGATTGGTATATAATAATCATATGAAATAGTCTACCTAATCCAGCTTTAAAGCGGAGCCGGCGCAAAAGGTAGAACTACCTCTCCCGCCGTTAAGCAGCAGTCGAGCTAGCGAGTAGAACTACCTTTCCCGCTCTTTGTGTGTTAAAATACTCTAAAAAACAATACAATAACATTGAATACATTCTTAATGAAGTAAGTCATAAGATACAAAACCTTGACTACATTAAAACTGTTAAACTGTAAAAATGCCAACTCCCTGAGTAAATTTTATATTTACAGTATTACAGTGAAACCCCGATTCTACGCTTTTTAAGAGACCGTAATTAACAAATGAAAAATGCGGGAAACCAATTATGCGAGAAATCTTCAAATAATATATGTTTAATTCTTAAAAAACCTATTTATTTATTTACACTTTTTTTAAATTACTTAGTACATACTAAGTTACTTATTTGCAGCTTGGTACCTAAATTTTAACAGTGACTCCTTAAACCCGGAAACTTTTGTAAGAAAACTCTTTCTGCTATGTCAAAGTGTTTTCTCCTGGGTTTTTTTGAAGGCCTCGATTTGTTTTCAGTTTCTTAACTAGACTAGTTTTATTCGTTTAGGCATTTTAGATGTGAGTTAGAAAAAATGGCAAAATGAGATGTGAAGTGAGACTATTTGTGAGTGAAATGAGAAATATTCAATAAAATCCGTCAATCGGGATAATATTTGGGACGGAACCATAAAATTTAGGCGATAGATCGAGGAAATCGATAAAAAATTAATGCAGGATCATTTAACATGGGTGTTTTGCCAGGACTATGACAAATAAACGATCCATGTGGGAAAATGAATAATGCGAGAACGGTAGATCGGGGTTCCACTGTATTTATAAAGATAAATTTATTTTCATGCTGAATCACTCAGATAAAATAACCACAAGGATCGACAGATATAACTGATGTCATCATTGCAATATGCAATGATGCACTCGCCCACTAAGATTTCAACAGGCAAACTCCAAATGCTTAAAAACATTAAAAATTCCCCCCAAATTTTTAATGTTGGCGCTTCTGTAAACATAGACATGAAGTGTTAAAGAAGATTTTATTGTTTTTTAGCCATAGTTTTTCAATGGATCCATGTGGTCAAAGGCTCGGTAAAGGAAACAACTTTCTCGGCATAAACTCGGGAGCAGAAACTCTTCAGTAGCTCAGGTTATGAATAATTAATCTGTTATTGCGTATTTTAGCAATGTTGACGATGATACTGTATTGACTATTTTCATAATATACTACATTATGACACTTAGAAATTGTTTATTTAGTAAAATAAAAAATAATACTATATAAAGCCAATATTGTATTGTACGGCTACCTATAATAATTATAATAAAATCAATGTTAGAAATTTTACAATATTTGTATATAATGTAAGTTTTGTACAATTTTATATGTTTATATTTGTATAATGTAGTTGATATTTCGCACAATTTTAAATGTATATTGTTGGTTCAGAACCAAATGTTTAAACGATCAGGAAAAATATTAATTTTGACTGTTGGTAATTAATTCATTCCGGTTGGATTTTAAAATTGATCTGCAGTCGGCGTGACAAGTATTATGTAGATTGCGTTTTAATAGATTCAGTATGTCTTTCAACAACTTCATCTTCCCGGTATTGACTACACAGTCTACTACAAACACTTGAAAATTTGTCTCATAAGTCTTTGTGTATTTTGCGCATAACTATTAAGAGGTAAAACAATTAAAGGTTTGCCATAGTTCTTAATTGTATGTGAACTGTTGGATGCATATCTAGTCTTCGAGCAACCTCTCCTACTACTCTTTTATAAATCTTCCAACACTAAAATTCCCCGAACGCAATTTGACACTTTCTTAATTTTACTGCACATTGCAGAACATATGTTTTTAACAGCCTAACTTGCATCATGTCCACGTTGGGATTCATACTACATACCGTGCCGTAACTAGATTTCTATCGTCTCTTTTCATTGTTTGTATAGGGTTAACAGAATTACAAGAATTTATTATTATTCTACCGGAGAGCAAACTGAAACAACTGCCTTTACCAAATACCATAAAAATACTGAAAATAACTTAGATTTTCAAAGAAAATTGCATATTACGCATGCATTAAAAATGCGCAAAGACTATAAGACAACCTAATGCATTATACAGTTAGCTAGGCCTGTAGCCTAACGATCAATTGCTCTTGACAATTTTTTCAATAAAAGTGTGATGGTCTCAAAAATTTTAATCGACAGCCAATTCTTGGTGGAAAAGAATTATATTTATAAAAATAATAGACAATTTTTATAATGATCGGGACCAGTTTCGTTCATCACAAGCATTATCATTAGTTGAATCATGATATGGAATTAATATGTATATTCAGTGTCGGCGTTCTGGCAGGCGGAACAGGCGACAGCCTGTAGCGGTAAATCTGAGAAGGCAGCCAAATGTCTAGCGCCTAATGGAATTTTACAACTAGGGTGGAAAAATACAATCTTACCTGGGGCGGCCAAATGTCTAGATGCGGCTCTGCGCCCTTGAAAAATAAACACATTGAAAAATATTTCTATTATACTTATATGTACAAGTGAAGCATTTCTTTAAATAACTCAATACAGCAGATTATGCTTTTAAAAACACATCAACATTCGTCACATAAAACGAAATTTCACGTGTTTAACAAACCAATCCGATATGTGATAATACATTTAACTTATTTTGACAGATGACTGTTGAGAAGTCAACTTACCGAAATTGTTTTGGAGAAGCAAACTGTTTCAACTGCCAAATATACAATTGAATCAGGAGTGCAGATTGGATGCACCAGCTTGATTGTTATTATAAGTTGTTTTTGAAATGACTAGGTATATTGTCAAACAATTATTAATAGTAATTTAGATACCTCCATAGAATAATTAAAAATGTTATGAGTAATATTTAAAAAGCACTGATTGTTCCTTAGTTATAGTAAATATTATAGATGGGACTTGCAATATGTCGTATTACTAGTTATAAGAAATTATTGATGTAGTCGAGATGAGATGTCATTATTGTTTTTTTTTTTTAATACTTTTCAATTGTCAAACATTCAAAATGTTAATTCATGAATAATTTCGAATGTATGTAACTCAATTGGTTTTACTTATTAAATATCTATACCACAAAACAGATAATACTTGGGTCTGTTTCCAGTATAGTTAACAGCGGCGATGTGGCATTTGCCCGTGTCGCTGCGGCTATAAATTCTAAGTCAACTGTGCTATTTTCAACATTTAACATTATTGTTAATTGATGGCCCATATTTTGAGGGTGTAACACGAGGTGCGGAGGACTCCTACATACGGGTTGCCTACATATGTACGAGTAATAGGGAAGCAATGGCCCACCCTAGGTTGTTGGGTATACGACGGTGACAATGATTACTGTTACTTTCATTATTGATTCTGCGTTCATTAAATAATGCAAAATACTAATACATATCCCACTTGTACTTAGCGTGTCGATAATAATGTCCAAATATTAAAATTTCATTTCAAAATAGAATATACACTTGTAGCTTAATTATTATGAAATATATTGATTCCTATTCATGATAGTACCAATGTGGTTTAAAACTTTTAAGCCTTGAAATTAAAAATATTTTATGTTGCATTTATTTTTATTGTACACAAATTTACACGGTATTGTTTTTCAATCCTCTATTCTGTGATGTTATCTAGTCATTTATAATAATTTATTTATTATTAAGCACTTAATTTTGATCTTTTACTTTTGACAGAATTTCCGGTCGGATCTTTTTGACTCTACACATATCTGTGAGTAAAAGAAAAAGTGCATCGAGTCTAATACATATTAGTAATTTTCAACAGCCAAAACAAGATTTTCACTATTTCAATTTTCTAAAAACTGTGACTTTTCAACATAAAATTTGCTTATTCAACTGTTTCCATTTGTTGCTTACGCATATATGTTTTAATAGAGTTGGTTTGACATATTTAATTACCTTAAAATCAATGCCTGTAGTTTTTCGAGCACAGATATTTATCAGGTTGCATAATTTTAATAAAGGTTTTCGTTTAGTTATTGGCCATTTTATTGAAGTCTTGAATTTGAAAGCTGTACTTACATAGACGTTTTTAATATATCTTATTTTATATAAGTATATTATTGCACAACAGTCTTATGTTTTCGTAAATAATTGAAATATTTTGTTTCTATGTTGAAATCAAAAAGTGTTCTAGATGCAAGATATATTAGAAATAAAGAATCTAATGAAAACAATAAGTGTATTTTATTCATTTATTTCATCTAGATATCAAAAGACATGAAAACAAACAAACGAATTGCCTATTTCGATTTGTATAGAAGTTTTGAAATGAGTGATGTTGTTTCAATGAACTTCCTCTCACCCCCCACAAATATTGAAATAATAAAATATTTTAATATAAATGATAAAAAGTGGACCACCAGAAATCCCGATTGTGAAATAAGAAAAAAAAAATCTCTTTCGTTTTATTAAATAATACAAAACCTTTCTAAAAAGAATTGACAGTAAACACAATAAAAATAGTGAAATACTTCAACCCTATGAAATCGTTGGGCTGACAAAAATGGTATACAAATCAATTTCAATTTACTTCATATTGCTTTATAGCTCTTGCTGTGACAAATATTTTTTTTTATTAAAAATCGTCAAACGAAATCAATGAGTTGATTCTGGAAAAATATATTTTAAAACGTGAAAAATAGTACTCGTATAATCTCACTACAATCCGAAACCAAACTGTTGAATAATGTCAAAGTTCTTCCCAGTGGCATTATCACTGGCAACCTGATGCGGAGCCTGTCTACAATTCTTCATAAAATTATCAGAAACATAGGAGTTTGACACTGAAGATATCATAGGCTACGCGTGGTCAGCTTGTCGGCAGTCAAAATAATAAACTGCTATAAATCTCAGCAATTGTGTACTTCAAAGGTCACAGATCCGTTGGTACTTCCAAGAATTACTGTATAACGCAATCTATGCATCTTTTGATTTCAACTTCCTTAATGAACATCAGTGACTGAAATACTTGCTAGATCATTAGGGATGAGGTGTGTTATTAATTTTGACAGAATTTCTATGCAATTCTTCAAATCCGGCGGTATATAAAATATCACTAATGGCTTTTTTTGCGAAAACTTTCTGCAGCGGTTTAAGTTTTGAATATTCAAAGGCCCACAGTTCTCCCAAGATGATTGCGTCATCACTGCAGACAGATCTTGCTATTGGTTCAGATTCGAAGGGCATTTCTTCTATGCAAGATGACAGTGGATCGGTAATCGTTCCGTTCAATAGTGTGGTTGTATTTATTGAAGGTTCTGATTTCAATATAACAGCTCTTATATCTGCGTCATCAATACTTAGGTTTTCATCCTGGAACAAGAATTTGTATAAATTTTAATTAATTTAATTATAATAAGGTGCAAATAAAACATGGTAATCTTAATAGCAGTGGCGGTTTGTAACAACTTTGGCATTGTATACGATCTGCGAAATTTTATAAATTTCCACCTTATAACATACATTATCATCAAGTTTGGTAATCATAATACGCATCATTTGGAAAAAAAGTTGAGTTAAATAGATGAAATCTCATATTTTCAACTGCACTTAATTATTAATTAACTTTTAATTTCTGCACACTGTAGTGCATGCAACCAAGTCTTGAAGAATTTCTTCTCGGGACATTTCTGGCATAATTTTGAACACGACTAATGGTGTTACGCTACGGAATACACCCTATAAGAAGAGTGTGAAGCCGTAGTGGGTGGTGGTGGGTACAACGTTGAGTACCCTAGGGAATTTCTAAATCATAATATGCATAGAGGTATTGCACTTAAAATGATAACTGGATTTTAACAACAGTTATCCCCAAAGGCCTATCTATATGCACTCGTTAGAAGTCACGCTTGTCTAGTATACGCTTCCATTAAAATGAATAAAATAAATAAAAAAATACTTTTCAGCCAACATATATTTATATGACAAAAGCAAGTAAAAAAATTTATTCAAAAATAAAATATCACAAAATTCAGTCAATGTTAAAAAGACCATTTCAGGTCGGGCAGAGCACACCTAGCCCAGTATGTAGAACCGCTACTACTTAATAAGTTTACGTGGAAAACTTACTAAAAGTGAATTTTTATAAATAAGTAGATATTTATCATTCAGAAACATTTTTGTTTCTCTTGAATTTGATTTTATTTAAATTTTTATCGACAAAGACATCACAATGTGAGCATGGCTGCTGGAGCACGAGACACATCTAGACACTATGCCTCATAGGTTTTCTTGTAAGCCTACAGACATTTTCAATTTCATTAGAGTTCAAAAACAATAAGATCAAGAATCCACTCTACAAATTACAATAAAATTTTATCAACTATAAAGGTCAAGGAAATTGAATACATGGAACGGTTTTATGAATTCTGCATCAGCTTCTTCGACTGTGCCGGAAACTTCTTCCGTCAATGCGCTGCTACGTAAATGAGTTGCTCTAACTTTAAATCTCTCGAACCAGCCTTTGCTTGCTTGAAATTCTGGAGTATCAGCAGCCTCATCTTTTAATCGGCTTTTCCATTCGCGAAAGAGACTAAGGGCCTTAGCTTGAATGATTGAAATGCTGACAGGCATGCTTTCTTGGTTTTGATCTTCTATCCACAGCGCCAGAGACTTTTCCATTTCTTCCATTACTTTACCACGCCTTTTCGCAAAGATAGTTGTTGATACGTTGCCAGAATTTTCGACGTACGCTTTAATTTTAGCCTTGCTCTTTAAAATACTACATATAGTCGATCTGCCTAAGCCGAACCAGCGACCGATAGAAGCGAATGATTCACCAGTTTCTGAACGCCTTATTATTTCCATTTTCGTCTTAATTGAACAAGGTCTGTGTGATCTTTTTTTAACGACTATGTGATTTTCACTCATTTTTTTTATATTTCTTTCATGAACAAAAATAAAGCACTTCTATAGATTCAGATCTTCTAGAAATAAAGCTACAACTAATGATTAATTAAATTCAACAAGGTTAATTGGAAGCATTCATTTTGGTGGATACGTACGAATGTTCTTTTGGCATAGTTTTACAAAAGCCTTATACACAGGAGAAAAACAATTATATTTACATTTCAACCTATTTTTCATGTTTTAAATTAAGGAGAATTTTGTCAGCTCGAAAAGGGTTTATTGATATGATTATAATTCTTTCGTACAAATACATAATAATAGTTGAAGAATTGGTATATTTTTACGTCTATATATTTTAGTGAGGTTACCCTAATCTAACGAATCTAGCCTAGTAAGCTATTTGCGACGCCAACATCGTTTGACGCAGTTTGGCGTATGAGCGACATGTAAATATCACTAAATATTCTGTAGTAGACAACGACACTAAATCAACCACAAGAATAATCTTGACTGATTCGATCATTACACATTGAAAATAATCAAAAGCAACATTTATTTTGTTTCTGAAACTTAGGTGAACCTTTCCAAGATAGCCACAGGCGTTTTCCGTTTGAATAAAATACGGAATATTAATATGGATATCGTTCGTAATGAAACTTATGTTAACCAACCGGAAGGCCAACTAATAATACATTAAAATCAGAGAAACTGAAAGTTTGCTTTATTTACAAGTTTTATTGTGACAGCGTCGCCATCTTTAAAATCATAGTACCAAAATTATCAATTGTAAAAAATTTGGCACCAAAATATTCAAAAATGAGCCAGCACGATTACATATTTTTGATGTGATAGAAATCATGCTACAAATTAGCCACTCCTGAAACCATTAAAAGAATTAAACAGAGGCATAAGAGGCAATTATTTTTAAAAAATTATTCGTCATAATCGATGATAAAATTGTGGATTCCTTGGTAGGCATCTTTGTAGGTATTTCATAATATATTAAAACATAAGGGAAAATGGTGAAACAGTATAATATGTATTTTAATGAATACCCTATTTCTATATTGTATTTTGTAACATATTTATCAACCGAGCACATATTATTATATACCCGGCATTGCACATTCTTAAACGAACATAATATGTTCAGATATACCCGGTGGGGAATGGCATTTATTCTACATACCTATTTTACAACGTGAAACAGTATGGATTTTTTAATATTTATAATCCTGTAATGTAATACTTCGCATTGACCGGCATATTGGTTCTGCCAACATTCCGGACTATTTCAAATCGGACTCTTCGAATTAGGTAATTGCCAAGATTCAATTATAAATGACCTGGCGATCATTTAATGCAGCCTCTTCCTCTTCACTCACACTCCCACCAATAGTCTCAACAATATGAATACCAATTCGTTTTTTAAACCCAGACTTGCTATAAAAGTTTCATTAGTTTTCTTAATTTCTTAACTAATTCATGTTTTTGTGCTTCGTTATGTTTTAAGTCATTGTAAATACTTAATGCTTTGGTTTGAATTTCTAATGTTGTTACTGGAACTCTTTTTGTATTCAAGTTTTCAATCCATACGGATAATAGTCGCTCCATGTTAACCATTCGAGCGCTTCTATTCTTAGTTACTTTTTTTGATAAATAAGACACCGTATCCACACCATATGGTATAATATACAGATCTTTCATTTTGATAATTTTTCCAACTGAAGCCTCGTCCATTCCCTTTTCACGCCCTATTTTTGCAAATGATGCACCTTTTCACGAAGCTTAATAATTTCAAACTTTTCTTCGAATGTAAGCCACTTACGTTTTTTAGCTACGGAGTCATCTTTACGTTTTTTTTCGTGTTCATGATTATAAACATTTTGAAATTGAAAATCTCTTTGATAAATATGATGTTTAGTGCAGTCAAAAACGGCTAGGTGACGCATAATTCTTATGCACTGTGGGTATTTTACATTTAAGAACTCTTCACCGTGTTCAAAGGGAAAAAATCATTTTTATGCGTAAAAAATAGATTTATTACAATCTATATTGGTTTTGCCAAACAATCAAATAAACCTTGAAAGAAACCTATTTTTTCCACTTATTAGCATGTTGATTTGTAAGTACGTCTTTATATTGATAACAAATTGTGATCATAAATTTATTGGTAACACAAAAACATAAGCGGGTTAATTTTTTTAAAAAGAGTATTTTGCAGTATAGATTATTGAAATAATATTTTTAAAAAATGATTTTTCATTAAGATTTTGAAAAGTTTATCTTTCTATCACTTTTAGTTTTATCAAAAAAAAGTTTGTTTTGGTTTTCCTGAAAAGTCGACTTTTTGTGGATTATAGGTTTTTGTGTCGCCGCTAAATCATAATATTGAAATAGTAATTCAATTTACACATATTGTCTATGATTTACACTGGTAACACTTGACTGCGCATGTTAGCGTGGTTTTGACAGATAACTTTCAGGTTAAATTTATCAACCAAAGTCAAAATGTTGCGAAAATCTCCTAAAACGAAGAAAAAAGAAATACTCTCGGACAAAATCGCAAGTTTGTTCACCGTTGCACCTATAGCTGACGTAGAAGACGATCAAGTATTCGGAACAAAGCCAAAAACGGTAACGAAAGATGACTTGGATTCGGGATCAGACAGTGGCGAAGAGGCAGCTCTCAGCAGTTTTCGTAAACAGAACGTCAGTCTATTGGCGGATCTCAGTAAGCGATATCAAGGTGAAGTGACGTCTCGTCGAGATTTAGGATTTCAAAAATCGAACAACGATAGCGCCCTAAGCGATGAAAAAGATGACGATGATTCCGAAAATGCATCGGAAGTTGAATCCGACGCTTCGGACAATGATGATTTGAATAATGGTAACGACTCTGAAGACGATGGAGACTATGAAGGTTTCGAAGAAGAAGCAAACTCTGAAGAAAATGGTGGGGAATCTGACCAAGACGATGATGAAAGTGACGACGAAGATCAAGACGATGGTATTGATTTGAGCCAATTAGATAATATGGAAGGAACACAGGAGTTTAAGCACATTAAAGAAACGGACCGTTCTGATGATTTGAAAAAAGGCAAATGTGTTAAAAATCAACTGTCAATGTGGGAGAGTTTGTTGGAGATGAGAATCAATTTACAAAAATGTATCGTTACTGCAAACAAATTTCCTCTACCAGATACCGTCAAGAGATTAAAAGAAGAAGGTGGAGAGAACTACAACACTGTTATGGGGAGAACTAAAGGAAGCGTTGCATCACTTTTTAATAGGTATGTAGTTTCATATAATGGGCATGGAATAACATGAAATTCAAAACGGGCCACAGGCCCAAAAAGGTTGAGAAGTTATGCTTTATAGCAGGGGTCGGTAACCTGTGACCCGCGAGGCGTTGTGGTGCAGTCTGCATAATTCTCGTCGCAGCACATGTGACGCCCACAAATGCGGCCCACACTAATCCCCACGTAAAATATATGGCACTTTTACAACAAAAGGTTGCCGACCCTTGCTTTACAGTCTTTTGTATTGTATTTTTAAAATGTTTTCATGACTAAAGATTTTAACTGTGTTGCTGATGAATTAATATTATACTAGCTGTAAGCCCGTTGCCCAGCAACGGGAGATTTTTGCTGCATTGTGTTTCATTTCATTTCATTTCATTTCATTTCATTTCATTTCATTTCATTTCATTTCATTTCATTTCATTTCATTTCATTTCATTTCATTTCATTTCATTTCATTTCATTTCATTTCATTTCATTTCATTTCATTTCATTTCATTTCATTTCATTTCATTTCATTTCATTTCATTTCATTTCATTTCATTTCATTTCATTTCATTTCATTTCATTTCATTTCATTTCATTTCATTTCATTTCATTTCATTTCATTTCATTTCATTTCATTTCATTTCATTTCATTTCATTTCATTTCATTTCATTTCATTTCATTTCATTTCATTTCATTTCATTTCATTTCATTTCATTTCATTTCATTTCATTTCATTTCATTTCATTTCATTTCATTTCATTTCATTTCATTTCATTTCATTTCATTTCATTTCATTTCATTTCATTTCATTTCATTTCATTTCATTTCATTTCATTTCATTTCATTTCATTTCATTTCATTTCATTTCATTTCATTTCATTTCATTTCATTTCATTTCATTTCATTTCATTTCATTTCATTTCATTTCATTTCATTTCATTTCATTTCATTTCATTTCATTTCATTTCATTTCATTTCATTTCATTTCATTTCATTTCATTTCATTTCATTTCATTTCATTTCATTTCATTTCATTTCATTTCATTTCATTTCATTTCATTTCATTTCATTTCATTTCATTTCATTTCATTTTATTTTATTTTATTTTATTTTATTTCAAAAAGTGGAGACTGGGAGGTCGAGGACACCTTACAGACGGACCTTATCGGCTATTAATATATAGATATTGTGAAGTTATCATACCTTTAATCATTTTTAATGTGTTCACGCGCAATTTGTAGGGAAGAAACTCTGCCATTATATTGAAAAATAAAAATTTGTACTGATTCCACATTTTCCCATAAAAATCAAAAATGGTTTTGCTCATATACACTCTAGGTGAAAATGTGAAGGCACCTTAAGTGTTAACTGTCAATTCTTGACGGAAAGTCATTATTTTTATAAAATTATGTTTAATGCTTTATTTTTTTGTTTCCAGATTATTAGAACTACAAACGTTACTTCTTTCCAATTATCCAGAGACAAAAGTCCTTGTAAAAAAAGATAAAACTCCAGAGCTGGAATGCGAGGATCCGATGGATGAAGAAATTCCGAGTGACTCAGATTCTGTGGCCAGCGAAAAACCTGAAGTTGTTGAAGAGAAACCGAAACGCAACCGCAAAAGAAAAATGGCTGATTATGGTGAAGATTTAGCCGCACGACACGGCAGCTACACTAAGTACAGAAACAGCGTCATTCAAAAGTGGTATGACAAAACCAGGGTTTCGATGCACAGTCAAAAGAATCAACCGTCAATCATTTCGACTATATCACAGATCGAATATATCTTAAAAGACCGAAATAAACTCATTAAAAGAACTCAATTAAAAAGGACAAAGTATGAAATATTAGGAGAAGAAGAACCTGAAAAGATCCCTGAGAAGTCTTTCGACGATAGCAATTTACCTAAAGATTTTGATAGGCGGAATCTTGACGAAGAATATTGCCCTGAGATTTTTGACGATGATGATTTTTACCACCAGCTATTGAGAGAGTTGATTGAGCATAAATCGGCAGACGTATCAGATCCCATTCAACTCAGTAGACAGTGGATTATGCTGCAGCAAATGCGGAGTAAGATGAAGAGGAAAATTGACACAAGGGCTACGAAAGGTCGTAGAATTCGGTACGCCGTCCATTCCAAACTTGTCAATTTTATGGCTCCAAATATGGAAGAGAATTGGACTGAAGATACTAAAAATGAGCTGTACGCATCTCTCTTTGGAAAACAATTTGAAGGGAATAATTTAGATAGTTCAAAAAGTAAAAAATCTGTAAATAATATTGAAATATAAATTTTAATAAATAATAATGACTTTCTTCTTTATTTGTATCTATTTTATCTGTATCTTGTGAAAATAACAATTTTTTCACTACTGATATTTTTAATGCATTTGGAGTGTAACTGTGTGTGTTGATTTAATTTCTTGAAAAAACTGTCCTAATCAGTGACTGGTTAAAGACATAGTATTACCTAAATCGGGGCTGTCCAAACTGAGGCCCGTGACATGGTTTTGTGGGGCCTGCAACACATTTTCAAGAAATATTGAAGGAATATCATTTTCAGCTCATGTAAAGTATAATGAAGATATCACAGATTTTGACGAATGATGTATTGATTTTGGAAATATTAATCCTCCAAGGACAAGCGTGACCATATGGTCACAATAAACACAGTTGTCCATTGATCCCACTATTCATCCTTTTTCTACCCGAATATCGTTGCTTACACTCATATTTGGTTAAGAAGGGTACATACTTCAGTCAGTCATCAGCCACGGGGACAGAAACAGCCACCAAAAGCACATGCGATTTTTTGAATTTCCGTTTTTTTTAATGGACTTTTTGAAACTTAGTTATTTTTTTATCAAAACATCAAATTATTTACAGTTCTTTTGCTAATATATTTGTATTGAAATTATGTTGATCTAAAGAGGTCAAATTGTAAATATTTCAAAAAATTCACGAATAGCTATATTTCAACCCCAAATGTTTGTGTGCCCATACGGGCATCACGATCGTCCTTACTACTGTTCGTACACAATATTACACGGTAATAAAAGGATGAGCATGACCATATAGTCATGCAGGGTTTCTTTACAACGACTGCGTTTTTTTTTTAAAAAAAATATTGTTAGGGATAAAAGTTATCCGTGACTTCAATATGGCTTAAAAAATATTTTTTTTATCGAAAAAAAGCTTTCGTCTCTGGAGGGTTAAGCAAGATATTTCACTTTTTAACCAACCTTTGACTATCATCATTATAAATGTAAGATTCGATCTTCAGCTGGGCTTGTACGATTAGCAAACAGACCCTTTTTATACTTACAAATATGGATGAAACAGGAGAAGATTTCTTAAAATTATTACCAGAAAAGAGGTACCCTAAACCTAAACATTTTCAACCATGAAATTCAATAAATCAAAATACAGATAGATAAAAATTGAAGTTGATATAGTTACTTTAGTAAAGGATACAGAGCTGCCGCAGAATTCTCATTAAAATATTTTTTTTTTGCATTCAAGCCTCAAGAATTTTACTCTAGTCTAGATCAGTGGTCCCTAACCTGGGGTGCCAGAAACCATTTCCGGGGCTGTGGAAGAAACCTTCTGTCTTCTTTGAAATATTTAAAAAATGTACATTACTTAAATGTATTTCAAATCAATTTAGTCATTAAAAGTTGAGTTATTTTTTTTGGATTTATACTTCGATAAAATATCTTGAAATACATGTAATTTTCGAAATTAAAAAGTCGGAATAAATTTTCAAGGGGGGTGCGAGAACATATTTTCATATTCGAGATGTTTAAGGTTAAGAGCCACTGGTCTAGATGAATAAATAAATTAATAAAAAGGTGGCAAAGGGTGGAAGCAATTGATGGAAATTACATATATTATTGATTTGGTTGATAAAATTAGAGTGAAAAAATATGTTTTCGTTTACTATAATAGAACATCAAAACTTTCGCGTCAACCTTTTTTTATTTATTATGTTTTATTTATTGATGGGTCAAAAAGTTGAAAGATAAAAAGTATAATTTATCATGAGAGTTGTCTCCATAATTTGTCCTAATTAATTACAAAATGGGATATAAAAAAAGTGACAGTGCCTCGGAGTTTTACGGTTCTGTGACTCCAACACCACAAACCCTGCAATGGCAATGGTAATGACCCATTTATAATCTAAGTCGATAATTTAAGTACAATAAGATTGACCATCTCTTTGACATCGGGAATGTGTCTCTTAATAGCGAATTATACAATTATAATTTAGAATTTCGACTGAAGGTGCTTGGTGAAATTTCAATATCAAATTTGAATTGTTTGAATTTTTACTTTTCTGAGAAAACTCTCGCTAACGACCCAGATTTCGCCTTTTGGCGTTTTTAGTGATATAAAGTGCACGAATGTACTTCAACCAACGCGTAGTAAACAGTTTGTATCGTTTTTATATTTCACACAAATAAAAGTGGATCGCAAAGTTTAATTCTTATTAATGTAATCTATATGAATTAGCGAAAAAAAATGAAAAATTTCACGAGCGACAAAACTCACGGAAAAGTAAAAAGTTCAAACAATTCAAATTGTATACAATTATGTAGTCCAGGGTTACCCAAACTATGTTCCAGAGTAGGTGTTCCGAAAAAAAATGGAATGGTTTTATACGCTGCAACACAAAAATAAAAAAAACTTCAGCTAAGTGTTCCATTCCAGAAAATATTTGGGAAACCCTGATGTAGTCAATTGCCTGATTCGATTCGTATCTCTGTGCAACAACAAATTACTCGCGGTTCAATTCAAATTGGATTCTCATCGAGTGACTTCTTCTATCGCTGAGCCTGCTGTTGACATAAGCTCTGTTCTTCTGCGTATTCTGACGGTTTGTTGACGGCTTGCAAACTGTTTTCCAATTATAATAGAATTTAAAGCTTTTAGATTCTAATTCAAAGCTTAGATTATAAATAAGATTCTAGTTCGAAAACAGTTTGCAAACCGTCAAAAGTACGCAAAAGAACATAGCTAGTGTTAGAGCGTAAAAAACGAATTACTTATGATTGAATCTGCATTTTCTTGTTAAAACTCTTGTTACAAATATCAAATATTTATTTAATTTTGATAGTTGATAGCTATTTCGGCTTCACGCCACTGTCGGAACTGTGCTTAAACATAATTTAGTTCAATTATATACATATTATCTCACTTTTACATCCTAACTTTTTAAACAAAGACTTTTAAGAATAAAAGTCTAACGACTCTGGGCTTATTTCTAAATGGATTACTCGTAAGTCATTTACTTTCCACTTTACCTACTACCGAAAAAGTGGCGTTGGAGTGGGAAAGTAAAATAAGATTGTATTATTTCCATTGAGGCAAACGAGTGGCTTTTATTCTTTAAGCAGATTATGTTGTTTTAATTAATTAGTTCATTCGCGAATATCTTCAGTCATCTTTTCTAGCGCCGTTTGCAAACTCATTCACTCCCGAAATCGTTTCTATATATGTACAAGGTTTAACATCATTTCATTTTTAACTAAATACTCATAGCATTTACCTTTCACTGGGAAGGTATTGACCGGTAATGGGCATGTATTGGATAATTTCCCTCTGAACTGACTGAAATTGTAGAGAATCCCGCCTCAAAAGGTTAACTGGCATAATTCCCCATTATCTTGGAATACATTATATTTCGTAAAATAATGTGGAACACCTAACTTGGCAGACGATAAAAGGTAGTGAATCTCACAAATCTAACAAATAAGAAGCTCTAATAAGGTGTCATCTTGCAAAAGTTTCCGATACGAACTTAAAGCTCTCAACTCAGTTAACGTGACCAAAGAGATAAATAGTTTTTTTTTTTTAATCCATGTCCGCTCCCAATGTGGAGCATATTGCCTCCTAATGGATTTATCTCAACAGAAGTTTTTCAACAAGAACTGTTTGTTACTCAGTCGCTCAACTTCACTTTTTTAAAAAAAAAGTGAGTAGTAGGGAAAGGAAGGATAAGGCTAGAACAGGACTAATGGTTGGCTAATCGCTATTGCTACACCTAGTTATTACAGGATCAGAAGAATGGGAGGAGATGAAATTATGTGAATTGACATCACAAACACCTTCGATCACAACTTTGAATTGAATAATTCTCAAATTCAATGTGATATGACCGGGAATAGAACCCAGACCTATTATTATCTGATCTTTTCTTTCTATCTTTACTCTCCAAATAAATACGTCAAGCGATTTAGTAAAAAATAGTTCTTGTTCAATAGCTGTAGAGATACTGAAAAAAAACAATTACTCCATTGTCGAAATCGAAATAAAATATTGAAAAAAAATCATAATGGCTAATTGACCACAATGTCCCCTAGTTTTATTTGAACCTTTATTTTGTTCATAAATATGCATATAAATTTGTAAAGAATGTGATGCAATTTTAAGACGTGCTTTCAGCGGGGGGCTGCCAATACGTTAACAATGGGCTCGCTTAAATTCAAAGCAATTCTCGGTGTTCTGAGTAAGGAGTGAATTTTTTATCACTCGTATACAATTATATGCAATATATAAATAAGCAATCGGTTGTTACTGAATACACTTATAATATTTAACAATATGCATTTTACCGTAATGGCTAAAAATGTACTACTGTGTATACTGAAAAGCTGTCGTAGATAATATATGTATAAGTCAGAAATTGCAGTTGAACACCATTTTGATCTGAGAATATTGTTTTCTCTTAAATTAACAAAGAGCTCGCGCGAGCCTCTACGAGCCCCCTCCAGCCCACCCCTGCCGCAAAGTAGCCAAAAACTTTGAACAATGCGGCATGGTCCCAATATTTGATGGTGTGATCTTTTTCAGAGGACCTGGGGACAACTTATTATCCTTTCCATCTTGAGGAATGTTGAATGTTTTTTTTAAGCGGTCTGCGTTCTTTTCTGGCTTAGTCACTCCACTGAGTGAGGGTAAAAGAGTGACTCGCGATGGAGTGGCCACCTTGAAGTCGGCATGGTGTAGAATTTCGTTTTATTTATTACCAACCGCTAGGCAATAATTTTTATTCGCATTGTGATATCTCATAAACCACAATATAAAACAGCTTGGGGTAGAGACAATCTCTTTCAAGGTTACCATATACATAATTCCACGGCGGAAAACAATGGCGTCACTACTATCTAGCGCTGCTCCGACAAATATTTTAAGCCCCCGTTGATCTTTAAAAAAAAGTTATAATGTTATTATTTTCGATACATTTGATAACTTTGTTTTTCCACTTGTTCTGTTACAAAATGTAACACATGTTTCGCTAGTTTAAGAAGCATCATCAGACATAAAATCGCAGCGCAAAACACGTGTCATATTTTATAACACTAACTAGTGGAATAACAAAGTTATCAAATTTATTTTATATTAAAAATTATATAAGTGTACAGTAACCTCCCGGTTAAGTACGCATATTGAATCAAAGGGTATTGTGCGTACTTAACCGGGAGGTGCGTATTTAAGTATTTTTTAATCAATCAAGAGCTTGGATGGATGTGGCAACCTGTTGGAAGTGGTTAAATGAAGTTTTTTTTATCCCTAAATCAAAAAGAGAACAGGAAGGCCAGTTCTTTTGCTTATGGACAATGCACCAGGACATTTTGAGGGATTTAAACGAGATAATGTGGAGGTTGCATTCTTCCCACCTAATTGCACAAGCTGGAAACAGCCATGTGATATGGGAATTATTGCAGCCCTGAAAAAGCGATATAAATATTTGTATCTCAAAGAAGTCCTTAACTATTATGAAATGGATGATGGTTTAAAAAGCATCAAAGCAGTTCAAGGAAAACAGCTTTCAAGGGAAGCAGCTGGTGTTGCATATGGAAATGCAGCACATTTATTAGATGCTGCCAATTTTGTTGAGGAGGCATGGGACGCCATATCAGCAGAGACAATCGCAAACTCTTTTGCCAAAACCGAGATAATAACCCTTACACCCGTTCCTGTTGAGAATTCTGAGAACGAATGGATCAATGAAATCATTTCAATGTTTGCAAAAGTAAGCATTGAAATTGACGTCAACGATGCTATAAACTTCGAAAGAATTGACAAGGAAAACACTGAAGAATATGTTCAGGAAATTTTCAAAGATGTGGACGATGTTTTGGAAGATGTGAAAGAAGTACCGGATGAAAGCCACTTATCTGACGATTCCGATCTGGAAAACAACGAATGTCTAGTCAAGTTTGAAGGCTTTGACAACTTGTGTGAAATGGCAATAAATAAAGAAAATCAGCTTTTATGCCCAGTTGTTAAAAATGCAGCAGGAGCTGATTACAACGATCTTTTATGCTCTTTTGAAAACTTTCAAAAAAAAAAAAAAGCATCAATTTAAAAAAAATCAAACAATAAAGACAATGTGCAGTTGACACTTTACGATATGTTTGTACCTAAATAAAAATGTAAATTTGTTAATTGTTATCTTAACTGTTTTCCATTTTATAAAATAATTGTGTTCAGTTTTTGCATAATAAATATTGATCCAAGATTTTTGCCATTTTTCATGCGTACTTAACCGGGATGCGTACCACATTTTTTGCGAACTTAACCGGGAGGTTACTGTACTATGAGATTTTTTGATACCAATTCTTGTCAGTAAATAATTCAGTTGGTGTGCATATTGTACCACTTTGGCAAAAACAGATTTTTTGTACCGGCTATTATTATTAATGCAGATTTAAAGGCAGACAAAGATAGACGTGTCACCATTTTTTAAAAATTGTTTTCATTAGAATTTACCGTACATTATATGAAAAAATAATTATTGATTATCAATATTCATGTTTGTATCTTACACAGTGCCAGCGCGAAGTTATTTGGCGTCCTATGCAACGGTTATTGGTGCGCCCCTTTTTTAACAAATCGTTCAATTTTTTTTTTCGAAATAATGAAAAAAACAATTCGGGATCATTAGAATTTTTTAATATATATATCTATGTCCGCTCCCAATGTGGAGAATATGGCCTTCTAATGGAAGTATCTCAACATAATCGTTTCTACGCGAACAGTTTGTTACTCAGTCGCTCAACCTCTCTTTTTCGAATAATATAGAATACAATACTTAATTACACCGAACAATCAATACAAACATCAAAATAGAATAAAATGTACTGTTATTTATTATTATTCAAGTATGTGCATAAAAAAATATTTTGTAATTTATAGTTTAAGAATTAGAATAAACTAGCTGTAAGCCCGTTGCCCAGCAACGTGAGATTTTTGTTGCATTGTGTTTATTTTTTTTTAGTTTAATTTATTTTATTTTATTTTATTTTATTTTATTTTATTTTATTTTATTTTATTTTATTTTATTTTATTTTATTTTATTTTATTTTATTTTATTTTATTTTATTTTATTTTATTTTATTTTATTTTATTTTATTTTGTTTTATTTTATTTTATTTTATTTTAATTTATTTTATTTTATTTTATTTTATTTTATTTTAATTTATTTTAATTTATTTTATTTTATTTTATTTTATTTTAATTTATTTTATTTTATTTTATTTTATTTTATTTTATTTTATTTTATTTTATTTTATTTTATTTTATTTTATTTTATTTTATTTTATTTTATTTTATTTTATTTTATTTTATTTTAATTTAATTTAATTTAATTTATTTTATTTTATTTCATTTCATTATCTATTAATTTGAAAATTTACGCAAACAAAATACATTTCGTAGAAG
This sequence comes from Himalopsyche tibetana, assembly GCA_030503985.1. NCBI lineage: Eukaryota > Metazoa > Arthropoda > Insecta > Trichoptera > Rhyacophilidae > Himalopsyche > Himalopsyche tibetana. The sequence goes on from JAPJYX010000015.1 coordinate 2,472,729, forward strand.
AAGAAGAAGTCTCGAGGACATCAGTACGCACACATTTGTGAAAAGTGAAAAGCGAGTGATTATTTTATCTTAATAAAAACAATAATCCTTTGTACTTCATTCCACTTTATTTAATATGTCAGGACCGGTTTCGCTCATTGCGAGCATTGTCAACTGATAAGAAATATAATTTAACAATGCTATTTATACAAAATTGAAAAGTTATACACAACAGTTGGCATTGAAAAGAAATCGCCAATTACATTAAAGTGATTCTAAAATAACACAAAATTAAAATGTTCAACACATCTAACATATAATTAAAAAGTCATCCCAGATTCATAAATTCAGAATGCGATTGAAAGTAATTACAAACATAATTAAAATTTGGGAAATTTTTGACAAAGTGATAAAATCCTACATTAATAATATTCATATCATTAAGCATATTCACTTTGCTTTATCACGGTTTCAGTTTTGTTGAATTTTTTTTTTTCGATTAAATCTTGCTTTGCAGACGTGCGCACAGCTGTTGGTAATTTCTAAGAATAACGGTTAGGGTATATCTTTTACATTTTAAATGTAAAAAAAAATAGTACCTGAAAATAATACATCAGACATTTAGTCTCTCGTTGCCCACGCTGTTGATCACTCGTTAAGTTCGAGCAGCTGATAAAATATTTGTTGTTTATAATTTGACAAATATTCAAGGTGTAATTTTCTTATTTCTAATATTTTTACTATTGGAATAATTGAGTTTTAATAATACATGTTTAGACCTATTATGTCGAAGCCAAAATTAACAAGAAAAATAATTTCTCTGGAGATAAAAATTCAAATTTTGGATCGTCTTCGAGATGGACTGAGTACGGCTGAGATTGCAAAAAAATAGTTTGAACGAAGCAACGATTAGAACGATTAAAAGAAGTGAAGAAAAAATTAGAGCAAGTGTAATCGAGGGATCTTTAATAAGTGCGAAACATACGAATCGCATACGCAATGCAAACATAGAAAAAATGGAAAAAGCTCTGGTGATTTGGATAGAGAATAATAACCAAAAAGGATTACCTATGGACGGCTCTACTATACGAGAAAAGGCAAAAAGAATTTTTTATCACATAATTAATCAAGACAATACAACAGCAATAAATCAAGACACAGAATTTTTAGCGAGCAAGGGATGGCTTGAGGAATTTAAAAGGCGATTTTTTTTGCACAACATCAAAACGAAAGTAGATCTGGCGACATTAAAGCTGCAGAAGAATATCCTCCAAAATTAGCTAAAATAATCGAAGAAGGGTCTTATTCGCCTGACCAGATTTTTAATGCTGACGAAACGGGTCTTTTTTGGAAGAAAATGCCAAGTAGAACTTACGTGCCAAATATGAGGAAATTTACAAGAATATAAAAAAAGAACCAGCGCGGATTACCGATTTTTTTGAACGTCGACGGAACATAACAGAAAATGTAATCGAAAGTAGTTGTGATGATGACATTCGTCCAATAAAAAGAAGAAAAATCCCCATATTAATATCTTCTAGTGAGAGTGACATTGAATAATATCTTTTATCTGTGCTCATAATGTTTCAATAATTTTTCAGTCCTATCTACCAATTTCTTTAATATTTCTAAAAAATAACCTATCCTCTCCTTTTCATACATTTGATAGTTTCGCTTAACACGGTGATCTAGCAGAACCTATCTTCCGTGTTAAGCGAGGGATGGGTGTATATGGCTCGCTCTCGCATACACAAAAATGGTACAACTGTAGTCATATTCCACACGGGCTAAGACTGTGAATAAATCAATGTTTTTTAACGTTTTTGTCGATGCCAATCATAGAAAAGAAACAAGGCGTTTAATAACAGTCGTTAATAACAGAGTAAATATGCAGAGAGCCACATTTTGATGTAGTAAAACAATATTTACCCCCCTAATTATCAATGACAAGTGACGGATTATGATATGTCTCAAAAATAAAGATATATTATAATATAACCTATAGAATTTTTGTTCAGATTTTTTTTTCCATTCAATTTTCTGATGCTTTTGTGTTATCCAAAAAACAGGGTCTCCAAATTTTATTGCGCCTGGGGCCTCATGTGCTTAATCCGCATAATTGATGAATTGTATTTCGTGAATTTATAATTTGCTCAACTTTTAAAGTGCTTATACTGTTTACTGTCATCGGACGGTAGGTATTTTCAAGTGAATAAGCTTTACAATAAAAAATGAAACAATTTTTGCATAATTTTCTTAAACAGGGTCTGTCATTTTTCTCCTCAAAAATATCTTCATGCTGCATAAATGGTATAATTCTCATTTTGGCCTCTTATAAACCGAAAAAAATCAATATTATCAATATTCATTTGATATATCGAATTCCCTTCAACTCATCCGATCCTAAAAACAGCGAGTAGCAAGAGCGATTAGCTAAATACTGGTCGTGTTTGGTACCCCTGATCTTTCAGAAAAAAAGGTTGAGCACCTGAGTAACAATTAAGTCTCTAGAAGGAGTGGGCTGGAGGGAGCACAAAGGGGCTCACGCGAGCCCCTTGTTAAATTTGGCTAAGGCCAGCGAGCCCCTTATTAATTTAACATAAAACAGTATTTTCAGATCAAATTAGTATATAACTGCAATTTCTGATTAATATATTATCTACGAAAGCTTCAGTATATACAGAAGTACAATTTTAGCCATTTAGATTGATAAGTTTAGGGGTAAATTGAATAATCTCACATATTTTAAGTTAATGTTAAGTAACAATCGATTGCTTATTTAAGTATGTATTGTATATAATTACACAAGAGTGATAAAAAATTCACTCATTTGCCAGAACGCCAAGAATCGCCTTGAGATTAACCAAGCTCCTTTTAAACGAATTGGCAGCCCACCGCTGAGTATATCTGCTCCAAGTAAGGAGCGGACATGTTTAAAAATAGTCTTGCACAACATTTTTATCCGAATACAAACATTACAAGGAATATTGATTTTGTTAATATATCTGAAAGAATGACTTCGCCACTTATCAATGATATCTATAGAGTCTTTATTGAAAGAGGGTGTCTGAACGATAAACCCTCTGGGTACAAAATCAAAAATAGTCCCCGGCGACCTTGTAACGGTATTACGACGTTTTTCATTCATTCACCTATCGCAAAGCCCACGCCGTGTTTTTCAAAATGGTTTTCCAATTTAAAATTTGACACGCCCGCCGACCTGGTCAATTGGACGGGAATAATTATGTTTCAATTCAATTTGACAAGTCAATTATGATCGGAGGCGTCGGCGGGTCAGGCGTCGAGCGTCCTGCGCCGTGGCGGCCTCTAATTCGACGCCAGCGGTCGGGAAATAGGGATGACGAACCGACGCAAACCACTCACTCAACAGGTCTATTATTTTAAGGTAAAAAATACTCTTGTAAGTACCACATCTCCGATTAACAAGATAGTAAATGTATATTTTTTAAAAGATAGTTGAATTTATTAAATTAATTATCTCAGAAAATACAATTATAAAAACTCGCAACTTGTTAACTTATTAATGAATTATTTTGTGATATATATTTGGAAACGTGTCAGGTTTGGTTATATGTATTTTTGGGTTGATTATCTTTTCTATATCTCTTTTATTATTTTTGTCTATATTTTTTGGTCCGAATGATTGGCATATTTAATTTACGATTTTCCTTTTGAATATGCTTTTCCCATAACATCAAAACAGATTATTTGGAGCTGTTTAACTAGAACGATCGATTTGCAAAATGGTCTCACAATGACAGTCATTGGATGATCACATAAAGAATATCTGAATCCATAGAAGATGCGATCATTGTCCTTGACACGATAGACAATCGCATAATTCAGACAAAATGGCGGCATAAATGAGTTAGACGAAATGGCGGCACCCCAGTAATAACTATAATGGCAGCTCTCGCTGTGTTAATACTGCCATAAAGTCAGTGACATGTGGCCATTTAACCATCTTTAGAGACATCGGCACCTAATTGTTAGCCATCGCTGGCATCTGAAATATAGAACAATGATTCGTACAAGAGTGTCAATTTCAGAAACGGTGACCTACTTTTCTTTCGTCTGCCTCAATACTAAAAGACGTACGGTTAGGTATATTATAGTCGAATGTTGACGTAGACATGAATTATTTTCGATAAATATGCTTTGCTACATACATACTATTCTTTTTCTAAATGTTGCTAATTACATTCCAGCTCTGCAAGAAATGTAATTACAAATAGGAAAATGTAAAATTATCATGCATGGGAATCAGAAAAACCAACAATTTACGCGCAATACGAATATGCTGAATCAGAATGAAATATCAATGTAACATGTCAAATGGGACTTCTAATAAAAAATGAAGCAAATTTGAAATATAGCAATAAATATTTATAGAAATTCTTTTTTAATAGCGTGAATAACAGCTTTTCTTGATTCCAACGTTGATTTTTTACATTTTCGAATCTACAATTAAGTTTTCTAGCGAATTGCGTTGTTTTCTGCTGAATTACGTTAATTTTTGGAAATAAAAAGAGTTGCATGTAGTATGCTACTCTTTTTCTTCCCGAAAAGTATATTTAGGAGCTGTGAAGTAGAAACAACTGTATCGACAGTTTCATGCAAGTGTAGTTCACACAGAAATGGGATATGAAGATGTAGTCTGTACCCACAGTATTATTAAAAATACGAAAATGACGAACAAAAATCAAATAAAGTAAAATATATGAATTTAAAAAAATCACAGAGTAGACACGCGAGACCTTGCATTCAAAGCGTATTAAGCGAGGTAAGTTATTTCTACTCAGTCGCTCAACATCACTTTTTTCAAAGTGAGTAGTAGGGAAAGAAGGATAAGGCTAGAATAGGACTAGTGGTTGGCTAATCACTATTGCTACACCCAGTTATAAAAGGATCAGAAGGATGGGAGGAGAGGAAATGATGTGAATTGACATCACAAACACCCAGTCTTCGATCACAACTTTGAATTGAATAATTCTCAAATTCAATGTGATCTGACGGGGAATAGAACCCAGACCTGCGTGATCGGTAGAGCAAGCTCTAACCAACTGGGCCACAGCAGACGAAAATTTATTACTGATTTATTATAATCATTACCGGTTTCGCTCATCAGGAGTGCTATTAAGTAATACTAGCTGTAAGCCCGTTGCCCGGCAACGGGAGATTTTTGCTGCATTGTGTTTGATTTTATTTAGTTTAATTTATTTTATTTTAATTCATTTTATTTAATTTAATTTAATTTTAATTTATTTAATTTAATTTAATTTAATTTAATTTTAATTTATTTCAATTTATTTCAATTTATTTCAATTTATTTTATTTTATTTTATTTTATTTTATTTTATTTCAATTTATTTTATTTTATTTTAATTTATTTTATTTCAATTTATTTTATTTTAATTTATATCAATTTATTTTATTTTATTTTATTTTATTTTAATTTATTTTATTTTAATTTATTTTATTTTATTTTATTTTATTTTATTTCATTTCATTATCTATTAATTTGAAAATGTACGCAAACAAAATACATTTCGTAGAAGAAGAAGATGTCTCGAGGACATCATCAGTACGCACACATTTGTGAAAAGTGAAAAGCGAGTGATTATTTTATCGACTTTTAATATATAAATTTAGTATGAATAAAAAAGTGGAGACTGGAAGGTGTGAAATGGACGCTCACTTCAAACAAACACTCACCCACTCAAACATACGGACCTTATCGGCTATTAATATATAGATTGTTCACAAATCTGCTGCTGACCTATAATAAATAATGTGGTATTAGTATAAAAAGTGAATGTCTTTCCAATCAGACTAAACAGCGCACATTCTTAAAGTGATACTATATTAATGTCTACTAAAATGCATAACTTTTTGCATTTTGATTAATTAAAAAAAAACAAAGGATACTGAGTTGCCGTAAACCGAAATAATCGGTGTACAGAGTCAGTTTTCAAGTATTTCTAGAGCGGTATAAAGTAGTTAATCTACCGTTTTAGAAATGTGTCGAAATAAATGTTGATAGTATGGAAAATAAAATTGTTATTGTCTCTTTAATACCCTTTAGCTGGAAACTAATGAATATAAATACGACGAACTTCTCTCAATTTGTAACTCATGTTTCTCCGTCATCAATAGAATTTAATTTAATATTATGATAACTTAATTTGTTATTGTGAAATGAGCACAGACTGCGTAGAAAATAGTCGCGCAATACGAAAATCATCGAGCAAGAATTTAAATATGAGGAGCTTGGTATCGAAACTCATAATATCTATGTTTGATATTTTTGAGATGAGTATACCAAAATTTTTTCTAAATGTATCACTTTTTTGTTTTTGTTTTTACCATGTCCGCTCCCAATGTGGACTCCTAATGGAGTTTATCTCAACAGAAGTGTTTCTACGGGAACTGCTTGTTACTCAGTTGCTCAACCTCTCTTTTTCCAAAAAGAGTAGGAATAGAAGGAAAGAGCTAGGAAAGGACTAGTGGTTAGCTAATCACTCTCGGTACGCCCCGTTCATAGGATAGGATGGGTGGAAGGGGGAAATGCATTACTACTTATATGAAATATATTAAATAAATAGGTAAGTGGTGGCATAAGCGCATGGTATACCACAGGAGCATTACAATTTGGAGAACTAGTTTTTAGGATAACATAAAAACGTCAGAAAATTCCATGTAAAATAATAAAAATATACTTATATCTGAAAAAAAAATATATGGATTATTAATAAAAGTTATTTTTGAGGCCAGACTCGCGCTTTATTAGATTATAGCAGCGATTTCCAACCTGGGAGCGTGGACAAGGGAGGCGCGAAAAGATCAAAATATTTATTTACCCTTTAAAACGTGTCTTTATTACTATTTGAAATAAAGGATATAAAGGCACGAATATATTTGTTTTCAAGAGAGGCGTAGTAACATAATGTTTGGAAACCACTGGATTATAGGGTTGCGTTGGGTATTAGTTAAAACAACTGCCAAAGATCTCTATCGCATCTGCGATCAGTATTTTTCATGGTGTTATAATATATTTTGCTTCTAAATTTTTTATGATTTCGAAAAATTATGTGGTTTTTGCGGTTTTATCAAAGCTCGATTTTTAGAGAATGTGAGTTATGATACTAGGCTCTTCATATTTCAATTCGTTATACTTAATTTAATTTTTCCTTCTAAAAGCTAATAAATACTATTTAAATTATATTTAATTTCATCACCGGCAAACGTTAGTAAGTAACTGATATTTCTGAGTAAAAAGCAATTGAAACATTCGAGCTTTTAAGATAAAGCCTTGATATTTAATGTTACATAGATCAGTGCTTCCCAACCTTTTTTATTCCACGGCCCCCTAAATCTGAAAAAAATAGTCCGCGACCCTCCTCAGTATAAAACATATTCTGCGGCGGCCCACAATATGGGAAGCACTGACATAGATAATATTATGATATCAATATATAGATGGATTCGTGCCAATCTGAGTGTAGCGGTCTACAGCAGTGTCTACCAAACTGTGTGACGCGAAAGAATAAGCCTCAAAACTGTTCATTTAAAATAAAGCTTATTCATTTAAATTGTCTTTAAATAAATTTAACACGTACATATTTAATTAAATAAATATTTGTCACGTTTGTCCAGTCTTCTTTTCCATCATTTGATCATCAAATGTACCATCAACCATTCGTAAGTTTCGATAGTACTCACCCAACACCAACAGAGGTGGAAATTTTAATAGATCTAAAAAAAACGGCTCTGTGTGCAGCATTTTGGATATCAATTTCATTTTCCTTAATAGTAAAATTATTACCATATAAGAACATCAACAAATGTTGATAAAATATTTTTATATTCATATTAGTAAGGTACATTTCTTTTTCTAATGCATTTTTATTTGGTGTGCCGCGGAAAAAAAATCTCATTCACCAGTGTGCCGTGAAGTAAAATTTTTTGGCAGACACTGGTCTACAGCGACATCTATAATTGAGATGTAGTATTAAATTATGGCTTATTTGCAAACATTTGTGTAATTGATTGATAGGATTTTCAAAACATCCCATCTGAGTTCAGCATTATTATTATTACATTTTAATAAAATGTATATGTAAAAAATGAACAGAAAGATAGTGGTGTTCTTAACCTTTAGAGAAGTGAAGAGATCTATACAGACCTTACTTTAATTTACTGCCTTTTCTTAACATGACAATATTGTGACTTTTTCACAATGAATATATGTAATTCATACTTAGAGCATATATATGGTTACAGACAGACACTCCTGTTTTGAGTTTAAAGTACTTTCATACTCATTTACAGAAAAATGGCGCCGACAGATATGTGACGTCCATACTCACTAAAAGTTAAGCAGTGACCAAAACGCACTATTTCTTTTTGAAAAATTGATTACAAGTTTACAAAATCAAATGCATCAGTACTAACATTCACCTTTTTTTAATTATCCATAAATTTAATTAGTTATAAATTTCCAATAAAAACTGAACAAAATAAAAATGAATATCACTCAACCGATTCTAAAAAGGTGTGTAAACGAGAATGATAATCTAACCACAATTTCTGCCCAAGCCCAATCCTTCTATCTCTACTCTCATAAAAAAAGAGAATTTGAGTAAATTAGTAAAACGCTCGTATGAAAAATTCTGCTGAGATAAGCTTCATTAGACATCCATATGTTCTATATTGGAAGAGGACATGGTTTTAAAATTTCCCCAGCAACTGGATAAAATGTTTGTAAATTTATTTAAATTCAATATATTTTTCATCTCTGTTAAGCAATCTGCAAATTCATAAACGAAACAAATTTTTCAAAATAAAAAAGTTCACCGCCTGTCAAAATGATTCTGGGAGACTCTCACAACATTTTCGCTAGCGTAAACGTAATCCTAATCTGACAATTTTTCATCGCAGAATGTCCTTTTTCTTTATATTAAAAACTACATTGTCGTCAGTATCGTACCAAACGTAGAAAAACTTTGAGGGTAGGGCGTAGGGTGGAGGGGAAGGGGCATTTTAATCCGACAGGAAAATTATTATTAATGCGCTAAAAATTTTGGGCATTTTTTTTAATCTCAAAAAAATACACAAAAGACTTTTCAGGTAATTTTATTTCTTAAGAATAAGAGGAAAAAAACCTCTTCAATGGATTAAGGCAGCGATTTCCAACCTGGGAGGTGCGCCTCCCTGGAGAGGCGAGGGCTATTGCAAAGTGAGGCGCGAACAGTCTAAAATATGTATTTACTCTTTAGAACGTGTCTTTATTACTATATGAAATAAAGGATGGGGAGGCGCGAAGATATTTTTTTCTTCAAAGGGGGGCGTAGTAACATAAAGGTTGGAAACCGCTGGATTAAGGTGTGAACATGTGCTTATTACAGTTTTCCAAAGTGAAAATTACGTGACTACATTCCGTTAGTTTGTGTTTACTTACGACAAAATCTAGTTCAAACAGCTTGGAACACCACTGCTTGGCACATACGTTTAGAAAGATAATAGAAATCGACTGTTGAAAGCCAAAAGGACGTAATCCACAGTTTTATTCCGATAATCACAATGTTTACAACTTGATATACGTTCTATCAAAAGGATGTAAGCTGCAAACGTCAAAAAAGTATCTAAATTTAGCTTTTAAGATTTAAAAAAGAAGGGTCACTTTAAAAGGAAGGACAATTGTCACACACTTAAAAAAAGATTACTCTTAAGTGATTCTAATATTAATTAAATTATTATTAGAATTACGTCAATTAAACACCTGTTGACAAGTCTTCGTGCACTTCAAGTTTGTGTATATTTCATAATTTTTCCTTTGGCCCAAAATCATCAAAACACGTTTTTTGTGCCTCTTGCAAAATTTGATATGTGTGGGTAATGTCCGTTTTCACAGTCAAAATATAAACTAGATAGTAGTTTATTTTTTATTTTTTCAGTGAAAACAACTAATTATTAGAACATGCATTAAAACAGGGCTTCGCAAACTATCTTCCACGGAACTCGAACAGGTGTTTCGCGGAAATTTGGAATATTTTAAAAACTTCATCATCTCATAAAAACATACAATATACCAGTTGCAGCAACGCTACCAAATATATATCGCAATGAAATTTTTGTTGAATGTTACTAAGCTCCAAAACATCACAAACATCCATGTTTGTCTTTGGACAGAAAATGCTCGACAAAATGCTGTTCGTATTGTGATTTGAACCCGTGAGGTTCGGCATGGAAGCCACCAACATTGACCACTGTGCCTTGGACCATACATTTTTTTCTTATATTATATAAACACAATAATAAATATTGTATTAACGTCACATCAACTTAATCTGTAAACTTGAATGCTGAATACCGGGCCGTTACTGTCAAAATACATGTAAGTGTTGAACAATTCAAATTTATATTAAATATGATTTAGTTGTTTTTCAACATTTTGAATCGCATCAACAGTCCAATTACGCTACTGCCAACATCATGCTGTCAATACACTCTATTCGGATGACATTTTTACAGCCTATCGCTGTAATAAGATAACTAGTTGGAAGTTATTCTTGTGCTGGACGTGCATAATAAGAATAATCGTTCGCCAAAAATACTTTGGCATCCGTCCCCTCGGTTGATCGAGAATAAAATGTTTATCTCGGACCAACGATCGGAATGAGTTAATTAGCATCGAATTCCTGTACGGCAAGTTGATGAACTCAGTGTAACGTAGATTCATGTAAAATAACCATTACTTTTATCCTAGAAATCACCAAGTGACAGTGCCACCTAGCTTAGTTGTGCCACATAAATAAAATATCAATTTTAGTTTTAAAAATATTATTTTATATATAATTGCTAGTAGGGTATCCTATCCCGGAGCCTTTTGTGATCCCGGGATTTCGGGATTGATTAATTTTCAATTGATCCCGGGATTGAGAGCTCGTTTTTTTAGCCCACCGAGAAATTTGAAATCCTCAAATGCCTATAGTATTTCCCCAAAATATCTCCGTAATAAAATATCTCGTTTTTTTAGCTTTTCCAAATCAAAAATACTATAAATTTTCGGGATTTGCTAAAAAAATTTCAATCCCGGGATCGCGATCATACGAATCCCAGAATTTCGGGATCGCATCGTAAAATTGAACGGGATCCCGGGATTGGAGACCCTAGTTCATAGGTTCCCAACCTTTTTCGGGTGGCGACCCCTTTTTATAAAAGCCATGTGACCCGCGGCCCCGATGCAATTGAAAAAGGCATTTTTTTTGCAATAAGGTAATTTTAATACTTTCGATGGTTTCGGCGGTAACTTTGTGGAAGTTCATTTTAATAGAAAATTTAAATTAACTTTGATTATTCCACGTATTGTGTAACTAACTGTGACACGTGTTTCGCCTCTTTCAGAGGCATCTTCAGACTTACTATCGCAAAGTTTGCTTAAGTAATGAAGCAAGATTGATTCTAACATTTTAAAATTATAAAATTACAAAATGGATTGGGTTTTTTTTCCTTTTAAGAGGAGCAAGGAGGGGGGTGTAGAATCGAAATAAAGCAAACAGATAATGATACTAATTTTACTAATGAGTTGTAAACAATCAGAATGGGATTTTTCCTTTTTAATGGAAGCAAAGAGGGGATTATAAAATGCAAACAAATTTAATCATACTACTAATGACGTTAAACATTACAAACTATTAAAACTAATGAGCTACAATCAATCATCTAGGTTTGTGATTACTCTATTAATTGGAAACAATTTGAGTAACGGGGAACCGCCTGTGCTATTAAGAATATTATTTAATAATATTTCTTTTTTGTTAAGAGTTTTTTTTTACAAAAAAACTTGACAAACAATATCCTGTAACATCCAATATAATGACGCAATATTAGCCTTCGAATGGACACGTGCAGCTGATGCCTGAAAATTTTCAACCCTGCCCGAAAACCACAACTGTTTCCTTCCGGGATGGATGTCGGTATACTGGTATACCATAAAATGTATGCTAGCTTAGTCAGCTAAGATGTTTAACGTCATTAGTAGTATGATTAAATTTGTTTGCACTGTTTCAATTTTATAATCCCCTCTTTGCTTCCCTTAAAAAGGAAAAATCCCAATCTGATTGACTAAAACTCATTAGTATTATTAGTATCATTATCTGTTTGCTTTATTTCGATTCTACACCCCCCTCCTTGCTCCTCTTAAAAGGAAAAAAAACCCAATCCATTTTGTAATTTTATAATTTTAAAATGTTAGAATCAATCTTGCTTCATTACTTAAGCAAACTTTGCGATAGTAAGTCTGAAGATGCCTCTGAAAGAGGCGAAACACGTGTCACAGTTAGTTACACAATACGTGGAATAATCAAAGTTAATTTAAATTTTCTATTAAGGTAATTTTAGTTGACTGTAGTTTTAGTTTTGTTGTTCAAATCCAAAATCGAAAAAAGTTGGCGACCCATAGGTTGGGAAACCGTGCCCTAGTTGCTAGCAATAGCAATAGTATATTATATAAGTTTAAATATAGTTCTCATGAAGGCATATGCAGAAATAGCTATCGATTTTAAAATATAGTATAATATTTGTAGAACTAAAATCACCAAGTAAATGTTAATTCATTAATTAAAAATTCCCCTAAGAATTACAAAAGTGCTTGGCTCTTTAACACGAAGAATATTAAGATTTTCATGCTTAAATTAGGCAATCGCATAAGCGATAAAGTTATACTATAAAGTTTAGTGTAAAAGTGGAGTTTTTAAGGGTTAAGTCCCAAAATATGATTTTTCCGGTAGTGAAAATATACAAGCGATTTTGAAAAAAAAATGATAGAGATGAAATACTTTTTACTAACTACGTGTTTTGTATTTTCTTGTTTTTTCACTGAAAATAATAAATGCTATTATAAAACTTGGATATTATATGAACTTCGTCTCTCGTGTTATGGTATTACAAAAACTGAGGTGAATTCAATACATACATTTTTGTAGTTAAGCCTCTGTTATACTAAGCCCTTTAAATAATGGCCGAGAATAATGAATGAATTCCTTGACTTGCCCATACTTTTCTGAGTTGCCCTGTAATTTGAGGACAACTCATGCGGCACCCAAATACTCATTCTACCTGTTTTACCAATACTTTTTAAATGAAAAATTATGAAATTCCCTTGTCTTACTTCGAACGAATTGACTACAGACTCTCCATATTATTGTCCATGTGACTTTTTTTGAATTTGTTTTTCATCAAAGTTTGGTGTAAATGAAATAATTTAATACCCTTTTCAGCGACGTGTGGTTGGCATATTTTTTATTATTATTTTGTAACAAAGCTTTGCTGAACAGATTGAGAGAGGCTTTGATATTTTGTTGCGTAAAATCAGTCTGAAAAAGACTAGCAATGTGTTCTTAACCAGTGTCTCTCAAGCTAGGTTAAATTTTATATCATTGTTTGTTCAGCGTTCGGTATACATATAGATATTTAATGATTTTCACCAAATAAATGGTATAGAAGTAGTATATTTACATCGATGGACTGCCAATACGTTAAGAAGGGGCTCGCTTAATTTCAAAGCAATTCTCGGTGTTCTAGGGAAGGAGTGAATTTTTTATCACTCCTATGCAATTATATGCAATACTAAAGTAAGTAATCGATTGTTACTTAATATACTTATGATATGTAGCAATATGCAATACACCGGTAACTTATCAACGTAAATAGCTAAAAATGTACTACTGTGTATACTGAAGCTATCGTAGATAATATTTAAGTCAAAAATTGCAGTTATATACAAATTTGATCTGAAAATATTGTTTTCTCTTATTTAACAAGGAGCTCGCCGGCCTTGATAAAATTTAACAAAAAGCTCGCGCAAGCTCCTCCGAGCTCTCTCCAGCCCACCCCTGTATACGTATCGAAGATAAGTTATGAAATAATTGACACTCTGTTTGACCAGCGGTCTTAGAGTTGGCTGGATTACGTTTTGGAAATGTCTACGCACAACCTCATTCCCGGTTACATTAGAAAGACAAAAGGCGTAAAAAAAACAAATGAACTGAATACGTCAATGCGCATGTAATACGACCAGTCAAATTAGCGTTTCCGAATTATTAAATTTCACGTTGAAACATCTGATTTTGCATCTAACTTAATATAAATGCAAATCTTCTTTTGGCTCTCCTGAAATACACGAAATTAGTACTTAACGCCTTTTCCTTCGGCACACAGATAAATAAGACATCTTTGTCAGAACTGAAAGATTATGACATGCAACGGAGGTGTAGCGTCATAGCTATTATATCGTCAGTATACTGACAGAAGACGATAATTCGAAATACCTTGTATTGAGATAATCGCCATTTTTTATAATCATAAAATCTTAACATCTCTATTTATGCACTTTACTATTAAGTATCGATGTAAAAACTTCGCCATGAAATTCGATAATGATTAACGAATTCGATTCACATGTCCAAACGATTTAAGTTATTTATATTTTTCTGTTGTTGCCAAAAATAGCTTTTATCGGCATTGTCCATATTTATTCAGTGGAACCCCCAATTACACTACCTCGAATTACGCGCCGGCTTTTAATATTCGCCGCAAATCCCCCAATTGAACGGTCGCATTCCATTGTCGTTGCTACGAGACGGTCGTCTGTGCGGTGCATACAGACAAATATTGGCTAGCGTCTGTGTATTCAACACATGCCAGGCTATACACGCATAGCCGCGCGACTGTCTATGTGTTGGACTTTGGCGCGCTTTGCATTTATCACTTAGTAACTAAATATTTCGTCCATATTTTTTTTTGCAAAACTAAGGGAAATCTTAGTTTTGCATTTTTAGCGGGAGAAACCAAATCCATAATTTTGTATGAGATTCACTCACCCAATTACACGGTCTCGACTTTAGTTTTAATGGGGGTTTTACTGTATTATGTAAAAATATGACTGAAGTTGTTTTTTTAAAGACACAGCGTGTGACAAGCTATCCATTTGCATTCATAACTACAAACAGCCGGTTTTTTAATTATCGCCTTCTACCAGTATTGGCAATGAAATCACCTATGCTATTAGACATAGATTTGTAAATTGATTGGAAAGTAATCAAGCAGAGATTTCCCAAGAGCATTTTTTACACGACTACGTGTTTTAAATAGTTTTTAGTTTTACTAAAAACAAAAGTGAGAAATGCTGGCCCAAAATATATTGATGTTTATTTGTGGATATTTGTTATGTGGCAGAACACTGCGCAGTATATAATATATCATAAAAGACAAGGGGATATTAAAAAACTTTCCCGACAACTTTTGACGGACAAAGACGAGATATTGGTATGCCAGTGGGCCATATCGTTTACACGTTAAAAATGCTTTAGAAACTTTTATTTACGTAGTATTAAATTCCAAAAGTTTTCCAGACGTAAACACCGTATAAAACATATTCATTTCATCACTATCAAAGTCAACGTATTATCTAGCTTCAACAGACTGCTTGAATTTTAAGTGTTAAGCAAAATTACCGTATCAAAAGTTTTTTTTTAAATCCATATCTGTTTCTAATGTGGAGCATATGGCTTCTTTAACCGCTTGAATACCGCGCAAACAAATCATTAGTATGTCCCAGCCCGAAAAAAACTATTTACGATTCTCTATAAAACTGGTAATAGTTAAAATAATTATTGCTGACTTATGACACGAACATAGTCTGAAATATTTTTCTGAAGAAATAATTTCCTTACCCGGGCCCGGCCCGAGCCCGAATCTCAATTGCGCTTACCCGCCCGAACCCGGCTCGCGGGTCGGGCCGGGTAGGGGCCCGAGAACCAGGCCCGGGCCCACGCAGACCTCTACACTACACATATTCATCCAAATAGAGCTTATATTCTATTAGAATACCAAGTATTTTATTTTTTTAATGTCTTGGACATCCGTGTCCGCTTGGCATTCAAGTGGTTAATAGAGGTAATGAAAAAAAAAACAATCTAATGAGAGGAATGGAACTATTTTACGTCTTTTAACATTTTTTTAAATTCAGGTGTTAATTTAGTAGTTGAGATTCTTAAAGCTGCTTGTAAATGTTCATCGGTGATGTTTGATCGTAAAGGATTTTTACTGAGGTGCATGATCGAAAATGTTTGTTCACTTATCGACTATGGAAAGGAAAAAGGACGTAACCCACACATGTGCTAAAACGTGTTTTGATGATTTTGTGACATATGCAAATTATAAATTATACTCAACCTTGAAGTGCACGGATACTTCTAAGCTGGTGTTTAATTGACATAACCTAATATTAATTAAAGAAATTTTCTCGGAAAAACCTTTATTTCAGTGTTTTTTTTTGGTTTTAATTTTTTACAAGGTCATCTTTTTCAAACTTAAAAGCTAAATTTAGATACTTATGCGGCATTTTCAGCTTCCATCCTTTTGATAGAACGTGTATCAAGTTGGATACATTGTGATTATCGAAAAAAAGCTGTTTTGAAAAATTGAGGGTTACGTCCTTTTTCCTTTCCAGAGTCGATATATAGGTTGATCCAAAAATAAAAAATATTATATTTATTTTTAATCTTTTTTTAAAAATACGTTAAAAGATAAAAACGTGAAACTTTTTCAAAAATATAATATTGCTCGCGGGCCACGGTTTTCCCGTGCCTGCTCTATTGCTCAACATCTCTTTTTAAAAAAAAAGTAGGGATAGAAGGATAGGACTAGGATAAGATCAGTGTTTTACTAATTACAACCAGTTCGGGTAATTTTATCATTGAACGTTGTTTCTTGTAAGTTGTCGATACGCAACGAATATAGCAATGGAAAATGTTTACCTTCTCATCTAGGAAGAATAAATAAACAAAAAATATTTTACTCTCCCACACAATGTAATGAAGCCTAACCGCCGAAAAAGGAAAACCCACCAAAAAATAATTCTAAAGAAACCGTAGATTTTTTTCTTAGCATTTTAAATGTATTGTATTTTTATTATGTATAAGAAATTCATGAATTCGAGTTGAATACTCTTACGCTTACTTCCTTAAGGAAGGGGAGGATCTGCTTTATATATACGCAATTGAAAACGTCGATAGATGTATTTAAAAAAATATTTATTTATTTTAATCTTTGGATGTTGTGATATTTTCATATCTCTCTACCCGACCACCCGATCCTCAAAATGAATGATACACTAACAGAAGTAAGAAGAAGTATTCTGTCGGCTCCGTGATCGAGTGGTCAACGTCGTTGTTTTCGATTTTGATGCTCACGTGGTCGAATGACAGTTAGTAAATTATTGTTTCAGTCGATTTATTAATTTGGTTTTCGTTCTTGTCTAAACGAAAGGATAAGTAAAAGATTAACAAGCAGATCAGTAAAAAAAAATATGTTTCATCGTTAAAAAGGCCATTACTTCATTTAGTTAATTTGAAAATTAAGCATGGTAGATGAATTAAAAAACTTAAGTAGGCAAATAATTATTTATTTATCGATTTTTAAAAATTGCGCTAAATCTTATTTATAAATAAAATATACATTCTTCTGTCAATAGCATCAAGCACAGTAATATTTTTCTAAATCTAAAGTGCATTTTATAAATTTGAATAATTTAAGAATTTAAAATTTCGACTGAAGGTGCTTGGTACAAATTCAATATTAAATTTGAATCGTTCAAATTATGTACATTCACACAAGTTTTGTCACTAACGACCCAGGATTCGCCTTTCGGCATCTTCTGGCGTTCAAGTGCATGGATGAAATTGAGCTGACAGTGACTTCAAGTTATGTCTGTCAAGAGCTGACTGTCAGCTTAAGTTTATCCGTGAACGAGATGCCGAAAGGCGAATTCCGGGTCGTTAGTGATGAAACGTGTGTGAATGTACATAATTTGAACGTTTCAAATTTATAAATTTAAAAATTATATTTCTGTTAAATATAATAAAGTTTTCAAAAATCAGTTTACTGTAATCAACATTTTAATTTATTAGAAACATGATTTGTAAAAAATCCAGCCCTGAACTTTAGCAAACTGGCTTGTGGAATTTGTACTATAAAATATGTTTTGTTTTATTGTGATAATTTTGTCATTCAGTAGCAGCAAGCTACTAGTAGCGGAATTTCGCATTCTTTTATATTTATAGGACTTTAATCTAAACAGATTTCAGATACGATTCGATTCAATGGAGTTTCAACGAATAAAAAACATAATAAATGGTGCACTAAAATAATGTTTAAAAATACAAACAAACATTAATTGTTGAAATTTCATCGTGAAAATTTTGTGCACACCCAAACGACACGAGCTTCGTCTTTCAACATCTTCAGGCATTCAAGTGCACACATGAAGTTGAACTGACGCTTGGTAAATAGTAGTATTGTGTATACATATATACGATTAAAATTAATAATCACTAAGTTACAAGCTGTTGATGGTGTTTTGAATGACTTTTAATTAATTGGCGAAGTGAAATAACGTATGCGATAAATAACAACTTTTTAGCACTTATTTAACCAAAAAACTGCGCTACTTGCACACGTTATATGAATCGTTATATCATTTAGCAAATTCCAACATATAAATAACTCCACAGAATTCGCAGCAAAATTTCTTCAGAATTGTTTTTAAATAAGACGAGAGGTTTGTTGTAAATATACACCGCTGCTGCGCCTTTTACCCGTGGAATTTTAAGCCACTGACGACTTGTGGATACAAAATATAAAATCCTACAAAAATAGCTTAGAATATCTTTTTTGTTTCTATAGTATTTGTTTTTAATATTTTCACTATCAATAAAATCAAATTTTTAAATCCATCTCCGCTCCCAGTGTAGAGCATATGATCTCTTTACCGTTTGAATACCACGCAAATAAACCATTAATATGTCCCAGAGTTACTGCGTGTTTTTGAGAAAAATAATTTTGCCTAATATACACTCGAATTATATATTTTAAAAACCTACATTGACTCGGTATAGATGACACTACACATATTCATCAAAATATTGCTTATATTCTATTAGAATACCAAGTATTTGATTTTTTAAATGTCTTGGACAACCGTGTTCGCTTGCATATGTTCCGGACACCTGTGTCTGCTTGGTATTCAAGTGGTTGATAAGTGTCAGCTCATGTTTATCCGAACAATTTAACGCACGAAGAAAACGAAAGGCGAAACCCGGGTCGTTAGTGACAAAATGTGTTGTCGTGTACAAAATTAGAACGATTCAAGCTAAATATTGAAATTTCACGAATCTTTCAATCTAAATCTTTAATTTAGCAAAGGTTAGTTTTTATCATAACAGCAAGAACATAGTTTTATTTTACGAATAAATGATTTTGTGATATATTTGTAATAAAATTCTTAATCAAACAACGGACGTAAAAAAGTCATCGTATTTATGTTTGTTTGTATTTAAGTGGATTTATGTTTTATGACTGTTTGGATTAGTGGGGATTTCTTGATTCTCGTAAATCCCGATTGAGTTTATACTGTAGCCATAAAAACAAATACTATCAAATCCGTTTCGCGGTTACCTTCATCTCACGTAACCAGCGCTTTTCAGAACAGCGATCTCCAAACTGGGAGGCGGAAAAATAACAGAAATATAATAATAAATTTATATCAATATATATATATATACAAATAAATACCTCGTCGTCATATCGAAACGTAACAGCAAGACATCAGAATGAATACATATATTAAACATTTTTTTTTGTTGTAATTTGTATACATTTAACATTCTGCTTCGCAAATGCTTGAAATTTAAAAGCTTTTGAAATCAAATTTACAATAAAAGATTTGATAAACATTCTGCTAATGAAAAACCATCGTATTAAAAACAATTTAATATACATATAATATGTACATAACAAAACCTTGATATTATTCTATCCATTAACTAACGGTCCGATTTTGTCTTTACGTATTTATAATATTTTCTTTGATGTATAACTTTTAATATCGGGCCTACATGCAGAGTGGTCACCGTCGTTGGCTTAAATGCCGGCAACCTTGGGTTCAAATCCCACTACGAACAGTATTTTTTCAATCTATATATCGATTTCTTTTCGAAAGCATGGATGTTTGTGATGTCTAAAAATTCTCCCCCCACCCTTTCAATTCTAAAATAACGGGGCATAGCGAATGCGATTGGCTTACCGCTAGTCCTATACTAACCATATTCTTTCTATCCCTACTTCGCTTTTTGAAAAAGAGAAGTTGAGCGACTGGGTAATAAGCAGTCTCGTAGAAAAATTCTGTTGAGAGACCTTCATTAGGAAGCCATGGGAGCCGATAAATTGCTCGAATGCAATAGCTCGAATGCAATTGCTCGAATGGAAATTGCTCGAATATCAAAATCCTCGAATAACCAATTCCTCGAACGTCAAATGCTCGAATTACAAATTACAGCAAGAAGTTATGGAGGAGAGTTTGTCAGTGGAGGAGGAGGAAGTAGCCGAGCAACAATCTTTTGGTGCAATAAGAGAAAAGCTGAAAGTATGTGAAACTGTTGCATCGTACGTTGAGAAGCATCACCCTACTAAGGAGGTGACTATGCGTTTTACAAATTTATTCAATGATAATGCTGTCACATTTTCACCAAATTTTGAAGCGTCGGCAGAAACAGATGTCCCTTGACAGCTTTCTTGCAAAAATAAGTTATTTATTTGTCATAAATAATAAACTAGTCGATTCTTTTATTGTTTTTTTGCAAATCTAAAAAGCATTCCAGGTTGTTACGCTCCTTAACAATTTATAAGTATGTAATTTTATTTGAATATACGTTAAAAAAATAAAAAATGTTTTTTTTTCGGCATGGAACGCATTTTTTTATTTTACATTGTTTTATATGATAAAAATTGTTTCGCTTAACCAGTGTTTCACATAACGAGTAAGATTTTGGAACGAATTAAACTCGATATGAAAGGTTCCACTGTACACTATAAGTGGAGTGGTATAATTGACAGTTATTTTAATGATATTTTTCATGTTATATAATTTTGCATGTTTGAGAAGCTCTGATGTGCACAGGTTATCAAAGAGTAAACAGGCACGCTAGTGGGTTAATTATTGATGCCACATGTCGAACCGTATCTAACCATTTTCTATTTCCAGATACAGTCATGCTGATCGCACGCTCCGGTCCATCAACAACAAAATACATATATCATTATACCAAACAGTGATCACCTAAACAAAAAAAAATATACAATGATATACAATTTTTATTAGTTTTTTGCTCTTTTTGCTCACAACACCTATAATTTTAATACTCAACTATTTTTTTTAGCATCCTTATCTTAAAAATATCAAAAATGAATATTATGAGTTTTGATACCAATCTCCTCATTTATGTAACGGTAATTAGGATACGAACCTCATTCAAACATCACACTAAGATCATCAATCATGGCACTGACATGCACTCAGAATGTATCGCCTACTACAGTGCACGGAAAATCATACCAAACCGAAAATAACTCACTTACTTACCAACATTTCTGTATTTCGCAAATTTTCAGGAAGATCACGTATTTCTGGAACGACTGTTCCGCTTTTGAACGGAAATTTATGGCGCGAGAGAAGAATTAGACCTTTTTATACGCAGGAAGAGATTGCAATACAATGTTAGTAGAAACAGGAGGCTAAAAATACAAATTGAACGAAAATAATTTAAATACTACTTACCTATATAAATGAATTGTTAATCTCTTTCGTGATATTATCTGTAAATTGTTGATTGTAAAAATATTCTTAACCCTTTTACACCCAAGCAGCGCGATCGCGCTGCGAAAACCATGTTCCACTTTAGTGTCTCTCAAGTTGTTTTAACACATGTTATATTAAAATTTGACCTTAATAATAAGAGGATGGACTAGTGGTAATTAGTTGCGGCATTTTATTTCACGCCAACAAACAGACCCGTGATATTATGTGTCACGCAAACAACCGACGGTAGAAAACGGTAGAGACTGTTGTTTTTTTTTAGTTTAGTTAATTTTTAAAGTACACATTAAATATTAAAACTTTTTAGTGTTTATAGAAAATAGTTTGAAGATATATTCTGCAATAAAAATATGAGGAATAACTTACAATACAATAACTTTTTTTTATCTAAACTTTAAAAAAAAATGTTAATTTCATGTTTGTGTATTTTTTTAGGTTGTTCCAGTAAATTAAATTATTGTTTTATGAGATTGTATTATCTACCATACTTATAAAACAAATGTAAAATAAAAAAAACAGATTTATAACTTTAAAAAATAGAAAGTTATGACAATTTTTGTAAAACAGCCAAAAAACCTCAAAAAAGGTTGGAGTTAAAAGAATTAAACACCGCTTTTGCGTGCAGTTTGCAATTCAATTAAGCATATATATTTTTAAAATACATTACAAAAGATCGACATATTTTAAATTTAAATCTTTACAATGAAGAAATAATTATTTGAAACCGGTAAGAAAGTCAACGAGTAAGCTCCGACAAACTCTACTTTAATACATAAAAAAATAACATACGCAAAAATAGCAATGCCCGGTGTCATTAGTTTAGATCAGTGGTTCCCAAACTTATTGTGCTCATGAACCCCTTTCAAAGCAAAAACCGGTCCATGGACCCACCCCCCAAGTGAAATAATAAATTTAGTTTTGATGTCCGTTTCCAATGTGGAGCATATGATCCGTAATTGGGGTATGTCAACAGAAGTTTTTCCTCTAGTCGGTAAGTGCCTAGGAACAGGTCAATCAGGGATTAAATCCCAATTAGTCAATATCAAATTTAGTTTTTAAAATTAAAATTTGTGATATTGGATTTTATGTCGTATGATTTTTCAAGTTCGAAATATTTGGCGCATTTACATTATCTGTAACGTAAACTTAATTTTTAACTAAAACCGTGACGGTATTTATGTCACGGTTTACTGTGATGTCGTCCAATTTGTACACATAAAATATATCAACTTTTTATCCCAAGTTTCTCATAAGATCGTAAGTAATCTGAGGTGCAAGAAAACGTTTTCTCTAAAACGAAGGATAAAGGTATCGACAGTGTTGCCCGAAAGCGTAATTAATATTCCTCTGTCGTATTTAATAACGTCACTCTGTGGCTGACGACTTTTTGTTTAGGAACTTTTCTTTCACAATACTCAAGAATTGATATTGTTTTCTTTCATGAAGAATTTCTATACAAACTTTCTTTTGGCTTTCCTGCCATTAAAAGAAGGTTTGCTTTTGTGCATATTATATTTTGTAATATGTATCATATAGATTAGGGCTTATACAAAAACTGACTTTTAAAAAAACCAGATTTTGCATGTCAATATTGTTTTAAAACCGGCTTTATACGGTTTTCGAAGTTTTACAAAAAATGGATAATTCAATTAAAATAGCGAGAAAAATTTCAAATTTTTGATGTTGTTTATTTATATACATAACAATACACAACAAGAAATTATTTGGTGTTACTCTTCAGAAAATATGATTTAAGAAAACACAAAGCGTCCACTGTAACAAAATTTCCTTATATCGAAAATACCCTTTCGCTGTGTAATGATGTGGGGCATATGGTCTTTAAGCCATCAAATAAAAGTTACAAATTTTCTGTCCTTTTGTTTTTAAACTCGTTTATGGAAAAATCAGCACAACCGGTTTCGGAGATGAAAACCCGGTTTTCAAATGTCTCAACTTTTGCCAAAAAAACGGTTTTTATAACCGGTTTCTGAAAACCGACAAGCCCTAATATAAAGCACAAAATAACTGATATACGAGGTGGTGTTCATTTTATCTTGAATCGTTGGCTGGTGCTTCACATAATATTTTTTTCCAATAAAATTGTAGTATCGAGAAGTTGCTTTAATGTTTTACGACTCAATTGTGTCTAGGGCATCCAATTCCACACCCTTTTTTGATCTCAATATTTCGGGATTTACAATTTTTTTGGTATCTCGGGATTGATCACCAACCATTGTTTCCGAAAATTCTGACAAAATTAGTAACGAATTGACAGATTCCAGAATTATTCTCAACTCGAAGTCTCACTGACTAAGTATTCCAGCCTTGATAAGATTTTTTAGTTATATTCCTGGAATCGCTTCTAAGACGATTCCAAGATTAGAGGATCGCCAAAGTGGCCAGGATCCTTGATCGGGATTGTGTCGTCTAGAGTTTGGCAAAATTAACATGTTATTACATTGATATAATTTAAGATTTCGACTGAAGGTGCTTGGTGGAATTTCAATATTAAATTTGAATCGTTCAAACTATGTACATTCTCACAGATTTTGTCACTAACGACCCGGGTTTCGCCTTTCGGCATCTTCAGGCATTCAAGTGCACGGATGAACTTGAACTGACGCTTAGCAAATGAAAGTTTCGTGTTTATATAAGATATAAATGCATCACCGAGTCCAAAGCTATTGCTGGCGAAAAGGACGATTTTAAATGAAATATCAAACTTTCCCACATCTCCACTTCTATACCCTATATAATCATAAAATCATATAATCATAAAACCTTTGCCGACAAACAAATTATATAATTCTTGAAACTGCTCACTACTCAAATCTGTTGGCATTCCCATGGGCTCATCCTTTTCGCCAGCAAAGTTCATCCGTGCAGTTGAATGCCTGAAGATGCCGAAAGGCGAAACCCGGGTCGTTGGTGACAAAATCTGTGAGAATGTACATAGTTTGAACGATTCAAATTTATTACATTGAACTTTAATCGATTGTTAAATATTATATGTTTACCCCTTTCAAAGCATTCATCCCAAAACTAAGCACCATGTATAAACACTTATCATATTTACTATATATATTTTTATACCTTGATATGGGTCATACCTAATTTTATATCAATTAGGTACTTTGGAACTATTTTTCATCAGCTGATAATGCTCACGATAAGAAAAACCGGTCTTGGCTAATCTGAAGAATGTAGAAACAGTACAAAAAATGTGTTTTATTTAAAAACCTATATTACTTCTATCTTTCCGTACCGTCTTCAATATATGATATTTAAAAACTGACTTGTTGTTAACGTTGTCAAATGCATTGTTGACTTTTTTCACTCACTGAGTTGGTTCTTACCATATGAAAAAAAAGTTAAATAAATACTCAAGAATATTACGTTTATTCTTGATAAGATTTTCCGACTTTCAATAATTGCCAGCTAAGAAATATATTCGATATTAAAAATAGCTAAATATTTAGAAATTGTTCTGAAGTAAGAGGTTCAAGGTCGCTTTTATTTAAAGCATGTTAGACACTATGTGAACGGGTAATGTCAAAAGAATAGGCAAAAAAAAACAAAAATCCATCGTTGTATATTAATACAAAAATAATTCACTATTTGGCAGATAAACATAAACAAACAGATGCCGGAAATTTCCCGCGATTTTGTCTATGATGCTTGTACTTTTGCTATTTGACAGATGCTTTGATAATTTTTTCAACAATTGAAACAATAAACATGGTTTTCTGATTGAGTTGGTATCAACCAAATTTTTACTAATTCACTGCAAAGATTGTCAAAAAGTTTACAGCAATATTTTTAAACCTCATTTATTTTCTACATTATATGATTTAATTAAATTTGATACAATTCCGACTATGTAAAATTTGAAGCGGTATTTTTTATCTTCTTCTTACATATTTTTTTTAGTGATCAAAACAATATAAATTGTTGTAATATAATATGACATTAAACATATTTTCTTTTTGAATCATTCCCATGTTCACATTTGAATGAAAATTACATGTAGCGTTAAAACCTACAGAAATTGTATTTGCGTATGTGATAACTTACCCAATCAATTAAACATCATTAAAATCAAACGCTACCTGTAACTTTTTACTTACGACAAAATTATTTTCAAAGCTTATGTTCAGTTATGAAAATTGTTCATTGTTGGAAGATATCTATCTTTTCATTGCCTTCCCGTACATAATATAGAGTCCAACTTGATTTCTATAAATTAACTATTTTGAATTCGCTTATTGAATTGACGTAAATTCTCTCATAACAAAATTAATTAATTTCATGTGTCATATCCAGCGGTGGGCTGCCAATACTCTAACAAGGGGCACGCTTAATCTCAAAGCAATTTATCACTCATATGCAATTATATACAATACTTAAATACGCAACGATTTTTACTTAGTAAACTTATAATTTGCAACAATACGCAGTTTGCCATAAACTAATCAATGTAAATGGCTAAAAATGTACTACTGTTTATATTGGAAGCTGTCGTAGATAATACATATAAGTCAGAAATTGCAGTTTCGTACTAATTTGATCTCAGAATATTGTTTTCTCTTAATTTAACAAGGGGCTTGCCCGAGCCCCTCCGAGCCCCCTCCAGACCACCCCTGGTCATATCCTTCATTAAGTCACTAAATTAAGAGATTCAGATATAACAGTTAGTAAACTGAGCGTAACACAACAAAAAACTACATCGGTCGATATCTCAAAAGATAGTAAAAACGGCCATATTTTAATTTATTCCGTCTACGTCACTCTACGTTTTGCGTGACGCCATTGCTACGATTCGTAATCGCTTACGTGTTGCATTTCAATATAAGCACAACCTCGATGACGTCACTGGGCGATCAATTTGTTTGATGTTTTGCTAGGACAAAAATAAGGGTGATTTCTCCACTTTCAATGACGAGGGGAAGTTAGGTCTACTAAATTTTCTTACTGAAACTATGTGGAGCCTGTGAAGTTAGCTGACAGATTCCTGGTTATTTTTATTTACAGACTGAGTATAAATTCAATCTTTATATACTTTTCCTAAATATATTCTAGCTTTGTGCGATGTAACCAAAGATTCTATGAGGTAAATATTTGAATGGAGGAGAACAATTAAGAAAACATCTTTACGAATACTGAATGTGAGAGTATTCGTAATAGCATGGACTATGTGATCAAACTTTTGACCTCTGCGGGTGACTTCATACTGAAACTAATCGTTACGGTCTACTAGCACCGCGTGTGCTTAGTTGTCATAAGTGAACTAATTAAAAGCACAATTTAATTTGTATAAAAGAAAAACAAAATGGGTAGTTAAAATAATAAAAGGCACACTCCCTGTTTTGTAGTCACACACATTGTTTCAAAGCATCAGGCGTGGTTACGCGTTCGAAGTTTTGGGCACCGCTGTTATTTACCTTCTACCAGAAAGCTTCGTGTACATTCAATAAAGATTTTTTTTTTGAAAACGAATTGTGATTTGCATTCATAGATTTTATTATGGACTATCAGAACTGATATTAAACAGGAAACTCCTCAAAATGACATCACAGATACAAACACCAATATCCAAGATTCAAACTGTTTAATTGAAAATTTTATATTAACCATTGACGGACATGAACCCAGACCTATATATAATATTAAAATTGCTAGGCAAAAGCCTTTAACACTATACCAAAGCTGTCTTTTAACACGAATTGATTATATTGAAGCATGCCTTTTACGTCATGTATTTTTTGTAATATTCAACAAGGCAAATTCTCCATTTGATTCCCACCAATTCTACGCTAACAATGGTGCCCACATATCGACTGTGGAAAGGAAAAAGGACGTAACCTACACATATCAAATGTTACAGGAGGCGCAAAAAAAGTATGTTGATTATTTTGGGCCATATGCATATTATGAAATATGCACAACTTTGAAGTGCACGGGCACTTCTAAAATGGTGTTAAATTGACATAATCTTATATTAATTAAAGAAATTGTCTAGATAAAACCTTTATTTCAGTCTTGGTTTTAATTTTTTACAAGTTCATATTTTTCAAACCTAAAAGCTAAATTTAGATATTAATTCAGCATTTGCAGCTTGCATCCTTTTAATAGAACGTGTATCAAGTTTGATAACATTGTGATTATCGAAAAAAAGCTGTTTTTAAAAAACTGTGGGTTACGTCCTTTTTCTTTTCCACAGTCGATGTATTTTACAGCCCATTCCATGTTGTATATACATATATCTATGTGATATAAAAATCTATTTCCGTGCACAGCGTCGGTATTTTTCAATATAAATATATACCAACGTATCACTACGTTTTCGCATTATTTTTTCATGCCCACGTCAAAGAAATCATTGACGTGAAAAATGCCCATTTTCCAATATACAATACACTACGTTATGGAATACGTAGATGATTTTTGATCCGCCAATATGTAAAAAGCGAACATAGAATTAGGTTTCAAGGAAATTTTCGTCTGAATAAATAAGTAAATAATATGTACAATCCTTTGTAGAAAAAAATCTACAGAGCACCATTAAACTATAGTTTATCGACGTCACAGTTAATGTTTGATGGTACCTCGACGTTAAAATGTTTAAAAAAATGAGTGTTAGTTGAAGCTTACATTATTACAATTTATATTTACTTTGATTGGTCAATCTACGAGATAACTAGTAAGTGTATAAACTCAATGAAGAGCGCTTGAAAATTTTGGGTTAGGTTATGTAAGTATACTGACAACTACTAATCAAATTAGAAATGACATTAGGATTTAAGTAGACATTTTGAATAGAAAGATGGAGAGAATGACAACAATGCGTTAACATTTTTGAGGTTATGTCGGATGACAGCAAAACACAACAACCGCGTGATTATTTTAAATTTTGGTATCAATTTACACATTGGCTACTTAAAGTGTCCATTTGGATTGTCTTCTTTTTTTTCTTTGGCCATGTTCGCTCCCTATGTGGAGCATATGGCCGCTACGCGGCACCTCCATGTTTCCCTGTCTCCCGCCAACAGCTTTGCTTCCTCCCATGACATGCCAGCATCCCTCAGTTCCGCCGAGTACATCCTATGGATAGTACCCAACGGACGTCCAGGACGCCGGAATCCCACCGGTCGAAAGATAAGGCAGGCAGGATTAAGGCTTTCCGCAGGCATCCGCAGCACGTGACCCAGCCAGTTCCAACGTCTCTCCATAACCACTGACGTGACGGGACGCTGTCTTGTACGCTCCTTTATCTCTGAATTCCTCACAAAATCAAACCACTTCACCCCCATTATCGTCAGATATCTGGCAAGCATCTGTTCTCGAAGCTCAGTATACGGTTTTTCTGAGTCTTCGTCAGGTGCCATGATTCGCAACCGTAAACCATTACCGACAGAATGCAAGCGTTGAACAAGTGGCATATGGTTTTAATCGAGCACAGCTGTGTGTCCCAGACAGTCCGCATTGAGTTGAATGTGGCTCCAGCCATTCCTAAACGAATGGCGAGTTCGTTTTTTGTACTACCGTCTTCGGGGATATGTACGCTGAGGTATCTGAAGCTGCCAACCCTCTCGATGATCTGTCCCGCGCTGGTAAGGGTCCTATCAGAGTCATGACAAGTTTAGTTACACATCACATTGGTCTTACTAGTATTAATTTTTAGACCAATGCGACCTGAGTTAGTTCCTAACCCATCAATAGTCTCCTGGATTGTATTACCATGTACCTATATATAATACCAGCGGTGGTCAAGACGTCGACCGCGTTGCCATTCCATGTCGCCCGCCTGATGCTTTGAAACAATAATTGAGGGTGTCATTTATGATCAATCTATAATTTTGTTTTCCTTTTATGAATATTATATTGTGATTTAAATTACTTAACTTTTTATAAAAAAAAACTTAGCTTTTACGGTGTTAATAGACCACTACTACTGATTTAAGTATGAAGTTGCGCGCAGAGGCTAAAAATTTGGACACCAATGCTATATAGTATATCTAATATATAAAAATGAATGTTTGTATGTCTACCGTTCATGTAATTCAACTTCCAACCGTCGACTGACGATCAAACGGCATTCAGACAATTCAAATTTGACGTTCGATTGTTTGTTTTAAAAATGGAATATTTCAAACCTGTCAAGTCATGTGCTCTACATTTTGACATTCCATTCAAATGTGTTCCGCGTATTAGGTGTGATTGTTTTTTCGTATTTTATGAGTTGCCACACCGCTCATCCGATTGCAATCAAACTTTGACATACTTTTTGCTTGCACTTGCGCGAAGTTTATAGGCATATTACAATTAACTAACAGTAGGTCTTATATATAAAAAACAATGTTTGTATGTCTGCCATACCATTCATGCTACTTGTGCCAAGGTAATAACCGTAGTACAATCCTGCTGCCATCGTACCATAGAGATCGGCAGCAAACGTCAAATAGACAGAAAAAGAAGACATGCATTTCAATAAACACAAACACTGTCTTTCTTTGAGTGGCATTGCACGCTTGTCGAGAATCGGCTAGTATAACATACAAGTTCTTAATACAGTGGTATGAAAAGTTACCCGATGAATATATTATACATCCCATATACTAAATTAAACCAATTTATGATTTTTTTCAGCTTCGCATTCCAGCCCAGGATCAGAACATCGATGTCATAGCGTTATCCTCAGTTGACTTCCTTGCTATTTTTTTTCTACTGCTTTTAATATTAAATTGTACTATTTTTTTTTCTTCATTGTAAAAGTTTTAAATTTATAATTTGTCAACCTTATGCAATGTTAATTAAATAAATAAATTAATGTTATGTAATGTAATCCTTCGACGAAAAATTATTTTTTCATATAAGTTAGCTATTACTAAAATAAATTTATTACATTTCTGTGTTGAGAAGCGAGCGAGAACGCTCTTACTCTAATAATTCGATAGTAAAATTTTATCTTTACACCTCAGCACACTGGCTTTTATATCACGTAAACCACATATTAAATCATATAAAACTAATGCTTGTGGCCTTTATACTCGGATATACGTCGAGAAAGGAAAGTAACTGAGCTTAGTAGCTATTTTCTCTACTCAACCCGAGTTAACATAGTTGCATGGTAATAAGGACGAATTTTCAAGTAAAATTTTTGAGATTTCCTACTAAACATTGTTTTATTTCAGTAAACTGTAGTTCAAAGTATCCCATTTTTTCTAAGAATTTCCTGGAAACCATTTGAAAGCTCTTAAAGTGAGAGACCCTCAAATACAAAACGGTTTGTGGTGGGTACTGCAATTTTGAGTTTCCTGAGAAGACATAGATACTTGAGCTTATACAAAAACCAAATTTTAAAAAACCGGTTGTCAAATGTCAATATTGTTCGCAAACGTTTACAAAAAATGGATAATTCAATTACAATAGCGATAAAAAGTTATTTTTTTTTATGTTACTTATTTATATACATAATAATGCACAACACAAAATTATTTGGTGATACTCTTCAGAAAATATGATTTAAGAAGACACAAAGCGTCCACTGATCGTTTTGTAACAAAACTTCTGATATCGAAAATACCCTTTCGCTGGGTAATGATGTGGGGCATATGGTCTTTAAGCCATCAAATAAAAGATTCACATTTTCTGTCCTTTTGTTTATAGACTCGCTTATGGAAAGTTCGGCATAACCGGTTACGAAGTTGAAAAACCGGTTTTTGAATGTCACAAATTTAGCAAAACAACCGGTTTTTTAAAACCTTTTTTTGAAAACAAAAGATGCACATGTTACAACAAGTTAGTTTTGAGAACAATAATAGGAGTTTAATTATTTTTTCTTAAAAAAGTTTTAAAATTTAGCGGATTGTATATTAAAGAAATACAAAAAATATGCAAAGAGCTCACTCGCATATCACCGTAGGTATACGAAAAAAAATCCTTATTTGTTTCTGTCATTTATCATCAAATGTTTGGCCATGAGTTTAATAATGAATTAGCAATAAAAAATAATAAAAAAAACCGCTTCATTGTCACTATTGTATTCAAAAAGTTTCACTAAAAAAGTTTAAACACGAAAAATAAATAGTTGACAAAAAACCAGATTCACATCTCAAAAGATTAACTTTACTTCATCACTTTAAAGGAAGTAGAAACATTTTTATTTATTATATCATGAGTCGTTCCGTCATTTGATCACAAGCGGGGAATTCTAGAAATAGACCATCACGTTTGCGAAAATGATTATTTCCGCCACAGAATTATGAAGTGGGAAGTCCATTGCTTTTGAATTATACAATTTCAGTTATGGAGTAGATGGCTTTAGTATGGTACAACAGGCGTGGGAAGCATCAAAGTATTTTATGATTTATTGGACAATAATCGTCAAAATGTAGAGACGAGAGAAAATATACTGCCGGAGTAGGCAAAAATCACCGTAAATCGTAGTTATGAGAGGTAAGTTATACAATTATTTTATTTATGAAATTCTGAAGAAAAATCTATAGGTGAAATGTGGTGAAGTGAAAAAAAAGGTTTGGTGAAGAAAAATATATATCATGACTCGAAAAATTCAGAGAAAATTATTTTTAAAATGGGAGAATTATCTTATGTTTCAATATTTTTTAAGTGAATCAATTATTTTCGTAATATTGTCACTCGATGTGGTCTAGAGCAGTGTTTGCTAACCATTTTGGGCCTGTGGCTCCTTTTGAATGTCTTATTTTTCTGTGGACCCATGTACTATTGAAGTGTAAGTGTTATAAGAAAATTTGTAAAAGACGCGAGACCCAGGAATTTAGGGTTATTAATAAACTATTCCGAGATTTTCGAATCCATAATCCGGAATCAGGAATTTAACGATTTCCCAAAACACCGCGAGACGTTTTTTTAAGCTCCTCTCAGACATTCCTATTCTAAAACATAAGAATTTACGGATTTTGGAAAATTTTCCCGTGGTCCCCCAAAGCTATACTGTGGCTCCTCTAAAAAAATCTCTGTGCCCCCCTTGGAACATGCTGTGAACCCCGTTGAGAAACACTTATCTAGAATCTAGATCAGCCATACTCAATCTGCGGCCCGCGGGCTGCATGCGACCCAATCAGCTCTTATGTGAGGCCCAAAATAACTATAGTAACCAAATATTTTTTACTGACTGACATATGTATTTTTTACATTGGTACATTGGTATTTTGTGTACTTTTTACGTATTTTTTATTTGTTGTTCATTGTTATTTTTTGCTTTGAAAAATACATGAATACATAAATGTATATATATGTATTAATATATATAAATATATATATATGCATATGTATATATTTACATAAAATAAAATAGTTTTATTTTGACATCATAATACATACATATGTATGTGTTATATTTGCAGTTTACTATAAATATGTTGCGGCTCACGTAGAGAAGCAAAAATCGGAATGCGGTCCGGAGGAAAAAATGGTTGAGTATGTCTGATCTAGATGGTAAAAGCACGGCTACACCTATCATAAAAAACTCGCTTCAAATCTAGATAAGGTCAATTCAACATTTATGTTTTGTTTGATTAAAATTTTTGACAAAAGACATGCGTGTTTATGATGTCCATTCTACTTATCCTGATCATAAGTGAATTACAAAAAAAAACATCTAGCTTATCTCGTATGATCTTTCAAATTTTAAATATTTGGTGCATTGGCATTCGCTGTAATACCAATACGCCAATTCTGTAAGCTAGTCTGTAACAAATGCAGTAACAATTATTGCTTACCTTTAAATCTGCTTGAATAATAATTACTGATAAAAATTATCTTGTTTTTTTCCAAACTGGTACAATAAATGCACCAACTGCTTTATTCCAGAGCAATAATTAATATCCAAAAATGACATTTTGTACTTACTTCATTTAAAACAATTTTTTATATTTATCAATTTCTGTCAGTACGTTGGCGATAATAATATTATAGTCAAATCAATTCAAAATTATTCTGAAATGCTGCATTTCAGGAAACCTTCAGTAGGACAGAGTATATATATATATTTAGTGGTCTAGCGTGTACTGAAAGGTAATTCTCAGATGCGAAAGCTTTCCATAACAATACAGCCACTAAAAGCTCTTACTAATGAACTCGTAGCTTTGTTAAATGAATTAAGTAACGATCTTTTACCACCGTATTGCAAAGGATCCGAGTATCCAAAGTCCTGAAATATTGAATATAAATATATTCAAAAATAAAATCTTTTTTGTGTTATCACACAGTATTTTTTCTAATCCAGAACCGATTTTCCTCATCAATGGTATTATCAACTGATGAAATATACAACGATATATGGTTATTCATATAAAATAAAACTAATAACAAGGCGTGGCAAACAATTGGTAAAAATAAATATGAAAAGAATTCATAAACTTTTATTATTAAATGAATACTACTAATTTGTAATTAAAAATAAAATAATTAAGTTAGTTTCTACTGGTCCTGGTCTCTTTTATACAAATCACGTATTAATTTATTAAAATCAGGGCTGACTTCGCTCGTCACGAGCATCACTAGTTGAAAGTTCTCGTGAAGAGAGAAACTGGCCCTGATCTGAATTGATTAAAAAATAGTGATCATTTTTTAACGAACAAAAATTTATTGCTCTATAATAATTGATCACGAACTACAAGTTTTGATTCACTTATATTAAGTAATTTAATGAAAAATAAAATAATCACCTGCAACAAAATTTAAATTTATTTTTTTATTATGAAATCTATGTTTGAAGAGCTGCAAACATCTATGCAAAGAACCGCGATCAGCCGACCCCTGTCGTATCCTAATCGTTTATTTAATTATTTATTTATATTATAGATTAACATTTACTCCACGCCAGTTAGTATATCGACAATTTACGAGCTGGGTCGGAACACGTTCGTAATAGTTACAGCTTATCAGCAATTAGTTATCTTAATATAACATTATGTAATGATAATTGGGAAATTTAACACGTTTACAAACATGTTTCCCAAATACAAAAGTGTGTACATATATCTTTCAAATTGTCTCTGAAAACATGAATTGTAATAATGTTTTAGTTTTTGATGGAAACACAAATTTTCCGCAATAGATTCTTATTGTGCTCATTTTTCATAAATCACAGATGTCATGTTCGAAGCCCAAACAATAAGTCTTATATTATGTGGTAAAATTGTTAATATTTTATATATAGCTATGCCGGTCTATAGCCAATGTGGCTCGTACTATACTACTACTGTTGCTACACTGGTTTGAATTTTCGTACAAACTCATTTGTATGTTATTTTTTTAATCGATGTATGGATTTGTGACGAAAATCACAGATTTCTGTGATGTTTACAAACCCTTCGACCCAGACATAGTCGCCTACTGTGGTCTAGTTGGTAAGAGATTTACCTTGCGACGAGGCTGGTCTGATTTCAAGTCCCATTACAGCCAATATCCAATATAGATTTTTTCCAATTTAAATTTTAGATTTTTAAGTGTTTTTCTTCTTTTCATCTCTTCAAGTTGATCTCGGATAATTTAAATAACTCTCATAGATACTTTCAATGGATTCGGCGAATACTTTGTGGAATGAACTTTCACATAGTTTTAAGGGGGTTTTTTCTCTTTTCTACTGGTCGCAGAGAGTCCCGATTTTTATGATAATAATAATTGATAACTTGGTTTTGTTTTTATTAATGTTTAAACATTTTTAAATAAGACAGGCGGCTAACTATTATTGAACTTATTTACCTTCCCTAATATGTTTTTAATTTATGTTAAGTACTATCAATGTTTGTATTTTACCCCTCTCTGCGTCTAGTAGGAAAGGAAAAAAACCTCAACCTTAATTTTTCATTTTATAACTTAAAAATTATAATCATTTTTTTGTTTATTCATAAACCTTTCGACGTTCTGTCTGATAATGCTTCTGAAAGAGGTAAAACATGTGCCAAAATTTGTACCACAACAAGTGGAATAACAAAACTATCATCCCGTTTATTTTTTTATTTGCGAAATATTTGGCGCATTCGCATAAGCAATATTTGTTATATTACGCTAAATATAATATAAAAAAGTATAAATTATGATAACCTTTCTACTAATCAGTTCTAATCCGCGTTCTTCTATCTTACCCTTGTTAATCGACCGAATACCAAACAGTTCTCGTAAAAAACAACTTATACTAAGATGTTTCGTTTAGAGTACAAATCATTTATATTTCTTAATAGTTAATAATTGCTTAATACAGAAAAATATAATATGTTATAGGAAAAGTGTACTTTAAGTAAAACTACATTTTCATTTGTGTACATACATATATTTTCGCTTACTCAGGCAATGAAAATGTAGCATACAATGGATTTTCAATTTTATTACTAGGTATTAATGAAACCATATTTGACAAGTACATGTTCACATAGCCCAACCTAACCTTACCCAACAGTATTATAATTAGTAAGTAAAAATTATAATACGATTGCATTGGTCATTTAAAAACTGAGAAAATAAGTAACAAAGACAATTTGAAGAAGAATATAATTTCACTAGATAGTGACTGTTATTTAAAATAAGGTACATGTATTAATAGAATATACTTGGATATAATTTAATTAAAGCAACTGTAAATATTAAGCTTCACTTCAAATACACTTTCGCTGTAAAATAATATTATGTATACATCAATATATTACATGTTTATTAAAACTCAGTTCTCTCTCGCGACCTTAATTAATTAATTGTTATTTATTGTACACTACCTGTTTTTAATGTGCTATAATTATGAATTACGTGATCGATCAATTTAATATTAATTTGTTGCTAACCGTTGGCAGCGACTCGATCCAGTGAGATCCATTATGGAAGCCAACGATGTTTACCGCTGTGCCACGAATCCGACAGAATAAAGCTATTCAACTTGCATTTATAAAATAAAATAACAAACTTACCTTAAAATCTATTTAAAATATCACTTTATAATTATAAATAACCTTAAATATGATACTATGTATTAAACCAATAATTCACACACAAACAAAATCAGTGACCTCAAATTTTATTACAAGTGAAACGTATATTTATGGCTATGGTTTTTGATAATTAAATGTTTCTGAATCAACCACTCGATGAAAATGGGGGCTCTCTTACTAAAATAAAAACAATGGATATTTGTTACCCCATGCCACGGGAATAAATTAAGACTTGTGTTTTTAGCTACATTGTTTTGTGTGGCAACGGGAAACGCAATGTTCTTAAGAGCTGAAATACTCTGGAAAAATTTGCATAAATGGGGTTGCAATTCAACTGAGAAAACGTATTTCAAACGCTTCCCGAGTACGAAGACCTTGCTCTATATATAATATGATATTTTTTCGAATATATTTTGCACTAACATGTTTGAATATGAGTAATAAAGCACCATAGAAACTTTATTATAACAAAACAAGTAATAAAGTTACAGTAAAAAGTATTATTTAATTATGGTTATTTCGTATTTACTTCTGTTTTTTATTCTTCTTGAGATACAGTGAAAGTTAAATTTGAATTGTTCAAACTATGTACATTCTCACAGATTTTGTCACTAACGACCCGGGTTTCGCCTTTCGGCATCTTCAGGCGTTCAAGTGCACGGATGAACTTGAACTGACGATTTTAAATGAAATACTCAACCTACCTGGGTCTCCACTTTTGTACTCTATATAAATATAATCATAAAACCTTTTCCGACAAACAAATAAAATATAGTTCTTGAAACTACTTACTTCTCAAATCTGTGGGCATTCCCATGAGCTTATACTTTTCGCCAGCAATGGCTTTGAACTCAATGATACATTTATTTCTTATATAAACACGAAACATTCATTTACTAAACGTCAGTTCAAGTTCATCCGTGCACTTGAACGCATGAAGATGTCGAAAGGCGAAACCCGGGTCGTTAGTGACAAGATCTGTGAGAATGTACATAGTTTGAACAATTCAAATTTAATATTGAAATTCCACCAAGCACCTTCAGTCGGAATCTTAAAAAACAGTGAAAGTTGTTTTTTATTCGTATAATTTCGACTCGGAGTAGTCCTCTCCTGAGTCTCCGTGATAAAACACTTCTTGTGAGCCACCAAGAACATAATATACAACATATAATCACATATAATACGACCTTGATGGTTTATTAAAACAATACTTTTGTATTTTCTGCGGAATATTCTTCCGGAAAGTTGACAAACTTTCTTCCATTTTCTTTTTCCGATGGTGTTCATGACTGCTGTCTTTTTCACAGTGATTGTAAGACGTACCTTGAATACATAGACACTCAAATATGAATATAAATACCCTTTATAATCGAGGAATATTGTATACGCAAAACATGTGGTTATTTCACGTTTGATTGCAACATCTCTTTTTTCGGTTTTCTCAGTTAGATTTAGCACCTTTTCCATGTTTTGACATATTGATTATAAAAAAAGAATCACTGTTTAATTTTAATTTACGACATATAGTAATGCAATGCAGATATTTCAGATAAAAGCTTTGCAGTACCCGTTCAAAGTGATAATTAAATGCAACTTTTTTGGTAACTGTCAAATATTGAAAATCGATTTTGTAATTTAAATTATGTTCTATTCGATTGTCAGCCGAGAATTTGACAAGTATTTGAAATGCAAACAATGTTTAGATATTTCCCCCTGTTATTATGGAGATTTTTTTTATCCATATCCGCTCCTAATGTGGAACATATAACCTCCTAATGGAAGTATCTTAACGGATTTTTTTCTACGAGAACTGTTTGTTACTAAGTCACTCAATCTCTCTTATTCAAAGAGGGTAGAGTAGTAGGGATAGAAGGATAAGGCTAAGACAAGACTAGTGGTTAGCTAATCACTCTCGCTGCACCCAATTAGTAAAGTATCGGAATGGGTGTGTTTTTTTAGACATCACAAGCACCCATGTCTCCGAACAGAAATAGATCGAAAAAACGTTGTTCGTACTGGGACTCGAATCCGTGAAGTCCAGCCCACAACGCTAACCGCTGCGCCATAGGACCCGACTAGAGAAGCTGAGATAGTTATGTATAAATAGCACAGTCATATCTTATTATCTTATCAGTTGATAATGCTCGTCATGAACGAAACCGGTCCTAATAATATTAAATAAAAGTGAAATTACTACAAATAAGTTTTTTATTCATTTAATATAATGCCTTTCCACTTAGTCTTGACAGTGAACACCTTAAAAGTGATAAGATAATTATAATTCATAACGTTGTGCAGCCCAAAATTGCACGAAGTTGACGAGAATCTGTAATGATTGATTTATATTAAGCAAAATAAAGCAATGATAATATAATCGTAAGGAATTTATATATTGCTATACATTAGAATTTAATTTGATTTAGTGATTGTTGCACCTCATTACAAATAATGTTTTATAAAGGCAATTATCCCACTCATACACAATTATAATTACAATTAAGAAGCTGTAGGGCTTTTTTTTATTTTTTTCCAATTAAAATAAGATAATAATTGCGAATATATTATAAACTTGACATCGAACGTGTGCTGAAGTTATCAGGATATTCTCAATTAACAAACGTTCTTTTGAAAGGAATACATAGCCGAACTTCTAAATCAATCCCGGGATCCCGTCCAATTTCGGAATTGAGAAATTTTGGGCAAATCCCGAAAATTTATAGGATTTTGGAATTGGAAGAACTAAACAAAAATTTTGGGGAAAAAGTATAGGGATTTGAGGATTTCAAATTCCTCGGTGGGCTAAAAAAAAGAGTCACTGAGATAATTTGGGGAAAAATTATAGGGATTTGAGATTTTCAAATTCCTCGGTGGGCTAAAAAAAAAAACGACAAACACAAAACTTTTCTCAAATTATACACGATTTCACGTTGAGTGCCCAATCCCGGGATTGAAAATTAATCAATCCCGAAATCTCGGGATCACAAAAAGGTTCCGGGATTAGATACCCTAGTCCCCGCAAGTCTTAATTTTTGCAACAATGATATCTGGGCTTAATGTACTAAAACAAGTATAAAATAATAGATATTCTAATCAAAGAAACAATCTTAATATTGACCAATCAAATATCAACGCACTACCAAAAAATAGGGAGGAAATCAATAACCGACCTGGTACCTATCTATTTACCACTACACCACTAGTTATAACTACATATACGCATTTTACATCCTTCCAAGAATTTTCGTCTTCAATTTCTTCCATTTCTGATGGTGTTAAAATTCTGGGGGGGAAAAATTCACATGTTGTTATAATCCCAGTGTTCCAATTTAGGAACATACATTATATTGTGAATAAAAAAGTTACATATGGAAAATTTTTAAAAAGTACTTCACATAATGAATCTAGAAGAATAAGAGTTTATAATACAAATGGTGAATTTGTAATAAATGTGTTATAAAGATGTGTAAACTTACTTGTCAGATGATATTTTTTGTTGAACGTAATTGATGCAAATAAAAAAACACTACTAACTCTTACAAGTTCAAATCTAAAAAAAATACTACACGAAACGATACCCACGTTTGTTAGCTGTAGACTGATGCAATTTCAATTTTATTGCGTCATGCATAATGGAGTGGGGGTAAAAATACTGAATGTTCCAAAAATGGAACACTGGGCAAAAATGGGTTAATACTCATAATAAACACTCAATTTAGATAAATGTTTGTTCTGATAATATATAAGAATTGAATTCCAGTTCAATTATGTAAATTTTCAATTAAAAAAATATTTCGGACAATGAGGGTTATTCCAATTTAATAATGTATGTAACATCGAACGAATATATCGTTTCAATACACCGCTATTCTATATTATTAAATACCGGTATTGTTAAAAAAACAATACGGTTAATTGGGATCGCAAAGCTGGACGAGTAAATCAATATAAGTATATCAATATATATATTAAAATATTGAAAATAAAAAATATTTAATTATGGACAACGGGTGATTTTAAATATCTTACGGTTTCTTAAAATAATAATAAAACATTGAAGAACTCATCAATTCTGGCACCTGTCAATATTCATACAACTCTGAACGAATTTAAAATATTTCAATTCATCGTAAACAATTTCATTAAAAAACCTACTGTAGAAAACCGACCAAGACCATCATATTAAAGAAATATGGAAAAATTAATTCATACTATTTGTGAAAATATTACGTTAGCAAAACTTTTTTTGCTACACTTCTAGTCAAAATTTCTACCCTTGGAAAAGTAAACTTTCCTGACGTAATTTAAAAAGCATACATTTTTGTCGAAAGGGATGACGATAAAGGTTGTACTACTTGAAACTTTATTCTGGATATATAATGAATATTTTTTTTCGGGTTTTTCTTCAAACTTGTAGGAAATCTATTTACATAACAATGTATACCAAAACGATCTTTAAAAAGAGCTTATTCGCGAAATTCTTTTCCATGCTCACGAGTTGTAGTTTAGTTATGATCACCGTAGATGTTGGACGATTATTTTTTACTTAATTTTCTGAGTTTTTATTTCAAGTGCAATAAAACCGCCGCAGATTAAAAGACAGCTCACATAAAGGGTCGCAAGATAGAAGTTTTTATCGAATCAAATTAATTCGAAATTTATCATAAATAAAATAAATGTAGAATTTGATGTGTGATGTCTTTCTTTCAAAAGTTGATAGTCTTTCGTTTTTTGTAACGCAGTTTTCTTTGTGGTACCAACATCCGGAATGTATAAACCAAGGTACTTGAAGCAGTCTACCTTTCCGATTATATACGCCGCGTTGGCTGGTCAGGGTTCTATCAGAATCATACTAGGTTTGTTAACAAGCCGTGTTGGTCTTAATTTCACTTATTTTCAGACCAATACAACTTGAATTCGTTCATAAAAATCCCTTTTCTTACTTTAATTTTTGAAATATTTTTAATTACACGCTGTTATTAATTTTGATTACAGTGACGTAAACCTATAATTAAAATAAGCCCATTTTGTTTTGACACCTTCGTTGTAATTATGAAGATAAAAGGGGCGAATTGGTCTAATCATAACTTAGATTGGAAAATACATAACCATCACGTGGACTCGACAGGCTTCGGTTTCAACATTGACCTTATTCAAAACCAATATTGACGTAATCTTTCAGCATTATTTACAACTGTTTATTAAATCTTTCGGTTTACGCTAACAGCACGAATGCTTACGAAGGGTTCCTAAATATATTTTGCTCACGATAAATACTGAAATAAGAAATTTCAACTAATGTTCCGAAATATTTTGTTTTTATTTTTCATCACCGTTATTATTTTAATAACTTGGTGAAACAGCCTCAGTGTAAAATAAACAAGTTAATAAAGGTAAGAATATTCATCTTAAAATAAATACAGTCTTTTTTTAAGATTTCGACTGAAGGTGCTTGGTGGAATTTCAATATTAAATTTGAATCGTTCAAACTATGTACATTCTCACAAATTTTGTCATTGACGACCCGGGTTTCGCCTTTCGGCATCTTCAGGCATTCAAGTGCACGGATGAACTTGAACTGACTCTATCAGTTCAAATTCATCCGTGCACTTGAATGCCTGAAGATGCCGAAAGGCGAAACCCGGGTCGTCAATGACAAAATTTGTGAGAATGTACATAGTTTGAACGATTCAAATTTAAATATGTACAGTCTTATTTTTGTTTTCAAGTAGTGAAACGATAAATTTATATGATTTAGCAGTAACTTTGCGAAAGTTCATTATTATTATAAAATTAAATTAGATAACTTTGTTATATTACAAAATCTAGCACGTGTTGTATCTTCTTTAAGACAGACAGGCATAATATCGACAGGGTTGCGAATAAACTAAAAGTTGATTCTAGTTCTTAAGTTTATAATTACAAAATAAAAGACGGGTTTTGGTCATTTTTAACGCAAGGATGGGGGTTACATACAGTGACGGGTTACCCCATAAGCGCAAGAGGCGCGCGCTTGGGGCCTCCAAATCTTAGGGGCTTCAAAAATAGCATTTTTTTATGTAAATCATTATATTTTAATTTTAGTTTTCAATATTCATTATTGTTCTACGAAGAGTTTTGCAGCACTTTTATGTTATTCGAAAAAGAGGGCCTCTAAATTTTATTGCGCTTGGGGCCTCCAAAGTGCTTAATCCGCCACTGGTTATATACAAACATTGACAGTATTAATAATAATATAATAACCCTCATTAGGTTTGGTAAATTCCAATCAGAATAAATTCGTACCCACGGAGGAATGCAAAAATATTTTCAGTGAAATCTTAACTTTTTCGGATATCAATAGCGACGTCGTTAAAGAAGTGCTTACACTTTTAAATATTTGTATAGATCATAAATATTTTCAATTTAACGATAAATTTACAAATAACATATGGAGGGACCAATTTCACCTCTTCTTGCAGATTCAAATAGTTTGATAGTAAATAACCTTACCATAGATTGTCTGAAGATGCTTCTCAAAGAAGCGAAATACGTGTCATAATTTGTTACATAATCTGTAGTATAACAAAGTCGAGAACTTAAATTGTTATACACAAAATATTTGATGAAAGAAAACCAGTTAAAGCACGTCATAAAATATGTTATGTGTGATGTAAAAATCCTTGGATTTCTTACAGTCCATTGAGTTTTGAAACTCTAGTAGAAGTAAATAGGTGAATTCATAGTCAAGTATTACTGCATAGTAGAGTTGTAACCGATACTTTAGTTTTTGAAATAAATACTGCAGTACGATTACTTCAAATACCGATATGAGTCTATTAGTTACTTTGTGTATGTTGGCATGGATACTTTGATAGAACTT
The DNA here is from genome assembly GCA_030503985.1 of Himalopsyche tibetana. Taxonomy (NCBI): domain Eukaryota; kingdom Metazoa; phylum Arthropoda; class Insecta; order Trichoptera; family Rhyacophilidae; genus Himalopsyche; species Himalopsyche tibetana. The sequence goes on from JAPJYX010000015.1 coordinate 2,516,266, forward strand.
GTGTTGTTTTATTGGTAGCTTGGACTTCTACTTATCGGTGCTACAATCCGAGGTAAATCTTGGTCGCCTCAATCAATCTCCTCCACTCTACGCCAGTAGTTGATCTCCAGCACTCGAATGTCTCTTAGGATTCTTGTCAAATTTAGTAAAAGTAATGTAATTATATGTAACCACGTTCACCTTAATCTTATGATAAGTATTTTAAACAAAACAGTATCATTTTTCTAACGCGGATAATACCGTCCATGCATAATAACCGTGTAAAAAAAGATAGCTGCAAAATAAAAATGAACGTTGTGCGTGATCGAGTGTTCAACGTCGTTGGCTTTGAGGTCGAAGGTCACGGGTTTGATTACCAAAACGGACTGTTTAATGTAAGCACTCGTATCGATACTTTTAAAGAACCCCATCCCTACATTTTTCTAGTGGCAACACTGTTAAGATCAATATTTTAAGATAAGAAGAATCTTATTTATTGGTTTGTGAAATAAAGAAGGTAGACCATGGTTGAATGATCCACTTTGAAAGCAAATATTGATGAAAAGGATCAAACAAAGGAAGGGAACTTTAATTCTTTTTATCTTCTGATACCGCTTTTATTTGTAAATAATATTCGCCTATAAAGATTTAATCCGCATTTTTATGTGAAAAATATATATAAATATATATTTTCATGAGTAAAAAATATGTTTAGCTTGTATTGTATGAAAACAAAAATCTATTATAATAGAATAAATACTTTTTTCTCTTGTATTTTATTTACATTCGGGTGAATTATGTCGCAAATTTTTACAGGTATCAATTTGGTTTAAAATTTAAATTGGTAAATTTTTCATTAAACATAATGAGTAGGGGATGATATTTAATGGATTTTAATTAGAATTATTATAATATCTTGGTAAAGTTTCAATGTCAAATTTAACAACTCTTTTTTAGCATGTAAATTATTTCGTACAACTATTCACTGAGTACTTTCTGGATACTTAAACTTGGCTTAAACTGACGTAACTAAGGAGATCAACAGTTTCTTTTCTCGCGCATGCGCAGTGTTTATAAATTTTAGTATAAACCCCCCCCTCACCAACGAAGTTCGATTATTGTTCATCCACACTGCTAACAGGTAGGATGGTGTGTTTTTTTCTGGTGAATTTCCCTTAAACGACTTGCTCTTACTTTTCCCTTAGTGGTGCTTTTCATTCACAACCTGGATGTAAAAGGACTGCTTGCCATTTATCCTATCGCATTTTTAAAACATTTAGATAAACCAATGACGACTTCTTTTTAGTCTTAAAATTAATTCCTCAATTTTCAAGAACTACCTGTTGGTCACATGGCCGATTTTTAAGACTATTACTATATCGTATTACTGTTCCGAACTGTTTGCTTTCTATATCGTATAACTTATTGACAGAGTAACGAGAACTTGTTGAAGAGAATGCAAGATGTCATTATTTGGTTTATATATTTTATCACTTTTTTGGTATAGTAAAGAGACTTTCACAGAGCAACGAGGACTTGCTGTTAGTCTATCCCTCTCAGACTTTCCTATGATATACTATAAATGAGAAGTTTTTGAGTACAATCACTTAAAATTGTTGAATAAAAAAATGGTTTTATGAGGACTACCTGTCAGTCAATCACATGGTTGGTTTTTATGAATATGCAAGATATCGTAACACTTGCTCTACACAAAAAAGGATTTAACAACGAGGACTTGTTGTTAGTCTATCACATGGTTGGTTTAAGAGTATCCCGGATAGACTTATTTGGTTAATGTTATATCTTATCACTTGTTCAACCTCATAAATAGACGGAGCAACGAAGACTCGTGGTAAGTGTTTCCCTCTAAGGGCCTTACTAAGGATTAAGTATATAAGGAAAGAAGGAAAATAGGAATAGTAGTTAACACAGCATAGGTTTACTGAATTTAATCTGTTTATTTACTATACATATTAAAAAATAACTTTTTTAAACTTTTTGTGAATGTTCGCTCACAATATGAAGCATATGGCCGTCTGATTTTTCATAAATGCATAAGGCGCTTCTTAATTCTAGAACTAAATCAGTTGATAGTGCTAAAATCTAAGTGCGTCGCCCGTACGCTTGTTTGCGCCGCACACTTCGCACACAATACGAGCCGGCGTTTTCCGTCTTGACTGGTAGTAGGGCATCCAATCGAAATTTACACGAAATTGGGAAATCGGAGATTTCAAATTCCTCGGTGAGCTAAAAAAAAAAAAAAACGAGTTTCTGTGAGATTCTGGGAAAAAGTATACCAAATCAGAGATTTCAAATTCTTCGGTGAGCTAAAAAAAAAAAAAACGAGTTTCCGTGAGATTCCGGGAAAAAGAGAGGATTTCAAATTCCTCGGTGAGAAAATCTTAATCCCGGGATTCAAAATAAATCAATCCCGAAATCCCGGGATTGGAAAAAGGCTTCGGGATTGGATACCCTACCTGGTAGCACCGATGTTCCGCATGACATAGCTTGGGAAGCCATGTCTATACTTATTCTCTTCACCTGATATTCAATACAGCGAATCAATCCGTTTTAGGTAATATAAAACCACGGCAAAAATAAAAAAATACATATTTGCAAAAAAATAATCAAATAAGCGTGAGATCAATAGGTCGCCATAAGATTTAATATTTGTTAACCACCAGTCATGTCCTAGCATTATTCTTTCATCCTAACTCTCTTTGACAAAAAGGGGTTGAGCAACTGAGTGAGAAACAGTTCTCGAGGAAAAACTTCTGTTAACATACCCCAATTACGGACCATATGCTCGTCAAAAAAGTCACCCTTCAGGGCATGCAAACTAAATTTATTATTTCACTTGGGGGGTCCATTTTCCGGTTTTTGCATTGAAAGGGGTCCATGAGCATAATAAGTTTGGGAACCACTGGTATAGATTAACTTAATTAGCATTCCAAAGCTTCACATTATCCACTCTTAATGGCTGAAAAAAATAAAATAGGTAAATCTACTCTTTTATGCACGTCATTAGTTCATATTTTAGAACGCAAAATGCCTTATATTTTGAACAGTCGTTACCTTACTTTGAAAAGGTTCTAACTGAATTTTCCGCATAAAATGACCTTTTGGTCGGAAAATGTTGTATTTGCCACAATCTAACATATATATTATTCAAGAGTTCTATCGACACACTTTCTTTCATACAGTAATTTTAAAAGCTTCTAAGAAACAATAGGACATTTTACAATCGATTTATAAACAACATTCGTATGATCAGTCAAATATTCAAACGTTCGTATCTCAAAACATGGTAAAGTGCAAATAGAACTTTTTCAAATTAAGATAAAAGAGTCAAAATAAAAGAGTTGGTATACATATCAAGGCTGCTCAGATCGTGATAATAAAATGGTGACAGATTTCTGTATTCACTCAAAGTATTATTTTTTTCCCATTTATGGTCGAATACGATGAAGAAGTAGGTGAATAACATCAAAAAATATAAGCTCTTTTATGAACACGTTGACATGCAGAGGTCACGCCCTGGAATGATGAAATTTGGATGATTTGTGAATGGGACAGTTTTATTTTGTTATCAGCAAATCGTACTACATAAAAATTAACCTCATTTTGTTTTTTTTTTGTTTATTATGATTCACGCACAGTAAATAACCAAGTGAATATTGACAATGTTTTTTTTTAAATTTTTTTAAAGAAAAATATTTGACATTACGGCTTACGCAAATGCGTCAAATATTTTTGAAGTTGAGAGATCATACGAGATATACTCGATGAGAATTTTTGAAAGTCACATGAGATTAACTCAAGGAGAATTGACTTCACTAACGCCCATGTCTTAGATCTCAAATAAAAATTGAAAAAATCTATTTTTGACATTGACCTTACCGGGAATCGAACCCAGACCCACCTGATCGGTAGAGCAAGCTCTAACCAACTAGACCACAGCGTGCGACAATTCAATTGAAAAAAGTGTTAGAGATTTCTATGCCCGCATAGCTATTAAAGTATAAATTAACTAGAAGAATAAGATTGCTCGGAAAATTCGACAATATATTTTCATGTAATATAAATAAATAGTGAGTGAATATTTTTTTCTTCACATTTTCAAGCATGGCTGGCTAACGGTTGTGATCATGAGGCTTTAATTGTGTAGATAGAAACTATATGTTGCACACATACAAGTGGTTTTGAAATTTCTGCTTTTTCCAAGTCCCAAGAAAAGATACATACAATTAAATTTTCCTGGAAAATTCTCGCGTCCCGAGACTAATATTTTTTTATCAAAAAATATTTAAGCACATGGAGTACAGTAAAACACTGTCCCGCAACCTTTTTTTTACCAAGGACCTTGCTTAAAATTTCGCGGACATTAGAAACAAAGTTTTTTTTGTTTGTCCAAGTGATCGCGGACAACCATACTGCAGTATTTATATATAATTGTGTTTTATATATTTGATTTAATGTAGGTAAAAACATGGATTTTTTCTTTTATTCATGACAAACTAATAGTAAGAAAGACAACTGTATAAGTATTTTTTTATTTTGACTAATTGAAACTATTCTTTGAAGTCAAATATTACAAAATGTGAAAATATTTTACTGCAAATACTTACTATAAAATCATAATATACTAGTGTATGTACATCCTTTTCTTATTTTATCATCAAAATTTTTGCTCCCTCAAACATATATTAGCACACGCGCAACGGTGGGCTGCCAATAAGTTAACAACGGGCTCGCTTAATCTCAAAGCAATTCTCGCTGTTTTGGAGAAGGAGGGAATTTTTCATCACACATATAAAATTATATGTATGTATATCAAAATTTTTGCACCCTTAAACATATCTTCAATCATTAGCAAACGTGTAAGGGATGAAATCAGTCTTGCATTGAGTTCCGCAGCACAGTAAAGTCGTCCTATAATCATAGTTTAATATTATGACAATAATTAAAAAAAACCCTTGGTTCTACATTTATATATCACACCTTTAATTGAGAGGATAGATAGATATAATATATTGATTTTAGCAGTAAGCGTATATAAACAATATGATGTATTATATATTATTATACAGAAAAATAAAACTTTTTTTGTATCAGTGTTTTTATAACCATTCGTTTACCAGGGAATCTACTAGTTAGTAATCAAAACATATTTTTTTGCAGAAAAGAAACAACTAAACAATGTCTACCGTTTTCAACAATTGCGTATCAGTAAACAAAAGATATTAATATTTGTTAATTAGTTTATTTGTTTAGTCTACAGTTTCAACTCCAAATTAATTGGTTCGATACAGTCATAATTATAGTTATTTTTTCACAATGTATAAACACGATAAATTAATTAGCTGCTGTCGAAATATTGCAAAATTGTGTGTCATAGCTTAAACAAGGATCCACTCAATCAGTGGTCTTCCAAAGGTTTCTTATCATTGGCCTAAAGGTCAATAGTACGTTCGATTCTTGCATTATCAAAACTGGAAAATTTTCAGACATATGTATATAAACATTTTAACTATGGTCATTTAAGTATCACATATTCATATTTTATATCATTTATTGTTTAAAAAAACACACCATATTCCTTTGTACAACTTCCACTTTTATTTAAAAATATCATGACCGGTTTTGCTCATGATGAGAATTATCAGCTGAAATCGCCCTGATCTTTTTGAATAAAAATGGAAGTAGTACAAAGGAATATTGTGTTTTTTTTTTTTTTAATATAATGCCTTTCCACCAAGTATTGACAGTGAACACCCTAAAAGTGATCATTTAATCACCGATTTAGGCCCTGAGCCAATATATAAATAATGATATTTTATGTTAACACAATTTCAGTGCGTTATAGTATAATAGAATTGAAGTGAGCTTATCCATAAATAAAAAAATATTCAATCTACAAAAACCACAGTAATAATTCAAAAGTTTCACCATTTTCTTACTTAGCTCACTTCTCTCCTCAAAGGCTTAATAATTGCTTATACCGTTATAAGTCTTACTTGGTTTTAGTACAAATACACTGTATTTATTTATTTTTTGGTCAGTTTAAAATGCTCATGATGATCAAAACCGGTCCTGATCCAAATAAATAAATGTGTAGTAGGTATAGAACAGAGTTTTATTTTGGTAAATTATACATTTTTATTTATTTATTATTTGAAAAAGTAGACAATTGTTGAATTATACTATAGTATTATCACACATGTTGGGTTCATGGTGCAGTGGTCAACGTCGTTGACTTACGTGACGGATTCCACGGGTTCAAGTCCCAGTATGAACAGTATTTTTTTTTAATCTGTTCAAAAGTATGGATGTTTGTGATGTCTAAAAAAATCCCTCCTACCCTTTCAATTCTGAATAAACGGGGCGTAGTGAGAGTGATTAGCTAACCACGAATCTTGTCGTAGCCATATCTTTTCGAAAAGAAGAAAGAAAAACTTTTCTTTGAGATGCTTCCATTAGGTGGCCATATGACCTACTTTGTTAGCGGACATGAATACATTTTTTTAAATTACAAAATATGAAATTGAGGTAGTACAACAAACGAGCTCGCCATTCGTTTAGGAATGGCTGGAGCCACATTCAACTCAATGCGGACTGTCTGGGACACACAGCTGTACTCGATTAAAACCAAATGCCACTTGTTCAACGCTTGCAATTTGCCGGTAATGCTTTACGGTTGCGAATCATGGCACCTGACGAAGACTCAGAAAAACCGTATACTGAGCTTCGAGAACAGATGCTTGCGTCGGATAATGGGGGTGAGGTGGTTTGATTTTGTGAGGAATTCAGAGATAAGGGAGCGTACAAGACAGCGTCCCGTCACGTCAGTGGTTATGGAGAGACGTTGGAACTGGCTGGGTCACGTGCTGCGGATGCCTCCGGAAAGCCTCAATCCTGCCTGCCTCTTCTTTCGACCGGTGGGATTCCGGCATCCTGGACGTCCGTCGGGTACTATCCATAGGATGTACTCGGCGGAACTGAGGGATGCTGGGATGTCATGGGAGGAAGCAAAGCTATTGGCGGGAGACAGGGAAACATGGAGGTGCCGCGTGGCGGCCATATGCTCCACATAGGGAGCGAACATGGCCAAAGAAAGAAGAAGAAGAAATTGAAGTCATGTATTTACTTTTTTTTTTTTTTATTCGAATAAATTTATCTTTTCTTTTCTGCATCACACCGAAGATGATATCTCCTCAATGACACAGTTAAGATACATTTTATTTAGGTACAATTTGAAAGGCAACAATAAATAATAATTACAAATATATAGATATTAATAAACGTTAATTAAATGCAAAGAATTGGTATAATTACAAGTAAAAACAATTACATAATAATAAGCAAGAATGATAGTTAATGGGACTAATAAACAACTTTTAATTTTGAGACAGACGTGATTAAGGATTGAATGGTGAGGGACAGGGAAGGTAAACATTTTCTCCAAAAGAAGTAGCAAATTTCTTGAAGTGACAGAAATTTTCTGAAGACGAAACTAGATCTGGATGCCCGATGGGACCATTACGAGTCATGTATTTACTACAAAATATATTAGGGTAAAAATATCAACGTATTTAAGTTCTACAATTTTTTTTATATTTATGAATTGATAGCTATTTCGGCTTTCGCCATCGTCATAATTATAATTTGAATTAGGATGTTAGAGTGAATAACTTGATCCATTGCATCGGAGCCAGTGTATATAGCTGAGCAAAATATAAGTTTAATCATAGCTCTGACGATGGCGAAAGCCGAAATAGCTATCAACTCACAAATATAAAAAACTGTAGAACGTAAATACGTTTATATTTTTACTTTATTATAATGGAGTTCTATCAAGTAAATGCCAAATCAATAAATACAAAATATATGTCTAGTCAGTTATTTCTGTAGCTGAAATATTATTTTACGTAAACCATGTCGGATGATTTTGAATTCCAAAAACTGCATTATATCACTCAGGAGAATGAAGGAGAATTGTACGAATGTTAATTGTTTTTGTTTATTTTTCAATAAATAAAAATTTCACCGTGGAGTACTTTCACCTGTATATATTTAGAAGAAATTTTATTATGTGCGCTAAAATGATCAATCTGTTACACCGTTTAAATAAACATTTCTAAAATTCATTTATTCCACAGCTGCCTGGCTTTACTCACAAAATGAGCAGATATAACATGAAATGGTAAAATAATTGGTTTTGAAAAACATATTAATTTTGTATAAGCAGTCAATGTGTTACCTATTTGATAATTTCAAACAAACTATAACATCGCATCGAATATAACATATTATTTGAACCCATGATCATTCATTTGTTTTTAGCTTTAATTGTTTTTCTATGCCATAACTGTAACTCAAAAGATGGCGACGATCATCTATTTTCTATCTTTATAATCTATAGACTTATGTTACTTAAAAAACTTAATATTATTTTGTTTTAAATTTATCACGAAATATGCTTTAGGATTTTTAAATGTAAGTGAAAGATTAATGTGGAGTTTTTGATGGATTCGACAGTAAATTTGTGGAAGTTCATTTTCAATATACAGTTTGTTTTGATAAGTTTGTTTTTCTAATGATTGGGTTACAAATTTTGACACATTTTACTTTTTTGTGAATCGCCGTAAGACCAACTTTCTTATGGTTATTTATTATTAAAGTAATCATAAATAATACAATTTTTTTTATTATTTTGGATATCAAATTTATGGAGCTTGGAGTACCAGGATGCGCTAGCGTCAAGGTTCTTCTAGTCTCCTTCATCGATACAGTTTTTGTTGAATTGTAAATTGTATCCCCTTGCCATCGTTTGCAGACGGAAGGGCGTGATCACTACAGAGATAAGAAGTTCACGGGAACTCCATATGCCTTATTTTGCAAATCACATTCTACATGCTTTCCCATACTGTATCCGTACATGTACACACACATACGCATTAATACATACACACATACAGTACACAAAAAAAAGTCAAGCAAAGAGAGTTATTTTCGTGATGCTAAGTTCGTTCTAAAATTGCCAATTTTAGACGACATAAGATCTATGGAGGGTCGTCGAGCAGAACTGCTCTCGGTCTGAAACGATTCTCAGGCAGTGTCTCGTCATAGTTGTGGAGATGAGTTATCGTTGGCTTAAAATGTTTTCCTACTATGCTGTGAAACTTTTGAGATATCTCACGAATGAACTCGCGGATGGTAGGTATTTTCAAGTCTCTGTGAAGCAGCGTGTTACGCACGTACTACGGAGCGTTACATATCTGTCTCAGTGACTTATTTTGGACAATCTGGAGAGTCTTCATATATTTGCGGTGAGCATACGTCCATATTGGAGCAGCGTACACCATGATTGGTCGAGTAATTGCTGTGTAGAGGAGCAGCTTGCTTTTGAGAGTAAGTTTGCTCCTCGCGTTAAGCATAAAATACAACCTTGCCTTTTTAGCATTAGCTTGACGTATCGATGTTTCGCAGGAAAGAAGCTTTATACAAAAAATAATGGTACTAATTACAAATAATTTACATGTTTTTGGAAGGGTTGTTTTAAAGAAAGTAAATATAATTTTAACATTTTGATCCCTTTTCGTTTATATTTTTTATTTTCTAACATGTGACTTTCATTAATATAATTTGATGAGAATAAAGATTTCTAGTGTTATTAATATTTACGCATAATATACCACAGACTATTCACATCAGTATTTAATTATGAAGCGCTCGTTCTTCTCTGCGTACTTAAATATTTGCCTAAATGAGTCTTCACGTTGAATAAATTAAGAAACTCTGATTTATCGGAGCAAAGATTAACAATAAGCCACGTTAACAAGGTATTTTTTGACGAAGACGACAAAGGGAAATTTACTGAAAAATAATTGCAAATAAATAAATAACTTTTTATAAAATTTTGTATAATATATATTAATATTTTCCAACATTTGACTGACAAAAATGAAAGCTTCTACAATTGTATTGAACGTAAAACATGAACAAAGACATTTCTACCATACCACACGTTTCTTGGTTTTTCTAACGACAACGTTTAATATTCGATTCAAAGAATTCTTACGACCAGATCATATCATACGATTATTGAGATGTTTTCCGATGGCGGAATGCCAATATACATTATAATATAGGTTTTCTACGTAACATATATATGACTCGTCGGATTGCTTGTTGGAAAATCGGCTCCTGATGAAAGATACAAAGCAAACAACCAATAAAGATGATGATTTATTATTTTCTATTTAAAATGAATGAATCATAAAATTACTAGGTCTAAATTGAATCTCTTATCAGTGTCAATCCATGCTCTGCGGACTTTGATGTCAAAAATAAGAAAAAGCTTATCGCCTACCCTTTAAAGATAAACATATAACACAAAAATTTAATATGATGAATAAAAAGCGAGACATAATTAGAATCGTAGCTTGAAAGGTAATGGTTTTTTGTCTAAAAAGAAAGACTTTACCGATTTAGCTATAAGTAAAGGAAAATTACTATCGTTTCTTCATTTAAATTTAAGTTTTTCATTATAAACCCTGCTCTGAATCTAATAAGAAACCTTAGATTTTCTATTTCTGATGCAAAACAGAACCTTGAAAGACATTGACTTCTTACCAGATTTTTTTTACCAGAGTTACGAGTAGGAAAAAGAAGCGAATGACCGAGTGAAATAGATGAGATTGATTTGAACTGTCAAAGTTCACTCTGGTGTCCTGATTTTAGCCCAGGAGAAAAAGTAAAAGAAAAACCTTATCCATTAGGCACGTAGAGTTGCTATATATCCAACCCTCGAAGCCTGATTCAGGTAATGGAAGTCATGTGATTAAGAGATGGTGCACATAAGACCGTAGAAGCTTTGTTTTTTCAAGCATTCTTAAACTTAGATTCAGCAAAAAGTGGGAGAGGAAGATTTATATACACAACATTTTCTCAACAATCAAATAACTTCTGAATAGATTGTCAAAAAAAAAATCGTTTTTTTTCTGTCCATTCCTATTAGTAATAAATTATATTTATAAAAGTAAACCGAAATTTTTATTAAATTTGTAACTCAACGTGTAAGTATTTATGCTGACTCACTAGGTTTTATTTTTCTTCATAAAATAAATATATAATGATAAATTGTCAACGATTGAGAACCATTGGGCTTATTTTCATAATACGACGATCGTAGCACGTGGCAAGCATGCGTTTTTGTTCGTGATATAATGATCATTATTAATTTTATTATACATATATTCAAACGATAATATTGCAGATAACAGAATCCAATTTCGATACATGATTTTGTAGATGGCAACACATGATTTTTGATCATTTGAAAATGGAATTTAAGCTACTAGTTGTTATTAATGGTGGTACCAAAATTATCATGTTATAACCAGACGATTTATATAACATAAATTAAGGAAATACTTTCATATCATACTATCAAGGGTATTGTAAGTTATTAAATATTAAAATTAGTCAGGGATGTAACCAACTAGTTAGCGTCGTCGTCTTCGAATGTCATGTCTACGGATTGGTGGATTTTTACTCAAATGCATGTATGATTGTGCCTTATAAAAAAACCTTCAACTCATGCCATCATTAAAAAAGAATGGCGAAAACGATTGATTAATTAACTACTTGTCCTATCTAAGCTTCATCCGCATGCAGAGGCGGATCAAGAGCATGGGAGGCCCTAGGCGCAATCAATTTTGGAGGCTCTGTTTTTCGGATAACATAAGAACGTCAAAAAATTTCAGGAATTATTATAAAAATATATACAAAAATTATATGGGTTATATAATATAAGCCATTTTTAAGGCCCTAAGATTTGGAGACCTCAAGCGCGCGCCACATTCGCTTATAGGGTAATCCGATACTGTCCGTATGTCATATCTTCTTAAAAGAAAAGTATTGTTGAATAACAAGCATTTTTTTATTGATGTGTCAAATAAAGAGTGTAGTTCTCTTAACACTCACAATGACACATCGGCCAGCGTATAGGGGTAACGGCTTAAGAATTCAGTGGCGGTTCTACGTACTGAGCTAGGTGGGCTTAGCCCGACCTACGTTTTTCACCCAAAATGTGTATAAAAAAACTTTATATGGCTGAATAAAAATGAACAACAATTCGGCCGCTGAACAAAATAAATATATTTCCAAACGTAACTAACCTTTCCCAAGTTAATACAATATCTTTGTATTGATTTTCCTCTGTCAATATAAGACAATGCTATGTCTACCTACAATAATACTCTCGATTGTGTTATATTATTTCATACTTACAGTAGTTTTGATTTTATTATATAATAATTTATGTTTTGCAGTAGTGTCGTAGTATTTGTTAATTTGCTTGTAAATAAATGTATAATGTGAAGTGGAAACATGCACAATTTCTTTAATAGTAATACAATGCTAAACTTTTATTTAGCCCACCCAAGATTTTAGGTCGCGAACCGCCACTGTAAGAATTCTATATAAAAAAATATGACAACGTTCGGAGAAAGCTTCTTTTTTTATGTACTACTTTGCGTTCGTCTACGAATATAAACTGCGTTTCAATTCAGTTCATGATAGGTTTCCTATACACTCAACTGTTTCTCGATTATTTATGATACGTGTCTAGAAGTAGTCAGAAGGTCACACTAATTATGATATCAAGATCATTTTGACCGAAGTTCAAGTTTGTGCTGACGAATCGCCGTTTTTCATCAAGGGTACTATTAAATCACAACTCATAATATTAATATCGACATCCTTTCCCGTCATAATAAAGATGGCGGCTCAAAGGAACCGTTTGCCTTTTCACACCACCAGGCTCAATGCAGTACGGAATATTTTCCATTTGATATATTTTTTGTTCTTTTTTCATGGTGACGTCTTATATTTAAGTTTGACGTCCTTTCGATGGTATTACATATTGTTAAAACAAAATAAATGATTGAAATAAAATATAAAACAATGATTATATTAATGGATGATAGTTGTTACATTTTTCGTATTTTCAACATCTCTATAAGTACTTACATTTTGATTACTAAGGAAAACACAGTAATATAATATATTACTTCGTTCAGATAGACAGAACTATAACATATATGTATGTATATGCAATTTCAATGAACTTAATACTCTGTTACTATTTACATACATAACTATAAGGGAGTAAGATGAAAAACTTAATTGCAAAGTTCTAAGATTAGTTTTCCGAATACAAATAAAATGATATTATGATGCGATGTACTTTTTTCTTTTTACATATAAACTATGAAAAAATGAGTGCATACATATATAAGTGAATCGAACAATACGGGTCGATTGCCGTACACGATTCGTAACACTGAGTAACGAAAATTAACGACTGTTAGATCAAGTATGATTGGATTCTCCCGGAGTCATTTGTTTCTTCATTCTGCATGGTATTGAAATAGCAGTGTCAAAAAGAAACATAAAATTTGCGACTTTTCTAGTATTTACAAATAGGCGAATGATTAACTCCCGTTATTTATTTTGTGAAAGTTCATACATATTTTTTGTATACAGTGATAAGAAAACCTTTTTTTTAAGGCTCGATGACAATTGGAAATGTTGCGAATTGAAAGATTGTACACTTATTCAGACCTTTTTTTTACTCCATCTTTTCGAAGAGTTGCGAATGTCAGTTGTGCAGCGCAAATCAGCTTTTTTTAGCTCTACTTAATGATTTTCACGTGTTATATTTTCATGTACTAAAGTCTAAAGTGTTTCTCAGTTGCCAGCTTATCTTAGCTGACTAAGCTAGCATACATTTTATGGTATACCAGTATACCGACATCCATCCCGGAAGGAAACAGTTGTGGTTTTCGGGCAGGGTTGAAAATTTTCAGGCATCAGCTGCACGTGTCCATTCGAAGGCTAATATTGCGTCATTATATTGGATGTTTCAGGATATTGTTTGTCAAGTCGCCAGTCAACTTTATGGAATGGTAAAAGAGTCAATATTGGACGAAAGTTTATGTTCAACTTCAGTGCCAGCGCAAGACTATTTGGCGCCCTAGGCAACGGTTATTGGCGCGTCCCTTTTTTAACAAATCATCCTTTTTTTTCGAAATAACGAAAAAAACAATTCGGGATCATTATAAATAGTATTTTCTTATATATTTATGTCCGCTCCTAATGTGGAGCATAAGGCATGCTAATGCAGGTATCTCAATAAAAGTTTTTCTACGTGAATTGTTTGTTACTCAGTCCCTCATCCTCTTTTTTTCGAATCAAACTTTCCTTTTCCGAAAATAAGATACTATCTTAATTTCTTTATATAAAAATAGTTTTGATACTCCATTGATTCGCCCCCTAATGGTTTGTGCCCTTGGCGGATGCCTATTTTGCCTGTATGGTGGAGCCGGCCCTATTCAACTTAGTGTTAACCCGAAGTGAAACTGATTATATATCAGAGTCTTAAAACTTTAAGGGTGTTCACTGTCAAGACGGTAGAAATATATTAAAAAAATAAAGTTCTCATTTGTACTAATTCCACATTTATTTAATAAGATCAGGACCGGTTTCGGTGAGAATTTAATATTTTTTGAATCGATATTTTATGTAACGTAAATAATAATATATTAATAAGATTTTAAAATTAATTGACAGGGACAATTGCCAGCCTTTAATAATCAATAATAATAATTGCACCAATTTTGTTATTTTTTATCCATGTCCGCTCCCAATGTGAAGCATATGACCTCATAATGAAGATATCTCAACAAAGTAGACTAGTGATTAACAAGTCGCTCTTGCTACGCCCAGTTATTGAGAGATGGTAATTGTAGAAGGGAAATTAAGACATCACAAACACCCATGCCTTCTAACAGAAATCGATCTAAAAAATGCTGTCCGTACTGGGACACGGAAGCCGGCAACGGTAACCGCTGAGCCATATGACCCGAAAAAATGTATTTAAAACCAAATAAAATTGATAGATAAGGACAATTGCCTGCCTTTTAATAGCAATAACAATAATTGATGTAAAAACAAATGATTTATTTTTCAAACTGGTATAATAAATGCACAAATTTCGTTATAACAGACAAATATTTTATATCAAAGAATCTCTTTGTGTACTTTTCCTCTTTATCGTCAGCTTTGTTACTTGTTAAAAAAAACTACCAAACTTTCAACGACGGAGTAAGTTATTGTTTTACATACGCATTTGACAAAATTATATCATGTGAGAGGTGCTACGACGACGGTAATTGCAAGTCCATACAGTAGTTTCTTACAGCCAATAAAACAATAGAAAAACAGTTTCATTCGTTCAATTTGCACAACTATAACCTGTTGATTTAGCCTATGAATCGTTGTTCTGTATTAATGAGATACCAAAGACATTAAATACCATTTAAAGTGGTAAAATTTCACTTCCTAAACAACGTTGCAATCAAACCTACTTTACTTACGCTAAAACCTTTTGTCGCCTGCTGTGGCCAAGTTGGTTAGAGCTCGCTCTACCGATCACGCAGGTCTGGGCTCGATTCCCGGTCAGATCACAGTGAATTTGAGAATTATTCGATTTAAGGTTGTGATCGAATACTGGGTGATTGTGACGTCAATTCACATCATTTTCTCTCATCCCATCCTTCTGATTAGCCAATCACTAGTCCTGTTCTAGCCTTATACTTGTCTCTGTCCATAACACTCAATTTGAAAAAAGTGAGGTTGAGTGACTAAGTAACAAACAGTTCTTGTAGAAAAACTTCTGTTGAGATACCTCCATTAGGAGGCCATATGCTACACATTGGGAGCGGAAATGGATTAAGAAAAAAAAACCTTTTAAATCTAATCCGACTATCTAGAGATTAATTTCAGGCTTAAATTGTATAGTAAATTTAATATAGTTTTCAAAAATACTATAATGAATGAAAAAAATTAATGTATATTCAATCGTATCTTAACTAAGATGTATAAGGAGTTACACATAGCTTCCAATATTAACGATTCCGCGGCGAAATCGGTAAGATTGAATGAATATAGATTTATTTTTTTCATTTATTCTGACAGTAATCAAAGATCATATCGCTTCTTAGATTTGTATATTTAATTAAAACAAATAATTCAAGAACGATTTCTGTGTTGGCGGCAATTTCGATTAAACGTCAAATGCTTCACGACGCTATTCTGATAACCTGTTTTCTTTTCCTGTCTGTTTTCTGCCGATTGTGCACGACGGTACGACGCACGCGCCACCTACTATACTAATTGAACTATAACCTTTGCGCAAGTGCAAGCATACGTTGTCAAAATGAACTGTATGGTAGACATACAAACATTGATTTTTATATATAAGACCTACTGTAAGCCAATTTTAATATGCTTATAACTTTTCCGCAAGAGCAAGCAAAAATTTTTTGAAAGTTTTATTGCAATCGGATGAGCGGTGTGGCAACGCGTTAAGTACGAAGAAACAAACATTCATTTTTATATATTAGATTATTGTAAATTCAGTTTGTGAGTGATAGCTTTAAACGGTAAAACGTTGCCAGTTCAGGCATGCTATCCATTGATTATTATCGCTTTCCTAATGTCGCAGCTACACAGCGTGATGTGGAAAAGCGGATCATTTTCTAGTTTCGTCAGTCTCCGAAAGCTCTCGCCCCGGAAACACCTCTGAGGCTGCCACGTCTTTTTAATTTAACAAACAATAATTAAACAAAATCACCGAATAAAACCGCGGGATAAATTCAAAAAAAAATTATAGCGGCTGATGTATAATTATTTATGCTGCCGTAATAATTCTAAATAATCATTGTTTGTGACGTGTTCGATAATTGACTTTATTTAAATTTTTATTGGTGTTCCGTTTAAAATAATGTTGGTTTAAATAGTATTTATTTAAACGTGTTATCAACTAAATTTAATCGTTATAGTTTAAGTGAAAATGTGCCGTCATTAAAAAAATAGAAAAATGTTTTAAATTGATGGGAATTGTGTTAATACTTTTTTTTTTATAACAAAAAGATAAAACAGTCTAATTACAAAAATGTCTGATATAGAAGAGCTAAAAACTTGGAAATCTTCTAAAAATCATGATTTTGAAAAGGTTTCCAAGTGCTTTCATTACAACAATCAAATTTTCGAAACGTAATCGCGTACTGGGTTCCAGCGATAATGTTTCTTGAGTGAACGAATACAGCAAGAAGAAGAAGATTTTAATATTTAACATTCCAAGTTAGTATTTATTAACGAGTATTCAAAATGACAATTTAATAATAATCATATTCAGGTAAATATCAAAGTTTTATTTCGACAGTCGTTCGTGAATTTGATTTTTTAATGGTCTTGTTGACACCTTGAATTTGTGTAATCTTCTGAAAGAAAACTCTTTAAATCTACATTTTTACAGACGGTAGTCATTCCAGTGTCTGATTTTCTCGGCGTCTTGTTTGATTTGTGCAAAGTTTCTTATTTAGCTAATAATAAATAGAATATTAATATTTATTTTCAACAAATACACATACATACAATACAAATATACTGTGATTATAAAATTAGCTTATCGTATCGCCTCAACCTTAATAATAACAAAAACATCAATATTTTTCATTACATAAGATTGTTTTTTTAAAACAGTTGTATCTGCTAGTGAAATACAAAACAAATGATTTGTTTTTTTACAGTTATATGAAAGATAGCATTATTTATTTTTCAAAAAAAGAAGCATATCGTGGTGTATAACAGTTTTGACCTCAGTCACTGATAGTTAATTATTTAATGAAACTACTCAAAAAATTGACATATAAATAATTTTACACAGTATCAATATTCCGTAAAAGAACAAGACATAAAAAACTCTATCCTCGCGTATCCCGAAACAAAAATTAACGTGATATTTTTTTAATAATCAGTTCAAAGTTTATATTGTGATAACAAATCAGGAACTGTACAAGGACATTACAAGTCAGAACATTTTTTTTTTATAATATCTTTCGCAAAAAAATATCAGTTTATTAAAACACTATTTTTATTTGTTCTGTGAATGTTAAAATACGTTTAAAATATTAAATGTAACATATAGAAGCGATCATCAAATTAAGATGACTGTTTTTAATGGTGTTGTGAATATCGTTATTGTATTATCTAACGATAAAGTTGATTGACATCATCATTTAAAAAGGGTGAACATAATCAAGAGTTATCAATTTTATCTGATAAATTACAATATGCGCGGTGTTGCAACAGTTATGTCATTAAAAGAAACAATGTATGGTGGAAGTATTCATAGTTTGGACTGTGGCAACACACGTCAATAAATTAATCAATAACAGATTCAGTGGCATATTTCAACAATTATACATATATTCGAAAAAGATATCCAATGAAAACAATTTTATATGCTAATTCTGAAAGAAGTTTTTAGTAAACTAAATTAAGTTTAGAAACAAAAACAATTTAAAGTAAAGTATCTTATAATAAAAATAATAAAACATTTTTAGTACTTTTTCCACATAAAATTTATTAGATCAGGACCGGTTTCGCTCATCGCGAGCATTATCAACTGATAAGAAAAATACATAAACAGTGATATTTATACAAATTTAAATTGAAATAAAAAGGTGTAAGCAACTATTAACAATTTAAAGGATTAACAAATTACATTATAATTACACAAGATTAAAATGCTTAACACCCATAACAATTAAAAAATCATCATCAAAGAATAATAAATCTAAGTGGCAAACGATGTCAATTATGAACACAATTAAAATTTGGGAAATATTTAAGCAAAGTAAATATCCTAATGATGATTTGGTGTTTTTCCCGCTTCCAATCAATGATGTACAAGCAACAAAATCAGCAGTAATGAAGATTCAAAATTGAGTTTGGAAAAACCAGTAGAGCTCAATCCAGCCAAATTGAATCCTGCGAAAAGAATAAAGGCAATATCAATTCTTACAAAATAAAAACAAACTAAGAAAATTAAAATTCTAAAGAAATAAAACAGTACAAAAATGGAAATATAATAGGCTAGAATTAGGTTAATGAAACGGATATAACAAAGGTGATGATGCAAATACAAGCTGTTCGTTTAATAAATTAGAGTTCGGCAAGAATTTATGTCTATTGATTTCTAAGATCTCTTGTTTATCAAGTTTTAAAGATTTATTGTTAACATGCAGGATTTTAAAGTTTTTAGAGATATCAAATGTATGCTTATTCTCTAATTTATTAAACTCTAATTTATTAAACGAACAGCTTGTATTTGCATCATCACCTTTGTTATATCCGTTTCATTAACCTAATTCTAGCCTATTATATTTCCATTTTTGTACTGTTTTATTTCTTTAGAATTTTAATTTTCTTAGTTTGTTTTTATTTTGTAAGAATTGATATTGCCTTTATTCTTTTCGCAGGATTCAATTTGGCTGGATTGAGCTCTACTGGTTTTTCCAAACTCAATTTTGAATCTTCATTACTGCTGATTTTGTTGCTTGTACATCATTGATTGGAAGCGGGAAAAACACCAAATCATCATTAGGATATTTACTTTGCTTAAATATTTCCCAAATTTTAATTGTGTTCATAATTGACATCGTTTGCCACTTAGATTTATTATTCTTTGATGATGATTTTTTAATTGTTATGGGTGTTAAGCATTTTAATCTTGTGTAATTATAATGTAATTTGTTAATCCTTTAAATTGTTAATAGTTGCTTACACCTTTTTATTTCAATTTAAATTTGTATAAATATCACTGTTTATGTATTTTTCTTATCAGTTGATAATGCTCGCGATGAGCGAAACCGGTCCTGATCTAATAAATTTTATGTGGAAAAAGTACTAAAAATGTTTTATTATTTTTATTATAATGCCATTCCACCAAGTATTGACAGTGAACACCTTAAAAGGTATCTTATAATATTTGGAAATAAGATAAAATATTCGATTTATTTTACATAAAATAATGCCAGATTATTAAGATGAACGTTGAAAATACAGAATAAAGTGAAATTATCTTCTAAATATAATTGATTGAAGTTTTCTGCTATTGTTAAAAAAAAACGATAATTGGACTACGCTTCGTAACGAATTCATCTTTCTACTTGACTTATTATTTATTCGAGAACACTTTAGAGTGCGGATATCAAAGAGCTGAAGATGGATCCAGGCATGCCAGACGATTTTCAAGAGCACAACCTGAAGCTGGACACGTGGACGATGGTTAGCGAAAACCAGACGGCCACAACACTTCCAATGGACATGCGATTCAACGAAGCTCATGTGCTGTCGATTGCCGTGTACAGCGTGTTGTTTGTGCTGTCAGCTGTCGGAAACTGCACGGTGCTAGCTCTCCTGATGCGGCCGGGGTCTCCCAGGTCCCGCATTAACACGATGCTGATTCACCTGGCGATTGCAGATTTACTCGTAAGTTCTACTATTTTAGAATCGCCGTTGAAATACTTTTAAAATATCACTGTTGATTTTCAACTGAAAGATGTTATATTTATAAAAATTAAGCGTATTTATTGTTGTTCTAATCCTACCAGTTTATGCGCAATATAAAACGATCAGGTTCGTGGCTAAGCAGTTAAAGTTGCTGGCTTCGGTCGGAGCGCTCACCTGTCAGATCCTTTAAAAAAGTAGCCTAGTCTAGCTCTATCTATTTCTACTCTTTTAAAAAAGATAGTTTGGGCAATGGAGTAATATCTGTTTACATAAGCTTCATAAAAAACTATAAGCTCCACATTGAGAGCGGGCAAGGTAAATGATCTCGGCTGATTTTACTCACCGCTGGAATTTTTAACTTATGAAAAATGCTGTTTTATAAGTATATATTTGTTTCTAATTTATGAGTCTATACCGTCTTAATGGAAGTGCTTCAACATGATTATTAGATTATTACATGAGTATTATACGAGAAATAGTTGTTGGTCAGTCACTCAATCTATTATTTCTGAGTAGAGTAGAAGGGATGGGGCAAGGGCAGTACTAGTGGTAAACTAATCGCACCCGCTACGCCACGTTTTTTAAGGATTGGTAGTGCGGGAGGGAATTTTAGACATCACAAACACCCATACCATCGAACTTAGACCTATAACCGAAATCGAAAACGCTGATCGAACTGGGAATCGAGCCCGTGAGATCTAGCAAGGAAGGTGACGAAGATAACCACTGCGCCGCGGCCCCGACAATATACATTCTTATCAGCTGAAAATGCTTGTGATTACGAAGCCAGTCTTGATCTTAATGAATAAATGTGGAATTAGAGTACAATAATTTGTTTTTTTTTAATCATTATGTGACACAAATATAAAATTAAATGCTTTGGGGTAATATCATTTGTAATAACTGTGTCAAGCTGTTCTAAATCTTACGTCCAGTGGCAGATTAAGCATATGGGAGGCCCCACTCGCAATACAATTTGGAGGCCCTGTTTTTCGGATGACATAAAAACGCCAGAAAAATTACAATTAAATAAAAAAAACCTGAAAAAAAAGTATATGCATTATATTTTATAAACTATTTTTGAGGCCCCAAAGATTCGAAGGCCTAAAGCGCGCGCATCTTTCGCTTATAGGGTAATCCGCCACTGATTGACTGATACAATTGTAAAACCTTTACGATGTTCTGTTGTATATAATATTTTCAAATACCTCTCTCGTAGTCGAGATAACCTTGAACTTTTATTATTCAACTGAACCTATTTGCTTTCTTTGCGTAATTAGTTGTTTAGTATATTAAAAGCACTCAAGATCAATCTTCATTAAACAAAACAAACCGAAAGATAGTTTTACTGTTATTTGTTTAGTAAACATTATTCATTTATAATAGTACAATTTATATCTAAAATACAGTAAAATCAAACTATAGCAAAACAGGGGTGGACTGATTTTCTATAACAATAATTATATTAAAAATATGATATCTATTTCAACATCACAGAGTCTTTTCGGGGGTTAAAATTCTAATATTAACGTACAGCGCTTTGGTTTGAAGCAGACTTGAGAGTGGGTCCATTGTTGGGGCCCTAAGAGGCTCGAAATATACCATTATAGTGAAGAAGATTTAGAAGAAATTTTTGAGACTTCTCTATATGAAGGTGTATGGATATTACCCATGGCTTTATCCAACTGATTTTCTCTTAGGCATGCTTAACTTCAAAAGTTTGAAGAGAAATTTATCTGGCCACATATTTCTTTCGACTTATACGAGGCCAAAATGAGAATTCCACCATTCTTAAAAATGTGAATCTTTATGTTCCTGATTATTTTTTGAGAAATCGTGGACATGAATTGTTTGTTCTCCCAATGTGTAGAACCAGCCTGATAATGGGGATGCCACTGCGAAAAGCTTTAACTGTGTTCAACAATAGTGCTTCGGATGTCGACATATTCCACGTAGGCGTGGGTGAGTTCCGACGAATACTATTTGTTATGTATTAAAGTAAAGTTCGTCGGAGCTTACTCAGTTGACTTCCTTGCCATTTGTTTCTACTGCTTTTAATATTAAATTGTACTATTTTTATTCTCTTAATTTTAAAAGTTTTAAATTTATAATTCGTCAACCTTGTGCAATGTTAATTAATTAATTAAATAAATAAATAAAATCACAACGTAGCTCTGTTCCTTTAGTTCTGTTATTCAACTTAATGATGCTTTACGTGCCACAATTAAGGTGTCGAAAACATTAGGGAACAATTTGTTCCAGTACATGTCCCGGAACATAAAACTTACGTGCTATTGCAGTATTCCTCACTGTCCACGCCATATTGTGGGACATTTCACGTGACCCGAGATATGTTCCATGTTTACGATCTTCGAGCAAGCGCAGACGGAACATGCGAATCGTGATCTGTCGACGAGAATTCGAACTATTTTATCTTCCATTTTGTAAACATACCATTTTGACGTGTATCTGTCAAAAATGTGACTTTGTTTAAATTATATTTATCTATGCCTTCATGTATAATATAAGCAGTCACCATGGATGATCGAATGATTGTATTTATTATTTTAGGAAGCTTATAAACATCGATAAACGTTACTTGGATCGTTTGCATTAAAAAATATATATATAACGTTCATTTAAACGCAGCACGGAACAACATAGCCTCAACAAGTGATATTTCTGCGACAAACATGAGACACTTCGTGTATTCAAGCAAGACATTTCAAAAAATTGTTCCCGGGACATGATCGAAGATGTTGAGCGTCATGGCATTATGAAATATTTACTTGCAAATATATAAATGTGTTTCTGCGTTTATTACTAGAATGTTTATTATTTTACATAAATTAATATGTATATAAATAAATACTACAAAGTATTTATGTCGGCCTATATATAGTGAAGATTGTTCAACGTCTGTCGTAAATAAATGTATATTCATAACGTTAAATTATTCTGAACGAAATGTCTGCTATATCCGTAAGAAGGCCGATCAAATTATGATAATCTGACTTTATGGACATATTGCTCTCTCAAAACTGCTACATTCTGCTTAGTAATAAGAATATCTTTTGTAAGAATATTACATCGATGTTGGAAAGTCAAAAGGGCGTTAGGAACATTTCAAAAGAGTGACAAAAAAACAATTTTATTTTAATTACTGGAACTGACATTATGTTTTTATTCTATTCCACAATCAATTCCAATGAGTGGCATTTGGATTTCTTATAGAAGTTTATTTACGTAAACTGATTGTCACTTAACTTTTCTTCTATATGGCAGTGTTTCCCAAAGTGTGGTACGATTAAAAATATGTTTCATTCGCCTGAAAATGAGAAAAAAATATTTTAAGCTTTTAATGTATAACAAAACATTAAATAAGGCGAACTTGCAACAAAATAATATGTAGTTCATTGCAGTACCAATTTTCAATTATTTTGACAAGTGGAAAAAGACATTTCAATGTTAGCGGTCCCAACCAATGTTTCCTCTATTTGTCCGAAGGTTATGTGCGCAAAATACATTGGCTGTGCAACTTTAAACGGAAATTAAAAGTGTTGTGCGCCACATAACGGTATTAAGACCTACTTAACGAAATGGCTATTTTTCATAATGACAATAATTAACAACAATATATAATGACTATTAATTTATTCTGGTGGTGGTATAGCTAATGTAACTTTCGTGCGCTCTGTTCTAATGCATATGCTTAGAGGGAACACTGGTACCCACTGGTAATGTTTATTCCCCCATTCACTATCGTCCAAAATATGGTTCTCTCCCTTCCAAGATAATATAACTCCTACTCAAAGCGTAAATCCCGTTTTCCGTCTTTTCTTTCCGATATTAAAAAAAAACTAGTACCTTGACTATTGACTGTTATTACAGATATATTTTTGAATTCAATTTTAAACATATATAATTAATATTCTATACATTAAAAGCGGAAATTGTTTCGAAACATAAATTTAAAAAAAAACTTATATCTGCAATATGTAACCTAAGGCATTTTGCCTTTCCATTTTTGAGTATGCTTCATATTCATTATTTTTGATACATTGTTTTATGAAGGCATACTATATTGAATAAGGTGCTGTAATATTTCACACTATAATATAATTATGTATATAAAACAATATATTATAAACATATGTATTTCGATAAATTAAAAACGCATATAGCATAATATAACCTCACATTATGGTATTTTGCTGTGAAAACCGAAAAAAATGTATTACAAATTGAACAAAAACATTGGTAAGGTACACTTAATTACATCGACTGTGGAAAAGAAAAAAGACGTAACTCACACATATTTTTTTTACACGGGACACAAAAAACGTTTTTTGATGATTTTGGGCCAAAGGCAAAATTATGAAATATACACAACCTGGAAGTGCACGGAGACTTTAAAACTTGTTAATCCTTGAGACAAAAGCTTTTTTTTCGATAAAAAAATATTTTTAAGCCATATTGAAGTCACGGATAACTTTTATTCCCAACAAAATTTAAAAAAAAAACGCATAGTCGTTGTATAGAAACCCCGCATGACTTTATGGACTTTATTTGCTCAAACTTTTATTACAGTAGTACATTTGACAGTAGTAAGGACAAAAGTGACCGTATGGGTACGCAAACATTCGAGGTTGAAGTATAGCTAAACGTAAATTTTTAAAAAATATTTACAATTAGACCTCTACAGATCATAATTTCAATACAAATATATAAGCAAAAAAACTGTAAATAGTTTGACGTTTTGATAAAAAAAATAACTAAAAGTTCATTAAAAAAACGGAAATTAAAAAATCGCCTGTGTTTTGGTGGCCGTTTCTGTCCCCGCAGCTGATGACTAGCTGAAGTCTGTACCCTTGTCAACCAAATATGAATGAAAGCAACGATATTCAGGTAGAAAAAGCATGAATAGTGGGATCAATAGACAATGGTGTTTACTGTGACAATGTGGTCACGCTCGTCCTTGGAGGGTTAAATTTAAATACTAATTCGGCATTTTCACCTAAAATCTTTTTGATAGAACGTGGCTCATGTTGTATACATTGTGACTATTTAAAAAAGCTGTTTTGAAAAAAGTGTGAGTTTTCCTTTCCATAGTCAATATGTAATTGACGGGTCTGTGATACAGTGATCAAGGTCGTTAGCTTCCGCGACCAGATCTCACAGGCTCAAGTTCTAGTACAACCAGATTATTTTCAATCGGTTTCCGTTTGATGGCATCACCTGGTGAGATAATTTCATAGTATCACGCCATTTTAATCAGTTTTTCGATTTCGAGTTCGACTTTTATTTTTTGCTCTTCACTATTCCAAATGTAAAAGTTGTGAAACAAAAAGGAAAGGTTAATTTTTTGGAGGATTTTAAAAGTGAGAACCTTGTAGAGAGAAAATTGTAGTTTTTAACCATCCTCTCCTGCCCCTTTACAGGTGACGCCACTGACTTCGTGTCCCACGAGCTCGTACTAAAAATAAATGAATAAAATGTCACCTACTTTAAAAAAATGTTCCCCATAATTGTGGAGTTATAATGCAAAACGTACTATTTCCAAAATAAGCGATGTTGAGTTAGGTGTGCAGATAGGGTAATTCAAACCTAAGGAATCGAGTGATCCTATTAGTTTTAATCAAAAATGTCTATAAGACTGTCGTCTTCAAATTGGAAATCATATTTTTATGCAAATGTTATTTTTTTGTGTTATTCGTTATAGTATTTGACTCTACTGAAAAGTTCGAGTTTTCGAAATAGTACGTTTTGCATTATAACCCCACAATTGATCTATACTTATAAATCCTATCATCATACAAATAATTTTAGTGGTCCACGAGATTCAAAACTGTAAGTGTAGTGATCAGTGGGGTCCGAAACATTGACTACCACGTATTTAAAGTATCCATATGTCGAAAGTTTCAAGTATCTATGAAGTAGTCAACAATTGTGTTGCTGTGTGTATTAAAAACCTCCTTCTAGACCAGGCGTGGGGAACCTGCGGCCTTTAGGCTACTTTGGTGCGGCCTTCTGGTCAATTCTGTATTTCTGTATTTTTTTTTAAATTCGTAAATTTCTGAGAAGCTGAGAAGTAAATTCGTAAATTCCGGCCAAAGATTCCCTAGTCAATGTTTACTGCGGCCTTATGTCGAACGAGAAAAACGAATGCGGAATTTAGAGAGGAAACGGTTCCCCACCCCATGTTTTAGACCAAAAACTTAACTACATTAATTGTTAATCAAAAGCAAATTTGATATATATATTCTCATAACATATATGTTTTTAATTGTTAACGAAAACATATTACCAGCTTATCGAAAGGTCAACCCACATTACATTCATAGCATTAGATTAAAGTTATCATATTATCAGTAAATTATTATTAGATCAACGTATCCAAAGTCGTTTAATAAAACATATTTTTCCGGACAATTTTTGTAATTAATCGGTTTATAATGGTAAAATCGATCATTTTCTATAAGATGTATTTATATAAGGAGTTCCTGGTTTATTGAATTAGTGATGAGAATGAACAAGGAAATCGTCACTGTTCTTTCTGAGGAAACGTTTCTCAATTATACAGGCTTCGATAAAGTAGACCAGAAGTCGGCAACTCTGCTCTCTTCTGATTCGGATTTCATAATAGTGGTCAGGTGATCGTCGTTATTTACAGTTGCAGTGCACACGTGTTCGAATCTTAGTACGGACAGTAACTATAAATTGATATATCCATCGATTTATCTACGAGGAGAACATAGATGCCAGTGGTGTTTGAAATTCTACCATCTATCTATCACATCATAAAAAAAATAGGGTATAGCGAGAGAGATTAGTTAACCACAAGCTTTGCCTTATCCCTATCTTTCTATCCCAAACTTCGAGAAAAAAAAAGAGCAACTGAGTAACAAGTAGTTTTCGTGGAAAATGTATGTTGCGATTCACATTGGGAGTGGAAAAGGTTAACAAATATATGATGATGATAACTCACATATATTTCTTATTGATAGAGAAAATAATTAAAATGGTGAAAATATTTCATTTTGGAAATATTCTGATGTTGTTAGCTGTTTCGGCATTACGCCATCGTTTTAACTAGATTTAAACGGAATCATTTTTTTTTATATGGCAACCGATGGTACCATGGTCGAGTAGTAAACGTATTTGGAACCTGTTGCGGTGCCCACGGACTTAAATCCCAGTATGGACAGTGAAGAATATACGAAGAATTAGAATTATGCGATGTATTAAAGTCATGTGCTAAAATAACCCATCCTTAAAACGGAGCGTTGCACGAGCTAATGCCTAACAATTATTCCTGTCTTAGTCCTTGCATTATATACATTTTCTTAGAAAAAAGAACGCGATTGATCTTAAGAGGAATCAAGAATATTTCGTTCCCTATCATTATAATGTTGCAAATTTATCAAGTGCAATCTAACCTTTCAACCTATGTAACTTGTCAAGCCCAAAAAGATGAACCGTTGAACTTTCAATGGTTTCAGAGTTAGCATGATGATATAGTGCATATCTCTTATAAGCTAGTAAATATAATATAATATATAAATAATCTTAAATCCGCTTAAACATAGTTAAGACGATCCGTTATAGCTACCAAGTGCAACCTATAGTTATTGGAAATGTAAATATTTACCCTATTATAATGGTTTGTACCAAGTCAAGTCCAAATTATTCTAAAAATCATTTTGATAATGTGATTAAACTAAAAAATAGCAGTTTCCGTTTTATTTGAATTATTTTGTTTCTCTTGACCGAGAAAATACTCGAAAAATCTCATATAGGCTATGAAAAATTGACCAAGTATAAATTATCAATTGTGCTGCATTAACAAGTGTTGTAAGGATGGATAACATTTAAACAGTAACATAAAGTACCAAAAAAGATGTCAACAATTTGAAACTCAATATCGTCGTTCTGCAATTTTTCAGTTGTTTCACTAAATTTAATTTCGATCATTGAATAATTAATAAAAGACCCAAAATTTACAGTTGAAAACACTGAAATTGAGATCAATAGAATGAAAGATCGTATATGTGATAAATCGCTGAAGAAATAATAGCCAACATATATATATTTGTATTGGGTCGCCTTATGTAATTAAGAATAACGGAGACTTAGTTTATTTGCAAGGACATTATGATTGATGGGATAAAATATTATATCCAAGTCTCTTGGGAGAATTGACCCATCTCCTTTACTGACTAATTACAGAGCTTTTTGGATTATTTCGCAAATAGCGAAGTCTCTCAACCGTTGGCTCGCGTATGTCGCGGAGTGTTTTCAGGATATCGCAAACTGCTCAACTTGTAGTTGAAAACAAATACTATACAGCGTGCACGTTTATTGATATTCCATTACGCTGCTTCACTCGAAATTATAGCTAAGTGTTCATTTTAACAAGAACTTTCGTGAATGTACATTGAAGTTAATATTTGCTTAAACATAGTTCTGATGAAGGCATAACCCGAAATAGCTATCAACCAAATATAAAATAATATTTGGATAACTAACATACTCACCTCATTACAATGTAGTTCTACTTAGAAAATGACAATTAAATCAAAAATCTATATATTAATAGTCGATAAAATAATCACAAATCACCAATAATCACAAATATGTCCGTACTAATGTCCTCGTGTCTTTTTCTTCTTCTACGAAATATATTTGTTAGCGTATTTGAAAATTATTTGAATAAAATATATATACTACGAAAAATGATTGCTAGCAAACTTGAACATTATTCCAAAACTTTAATAATTAACAATTCAAAAACTGCAGGGCTGTCGATATATGCGCCGAGGTCGATTTCTGCTCCTGAAAAATTATTGTTAGCAAACTTAAACATTATTCCAAAAATTAAGTAATTTACGAGGTCTATTTCTGCTACTTCGAATTTCTGCCTATTTATTTAAATTGTCTTAAATTTAAAATAAATTCAGCATCTTGATCAGCGGAGGGGAACCTGCGGCCTTTTGAATTGATCAAAATATTCACATTGATCAAAAAATTATACGCAGGCGCTTGGAAAAAGAGCGTAATCAACCCATTATATGCTCGACATCGAAAAATAAGGGGGGGGGGAGGTTGTCAAAGTTTTCTTTGCTGTGGCCTTATGTTGAGTCAGATAAATGATGTTGGCCTTTGTAAATTAAAAGGTTCCACACCCTATATCTAGATATTCAAATAAATATTTGTCACGTTCGTAACTGGTGGTCGACGAGACACATTTTTTTTTAATGAACATTTCTTTTTTTAAAGCACCTTTGTTTGGTGTGCCGCGAAACAAATCCTATTCACCAGTGTACCGTGAAATAAAAAAAGTTTGGCAGACACTGTAGTAGAGCCTCAGCGGACTATTGTTTCCAGCGGAATTTTTAAAATATTTAAAATCTGAATACATGAGTGTGACAGTCTTTTGCCTTTTTTTTTAAATTAAAATGGGCAATCATACCAATATAATGTTACAGAATTCATTCGCACCAAAATTGATTCAGATCGTTCTATTGCCTTATATTTACCAACATTTTATTTTTGTAAGTAAAGTTGTTGCTCCACAGCCTAGTTTGGCAAGTAGAAATTGAATAAGAATCTGAAAGAAGAGAAAACAGGGCATATGAAACCTTTCAAAAGGAATTTCAGTGGCTTTTTCCTCAGAAGATTACAGAAGAATTTGGGTTATGATGAAATTCAGCATTCCCTAGGGTCTGCAGAATGATTCACTATCACGTTATTTTTGTTTGTACAAATTTGTCCCAGTCTGTTATGTAGTAGTAATTTTTTAATATGCGATTTGTTGACTTTATATTTGGCATTTGTTCTTCTCTAAAATAGAGCAATTTCAAGACGCATTCATAATAACGTAATGATAGAAATGAATAATCATTTTAAACAATATCACTACCCAAAAATTATACAAATGTCTAGATTTCCTCCGACAACCTAAAGGCTGTCCGTATTCTTAGACACATTTTATGCAGGGCAGGGCAGTGCAGATTTTGTATTACATGAAGATTCACAGACCTGAGTATGATGTAACACAGGCAACGCTGCACGAAGGGCATCCAATCCCGAACCCTTTTTGTGATCCCGGGATTTTGGTATTGACAATTTTTCCTGATTGGATGAACTAGCTGCACTCCGCTATGCAGTCAGCACAGATTCCTGAATGACATGCGCACGTTCAAACGTATCTTTTGATTTTTCCTCAACTAATTGAATTATTCGAATTTAACATTGTTTATATATATGATACTACTCATGTAGACTACTAAAAAGACATTAAAAGAGTTATTATACATCATTTTATTCATGTCACTTGCGTGACCAGTGATTTTAAGAGCTCAAATGGTGTGTTTTTTTTTGTATTTCTATTGTACAATACAATTTTATGTTTTATTTACATTTACTGAGAACATTGAGTTCTATTTGAACTACTCGTTGAAAAATGAACCTTGAATGTCATTTTGTAAAGAAATATACATTTTAAAATAATGACATCGTGTCATTAATGTTCGATGCATGGCCGAGTGTCAACATCATTGACCTAAAACACAATGGTCACGGGCTTGAATTTCAGTACAGACAGTTTTCTTAGATTGCTTTTTCAATGCGATTTATGAATTTATGTGCAAAGGCATGGACGTATGTGATGTCCTGAATTCCCTCCTACTCATTATATCCTAAAAAATTATGACGTAACGAGCGTAATTAGCTAACCACTATTCCTTTCCTAGCTATATCCTTCTAACCCAGCCATACTCAACTTGCGGTCCAGTAAGCCCTAATGTGCGGCCCAGTAAGCCCTCCAGCTAAAAAAAGGAGTTTTGGAGATATCTTGGGAAAAAGTATACCAAATCGAGGATTTCAAATTCCTCGGTGAGCTAAAAAAAGAGTTTACCATAAATATGTTGCGGCCCACGTAGAGAAGCAAATATCGGAATGCAAAAAGGAGGAAAAAAAGGTTGAGTATGGCTGTTCTAACCCCTTCTCACTTTGAATGTCTGCGAACGCATGCGTCTCACGCCTAACCTAAAGCTTTTCTATGACAGTCGACATTCACTAAGGAACAAGTTGTTCCAGAACATATCCTGGAACACAAAATTTACGTGTTCACGTCATATCGTAGTACATTACACGTGGCCCGAGATAGGTTCCCATGTTCACGGTCTGGGAACGCGCGCTCAGCTGTAGACAAACTGTCAGGGTCATATTATTATATTTCATATTTAGGATTCATATCTCATCAATATTTATTGCGAGAATATATACGTAGATAAAATTAATCATCTCAAACTCATCGAGCGTCATTTCAAAGATTTATTTTCGACTGTGTGATGTAATATCTCCTTGTGGTGACAGTGTCAAAATAAAATAATACAATACAATAATAAAAGAATACGTTATATTAACTCTATGGCTTATTTTATATTGTCTATGATGTATAAGCTGTCTTTGTGGATGATTAAATAATTGTATTTTTATTGTAGAAAGCTTTTAAACTCTAGTTATTAACTTTACAGGTATTGTTTTCATACAATAAAATCAAATTACGTTCTTTCGGAGGCACCACTGACCAACATAACGTTAACGAGTGACGTTTCTGTGACCCCTTGTGTGTTAAAAGAAAATGTTCCGGGACATTGTTCCCGAGACATAACGTAGATGTTCAGGATCATTTGTTCCCATGTGAATGGGCAGCATGAATAGCTCTTCCGAAAATGACATCATTATTTATGGTGGTTGCCTATGACAACGTGTTATTTGGGAGTAGGGTTGTTACATTGTCTGATTTGCTTACTTTTGACTCCCAAAAACCAGGAATTAGGGTATCCCATCCCAAAGCCTTTTTGTATTCCGGGATTGATTAACTTTCAATCCCTTACCCTACTTTCCCCCCAGATTATCTCCAAAACTCGTTTTTTTAGCTCTTCCAATACCAAAATCCTATCATTTTTCGGGATTTGCTCAATTTTTCGGGACAATTTAGTCCTCATCTAGGATACGGGACGGCGATTCCAATTCCGGGACGATCCCGGCCAATCCGGGACACCTGGCAACCCTATTTGGGAGTCGGTTGTTTTTTTTTTTTCAAGAGAAATTCCATCTAGATTTTTCAACACGATCTGATTTGTAGTTTTTGTCGCATCTTTGTAAATACGCGTATTGTTATTTTTTTTAGTATATTTACTGATTCGTTTTAATAATATTAATTATATACAGCATATTCAATGAAATATTAGATAAAATTAAATATTCTTCATTGAATGTGTTTTCATCAGAACTTTCTTGGCTTTCGTTATAAGGGGGCGTTATTCTTCAAAATTTAAGAGCTTGTGGCTTATAGTTTTACTGCCATAAGTACACTGACGGCCGAAGGCCGGGGTTTTTGTTGGTCTCTTTGTCAAACGGGAAATGTGGATTTTTTCCAACAGTTCAGAATTAAAATCTAACTTTTCTAATTATTTTCTCCGTTTCCATTTCCAGGGCGAACTGGGAAACTTTTAAATTTATTGTCACAGTAATGCGAAAAGGTTTTTAGTATTTCAAGCTACCGCCATTCCAGGATTTTAATTGTTTTCAACTGCTTCCTGCAAAGCACACAATTAATATTTAATCTGCCTTTCAATGCTACATTAAACATTGTTTGCGTTTCAATTTTCTATGGATTTCTTTGTAACGTATATGTGTTTTTCACACAAGAAAAGTGGCTGAGAAAGTCGCATTTTAGCACAAAATTAAATTTTATAACATTGTTATTTCACTTGTTGTATTAAAAAATGTGACACGTGTTTCGCCTCTTTGAGAAGTATCATCAGATCATCGAAAGTTTTACGAATAAACTAAAAACTAGAATCAATTAATTAATAGAATCATTTTTAATTTTATTTGTAAACCTTGCGACAGTCTGAAGATGCTTCTTAACGAGGCAAAACACGTATTACATATTTTAACACAACAAATAGAATAAAAAAGTTATAAAATTTGATTTAACATTAAAAGTTACCGCCAAATCTATCGAATATATAACAATGCACGGTTTAAAGATCAGTTTAGTGTAGTTCTACATTAGGCAAAGAATATAATAAATATAGTAAATTGTTTTATTTTTTTATCGTTTTTAGTATATCGAAAGCGGGCATGAAGTAGCAGTTGCATTTATATAACGGGTGGTGGTGAGACAACCAACTTGTTATATAATATTAAATATCTACCGAATGACATACTTTACAAACAAACATAGGTTTCATTCGCCCATTTTTCTAACTACTATAATAAATGTATTATTAAGTCATCAAAACAAAATAACTCCCCCGGGTGACTGTCTAATTTACACGACTAGTGTTAAAGCCACCTATAGTGAAAACCATGCTATGGAGCTGAAAACAGGTACTTTTTTCAGATAAGCGGGCCGGTATCATAATTTTCAAAGTAATATCACATCATTATGAAGCCATTTGTTTCTGATATATTGTAGGAAATACATATTTATATTGTAATTATAAATCTTTTCAATTACATATTTTTTAAAATAAGAAAAAATCACATTTTCTAAGGTTTTTGAAGAAAAATCTCGGAGAACAAAAGCAAACAAAGAAGGCAAATCATTTTATGAAAATTATTTTTTTTACAATATTTCAATACAGAATACTAGGTTGGATAGTTCATTAAAAAATCAACGTCATTATTGGGATTTTAATCAATTAATAATTAATCTCAAAATTTATTTGTGCACACTGGTTTGTTACTCAATCTTTCCATAGGATTTCTCAAGGTCAGGATCAGTAATCAAAAATCAGTAAGTCAAACTAGGGTAGCACATTTCACTTAATTATTTTTTAAATATTAATATTGATTAAATCATCATTTACTTGGTATATTGCCATTATTATATGATAAGACGCAGCATTTATTTCATAATATCACAATAGGCGTCAAAATCGTATATAATATAATATGGATTCCGCTTGTTACTGTTGTTTTATGTTATTTATAATCAATATTTTATATAACTGTGATATTTAATAGTGTGAAGTTAAATTTTATTTGTTTTACCACATCGCATTTCTTGCCATTCGCTATATTTCTTACAATCATTACTTAATTTGCATATATGACCCTTCCGATGAATCGTAAATTGTAAATTAATAACACCAAAGAATCACAGAATATCCATACAAGAAATCTTTCATACATACATGTTATATTCAACGAAAAATAAGCTCATAAATTGGAATTTAGAGTTGATCTACGTATAACTGCCATACAATTTGTTAGGAGCGGCTGGGATTTAACGGCCCGGTCTTTTTTGCTGTTTTTTCTATGACACTGCTTGGAACTTAAGACTGCTATGCTAGTGTAAATCAGTCTTTGTTTTTTGTAACACGAGTACTTCAAAGTCATTAGATTATCCAGGATACGCAGATCTGGAAATCTTCGTGGCGTGTAGTCACAACGCATCTTCACGGGGATTTAAAAATCAATGCCATCCACCGATACGCTCGTAAAATCTCACATAGCCATAGACACCCAAAGCTATATTAACACTTACAAATACATACTGTCTTTTTGCAAAAATAAGACAATGTTTTACTTTATTTTTGTATATAAAATATGTACAAGGCGTTATTTTCGGGGATGTTTTATTTTTCAGTTGATAAATTTACATTCAAGAAAAAAAATACGTAACATATATGTATATTAATAACATAATTGTATATAAATTTATTCGAAAGCAGTCATTTCATATTCTTTTGGAACATCGTCATAGCTAACCAAATTCTGAATTATGACCGGAATTTTTAAAATCTCTCATTTATGCATTTATTATCGAAATTTAATATACGGCTTTTTTTTGTCTTCGCCGAATGTCATGATTCATAATAATACATCAACAGTCAACAACAACCCATCGAAAACAAGGTTTGAATAAATTGCATTTAGTTTTATCCAAATACAGCTACTTGAACCAGACTACTGGTATAATTTTAAAATAAACACAATTTATATGATCAAACTATATATTATTTAAAACACAAATACAATCAGAACAGGTTCCGGTGAGCAAGACGAACAAAATCATTTTAACAGAGAGAGAGATAGATACAGTAGGTATGAGAAATGAAGGATTTAGACAAAATTCTCTTGGATTCTCCTTTAATGTTACAGGAATGGAAAAAGTTCTCAATTTAGCTCAGTCCGACCATATGTTGGACCCACGGCTCATGCTGACAAAGTAGCCAATAAATTACGTTGCATTTTGTTAATTTCCGGTGTCCAACGAAAATTATACAAATCTATTCCGATAACAGTTCTATCATTTCTTATGCAAGTCTTAGACACGTGCGAGTCACTAAATTTTGAGTAACTGCTCCCGAGACAATCTCAGCAAGAAAACTGAACCAAATCATAGCGTTGCTACGCCACAGGAAAAAACTGTTAGTACCAGACGTACGGTCGTGGTGGTAGGTGGTTGGAAATTGCATGTCTGTGTTGAGTAATGGTATAGATTGTCAAACAATCTATCCTTTTAAAATTGCTAGTCAATACTATTCATGTGAGAATAATAATACCGAAAAATGTTATTATATTTGAAGAGAAACATAAATCGCACACACCCCAGAGAAATCTTATTATAAAGTATTCAAAACGATGCCCGAAAAACTTTATTCGATGTTATTTAAATAATCTCGAATGCGCAGCTTTCTCGGTACAATAGATTATATAAGATTAATATCCGCTTTCAAAGTACAGGAAAAGGTTTTGGGAAATTAATTAATTTTAAGTTTTCCTCAAAGGAATAGCAAATGATCGTGTTATATATTTCCTGTTTCGAAATTTCTCGTCGACGATAATAATATGAAATTTTCGGTTTATGTAAACTTTCTGCTGAACATGATGACAATGTCGAATTTCTACTGCGATTTATGTCGCTTATTTATTTGTTTTATCGCGTGAGCGCGTATATATATTGTTTTTCCATTATGTTACATATGTTACTAAGCTTACGATACATTGGTAATTAACACATTATAGGCGGGAAACGTAAAACTACGTTTATCGCGTATTGTCGGTTTTGTTGGCTCATATTAGCTCATAATTTAATGGTTTCTTCAAAATAATTGCCGCGGCAAGTGACTCTTTTTGACAGTAAGCAATAAACCTCATTATTTATTATGTCCTGAATGTTCGTTTCTCATAGTATTTTTTTTAAAAAGGCGACACATGTTTCTCAAATATTTAGGGCATCAGATTTCACACTTTCAGTGATTGTAAATTTGTAGGAATGAGGATTTTATACTGTTATTGTTTATATGATTGAATGGTATGGATTAATATTATTTTTTATACATAATATTTTGAATATTTCGTATTGATAACAAGTGGAGTGCTATCTACTAAATTAATAACAGGTTTTTATATTCAGCTTAGAAAAGTAGTGAAATTATGATGTACTCAAAAAATTTTCATTTTATTATTAATGACTAAATGTCACATATGATTTCTTTGAAAATTTTAGCCGAAAATATTGTTTGGTTTAGAAGTTGTGTTGGTTTTAAGAATGTAATATATTTTTGCGCTAATCACTAAAAAACTCTCGCTTACAAAGTGTGAAAATCAAGGTTTCCGCTAAATCTTCCTCTTTATTAAGTCTTATTTAGAAGCAATAAATTTGGATGGATGAGGCGAGGCCAGATAAAAGTTATCTTATAACTTTCGCTACGCCCTATTTTTAATTGAATTTAATTCAATGACATCGCCATCTTGATGGCCTTCAGAAACATACCCATAAATCAAAACAGCGCGTAAAAATTGAATTTGGATATAAATAAATCAAAACACAAATGACTCTATGACTGTATCTTTGAGATATTTAAAAAGTTCCTTGTTTCTTTTTGATTGTATATATATGTATCCTTATATCTTTTATACGCTTCAGCTGAGCTTAAATTTAAATAGCAACTCTATCGTTTAATTGCAGTTTCATTTAAACGATGGGAAAACTTTCATAACAAAGAAACATTAAGTTTACACTTCGTTGAATATTAACTTTCATTAAATATAAACTTTTTTATAAAACTACACTACAAACTGCCATAACGACAATAACTAAATAAATACGACTATTTAAATATTGTTAAACTTTATTATTAACTTGGCATTTACTTCGATACTCCATTATAATTCCGGTATCCATATTGTTTTATAATACCGACATGTAAAAATATCGATATTTCTTAAAGAGGCGAAACACGTATCACAATTTATTAGACAACCTGTGGAATAACTTATTTATAAATTTTAATTTTATATTTAAAATGAACTTTCACAAAGTTACAACTAGGGCATCCAATCCCGGGATCCCGTTCAATTTTCTGATCCCGAAATTCCGGGATTGAGACGGCTGCGATCCCGGGATTTCGGGATTGAGAAATTTTGAGCAAATTCTCGAAATTTATACGAAATTGAAGTTTTCGTGAGATTCCGGGAAAAAGTATACCAAATCGGAGATTTCAAATTCCTCGGTGAGCTAAAAAAAAAAAAAACGAGTTTCCGTGAGATTCCGGGAAAAAGTATACCAAATCGAGGGATTCAAAATAAATCAATCCCGAAATCCCGGGATTGGAAAAAGGCTTCGGGATTGGATACCTTAGTTACAACCGAATCCATCGAAACCATGTATTATGGTTTAAAACTCTAGCGGCTCGGAGACTAGAAAAATACTTCTCATCCGATGGGGTTCGTTTAGGGACCCCAGTGGTTTCCTCGTTATTGGCTTTATTCTTATGAGTTTCAAAAAAAAATATAGTCTAAGGGCTTTAAAATATATCTCTGCATCATTCCTCATACATTTTTTTTTATAAAAATCCGTGGTTTTTTTAAAAATAATCATATTTTTAGTTGCGCGTAAAAAAGACGTCATCCCAGCACACATATGAAAGTGCAACTGACGTGTTCACCCAGCTATCTTACGAAAGATCGCTTATCGCGTTATTGTGTTATCGCGTATTTATATAAACTACAAAAAAACCAAAAAACTATGATATAAGAAAACCTTAATTATAAACATTGTATCACCCATATTAAAATAGATATTTAAGAAAATGTGGGTATTGGGGTCGCATTTCTTGAGCTTAGAACCGGAAAAGTTAAGCAAGCATCATAGATTTATGATAATTATATGTATTTGAATGACGGTATTAATAAGAAATTTCGAAATGATGATTTCGATTTAGCCTTATTTTGTTTCTTTATCTTAATACTTTTTGGAATACCGGTATTGTTTTTTGCCACACCGGTATTTAATATAATTTTAAAATGGAGTTGGTACAATATGTACGGAATTTCATTATTAATTTTAAGTTCTAATATATTTTCTGTGGACAAAAAGATTGTTTCTTCGACTGTAATTTTCATTAAAAAAGTTTGCGCGAGCTAGCCATTGGAAATTTTACCAACTCTTGCATATATTATAATATGAGGAATGTTCAACTCGCTGTACAAAAGTGATAAATATTATGGTCCGATTTCAGTCTAAATCCACAAGTGTAATGCAATGCTTTAAAATCAGACATTAAGCCTAAGAAAAAGTTTATTATTTAAATTTTAAAAACAAAACACATTATATATATATTTTTTATCATATTCTAAATTGTCGAAGTATAAAAAAATAAAAATCTTTTTTGACAATATTTTGGCTAGTTATCATTTTTTCTTAAATTTCGAAGCAAGGTTAAAGGTAGCATTAGGATATATTGTAATTCGATAACTGTTTTTTATATCTTTATTACACTGTAATGAGAAGCAAATATTTAAAAAGTAATTTGTCACACAAATACAGAAATTGGGAAATGATGATTTGAATGTTGGAGAAATCACGGTTTACTTGAATTTGTCAACATTATGATTAAATATTTGTATGAAAAAACCTTTTTTTGAACACTAGTTGTGATTTCCATTCATAGATTTTATTATGGACTATCAGAACTGATATTAAACGGCATTTTTCAAAATTTGTGACCAATCAAATTTTGAATGTTTGCTCCTCACAAACAAATTTAACGTAATATAAGATGATAATGATAATGATAATAATCTTTAAAAATATATTTTACTGAGAAGTTTGAGTATTTAAATATAGCGAAAATCATTAATAATAATTGTACGCCGAATAGGTGTTATATTTCTCTCTTGAAGGTCGAAAATCGTTTTCAAGCTTAAAGCATTTTTCTTTTCTCCTTTGGGGCCGAGTTAATAATCCTGAAATTCTCATGACTATTAATTAACATTCTCCAAATTTATTCTTACGTGGGCGAAACTATAAGCAAAAACTTTTATTTCTAAAAACTTATCCCTCGCTTAGGAGGTATGAGTCACCAGTTCCAATGGCCGTTCGATTGATCAACGCGTAACCTAGAGAAGTGGACATTTTTAGTGATAGTATTTGTGAACTGTTTGATAAATTTTAATATTTTATTTCTTGATTTTTTATGTTGATTTTGATGTATTATGTAGTTTTATTTTATATTTTGTCTCATTATATTTTTCAAGTACACGGCGAATTGGTGTCAGCTGTTATGTCATGTACTGTAATTTTAATTTTTAACAATAAATAAATAAATAATAATAAAATTAAGCACTTGTTAATGCCCGTCCGTTGTCGAGAGTCTTGGACTTTAATCTCACTCAATTAAGCCATAAAGCAAGTCCCAAGGTGAACACTTCTCTAAATTGGGGGTTGTTTCCATTGTTATAAAGTTTTTATTATTTCCCACTCAATCCAATTCTGATACTGGAAAAAGTAGGACGAGCGATTCTTGTTCTTGTCTTTGTCCCATTCTTCAATCCTTAACTTGACTCTTGGAAAATTTACTGCCCGCAATTCACCGTCAGTAAATTACCGCCAGAAATAAGTCTCTATCAGTTGACCGCACCGTCAATTGATCGCATAGATAATTCATACCCCGCAAAGATCGCTGTCATAATTTATTTAAAATTTATAATGCAATCAATTTACTGGTTATTTTACCTGACCTAATTTAACCTTTTGGTGTAGTGTATTCTATATATTGTTTTACTTATTATTAAAATAATACTTTTCCCCCTTTTTTCTAATGTAATACAGCTATTGAAATACACAAAATACCTTTTTTAAATTTCAGCACTTTTAATTAATTGAATTACAAAATAAAACTTATTTCAATAAACGACGATACCAAACAATTGCTAGCGATTGATTGTAGGAAGCAAATTTTACGTACCTTAAAAAATGGTATTGCAAATAATAATTTCCAGTGTACCAAATATTTTAAACCTCAAAGATTGTTTCTATGCTACTCGAGATTAATTTAAGGGCCGAGCTATTAACCAGTGCTGTAGAGTCGTAATAGGACTGTTTTAGCTTGTCTATGTCGTACTCCAAAAAAATAATAACTTCGAGTCCTCTTAAAAAATATGTGTATTAAAATTACTAGGGTCAAAAGTGCATGCTACTTAGCCGAAAAAAAATATAGCCGTGTTTTTAGCTATGGTCGGAATCACCTTATTTCCTAATGACTCTGCGGCTCTGGTATAAGCACAAACACGCATGTCCAAGATTTCAAATTCAAATTTAAAAAACCTTAATTAGATATTAACCATGTCGAGACTCGAGACTAGAAAAAATTGATCATTAGGGTGAATTTCCTACCTCCAGGTCACAGAGGGCGACATAATAACAAACATGTTTCCCTCTTTAATGTGTTTTCATATTTAAAATTACAATTTAGCATATTATTCATTTTAATACGAAAAATAGAAAATAACGCAGCGATCGACCGTCGTAAAATTATACATGCCTACAAATGGCATAAAAGATTTTCAACATGAAAAAATGTTGGCTCCTAAAAGCGCAAAAATTATTAGTGTCGGTCTACTGTAAGAAAACGTAATGTCAGTTATAAATGAAGATCGATAGATTTAAACACACTCTATCTTCTTAAAAGACAAATTCAATTAAATCACATTTATTTATTTCGATATTACGAACATAGTCAATTTCTTCGGCAGTTATTTCTAGCAGAAACCTCTAAATAACTTAACGCTTTTGAGCTATACAGATTACTTATTTTTCTGAGCTGTAAGTTTTTGAACAGAAAATTTTAGTCAGTTGTTATTAAGGCGTCTAATACCGGGATACCGTCCAATGTTGTGATCCCGAAATCCCGGATTGAGTCAGTAATAATTTCGATGAGAAAAAGAAGTGAAAATTTCTCCGAAAATCCGCGTGAGACTTAAAAAATAAAAAGGTCCGAATTTTTTGTCATTTTCGGAAATCCTCAAAATTATTGGGCTTTTGCGACAAAAGACAAAGGAAAGGGAAATCGGTCAGGGACAATTTTTTTTTATCAGTAAATTCCCTTTTGAAAATCGACGATCAAAATTTAGGAACCTTGTCCCCGAATTAATAGTGAATGTTCAATCCCGGGGTTACAAAAAGGGTTCGAGATTGGATGCCCTATTTTTTATGTATTCATTCGTTATATTGTCTACGGCCGCGTTACTTTTCTATCCACTCCGTGATATTCAAAAAGTTGATTATCTCAAAACAAGGTTTTTTGACGTTTTCTGGCAGTATGCCGACGATTTTTAACAAAATTGTATTTTTACGAGCAGTTAATTATTGTTGATGCATCGGAGTATGTATTAGGTTTCGTTCCGCGGGTCTTAATGATAACCTTTTCGGACAGGTCAGATAGTGTCGACACCGCTTCCGATTGGTTCACACTAAAATAACAACAAATACAAAATATTCTCAATAATAATAGTTCGCTAAATATGGAGTGCCGCAAAAATCCCAATTTCTTTTTAAAACAAAGTAAAATTAAAGCACGTGCTTACATAATGTCTACCTGTCACTCGCCAAGGCGGTGAAGCTGTTTTATTATGATAATGTATGTTTAATAGAAGTTTCCGAGTGGTACTCTTTTAGTTGTCTGACTGATTTATATAATAAAAAAATACTCTCCTGGCTTTGTCATTTCGAAGCGACCAGTCGAATAACAAAGAAAGAATTATCTGAATTTTACAAAAGATGTCCCAATTCTTTTCATTCGTAAGCAATATATCTCTTCCTTTGAATGCATCCATTTAATTTCAGCAGCATACGTCTTTTCTTAAAGACATGAACGTATATAATCCATTTAAAACCTATTACAGAATGGCCTTAATGAAGAGCGACTGACTCGACCAGAAACTATGTTGACAATTACTGTCTTCAAATAACAAGCAGAAATTAGCTTTATGACGTATAAATCAGATTAATTAACCACATTACATTCTATGCAAATGCATTTATATCAAATACATGAATATGACTAGGGGTTGAAATACCGGCATTTCCAAACCTGAGATTTCGGTAATTATGGTATTTTTATCAATACCGATATATGTATTTTGAACATGCAAAAATAACGGTATTGAAAATTAATCAAAATCGAATTTTTACGGTACAGAAACCATCACATGTTTTTGTAAAAGTGTTTGGGTTGAATTAATTATTTTTAAATCCGTTAAAGAATTTATATTTTCGATAGATTTGGCGGCAACTTTGTAAAAGTTCATTTCTAATATTAATTAAAAATGATAACTTATTATTATTAAGTTATTTCACAGTTTTTTTAACAAACTGTGACACGTTTTTTGACTTTTTGAGAAGCATATCAAGACAAGCTATCGGCGGTAACTGCTAAAAGTTCATTTTTAATATTAATTAAAAATGATAATTTAGTTATTTTATAGCTTGCGTAACAAGACGTAGTTTCAGTGACGCACGTGGAAGACCTCAGGCACAATATTAAAAACGTAAAAACGTCAGAAAAATCCATGTAAAATAGCAAAAATATTATGAAAATCTGAAAAAAATATATAAGCTATTTTTGAGCAACCTAAGATTTGGAGGCCCCAAGCGCGCGCATCATTTGCTTACAGGGTAATCCGCCAGTGCGTATTTTGCCTTTTTGAGAAGATTTTTAGAACAAGCTATAGTAAGATTATTTACGAACGAAATAAATTTCGATTCTAAGAAGTTATTTATGATTACGGTATAATTTTCAAATGGGAGTATTTCGTATGAAATTTCGATTTCTATATTTCTTGCATTATGTATTATTGCTTATTTTGAAATGCCAACTTTTAATATGAAACACAGAAATACCAGTATTAGCATATTCGTCTTGTATAACATTTCCTAAAAGATACACATTCATGCGAAATATAAAGTATTTATAAACGTACTAATGGCATTGTTCTTGGCGTGGAATTTAAGCAGGAAAAAAACTCCGAGCTTCATGATTATATGTGTACAAGATAACATCAACAACTTAGTAGAAAACAAAGTTAATTTGAACGGATAACTTTTGTTTCTAATAAAAAAAAACGTAAAGTCTTTGCATCAGGGCTGTGGAGTCGCGTGAGAAAAAAACGTCTCCGACTCCGACTCCGAGGAAATTTTTCAATAATTTCATTTTAACTTATATATATGTATACCATCAGATCATCTTTAGTCAGCCAAGTATGACATGTTAACACTTTTGACTATTTTGTTTAAATACACATCATTAAATATATTTTTCAAAAAAAATCGAGCCGCTCATTTTTCACAACTTCGACTCCACAGCCCTGCTTTGTATAGAAACCCCGCATGGCTATATGGTCATGCTCATCTTTATATTACCGTTTAATACTGTGTACGGACAGTAGTAAGGACGAGCGTGACCGTATGGGCAC
Source organism: Himalopsyche tibetana (assembly GCA_030503985.1). NCBI lineage: Eukaryota > Metazoa > Arthropoda > Insecta > Trichoptera > Rhyacophilidae > Himalopsyche > Himalopsyche tibetana. Next base: position 2,560,456 of record JAPJYX010000015.1, read on the forward strand.
GCAAACATTCGGGGTTGAAATATAGCTTAATGTGAATTTTTTTTAAATATTTACTATTTGACCTTTTTAGACCAATATAAATTCAAAAAAACATATTTGTAGAAGAACTTGACAAAAAAATAACTAACAGTATCAAAAATGGCATGTGCGTTTGGCGATCGTTTCCGTCTCTGCGGCTGATGACTAACTGAAGTCTGTATCCTTTTTAACTAAATTTGAGTGAACGCAACGATATTCAGGTAGAAAAAGGATGAATAGTTGGATCAATAGAAAACGGTGTTTACTGTGACCATATGGTCACGCTCGTCCTTGAAGGGTTAAACTATCCTTAATTCATGTCATTGACCCGACTCTTAACACCCCTTACACAAACCAATTAATTTTGGTATTGTTACAAAAATTATCAATCAATTTTATCGGTGTACGTTCGCGTGGATTTTCATTTATGCATTTCCGTTAGAAGGTCACTTAGCATAGTCGTCAATCAGCTTGATCAAACAAAAAAGTTGTGCAAACATTGTACTTAACTCCCAAGATTAACATCAGTTACACCGAACCTTTTAACGCACGGGGCTAAAATTAAAGCCTAAAATTTTAGTCACGCTTGAAATAGATTATATTAATAAAAAAAATAGTAAAACACTCTTTTGTACTTATTACACTTTTATGTATTACTATCAAGATCGGTTTCGCTCATCAAGAGCATTTTCAACTGATAAATGAATACATAAGGAAGCAGAGCTTTTTATTTTTTAATAGAATCTGTAGCGTATATGCCATAGGTTCCCAACCTTTTTCGGGTGGCGACCCCTTTTTATAAACGCCATGTGACCCGCGGCCCCGATACAATTGAAAAGGGCATTTTTTTTTCAATAAGGTAATTTTAATTGACTGTAGTTTTAGTTTTGTTGTTCAAATCCAAAATCGTAAAAAGTTGGCGACCCATAGGTTGGGAACCCGTGGTATATGCTATATAATGTATTTAAGAGTAGAAAAGAGAAAAGGGTTAAGAAATAAGATTTTTTAAATCTGCTAATATATTAAGCACAAATGAAATATATGCATACAATTTTTGCGTCAACAATATTTTTATTACAATAATATAAATATAATATATTTAATTTGAATGGTTCAAATTATGTACATTCACACAAATTTTGTCACTAACGACTCGGGTTTCGCCTTTCGGCATCTACTGGCGCTCAAGTGCACGGATGAACTTGACTGACTGCTTAGTGAATGAATTTTTCGTGTCTATATAAGAAATAAATGTATCATCGAGCTTAAAGCCATTGCTGGCGAAAAGGATTAGCCCATGGGAATGCCCACAGATTTGAATGGTAAGTAGTTTTAAGAATTATATTTATTTTTGTTTGTTGGAAAGGGTTTTATAGTTATATTTATATAGGGTATAAAAGTGGAGAGCCCGGCATATGTAACTATTCATTTAAAATCGGAAGACTGTTCAATTGCGCTCTATTTATTTTTATAATTTCCTGGAAAAAGTGTTTATGAGCGCCCGTATTTGCAAGCACTTTCAGTCGAAATTTTAAATTATATAATATATTATTTTCATCTATTTTTATTTTTTTTGAGTTTTTTTTTCTCACTTAAATGGTGGTATGAACTAATGAAGTTTCAAAATATTATTTTAAAAAATCACATCATACTACTAGTAAGTTTAAGTACATCCATCTGAAAGTTTTCCTCCTTATAGGTTTAAATACTTGACCAATATAAAATATTGCTGACGCAAAAATTGTTTGTATATTCAATTTATTCATAAATCCCCATTTGAGGAATGGGTGTGACGATAAAAAAAACAGGAAATACATTCGTACAAACACGGAAATGGATTTAAACAAAATGTCTACCTAAAACACCATAAATCACTGCTCGAATGCGGATATGTTAAAGTTAAAGCCATAAATGAACATCTGAAAACTTTTAATCATTCATCTCAATCAAAATTAGAATTATGACAGTTAACAACGAATTTTCACAAAGTAGCCGCAGAATCTAACGGAAGTGAGAGTGAAATATAAAATCCCTATTCTAAGCTCAATCATTTTAAAATCTATTTCAACACCACTTTTGCGTGGTCAGTGGTATTCTTGGGTAAGAAATGTAACTGCAGAATATGCAATCAAATGCATTATGGAGATGCGCTTGGAGAAAAGCCAATACCATTTTCTATTGGATGATTTCCACTGTCTACGTGTTCGATTTGAAGCATGTAGACGATTCGTCATCGCACATATAAATTACTCATCAAATCATGTTTATTTACATGAATTTAAAGATAATAAAATATAAGCAATCAGACGTTATGATTTAATTTAAATTCATCTGTCTCAGAGCCAGACATGACTAACCTCATATATTTAAAATGTGGTGCATTTTTCTTTTCAGATTAAAAATAAAAATACACAGGTTAATAAAAAAAAATCGGATTGTTTTCACTGGGCCGTGATCGAAAACAAAAAAATAACTTTGAAGAATCCTTCTGAAAAAACGGTTTATTTAAATTGCTTGGGTCAAAAGTGGCGCCACTGCTTGCCAAAAAAAAATCGTGGTCGCAGTCATCTAATTTCTTTACGACTCCATAGCACCCTGTATATTACACAAATATTTGAATAAATTTTGTTGTTGATTCAGCAATGTAGATTAAAAAAAACAATTACAGTAAAATCCCCATTTACACTTAGGTCGGGACAGTTTAATTGGGGCTGTGAATCTCATACAAAATTAGGGATTTGGTTTTTTCCGCAAAAAATGCAAAACTAAGATTTCCCTGCAGTTTAGCACAAAAAAACAAGTGATAAAATGCAAAGGTCGCCAAAATCCCACACATAGACAGTCGCCCGCTATACGTGTATAGCCTGGCACGTGTTGAATACACAGACGCTAGTCAACATTTGACTGTATGCGTGGCACAGCGACCGTCTCGTAGTAACGACAATGGAATGCGACCGTGCAATTGGGGGATTTGCGGCGAATATTTCAAGCCAGCGAGTAGTTCGGGGTAGTGTAGTTGAGGGTTCCACTGTATATACTTAATATCTTATAATTTTAGTCATTTCACTGTCTCGGATGAACTGTTTTTAATATTTTTATAATATTATATATTTTTATTCTGACCAAAAGTTGATTTAAATTCTGACCAAAAGTTAATTTAAATTCAAACCGTTTATTTTTTTCTCTAAAACTATCGCTCTGATATTTTAAAATTTTATTAAATTATCAACTTATCTAAGAAATTAATTTTGCTTTAGGATCACATCTTCGACAAAGATTTATTCTTAGAATGCTATCAAATAATCTTAACTTGACACACATATCTACACAACGAGTATAATGAGAAAGAGGCTTCCCTCTTCAGGTTTGAAGATTCTAGTAAAGTAGACAACTAAAGGGCAAACTTGAAAGATGTCTAAAACATGAGTCTCTTTCATGTAATGTATGTATGTATTTCTATTTGGCTTTGTTGAAAACGTGAAGTCATCTTTTGTTGTGTTTCGTGTTTCTTTTCAACCTCCAAGTCAGGGGTGGTCTGGAGGGGGCTCGAGGGGGCTTGCGCGAGCCCCTTGTTAAATTAAGGCGTGGCTGGCGATCCCCTTGTTAAGATTAAAAAAAAACATTCGTCTTAGATCAAATCATTACATAATTGCAATTTCTGTAGATGTTTAAATTTTATTAAGACTTAGTTGCCCCTTCATTTTTTCACTCGGCGTTGTTGGCTTTCGTGGCGGACTTCACGGGTTCAAGTCCCAGTACGAAACAGTATTTTTTCGACCGATTTTCTGTTCGAAGGCATAGGTGTTTGTGATGGCTAAAAAAATCCTCTCACTCTTCCGATACTTCAATTCAACTGGGCGTTACGTTAGTGATTAGTTAATTACTAGTCCTGTCTTTCTATCCCTACTGCTTGTTGAGTTACCTTCATTAGGAAGCCTTATGCTCGACATTGGAAGTGGACTTGTATAAAAAAATGGATAAGATTTACCGAGCCTCTTGTTAAGACATTGGCAGCCCACCGCTGCTCCAAGTGGAACCATTAGCAAAGAGTTAAGGGTCGATAAAAAGTCATACTCTAACTACATTTTATTAAAACAACTATAATATAAATATATTCCAACATTTATTTTTATACAGGAAAGCGACGATTTTTTTAAATCCATGTCGGCTCTCAATGAGTATCATATGGCTTTCTAATATAGGTATCTCAACAGAATTGTTTTTACGAGAGCAACGTGTTACTCAATTGCTCAATCTCTCTTTTTTCGAAGAGAGTGGGAATAGAAGAGATAGGTTTAAGACAGAACTAATGATTAGGAAATCTCTTTCGATAAGTCCCGTTATTTTGGGATAAGACGGGTGAGAGGGAATTTTTGGACGTCACAAACATCCATGCATTCGAAGGAAAATCTATAAATCGATCGAATAAATTCTTTCGTACTGTGATTGAAACCTGTGAAATCCGCCACAGAAGTGGGTTGATATTTTATGAAATAAGCTTTTTCCACCATTTTCACTTCTTACATGGAACAAATACAATCTTTTTTAATATTTGCTTTCTACAAATGAAAAATTAATCGAAAAATCAGTACGTGATTTTCGCCATTCAGAGATTTAAGCTTCACATCGTAAAATTGATATCAATAACGTCAAATACAATACCGTATTATTATTGATACTAAAATTTACTCCTCATAAGTTTCGCCTGTCTGCAATATTTAACGACGCAGTTGTTCCTGTATTAGGGCTGGTTTTGAGAGTGTTCAAAATAGAATTTATGCCACGGGCGGATTTTCCCTAAGGACCGCTTACATCAAATCCATTTGATTTGAATATACAAAGAGGCACAGAGCCTGCACTACTGTTAACCTTTAACATTTAAAAAAGAAATAGTTGGCATTATTTTGTTTCAAAAAGTGTTTCCAGTAGTTGGTTTATTGTTATACCAACCAGTTTATTATGTACTCTTCTCTTCGACTATAACGAGTAAGTAAGTTATCATACAACTTTTGTAAAGGTCGATATTGTTACTGTCACCTGCTGTGGTTTAGTTCCGGGTTTTTTAGCATGTTCCAAGAAGGACACAGAGACAATATCGACTGTGGAAAGAAAAAATAACGTAACCTACAGTTTTTTCAAAACAGCTTTTTTCGATAATTACAATGTATCAAACATAATACACGTTCTATCAAAAGGATGTAAGCTGCAAATGCCGAATTAGTATCAACATTTAGCTTTTAAGTTTGAAAACGACGAGCTTGTGAAAATTGAAAACAAGAAAAATGACTGAAAAAAAGGTTGTTCCTAGACAATTTCTTTAATTAATATTAGATTATGTCAATTATACACCAGCTTAGAAGTCTCCGTCCACTTTCAGGATGTGTATATTTCATAATTTGCATATGGCACAAACTCATCAAAACACGTGTTTTGTGCCTCCTGGAAATTGAATGTGTGGGTTCGTCCTTTTTCCTTTCCAAAGCCGATAAAATTTATGGGATCCACGGGCATCTGAACAGAAAAACTCATATAAGTAAATGAGCTAAAAAAAAACTCTCGCCGCTGGCAGACTTAAGTTTTTTGAATGTCGTAGCTAAAAATAGAGCTTCGGATCGAGAATCAAATTTAAAGACACTTGCCATTTACATACATGATACATTTATTTACTGAGCGTCAGTTCAAGTTCATCCGTGCACTTGAACGCATGAAGATGCCAAAAGGCGAAACCCGGATTGCTAGTGATAAAGCTTGTGTGAATGTACATAATTTGAACGATTCAAATTTTTAAAAATCTGTTGAGATATTTCCATTAGGAGGTCATACGCTCCATATTGAAAGCGGACAAGGATTAAAAAAAAATATCTGTAAAGCGAGGCTTCTTTGCTGAAAGAACCACTAGCATTAAAGCGATTACTGATTTTAGTCTTTATGTGATAAAAATCCCATTTTTTGCTATAGAAAGTTCTAATAGTTTGCAAACATCACAACATTTTGTTAACCTTTTCTTAACTAAGATGTGTTAATAGTACACATACCTTCTGATCATTTACATTTCTCTGTATATATCATAAATACTCGGCCTGAAATTCAGTTATTCCTCCCTTATACATTCACGCATTGAGTAATGCAATAATAGAAATATTGTAGAAGTGTTATATAATTGTCGTGATTCACTCCCGTTTGCCTGATGTGTAACGGATACAGAGCTCAGGAGCGCGTGCTTTTTTTTGCACAGTAAGGAAAGGGTTAAGTGAGTTATAAATGTTAAAATAAATATAGATTTTTTTAATATGTCACAATGTATACATCTCCCACATCCCTGAATATGCTCTCTCGCAACCCACGTGCACCTTTTTTTAGTTGATCACACACGTCAATGTACTAATCTTTTCGTTTTATTAACAGGTTACATTCCTGATGATGCCACTGGAGATCGCTTGGGCGTGGACGGTGTGGTGGAGGGCAGGAGACACCATGTGTCGGTTGATGGCCTTTCTAAGAATCTTCGGACTTTACCTCTCCAGTTTCGTGCTAATCTGTATCAGTGTTGACAGGTATTGATTTCATAATAAATCACTAACTAACAGTCCGAAACTGCGTATATCATCGTTATAAAAAAGAAAATGACCAAGTGCATTGCGCTTAGTGCGTCCTTAAACGTTAACCTATTATTCATGATCAATTTATTCATCAAAAACAAAATGCGATATTTAATTTCGTAATGTCTATCGGTTAATTAATATTGCTAGAATTTAATAACATCCTTTCATTAGTGTTTGTATATTACCCCCACCCTACGTCCAGCAGAACTCTGCAGCATTTATATTAACTCCACCCATGGCCGGCCCGTGGATTCTTTCGCCTGTGTGCGAGGCGCCTTCGGCGGTCAAATGGCATGTATTTAATTATGGAGCGTTCCACTAATCTGCGCCCCACAGATCATTCTAAGAGCGGGCGCCTGTGTGCGCCGCACACTTCGCACACGCTTAGGGCCGGCCCTGATGAGTCCACCTTACGTTCAGCAGAACGGAAAAACCCCCAACTTCCATTTTGTAATTTTGTAAGCTATAAAATAGAATCAAGCTTAAGTTTATTAGTAATTAAACATACCATAATATAAAATTTAAAATAACTCAGATTATTCCACGTATTGTGCTTCTAGCTGTGCACGTGTTTCGCGTCTTTTACGGGCATCTTCGGACAGACTACTTTCACAAATGCTTGCTTAAGTACGAATGATTTTAATATTCTAACATGATTTATAGTAAAAATAAAAACGAGAAGCAAGGAGGGGGGATAGAAAACAAACAAACAATAATGATACTACAAATGACATTTACATTACAAAAATATTAACTAATGAGTTGCATCAATTTGGAAGGGTTAAACCCATTGAAAATAAATTTAGCAGTGGTGAGCAGCCTGTCCTATTTAGGATATTATTTAATAGCTATTTACTTTTAAACCTTACAATAGTTTGTCTGAAGATGCTTCTTAAAGAGGCGAAGCAGGTGTCACGACTTGTTACACAACCTATGGAATAATTATGTTATAAATTATAATTTTACAGTGAAGTTTCATTTATTTCACAAAAATTCAGTATGTTTTGTCAATAAACAAGTTCTTCTGGGCAAAACACCATTGAATGTTCATAAATTAAATACATTAAATATTTTAAAACCACAGAAATTTATTGAGTTAGTCTAAGTCCAACGGAACTGCATACCTATGGCTATGGTGGTTCTGATCGCCGATTATTATTGACCTAATATGTATCGTATTATCGTTTTTTTTCGACAAGGTATTACGCTGTGCTTCGACCGCTGCAGCTCAGTGGCGGAGAGAGGCGGGGGAGAGCGCTGTTGGCGACAGCTTGGATTGCATCAGTCATTTGCAGCACGCCACAGGCAAGAAATTTATGAACTTTTCGAAAATTTTGGCCAATTTTCCGACAACGCTCTCAAACTGTTTGGAACAGCTGTGCCACGACGTGTAATTTCATAAACGTACAGGCAAAAGTTACTGGGTAACAATTTGACAGTTTGAATAAACAGCAAAAAATAGAATAAAAAAAACTAGATTGCAGGATTTGAATCAGCTGACTAAATGTCATTCAATATTTTGTATAAAATGTGAATGCTTAAAGTTTAATAAGTTGACGTTTAGTATTTGGGTTTTGTAAGTTATTAATGTTAATTCGGACTAAAAATTCGTTTTCGAACAATATATCCTGAAAAATAAAATGAAATTGACTTGGTCACACTGGACGCTCCAATTTAATTATTATTTTTGTTGATTATAAAAATATTCGACAACATTTCACGGAAAAAATATCATACGTTTCGATTTAACGTCTTCTACAGAAATACAAAACTAAATTAAGGGTCGTGGAACCGGAACAAATTACTATAAAGGCGTACGCAAGGTTTTAGTCGTGCACAAACCGCAGGGCTGCACCGGTGCTTTCTAGTTGTATCTAAGCCAGGCGTGGGGAACCTGCGGCCTTTTGGCTACTCTGGTGCGGCCTTTTGGCCAATTCTGTAATTCTGTAAATTTATGTAAATTCCCGACATATTCTGACCGTAAATTCCTGTTTCCGGCTAAAGATTCCTTAGTCAATGTTAATTGCAGCCTTACGTGGAATCAAAAATTAATGCGGCCTTTAGAGAAGAAAAGGTTCCCCACCCCTGATATAAGTCCTTGTGAGTCAAAAATACCTTCAACTTATGTTCATAAAATTTACTCTAATTCATAAAATTGATTATGCGTGCTCTTTGTAGATTGTGATATTCCACGTGGAGAACCATCCAAATGTGACATGGTATACCCAGTGCATCGCCTTCAACTCGTTCAGCTCCGACTCCTACGAGCTGATATATTCGCTGCTCAACATGGCGCTGATGTATGCAGCACCGCTAGTGGCCATTGTCTACTGCTACGCCTCCATCTTGCGTGAGATCGTAAGACGTTCGAGGGATACCATAGACGGTAAGTTCTATCTTAGAAGGTAACTGAACAAAACAGAACAACCAAAAACAAAACAGGAGTTAATTAAACACATAATATATTGTCACAGATGTCTCACTATAAAAGGTAAATCACCTATTATACCTCAGATAACTAAAAGCTATGATTTTGTAGAAAGACTACTGTGGCCCTAAGCCTTTGTTTTTATGACTTAAATGTGAAAATATAAGTATAAAAAAAATAAAAATATATTACATTTATATAATAACGTACAAGAAACAGAAAAGTTCAATTTACATCAGGTACTTAAAATGTTATTTGAAACGAATTGAATTACAGTAATGTAAAAATTCGATATCATCAAATTTCAAATAAACACTTTTTTTTTACTAATTATCTAGTATTTATTAAAAGATCAGGTCCGGTTATGCTCATAGCGAGAAAATTCAAGATTAAAATATTAATTGTTATTCGCAAATTTAAAAAAAATGGTTTCTTTTTATTATAATGAATTTCTAATAAGAATTGGTAATGAACACCTTAAAAGTGATAGATGTATACGTATAAATTATAACAACAGATGATTGTATAATCAACACAGTTAATGAATATAATATATATTCCGCAATTGAAGCACGTTGTAGCAATATAGAACAATTAAGTGACCCCACACAGCAAATAGTAAAGACGTCCAGGTAAATAAATACAATTTATGTAGCATGTAGTGTTCTTTTTTGTTTTATCTATGAAAGCTATCTAGAAAAATAGCAAATTTAGACTGAAAACTGAATTGTACTGGTTGCATATAAAACAAAGTGCCAACCAACATGCTAAAAACTCATTTAAATATAAATGACAACGTTTCCTATTGATTATAAACTTTTACTTAATAATTTCCAAAATAGTTTCATAAATGTTCGAATTCTGCACAGTTCGGAAATCGTGACAAGCACTTTTACTTTCAATCTCAAAAGCGCTTTGAAGACAATATTAATTATTTCACTTTTGTGGTCAGTGGTTAAACAATATAACTTATTGAACTGTCAATTTAAGTTACTTCGTAATATAAATTGATCAATATTTCTTAAACGAAACACTCTATGCACAATGGAGAAATTTCTGACACACTCAAATCTTTTCTTACATGATTTTGAAATAAGGTTAAGAAACAACAATGAAATGACAAGAAAAGAACGAATAATATATTTTTACACACATTATTTGCTATATCACGATTTCCAGAAACAAAAAATACAAAAGTGGATGACGGATTTCCGTATGACACAAAATTCAACAACACAATACATAATAACAAACAAAGTACTTCATTAGACCTTTACACCCTATAGTCATATATTAAAGTTTACCTATAAAAAAAGTAGCGGTAAAAATATTATTTTTTCTTACTTAAAATACATATTATTTAAAATATTTTGCGTAAACTATTTATAAGGTATTCATAAGTACTTTTTTATACGATTTTCTATACCACAATTTTGTTGTTTTTCAAATTACATGGTTTTTAAAATTTAGTGAACCAAAGTTCTATTTTTATATGAATTATATTAAACGGTTTTTTGTAGAACATATCTACGATGTAAAAACAATAGAATGTCATACTGCATTCAAATCAAATTAAAATCTGTAAATGTTGTATTCAAAGTAAACAAAAATCTTGGTAGACAATTGAAAAGAGTAAAGATAAAATTAGTTAACTAGGCAGAAGTCGACCCCACAAATTTGGTGTAATTCACTATATATAATAAAATAAAACAGATTCGCAATAGAATTGTCAGATAACAAACATTCTGACTTAGTACCCGTGAGTCTAATGTTTTAATACAACTAAACAAGACTTACTACCCCTAGAGAAAATTGGAAATAAATAAACATTATGTATGGAAATAATACCCTTAAGAACCCAACTAATAGTAATATATCATCATTATAAAAAGCTCATGTATACACATATGATTATTTTTAAAAACAATGCGTGATTCTACTTTTAAATTAATTATTAATGTCGTTTAGAATTTTATTCCTGAATCACCTTAATCAAAATATATTACATTAAAAAAAAATACAGTTAAGTATTCGAGATGAAATATTATATTTCTTATAAGTTAGTAGGTATGTAAAGATAAACTGAAATCATATTAAACATTGGCCGTATAGTGTTTGCTTTATTAAAACTTTTGTTTGTACTACTAAAATACCGGTATTGATTAAGGCCTCCAATCCCGGGTCCCAACCAATTTTGCGATCCCGTAATCCCTAAATAGAGCTAAATAAAAGAAAAAGATAAACAGCACTAGACTCACTGGCAGACGTAACTTTTTGAAAGGATGGAGCTAAAAGAAATGTCTCCAATTTGTAAATAATTTGAATCTGTCGAATCGTAACATTCTGAAGAGATGGAGCATAAAAAAAGGTCTCTGACTTTCTCAATAATTCTGAATTTGTGAATTCGAGGTGTGAACCTTTTTTTTCAGCAACGATCTCCAGCAATTGTGGTATAATATTATGGTGAATGATCAATCTCGGGATTGAAAGATTATGAATCCCGAAATCCTGGGATCACAAGAAGGGCACGGGATTGGATGCCCTAGTATTGATATATTCGTCTGGAATTGCAATCTCTAGAGCCGACTATATCACGTAATTAATCCTTGAAGAATATAGTTAATACTTAGTTGTTTTTATTTTACTTGCCGAGCAACAGGTATAAGTGTAAATTATCAGTTACTTGACGTCGGTAAAACAACGTAGATTCGTTATTTTTCATTATGTTACTTCACGGTATCGCAGTAATTACATATTATATCGGCAATATTGTTTTACGACTGTCTACGTTCTTATCTGTCACATATTATATAAGAGTAAATTGAAAACCATTGACAAGTCAGGGTAATTCTTAGTTTCAACAACATTTATAAAAGAGAGAAAAATAGTTTATTTTTCGCTCGGTTAAGCCGTCCCGCGCTTAAACTATTGCAGTTGTGTGAACACACGAGATGTTTATTATAGCACAGAACGTTGTTTTTTTTTTGTTTTTGATAATATACTATTTGAATGATTTACTCATGTGGTCAATTTTTTTTATCCCAATCAAGATTTTACTATAATTTAACCGTTTTAAGGTGGCTACTGTCAATTCCTGGTGGAAAAGTGGGTTATTTTTTATGTTGTATGGACAAATAATTTAGATAAGTGTTTCTCAACCGGGGTCCACAGCATGTTTTAAGAGAGTCACGACATTATAAAATGACCAGAAACTGCGCATTTAGTATTCGAAGAAGGCATTCAATTCACAAAAACATAGTTAAATAAGCTAAAAAAAGCTCTTTTTTCAATAACAGTGCAATCTGTAAATTCCTATGTGATCAATCTCAGGATCTCGAAAGCCTACATTCGTCAATAATTGTAAATCCTTAAATTCTATAAAGGATCAAAAATAGGGTAATTTTGAGCAAATTTTTGAATTGGAAGAGTTAAAAAAAAACACTCACCAAAACTTTCAAATTATAAACGATTTCACGTTGAGTGCCCAATCCCGGGATTGGATACCCTAATTGTTACACATTTTTTTTTATATAAAGGCTTGTATTAGTTTTCATATTGAGAATTACCATCAAAAAGAAATGTTTGCAAACAATTGAATGATTAATGAAAAATTATCTTAAACAATTAGAACTGAACTGATAAAATTATTACACGAATTAACAGATACTCATTCAAATTATAAAAAAACATTAATTGTCAGGTTTATATAAAATGCCTTTTCGTCGATAATTGAAAGCTTACATCATGAAAGTGATTGTTCGTGGCCTATATCATTATACGTTACCCTTTTCCGATATTATCACAAAGCTGTATATTTTTCATAGGCTGCTTGTAACTTATTGCAAATATTACACTCCGTCCTCATTTCCACCCCTCGGAATAAGTTTGTTAGGTATGTCGTAAAGTTGTTCATAGAAAATCAATTGGAAGGATTTCGAAGAAGGGCCTGGAATATAACTGATAAAAACACACCAAATTCAATCGATATGCTTGTATATCAATCCTTATCATCTGATGCGTCGGTTGGGTTGAAATATTGAGCTTGTAATCGGAAGGTTTCGAGTTCGAATGCCGTCTAGACTAGATTAGGGATTATATTATATACTTTTTTGTTATAGATAAGATGCGACGGTCAAGTCTTGGTTTTTTGGGTCGAGCGAGATCAAGGACTTTAAAGATGACCATCACAATAGTGCTGGTGTTCTTCGTGTGCTGGACGCCTTACTATGTGATGTCTATATGGTATGTATAAAATTCTATCACTTCAACCACATCCGCTCTCCAAAGTGACTCCAAGATTCTCTGCCCATTTCTTTGTCATCTGTCCTGTAGCTCCGCCAAATACATCCTATTGATGGTTGTCATCGATCTTCCAGCGCGAAGAACGTTCCCGTTGATAGTATCAATCCTTATTATACTATTCCACTAATTCTTTGCTCTATATATATATATATAAAACAGGTCGCCAGTGGCGTGATTAAGCAGCGACCTCTTATTTTTTTACAATCAATCGATAAATCTTAAACAAATCAACTTTTTTTTTAACGTTAAAAAAATGAAAAAAAATATTAATAACACTGACTATGTTTATAAAAATATTCCGTTTTGGCCGAAATAATTCTATTTATAAGAAATTAAAATAATAGGCCACTGCTTAAGCACGCCACTTTTATAGATAATTGTTAGTGAAATAGAATAAAAATGAATACTTAACTCAACTAGTTATAAATTACTAGTTTTTATCTTTGTAAATCAACAATGCGTGCAAATAACATCGAAACCGACACGAATTAGCACACATATGTTTTTTTTAAATTCTCAAACGTGTAGTTACAAATCCGCATAAGTCAAGAACTGGCTGTATTTAATAAATATTGAAACAGTTCCTAATGTAGTTTATTTTCCAAATATTGTTAATAATAGATTTTTCGAGAAAAATACTCGTCAATAAAATCAAATACTTACAGAACGAGCTTGCCGAGGATTTCAAAATATTTCATCCTTTGATGTTATGATTCAAAGCAAATATGTATTTTATACCCAGAAGCGTGAATTATTGTATTCCTTTTTAACAACACATTTAATATAATGCGTCTATTCCGTAAACAGTTTTACAAAAAGTATTTCGAAATACCGGATTACATTTAAAGAAAAAACCAAGCTTGGGGATATAAAAAAATATCTACGAGTGTATTAGAATTAAGTACATATACATAACTACAGGCACAGAGGCATTCAAAGTGTGAGTAGCGGTAAGTTTCTAAGAGATCCATCAGGATTAGGTATTTCAAATACTCGTTAAAAAACTAAACTTATGTCATTTTGTAGAAAAAATATACATTTTAGAATTATGCTATTTTCTGTTATTCATATTGTGACAATTGCCTGACGCAGCTGTCACAGCATACGCTGGTCGCATATTTCTGCTTCGCCTGACTGCATCTGCCAATTTCGTCCTGCGTCGCCTGGGTCGCAGCATACGCATAGCCTTATTTTCTATATAAAATATTTCTGTTATTACACTTTCGTACTTACCATTATTTTTTATCAATGCCCGCTCCCAATGTAGAGCATATGGCCTCCTAATGGAGGCGCCTTAGCAGACGTTTTTCTACATGACTGTTTGTTACTCAGTCGCTCAACCTCTCTTTTTTAAAGAGAATAGAAAGGAGAAAAAGAAGGGTAGGACAGGGTTAGTGATTGACTAATCTCTCTCGCTACGCCCAGTTATAAAAAGGTCGGCAGGGTGGGAGGGAATTTTAACACATCACAAACACCCATGCCTACGAACAGAAATCGATAAATCGACTGAAAAAATGCTGTTCGTACTGGGATTCGAACCTATGAGGTCCGGCACGGAAGCCAACAACGCTAACCTCTGCGCCGTAGGACCCGACCTTTAATAGAAATAGTAAAATTCCTCCAATACCAGAATTAGTAAATGAAGACTCACTAAATTTACTTGATTAGTCCATTTATATATGTATGTACATATATTCATTACATAATAATGCTTCTTATTATAGTAAACTTATATTCTGAAATAGAAAATACTATACCAATCGCAAATATTTGAAGCTGTTCCCATTTTTCAAAACCTCGTTTATCTCGAAACTTCAAGTACCGGAGTAACACCACTATTATTCTTAGTGACACATATTGCACTTGAAACTCTAAAGATAAAGCAACACAATCACAATTCACGCGTCGAGTAAGTAGTAACACTGTAAATTCGATAGAGTTAAATAATATTATTATTGACATCTCACCTCATATTAAAACGTTGATTCCCTAGTCGTGATTTGAATAAAAACAGATTGAACCAATGTCAGGTAATTTACATTGTCAGTGATCGACATCAAATACGTGATTTTAAATAATCATAATTTTATTGAACTACAATTGTTTTAACCCTACCGACTATATATCATTGGTTTTAAATGGTACCTTATCATTGATTGAAACAAAATTCATTTCCTAGAACTTTGTACATTCCAGGTGAACACAAATAGCAAGATATGTTATGTATTGAATTGTAATTGATATATTTGTTATTCAACTGGTTTCGATACATTTTATAAACATTAATTATTTTTTATTGAATTATATTCCTAATAGTAAATACATTTTAAATGGAGAAGCCATAGACCTCGAATCAGTAGCGGCCGGTCAATGTGGCATTTGATCAATGCACCCCTTGTATATGCAGGGATGGCTATATTCCATGAAATAATAATCAAAAATAACATTTATACCATTCCCTCATTTTAAATTCAATAAAATATTTTTTTCTAAAATATTTATTATAGACAATAAATACATGAAGAATTTAAAATGAGTGAATGGTATAAATGTTGTTTGAATATTATTTCATGAAATATAACTGCTCCTGCATATACAAGGGGTGCATTAATCGAATGCCACATTGACCAGCCGCCACTGCCTCGAATATTCTCTATGCATTCATTGTGTTTATCAAAAAATACGCTTCAAATTTGAAATGATACGTCAAATATATTTCTTTTATTGAAACAATTATATCAATTTGAATAAAGAAAGAAATTTGAATAAAATTTCAAGTGTTTCATAAAAAGCTTTCTGAGCCTCTTAAATATTGTAAATACGAATTTCGGTTGAAAGGAATTTAAAAAATACGACATCATTAAAATAATGTTGGTAAGAAAAGTTTAATATTAAAGGTTATTTGGATCATTTTGTATTAATGAATAAAGGTTACATTTCAGTGCTCTTCAAAGTTTTATGCAAACTTAAATGCAAAGCTTCAAAATTTGTTTTTTTTTCTGTCCAGCGCTTCCCAGATTGGGGGCCGCCGCAGAACATGTTTTGTATTGAGAAGGGCCGCGGATTATTTGTTTTCAGATTTAGGGGCCGTGGAATGAAAGAGGTTTGGAAGCACTGTATAATTTTAAAGCCTATCGTTGAAATTCCGATGTAACGACATGAAAGCTTACGTTTGAATGCTGTCAAGGCTAAATAAATAAAATGATTATTTATTTAAATCTCATGTATTTGTGTTTTTTTTAGCCGCCATGTTTGAAGTACATTTTGAGTTTTCTTTGAGTTTAAATTTTAAGCCATCCTTAAATTACATTTAAATTAACGACTTAAAAAGATATGAATTAGTAAGAATGAAAAAATTATATTTTGTTAGACGTGTAGCATTAGAAGATTTCATAAAATCGTTTTTTCTGCCATTTTTCCATGAAGATTTTCCGTTTCATATTTACGCCAAAGCAATGCAAAATATTCTATAAGAAAAACTTTTACGAAAACAGATTTACAAGCATTCGGCCGTGTAAATTATTATTTACGTTCCAATATCGAACACCGTAAATATGCGCGCCAAAAAAACATCAAAAGAAAAACCCATAGAAGAAAAACGAATTTCACAGCGAGACGTCGCAATAATTCGACAACAAAAGCTGTTTTGCAATTTGGCCGCCAGATGTCAACAGAAATTGCGACGGCAGCGCACCGCCGCGACGTGTAGCCGCACTAGACAATAGAGTTTTTCTTCGTCAGATCAGTATCGGTGGAGGCGTCTCGTTAGACGAGTCAATCACTTTTAATGGATGTGACTTTTGTCAATAGATGGCACACGCGTGTCGAATGACAGCGAATAACAGCACGTGATTGACACATAATGTAATGGGTCACTTTGTTTAAGATATCTATGAACGTTGCCACACACTTATTCCACCTAGTTGCAGTTATTGAAGGAGTATTAATTTATAATGTACTTACCATTATTCCTTCATCATCAGTGGCAGATCAACCCATGAGCGCAAGAGGCGCTTGCTTGGGGCCTCCGAATCTTAGGGGCCTCAAAGCTAGCTTATATATTATATTTCTTATCCACTTTTTGTTCAGATTTGAATGCCTTTTTTTATTATTTTAATGTAATTTTCGGACTTTTTTATGTTTTCCAAAAACAGGGATTTATTTGTTTTTAATTTTATATAACACATTTCAATAAGAAGATTTATTGCATAAGTTATTTTTCAAATACCAAAAGTCAACTAAAAATACGAAGTCACACGAACATAACCAAACACTCTTATTTTTGCATTTTCAAAACCTATATTTCGGTATTGAAAAAATCCAATCCGAAAAAAGGGCCTCCAAAGTGCTTGATTCGCCACTGTTTATCATCCTAGTAGACACTGGAGTCCTAACTAAAGGACTAAGTGACAGTAGTTGAGGGATCACTGGTTCAAATATCAAAATGGACACTTACTACATAATTCATGAATTATAAGAAATTCATGAATTTTAAGAAATTTGACTCAAAATTTTCAAAAAACCTCTTTGTACAATTTTTGACTTTCGGGTCTTGAAAACGTAGATTAAGCGATTAGCTTACTATGTTTCCTTATATTCTTACCATCTCCGAAAAGAGAGGTTGAGCTATTGAATTATAATAATTTATAGTAAAAAGTAAAATTTACTTTTTGATAGTTTTGGGTTTTGACGATGATGTGAGGCACAAATTTATCTCATTATTCTTGTAGAACTACAAGATTTACTTTCTTTGTGTAATTGCATTGGAGATTTTCACGTCAAGAGCTATTCAATAAATTTATTTTTGCGATTCTTGTATAATCTTTTAATTGCCAAAATGTGTTCATACACAAGAAATAAAAATTACCACTAAAGGCCGCAGTAAACATTGACTAGTGCAGGGTTTCCCAAACTTATTCTGGGATGGAACACTTCGCAACTCCGGAAATTTCAACGGAACACTTAGTTTAATTTTTGGAATGAGTAATTTGTAATAGTTTCTTATTATTAAAATATCCCATACGAATTATTAAATCTCTTATGGTATACTAGTGCAGAAATTTAAAAAAAATCGATTCTTTCTATTTTATATTTTTCTAAAGTTAAGACATTTGAGAGTATGTTCTCAAAGTAAATTTTTCATTTTTTTAATTATTTACCGACTTACAGCGATTTTTGTGACGCAGCAACTAAGCTGGTTGAACCGGACCGGAACAAATCGTAACTCAAAACTTTAAACGCGTTTTTGTCGAAACTACTTTTTTCAAGCTGGCGTGCATAATATCTCAAGTTCTACCAAACCGATTCATTTGAAATTTTGTGTAAACTTTTTCTATACATCCTTCTATGACCTGTAGCAGATTTGAATTTGATTTCTTTTTTTCAAACGGGTTTTTTTTATTTCTCAGAGGTACGGGCGCTAGCGACATTTTTATTAATTAAGAATCCGTTAAATTTTTGGTTGGAATCATGTACGCCAGGACACCCCTTTTTTGGCCCTTCCTATTACCAGCCGATAACTTTTCGAGTTTTGAATTTATTTAATTTTTAAAATTTGTTATGTATTTTTAAAATATAAATAAACTAATGTTAAAAAAATGAATGGAAAAAATTTTCTTGTTCATTTTTTACAAAGCTATAATAGTAATAGTTTCAAGCTTGCATAGCAGAAAGTTGACATTTGCTTTAAAACTGCTTTACACCGTGGCCGTTCTAGAATTGATTGTATGCCTGATCTGAGATTTGATGTCTTAGAAAGGATTGCAGAAAAAAATTCGCGAAATAAAGTCTTGTAGAATTTTCAATCAATTGAATATAATGATCGTACAACCATTGTTTATTTGTTATTTGGTAATACTATTAATCTAATTAAATATGCTTAACCTACTGTATTGCGTTTGGAAATCTATTTTGGTCCACTTCAATATTTATTTTGAAGGGTCAAAAAAAAACTCATACAACGTACTGTTGGCCTTTAATGACTTTGATGATTTTGGATTTGATAAAATAATCCTTCACCCTCGGCGATAGAAATTTGGCACAATTTTTGTTGTCGTATTCAATTTATATTCAAAACCTCCTCTTTTACCTAGATATTTGACATCATAACTTATGTGGAGATAGACCATCACTCGTTTTTCAATATGAAGTAGAAAATGTTTAAATGTGTTGCAGCGTATAAAACCATTCCCAAATTTTTGTGGAAAATCCACTTTGGCCCGCGGAACACCTACTCTGGCTCCGCGTAACATAGATTGGGAAACCGTGAACTAGGGAAACAGGAATTTACGGTCAGAATATGTCGGGAGTTTACGAATTTACATACATTTACAGAATTGGCCAGAAAGCCGCACCAGAGTAGCCAAACACCCGCAGGTTCTCCACGCCTGGACTAGGGCATCCAATCCCAAGCCCGTTCTGCAATCCCAGTATTACAGAATTTACAATGTTTCTAATTCCGGGACCCTGGGATTGATCATTCACGATAAAATCGCGAAGAAAATTGGGACTCGGGATTTAGAGGTTTTAAAATATTTTTAGGTCGCTGGCATATTTCAATAATTTTTGCTCGCCGATTTTCGAATCCTGAGAATTTATGGATTAACTTAAATGAAAGCTTAATTAAAGTGTACAATTTTTACTCTGGTTGATTTAAAGAACCCAGGAATTAACAAAATGAAAAAATGTGAGACATTTTTTTTAGCTTGCTAGCTCGCTTCAAAAAAAATCCCCGGTTGCTTGTTTTCAAAAACCTTTCGAGAACTTTTCACTTCTTGTCCTCAATCCCGGGATTAGTACTATCACAATCCCTGGATTGGAGACCCCTGTATTGACTGTTTCCACGGAAATTTTTCTGTTAAATCGATTTTCGCTTTATGTTTTGTTGTTATAAGTTTATTTGAAAACGCGTATAAGCACGTTTTACTTGCATTCTTCTTCGTGTCAATAGGGCGTGTAAACATCATTCAACACAATTTGACAGTATTTAAAATATGCGGAAGATACTTATCTTTTTTTCATATATTTTATGAACTATGTCCTCTCCAAATGTAGTTTAAACGCCATCCAATACTCAACGTTGTACACACTTTAACCCTGATATGGTTTCACATCATTATTCATCGCTATCTCTTGGTGTATTCTACAGTGTCACGATGTTATTAATGTTTCAAATATTCCCAGGAATTATCAAAGAAAATTCTTATGCACTTGCATGCATTTTCAATAGTATGAATAGAGTAAATGAGGGTGTGTACTATAATACATAAAAGAGCTTTTATGGTTTGAGATCTCGTACTAAGTCAATTACCGAGTATAAAAAAAGTATGTGTTATAATTCCCAATTCATCTTTCCGATTTAAAAGGCTCACTTAACCTGATCTGTGCCGTGCGGTATTAATATGGCCGTACACGGAGGGCCGCGGTTTTCTTTCAAAAAATAAATCCTAATAAATATATATTTTTGGACATATCCTAATAGTATATCATATAGACTTACCATAAAAATACACGATGCGCCATTTCCGCTGACATTTATCCAAAAATGTCCGAAATAAATGATCCACAAAACTTCAGGGTTGTCACACAAAATTCACACACGGAAAACACAAAACACACGATCGTATATCAAAAGTAATTCTATCATATTAACATTGTATCCTAAAAACATATATAAAATACGGCGAACAGTTTAAAACAAATTAATAGTCTTCTACCGTGTGGTATGCCTCAAAACAAGGTTCTACGCAAAGAGCCACTTTACATTGTTTGCACATATACCTAGATTCCTTTCTTAGTTTTTTTGATAAACAAACCACACATCTCGCAGCTGTATTAATTTTTTTCTCACTTGGAGGAAATTTCATCATAAAATGCCTTTCTGTGAGGCGGGAAGGCAATTCAGAATGTCTTTTTTGTTTTACAGATTTGGTAGGCTCAACACATTTATATTCATGAATCAGTTGTCGAATAACTTCCAACTGAAATTTTTCTAGCGGAATCCGTTTTGCTGTTTTTTGGCATAGCAGTGTATGAGCATTCAATAACGAAAGATCCATTAGGTGGAAAAACATTTTTTTATACCACCTCATAGTCTTTCGCGATGAATGCACGCTTGATAAAATCATGTCCGATCGGTCAACGGCCCCCATATTTTTATTATAGTCTTGGACACTTTCGGGCTTTATGATGGCTTCATTCCGATGAGTGGTTTTTCCTGTGTCGGTGAGAATAGCAGGATGAAGAGTTGTCAACATGGAAACATCCCTTTTATCCTTCCATATTTGTGCCGAAAGAGTGTCCGTATGAAAAGCTTTCATTTCTCCCTTCTGTAACTTATCAGTGTGCTTGGGCATTCCTTTACGGTTTCTCCTTACGGTACCACAAGCATTTGTTTTCCGGTCATGGAGCTTTTGAAACAAAATGGGACTCGTGTACCAATTATCCACGTATAAAGTATGTCCCCGATCCAAATAGGGTTCCATTAATGTCATTACTACACTACCCGAAATACCAACGTGTGGATGTGGAACATATTCCGTTGTTTTTCCAGTATATATAATAAAATTTAAGACATATCCAGTTGCACAGTCACATATTACAAAGAATTTTATTCCAAAACGGCTTGCTTTTGATGGAATATACTGACGAAATGACAAGTTACCTTTAAAAAGCAGCAAACTTTCATCAATGCATACATTCATGTATGGATACATACATTGCGTGAAATTTTTTTTAAAATGTTCCACAAGGAATCTTATTTTGTATATTTTGTCCCCAGCTACCTGCTGCGTATTGTCGCTGAAGTGAAGCATGCGTAAAATTATTTGAAATCTATTACGGGACATGGTATCAGAATATATTGGTGAATAATACAATATATCTGTAGACCAGTGGTCCTGTATTTTGTTTCGGGAATTACAGGGCATCAATAGACACACAGCAAGAAACACGTATAACTCTTCCACTGTAATGTCTATCCACTGTTTCAATCTCCAACTTAATTCACTGCATTGATTTTTAATGTATATAAACTGTTTATTTGTTTCAATTGTGATGAAATTCATGAGAGAGGTTGTCATAAACATCTTGAAAAAATCTGATTCTCTATTCCCAAAATTTTCAATATCCGCTCCTGACTTTGAACTTTCGAATGAGTTAATTTTAGGAACAAAATCACCTGTTTCCCATTCAAAAACCGGTTCAGACTCATCAATTAGTGGTACAAGTTCATCATTAGGTGCTGATTCGGGAACATTGGAAACCAAGCCTTCTTGTTCCTCGTCTTCAAAATCGTCGAAATCACTGTCATCGGATTCGGCGGTGAAGCCAACGCTATTCATCAAATCTTCAGTCAGTTCTGCATTTTCAGATGTACTTTGTTGTCCTTCCATTCTCAGGCGTTAAAATAGTAAAATGTAAAAAATCAAATATCCAGGAAACGTAAGTTGAAAAAGATATATAAACAATCGTCAAAAAAGTTACGACACAGGAAAATCTTATAAAATAAACAGACACTCACAAACAACGCAGGTTATAAAGTTTTAAAACACAAAAAATCATTTGGTAAATAACGAAAAAAGACGTAAATTTAAAAATAAACTGTTAATGTATCTAGTTATAAAACTGTTGTAAATGAAATACTTAACAAAAACGATATTCTGGCCCACAAAACCAACTAAGATGTGTCAAACATGAAAACAAACACATAACTGACCATTTTTCCAGGATCATTGTTACTTGCAGTGAGTATTCAGAATAGAAATAATTCCCCGTTTATAAATATAATACTGGACAAACATAACGTAAGAATAAATGGGAAGTCCCGGTATTTCATTAGTCACTAATAATATGTATGGCGTAACCCTATATAGTAGCGCCGCATATTAACAAGACACGAAAACTTTTGTCGATGTCAAAAAATCGATGTATTACAGATTAAAATTCAATATCCTTCGAGTTCAAGTATTACAACACAATCTCAAAAGATGTCACTATATGCGAGTTAAATTTAATTATTTAAGAGAGGTACTGGTGACTTGTAAATTAAGTACAAAGGAGAGCGTAATATTACGCGCATTTTGTATGGACGGCCCCTTGAACACGGACTTGTAGCGCGTAAATATACGCTCTGGGCAGAGATCAGGTTAATAACGATAACAATATCAAAACTATGTATAAGAATCGATTAACATTTATTTAATTAAAAATTCTGTTCCATTTAAAAATTCAAATAAAAATGCTTTAATTAATTCAAAGAAACGACATCTATTAGTTGAATTAGTAAGTTTAGGGTGAGTTTATGAGACAAGCACGCCATTAGTCAAAGTCATCGTGAAATTTTCCGTGAAAACGTTTTGAGTATTCAAGACTTGTCTTAGCTTAAAATGTAATGAATTCTCGTGTGAAATTTCAACGTGACATGTCAACCCTGTCGCTTGTCCTTGGTTCAAGGACGACACGTTCTTTTAAAAATCTTTTCGGGCACATTGTATACATATATTACTATATTTTTTTTGGATTTATAGGAGAAAACCTGAGGGTCATCTCATGTGTAAATAAAAATGAGCAGACGTACGACTTTTGATAATAAACTTGATTATAAGAAAGAAATGCTTCGATGAAGCTTTTATAGTAATAACATTTAACGGTAGATTAAAACAATTATTTTAATATTAATGAAGCTTATTGTTAGTAACATTTTTCATGGTTTATTATTAACTATCTCCGCTCTTCATTTTCTAGCATACATTATTCGGCGTTGATTTCTTTTTCGTGGCGTTGGTTCCCATTCAATATCGTTTCTTCTTCTGTTGAATTGCGCAGTATCATTTTTGAGTTGGTGGATGGTGGCGGAGTAAATACTAAGTAAGAATGTTATTTAATGTACCGGCACAAACTAGTCTTTGAAACTAGGACCATGTATGATTATGCATGATAGAAGTTTAGCGTTATTAAGAACCACCTGTACCAAGCACAATAAATGCTATAAGAAACATTTTATTTTAAAATAATAATTTACATATCGTTATATGTATCTGGTTTTCGTTTTGCGCTACACAGTACTTTCGACAGAGCAAACTGTGTAAGCTGTCACTGAGAATGAATTTGAAATTGGAACGTTGTATTGGAAATTGGAATAAACAATATAATTGAAGAAAACAAACATAGAGAACATTCGTTCTAAAAATAGAGCGTTCGGCTGCGCAATATTTATTATTATTTCCAAAAAAATGAATTTTCCAAGAGAAACGATGCGATAGAAATAATATTCCTATAATAATTTAAAAATTCTATACTTATAATTTCTACAAGTATTCTTATTCTTATATTAGAAGGAGTATTTTAATTGAAGATAACACATTTAGTTTTTTATATTAAAAAAAACCCAAATACAGATCAGCACCGGTAAATACATCGGTCGATTTTCAGGAGTGTCTTAGGAACAGTAATGCAGAATTTGGTTACTGTGTACCGAAGTGTGCTGAGTTTGTGTGTCAGGTCCATAGTGCAATGATTAATGACGTGAGGCATAAGTGCTTGCGATAACTAAATATTCCCTCCTACTCTAAATCCAATCTTCTATGTTTCTAATAATGGTGTGCAGTGAAAGCAATTAACTGGCTGCTAGTCCTGTCTTAGGCATATAATTTCTACCACTACTCTCTTTGAAAAACTAAAAACAACTGAGTAACAAGAAAGACTTCTAGCTATATGCCATGGAGGCTATATGCTACACATTAGGAGCGGACGTAAAAATGTGTTGAAATATGAACGTGTTTGTAGTCAGAAAAGTATTATTGGTAACCTAACCCAGTGTCAATGCTATAGGGCAGGGATGGCGAACCTATGGCGCGCGTGTCGAGGTGGAACGTTTGAGAATTTGTTAAAAAACTTTCATTTTTGTTAAAAAAAAAATACTGCTCGGGCACGCCACACAATCGAGAAATAAAATATTGGAGGATTTTTGGCACGTGGACCCAAAAAGGTTTGCCATCTCTGTATTAGGATATATTCCATCGGAAGCCGGCCAGTGTTTTTTACGTCCATCATTGATATAATATAACTTCGTCGTAAAAATAATCACCAACCTGTCATAGAATACGAGCCAATTCTATGCCTTTATTTCAATAGATATTCGATATACCCTTCCATTGCTGTGAAAGCATTTTTATGTGAAGTGTCTCTTAACGACTTGGCCATATTCAGCTCTCGTAGATATTTTACGATTTATTTGTGTCGCCCGGGTCGAATGCTTACTATATTGTGAAAAAAATACTATGACCGTTCTAGCAAAGTCGTGTCTCAAGATATCTATACCAAAACGTATTTTTAGACACTTTTAACTTTTAAACAAAAAAAGCCTTTTTTCTCTCTTATTAGAGACTCCAATTCGAGTATCGAATACTCGAGAATACTCGTCCATTTTTCAAGTACTCGATACTCGAGTATTTTTAAAAGTAGTCGAGAAATACTCGTTATTTATAAATGAAGATTTATTTCCAAATTTTATTTAGTTATTTAAAAAAAATATATTTAAAAGAGGATTTTAGAACAGTTGGAATCATTTAAACAGCGGTCAGAAAAACTAGATGCACTATTTAATTAATTGTTAACTATAAAACCGATTTACACAGCAACAAAAGAGATTTTTCTACTATGGGAATAATTCTAAGCAAAACTTGAAACCAATTTAAAATTTGAGATATTTAATTCTCTATTATTTTTGAAAAAAATGTTTTATAAATTGAAATAAATTTAATAATGAAATTAAATAAGCTTATTTATTTATCATCTATTTATATACACAAATTTGAATTAATAATATATGTTTTGGTACATCTGAAACTACTCGAATATTTTAAAATTTCATTACTCGATACTCGAGTAGTTGAGATGTCGAGTAATTGGAGTCTCTAATCCTAATCAACGTTTTTATAACTGTATTTATCGTTTTTGTCTTTCAGGTACTGGGTGGATCGAGAATCAGCAGCGAAAGTCGATCACCGGATTCAGCGAGGGCTCTTCCTGTTCGCGAGCACGAACTCGTGCATGAACCCACTCGTCTACGGCGCTTTCAACGTGCGGGCGCGAGCTCAGGTACAGCGCGGACACCGTTCCCCTAGGACACAGCCCACCGAATCTAGGCTTACTTCAATATCCGTTTCGCTTAGAACTGTAGCTTGATAAATAGAAAAGATATTCTTTAGTGTTTTGGCAGAAGCCGATATGTCAGTTTTTTGTCAAAGAATGCAAATGCTTTTGGGCTTTTGTCCAAATCGGTTACGCGGTATGAATATGATTTGGTTACTCGAATGAAAGCTTGTTAAAACTGATTTTCTATTTGATATATGGTAGATTTGTATATTTACCACCTTTCACTTACTCGCTACTAATGAAAGGATGTATGATATAAATAATGACTATCAAACTATTGATCTACCAATCTTGGCCACCGGCAGAATTCGAAACTAAAATACTTGAACTAGTACTTGTAGCTGTCAAACGTAGAGTCACGAGTCGTGAGTGTCAATATTTATTACTAATACATACGGCAATGTCACGTGCTCTTAAAAGAGTACGACAGTACTGTGAAGGTGGCAAGTCTCAAAAAATAATTGACAATACCGTTCAATAACGTCACGGACATGTCAGGTAAATTACAGTGACAGCATTACTACTGTTATGCTAGCGGCCTCTCTGAACGGACTACTTATAAAAGTCAATCAAAAATAAATATAATCTAGCCCCATAATACTCTCTGACGATTGCTCATGAAACCCTTTTTGTAATAACGTCACTGTTGAGTTTATTGGCAGTTTAAATGGTATGCGCAACTTTGAGGTTATGGTGTTTTGTTCATTTTGAAAAACATAAATTAGAAGAGAACACACGTTTACTTTCAAATGCCCTTCAGATCCTGGAAGTAGACCCACTGTTGTTTATACATTAAATTGTACTAATCTTTGTGAAGGTACGTTTTTTATTCTCTCTAGGTTACTGATGGCAACAAAATATTATCTAACCCACTTTTCGTTTCTCTCGCTATTCCGTCTCCTCGTCAAATCTTGGCTATAAGCGTTCTTATTTATTTACATATAAGAGTAGTAAGGAAAGGGTTTGGGGAAAAGTTAGGTTACCATGCGCAAAACTTAATTTCCTTTAATTAATCTTCTTGTTACGTGTCAATAAAATTAATTGAAACTGTTCGATCAACATCTGCTATAGCTCCACAGAAATATATACAGTATTACCTATTAGGTGTATTATTTCTGCTTGATTAATTAACTCGAATCATTACCCAATATATTATATAGACTGATGTGTTCTAAAAGCCCAAACCGGGGGGGACCAACAAAGAATGATTATTTAGCTATCTTTCTATTTTAAAATCTTAGAAAACACTTTTTTCAAATTTATCAAACTTAATTTATACATACAAAATTAAAACAACCCGAAAATACTGTTTTATTGGAATACATACAAAGTTTTTTAAACATATATTAATATAATTGAACCCTTTTTCTCGTCTGATACAAGATTAAATCTAAATTTATACGCTTTCGACAAACCCTTATGATCTAATAATGAACAGAATTTTACGTCGAGGAGGTATTGTGTTGAATTATTCAAGGTTTCACATTATAATGAAGTAAAAGAACATCACAGAAGGTTCGGCCACAGTGACTTCCTTTATTAAATGTTTTTTTACTTATTATTTAAAATCCAATATGCTCAAATTTAAAAAGCGTTTCAGTTGATTTAGGCATTAATTAATGGTGGCTGTATTTTCAGACTGAACTTATTTGACCATTTGACGAAAATAAGTTATGAATACCAAAATTTTAAAAATAAATTATGAACAATTAAACATTATAGCTTGTTTGCTTGTTTTCCAGTAGAATATTCAACTTCAAAATCGGTGTTAGTTGCAACAGAAATTTATTCCAAATCGTCCAATAGAAAAACTGTTTTTAAAATGGTGTCCTGACAGTTTAACAGTTAACAGAACACCTACAAAATTATTTCTCTATTACTTGATTGTTTTTTTTATAAATTTAATTTATTCCGTATGTGTTGGTTTTAAATATAACTTATTCTTAGTTTCGGTAACAAAAGCAGCTTACTCCAAATGAAAAAATATTAAATACGTTATAATTCTAAAATACGAAAAGCTATTAAATATATATTTCAATCTGCAACTGAAATAACAAAAAAACACCGTAATATTTAAAAAAAACCATACAATGGTTTTTAGAAAGAGTTACCAATATCAATTAGTCAAAATGTATCCATTAAATTAGATAACATGCAATATATTTCATGTTTATAAATTTAAATTACTGTTTTTTCATCGCCCTGTGTAACTTTAGGGTTGCTCTTCCGATAGCTTTTAGATGCCCATATACCAGTGATGCACAACCCACGGTCCATCAACCAAATCATAAGTTTCAAAAACTGATTGGCCTGTGAGAATTTCATTAATATTGTAAGCGATATCAACATAGATAAACATTTTTGCAACACGCATTTAAGTGTAAGTTCTACAAACATTTTTTTCTAAATTAGAATTGAAAATTCTAATTTAAATTGTAATTAATAGAAAAAATATTTTCAATACAACAAGATTTTGAAACGAGTATAAATTTGTGTTTTTATCATTTTAATATTGTGGCTGATATCATACAATTTAGCAGGGTAGTCACGTTTGAATTGAACTGCTTACTTATTAATTAAAAATAGTAATGCATTTTTTAGACCTACAAAAGAATTAATCATTACCTTAAACACTTGTACCCTCGCGGTGCGTCCTCGTAATATACTTTCAAACAAAATCCACTCTCATGTTAAAGTTTCAGAAGCTTTTGCCAAACAGAGATAAGCTTTAAAGTATCTAGTGCTTCACAGACAGATGAAACGACATATATTTATTTTATTATCATTTTCAAAAAGAGATTCTTGATAATATTTTTTGAAACCACGTTTTTAAACGAAAAAAATTAAGTATTTCAGTTACATTGTGAACATATGATTAAGCTTATTATAACTAAAATTTGTGAGTTGAAAGCTATATTATAAAATGACTATTCGGAAACAAATAACAATTTGTAGTTAAAAATCTATACAGAAAAGCCTTGTGTGCTACTTTTGAAATTTTAGTAATAATTACTATAAAGTCTAGTAGCAACGTATGTAGCCAAAAGCCGTGAATATAAAATATATTTTAAATTGGCAAAGAAAATCATATATCTTGTTATCTCTTATATTATACCACGTTTCGTTTCGTTTCGTTTATCACGTAAACACGTGTTTCGCAATGATCGTTCAATGTCATTTTACAAATCATGAAGAGAATTGTTATTAATACCCTTCCAAAACAATATCTTTACTTAGTTTAGCTTGCTTTTTGACCAATTGACTTTACATCATCAAATTTACATAATAAATTATCAATAATATTGATAATTGTTTCCTTCTTCGTTAAACTCATATCCGTTTATATTTGTTCAAAATGTATTATTTGGATATATAAATACACACATTTTTACTAAGTCATTCGAAATTCACTTCAATGCTCATAGATGAAATACAAAAAATGAACATATGTTGACATTACTCGTAATTTATTTTTGAGCGAGTTTCATTTATTGTGAGAAGTTTCTACTTTTGTTCAAGAATAAATCCCCACTAATAAAAGTCATTAAGACCAACGGCAGTTGGATTAAACTCGACGTAAAACAAGTAGGTAGAAATAAATAAAAAAACATCCCTCACTTGTTACGAAAACGTTTTATTAGGAATTTACAATCATTAAAGTTTAATCACACACAATATTTAACAAACAAAATTTTGAATTATTACAATACACAATAACTATTATAATACCTAGCTTGCTCAAACGATTATATAGAAGTTACAAAAAAAGTATACTAAAGTTCGCGCGGCAGAGAACAAAATGAATTTAATTTTCGTCAAGATGGAAAAATATCAGTTTTTTATGAAAATAAATTATCAACGGTTAAAATTTTAAGAACCTCGAGTGTAACAAAAAAAATATAAGTACAAAAAAGTGTTATATTTAAAAAAATATACTTAGTTGAATGTAAATGTATTGTTTTTTTTCTGTTGCAGTTTTGTTTGTAGATATTTTTTTTTACTTTTCCGCTTAACTGTGTGTACAAATTATTTATTGTTATTCTTTATTTCTTTTCTCACAAAAAACATGCTACACATTTTAATTTAAATTAAAGTCCGTTCAGAAAAAAAAATGTGAAATATTCATATTAAAGATTGATATATTTAAAAATATATAAACCTTGATTGAATTGCATTTTTTTGTCATTAATATTCGCTGTAATATCTCTAAGATAAAAAAAATAAGAACGAATGGTAAAGTTTAATTTGATAATATATCCAATATAATGTAAATAACTTTTTAAAAAAACTATAATAAATGTTACAATAAATCCTACAAGGCTTGTGTCTATGTTTAGTTTATAAATTAAATAATAATAAGTTTAGCTTATGTAAATATTCCAAGCATTTATTGTTAAGATAAATTTCATTAGGCACTTATAAGAGCGAACAATTAAATTGTTTAAAAAGCTGTGTTGCCGCTGTTCTGGCTAAAAAAAAGTTATGTCACATATACTCAAGACTAAAACTTTGATTCAAATGACTAAAACACTTTTCCAGATTTATTAAACATATTATGTGTTTATGTTTAATCTAAACGGCTGGGTGGTGGTTAAGCGGATGTCAAACCATCGGCCATCACCCGTTATAACTGCTACGGACGTGTGATCATGTCGTCAGTATACTGCCAGAAAACGACTTTTGAAGTAATCGTATTGTATTAATATGATAATTGATTAATTCAAACATTTTTCAATCAAAAAAACAAAGATTTTCTTGAAATTTGAAAAAAATCATACCATTTATCTATAATTAATACACATCGTCTGTAGAAAAGCAAAAGGAAGTAAACCTTAGTTTTTTTTTAAATAGCCTTTTTCGATAATCACAACGTATACATAGCACACACCCTTTATCAAATGGGTATAACATAAGCTGAAAATGCCGAATTAGTGTCTAAATATATCTTTTTAGTTTGAATAAAAGGTCCCGTGAAAATTGCGACCAGGAAAAAATACTTACACAATTTTTTTTCAAAACTTGTTAAATTGATATCTGATTAAGTAAATAAAACACCAGCTTATTAGTTTTTGTGTACTTCCAGGTTGTGTCCTTTTTACCTTTCTACAGGCGAGAAATATACAAAACAATATACATATTTATAATTATACTTTTATGTCTGTTCCTATTTTATGTTAAATTTAATTTTATATTACCAATTAATTATGTTATTTTTGTAAATATAATATATTTTTTAAGTATAAAGTTTTGTTTTATAAATGTTATTGCTGCTGTATTTTTGTTTTATTTTTTTTTTACTTTGGATGAATGAGTTGCTAATATCAGACACTTACGATAATTTTATTTTTTTAACCATGTCCGCTCCCAATGTGGAGCATATGGACTCCTAATGGAGTTTATCTCAACAGATGTGTTTCTACGAGAACTGCTAGTTACTCAGTTGCTCAACCTCTCTTTTTCCAAAGAGAGTAGGAATAGAAGGATAGGGCTAGGACAGGAATAGTGGTTAGCTAATCGCTCGCGATACGCTCCGTTCATAGGATAGGATGGGTGGGAGGGGGGAATTCAAGACATCACATACATCCATGCCTTTGAACAGAAATTCATAAATCAATTGATAAATCAATTTTATAAAAACTGTCCGTACCGGGATTCGAATCCGGGACCACCGTAACCGAAGCCAACGACGTTGACCACTCGACCACACAGGTGGCATTTACGATAATACCATTTTAAAACACATTAAGCCCCGGCCCAAAACAGGTAAAACTATCCCATGCGCCCGGCTTATTTTTTGAGTGCAAACATTTTTTGTAGTGGATAACTTTTAGAAAAATAATATAATTTATTTAATTATATTAATAGATAAAGTAATAAATAAACTATTAAGGCACGCCTAATAAAACGTATGTGATTGTTTAACCACTTGAATACCAAGCGGACACAGGTGTCCGGAACATATATGCAAGCGAAGACAGATGTCCAAGACATTTAAAAAATCAAATACTTGATATTCTAATAGAATATAAGCAATATTTTGATGAACATGTGTAGTGCTATCTATGTTGAGTCAATATAGGTTTTTAAAATATCGAATTCGAGTGTATATTAGGCAAAATTATTTTTCTCATAAACACGCATACTGGGACATATTAATGATTTATTTGCGCGGTATTCAAACGGTTAAAGACTATCGTTGTCAGTGGTGGATTACCCCATAAGCGCACCAATCTTAAGGCCTCCAATTTTAGGATCATCAAAATAACCAATATTCTATAGAACTAAATTAATATTTAAAATTCATTTTTAGGCTTTCAAATTTGTCCAGTTGCTTAATCTCTCACTGGTTCTTATTAAACAAGCCTTTGGGAAGTGAAGTGAAACAAAAAACAAAATAGTCAATCTTTTCTATTGGACTTTTCAGTACATTCACTTTTTTATTTGGTGTTTTCGTGGGTTGCATATTTTTATTTTATGAATAAAACACTACTGCAGTGAGTATTTACTAAACTTATTTTACTTTGGCGATACTTTAAGATATGTACAATATTTTAACGCATCGAACTCCATGTTTACTAGAATATTATTTGGCTCACTTTACTTTTGAGGGGCTTTATATTTTTTAAATATTATTGCCAGTATTTTCTTTTTTGGAGAGCTTTCTAAGATTTTTGGCACATTTACTGACTCTTTGACTGAGTCTTTTTTGCTTGTCGCACACCATATGGGTTCTTCAAGGCTTATTTTTTTATGTTGCTGCTTATCGATGTGATATTCAGAAGGAAAAGTGGACGAGTCGATAAAATCGGTCGTTAAAAGAATTTTAGAATGATTTGAGTATCTTTTTTTATGACTACCGGGATTTTTTTCTAATACATCTTGCTTTCCTAATTCACTTTCTTTATCCAACTACGGCTTTATTTGAAAGACTAAAAAAATCGCGTGAAAGCACGATTCCAGGATTCAACGTGTTAAGCACACAACCTTACGGTAGAAAAATATTCCTTCAGTTTACTTCGAATTGCTTTCGAAAGATAAGAAAGTATGAGTAATTCAAGGAAATCCTTCAAGTTTGTAAAGTAAGTATTTCGTATAAAATACAAGTTTTGTATATATGAATACGTACCGGTGTTAAAAAACAAAATATAACTCCAAATTCGCCGGTTTTAAGCACAGACGTTTTCATGCGTGATTAGATTATGTGTATGTTTTAAAACGAGTTTAAATGTTTTAAAAAAATCGTGTCTCATCTCTTACACTCTATATTCTTTTAAACTAAAGCTAAAGACGGTTATTGGTATAGCAAAACTGAAGGAATAAATCAATGCCGGGCCGGTATTTCAACATGTAATAATTAAAGAAAATATCCACATCTGACGGTGGATTTCTATACGAACTTTTTCTTTGAATAAAAATATGACAAAATATTTTTATCACAAATAACAAATTATTTACAACAATGAACAACTGTTAAAATTGATTCTAACTTCTTTTAAAGTTGACCGTAGCTGCGAAAAAATCTTTATCATACATACATTCTACAATCCTTATTCAAAAGTTATGAAATAATTGAGTCCTTGAGAAGTGAAGTGAGCCAAATGAAAATATGAGTTAGGTGTGATTTATAATATCATAGTAAAAATAGAGCGTACATAAGTCGAAGACGTATTAAGCATTTCTTAACCAATATTTCGGTATTGAAAAAAAAGCCGGAAAATCGAGATCCGGGTTTCGGTATACCGATTTTTTACCGGTATACTATGTTTCCACTGTAATAAATTTTCGTTGTTATATTGTACTTATGTGCATTTCAAAAACGTATTTCATATTAAAAATTATTCTCTCCGTCAAAAGTCGATTTGTATTTCAGAAGCTCCAAAAGATGTTTTTGACGGGAAATCGATAATTCTTGTTTCCTTAAAAGAAGACAGTACTTATAATCAATCACTTTTTTCTTGCAAACTAAAATATTACCGCATAAACCAACAACTTTGGCAATATTCCTTATTATTACTATTATAAAATAATACGGTAAGTTCTTTATATACGTTGTTCGCTCCGGTTTCCGTGTTCAAGGATTCAAATCCCAGTATGGAAAAAAATATAAATTGATTTGTAGGTTTGTATATTTTATACGAGACTTGGAGATAAAGAGATAGTCGAGTTCGTAGCGCAGCGTTCAACGCTGTGGACTTCCGTGGTGGATCTCACGGACTCGAGTCCCAGTACGCACAACATTTTTTCATGTTTGAAATATTTTTTTTGTAGCTACATCAAGGAAAGAGTAAGAATTAGTTTTAAAAAAGGTATTAAAGAAGATTTGCTTAATACGAAAGTTAAGCCGTCCGTACCACTAGTGACAACAAAGACGGCAAACATGTGCAGAAAAAAATGTATTTTTAGCAATTGCTCCTGAGACGCTCCCTGGCAAAGAAAAATGTTATTGATGCGGTTTACGTTTTATATGCCATTAGACAGTCAAAACAACACGGAAAAGCAGTAAAAGTTAGAGGAGCGTGAGTATACGGTAAATATCGACTGTAGAAAGGAAAAAGGACGTAACCCACAGATATCAAATTTTACAGGAGGCACAAAAACTTGTTTTGATGATTTTGGGCCATATGCAAATTATGAAATATACTCAACCTTGAACTGTTCGGAGACTTCTAAGCTGTTGTTTAACTGACATATTATAATATTAATTAAAGAAATTGTCTAAGAAAAACCTTTTTTGAGTCTTTTTTCTTGGTTTCAATTTTCACAAGTTAATCTTTTTTCAAACTTAAAAGCTAAATTTAGATACTAATTCTGCATTTGCAGCTCACATTATTTTGATAGAACGTGTATCAAGTTTGATACATTGTGATTGTCGAAAAAAACTGTTTTGAAAACACTTTTTCCTTTCCACGGTCGATATGGTTTCATAAATACACAACGTATACGTTTAGGAACGTGTGGTGTGTGCAGTGGTATAATAATTTTGAGGTTATGTTTTGTCGTACAGCATAAAAAGTGTTCTAAGTTGTAAAATATATAAATGAGAATCGCTGGACTAGAGTGTCCCCGCTTATGGGAGGTACCCAGCGGTGGGCTGCCAATATCTTAACAAGGGGCTCGGTAAGTCTTATTCATTTTTTTTATTTATCCATGTCCGCTCCCAATGTCGATCATATGGCCTCCTAATGAAGGTACCTCAACCAAAGTTTTTTTCAAAGGATCTGAAGAGTGGGGGGGGGGGATTTTTAGACATCACACACCCATACCTTCGAACAGAAAATCGATCGTAAAGATGCTGCTTCGTACTGGGACTCGACCCCGTGAGGTCCGGCACGAAAGCTCACAATGCTGAATAAAAAATTAAGGGGCATTTAAGTCTGCCGCCTGTGTGGTCGAGTGGTCAACGTTGTTGGCTTCGGCTATGGAGGGCCCGGGTTCAAATCCCGGTACGGACAGTTTTATAAATTGATTTTTCAATTGATTTATGAATTTCTGTTCAAAGGCGTGGATGTATGTGATGTCTTGAATTTCCCCCTCTCACCCATCTTATTCTATGAACGGGCGTATCGAGAGCGATTAGCTTACCACTTACCCTGTCCTAGCCCTATCCTTCTATCCCTACTCTCTTTGGGAAAAGAGAGGTTGAGCAACTGAGTAACAAGCAGTTCTCGTAGAAACAATTCTGTTGAGATAAACTCCATTAGGAGTCCACATTGGGAGCGGAAATGACTTAAAAAGTCTTCTTTCATAATAAAATTTTACCATCTACAGAAATCGCAGTTATATGTTGATTTGATCTAAGACGAATGATTTTCTTATCTTAACAAGGGGCTCGCGCGAGCCCCCCGAGCCCCCTCCTGCCCAACCCTGGAGGTATCCATTGAACCTGTCATCGTTCTGTCTTAACTGCTTTCAATTCGTTTACAGGGCAGCATCACTCGCAACACGACCCGCCGCGAGCAGTACGGTCGGGAGTTTTACAGCCGGGGGGAGTCCCTGGAGC
Organism: Himalopsyche tibetana; assembly: GCA_030503985.1. Lineage (NCBI taxonomy): Eukaryota > Metazoa > Arthropoda > Insecta > Trichoptera > Rhyacophilidae > Himalopsyche > Himalopsyche tibetana. Next base: position 2,596,961 of record JAPJYX010000015.1, read on the forward strand.
TTCCGCCGTATTGTTCGAACCCGAGGAGGACATGAACCTGGGCGAACCGCTCGGTAGCGATACAAGATGGCCGCGGCGTCCGATTCGCGCAGTGCGTCGGGGAGCACGCCACCACCATTCCTGTCACTTCGGTGATTTTGAACAGTTCCACGTTTTAAAGTGATGCGAATTACAAAATTTCGAAATGATTCATCATTGTAAGCCGGCATTGACCAGACTAGAGGAGAAACACTGAAATAATTCCTATAGTGATTGGAAACCGCATAAATACTTCATGAAAAAATATTAGTATACCAAAATATTGCGTAGTCAAATTGATATCATATCGTTTGGGATTAGGGTATCCAATCCCGGAGCCTTTTTCTAATCCCGGGATTTTAGCTTATCGATGAATTTGAAATCCTTGATTTGCTATCCTTTTTCCCCAGATTATCTACGAAACTCGTTTTATTTTTTAGCTCAGCGAAGAATTTGAAATCCTCTATTTGCTATAATTTTTCCGCAGATTATCTCCAGAACTCGTTTTTTTCTTTTTTTTTTAGCTCTTCATATTCCAAAATCCTATAAATTTTCGGAATTTGCTCAAAACTTCTCAATCCCGAAATCCCAGGACCGCGACCATGTCAATCCCGGGATTTTGGCATAAGAAAATTGGACGGGATCCCGGATCCCGGGATTGGATGGCCTATTCGGGATAGATTCAAACTTATTTTTTATTCATTGTGAGTTCATACCACGTAGCTTTCTATCTAATCATAAACATCCCTTTCCTGGAATACGGAAACTTATACACCACGTTTATATTAGAAAAAGCCGCTGTATAAATATAATAGGTGTGTGTACTGCCCAGCTTCTACTTGGCCAACTAGAAAGCTGGAAGTTGATCGTACTTTACGTTACACTCAACAAAATATAGTATATCGATTAATAATAGTGTTCAAAGTTGAACATTGAAAGAGTACACAGTTGACATGACCAGATGTCACGTTGCTACTGTTCACTGTTTTGGAGAAACTCTTGTGACAGACAGACGCTTGACAGCGTACTCGTTTGGTCTACAGGAGAAATAATGGTGTTTAAATAAATACAATAAATTATTTAGAGATATAATGCCATGTCATTTTTTTAAATAAGTGAACCAAAAAACATTTATACTAGGAAAAAATAGTATTTGAATAATTAATCAAATATACGAATATCAAAATAGAGTCGAATATATTCGAATATTCAATGTGATGAAAATTTTTACATAGGTGATTTTTTGTCGCGCAGTCTGAAAATAATAAATATCATATTGTTTTATGATAGGTATAAATACAATTTATTACGACCGTGTTATATACCCTTTGATAAGATGAAAATTCCGGGTATTGCAATCCTTGGTAGCTTTCAGACTACAACTGGTGTATTGTATTATTTTGTCTAGGGATAATATGAGGTTGTTTTGTATATAATCTTCTCCTTCTTCTTGGCGCTACAGTCTAGCACTTGGCACTTCACTCAATCCTCCACCTGCACGCACCAGTCGAACGAAATTAAAACAAAATTTAAAAAGTATAAGTTATTAATTACAACTTTTCTCTGGCGATCTAGTTTTTATGGCCTATATTTTGTCAGAGTGACAAAATGTTTAAATAAAGCAAACCAATACTTAAATTTATATCAGTGTTTCGATATTTCATAATATAAAATAAAATATAAGAGAAACATAATATGAAATACCGTCATTAAAAATATATTAAATATTCTTATTTACGGGTGATTTTCTACGCATTCAAATACCATTTTAAAAAAAAAGTTTTTTTTTGTATTTGAAAAATATGATGAATACCGGGTTCCTGGGTTCGGTAATACCGGTATTGCAATCCCTAGGAGTAAGAGCGCCCTAGCAGTCAACAATGTGTTTTGTATAACTTGATTATTTTGACTTCGTCTAACAATCGGACGAATACTATTTTTATAAAAATATTATTTGGATTGTTATAGTTAAAATACTGACAGTTCCGTGATTTATGGCTTTAAAAATGATATTTTAGATACGTTATTTACAACATTTATTTATATTTTTTTATGTAACATATTTATTTACCGTCCAAACTAATTTATTTTTTTCAGATGAAATTAAATTATTTGTAATATTATATATAGATAATAAATATTAGATTAAGTCGCAGAATCATTCCTATATACCAATAAAAAATATATTTTTGGTGCATTCAGTATTTTTAAATATTTAAGAGGATATACTATGAAATTGTATTATGTATAAATAAATGTAATTAAATATTTTATTATATCATGAAAAAGTGTATATAGTTTATAATGTAATATAATATTGAATAGGAATATGTTATGAAATATTTATTTTTATTAAATACATAGCCGACTTCTGTAATATATTGGAGTCATTATCAAATGTTGAATTTTTAAAAATAATATACGAGATCTCGTACGTACATGAATGTTTATAATATCTTTTCAATATTTGTTTATAATAGTTTTAAATAAATTTGTGTTTTTGTTCTTTCAATTTAGTCCAAATTATTTAAATATATCGAACGCAATAATGCTATTTTTACGTGTGCAGCTAAACCGCTCTCGCTTATCTTTAAAAAAACACTAGAAGATATTCCGAAACAGTTGAAAATAATCACTGGCGAAGTGAAATAGGTCCTTCGGAAAACTGTGAAAAATTAAGCATAGTTTTTCATTTCAATTCATTATACAGCGGTCACCAAACTATTACCCTAAAAAGATTTCAATCCGATCGCAGATTTTAAATTCATAAATATTTTACTGAAGCTAAAACATAATAGGACTCTAAGAAGAATATTTTTCGTGCGGCTTTCTAATGTTTTTGAAAACATCATCCTGCCTGTTTTTTTTTTTTAATTTAAAATTTCACATGTCATTCTAACAGTGGTTTGAAAATAAATAGCAGGCAGATTGAGAAAATAAGTTAATAACGAAGAATCAATTAGTCGTTCGTTCTACCACTCTAACCTTTCTTTGATAATATATAATCAGGCAGTGTATGAAAACAAAATGGCTCTAAAGAAATTTAATAATAATTTGAACAGTTCTTTTAAAATCAATAAATTTTAAGTAAAACATTGTTCGGGTGACGCCTTCAATTAATGTAGTGCTAAATGCAATACTATGCATATTGCATTTCATTATTTTATCCTCAGTAAACTCTCTGTTGATTTTTTAATTTATTTCATTCCCTCGATATATTGAACATTCAATAAAACAATAAATTGTGAGATAATAGATTTTCAAAAAAGCCATGTTTGAAATATAGCCCAGTTTTTTTTATAATTTTGTTACGTAAGTATATTTTAATATTAGTCGGAAATGTATAACTGGTTGTGTTTATGAATAGTAGATATTGAATTCAAATATGTCAGCGTTTAGTATTAGAAATAAATAAGTTTATGAAAACTATAAAACTTGTTTTTCTCAATAATTCCTTCAGTTCAGTCCAGCGAGAAGTACGAAAGTAAATAAATAAAATAATTTAAACTTCTATTCTATCTTAGAGATTTATACGTACGTAATAAACATTTTTTGGAAGTTTTTGTTTCTTTTTTTAGCCTTATTGTGGTAAACCTAGATAAAGCAATCCCTAGAATAGACATGTCACAATTTTGGATTCGAACCGTATGCCGCACCTCGTTATCGGGAAAAAATAAAATAAAAATAAGTAAATTATTCACTAATCTAATCAAACATTGAATATCGTTAAAATAGTTTTTTATTGCTGTGATTTGTCTCCTTCTTTATGTTAACTATCAGTTTTCGCTTGGCAATTGTTCGGTGCACATGTTTCAAACACACAATTAAAAATAGTATTTAAAATAAGGAAAACATACGTATGTAAAACAAAAATACACTTTAATTTATTTATTTTAGTGAATCATTGATTTTTTTAATAAACTTTAAAACAATATATATATATATTATTAAAAAAGTGTTAACTTTTTGTGCCTTGGTTATGTGTGTTTCTCAACCTTTTTGGGCCCGTGGCCCCCTTTGAGTGACTTTGTTTTTCCGTGCCCCCCATACCATTGTTTTATCTTCCAATAAAAATACGAAAATTTTCGAATTCCCAAAATTACCGGCGTGGGACCTTTTTATTTTGCTGTTCCGAAAATCTGAAATCCCAGGAATTTACAGGTTTCGGAAAATTTTTCCGTGGCCCCCTAAACTGTACTGTGGCCCTTAAATAACAATAAATCTTTGTGCCCCCTCTTCCCTTGGAACACGCTGTGGCCACCCGTTGAAAAAACCTGGTCTAGAATAAGAATACTTAGTTGAAAAAGCTGGTTTCCACCACTGGAAGTTGCATATTGCAGGTAGTATTCCACTTCTGTAATGTAAATATTTAATTAAGGGGTTGAAAACCTTCACGGACCTGATCTAGCGAGATTGAGTATGAAATGGTGGGGCAGGGAAAGCACGATTGTTTAGCTAATCTCATCTCTTACGCTTTGTTTAAAAGATCAAGAGTACCCAATAGCAGGAAGACTTTATTTGAAATATATAAGCCATTACAATAGAATCTTTTTTGAGGCCCCAAGCGGCCGCCTTATGGTCTTATGAGATAATATCCGCCACTACTGACAGCTGGAGCTATTGAAGGTCTCCTTTCTTATCTTGGCAGTGCTAACATCTGATTTTAATGATTTTCTTTTTAGCATCTTAGACCAGCGGTTTTCAACCTTTATGTTACTGCGCCTCCCTTTGAAGAAAAAAATATCTTCGCGCCTCCCCATCCTTTATTTCATATAGTAACAAAGATACGATTTGGAGGGTAAATAAATATTTTAGACTGTTCGCGCCTCCCTGTGCAATAGTCCACGCCTCCCAGGTTGGAAATCGCTGTCTTAGACTGAAGGTATGTGTAATCACTTTTGTAAATCTGACAGCTAAATTCTTCTTTTATAAAATAAACTATACGCAAACTGTGCACTCGATTGTATTTTTCAAATAGATAAATAAAATAATAATAGATTCGGGAGAGAACTAGGTATTTAATCTATCTATCTAAATTTGTTCAAGGTTTCATATCGACTGTGGAAAGGAAAAAGAACGTAACACACAGTTTTTTTCAAAACAGCTTTTTTCGACAATCACAATTTAACGAACTTGATACACGTTCCATCAAAAGGATGTATGCTGCAAATGCCGAATTAGTATCTGAATTTAGCTTTTAAGTTTGAAAAGGATGAGTATGTAAAAAATTAAAACCAAGAAAAAAGACTGAAATAAAAGTTTTTCAAAAAGACAATTTCTTTAATTAATACTAGATTATGTCAATTTAACACTAGTTTAGAAGTCTCCGTGCACTTCAGGGTTGTGTATAATTCATAATTTGCATATGGCCAAAAATCATCAAATCGCGCCTCCTTTAAAATTTGATGTGTGTGGGTTACGTCCTTTTTCCTTTCCACAGTCGATATGATAGTAATTGATTAAAAACGCTTTAAAACGTGTCTTTATTACTATACGACATAAAGTATGGGGAGGCGAGAAGATATTTTCTTTTTCAAAGGGAAGCGTAGTAGCATAAAGGTTGGAAACCACTGCCTTAAGCAGTTATAAGCTTGTCATGATGAACACTGAATGAAATTTACTAATAAATACTAATATAATATTATTTCAGATATTATTCATTTTTTTATGTGCATTTATAACGTCAAAGTTGTATGAAACACAAAGTGTTGTGAAGTGAGGAGAAAAGAACAATAATGGCTTTCATGGACTGGCATTTAGCGGCACTTGTCATCTGGTTGCTTCCTTGGTTAGTCTGCTCATCACTTCACTTCAGTCCTGGTAAATATTATATGGCACCAATTTCTATATCTTACGTTATTTCTTGTCTATTTTTGATGGCTACATACATATGCGACCAAGCTACGTGCAAGCGGATCAGGCGACCGCCTATAGAGGTAAATCTACAGAGGCGGCAAAATGCATAAGTGCCTAAGGAAATTTTATAAATAGGGCGAAAATAAGACGGAAGAATAGAATCTTGAGTGAGGTCAATGACCGACAATGATGTAAACTTGAATCGAGTAAATCTAGTATGTACCTATGTAATTTTGACGATGAAAAGCCATGACAGTTGCCTGTGTTACAAAACAGCATGCCGAGGTGTTTGATTTTTTTTAAATCCATGTCCGCTCCCAATGTGAACCACATGGCCTCCTAATGAAGGTATCTCAACAGAAGTTTTTTTCGCCACGTCCACTTATTAAAAGATCGGAAAGGGTGGGAAAGAATTTTCGGACATCACAAACACCCAAGCTTTCGAATAGAAATTGATCAATCAATGCTGTTCGTACTGGAACTCGGACCCGTGAGATCCGACACGGAAGCCCACAACGCTAACCGCTGCACCATAGTACTCGACAATATTTACAAAAACAATATTGATTCAAAACATAAGTTGGCAACATTGATTTTCAACATTCGTATATGTTTTTATTCATGTTTCTTTTATATTGTTTTATCACATTGCCTGTTTTTTTTAACTCTCAAACTCATTACATTTTTATTTTTAAATTCCATGCAGATCCTCACATACATCAAAACTGCAGTAATTATTATTTGTTCTTGAGTAACATGTTTTTCTGTCGGTAACGCAAAGTAAAACACTCCACTTGCCCAATATTCAGAGAGTGATAAACTTATATCAAACGCTTGGCGCATTAGCGTCAGCTGTAATGCCACAAATTGTCCTTTCGTTTTACAATAAACTATATATGTATCTACAATGACTGGATATCGTTTGACGATGCAGATTGCAAATAAGGGACAGCATTGAACTTCTGCGCAATCTAATTTTTTGAAATATTAACGAATATTCTTAAAATAAAATCACTTAACACAATCATCAACCATGTATCATATAAGAATTCCACAAACTTTTTTTTAGTTAATATGATAACAGAGGTCTTTTTGAATATATGAGGTTATCAGTTACTGGTAACTGTGTATTATATATTTAACGCCGATAGACGTCTCCAGTAACGTCCATGCTCATGGCTGCTCTACAAGTTATGAACACGGCATGGAGATTCGGACGCCGTATTGTAGCTGTTAAAAAACGCTGTTTTCAAAACATATCTAAAACACAGCAATTGTTATTACGTTTAAAAAGTTGATGGTGCCAACTAAAATTATGTTTTTGTTAAAAATATATTACAATTTTAATATAAAGTACCACTGGATTGTTCTTTTTATTTGTATCTTTTGATGCAGGCAAAGGGTTAAGCATTTACTTGTGTTTTCTTCAAATTATCTTAACTATAACTTTACAATCTGATATTTCATATTCATAATTATGTTGAATATTAAAGAATAGAAATACCAGATATCACTTGTTTTCTTTGTTTTTATTGGAAAATCTTAACAAAATTAGTTTCAAAATATCAACTGTTAAATGATTAGACAGCTTAAATTCAAAGTTAAGCTGGCGGATGTGTTGTTATGGCTGTTTAGGGAACGAATCATTATTCCCTTCACTCATTCTATCTTTTTTTAATTAAAAAGATATTTGGCATTAAAGCTAATGTCAAAAATCAATGGCACCAAATATTTTAAAATCGAAAAATCATACGAGAAAAACTCAATGAAAAATTATTGTAAGTCACTCGAGATCAACTCGAGGTAATTTGACATCACAAACACCCATGTCTTAGGTCTCAAATTTAAGTTTGACTTTGACATTACCAGGAATTGAGCCCAGACTCGCCCGGTTTGTAGAGCAAGCTCTAACCAACTAGACCACAGCAGGCAACAATTATTTCCCTCGTGATTTCATTGTGTGATCAATATTATGTTATTAAGCTGTTGCTCATTTAAAACTGTTAATGGACTCTGAAGGAGTGAATGGAAAGTGCTGTTTCCTGAACGACCTCAATGACGCATTGGCCATCAAATAAATGGCAGTGTAAATTTTAGAGCAGTAATCATCCTAAGAATGTAACTAATTTTCCTCAAGTGCCAGAAATCAAATGCCCTCTCTATGAACAATAAAACTGTATAGACGTTATTATAGATGCTACGCGTAGTCTGGAAGAAGTGGTGAAGGAGAATGCAGTGACGCTGCAGATCTTCAAAGATGAAAATAAAGCCAGCCTCGGACCACTTTTTCTAGTTCAATTCCCTGGAGAAATTTATCAGTTTTCCCTTTCCCAAGACAAAAATGGAGGTAACGTGAATATAAACTGCTTACGAACAAATTACATTTTTTAAAATATCGCTCATTACATTGAGTGTCAGCTCAGCAGAAGTTGTTATATAAAAACCAGCTGTTATTCATTATCATTGAGATAACAAATACATTGAATATATTCTAAGGGGATAAGTTTGTTTCAGTGTTTCTTATAGAATTCTTTGTTTCTCAAAATATCAAAATGTGACTCACACCATTATTGTGACACCTTTTGTTATCCAACAACAATTAAGTCTTTTGTCACTTTGCAGTTTTTTTTGGAATTGGGGATAAGTTATTACGATGGGAAAACTCATACAAAGGTGAACACGGTATCATGTCTCTGGAGGTCCTCCAGGATCCTGAAGGAGGAGCAGTTTTCACACTTTACCAGGATTGCAAAGCACAGGTGGAGTTCAAATCTGGCACATCTTTTAGGGATGTATTCTCTCATATGGAAGAACCAACCATCAAAGTTGTAAGAAAATATAATATATTGAATGGCATGTCTGGCATTAAAATCAAATCCGCAATAAACAGCACCATATCATGATTCATCGTAAACTAACATTAAGCCATATAAAGTTTAGGTCGTAAGGTTAACACTTCCTCAACGGTGCTAAAAAATACTTCCGATATGTTGCAGGCCTTTAAGGGTTCTTAAGAACCAAGTGAAAAAACATGTTTTAACACTTACCGCCCTTTGATGGACGGTGAAAACCCAAGACGGATATTTAAAAAAAACATGTTTTTAACTTGGTTCCTGAAGGGCCGGCAACATTTCGGAAGTATTTTTTAGCACCATAGGAGAAGTGTTCAGAAGATACCATTTTTTATTGAAAAAAATAGAAGGTAATCACGCCACTTGTTAACTGTTAATTTTTTTATAGATAAATTTTATTAGAATATAATAATAAGGAATGCTTAACCCAACAGAGATATTTTAAAAATAGAATAAACTAGATTCTATTCATTACACAAACGTTTGTAAATGAACTATTTAATAATTTGTTTTAATTATAGATGTCGCTGTAAACTGCTACAATCACCCATGATAGTTATTCAATGTTCAAACACACAATATTGGTATCATTAATAACAGTTTGTTTACCATAGATGAAACTAATATTTCCAACCCTACATATTCTGCCTGAACGAAGTTGATGTATTCATTATCTGTGAATACTAGAACTTGTATTGAAGATCATAGGTAACATGTATTGAAGATGTGGGTATTGTCATGAATAGAATTTAAACAAATCTAAGACCAATCCCGTGGACAGGGATTGAAATACCAGTGTTACTGATACCAGGATTATGGTATTTCAGCTGTTTTGTTCAATACCGAAATACTGATTTCTGAATTTGATTTATTTGACATAAAATGTCGAATGAGCAGTGGCGGATTACCCCATAAGCAAATAAAGCACGCGCCTGGGGCCTTCGAATCTTAGGGGCCTCAAAAATAGTTTATTGAGAGGTAAAGTGAGCCTAGTAGTAAAATGGTAAAACGTTTCTATTGAATTTTTAGTAACGACCACAACTTTACTTGGTGCTTTGGTGGATTAGGAAGATAACACTATTGCAGTGTATTTTCACTGAGCACGCTTCACTTTTATGATAATTTAAGACATTTAGAATATTATAACACACGCAACTCATTTTTTCCTAAAATACCACTTGGCTCACTTCACCTCTCAGGGACTCGTATAGCCCATATATTTATTGTTCAGATTTTTATATATTTTTATTATTGTACTTGGAATTTCTTGACGTTTCAATGATTTCCGAAAAACAGGGCCTCCGAATACTATTGCGCCTGGGGCCTACCATGTGCTACCAATGAGTGAAGTGTTTCTGCCATTTGAGTGGATATTGTCGTTGAAGGCACTTTTTTTTTATGTCTTCCTTTACAAAAATGCTTTGGTCCTTGCAAAAATATGCTCATTATCAAATTAGCATCGACTATTATTATTTAATTATTCAAATATTTGGATATGTATTAAATTTGGTTTTTTATAATTTTATCGCTGATGTAGTTTGTAATAGCGGTATTGATAATTATTTTCTATACCGATATTAATATACAACTATTATTGTATATCGACTGTGGAAAGGAAAAAGGACGTAACCCACACATTTCAAATTTTACAGGAGCAAAAAACGTGTTTTGATGATTTTGGACCATATGCAAATTATGAATTATACACAACCTTGAAGTGCACGGAGACTTCTAAACTGGTGTTTAATTGACATAATCTAATATTAATTAAAGAAATTGTCTGGGAAAAACCTTTATTTCAGTCATTTTTCTTGGTTTAATTTTTTTACAAGGTCATCTTTTTCAAACGTAAAAGCTAAATTTAGATACTAATTCGGCATTTCCAGCATGCATCCTTTTGATAGAACGTGTATCAAGTTTGATACATTGTGATTATCGAAAAAAGCCTGTTTTGAAAAACTGTGGGTTACGTCCTTTTTCCTTTACACAGTCGATATTATATAGCATCACTGAACTGAGGCTCGGTCTCTCATAATTATTCTTTCTATATTTGTTTCAGTATCACAAAAAGTCTCTCACAGTACTGGCGACAGCTGGTCGAGCATCTGAAGTTCTCGGCTGTAAAAATGTTGATGAGATGATGACCGTGGAAGAATTACAAAATATACTTTATAAGCCATTCATATATGATGAGCAAATGCAGGCTCAAGACCCTCACTCTAATAGTGACTCACAACAGAGTAGCTATGGTAAGAATAACTTCGTCAGGTTAAAAAGCGATTAAACTTTAATTTCTCGTGATATGATTTTATATAAATAATTTCAAGCATTAGTTGGTTATTTTTTTATTTATCGCTCATTTTATTACTTCGATAAAAACATACCAACTTGCATGACTCCATGGTGTGTGGTGATATGACCTTTTTTTTTATTAAAAAAAATGACAATGCGTCAAATATTTTGATGTTGAAAAATCATACAAGATAAACTAGATCAAAATCTAGATCTGAGACCAGATACATATGGTAGATAAGGAGTGTTTGTTTATCTAATTTAGAACCCTATTTTGACAGAATCTTTCCTAGAAATCAATTGGATCCTTCCCTTATAATAAAATTATTACTACCTATGGAAATATGTATATGTGTGTTGTTAAAATATTCTAAAAAAAGGTACCTTCGCCATGATTTTCTATGTTCATATTAATAAGGTACTTTTACTTTTTTAAGGCATTTTTATTTGGTGTGCTGAGGAAAAAATCCCATTCACCAGTGTGCCGTAAAGTAAAAAAGTTTGGCAGACACTGTATAATAACTATCAAAATACCACAATAAATTTATCATAAATTCCAGATTCTTTAGAAAAGTCCTTCGATGACCTGATACACCAAGTAGATATACTTAAAAAGAGAGTGAAAATTCAAAGACTGAAAAAAGACAAGGATTTGCCTGCGGGATGCCATGACTCATCGCCTCCAATAGGCTTGTGCTCCAAAAACCCGTGCCCTAGTGGTGAATAATTTTTCGATTAGTTTTGAATATTTATTATATACATAGCTGCCATAAGCCTTATGCCTCATTTACACATTACCAGTAAGCTGCCGAGGCTCTTCGAGCAATAATATTTAATCGAGTTAGTGATATTTTCTTCCATATAAATTAGGAACAATAAACGGAGAAGGCCTCAAAAAATGGCAAATTTTCTCTGAGACACCCTGCTTAAAGGATCCTTGTTTCCCAAGGATAATTAGTTCCAAAAATACGTTATTAAGCTATTTCACTTAAAATAGGGATCAAAATAGTATGTAGGAGGAAAAGTTTCTCTTGAAGGGTATATTATCACTTCTTTGTTAACTCATGGCGAAGGTTTAACCAAAGTCAAAACAAAATATTTACAACAAACTGTCCGAGTGCCACAAAGATTCAGCACGAAATAACCGAGTAGCGGGCGTGAAAGCAAGGTGGGAAATATTTATTTTTTAGGCTTGGGCTTTACAGTGACAACTGGCGACTGCGCTGTTACATGTGTTTTTAACTTTTTTGAAACTTCATAATTGTGAAGACTCGGACAACGAGGACTGTCAGTATAATATACCATGTGATACCAATGAGTGTAAGATTATTTTATAGTATTTTGAAAAAAGTAATACCTGAATTAAAGGTGTCAGATATTTTTTAAATATCACCTTAAAAACTCATACAATTCCTATAAAATGATAAATAGAAGTGTCCTTAGTATTTAAAATTCAAAATGCTTTCTTTGAAGAAAGATCAAATAACAATCATAGGATTATTGGAAAATGCTAGCCCATAGACAGGCTTGTTTGTTTGCATGGTCGAGTGGTCAACGTCGTTGGCTTTGCTTACAGATGTCAAGGGTTCGAATCCCAGTACGGACAGTTTTACAAATTGATTTTCAACCGATTTATGAATTTCTGTTCTATGGCATGGATGTATGTGACTTACATCTATCCTATCCCAAAAACGGGACCTAGCGTGAGCGATTACCCAACCACTTGTTCTGTCCTAGCCCTATCCTTCTATTACTACTGTCTTTAGAAAAACTTTTAGTGAGATAAACTACATTAGGTGTCCATTTGCTCCCCATATGGCAAAGAAAAAAATAGACAGACTTAAAAACACAGACGATAAAGATTAAAGGTTAACTGAAATACACAACACAAAATAAATAAAAACACATTTGTGATAATATGGCTGGTGTAAATGCTCCATCTATTACACTTTTATAAAATTTTAATCAATGTAGACTTCTAATCATTGGCGGATCCAAGGGGGGGCCATGGGGGCCATGGCCTCCCCCTTGGGAGAATTTATTTTCCATTTTTCTAATTTATTAAAACTTTATTTTGAAATGGGCTCTTTAATTGTTTAGTTTACTATGTTTTATAGAATAAATACTTACTTAATTATGTATTGACTATTTTTATATACACCCAATCTTTTTTACGCGATAAATTGGTTCCAGAAAGTAGCGCGTAAAGGAACCTCACTTTCATATAATTTGATAAATCGGTTCCAAAAATCAAAATATCGCGTAAAAAAGTACCAAAAGTGTATGAAATACAAAAAAAAATCCTTCCAAAAAGTCGCGTAAATTCAAAATCGCGCAAAAAAAACGCGTAAAAAAGGATTTCATCTATTTTTGAATGTATTATTTATGTATCATGTTTATTTTCAAATTGAATGGCCCCCTCCTGGGACAATTTCTGGATCTGCCACTGCTTCTAATTGAAGAACAAGATCAATTTTTAATTTATACTTTGTTTCACAGGAGTTGAGTGTTTTCCAACAGATACGACTCCATACTACAGATGTCAACTATGTCCAGAAGGCTACACCGCTGTCGGGAATGACTGCAGAGATGAAAATGAGGTTATTATTTAACTTTTATTTTTTATTAAATATTCATAAGCTTGTCTTACAATGTTGTGTCTGTAAAAACCAATAACAACTGCCTTTGGTACAACATCAAACATTATATTATCAAATAATCATGCATAAGCATCAACTGAATCAGTATATAACAAAACCAAGTATTCATAAAATCCGACCACTGCAGAACTGCTTTCAACAAATTATGTTTTATCTGTACGGCTGTTATGAAATGGCTAGTTCAGTAAGTCTTAGACAAACAGTATAATATAAATATAATTTCATAATCTTTATCTTATTCCAGTGTATAGTTGATCCTTGTGACCCTCGTCAGCAGTGTATAAACCTGTTTCCTGGCTACCACTGCGGTCCTTGTCCTCCAGGGTTTAAAGCGAGCCGAGACGTCACAGGTGCTGGCATTAACTATGCAATGAAAAATCGACAAGTCTGTCAGGACATCAATGAATGTGAAAACGGACGAAACGGCGGATGCACTCCCAATTCTGTGTGCAATAATACTGAGGTAATATTACAAAAGAATCATTTAAATATAGGCTTCTCGATCAGTAGTTATTTCCAATAAAATTACTTCACAGAATTTAATAAAAATAACATACTTAAGGCGGAAACATACTGCCGACACCCGACGCCACGTAAGCGTGCTGGATGAGATCATAGCTACATATTTGCCATTGTATTGTATGGAACAGGAACGCACTGCCAACATCCAACACGACGCGACAGCAGTGTGTTCCTGTTCCATACAATACAATGGCAAATATGTAGCTATGATCTCATCCAACACGCTTACGTGGTGTCGGGTGTCGGCAGTATGTTTCCGCCTTTAGTATTTAATTATTTGAGAAAAATAATAATTTTATGTAACTAAAACATAGTTTTTGAGCTATTGCAGCACTAAAATCATAATCAAACTAAATCAAAAGCAAAGCAAACAATGCGATCTTAACAGATGCTTCTCAAACTGTCAAAAGTCGGTAAAAGAGCATACAACAAAAAGGTCTAAAAAGTGTTTGGTGTAGAATAATTATTACAACAGGCAATTCTAGATAATCACAAATAGACAGTGCTTTACTCAAATCCATACTTATACATACTACATACTACAGTTATACATACTACAGTTAATTCGCACAGTAAGTGTAAAACCATGGTAAATACAATTTTGAGATTGACACGTGAAAAAACTGCAAAAGACATAATCTTAAATGTACAAGATAAAGTAAATGCAAATTTGATAGTTTTACTAAAAGATGGCTATATTTTATTTTTTAAACAATTTACTTTTCTTGTTCGCTGAAAACAATATTATCTGCACATAATTTGGTTTTACATAATACTATGCCTTATCGTGAAATCCGAGTGATAGTCCTATACAACCTTACACAATGAGAACCCAGCAAAATGAAAACTTTAAGCACAAATATCTCCAGACTATGTCATTTGCACTTACCATGGTTTTACACTTACGGTGCAAATGGTCTAGTTGGTGGTGAACTTACCTAATCCACATTTTTAAATTACTAAGATATGTACATTTAAAAAAAATTAGGTTTTCTCTGCACGATTCTCTCCACAGTAACTTCCTTGTGATATTTCATAGTCTTTTCAGAACAGGCAATAGCACATACTAAGTGATTGAAAGTGTACAATTCTAAGGTACGTGGATCTTTACACAATTATGTTTAATTAGTAGGGATAGAAAGACAAGGCTAGGACAGGTATAGTGATTAACTAATCGCTCTCGCTACTCCCAGTTATTGAAGGATCGACAGGGTGGGAGGGAATTTTTAGACATCACAAACACCCATGCCCACAAACAGAAATCGATAAATGGATCGAAAAAATTCTGTCGGAACGGAAGCCAACAACGTTAACGGCTGCGCCATTCAACCTGACAATATTTCTTTTACCACCTTAAAATATATTTTTTTAAAAACTATTTCATTAAATAAAAATCTTTTTGAAATTTGCGTGACACGGGTCAGTTTAATCACCAAGACAAAGCCAATAACAAGGTTCAAAGAACTGATGTCATTTTGTATGTTGTGTGCGCTCTTTGTTGTGTTGCTTTGACCGACTTTTGTGATAAAACATGTTAAAAAAAAGCTTTTCTTTGTAAGGTTCGATTCTTATTAAGTGTATGTTTGATCTGTTATCTGTATTAATTGGCATTTTATACCATACATAATTCCGGAGAAGTAACGCAGGCTCATTTTATTATTATTCAAGGGATCTTTTACGTGCGGGGATTGCAAGAAAGGCTTTGCTGGAAATCAAACATCAGGCTGTCATCGTCTAACGGGAGCCTGTGCGGATGGAACCATTTGTGAGAAGAATGCAGAGTGTGAATCGGCTCTGAAGGGAGCCTTTGACTGTTACTGCCGAGTGGGATGGGCAGGAAACGGTTTCTTCTGCGGAAGGGATTTGGATTTAGATAGGTGGCCAGATACAGACCTCGACTGTAATGATCCAAGATGCAAAAAGGTATATTTTATCAATACGGGGAGATGAGGTTAGTTGGAACAAGTGTACATTGTATTGACCATATCACTTCTCCTGCAGAAAAACGACACAACTGCAAGTTCAAAAGAAATATATATCGACTGTGGCAAGGAAAAAGAATGTAACCCACAAGTTTTCTTCGATAATCACAATGTATCAAACATGATAAACGTTCTATCAAAATGATGCTAAATGATATAAAATCATATCACGAGAAATTAAAGGTTAATCGCTTTTTAATCTGACGAAGTTATTCTTACCATAGCTACTCTGTTGTGAGTCACTATTAGAGTGAGGGTCTTGAGCCTGCATTTGCTCATCATATATGAATGGCTTATAAAGTATATTTTGTAATTCTTCCACGGTCATCATCTCATCAACATTTTTACAGCCGAGAACTTCAGATGCTCGACCAGCTGTCGCCAGTACTGTGAGAGACTTTTTGTGATACTGAAACAAATATAGAAAGAATAATTATGAGAGACCGAGCCTCAGTTCAGTGATGCTATATAATATCGACTGTGTAAAGGAAAAAGGACGTAACCCACAGTTTTTCAAAACAGGCTTTTTTCGATAATCACAATGTATCAAACTTGAAACACGTTCTATCAAAAGGATGCAAGCTGCAAATGCCGAATTAGTATCTAAATTTAGCTTTTACGTTTGAAAAAGATGACCTTGTAAAAAAATTAAACCATGAAAAAAGACTGAAATAAAGGTTTTTCCCAGACAATTTCTTTAATTAATATTAGATTATGTCAATTAAACACCAGCTTAGAAGTCTCCGTGCACTTCAAGGTTGTGTATAATTCATAATTTGCATATGGTCCAAAATCATCAAAACACGTTTATTGACCCTCCTGTAAAATTTGCTATGTGGGGGTTATGTCCATTGTCCTTTCTACAGTTGATATGTTCCGAGTAGGAACCGGATATGGCTAAAAATAAGCAGTTCAGAGCAATATCACGACACCATTTCTCGTGTCTTTCTTTAGCAAGATTGAGTTAATAGTAAAGTAATTGGTTATATCAGGGGTTTCCAGACTTTTTCGGTTTACGGCGCCCTTAAAATATCAGATTTTTTTTACGGCGCCCCAAATCAAAACATTGGTTATCTTATGGCAAACATTATGTTACTAATAATTTTTCCAAAATTTTGCCCAAAATGTCAGCGTGACTCGTTTTTTTTTAGCGCTTCCGAGAATTTCAAAATCTGAAGACCCAGGAATTTACCGATTTGCCCACTTTGTTGCGCCCCAATAAAACAGCCGTGGCGCACAGGTTTGGGTAACTCTGGATTATATTTTAGTTATGAATAGAAAACATAATTTTTGTTCATTACTACAGGATAACTGCCCACACGTACCCAATTCGGGTCAAGAAGATGCTGACGGAGATGGAATAGGAGACAGCTGCGACACAGACGCTGACGGAGATGGAATCCTTAATGTCAATGTAAGCACATTTTTTCGATCAATTTATCGATTTCTATTCGAAGGCTTGGGTGTTTGTGATGTCCCTCCCACCATTTCCGATTCTTTAACAACTAGGCGTAGCGAGAGCGATTAGTTTACCACTAGTCCTGTCCTAGCCTTATCCTTCCATCCCTACTACTATCTTTGAAAACAAGAGAGGTTGAGCGAGTTTAACAAACAGTTCTTGTAGAAAAACTTCTGTTGAAATACCTCCATTACGAGGCCATATTCTCATTGGTAGCAGAGATGGATAAAATAAAAAAAAAATAGTGTAAATAATTTAAAGCTTTAATAAAATAAAATCTAATACACTTCCGAGAAGTTAATTTTTTTGGTCACGCTGGTCATGCTCAGCCTTGGAGGATTAAATAAATCACAAATTATATTTTGTAGAACATATTTGATTATATTAAAATTAAATATTAAGTTCATAAACCATTCTTAATACACAGCACATTCTGTGGGCATGAAATGTATAATCTGAGTTTCCATAATTTCTTGAAAAGAAGAGAAATATGATAATCTGCATAAAACATTTCCCGGACAAACTATACTTGTAATCTATGTAATCAATAATGATTTTACTATTTTTTTCAGGATAACTGCCCTTTGAAGTATAATCCAGACCAGAGTGACAAAGATATACAAGGCGGTGACAAAATTGGCGATGTCTGTGATAATTGCCCAACTGTTTATAACAGCAATCAACTGGATGGGGATGAGGATGGAATTGGAGATGCTTGTGACCCTGATATTGATAATGACGGTGACGTTTCTGTTTTTTGTCTTCTTCTCCTTCCTCAGCATATGTGGAACATATATCCGTAATCTCACTCATTTCTTACGAGTCATGCCAGGACCTTGTGTCTCTGCCAAATAGTATTTTGTAGTCCGATCTCACCAGCTTAAAAAATATACGTTCAAGATTTAGAAACTACTTTTTGAATGAATTATTTCGTTGTTTTCATTTATCGATTAACCTTCAAAATGAAAGTGAATTTATTCGGCTTAATTCACTGTCATAGCCATCATTTCATCAATCAATATGATGAATAGACTAATATTGAACAATCAATATTGATTTTTCTGACTACAACTTCACAGGCCTAGTTTTTTTTTTCACATTTTCAAAAACCCTATTTTCCCACATCGTCCTGATTCCTCACGTTGTTTCAGGCACCCTACCCCATTAAAACTTTGTGATATTTTACATAGACTTTGAAGTATTGCAGTGATGGCATAAGAACCAAGATTTGGGGATTGTTTGAAAGCATTAATGTTGTTGTGGTAGTTATTTCACAGTTGGCTTCCGTGACGGTGCTCACGGGACCAAATCCCAGGACGTACGGTTTCATAAATTGATTTTTCAATTTTATTAGGGTATCAGTGATGTCCAAAATTCCCTTCCACCTATCTGACTCTAAAAACAGCGATTAACTAACCGGTCCTGTCACTATTCCTGTCTTTCTATGCCTACTTTCTTCTAAAACGAGAGGTTCATCAACTAAGTAACAAGCGGTTCTCGCAGAAGAACTTCTGTTGAAATAAGCTCCATTAAGAGTTTATATGGAGTAAACCTAAACGAGGAACCACTTTACGTACCTTGACAAGATACATATTAACCTCTATGGTCGAGTGGTGAGAGCAGTACCCAGCGATCAGATAGGATGGGATGGGAGTGTTTGTGAAGTCTTTTTCCTTAAGTGACTTTACAAATTCTCATGTAATTTCTTTACTATTACATTTTATTAACGCTTAAACATGTTTTTACCACTTTTAATGTGTTCAAAAACTTTAATTTTAAGGTATTCTAAACGAAGCCGATAACTGTCCACGTCACAAGAATGTCGAACAGATTGACAATGATTTAGATGGCTTTGGAGACGCTTGTGATAACTGTCCATATTTGCCGAATCTATTACAACAGGATAGCGACAATAATTTCATCGGCGACGCCTGCGACAGCAATATTGATGCAGACAAGTATGACAGAATGTTATTTTTACTCAGAAAGAATGACCAGAACGTTAAGCGCGATATACGAGTACCTTGTGCTGATATGAAATATCAGAAGCGAGTATGAAAACTCGAAACATTTATTAACAAAACGTGCAATAATTAATTTTATAATTCTCTGCTATGTAAAGCTTTTAAAATTTGAAGTCAACCTACACTTTTTAAAAATCCTGCAAAATTATTTAAAGGTTAGAATTGGCTAGATGTTTAATTCTATTAGCGACCATCAAATCATCAAGTTTTTATTAAATGTTTGGATTAGCTACAAGTCTACTCTTTCTGCATGCATGCATGACACAGGATGTATCCACTTTCCTGGTAAATAGCGCTTAAATTTGAATATTGACTGATCCTCTAAACGGCTAAACTCAAAGATTTTTACAGCGAAACAACCTTGCAGAGTAATGAAATGGATTGTCCTACGATTTGGAGTCGATATTTTCAATATTTTTGTGTAAAATTTTATAATGGAGGAAAATACGTATGCCGGCCTTTGGTTAAGGCTTCTCACTACCCTGTTAAGTGGAACGTGCAGCGTCTTCTTCCATCCAAATGATACATAATTGAAATTTTAAAAATGTTGCCATATAAAGTATAAACCCATACTCCAGACGAGATCAGATAAAAAAGAAAGACAGACAATCCGCAATAAGTCCTCTGATAGTTTCCGACAAGTTTTTTGATTCGGATCAATTGATTTACATAATGGCTGGCAAATGCATGGCGCATGTGTTATTTGTTTACCAAGAATAAAAATAGTCATTTTCAAAAGATGCTATGAAGACCATGTGTCAAAACTTAAATACTATTTCAACTATATTTTCGATGGATGCGGCGCGGCGTTAACTTTGTGGAGGTTCATTTTTAATATATAATTTAATTTGATAACTTCCATTATTCCACTTGTGTTACAAAATGTGACACGTGTTTCGTCTCTTTGAAAAACCACACCACCGCAAGGCTTACGAATAATCTAAAAAATGATTTTAAGTCTTATGTTATTACAAAATAAAAATCGGGGATTGTTTTGCTTTGCTGGGAGGCGGTTGACAGTACTAATTACAAATTAATTATATTTGGTATGATAAAACCCAATTGAAATAAACTCAACAATGGTGATCAGCCTATCATATTTAAAATGGTATTTACTAATTTGTCCTTACTCAAATACAATTTTATATTACTATTTCTCCATTTATCGCCAAATTTATGATGCATTCATTATTTTCCTAAACAGAGACGGTGTCCAAGATAGCGTCGACAACTGTAAAAACAAAGCAAACAGTGATCAACTGGACGTTGATAATGATGGAATCGGAAACGCCTGTGATCCTGACAAAGACAATGATGGAGTTCCCAACGAGAATGACAACTGCCAGCTCGTCCCTAATCCTTTGCAGGAAGACGTAAACGGTGAGTGTACTTTCATTTGTAAAATGTTTCTCCAATAGGCAAAAACTACTTTCTTGTATTGCTTCTAAAAATTTGTTGAAAACAGTGAAACCAGAAAGTGTTTTTAACACCAAAAAGTATAATAACAGAACTGCAAAAGGATGCTTTTCAAATAATAAGTCACCGTTAACCTTATCGATTTGCGAGTTTATTATTGCAAGTCTGATTCCAATGAGAATCATACGGATCATATGGACCCCAAATTAAATATCTCAACAGAACTGGTTCAAATTCAATCGCTCAACCACCATTTTTGGAGAGGTAAAGAAAAGAACTAACGGTTAGCTAGTTGCCATCTCTAGTTATAGAAATGGATTTTTAATGTATGACACTCGATATTTAATAAAAATATTTTTCCATTTAGTTTGTAGTAAATTAATACATTCTCTAATACTGTATGTTTAGGAAAATAATAAATAAGCTGCATTGAAACATCAACATTCCGATATTCCTACAGCGACATAATGTCATTCCACTAGAAATCAACTGCAAGTAATATGATTTTTTTGTTTTATTTTATTATAGGTGATGGTGTCGGTGATGCGTGCGAGAGTGTCTTTGACTTTGATGCAGTCTAAGACGAAGGGTTAGCCGCGTGGAAAATTTAAAACCTGAGCAGGCCAATTCAACAAGTGCGCGGCAAATTTTCATTCTGTTTTTGCATAATTAAAATTATTATCGTTTAATAATTTAAGCTCATATGCATGGTAAAATAAAACATGCAAAAACGACAGATTTTTTTGCAAAATCAAGCAAAAAATAAAATAAACAAGAATGAAACAAATAATTTTTATTTTTAAATGACAAATTGAAACATAATAAAAGTTCATTTTATTTTATTACATACATTATAAACAAGCCAAAATAAACAAGTATAGTCAAATAAAATATGTATTACATTAAGACATGGCAGAAATCAAAATTTACTTTATTTTTTTAACACTCCAAGGACAAGCGTGACCATAGGTAACAGTAAACACCGTTGTCTATTGATCCCACTATTCATCCTTTTTCTAACTGAATATCGTTGCTTTTACTCATATTTGGTTAAGAATGGTACAGACTTCAGTTAGTCATCAGTCGCGGCGACAGAAACGGCCACCAAAAGCACATGCGATTTTTTGAATTTCCGTTTTTTTTAATGGACGTTTTGAAACTGTTAGTTATTTTTTTATCAAAACATCAAATTATTTACAGTTATTTTACTAATATATTTGTATTGAAATTATGTTGTTCTAAGGAGGTCAAATTGTAAATATTTTTAAAAAATTCACATTTAGCTATATTTCAACCCCGAATGTTTGCGAGCCCATACGGTCACTTTTGTCCTTACAACTGTCCGTACACAATATTACACTGTAATAAAAGGATGAGCATGATCATATAGTCATGCAGGGTTTCTATACAACGACTTGGCGTTTTTTTTTTTTTTAATTAGGAATAAAAATTATCCGTGACTTCAATATGGCTAAACAAATATTTTTTTATCGAAAAAAAGCTCTCGTCTCTGGAGGGTTAATTAATAAACTGAATCAAATAAAGTAATTAAGTAATTACCATTTTTCATAGTTTTTCACGTCGTTCCTTATTACTCAACTTATCCATATACACATATACAATTTCTTCTTTTGATTACAGTAAAATTTAATTCTCATAATACTATCTTAAAGTTCAATTTCTAATTTATTTCGTGTTTTTATAACAAATATTATTAACCACTTAACGGTCCAAATGACTTAAACAAATGTTCCAAAAAGGATTACATATTTTTTATTATGCTCGAATATCAAACACAAGTGTTATAATTATAAAACTTGCATATTTAGTGAAAGAATTCATTGTTTTTTTTTAATGGAATTTTCCCAAGTTATCTCGTGTGTCCGTTTTGACGACTTTCAATGCCCGAGTATACTCGGGCGTGCCCGGAAGAGGTTAAGGTACATTCGCAGTTTTTGATGAGGATAGCGTTTCAGTTTCAACTGTTTGGTGAAGCCGTTTAAGTTTGAATTCTTTAAAACTTTTCATATTTATGGAGAAAATGGAACCGCTGTTTCAATATCTGAGGGTAATAATAAAATCAATTCAATCCTTAAATGATAAGTTATAAACAGTTGTGGATTACCTTATAAGCGAATGAGGGGTGTGCTTGGGGTGTCCGAATCTTATAATAAATTAGTATCTGAAAACTTTTTTCTCAATAATTCCTTTCGTTTATATACACTCAACTCTTTTTTACACCGTTCATTAATACACGGTTTTGAAACAACACAGCCCACTAATACTATTTTGTACACGATTCCCAGAAACAAAACAAACACTTCACGGATAACAAGAAAAACAACAACACAGCCATCAAAATAAATATAATTCTTAAAACTACTCACTACTCAAATCTGTGGGCATTACCATGGGCTTATCCTTTTCGCCAGCGAGCTTTAAGCTCAGTGATGCATTTATTTCTTATATAAACACGAAAAATTCATTTGCTAAGCGTCAGTTCAAGTTCATCTGTGCACTTGAACGCCTGAAGATGCCGAAAGGCTAAACCCGGGTCATTAGTGACAAAATCTGTGTGAATTTACATAATTTGAACAATACAAATTTAACACAAGACAGTAATTATAAGCGATAGACTTCATTAAATTCCAACACATTATGCTTGTCAGACAAAGAAATTTTTGTTCAGTCTCACAAAAACGTTCCCGTTTGTAATCAAGTAGCGATGAATAGTTTTATTTTTCTTAATTAACGTACATATTATGAATAGTATTTTGTGTAATTTACTTTTTCTAAATTCAGGGAACCAACCATAATTTTTCTATTAATTCTATCACCTTTTAACACAGCTCTTTATACATAATTTTTAGTGGTAAGTATGTGGATACTCTACTTACTACTGTAAGTATGTGGATACACTCAACTCTCTTTATACATGGTGGCATGTATAAAGAGAGTTGAGTGTGCTTGATATTTTTTTTGATACACTTCTTAGACATAAGCCTCTGACGATTAAACATACAAATCAAGGCAAACATTTTGCAACCTTATAATTATATAAGTGTACACAATTATAAAATATTTTGTTTCCTTACTGATCGCGTTAACCACATTGACTAATATCTTTATTTTGAGTAAGTGTGACAAATTGACTAAGACATTTCTGAATACGCCTTCTCGAGACTATATTATGAAATGGAAATATTACCGGCTTCTCATACACTTTAGTTTGAATAATTCTGATTAATGGATAACGAACGAGGGAATATTTGTTTCCATTCGTTAGCCTAGTGTTCTCAAGGATAATAGAGCAAGGGTTGATGGGAAACTACCCCAAAGGAGGAAATTTCAGTGTTCCACGAGAAAATAACTGTAAAATATTTTCATTATAAAATATCTATGATCTTTGAACTAAAGTTAGACTATCTTAGGCTAAACGTATGGTAAAAGTACCTTATTATGGTGAAAGGGGGGAATGGAGTAAAAGAAGCTGGGCGTCTGTCATAGAGGCCATCATCTTCCTCTTAACCAGATGAAATGATAAGATAAAGACTATATATTAGAACAAGGTTTCTCTTAACTTTTCGACAAACGGTACAGATTGTTTTTTCAAAACCGTTAATTAAAAGGCCGGACGAAAATGGAATCTTATTAGAATTATTAAAAAATGAATATTTCTTGTGTGTAAAATATTTATACATTGAAAATCAGGGTAGTATGGTGAGCGCTGGATTAGAAAAGACTCCGGTTTGTGAAATCCGTGGAGATAATTGCTGTCTTGCGTATTGCAATCAGAATAAGATTATAGATTTGTAAATTATCACAAAATAGTTGAAAATATTGCTGAACGAAAAAATGATGCAAAGCACTTTTCCATTTCGACATCTGGCTGGAAGGACTCGTGTGTTAATAGAACAGAAAGTTCATTGTTCTATAAATTCAAGCATACAAACAGAGCTAATGAACCAATAATATTATTGACTAAGCATAGAGTCGGGTCCGTAGTGTCGTGTCATTGTCGCTGGCTTCCATGACAGATCTTACGGGATTGAATCCCAGTATAAATAGCATTTTTTCAATCGATTTATCGATTTCTAAAATTCAAATCCTAAAATAACCGAGTGTTGGAGAGTGATTAGCGAACCACTAATCCTGCCCTAGCCTTATATTTCTTTCCTTGCTCTCTTCGGAAAAAAGATATTAAGATTCTGTGTGACAATCAGTAAAGTTCTTGTTTTGCAATGTATTTAAAATTTAATACCGAAATATATTTATATATTTGTCCGATATTGCAATCTCTAGAATTGACATGCCACAATTATGGATTCCAACCAAAAACGGCACGACGCGCCTCGTTATCGGGAAAATTTATTAATGAGTAGATTATTCACAATTAAAACATTAGTAATATCGTTAAAATAGCTTTTTATTACTGTGATTTGATTCCTTCTTTACTTCAACTAAGAGTTTTTGTTTGGCAATTGTTCGGTATACACGTTTCAAGCACGCAATTAGAATAGTATTTAAAATAAGGAAAACATAGTTACGTAAACAAAAATACAATCTAAGTACATGGACAAGGTAGGTTTTCAAATGTTACAAATTGGCCAAGTCCGCCCTGGAATGATTTTTTCCATCCATGATACTGATTATATTAAAAATGGTTGTCTTAAAGAATAGTGTCGTGAAGCATTTGACGTTTAATCAAAATTGCCTCCAACACAGAAATCGTTCGTGAATTATTTGTTTTAATTAATTATACAAATCTTAGAAGCGTTATGATCTTTGATTACTATCAGAATAAATGAAAAAAATAAATGTATATTCAATCGTATCTTAACTAAGATGTATAAGTAGTTACACATAGCTTCCAATATTAACGATTTCGCGGCGAAATCGGTATGATTGAATATAAATTTATTTTTTTCATTTATTCTGACAGTAATCAAAGATTACTATTCTTTAAGATAACCATAAAAATTAAACAACTAATTTTAAAAATCTTTATAATGGTTTTTACTTCTACACAAAAATAATTTTGCTATGATAGTTATTCAATATCAACATTTTTTCGTGTAAATATTCTTAAAATGTTACTTTTTTTCTTCCAGAAAATTTAGTGAATAATGCTGCCAAATTATGTTTCATTTCTATCAGGAAAATCGATAATTTACGTACAAAACGATTAGGCGTAATATCAGTATAAAAAAGTCACCATAATAATTTGGTGCTATTTACACGAAGCCTGATAATTGATTTATATAAAACTGTTACGTTCATATTTTTAAATATAGATTTTATAATAAATGTTTACACAACTTCTAAAATCTGACATTTTTTCATTGGTTTGGTGATTCTTCCGAACATGATTCTCCCGAACACGAACACTCCGAACACGAACTCTCCGAACAAGCATACTCCGAACACCGAATCTTTCGGACTCGGAACCTTCCTGATATAGAATACTTCGCACACCGAATACTCTGAACATTTTTAACTCTTTAATCAGTCCACTGATTTAAATTAATTTGTCTGTTCTGAAATAAAATACAAAATTAAATATACATTTGTGATACCTACTTTCTTTATTTTTAATTATGAAAAGTTAAAAAAAAATAGAAATTCACTCCATAAACATAACAATAAAATATTCCAAATAAAAATAAAACGAAGCTCCTAATTTATTTATATATATATATTTACCATGTCCGCACCCAGTGTGAAGTATATGGACTCCTAATAGAGTTTATCTCAACAGAAGTGTTCCTACGAGAACTGCTTGTTACTCAGTTGCTCAACCTTTCTTTTTCCAAAGAGAGTAGGAGTAGAAGGATAGGGCTAGGACAGGACTAGTGGTTAGCTTATCGCTCTCGATACGCCCAGTTCATAGGATAGGATGGGTGGGAGGTGGGAATTCAAAACATCACATACATCCATGCCTTCGAACAGAAATTCATAAATCGATTGGAAAATCAATTTATAAAACTGTCCGTACTGGGATTCGAACCCGTGACCTCCGTAACCGAAGCCAACGACGTTGAACACTTGACCACACAGGGGGCACATAGATTCTTATATTTACTAACAATAAAATTGTTAATTCTTTCATCGAAAATTGTTTTAATCAATAACTATAGTGTAATGTTTCAATTACAATTTGATAAAGTATGTTTAAAATTTGATATACCTATACATTTTTTAATTAAATGTGTAATATATGAGTATCAGTAAGATAATAAAATGATGTTTAAAGTACTGTGGATGTCAAATTGCAATTTTAAATGTTATTTCCTTTTAATATAGTCAAAAATATCAGTCCAATTATAATACTACACAATTTTTAAAATTCATAAGCCAAAATACGCATAAAATTATAAACTGCTTATATACATGAAAATTAAATACGTTTCTTGTTTTCGTTCTGAAAAATATTTGGCATAATTGCCATAAAACATTCCACGTTACAATAAAACAATGATTTTTCTATTAAAAATATTTAAATGTTCGGAGTGTTCGGTGTGCGAAGTATTCTATATCAGGAAGGTTCTATGTACGGAAGGTTCCGAGTCCGAAAGATTCGGTGTTCGGAGTATTCTTGTTCGGAGAGTTCGTGTTCGGACCATTCTTGTTCGGAGTGTTCGTGTTCGGAAGAATCATGTTCGGTAGAATCCGTTCACCTATTTCATTATACCTAAGTGGATGGAAAATTTTCGTTTTCATTTGCTTATTTTTATGATTTAATATTTGTTTAAATAACCTTCCCGTAAATTCAATATTTTACACTTATCAAGTTATACCTCTCCCCTAACAACACCGCATTATATTATGTCAAATGGAACTTCTTAGAACAAACTATATAGCAGATTTGAAATATAGCGATGAATTTTCGTAATTCACATAAATTTTTCTTGATTCGAATGATTGGTTTTATGATATTTTCCAATTAACAATAACATTTGCAAGATAATTGCATTTTTTGGAGGCATTTGGTGATATTTCGTATTGAAAAAGAGTAGTATGAATATCGTAAATCATATTTACCGGTTTTCCTTACTTTTAATACATAAAATTATTTTTTTCCACTTCCAAGTTTTTTCCGCCGATTTACGCGTAGCGCTGCAAGGAAAACTTTGACGTATTTGACAGTTTAAAAATGCTTATAATTTATTACTCCGGTTTATTTTGTTTTAACTCGTAAATTATTGAACATTATTCATCTAGTCAACTCCAAGCACCGAATAAAATTCGTAAACAAATGACAAGCAAATAATTTAACACTTACGCGACATACGAAGGTAAGAAGTATTTGAAAAGTATTTAATGGATTGAAAAATTGAATCAAACATTTGTTTATTTCTGTTTTATCTAATCAGAAGATTTGACTCGTAACGTGATAAAAAAAATCAAATCATCCTCATTATGTGACAAGACTTGCGCTTAATTACACATGTTTTTTTGTTTTTCTTAGTATGAAATTTGATTAAGCTGTTAACCTGGTGGTTTAGTTATCTCTGTAACTGGTTAACCTCACATTTCATCGGAAAAAGTTTTAGTGTTGCTAATGTTCATAATACAATACCATCTCTGTCCAATACTTCATAGTTTCAAAGAATTAAATTGTGTTGCGGATAATAGTGCAAGTACCATTTTTAATGTTGAGAAGAAGAAAAAAAATAGGAAAAAGTATATATAACGAAGAAGCAATGAAGATTATTAAATTTTGCAGAATCTCTTCATTGTTTTCTATTCTAGTGAAAATTATCATTTTATCTTATCTATAAGTGAAAACACACATAGAAAAACGGGAAAATCAATCGACTGTAAAAAGAAAAAAGGACGTAACCCACAGTTTTTTCAAAACAGGTTTTTTTCGATTATCACAATGTATCAAACTTGATACACGTTCTATCAAAAGGATGCAAGCTGCAAATGCCGAATTAGTATCTAAATTTAGCTTTTAAGTTTGAAAAAGATGACCTTGTAAAAACTTAAAACCAAGAAAAAAGACTGAAATAAATGCTTTTCCAAGACAATTTCTTTAATTGATATTAGATTATGTCAATTAAACATCAGTTTAGAAGTCTCCGCGCACTTCAAAGTTGTGTATAATTCATAATTTGCATATGTCACAAAATCATCAAAACACGTTTTTAGCACCTCCTGTAAAATTTGATATGTGTGGGTTACGTTCTTTTTCCTTTCCACAGTCGAATTGATATCAAAACTTTTTGCTACATTTATTGACCCAAGATTTTACATCTCTTTATTTGATTTTGAAATATCTTCAGTCTTAATAGGGAACTAGCTGTAAGCCCGTTGCCCTCAACGGAGGGATTTTTGTTGCATTTTTTAATAGTCAGAAAATTTACTGGCGTGAAAAATAAATTGCAAACCTATTTATTGAATAAGCCAGAAAATCTAAACGTAATTAATTCTCTACACGGATTGTTTTAGAAATACACCCAATTCTCTAAAAGAACTAAAATACACCGGGATTGCAAAACAAAATATGCAAATAGCGGAAAATTCCGGGGACGTGAAAACAGGATTTCACTGAACTGTAGATAATCAAAATTTACATCCAAACCAAATTTAGTAAGAGAAAAATTTCTGCTCAAAGGGTTAAAAAAGAATTCGACCAATAGTAATAAAATGTTATTATTTTATTTGTAGTTTTAGTATAAATAAAAAAATAATGTGAAAATAATCTTTTGAGATAGCAGGGGTGTCGAGTCGCAAAAGTAACATAAACCATATAGACCAGTGTTTCGCAAACTTATTTGTGTCACGCCCAACTTCGACGCTTCAAAAACATCTATGTCCCACCTACCCAATAAAAATCTTATACACCTAGTCCTCTTTTTACGCGATTTCGCTTTTATACGACTTTTTTATGCGATGTAATTTGTTTTATATAAATAACACTAATATTGCATACTCTTATCAGTTGATAATACTCACCATTAGCATAACTGATTTGGGTCTACTATAATAAAAGTGAAATTAGTACAAATGAGTATTTTATCTTTTGAATATAATGTCTTTTTACCAAGTATTGACAGTGAACACCCTAAAAGAGATTATATTTTGCAACCTACAGTAACAGCAGCGAATGTCTCCTATAAAGAATTTGATGGTTAATGTGGCGTTGAAATTTGCG
Source organism: Himalopsyche tibetana (assembly GCA_030503985.1). Classification (NCBI taxonomy): domain Eukaryota; kingdom Metazoa; phylum Arthropoda; class Insecta; order Trichoptera; family Rhyacophilidae; genus Himalopsyche; species Himalopsyche tibetana. The sequence goes on from JAPJYX010000015.1 coordinate 2,627,202, forward strand.
TTAGTATTGCCATCTTTCACTAAAAATAATATGGAAAGTATATGTATAACAATGCCATCGTTTTCTCAATTGAGGGATGCAATATAAAAAAAACAAATATTAGTTTTCTCAATATTATTACAGTGAAACCCCGATTCTACGTTTTCCAAGGGACCGTAATAATACAATGAATAATGCGGGAAATCTTCAAATAATATAAAAAAATGATTAATTTTCAACTAACTTATTTGTTTCACATTTTTGTTAAAGAATATATAAATTTATTCTTTAATTGCTTAATGTAATACATACTTAGTTGCCTATTTGTAGTTTGGCACTTAAATTTTGACAGACACCCTTGAAACTTGTGTACTTTTCTTTGTGTGTAAATTAACTTTTTTTGCCATGTCGACTCGTTTTTCTCCTAAATTTTTTCAACGTCTTGAATTGTTTTCACTTTCTCAGCTAGAGTTCCAGTTTTCTTCATTTAGGCATTTTAGTTTTGACTTTTAAGTTGGAAAAATTCGCGCAACCAGATGCGATATAAAATTATTAATGTACGAAAAAAGAAATATCGAAATAAACGGTCTATCGGGATAATAATCGGGACGGGACGATAATATTTAGATGATAGATCGAAGAAATCGGTAAATCGGGGAATGATTAAACATTGTTATTAAAGGGTCTCAGACCTCAGTCGAGTAAAAAATAAACGATCCATGCAAAAAAACGAAGATAGCAAAAACGGTAGATCGGAGTTCCACTGAAAAAAATACAAAATGAGTTGCTAGGCATGACTATTTATGAAAAATATTCAACGGAAACGGTAAATCGGGATAATATTTGTGAAGGGACCAAAAAAATATGAACGATAGATCGAGGAAAACGGTAAATCGGGGAATGATTAATGCGGGATTATTAAACATTGTTCTTATGGGTGTTTGGCCAGGACTGTGAGAAATAAACGAACTATGAGGGGAAACGAACAATGCGAGAACGGTAGATCGGGGTTCCACTGTATAACATATACTACAATCTTTTTGTTCTAAGCTAGGAAATTTGAATTTTGAAGATAAAAAGTAAGCCATTCCAATTGGACGAACGACAACTTCCAAAATATGTGGTTTATAATAAAGTGTTAGCATTGGTCGAAAAATTTGCAGTTCTAAATCAACCTTTATCATTGGGCGAAATACAAACGACGACCTACATACAGCCAACATACCGTATCGTCTATTTATAGGTAAATTTCTCAAACATATTTACATTGATAAAATATACGCCGTACAGGAAACATTACATTATATTAGGTGAGTGAAAAATTACACTTTTTATAACAATAACATTTAATAATGAGAATGATTTTATCATGATATTCTTAATTAATACAACTAGTTAACACCCTATTCTTTTTGAACATTGAGTCCAGAAATTGATACATAGACAAAAAAGATCAAATAAAAAAACATTTCTTTCCTACGATTTGATAAATTGCTTTGAATGTTAGTTCCTCTGCCTCCTCGTCTCTACTATTATCTGACTCGTTACTGACCGTACCAAATTCCTCGTTTAGCATTTGATCAAGTATCATCTCGTCAATATCTTCACGCGTAGCCTTCACCTTATGGTGTGTAACAAAATTATGATTTCTGAATAAATAGTGGCATCATCTGTGGGAGAAATTTTACTTATAATGCATTCTGACCATAGTTATTTTCAGCTTGCGTTCGACGTAAGTGGTCTTAATTCTGAAAATACTGAAGACACAAAAGTGATACAATTCACAATGGAAAAACTTTTCCAACCATCACAGCACGACGTCTGCTTTGCAGGATAAATCAGGAATCACGAGTTGTTTGTATGAAGACCTAGTTGAAACTATTTTTTTAAATACACAAGTGTAAGATCTTCTGTTTTGAAATAAAAGTGTTTATTTTGTACGTGCCTAAAGCTTCACTATTTTAATGTTTTTTAACGTAAAAATAATATTTCCATCTTCGTTTTGTATTTATTATGTTGCATTTAAAATAATTGTACCTCTGGAGTGTATTTATTTAGTAAATTTAAGTAATATGAAGCTCTCTGTGTTTGGATAAAATTTATGACCGAAACATGGTATTTGACGAATTCAATAAATTGAATCAGTGTCGTCCAGAAAAATTGCGTAAAAATAAGACCGGGTGCACTTGCTATTTCACTAATTGTCAACTTAACACATTCGCATCGGGGCATTTTTGAGAAATTTTGCAAAAAATTTGGTACTTTCAAAAAAAGAGTACAACATTTCAAAAAATAACTTGGATACGAGTTGTACTACACTTTGTTTCATAATACTTTATACTATTTTACCCTGCTTTTATTAGCGATATTCAACATTTGTATTTTTTAATATAGAAAATCGGGTATTTGACAAAGAATTATATATTTCATCGAAAACGTAATAAATAACAAGCCAAATATACATTTGCTCCTGTTTATTTTATTTCAAAACAAAATTAGAAAACATGAAAGTTTATTTTTAGCCTACAATTGCTTATATTTTGGTGGCCTATTTTTTAAAGTTATATTTTAACTGTCTGCTGATTTTTCATCGCCGAAATCACCGAATAAAAAAAATATTTGTGCATATATTTCAATATTTTATTTTTTAAATGATGCATCAAACATTTCTTACGCCAGCTCTGTAGAGAATCTAAAACATTTGTCGCATAGGATGTATATATTTCATCACGTCAGTCAGACCGGCGAAAAGACTCGTAGTCATTCGTAGCCAATGTGTTAATAAAGCAAGTAATATAAAATCGAAATTATATAACAAAGTTGACCATAGATTAATTAACTCGAAGACAATAAATGAATTAGTGAAAGTCAGCTTCGATCAACTTATTTTTTTTTTTTATCCAGGTGATAGATATTAATCATGGAAAAAGAACAAACAACAAAAGCAGACAACCTTTTCAGCCAAGGAGGCAACAATGACTTCGAGATCAGACACTTATTTGAAGAATCGGCTGCCCTAAATGTGTACGATAAAACCACTATAAATTTGTCTGCCGGATGCCCTGGTCCCGATTTGCTTTCCCGTTTGCCACCCATCTTCAGAGCTGCCACTCAACATCGTATGGTAAATTATCGCAGCTTATTGAGGTTTGATGTTTTGAAGCTAATTTTTGTGAATGTAAAGTTTTACATTCCCGGTGATTGTATCAGGAATTGTGGACAAGAATTACAAAATTTCTTACAAAGCTTAGAACTTCTAGACTAAGTGCTGACGATAATGCCTTAGCATTCTTCATCAATATTGCTTCAGATCTCAACATATTTGATTCGTGAGGACTGGGCTTTTAACCTTTCGCTTGTCAAGGCCGACTCGCATTGTTTGCGGGCAAACTTTGCCCGAGAACAGTCAACGCCCTTGATTCGAGTGTTTGTCGACTTATATTTGTGTCAGACTTGGAGTATGAAGAGGATTTCAACTACGAATAAGAAATGTGGAGCGCTTAGAACCGATGACATTTCAGTACCAATTCACCAATTTTTTTTCTATAAAATTTTGTGAGCTGTAATTCTTGACATTAAATAATATTAAAACCAATAAAAGAATTCGACTGACAGATGAAGTAAGTAGCACTTGCTGAGGCTTGAAGTTCACAAAATTTAAACCTTCAATTGAAGATTTAGCAAAACAACAAAAAAGTCAGTTTTGTAAAGAATCAATGGTTTTTGCTTTCATAATTCTAAATAATTATACCAATAATATAACTATTTTTCTTACTAGGGCTGCAAATATCACAAAATTATGGATATTTCTAGATGTGACACGACACACGAAGGATTTTGAAAAACCGAACTCAAAAGATTCGCCATCACTTCTCTGGGCCAAGTAGCTTTTTTAAATTCTCGTAAAAATTTTCTTCATCACGTTTTCAATTCTTCTTAACATCATATCAATCTTAAAAACCCTGTATATAGGTTAAATAATCATGTCATGACCTCATTCTTCTTTCCTGTCTCTTTATAGAACGGAGGTTTGGTGATTAACATTTGAAATATGTCTTCTTAACACTAAAATATTCCACGAAACGAAAAATAAATTGTGCGAGAGAAAAAGTTAACATTTTTGAATCTTGTGAATGAAAAACTATTAAATTGTTGTTACAACTTGCATTAAAGAACTTTGGATCAAAAAAAGCAATACTAAGCATTATATAAATGCACGTCAGTGGAAAAACAGATAAATCAACAGATGGGATTATAAAAAATTGTAATTGTGAGGTATTGCATATTGGGCGACGATATATATTTCATAATCCAAGCGGATTTGGCTAAAAAATATAGCATTAAAGTTTTTTAAAAACTCGTATACTTTGTTTCAAACTTCACACTTTGATGAGTATAACCTTACGGTTATAATTATCTATTGCCATTGAATTATTGCTATTTCTTCAGATATGGATACTGCACACATCTATCAGTGATTTTAGGCAATCACATTGTTTTTATTGTTTGTCGCAAATGAACAAAAGATTAATATATAAGATATAATATAGAGCGTAAAATTCCATTTCAGTCCAATTCCCTTCCTGGAATTAATGTCAGTAGAATGCCACATACCCACATATGACAGCGAAAAAAGACCTAAGCCTGAATTGAAAGTGATAGTTTCCAGAAAATTATTGAAAGTAATAGTGAATTAGTTTCGTTGACACTTATAAATATACGTTTTATAATTCAAAACAAATATTTACTTATTGAAATAATAAGTAATATTCTTCCCATATTAATCCGTAACCAAAAAAATGTTTTAATTTTTATGTGTGTTGCAAAAGTAAATATAATCAAAATAAACGAAATAATCTTATTTAGTAAAAAGTCAACTCACTTCTCCAAAGGTTATAAAGGGTCAAAGTATTATTACAGCATGCCAAATATATTTCAGGAATCAGAGGAACAAAACGAATGTTACCTTTTTCAATATGGACCGACAGCTGGATGGTGGGGAATGCGGAAAGCCCTTGCTGAATTCCTCACAAAAAATTATTGTGACACAGTAAATAGGTATGTTAGGAAGTCAGTATTTATCAGTGTGTATAACCCTTATTGAAACAACCGCCCTCTTTACCGCAGTATAATTATTTAACTGTTAATTTAGATGTTGCTAATAATACTATCTCATAAAACATTGGCTATATAAATGAGCAGCGCCCTAGAATGTGAAATGCTAAGCTGTATGAGGAAAAAATAACGATTTTACTGTCATGCATGAATTTCTTGAAGAGCTGATCTGTTGCTGTCATGCGGCGCCACACACGGATTGCAATTGGTTGTGAGCTGCCTATTGGCACCGTCTGCTGTCATATTTGTGGAAGAATATACGTACATGATTGCACTTCATCTCTTCAAAGAGTTCCCTTCATTTACAATTGTAGAAGGTAAATAAATTAATGTTTTGGGTAATATCATGAAAATACTTTTCTGAGTACCTTGTACTTTTACTTTAAAATCTCCATGCCAATGATGCATTCATAGCTAGTTGAGCCATTAAATCATTCAATATTTCTCTTAATATTGTCAGTAAGTATTTATCATTTTAGATATTTTCCTAGAAAAAATAGTTTTACATTCAAATTTATAATTATAAAATCAAAAATATTACGTCTACTGCACGAAATTGTCGATTTTGTGTTTTGCCGAACAATTTATCGATCTTTGCATGGCAGAATGCGATAGAGATATACGAGTTTACATTTGATAGAAGAACAAACATCTCAAATAGTTAGAAGCGAGAACAACCTACAATATTTTTAAGTTAAACAGAGAACGCGATATTTGCATCTTTACAACAAAAAGCAACATATTTTATGGGTTTTAAAATTCGATTGTGTCAAAAATTCCTCTATACACAACAGTGTCAAAAGTTGTATGTAATTTTTATTAGGGTACTTTACGATAGGAAATGTTTTGTTTGAAAACATGGGGAGTCATACAAAAATAACTTGCTTTAAATCGGATGTATATTTTAAAACTTTTTTAAGATTTAGCAAATGCCTGCAATAAAAATTAATAGATTAGCATAAAAGTTGTCGCTTAAAATTATATTAGTAGTAAAAGATATGCCGACATTTTTTTAGCATTCATTTATTTGTGACTTGTTTGGGAATATAAATTACGAATTATGATAAAGAACGGTTTAAACTATATTTTATGACAACTGTAAGCTTAATTGCATGCAAAAATAAATCATTTATAAAACAAATATGTTGTTGAATATTGACTGCAACTGATAAAAAACAGTAGGTAGATACAATTGTATTTTTACTCTACTTTTTGTAATCACATGTTGCATAAAAATCGCTATATTTATTAACTTATGATGTATTATTTAGGAATGCAATATTATTATAATATTAACAAAAAGCAAGCACCAATATAAATAAATAAAGAAATTAAAATGGTCAATAATGATTTTTGTCCGTACCTTTATTCCGCAAAATATTCTAAGTCGGTAAAACTTTATTTAAGTAATGAGTGAATGTAAAATTATATCCATGAAAACACCAATTTGAAACCTAATAAATCAATTAAAAATATGTGCAATAATCTTTCCTTTTTTCTTTGTTATATTATATGCAATAATTAATATGACTTCATAATCTCTATTAAACATTTCAGAGAATGTCTAAATAATAATAAAAAACATTCTGGACTTCCAAACAGCTGTATGAATGAATGATTCCAAACAGCTGTATAATAATTTTGGTTTTGTCGGCTCACGTTCAACTCCGCCTTTCGTCAGTCCGCCTGGCTATTGTTTATGGCCAATAGGGTACACTTTTTGTATTAGTCTTCAGACCTCCTTTGTTGGACTCTACATATGCAGCGCGGTCGAGACATTACTTTGAGAATGAGCTTCGAACATGAAGCACTTATAATAATCGTGTTTGATTAAAGTTGATTTTATGTGCTTATTTAAGCATTTATAAATAAAATGAGGGTGAAAATGAGACCTAGAATATATTTTCAAGCATGTATACATGTATACATTTTTAAAATTATTTTTTAGCTTCTAACTTAGGTTTAAATACTGTCAATAAACAGTGAAACTGAGATGCCATCATGGCAGGGAACGTGATTTTTTAGGATGGCATGTTACGGGTTAATGCCATAAAACTATTGATTCGTGTATTCAAAATCGAAGCAATCCAGAAAAAATACCAGGAAGCTTGATTTTTAAAGAACTGTTTTTTTTTAAATTTACCGCAACAGATAGTGGCCTTCTTCTATATGCAATTCTTCCGCTGAGTAGAAGTGTAAAACTTACTTTTTTACTAGCGGCTGAATACTTTTTATTTCTATTTGAAATGTATTTATTTCGTATTCACTTTGATTTTTAGATCCGGTAAAAACAATAATTTCTTTTTATAATATTTAATATGTTTTCATTATTGCAGTACCGCTGACATCTGATGGAGTCGATGTGATAAAATTTAAAGAAATTGCCACAGCAGCGAAGGCAAACTCTACATGCAAAGTGACACAAGAAAAGCCATTCTGGGCAATGCTCTACACGATTCCTAACTTCCAAAATCCAACCGGCAGTCTTCTATTACCAGGTTTGTGAAGTCAACAGATTCCGAAGGGCTCTGTATCGAAACAGAAGTTGTTTATGCAAACTGTTGTGTTATTCCGTTGCTCACCTCTTTACTTTGAAATGAGAAACGATAAAAGGATAGTACTAAGGCAAAACTAGGAGTTAGTTTGTTAGTCTTGCTATGCACCATTTTAAAGATCAGATGTGCTGGAAGAATTAAAAATCACACGTCTTCGAATACAAATCCATAAACTAATTTATACCTTATATGTATTCTTACTGGCGCTATTTTTGTTTTCGACTTCAAGAATAACATTATTATTTTATCCGTACTGTTACTTGTTTACATGCCGATACAAATTCATAAATCAATATATGAAAATAAGCAATCAAGGATTTCAACCGTTTACTTTGAAAGCGAGAAGGAAGAACGCCATAATGCTTTTTATATTTATAGTCCAAATAATATAAATTGTAGACTATGTTCAAGATGTAAGTTTATAAATTAATTAAGATTCATACATATAACATAATATACAACTACTGCTCTGATCTGTTCTTTTAGGCCAGCTTTATTATATTTTTCAAAGTATTTTTTTTCTATTTACCCAGTGTGCTTAATGTAATATTATTATGTACTTATATGCTCAGGCTATCTATCGTGTCTTATTATTCTGATTTTTTATAATTATTTACAAAAGGCGTAACTGAAAAGCATTCACCCACACAAAAATTCCCACCTGTCAAAAAACATCTGTCGACATGCTCACACACCTGAACTGTTCTATAAATTGATTGGCTAGAATGAAGTGAATTCTATTTGTTACAGAATTTATTTTTTCATAATAAGTTTTGGTGAAGGTCAGACTTGGATAAAATACGTATTATTTTACGAGTGGAGAAATTTTTCTTTATTGACCTGCCATCTCACCACTGCCACTGTGTAAATCCACTGCAATCCGTCAGAGAGCACACGGTATTCACAAACTTTTTTCTACTAAGTCTGTACTTACTGTACTAATGCATTTATCCATTACGATTCTTCCCAAGCGGTAAAGCTATGTGTACCTATGCCACTAAGCAACACTCCGTCTCTAAGGAAATTTTTCAATAATTTAATTTTAACTTATATATACAGTGGGACCCCCAATTACACTACCCCGAATTACGCGCTGGCTTGAAATATTCGCCGCAAATCCCCCAATTGCACGGTCGCACTCAGCAAGAGACGATCAAGAGTCTGTGCCGCGCATACAGTCAAATGTTGGCTAGCGTCTGTGTATTCAACACGTGCCAGGCTATACATGCATAGCTGGGCGTCTTTGTGTGCGGGATATTTACTACTACAAAAAAAAATATTTCGTCCATTTTTATTTTTTTGCAAAACTAAGGGAAATCTTAGTGATGCGTTTTCCGCAGAAAAAAACCAAATCCCTAATTTTGTATGAGATTCACACCCAATTACACGGTCTCGACTATAGTGTAAATGGGGGTTTTACTGTAATATGTATTCCATCAGATCATCTTTAATCAGCCAAACCTTGCAATGTCAACACTTTGAAATATTTTGTTTGAATACACATCATTAAACAAATTTTTCAAAAAAAATTTGAGTCGCTCATTTTTCACGACTCCGACTATGACTCCGGCCAAAATACCACGACTCCGACTCCACAGCCCTGATGTATACATAGCTGCATTTCAAAAGCAATAACTGTATAATTTGTATTATGAATATAAATTTATGTTTTCAGAGGGTAAAAATAGTTCTACCAAGTAAATGCCAAATCAATTAATAAACAAGTTTTGATGACAAGGGTTTCACGGTCGAGGGGTCAATATCATCAGCTTCGGTTAAGTTGCTCGCGTGCTCGAATCTCGATATGGGCAGCTTAATTTTACCAATTGATCAATGAATTTCTATCCGGATGCATGGATGTCTGTGATGCCCTAAATTCTCTCCCACACTTTCCAAAAATGGGCAGGGCGAGAGGGATCAGCTAACCGCTAGTCCTGTCCCAGCCTAATCCTTTTATCTCTAAAGTTGAGCAAGCAGTTCTTGTAAAAACAACTTCTGTTGAGATGATTTCCATTAGGAGTCTATTTGCTCTCCACATTTAGAGCAGACATGGTAAAAAAAAAAATTTAATATACTTTTGCAGTACGAATTAGAGCATATACAAAAATCGACCTTTGAAAAAACCGGTTGTCGAATGTCAATATTGTTCAAAAACCGGTTTTATCCGGTTTTCGAAGTTTTACAAAAAATGGATAATTCAATTAAAATAGCGAGAAATAGTTAATTTTTTTTATGTTGTTTATTTATATACATAATAATGCACAAGAAATTATTTGGTGTCATTCTTACTAGAAAATATGATTTAAGAAAACACAGCGTCCTCTGATCGTTTTGTAACAAAATTTCCTGATATCGAAAATACCCTTACACTGGGTAATGATGTGGGGCATATGGTCTTTGAGCCATCAAATAAAAGATCCAAATTTTCTGTCCTTTTGTTTATAGACTCGTTTATGGAAAATTCGGCACAACCGGTTACGAAGTTGAAAAACCGGTTTTCGAATGTCACAGATTTTGCCAAAAAACCGGTTTTTTGAAAACTGACAAGCCCTAGTACGAATGAACAAAAAAAGTCTGCCAAATACGATTTATTTTCACTGTAGAGGAGGATTCGATTATGCAGCATACGATGGGTTATTTTTCATATAAATAATTTATAATACAATAAATATGTATCCAGGTGTGGGTACACAAAAATAACACAACTATAATATGGACACTTCCTCATAAGAAGCATTAACAAGTTGCGCAAGTAATCTGCCATTTTAGGAAACGCCTCCCACTTGTACCAGTTTCGGGTTGATATTTTTTTGTTTTTATTTGATTATGATACATGGCTGGAATTACGCTCGGCCCGCCTACCGTGTCGAATTCGAGACTAATTTATGCGCCACTCAATGGTCTATGTTTGAATATTTGTATCGCTATAAATTTAACAATATGTTCTATTGTGACTTAATAATATCGATTATAATTGGACATTCTTGTAAACCTTCTTCTTCTTCTTTGGCCATGTCCGCTCTTGTGGAGCATATGGCCGCCATGCGGCACCTCTTTTATGAATGAATTTTATGAATAGTGGGGCACCAAATTTGTAAATTTTACCCTGATAATGTGAAAATATTTTATTTTGCATTGATACAGTTTTTCACCAGCAAAATGTGTGGGGGCTTGTGAAAGGGTTAACTGCACCGGGTGACACCGTCCTCAGGTATGCCGCTTCTTTTCTCTTTACGTGTCCTGTTTTGAGGATAAGAGAAGCAGCAGGCTGAAAGGTATGAAAGTCTAACAACGTTGATAAATTGGCTACAAGATATTTACTAACAGAAGGCACATATTTCACTCGCTGAGATGGAATTTTTCTACACATTCTCATTCACTTTATATTTTCTTTTCTTAGAAAGCTGCAAGGTATTAGTGGACACGGCGCGTGATCTAGACTTGCTTTTATTCTGCGATGATGTATATAACTTGCTGTATTACGGAAACGATCCAAAGCCACCGGCACGCCTCTTCTCCTACGACAAGTCGTCGAGTCCAGGCTACGCAGGCGGACACGTAATTTCCAACGGATCATTCAGCAAGATCCTGGCACCTGGAGTGCGTGTTGGGTGGCTTGAAGTGCCTCAGAGAGTGGCAGACAGGCTCAGGAAGTCGTAAGATTCGTTATTTTAATTTTTTTAATTACGATAGTTATAGTTTAATATTATAATTCAATACACAAATCAAAGTAGCGGTCACTAGAGAATCTGAAACAACATTTTTTTTTCTTTTCATGCTTTATTTAGTTACGTCTTAAATCTAGTTGAAATAATATGTTAGCTTAACGTTGCTTTCAATGTAACTCATCTTGAATTGTGTTATTCTTGTTAGGGGAATCATCCAGAGTGGAGGGTCTGTGAACAATGTTATGTTTGGACTTATGCAGAGCATTATCGAATTGGGGCTAGCCCAGCAACAGCTCGACTGGTACAGAAAAGTTTACACCGTAAGTGAGATGGAAAATATTAACTAGTTGAAAATTTTCATTAGCTTACTAAGTGGCCAACTAAGTAATGCAACCTGGCTCTCTCGGGATCACTGGACCTCACAATTTATCACCGGACACTGTGCGTTTAATGCCAAGTTACATAAATTTAAAATCAAACTTAACCCACACTGCCGTTGCGGTGACACTAATCAAGATTCAGAGCATATTCTCTGGAATTGTCCGATTATGTCCGTAGAAAGAGATATATTGTCTACGTTATGTAGAAATAACCGTGATGGTCCCATCGGGCATCCAGATCTAGTTTCGTCTCCAGAAAATTTCTGTCACTTCAAGAAATTTGCTACTTCTTTTTGAGAAAAAGTTTACCTTCCCTGCCCCTCACCATTCAATCCTTAATCACATCTGTTTCAAAATTAAAAGTTGTTTTATTAGTGCCATTAACTATCATTCTTGCTTATTATTATTTATTATTTATTTTTTTACGTGTAGTTATACCAATTCTATGTATCTTTATATTTTTAATTATCAATTATTGTTGCCTATCAAATTGTATCTTAACTGTATCATTGAAGAGATATCATCTTCGGTGTGATACAGAAAGGAAAAACAAGTTTATCGAATAAAAAAAAAAAGCTAACTAAGTGAAACTGGTCGCATTGTATCAATTGCAAAAGTTGTGGAAAAATGTTATGCATATGCTTTTTTTCCATGTACGTTCTCAATTGCCAAGCATACGGATTCCTAACGGAGGTAAGCTCAACCTCTCTTTTATGTAGAGAGTATAGGGCTAATACAAGACAACTAGTTATGTGATCGCTCTCACTATGTCCTCTTATTATGATTGGATAGGTGGGAGGGCATTTTACTCATTATGTCATATAATATCTTTCCACTACAAGTTGACAGTAAGCAACCTTTTACTTTATCATATTTCTATTTAAACATAGATGACAAAGGATTTAATATATGTCAATGTAATGGTGTAACCGGGCCTGTAGCTGAATGTTCAATATGGTAACCTCGATCGCCATGTTCAAATCTTAGTAATTACCAGAAAACCCTGTTGAAAAATATGATAAAAATTTAAATGTGTCCATAAAGAACATATATGTAATAAACATAACAACATGCAATACAAACAGGCGTGATATTTTTTTGTTATAGGAAAGAATGGCGGCCGTCTGCAGAGGCTTGAAGTCGCACATGCCTCCGACTTGCAACTTAAAGCCGGCTCTGGGTGGCTATTTTGTTTGGATTGAGATTCCAGTGGACGCAGGGGAATTCCTAGCCTGGTGTAAGAGCAAAGGAGGGCCGGGTGCCATTCCTTCCATGCGATTTAGCCCATCAGCGTTACCGCCTTCTCACTCTGCGGAATCGAAAGTGAACTCTTCGGCCGTGCGCTCGTCTGCCTTCCGTGTATCCATCGGTTTTCACGATGCGGAGACTTTGGAAAAGGCCGGAAAACATTTGGGAATAAAGCTGGGGATTTTTATTGAAGAAAATAAAAAATAAGATTACTATTACTACTAAATCAGGAGTCGTCGAACTGCGTTCATTCAAATCAAATCATCCCTGCTGGCTTATGAGAAATCTGAGCATAACGATAAGAAATGGACAGGTACTTAAAATTTCTTAAAGAAAAATTCTCTACTGTATCTATAGACCTGTCAGAGGTGGTGACAGTCGGATGAGAAGGCTTAGTAATGTTTTATACGGTCTGTACGAAAATTGCAGTGTCGGTTACTCAATCAAGCTTGTGAGACTGGTGCTGGCCAGGGTATGTGCACTGTATGAACGACAATGAGCCAGCAAAAAGTGTGATGTCCGGTAAACTCATAGAGTACAGAATAAGACGCAGACCGAATAGTCGCCGGCTGGAGTATGCTGCGGATGAACGCGATTTCAAACCGGAGAACGGTACCTTTAGATAGAGGCGTTGGAGGCAGACGCCACACTCCTGATGATAAAATAAAGCTGCTAGATTTTTTGAGCCACATTAAATAATGAATTCAAAGATTCTTCTAGTTTATTTTTATTGTAATTATTATATTTAAATTTATGGTGCTGGAATTATTTTAAAACATTGTATTTATATATGCACACATTTTCTATTTTAAATTCATTTAGATTTTTTTGTTAACAATCGTATATACCTTCTTAGAATAAATATGTGTAGATGAATAATCTCATTGCAAATAATTTCAATATAAAATAGTAAATTATTGTAATATTATTTTTCCTTCTTTTTACTGCTCGGTAATCAGATGCATGGAAAAAAATGAAATTAGGATTGCGTGCATGCAATCCTAGGATTTTAGGAAAATGCAAAATAGTTTTTATTACTTCTTCGTTACATATCAAAATCAAATCAAAAACTTTCTTACGAATATGTTATTTGGCTAATTTTAAAACTTATGTTTCATTAAATATTAATTATTGCAAAATACTGTAAAAAATGTAACATATTTACATCTACAAAGGATTGTCTTGATTGTCTCGTCTCTTCAAAAGATTTGAAAACATGATCTTCCAAAACACAAATATTTTATTTCAATAACCAACTCATCAATCCTGATATGACACCAGATTCCTCGCGGATCCCCCTCAGAGATATTATTTGTATTTATAAGCGTTATGTTTGTGTACATATGTACATAATAGTTTGGAGAAAAGGTACGATTCTTTCAACTGTAGGTATTGCTTAATTTTCAAAACATTTTTCATTTTGCTTTGTTATCCATTGCTGGGCATTGGGCTTGACATGGTCACGATCCCGGGATTTCGGGATTGAGAAATTTTGATCAAATCCCGAAAATTGATAGGATTTTGGAATTGAAAGAGCTAAAAAAAAGGAGTTGCGGAGATAATCTGGGGAAAAAGTATAGCAAATTGAGGATTTACCAAATTCCTCGGAGGGCTAAAAAAAAAAAGACTCACCAAAACTTTCAAATTATACACGATTTCATGTTGAGTGCCAATTGAGCCTTTTCTAATCCCGGTATTGATTAATATTCAATCCCGGGATTAGAAGCAGTAGCGTAGCTTACTCACAGCAGTCACGCAATGCATAAGGGCCCATCGAAAATGGGGGCCCGAATTTTTACATCTCAATATAAAAAAATAGCTCGAAATTTGTACATTAATTATTTTTACACATAAAGTATTATTTTGCACTCCATATACGTTCTACTACTTGAAATATAAATCATCTTTGGCTCACAACCATACACGACAGAACCAGTGGCGTAGACACCCCATAGCAGAGTAATGCAATGCATAAGAACGCTATTTTTTATGTATTAAAGTAGAGTTTGTCGGAGTTTTCTCAGTTGACTTCCTTACCATTTTTTTCTACTGCTTTTAATATTAAATTGAGTCGGAGTCGTGGTATTTTGGCCGGAGTCGGAGTCGTAAAAAATGAATGGCTCGATTTTTTTTTTAAATATTTTTAATTATGTGTATTCAAACAAAATAGGCCAAAGTGTTGACATTTCATGCTTGGCTGACTAAAGATGATCTGATGGAATACGTGTATATAAGTCGAAAAATTTCCTCGGAGTTGGAGTTGTAAATTATTTTAAAGCTGGATTCGGAGTCGTCTTTTTTTTACACGACTCCACAGCCCTGTTAAATCGTACTATTTTTTTGTTCTTCATTGTAAAATTTTTAAATTTATAATTTGTTAACCTTATGCAATTTTTCAATTAATAAATAAATAAGTGCCCAGTGAAAAAGGAAGGGGGGGAAATTCTACCATTCAATGGGGGAGTCTTGCATGAGGGCCCCAAATTTCTAGCTACCCCACTGGCAGTTTGTATTTACTAGGCTCACTTCACTTTTACGATATTTTAAGTCATATAGAGTATTTATTATAACGCATATAACTTATTTTTTATTTGATACCACTTAGCTCACTTCTCGGGAGTTAAAATGTAGAAGAAGTACAACAAAAATATGTTTTTTTATAAATTTAAATCATTTTTGTAGTTACATAAATTAGTGACAACATGTGAATAAACGTAAACCCAAAACCGCAAACCTGATGACGAGTCATTGAAGAAATAAAACTGCATCCATTTATGAACCATTTTTATGATATGATACATTGAAGTACTTCTAAATGAACAATATAAATTTGGTCCAGGGGCAGCGGAAAATTTGAACTCAACAAAATAAAACTAAGATAATAAAGGCTCTTCCAAGATGATCACAATATGGAGCATATGGGTCTCTAATGGAGCTTGACAATATTTAACCCTCCAGAGACGAGAGCTTTTTTTTCGATAAAAAAATATATTTTTTAAGCCATATTAAAGTCACGGATAACTTTTATTCCTAACAAAATTTAAAAAAAAAAATGCAAATTCGTTGTATAGAAACTTCGCATGACTATATGGTCATACTCATCCTTTTATTACTGTGTATTATTCTGTACGGACAGTAGTAATGACGAGCGTGACCGTATGAGCACGCAAACATTCGGGGTTGAAATATAGCTAAACGTGAAATTTTTAAAAATATTTACAATTTGACCTCGTTAGATCAACATTATTTCAATACAAATATATTAGCAAAATAACTGTAAATAACTTGATGTTTTGATAAAAAAATAACTAACAGTTTAAAAAATTTCATTAAAAAAAACGGAAATTCAAAAAATCGCATGTGCTTTTGGTGGCCGTTTCTGTCGCCGCGGCTGATGACTAACTGAAGTCTGTACCCTTCTCAACCAAATATGAGTGAAGGCAACGATATTCAGGTAGAAAAAGGATGAATAGTGAGATCAATAGACAACGGTGTTTACTGTGACCATATGGTCACGCTCGTCCTTGGAGAGTTAAAAGTGGTACAATTCAGTGCGGTCTAGCAGCATCTCTCTTAGGACAGATCTATGAAAAATCTAGTACGTAATTAAAATTTTGAATGAGCATGAAGTGACAGTCTATAAAGAGTTTATCTTTTGTTACATTACATTACAAAGCAATAAGATAATATTATTTACGTCAGGTTGATTTCATTGCTTCTACTATTGTATCAAAATACGGTGATAATTTATTGAAGAAAAGCAAAAGTAAGTGATAACACGTATCACTGATGAAAATGAAGATCCGTCATATGAAATTATTAATTATTTGAATTTATTTTCGTGTTGATTGGCTATAATCAGCGATGGGCTGCCAATATCTTAACAAGGGGTTCGGTGCGTTGGAATCTGTTAACAATATATCTGTATTTTTAAACACTCTCAGACACTAGACAATAAACAGCTAGGGTCTTTTTTTATTATGCAGCCAAAGTCAATGTTTTTTTATGATAAAACTAAAGGGGCAACAAAATCTTGTTTCATAATAAAATTTAACCATCTACAGAAATTGCAGTTGGATGCAGATTTGATCTTAACAAGGGGCTCGCCGGCCTTGCCGAAATTTAACAAGGGGCTCGCGCGAGCCCCTTCCAGCCCATCCCTGGCTATAATAATTATTTATGGACAATCAATATAATAAATCTCAGCATAGTTTTTTAACACTTGCTTTATATCTACAATTAGCACTGAACGCCTCTGTAGTTTGCATTCCATAAGGCAGCGTTTTCCAATTATGGTTACGTGTGGTAAAACTATTCAAAAAATTATGGCGAGTAAGATATTATTTTGAAAAATGCGTGAATACGATTTACTTTCATATGCGAATTTAAAAACTCAACACTACAGGAATAAACGACACTGTCAACAGTGTTTACAGTCCAGTGGCGGTTTTACGTACTTGGCTAGGTGGGCTTAGCCCGACCTGAATTTTTCACCCAAAATGTGTAGAAAAAAAACATTAGATGGCTGAATAAAAACGAACAGCAATTCGGCCCCTGAACAATATAACTACATTTCTAAACGTAACTTACCTTTCCCAAATGAATACAATATCTTTATTTTGATTTCCCTCTGTCAATATAAGACAATGCTATGTCTACCTACAAAGATAATCTCGATTGTGTTTTGTGTTATAATTTTAAACCGAGCCGGCATAAAAAAAGCAATAACCCTATACAAACTTCATACAGAACAGGCAAAGTGCAAATTTCGTAAATAGTATACAATGCTAAACTTTTCTCTAGCCCACCTAAGATTTTAGGTCACAAGCCGCCACTGGTAAACGCGGAGTATAAGTTAGAAAAAATGTGATGATGTGTGCTGTGGTGGTATCAAAATTGTCCTGCTTTTGCATTCATCTGTCCGGGAGCTATCAGGATCTTCAGCTCTTCTTGGAATATTATAAGTCCGAAATGGATCTGCAGGACTATTTTTTATATCATAAATTACGATTATCTGATCGATAAACAAACATTTATTGACATATTCACGAAGTTATGAAACAACCAATGAAACATTATAAGTATATTGTTATCGTGATGTAGGCATAGTGTAAGTTTTTGCGGAAAGCTATTTGCTCTTGAAAAATTTGATATAACTACATTTAAAATATTAAAAAGGTATTGTTTTACACCATCTAAAAGACTTCCTCGATATAATGTCATCGGCATACTGGCAGTAGGCGATAATTCAAAATCCGGCTGTTTTGAACTATGAACACGCTGTATCTTTTGAAAAAAAAATTAGGTTCAGCCATATTTTGTGCATTTTTACACAATTCGAACATAACATACATAATAGACAATTTCGACAAAAGCTATTGTTAGCAATAAAAAAACTTAAAAAGTTTGATTATGTGAATCAAATTCGTTAATAATTATTGAATTTAATGAAATTTAATGAAATTTTGCATCGATAAGTAATAGTACAGTGCGTAAATAGAGACGTTATGATATTATCATGATTATCGAAAATGACGATTATCTCATTTTGACTTATCGCCTTCTGTCAGTATACCGACGATATTATAAACGGGTAATGCTGCACTAACCACACTGCGACCACATTTCAGCTGCATAATAAATTATGAACGATTTGATGAGCGCTTTTCTGACCAAACAATTTATTTCGGTTGATGACTATGTTTAATTTAGACACGCCGGCAAAATCTTTTTTAGTCATTCTTTTCCTTGAAACGTCATGACAAAATTTATTTATACGCTTTCAAAGAAAACCTAGTAGCTTCTAAGCTTATGGTAATACTTCGAATACTATATCAATATAACGTTGCAATTTTTAGCTATAAATATATTATTCTAAGACCTCTGACTTCAGTGCCTACCGGCAAACTTTTCAGTATCTCCAATCTCTGTTATAAATGAATATAATATCCTTATTCGGAGGTTGAAATTCAAAATGAAAATGTTTTCCTTCCGGCAAAATTAACGGTTTTTGATTTTCGGTTCAGTTCCGGTTCGAAGCCCTGGTTATAACAAGCGTTTGTCTCATTTTTCCATATGCTTTTATTAAAACAAATATGTTCAAATAACAACTGTTATATACTGGGGATTTACTAAATAAATTTTAAAAAGGTGGTTAAAGCTGTTCTTGATTTTGGATGAATCATTTTCCACAATAAGTCCTAAGATGATTAGGAAAAAGTATTGTTACTTGCGACTCAGTATTAAAACTTGTAGATGTTTGAAATTATACTTGCATATATTTGTGGACCGTCCCATTGATAGTTGTCCCTGTCGGAAAATTTAAAACTTTTCATTCGCATTACACCTTTAACGACTTTTTACTGAATTGCCGTCGAATGCAACAAGAATCTATTGTTAACAAATCGTAACTAGCTTTTTTATATTAGATCAGTGCTTTTCTTTCCACGTTACGCGGTGGAACGGCGTTCCGGCACCCTTTTTATCTCAATTTTAAATGTTTTTAATCAATATTTGTAAAATTTTATTTTTAGTTGTTTTTATTTATGGAAACCATTATGTTTGTTCTTTTTAAATGTAATGTTCATAAACATATCAGGTCCATAGACTTACTCTGTGGCCAGAATCAGGGGTCTAATGCTTCATATATTGTTTTGTTTTCAAATTTTCTTATTCCCAACAGTGGTCAGCGAGGTAGGCTTTCGTGACGGATATCACGGGCTTAAATTACAGTACGAAGCAAAGCGAGAGTGGTTTATCTGTACCACTAGTCCTGTCTTAATCCTAACCGTACATCCTTACTCTAATCGGGAAAAAAGAGAAGTTGAAGAATTGAGTAACAAGCAGTCCTCGTAAAAAAATCTGTTCGAATTCCTCCATAAGATAGCCATATGTTCAACAGTGGAGACGGCAACGGATTAAAAAAAAATCTTGACAAGAAGTGAAGTCCGGTACCTTTTTTTTTTTTTAAAGCACTGTATTAGGTATTATACGTTGATCAGTGAAACAACGTGTTCGAAAAACATGAGTTTTCTTAAAAAATGAAGTCTCGGTTTGTCTTCATACCATTGTGTATTCGTGAAATTATTTCTCACACCGAGTTTAGTTAGCATCTTGACCGATTGAATCAGAATAACCCGACTCAGCTCTTCAGTTGTCTTCAAGACGCTGGACTGTTCGCTCGTCGATCAATCTTAAAACGTAATTAAAAACAATTGTTAAATATTATTTTTCTATTTAAATATATTTTAAACAAGTGCCAATGAAACCACATAAATAATTGCAACAATGAATAAATTAAAATAATAAATAATTTTACTCATCAATACTAAATTTCAAAGTGATAACAATGTAAATTTAAATCTCATAAAATTGTGAAAAATAATATTGTTTTTTGGTATTTTAAGGCTTGATAATTTTATTATGTTTATTATGTTTAACCTCGAAAAGTTATGTTTAATCAATAAGTCGCTAAGCATAAATTAATTGGAAGAAACGAGAAATATGGCTCGCATTATATAAAAAAATCCGAATCTGAAATTTCTCCGAAAAATTCAATTCTTTTTAAAAAATTGTGAAAAATAATATTGTTTTTTGGTATTTTAAGGCTTGATAATTTTATTATGATTAAATAAATACACACCTTATGTATTATTTATTTAAAAAAAAAAAACAAAATAAGTGCCAACAATCTTGTAAACTTTATTAACAAGGAAAATAAACATTCTTACGTTAGTGAAGTAGAAAATTTCGTTAGTTTTTTAAGTAAAAACTGGAATACAATATGATATTTGAATGTGCTATAATTATTTCTTAAAATCGCCTTCTGGTCATATTTCGTGAAAGTAAAAGATGCATTGTTTACTTAAAGAAATATTTATATTCGATTTAATGTATTTTTTCTGATTTAACGTGTCTTGACAGAACGTCGACGAATAATATATTTATCATCTTTGTGCCACAGCACTAAACCATGCTTGAATTGTTTTTTATAGCCATTTAACTATCAAATAAACTCCCAAAATATATTATATATGCTCATATTATTTAGCAAAATAAATACAGTGAAACTCTCATTTTACGTTTTTAAAGAACGATGAAAACAAATTAATAAAAAGAAAAATTAGTGGAATAGACATTTTTTTTTTTTTTAATAACATTCACACAAATGGTTTGGTTCGTATTTTTGGATTGTTTATAAAAACTCTTTCCATTAAATACATTGATTTGAATGTTGGGTTGCATACGTAATCAATAATAGTAAAATAGCTTAGAAGGCCCTTGAATTACATTAAAATTTTCGCAATTTCGATCGAATTTTCAATTTAGAATGATTGTAAAAGCTGTTAGAATTAAATGACAAAACAGCCAGTGCTGTAGTGGTAAAATTTACGGAGGGTAACGTTTTTTGTACAACATGGTCCACTGTATGTATATATTAACATCTATAATTTATTATTATTTTACTATAACATATTTCGGTATTGTACCCAGAACCGGCGCTAGACATTTGGCCGCCCCGGTCAAGATTGTATTGTTCGCCCTATTTATAAAATTCTCTTAAAATTAGGCATTTGGCCGCTTCTTCATATTTGCCGCTACAAATGGTCAGCTGCTAAAGTAACTTTAACTAAAAATTAAAATGATAGAGATTAAAATTAACTTGCTAATTATATATAAAATATAAAACAAAGACAAATTTAAAAAATATCGTCGTTGTGCTTTCAAAATGCGATGTTATTTTTCAAATCGTTGCTGTTGTCTTAAAACATGTTAATATACAGTACGAATTACAATGTCCTCGACAAAATCAACTTACTTGTAATTAAATTCTAGAACGTCTCATAGCATAATTAGATTGATGTAACAATCCGATTTCGTGAAAATATTTACATAGCAGATTTTGGAAGCGCAGCGAAGACATAAAAATGGTCCATAGAAATTGATGATACGAATCATTGTCGCTAAATTTGTTATTTTTACTTACTCTCGACCTGGTGTCAGTTTCATGGTCAAATTGTCCGTTGGCATTAAATAAACATAAGATAAGACACATTAGTATTGGTTAATACAAAAGATGTTCGTATATCCATTATAATGCTACTCATCAAACTAAAGCTGAGCTTACATTCACAAGTTGAAATTGTTTTTTTTATAATTCAAAAGTGTTCACTGTCAATTATTGATTTGACGCTGTCCATTTTATAATCTAAAATACTATTTTTGTAATAAATCCGCGTTATTAATTGAGATCAGAACCGGTTCTGCTCATCGTGGTCATTAATATAAGCAGTATGGTATTAAATGTGAATCGTTTAAATGCTGTAATAATATTTCGGCATCTTGTGTATGTTAACTACTGAATTTTCAAAAGCAAAATATCATATTTTTAAACGAGTCAAAATTAGCAAAGCACATGCGGGAACAAATGGTGAATGAATTATCGACTGCATAGATTCTTTATACAGATCAATTTTGATGTGCTCATTACCTCCAATTTTTTTATTATTTTTTAAAGACGCCGCCCTCAAAAAGTTATGTTTAATCAATAAGTCTCTAAGCATAAATTAATTGGAAGAAACGAGAAATATGGCTCGCATTATATAAAAAAATCCGAATCCGAAATTTCTCCGAAAAATTCAATTCTTTTTAAAAAAAAATGCTGCATCCCAAAAAGTACATTTTGTCAGTTTTGTCAGTTTGCCATGGAGCACAAATAAGCGGAAAAAACATGGTAAAATGGATATAGCTTGCATTGGTTCTATATTATCAGAACTGATATTAAACGGCATTTTTCAAAATTTGTTACAAATCACTTTTTGAATAATGCATATCAATATTTATTTATTTTCTTTTCATTTTCGAAGACACCGCCCTTAAAAATGCGCCGCCCCATCCATGATTCTGCAGTCAAATAAGACGAACACTCCATAGTCTCTTGATAAAAAAAAATATTCGGGTCCCCGGATAAAGAACGGATCCACACACACTTTGCGTGAACAATAATGGTTCTCTACTACCAAAATTGTTGTGCGTTCCCCAATTACAATAAAGTGCAAAATATTGCAAGATGAACTCGTTGAATCGTTCTCGTGAGAATTAGATAATATTAGCGAGTATCATTGTACTCTGTTTTACTGGGTCGTGTCCTATTTTCTAAATAAACGGAACTAATTAACATTTAGTCCAGTTACTAGGCATTCCGTAAGTTGGCGACATCAGATCTCTCAAAATTATCATACATATTGGTAGATTATAATTTTATTACAGCAATTTTAGCATGACTGTAACGTACTTCTGTGACAAACGTCAAATCCAAATTCCAACAATTGCCACCAAAATTTGAATTAAGATTGCGCTGTTTATTACATTTGTTTTAAATTTAGCGGTAGGAAAACGATAACGGATAATAAATAACTATTTGTAGAAGGGATGAAAATTGATAAAACGGAGAATTCATCATGATATTAATTGCCCACTAAATACCCACAATAAATGAATATTTTCGCCGCGCCTATGGCCGAGTGTCATATGTATTTGATTTATGTAGCCACTGACACAAATCCGAGAACGGACATTTTTATTTTTCAATATATTTATATGTAAATCAAAGGCATTGGATATCTGTGATACTTCCTTTCCCACCAATCTCGTCATCAAGAGTGTACCAATAATGGCTTCTTCCAATCCCCATTCTTCTGTCCTTATTTTATACTAATAAAGACAGGTTGGCCGACCAGTACTTAAAAAAGCACTTTTTTTATATAAATGATTTTTTTCATCATTTGTATTTGTATTTTGCAACGACTTTGTCATGTAAGTTTATTATATTGCAATTAAATTTCCTCACAGTAAATTAATATTGTCGAGCTTTTAGCAATAAATCAAACGACATCTAAACTATTACTACCATAAGTAATATAAATACATCTACGAGTCTTAAAATCTTACAAAAGTTCAGAGAAAAACAAAGTATTTATTAGTTTTAAAATACATGATATTAATGTCAAAAAAACATATATGACGGTTACTGTGTTTTGTTAATTATTAAAATTCTTCTCACTGTTAACGTTTCTTTATCAGCAAGACAGTTTTAATATAACCTAATTAAAGAATAATTGATAAGCAACTGTGCCAGATAAATTAACTAATTAAACGATTTCTTTTAAGAAAATCAAAAATCAATATGACTGGCGAATGAAACCTATTTCTCAGCATAGATATTATTCACTTTTGAAATTCGCCATAATTTAACTTAACTATATCGACTGTGGAAAGGAAAAAGGACGTAACCCACACATATCAAATTTTACAGGAAGCGCTAAAAACGTATTTTGATGATTTTGTGACATGCAAATTATGAATTATAAACAACCTTGAAGTGCACGGAGACTTCTAAACTGGTGCTTAATTGGCATAATCTAATATTAATTAAAGAATTTGTCTAGGAAAAACCTTTATTTCAGTCTTTTTTCTTGGTTTAAATTTTTTACAAGGTCATTTTTTTAAACTTAAAAGCTAAATTTGGATACTAATTCGGCATTTGCAGCTTCCATCCTTTTGATAGAACGTGTATCAAGTTTGATACATTGTGATTATCGAAAAAAACCTGTTATGAAAAAACTGTGGGTTACGTTTTTTTTTCATTTCCACAGTCGATATGTATTTACAACATGAATAGACATAATTATGAAGTTCTGATTGAAGTATTTATTTTTAATACGACCGTACTTAGTTTTCCGACATGAAAAGCAGAAAAGGTTGTTACAACTCGGCCACGGTAATCAACAGCTTAAACATACTTGTGTAATGACATATATATTTACTTATCTTTGCAGGGTATAGATATATGAGTTTATAACAGTTAAGGTGAATCATATATAAACAAAGTGTTGTGCGAGTGAGGTGCAGAAGGGTGCAACATGGCGAACATGGGCTGGCATTTCACAGTGCTCGTCGTCTGCCTTCTTCCTTCTCTATACGTCTCCACGCTGGTCTTCGATCCAGGTAAATAAGTTTACGTCATTTAAGTTATCAAAAATAACCAGTAAACTCAAGTCTTAATTAAATAATTCTAATCATAGCATTGCAAAAAAGAAAACCAATCGGGTAAACGATAATGCCTCTGCCTTCCCAGGCAAGATATAAATTAGCTAATCGCTCTCGCTTTACCCCGTTCATTTTTGGATTGGAAGGGTGGGAGAAAGTTTAGATATCACAAACACATACGCTTTCGAACATAACCTAAGCCTGAACCTTTGCGTTTGAGGAATGAAGAATATGAGCCATTTCGTTTCCATTTGATTCTTGGAGATTTACTTCAGTTTTAATCACATTTAAAGACTGATTTATCTTTGTTAACACTTGTAAGCAGGCGTTTTTTAGTGATTAAGGCAAAAATATATTGCATTCTTAAAATCAACAGAACTTCTAAGCCAAACAATATTTAATCATTTAATGATTAAAAATATAATGAAAACATTTTGAATACATCATAATTTCACTACTTTTCTAAGCTCAATATAAAAACCTGTTATTAATTTAGTATATAGCACTCCACTTGTTATCAATATGAAATATTCAAAATAGTCTGTATAAAAAATAGCATTAATCCATACCATATAATTATATAAATAATTATAGTATAAAATCCTTATTCCTACAAATTTAAAATTACTGGAAGTGTGAAATCTGATGCCTAAATATTCGAGAAACATTTGTCACCTTTTTAAAAAAAAATACTATGTGTGAACGAATATTCAGGGCATAATAAATTATGAGGTTTATTGATTGTTGTCAAAAAGGGTCACTTGCCGCGGCAGTTATTTTGAAGAAACCATTAAATTATAAGTCAATATACCAACAAAACAGACAGTAGGCGATAAACGTATTTTTACGTTTCCCGCCTATAATGTGTTAATTTATTTTATGCAACTCGAATGTTTTGTTGTTATTGGTGTTTCGCGAAACTATGAAAAAGTATTTTCAATCGTTTTTTTTCCCCTAAATTTTTTTTAATTAAATATTTTATTGCGAATGAGAAACATTAAAATGCCGAGAAAGGGGTGCCGGAACGCCGGTCCACTGGGGTACATGAGAAAAAAAGCACTTATTATATGTATGATATTTTATTCAAACAAATGCACGAATTTAAAAATGGTATTTCGTCCAATTCAACTGAGACATATATTTTTATTATTTTTGTGTAAATGAAATCAATTGTTTTTTAAATAAGTAATCTTAAGTTTGCAAAAGCATTTTGTGTTATCAGATCTGCGTACAGAATAATATGCATGCCTGGCAGTGTCATTACAACCATACATCAAGGCCTATGAAAGCATAAGGGCCCTTGGGCTCAAACGGCCCAGAATTTATATCCACATTTAAATTTTCAAACAAAAATAACCTACTAAAAAAAATCCTGCCAAATGAGTAATTGCTGAAAGTTTTTTTTTGCTTGTTCGAGTAAAATGACGAAAGTATTGCCAGAAAATGTCTCGGAAAAAGACTTACACCAGTAGAGGGGAACCTGCGACCTCTTGGCTTCTCTGATGAGGCCTTTTGACTTGATCAAAATATTCACTTTGATCAAAAAAATATACGCAAACGTTTTTGAAAAAGAGCGTAATCAACCCATTATATTATATGTTCGACAGTCGAAAAAAGGGAAAGGGGTGTCAACGTTTTCTTTACTGTAGCCTTATGTTGAATCAGAGAAATGAACGTGGCATTTAGAAATGAAAATGTTCCCCACCCCTGACTTACACTGTCCCAAACAGCTGGAAATTTACAACTCGTCATTTTTATTGCATACATTTTATTTTTGGGTAAGAGGACCGTTTGATAATTTTTGAATACGTACCCATATTTTCTAGTTACACCACTGATGCCTGGCTTCATATCGAAAACTGTAAGATACTGCTCGCTTTAAATATCGACTTACCCATTGACTCAGATAACATGAGATAATCTACATAGCAAAACAAGGTTCAAATTCTTTCGAATGTTTTCGCGAGATGATTTTTTGTCTCGCATCAAAAATAGCTTAAGTTTAATACATACATGCACAACTTTTTTTAATTGGCGGACCGCATAAAAAGAATAGCATGGGCTTGGGCCGCAAAGTAAAAATAAGTTTAAAGTATGTACTCTCAAACCTCTTATGCACGGGAATACGTTTCGTGTAAAACAGCCGTGTTAAAAAGATGATGTAAATACAATGAAACCTCGCATAACGAGCAAAACATATTGTGAAATAAATGCTCCCTTAACGAGCGATATTTCGCATAACGAGTGAAAGGAGGTGAGTGAGGGAGTAGCAGAGCAATAATCTTTTGGCACAATAAGAAAAATACTGAAAGCATGGGAAACTGTTGCATCGTACATTGAGAAGCATCACTCTAATAAAGAGGTGGCTATGCGTTTTACAAATTAATTCAATGAAAATGCTGTCACATTTTCAACAAATTTCGAAGCGTCGGCAAAAACAAATGTCTCTAGACATCATTCTAGTAAAAAATAATTATTTATTTGTCATAAATAAAAAAAACTATTGTTTTTTGCAAATCTAAAAAGCATTCCAGGTTGTTACACTCCATAAGTATGTAATTTTATTTGAATATACATACGTTAGAAATATAAAAAATGATTATTTTTCGGCATGGAACGCATTATTTTATTTGACATTGTTTTATATGGTAAAAATTGTTTCACATAACGAGATTAAGATTCTGGAACGAATAAAACTCGTTATGAGAGGTTCCACTGTATAGATAAAATAATGATACTTTCCATTGCATTTTACCGTGATATTTCAAAATCGTGCTAAAAATAAACCGTGCAAAAAGAGGGTTATGTGTACATATTTGTTTACAAAAAAATGCTTTATTTTGAAATATTTATGAACACGTGTTTTATTTATATGTTATTAAAAATTTAATGCGGTCTTTGCTCTTGTTAATTTACAAACTAATTCTCCACGTACCCGATGATTGGATATATGGTCTCATAAAAATAATTTCTCATTTCTTATCTTTTCAAACTCCATATAGTTTTTACTGACATTATATGTTTTTTTTTTAATTTGAAATTACGATAAAACGTCAATCTAAATCGCTGATTTAATAATTTCAATAAAATCGTGTAACTTTTGCTATTAAAAATTGTCATCAAAACAAAGTATTTTTCGCGTCAAACGGGCAGGCAAAAAAAACACTTGTTTCGTCATAACGCTTTGACGTATGAGAAGGGTTAATTGGTATATAACAGTAGAGTTTCTACGTATGCGGCTTCGTAGTTACGCGGATGAAGATTAAACAAAAAAAACAAGCATCTCTGTGTTTCATATATTAATTTCTATGGATTTTATAACTGAATTTGTTACTAAAGAATCGCCTGGATGCTTCAATATGATAAATAGAAGAATGTATAGTTAACAATCACAAGATTCTGATATTGATCGATTTACTAAAGTGAAAGAAAGAAAGAGCTATCGTTCAAATATCACTAGATTAATATTTCTTTTTTTTTTAAATGACACTTTTATAATATATCATCCGTAGAACCTGGAGATATCGACTGTGGAAAGGAAGAAGGACGTAACCCGCAGTTTTTCAAAACAGCTTTTTTTCGATAATCACAACGAATCCAACTTGATACACGTTCTATCAAAAAAATGTAAGCTGCAAATGCCGAATTAGTATCTAAATTTAGCTTTTAAGTTTGAAAAAAGATGAGCTTGTGAAAATTGAAACCAAGGAAAAATACTGAAATAAAGGTTTTTCCTAGACAATTTCTTAAATTAATATTAGATTATGTTAATTCAACACCACTTTAGAAGCCTCCGTGCACTTAACGCTTGTGAATATTTCGTAATTTGCATATGGCCCAAAATCATCAAAACACTTTTTTTGTGCCTCCTGTAAAATTTGCTATGTGTGGGTACGTCCTTTTTCTTTTCCACAGTCGATATTATAATGGAATAGTATGTACAATCATGCGTGAAGTTAGTTACATTCATTGTTGGCTTCATCGGGTTTTTATTTTATTTATGTGAAACGAAAAAGAATTATACAGCCTAATGTGTTCTCTAAAACCCTTAACTTAAACATTATGTTATATCCCATGATATAAAACTGTGAATACATATTAAACATTAAATATATATCGAAAATTGTATATTTTTCCACATACGTTGAAAATCAAAACAATCTTTCGGAACGCATTCACCGCGTAAGTCAAGTACCCACTGTATTATGGGATACCTATTTTACAAATTTACTGTGAATAATAAATAGTATTATAAACAAACTAAGCACAGTTTTTTGAGAGTCAAAATGATAGCAGAGGTCTTTCTGGACACTCGAGGTTATCAATTGTGATTACTTTTTTTTCTTATGTCGGTAACTATAACAGTACTAAGTACAATAGAAGTGTTATTATATGATAACTTTATTGACGTATTTGTCAATGTACACTTGTCCAAGTGCTGTTAACTTTACGGGGTCACACATGAATGACGTTGAAATGTTTTGGTGTTTTTTGACCACCCCACGTTTACTGCTAGATTTCTTCACAAAATCTTTTACCCTCTTAATACATAACGCAACATTGTGGAGTCATACAGTTGTAAATTGTGAATTATAAACAATGTGTAATAAAAAATAATAGTAAAATAAATATAAAAAGAATTTATAGTAATGTTAATTATAAACGAAAGAAACATTTTTTATTACCATTTTTTTCCTCATTGAAAGTAAATTCATAACAGGTAATTAAATCATGCATCGCTTTATGCACTTTCATTAATCGATCAGTATCAGGATCTGACACTTCTATGCTCTACAGCAGTGCTTCCCAACTTTTTTCGTTCCACGGCCCCCTAAATCTAAAAAAAAAAATCCGCAGCCCTCCTCAATTGTCTCCGTAACTCGTTTTTTTTAGCTCACCGACGAATTCGAAATCCTCAATTTGCTATACTTTTCCCCCGGAATCCAATTTCTCTTTAGAATAATTCTTATTAACCTTTTAGCTGCCGTAGATAAACGTCTCGTCTGTGGCAGCCATCGAGTTAAATTATTGGCTTAGTAGTGTGCTTCTACCTTTTTTCTTTTCTGTATACAGTGTATAAATACTATCATTCACTGCTTTTGACACGTTCGCAAATCTTTTGAAATAGAGGTCTTGATTTAGTTTCCAAGTTTAGTTTCAAATAAATCTCGATCATATTATTTTTTTCAGCCTACTTCTTGGCTTCAAATTGCTTCTGCTGTCTTGCTGTTTTTCTGAAAAATCATCATATTTCTGGTTTTCAAGTTTCATCAAAACTACATTGCTAATTTCCGTTGAATTACTACTGTCGATAAAGTTGACGAAACCCTATTCTTCCAGATTTCGGTCAAATTCTTTGGTCATTTCGCAGCTCGTACTCGTAACTCGAATTCGAATTCGCGTAAATCGATAATTTACTGTAAATTCCTATATCTATCATATTGAAGCATTCTTCCTATTCTTTAGTTACAAATTCAGTTATAAAATCTATAGAAATCGATTTATGAAACAAAGACAAATTTTCAGCTGAGTGAGTAGACGACCACCTGTTAACCCTTTTCCTGCGTCAAACCGTTTCTACTAGCGTACGTTTTCAACTGTTATGAGCGTATTTTAGCCCTTCACGCCTGTTTAACGTGCACGCAAAAAATGCTTTGTTTTTATGTCCATCTATAATAGGAAAAGTTCTACGATTTTATTTAAATAGCTTAATCTGAGAATTAGATTGAAGTTTTAGTAATAAATGCTTTTTATCGTAATTTTAATTTAAATTCTCGTCAAATTTCTGTGCCATGTCGATAATAAGTATGAAGTCGAAATCATAGACAACTATACTGCTTTCAATCAAGTATCAAGGATTATCATAATATCAATGATAATAAAACAAGTGAACCTTATTGAACCAAAAATACATTAAATACTTTCATCATTACGTATATCTTTTAAATGAAAAAATTATCCGAACCGTAAACTTGTACTGTTACAAAGCAATTTAAATATTAGTAAACACAAATTTACCACCTACATTTTTTCCCGTATTCATTTGATTTTTATTAGTCGGATTATTTATAATTATTAACAATATAATATTGGATATAGAACTTAAATATTGTATAATACTCATATACGATTGCTATTATTCCGAGAACGTGAACGAACCGAGAACGAACAGTACCTGAACTTAAAGAGATGACAATTTGTATTCACTTTTTACACAAAAAGGTTAAAGTGACCAAACCCATGTTTTATTACATCCTTCAAGTTATAAAACAATTCAATTTTAAAATGTTTCTATTTCAAACAATCGGTGCCATAAATCATCAGCTACTTTTAAGGGTCTTTAATATATATCTTTCCAATATGCACATGTGGCAAACAAAAGAAAAAATAAAGACGCGCAAGTAGGTATTTTAAGTGTTATACAATTGAACACTGGATGTAACATGTATTACATTTTTTTGAAACAATTATTTAAAAATGTGACAATGTTATTCATACAATCGTTAAGACACGAATGCATTATTGCGCATAGTGAAAATTGGTAGTTACTTAGTTATTTATAATAGGGTATATATATATATTATACTTATTATAGGGTTAAAAATAATTGCGCTTGTATATTGGATGGTTTTCACTAGTACAAAGTGAACTTGATTTTCGTTTTTTTTGAAAATATCACAAAATACATATTTAATATATTTTAAATATGTTATCACAACCACCTGTGCGTATTATATTTTATTTTAGTTCAAAAATAAAATATTGTGGCCAAACTAAGTTCTATGAGGAGCTACACTACATATAAGTGAAAATGATCTGACCGAAAGTTCATTTAATTCTAAGCCTGTATAATAAAGTATATTAATATGCAATATGTACTACATGGTTATTCAGTAAAAAATGTTTTTTATTTTACTTATATTTCACTCAATCACTCATGACAAGTATTCTCAACTGATTTCTAAAATGATAAATAAGGAATTAGTATAAAGGAGTGTTTTATTATTTAAAAATACTATTTATTAGCTAAAGGATCAAATAGCTAAACACCAGAAAAATCATTATTTGATGACACTTAAATGACAAGTTTTTTTGAAACAATTTTTTAACCATGCCCACTCCCAATGTGGAGCATATGGACTCCTGGTAGAGTTTATCTCAAGTGCTTTCACAATAATTGCTCGTTACGCAGCTGCTCAATATTTCTTTTTTCCAAAGATAGTAAAAATCGAAGGGTAGGGCTAGAACAGGACAAGTGACTAGCTAGTTGCTCTCGTTACGCTCCGTGCTCAGGATAGAAAGGGTCGGAGGGGGGAATTCAAGACATCACAAACAACCATGCCTTCGAACAAAAATTCATTAATTGGAAGCTCTAGTGTGAGGTCGTTTAGGTTGCCGAGCTTAAAAAATACGCCCAATCGGGATCTCAATACCGACATCAAAATTGATATTTCATATAAAATATCGCCATTAAAAATATAGCACTATCATAATCGGGTGATTTTCTTCAATAACTAACGGTTTCTTAAAATAATAATACACCAAAGGCTCATCAATCCTGAAACCTGTCAATATTGATACAACTCTTGGCAGATTTCAAAATATTTCAATTGGTCGGGAGCAGTTTTATTAACATATTATGAGATGATTTCTACGCATTCAAAGCTCGGCTTTGGTTAATTTTTAATATCGGTATTGAAAAAACATTATTGTACCGGGATACCGGTTTCGGTAATACCGGTATTGTGATCCCTAATTATAATATCTTGTCAAAGGCAGCACGCCAACACTTTCGAGATGGCATTCAATTGTAAAATGAATAAGCCAGCTCGTAAGCTTGAATGGTGATAATGACATTTTAGCATCATGGATAAGTAATAATAAATTGTGTGTGCAGTGATGGTGACGCAATCTGGCACCCACGCACCACCGCGGACACATGGCTCGCAAGCCTTATAAGGCAACCGCTGCTTTTTGTGGGTTTGTCACGACATGAAATAACTATCTTGCGATAATGTATGCTCCGGCATAATTAATTTTATTCAGGTTTCAAATATAACAAAACGATATTTAAATAGGTACATATTATGATTAAATCCAAATCCTATCACTGTAGTCTACGAGTAATGCTTTTTTACCCTAAGCCACTAAACATGAAGGTGTGTTTGTAAAAGAAATATGTTACAGTTATTCCAGGGGTGGGCTAAAGAGGGCTTACGCGATACCCTTGTTAAAGTTTACTTAATCATGCGAGCCCTTTGTTGAATTAAGGAAAACAAAATTTTCTAATAACAATATTTAATGAGTTTATAAAACTTAGAAAATGTATTCAAAATATATTAATGAGGCTGAAAAAGTGATAAGATATTATATTAACCAAATAGGTATATCTTGCATACTCTTAAAAAGCCAACGATGTGATAAACTAACAACAAGTCGTCGTTGTTTTGTCAAATCCTTTTTATCGGGTCGAACAAGTAATATGATATCTTGCATACTCTTAAAAATCCGATCAAGTGATTGACTAAAAGGTAGTCCTCTATTAATCTGATTATTTTTCATTCAAGTCCTCAAACCTTGTTACTTGTAAGCAGGGCTGTGGAGTCGCGTGAAAAAAAGACGACTCCGACTCCAACTCCAGCTTTAAAATAGTTGAAGACTCCGACTCCGATAACACATCATTAACGCATTTAGTCGCCCGCTGTGGTCTAGTTGGTTAGAGCTCGCTCAACCGATCAGGTTGGTCTGGGTTCGATTCCCGGTAAGGTCAATGTTAAATTGGATTTTTTCCAATTTTAATTTGAGATCTAAGACATAGGTGGCTGTGAAGTCAATTCTCCTCGAGTTAATCTCATGAGTATATCTTGTATGATCTTTCGACTTCAAAATATTTGACGCATTGGCGTAAGTCGTGTCAAATATGTTTTTAAAAATAAATAAATATATTTTTCAAAAAAAAATCGAGCCGCTCATTTTTCACGACTCCGACTTCGGCCAAAATACCGCGACTCCGCAACTGCGACTCTGACTCCGCAGCCCTGCTTGAAAGTTACTCTGTCATATGATTTACAAATTCATTGAAAGCCTTCAGATGGCCCTAGGGACCAGCAACGAGTCCTCGTTTTTCAGAGGGATAGACTAACAACTAGTCCACGTTGTTTCGTCAACATCGTTTCGTTTTTGTTCAACAATTTTAAACGATTTTGCTCGACAATTTTTCATTTATAGAATAGTATATCTTAGAAAAGCATTGAGAAGGCTAATCCAACAACAAATCCTAGTTGCTTGCGTGTGCATAAGAATAACGATAGTAATTAACAATACAGACTTAATGAAAAGGGCAGCACACGTTGACAATACGCAATACAACAATTTCAAAAAAATCAAGATCTTTTTTATTCGTTCGAAGTGTTTTGTTTATTGGAATACAATGCGTTCCTACCTAGTATTCACAATGACACCTTAAAAGTAATCACATGATGGTATGTTTTTGTTTTATTAATACTGTGAAGTTTCTTTAAATTGACAAGTTGATCAAAAATATATTTTTTGCTAAGCAATTCATAATAATTACTTTTGTACTTCTTTTACTTCCAATGCTGTAGCTTGACATTGTCAACTTGTTGAATGTAAACACAAAGTCACTAATAGAAACCGATTTTTTGCATATTCGATTGTCATGTTCAGATCCCAAAGATGGCATTATTTTTTTTAAGCAATTCTTTCGTTTGTCATGATTCAAGAAAACAAATTACAGCGTATTTCCAATTGCTGGTCAATCTCAAATCGATTTATTATTTCCTGCATTGTTTGCTCAGCTTAAGCACAAATAATGTTAAATTTTACAAATCTTGAAGCGACTTGTCTCTAGCAAGATATGTATTTATTTCTAAACGGTTGTGAATCCCGGAATTGTGCATAAATCTCAAACAATTGTGGCACGATTTTATGGTGAATGATTAATCCCGATCGAAAAATTGTGTGTCCTATTCTTCGTCATTCATCATTTCTAAGCATCGTAATATTAATTAATTATCAATTCAATATCATAATTTAACTGTCATCACATTCCTAATCGTAAAACAGTTACAATATCTGGATTTTTAATTTATAGTGACATCTGTTAGTTGGATTACGGTCTCCAATATGTTTAGATCATTAAATATTGTTTTCAAACATTGTCATGGACCAAAAGAAAAACCATTTTGAATATCTCAACGATTGATCTATGTCGTTGATGACCGCTATCATTTACGCGTTTTATTTTGTGGATTTTATAATACCATTCGGAATAGATTGTAAACACAAACCATTTTGGAAAAAATATTCCAAAATTAATCGATCTTATTATATTACCACAAATACTGCTTTATAAATTTCTAGTCTGGAAAAGCTGTGAAGGCTAAGATAATTTATATGGCAGTTAAACTGGACATATTTTAATATGGTGATTTTATCAAGTTTTTGCTATTTTTTTTTAGAAATTAATGAATCAATAGACGTAAGATACAACGAGTAACCTTGTATCTAAATGAAAAGTTGTTGAAGGAACTTGTGTTCATCGGTAGTTCCATCTTTTGTTTTAATAAAATTCACCATATAAAATCATCGCAAAAAATGTTTTTTAAGGAAAACGTCTTTCATCCTCATCATGCCCATGGCAAGTCTTGCTTGACATCATTCGTCAAAAATCTATAAATATACCGAAAATTAATTTAATTAATAACAATCTTTTTTTATTTTGTGTTAACTTTCATGCAACGTTCCTGTGTTAGACATTCACATTTTATTCAAATTCTTGTGAACAACCGTATATAATTTGAAATCCATATTTGCTCCAAATAAGTTGATTATAGATTCTTATTGAAACACCTGAACAGTTTTTTTACTACCCTCTCTTTTTTGATGGGGTGAAGACAGATAGGATAATGCTGGTAAACAGTGGCGGATTACCCCATAAGCGCAAGAGGCGCGCGCTCGTGTCTTCCGAATCTAATGGGGCTTTAAAAATAGCTTATACGATGTAACCCATATACTTTTGGTTCAGATTTTCATATATATTTATTATTTTACCTGGGACATTCTGACGTTTTTATGTTATCCGAAAAACAGGGCCTCAAATTTTATTGCGCCTGAGGCCTCCCATGTGTTTAATACGCCACTGATCACATCAAATATAACAGCTTGTTCGTTAAGCAAAATCTAGAGGAATATAAAATATAGTGTAAAATAAAACCCATTATCATTTCGGAGCTGTCGCAGTCTAACGGATTTCAATCCATATAAGGGATCGACGTTGGTTTGTAAACATAAACAAACAGGGTTGGCCCTAATAGCATAATTTTACTAAAAAATATATTTTGTAAATAATAAATAATCATTTCCCAATGACCATGTCCAATTTGTATGGGGAGTTTTCAATACTTCAGTTTATTAAACAAACAGTTCCAACTTACCTATCCGCAGATAATGGGAAAAGTAGCATGCAAATGGTCACCATACATCTATGATAGTATGATTTATTTGTTGCCCAAGATAGTATTTATATAAATTTAATCAACATATATATTTTGTTACATACGAATAGTTAAAATTTTCTTGTTCTTCCGTATTTTATGAACATATGTAAACATTATGTATAATTAAATACGCTGATTCAGAATATTCCAAAAAGTAAAAATAACTCAAATGTGAATTTGTGGTGGTTGACTTCCGAGCCAAAGATATTGGGTTGGCAAATAAGTTAATATAGTAGTGAAAAGTCACTGGAAAGTTTCAACGTACAGCAAATAAAACCAAACCAATTGATAATTTCTTTTACTAAATGGCAATCAAAGTACTAACTATCGAAAAATAATAACATAGGTTCGACATTTTAAAAAATACGAAAGAAAATGTATATCTACGATTGTTTAACTAATATACCAACCCATAATTGGCAAAAAAACTTTAGCGACACAATTCGGTAAATTGCGTTTTAAGCCGATAATTTTTCAATATCGCTGTGACAAAAAAGTAGAACGTTGTCTCGTTCGCCTGATCTTTTTTAAGGCATGTTCATTTTAGTGTTTTTACTTGTTATCGTTTGTTCCACGTGGACTCCAGTAGAGAAACGCTGATCTAGATAACTGAGAGTAGTCTGGCAATTTTATTATAATATCAGGATAGGCATTACTATTTACCAACCGTACTTACGGAATTCCTTTTTCGAGCATGATTAAAAAAAAACCTTTAAAAATTTTCAATTTGTCGGTTACGATTTTTTACCTATTATGCCGCATTCATTTTTCTGATTCGACATAAGGCCGAAGTAAACATTGACTAGGGAATCTTTGGTCGGAAACAGGAATTTACGGTTAGAATATGTCAGGAATTTATGAAATTACATAAATTTACAGAATTGGCCAAAAGGCCGCACTAAAGTAGCCAAAAAGCCGCAGATTTCCCACGCCTGGCCTAATTATATATCAAACTTCTCGCCTGGCATCGTCGATTTAAGAATGAGCTTATTATGCTCGAAATATATATCCATAAAATCTTGGAGTTATTGAAAATAATTAATTTTAAAATGCATCTTGACGCAGCCCTGGTAGTGATTTATCTTTTGTTTTGTGGTCGAGTGGTAAATAAAGAAGACTGCCGTTAACGGGGCAGCAGTTTGACTTGTGACGAGAAAGGATTGAGATTCGATAACTGGTCCAGCGAAACCCGTATTTTTGTAGTGTTATTTTTACTTTGAAAAAACAAAGTAACACTAGTCCGTAAGCAAGGGAATCGATTCGGACTTTTTGCGTGGCAACTTATTTTACTGGAGACGAGTTGAACGCGATTTCAATAGACTTAGACAGATATAATCACAATGTATCCAACTTGATGCATGTTCTATCAAAATTATGTAAGCTGCAAATGCTGAATTAGTATCTAAATTTAGCTTTTAAGTTTGAAAAAGATGGGCTCGTGAAAATTAAAACCAAGGAAAAGACTGAAAAAAAATAATTCCCAGACAATTTCTTAAATTATTATTAGATTGTGTCAATTAAACGCCAGTTAAGAAGTCACTTCAAGGTTGTGTTTATTTCATAATTTGCATATGGCTGAAAATCATCAAAATACATTTTTTGTGCCTTCTGTAAAATTTTATATGTGTGGGTTATGTCCTTTTTCCTTTCCACAGTCAATATTTAACACATCTTAAATCAAATATTTGTTTCAAGATTTTATGAAAAATGATTCAAAGTATACCAATATGAATCGCGCAATTAGATAAGAATAATGATAATTATTTTGTTATACTGTGTATGAAAAAGCTTGGGCCCCCTTTTCGCTGGGCCCTCGTGCATTGCAAGACTCTTCTATGAGTGGGCTACGCCGCTGGTCAGTGCTATTTTTTTTTTCATTTTTACAATTACATCGTGTGTTACATTGTATTTATGTTTATTCATTTTTTATTTCAGCCGTCACTTCACATCTTGAAGAAGTCGTTAAAAGTGATGTAGTCGTACTAAAGGTCTTCAAAAGCGGAAACGAACCCGGTCATGGCAAACAGCTGATGCAGGTGCAGTTTCCGGGAGAGGTTCAACGGTTTACCCTCGCACAGGATGACACCGGAGGTAACGGCTCTGCGAGTCTAAAAATTATTCCTGAAATCGAGTACAAAATTAAATACATAATAGAAGATTATCGTATTGCCTGTAATCAGCGGCGAGATGATGAGAGCCTCATTTGAAAAAATCGCATTACAGCTGGTACTTGTCGATACCAAACATAATTCATTTTTTTTCATGTCACTCGAGAAAAAAGATCAACTCAAAGACTAGTTAAAACATCGCATATATAAATTTTAAAATTTCCCAAAATGCCGATGAATACTTCAGTTTAACCTTACTTATAAGAGTAACTTATATATATATATATATATATATATATATATTTATAAGAGTTCTGTTTTTAGATCAGAAGGTAATCGACTCAATTCTTCAGGTGTCAATCATTATTTTTACAATTGAAATTTTCCAAAAATAAGAACAAAGAAAACTTGCCATTTTTATCCCCTAATAAAAAAAACAATTCACTTAAATGTTAACTAAATCTGCCAACAGATGGCTTTGTATATAAATATTTTATTTTGCTCTCTTTTCCACGCAGATATTCATTTATTTGAAATAACATTATTTCAATGACGATCTTTGATATTTAATAAATATTATTATATGTAATTTAATCGCTTTTGCCGTAAAATCAATAGAGATTTCAGTTGATACTTGATGTGTATACACATTTCCATCGCTTTTTCAGTGACCCTGGAAACGGGAGAGAGCTCATTACGGTGGGGACACCCGAAGGGTGGCAGACGGGAAACGCTTTCATTGGCCGTTCGCCAAGAATCTGATGGCGGAGCAGCTTTCACACTCTATCGAGGATGCGAGGCTCAGGCAGAGTTCTCCACCGCAACATCTTTCAGAGATGTCTTCTCCCAGATGGATAAACCAGCCATAAAACTGGTGAGAACTTTTGAAGTGAACACCATTTTTAGCAATAACCAAAACCTTCAAATTCTGCAACACTGACATATCAATGCTATAATATTACAAACATTCATGTAATCGATAAAAGCTAGCTTACCGGGACAATCAGTTCTCTTTTCATTCAAATTTGTTTTAACACATTAAATGCGGGAAAGGTATTAATACCCGTTATCTCAACTGATGGTTAAATGCGGGAAGGGTATTTTTACCTTTTATGTTATCTGATGTTTAACGTCAGGTAGGGTATTTATACTCATTCTTTTCTACAAGCATTTGACTTTGTCTTGCTTTTGAGGTTCGATTGAACAATTTTACAAAAGTAAACACATATTTAAGAAACAGAGTTACCACAAACTACCTTCATTTTTTAGAATAAATAATGTTTATTTATTTTGCAAAATCCACATAAATTTGCAATTATATTGCATATTCGCTAGCATATAAGGTTTGATATGACCTAGATTTATAAAAATGAACACATTCAAGAAACAGGAAATTTTTTAATTTAAATAACGTATGTGTAATTGTTTTAATGTGTATTTTTAAGTGTTAGACATAATTAAAAATTAGTGTAAGAAGTTCTAAAACTTTTCGATGATTTTACTGGTGGTGCTATACTTGGTGAGTACCATATCGAAAAAAATATATAAATATGTTGGATATTTTAAAAGTTATGCCATTTTATGTAAATACGTGTTTTTTACGCGCGACCTCGATTTTTTGCCCGCATTAGGGTATCAGCGGTGCGCGAATCTCGCCCGCAATTAATGTGTTAATATAATGCAAATTTTGAAAACAAACACAAATGCAAATATAATACATTTTTTTAATTAATCAACTCATTAAACTTTCCAGTAAATTGGAAAATCATTTTATTTCTTTTTTTTAATCCATCTCCTCAATCATCTTTAACCCATCACTGTGGCCTCCTAGTGGAGGTAGCCTAGTGGAGTAGGTA
This sequence comes from Himalopsyche tibetana, assembly GCA_030503985.1. NCBI lineage: Eukaryota > Metazoa > Arthropoda > Insecta > Trichoptera > Rhyacophilidae > Himalopsyche > Himalopsyche tibetana. The sequence goes on from JAPJYX010000015.1 coordinate 2,667,678, forward strand.
CCCTAGTGAAGGTAGCCTCCTAGTGGAGGTGTCTCAAACGATTTTTTTTCTATGAGTTCTGCTTGTTACACAGTTGCTCAACCTCTCTTGTTCAAAGAGAGTGGGGATAGTAAGGATAGGGCTAGGACACGACTAGTGGTCGGCTATTCACTCTCGCTTCACCCTGTAATTTTAGGATTGAAATTGTGGGGGGAATTTTCAACATCACAAACATCCATGCATTCAAACAGAAATCGATAAATCGATTGAAAAAATGCTGTTCGTACTGGGATTCGAGCCCATGAGGTCTGGAATGGAAGCCAATGATGTTGACCACTGTGCCATGGACCCAATAATATTTAAAATGTATTTATAATGATACAAATTCTAAATGAGCTTTCAAATTTCTTCTTGGACTCTAGAATTGTATTTCTGGATACAACAAACTAAAGAAACAATAGTATCCAAAAAAGAAAGTCATCATAAACTTCAATTACTAATAACATTGTGAGAGAAAAATTAACACAGAAAAATAGTGAAGTTTACACAAATCCTAACTGTGAAGGATCATTGTCTTTGGCATGAATAATTGATGCGCATACCAACCCTTTTAGTGATGAAAGTGATTTCTAACCAATTACCAAATTAAAAGATTTGGTGATACTTTCTTTTTGTCATTTTTTACAAATATTTTCAAAATTCAAACAGCTCCTTTTAATTGTGATGTATTAATTTATTGAAAAAAAATTAGACCATTGCTTAAGCACCGCACTGGTGCCTTATCTGTCCTATATATCAAATTCTGGGGCCGATGGAGCTGTGCTTCAATTTCCATTTCATCAAGTGTATTTTGATGCTGCTTTTCCCGCGTAGCGTCCTGGATTTACCCGGGTGTAGGCGGGTCCGTGGTCTTTGGTTTTTGTTTTGTTTTTGTGGTGGTATTAGTTCTCATTCGTAGGCATTACAGGTGACACTGATGGTTGATTCAGTAACCTCGAGTAACCTCAGTAGCCTATCTGTAATTTGCAATAAATAATGCGTATTGGAATAATATTGTAAGGGATGCCTCAACGACTGGGATGTTTTTAAATTCTAGCGAGCTGGATTTATTAATTACAGATCTTTTACAGATTCTTTTTCAGATTCTCACCAACAGATGTCACTGTATTGAAATCATTTTCACTCTCCCTTAAATTAAAAAAAGTAATTTAGACATATATTTTATTCATTTGCAGTACCACGATAAAAATCACAAAGTCTCCGTGACTGCCGGTCCAGCATCTGAAGCCCTCGGATGCAACCCTGTCGAAGTGCAGACGAATAAACAAAAAGTAACGAAAAAGTTCCACAAGAAGCTGATGAAAAACGACAATGATGAGCAGATGCAGGGAGATTCACCTTATGATGACGGCTCTACTTTCCGAAGAGGAGATATTCCATTAATTCATACAGAGAGCTGTGATGGTGAGTCACCAATTCATAATCTTTTTAATGCTCACAAACATCTGAGATCTAACACAATATAACAATAAATTAATTTTTCTCAATGCCAACTGCCGAAATTCTTAGATGTGGCTTAGTTCTCCAGCAGAAATCATTTTGATTAAAATCGTATTAATCAACATTTAATCAGCGCCCTGTTACATCAGTTGCCATGGTGAGACGTCGGAACTGGCAGGGTCATGTATTGCAGACGACTCCAGAGAGCCCCAATCCTGCTTGTCTCTTCTTCCGACAAGTGGGATTCTAGCGCTCTGGACGACCGTTGCGTTTCTCATCTTTTCCAGTTTATCTCATTTTTTATATTACTCATTTCATATAATATTTATTATGTTTTAATTTCAGATATCTTGGCAAGAACTCTCAACGAACTCATAAAGGAAATCCAGATGCTGAGGCATGAGGTTGATCGTCAACGATCAGAGATCTCAACACTGAGACAAACATTAGAAAATTGTGCCGGATGCCGCGAACCAGCACCTCAAAGAGACTCGTGCGCCAACAGCCCTTGCTTCCCCGGTGATTACAACAATCGAAATTATTAACAAAAAATGTTTTCAGCCTCTACAGACTTGGCAATGACTTAACGGCTGAGTTACTAGATATAAAAAAATAATCTTAATTTTTATCTCATCTATAAACAATATGAATTAATTTACGAGTCAATTTTATTGATTCAATCAGTTCATCTTGAAAGGATCAATTTGATTCTATACGACTGAAACGTTTGTTTAGTAATATAAAATATTCTTTTTTCAAATAACTGTCAAAGTGTGTAGCTACTTGTTAATTATTCCGAATGCCACCAAATTATCATACAAATGTCATTTTAGCAAACGTTTGACATTTAAACAAGCAATCTTAATTTTAGTACAGTCTCATACAATTACTTAGATGTACATCCAAGCTTAGGTCATATAGGTGTTTCTGGCATCGACAAACTTACCAATAAGGTAACTATATATGAGCCTATTATTTGTAAGCTCGGCTAGTTCCAAAATTTGTTGAAAGATGAACCATGAATGTAATTTAGTAAACAAAAATACATTTTCAAAGTATTTTTAGAAAGCAGTCTCAAACCTAGCTTGATAACATACAAATTATCATTCCAAAGTAATGTAAAACTAAAAATACATTTGAAATATATATTCTTTTACAAAATGAAATTTAAGATTCATTTTTCAACCATTTCGGAGCGAGCCGGGTTTGTAAATAATAGCCTCATATATATTATGTAAAGGTGAAAAGAAAATTGAACATATTAAAACAAAAGTGTACCAAAAATGCATGAGCATTTATGTCAGTCTGATTTTGAATATATTGACATACACAAATACTACTGTAGCTTCCATAGTTCGCCTAAAATTAACAAGGACTCAAAATCCATAAATGTGACAGTAGCGCAGCTGGGCATGTTATTAATTTTTAATTTTATATAAGGCACCATAGCAGATATCTTGAAAGCATCTATTTACTAATTTTTTTGTTAAGAGGGATTAGAGCACTGAATCTTATGAACTGCTGACATCTATTGATAAGAATATGAGGTTGTTGAAAACTATACAGTTAATGGTGAGTGAAAAGGTATACGGACATCTATTCAACAAGAAAATTTGCTAAGACACCCAAAGTTTTTCCAAGTTTTCGTATAATTGACGAAATCTAGTTTAATAGAATGTTAAAAACAGTTTTAACTATACGAGCCTGCGCACACACAGCCACCGAACTCGACTTATAGTTTTTGTCAGCTGTATGCAATATTAAACGGGACCACCATGATGCCAGCTGATGGCGTTTGCCGCAGCTTTAGAAACGAACACGACCACTCAAGCGCCTAGTGTGGGAAGCGTTTATAGAAACCAGTTGAACAATTGTTCCGTAGCTGAACGCAGCAACTAGTGGTAGTATTCGTTGGCCGTGTGTAAGCTGGCTCTATTTATAAAAAAAAAATGTGTTTTGATTGGAAATGAATTAATTTATTGACAAAAAACAAGCACGCCACTGGCTCCTCCGCTCATTTTATGCAGTAAACTGTCAGTGGAATATAATAATAATGAATGCTTCAATCAATTAGATTTTATAAATTATACAATTGTTTGTAAATCAGTCGCATAATAATTTTCTTATTGATAGATGCTACTGTACACTTTATTACTCATTCTTAAGTCTTTGAAAAATATAGTACTGAAGTTACATAGAAAAGATTACAGAATCAATGATAATGTGTTGTATATTGTTTTGATAAAGTAATGTTACATACATTTTTAATTACTATGTTAAAATTTTAAAGAAACCAGAAAACATTTTCTCGTTATAAACAAGCAATTTGAAAGTTTATCACCATTTTAATACTTACTGCCAGTCCTTATGCCGAGTGGAGACACTCTGGGACATAAGTCATTAGTATATGAGAAGCCCAATTTGTCAATATATACGTTCAAAGGTATGGATATCAACTCTGTGCCACACATTCAATTCTAAAAACGCAGAAAAACAAATTGACTAGTAACTATTTTTAAAAATTTTAAGCTATTCATTTTCAAGTTCATTTAGTGCATTATTCATTTTTGGTGTCAATATGACCCAATATGCAGTAAGAGTCAATAACTTTCATATTGTCGTGCTTATAATGTTGTTAAAAAATTAAATGACTAGGTTTATGAAATAAAACAAATAGATGGAAAATAAAAATGCATTGTTCAAAATCATTTTCGATTATTTTATGTACCTACCTTCTTAAGTGACTTGTTTTTTTTTGCTTTTTCAATCATATTAAACCAATTTTTACAAAACAAAATGGGTTTTTCTTACTGCAAGATATCAAAAACTAACCTTGATAAATCAGATGTATCTCTTTTGTTTTTAAATAACAAAATATACTGAAATCAAAAACAAGTTGAACGAAAAAGAAGGTAGACAAATATTTGAAAATGTTTTGGATTCATAGACATTATATTTGTTTTATTTTATTGTTTATTGTAAATATTATGATTTTCTACCAAAACACTTTGAGAATTTGACTATTTTGCTTTTTCGCTTCCTTATTTTTGTATTTTAATAAATTAATATTACATCAAATCGAAGAAGGAGGACAATGAATGCTGCTATATATATTTCATATCTAATAATTCTTTTCACCATTGCATGCGCACACAAAAAACTATAAAAACAATATTTTCCAAGAAAATTTCGTTTTAACAAAATTTTTAACCTATACCTGAAAGATCGGAGAGTGGATGAATAGGCTCTTCAATTAAATAGGTTGTGCATCACTGAAATAGAATAAGTTTTCAGTGAGTTTACCCAGATATTTGATAAGGGAAATAACACATTCTTGTCGTATATATAATAGCAGATTTATCAAGATCCATAAACAATCGCACTCCAATTGAATCTGTGGACCATTCATTTTTTTGAACCTGGACAAAATAATACAGAAATAGGTAAACTTGTAATTACGTAGGCTGCGTTTATTTCCTCGAGAAATTTATGAATGTCGCTAAAAACAACGCCATGATTTAAAATGTATTTTTTCGGATTTTGTGAAAGCGAACACCCATTATTTTTAAGATCACTTATGCGAAACACGAAATAAATTTTAGTATGAAAACATTGCAATCAAAATCATTCGAGCTTTGTTCTTTCACTCACATCTCCAGAACTGTCAGCTGCAATGTAAAGGAAAATTTACTGAAGACTATTTTTTTCCTTAATTCATAATTTTTTGGTTTCACGGAGAAAGATTAGGTTAGGTTTTTTTATCTATATACATATATATGTAGTTATTTTAAATTTTTGAACAGTTGGTGGCCCTAACCGCCTTGATAACTTCTGAATAGAAGAACAAGCCGCTCAATATTTTTCGAAGTATGGAATCGTAATTGTGACAAAAAAACACAAATATTCCGTATTTCTTAAAAATTTAAGAAATACGAAATATTTGTGATCTTAATAACAATGTGTGTTTTCTCGCTTTCACAAAATCTTAAAAATAGATTCTAAATCCTGGCGTTATTTTCGGCTTTATTCTTAAATTTTTCGCCGAAATAAACGCGGCCTATGTAATGACAAATTTACCCAGAAATATTTTATAAATTAATTTTAAAATTTTGCCATCGTTGCAGATGTCATCAGTTGGTTTTTACTGATAATATTTTTATGAAGTTAAACAATTATCTGTAAAAAGGGTTGATACAAAGATTTTACACAAAAAAATGGGATTATTAGTTGACAGTATAGACCAGTGGGAGGAACCTGCGGCTTCTTTACTACTCTCATTCGGCCTTTTGACTTGATCAAAATATTCACTTTGATCAAAAAATTATACGCAAGCGTTTAGAAAAAGAGTGTAATCAACACATTATGTTTGACTGCGGCCTTATGTTGAATCAGATAAATGAATGCGGTCTTTATAAGTGAAAAAGGTTCGCCGCCCTTGGTATAGACACTAGGACTAGTTATTTCATCATGACATGACTCTTGTGGAAGACTTTCTATAGAAGTTGTACCAGGCAGTACGTTTCAGGAACTTGGCCTATTTTCGGTGTTGGTAATACAAAAATTATTCCAGACTTCAACGGTAATATCAGTGCACTATCAGTTAAAGTAATTAAATTTGTAAAATAAATTACCAAGGAATCAGAAAATAAGCACCCAAAAATAGTATTACTTTTAAGTTATTAACTGTCAATTTTTGACATTCAATTCAACTGCTTAATGTATAAAAATAGAACACAGCCACATGTACTAATTCCACGATTTTATGTTAGTGATCAGGATAGGTTTCGCTCATCACGAGCATTTTCAACAGAAAGCATTGTGTGAAATGTAAACTCAATCGAAAGTGCTTGCAATCAGCAAAAACGGTCTTGATCATTACATAAAGTTGTATAATTAGTTAAAAACAATTGTGTTTTATTATATAAATAAAGATAACAATCCTTCTTATGAAAAGTAAAAGAACTGAAGTTTATTACAGTACTCTATGTGTATGTGTATACACCCAGTTCTTTTTTTAACAGGTGTACGAAAAAAAAAGTTTGGCAGTGTTATTTCGAAACTAATTTTCAAAAAGGGAATTTGGTTGCATATTTTTTATTTTCAATTCAGCAATATGTTGATAATATGGTTGCGATTATAATAATATCATTATTTGAATATCTCTCAACAAGGGAAGGAGATTTGTTATAAAGTTTCATACTTTCAAGTATTTTTTATTGGAAACCACCACTGGCAAGAAGAACACCAAAAGAAGGATAAATCATCGTCGCCTTGATATTCAGATGAGAACAATGAAATTAAGAATGAACAGCAAATTGATAGACATTGTGTAAACATAAAATGAAGGTGTACGATAAAATATATATATTGTTTTCCAATGTACTCTAAGTGACTGAAGAAAATATTACAGGAACCCAATGCCAAGATACAGCCGAAGGTCCTCGATGTGGACAATGCCCCAGAGGGTACATTGGTGATGGACGATCGTGCAAACCTGGATACACCTGTGCAAATCGACCATGCTTCCCAGGTATGTTACTGTTAACCAGAATAAAACACATTTACTTTCTGCTTAAATATTGTGTTAAGTATTATAACAATATATCTGGGATCCAGTGAAAGGAATTATACAAATAATACCCATATGTCGTATTTTTGAAGTAGCAAGACCTGTCTGGTTCGGTTGGGTTAAGTAACGACCCATAGTTGCTTTCTTGTCGATAGTGGGATTTATTGCAAAACGAGTAACAAACGTTATGAAGAAAAAGTTTATCATTTCGAAATGAAGGAATCAACTTACAATCAAATCAATAAAGGTATACAAATACGTATCATTATGAACTACAAAATGACAAAGGGTAGAAAAGATAAAACATCGTGGAATTGATTTTTTTCTTTCAATCTTTTGTTAGTAAGATTCGGGCTTAATATACGATATATTTTTCTAATCACCATATATGTAGTCACTGTTTTGGCAGGAGTTGCTAAGTAACAGATTGAAACTTCTGAGTAAATGGCAAATGAAAAATTTCAGCTTTTAGAATAAAACTATGACATCGATATTTTATATTACAAAGATAATTATAATATCAAGATATAGGTAGATGCTGCTAGTATTGTTTTTTCACTTTTGCAGAAAGTTCATACAACTTTAAACATACAATCGACTTCTCATTACGTAGCTGAAATATTGTGTTTCGAAAAATGTTACACAGGGGTACGATGCGCCGACACAGTGGAAGGTGCGCAATGCGCCCGATGTCCCAGTGGATACGATGGAGACGGTAGAAACTGCCAGCGCCGCTCAGGGTGCCAATCAAACCCTTGCTACCCAGGAGTTCAATGTGCACCATCTGAAAGTTCTCCTTACTACAGATGCGGAGGGTGTCCAGATGGTTATACTGGCGACGGAACAGAGTGTAAAGATGAAGACGAGGTTGGCATTTGAGATAATTTTTGATCATGTTTTTAATTTTACAATTTAATTCATTCACGCCGAACGTAGTACCAATATTGTACATAATAATATATTCTAATTGTAATGTTTTTCTGTGCCAGTGCGATCTAGCCGAACCCTGCGATCCACGCCAGGAGTGTGTAAACTTGAACCCCGGCTATCGATGCGGACCGTGTCCGCAAGGATTCACAGAAAGCCGAGGAGTTCAGGGTGTCGGACTCGACTTCGCCAGAAGACACCGACAAGTGTGTGAAGACATCGACGAGTGCAACGATGGACGTAATGGTGGATGCGACGCCAATTCTGTTTGCCGAAATACCGAGGTTTGCCAATACTGCTATTTCTTTCACACGTAAAGGTAATTTTCTTCAATATAAAATAATTTTTACTAAGCCAAAATAAATAAAAAAATATCGAGATGTAGTCTAGGGGGTGAGACAAGCGCCTGTAAAGACGTGGAGATGGGATGACATCGAAAGAGTCTTCAATTGAAAGTCATTTCGGGTAGCAGGTGTTGTACATAACCAGCCTGCTGCGTGGCGATTCTGTTTTTTAAGCAACGTTGTTCTCTTCTTAATGGTGTGTAGATAAGTCGTACGGCGTGGGGTACATTTTCAATATCTCTCAAGACCATACTTCACGTTACACAGATGTTTCAAATGATATTTCACTTACTGTGGTTATAATTTCCAATACGCATTGATGTTATAAGTACATCCATGTTATTTTTTCTTCTAAAACTTAGACTTTTAGACAGAACTAGGTTTTATTTCTAGCAATTAAATTGTAAAAGCTACAATGACTATTTGTGTAAGTAAATATTTCCCCAGCTAATTGAACGTCATTAAAATCAAATCATTAGTAAAGTTAATCCATATCGAAATCAAAAAGCTTTTAAGTTAGTGATATATTTATTTTTTATATAAGCACGATACATTTATTAACTAAACGTCAGTCGATTCTTGCACTTGAACAACTGAAAATTCCAAATGGTGAAACCTGACAAGTGAGTGACAAAATTTGTGTGAATGTACATAATTTGAACGATTCAAATTTAGACTTTTTTATTTTATTGTCAATTTATTGTCGATTTGATGTAAACTTTAAAATTTCATTTATTCTTACTGAGCAATCTTTCACTTAACACGTTTGTGCTAGGCCATCGATGTGCTCTACACGGTAAGTAGAAATTTTGGAAAAAATAATCATTCCAGGGATCATTTGAATGTGGATCCTGCAACCGCGGCTTTGCCGGTAACCAGACTACAGGATGTTACCGCGGCCCGGGAGTCTGCAATGATGGGACACTGTGCGACAGAAACGGGGAATGCCAGTTCACATTCAACGATGCCTATCGGTGCATATGCAAAGTCGGATGGGCAGGTGACGGTCTTGTGTGCGGAGCGGATAGAGATCTAGACGGATGGCCAGACTCAGACCTCGGCTGCCGGGATCCAAGATGTAGAAAGGTAAATATGGTGATTATATATTAGTTAACAAGTATGCCATAGCGTACAGTTGAAAGTCAACGGTCGGATCGGTTGGTCGATTGCAATGAGGGCAAATTATGTTGTGATTAATAACATTGACTAATAATATGTTAAAATAAAAAGGCATTTTAAATCTAGAGAATTATATTCTTGAAATATTACATTATTTAGTAATATTTAAAAAAAAAACTACATTAACCACTTGAATACCAAGCGCACACCGGTGTCCGGAACATATGCAAGCGAACACGGATGTCCAAGACACTTAAATCAAATACTTGGTATTCTAATAGAATATAAGCAATGTTTTGATGAATATGTGTAGTGCTATCTATACTGAGTCAATATAGGTTTTTAAAATATCGAATTCGAGTGTATATTAGGCAAAATATTTTTTCTATAAAACACGCAGTATCTATGGGACATATTAATGATTTATTTGAGCAGTATTCAAGCGGTTAAACATATCGTGTTTCAGTTTGTCTGAGATGGAAAATCTATGAAATTACTTATTTTTCGAATAAACTCGTGGAAAATTTTCTTTTATTAGACACAGACACATAAAAAGTGGTTTTAAAAAAATAACTGAAGACAGTAATATTATTTGTTTACAATAGATAAGGGTTGCCAGGTGTTCTGGTTTCAGACATCTCATCCTGGGGTTCCGAAGGGACCTTTCGGCAGCTATATGTCATATATATATTTGTCATTTATATATTTATTTTTCCTGCAAAAAAAATATCAAATACGATTTTTGATAGCCTACGGGGGTAAAATTTAAATACAAGTGTCCCTGTTTGGACGACAATCAACCTAGCAACCCTACTTAAGATACTATAAGACAGTGGTTGATTTTACTACTATAGTGGTGCACACTTGGGGCCTCAGTAGAGTCATCTGCATCCGAATTGTACTTGCATCGTAATAACAATAATATCACAATAAGTCACAGACTGCAACCGTTAAATGTACCAAAATAAAATCTGGAAATGTTTCATTCTTACAAGTTCACCTAATTTTATGAACAAGAAATGAGCAAATGTCAACCAAAAATTGTGGCTTCAACTTTTGAATAGTACAGTATCTGTTAAAATTTTTGGTATCAACTAATATATAAAGTGGTGACAGCGCTCACGAAATCAAATATATAGTGTTTGCACAGTCTTACATCTCACAGTGCTCAGGGTTGTTTTTCATTCAGGTAGGTAGTTAAATAGTTCAAATATTAGTTTTGATAACATGATTTGACTGTTTGACAATTTTACAGGATAACTGCTTGACTGTTCCCAACTCTGGTCAAGAAGACGCTGACAGTGATGGATTGGGAGACGCCTGTGACCAGGACGCTGACGGAGACGGTATCCCGAATAGTCCTGTAAGTTAATAATACTATTATCAATAGTTTGTAAATTTTAAGGCACCGATTTAACAATGCACACCGCCTAAATTTTCTTTAGATGCGCAAAAATTCAAAGTTACAAATGCATATCGCCACCATGCTGATGACAGAATCTCATTTGTCAAATTTCAGGATAATTGCCCTCTAAAATACAATCCGGAGCAAAGCGATAGAGAATTAGGAGGCGGTGACAAAGTAGGAGACGCCTGCGACAACTGTCCGACGATTCCTAATGCTGATCAGGAAGACGTCGATAAGGATGGACTCGGGGATGCCTGTGATCCAGACATCGATAATGATGGTAAAACTCAGTGCTTATTCAAACTCTATCGAAGATAACAGATTACAAATAACAAAGTATTTTAGTTCTACAGTTTTTAATAATTTTATTCGTTGATAGCTATTTCGGCTTGCGCCATCGTCAGAACCATAGTTCTGACGATGGCGCAAGCCGAAATAGCTATCAACGAATAAAATTATTAAAAACTGTAGAACTTTGTTATTTGTTATTTGTAATCTGTTATAAATGGAGTTCTACCAAGTAAATGCCAAATCAATTAATAATCTATCGAAGATACTCCATTTTTTTTACACATATAAAATAAATTGTGTTTGTTTTACAATGCTCAAATCACTATTCAAATTAGTTAGACTTAAACCATTTTTTTGTCACGTCTAGATTTATTATACTACAAAGAGTTATTTTTGCTGTATACTGAATGAAACCTTGTATAAATATAATATTCTTCATATATACTTTCAGGTATCCCTAACCACTCTGACAACTGCCCTCGTCACATGAACATTGACCAGCGTGACAGCGACGGTGACGGCTTGGGAGACCTCTGCGATAACTGTCCCCGAGTAACGAATCCACTCCAGCAAGACTCGGATAAAGATTTAGTCGGAGACGCCTGCGATAGTGATGTTGATAGAGACAGGTAACAAACAAACAATTTTTTTTATAATAATATTGCAAATGAAATATTATTCAGATGTTAATCCAAAAATGTTCTATCAAAACACTCAGTCACCTAATTGGCACTACTTAAAGAGTTTGAATTCTAGGCCAATCTTTAATTAGTGTTTTTGTTTAATTTTATTTAAATGTCATGTTGTTTGTTGTATCGCTAGTAGGGATTCTGAAGTCTCGGGTTTTTCAAAGTCCCGGGACTCGAGACGTGATAAAGTCAAAGTCCCGGGACTTGGGACTTTTATTTCCCCTTCAATAAAATTATAAATTTAATAAAATTAAATATTTTTATGTACGCACTAAAAAGGGATGATAACGGTTACATGTATTGAAAAAATGAATGCATTGGGTAAAATTATGACCGTTACTTCACAAAACACAATTCAGCTTTTATACCTTTTTTTGTCTTATTGAGACATTGGTAACTTTGTGCAATAGTGAAAAACATTTATTAATAAAACAACATCAGGTATGAACATTTAATTTTAATATTTTGTAATTTCTTTTTGCAACAGTTATATTTTTATACGATTATTAATCGTTTTAAACAAATTTCTAATAATATAAATGGAGATATCTTTTTCCCAATTTTTTTTAATGTTTTCTTTCAATTAAACTATTTTTTTGCGCAGCTTAAGCCTGTAAAATTTTTCGTGGCGCCAAAATATGTGTTAATTTTAAAAAATACATTTTTGAACACATTTCTTTATTAATTATGAAAATATAAAATTAATTCAATAATGTGATGAACTCTTTCAAGGTGCCTCGATAATCCAGTTGTATTTGACCATATGCATGTGATTTGTTTTGGACAATGGGTGCTTTTTTAGTGTTTTTTTTTGTAATGTTTTCATACTTCAGATTGATTTATTTCCATTATGGGCTACAATAATAATATATAATAAAACGATACCACTTATTTAATTCGAGATATGTGAAATTAATAACAGCCTTTGAGAAATTTACTGGAAATGTTGATATGTACATTCTGTTAGCCACACGTCAGAGACCGGATACAAAAAATAAGTACGATCTTGCTCAAAGTCAGGAAACAAACTGATCCTTTGTGTATTCCATTCGATTTTTTCAACGAATCTATTAGCCCCAGCTGAACCGTTGTTAATAAAAACATTTACAATCGCTATGATATATGGCACTATTTTCCAGAAATAGCTGTGCGTTCCATTATTTCTTAGAATTATGTGCGGTTATCTTATGCTATAACAATAGTTGTGCGAACACGTGCCTAAGTGTTTTTTTATATCTGCATGTCTGTACCCATCATAAAAATTATCCGCTTTTCTTGGAGCTACCCTCTTATACCTGCTTTCATTCAATACACATCAGTCCTTTTGAGGGTTTCTTAACCAGAATTGTTTTATCAAAATTAAAATGTACAATTTATTAGCACATTTTAAATCACAGTCTTAATTCCCGGGACATTAGACAACAAAGTCCCGGGACTTAAGACAGCGAAAAACCACAAAAGTCCCGGGATGTCTCGACACAGAATCCCTAATCGCTAGCAATACGAACTAGAATTTTTTTAAAATTAAATATTCAATGCCTGTTGAAAAAAGGTTTTATATTATGTTAAGCAAGCCAAGATTTCTTAATATTAAATATTACATAGAGATCTTCAAGAATTGTCAATTATTACAAATAGTTCTTTCGAAACTACGCTACTGACAGAATGATGCTTAAATAAATTTATAATATGTAACGCCATTCCTATCTAGATTTACCATAATTATACTTAAGTTATAATTTAAAGTAATTGATTAATTATTTTGAACAGAGATGGTATTCAGGACAGCGAAGACAATTGTCCAAAGATAGCGAACAGTGATCAGCTAGACACTGACAAAGATGGCCGCGGAGACGCTTGCGATCCTGACAAAGACAACGACGGTATTCCCAACGAGAGAGACAACTGCCCCCTAGCAGAGAATCCAGGACAAGAAGACCTCAACAGTGAGAATTTTTCTTAACTTAAGCCAGATTACAGATCTTATTTTTAACTGTGTCTTCAAGTTCAAGTTGCAGGCCTTCTTTTGAAAGTCATTTATGTCAGACTACGTTTTTTAATTTAAGGAAACGGTATCGGTGACAGATGCGAGAACGATACTGACATTGATAATGTCCCTGATCATCTCGACAACTGTCCCAATAATTCGATGATTTTCACCACTGACTTCAGGTAACTAAGTCTTCCATACCTTATAATATATAAATATTCATCAGTTCTAAAAATTAATAGTAACTAATTTTGTGAAAAAAAGTACATTTCACTATAAAACTAATTTATCTATCAGTGTGTCAATTAGTCATTAACATTTTTATACTGTTGCATGGTACATTTTTGTATCATTTGAAAATGCTTACAAGATAAGTGGAGTATAATAAAGAAATGTAGAGTTTGTACTATCATATATATTTAAACAGTGCCAGGGCAAAAGGAATCAAAACAAATTTGATATCAGGCACACAAAACCATCGCTATATGGATTGTAAGCTAAAATCGAAACGCAGAATATACACAAGCAGAATATAGACTGCACTAAAATAGAATGCCTTTACTTTCAGAACATACCAAACTGTCATATTGGATCCAGAAGGAGACTCTCAAATTGATCCAAACTGGGTTATCTACAATAAAGGAGCGGAAATTGTGCAAACGATGAACAGCGATCCTGGCTTAGCAGTTGGCTTCCATTCTTTCAACGGGGTGGACTTTGAGGGGACGTTTTTCGTTGATACGGATGTCGATGATGACTATGTAGGATTCATATTCAGGTAACTGCATAAAACATATGCTACAATTGATAAGCCAGATTGCAAACGTGACAGTATAATACAAAATGCTGAACACATTTTTTGAGAATATCTGGGGATGTCTCTGAAATGGAATGGAGTTGTTCAACCTATCTTGGTGTCTAGAAGGTGTTATAATGCATTGTGACACTAATTATCATACATGTACTTGATGTTATAAAGGTATTGAAAAGCGAATCCTGTTACAAGACAAAACTTATTGAAATGTACAAAACTTTAACGATTTCTAAATTTTATATTGTTGTTTTATCAAGCAACCTCTGTTTATAATTTATAATAAGTTGATAAATTTGCAGCAGAGTCAAACTCAATTTATTTTTCAATCAAATGACTAACAGTAGTGGCCGGTCTCTGGCACAATTTAAAATACCCTGCAAGAAAGACCATTTTGACAAATTAAAGTGAGCATCCTTAAATTTATTCCCACATCAACTTAAACTGTGACGCTAATATGATTATGGTTTGTATGTAATGATTTTTTTAACCCATTGAGGCTGAATTTATTTTTACTTGTTCTTCAAACAGTTACCATGATAATCACAAGTTCTACGCCGTGATGTGGAAGAAGGCAACTCAGACATATTGGGAATCATTGCCGTTCCGAGCTGTCGCAGAACCAGGCATTCAGCTGAAGCTTGTTGACTCCAGCACTGGACCCAGCAAAATGATGAGGAATTCTCTTTGGCACACCGGAGATACTCCTGATCAAGTTTGTGCTTCAGGCATTTCTTTATTGCCATTCATATAATACATTTACATTTTTATTTGTAATTATTTCAAGTTTAAATTTAATGTAAATATATAACTGCAGTTAATTATGTGTAACAAGGCCAGCAAAATAACTAATCAAATTCATCTTAGATTGCTATGATCAATGCAACAATAAATTGGAATATCCCTCAATTTATTTAGAAAACAGACAATTAATTACCTAACACAAGAAATAAAATATAGAGCTTTTCCACCCTATGGACTATTGTGCTACCACTAGGCACATAGGTGGGTAACGTGTCATAAAAATGTTCTACAGCTTATTGTCAGTCTATAAAGTAAAATGAGTTATCATTCTAATTTATTTATCACAAATTTTATTGGAACCAAATCTGAATATGAGTTGAGAAAAAAGTTGCATTCACAATTGATTCATTACAATATACCATGATGTTCAACTATTGTCACAGCTAATAATTTAAAAAATTAATACTCTCGACTTCCTCAAAACACAAATTGTAATTGATAAACCTTATAGAACCAAATTTACATGATATACGTATTTTTAGGTGAAACTCTTGTGGAAAGATCCCCGTAATGTCGGCTGGAAAGAGAAGACTGCTTACCGTTGGCTGCTCCTCCATCGTCCTGACATCGGTCTCATCCGCCTGAGGGTGTTCGAGGGAGAGCACCTTGTGGCTGACTCCGGAAATGTCTTAGATGGAACTCTCAAGGGAGGACGATTAGGAGTGTTCTGTTTCTCGCAGGAGATGATCATTTGGTCTGATTTGGTCTACCGGTGCAACGGTGAGTCTGACTGAATTCTTCCTTTTAGAATATTTTCTCATTAGAAATTGTTACAGGAACGAGGGCTGGTCTTATTTCTGGGTAAATTGGTTATACAAGATACACTGGTTTTCGTTCTATTTAGTATCTACAAGCATGTCTTACAGTTTCGATATACTAGATAGAGCCAAGAGGACTCAAAAGAGCTTACTTTTTAAGTAATATGGAGAGAATTCTGTAGTGGTCTGTCTGTTCAATTTTATCAGTTGTTGGAGGATCGAATGAATGTATTCGAGGGGTCAGTCATCAACAGCTGTCATGATATGTTCGTTTACAGTTTCAAGATATAGATATCTTTAGAGAGTTTTATTATGAAAAACCCACTGCGTGTTTGTAAATGATTGCGCTGTCATATTTTCCATGGCCCGTGAATGTTTTGCAGCATTTAAATTGTTGCAGATTGAACATGTAATCCTTTACATACTCCTAAGGTAAACATGTTTTTTCAGACAATCTTTGGCGCGAGTCTGCTATTCACAATGAGTGTACATATATCGTTTCTTACTCTTTATGTTCATGAAAATTCAAATAAATCGCAAACATCAGTTTTAAAAATATGACTGCAGATGAAAAGAATCTGTCAGTGTATTAAATTTCTTATTTTAACATTTCTTTACAGAAAACGTCCCAGAAGCAGTATACCGTGAGCTGCCCGAAAGGCTAAGGAAGCAAGTCGACGTGGATCCCAGACAACCGGGCCGAACCTAGACAATATTTATTATTGTAATTATTGTTAAGTAATAATAGTTCTACACGATCGTTCGCCGGCAATATTGCATATTGAAGAAGACACAACTTAAAGATTTATTTTTAAGCAGATTTATTTAATCAATGTCATGAAAATAGGATAGTAATATAATACATTTTAATTTTAATCATGCATGGGTAACTGGAAATTTTTGTCAGAACGAAATGAATTGGTGCTAATCAAAAGTGACTCCTTCCAATTTAATTAATATGATTTCTGTGAAAAAAGGAAAAATTACTTTAAATTATAATGAAAATAAGCATACAAGCCAGTAACGCATACACTCCGTGATATATTTTTACAAAACTATGTCATTGCCCACCAAATTTACGTCATTTGCTCTCGGATTAATTGCAGTGTCCAAATTTGGTCAATAAATTTGTATTTCTTTATCAACTGTAGTAAAAACATCAATTTTTGCTTATTGAAAATGATTTGGTTTGATTTGTAGCGGCTTATAAAGTATGTGATTACGTAAACACTTATTTCCACACATCATAAAACTAAAGATTACAAACTAAATATCACACTAAACTAATTGCATAAGTGCATATTGAATATCTAATTATACCAGATTGCCCATGCTTGTGTTTAATTGTTAATATAATTTCTTTTCCACGACATTCATTTAGTTATTTACAATAACGTTAAAGCAGTATTCTGTTAATCTCTTTTATTAAGTAAGATTAAAATAATATTACAAATTTTAATGAATCTGTTTCATATTTTCAGTTATGTTTACTTATCAGCTAACAGTTGTCACAGTTGTTACCATTCAGTACATAAATACATTAATCAAAATGAATATCTGCACATTATTTATTTTCCTCAGTGAAATCAGCACAGGAGTCTTCCCTTGGTGCCGCAACGGATGGCAACCGAATTGGAGTATGTTTGCATACTTTTATTTCATTAGTATCGGATCAAAAACGTCTTTAAAATCTTGACAAGTACAGAGATAATTTACCAATACCCATAGCTGTAGTAGTATACTTTGCAAAGGTGTGCATATCCCCCTATACTTAACAAGCCATGTTGCATAATCTGGCAACAGTGTATTAAGACCGCTCATCATATTCTATCATCTATGACAGGGGTCACCAAACTTTTTGAGAAGCGGGCCGGATTGAACTTTTTAAAAACTAAGGGGGTCGGACGACAAATAAATTCTTATTGGAACCCAATCAGAATATTATTTAATTTTATGTGGTTACATAATAATTAGATTGTAAACATATGTTTGCCCATCTTAGAATTTCAATAAATGAGAATTTTTTGAGTAAACCAACATCTGGTCGTCTCGCCTCCAATTTCACTTCCATTTCAATTCAACTTCCTTCACTTTGAGTCCCCTACCAGATAGTTGACAATTGATGATTTGAAATAAATTGTTGTCGTGAATTCACAACTAAATCATGAAAATTTATATTTCTTATATGAATAACTTCTATACAAAAATCCAGAACTTTTCATGGGCCGGATGAGAGTCTTCGGCGGGCCGTAGTTTGGTGACTGCTGATCTATGATCATAGCATAGATAATATATATACTTACCCTATGAAATGTTGTTAAATCGACATACAAATTATTTGCTGTATTTATGTCAGAAATCTTTGATTCTGTGATTCATTGTGTTGAACCTTTCTGTATCTATTAAAGAATAAAAATGTGACAGTGGGAAGGAAAAATAAGTTGCAGGCTCATTTTATTACCCAGTAATGATAAATGGAAGAAGTAATATTTTAAATACCAGATAGAAGCAAAACACAAAGTGAAATAAGACAAAAACTAATATTCGTCTCTCCTTAAGCTGGGGACTTTCAGCATATTAACAGAAGCCTCTGAGTCTTGGGTATCTTGCCCCCAATACAATATTCAGCTTTACAGCAAGACAATAGGTTTTCGTACTTGCGTTTGAGTGCATTGTACTTTAAAATGATAAAAATTTGTACAAATAAAGACTATTAAGAGTTTTTCCTCCTTTCAAAAGACATTGTATAGTGTTCGTTCTGTAAAACGAGAAAGAATTCTTACACTTTTCGTTTACGTATATTTTTTTGGTGTTAAAGCATACACATGATCCTGTGCCTAGGGCCTCCAAAGCGCTTAATCCGCCACTGATCAGAAACGATTGCTAGTACTAGACGTTTGGCCGTGGCAGGTGGTGGTGAGTAATTGTATAGATTGCTGCGATATTTACAATACCACTCACTCACCTGATCTTTAAAGTGACAAGTAACGAGAGTGATATACATATAAGGCAAATATAAGTCCTTTCATACATCCTTCACTTCTTTACTTCCATATAAAATGAGAGTTTGATCGGCTGAATAACAACCAGTGTACGTAGAAAAACTTTTGTGAAGAGTTACATAAAGAATAAGAAAGGATATATGGTTGAAGAAACAATAGTATATTAAAACTATACTTCCACAAAAGATTATCAATTTGTATTTTGTATAAATAAATATAGCTGTAATTTTTAGTATTTTCAACATAATATATAAGATCATTTTATCATGATAAAATGTCTTCACGATAGATTGATATTGTGGTGATTTTTTTGCAATAAATCAATGGAAATCTAAATCAAATCAAAATAAGTGAGATAAATCTATCTATAAGTCCAAATGCTTTCAAAATTCAGAAAATAAAACAATCTTTTATACTAATCCATATTTATTTAATATGATCAACACCGATTTTGCTCATAACGAGCATTATCAACTGATAAGAATATACATACAAGGTTATTTATACTAAACCAAGTAGAGCTAATAAGAATGTAAACAAGTAATTGATAATAGAAATATGAAAGGAATTGACAGATAAAGATACAAAATATGAATAAGTGGCCCTAAACTGTATATAATTCAATTGTTTAAAGCCTTTTTCAAATAAATAATACTAATAATAAATTCAAAGGTATTTCTAAAACTGGGAATTTTCACAATATAATTTCAAATATCACAAAAAAATTAATAGCAATAACGACTGTCTGATTGTTTTGGAAAAGCAGGAAAGTATACTTTTAATGTATGTTATCAGTTGAAAATGCGTGCGGCGAGTGAAACCGGTCCTGATCATATTAAATAAATGTAAAACTCGTACAAAAGAGTTTTTTTTTTAAATATAATGCTTCCAAAAGATTATTGATTGAATTGGCATTTACTTGGTAGAAATCCATTGTAATAAGATGAAAAAATACGAAAGTATTTTAGTTTTACAAATGAGTCGCCCATTTCCAAAACTAACCTTATTCATTTTCATATTTTTAGACATACCTAGAAAAGAGAGTGTAGGGAACATATATTAAAATAAAAGTCATATTTTCTTGAATCAAATTGAAGAATATATTATATAAGTGTTTACAAAATTATGAAAATGAACAAGGTTAGTTTTGGAAATGGGCGAATATTTATATATATATATATTACAGTTGATAGCTATTTCGGCGTATGCCTTCATCTAGTTCTGGTTATTTTTTCATCTCACTACTGTCAAAAGCTGACCGCGAGAGCAAACTATTTGTTAGTCTAAAAATAAATAAAAATATATTTTATTAATGTCGTAAAACATATTGTGTGATGGTAACTATGTTTCGTTAATCATTAAAACTCTCCGTTAATTCTCGGTTCTTTATCAGCCTGACAGAAATAATATAACCTAGTTAACGAATAATTGATAAGCAAGTGTCAGGATAAATAAAAATGATTTATTTTCTCAAATCAAAATAACAAAATCTATAGACCTCATAAATAAATTTCACATTTCTCATCATAAATATTATTCAGCCTTGAAATTCGCTGTAATTCAACATAACTAAAATTTGAATAAACCATTTGTAATCATTTTGCCACTGTCATTTTTATTGGGCCTGTATTCGAGTGGTTAATGTTATTAGTTTTGGTTGCGGAGCTCATGAGCTTGAATCCCAATAAATTGTTTTACGGTTTCCATTTCCAAATATATGGATGTATGTGGTGTTTACGTTTATATTCATTCTAGTCACTATACCTCGCTTTGCTCCATCCTAATACTCCCACTCTCTTCGAGAAGAAGGATTAGGCGAGTGAGTAATGCTTTATTTACTCGATGTTAAGCAACTATAGCGGGCTTTACATTAAATTTACTTGCATTTCCGTAAAATGTATGCTAACAATGAGAAAAATATGTGCAAACGAAATGTGTTAAAAGTATGTTCTCGTTTTAAAGCACATTTGGTGGTGTGTTCTGTAAAACAAAAAAGAGCTCTTACACACGACCTCCAAATCTTTTTTTAGTTTTAAAGCAAACGCAACCATTTAATCGCCATTGAGTACTCCTGTTAAGTATATATTATAGACCGACTACACGCATATCAAGTTTCAAGCAAATCAGCCAATTTTCACGTGCGTTTCGTTCAATTACACGTGGTTCCAACGTGAATAGTCTTGTCTTTATTAAGCTTTTCAAGGAATATTTCAATCGAATTATCTCAACTATAATATAATTACTGCAAGATGAGTTGTTACGAAGAGACTCTTCTAGTTTTTATAAATAAATAAACAGATGCTGCGTAAGTTAATGAACTCTCCTCTCGACATTTGTGTATCGAATGTTCAAACACGCCGAGTACGTAAGCGGGTTCAGTGCTACCAGTGGTAGAGGTAACCCTTCAACCGAAGTAAGAGAAATGATACCTATTCACTCGCTCGCTTGTTTCACTTGTAGGCTGTTCTCAGAGTTCCGTCTCTCAGCAGCGTACTCAGCAGATGTAAAAGAGGCATTCCACACAGCACTCAAGGAATAACTTCTATTGAGATAAAGTGCAATAAGAGTCCATATGCTTTACATTGGCAACAGAAAAGGATACAAAAAAAATATAAATATCTTATTATATATTTGGTGTCTGATATCGAGGGCTCTTGTCAAAATCGTTACTTTTCAGTCATCAGCTTAACCTTTTGGCTGCCGCAGAAAAAAGTATGTCTGTACCTAGCACGCCGGCTATAATTTGGAATTATTAATTTAATTAGGTGTTGACGAGATAACTTGGATATATTATAGCGTAAAATATTGAATTAAACATACATTATATTTGCTTCACGTGGGTATAATACCTTAATAACTTATTGATTAATTATCTACGATTGACTGAATCTTATTAGTTCATTTACAAAATTTACATGCCAACATAATTATTAAGTTCTAATTGAAATCTCTTTAACGTGACCTTTTTAGATTGCTTGGTTTTCTGAAAACAAAAATTTTGCTACCCCTGTCATAGACCGTTGCACATAAACTTTATAAGCAAATAAAAAATGTTAATGTGTTATGCCATATTGGTACAGATATTCATTTGACTCTTTCCACGGAGGGTACATAAGAATTAATAAGAGTAAGGAGAATAATCCATAGACAAAGTGTTATGTGAGTGAGGAGCAGAAGGGCGCAATCATGGCGAAGATGGAATGGTGGTTCACGACGCTACTCATCTGCCTTCTTCCATCCCTACACGTCGCCACGTTGGTCTTCGATCCAGGTAAATGATGCATAGTCATTCCAGCTATCAAAAATAAGTCGTGTAATCAATCATGATGCTATCAGGTCCATGACCGCAACGATTAGCGCGATGTTGGCTTCAGTGATGGACCTCACAAGTTTGACTCCCAGTGCGAACAGCATTTTTTCAATCAACTTATCGATTTCTGTATGATGGCATGTTTGTATATGATGTCTACAAATTTCACCTTTCCAATCTTTAAATTACGGGGCATAGCAAGAGCGATTAGTTAACTAGTTCTGTCCTAGCCTTATCGTTTTATCTCCACTACTCTCTTCAAAAAAGAGAGATTGAGCGACTGAATAACAAACAGTTCTCATAGATAAACTTCTGTTGAGATACTTCCAAGACATTATTCTCCACATTGGGAGCAGACATAGATTAAAATAAAAATCATGATGCTATCTATTATGGTGCAAAAAGATAACTATCAAACTGTAAAAATGATCTAATATCCAGGGTAGGTGTTTATTTCATTGCCGCCCCAGACAAGTTATATTCTGTCAGCTTAACTTTAAAAACCTATGTCCGTGAGATCTGAAAGGATGGTGACCATTACTATAGCAAACAACAACCCTCTTTTCTTACGACTCAACAACTCCAGCCGTAATTGTCAGACATTTCCGACCACTTATGAAATCATTTTTAAGGTGTTTACTGTCAATACTTGGTGGAAAGGCATTATAATAAAAGATTTTTAGAACTTTTTCCACATAAAATTATTTTATGTGGAAAAAGTACTAAAAATCTTTTATTATTTTTATCACTTATGAAATTTCCACTACTTAAAAATTGGATGTTAAGCGAATGGCCAAAACATCATGTGCTACATTAATATACATGTTATTTTTTTACACATCAGCTGTCACTCTTCGTCTACAGAAAGTCGTAAAAAGTGATGTTGTCGTACTGAAGTTCTTCAAGACCGGAAACGAGCCAGGCTATGGCAAACAGCTGATGCAAGTACTGTTTCCGGGAGAAGTTCAACGGTTCACCCTCACCCAGGATGATAGCGGGGGTAAGAGAACCTCACAAACTTGTACAACCCACAATGATCATGCCTGATATTTAGTTATTCAATATAAACAGTACCAAATTGCCCTATATATCTGCCCTTGTAACATGAACCCAGACCCATGATAGTTCTAGGGTAAAGTTCATACCAATAGACCAAGGGTCAAATTTGGCTCACTTTCAAGTGAGAAGAGCCAAATTTTCAAGAAAACATAATAGCAAAGGTATCAGTGATTCATAAATATTATATATGAAATTTTAGGGTAAAAAAAATTATACGTTCAAGAATTGATGTCTGGAGAGCCGCAAACCCTTACACAAAGAGCCGTATGTAGGATGCAAGCCACAGTTTTCTGACCCCTGCACTTGTTTCAATCTCAATTGTTAACATACATTCAAAAAGTGCAACAAGAATAATTACAAAGAAATCTTGCCCTTTTTTATCACATTAAAAAAATATTAACTTGAATAATGTCAACTAAATCTGCCAACAGATGGCTTTATTTTAATCTAAATTTTCCTTTCTCCCATCCACACAAATATTATTTATTAATTGGAAATAACACCATGTTAATAAAGATTTCAGTTGATACTTGATCCACATTTTAATCGCTTTTGCAGTGACCCTGGAAATGGGAGACAGCTTATTACGATGGGGACACCCAAAGGGTGGCAGATGGGGAAGCTTTTCTTTAGCCATTCATCAAGACTCCGGTGGGGGAGCAGCTTTCACACTCTATCGAGGTTGCGAGGCTCAGGCGATCTTCAACACTGCAACATCTCTCAGAGATGTCCTCTCGCATATGGATATACCAGCCATCAAACTGGTGAGAATTTCTAAAATGAATAAATTTTTTAAGGATATGCAAAAGCTTCAAGTTCTTCAACACTGACTGACCTTTTGTTACTATATATAAACATTTATTGATAAAATCTAGATTACAAGTATTTGAAAAACATCTCAGTTGATTAAGGCATTCTTATAACATTATTCCACTGGTGTATAGTTCTCACGTGCATTTAAATATTTTGTTTTTTTTTCAATGGACTTTCATTTTAATTAAAATGCAATATTTAATTTAGATGGTACCGTAATGTTAACATGCATAACAAAGTCTCGCGGATAAAAGAACACACCGGCAAAGGTGCACAAAATCTGAATTTTTATCAGTCATAAGAAACACCTTATTCAATGTTGGTTATTTAAGTATTTTTAATTACACAAATGTTTGTAAAAAGTCATTTTACATTTTTTCTACTATTCTATTCACCAGTACCACAATAAAAATTACAAAGTCTCCGTGACTGCCGGTCCAGTAACTGAATCTCTTGGCTGCAACCCTGTCGAAATACAGATGCACAAACAAAAGTCAGCGAAAAAGCCTTACAAGAAGCGGATGAAAAATGGTTATTATGAGCAGATGCAGGCAGAATCACTTTATCATGATGATGGTGGTTTTTTCAGAAGAAAAAGGGATATTCCGATAATTCATTCAGAGAGCTGTGATGGTGAGTCACTTCTTCATTATCTTTTAATGATAGACATCTTCGACCCCTGATTTAATACAACAAGAAACTTCCTGCTCAAATGCCACCTGCGAAAATCATTGAATGTTGTTTAGTTCGGCGGTAGAAGATATTTTGATTCAAATCTCATTATTTAGAATTTTTTAATAGAGAGACATCTGGCTGGCTGGAGAGTACTGGCTATCTTTAAAATATCTGGTGCTGTAACTTTTATTAGATGTAAATTACAGCCTGCAATGCAAAAAAAATTTTTCTTCACATTGAATACTGTTGCATGGAATCCATTTTCAAACCTCAAAGTCTATTTACACAGAACAAACACACTAGTGCGTGGTACAAAATCAGTTTATTTTTTTATGTTGATAGTGTTGTGAAAGACGACTATAAAACATTAGGTGCATATGGAAACCAACTTGCTCCAAGCCACTCTAAATGCACTCGTAAAATAGTGCAGTGTATCTCTATCGATGATTTGTTTTTACTCTATTATTCATTTGATATAAAGTCACGATTTATTATGTTTGCATTTCAGATATTTTGATACGATCCTTCAACGAACTCATAAAGGAAATCAAGATGCTGAGGCATGACTTTGACCATCAACGTTCGGAAATTGAAACGATGAGACAAATATTAGGAAAATGCGCCGGATGCCGCGAACCAGCACCCCCGAGCGACTCGTGTGCTGACAGCCCTTGCTTCCCTGGTAATTACTACAATCAAAATTAATCTAAAAAATGTTTTTGAACCTCTATAGACTTGGCAGCAAACAACTTAGTCTTGAATTGATGTCAAAAAATAATCTTAGTGCTTATTTCATCTGGGACAAACCTGAGAATTAATTAATAACAGACCTTTTCAAAATAGATTTGATTTTATATGACTGAAATGAAATTTTTGCCACTGAATCCTGATTGACAGAAGAACATATTACAGGGACGCAATGCCAAAATACAGCGGATGGTCCCCGTTGTGGACAATGCCCCAGCGGATACATCGGCGATGGACAATCATGTGAACCAGGAGACACCTGTGCCAATAAGCCGTGCTTCCCAGGTAAATTACCATATTAGTTTGAATATACATAAAACAGTGGAATTAAAAATTCTAAAATAAAATGGAAGAGTAAAATAAAATTTATAAAAATCTTGCCATTGAACCATGAGTGACTGTCTAAAATATTACAGGAACCCGATGCCAAGATACGGCTGATGGTCCTCGTTGTGGACAATGCCCCAGTGGATACATCGGCGATGGACGATCATGCAAACCAGGATATACCTGTGCCAATAAGCCTTGTTACCTAGGTAAATTACTATATTAGCTTGAATATAACACAATGTTTTGTTTTGAGAATGTTTTTCTGTTAAACATGTTACATTGGGAATACAGTGAAAGGAAATCACTGACAGTACTGTGTTTCTTCTCCCACATGCTGTATTCTAATTTTAGCAAGACCTGTCTGGTGCATTTAGGTTAAGTAACGTCCGGCAGTTTAATAATGGGATTGCAAAATAAGTAACATACGTAACAAAGGAAATTTTTATCAATTCAATAAAAAAATCAGCAATACAATCAGTGGCGGTTCTAGGTACTGGGCTAGGTGGGCTAAGCCCGACCTGCATTTTTCACCCAAAACTTTAGATGGCTGAATAAAAATGAACAGCAATTCGGCCGCTGAACAAAATAAATACATTTATAAGCGTCACTAACCTTCCCCAAATGAATATAATAACTTTGTTTAAATTTTCTCTATCAATATAAGACAATGGCATGTCTACCTACAATAATATTCTCGATTGTTTTTTATTACAATTTTAAGCTGAGCCGGCATAAAAAAAACAATAACCCTATAAATAATTCATAGAGAACCTTCAACGTGACGTCAGTCTGGCAACACCTATGTACATGCTATTGGTCAGGGGCTGCCGCTTTCCAGCCCAAAACCATAGACAATATTTCTTTACACTGGAACGCAATCTAGCACGATTCGATTTTGTTTGTATTTGTATGTACGGAAACGTCATCAAACACACAGGACTGTATTTCAAATTTACTGGCTTCTGTCATTCATCGGGGGCTAAATCGGAATTAGTCCATGGCCCATACAAACATACCAATATCTTTGTATTTTATGAAAGTGACAGGTATCGAATCTCAGTGACAGTTCTGTATTGCTTTTTTTACTTGTTATTTCACTTTGAAAGAGACAAATTTAAGGTCACGTATTATTATTTCTTACTTACATTAGCATTGATTGTATTATATAGTAATTTATGTTTTGCAGTAGTGTCGTAGTATTTGTTAATTTGCTTGTAGATTATTGTATAAGATGAAGTGGAAGCATGCAAAATTTCGTAAATAGTATACAATGCTATGCTTTTCTCTAGCCCACCCAAGATTTCAGGTCAGGAACCGCCACTGAATACAATATCATAACTTCAAAGCGACGAAGGCTGAAAAAACGACTTTTCTCTTATATTTGAATTTTCCTTTCAATCTTAATAATCCAAATGAACAGGTCAAGTTAGATTCGGGCTTTTATGGTATATTTTTCCAATCACCAAATTCACTCTCACTCAGGTCGCATTGGTCTAAAAATTAGTACAACTAAGACCAATGTGATGTGTAACCAAACCTGCCATGACTCTGCTAGGACCCTGACTAGTGCGGGACAGATCATCGAGATGGTTGATAGCTTCAGATACCTCAGCGTACATATTCCAGAAGACGATAGTACAAAAAAGGAGCTCGCCATTAGTCTAGGAATGGCTGGAGCCACATTTCCATTTGCTCAACGCTTGCATTTTACTAGTACTCCTTTACGGTAGCGAATCATGGCACCTGATGAAGACTCGTATACTGAGCTTCGTGAAAAGATGCTTGCGTCGGCATATGGGGGGGAGGTGGCTTGATTTTGTGATGGAGATTAGGGAACATGCAAGACAGCACCTCTTCACGTTAGTGGTTATGGAAAGATGTTGGAACTGACTGGCTGGGTCACGTGGGTATGCCTCCGGAAAGCCTTAGGGGCTCCACATAGGGAGCGAATATGGTCAAAGAAAAAGATATTATACTGTTGTCGAAACTACAAACACAGGTAACTCTAATTTAATTGAAAACATTACATTAAATTCTGTATTGCGGCTGTTGTTGATTAATCTATTTGGGTTACAAGTAATGTAAGCTCTAATAAGGTAATACAAATGTCATTCCATAGTCTAGCCAAGAATATTTATCCCCAGTATTGTTCTAGTGATTGACGTGTTTTAGTGGCTGTGAATGTTTTATATTCACTTGCCTGATAGTAAAAAAAACTGAGTAGTGTAGTGCGGCCAACACGCCACTCCTGCACTTCTTTTTCTTCTTTGAATAATTATTCTCTTTTATTCTCAAGGAACATTAAGAAAATTTAAATCTTTTCTAGGTTCTAATCACAAGTGTATAGTCATCATAGGTAGTGGAAATTTTCCTCTGAAATCGTTGGATACATTTAATGTGGAGTATCAGCTTTGTATAGCTTTGGATTATTTATAAATTTGAAGATATCAGTCATCATTGTGTTGCAATATGAAGAATGAAGTTCAATTACGGTGTTGTCAAATGGAAACCATAAAACTGTTGATCAGATTTACAAATTTATATCCTAAAAATCAAAATACAAGAAAAAATCACACCTAAATGTCACATGTACCATTTTTCCTTTTTAAACATTCCTCTCCATGACATTTCCACCGCATTAAAAGTTTATTTATAATTTATTTCGGCTGATATGTAAACTTCTAAAATATGTAGCTTAAATAAAAATATTTCACAGGGGTGCGATGCGCTGACACAGCGGAAGGTGCCCAATGTGGTCGCTGTCCCAGCGGATATGATGGAGACGGTAGAAACTGCCAGCACCGCTCCGGATGTCAATCGAACCCCTGCTCTCCAGGAGTCCAATGTGCACCATCTGAAAGTTATCCTTATTACAGATGCATAGAGTGTCCAAACGGCTATTCTGGCAACGGAACTGACTGTAATGTTGAAAAAGAGGTTGAAACTTTTGATAATGTATTTTATTTTACTGTGAAATGTCATTCTATAGTTTTTTATAACGACCATATCAAAAAAGTGATGAATGCGTAATAATCCGAAAAACACATAATTAATAAAAAAATGTCTTTCCTAAAATTGTACCTATAAAAAACCAGTTTAAATATTAAACGTTTTTCATAGTAAGTTCCCTCTTTGCATTTTAAATGTAACAATGATTTAAATTTTCGAAGCTTCTGTGAATCTTAGAACAGGTTTATCATTATACTCTTCACCATCTTCTTCTTCACCTCATTTGTTGTAGCATCACAAATGGAGTCATGTGTAATTCTGAGTACGATGTTTTTTCTGTAGAATTCCCATTTTCACTCGCCATTATTTTCCTCTATCTTGAACGGGCATTCGAAATTTAGTAAAATAACCACAATTGAAATTGAGATCATTCTGTCTTGAGGCATACATCTCAGCTTGAGTAATATAAGCAGGCGCGGCTCATAGATCAAATATCTAGAGGTGCTGTGGTAGATTAAAAATAAAAAAAATACATTTGGATTGTAATTTACTATTGAAAACTGCTCAAAATGTACGTGCGTCATTTTCTGATATTATATCCGCGGTGTAAGATATCCATTTATGTACATATTTACATAATATTACATTTTTTTCAATTTGCCTGGGGTGCTGCAGTTTCGCAGTGCGTACGTACGAGCCGCCACTGAATATAAATGAACTACCATAATTTCACCGTTGTTAATTCAATAATGCATATTTATTTTCACTGCTTTGTATTTCAAACAATTAATGGTATTTATTTTTACTATTGTTTATCTCAACATAAGTAACCTACGAGAAATTCTTGTTACTCTACTGCTCAACGTGTATTTTTCAAAGAGAGTAGGGATACAACAGGACTATTGGTTAGCTAATCACTCTCACTACGACCTCTTTTTTAGGATTGGATGTGTGTGAAGAAATTTTCAAATATCATAGATATCCATAAATCGATTGATAAACTAATTTATAAAACTGTGTTAAACTTTAACTCTGAGCACTGCAACCAAAGCCTACTACGTTGACCACTCAACCAGGGAATCGTCAATTGAATAATACGTCAATTGAAAATAATATTAAAATCGAGTATATCGCAACAGAAGTTGTTCTGCGAAATCTGTTTGTTGTTCAGTTACTCAACTTCTCTTATTTTAGACGAACCGCCTCCCAGAAGTCTGTCGCGATGGTACATTGTGCGACAGAAACGGGAAATGCCGGTTATTCAATAAAGCCTTTAGATGCGTATGCAACATCGGATGGGCAGGCGACGGTCTTGTATGTGGAGAAGACAGAGATCTAGACGGATGGCCAGACTCAGACCTCGGCTGCCAGGATCCAAGATGTAGAAAGGTAATTATTGTGGCTCGATATTTATTAATGCGCAAACCATAATCGGTTAAACGTCAACGGTTGGACCGGTAGTAAGTCAGATTGATGAGACTTGCTTCCACGATTATAGCGAGGATGGCTTATATGTATCAGTATATTAAAAGTAAATATTAACTTCAATTATTTATCACTAGTGAATCATAATCGACTACGTAGGCACAAATATATTCATCAATTAGTCAATCACGGTAATGAGAGACTTTGTGCTATATGCAAGAAAGAAATCAGAAAATCTACTTTGATTTGAACTGTCATGTCTTGAAATTCTATACATGTCGAATGACAACCTGAGAACCTTTTAACGCCGCTATGTCTCGCTATCATCAGTCAATTCTTTTTTCAGTTCCTGTTTTGTTTGCAACTGTAGCGTCGCAATACATTACAAAGATGGCCCGACGACTAGCCAGTCTATGTTCACATTCCTCGCTGTAACAACTTCTACTGAGCCTGAATTTGACATCATTTATCAACCATTATATTGTTAAAATTGTAACTAGTGTTTGTTCGGATTCCTTTCAGTAGAATCGTCCGCACACAAATTGTACTGGCATAGTCATAACAATAACGTAACAGACTGCAACTGTTAAATAAATCAAAATACAAACTAATTAATTTTCTTACAAATTAACTTAATAGTGTGTTACCCAACCAGCTTTAACCATATAAAATTGTACAGTACAAATGTATTAAAAATTTTGGCAGCTACCAAAGTATAAAAGTCTGAGCAGAACGCACAAACGGCTATAAATTGAGTTTGCACGGTCTTACAACTCATGGTGTTCAGCGTAATATTTTTCTTTCATGTGTGTATACTTGATATATTATATTATCAAAAAATTGTTTCGATAGTATATTTGACTGTTTGACAATTTTACAGGATAACTGCTTGACCGTTCCCAACTCTGGTCAAGAAGACACTGACGATGACGGATTGGGAGACGCCTGTGACCCGGATGCTGACGGAGACGGTATCCCAAATAGTCCTGTAAGTATTAAATATGTCGCAGTGTTAATACACTAATTATCCCTAACATTATTTGTGTCAGATCGGCATAAATCTTCCATATAACAATAATTAATATAACATGAAATATCAAGCACAAAGGCTTTATCCAATAACCTCAAATTTTCATTTGCTTTTTACTCAGAACTATCAATTTATTACCTTTTAACACCTACATACATTTTTTTCGTAATTTGAGTTTGATATCTTTAATTTACTAAGTTAATATTGTAAAATGTAATAATACCACACTGCAAGAATACAAAACATCATAATGGTAAAAAATAACACCATTGTGTTGAAGAATAAAAATAATTGATCAAAATCAGATAATTCACACAAGTTTTGTCATTAACAAAATTGGTGTGATAACTAACAACACAATCTCGTTAACAGATTACTATTTGTCAAATTTCAGGATAATTGCCTTCTTAAAAACAATCTGGAGCAAAGCCATAGAGACTTAAGAGATGTTTGTGACAACTGTCCGATGATTCCTAATCCTCATCAGGAAGACATTGATAAGGATGGACTCGGGGATGCTTGCGATCCAGATATCGACAATGACGGTAAAGCATCACTGCTTATTCAAACTCCAACGAAACACTTCGTTGGACTGCAATAACTTCGACCGAGGACATTTTATGAAATAGTTTAAAAAAAAAATTGTTCAAGTTACTATTGATGTTTTATCATTTAAAACTCGAATAAGCCTTTTGCTATTTGGATGGAAGATAAACCAATATCTTTTTTAATTCATAGAAAGCTCAGAGTCTTCTAGACATATATAGACATTTAATATACATATATATGTAGACATTTAATATTTTTTATCAATCCTTGACTGAAAAACATCAATGGTTGGGTATCTGTGCGTAAAGATGATTGGCGGAAGTTTAAGATTGATCCTATTTGAAACACCCAAAACAATAATTGTGTTCATGAGAATATGGCATTTAGTCCTTTACTGCTTTACACATATAATTAACTGTGGTTATTTTTACATGAGATTTTACAAATCTTTTACTTTCCCATATAACATACTGTAAAA
Source organism: Himalopsyche tibetana (assembly GCA_030503985.1). Taxonomy (NCBI): domain Eukaryota; kingdom Metazoa; phylum Arthropoda; class Insecta; order Trichoptera; family Rhyacophilidae; genus Himalopsyche; species Himalopsyche tibetana. The sequence goes on from JAPJYX010000015.1 coordinate 2,700,234, forward strand.
AACTATTTTCTCTGTATACTTAATTAATTTAAACTTGTTATTTTTTATCAGGTATTCCTAACCTATCTGACAACTGCCCTCGCCATATTAACATTGATCAGCGTGACAGCGACAAAGACGGAGTGGGAGATGTCTGCGACAATTGTCCCCGGATACCGAATCCACTCCAGCAAGACTCGGATAAAGATTTAGTCGGGGACGACTGTGATAGTAATGCTGATGAAGACAAGTAACAACAATTAACCATTTTTGACCTAATTCTTCTTGTCATCCACATCTAGAAAAAATGTCCAAGATTTTATCGACAAATCTTTTATTTTTAAATATGGCTAAAAACATTTTTGAGATGAAAATCCAAAAAACGTCCAACAAGTACACCAAGTCATTGAAATTAAGAAACACTTTTAAACACCCATAATGAAATATAATTTTAATTTTTTTTTTTTTTTAATATTACTCAAAGTTTGCTATACCCATTGCTTAGTTGTATGAACCCGTCTAGATTTACTATAATTATACAAAAGTTATAAAGTAAAGTAATCAAGTAATTATTCTAAACAGAGACGGTATTCAAGACAGTGAAGACAATTGTCCTAAGATAGCGAACAGTGATCAGCTCGACACTGACAAAGATGGACATGGAGATGCTTGCGATCCTGACAAAGATAACGATGGTGTCCCCAACCAGAGAGACAATTGCCCCATCGCAGTGAATCCGGGACAAGAAGACCTCAACAGTGAGAATGCTTCTAAATTTAAGCCAGATCACAGATCTTTTTTTCTTTTGTTTATATGATCAGGGCTGGTTTTGCTCATGATGAGCTATTTATATAGATACAATGCTATTTATATCAAACAAAATAAAAAATTAGGGTGTACCAAACAATATTGGTAATAGAAATATGAAAAAAATTAAGAGATATACAAAATATGACTTTAATTTAAATGTTTATTACTTCTTGCATATCAATTTAAAAATGCTGTTTGTACGAGGATTCGAACCCGTGAGGTTCCTGCATGGAAGCCTACGGTGTTTACCACCGTGCCATGAACCCAATTATTATATGTGTGTAATGTTAAAATATTTAATATTATTAAAAAAAAGGGTCTCCCGAGTGGTTGATTTGCCATTGCATTTATGTCATGTTATTTTTCTTTTTAATAAGGAAACGGCATCGGTGATATATGTGAGAACGATACTGACAATGATAATGTCCCCGATCATCTTGACAACTGTCCCAATAATTCGATGATTTATACAACTGACTTTAGGTAACTCTTCCATGCCTTTTATAATACTATGCTATTGATTGTTGATCAAATAATGTTGCACAAGCAACGCAACCAATATGACCCATGAGGATCGATTTGCGCTTGCATGGGGTCTATGTCAGCTGTCAAAAATACATTTGATGTTATCAAGCTTAGGAAAACTCATTTTCACGTCTACAGAAACCAATAAATTGACAACGTACTGTACAACTTATTGTTCCATATAGCTAGGCTATTTATTAGTCATTACCATTTATATAGTTGATTGATCAATGCTTCCAACCTTTATGTTACTGCGCCTCCCTTTGAAGAAAGATATATCTTCGCGCCTCCCTATCCTTTATTTCATATAGTAATAAAGACAAGTTTTAAAGAGTAAATAAATATTTTGGACTGTTCGCCCTCCCCTTTGCAATAGTCCACGCCTCCCAGGTTGGAAATCGCTGCATTAAGCAATAATATAAAAATTAGACTTTATTAAAAATCGTTTTTTCTTTCAGAACGTACCGAACTATCAATTTGGATCCGGAAGGAAAATCTCAAATTGATCCTAACTGGGTTATTTACAATAAAGGAGCGGAAATCGTTCAAACGATGAACAGCGATCCCGGTTTAGCAGTTAGCTTCCATTCTTTCAACGGGGTGGACTTTGAGGGGACGTTTTTCGTTGATACGGAAGTCGATGATGACTATGTAGGATTCATATTCAGGTAACAACCATGTAATCAATAGTCTACAGTTGTAAGCCAGATTATGAATGTGGTAGAGATCTCCGTGGGCATTTCATTTAATGAAATTGTCCTGTCCAATTCTTAATACCACACTTGATATAGAACCGACTCTAAGCACAAATTATATTTCTCGGCTCAAAAATAACCTGATATTTTTAAATGAACAATAATATAAATGATTTTCTATTTAACTGCTAATTATTTAAGGAAGCTCAAAAACTCACCAAATCTGACTTGAGTAACGGTTTTTGTAACTTTAAATTATTGTGTAAGAAGAGTCCATGAGCTCCACATTGGTAGCAGACATAATTAACAAAATAAAGTAATGTTTGATTATATTTACATAAAGTGTCAGAATTGGAATTGTGTTTATTCAGGTATCTGAATAATGCCTAAGTTTCAAAACCCACCTAAATCCAAAAACCAAAATTGTTGGCAAAGTGCAAAAAACTTCAGTGAACATTTTGGATTTGAGTAGGTTTTGAAAATAAACACATTTTGTAAAATGCGTTTTCTCTGTATTTAAAGAGGTTTTGAAATTGAAAATGTATTGATTGTGTACATATTGAAATAGAGAACAAGTTGGCGCCAAAATTTGAAAAAAATCAAAAATGGTCTTTAGGTATGTTTTGAAACTGAGATTGTCATATACAAGTATGGTTGGCTAAATGTACCAATCTTTACAGTAACTAATTAAATAATTAACCCACAGTAACCCACATTTTTCCTCCTTGTCTCAATAATATTGTTTGAATCCATTTGATTTTACTTGTCCTACTAACAGTTACCAAGATAATCACAAGTTTTATGCGGTGATGTGGAAGAAGTCGGCTCAGACATATTGGGAATCATCGCCGTTCAGAGCTGTCGCAGAACCAGGTATCCAGCTGAAACTTATTGACTCGCATACTGGACCTGGCCAAATGATGAGGAACTCTCTTTGGCACACCGGAGATACTCCTGATCAAGTATGTGACTTAAGCTTCACTTTATTTTCACACCGCAAATTTAGTATAAGAAAAGTAGTTTGCCCTGCAGAGTTCATCGAAACTCATCGAAAAAAAATCGTAGTTGATAAACCTTGTATAACCAAATGTACATCATAATTGTATTTTTAGGTGAAACTCTTATGGAAAGATCCCCATAATGTCGGTTGGAAAGCGAAAACTACCTACCGTTGGTTGCTCCTTCATCGTCCAGACATTGGTCTCATTCGTCTGAAGGTGCTCGAAGGAGAGCACGTTGTGGCCGACTCAGGAAATATCTTCGATGGAACTCTCAGGGGAGGACGATTGGGAATGTTCTGCTTCTCGCAGGAGATGATCATTTGGTCTGATTTGGTTTACCGATGCAACGGTATGTCTGACGGAATTCTTTCTTTTACAATATTTTCTCACTAACAATAATTATGGGATCCAGGGCTGGGCTTATTGGTAAGTAAAATAGCTATACAAGATAAAAAGACTTCTCGGTCTATATATGTCTGATTGGATAGACTAGATAGGGCCAAAAGCACTCGAAATGGCTTCCTTCTAAGCAATATCAGCCATCGAGCTATCCGAATGGATATATTTGAGTGGTCAGTCATCGAACCTTAGAATTAATCCAACAAATTTCATGATATGGTCCTCGACAGTTTCGAGATCTACATTTCTTTGGAGAGTATTATTATAAAAAAATCACAGTCTGCTTGTGAAAGTTTGCGCTGTCTTATTTTATATGGTCTGTGAATGTCCTAGACGAGACATGAAATCGAAATTTCAAAAGAAAAATACTTACTTGTAGTATAAACATCTCTCTATCAGACTATCATCGGTAGGTGTCATGCTAGAATGAGTGCATAGCATTTTTAAATGTCTGTTTATGAAAATTTAATTGAATTATTGAGCATCAGTTCTAAGATTTTTTTTTACTGCAGATGGACAGAATTTTTCAAACCATTCTATACACTCGGCAGAGTATTAAATTTCTTACAACACAACTAGTAAATGTGTCCATCTTTGTCGCCATTATGTCAAATCATCACCATGAAAACTGAGATACCATTTCATTACAGAAAACGTCCCAGAATCAATTTACCGTGAGCTCCCCGAGACGCTTAGGAAACAAGTCCACTTTGATCCCAGACAACCGGGCCGAACTTAGAAAATATTAAGTGTAATATTTTAAAGTAAGAATGATTCTAAGCAATCGTTCGTCATAAATATTTCAAGTTGAAGATTCATTTTTAAATGAGTTTATTTAATCAATGTAAAGAAAGTCATTTCTTTGGTGATATTCACACCCTATGTGTTACTACATGATTCCATGTCTCCCACCAATTGCTTTGCCACGACACTCCAGCGTCTCTCGTCGAGTACATCCTATGGATAGTACCCGACGGACATCCAGAAAACCGGAATCCCACCGATCAGAAAAGGTGCGTGTTTCTAATGTTCACTAAAACTATTATTACTGTACCACCTTAGATAATAAGCAATGAAGATTTGTACAGTTTAACAAATTGATTTTTGAACCAGTAAAACAAAAATTACAATAGATTTCAAATATTTAATCTATCCTTTCTCTTCATATATATATTAAGATAAAAAAAAGATTGCACTTATGATTTTAATAGATCACTAATGGTTTTAGATATTTTTTTCACAATGTTATATATTTTTACTTGCTGTGAATAAAAGAAATAATAAAAATATAATAAGAATTTTTTATTTACAAAATTTCACACAAATTATTACAATGATTGAAGCATTCACAAGTTTTAGCCTGGGCTGTGGTCAGTCATGGAATTGATAGTATTTCAGGGAACATCAAAATTTAATCGAAGATCGGCCAAGACGGACTTGTTCGTTTTGATTAATTGAGTTCTAGCAAAAATATACATTTCGTCGTTAAGATTAAGAAAAAAATTCAGTACGGTGGCGAAAGTTGTTTTAACAGATGTTGTAGAAGAGCATCTTCTAAAACAACTGCCTCCTGATATCCAAGAATATTCTTAGTGAAACGGTTTTTTCATTACACAAAAAACTTTTTGAGTTACAAGGTTTTACATATTTATTCTTAGTGACAATAGGTTACGAATAATCAACGACCTGTTACTCATCACAGTAGTTGGTAAAATTACAAAATGTATCAATAAAACTACACAGAAAAAAAGAAACTATTCAAATTGAAATGGGAATCAAAATGTAAGGCGCGGTCGGAGTCGGTAGACATCTAAACGACTTCACAGCCCCGGTAATAACACAAATAACCAAAGATTTTTGTCTGCCACTAAAATAGATGCATGCACAGTGAAAAAAAATACAAATTTAACAGATTTTTTCAGAGACAGCATTATAGAATTAACACTACACGTTTAACCACTTGCCGGTCAAATTGATTTAAACAAATATTCTAAAAAGGATAACATATTTTTTTTTATGCTCGAACATCAAACACATGTGTTATATTTATAAAACATTCATATTTAGTGAAAGAACTATCTCGCAGTGTCCGTTTTGACGACTTTCTATACCCAATTGTACTCGAGCGAGACCGTCGAGAGGTTAAAAGACCACCAATTGGATGAGCAATTCTCAAATTTAACCGAGTCTGTTGTATTTAATTTAAAATCTTATTCTACAATAACTTGAATAGAAAATATTTGTATAATTTTTATTAAGTGTACAAGTTTAGATTATTACCACCGAATGCACTCGACAAACATTTCACTCTGTAGTGTGATGACAAATCAAATACATATTTACAACCATTGCCTAATACAAATCAAGCATCGGTTATGTCCAATGTTACTTACCACATCCTGCAAGTCACCCGAAGCTTCTAAACGGTGCCACAGTTTATACTACTTGTTATAAAAATATACTAACTATATTTCTTTAATATAATCCGGCTTCAGCAAGTAAATGTCCATCGAATTAATATGTGCCATTACATTGAGCTTTGACACTAGCCTTGATAAGTAATCTTCCGAAATTCTGACATCACTTTAACCAGTATTTCTAAATCTTATTGAAGCTACCGCGATACTACATTAACCCTCCAAGGACGAGCGTGACTATATGGTCACAGTAAACACCGTTCTCTAATGATCCCACTATTCATCCTTTTTCTACCAGAATATTGTTGCTTTTACTCATATTTTATTAAGGGTACAGACTTTAGTTAGTTAGGTTAGTTAGGGACAGAAACAGCCACCAAAAGCACATGCGATTTTTTGAATTTCCGTTTTTTTTAATGGGCTTTTTGAAACTGTTAGTTATTTTATTATCAAAACATCAAATTATTTACAGTTCTTTTGCTAATATATTTGTATTGACATTATGTTGATCTAAAGAGGTCAAATTGTAAATATTTTTAAAAATTTCACATTTAGCTGTATTTCAACCCCGAATGTTTGCGTGCCCATACGGTCACGTTCGTCCTTTCAACTGTCCGTACACAATATTACACAGAATGACCATATAGTCATGCGGGGTTTCTATACAACGACTTTGCGTTTTTTTTTTATTATTATTTTTATTAGGAATAAAAGTTATTCGTGACTTCAATATGGCTTAAAATCTTTTATTTTTTCGAAAAAAAGCTCTAGTCTCTGGAGGGTTAAAGTTAATAAGCACAAAGTAATCAATTTTAAAAATTAAACTATTATATGTATGTATTTCATCCATGCTGATATACTGAAATATAAAAGCGCCACCATTAATAGACACTGAATGTGTAAGATTCAGAATATATACAAGATACGTAGGAAGGTTAAAAATTCTTCAATCGTTTTGTTAATAGGTTGGCAAATTAAAACTACCTAAAATTATTCATGCATATAAACATAAGCGATCCTTCAATGAAGACTAAGTCGAATTAGCGACATTGGTACCTTTGAATACTAAATTAGAAATTTTTCAGCAGCATTAACTATTCAATAATGGAACTATTTACATTTCTCAACTGTTAAAACTTTACTAGAATCAATTCAGTTGTTGTCGATTGTAAACATTTGTGAATGTATAAAATTCAGATTATCATGATTGTTTAAATGTAAAATTCAGTTTGCTAAACAAAAACCTGTACCCGAGCGAGGCATACAATCAAAATTTTCGTTGTATGTTTCGATATTTTTTTTCACAGAAAACTATCTTTATTAATAACTAGACTACAAGACTTTCGAGACGAGGTTTAATTTCTAATTTGAGCCTAGATTATTAATGAGTTAATCTGCGGGTATGAGAGTATCAAATAGAACTATTACGGCTAATTTTTGTTCATTTGAAACATATAATACAAATATGCACAATATTCAGCATTAATACTTAAATAAATTCAATAAGAAACTAAGAGCCAAGTAAAAAATAATAGACCACACTTTAAAACTCGGTCGCTCCTGCACGGCCTCATCACTCACTTTACTTACACCTCTCATGACCGAGATATGAAAATTTGCATATTCACTTTCCTAATGAATCCTAGGCAAAATATTATGTGTGATAAATGTATTACGAAATAAAAACAAATTGTCAACGGGTTAACACAGATAATATATCATTCGAATAGACGAAACGGAAAGTGACATCTTCCAACCTTGATTATATATATATCTTTCGCATGCACAAAGCGGACGACTATAGCCTGAATCCAGTGTCGCTGGTGCTGTCAGAATGCGGCGAGACTTCTCCCATGTGAGGGGAGTGCGGGGCGCTGGGTCAGCTGCTCCGGCCTTTTCCCTCTTTGATTGCGATGACGTAACGCTGAGCCACACGCTCCGGCGGAGAGAATCCGTCGGCGTACGTCGAATCTTCGAACAGGACTTCGTATTTGTCCGAGCCGAGGGCCGGTAGCTTGTTTACGACAGCTTTGTAGAAACACGTCGTCTGCGGGTAAAGTGCCATCACTGAAATGAAGATTATACCGTATTATTTGTAAATAAATTACTTTGATCTACAAAGTTTTGTCAAACGATATGCATCCTACTTGCTGGAAGCATTTACCCGTTACTTGAATCAATAAGTACGATTCTTTCTAGATAAAAAAAACATTTGACATATAAACTAATTTCATACGGAATATCTCACCACTCAAAGACTTAACCTTTAGAGAAGTGAATAGATCTATACTGACATGAAAATTGTGACTTTTATCCAATGAATATATGTAATTCATGCTTATAAAAAATACTTAAAAGCATATATGCTCACAGACTGACACTACTGTGTTGAGTTAAAAATACTTCTGTACTCCTTTACAGAAAAATGATGCTGATATACTCCTCTAAAGGTTAAGGCAACAAAGCAAGCTAACAACATTGATGCAAATTTACCGACAGATCCTTTAGGGAAAAGGGCAGGTTCATCCGTTTGCGGATTTGCTCTCATCAGAGGAAGTGGTACGACACGTCTCTTAGACAACACATGCCGGTTCTTTTGTTCTTCATCTATATCATCCACCTGTAATTATAGAAACAAAATACTCAATCTTCAACCTGCTAGCTTAGTTGCTTCAACACAGTTTGATAGCAGGGAAATTAAAGTACACTATAGATTCCAAACGCTACACAATGGAACAAAGTTTATTAAAAAAAAAGGATTGAAATAGTCAACATAGTCAAATACACTAAATTTGATGGATTACAAAATTGGCCTGAAGCGGTGTTTCACATTGGGATCAATATGGTTACCCAAATATAAATAATTGATCGATTTACCTCATATTTGCTTTGGGGGATACTCCATCCTACAACTTCGGCAAGAATCCAATTCTCTTCTTTGTCAGATACCTTCACCAAGGCTGCCACCATATCACCACTCTAAGATAATAAAAAAAATACATTTGCATCAACACCTAGTAATCAGTACGTTTCTGTTCACCCATTGAGCTATAACAGCGCCAATTTGAAGCTATTTTGAAAAAGTGATCCTTTGCTATAAACCACCATTTCATCGACCTACAAGGTCAATATTAAATTAAAATTTGAGATTTCGGACATGGTAGTTTGTGATGTCATTTCTCCTCGAGTTGATCTTAAGTGACTTACTCCTCACTGCTATATATGTAAGTTACCAAACATTAATTAAAACTTCGACGCCATTAATCAAAATTAACAATATATCATTTTCTAAGTAGGTAAAGATCCACATTAATTATATTTAAAATATTTCAATTTTCACTACTAACCTTAGCAATATAACTAGAATCAGCCGGCATTGCGCCGCACAGAGGTGGCGCTCTCTCCCCGGGAGTGCCGACAAACAGCGGCAAGGTCTGAGCAGAGTTCAGCAGCATCTTCATCAGAGCGCCGCAACCAATGGTCTCCTTGTTGCCTGCATTCCGTGCCTAAGAAATCAATCAAAAGCTATTACTGTTCATAATTCAAATATATATAATAAAGATATCGCTCCCTTTGTTCAACCAGTAGTTATAATGGCGTGAAACAAGAATCTGTGACAATTGTAAAGGGTCTAGTATCAAATGTCACAATAAATTCATTTTTATTAATTTTTGATCAATAAAGATATAGTGGGTTCTTCTATAAAGCGAAATTTATTACTATTTATATTGATTAAATAGGTATTGGCAGATATTTTAAAACAGTTTTAACTCTTCTAAAATAAATTTGAAATATTAAATGTGAATTTCCCAAATCAAATCATTACGAAGATTGTGTGAAATGTATCACCTGAATTCTTCGCTCATTTCTGATAGCTCTGATCTCGTTGATCCTCGACAGGGCATTTCTCAAGAGTTCTTCTTCTTGATTAGTATCAGTCAAAGCAGTTTTATACAATCCTTTCAACTTTTGCTGAAATGAAAAACAATCATTAACAATATAAAAATCAATATTGATCTCTTTTCAGAGAGAAAAATGTTTCGATAATAAAAAAATCATAGATGATAAACGCGATGAGGAATTTAATGATTCGCTCAAGATCAACCTGAGAAGAACAGATATCACAAACACCCATGTCTAAGATCTAAAATTCAAATTATTGACCTTGCTGGAAACTAAAACCAGACCTGCCTGATGACCATAGAGGGCAACGAAAGGACTAGTGTAAGTTAATCATTTTCTTTATGTCCGGTTTTCAGGCTTGCAGATGGATGTGAATATATAAAAAAATCGGAGAACTATTCATAGGGATACAAAGTCATAAATCAATTGAAAATATATTGACCATTAGGGGGAATTTAGGCTCTTGGCCAGAAGACTTAGAAGAACAATGAAACTTGTGACGTAATTAATAAAAATCGTTCACAAGCCAAGACCTAATATCTGTAAAAGAAAATTTGGTAAAATTACCATACTCCCTAGCACGGACTATTGGGGCGAAAAACTTCACAGACTAAGCTAAAAACAACGCCACGATTTAAAATATTCATTGAAGCATCCCGGAAGCACGTTAAAATCACACATTATTATGAAAAACACTGATAAATAAATTGGTAAATATGTCATTCAGTAGCACCAAGTAGCACCGACTATTGCGGCGAAAAACTTCACAAACTAAGCTGAAAACAACGCCACGATTTAAAATATTTTATTGAGGGCTTGATAATCGCGTTAAAACCACACGTTAAAAAGAAGAACACTGATAAATTATACGAGATACGAAATCTTCGCCTTCATTATTCGTAATGGTCGAGGTGCTACTTGGTGCTACTAAATGACATATTTACCAATTTATTTATCAGTGTTCTTCATAATAATGTGTGATTTTAACGTGCTTCCGGGATGCTTCAATGAATATTTTAAATCGTGGCGTTGTTTTTAGCTTAGTCTGTGAAGTTTTTCGCCCCAATAGTCCGTGCTAGGGAGTATGGCAATTTTACCGAAATTTTTTTAATAAAATTCTACTAACTTCATAATAATGTGCCCCATTTTCGTCAGCCGCCATTTTTTCTTGAGCTCGTATAACGTTTTCCATATTCAGTTCACTACGATTCCTCTCCGCTTCTATTTCATATACAAAGCGATGCAATGACCTCAAACACTCCTGGAACATATATTTATTTTATAAAAATAAATCAAAATGTTATACGTCTCAAAAGACGAATGCATGAACAACTATATTTAACGTACTCATTTGTATGAAATGTCTTATAAATCGGTATGTTCTATATTCAAAATATTTTTTTTTGAGTATTCATGTTGACTTTTGGACTTTTGAAACTATGGAAATCGGATTTGCCTAACACCAAAAATATTGTCTTATCATTTGTCTTTAATTATAGACACATAAGTCATACCTGAACTTGCTGTGCGGCTAAGTCAGCAGTGAGAGGCATCTTTAGTTTGTGTTTGTTTGATTCTCAGTTGACAGATAACGTCTTCACCAACAACAAAACATGAAACCAGCTGATCAATACAAAGATCGTCACCAACTGAAATATAAAGAAAAGCCTGATGAAAACGTCCAAAACAACTATAGTTAATCTTTTTATAATTTATTTCTATTTTTAATCACTCACAACATCAAATATAGACATTTGAAACACAAAACTATTGTATTCAAATAACCATTTTTGTTCGATGTCGTATGATGTTTGTATACCATAGACAATAAATTTATATTGTAATTGATGTTTCCATTAATAAAAAATAAATACTATCATAAACTAGTTTAAATTATAGACAAGTGAAAAGACTAATTTTCCTGCCACTATTTTCGTGATTGCTCTAAATTTAATTAAAAGTATTTCATTATAATATTTGATTTTGATTTTTGTAAAAATCAACTCTGTTCCTGGAAATATAAATCGTAAGAAGCTTAACGGAAAGTTGGACTATAAGCAATTCACCTAAATTCATCCTTCGTGATGTCTAGTACGAAATGTAGCAAATTTCATACAAAAGCTTTCACCCATAGACTAGTATCTTTCACCTTTTGACGCGAACTAGTGCCATAGAGTTCTATATTTTTTGCGATCGTTGTCTATGAATTTTGTATACAAAATGTATCTGTCAAACTGACATTTAATCACATTTAATGTCGGCTTGGCAGATGAATGTAACTTCGCAATCTTAGACAGTCTTCAATTAGCGAGTATCACATGAAAGTACATTTGCATCGATAATAAATAAAATGCACACAAAATACATGGTAAATATTCCTTACAATATGCTTACCTTTTTCTATCGAAAATGTATTATGACGCAATTATCAATGCTGTTCTGTGGCAACTGTATTTACGGATAAAATAATACACAAAAATAAACGGCTTTAACTACATTTTCGGTAAGAAAATGAAGCATGTTGTACTTAAAACATATTTACCGAAGATATAAATCCTTCACGAGACTAAATTGAACCAAGCGTTGCTATAACCCCGAGTGCAGAGCGATTCTTAGGTGATTCGATCATGTTTATCTAAAAGAATTGCCAAAGATACTAGAAAACACTAACTAAACAAAAATACCAGAATAATACCAAAAATACCAAATAAGTTACCAATGAATAAAGAGTTCATTAAACAACTTTATATTATAGAAAACGTTTTAATATAAAGAGCAGTGTTTATTAATCATAAAAGTAAACCCCACTAAGGAGCAAATTTTAAGTTTCGGGGGCACTATTTATTACATTTTTTACCTCGCCAATCACTAATGATTGACAAGGGCAGTAATTCAAAATGGATAACGGATTACAACACAGACATGTATTTAATTTCTTATAATTAAAAAGTATTTTAATTCTACAAATATTCGGATATGTCCTTAGAACCTCACCACTTGAGTGGAAATCTTCACAGTCTCCAATGGAAAGCTCTTAATATGTAGGGTTGTCAGATTTCTTGCAAGTCAAGCCGGTACACCCCTTCCGACTTTTTTGAAATTTTCATAAAAAAAAAATATGAATCACACAGAACCTTCCTTTTCTTTGCCATCTGCCAAAATTACATTAGCATTATCGCCCCCAAATCCAATGGATTTTTTTGCGTACATAAATTGGTCACCATATCTGAAGTTTCCCTCCGTAAATATCCCAATTTGAATGAAATAAAATAAATGAACAAACGGACATGACAAAACGCATCATGCGAAATTGTAGTATTTTTGGGGAAAATATAAATATGCCCGTATTTTTTTGTAAATTGGGACCTTTAGGCGTCCCGAAAAGTTTGTTCAGGACTACCTTTAGATTTATTACGACGAATATAAATACTTTTTACATTGTAATTCGACAATGACTCTTACCCTTAATACTCCGACTCCTGGGTTACGAGAATAGGTAAAAAATACAGAATTGGAATAATGAAAAACAACCAAAAATCAAAATGAATATTTTAATTTTTAAAATAGAACATAAGTACTTATTTAATGCTATATTTTGTTGAACAGTCAATTTATATTATATTTTAATATTTTCGACGAGCAAAACCAATCATGGTAATTGATGTGTTTTATTTATATACTTAGAATTCATTCCAGTTAATGTAGAAAACATTGCTCACAAATGTGTCGTCATTTTGAAAAACTAAAAAAAACAAAATGGATTCTTTTTAATGCATTCAAATTAGTTTTATGCAGGTAATGAATTTTCAATTTATACAATAACTAACTTTTTTCACATTGCTTACTACAACAAATTTCAAATGAATATCTCTTATAATACTCCTACACCTACCAAAACTTTAAAAAAAAATAGTTTAGACATCTTCAATATCAATCCTGTTCAAAACAGAAGAGTGAACATTTTTAAATATAATTTGAGAAGTCGCTATCTTGATTGTTGGAACTTGGAATTTGTACATCTGGACACCTAGAAATGAAAAAATTATTAACAACAGTTCCTAATTCTTAGATTTTCACAGCTGTTATCTGTATGAATATTTTCTTGTGAAGACACCATTTTGTGGTTGGTTGTAATCACTTACTTCAAAATCTAATGAATTTCACTCATTTTAATAATCGTATTTCATATTTTTTTTCCAAAATATGATATATGCGGCAAGTGTACTTGACATCGACACATTTAGTAGACCTAGCTATAATCTAAGGTAGGGTTTCCCAAACTATGTTTCGCGGAACACTGGTGTTTCACAGAACCTGAATAGGTGTTCCGCGAACATCCACATGACTTAAAAACCATTTTTGTTCAATGTTTACCACAAACTAGCAATTGTGATTCCTTGGTTTGGAATCCATTTTCCGTACACAGCGCAAGTGATTAAGAAATTCTGACTGATTTTATCATTGATTCTAACATGAATGTCATTAAATTCTTTCTTGATGAGTTTGACAAAATAGTCCCCCAATGTGTCAAAACAAGTTATTATTATTTTACTTCCGTTTTATACAAACTATTTATGCGAAGCAGGATTTCCTTTTTATGCTGCAACAAAGTCAAAGCGCAGAAACAGGCTTGACGCCACACCATTTAAAAATAAGTGTTTATTAATATATTTGTTTTGTATTTATACTATTATGAATTACCCGACCTCAAAAATAAGCAAACTCTGGGAAAATTTCCGGATTTGTGAAGTGTTCCATTGCAGAAAAAGTTTGGAAAACCCTGATCTAAGGTATCCGTATGTTTTACTGATGATTATTCCTAAGAGCAGCATTGTAACCATAAATTTATATTGTCTATCTTGATTCCATCATTAAGACCACTGAAGATGAAACAACAGATGCATGAAGTAAGTAATATTTTAATATCAATAAGGCAAGACACAACTTGACATTCTTTGCCAAAATGGTTACGATATGGGGGCAAGTGCACATAACTTGAAAGGAATTGAAACTATTATAACCTGTAACTCATTCCTTTTAGTTTTTATTTAATAATCTACAGCATAGTTTCTCAACCTTTTTAAACCCGTGCCCCCCCCTACCCATAGTATTAAAGTACATTTATTTAAAAAAAAATACAATACAATAAAATAAAATTGTTTGTCAAAAAAATATATGTTTACAAAATAGTTTCTATTACATTTTTTTAAATCCCTAGGGTACCCAACGTTTTACCCATCACAGCCCGCTATGGTTCACACTTATTTTACGGGGGCGTATTCTGCAGCGTTATTCGTGTTAATTTTTTTCCATAAGTTTCTTCAAACTAGTTTGCATGCACTGCAGGGTGCAGAATGCTAATAAAATAAAATAACGTTATCAAAAGAGTTTTTATGAAATGAATTCAATTTGTTTTTCATAAGACGCCGTGAGCTCTTTGGATGCTTTGTAATTTTCCCTAGATGCAACTAAGTCGGCATGACCAACAGGCCCACCAGATGCGACTGTGGTCGAAAAATCTTGAGCAATTCTTCCCGTTCGGTGTTCATGTTTGGACATTCTCAAAAAATGCGATCAGCATCCTGAATCATATTGCCGCATTTATATTTTAGGCTATTTACTAATCAGTACTGTAAGAACTAGGCAGTGAAGTGATCATGGCTAGTTATAAATTGGCCTATCCGGAAATTTGAAGTCAAACCGTTGGTCTCCATTCGCATTTTTAAATTTTAAAATAATTTATAAGATTGCCTGTCCTTAGAATAATTTCCCATCAATTTTACCAAATTCGCATAGCAGCGTCTGTAGCAATACTGTGCAACACAGTTCTATGGGCCTTAAGAATGAAAGGTTTGGTCGAGAAGGAGGCAGTCAAAGAATTCTCCTCACCTGGGACTTGACACCCATTATGTAGCATTATTGTTGCGCCTTGAACTTTAATGTACAGATTTAACAAAAGTTTACCAAGCAGAACCGTCAATGCATTTGTAGAAGTAGTTCTGTATGATTTTGTAAGGGCTATCAATGCACTGCATTATCCGCTAATAAGAATTTTCTGTGTGAGAATAAGGTTACAAAGCTTGTATCACGTACTTTACCACCCACTCCCATGAATTGGGTGTTAGGCTTCAATTACTTAATACCCGCTACGCAAGAAGTTTGGCATGATATGCGAAGAAAAGTATGTCGTCCGGAATCGACCAAAGGTGTGTTATTTGTTCAGTAAATTTTACCGTGTTGTTCTCATTCGTATAATGGGAGGCTTTAGTTTGTGAAACCGATGCCATCCTTGAGGAAGATAACTTTAGTTGTTTTGAGAGCTTATTGGCGTTGCACCGAGCTAAGATTTATGAAAGTGCCTCCTTTTCTGTTTCTTCTATACCCGCATGACTATTTGCATTAGCTTTTGGTAAGGAATCGTCTGCGTTGGTAAAATTATTGCAGTCGGGTGAATAAAAAAGATAGAAAATCATCAAATAAAAGGTTCCACAGCATAGGGTCAAAAACGTAGCTTTGCGGAAAGTCCATTGTGATGTTCCCTTTTGAAATCTATTGTCCGTCTTACGATTTTTTCAAGTATTCATTTCAGTGTAGTTTTAAGCCGGAAAAGTGGTTGAAAATCATTGTCAAACCCTCCAGCAATATCCCTAGATTCCGAAGTGGAAATATAATTCATTTGTGTTCTTTAAAGACATTTTAAAATACAAAACTGAATTTTCGTAAGGTGTGCGAAACATTCTTGCGCGGACTGTACGACTTGATACTGAACAGAATTTCTCAAAGGAATCACCTGATCAATAGCATTTTCACTCTTGAAATTGCGAAATCAAAGATTTGGAAATATAAGGCGTCTTTCTAACTTTTGCAATTAATTTGGAAATTTCGTAAGAAACTATTAATTAAACCAGTGTCTAATTTTTCACTGAATACTATTAATCCTATTTTTTTGCTGCAAAAACTTCTTAAAGCTTTTTGAATTATTCAAATGGTTTTTCTTTCATTTCTTTCATAATATCATGGGGTGATGAAAGAAATCCGTCGACAAGATAGTCAATACAATATTGTCGACACTTCCTTTTAGATTCAGTTATAATGGTATTCTTAAATATCGTTGAAAAAATGGTAAAAATTATGTATAATACATAAATTATTTCTGCTCAATGTATTATTGTCCTACTGTGATATATTTGATTTTAATATAAATTTTAGTTCATTATATTTTGGATGGCCATGGCCCCCCTAAAGTCTGCTGTGGCTCCCCAAAACTGATATTTTCTTCTGTGGCCCCCTTGGAGTATGCTGTGGCCCCCGGTTGAGAAATGCTGCACTACTACAGCATACCGCTGAGCAAAAAAAACACTTCCACAGTCATCACAGTTAAGTTAAAATATCACCCACATTCTTGAGTTTACTCTGCCTTATTAATTAAGGAACGACATCTGTATACCTGTTACCGTGAGACAAAAATACATCGAATTACAAACCAGTAAGTGTTTTCATTGTTCATAGAAAAATGCAAGAACATTACTCTATATTGGAGACAAAGGTATATTTTTGTTTGAATAGGCTTAATGTTAAACTATTGGCTTACTTAAAATGTGAACACTTACCACTCGGGTTTACTTTGACAGTGAATGTGGCATTGTCATCATCTATAAATTTCAAAGTATAGGTCTGTGATGAAAATAGATCCTGTGATAAAAAATAAGATTATTAAAATTAATTAATTTCACTAAAGAGCCCATGTCGGCTCCATGGCAAGTGGGCAATGTTGTTGGTTCCCAGGCCAAACATCACGGGTTCAAATACTAGCACGAAAAACATTTTTTCAATTGATTTATTGGTTTCTTTCCAAAGGCATGGATGCTTGTGATGTCTTGAGTTCCATCCCACCCATCCTATCCTAAAATAGCAATTGGCTTACCGCTAGCCCTATTCTTTTATACCTACTTTCTGAAAAAGAAAGGTTGAGCAGCTGAGTAACAAGCAGTTCTC
The DNA here is from genome assembly GCA_030503985.1 of Himalopsyche tibetana. Lineage (NCBI taxonomy): Eukaryota > Metazoa > Arthropoda > Insecta > Trichoptera > Rhyacophilidae > Himalopsyche > Himalopsyche tibetana. The sequence goes on from JAPJYX010000015.1 coordinate 2,717,958, forward strand.
GTTAAAAAAAAAATGTTGAGATACCTCCATTAGGAGGCCATACTCTACTAGTGGAAGAAAAAAAAGTAAATATTATAAAATACAAGTTGTGATTTTCCAAAACGACTTTTCGTACCCCGTTCCCGTTCGTATTGGGACTCGAACCTGTGAGGTTTGGCAGGGAAGCCCACAACGCTAACCGCTGAGCCATAGAACCTGACAAATCTTAACATTAATAGTCGATAAGGTCCGTTTGTAAAACGTCCGCAGTAAGGTACAGACCAATGATTTCGATTTATTTTGAACAGCACATATTTGAAATGTTGTTCTATCCAATGGGAGCGGCTTATTTTAAACCGGGCGTGAATGTTCTGATATCGCCACGTTTTAAAATTTGATATTTCTTGGTGTAGAGCTGAAGTATTGTATCACCATACATCATAATATTAGAATAATCAAAGACTTTAATTCGACTATTGCAAACTATGATTATAGGGCTATCGAAATGAATCGTTTGATCGTGTGAGTCGATGTGAGACTAATATTTTTTGGAGCGGATTTGATCAATTGAATCATAATGATGAATCTTTTCACGTCTGACCTTGAAAATCTGTTAGAATTCTTTAATACATTAAGAATATTCAAATTATGATATGGATATATCATAGAATAATATTTTGCTTTTTTCATACACTTGGACAAAATGTGCAACTGATTTTTTATTGAAAAATTGGATTTGATCTTTTGATTTTTATTGGAAATAATTGTTAAATAATTTAAAATCCGAAAAATAATTGTTGGCAAACTTAAACATTATTCCAAAAATTAAGTAATTTACAAAATTTCTGCTACTACGAAAGATGATTGTTAGCAAACTTTAACATTATTCCAAAAATTAAATAATTTACGAAATTTCTGCTACTACGAAAAATGGTTGTTAGCAAACTTAATCATTATTCCAACAATTAAATAATTTACGTAATTTCTGCTACTACGAAAAATGGTTGTTAGCAAACATAAACTTTATTCCAAAAATTCAATAATTTACGAAATTTCTGCTACTACGAAAAATGGTTGTTAGCAAATTTAAACATTATTCCAAAAATTCAATAATTTCAATAATTTACGAAATTTCTGCTACTACGAAAAATGGTTGTTAGTAAACTTAAACATTATTCTAAAAAATCAATAATTTACGAAATTTCTGCTTCTACGAAAAATGGTTGTTAGCAAATTTAAACATTATTCCAAAAATTCAATAATTTACGAAATTTCTGCTACTACGAAAAATGGTTGTTAGCAAACTTAAACATTATTCCAAAAATTAAATAATTTACAATTTAAATACTGCAGGGCAGGGCTGTCGATATATGCCCCGAGATATACTTCTTTTACTATCAGAATTTCTGGCTTATTCAATAAATAGGTTTGTAATTTATTTTTCACGCCAGTAAATTTTCTGACTACTTAAAAATGCAACATAAATCTCACGTTGCTGGGCAACGGGCTTACAGCTAGTTTATTATTATTATTACTATTTACTTATATAAAAAGAAATCAATCATTAACACTCACAGTAACATCATAATCTTTATTTTGAGAGAGTCCAAGTTCTTCATAAGTAAATACAGAAGTTCTTGGTGCTCCGTTTGTATTGTAGTTGACAAATGCAAATGCTAAGGAAGCAGAATCCTTCACAATTGGCTCGACTTCTCTCCTCCACACTTCAACATGATTTTTCTGTGGACACCAAATAAAGAGACAAAGGAGTGATTTAGGTGACATGACAATTATGAATGGTCACATTATAATAAAACCGTGATACAACGCATTTCGGATTTAGCTGAAAATTTTTCTTTTTACCCTTCCCTTACTATGCAAAAAAAGCACAAGCTCCTGAGCTGTGTATCCGTTACACATCAGGCAAACGGGAGTAAATCATGACAATTATATGTATTACCGTAAAGATTGTTTGATAAGGACATAATCACACAGTTGTCAGTTTAAATCAGAGCTGTGGAGTCGGAGTCGCGGAGTCGCGGTATTTTGGCCGGAGTCGGAGTCGTGAAAAATGAATGCTTCGATTTTTTGTGAATGATGTGTATTCAAACAAAATAGACCAAAGTGTTGACATGTCATGCTTGGCTGACTAAAGATGATCCAATGGAATACATATACTTAAGTTAAAATGAAATTATTGACAAATTTCCTTGGAGTCGGAGTCGTTAGTTATTTTAAAGCTGGAGTCGGAGTTGGAATTGTTTTTTTTTACACGACTCCACAGCCCTGGCTTAAATGTATGCGGGACAGTAGTTTGACATATGATTTGATTTATTTTATTCACACATTGTTTTAACTTGCATAATATTTTGAATTCATTTATGTAAACTTCACTATATGTATTCAGTTGTTGGATTTTCATTAATCAAAATATCCCATTAAGGAAATCTTATTAAGTATATTATTGACATACTCATGAATAAAAACCTACCGTGAGAACCTTCACTCCGGCCCTTCCTAGAGGATCTTGATTGACTGCGAGGATATTTTCATTCAATAGAATGTCTTTGTACTCTTGTTTAACAGTTGCCAAATCATTGGACATCAATAAAGGTGCCGCCAAAATAGCCCACACCGCCATCTGCACCTTACTTTGGTCATAGCTCAGTCCATAGTTTCCAATTATGAGCTTAGAGGATAATAATTAAATATTAATGAAACATTACACATAATAGACTATTTTATATATAGCTGCTCGTGGATCCCCACCCGGAGGAATTATTACAAGTCTTCTATTTAAGGTTTATGATAAAATTTCATTTCAATGTATCCTGGATCAGTTGTATGAGTTCTTAAATTCAACGAACATTAAGCAACTTATGGAAGTTATGTATCCAAGAGAATCTTTTTTTACCAGCTCTTACTGCCTCATAATTTTTCCATCTAGGATTGTTATATATAATAATCCGTAATTATCACTGTAGAAAATATGACCAAAGTGTACTGGTTTTCTTCATTTGAAGGCTTCTTAAAATTTCTTGGCATATCGACTTATTTAATATAAAATATCAGTTTGAAAACGTTCTTTTATTTTGCTACTATATCAATATGGCTAGGCAACACAGCAAGTTTATTCAATGTTTCAAAAATAATAAAATGGTAGAGATAAATTAATTTTCAGAGGTCGCTCATTTTTTAAGCACCCACTCGAGTCCTATCTGCCCTGTACAGTGAACTGAAATGTTTTTGAAATTCTAATAAGCTAAATTTTTTGCATTACATGTTTTTTTTTGTATTAAAATTAATACAACAATTTTCATCATCGAAAGATGTCACCGTGTCAAATTCTGAACTTTTTAATTGAACCTTATAGCCCATAATTAACCACAATCTGTCACACAACTTGAAGATGAGCTGAGCCTGTAATTAATAACATTAAAACCGAGAGTAATTCCAATAAACTATCAATGCTAATGCACGTGAATATTTGTTTCATAGCACACACTAACTGTTAGAAATAAGTGACAGGCCCTCAAATAAAGATTTAATGTGATTCATAAATGTAATGCACTGGAATAACTATATCTCAAACTGTGATTTATCAGTCTCCCGGTAATAAATTCATTTCACTATATGTTGGCAGAAGGCAGTCAAATACCATGTCTGGATCATTCCAGTGCCCAGGGCCAGCATATTTTGCCAAAGTTGTTGATCTGCTTCCAAAGTAATTCATGATTGAAGTAACGCTCTCCCAAGAATCGCTGATATCGTCAAAGTTTCTCCACATATTGCAGTGCTTTGCAATGGAAGCATAATCAGGCTAAAACAATTAAAAACATTTCTATATTTTCTGCTGAATCCTTGAAGGATATATGTATAACTTAATATAGGCGATGAAATTAACCAATTTATAATTCAATAGATAGGTCTTACGGCTTAAAACAGTGATTTTCAAATATTATGTTACTACGTCTCCCTTTGAAGAAAAAAAATATCTTCGTGACTCCTCATCCTTTATTTTATACAGTAATAAAGACACATTTTAAAGGGTAAATAAATATTTTGGATTTTTGAGCCTCCCTTTGCGATAGTCCACGCCTCCCCGGTGAGGAGCGCCTCCCAAGTTGGAAATCACTGGCTTAACCTGTAAGGCACAGCACAGGTATCATAAACCACGGGAAAACTTCACTGTAATAGTGCACGGATTTCATTTAAAAAAATTGAGTTCCATAAAGATTAGAATTTTTTTTTATCGTATTTATTTGAACTCAAAGTTTGTTTTTACAAAAGCATTGTTTTTTTAAATGGGTAATTTGGAAAGATAGTTTTCCGAGTTGGCATATTCTGTTGAAGCTTTTGACAGATAAAATATGACAACTGTAAACACAGATGTAATTGTGTTATACCAGCCGTCAAAAGCTAATACAGAATGGTGTCGCATATTTCAGAACGTCCAAAATAAGTGTCCAGATCCTTATGAATATGAGAATAGCCTCACAGGAGGATTATGACAATATCATATAATATCTAGTAACTGTTACCGTCTTTCCTTCATATTCTTGATAGTATGGCCAACTGCAAGAATACAAAATTGGTCTCCCAGTCTCATTAAGATACTTGCCGAACTCGGGATACCCTGAAATCATAATAGAATTCTAAAATACACCTATAGATTGAGGTTAGGCCCTTCTTTTGAGAAGGGAGGCACGAAAAAATAATTTTCATATCTTAATGTATATTAATAAATATACTTTCATATCATTATGTAACAGTAAACCATCAGTGGCCTTGATTTTTCAAGTTTACGTGCGCACAGAATCTAATTCTTGATAATCAATATGATGGACTTAAGCTGACAACTATTGTAAAGAAAATAATAGAATTATAACGTGATAGTTTGTAAAAACAAATTTTTCAAAATGAAACCTGAATGTAATTTAATGTTGGTGAAATCTTAACGGAGAATATGATTCTACAACCTTTTGTACCCTTGTATTAGTGCAAATCTTACTTTTCGGCACTGTCTGCAATGAAAGATAAGTATAAAGAAAAAAAAAGTTAGTAACACACGGTCCCTTCGAGGGATTGCTGCGACTGTGCGTGAAGGTAGTTGTAGCAGGTGTCCTTTAATTGCTCATCAGTGTCCTCAGTGGGAGCATAGCACTAAAAGACAGTCACAGAGCTGTCCTGAAGGTGGCTTGTATCAGCCTTTCAGAAATCGGTGAGGCAACAGGCCGATCTGTCAGACGTTAATACTGCTACTTACCATTATCCATAAGATTGGTCTCAATATTGCATCCGTCCAATTTGACATAATCGGCTCCCCATTCCGCAAATGTCTTTGCGTCTGTTTCTGAATGTCCATAGATTCCTGGATAACCGGCACAGGTTTTTTCACCATAATCTTGATAAATGCCAAACTTCAATCCTTTGCCGTGAATCTATAACAAAATAAATTTAAGCCACGTTCAAATTGAAGCCACTATTAACAGGATAGGAATTAGTTTGGGTTGCAGTCAAGTAAGACCGATGAGATGTGTAATCAAAGCTGTCAGGACTGATATTTCCCTGACCGACGTGGGACAGATTATTCGATAAGTCAACCGCTTTAGATGCTTCTGTGTACACACCCCGGAAGATGGCAGCACAAAAAAAGCGCTCATCACTCGCTTGGGCCACATTAAGAACAATGCCATTGCCTCGGATTGAGTTTAATGTGTTTAATTGTAGTTAAAACTGGATACCATTTCTTCAATGCTTGCATTCTACCCGTGCTGCTTTAAGCAGTGCATCATGGCACCGGATGAAAACGCTTATGGGTGAGGTGGTTAGATTTTGTGAGGAACTTGGAGATCAGGGTGCTAACCAGACTGTGCATTGTTACGCCTTAGAGAGATGTTTAAGTTAGCTGAGTCACGTGCGAACCTCCTCTCTGCTTGCCTATTCTTCTAACTGAAGAGAATATGTTGTAGATGACCACCATTAGGTACTATCTATATTATGCAATTTATAGAATGCTAATATGTTATGGAAGGAAGCAAAGTGATTTTCGAGCGAATGAGGATCTCGAAGATGCCACATGGTGTCCATATGTTCCACATAGAGAGTGGATATGCTCTAAGAGTTTACAACAGAATTGCTATGAGAATTTATTTACGAATTCCTGAAATCAATTTTTGGGAAATAATGGATAATTGTAAATTCTTATTAAACTAAATATATCATTATGTTTTTCACTATTCTAATGAAGTATTCCATAGTCAGGTAACTTTATTAATAGACTTATTTTATTTATAAATAAAATTTGTTGTCCAAAAACAGAGAACATGTTTACATTACATAAGGGTGCACATACCTTGCAACATTACATACCTTGCAACTTCCGTATCGATTCCATTTCATAGACAAAACGGTCAGTACATAAATTAAGAATGATCAGCCAAGGGTGTATTCAAAGATGTATTCAATCATAGACACTTACATAATCTCCGACAAACTTCATGCCTCTCGGGAATCTTTCTTTGTCGGGAACTAATTTTCCATCAGCATCGCGCTCCATCTCCAACCAGCAATCGTCAATCCCCACATATTCGTAGCCGGCCGCTGCATATCCTTCAGACACCAAAAGGTCCGCCATCTTCAGAATTAGTTTTTCACTAAAAAGTAGCGTCAAAATCAATTCAATCTTTTAAGGGGCCATCCATGTATGACATCACGCTCTACTTCAAACAAAGTGTGACAATTAGTAACAAAGGAAGGGTGGTAGAAAATGTGAGGTGAAAACCAGTACAATACAAATACCGTATTTCCTCTGCTATAAGACACAACCTTATTTTTATTTACAGTTATTTACAAAAACACTGCACAGCGTCATTTAATTTGCCATCGATTATAAGACGCATCCTGAATTCAAAAACACCGAAATAGTCTTATTTTTCAACATAGTTTTCTTAATGTCCGATAAAAAAAATATTGCGAATTTCAAACATGTCATTTAGACAGGGTCGCGAAGAAATTAAAATTTTATAAACAGACAATTGGCTGGCTTGGTATTTTTTTACCTTTAAAAATATATAACACAGTCTCGGTGCGTTTTGCCAAGAAGTGTGTTCAATTAAAATCGAAAATTCCTTTTTTGATCCCACTCATTTCATTTGTTTGGTTTCATTTTATTTGAGGGGGTATATCATTTCATATTTCTTCATTGTGAAAAATCTAATTTAAATTTATTCCTTGTATCCAATATCATCAAATGAACCAAGTATTTATCAAATGAAAAGAGCAATGCAATATCAGTGTATGGCATATTACAGGGATGGCGAACCTTTTTGGGTACGCGTGCCAAAAATCCGCAAATATTATTTCTTGATTGTGTGGCGTGCCTAAGCAGTAAAAAAATAATAAAATAGAAAAAATAAAAAATGTTTTTTACTATGAATTTTATTTACAAGCTCTAAAATTACAATTACAACAACATTTGAAAATTAATAAATTGGAATAAATTAATAATTCAAAGATTATTTAATCAAAATTTTAATTTTTTAACATAATTTTTTGTTTTAACTCGAACTTTTGGAAATCGTTCGCGTGCCATCCAAATTCTCAAACGTGCCACCTCGGGCACGCGTGCCGTAGGTTCGCCATCCCTGGCATATTATATACATGTTTTTTTTTACCCGTGGTGATTAAAATTTTGATATTCCGGGGAGAAAAAAGATTGCAGAGCACTGATATATATAATATTATTTTCTCTACATTATCATAATAATATAATCACAATCTGTTTATTTTATTACAGATATTGCTATTTGTTTATGATAAATAATTACAATTATATCTAACAGGGCACAAAAGGTTAAAGTGACAGTTTTACTGCTTAGAACTACAATTAAAATGATCTTAACATTAATAGCCGATAATGTTTGTAAAACGTCCGCAGTAATAAGGTACAGACCAATGATGACGATTTATTTTGGACAGCACATTTTTGAAATTTTGTTCTATCCAATGGAAGCGGCTTATTTTAAACAGCACGTGAATGTTCTGATATCGCCACGTTTGAAAATTCGATATTTCTTGGTGTAGAGCTAAAGTATAGTATCATCATAGATCATAATATTCGAATAATCAAGGACTTTAATTCGACTATTGCAAACTATGATTATAGGGCTATCGAAATGAATCGTTTGATCGTGTGAGTCGATGTGAGACTAATATTTTTTGGAGCGGATTTGATCAATTGAATCATAAAGATGAATCTTTTCACGTCTGACCTTGAAAATCTGTTAGAATTCTTTAATACATTAAGAATATTCAAATTATGATATGGATATATCATAGAATAATATTTTGCTTTTTTCATACACTTGGACAAAATGTGCAACTGATTTTTTATTGAAAAATTGGATTTGATCTTTTGATTTTTATTGGAAATAATTGTTAAATAATTTAAAATCCGAAAAATAATTGTTGGCAAACTTAAACATTATTCCAAAAATTAAGTAATTTACAAAAATTCTGCTACTACGAAAGATGATTGTTAGCAAACTTTAACATTATTCCAAAAATTAAATAATTAACGAAATTTCTGCTACTACGAAAAATGGTTGTTAGCAAACTTAATCATTATTCCAACAATTAAATAATTTACGTAATTTCTGCTACTACGAAAAATGGTTGTTAGCAAACATAAACTTTATTCCAAAAATTCAATAATTTACGAAATTTCTGCTACTACGAAAAATGGTTGTTAGCAAACTTAAACATTATTCCAAAAAATCAATAATTTACGAAATTTCTGCTACTACGAAAAATGGTTGTTAGCAAATTTAAACATTATTCCAAAAATTCAATAATTTCAATAATTTACGAAATTTCTGCTACTACGAAAAATGGTTGTTAGCAAACTTGAACATTATTCCAAAAATTCAATAATTTACGAAATTTCTGCTACAACAAAAAATGGTTGTTAGCAAACTTGAACATTATTCCAAATATAAAATAATTTACGAAATTTCTGCTTCTACGAAAAATGGTTGTTAGCAAACTTAAACATTATTCCAAAAATTAAATAATTTACGAAATTTCTGCTACTATGAAAAATGATTGTTAGCAAACTTGAACATTATTTCAAATATTAAATAATTTACGGAATTTCTGCTTCTACGAAAAATGGTTGTTAGCAAACTTAAAAGTTATTCCAAAATATAATAATTTACGAAATTTCTGCTATTACGAAAAATGGTTGTTAGCAAACTTAAACATTATTCCAAATATTAAATAATTTACGAAATTTCTGCTACTATGAAAAATGATTGTTAGCAAACTTGAACATTATTCCCAAGATTTAATAATTTACAATTAAAAAACTGCAGGGCTGTCGATATATGCGCAAAATTAAATAATTTACGAAATTTCTGCTCCTACGAAAAATGGTTGTTAGCAAACTTGAACATTATTCCAAATATTAAATAATTTACGAAATTTCTGCTCCTACGAAAAATGGTTGTTAGCAAACTTGAACATTATTCCAAATATCAAATAATTTACGAAATTTCTGCTACTACGAAAAATGGTTGTTAGCAAACTTGAACATTATTCCAAATATCAAATAATTTACGAAATTTCTGCTCCTACGAAAAATGGTTGTTAGCAAACTTAAACTTTATTCCAAAAATTGAATATTTTACGAAATTTATGCTACTACGAAAAATGGTTGTTAGCAAACTTAAAAATTATTCCAAAAATTAAATATTTTACGAAATTTATGCTACTACGAAAAATGGTTGTTAGCAAACTTGAACATTATTCCAAATATTACATAATTTACGAAATTTCTGCTCCTACGAAAAATGGTTGTTAGCAAACTTGAACATTATTCCAAATATTAAATAATTTACGAAATTTCTGCTTCTACGAAAAATGGTTGTTAGCAAACTTGAACATTATTCCAAAAAATCAATAATTTACAAAATTTCTGCTACTACGAAAAATGGTTGTTAGCAAACTTAAACATTATTCCAAAAATTCATTAATTTACGAAATTTCTGCTACTACGAAAAATGGTTGTTAGCAAACTTAAACATTATTCCAAAAATTGAATATTTTACGAAATTTATGCTTCTACGAAAAATGGTTGTTAGCAAACTTGAACATTATTCCAAAAATTAAATATTTGACGAAATTTCTGCTACTACGAAAAATGGTTGTTAGCAAACTTAAACATTATTCCAATAATTAAATAATTTACGAAATTTCGGCTACTACGAAAAATGGTTGTTAGCAAACTTGAACATTATTCCCAAGATTTAATAATTTACAATTAAAAAACTGCAGGGCTGTCGATATATGCGCAAAATTAAATAATTTACGAAATTTCTGCTCCTACGAAAAATGGTTGTTAGCAAACTTGAACATTATTCCAAATATTAAATAATTTACGAAATTTCTGCTACTACGAAAAATGGTTGTTAGCAAACTTAAACATTATTCCAAAAATTAAATAATTTACGAAATTTCGGCTACTACGAAAAATGGTTGTTAGCAAACATAAACATTATTCCAAAAATTAAATAATTTACGAAATTTCTGCTAACTATAAAAATAAAATTAAATAAATAAAAATAAAATAAAATAAAATGAAATAAAATAAAATAAAATAAAATAAAATAAAATAAAATAAAATAAAATAAAATAAAATAAAATAAAATAAAATAAAATAAAATAAAATAAAATAAAATAAAATAAAATAAAATAAAATAAAATAAAATAAAATAAAATCAAACACAATGCAACAAAAATCTCACGTTGCTGGGCAACGGGCTTACAGCTATTCTATATATTAATAGCCGATAATGTCTGTCCGACCACATTTCAAACCTTCCAGTCTCCACTTTTTTGAATAAAATAAAATAAAATAAATTAAAATTAAATTAAATTAAATTAAATTAAATTAAATTAAACTAAATAAAATCAAACACAATGCAGCAAAAATCTCCCGTTGCTGGGCAACGGGCTTACAGCTAGTTAAATATAATTTATTTATCACTAAATGTTTCCTGTATTTTTACCTGGATTTAATCTGATATAACAGTTTATATCTGATAAATATTATATCACATTATTGATAGAAGCATGATGCTGCTTACTTTATTGTGCATATATTGTTAATTCATTTTTAACTTTAATGGCTTACTAGCCTACGCAGTTTCACGTACCCTAAAGCAATGTTTCTTTACCTTTTTACATCCACGGAGCACCAAAAAATCAAAAAATGTTTTGCGGACCACCAATATAAGCTTTTATAAATGGATATTTACTATTTTTGAACTGCAGAAAATTTTTGCGACCCATCCAAAAATCTTTGCGGACCACCGGGTAAGAACCATTGAGCTAAAGCATATCTTGTAAGAAAGCAGTTAGGTTATTATAAAAACAAGTTGTTAGTATCAGGCTTCTTGTTAACAACATGATCCTAACTGATTTCATAAATAAATCATTGGTCTCATCTTTCCAATCGAAATCCTGATAACCAGAATTTCTTTTCAATACCCGACATTCTTTTAATGTATATCCGCTCCATCCTGTGAAGCGGATTTCTCATATAAATTATTCAAAATATTACCTTATGCATTCATCAGGATGTGTGTCACAGTTGGTGATGCAGCGATACCTCTCCCAAGTCAGCCAGCCCATCGGTGGAGTCAATGCTAACCCATTATCCAAGCCGTGGACAGCATTTATGTAAAGAATTACCAGTAAGGCCACGACGGACTTCATATTGGTTCTGGAATTGTAAATACATACATCAACTAATTGTCATGAAGAAGTAAATGTGATTTTTTGTCATCATTTTACAATGCAATAACAAACATATTCATTGCATCACACTTTTATTTCATTGCTAGATATTTTTTTTTAATGAAATGCAGTGCTTCAAAAAATACAATCTATCAAAAATTGTTCAACGTGTCTAATAATCATCAAAATTCTGTTGCCATTGCTGAGTTATAATGCTCATGAATAGACCTGTGCAAAAATGGTTTTTTTTGTTGTGAAAGTTAGCTGTCAATAGAAAAAAACCACTTCGCAAACTCATTAGTCAACTGAGTCAAATATCAACTATACAACGATTGAAACTTCTTTTGAGAGCCAAATTTAAACTATATATCTTGGTAGTTCATTTTTTATTTACTTGGTTAGGGTACTCCTATGCTGGCTTTTTCTTAAAAGGTCCTCAATTTTATTGAGGAACGTTTTCTGAGATTGCCCTTTCCAACTCTAAGTTTTAAAACTGAAAAACGACTTTTGCGCATGGGACACGAAGTTTCAATCACACTGTGTGGTATTTCGTGGAAGAGCCACAATCAAGGGACCAAAGAGCTGCATATGGCTCAAGACCCACAACCAACCATTGACTTTGACTGATTTTCTCAAAATGTCATTTTAATATAAGCCAGTTTATAGTTCAAATGGTAGGTATATATTTAATCAGCTCAATGTTTGTATAATAATAATTTCATTTCAGAGAGATTGATATTATAATAAATAAAATTGAATATTATTGTTTGACATTGTGATGAATCTAAGCTGTCATATTTTAATTGAATTTCAGATAACAATATACAATTATAGAAATAAGACAATATTTTAATTGGCTGGAATTACTAAAAACAGAAATATAACAATATTACAAGTTTAGCAAACTTTAGGTTTCAATCTTTTGACATTTCAAGTGAAACATCCATAATAAGTTGATTGAATTGGTATTTATTTTACTCAATTTATAGAGTAGCATACTATTTAGTATTTTGTTCTGCAAAAATTATATTTATTTTAACCAACTCCGCTCCCAGTGCGGAGTACTTGTATTTCCAATTTAATTTATATCTTTAAAAGTTGTTCTGCTAAAATTACTTTTAATTCAATTAGTGACTGTATCATTCTTTCGGATGGATTGATTAGGTTAGGACAGGACTTGTAAGTAACCAATTGCTTTCGGTAAGCCTTGGGAAGAAATTTTAAGTTGTCACATACATCCGTGCCTTCGAACACAAATCTAAAAATTGATTTAAAAATTAAAGTGTCTGTACTGAAATTTGCAATCGAAGAAGATGACACTAACCGACTGACTAAAGACCCAGCCCAATAGCATACCAAAATAAAAATATATCCAAAAATCAGTATACACTTGCAACACAAAACCAGGTTGTTAAATTATTATCACAATGATAAATTCACAACAATGCTTCACCAAACTTTGGTTATTATTATGCTTGAAAGAAAATAATTTGGAACCCTCAGGTTGAAAGCTTCAGAGTTATCAGTACAAAGTATCAATAAACATACAAATCTTATATACGTAGGATGAATACACAATCAAGGACTTTTAAATTTCTTATAATATTAGACAGTTATTGGACCAATTCAGTACACACCTTATTTGAACAACGGCAGGAACCCGAATGACATTGATTAGTTTAATTATGTTGTTATATTGAATTAAAATAGTTCAAAAAACATAATGCTGATTATAGCATTTATTTTGCTTAACACATTTCATGCAGGCGATAATTCACAATTCTCAATAATAGTAAATATAATTGTTCTATTCCTTCACTCACGGTGTATATTACCCACCAATCATCTCAATTAGATAACCTTTTTAATCATAATTTTAAATTACACAAATGTTTAATTTAATAAATTACATATTTGATCTAATGTCAAGTACATGGGTGTCCAGCCGGTAGATCGCGATCGACCGGTCTGCTTCCGTGAATTTTGAAAAAATATATAATTTAAATATAAAATATACAAAAATACTAAAATAGAATTATTTTGTAAGCACATACCTATCTAATGATATGTATTTCGCATTTAAAATAAGTTTGAAGAAGGGAAAAAACTCTACTAAATTTAAAAAAATATAAGAATCATGTTAGAAGTTGATCGCGAGAAAACTTAAGATTGAAAAGTCGATCCCAGGGCAAAAAAGGTTGGACACCCTTGGTCAAGTACCTACATAATTCAATGTCAGAATAAACTCAAAATTTCTTTAAAGTGGGGCATTTCTAGAAAAAGCTAGCTCTACGCGGAAGTAAATTACAAAACAGACATCGGTTACTGCAGGCTTAAATTTTTTTATTTAGAAACATGAGTTTTTAGCACTGCATGTGTTTTTCTTCTGTGCACTCAAATAATAAGGCTGAGCAAATATTGAGACGCAGTGCAACACTAATTTTGTATCACATGAAGAAGCATAGACCTGTCTACACTGCAGATTTATAGATTCGCAAATTTTAGAAATAAAAGAATATTTTAATTCAGTTTCTAAGCATCATGTACTTACAGTAGATAAGTGGTGAAGTGGAGCGAGGGCGAATGGGGACGGCGCTCCTGAACTTTTTTGAGGCGATTTGGAAATTTTAAGATAAATGTTTATGCCACAGGTTCGAATCCCAGTATGAAGAGTTTTTATAGATTGATTTTTCTATGGGATGGATGTATGTGATATCTTGAATTCCCTCCCACTCATCCTATTCTAAAATGGGCATAGCGAGAGCGACAAGCTTACCACTAGTCTTCTTATAGTCCTATCCTTCTATCCGAACTCCCTTTAAAAAAGAGAGGTTTATCATCTGAGTAACAGTTCTTACCGAAAAAAATCTGATGAGATTAGAATGCCATATGCTCCACATTGAGAGCGGACAAGGATTAACAAAAACATTTATAATGAAAAGTTTTTGGAAACTTGTTGGTACTGAAATTGGATCATCGAGGTTACAGGGCATTAAAATATTGTAATTAATCAGCGCTCCCAGACTTTTTTAGTTGGTGCTACTCCACTGCAGTAGAAACTTTTTCCAAAAATAGCTAAAATCGGCCTTAATGCGATAAATAAATCTATATTGTTTTAAAAAATTCTTATCCCCGTAATGTGTTAAATTATTATACTGTATTTTAAAAGATAAACCATTTTAAACAAGCAACAAACTGACAGGAGAGTGTCCACCTTATCACCAAATAAATTATCCACTCTTAGTGATTATTTGATTTAATACACAAAATTTTCAAATAAACAAAATCTTCTTTTTCAAGTGTCAAATTGTGTATTTATTAGTACGTCCATATTCATTTCTGTATAACTTTTCGATTATCAAAAGTTTTACTTAAAATTATCCGTAAATTTGATGTGATTTTCTTTCCATCGTTCATTGTTTTTACAATATTGGAACAATATATTATTTTACATACATATTATATATACACTAGCATTTCTTATTGATTTTTTGTTGCTTAAATATAATGGAAGACATATAAATTGTAAAATACATTTTTTAATTAACTTATAAGTCCATATTACCGGCTGCGTAGTCGAGTGGTCACCGTTTTTGGCTTCAGTTACGGATTTCACAAAGTTTTTTAGAAATTGATTTTCAACTAATTTACTGATTTGTGTCCAAAGGCATGGATTTATATGATGTCTTGAATTCCCTCCCACCCATCCTATCCTAAAAAACATGTGTATCGAGAGCAATTAGCTAATCACTAGTCATATCCTAGTCCTACTCTTCTATCTCTAGGCTAAGCAACTGAGTAACAAACAGTTCTCACAACAAAACTTATGTTGAGATACCTCTTACCTAACAAAAAATGTCCATATTATTTTTTATATGCTCTATGCCAGTCCTGCGGTCGAATGGTCAAGGCTTTTTATACCCCACTATTATTCACCACATCAAATCCCAGCGCGGACAGTTTCAAGGTGTGTGCCAAAAGCTTAAAAATCTCATTAGCGTGAACAGTGTTTCTAGGCACGCTGTGAACTCTAGTACAGTCCATCGTCCATAAAACTGATTAAATTAAACAATTCAACTGAGGAAAGGTCTCTTTATTCATGCAGTAATAAAATATCTTATAAATCTTCATAAATTGAATACAAAAAATACCAATTGAGCATGAAACAATCTGCAATGAAAGTATTAAAATTATGACTTCAGCTCTCAGATTGAATATTAATTCATATTGACAGTTGTAAAAGTCAGATTGACAAAACTTTTGTTATACACATTAGTTCACTGAAATTATCAAGGATTAAAATACCGGTATTAAGAAAACCACGATCCTGATATTTCGGATGTTATTTCAATAACATAATACTAGTTTTGAAAATGCAAAAACATTAGTGCAAAATCTAAAATTTAATGAATGAACGTATATTGTAATAAAATTGTTTTCGATGAATTAACATATTATCAATCTAAAAAGATACTTTCAATAGTGTTGAAGTCTAACATTGATGGACTCGCCTTTTTCAAAGGTACAAATTTATAAAAATCAGCCTTTTTTTGCCTGCTTTACAGTCATTAGTCATCACAACCATCTTGTAATAAAATAAAAATTGTTCTCAATCGTCTTTGATTGAATTCGCACTCCAAGAGCATAAATATTGCTAATGCATGACGTCTACAAGAATCCCAGTCATCTGGAAGTCTTGATTAAGCAAACCCAGTTTTTGTGCGAATGTTAAATAGCTTTTAAGATATAAGGGTTACATAGTACTCTGGGGCTTGTATATATATCTCTAGCCATTTGCAGTCATTATTTGTATGACTATTACTTATGTGATGTGCATAAGGCTCACTCATTTTATATCCCACATTTCGATAATTTATTTCTAAGAGTAGAGTTTGACATTACACTTTATTCATTCATCAAAGTTCTATCATTCAGACTCCTGTTACGAAACATGAGGCGACCGAGGAAAGCACAGAGTCTTCTGTACATACCTAATTGTATTAAAACGAGTTATAAGTGATTTTAAACTGAAAAAAGACTCTTCTTATTATGTCAATATGGAACTGGAATGACAAATTGGACTTTTATATTTACCTGTAGGATTAATTTTAACATTGATCACTACTCCAGCTCTATTTTCTTCCACCCTTAGAGTGAAAGTTTCTGATGAGAATAGATCCTGTAAGATAATAAACAATATTACTGTAGAATTGTCATGTATAATGAAGTTGCATTGGTTGAATGAATTATCGCAATTCAATAATACCCAACTCGGAGCAGAGTCATACAATGCATGAAGACCCGCAAAAAGGGGACCTAAATTCTGCATACTCAATAATATAACAAATTGCATGGGTGGCATTTGCATGATCGCCCAAAATTTCTAGCTACGCCACTGGTTAGCTTATTGGTTAATTAAGAGTCAAATTTCAAAGGTCCGTATATTAATACAGTGGCAAAAAAACGCGACCGCCTTATTGACTAGGAACAAATATTGATCATAAAATTTCATAAAAAATGTCTAAAAATTATGCAATCTATATATTAATAGCCGATAAGGTCCGTCTGTATGGACGTCCATTTCACACCTTCCAGTCTCCACTTTTTTATTCATACTAAATTTATATATTAAAAGTCGATAAAATAATCACTCGCTTTTCACTTTTCACAAATGTGTGCGTACTGATGATGTCCTCGAGACATCTTCTTCTTCTACGAAATGTATTTTGTTTGCGTACATTTTCAAATTAATAGATAATGAAATGAAATAAAATAAAATAAAATAAAATAAAATAAAATAAAATAAAATAAAATAAAATAAATTGAAATAAAATAAAATAAAATAAATTAAAATAAAATAAAATAAAATAAAATAAATTGAAATAAATTAAAATAAAATAAAATAAAATAAAATAAATTGAAATAAAATAAAATAAAATAAAATAAAATAAAATAAAATAAAATAAAATAAAATAAAATAAATTGAAATAAATTAAAATTAAATTAAATTAAATAAAATTAAATAAAATAAATTAAAATAAATTAAAATTAAATTAAATTAAATTAAATTAAATTAAATTAAATAAAATGAATTAAAATAAAATAAACTAAATAAAATCAAACACAATGCAGCAAAAATCTCCCGTTGCTGGGCAACGGGCTTACAGCTAGTTATTTTATAATTACCAAACCTACTCGATTATAAGGCGCATTGTGTTTTTACATATTTTAGAAGCTTTAAAGTTGGAGTGGTGCTTCTTATAATTGATGATATCTTACAATCGCTGTCAAAAATGCAAAAGGAGACATTTTCTTTGAAGACTGGGAAAGATATTATTCAGACACTGAATTTGGTTTGAAGTTTCAGCCTGATTAAAAAATTACTATCTAATAAACCTACTTTCATTCTATGGCGTCTTTTTTTACCATAGTCTTTGTTATGTTTTTAGTATTATTATTTAAAAATAAAGGTGCATCTTATAATTCATGGATTTGGTGTATTTTTATTTTTATAATTAACAACGATTTTTAAATACTCACTGTAACATCGTAGTTTACTCCTTCAGAAAGTCCGATTTCATTGTATTCGAATTTTCCTATTCTGGGCATGCCTTCACTGTTGTAGTTGACAAATGCAAATGCAAGGGAAGCATTTCCGTTCAAGATTGGCATCACTTCTCTCTTCCACACTTCGATTCTTTGTTTCTGAGGGTGAAAAAAATATAATGTTTTTCTACAACTATTCCTTTATGATACTCAACAATTCCGTCACCTTCGATCAACTCTCTTTTCATTCATAATTTACTTTATCATATATGTTGAATAAAAAAAAGCAATATAAAAATGTGATGATACTTCAATGAAACATGCAGAAATGGCTTGGAAATGAATCCATAATACAGTGTCACACTTTTAAAAAATTAAAAGGAATTTTTGAGAGTACATATTCTATAAAAAGGTTTTTTTATTGTCGGAACGATAATCAAAGACAACATTAAAAAAAATGATTATTATTACATTTCTTAGCCCTTTTTGTCACAAATAATCACATTTATCCTTGTAATCCTGTCTCTAAAAATGATTGTATACCTTCTGTGAAGTTACCAACTATACCACTGGGTATGATGCATGATACTTAAAGATCAATGCTTAGGCGATTAAAACACTTACATCAACAATTTTCATTCCAGCTCTTCCGAGTATGTCCTGATTGACAGCAAGAACAGCTTTGTTCTGGAGAATGTCTTTGTATTCTTTTCGTATATTGGCCAAATCGTTAGACATCAATAATGGTGCTGCCAAAATGGACCAAACTGCCATTTGGACTTGACTTTGGTCATAACTCAGCCCAAAGTTTCCAATGACGAGCTGGAATTAATTATTTTGATGATTTTTCTTTCAGCTATTTCAACTAAACCATTTGAACTCCTATCAAAGCATCTCAATAGAAGTTTGTTTTCAAGAAGTAATTCAGTAGCATTATGAATCATTTGAATGTTTTGGTAACTAACAGCAACTTTTCAAATGGTGTTGCCAGGTCTTGTGACTGAAATTATAGTACAGACTGTCTGGTACTGAGTGTAAAATACACTATACCGATTACCCATCTTTTGAAATTCTCAATATGTTTCTCGTTAAATTAATCTTATAGAGTTATTATCTTAAGTTGAGAGTATTTCATTAGAATATACACCAAACGACCCAATTTTTGGTTGGGATCCAATGTTTAAGTTCCACTGGCCTACAGTAAAAAGACGGTACGTATTGAAAAAATTTCTATCGGTAAATTTTGAAATAAATTTATCATGTTTTTATGCTTGCACAGTATTAACACTCGCAAATGTAAAGGTGTTGGTCATAGAGTTACCAGAACTAAGTTATGAGACAGCATGGATCGATGGATAAAACTCGAACAAGACTATGTAGTAATTAGCTTATGTTTGGATAGCCGATAAATGGATAAACGGATGCTGTTAACCTCTAAACTACCGATCCGCCATTGACTAAATATATGATTAATAAAAATTATTACAAAAAACGCATTATTGCACTGACTTAACAAGATGAATTACCATATCAGGATCATTCCAATGCCCTGGTCCTGCATACTTTGCCAGAATTGGAGACATGTCTCCGAAGTATTTCAAGATCGATTCGACACTTCCCCAAGAGTCTTGGATATCATAATAATTCCTCCACAGATTGCAGTTCTTTATGATTAAATCAAAATCATTCTAAAAAATTCAATTTTAAAACATTCGGATAAATATTAATGCAATGTTATGAAATATATATTTTTTAATGGCTTTTTATAATTGAGGATGAAATATTAACAAAAAAAAACTAACCATCCGCTTATGAAACGTTATATTAATTAATGTATTGCGCATAATATTCTTTAAAAATATAAAGCAGACTGAAAAAATAAAAATTGACATTTTTCAATTTATGATCACGTTAACTATAATATCGTTCTGTAGTAAGTTGAAACATTTACGCACATGCAAGGCATTTATTATGTTTAATATAGTTTTGCAATGACAGACTTCTCAAAGACAATTTTAATGTAAATAATATATATACTAGCTGTAAGCCCGTTGCCCAGCAACGTGAGATTTTTGTTGCATAGTATTTAATTTTATTTAATTTAATTTTATTTAATTTAATTTAATTTTATTTTATTTTATTTAATTTTATTTTATTTTATTTTATTTTATTTTATTTTATTTTATTTTATTTTTATTTTATTTTATTTTTATAGTTAGCAGAAATTTCGTAAATTATTTAATTTTTGGAATAATGTTTATGTTTGCTAACAACCATTTTTCGTAGTAGCAGAAATTTCGTCAAATATTTAATTTTTGGAATAATGTTTAAGTTTGCTAACAACCATTTTTCGTAGAAGCAGAAATTTCGTAAATTATTGAAATTATTGAATTTTTGGAATAATGTTTAAATTTGCTAACAACCATTTTTCGTAGTAGCAGAAATTTCGTAAATTATTGAATTTTTGGAATAAAGTTTATGTTTGCTAACAACCATTTTTCGTAGTAGCAGAAATTACGTAAATTATTTAATTGTTGGAATAATGATTAAGTTTGCTAACAACCATTTTTCGTAGTAGCAGAAATTTCGTAAATTATTTAATTTTTGGAATAATGTTAAAGTTTGCTAACAATCATCTTTCGTAGTAGCAGAAATTTTGTAAATTACTTAATTTTTGGAATAATGTTTAAGTTTGCCAACAATTATTTTTCGGATTTTAAATTATTTAACAATTATTTCCAATAAAAATCAAAAGATCAAATCCAATTTTTCAATAAAAAATCAGTTGCACATTTTGTCCAAGTGTATGAAAAAAGCAAAATATTATTCTATGATATATCCATATCATAATTTGAATATTCTTAATGTATTAAAGAATTCTAACAGATTTTCAAGGTCAGACGTGAAAAGATTCATCTTTATGATTCAATTGATCAAATCCGCTCCAAAAAATATTAGTCTCACATCGACTCACACGATCAAACGATTCATTTCGATAGCCCTATAATCATAGTTTGCAATAGTCGAATTAAAGTCCTTGATTATTCGAATATTATGATCTATGATGATACTATACTTTAGCTCTACACCAAGAAATATCGAATTTTCAAACGTGGCGATATCAGAACATTCACGTGCTGTTTAAAATAAGCCGCTTCCATTGGATAGAACAAAATTTCAAAAATGTGCTGTCCAAAATAAATCGTCATCATTGGTCCTGTACCTTACTGCGGACGTTTTACAAACATTATCGGCTATTAATGTTAAGATATTTTTTTTTAAATTAATTTAATCCAAAAAAATGATTGCAATTTGACACTAACCGGTATACCAGCAAGATCTTTATAGAATGGCCAACTGCACGAATAAAGCATTGGCCTGCCAGTTTTATTGAGATTCATCCCAAATTCAGGATAACCTAAAAACCAAATAAATCGGCAGTTACTTGCTTGGGCTCCATTATGGAAGCTGGGAAAAAATCAATGTATTTAGTTATACGAGCATCGTAAAGTATTGTTTAATATGTACAGTCACATTCCAGGGGGGCGGGTGAATGGGTCAGCAGGGAATGAGACATCATAAAACCAACACAATAAAAAACACATTTCAAAAATTTGAGCGGGTTTTCAAAAATGTGATGTGATTGATGTATTTAGATTTTCTGAGTAATGAGATATTGTAGTTTACTGAAATGTACATCTTTAGGGACAATGATGGTTAAAAGAAAAATAAAAATGTGCAAAAAATTAAGTTTACTTTCAACAATCCTTGACTGTAAAGATGTACATTTCAGTGATAGTGCGAAATCTCATAACTGCAAAAATTTCGATACGCCCGTTTTTTATTCAGTATGTGATATTTTTCAGATACATCGTCGCCAATACTGCAAAAACACATCTCGAATTTGGGTAAATTTGACAGAAGAAGCAAAAAAATATATAACTGCAAAAATAAACCACTTTTTACTTACGCTTGGTATTGAAATAATTAATTGATACGTTTTGCGCTAAAAATCAAGATATGTGTAAATACAAAAATATATCAATAATACAAAAGATCGTAACAAATAAAAAAAGAATTTTCTTTTACCAAAAAAATGAGCTACAATGGCAAAGATATGCTGGTTTATTTAATTTTTAAATGACCCAAAAAAAGAATTAATATTCTGTTCAATAAATTTACTTTGTTAATGTTACTCTAAATGACAGGCATACTATCTTTGACAACTCTACATAATACATGTTTGCAAATAGTATGCACCTTTTATTCATTATTCACCCTACAAATAATCGAGCAACTTTCTAGCGTTTCCTGTGTAAATACATATATGAACAACCCTAGATTTTATACATAATAATGAACAAAAGCAATACTGCACGGATATAATGTATGTCAATAAAAACTGATCACCTTCATCCATAAGCTCAACATCAACATTGCATCCGTCAAGTTTGACATAATCAGCACCCCATTCCGCAAATGTATTAGCATCTGTTTCCGAGTGTCCCAAAATTCCAGGGTATCCCTCACAAGTGTGTGTGCCGAAATCTTGATATATTCCAAACTTCAAACCTTTACTGTGAATCTATTGGCAAATATAATATTATTATGAAACACCTAGTTGAATAATCGACTCGCGACTGGTTGATCATACAAAAAATTATAAAATAAATACAGGCGAGAATTTTCAACTTTTTCTATGTACCTAAGCCCAAGCTCTATGCCCAAAGATTAAGGGACGTTCATTACTGGGTATTTGTTCATTTCTATGTTCATTTTTAGCACAAACAATTGAAAAAATAGCAATAACAATAATTAAACTGCTCTCCGGTAAAGCAGGAAAGAAAAATAAAGTATTCAATATTATAAATTTTGCCGTAAGAATTTCCAATTTTAAATATACCTTTGAATTTATTGTTAGTCACCGCTTTTACTAAATTATTTTTTATGCCATTACAAATAAGTATCATTTTGTTTGTAAATATTAAAATTGAAATCAGCTTGGTGTCAGTTATTTATATTTTGTATCTTTATCTATAAATTCTTTTCATATTTCTATTACCAATTATTTGTGACACCCAGTGGCGAATTAAGCACTCAAGAGGCCCCAGGCACAATTCAATTTGGAGGCCAAGCTCTTTGGATAACATAAGAACTGTAGAAATAGTACGTAAGAGTTTTTCATTTTTTGAATAATGTTATCTTACTATCAACAATATTATAATAAAATTCATAACAATATTACCCATATGTCAAAGAAGAGCTAAAGATCTTCACAGATACGTACATAATCTCCAATAAATTTCATGCCTCTTGGGAATCTTTTCTTGTCAGGAACCAATTTCCCGTTAGAATCTCTCTCCCTTTCCATCCAGCAATCGTCAATGCCAAGATAGTCATAGCCTATTTCTGCGTAGCCTTCGGAAACCATTAGATCTGCCATCTTCATGATTAACTTTTCACTAACATACAATCACTATTAACTATCAAATTTAATATAAAGACCATAAAACTTCTCAAAAACATCATTTTCCAATTTGTAAAATGTAATGTTTTTGAAATTCGTTGGGATTTACGCTGCTAATTCAAACATAACCAAGTCTATCTATCTTATTATCTACACCCAGTGTAGATAATAAGATAGATTGCTCGCCACCGCACTGTTAAAAGTTGGTAAATATCTTCTTGTGTATCAATTTTTTATTTGGAATAACTCAGTTGGTGCATTTATTGTACCAGTTTGGCAAATACAGCATTTTTTATCGATATTTACTATTGATGCAGATTTCAAGGCATGCAATTATCTCTGTCTTTTAATTCCACCCTTCCTATTCTCAAAACGGACGGAGCGAGAGCGATTAACTAATCACTAGTCCTGTCTTAGTCATATCCTTCTATCCCTTCTCTCTTTGAAAAGAAGAGAGGTTAAGCAACTGAGAAGCAAGCAGAAGTTAGGAAAGAGCTAGTATTTAACCTCAGTCTATAGAATGATGGAATGAAAACATTACAGGTATCCATGCCTTTGGTTACAAATCGAAGTCAGGTATTGAAACTTTGACTGAATAAGTCCAAGAGTCATTAGAAAGATGGAGTTAAATAGAAAGTATTATCAGTTCACCCCTCTCTTTTTCAGAGGGTGGAAATCAAAAAATTAATGACCCCCGTGGGAAAAAGATGTTTATGATGAACGAATTATTCTATAAAATGATCTCTTACCTTATACATTCATCAGGAAAAGTTTCACAGTCAATAACACAGCGATATCTTTCCCAAGTCAGCCAGCCCATGGGAGGTGTTAATGCCAATCCATTATCCAATGCATGGACAGCAGATACAAGAAGAAACACCGACAATGCAGCAAAGAACTTCATCTTAATTCAAGTTTTTCTAAGATTACAACAAATACACAAATTTGTTTAAATTGAAATGTAATTTAGCGTGATACTGTATTAACCAGACAATAACGTTTCCACGAATATAACGCAACCTGTTTATTCGGAGCAGAATTGAAAGCAAAAGTTCAAATGCTAGATATAGGTTGTTGTTTCAGCTTCTTGGATGCCTTACACTTTGACGATTATTCCATACATATAAAAAGATTGATAGATGCAGGAAAACGACCAATGTGAAAATAGTTGATTAGGGTTTCACTGTACATACATACATTTATGGCACATATATATATATTTTTTTCTCCCCACCTCAAATATAACACGAGCTTTAAACAGCAAAAATATTTCAGTAAAATGCATTGTATTATATTAAGTTTAATGGTTTTGGCACATGAACTATATTTTTCAAAAAGAAAATGGTAGATTAATATTATTCTGCAATACTTAATATTGGGGAGCAATAAATTATTTTAGAATTATAATATACAATTTTAATTCACTCCTCACCTGAATGATGGTAAAATCTTGAATGACAACTAATAAATTAATTTAAATGATAAACAATTTGAATTTGTCAAGATTTAGGTGATATCTTATCATTAAATTAATAATATTATAAAGTTATCATCATGTTAAATCATGCCTCTGTTCCTGGTAAAATGTTTCTTTGCCAGAGTCTCCAAACTAGTTGCCATTTTATAATGTTTTTCTTCATCATTATTTCTGCCACGGCCAGTTTACAATTATTCATGGTTGTTAGTTTAATTTTCATTTACTTCGTAGAACTCAATTATAATTAGTTGAAAATAAAACTGTATTTAATACAACAAAAATTCCATTTAGTTGATAAACATTTCAGCTTCACGCTATCATCATGTTTAATCTTAATTTAGCTCGGGTATATATGTATAGCTTAGAAAAGATACAGAATTCTTCTTCTTTGGCCATGTTCGCTCCCTATGTGGAGCATATGGCCGCCACGCGGCACCTCTATGTTTCCCTGTCTCCCGCCAATAGCTTTGCTTCCTCCCATGACATGCCAGCATCCCTCAGTTCTGCCGAGTACATCCTATGGATAGTACCCGACGGACGTCCAGGATGCCAGAATCCCACTGGTCGAAAGGAGAGGCAGGCAGGATTGAGGCTTTCCGGAGACATCCCCAACACGTGACCCAGCCAGTTCCAACGTCTCTCCATAACCACTGACGTGACGGGATGCTGTCTTGTACGCTCCCTTATCTATGAATTTCTCACAAAATCAAACCACCTCACCCCCATTATTCGACGCAAGCATCTGTTCTCAAAGCTCAGTATACGGTTTTTCTGAGTCTTCGTCAGGTGCCATGATTTGCAACAGTAAAGCATTACCGGCAGAATGCAAGCGTTGAACAAGTGGCATTTGGTTTTAATCGAGTACAGCTGTGTGTCCCAGACAGTCCGCATTGAATTGAATGTGGCTCCAGCCATTCCTAAACGAATGGCGAGCTTGTTTTTTCTGTCAACCCTCTCGATGATCTGTCCCGCGCTGCTAAGGGTCCTATCAGAGTCATGACAAGTTTGGTTACACATCACATTGGTCTTACTAGTATTAATTTTTAGACCAATGCGACCTGAGTTAGTTCCTAACCCATCAATAGTCAATTATCAATACATCTTTATATCTACTCTAAAATCTTAATTCATATTGAAAAATAAAGTATTAAATGTAATAAATTGACTATGTGTTATTATAGAATGTCCTAAATTTAATTAAATTAAGTAACATAATTCTGATTATGGTATGAAGCTGAAATAGCCATTATTCATAGTTGTGTTTAAAATATTGTTGTTTTGTTCAATTTAGTCCAAAAGAGATTTTGTGAACTATTATGACATAAAGATAAAAATTAAAATAATAAAGATCGAATTGATTAATCAAAAACAATTTAAATAAAGATATTAAGAGATACAAAGAAGTCCAAAGTATAAATAATTAATAATAATCATTTATTAACTTCCTTAGAAACACACCTCCTATCAATGAACTTTGAAAACAATAAACAATGCAATCAGTCATTTTTTATCTGTATTGTTTACCATAAAAAAGAATGTTTTTGAATTGATTTTTAAGATACAAGTATGTTCACCAGCTGGCTGCGTGGTCGAGTGTGAATGTCGTTGACTTAGAACACGGAGGACACGGGCTCGAATTCCAATTGGGACAGTTTCTATAAATTGATTTTTCAATCGATTAACATTCTTCGGATTTCTGTCCAAAGGCACGGATGTATGTGATGTTTTGAATTCCCTCCCACTCATAGAGAGCGATTAGCTAACTACTAGTTAACTAACCTAGTTTTATCCTTCTATCACTAATACACAATTCTCGTAGAAAAAATCTGTCGAGATACCTTCATTAGGAAGCCATATGCTAAACATTGGGAGCGGACAAGTAAGAAAATAGGCTAAAACACATACATACATTCTTCTTTTTTGACCATATTCGCTCCCTAGGTGGAGATTAACTAGGGGAAAATTGACATCACAAACACTTTTGTGCAATGTCTTTGATCCCAAACTTATATTGAAAAAAATAAAAATTTGACATTGACCTTACCGGGACTGTTACCTGACGGGTACCTGATCGGTAAAGTCAAACTTGTACCAATTAGACCACAGCAGACGACAAGTTTATCTGGACAGAAGTTGTTAAACAAAAACTGCTTGCTCAACCTCAGTTTTTCAAAAAGATAAATGGATGGGGCTAATCAATTATTGAAACTGTCTGTACCGGGTTTTGGTCCCGCGAGCACCAATCAAAGCCAACAATGCCCATTACCCGACCCGTACACCGACATTCTTGTACTCACCTATGATGTACTCGTAATATATTATTATTATACCACTATCACCTGTTACCGTGACATTTAGTTGGCGTGTTTAATCCATTTTTAATGACAAAAATAAATTGACATTCTGAATGCAATCAGATCTCTAGCCTCAATTTTTAATACACAACATTTTTCATATAGTGACAACGGTTTTCAGAGCCATTTTACTTCATTCAAGGACTTCTTGGAAAACCATTTCTCTGCATTATGATTATAAACTGTTCAGAGGTAACTCTGGCTATATTATTGCTATGATAACCTAATTCTAACCTGACATTTTTGTTTATAGCTCTTTAGAGAACTGTCTTGTTATGTCAGTCCCATAGTTGAAGACAACGTACTTGGTCTTTCAGCTGGGTCATGGGCTCAAATTCAAAAATGGGATTATTCATATAATAGATTATATTAAATCAAGGATTTAAAAAAACAGTCTTTTATTAAGTAACAGATATAAAAACAATAGAAAATTGAACATTGAACAAATTATTTACGTATTGTCAATGATTATTAACAGTCACATTCGTTGTGATAATGAGATTTTTAAATCTCAGCGTGTAGTCTATGCAACAATGGTGAATGATTTTTTAGAGGTGTGCCAACCCGTGCTGCTTTCATTTGGAACTTGTACATCTGCGCACCTATAATAAAAAAAAAAACAGTTCTTTGATCAGAAGAGGGAGCCACTTGTCTTATTGAAAACATTATGAAATAAAAAAAATACTGTTATTTCAGAATAATAATACTTATAAATGAAAATTATACTCTACGACTGAAAATGTTGGTAGTTATCATGATGGGCATTAAAACATAAAATTAAAATTATTAACTTTGTTTTTCTACCAATTGTCTATTGCAATAACAAAGGAATAATAAGTAAATTTGAATCGTTCAAACTATGTACATTCTCACAGATTTTGTCACTAACGACCCGGGTTTCGCCTTTCGGCATCTTCAGGCATTCAAGTGCACGGATGAACTTGAACTGACGCTTAGTAAATGAAAGTTTCGTGTTTATATAAGAAATAAATGCATCACTGAGTCCAAAGCCATTGCTGGCGAAAAGGATAAGCTCATGGGAATGCGAACAGATTTGAGTAGTAAGTAGTTTCAAGAATTATATTATTTGTTTGTCGGCAAAGGTTTTATGATTATATAGGTTATAGAAGTGGAGATGCGGGAAAGTTTAATATTTCATTTAAAATCGGAAGACTTTGCAGCTGTGCTCTATTGATTTCTAAAATTTCTTGGAAAAAGAGCTTATGACTGTCCGTATTTGGGTGTAACATTTTTATCCCTTGTTCCTGATTGAACACGTGTCCTTCCGAAATTAAGTGATTAGCAAAATTAGACGTGTCTTTTTTCAATCTAAAGGCTGCCATATGTTCTAAAACTCGGATGTTCAGTGTCCTTTCTGTTTTGCCTATATAAAACTTTGTACAACAAGAGCATTGCAATCTATAAATCCTATAAATAAGTATTTAGGGACTGTCAACTATATCAAAATTATTATAAAATCAGTTTATGTTTGGTGTTTCGATGTTTACAAATTAATGCGATTACGATGCTCTTACCTGTTGGATTAACCTTCATAGTAAATGTTCCAGCTTCGTTATCTTTAGCGTTCAAAGTGAAAATGTTTGACGAATAGAGATCCTGTGAAAAAAAATTACAATGAATAATTATCTGTGTGTATGTAAGGCACAGCACAAGACGCTGTCTATGTCTGTGCACCGTGTACATCATTTATTTAATTGAGTAAGCGTTGGCAGATAGCATTGCCATCTGGTAATAGTTTCTACTATTTAAATATGAAGCAATTGAAACTAGACTTAGGAAATGTGTCGAACATTCAAGTCAATTGCCTTTTCTGATTTTTTCCTGCTGATCTGTTCCAAGACAAATGAGTGCAGTAACCAGTGTACACACATTGAGTTGGATGCAATATAATATTCTACATGTCTTCAAGTATTTTAATAGTGAAGTTAGCTTAGTAAATACACATTGCAACAGTGTTATCTTCCTAAAATAAAAAAAAATCAATCCGGATTTCAATAAGCACATTCAGATAGTTAGTTCTTTAGTCCAATTTCGTAAAAAAACTTGTATAACAATTTTATTATATACAGATTTAAAAAAGATGATTTCTACACTATCGTTGAATTAAAATTGTTAAACACGTACAATGATGATTCCGATGGTAAAGAGATGATCAAAGAAAGCTTTATTGAAAATGATACAACCTTAAATGTCAATTAATACTTACAGTGACAGTATAATCCCGATCTGTAGACAGTCCAAGTTCTTGGTATGTGAATTGCGATGTTCTGGGTGCTCCATCCGTATTGTAGTTAACAAACGCGAAGGCGAGGGAGGCCTTGCCGTCAACGATTGGGGTAACTTCTCTCCTCCATACTTCGACTCTTTGTTTCTGAATATTTAAAATTATTATTATATTATTCCAACCCAATATTTCAATATTTTTTCATTAAAATCTCATTAGTTGCTGATTGCAGTTGTTTATTGGTTCTCATTATTCAATTCATGGTTTATCCTACCAAATCATAGCTTGTAATAATTACAAAACCTTTGATAGCTGTGCATTTATTAGTTGTTTTATATAATGGTTGACTATTCCAAATTTTTAAAAATTGAATCTCTGAAACACTAATAGAAATTAACAGGTTAAAGTAAAATTATGTTGATAATATTATCTAACAGACCCAAGAAACAAGAGTTAACAAGCAACTAGGTTGCTTTAAATTGTGTTTGAACAACTATTTTTGACAAAATGAATTTTAAATGATATTTGTAAGCACAGACACTTCAACAAGTGCTACACACTTTTCCAAATTGGAAACGTAAATATGTACATAACATACCACGAGAACTCTGATTCCAGCTCTTCCTAGAGAATCTTGATTGACAGCAATAATGGCTTTGTTAAGAAGTATATCTTTGTCCTCCTGTTTGACCGTTGCCAAGTCGTTAGACATCAATAAAGGTGCAGCCAAAATTGCCCACACTGCCATCTGTACTTTGCTTTGGTCGTAACTCAATCCAAAGTTTCCAATAATAAGCTGCAAATGAAATAATAGAAGTACAATGATTTATAAATTGTTAAGGAATAAATACCAATTGCACAATACTTTTTTTTAGCGAAATACATTAATCTTTTTAATCGAAATACATGTTAATATAGTCATGGTATAGCTGAAAAATTAACGATGTGAATGAAATGTGAAATAAAAGTATTTGTTTACCATATCTGGATCGTTCCAGTGTCCAGGTCCAGCGTATGTCGCTAAGGTTACAGACTTGTCCCCAAAGTATTTCATAATTGCAGTGACACTTGCCCAGGAATCATCGATGTCTCCATAGTTCCTCCACATGTTACAGTGCTTGATGATCGATGGCCAGTCAGGCTGCAAATATTAATTTTGATGCCTCGGTAATTATTACTTAGATACTTTAACTTTTGAATATCATATCTTAAAACTGTGACTAATTCCATTGATCAGTTTTTACATTACAGTAAAACCTCAATCTATCTACCTCATATTCGTCGTTTTCCTGCATTTTAGGATTATGAAAACTGCTGCCATTGATTCATATCATCCAAGTAAGAATTAGTTCTTAAGAAAATTCAATTGAATGACTGTGAATTATAATAGTAATCTTACCGTCATTCCTGCATATTCCTGATACACTGGCCAACTGCACGAATACAACATTGGTCTTCCAGTTTTATTGAGATACATTCCAAATTCAGGATAACCTAAAATATTAAACGTTTATCTTAACATAATATTGAGCATTGCTATCATCTACAATCTACATTGTTCAATCTCATTAGAGTTTTTTTGCTGTATCCTTTTAGAAACCAAATATTATAAAGCTACTTGCTCCAATGAATTGAAGATTAAGCAGTGGTCAGGAGCCTTTTTTCCTAAAAAGGGCACCCTGAATGACTTACTTGACACAAATGGCACTATAACTTCATTTTACTAGACCAGGGAAGTATATGTACAGTATATGCCTATTAGCACGCACTGAAAATTCATGCAGTATTTGGCATTACAGACCATTAGTACATGAAAACAAACCTTCAAAAGAATCTTAACAATCGTATCGTAACGCAATTCCCTATGAATGTTTTTTTAAATTATTACAAGTAAAAAAAGAGTAGCTTTAAAGTGCTTACGATGGCTTTCGAAATAGACATTTACCAATTTGTCTAATAATCTGCTAATTGGCACTGTCAAAGAAATTAAAGATTTTATTTTACCCTCCACTAAGATGATGCAGAATTTGACATATCCAGTGTATAATAGAATTGTGGAGATTTCTCAAATAAATATTTAGTCAAAGAAGAAAAAATAGTATATAAAGTGATTCTAGTAATTATAAGATCATTTTAATTACCATTATCCATCTCTTCAAGTTCAACGTTACATCCGTCGAGTTTGACGTAATCAGCATCCCATTCTGCAAATGTGTTAGCATCTGTTTCCAAGTGACCTAAAATTCCAGGGTATCCAGCACAAGTCTTGGTTCCGTAATCTTGATATATTCCAAACTTCAAGCCTTTGGCATGGATCTGTGAAAAACAATAAATGATTTATCTTTTACATGTTAAAATTACATTGTCACAAAAACAATCACCCCTGACTAAATTACGTTATATTTTTGAGTGTTGTTGCGTCTAACGAAATTCACGTAAAAATGAACTGAATGACTACAAAAACTTTTATGTGTAGACACTTACTCGGTCAATATTGTTACTCATCCGAGTAATTGGCTAATAATTGGATGGTCATTTATATTATTTAAATATATTTTTTGCAAATAAGAAATCAAATTAATAGTTGTGTATATAACAATGTACTCATTTGAAAAGGCACTTTCAAAAAAAATACGTTATCCACAAAAAAAGAGATAGTGATACATAAAATTGTTGTTTAACAATACTTACGTAATCTGCAACATACTTCATGCCTCTTGGGAATCTCTCTTTGTCGGGGACCAGTTTTCCATTTAAATCTCTCTCCATTTCCAACCAGCAATCGTCGATACCGACATATTCGTAGCCGGCTGCCGCATAGCCTTCAGAAACCAGAAGGTCTGCCATCTTTAGAATGAGTTTTTCACTAAAACAAAACCAATCGATTAGCATTTTAGTTTTTCATTAATATTACAAGCATTTTAACGAAGCTTTACAAAAATCCAGGGATTCCATATTCTCAACATTGACAACAGATAATTTAGCCGGATAATTGATTAGTTTTGAGGGAGGTCCAATATGATACGACCAGCTAAGAGGGATGTAATAAGCGTGATGACACTGCACCAAAAAAATATCGGCTCACTTTGAAATATGTCATGAGACTTTACTTTAAAAGGGGAGCATAATATTTATTTTTAATTTCAACAATAGTGTAAAAGATTTTGTGCGAAATTTGACAATAGGTGAAGTGAGGGTCAAAAACAGAATTATACTGGAGGGAAAAAAATTACACAAATTCTATTCGTACTGCAACATTAAACTTTATAAAAAAAGAGTACAAGCGAATGATGAAATCTTACCTAATACATTCGTCAGGATGCGTCTCGCAGTTGGTAATGCAGCGATACCTTTCCCAAGTCAGCCATCCCATTGGTGGAGTCAATGCGACTCCGTTATCCAATCCGTAAACAGAGTTTACAAAAAGAAGCGCACACAGCGCTGTGAAAAACTTCATCTTGGTTCAAAAAAGCCTATAATTATAATAAAAATAATATTAGAAAATTTTGTATCACCAGCATGCCGAGACTGATGTTCTCCCACGGATACCACGGGAGTCATTGAAGAAGTTCTTACTGATACATAATACACCGATTTTCATTTATTAAATCTCATAAGAGCACATCTAAGAATAATACGAGAACTTAAGTCGCTCAACCTTTTCTTTTCAAAAAGAGTAAAAATAGAATAATAAGTTTAGGACAGTGCTAGTGGTTAGTGAATAACAACATATAGTACAAAATATTACAGTTTCACAAAACTCTCAAATGGTGAGCTCTTAGAAAAACTCACAATAAACTTTTAGGCTTATTTTAGGCTCGTCGTGCTGTTTTTTAAGTTACAATTACATTGTAGGGCGGCAATATTAATTTCAAAGTATTCTCGTCATAAACAATATTTGTTTGAAAGTGAATGAACAATATTCCAAGAAGAATATTACAATTATTGCGTTTTTTTAATAAACAGCACCTGAATCAATAAAATTAAAATTACAACAAAGACAATTCTTGGTGACATTTTACTTTGGAATGCTTTCCGTTTAATGATAATTCATTATTTTTTAAAAAAAATCAAGTTGCGTGAAAACATTCAAGATCTAATTTTAAAAGAGTTGGTAAATAAAAAAAATGGCTGTTGTCATTTTGGATCAGCATCCCTATGTGGATAATTTCATGAATTGACTTTTCCATCGATCTAAAGGTCTGTGTTCAATGGTATGGATGTATATGATTATTGATTTCCCACCACAAGTCTTGTCTTTACCTTGTCTGTACATCCTTACTTTCTCACAAAAAAAGAGGAACGACTTAGAAATAAACAGTACTTGCTTTTATAACTGCTCCTATTTAATTGGTCCGTGCTTGTAAACGTTACAAAAAGTTTATTTACGGTATAACACATAAAATAAAAAAATATAGCAAATTCAAAGACAATTAGGAATCATTTATATTCTTCGCAGGTAACATATTCCGGAGACAAGTAACAAAGATTATCTATTTTACGGTGTACTAGAATTATAATAGAAAATTCAACAATTCATTGATAAATTTAAGCAGATAAGACGTATTAAACATTTATATTACGTGAGAATTTTCAATTGTAAGCATTCATTGAATTTTTATTTTTCACTTAACCCTTTCAGTGCGTGTACTTGAAATAGATTTTTGAAACCAGGAACAAATCAATTTATGGATATAGACAGAATTAGCATAAATTAATAGATAAACTGGCTTTTTTTGTTTTTGAAAAACATCTTTGGTGACATTCCGGGCAAACGATTTAGTGACACCAATGGCAGTGAAGTGTTTTCAATAATTTTCACTCTCAGACCGGTGCTCTATCGGAGCTATATACTAACGCTAAAAACCTCCTATCATATTGTCGGTATACTAGCAGAAAGCGGTGAGTCAACAGCCAACTGTTTTGAGTAATGAATGCAAATAGATAGATTTAAGCATGCTGAATCTTTGGAAAAAAAACAAGTTCAGTCATATTCTGTGTATAATTTTAACATAAAAAACGTCAAGTTGTTTTTGGCAAAAAAACCATAAATAACATAGCGCTTTTGGATATGTGGATCAAATTTGTTAATCATTATCGAATTTCATGATGTTTTTGGAAGGATAAATAATTGATATAGTGCATAAATAAAGAAGTTAAAATTTCATGATTATCGAAACAAGGCTTTTTGATTTATCCCCTTCTGCCTGTATAGCAGCGATATGTTTGTGAGCATAATTGAAAAATGAGTTGAATATGTGAAAATAAATACGATACATACATATAATGTATATAGGTGTAAAAGCACCATTCAAATCAGCTTTACTGAATTAGTAAATTTCTAATTGAAACATCACATTTTACATCTAAGGTCATTTAAATGCAAATCTTATTTTGGCTCTCCTGAAAAGTTTAAGACTTAACCCTTTTTTCCTTTTGCACACATATATGTAAAATATGTAAAATATCATTTTAAATAACAACACTTTGAAACACAGCCTAGTAAACATGATTCTTTATGGGATTAGAATGTGTGAAATTTGAAAACTCCACTACCTTTCCAAATAATTTATTTTAAAAAAAAAAGTTTTTTACACTATACGGTTTTTTGCATTTAAGAATGTACAGTGATACCCCGATTCTACGTTTTTTAAGGGACCGTAATAAACAAACGAAAAATTTACCAAGCAGTAATGCATTAACCTAAGATCAAATCCGGTAAAGGACATCTGCAGCCATTGATGTCTTTTCTGTTGCCTACCCTAACTTATCCGGAAAACAATGTAAAGTGAAAGTGATTGGCTAACAACTCCTCCCTTCCGTGAGCCCAAGTATGTTTACCACTCAACCGCAAAACTGTTAATTATATTAAATGAATATTAATAAGAAAACTTTTTACACACCTTGTTCGAATGATGACAACTTCCCGACTGGTTCCTTATAGTTCGAACGTGGATTTATATTCTGTCAATGTTTTGAGCAAGCATTATAGATAAAACAAATTGATTTCATGTACACTGATAGTCTACTTTAGTATTTAAAACAGCAAGACACTTCACAACAGGGTGTTCACCTTATCGAGGAACTAATTAACCGACTAGTATGGGAAAATTTGCAACCACTTGTAGTAATATTGCTTATCATATTTATATATATGTGTGAAATTAATCTGAGATGTGTATAGGAATTATCGATACTATGTCATAGATATTATCACCATTAGAGAATATGTTCGTGTGTATAATCTCGGTTGATAGGTCAAATGATTATGCAACAGCCTAGACATTGAAAGAAGGCTAAGAATTGAAGAATTTCTAAGGTTTGTAAGAATCTTAGACTTCAATTAACATGGCTTCTTTTAAAATCTATCTACCGCGTTTGGGTGTAAATCAAAAGGGAAGTTGCACAATTAAATGACTATCTCAGGTACCAGCTTCCTTTAGTTCACTAGAAGGCTAATGAAATATTTTTAATTGTTTTCTTACTTAGAAAGAATGATGCAATACTAATATCTGTAATGGCTGATTATTGGTGTACCCTTTTCATTTTTACTAATCTTTGTAATAATTTTAATCATTTGATCTATGAAGCTTCAAAACATTACCCCACTATTAACAATTTAAAATATAAAATCAACATGTCAATTTGATGTATTAGATAGATACGATAGATAAATCATCTCTTTTATGAGATACAAATCAATGAAATCTTTCCGTCTTTATTATTATGACTCAATATTACACTAAGGCTATTTATGGTCATTAAAAATAATATATTCATTTCACCTTTGTTACTATGACTTAGTATTTAATCATTTACGTGTAGTCTGCGATTGGTTAGTCAAATTAGGTTAACGTCAGTGGTCATGGAGAGACGTTGGAACTGGCTGGTTTATATGATACATATGCCTCTGGAGAGCTTTAATCTTGCTTTCTCTTCTTCCAATGATCCAATCCTGGATGACTTTCAGATACTATCTATGAGATATACTCAGCAGAACTGAGGTATGCAGGCATGTCATAGGAGGCAACAAAACAATTATTGGGAGACAGGGAAACATGGAGGTGCTGCATGGTGGCCACACACTTTACATAGTCAACGAATAAAGAAGAAAGAATAGATTCAGTTGGTTATTATTGCTTTGACAGATTAAAAATTTTGTTATCTGTTCAATTAATCAAGCACCGGGGGGCAACGAAAGCATGACATGGAAAACATTAACTAAAAATGAGTCTTTTCTTACCCTTATCTTTTTCCCCACATCAAGATCAAAAAGAGAAGTTGATGGACTCACTTACAATAAGTTCTGTAAATGCAGAGCGATAAGAACTCATAGTAGTGTTCTTTTATATGACATTATCAGTGCATCAGTATCAAGTCTTTGATAATTTCGCCAAAGCCATACCTCATATTGAAGTATTTTCTACACCATTCTTACAGAATATATTGATGCATTATGACATGGGAATAGATAGAAATTCGGGTAGCACCTGCTAAAAATAACATTTCATAACATATGTTCACCTATGTAATGTAAAATAGATATATTCATATCAGTTTATAAAATAAACTGTTGTTTCGCTTAATTAAATCAAACAATGCAGATTACATGATAAAAAATCGAGCCTTTAATATTATTGTGTAATGTAGATAATGAAATTAATACTGTTATCTTCTTTTATAGAAACAAAGATCGAAGAATTAGGTAGAAAGATTAGGTGGTTTGATTTTCAACAAGAAAATTCAACCAGTGGTGTCAGATGAATATAATTAATAAAAACACAATATTCCTTTGTAATTTATTCCACTTTATTTAACTTTTTAGCTGCCGTAGAAAAAAGTACGTAATTACCTAGCACGCTGGCTATAATTTGCAATTATTAGTTTGATTATTTATTGACGTGTTGAGCACGACAAATTTTACAAGATATTTCGTCTGTGGCAGCCATCGAGTTAAAAAGGTCAGGACCAGTTTCGCTCATTGGGAGCATTGTCAACCAAGTATTGACAGTGAACACCCTAAAAGATGAATATAAATCATACATCAGAAAATACTATGAGTTGATGTTTGTGCGTACTCACGCCAGGGGGTTCCCGGTAAATTGCTCGAATGCAATTGCTCGAATGCAAATTGCTCGAATAACAAGTTCCTCGAATAACCAATTCCTCGAACGTCAAATGAAATTCGTAGAAAAAGTCGTGAAAAATCTTAGGATAAAAAAATACTATTTACATTTTTATGTTCGAGGAATTGGTTATTCGAGGAACTTGTTATTCGAGCAATTTACTGGCTCCCACGCCAGGGTACTGATTGTATTGTATGAAATCAAAAATTAGTTTCTAATTTAATACCACATGTTTTGCCACTATTAGACATCAAATAGGTAACTTAGGCATAAACCAGTGTCAGGGTTGATTGCTCCCTTCGATTTGTGATTGATGGTAAGCACCTGACGACTAGAACACAATACAGCTTTCATTCTCAAGAGTCTATTATCAATTTCTAATCTACTCTTTTCTTTTGTTCAGCCTCATGGATCATATCGACTACTAACGTAGCATCGCAACAGAAGTTGTTATATATGAACTGGCAGTTATTCAGTCACTCTACCTGTCTTTGGGAGAGTAAAGGTAGGACAATGAGGGTAGGACTGGACTAGTAGTTGGAAAATCACTCTCACTATACCCCTCTTTTTTAATCAGTTTAGTCAGAGGTAATGAAGGGACTACAGGCACCCATCCATTTGAACACAAATCTATAAATCACTTGAAAAATCAATTCATGAAAGTTTTTATACCGGGATTACAACCAGTGGACATTACAATGCAAGAGGATGATGTTGATCAATTGGCAGTACACCTGGTTTAGAGTTATAAAAGAGTCCTCGGTCAAGTGTTCAACGTTGTTGGCATCAGTTTCGGTACTCCTGGGTTTCGAATCACAGTACAGACAGTTTTATTTATCACTTGATCAATAGATCCCTGTTCTCTAATCTCTGAAATTCACTCCCAAATCCTGAAATAATCACTAGTTCTGTCCCAGCTCTATTCTTCTATCTTTTCTCTCCTCCAAAATGACAGGTTGAGCAGCTTATAAATAAGCAGTTATAGTAGAAAAACTCCTGTTTAAATGAGCTTCAATAGAAGTCTTATACTCCACATCGGACATGGTTAAAAAAACAGTTTTGAAATTATGTTGGATCATATTTTAAACGCATCTAATTAAATAGACCAACTTAAAATACATTGTTGGAAAGAGTATCATTGAAACTAGAAGGGAATCCCAAGTAGACCTTCCTTTTGACACTTATATTTTTAATTGTTTTATGTATAAACCTGGTGCCAGTGTTCATTCAAAATGTTTATTTTTTGCATTAGTTTAATAAAATAACACCACTGATGTCCACTCAAAAGAAAATGTAAAAATCAATTAAAACTGATAAATCTTTTACACTGTCAATTATTTTATACAAAACATTGATAGCTCACTACTGAAAATTTGTAGATGAACTATTTAGGTCAACAAAAGTGATAAGAGATTGTGATTCTTGTGAGATTATTATTAATATCTATTCGATTGTCTTTAAAATCTCCCTATAACTTTTTTAATTTCTTCTATGCTATGATGTTATCCTTAAAAACTAACGAGCATGTACACATCAATTATACCAGCTTATTTGGTGCTACGATCAACTCATAATTCTTAAAATGAAGGCAACAAAGCCAAGGGAACATTCGGATATGCGCCAACCTAGCCTGCTTTCATTTGGAACTTGTACATCTGAGCACCTATAAATCAACAAAAAAAAAAAAGTTAAATGTAAGAGCTACTTTAAGATTTCGACAGATGGTGCTTGGTGGAATTTCAATATTAAATTTGAATCTTTCAAACTATGTACATTCTCACAGATTTTCTCACAGGGTTTCGACTTTCGGCATTTTCAGACGTTCAACTGCACGGGTGAACTTGAACTGACACTTAGTAAATGAATATTTCGTGTTTATTTAAGAAATAAATGTATCATTGAGTTTAAAGACATATCATATATTTTTCATCATTCACGTACTTACCTATGTCTTCTTCTTCTTTAAAGTATAAGCTAGTGTTGGTCTTGATCTCTTCGGGAATCTATCAAAAAGCAACTTACCACTGACTCCCGATACCCAATGTATTAATCTAACTCGACAAGATCCATCCATCTACAATTGCAAAAAAATGGAGTATTTTTTCTTTAGTAGAGATTTCATTTTGGTCATGATTATTTATCATTCATAAAAAATATAAATAAAATGGGTAGATTGTACAATGTAATGACCACCTCAGGTACCAGCATCATTGTGTTCATTGGAAAGCTACTGAGGTATTTAGAATTGTTCTGTTCCTTACGAACAATGATTCTATAATAATACCTGCAATTGCTAACTTTTAGTGTATTGTTTTTAATCTTATTTAAACATCATTAGTCATTTTAATCATTTGATCTCCAGAAGTTCAAAAGATTACTCCACCGTCAACAATTTAAAAATATTAAAAATAGCATATCAATTTGATGTATTAGATATAGACAGTGGTGTGCTGCTATGGGTTCGCACCGGCTCTGTCAAGCTGGTTGCTAAAATGATTTGGGTTCAGAGAGCTGGCTCTTAAAATACTTCTTTTTTTTTAATCATCGTAATTCTGAGCTTTTTGAAACAAGAATTTCAAGATAGAAGAGTTTATGGAAATCTCCCTTGAAAAAAGTTAACCCTCCAAGGACGAGCGTGACACAGTAAACGCCTTGTCTATTGATCCCACTTTTCATCCTTTTTCTACCTAAATATCGTTGCTTTCACTCATATTTGGTTAAGAAGGGTACAGACTTCAGTTAGTCATCAGCCGCGGGGACAGAAACGGCCACCAAAAGCACATGAAATTTTTTGAATTTCTGTTTTTTTTAATAGAATTTTTGAAACTGTTCCACCATCACACATCACACATCAAAGTCACCATCACACAGCGGATGATAGACGAATAATACCCGTCACGGTTAAAGTTTCGAATGAAAATCAAAACTCTATTTGGAATGAATTTATGTAATGTATAAATGATTTAATGTAAATAAATAACGTTGTAATTTATGATAATTTTTTTATTATAAAAAAAAATATACAAACTGGGGGTTGGTGTTTATCAAGGTGCGAACCGGTTGATAGAATTTTAGCAGTACATATAACCCATTTCTTTGATGGGATATAAATCAATAAAATTTTTCGTTCTTAATTATTATCGCTTAATGTGTAATCACTTACGGGTAGTAAAAATAACAACTACATTTCGTCTTTGTTATTATGACTTGGTTATTATTCAATCACTTACTGGCAGTAAAATAATAATAACATTTCAAGTGCCATGTAGTCTGCGATTGGTTGGTCAAATTAAGTTAACGTGAGCAGTCATGGAGAGACGTTGGACCCGATAGCCAAACTGAGGAGTTGACTACTTCAATGAATTACATTGCACTCCTAAACCTTTCAGTTTCATATGGAGACAGACAGATCAGTATCGGTCCTGTAGCAAAGTGATCAATCCTGAACTTTCATTCTACTGAGGTGCGGAGACACGGATTCAAATCTCAAAAGTTGAGATATTAATACATTTTCAATCAATCATTGCATGGATTTGCATCCAAAGGTACTTATGTCTGTTACATTTTCATACTTACCCACCCAGCTTCAATCTTGAAAACATGGCACAGAAATAGCAATTAATTACTTAAAAGTCCTTTCCTACCCTCATCCTTTTACCCCTATCCTCTTGAAATAGAGGGGTTGTCAAATTCACTTACAACAAACTCTGTAAATTGAGAGCGAGAAGAACTTAACTCGTAGAAACATTTTATAGCATATTGTGAAGATTTAATCATACATCAGTAGATGGCAGCCAAGTTTTTGAGAAGTTCATATGAAAGGGCTTTAGACAGTGTTACAAAATACATACTGTATGAAAGATATAGCATTGAGTAACACAGAAAGATAGAAATTCAGGAAAGTAACTTTTTAAACACCATTGCATAACTTATGCTGACCTATGTAACATTAAAGAAATATGTATTTTTATCATTTTAAGTGATTGATAATAATTGTTGTTTCACCTAATTGAAACAAATCAGACGACATGATAAAAAATCGAGCCTTTCATATTGTTGTACAATTTAGAGATTATGGAATTTATAATGTTATCTTTTATTATGAAAACAATAGTCAACAATATAATAATAATATTGTAATAAATGACCAGTGGTGTCAGATGATAAATCATAAAAGATCAGAAGACACTATTAGACAATGTTTGTGCATACTAAGGGTGTATATTCAGGGTGTGCAAGGTGTGCGCTGCACACCCTGAATATATATCTGTAAAATCTAGAACATGAAGCGATACATTTAAAGTGTAAATATAACTGGTAGTATATAGTATTATTATGTATACACAAGGGTGAGTGTTGTACCCAGCCACACGACTGCAAATAGTTCCGTAGGCTGGGTGAAACTTTAACCACTTGGATCCCAAGCAGACACAGTTGTCCGGAACATATGCAAGCGAACAGGGATGTCCAAGACATTTAAAAAAATCAAATAGTTGGTATTCTAATAGAATATAAGCAATATTTTGATGAATATGTGTAGTGCTATCTATACTGAGTCAATATAGGTTTTTATAATATCGAATTCGAGTATATATCAGGCAAAATTATTTTTCTCAAAAACATGCAGTATCTCTGGGACATATTAATGATTTATTTGCGCGGTATTCAAATGGTTAACAGCAAAAGGTGACCTGTGGTCTACACGGATCTTAATAAATTTGAGGATACCTCTGCTGGTGCCTGTGTTAATTAACTTTTATTTAAAATGTTATTTTGTGTGTAATTTTAATAAAATAGTCCCACTGCTTTTAACTCCAAAGAAAATGTAAAATCAATATTAACTGATAAAACTTTTACACTGTCAATTATTATTTCAAACAAAGCATTGATAACACACTACTTAAAATTTGTCAAAGGAATATTTAGGCCAACAAAAGTGATAAGAGATTGTGATAATTGTCAGATTATCATTAATATCTATTGAATTGTCTTTAAAATGTCATCGGAACTTTTTTAATTTCCTTTATGTCAAAGTTTTATCAGTAACAATCAATGTGCATTAAACAATATCTATCTAAATAAATTTATACTATCTTTTTTGGCGCTACGATCAACTCATACTTCTTAAAGTCTAGGCTTTTCACAACAATATCGCAAAAGTTTCTTGACTTGCCTGGCGAGCCATACTGGAAAGAAAATAGTTGAAAGTCAATCAGTGCAAGCAGACATAGCCTATTTGGGCACTTTAAGAAGCAGTGTCTCTAATTTGTATTTGAAATTTGATTGAATACAGAAATTGTAATATTAACCAACATCATCTTAAACATAGTTCTAACAAAGCCTAAATAACTCTAGTTCATCTAATCCTTGGAAAGCTAAATACATACCCTACTTATAATTATTGTTATCTAATTGTAATGCAAATACAATCTATGGTATTGTAAACATTTGAAAATTGTGATAATACCAGCATTTAAATTTCAGTATAAAAATCATGACACCAGTGACGTACAGTGGGTAATTATGTTAGGTGTGCTGTAAATAGGACATCCAAACCGGTTTTAACCGATGCCGGTTAACCGGTTTTTCGCATGTTTTGAAAAAAACCGAAACCAAGTTTATTTCCCACGTTTAATGTCGTTTTTATAAATTCTATTTAAATAAATTTGACGATTTTTTTTCTAAAATAAAAATATTTCACACCAAATTCAACGCATTTAAGAGAGGAAATTTAACACAGAAATGCCTTTTTACGAAGAACAATAATTTAACCAAACGATGAAAGGTATCTTATATTGTGAGCGTATTTTGTATAATTCGGTTAGTGTTACACTATTGTATTGTATACTTGTAATGTATTGTATCTTGTCAAAACCTTTTAGGCCGGAAGTCAAACAAAAAAAATCAGCAAACCTTATGTATAATCAGTGACAGCACAGCACGCCTTTTCTGTAATATACACTGTTATTCTTAGTAATTATACGATGTTTTTGATGACACAACAAAAATAGTGAACATTCTTATTACAATTCCGATGACTTTTTCTGATGATAATGTGTTTTTCAGCAATAAATATCGTAAACACTTCTCTACGAATTACAACGTATCAGGAAATATTGGCAGCTTTGTCAATGCTATCGATAGAAAAGAATGTTATGAACAAAATACATAAATTTAAGAAAAAAGTAATTGACCTGTTTTTAAATAATAAAGATAGACGGATGGATTATATCATGAAATAAAAATTTGATAACAATAATTATTGTGATATTATTTTGATATTTTCAATAAACAATGAGCGAAATGTATTTTTTTTTTTTGTTATCCAAAACAGCACTCATTTTGACCACAAGACGCCAATGTGAATAACCAAAGTTCCCTATTGCTTTGAGTGTACTTATTAATCATGTATTAAACGCATGATTTTTTATGACCATACGCCCGTATTGTAAAGTAGTTTAGTAAAAATGTAGATAGTGGCCAAGGGAGGCGTGAAAAATAGCAGAAATGTATTTTTTATAATTTGATTTATATATACATAAATAATAGAAACAAATAAACTGTCATTATATGGTAACGTTGAGTAAATGAATGCTTACTTTCAACATTTTTTATTTTAGAACATTTGTATACATTTTATTTTCATTAAAACTTTTTGACTAGAGCGGAGCAATTTTAAAAAAGGCGTGCTCCAACACTCTAGTTTGCAAATGCATAAAAAATGAAACTACGGAAATCTTCAACTATTTGTTCCATCAATTAAATATTATTCACGACAGTTTTCTCATCAAAGAAATCC
Source organism: Himalopsyche tibetana (assembly GCA_030503985.1). Lineage (NCBI taxonomy): Eukaryota > Metazoa > Arthropoda > Insecta > Trichoptera > Rhyacophilidae > Himalopsyche > Himalopsyche tibetana. Next base: position 2,762,750 of record JAPJYX010000015.1, read on the forward strand.
AAATTTCTTTAACACTTATTGGAAAGCAGAAATAAAACTCTATTTTTTAGTTGAATTATTCGTATATTTTTTTGCATTTCATGACTGACAATCAACGTTCCCTCTAAAGCAAGAGGTTAGCTGCGCGGAAATTTCAAAAGCTGCGCGGAAGCTGCGTGGAAGCTGCGCGGACGGATCAAATATTAATTGGACAACTGTCTTGAAGTGCGCGCCAACCCTGAATGAGTGCGCGGGGGCTTCCCAACTGCTGCGCGGCCGCGCACGCGCGCAGCTTAGAGGGAACGTTGCTGACAACTATATATGTAAATATATATAAGAGATTTCGGTTTAAGCCGGTTGACTGTTTTTTTTTAGAAAAAAACTGGAAACCGGTAAGTATAAATTTCTGGTTAATTGGAAGCCCTAGCTGTAAATCAAAAATTAAAAAATTTTAGATTTTTTTTTATATGAATATTATAATTATTTATACATCAATGGATTGGACATGGATTTGTCAATTACGCCGTCGTTAAATATGTCCTTCTGCATTAGCTCGATAGTAATTATTCTTTTTTTCATTGAAGCGTAGGCTGCCTATTGGTGCAGGCGTTGTTTACCAATTACAATTATAATCAACTTTATCTCTGAGCTTCTCTATGAAAACGAAGTATAAAAAATATATTGAACATAATAATGAAAAAAAAAATTGAAATAAAAATATAAATATCAATAATAAATATGTAATATAATAAATTATTATTGAGTACGCCAAAATAAAAATAAAAAGTTCCCTGTTAATAAGAAATACGCTCGATAAATTCGAAACTGAGATAAACACACGCGAGCTGTAACTTATAATGTTGCCTTTAAACACTAAAACCGCAAACAAAAACATTAGTCTATACAACGCCTGGGATGGTCTGTCTTACCTATGCAGCTGTGCGGGCTGTTTCACAGTGCGGCTGTGCCCCCGTAATTCCGGTCGCCTTGCGTAAAATATAAACGATACTATTTTACCATCTACAAAAGTAGTTTAAATACATAGTTTCATGTCCTTGGTTCCTAGGGTGTGCAGCGCACACCTAGCACACACTGAATATACGACACATATCATGATCAATGATTCTTTTTTTTGTGCCCTGGACTTAAAAGCATTTCTAAAATCCTGGGTTTTTGTAATTGTTTTAATCTTATAAAAAGAAATGTAACATACTTTTTTCCACCTTTGTAGAGCATTTATTTTTGAATTTTTCATAAACAAAAATCGACAGATCGGAAATAAAGGTATTTAAAAGGTCAAGCATAAAGCCAATGTTTAAAGATTACATAATTTGCACTCACCTAATTGAGTGTAGAAAAATGATAAGCTTTATTTTTAAAACTGTCAATTTTTCTGTTTTCAAATCGTTTATCAGTTAAAATACTAAAATAGACCATCAATTTATTTCGAATGAATTTTTATTATCTCTAGTACATATTCAAAACATGAACGGAATATAAAACCATGTTTGAACCGTAAGAAATCAGTCAAGTGTTTGTCTTCGTTCGAACAAGGTGTGTAAAAAGCTTTTTTTAAATAGAAATAACTATTGCTATAATAAAAATATCATAGTATTTAGTTCAACTAGAATTGTAGGATAAAGTTGATAGCTGTCAGAATTATGTTTATCATTACTATAATTGTTATAAGAAGCTTGCTTATTAGCATATTATCTGAATTATTTAAACATATAAAATTAATTGATAATATCCTGTTTGTTTATTTCCTAAAACAACTCAAACCGAAATTGAATTTTAATTTTTGGAGATTTTAGCTGTATGTGAATAATATTCACATACAGCTAAAATCTCTCTGACTGAAGATGTTTCTAAAAGAGGTAAAACAAGTGTCACAATTTGTAACACAATCGTTGTCACAATGTAAAACAATGTTACTAAATTCTATTGTATATTAAAATACAATCTCTACAAAATTACAAATCTATCAACAAAAAAAAAAAGTGTTTAATCAAAGTTGTAGTGACTATACAAATGTATCCTATAATTCTTGCAGACTTTGTTTTTTTTATTTGATTTCGATGAAATTCTGCCTGTGTATTCTGATAATAATAATCATTGTCGTCAGCCATTGTTGTGCTCCCACTACTGTGCTGGACTTTCGTACGATATCTCAGACAATTTTGTCATTTTTGTTTTTTTAGCAATAAAGTTTTTCTTTGATAATACCTTATATACTTTCTACCTTTTATAACCATATGACCTAATATTGCCAAGTTAGGCTACCATTGGATGACTTAAGGTGTCCAATCGGTTTTATATTGTAAGGGACTTATTTGCCAACTTTGGTGAAATTTATGAAATCTAGTTGAATAGAATTTGGAAACACCCCAGTTGATAAACGCATTTCTCATTATACTACTCCACTCACAATTTACAGTACTGACTATTTTTTTCTTTTACAGCTCATACAAGCATTCGAGATTTACCTGATGCATTTATGTGTAGTTTTAATATTTTATTCATTTGTTTGTAATATTTTCAGGTTATTTAAAATCAAGATGAAGTTTTTCACTGCGCTGTGTGCGTTTCTTTTTGTAAACTCTGTTTACGGATTGGATAATGGACTTGCGTTGACTCCACCAATGGGATGGCTGACTTGGGAAAGGTTCCGCTGTATTACCAACTGTGAAACGCATCCTGATGAATGTATAAGGTGAAAACTTCCTAATCATAATACTTACATAGTCATACTTTCAAATCAACTCATCTTCAAACCTGGAAATGAAAAGCGTAAAAGCAATGCACACGATTCTATGTTAGTGACATCTTAGTTCTTCTATGGATCGCTGGGCGCTTAAAGGTTAATAAACATTCCAAATATTATTCATGCATGCGTAACTGACACAATCTTTTGTTTCAGTGAAAAGTTGATTCTGAGGATGGCAGATCTTCTGATCTCCGAAGGATATGCGGCAGCCGGTTACGACTATGTGGGTATCGACGATTGCTGGTTGGAAATGGAAAGGGATTCAAATGGAAAATTGGTCCCTGACAAAGAGAGATTCCCGAGAGGGATGAAATTTGTCAGTGATTATGTGAGTCAATCAATAATTACTTAATATTATTACATCTCTTTTATAGACTGTAAATTGGATTTTTAAAAGGATACTTACAAACGACTAGCTGTAGCTGTAGTGTGACATATATTCCCATAATTTTTGGGGCTAGAAATATGCCTTTCAACATTTGGAGGTGTTAGTTATTGGGTTATTGCATCATTGTACATTGCATTGATGCCATTAGTAATATTTATCAATTCTTGTGAGACATCTGCTTCTCATTTTTTGCATTAGCGTGTCTTAGCCATTCTCCATTTACATCAGAATCTTCATTTTAAGAAATCGATTGCATAAAATAAATATTTTCATTTATATTTGGAGGAGGTGTTGAGTAATTTTACTATGATAAAGGGGGTGATGGTTTCAATAAGGCTGAGAATGACTCCTCTCAAACATCCCCATCCGGCTTTGCTGACAATAAAGCCAAATTATTTTACAGTTTATTTTTGTTTCAAATAGATTCACGGCAAAGGTTTGAAGTTTGGAATATATCAAGATTTTGGAACCAAGACTTGCGCTGGATACCCTGGAATTTTGGGTCACTTGGAAACAGATGCCAATACCTTCGCAGAATGGGGAGCCGATTACGTCAAACTTGACGGATGCTATGTTGACATTGAAGAGATGGATGCTGGTAAATAAAATAATTCATATTTCATCATAAACTTTTTTGAAGTAGTCTTAACCTTAATGATGTATCCATTCTAATCTTCTGTGCATTCTTTTCGTGCAAAAGAAAAAAACTTTTTATTTGGTATTTATTATATTTTATTTCATGGTTACAAATTGTTAATTTTTAAATCATTTTGATGTGAGTTTTATGAGGGAATTAAAGGAAGGGTGTTAGTCGACTACCGATTTAGTGTTAAGCAATGTAAAAACAAAACTTATCCCAAAGATAACAAATGAGAGTAAAAATGAAATTCTTAGACAGAAAAACAAAAAAAACCACAAATCAATGAAGGTGATTGAATGTAATTCTTTAATTTTGGAATGATTGCAAGAAAACAGGGTTGCTTTAGGGAGATTCGCTCATCATTAAAAACGGGATGGTTACATTCCATGATATTGTTTATTGTAAATGAAATTGACAATATATGACATTACAGGTGGTGCCAATACGCCATGCATTTGATAAATATGTAAATACAGTACAATTAATAAACATAGTATTCAAAATCAAATGACTTAAGGGAGAAAAGTTCCAACATAATTTTAGTTGTAACATCAGAAGGTTCTTAAAAACTTTAAATGCCACTGAATTGCTGTTTTATGTTACCGTTAGCTCAACATTGAGGCGGCTCTTCGATGTGATGACGTATACAACATGTTCGAATGAAACTTTCATTATTTTAGGTTACCCTGACTTTGGAATGTACCTCAATAAAACAGGCAGACCGATGTTGTATTCATGCAGCTGGCCAGTCTACCAAGAAGAGCAAGGAATGACAGTAAGATTAATAATTTTGTAAAACATGACGATTAACTGATATATATTACATATGTATCTCTTTTGTGTTATTTTATAAAAGTAAATAAATATCTACTTTAGCAAAGCTCTGACAATGACAACATGCAATGGTTTATTCCAAGGGTCTGCAACCTTTTGTTGTAAAAGTGCCAAATAGTTTACGTGGAGATTAGTGCGGGCCCCACTTTGGTCACATGTCATTACACTGTAATGACATTTGTAAGCAAATATTTTAATCTAGAGAACCTTGCGGGCCACACCACGGCGCCACATCGCGGGCCGCGGGTTGCCGACCCCTTGTTTATTCTATTAACACTTAATAGGCGGGACACGGTAAAAGCCGTTTTTAGCGTACTGTCGGTAGAATGCGGATATCGTCGCTTGTTTACGGGAGACATAATATCACGGGTTTGTTTGTCGGCGTTAAATAAAATGCCGCAAATAACTAAAATTAGTCCTACTTCTTTGCTAAATTATAAGGGTGGAAGTTTGAGCTAAGAAACAAAAAATCAACTGTATCAATAGATTTATTTCGCGATCTCCATCGGTAGTTTAGATTGAGTCGTTCAACGAGTAGGACTATTTTTCATACCGCTTGCATTATTGTTTCGTATTTTATTATTCGAATATATTCGAACAATAATGTCTTTAAAAAATAATAAGTGACTATGAAGATTACGCCGACAATTTATCAGATAGTTCGTTCATGAAATAATAATAATCAATATACGTGTTGGTAGATTCATAGATTTGATGGTTTCTTCAAAATAGCTGCAGCGGCAAGTGACCCTTTTTGACAATAAGCAATAAAACTTATAATTTATTATGCCGGGAATGTTCACACATGGTATTTTTTTAAAAAGGCGACACATGTTTCTCGAATATTTAGGGCATCATATTTCACAGTTCCAGTGATCGTAAATTTGTAGGAATGTGGATTTTATACTATAATTATTTGTATAATTGTATGTTGTGGATTAATGTTATTTTTTATACAGAATATTTTGAATATTTCATATTGATAACAAGCAGAGGGCTATCTACTAAATTAATAACAGGTTTTTATATTCAGCTTAGAAAAGTAGTGAAATTATAATGTATTCAAAATCTTTTTACTTTATTTTTAATGATTAAATGTCACATATGATTTTTTTGAAAATTTCAGCCGAAAATATTGTTTGGTTTAGAAGTTGATTTTAAGAATGTAATATATTACTGCGCTAACCACTAAAAAACGCCCGCTACAGGCTAGAGTCTATTGTTAGGACCGCCCAACCGAGAAGTGTTAAAATACATTTCTACCGAGTAACCGATAAATTTATTTTCACACTCTAATGTTGAAAACATTTCAAACCTGATTGGATTATTCCTGATGTGTTTCAAATATTTTCAGCCCGACTGGAAGTCAATCATCAAGAACTGTAACATGTGGAGGAACTACGATGACATCGATGACTCCTGGGAGAGCATAACTTCTATTATGAAATACTTTGGGGATAGGTCTGTAACTTTGGCAACATACGCAGGACCTGGACATTGGAACGACCCAGACATGGTAATTTTCATTACTTACATTCTCAGATATTGTGAATTCATCTTGTAACGAGATTCAAGTGCATTCTTGCTTCAACAGTAGTTATCTTAAAGATGTATTGTTAAATTGTATTTGATTTAACAATTCAATATCCAATATTGATATGCACCAAAAGAGTATTTCCAACTTAATTATTTTTTCTGAACATTGAGTAGGAATAGGAGTAGAAGTGATTTGACAACCCCAACATGCCTTTATTCTTTGTGGAAGATATGAACAATCAATTATCACATCAGTAAATCATTCGGATATTCAGATTCAATAAACTTATTGTGCGAAAATCCATTTCATTTCTTCGTATAAAAAAAGAATGCTAATATTACAAAAAACATAAACCTAAACTATTTTCACTTACTATTTTCTATTTAATAAAATTCACAGTTACGAGAAAACAACTATTAGTGAGAAGTTTACTCATGCTCTTTATATTATAATGGAATCGATTCATTGCTTTAAAATTAAGAGCACGAAGAAGGTGATTGATAAATATTAATATGAATTTATTTCTAGCTTATTATTGGAAACTTCGGATTGAGTTACGACCAAAGCAAAGTACAGATGGCAGTGTGGGCAATTTTGGCAGCACCTCTATTGATGTCTAACGATTTGGCAACTGTAAAGCAAGAATACAAAGACATTCTTCTAAACACAGCCATTCTCGACGTCGATCAAGATGCTCTGGGAAGAGCTGGAATCAGAGTTCTCGTGGTATGTGCTTTTTCCAGTTGGAAATTGTTCTGTTATATGTGTGATTTCTTTGTTTTAAAGCGGTGTCTTTAAAGTTTGAAACAATAGTCACAATAATAATAAAATGGCAAGGTAAGAAATAATAGCCTCTAAGTACAGAAACTTTCAGAAAAATTCAAGGCTCGCGAAAATTTTGTTTTCACGCTGTACAACTTTAAAATTCAAATCCATGGAACAGAAAATCTAAAATATGAATATTCATTATTTTAGTGGTTATTTTGTTTTTTAACTTTTCGCACTTTAGCTCTTACAAATTCTATTGTATTTTTTAAAAAATTTTAAAACCATGTCTACTTCAGAATGTGGACCACATGGCCTCCTAATGGAGGTATCCCAACAAAAGTTTTACTACGAGAACTGCTTGCTACCCAATTGCAAAACCTCTCTTTTTCAAAAAGAGTAGCTAGAATAGTAGGTTTGGACTAGGATATAACTAGTGGATTCATTTAACTGCTTCTCGCAAACTTTTTGATAGTTTTATAAATGGAAGTGCTAGAATTCTTGATGTTTTATTATATTTTAATGTTTTTTTATATTTGAAACCATTTATCAAGTTAGATTAAATATGAGTTACCCGATGTTGTAAGGCCCACATCAACAGCTCCTCTTTACAAATACTTAAGCCTTGCAGTACACTCCTTATTTACTACTACTAGTGAAATATATTCTGGTTTTAAATTTGTAAACACATTATCTAGAAAACTAAACTACAATTTGTCATCAGAAACGAAAAGTCGAAGTATGGAGGAGAGAAATCACTCCAATCGTTGATGGCAAAGCTTCCCTTGCCTTTGCATTTGTCAACTACAATACGGATGGAGCGCCGAGAACATCAGAATTCACTTACCAAGAACTTGGACTGTCTGCTGATCGGGATTATACTGTTACTGTATGTATCTTAAAATGTTCATTCCACATTTTGTATTTAAGTAACTGGACTCACCTTGCTTACAACAGTATGGTATTTAATTTATAGAACCACATAATAATAATGTAAAAATATCTAAGTATTTAGGTCATCAAGAATTATATGAATTGGTTGATTTTCCTATTTAAGCTTCACGCCACCGTCAGAACTAATTTTAAACTTAATTTAGCTCAGCTATATTGCATACTGGCTTAGAAGAGATAGATAGGTACTGTATCATCTTACTTACTCTAACATAACAATCATACAAAGTAGTTTTTTTTTATCATATGTATTTCCGCCAAGGGTCAATACTAAATAATCAAAAGTTATCCTCTGAAGCCTTGCAGTTAAAAATCCTGGTTCTGGCAAGATCAATATCAAATGTAAGTTTTTATTTAACATCTGTAATCATGTGTCACATGTGTTTGATCACAATGAAAATCTTCATGCCACTTTTATGTCTTGTAACACACGACTGCAGACTTTTTCTAATTATTCAATGCATTGATGAACTGAATTTAAATGTAATGTTTGTTTGCAGGATCTCTTCTCATCGGAATCATTCAGGTTAAATGCTGAAGACAACAAAGCTGGGACATTTACAGTCAAAGTGAATCCTACCGGTATGTATTTAAATTATTGCATTATAAACATTAGGATATTAATAATTAATGCAACGACTGGAGGTCATATACGGGAGGAGTATTTTTACCGTCTTCAGTGTGGTCGTTATCGTCGAGTAAAATATTAATACCTGCCATATTTTGTTTAATGTTTCAGTAAAGGTAATATTTAGGTTAATATTTTGCTTCAGTATGAGGATCAATTTAAGTTATTTTCACAAAACATAACGTCAACTGAAGTAGCAGGATAATTAGTAGATAAAATCAAGTGAAATATAATTGAAGACGTTCCCATTTAATTTTAAATATTAAAATATTATTAACGCCTGCTTTTATTGGATCCATTTCAATTAGTTAAGTATGATATATCATTTTTTACCATGTCCGCTTCATGTATGAAGTTTTTATCAACAGAATTTAAGAGTAAACCTCGCGGGGTTTTCTATCTGATTGTGCTTCTCAAAGAGGCGAAATATGTATCACATTTTGTAACACAAGTGGAATTACAGTTACCGCTGAATCCATCAAAAAAAAATATGCTCGTCACTTAATTACTCAACCTCTCTTTTTCCAAGTGAGTAGAGATAGAAGGAGAGGACTAGTGGTATAATAATCAGTCTAGCTACAACCTGTTTTTAGGATTAAAAGATGAGAGGGAACTTTAAACATTTGACATCCATGCCATGATGTAGAAATCCATAAATCTATTTATGAAACTGTCCATACTGGGATTCCAATGAGTAAGCACGGTTACTGAATGCAACGACATTGACTACTTGATGACGAACACCGCTAAATAGATCATAGTCATCATAGTTATTTCAAAAGGGTAGTCTTACATAACCTATCTTGCTAGCGGGGAAAGATGATGTTTATGGCTGATCCATTTTCGTATACATAAAATGATACAAATATTAATTCCAGGTGTCCAGATGTACAAGTTTCAAATGTCAGCTGTCCAGGCCCGCTCACCTCTAGAAAAGTATGTCACTTTGCTGCGTAGGCTACAACCTGAGGTTTAAAAATCTCATTATCATAGAAAATCTATTAACCCCTTGCACTGCAAATAAATTCTTCAGTAATTAACTATTTTATACTATTCAATTATTATAAGTAATGTAAAAACTAATCAAACAAGCTGGTTTTCCTAATACACTTGGTAAATACAACCAATAGTATTACTCGTGATTTCAGTGCAAGATGTTTAGAACTATAGACAATAAGTCTTTCAATGTAATTACATTAAGTATTTTTTTATTGAATAAAACTGTTATTTTGTATACATGTTTTAATGCATACTTTGTTACGAGTTGGTCAGTGGAGGCAAAATCAAATTGCGGTAAGGAATAAAAATCACAATAAATTCAATTTCATACAAAAACTTACAATCATGGATATTCTATAGGTTAATCTGGTGTTCATGGTTTTTCAAGATTGAACCAATAAAACACATCTCAAACCGAAGATGATAGAAATCATACAGACAGCGAAGTAAATCTCGAGAAGCTATGCAAATAAAAATAGTCGTTATTTCAACACAACTTGGAGCATAGTAGATAAAACTTGGGAAACTGCTCCTTAGATGTTATTGGTAATTTGAAAACGCTTAACCTTCTGTTTTACATGATTCAGGTATCATAGAAGGTCTACAATGTAGACTCTACATCTTCGTAATAAAACAACAACATGTCAATAAATAAATAGTTTATATATAATAAATCACAATACATTCGTATCTTGGTAAATTGAGATACTTTCATCATTTTAGTAGATCATTTGGTCTACTAAAACTTATTTAAGCCGTGTCAAATAATGATATTAGCAAACATTTAGCAAACCTAACCTAACCTAACCTGAATCGACAAAAAGCTGGTAGTACCATATGGGGTTATAAGCAAGGGCCACTGAATTGCCAAGGAATAAATAAATAGAAAAAATTCCATTAAAAAAACAGTACACTTTAAAAAGTTAAGGCATCAAAATAGGATTCATTAGGTGCCTAATGCAAAAGACGATTTGTCAGAGTTTATTAAAAGACCACCACAAACGATTTAAGTCTGAAAATTCAAAAATAATAAATTTTGATGGCACGGTATTTAATTTCACAGACAAAAACTAGTAAAATATGATAAAATTAACGTTTTAACAAGTACCATTCCCCCAGTGTGCCTGCACCCTAAATCTCACCCCTATTGTAAGTTCAGTCTGTATTTCTTAGGGACGATTTTTCCTTTAAATTTTTCTACTTACTTGACAGCCATTGTTATTAGGATTTAAACACTTAACTACAAAAAACGGAACCTTTCCAAGTCGATTTAAAGGCTTTATTGAAATATGAATATTGATGGAATAATGTCAAATGGAATAAATAAGTCTTCATTTCCCTTCGAGTGTATTCTTGAAAACACTGTAAACAATTAGTTTATGGATTCATACTCACTATATCACTAGGTTGCCTGCTACGCTATTCTTAACTTTATATACACTAAATAAAGGTGGGTCTACAAAATTCAACATGATTTTTTATGTTGGTATAACTTAATTGTAATAATTGCGGTTATGTTCACTGTTGTTTGTAAGTAATTTATAAAATAATGATATAGCACACTTTTACGATAACCCATTCAATGTTCTTAGATCAATGAAAATTCATTGGCATAGAAATGGGATGGTTTCATTCATAGATAAGTCCTTCTGTTCATGTCTGGATTAACTGGGATTTCTTTCTTTCGTATCTATCCCGTAAAGCGTCAGTCTATTTGAGATAAAAAGTCTTGTACTCGAGTGTAAAGTTATTCAAAATAATTTGGTTTGTCCTCTCTTATTCAATAACATGAAATTTTTTGATTGAAAACAAACAAAACGTTATGTTTAGACATAAAGAGATCATAACATATCACGAAACTATTAAAAAAATTACCACGTACAAAATATACATATGCTCAAAACGGCATATACAATTTTCGTTAAATATTAATATAACCAGTCTTACTTATTTACTAGGAAAAATTTATTTCGGTAAACATAAATTCATGATTTAAATCATGGGTCGAGTGGGATTTATATTTTTACGAGGGCTGTGGAGCCGGAGTCGCAAAAAATGGGTGACATCTTTTTGACAAAAGTTTTGCATTGTAGTAGATAATAAGGTACTCTTTTTATACGGAGCAGGACCATTAATGCCAGTCGGAGTGACAGTTTTTATTTCAAGACCACTTGGGTCGTTAAAAGGATGTTACTGTCTGAGCACACCACTAGTCCCCGGCCTACACTATTCAACTGTATTTATTATACACTCCATTTACTATTTCCTTAATCAATTATGATGTTCTCAAATTCTATCCAGCTAGATTTAGTCAATGACAAGAATAATTTCATAGTTTTTCTTATTTACACATTTATTCTACATCGTAGAATCTGACGCTTTTAAGTAAACATGTTGATACACTAGTTCTATATTGAATCAAGTCTGAATTTGGCAGTATCGACTTAAGTATAAAAAGTATTTCAGAATACTATCACTTCTAAAGAGCAACCAAGACGTTATTATACAGCATTGGAATCTAATCCAAATTCAGACTTGTTGCAATCTGGAAATTAGGGAATCAATGTGTATTCTAATCATTCGTGTATTAACATTTGTGTTTTTTGAGAATATAACAGAATAGTTAAACAATATCATCTGATATACAGCCTACAGGCAATTTCAAAAATCCAATACGTACGAGGTATAAAATTTATATTTGTTTGGCGAATTTTTCTTATATATATTTATAATTGTTGATTTATTATCAACCTATATCCGCAGGCCGCAGTTGCCTTTCTCCTTCATTCAAAAATATCAACATCGCTCTATACAAAAGATAGACACCTAACAATTTCTTCTGCTTCAACGGCCACGTAGACACGACACCATAATAATTACCAGGCTTCACGTTACGCAGGTTTTTCAAGCCCAACACTTCAATCATCGCTGCCTCCCTCGTGTAGGCTTCAACAGGTATAACATTTTGAAAGATATGCAAACAAACGACTCCAGTGTCGTCATTCCATATGTCGATAATATTCTGCAATTTTTTATCATCAGATTTGACTTGTCCGTTATTGTACAGAGCTACGGCTTGGTAAAGGTGAGAATAAGGTCTCGATCTTTTACCCTTGCCGACGTAAAATATTGAATCGATGAATGTTCTCCATGCGTCAGCTTTCGGCACAACGTCAGCCTTGCACGGCAGATTGTCGGTGATTCGAGGATCTAGCAGAAGGTACGTGAAAGAAGACTTGACGATGCCTTCGCGCCATCGTTTATTCGGGTCCGGCTCATCAAACTGTTCGACCATTTTGCGTTCCAAAGGAATATACAGCGATAAATCCTGACTCCAGTTTGGATCCCGGAATGTTTTCTCCAATTCTATTGAATATGCTATGGAAAATATATATGTCATTATTAGTCTTAATTGATTCAGCCTACAGTTGTATAGTCAACATTGATGGCTTCAGTTGCAGTTTCTACGGATTCATAAATTCATTTTTCGATGTGCACGGATGACTGTGATGTTAAAATCCTCTCACCAATTCAACTCTTAAAACAAACCTATTTAGGGTGAGGTCTACCTTTAAATCGCGGTCTACTAATATGTATTCATTTGACTTAACGTTAATCAACAGACAGTTTATTATGATTTGAAAAAAAAAAAATGGAAAGACATTATCGACAAAGCAACTGAAGAGATAAAGATCACTTGAGGTGATTTGCAAAGAGTTTGTGGGTTCGTTCTTTCTACCTAATTTTTCACCTGGCTAAAGTATTCTGCAATTTTAGCAATGATTTTAATCTGGTTAATTTCAGTGAATTTCTGCATTGATTAAAAAGCGACTCATATTTCACAATAAATCAAAAATGACCTCTTTGTGGCTTTTCAAAGGGACTAAAACTTAAAAGCCTGCGTGCAAAATAAATCATTATAATTTAAGACTTCGACTGAAGGTGCTCGGTGTGAATGTACATAATTTCAATGATTCAAATTTAAGATCATTATAGATAAAAACAAAAGAACATTCCATTTTTAAACGAAATATCCTTGTATTACTCAAAGAAAATAATTGCTTAAAACAACTATTTTTAAGACTGGCAATATAATAATATTATTAGAAGATTTATGTTCTAAAATAAACATTAACCTTTAGGGAAGTATACATGAGAAAGCTGTATATTTTTTTTATATAGAAAATTGAATTTGATATCTTTGTTATTACATTGATAGTGCTACAAATTGTGAGTCGTTCTTTGCCTCTTTTATTCAGTTTGGAGATGCTTCTTATTTTTTTTTATTTCATTGAAATGTAAACATACTGATTTTTTAGACTGATGGTGAAAAGCCTCCAAGTAATGGGTTAAACTGTAACCAAAATGATTGAATATTCACATATAACTTACATTTTTGTTTAGAATTTCGCGTGTCAGTAACAATAATGGGCGCGTTTCGTAATTTTGTCAGCCTTTTCAGATAAACCCGCTTCGTTGAAGAAGTTATCGGTCCGGGATGTATACCGCAAGATGTCAGTTCCTTACGCAACGTATCCGTATCATAGCTTAAAGATTGCGGTAAAGTAGATGTCGAACTTGCCGCTGACAGCGCAACTGAGGAGTCGCAGCACTCGGTGTTTATACTGTGAATGATTATACAGTCAAGGTAGACACGCGTGTTTTATTTAATTGATAACAATAAAAAACAACATGTTAGGAAGGTGTATACCAGGTTACGGCCATCTAACAATAAAACTAACCCTGGAAATGATTGTCATATATGTATACCTTGCACGGATATTCCGGCTGGCTGTCCACAAAGATATGATGCTTAGTGAATGTCCGCGACTGTCCGAATAAAATCAATATTAATATTAAGTAAATATGTTTTACTATTTTTATTATAATGCCATTCCACCAAGCATTGACAGTAAACACCTTAAAAGTGATTAATATTAAGAGAAAAAAATACATTCATTGCTGAATGCATCCATTTGGGCTAACGCTGGATATTCTTCAACAAATTGATAACTGAGAAAAACACATGGGAATCGAATGGGCATTTAATTCATCAATTTTTCCAGAGTATTGAAGTTATGAGGACCACAGTAAGAATCGAAGTTAAAAACGTAAAATGAACATGACAGCTTTCCGATCAAATATCACTATAATTGTGTACCAGGAAATCAATTTTAATTGGCGGTGTGTTATGTAGTTGTTTTTTACTATAATAATTATATTGGCGAATACAATGACATATTATGAACACTTTCCAGTAAATTATAGCGTTTTAAACCTTTGAAGCAAGGTCTTTTGTGCATTGTGTTGATATTCTACAAGGTTAGTAATCAATAGTGAAGAAAACTGATTATATACTTACGGAACAGGAGTGACTAAAATCCTTTTTTCCACAAGGACGATTCCCGCTTGTTCATCTTCATACTTATATTCCTCCGCTACACTGAGCAGAGTGTCATTTACTATCGGCAAAGACGTCTTCAACGAGATGAAGCTAGATTTTCTGTCAGGAATATGTGTAGCAGTTTCCTTGAACACTTTGTCAATTTTATCACAGTTATCTTTTGAATCCAGTTTGTGTCCAATATCACAGATATCTTCACTACGGTTGTGTTGGATATTCTTGATATCTTTAATGTTCCATATCTCTTCTGTATTAGATTTTTCAGTGAACATATCAGAACCAGAACTAGCTAGAAGAGCTTTATTAAACTCGCTCGACACTACAGATGATACACTTGAACAATCGGCGTTAATATCCAACGAAGTGTCGCTAAAATCCGATTCACTGTCCGACGCCTCACTTTTAAGCTCGTAATAGTCATTGCATCGTCTCCGCGATTTGATACTGCTTCTCGAGTAATAATTTTGATGCGGGGACATGACCGGCGAGTCAGGAAAAACAAAATTAACATATGTTTTAATCTTAGAATTGTCATCGCTGTCAGTATTTGTATCATATTTTTTGCTTTGTTTTAAAAACACACTAAAGTCATCATTGTCGTCTGTTTTTGTGAACGCTATTGATTCAACACCGCTCACAAAACATCCTCCAACAGAACTAGACGTACTATTCACGGAAATGTCTCCTTTTATTGAAATTTTCGAACAGTTCTCCGTCAATTTTATTGCATTGTTAGATTCTTTCGGACTAAATTTTAATTCACAGCCTGTCGTAGAAGCGCAAGTGTCATAGTTTGAAGACTGTTTTGAATTTGAATTATGATTGCCATTATTTCGTTTCGATTTAATCGAAAAAAGACTCAAGTCATCGAGTTTTAGTAACACATCAGTGCTTCTGTCACTAACAGCATCCTCAAAAACATCGCTTGAGATTGATTTATCATTAAAAATTCCTTCAATTCTACAATTCTTAAAATTCTCTCTAGTGTTGTTTCTGGGGGTGCAATTTTTATCAAACCATTCATTCACATATTGCGATTTTCCATTTGCCTTTACTTCGTCATCATGCTTACCTTGGGGAAAATACTCCGCCTCAACAAAGTCATTTTTTACAATGATTTTATCTGTAAAGAACAGGTTTATTACACATTTAACAAAATCATAATGCAAAACAGAGTTCGGGAAGCTACCGTTGCAGATTGAATGTAGACCATGGGTCCTTCAATTATTTTGGTTTATCTTTGCCTTCTCTTAATTCAGAGTTTGATTGTAGGGCTGTGGAGTGAAAAATGAGCGGCTCGATTTTTTTTTGAAAAATATATTTAATGATGTGTATTTAAACAAAATAGTCAAAAGTGTTGACATTTCATGCTTGGCTGACTAAAAATGATCTGATGGTATACATATATCGACTATGGAAAGGAAAAAGGATGTAACCCAAAGTTTTTTCAAAAAGCTTTTTTTCAATAATCACAATGTATCCAACTTGATACACGTTCTATCAAAAGGATGCAAGCTGCGAATGCCGAATTAGTATCTAAATTTAGCTTTTAAGTTTGAAAAAAGATGACCTGTGAAAATTTAAACCAAGAATAAAGACTGAAAAAAAAGATTTTCCTAGACAATTTCTTAAATTAATATTAGATTATCTCAATTAAACATTAGTTTAGAAGTCTCCGTGCAATTTGTATAATTCATAATTTGCATATGGCCGAAAATAATCAAAACACGTTTTTTGTGCCTCCTGTAAAATTTGCTGTGTGTGGTTTATGTCCATTTTCCACAGTCGATATATAAGTTAAAATGAAATTATTGAAAAATTTCCTCAGAGTCGTTAATTATTTTAAAGCTGGAGTCGGAGTCGTCTTTTTTTCACGCGACTCCACAGCTCTGGTTGATTGAGTTAATTGGAATTTTTATTGAACCACGAGTATTTTTCCTAAGGATATATCGTCGGTAAATTGGCAAAAGGCATTAATTCAACAATCCTTGTTTCGAGATATTCATCATTTTCAATAATCGTGAAATTTAAAAATTTATATATAAGCTCTAGAACTAATACTTATCATTCTTTAAATTAAATAATGGTTTACGAATTCAATAAAAATATTAAAAAGTGTACAGTCATCTATAGTTCTTTGCCACAATTGACTTTGAACAGAATTGATTTGATGCATATGTCAGAAGATAGAGCGTATTCTATTTGACTGTCTGCATTCATAACTCAAAACAGCCGATTTTCGACATAACGCCTTCAGCCAGTATAGTGACGATATCTTCAAATATAATTGGGTACAAGTGACATTTAATTAATGTAAATGACTAGCATAAAAATTTTGTCGATATTGTCAAATAAATGAAGCACTTTGCTACACTTCAATCCAGTGGCGGTATACACTATAAGCGAATGAGGCGCACGCTCGGGGGCTCCAAATAGTACGCGTCTTAAAAATACCTTGTATTATATAAACCCATATACTTTTTCTTCCGATTTTAATTTCTTTTTATTATTTTACGTGAAACATTCTGAAGTTTTTATGTTATCAGAAAAACAGGGTTAAAACAAGCTTACTAAAAATAACCCTGTAGTAGTAACTGCAAGTTTTACCTAATTTAAAGCTGAATTTATCCGGAGTATCGTGTTGTCCAAAATCATACTGAGTTGAATCCTTAATGAGAAAATCGACAATGTCTGTGTGTTCGTTTTCGACGGCATAATCGAGCGCTGTTTTTCCTTCAAAGTCCTCCAAAAACTGATTACCCCCTTGTCCGAGCAGCAGTTTTAGTATATTTATACGGCCCCAGGCTGCAGCGACATGAATGGATGTCATGCCGTCTTCAGATCTGAAATAATAATTGAGGCAAAACAATGATTGGAATAGGCCAGGCGAGCATGAGAGAATTGTAAAGGCAAACAATGGCCTATTCAATCTGTTTTCTATAGCATGCAAATCCCTTATTTAATTGCACCAATGGAATCAAGCATTCATAAAATAATCGTTTTACGCTTTGCAATTTGGAAGTGGCAAAATCAAGCACAAGGCACTTAGTTGCATTGCATTGTCTTAGTCAGATACAAATCCTCAATTTTTCTTTCGTGCAATTAAGAATAAGAATCCACAAATAAACATTCATTCAATTTATGAATTCGTTTCAAAGGTATCAATGACTGTGATGGTTTTAAAACTTTCTTTATCAACAGCCCTTGAAAATTGAACATTTGCAGGAATTACCCACCAGCCCTAGAATTCTACCTTTCTTAAGTTAAAATACAAGTTTAATCCATATTTTTTTAAGTTAATCTAAGCTATCTTCAGGTATGAGTGAGTATCATAATAACACACTTTAAGATAAGTAGGACTATGTTTCATATTGACTTGTCACTTAAAATGCGATACATAATAGAACGTCCCTTTAATAATATCTTGGAACAAGATAGAAATCCCCATTTCGAATTGAGTCGAGGTTCTCGTATTTAGAGGAACGGTAGAATGAGGTATTTATTAATAAAAAAAATTAACCGTCGATTGGGATCCCCGCCATAGTTCAGTATGAGTTTGGTGATTTCCTCAGAAGAACATTCAGGTTCTATTCCGACAGCCAGGTGTAAAATATTCATTCCTTTCGTTGGTATAATTTCATTTGGGTCGATGTCATTCATCGCTAGAAATGTTTCGATCTCACTGCAAAATGAATAAGAAACAAAATGATACAAAAGGTAAGTCACTTCTTTCAACATATCGTAGTCAATACTGCAAGAATGCTTAAATAAATTAAAGTAAATTTGACAGAGGAGTCAAAAAATGATATTACTGCAAAAATAAAAAACGTTTTTACGTACGCTTGGTTTTGCAATAATTAATTAATGCGAACCGCGTTGAAAATATGAGTAAATGCAAAAATGTGCCACTAACATAAGAGATCGCAAAAAATAAAAAAAATATTTTTACCAAAGAAATTAGTTAAATGTTCTTACAGTATAGGCGACAATATTTATTAGATATGAATGAGGTCCCGATTACAAACAATTACACGAGTATGAGACTAGCTGATTAAACAATTCCTGTAAATTGCTCTCTCCAATTCATTCATTTCAGTTGTTTCACTAGATAACAATTACAAACGATTCATTATGATTTTTAATTTGATGCACAGCAAATCATTTGTTTTCTCACTGCCTGCAAGTGACAAAGCAATTTTAAAGTGAGAAAGCAGTGGCTTTACGATGATTATAATATTTTTCTCATGAATGATCTGTTTTGCAAAAAGTTCCAGATGAAGGAAGTCTAAAATATATGTTAAATAAAGTACCCATTGAAAATTGGTTAAGAAAATTGGAAAAGTGATTATTTTTTATCGTATTTGACTTATTGGAAAAAGTAATCAACTGATAACTTGTTCGTTTTGGTAATTATAGAGTATAGCTCGTCATGGATTATTACGGCGAAAAAATTCACAAACTAAGCTAAAAACAACGCCACGATTTAAAGTTATTTTTTGAGAGCTTTATAATCGCGTTAAAACCACACATTACTAATGGAAATCAGAGGCGATGTACTGAAAAATATTTCGTATTTCGCATAATTTATCAGTGTTCTTCGTAGTAATGTGTGGTTTTAACGCGATTATAAAGCTCTCAAAAAATAACTTTAAATCGTGGCGTTGTTTTTAGCTTAGTTTTTGAAGTTTATCGCTGTAATAATCCATGACGAGCTATACTCTACTTTTACCTTCGTTTTTTTTAACACCTATGAATCCACAGCCGGAACTTGTTAAAGTTACCGCTTAGGTGAATTAACCTATAAGAAAATTAAGGGTCGTAAAATAGCTCATATGATAAATAACCAGTACATTACATGTTATTTTGCAATACTTTTAAGTTGCCCGAAAAACAGGATCGCCAAATTTTATTGCGCATGGGGCCTCCCAAGGTCTTAATCCGCCACTGGGTCTGAATGATATTTTAAAATAGAAAAATACTTGATAACCACTGCGATTGACCCGAATGTCACCAAATAAGTTGTTTATAAATATGTGTTCAAGCTGAGAGAATTATTTTATTCATTGAGATCGAAAAACGAAATTACAGTAGCTCTGAAAGTGTTTATCGAATAAAATGGTAGGTAATTGTAAAACTTAATATTATACACATAATAAGCCTATCAAACAATACTTACTTAATATTTCGGTTGAGAATACATTCGTACAAAGACTGAGAAAAACTAATATTACAGTCCATTTTCGACACAAACTGTAAATATTTTTAAAATAAAAAGTCATAAATTTTGTAATCATATCATATATAATCACTCTCGATTTAATTATCTGTTAAAATTGTCCAAATATACGCTTCTCTGAATCTACAAATGTCAAATTTGTGAACATATCCGAATTTCAAAACTTTGTTACTAAGTGCTGCCATGTACAAAATGTAGGTAGCACAAAAATTATCAGTCCTTAAAATAGCTCTAGTTATACTCGAATCAGTATAATATTACACATAACAATGTTTTCTAAATGAATTTTATATATAGCCCACAAACTATATAATATATATATATAATGACTAGTTACTTGATTCATGCTTAAATTCATTTTTACACCAATTTATACACTGTAGGAAAACGATTGGTCTGCATAATAATTTTTCTAATATAATGTGTTCATTATTACATGGTTATGATTGTAAATGTCACAATATGTATAAAC
Organism: Himalopsyche tibetana; assembly: GCA_030503985.1. Taxonomy (NCBI): domain Eukaryota; kingdom Metazoa; phylum Arthropoda; class Insecta; order Trichoptera; family Rhyacophilidae; genus Himalopsyche; species Himalopsyche tibetana. Next base: position 2,783,350 of record JAPJYX010000015.1, read on the forward strand.
CACTGATAGTTTGGAGTTTCTCAATTAAAGTTATTGTTACGAATCTTATTGTGTTCATCCTTAAATCCATAAGTCAGCTGAAAAATCTATTCATGAAACTTTTATTTGGGGATTTATACCTAACCATGCAGCCTAGTAGATGAAAGCATAAAGGAATCTTTCCCTCGACTTTGGGATCAGCAAATGTTGAGATAAGTTTTTTTTTAATGTATTTGAATGATAGCTATACTTATTTTAGACTATTCTTAATTCAGATTATTGAAATTCAAGTTGTTCATGAACAATTGAATGTTTTTTTATATCTTTTTCATGAAAGTCAAGTAATTACAACAAGCATTATTTGATTAGGAAATAATTTTATTTCAAAACCATGTTTGCTTTAAATGTGAAGCTTAATATAAAGTCAATTAACAATGAATAATCAGAAGTAAGGGAGTACTGTTTACCAGTAATAAGTCATTCAACTCAATCTCGTTTCAGAGAAGGTAAAGATATAATAATGATAATTAATTTTCACCATAAATTTTGAAATAGACCAACTTATGGTTATACTAAAAAGTTTGTTATATTCATTTTGTTCTTCAAAGGACTGGGCTGCTTACTGTTGTGCGTTTGTCAGTAAGCAGCCTGAGTATTGACAAGCATTTTTGCAGGGCACACAATATTTTTTACCTTAATATTTTAACTGAATTGAACTAATCTGCAAATTGATGAATGTCATTTCAATGGTAAATCAAATAGCATATTCCTGGTTGTACCTAAGGTAGCAGGCAAGCATGAATTGAACGAATGGAATTTATTATCTCAGACTGTTATGACTAGGGAATCCAATCCCGAGCCAAAACGTTGATCCCGGGATTTCGGGATTAGAATTTTTCGATCCCGGGATCAGTACATTTTTAAAAAAAAATAAAAAATGATACTATTGGTGAAAAATAAATTTAAAAAAATATTCTAAATTATATTACCAGCTGTAAGCTGCCAATACGTTACCAAAAAGCTCTCTTAATCTCAGTTATTTGCGATGTAGAGGTGAATGAGTGGATTTTTTAATTACTCGTAAAAAATAAGCGAAATCATTATTAAACTAACTTAATATGCAAAAATACGAAATATAACTTAAAATGGTTAATTTCGATAACTGAAAAAAGCAATCACCTACTTCAGACCGCAAGAATGAAGATTTCTAAAACTGTTGTCTATATACATACATTCTTAATAATTTTATTGAAATAAATAGACGTAATTTCAATATTAAAATGTTCCCACAGTACCAAAGCATCGATTGTTTCGCCATTTAATCAAAGGTTTCGGTTTACGGTACAAAATGAATGTTTATGAACAATTCCGCAAAACAAACACCATTGATATCTGGTAACATTCATTGATGTAGAGAACAAAGCGAAAAATAAATTTAAAAAATATCGAAATATGACGCTTTATCAGTGGCGGTTCTAGGTACTGGGCTAGGTGGGCTAAGCCCGACCTGCATTTTTCACCCAAAACTTTAGATGGCTGAATAAAAATGAACAGCAATTCGGCCGCTGAACAAAATAAATACATTTATAAGCGTAACTAACCTTTCCCAAATGAATACAATATCTTTGTTTTGATTTTCCTCTGTCAATATAAGACAATGCTTTGTCTACCTACAATAATATTCTCGATTGTGTTTTGTATTACAATTTTAAACCGAGCCGGCATAAAAAAAACAATATCCCTATAATACTTCATAGAGAACAGGCAACGTGACGTCAGTCTGGCAACACCTACGTATTAACGACTCAGGGGCTTGAAAGATCTAGCCCGTGTTTTTATCTTACACTGGGGCGCAATCAAGCACGATTAGATTTTTTTGTATTTGTATGTACGGAAACATCATCAAACTCACACGACTGTGCGTCAAATTATCAAACTTCTGTCATTCGTTGGGGGCTAAATTGAATTTGCTCGTGACCCACCCATAAATTCAAACACAAATACCAATATCTTTGTATTGTATGAAAGTGACAGATATTAACTTTCAGTGACAACTCTGTATTGCTTTTTGTACTTGTTATTTCACTTTGAAAGAGACGAATTTAAGGTTATTATTTTATTATTTCTTACTTACATTAGCATTGATTTTATTAAATAGTAATTTATGCTTTGCAGTAGTGTCGTAATATTTGTTTATTTGTTTTTAGATTAATGTATAAGGTGAAGTGGAAAAATACACAATTTCTTAAATAATACACAATGCTAAACTTTTCTCTAGCCCACCCAAGATTTTAGTTCAGGAACCGCCACTGCGCTTTATAATAACAAACAATAAATATTGTCGACAAATGCATTCAAATACAGTACACGTGCGTATAATGCATTGAAGGAATTTCATAATTGGCATCAAGTTACCTTTTCGGCTGCGATTTGCTCTTATCGTAAACTCGCGCGTTATCGCAAAGATAAAGTCTTAATAATAAAATTGGGCATCGTTTATTGCATATGCATGAACTGCCGACTTGAAAACCAACACGTTTCTGTTTTAAAATCAATCCCGAAAGTTTCGGTATTGTGTCTTCTAATCCCGGGATTGAAATATATCGAAAACTGTACGGGATCCCGGGATTGGATTCCCTAGTTATGACTAAAGAGAGAACTACTCCAACTCTGCCCGAGGGCAGTTGAAACTTGTTACCACTTGTCTGGTTTTTTTTTCACTTGAGCTATCTTTATATTGGCAATCGTTGGTGCGATCTTAGCTAAGACAACATGTTTCCTAATATCTCTCACACCGGATAGACGTTAGATAAAAAGCTTTCTGGTAACTAAAAACTCACCACCGCACACCAGCGCCTCCAAAAATTTAATAAGAAATTAATACTTACTCAATTAAATCTACTCTTATTTTGTTACTACTGCCTCCTCAGCCATCAGCATCCTGCTTATATTTGATAAACATATAAACGTATCCCTAAAAATTAAACAGGTCGCTGTCACATGATGGTACAACCATCAGGAAGACTAATTTTCGACTGTATTCAGGAAAAAAGAAGTCACCCTCAGTTTTTCAAAATATTTTTTTTTCAATAATCACAATGTAAACAACTCAATACACATTCTATCTTAGATGTATGCTGCAATTGCTGAATTAGTATTTTAATTTGGCTTTCACCAATTGATGAGTTAATAAGAAGGCCTGTGAAAATTACGACCAGGGAAAAAGACCTTCACAAAGGGTTTCTTTAAACAACTTATTAAATTAATATTAGATTGAGTAAATAAAACACCAGTCTTCGTGCACTTCAATCAAGGTTGTATTTATTTAATATTTTGACTGGCTCAAATTCATTAAAAAAACATTTTGTTTCTCCAGTAAAATTTGTTCTTTGTGGAAGTCCTTACGTTCTTTTACCCAACTACAGTCGAAGTATATTATACATTACATCATGAGCAATCAATGTATGTCTCTATGAGCATCCCTTGGATTCACATATTATGAATAGTACCCGATGGTTTACTAGGATATCAGCCAGAGAAAAGGTGAGCGATGTTTAAGTTGTTAAAAGTTAGCCAGCCAGTTCCACCATCTCGTCATGACTCGTTCGCTCCTCACCATCACATTCTTCATGAAGAGAGTTTACATATTAATAATAAAAATGAATGGAATTTAATTTATAAATAAAGATAAGGCAATTAATAAAATAGATAAAAAGGTACAAAATGGGGATGATTTATACCAGGACATCAGGGAGGGGTAAAAAATAAAATATTACATCAGCATAAGAAATAATCATTCATTATTTCAATTTTAATAATTTCTAAGAAAAAAAAAATCCAAATTGTTAATTATTATTACATTTAAAAAATACACAATCAATATATATTTTTTTGTTTTTCAATGGAAAAAAAAGTTATGAACAAGGTCATAAATTATTATTTATTCAGTCTACAGAAGATTGATAAACTATGACTGTGAGTTTATATAAGCCTTTAATTACACTATTTACAACACAAATGCGAGACATACAACTGACCTGAGCGGGTTTATTAATCCTGCCACATTTAACTCGTCGATGATAAAAAAATAATAATTAAAAAAGGGCGCCGAGCGGTGGGTATGTTATATTTTTTGTTTTTCGAAAAATAAACCACATCTTCAACTTAACACTTACAGGGTATTACAACACTCAGTGTTTGTGCACTCTAAATATCTCGTTTACGCAACACCCACTTTTATTACTTTACAAATACTTTCATTTTAAACATGTTTGCTTTCTTGGAATGCTGCTGATATAAAACTCTATGAGGCGGGGGATATTAATTCAAATACATTCGCGCTACATTGTTTGATCTCTCGTTATAAGTAATTCTAGTTATAGTTAACAAACCAAGGAACGACGGGGGAGTAACAACGGCCCCGGGTCTCGTTACATTTTGATAATTTGTCAAAAAATCACCCGAAAAACCTTTAGTCTTCGCTCGTTATCGAGCACACCTCGTCTCGAACGACAGTATTACAAATAGATTACACTATTCAACGGGAGTTTTTTTTCTTGTTTAGATTTACATATTTTAATATTAATAAGCGTACAGGGTCGTCGAAGTAACAATAATAAACGGTCAGTAGACAGGTACGACATAAAAATGTATCACATTTATAGACCTATCGGAGAATCGTTGAAGATACGTACTCCGTTCGAAAAAAAAAGTTTATTAAAAACGGCATCGTCGGATCGGCGATCGTCTGTAATAATTTGAAGAGTGACCTTAGCTCGCCTCGTTCGGTAAATGCGACGATTTTACCGGGTTGCGAGCTTCCCGGCTCACGCTTCTCCGTGACAAATTCGGCCGCATCTATAATCCGCTGATGCGGACGATTGGGGAGGGGCACAATGAGGACCTCGCGCGACGCTGCTTCTTTCACTTTGGCGGGAATGAATTAACAACCGTGACTGAAGCTGCTTGCTGACTAGCTATGACGGCCGCTGTAACACAAACAGCCTTCGGTTAGAACTTTCAGTCTCGAGTTTTTCAAATTCCTTCACACGAAGAAGCCTCGGCGTGGAGTGCCGCGGCGAGAACAGAAAGACAGAACACCGATCGAATCGTTCAATCGAAATTTACAGTGAAGCACAAACCCCTGAATCAATATTTTATCATTAAACCTCTGCAAAAACAGCCACGGATGACTTTATAACTTAGCTATTACTCTAGTTATTTAATCTTAATAAAAACATTTATTAGCCTAAACTCTCATCTTTTCTATCGTAATATAATATTCAATCTTTTGCTCGACACAAAAGCATCACCGGATCGGCGTATCAAAACATACTTACAGATAATGAATGAAAAGGCTGTATCTTTAACACACTTTGTAACTCTTAGGCGAGACGAAACTAACAGTACGGTTAGATGGACTTAAAGACAATAAAAAAGTGACATACCTTAGGAAGACTTAAACATTAATATTCTTAGTGCTCGTTTACTTTAACGCTGATAAAAAATTAACGAGAAGTGTTGATTTCTATAAAAAGTTACTAATTTTAAACGTTAGCCGCAAATTTTTATCACAGAAAAAGATTTTTATTGAATGCATTATTGAAAAAGAAGGCTAGATACTAAATTAAAACATCAACACGTGTGAATTTAATAAACAAAAGGAACACCTTTGGCTACAAACATTACTCGTAATGTTTACCAAAAAAAAATACTTTTAGAGTTATTAGAAGAGAATTCATACGACAGATTTCTATAGCATCTTTGGAGTAATGATTATCAACAAAATCGTATTAAACGTGTCTGGTAAAAAACAAATTTACCCAATGTGAAATCCAGACGTGTTTCAGTTAAAATTCATAGCGTCATTACGCCATGGATTCGCATGAAGCCAATATGTATTATAGAACAGCTGTAAGTTATCTATTATTATTGATATTATACATTTTGAATTAAATTATACATTTAATATTGAGCAATTCATTTAATCAAAACATTGTCGTATATGAAATTAATGTTTTTCGTCAGTTGGAACCACTGAACTACCATCGTAAAAGAAGTGCCCATGGCATATTCCGTCTATTAAGCATCATTCTGTACGACCGTTCACAGGTGGAGCTACACGAGTTTGAAGCGATTGTGTTTAGTCCATGCAGATCATGAAACTACCTTCACGAATATTGTGTCACTAAAGAGAAAAAATATTAATTGAGTTTAGAAATTGATATGATAGTTAGCATACTTATTGGTAATGAAATAAATTGGGAGTGACTCAAATCTATTTTCAATATTGCAAAAATAAATAAGAGTTCATGTAAGGAAAGATGGCAGACCAATGGTTTGAAAGCGTTTTGATCTAATAATTTTGATGTCATCGCACAAATGATTAAAATTAAACAAAGTATTCCATCTCTGTTGAGATATTTCGTATCCGACAACTGCAAGGTTCTAAGAGTTGATTTTTGTCAAAACAAAAGTAACAATGGATTCCATTGATAGTACTCGAAGGACTGCATTATTGTAACTTTAGTTCTGACAAAAATATGCACTTATAAGCCTGCAGTTCTTCGGTCGCGATGTGCAATAAATTGATTAAAATTTTGAGAATAAATCAATTGAAGAATGCAGTCAAAACCTTTAAAAATCAACACGGCCACCAGGTAACCAAAGGGTTGAGAAAATCAAATAGTCACAGAAAATTAATTTACACACAGCGAAAAGGACTATTCTCAGTCTAAGGACACTACCTATTGATATTTTAAACTAAATAAATGCCTTATTACAAAAACCCGTAGAGACCATTTTTTGTGCAACAATTAAATGTATGAATTCATTAATATTACCATATGAAGTCTATTCGAAGCATGTAAAAAGGGACACAATGAAAGCGGAAAACGGCATTTGATCATCCGATACATCAATCGAGGACTTGACAGTCTCGATACGACTGGACTCTGTCTCGAAGGAGTTTCTGACACTTTAAATGCGTCGTCTATTGATTTGAAACAGTGCAAATAATCTTATTCAACGGAAAGAAACAATATTTCTTTTCTAAATATGTTAAGTACAAAAATATTGATACAACAGAATTCTCGGTACCCTCCTTTTTATAGTTGCCATATGTCAAAATAACCAGCGTACTGAAATAATAGAAACTATACGAAGTTCGAATTGAATACAATCCAAATCTGTATTACTATTATAGGGAAGTATGATTTTCACTTCTTTATTGGAATAATATTTATCAACTACATATTTAAATGTTGGTTCTTAATCCAAATCAAAAATGTTCATAAACAACATTTTTAATAGTATTGCAGATTTAGAATCAATATTTATAATATAGACAATTACTGAGTTTCAATCAGTCAGTTTTTCAAATAGCGAAACGTATATCACTTATCGTAACACAATAAGCGGTATCTACAAAGTAATCAATTTTAAATAAAGATACTTATTTGCTCTTCTGCCCCCACTATTAATTTTCTCAATGGCTTATCCAGCGGCATGACAAACGTCAAGCGTAACTACAATAAGCAAGTATTCAATACTTGATAGATAACATATGTAATGTGCTGAAATTTAATGTTTCTACATAACTGTAGAGCTTCTACAGAGACCAATTCTGATTATGTCCATTCACCGTTTAATATTCAAGAAGGACATATACAGTATACTACTGCCAAACTAGGTGTGGCTTAAATAGGAAGCGACTTATCGAAGACGTTTCAAAGCTATTCGATGAGTTTCTGTCCAAGAAATTCAAAAGGTCATTAAAGCGTAGTCAAAAGAAGAAAAACAACTGAATGCCAGATTCCACGGAACAAAAAATCAATTTTGACATATGGGTTCAATAGGAATGAGGGTTCGGATATTACCAAAATATCATCTCTAATCTAGCCAAGTATAAGAAACCGAACTGCATTTCGAGGTGAAACATATATACAAAAAAAAAAAAAAAAACGAAAAAAAAGAAAACATTTTTATCACAGATTTGTCTAAAACACCTAAAAAAATTATTATGACTTAACAATAGCACAAATACTGCAGTATTTTTTTTTGTTCACGTTTACTAAAAAATAAATCTTATTACTTAAGCATTGATTTTAATTCTAAACAATCCTATACAAAATGTCAACTTATGCACACTTATCATCATATCTCTTTTACAATATAAACGCGTGGCTGAACTTTCACAGCCACACCGGCCAGGAGTTAATTTCTACGCACCAATATGGTGTACAATGTTAAGCGATCGCCTCTCAGCGGCCACGGTGAATGCAATTCGACAACACTGACCTGGAATAATTATAAAAGCGCGCTGAGAGCTGTCAGTGATGATAATAATCTTAAAATATATATTTCTTTCATAGAAATGAGTGTCACTTTCAAATAATAAAACTTACTAATACTAAACAGTTTTTAGTTTTTTTCGAGTGTCTAATTGTCACATTTTATTTATTTGCTCCTTGCCCCCTTTTTATCGTAAATTTTTTAAAGCACTTTGAAATCGAACGATTCGTAATTTCGCACAGCTCCTGAGTCCCATTTTGACTTATCGGTAAGAATTTGTAAATTGCATAATAAAATGAAATAAAATAACATTAAGAAAGATTTTAAGACAGGTTTTGTGTAAGTAATGCGACAGATAAAAATATTGTAATTTTAAAAATCAATCAGGATTTTAAGTGTAATAAGGAGATAGTATATTCCTCAAAATGTGCCATTGGGCCAAAAAGTTTTATAACTTAGTTTTGAATTAAACTTATGGCAAAACAAAGTGTTACACTACCAGTAGAATAGAAAAAGTTAATTATTGAATTAAGTTAGTTAATGAATTGATAGGCTAAAAATATGGTTTAGAAATATTAACAAATTCTTACAGATTCTGGGTTACGAAGTTTACAGTGAAATAATTTTGCATCTCACGGTGAAGACGAAACACTTGTTGTGTACCACAACTATTTTACTGTCAAGCAATCTGGCTGACGTGACTTTCGAGGAACGATTCCCGGAATGATAAAAGATTCAGATATCAAAGAGCAGACCTGAACGAGACTGGAGACAAATTGACATACCTTCCATTGGAAATGACCTTTCAAATGAACATCATAGCAGATACCTTTTAAAATTTGGTGTCAACTGTACACGTTTAAATAGCACTATGTGAAGAAAAGTGCTGCCAGTACCCAATTGGGTGATATTTTACACTGCATAATGAGGCCAGTCCATTCATTCATTTGACAGATGTGTTAGATCGGTTTGGAGTCTGTCTATGTCAAGCTGTCGCCCTCGACTGAAGTCTTACGCTCTGCCCGCAGGGGGGGCTGGGGCGGGGGCAGGGGGCAAGGGCTATTGTCATGGTCGCACGAGGGGCTTACCTCCGTAGGGGGCGGGGTACAAAGGGTAGCCGAGCCCCACGTGTGTGTGGTGGTGCGTATGCACGTGTCGCTGCGGCGGAGGCGATCGCGAATCCTTTCCCGAAGCCGGAGACTCAGAACTGGAAGGCGAGGGCTGACTGCCCGGTTTGGCGGGGGGAGGGGGAGGCGCTCCGGCCGGGGGACCGCCGGGCGCCACTCCCGGACTCCCACCGGGCCCCGGAGGTGCTTTGGGTGTGGGCGATTTCAACGCCCGCTCCTGCAGCTCGTGAATTTTATGCGAGGAATAGTACTGCGATGCGTGCTGCAACAAATCGATGGATTTGGGTGAGGGCGGCGGACGGCTTAGGTCTTCAGGGGCATGGTAACGAGGCATGGGGCCCGGGTGAATAAACGGCCCCGGCCCGTAAGGCCCCGCCACCATCTGACGGTAGTGATCGAAAGGCACACTATACGGAGAAGGCTGCATATAGGGTGAGTGCAAGTAGTACTGAGAGGTGGGCGGGGGTGGAGGTCCTGTTGTTTCCATGGTGGGCTTCTGACCCTCCTGCTTGATGACAGGCTTTATGTCCTCTTTGCTGGACGATTTGGACACATCCTCCGGAGGCTTTTGATCCTTGCCCGATGACATCTTCGATTGGCCGCCCTGACTGGAATGAGACTTGTTGGAAGGCGGAGGCTGTTGCTGTTGCATCTGTTGCGACTTTCCTCCTTCTTGATTCATGGAATTCTCTTTCCGTCTCTGATGATCCACGGACATGTAGTATCTGAAAATATACATAACCCATATTTATACTAAACTGATTGAAGACATATTTAATGTATTATATATAACTTCAGTGTTATGCGCATTTTAACTCTGGACAACTCTATTTCTGTTCACACATTTAGCATCGAGAAACTTGGTAACGAGAAAATATTCAATTTATTTTATGAAGCTATCGCCTTGTGTGTATCTAAGGGAACATGAAAAGTAACGTGTGCTTTCTTTCATAAGAATCAATATTGTATGCGGCACATTGTTCGTGCAGTGTGTGAGCTAGTGAAGAAATAATTCATGGAGCAGTGAAATGAAACAGCATTTGCTAATATGGAATCCATACATTGCAAACATTTTGAGTTTGTAGAAATACAAAGAAAAAAGAAATATTCCTGTTGTAATTACATTGAATTCAATCCAAATACAGATCAAAGATAATATCTAGAAAAGGAAAATAATTTGGACAGTACATATTTGAAAAATAAAATGTACCTGCGCATCTCATCTTCCTTTTGCTGGTGCTGTGCTTGCTGTTGTTGTTGATGTTGCTGGTGGAACTGCTGGGCTTGCTGTTGTCTCTGATACAAGTAAGGATGCATCTGTGACTTCATCTCTATGCTCTCCTTCAAAATCTGATGGTTTTCGTTGGGGTGCTTGCTCTCTTTCATCATGTCAGGCTTGAGCTTGGAGCTCTGCATGTGTTGAGGCTGTTGCGGAGAGGCCATCGGCGGCTTACCGTTGCTGTGGTCAGCAGGACTCGGGCTCTCTTTACTTCTCTCCCTGCCGTCTCTCTCTTGCTGCTCTTTCATTCTATCTTCGGGCAAAAGAGATATCGATCCGTAGTTTGGATCCATATTATACGGATAGCCCGGGGGCATATAGCCGTACTGATAGAAGTGTTGGGGTAACATCTTCTGAGCAATCATACTCTCTGGGGGATTCTCCCTCTTAATCTCTTTTTCAGGCACAGGTTTCCCATCGAGGGGTTTACCGATTTCATCTTTGAGCTTTCCGGGATCTGCAACCGGCTGGTTAACCATATACGGAGACTGCCCATAAAACTGATACATTCCGTACGTTGGCGGTATTGAATGCGGTAAAGGGGGCACGCCATCCGGTTTCTTCTCCCCTGGAACTTTAATCTTGTCCGCCTCAACGTCCATGGCCGGTGCCGTATCATCTGATATATCAGAATACGCAGGACTTTGGACATCATCACGATTCGACGGCTCCATTCCGAAAGGAACCTGTTCAGGCGGCAGGGGACTGCCTCCAGGCGACTTTCGATTCTTGTTCTTTTTGAAACCTTGAGGCTTGGTTATCAGACGGGCGTCCTGTAGCTTTTTATCCTCGGTAGGCATGAGGGCGGCCGTCGGTTTGACTTTGAACTGAGGGTTCTGAGGCGAAGGCGGGAGGCCTTTCTGGTGGGCGGGGGAGACTACACCGTGCGGCAGGAGAGATCCCACGAGAGGCACCGGCTGAGCGGGGTGCTGAACGTGATTGATCGGCGGTAGGACAGGGTGAGCCGCCAGTGAAGGGTGAGGGGCGTGTATCGGGTGAGGATTTTGTGGCGGCGCGTGCTGCACCGGCAACACAGGCGGGGGCGTCGCGTGCGTTTGGGGCAATTGCAGAGGGAACTGTTGCGGGAGGGGTTCCGGCGGACGCGCGACGACCGCCACGGGAGCGGCGATCGCGGGAATCGGCGTGATCGGCGCGGGCGGTTTGTTCGCGAAATTCGCCACGGGGAAGTCTTCCTGCGGCCCGAATCTGAGAACTCCAGGTTTGACTACGGTAGGTTTGGGTTCCGCCGCTGCCGCCGTTGGAATGACCGGCGGCACGACCACCGGAGTCACGGCGATAGGAGGCGGCTGGGAAGGAATAACAGTAGGCGTTGGCACGACTGGTACAACAGGGGAAGGCGCTCGAATCGGAAGAACGGGGGGTGCCGTGACTTCCGGCCTCTCCTCTTTTTTGGGAGTAACGGGTTCTTGAATTTTTTCTGGAGATTTGACCGGTCCGGCGGGACTCGGCGCCTCGGCGTTGGACTCGTCGTTCTCGGACATAGAGGCTACGTCCTTGGTGTCGTCCTCTTCGATGGCACCGTGAGCGTGCGATTGGTGGTATTTGAGGCCGTTGATGTGTTTATACTTCTTGGAGCAGTTGGGCTCGGGGCACTCGAGAAGAGCGGGAGAAGCCGGAGGGCTGGCGGGAACGCGCCTCTTGACGGCGGGCGACTCCTCGTCCGGCGCACGCGATTTTCTCTTCCCGGCGGGCGTGAGAATGGCGACGGGCGGGGGTTCCGCTTTAGGAGTGGGAGGAGGCGAGGGTGCGTCTCTGACGGCGGGCACCGGTCCAGGCGTCGCTCCCGCGGTTCCGGCGGCGCCTCGTCTGCCTTTCGCTCCCCCGTTTCGCAGCTTGCTGTGCACTGAGGACCGAGTCTCCGTGAAATTGCTGAGGTCACCTCCGGGAGCGGCGGCGCGCCCTCTCTTTCCTCGCCCCTTGGGCGTCCGAGCGTCTAGCTCTTCGGTGGGGGAATCGCAAAATCTGAAAACAAACATATTTTTTAAAATTCAGTTTTTCTAGACAATTGTTTCTTCATCTAAATATATTTGCAGCGACCAGCGGAGCAAGAAATCGGCATTTCAATACTGCTTTTGGCGAAAGTTACAATGAATGATATTATGACAAAAATGAAACGTTGCACATATTATAATAAATTACATACCTTGGAGGTGCCCAATCGTGTCTGGTGCAGTCCAGAAGTGTACCGACGTAGGTTTTTCCTCGCCATGTCACGTTTACTACAAGAACACCTGTAACAAATTAAAATAAGTTTTTATTAGCTTTCAGTGTTATTATTACACACAAAATTATGCAGGTAAAATATCTCTTAAATTATTTACGTTTCTACCGAGATTAAAAATGTTTAATATATAATCAAATTAAGTGCTTAAGTGTAAGAATCACGGTCTACGCGGTAGACACCTATAATTAAGATAAATTATTATACACAAAAAATCATTTTATTGATAGAATCTAGCTTAATAAAATTTTAAAATTATTCCAGTTTAGTTAAGCATTTCTTATTATCATATTTTTATAAAGTTTATTTGTAAAAAAAGAACATGATCCAGTGGCGTGGTTAAACAGGGGACCTCTATTTTTTTCAATAAAAAATCGCATTTATCTTTGAAAAAAAATATGAAACGTTAGCAAAATCAAATATTTACATCAAAAATTTCATTTTTTCAGCTTTTATTGGACATTTATACCTAATTAAATTTTGAAATAGTATCTGTAATACCAAGCTCCTCATATGACAGTTGTGCTTAGGTCACTCGCTGAACCAGTAATATCGATATCCGATAATATAGTCAACGAGAGGTGTTTCAAAATTATGTTTCGGGCATGACATTAAGCGCACATAGGTAGTAGAGGTCTGCACGGGCCCGGGCCTGGCCCTCAGGCTCTTTACCCGGCCCGGCCCGCGGGCTGGGTTCGGGCGGGTAATCGGAATTGAGTTTCGGGCTCGAGCCGGGCCCGGGTAAGGAATTTATTCTTCAGAAAAAAAATTCAGACTATTTTCGTGTCATAAGTCAGCCATGATGATTTTAATTATTACCAGTTCTATATAGAATCGTAAATTGTTGTAAATTTGTAAAAAACGGGTTTTTTTCGGTCTGTTGAGTTGAGTGTAAATTCGGGCTTCGGCTCGGGTTCGGGTAACAATTGTGGTATTAGACTCGGGCCCGGGCCGGGTCGGGCCTGAGTCTTTCGGGCTCGGACCAGGTAATTTTATAAAATTTAGACCCGTGCAGACCTCTAATAGGTAGTAACACCTCTGAAGGAAAGTACACTTCCATAATAACAATGAGAGCGGCAGTCAAACATTTTTACAACACAAAACGCTCGTCCCACGGTTCTTGTAAAATGATTTGATACAACGTCGCCCACATCGAGATTGAGATTTCTCCTCAATAATGGAGTTGTTCAAATTGAACCATTGAACGAGGATATCATAAAAACAGGCGGGGAGATCTCCGTTTCATGGCAACGATGACAGGGCATTTATCTTTATGTTATCCGGGGACGTTTGAATGATTTACCCGCCTCGCGTTACACTTTTTATGCCCTAACAATTCTTATTTTATTAAATGGCCTACACTCACAGTCTTTCCCCTCAAAACTACGCATCGCCACATTAATGCAATATAAATATGTATGTATATGTAAAAGTAATCTGTGTATTTCTTTTCCTAACAAATTTTAAGTCAATTCAGTATCCACTTTAATTCATTGTTTTGAATAAATGACAGTTGTTATTTTGAGTTATTTTGATGGATTGCATATTTTAATTTTAGGAAGATTTCTTTAAAATACCACAAAATGATATCGCTAGTTAAAGTTCATTAGTCGACAGCTTCAAATATCCTGATTTCAGATAATGGGAAAAGTAATATTCAAATGGCATCACAAATCAACTATCATTCATCCATAATTAAGTATTTCGACTGAGGGTGGTTGATGGAATTTCAATATCAAATTTGAATTGTTTGATCTTTGTACCTTTCCAATGTATCATTCATCCTTTATCCGATGATAATATATCCATTTTGAGTGTTTACAAATTAGGCTAAATACGCTTTACAACATGCTACTCTTGTTCTACAAGAATATGGACTTAATCCCGCTAAAAACAATGCATCAGAACAGTGTCTGTCAAACTGTGTGCCGCAAGAAGTCCCAGATGTGCCGCGGTGGAAGAAGCCTTAAAAATGTCAATTTTAAATAATGCCTATTCGGCACAAAATCGAGTATTTCAAATTCCTCGGTGAGCTACAAAAAAAAGAGTTTCGGAGATAATCTGCGGCATCTTGGTGTGCCGCGGTACTAGATCCATTCATCACTGTGCCGTAAAGGAAAAAAGTTTGGCAGACACTGCATTAGAACAAGAACGTAATTTGCAGTCGTATTGAAAACTCCGGCAATTGTACAATTTGCAGCAAAGATGTCGCACTATGTTTCTCATGTGACTGTCGAATGTCATGTGGCATTAGAGAATTACGTCTTTTATTGTGAATGTCAAACATACATCGCGATAAATAATAGTAATTGAAGTCAATTGATGTGTCAAGAACATGGACGTGCAGCATCGTTATACTGCTGACATTACGAGACAAAATGGCGGCACATAAAATATAATAATATTACGGTAATTGTACCTTTTCTACATTTTATGTTGACGTTAACAATATTTCATTATGCCTGTACGCCTTTTATGATCATAATATTATTATAGTTATGACCCTAAAGCAGACATGTGCTAAAACGATATTTTGTATCAGATTCTTATATTCAAATACGACATATGTATAGAACATTTAAAAGCATAACGCTTTCTAATTTGTGTATCATGTATTTATAATATAAAATACATTTAAGCCCATAAGAAAGGACAAATAACATTTCAAGAAGTCGTATACCATTCTTTTTATTCAGAAACTATTGTCTTTGGTAGGTAACATTACCAATATTAATTACTTATATTAATTATCTGGAAATTGAGTACTGGCATCAAGACTATGAAAATATGCTATTTTTAATACAATTAAATGTACCCATTGATCCAATTGGCAATACAATTTTCGTGTATAAGGACGACAGAATGGAACAGGGGGTAAACACTTCACGATTCGCTGTACCGTTTGTCAGAATGTACACCGACAATTTGATATATCACACCCGAGTAAACTGAGAGCTCGAAACAGGCATTGTTTGCTAAACGAGACGACGAGGAGGCTTCGCGGCGAGAGGCATTACATTACATACAGATCGCCGAACAAATAATAAATAAGCACACATACACAGTGAATACAACACTCGTGAAAGCTGGTTCATATGTTGTATACTCGCAAGCGATTACCTCTTCAGTTTTATGAGCGCCTGATACACCAGAACGATTAATTTAACTTTGTAATTGTAAAAATATTAAAAAAAAAAAAAAAACCATGTTTTAAACACAGCGATGGTGGGATTATAACTAATACACCTTAATTGAAATTCAATTTTTAAATAATTATTTATCGAATATAATTAATTGACAAGTTGAATGCATAATATGTAAATCTTTGAATGACGTTTCTACAGTGGCGGATTATCCTATAAGCGCATGAGGCGCGCGCTTGGGGCCTCCGAATCTTAGGGGCCTCAAAAATGGCTTAAATTATAAAACCAATATACTCTTTGTTCAGATTTTAATATATATTTACTATTTTACATGAAATATGTTAACGTTTTATCTTATTAGAAAAACAGGGCCTACAAATTTTATTGCGCCTGGGGCCTCTCGTATGCTTAATCCGCCATGACGTCTCTAGCATAAGTTTGATAATCAATTAATTTCTGAAATTTATGACTATAATAACAAATATCAGAATTCAGGGTATTTGTTCTACTTTAAAATGTATTTCATTAGAAAACTAAGATATTTTTTTCATTGCAGGGAATCTGTTCCACATAATACTAATCGAATAAATGAATAATCGAAAATTGTACCTATTTGCATAACTATGGTATTATGTATCTCGTGCAATGTACAGAGCTATTTTTCAACCAAATAAGTCGTGTATAATATTATAGCCAAATCGAAACCCAAAGCAGGCATTGTGCATATCATAACAGCTGCAGAAACACCATGCCATAGCCATAGCCAATACTATAATATTTGCATCACGTCCGACGGGATTGTTACATTACGATTCGACGCACGATCTCGGCGAGGATACGACTTCCTGAATTCGAGTGTCGGGCACCACCTTTCCGCCGCTTCACCCCGTCTCACCACCAGATGTGGCCCCCGAAACCCCACCACGCCGCACCACTTAAACAGTAGTCAGACGCTTTCATACACCACCACTTTCGGACGGGAGGCTGCCGCCCCTTTGATGCCTGTGTTCTCCAAAGCACTCGAAACATTATTTTATTGTATACTCGAATTGAAATATAATATATATTATTTACTTACCTACTTGTTTGACTTATTGAAAAGAAGTCGAGATAGATTTATCTATTCATTCATACAACTTTAAAGCTGCATTTAGATACTAATATGGCATTTTCAGCTTACATCCTTTTGATAAAATGTGTATTAAGTTGTGTAGATTGTGAAAAAACTGTGAGTTACGTCCTTTTCCCTTTCCACAGTCGATATGTATACACATCATTTTCAATACCAATTGTTTATTACGCCTTTTTATATTTAATTTTGTTTTGTATAAAATAACATTGTATTTTCTCATAAGTTGATAATGCTCGTCATTAGCGAAACCGGTCCTGATCATTTTTAAATAAAAGTGGAAGTAGTACAAAGAACTATTGTGTTTTTTTTTAATATAATGCCTTTTTACCAAGTATTGACAGTGAACATCCTAAAAGTGATATATAGAAACATAAAGACACATGAGAAATTTAGTCTCCTGCATTATTATATATTTCATCTTGATACTTAATATGTAATATATTATCTGCCCAGCTCACTAACAATGATTAACTACCTGCTGATGGATTTGCGTGGCGAAAACACCTTGATAGTACTTTCTGACAGTGAAGATTCAATGCACAAATTTGTTGAATTCTCACCAAGAAAACGCGTAAATAAAATATAAGAATTATATCAATAATTTCTTACATCAATAACTAGAATACATAACAAGTGTTTCTTAACCACCCTATTGAAGCTAGACAACAAAATTTAAATTATTCCCCCCATCCATAAGGTAAAACTAACTTTAAAATAAAACTATTTTATTCATTAACGTATTTTTCAAATAACGTAAATTTATAAAAAAAAGAAAACAAATATTTATTCAGAAGAACCAACACAGAGTAAATATATGTTCTATAAAATGTCTCACGCCTACTTCGTAAGATAATAATTATTTTTTTAGTCGTTACATTTTACTACAATATTATCTCAAGGTCTTCAAACAAATGAACTCCTTATAATATAATAATAAATCAAGCAGACGATAAAAGAATGATGGTTTTTTTTTATACAGTGTAATCAATTAGCGAGTCGATTAAAGAACTCCCATTCCGTTAACATCACTGCACGCAATCAAGATTTTGTTTATTGTATTGTATAGCTGAAGAGTGTAGAGTATCCCGCAGAGAAACAACAACATCGGTAAAGGTGCGATGGATATCTTCACCCAAGAAAAAAAAAGAAAAAACTAAAATCACTCTAGCTGCGGTGTATAAAAACTGTAAGTCACTTGCTCGATATTTTAGTGATTAATAATAAGTAAGTAATACTGATAGAAAGCAGTGATGTCGCTTCTTCGAATACAAAGGCAAACCGAATGCATAAATGCTTCGAAGATATCGCCATATCACGAACAAAAAGAGTTCATTTCAGATGGTAAAATAATCTAAATAAATAAATAACTAATTAATTATAATTTATGACTACTTCAGCATTTCTTTATCTACTTTTTGACATGCTCTGGCACCTTCATAAAGCTATATCATAAATAATAATGCAGATTAGTTTTGCTTGTGTATCATACACATAAAAATTATTAGTTTTAATGATTATAACGCGCATGGCGTTAAGTAATTGTTTTGTGTGAAATCTAAAGTTGTTCGAATAATCCTGAAAAAGTGTTTGATGATTCGCTATATTAAATTATTTGTAGTGGTATAATACATATTTGCAAACATGTATTATGTCGAGTTGTCAATATATTCACGCCATCGTTGTATATCATTTAAAAACTTACGAACCTCTGGAATCACCAGCTCATCCAGACTAATCTAAGCTATTTTCTGCTCGCATCGCTATCACCAATAATCAGGATGTTAAAATCAAAATACATATTATATGTTTCTAATACAAAAAGCTTCTATCAAAATAGTAGACTATATGGTAGAACATAAACAAATAACAACGCCATTTGATATTATAAAGAATTGGGAATGTTTATTTATAACAGACCAATATATTTTTAAGCCATGTCTGCTTCCAATGTGAAGCATATGGCAACCTAATGGAGCATATATCCACTGCTCATTACTCAGTTGCTTGAATAGGGCTTAGAAGTCTTTAGAGTCTTAGATATTAAAAATCTCGCTACACTTTGTTTTTTGGGAAATAATGGGGGGTGGAATTTAATACATTATCAACATCCATTTCCTGGAACAGTAATCCATAAATGGTATTCGAAGCCGCGAACACCACAACAGAAGCCAACGACGTTGACCACTCGACCACGGAATTACTTAATACATATTTTTGTAATTCTCCGAAGTAATTATGATTATATTCCAATCATTCCCAATTGCCCTTTTATACTAACATATGTCACGTATTGAATTAAAAAGGAGATGTTGGCAGATGGTAGAATTGCTCATTTAAACATATTATTTTTTGCAGCTTTACTTATTTCTAAAAATACGTTACAAACCTGATTGGTTCCGAATATACGATAGCAACCTCACGTTGAGTTATAAAAAGAACAAAGCGATTCTGTTTAGATACACAAATCATCCACCACTCTACAGCCAATCCAGACAATTTACATTACAGAGCAACGGACGTATAATACCAAAACATGATCGCAGCACAAAAGATAGAACGCAGAGAGGACCTCTCAGGTGCTTGCAGGTGATAAATATAGATAAAACGTCGGTGCAGTTCTCAGGGAACATTAATCATAATAATACGAGCGGCGGTCACGAATCCGCGAGGCGGCCATCATGGTGACTCCGCAAATAATAATATCCCGTAATGATGCGAGAACATTAGCCTGACTGACTGGCTGGCAAGAGAGTAATTATTCGGCGATAGATCAGCGCGAGGTTTACACAATGAATGATGGAGGCAGCCAGGTATGCGGTCGAACATGGTCGCTTGGATCGAGTTCGCGGAGTCATTTTTGCATATCGTTGGCGGATTTTTTTAACGCAAGTTTCAAAGGCTGAGAACATTCTAATGCAAATCAGTGATAATACATACAGCGGAGAATATGTTTTCAAAAGGATACGTTGAGAAAATAGTACATCAATCATTGATTACGGCTATACCTATACATGTTAAGAAGAAGAGAAATGGCGAAGCTTCTGTAACAGTGACATTAGATTTGTGGATGACATACAAATATTAGCGTAACTTATACAATCCGTTGATTGAATACTATACAATTTAAAATAACTTAGATGATTCCACGTTTTGTGCTACTAACTGTGACACGTGTTTCGCCTCTTTCAAATGCATCCTCTGATAATCTTACTTTCACAAAGTTTGTTTAAGAATGATTTTAATTTTAATATTATAACATGATATATTATAAAAATAAAAACGGGAAGCAAGGAGGGGAGGATAGAAAACAAACAAACCATAATGATACTGCAAATGACATTTACATTACAAAATGATTAACTAATGAGTTGTTCCATTGATTGAATCTAAATATACTTTGTTAGAACTTCATTATACATAACAAAGAACAAAATAATATGAAAGTGTTTCATTCAATAACAATAATCTTATATCATTGGTAGCTATCTCATATTTACCACTGTCAGAATTTTGATTATACATTTTTTTTAAAACGTTTTAAAATTATCGTTTTATGGTGAGACCGAGGGAGTATTAAGACAACGATGGAAGGGGGTTCAAGCACTAAACATCCTATGACGACTTGATGTGCGACCTAAATTTCAAAAACGTAATTATTTTTTAGTATTATTATAACTGGAATAAACTATATGACTTAAGTTTCGTTAACCGAATAATTATCATGAAATAATAAAAAAAAAAACAACACAGAATTTTAAGCGACTAGGTTTATTATCCCTGTAAAATATTGGATAACCGAATTGTACTGTCGGCATTCGAAATATGAACGAAAACAAAACAAAAACATTCTCAGAAGAAGTACCTACGTTACATATTTTAATAGCAAAACTAGAGCGAATTAATTACCACGAATTTCAACTAACGGTAATATTGATTGTAGCAAAAAAAAACAATAAAACTGTACATCGTGTTAATTAATAATCATAATTAAAACATCATTGTTGGTTGTAGCGTTTTGTTAATATTGCTTATTATAAACCAGTTGTCAGCATCTCGGGTTTGCAGAAAGTTGCGATGCACGCATAACGTCACCCTGACATAAATAAACGAATAATATTTAAGAATCGCGTTGAGTTTATTATCAAAATTGTATAAATTTAATATTACTAGTCGTAGATTCTTCAAAATTTGTCATGTGTAAAATCGTGCAAACATTCAATTTTCTTGTCGATATGCATGTTATCTTTATTACTTTTTACCTATGATAAATTATATACCTAGAGAAAAATATTTATCCAATTTACGAATATATTTATATTTTTAAGGCGCATTGTCGAATTTATTTATTCCAATTACGTTTTCGATTTTGAAATTTTATAACAATAATAACTAAAAAAAGAATTCAAAAAGATATCACTTTGTTTGAAAATGATAATCGAAAGGGTCAGATGTCAATCTTGACAGATGTAAAATGGCGCCGCCAGATTTTAGGATATACATATGAAAATAATCGAGTCTAAGCATAAATAAATATAGAAAATTATTATAATGTCACAGCGATGATTGAGTCATAAAAAACAGCATAAATTACAAAGCAAAGAAATTTATGCCACCTCGCCGGTTTGTGTGGTGATAATTTTATTCATGGATCAGGAGAACATAAAGAACGTGAGAAGGAAAGCGATTACATTGTTACGTTACGTTTACAATAATAACGACCGAGGAGGCTTCGGTGAAACGATTATCGTAATAGAATCATAAAAAGATGTTCGAGGTAGATTACCAGACGAGCATATTATAAAATAGGTATATTATGGCGTAAGATAGATTGTGGAGAACATCAAAGAAGATTGTTGACAGGCCTACGGGTGAAATCGTGATGTATAAAATCTTTCTTTTGTTTCGTCCGCAAGTATTTATTGTCTTTACAGGGAGACCAGAAGTGCTTCCGAAGAGAAAAAAAAATGTGCCGCAGATACCAGGCGAGCATGTTATGAAATTGGAGTACCTAACACAAGTTAAATTAATGGATAATTTAAAATATTCGCTCTCTTCGTATTATTTACATAAAGTTTACAATAAATTCATCAGGGAAGCAGAAATAAATGCTCTCGTTGAAATTTTTAAGAAAGTTTTTATTTGATTAACAATAGAAAGATATTTAGATACAAATATATTTAGTGTGCAAAAGTTTTTCAGTTGTAATTTTATAATGCAATGTTATATTATACTAGTTTAGTTACGCAAAACAATGCCGTTGCCGAGTGGTGAGATTATTCAAGATTCTGTACTAGTTCTGTTTCGCGATATTGTCGAATTGACATTTGCATATTGTTTTTGTTTTAAAACGATAACTAGATTTGTCTCGAATGTGTGAAAGAATATACGTAACAAAATCTTATTAACTTTCAATTTCATCATTTTATAGCCTCCGTATCACTCAAATCGAAAGTGTACTTGTTAAATAATACTCGATATAATGTTATCGAGCCACCATAATTGTATCACTCATTTGTATAAATATGTCCAACCAAACTAACTGCCTATTATCAAAAACAAAATATTATTATTGCCACAAACAATAGAGTTATATAAATAGTTTCAAAGTGGTAATATTATTTTCGTACCAAGCTTTCGGATATAATACAGTAAATCTAACTCTGTTCAAAGGGGCAATATTTTTATTACGAAAACTTTCATCGATTTAGTTATATGGAATTGTTCGAAAACGGCGGTAATATTACAATAAAATAGCTATTTTAGGGCCCTTTGTGACCGTGTTATGAAAGTTAAATGACGATAGATAGACGAACAGTATACAAATGTAGATTTATTCTTTATTGGAAATTATGTTACACATCGATTGTTACACTATTCCAGTATAGAAGAACCAAAATAATGTCTGATAATATCAAAGAAAAAAGAAAACTGATTGGCGTTGGGCTTTGTTTGGTTTATTTGAAGTATTGAGAATATTAAAGAAAATACCGTCGGAGAAGTCCTTTTTTGTTTACATATACATACATACATACTGAGGAGTAAACAATCAAAAAGTGATTTGTCACACAAATACAGAGCTTGGGAAATGATGATTTGAGTGTTGGAGAAATCACGGTTTGAATGTGTCAGCTTTATGATTTATTTTTTATAAGAAAAAACCTTTTTACGAACACAAATTGTGATTTCTGTTCATAGATTTTATTATGGACTATCTATCAGAATTGATATTAAACGGCATTTTTAAAAATTTGTTACATATCACTTTTTGAATGTTTACATGCATAAACTAAAACGAAGGGAATAATATCTGCAGCGTCTTTTAAGACTTATTATCCCTCTTACACTCTTTTATCGATAACAGACATACTTATAAATCGCGGAGAATCCAGTTATAAATTAATTACTCGCCGATTTTTTCAGTATGGCACTCGCTGCTTTGACAATATCAGGCAGAGTAAGAAAACAAACGACTGTTTCAATAATCCGATCACAATTCAGTTTCTGATAATTTATTTTCGTCAATGATACAATTGAGACGACCCAAAGTGTTCTAATCGCTCCTAAGTGTCTTATTTTCCATGACTGGTGTATAACATTTTTTATTTATATTTTGGGTTGCTATGCCAACGGCCAAAAACAATGCGACATCAACTTAGTTTGCGTTGTCATGACGATATCATATACGTCAGATTAAATTACATAATGCGGGTAATACAAATGGTGTTTCTTTTATGAAGCAGCCTCCAGTCACGCTCAAAAGGCAAATTTACCGTGTTTGATTACGATTATCAAAAACGTGTCAGCAGTGGGAAGCTAGTTCAATCAAATACAACTGACTGAACATCAACCAATACATGGGAATGGAATGGAAAACTTTTTCATGTACAGGCGGACCTCTACTTTCGAACATTCTACTTTCGCACAATTCGCTTTTTCGCACATTTTTAGAAAATCGTTATTTTTAGATTTTTTGGCCATAATGCAAATATGTTTTGTTTCGGCAAATAACAGGAGGTATTATTATTCACATAATATTAAATTCATTGGAGAATCGGCTAATGCGGATAGAGATGCTGGAAAAGACTTTATTTCCTCATTGTCTAAAATTATTGAAGATGGAGAATATTCAATTTAGACGAGACTGGTTTATATTGGAAGAAAATGCTTAATCGTACATTCTTATCAAAGGAAAAATCAGTTTCCCCATGGCACAAACCTTTTAAAAACTGATTGACATTGCTCCTAGGTCTAAATTTAGCTGGTGATTTAAAATTGATGCTAATGTTATTATGTCAAGCAGATAATTCTAGAACATTGAAAGGGAACGATAAATACAACTAACTCTTGACAAGTTTATTAAAAAAAACATAATTTTTATCAAATACATAAGTAAATTTTGATAAATAAAGGACAATTTTCAGTGTTTTTTTTACATCCCTCTACTTTTGAACATTCAAAATTCGCACACGTTTTCAGGAACCAATTGTGTACGAAATTGGAGGTCCGCCTGTATCTCAGAAGCCATATTTATAAACATTGTTCTTTTTTTCAGCAAACCTGTTCATTGTTTCGTTGTTTGACTGGACATGTACGTGTGAAACACAACAACATAACCACTATTAAAATAAACAGCTTTTTACGTGATCGTTTGTATTTAACTCTACGATTCACATTTTCGGTTGTTACACCTTCATCGGGACCAGTTATTTTTTTATACGCCGCCACAAAAGGTATCTAAAAAAACGATTCGATAGTACTTTAAATGAATTTATCACGACCGCGTTCGCATGTAACAAACGCGAAGAAAACACATTAGCGGTTCAAGCGGTTTCCATTCAAATACAACATAAGCACAATCTTGTACTCGCAGTGGAATGTGTTTTTATCATTCCGAGAGATTTGGCGAGATTGTAATAAAATCCAAGAGACATAATGTTTTATTCAACGGCAGCGGCAGATATTCCAAAAATGGAAACTAAGTATTATGTTAAGTCAGTCGAATACCGAATCGCCGACGACTTCTTTTCTCCGATTTGAAAAGCGTACAGACGAGAATATTATATCTCAAATTCTCAAGTCATCGTATGAATAGTTTATTACTTTGCGGTAATTTTGCAGGGCTAAAGTTACGCGGGATATCGTCAGAATAGCCAAAATATGGAAAATCTTTTTCGGCTCAGTAAAGTGTTGAAAAAAAAAAAAACTACAATATTTATTTATAAACAGTGCAAGCAAAGAAAATTGTAAAGGCTCATACAAATTTAAATATAAAAATACGCAAAACTAGCACACGATTCGATGGATTAGTGCGAAGACATAGCATGTCCAGTTAAGCATATTTTGAGAACATCTTTTTGGATGATAAATATGAAATAATATGGACATATTATGTTTTTAAATGATCTTTTTAACGTATGTACAATAAGTTTACAGCATATAGATATAACGCAGACAAACATTACGCGTCAATCGTATGTCAATTTAGACAAAAACTGAACATACAATATCTTTGCACTAAGATATCGAATATAGATATAAAAATATATACAATTAGTACATAAAAAGACCAAACGTGTGTATGAATGAGAAAAAAACCAAACTCAGTTCTCCGTTTTGTAATTTATGAACTAAGAATGAGAAACAATGTTTACTTTATTAATAAATCACCTACGGTAGTTGGACCGAAGATGCTTATCAAATAGGCGAAACACGTGACACAATTAGTAATACAATCAATGGAATGATAAAGTCATCGAATTTAATTTTATATTGTAAATGTTAATAGTTTTTAATTTATTAGTTGAAAATAGTTGAGCAAAACCTGCAATACCTTTAGTTTAAAAAATGTTTAGTTTTTTCACTATCATGTGTGTAATAGTTTTTTCGTTATTTCTTAAAAAGCAGACTCATAAATTATTTTATCTTGATTTAAACGACGCATGATACAAATCGCAAATGGATTGAATGTAAAAACATCGTTAGCTTAGATCGGGGGCGGGTAACCGTTGCATTTCTAAACGCCACATTCATTTATCTGATTCAACATAAGGCCGCAGTGAAGAAAACTTTGACACTCTTCCCACTTTTTTTTCGACTGTCGAACATATAATCGGTTGATTACTCTTTTTCCAAACTTTTTTTGTGAATATTTTGATCGAGTCAAAAGGCCGCATCAGAGTAGCCAAGAGACCGCAGATCACCCTCCACTGGCTTAGAGTTATAAACGTATAACGAACCCAAAATATAAAATTTGTGTAATTAATAAATCTAGAAATTTTTCTTCTTTTACGTTTAAAGTATGAATGATCTTTGAAAAATACAACACAAAATTTCAAAAAGTCTAGTCTAAATGAATGTTCTTATCTGTCGTACTTGAGTGCTGTTATTTATTACACTGTTTGAATAAATTAAAGATTAAGATCGCATAAAGATGAGAAGATAGATAATAATTCATTCTATTGAAGCAAGGCTGACGTGGCAAATTTTTAAAGGGGTCAACGGCCAAATTGTTCTACAAAATCATCACTTAGTGCGACTGAGCGTCATAAAACGGTCTAGATCCCTAAATTTGAGTAGGCCCACCCTACTTTGAATACACAAACATGTCAAGCTCCGAAGTTTCGGCTCGGTTTGTTCAGGTGCCGCCCCCGCCCACAGCAGGGTGGTATCAGGAGGACGCGCCAGGAGATAGCTCCGGCTCGCTCATTACCATATACACGAGGTCGACGCTATCCCCGACATAATGGCGCTCGCTACCTCCACGCTCCCACCTCCCGCTGCGTTCTGATCCCCTCGGCCCGCCATTATCATTTACGCTTTTGGCTGAATCGCAAATTGGTTTTTAAAGTTGTGCCGCTCGGTTGGCTCCGCTGGATCGAGATGCGGAGAAGAAGAAGCTAACCGCGAAGTGACTTGTATGGCGACGAGGAGTTACTTAGTTATCATACACTCCACTCGGCCGGCGACAAGTTATCGTAACCCTCAAAACAATCACACACCGAAATGTATTGTGAAAATACATTTCTATTCTAGAATTAACATTGATTATGTATTCCGTTAGTTAGGTGGTTCCTACATACTCTTATCAAATTTATTTACATTATTAAATGTATTGACTCTATCAAATTTAGTTCCCATGAAGTTCCCCTTCGAGCACAGCAATTAATATTGTAATCAGTGCCCCATCTCGAGCGCGGTAGAAATAAAATATAGCATTCTTGATTTTCTCATTTTATAATATAATCAATTTCGTCCGAAAGAGTTCGTCTGGAGATATTTCTAGCATGGCAAAACATACGTCAGACTTGTTAACGCAACCAGTGGAATAAAAAAGTTATTAATTTATATTACATACATACAATTAATTAATATTTATTAATTGATTTGGCATTTACTCGGTATAACTCCATTATAACAGATTAAAAATATCAAAGTATTTTTAGTTCTACGGTTTTTCAAAACTGTACAACTAAAATACTTTGATATTTTTAATCTGTTAATTAATATTTATTTATGAAAGAAGCTTTTTTCCTGAGAACAATGTATAATATAAAACGATCGATGCCTGACATAAAAATTAACAATCCTACACACTTAATTCATTTTCTCAAATTTTGGAAATAGTCAGTTTTGGAAATGAGCCTCACAGTGACGATGTTTTACTCTTTGTCTGATACCGTACATAAAATAATAATAAAAACATTACCAACTAAGAAAGAGACATGGAAAATAGGTGCATATTTATTTCTAAGCCATTTAACTTCCAGTAAGCCAATCTAAGATACATGTAATGTGTTTAATAGTGAGAAGTGTTTATTTCGCTAGCTAAATCGCTTTTTTTCAGTCAATGTTATAAAATGGACTTAGTAAATTACGAGTAGTGAAATAATCGCCAACTATATATCTACTCCTCGTGTAAGGAACGGGTAATATAAGGAACGGGTAAGATTGATAGAAAAGAATGAAAAAATCACAGCCTTAATCATTAAAAAGTAAATTCATAAATAAATAAAATAAAAAACAGAAGCTATTTATCGTCCCACTCATCGGCCTTTTAAGCGTATCCACTCGGGTACAGGACCAGAAATGACTAATTAATATTCATATTTTAAAAAGCAAGTGTAAATTAAAATAGATACGTAATTACAGTAAGAAAGGAACTGTATAATTAACTATGCAGCAACGTTTCTAATTACACTACAATAGAAAGAAATACTTCAATTTAAATACGATGTCTACAAGAAACCAATATATTAATTATCTTTGTTATCTGAAAAAAGAAATGATTAATTATTATTTTAATATAACGTTTCAAAAACCTGTTATTATACAGTAATAACTTATTTACAATAGCGTATTATTAAATCAAAATTGGTGTATGTTATGTGTAACGCATTCTTTCCAAATCACAGAGCACATATTCTATAATTAAGTAACTAAATTTTACTAACAAGCGTTAAAATATTGTATATTTTTTATTATATCTTTGGTAGGAAAAAGGGATCTTCGGCATCTGTGTTAAAAGTATCCAGAGATTAACTACGGCAGTTAAAATGTTATTTTCGTAACTTCTCGATATAATAATGGTCAGAGAAAAACCCATATTATCAACAGTTTGTCAATTACCTTATATGTACTATTTATTAATATATCAATAGTATAATTGATGTGTTCCGAATGCGTTCTAGTAAGAAAATAAACAAAATACAGTAAGTTATGTATAAGACTGGAAAATTATCCAATAGTAAATATCATATTTTTTAAGTTTGGTTCGGTTGCTCTCGCGTCAAAACTAATGCAGCTTTCATGCTCTTCATATTATGCAGAATATTGTTTACGCACAGTTGTATTAAACGCACGTATCATCATAACATTGATTTTTTTTACTATCAATTTCAATTTAAAAATTTGCCGACATTGTTTTTCTGCATTGGTGACCAAATTATAAATTCGACTTGCTATATCTTACTGTATTTGTTTTATCCGCTCGAAGTGCCAAAATACTGTTACCAAATTGATATTTACGAATAAATCCACGAATGTTTCTACCCGGGGGCGCAGAGTGATGCGTATGGAATCCCACAAAGGAAAAGGTCTACTTGTATAATAAAACAATTAAGGGAACATTCCGGGCACGTCCGACAGGGCGGGGGAGCAGCGAACACCGTCAGCCGCCCTCGGCCATACCGACTCCGCTCATACAATATATATATATACAGCGCAAAACATAAAATTGAATAAATCCCAACTCAGTGGAAATATTTCATTTACTTCTTTGGGAAGCTGAAACAGACAGAGCAAAAGCGACACTTGAGAATGCTTTCTAAAGGAATTAAATAAAATGAAAATACTCTCAACATTTTCAAAAGCCTGCGACGTATTTCTTTTTGCGTAAGTCCCGTCTTTATGTATTATTTATTTATTTGAAGCATAATAAACGAGGGCAAACGAAGACATTTTTTTCGTTCTGCTTTGACGTTAAGTTCAAATGAATAGAAACTTGTCTCCGAATTCGACTCTTGTGATAAATAATTCATGCTTACATCGATGAAAAATAAAGATATCAATTACATTTTTTAAACAATGATTCTATTCGACCCTGCAGCATATTTGGTGACGGCTTTGAATTTTCTAAGGCATGACAGAAATTGAGTAGTCAATAGAAAAAACCACAACTTAGAATGATACGAAAAAATGTATCGACACCCCCAACGAATAAAGTTAAATTGAGATTAATAACAAGACGTAGCAAACAAACTTATGTATTGTATGTATAAAATAACCCTATTTCTAATTATATTTTCAACAGTTGATAATGCTCGTGATGAGCGAAGCCGGTTCTGATATTTAGTCATTAAAATCTGAAATCAATACAAAATATGAATTGACAGAAAACAAATTAAAAGTGATGTTAATTAAGTATTTCGACTGAGGGTGCTTGATGGAATTTCAATATCAAATTTAAATTGTTTGAATTTAAAAGTGATGTGTAAAGCAGTAAGTAGTTCGCATTTTTCCAGAGATCAAAACAAACTGTAGTCAACTTAGAATTGTCTTCTATAAATTCAACCCTACTTAGTTCGAAGATGATTCTCAAATAGGCTAAACGCGTGTACAATAAAAAAAAATATGATCTAATAAATTTTATGTGGAAAAAGTACTAAAAATCTTTTATTATTTTTATTATAATGCCTTTCTACCAAGCATTGACAGTGAACACCTTAAAAGTGAGCGTGATGCAATCATTGGAATGACAAAGATATCAAATTGAATTTTATATCAAACATGAATTTCCAAAAAATTTCCGACGAATTCATGCCGCAAATATCTTAGCTACACTCATTATCAATATATTTTGATGTGATTGATAAATTTCATGCTTGTACTTTTCTCTCCCGCAAATAACCAAAAGTGAGTTAATGCTTTTCTTGCTGGAGGTGTCGATATATATATTTATATATTATATTATAATGTGTTGTTTTGAACGAGCGACTCGCAAAACGACTCAATTTAAGATAATGAACCACGCCGTCTTTCATTCGATGAAAACTCTCGGCAATATGCCTGAAATGGGCCGCATATTTTACGAGCATTAAAATATACACCCCCTCCCCCTCCCCCCCCCCCCATTCCTGGCGGGCTGTTATCGCAACAATGAAAATTGCTTTCATAAATACACGTGATTGTGACTTAACAGCGTCAAACACAGGAGTAATCGTCCGGCGAGAAGGAACGAGAGAGTTAGCAGTGCGTAAGACAAAGAGGCCGAGTCCCCCGCGAGGAGAACCGGGAAACCTTTCCCGACTGTTTAAATGGCCGTACCCTCGTCATAATGTGTCCCTTATTGCCAGGAATATGAGCGTTATGACGCACCGGAGTATCAGGGCGACACACTTGTAGGAGGGTGTGTGTGTTCGGTCATCGTATCGACATTACTGAAACTTTTATTGCTCGACAGGGGTCGCCGTGTTACATTAACAAGTCAATATTTCAAATGTCCACGAGTGATGCGGGTAAAGTCCTCTCCATTGTTAATACTATGCCCTCCTGGTAATTGAAGATTGATTTAGCCCATCACGCATTCAATACCAGTTTCACTAAGTTACTAAACCAACATATTTGATTTATACATGCATGTATTGCGACAATTTTTTTCTTTGAATAAATTTGGAAATATAAACAAATATGGACTAAAGATAATTTTATTGTGGACTTATTTTTTATTGTTATATAATTTGAAATACATGGAAAGGAAAAATGACGTAACACACAGTTTTTTCAAAACAGCTTCTTTGCGATAATCACAATGTATCAATTCGATACACATTCTATCAAAAAGATGCAAGCTAAAAATGCCGAATTAGTATCTAAATTTAATAAAGGTTTTTCCTCGACAATTTCATTAATTAATATTAGATTATGTCAATTAAACGCCAGTTTAGAAGTCACCGTGCACATTAAGGTTGTGTATAATTCATAACTTGCATATGGCCCAAAATCATGTGTGGGTTACGTCCTTTTTTCTTTCCACAGTCGATATGTTGAAAAATATTAAAACACTATTTTACCATAAACGATGTTGTTTAGAGTTAAAAATACAAATAAACGAGGTAAAATTAATCTTTTTCATTACTATCTTCAGAAAA
Source organism: Himalopsyche tibetana (assembly GCA_030503985.1). Classification (NCBI taxonomy): domain Eukaryota; kingdom Metazoa; phylum Arthropoda; class Insecta; order Trichoptera; family Rhyacophilidae; genus Himalopsyche; species Himalopsyche tibetana. Next base: position 2,815,189 of record JAPJYX010000015.1, read on the forward strand.
AATATTTTCATTAATTTATTAATTAGTGAAGGACATAACAACTGGCGAGATATTTGTTTATTAAATTGAATTGAAATTGAAATATTAAAATATCTTGTATTTAATCTTAGTAGGCATATTTTAACATGTTCATTTTACATTTAAAGTAAATTAGTGATTCATATATAATATAAACAAAGAAACTCCGATCTATTGATACCACAATCATTGTTTTTTAGATGTTGTAAAAAAACGATGAATCGGGGTCTATTGTGTAATCAATTCAACACCACCGATATAGATCGAATCGTCCTTATATTGAGTACTTTTTAACTATTAATTGGTTATAATTCAATTATCATCTTCATATTTTCAAAATGGATATGTTAGGGTAGTTAAAATGGAGTACAATCAATATTACATTTGAATCGTTAAAATTATGTACATTCACACAAGTTTTGTCACCAACGACCCGGGTTTCGCCTTTCAGCATCTTCAGGCGTGCAAGAGCACGGATGAACTTGAACTGATTAATTTACTAAGCGTTCATTTACTAAGCGTCAGTTCAAGTTTACCCGTGCACTTGATCGCCTGAAAATGCCGAAAGGCGAATCCCGGGTCGTTACTGACAAAACTTGTGTGAATGTACATAATTTGAACGATTCAAATGTAATATTGAAATTCCACCAAGCACATACAGTCGAAATCTTAAAAAAACAGTAATGTCCATGCTAACATAATATAGCTGTGGAATCAAACTCCGGACGACGCAGTGAATATTTTATTGATCTCTAAATATTTTTTCTCGTATTTTATTATCTAAATTTAAAAAATATCGTTTACTATTTAGAGCAGACGCGTAAAAGATTATTAAAATAACTATTATTATCATTCCCTCCGTGTGCCCACATACAATTTCGTAAAATTAATAATCAAAAAACGTTGTAATCCAAAGTTTCTCTTCGGTAATCGAAAAAATAAATAACTAAGCGCCTCGCTAAACTTTTAAAAGCCTCGCAAATAACAAGTAAACAGAAATGTATAGCGACGTCGGAAAATTTGGCGTTTTACTCAAAACTTTAATTACTTTGAACAAAAATTATTTTAGACGTGGGGGGACTCCGGCCTAACTCCGGGCGAAATTAAATATTTTGATATGGATGTCACGATTTTTATCAAGTTTAAAACACCCGCGCCTTTACTGCGAAATCCGTCACGCTGGCAAACCAGCCCCCCAACTCCCACCCCCAGACGACAACTATAATTTGAATTTGGGGAGTTTGTTTGTGCGTAGAGTACAAACGCTAGTTTTAAATTATTAATATACTAAACGACACAGTATATTTTCAACGTAAAAACACATAAAACCTCGCATTAATAAACATAATAATTATTTTACAACTTGGATAATTTGCACAGCCTTAATATTCTTTCGAAATATTTTATATTAAATTTGTCTATTTTGCAGGGGTCAGAATCGACTTTTGGCACCTTTTACCATCGTAATTTTCGAACGTCGAATTGTCGATTTAATAAACCAAAACATATTAGAGAAGTAACTTCATTTATTTTTGTAGTTTACGTGTATAACATAGATACTCCGCCCCGTCTCGCTGTTGGGGCAGTCCGACGGTCAAACATCATTATGATTATGTAAATTCAATTAAAATAAAAGAAACAAATGGGTAACAAAAACCAAAATCTTGTTTTATTGTTTAAGTTTTTTGTCTAATTAGGTCATGTCCGCTCGCTATGCGCATTGGAATGATTGGAATTGATACCGACATTGTATGCGTTCGACTGATTGACTGTAACAGTGAACATATCAGCGAGTATTAAGAAAAATACAATATTCCTTTGTACTTATTTCCACTTCTATTTATCAAGATCAGGACCGGTTTGATGATCTTTTGATTACATGTTAGAAGTGCTTAACATTTTAATTGGTGTAATTTGAGAGTCACTTATTCATAATTTTGTAAATTCTTTTCAATACCAATTGTTTATTACACCTTTTCATTTCAATTTGTTTTTCTATAAACAGCACTGTTAAATTATATTTATTATCAGTTGACAATGCTTACCATGAGTAAAACCGGTCCTGATATTGATACATATATAAGTGGAAATAAGTACAAAGGAATATTGTATTTTTCTTAATATAATTCCTTTCTACAAAGTATTGACAGTGAACACACCAAAAGTGATAGCAGCAAGTATTAAATCTATGTAATACCAACATAAAAAAAGCAGACAGTTAACACAAAACTCACTACGTTCGCCGTGTAGATGTAGATTGTTAAGCATTAGAGGCTCTCGAGTATCCGGAAACGAATACATTTGAGAATCGCCTCGCAGGCGTACGTACGTACAATAAAAGCATGTAAGAAATTCATGAATTCAAGACAATTTTATACATGTACATTATTGTCAACCCCGGGGTCTTGTGAAACTTTAACGCGAAAGACCCTGAATAATAAAATTATAATGTACGATAGAAGCACGCAGTCATTAGAGGAGGTGATACAATTTGCCTAATTAAAAGCCCAATGTTGTTCGCAAAGTTGAATGGAGAAACTTTCCGCTATCTCCCGGCGCCGCTGCGCGCCTGATACTCGAACCGTGACTGCGCCCGGGGCGCGCTAACTCTGCGACAATTAAATCTCTTCCACAGAAAGCGTCAATTACGCCCAAATTGTTTCAGATTTCATAATTAAATTAATGACCGACTATTCGAGATAAGACGCCTGTAACGATTTAATGTTGTCCAATTTGAATTATTCAAATTGACGGCGAAGCAGTTGTCGCAACGGATTTGTCATTCGGACAGTCGGGAAATTTTGCCAAGTTCATAATAGTATTTATCCACGGCTCGCTGCTACATTCACGCCAATCGATGAAACAAAGTTGCCAGTCATTGCCGGTTTATTCGGACGGATAAAAATGCTTGATTGATTACTCCCGAAGGTAAAATGAAAATAAAATATATCATTAAGGCCGACAATTAACATATTTAATATACAAAGCATTACGTGTTAAATCGAAAGCTTTATTTAGAATTAAGATTAATTACAAACAATATAAATGGCATTCATTTAGAATTCGTGTACATGCACGTACTGTACGATTTATAATTAATACTCATTGTTTTATTTTTAAATTATTTTCAACCGATGAACCGTTTTGGTATAATTACGAACTGAAATAATTGACGTATATTCGGCGTATAATATGTTATATAACATGGGTGATGAGTGTGTCGATCGCGGTCCGAAATATCTCTCTCTTCAATGAATGCAATCAAAACGAAGCATCACTCACGATTGACTAATGATATTTGTCTTCAAAAATTTTGTTTTGGCTATGATATTTATTTTTTCAAGTTAGTAAGGATGTCAAATTTGAAGTTCCATAAGTATTGTCGATAACGACGCGGCTTCAGAATCAAAATAATTCAAATTTGATATTGAAGTACCATCAAGCACCTTCAGTCGATGTTCTAAATTATAGTAAGGATGTGTTAAGTCTTGTAAGTCGGGTATACGGCAGTGGTCAACGTCGTTGGATTCCATGTCGGACCTCACGGGTTCGAATCCCAGTACGAACAGCATTTTTTCAATCGATTTCTGTTTGAATGCATGGATGTTTGTGATGTCTGAAAATCCATAACAATTTTAAGATAACGGGGTTTAGCGATAGTGACTAGCCAATCACTAGTCCTATTCTAGCTCTATCCTTACTCTCTTCGAACAATCAGTTCTAGTAGAAATAATTATGTTGAGATACCTCCATTAGAAGGCCACACGCTTCACATTAGGAGCGGACATTGATAAAAAAGGAAATGCTTACACTGTTTTATCTCTATCATATCAATAAAACATATTACTTATTTTTGACATTATATAAATTAAACAAGAAAAAATAATAATTTACTAAAATAAATAACGAAGAGTATAAGCTGAAATAGTCGCTTGCTGTGGCACAGTTGGTTAGAGGTTGCTATACCGATCACGCAGGGATGGGTTCGATTCCCGGTCAGATCAAAGTGAATTTGAGAATTATTCAATTCAAAGTTGTGATCGAAGACTGGGCGTTTGTGATATCAATTCACATTATTTTCCTCTCCTCCCATCCTTCTGATCCTTAAATAACTGGGTGTAGCGATAGCGATTAGTCAACTAGTAATTTGATTGCTCTAGCCTTATCATTATTTCCTTACTACTTACTCACATTGAAAAAAGTGAGGTTGAGCGACTGAGTAACAAACAGTTCTCGTAGAAAAATATAGAGGCCATATGCTCCACATTGGGAGCAGACGTGGATAAAAAATAAGCTGAAAACAGCTCCGAAAATTCAGCAAATATATGATTAAAAATAGCCCCACAATCAAAGTGTTTATAAAATGGCTGTAATATTTGAATGGAGTTTTACACACACAATTCCGAACAAAACTTGTTGAACGAGGGCAAGGTAAACTATCTACTTGATAAATACCAAAGATAAAATCGTTATTTTATTTCATATGCGAACAGCGCTAATTAATAAACGGATCAATAGTTACTTTCCTGCAATGTATTATAAAATATCCAGTCAGGTTTACAAACAAAGGTCAGTTTACGAACATAAAATTTAATAGACACATAAACATCATAAAATATAAATCAAAATTACTGATAATACACAGATTATTTATAGAACTATTAAAAGCCGTTAATAGTTTTGCCCGTAATTAATTATTGTAGCTGAATAAATCTGTTTTCATTGTCCAGATTACTTTGATAGCTCAAAATGCTGTTTCGAGTCGGCGGCGGAGACTCGAGATAAGATCAATGGCGAGTTATAAACCAGATGATTAATAGCGAGCGCCTCACGCTGTAGAAAATAATATCATAAAAAGATTTCCAGCTCGATAATAAAATAAAGATTTCGAGATAGCTTTGTTATAAAATCGAATCAAACTTTAAGACCCCGAGTATCAGGGTAACAGAGAGCGGAGTGGATTTGCCTTGTCCTGCTCTTCTCTCTCTCGTGAAGTAAGCGCGTCATAATAATAATAAAAGGACAGTAGCGTACATACAATCCATAGAGAGAAAAAAACGGTTTAGCAACTCTGTTTTATTATAATCTATTCGTATCATATCCGAAGTACTTGATATAAGTTTATTCCAATATGTTAATAATATACTTTCGATGAATTCGGCGGTAACTTTGTGAAAGTTCATTTTAATATAAAATCAAAAATGATATCGATTATTCCACGTATTGTGCTACTAACTGTAACACGTGTTTCGTCTCTTTCAGAAGCATCCTCAGACAATCTTACTTTCACAATTCTTGTTTAAGTTTAAATGATTTTAATTTTACTATTCTGACATATTATAAAAATAAAAACGGGAAGTAAGGTGGATAGGATAGAAAAACAAATAAACAATAATGATACTACAAACGACATTTACTTTACAAAATGATTAACTAATGAGTTGCACTAATTAGGATGGGTTAAACCAGGAGTGGGGAACCTTTTCTTCTCTAAAGGCCGCATTCATTTTTCTGATTCGACATAAGGCCGCAGTAAACATTGACTAGGGAATCTTTGGCCGGAAACAGAACTTTACGGTCAGAATGTCAGGAATTTACGAATTTACAAAAATTTACAGAATTACAGAATTGGCCAGAAGGCCGCACCAGAGTAGCCAAAAGGCCGCAGGTTCCCCACGCCTGGGTTAAACCATTAGAAATAAATTTAGCAGTGACGAGCAACCTGTCCTTTTTAAGATATTATTTAATAATAATTCTTTATGGTTGCTACTTTTATTTATTTCTAAGAATTCTAAACTATTCATTTTTAAACTTTTTTTATTTACTCGATGGAGTATTTCTACGTTACTATTCTGATTACAAGTATGTATGCTCGTTTTCTATGAGGTGATTAGCAAACTCTGAAAAATTGCTACTTTTTAGACATCTTATATGTTCTTTAATTCTAATATTAAAGTTTCTACCTGTCTGCCCTACATAAGGTTATTGGTTGTTGGTATAAATATGGTATAACTCTAATTCCCCGTTATATATTTAAGTTTGTGAATGGTTTTATTAATTGCAAGCATTATCAAGTGATTAATATAATAATCATTTCATTATCATATTCTCCATAGTAAAGTTGAAATTATTTAGAGCTTACATACAATTTAAACAATATACTTATTTTTTCTTCGATGGATTTGGAAGTTAATATTGAATATAAAAGTCATCAAATTTATATTGTACATAGACACGTACTGCATGAGTATTACGCATTTTATTATTTAATGTTAGTAGTTATTTTATTTTCGAATTTCCGTTGCACACCACTGCATGCGAAAGATGGAAGGTCGAAGACTTTAAAGATGAAGGTGGATGAAGAGCGCATTTGAAAAAAAAAATCGCAAGCAAGAAAGCGAAGAGAAATAATATTGTTTTACAGAACGGATTATCGGGAGAGCAGAGACGAGGCAAAAATAATTTTGAAAAAAAATTACAATAGACTTTTCATCTTTAGTAGAATTTTATTATTAGTAAATTTTCAACTCAGTAGAGCATAATATTATAATCTAAATATAGGCAACATTGTTGAAATGCAATCCATTTTAAGCTAAAAAAAAAACACATATTGCAATGAATCAATCATTTTTTATTGTATTTTTTACAATTTCCAATCAAAATTTAAAAAAAAATGTTCATTATTTTGTGCATATAATTGATGTACAAGATTTACGTGATATTAGAAGAGATAGGTTATATTGTGTTGATTGCTTTTTGACCAATTCTACTTACAAATTTGGATATTAAACGAATGAAATAGATACGCTGATATGCTCACAAAAATGACTTACGTGTTGTTAGAATTAAGACTGTATAGTTTGCGTACTACATATACATAACGGAAAATGTAAAAAACATATCAATCAGACTTAACCATTTGAATACTAAGCGGACACAGGTTTCCGGAACGTATGCAAGCGAACACGGATGTACAAGTCATTAAAAAAAATCAACTACTTGGTATTCTAAAAGAATATAATCAATATTTTGATGAATATTTAGGTTTTTAAAATATCGAATTCGAGTGTATATTAGGCAAAATTATTTTTCTCAAAAACACGAAGTATCTCTGGGACATATTAATGATGTATTTGCGCGGTATTCAAACGGTTATTAATAAAGAACTTAACCATCATTAACATTGAGAAGTCATGATATAAATCTACGCCGACAATGTCTTATAATAAAATACTCAGAATTGTCAGACAGTCGATTTAAATTGAGGATAATATACAGTATATAAATAGTCAGCTAGCTACCCGTAATGTATTCCCCCGCCCCTATACACCGACTGTCGGGGCCTTTTCAGGGTGCGGTAGCGGAAAATTAACGCCGACATGCATAATGGTATATTGGTGAATCAATTGAAAATTCAATGTGGATTGACATCCTAATTGTTTGCTTCGGAAAGTGTTGGCTGAGCGTATAATTAGATTTTTTTTATAGCAGAGGGGTTGCTTCGACGCCCACTACACAACGATGATGCTCGACACCTCATAGCATCAAAAACTTGAACTACAAAATATATCATCAATACAATGTTAATTTGTTTAAAATAAACATAAACGTAGTTTAAACAGTTATTTTTTAAACAAAGACAAAATGTTGCCCTTTGTGGTCTTCTTGGTAAAAGATTTGCCCTAGCGATTAAGCAGATAGGCAATGAAGCCTAAATAAAGTAAATTTCAAATTTGGATTCTTTCAATTTGTTTTTTTAAATTGATACATCAAATTCTGGGGCTGGTGGAGCCGAGCTCCAATTTCCCTTTCATCTGATGTATTTTGATGTTGATTTTCCGCGTAGCGTCCTGGATTTACCTGGGCGTAGGCGGGTGCGCGGTCTTTGGTTTTTGTGGTGATATTAGATCTCATTCGTAGGCATTACATGTGACACTGGTGGTTGATTCAGTAACCTCGAGCTGCAATTAATTGCAAACCTCAAGCACTGGTGTATTAGACGTATTTTTACCTCGATTTATTATAGTGGTTGATAAAAATTCTCATCATCATATGCATTTTAATTTCAAAATATTTTGTGCATTCGCATCAGGTAAAATAAGTAAATAATAATTATAAAAATAAACGCAATATGTAGTAATTATCCTCTCGTTGTGTGAAGATGGACATAACAAACAAAAATTATTTAACTGAGAACTGGTTGTAAGTCGCTAACCTCCATTCATTGAGAATGGTACAGATTAAAAAAAAATGTGTGAAGGACAAAAGTAATTACATAATCGATCACTTTCTTTGCGCGTCGTTTTCAATATTCAATAACATATTAGATATTATAAGAAGGGATTCCTACCAATTAAATGCAAATTCAATCGATAATTATAGTACCTACCGATTAAATTCTTAATCCAGGACTAGTTCTGGCGATGGTGCAAAGCCCAAATAGCTATCAAGTAACCATTATAATTATTTTGATATATTGAAGTTCTACCAAGTAGATTTCAAGTCAATCAATGGTTATTTATTCCGTACGATAGCAATGATAATTACAGTGGAACCCTCAATTACACTTCCCCGAATTACGCGCTGGCTTGAAATATTCGCCGCAAATCCCCGGTCCAAATGCACGGTCTCATTCCATTTTCGTTATTACGAGACGGTCGTCTGTGCCGCGCATACAGTCAAATGTTGGGTAGCGTCTGTGCATTCAACACGTGCCAGGCTATACACGTATAGCGGGCGACTGTCTATGTGTGGGATTTTAGCGCCCTTTGCATTCCCCCCACTAGGTAACTAAATATTTCGTCAGTATTTCGGCAAAACTAAGGAAGTCTTAGTTTTGCATTTTTTTCGGAAAAAACCAAATCCCTAATTTTGTATGAGATTCACACCTCCAATTACACTACCCCGAATTACACTGTCCCGACTTTAGTATAAATGGGGGTTTTAATGCATATGATAATTTAGTTATTTTTCACCGAGAAATAAAAAAGCTGAACACAAAATAAATATATATATTATATATATAGCCTAAATACACTTATACTTCGAAAACAAGAAAGTAAAGTTTCAATGGAAGTAAGTATCCATCAAATAGGGCCGTAAAAGATTTTACTCAAAAGTGAATGTTCTGTAATATTTTTAAAGCCGAATGTTGAAATTCGAAAGTGAAATTTATTACATTTGTAAAATTTCGAGAAAATTTCAATACAAAGGCCATGGAGCATTAAATGTGCCGGAAACTCTCGGATAAATTTCAATATTTTACAAACATTTTACGAGATTAATCTCGGAATTAAACGTGAGATGTTAGTTGGTAGGGATGTCAACGAGAAAGTTAAATATCGATATTTAGTATCCACAGTTAAGCACAATGATAACACAAGTTATCCACAGAGATTGCTCTGCCGATCACGCGGCTCTGGGTTCGATTCCCGGTCAGATCACAGTGAATTTGACAATTATTAAATTTAAAGTCGCGATCGAAGACTGGGTGTTTGTGATGTCAATTCACATAATTTCCTCTCCGAGTGAATAACAAGATGTATTGTGTATCTCTTCGTAGCCAGTATATATAGCTGAGCAAAATGTATGTTTAAACATAGTTCTGACGATGGTAAAAGCCGAAATAGCTAAAAACCAATATTATAATAACTGTAGAACTAAATACGTTGCTATTTTTATCCTATTATATTGAATTACAGACCCAGATATATGGCAGTTTTTTTATACATTAAGCCGTATCGAGTACAGACTACAATATATACGAATATAAAGTATGTTGGTATTGAATCTACAGTAACTACGTATCGAAGCATCCCTATCCGAGAGAGGTGCCTACAACCGACAACGCTGACGGTGGAGCGATTAATCAAAGGAACAAACTTGTTCATAAAATGCCTTCACAAGTTTCACATGCGACTCGTATAACTAATTGAATTCGGCTGTATCCCATCTCATTTGAATTAAAATTAAATTACAATATTTCATAGCTCTTATTAGGCCCGCGATGTTAATTAAAAAATAAGAGAAAAACACGAGCAGACCCGTATTCCGAGCGTACAAAGATGGGGCATGTTCAAAAATGAGAATTGAAAATACGGCCCATGTTATGAACACACGCGTAAGAATGAAACATGTTTTTCTAATGAGAAGGCATCACTGTTAAATTTACGTGACCCCAGGTAAATGGTCGTTCGTAATGAAATATACAAAAAAAAACAGTATATATTTCTAAGTATGTTAATTTATATATTAAGGAAATTTAACAAGATCCGAAGACATTCATACTAACACCAAATTAAAGTACACCGAGATCTAAAACAATCGTAAAAAACTTTGATACTCCACTTGTTGCGTTACAAAATGTGACACGTATTTCACCTTTACAATTACAATTAATTCAATTGTTTTTTTTTCATTTTCTAATGGACGCAGGAAGAGGGTAAGATACAAACATTAATATTACTAATTACAAATTAATTACTTACATTATTAGGTATGGTTAATCCTTCTCATTTAACATTGTCATTAGAGATTATGGTGTTATACGATGCCGAATGATATTGCTGTCAACCCAGTGGCTTAACCGTTTGAATACAGCGCAAATAAATAATTAATATGTCCCATATCTATACGTAGTATCTACTACGTGTTTTTGAGAAAAATAATGTTGCCTAATAATAATACACTCGAATTCGATATTTTAAAAACCTATATTGACTCAGTATAGATGGCCACTACACATATTAATAAAAATATTGCTTATGTTCTATTACAATACCAAGTATTTGATTTTTAAAATGTTTTTGACATCCGTGTTCGCTTGCATATGTTCCGGACACCTGTGTCCGCCGAATAATAATTGAACAGATATTGAAATAGCCGATTCGATACTCTTTTATTAAAAAGACGAATATATTATATTTGAATATACAATTGGAGTATCTACTTGTAGTGTGATAAAACAGGAGTTACCATCATATCCATCAGTCATTCTTCAATTGTTAAATATTGATGGTATTATGTATGATATGAGGACAAAGCATAAGTGCAGGCAATACGCACTCTCTGATTACAAAAGTGATGACCGAGATGAACAGCCAACCCATCATTATGGACGTTTTTAACGGCCGTGTCATGTGAAGCGGCCGTAATAAAACAGCCATTAGACATACACGGCTGGTTTTGGGCAACGAAAACAAACTGCCGGTACAGCTTGCAACAACAGCTGTTTGGCTTTTCGAATCGATTAAGAAAGCACAATTTTGATGACCGAAAACATAATTAAACAGGACTACCACCATTATAATGATGGTCTAATGGAACGAGGCGAAAAATAAAAACGTAACAAGGTAAAATAAACTTTTAACAAGTAAGGGAATATAAATAATAAATATATATATATATCAGGCATGCATAAAGTTGAACAGATAGAAAGATACATATCATAATTAGTCGGTCAAATTCAAATTCCATGTTAAAACATGGTGTTTAGATTAACTAGATGATTCATGCGTATTAAATGCGAAATTTCAATTGCATTCGTTCAATCGATCTACCTCAATGCCTCGTAATACAAAACGAAATACAGTGGAACCCCCAATTACACTACCCCGATTTACGCGCCGGCTTGAAATATTCGCATTCCATTGCCGTTACTAAGAGACGGTCGTCTGTGCTTCGCATACAGTTTTTTTTGTAAAACTAAGGGACATCTTAGTTTTGCGTTTTCCGCGGAAAAAAATCAAATCCCTTATTTTGTATGACATTCACACCCCCAATTACACGGTCCCGAATATAGTGTAAATGGGGGTTTTACTGTAATGTGTTTTTAAAAAGAGAAAGATTATACAATCTAATAATTTATCAGTGTTTTATTGAAAAACAATCTTCATTCACACGAATTGACTTTTAATAAATTGCCAATCGTAAAAAGAAAACACAATTTATCGATTTCCATGTAAGGCTAAATATAATGTCTATGAAGAAGGCCCCATGCTCATAATGGAAACCAAAAATCGGATGTAATATTCGTGTAAAATTGATTGGGGCAATTTTTCAGAACCTGCCGCTCGGTCGGCACGCGATGTTTCTATTCGAATTTCTCACCAGAGCATCATCAGTCATATAAAATGATATCTTGTAAGCTTGCGCGTACAGAATTTCTCAATACATATGATTTAGGTAGATGAAGTGAATGCGCGTCGCGTGATCGAGCAGCTAAAAACTTAATGCCTCTGTTTATTGCCCGCTTTGGCTTGGAACTTCGACCGACAGTTCATTATGGGCGATTTACAAAATGGAAAATTTAATTGATCACTGCATTATTTACCACGTTAAAGAGACACATTATATCTGGATAGCATAACATGTAAAGAGGTGGAAAACAACATCCAAGTACGAACAAATGTTTAAAAAGTAAATTCATTATCTCACCTTGTTACCTTGCTATAAATTTACATCGAATAGGCAATTTTTATTATGATCATATCATAAACAAGATTGGTTATTTATCAGGGCAGTGGAGTCGTGTTTAAAAACGACTCCAATTTCAGCATTAAATTAAAAACCGACTCCAAATTGACTTTTTCAATAATTTCTGTTTGAAATATATTATGTGTGACATCAGATCATTCCAGTGACTAGTTATCATTTCACCAATCAATATATTCAACAGACTAATATTTTTTTTAAATGGGTCGTAGTTGTAGGATATTCTACTCCGACTGTGGAAAAAAAACACATTACTCCACGACTCCTAACTCCAACCCACAGCCCTGGCGTTAATACTAACAGAGAAAATCGATCATTTCATCTTTCTCGACAATAATAAAAGTAATGTACATATCGACTGTGGAAAGGAAAAAGGATGTAACCCACAGTTTTTTCAAAACAGGTTTTTTTCGATAATCACAATGTATCAAACTTGATACACGTTCTATCAAAAAGATGCATGCTGCAAATGCCAAATTAGTAAATTTAGCCTTTAAGTTTGAAAAAGATGAACTTGTAAAAAATTAAAACCAAGAAAAATACTGAAATAAAGGTGTTTCCTAGACAATTTCTTTAATTAATATTAGATTATGTCAATTAAACACCAGTTTAGAAGTCTCCGTGCACTACAAGGTTGTGTATAATTCATAATTTTCATATGGCCCAAAATCAATCAATCTTGTAAAATTTTATATGTGTGGGTAACGTCCTTTTTCGTCTCCACAGTCGATATGTTTGTGTTAATAAATTACCAATGTACAAAGCATTTATGATTTACACTTTACAGAGAGATAAGTAGAGTATGTATTTATTTTTATTAAACATTAAAAAAATGAGTTAATTTCGGAAGAAAAAATATTTTATTGCCTCACGTACAAACAAAAATTTGTATCGCTCATATCTACACGGCTGCATGCAATCGTTACAAATAATAATTAATGGCGTTATATTTATGTTAACTGATAATAAAGAAAATAAAAAGCAAAAACGGACATAATATTATTTATAATATGTACAATAAGCTAACATAATAAATATTTAACAACACACGACTGTTCCGAGCGTTTGCAGTTTTTAAAATAATGTTTTTATTACAAAAAACGTCCACGATTGCCGTGTTGCGTGTCCGAGGGGCGCATAAAAAGCGACGGATAAATAAATAGAATCGCAAGAAAAATAATAAATCTGAATTCGCTCGCATTCAAGAGCGGTCGTTGGTAACGGATGGGTGTATGCAAAATTCATTTTCGTGAAAAGAAATTCGCTCTGCATAAAGGAATGAATCGAGATGTGATGCGGATAAATATGATAAAACATGTCGATAAATTCTCGATGAATAGCTGTTTCGTTTACAGCCTGTCTGCGTATTTAAGTATAGAAATGGAAGCCAGGTGGGAATCAAAGCGCATCGAGGTTGTAGTATATTTGTGAATCGATAAACCATTCATATGCAAACTACAATCTACAATGCCTGCAAGCTACAAACGATCCGGACATGCAAGTAAATATTACATCCATTTCATTTGATGATGGAAATTATAATACGTATCATATTAATAATTTCTTTTTTAATACAAACAACAATATTGGTGAAAGCGGTTACTGATGCTGTTTCTTAGTCGGAAAATTCCGAACTTACTATAAGTTAATAAGGAGAAAAATTATCAAAGTACTTTAATTATATTAAGAAATATCACAATATTCCTTTGTACTTTATTTCCACTTTATTTATTAAATTCAGGACCGGTTTCGCTCATGGCGAGCATTGTAACTGATATTTATTATAATTTAACAGTGATATTTATAAAAAACAAATTTAAATGAAAAGGTGTAAACAACAATTGACATTGAAATTGTTTTACAAATTACAGCAGAAGCGACTCTGTAAAAAATGTAATTAAAAATGATCAAAGAGTTATAAAGTTAAGTGGTGAATAATGGTAATTACAAAATTAATTATAAAATTAGTTCTACAAATATTCTTTTATATTTGGTTGATAACTATTTCGGGTTATGTCCTCGTCAAAACTATGTTTAAACCTATATTAACTTTAATATTTTCAATGGATAAGGCGGTAACTCTGTTATTCCACTTGTTGTGTTACTAAATGATGCTTCTAAATGAGGCGAAACACGTGTCAAATTTTGAAATACATATATTAACTTACATATAAGTTTAAACATAGATATGATGATAGCATAAGCCGAAATAGCTATAAATCATATATAAACAGCGGTGGGCTGCCAATACGTTAACACGGGGCTCGTTTAATTTCAAAGTAATTCTCGGTGTTCTGGTGAAGAATTGATTTTTTTTATCACTCCTATGCAATTATATGCAATACTTAAATAAGCAATCGATTGTTACTTAACCTTCGAGTACCTATATCTTGAAAAATCACACGGGTTCCGGAGCGGGGTACAATTGTACCCCCCAGAATTTTTCTCATTTAACGAAGTAAAAATTAAAATAATAAATGTCAGCAGTTCGAATGTTGATTTTGAGCATGCCCTGTCAAAATTAAGAGACAGTTTGTCTTTTTGAATCATCCATATCATATTGCGTTGACGATACGTCAGGCGTATAGAAGCGGTAGAAATCCGTCATGTCAATAGAAGCGGCGAGAGCAGACTGAACTAATCGTAAAGCGACGTCGTTCTCCCGGCGCGGGCGCAGGGTACGATGACATCAGGTGTGTGGAGTTTGCGCTCGGCACACGCACACACTCAAACGCAACGTGTATATGTGACCCAAATACCATTTGTTAACGAAAAACGTGAATATCTATTTTATTTTCTACAATTTTTCAGATTTTTTTTTGCATTGTATTCAGTAGGATATGTTTGTAGATTACAATAAATATCAGCTAGATATTACCGATATTTAACAAATGGTTGGTAAAATAAGAATTTAGGGGCACGATTGCACCCCGCTCCGGAACGCGAAGGTTAATAAACTTATAATTTGTAATAGTATGTGATTTACCGTAAATTTATCAATCTAAGTGGCTACAAATGTACTACTTGTATATAATGCATAAGCTGTTGAAGAAAATATATACATAAGTTTAAATTGCAGCTATATACTAATTTTGATCTCTCTTAACAAGGGTTAACAAGGGGCTCGCCGGCCATTGTAAAATTTAACAAGGGACTCGAGCGAACCCTCCAATCCCCCTCCAGCCCACCCCTGTATATAAAGTAGTATTTGACCAACTAAAATACTTTATTATTTTTTTGCCTTATTAAAATGGAGTTCTATAAATACCAATTCAATCAACAATTAAAAGGTAAACTTGTCCCTACACTAGCCTAAAATACGATATTTACTATTTTAATGTGAGCTTCCGAAAGATTTTCAACAAACATTATCTCGTAGAAGTATTGACTATTTTTTTTAAATTCCTAATTCTGGAAATAGCAATTGCTTACATGCAACTAAACAGTCAGACAATTAACAATGGCAGGAATATTAAATACATTATAAATAAATATTAGGTTGATGTTACGAAGTCGAAAATGACTTTTCTTTGTTTTAACCGAGTAAGTAAAAAAAACAACGGTGTGAAATTGCGAAGTATCAGGGTGTGAGAAGGAAGCCGAGTAACAACGGTGGCGGATTCGTGTAAGAATGTACGCCATACCGTGAGCGTCACATATTGCGTACAACAACGAGATCGATTTCTGCCGCCCTATTACATTTTCCTTGAAATTACCATACGAGGGATGAATAAATTCTTCTTAATCGGCTTAACGGATTAACACGACCGTGTACAATATAATGCGACCAAAGTTATTAGGTTGGATGTTGAATTAGGCTCG
Source organism: Himalopsyche tibetana (assembly GCA_030503985.1). Lineage (NCBI taxonomy): Eukaryota > Metazoa > Arthropoda > Insecta > Trichoptera > Rhyacophilidae > Himalopsyche > Himalopsyche tibetana. The sequence continues at coordinate 2,831,521 of JAPJYX010000015.1, forward strand.
TTGTATAAAGAGATTAAAGGGTAAAATAGTGTAAAAAGGGGATAAAAACCATTGAGAATTAATGACATCGGTGTGTGAGATGGACTGTATAATAAAGAAAGTAGCATAGCTATGAAATGAATTGCCGTCTTTTTGGCCGAACAGCTGTATTTTAATTTTATTTATTTGTTCAAATAAGTTCAATTTGTTCAGCGAAAAACACTATACATAATATAATTAATTGATATTAAAAGATGATTAAATTTGAGCGTTATAATTAGGTGTGATTTAGAAAGTTTCTTATTGATTGAATTGGCATTTACTTGGTAGAACTCCATTGTAATAAGGTAAAAATATCAACGTATTTAGTTCTACATTATTTTTATAAAATGAGTTTATAGCTACATATCGTCGATGCATATCAAATATGGTCTATGTGACAAAAGTGCATTCCGAGATAATCGATAAAAACTGTTAAAAAAAATAACGAAACGGAAAATAACACTTCTATCAATGGAGATTGGAAAATTTTTCCCATTGATAGAAGTGTTATTTTCCGTTTCGTTATTTTTTTAAACAGTTTTTATCGATTATCTCGGAATGCACTTTCGTCACATATACCATATTTGATATGCATCGACGATATATAAAAACAAATGTAGAATTTTTACGTTGATATTTTTACCTTATTAGAAACTTTCTCATATATACCATTTTATCACAAATAATGTAAATCAATTCTAGAAAAAAATATTTTCATTTTAATAGAATTGCAGAATCATTGTTATTCGTCATAGACTTTGAGTTTAAAAAAAATAAACACCTCCATTCTCAGGAGTTACGCAAACAAGACCAAAAAATATACCAAAATTTCACTGAACAGCGACGTGTGGGAAAAATGATACAAGTCACGGCGGAGCAAAAAGCTCCGGGGCTAAACGGGTAAAATCACAAGCACGCTACACTCCAAGCTTTTTCAGACTACAAACGAAATATCAAAATAAAGTACAGAATGGTGGGATGGGGGCGGCAAGCGCCGTGTGTGTCGCGTACCTCCCTCCACCCCGTTCGCATTTATATGAGAGGTCGTAAATCTAGCGCGCGAAACATAGCCTAAATATAAAAATATCCACAAATCATAAATAACATCCAGCGACGTGGAAATTTTCACCCAGTGACAAGCCGGCACCGTTAAATATACCAAACATATCGATAATTTGTAGAATCTGCTTAATAATTGAGTGAAACAAAATGTAGATTTACTGTATGTACATTAAAAATTACACAGAAAAAATCAAAGAACTCTAGATAGAAGATAAAATAAAACGTTCACTGTCGATGAATTGTCGGCGAAAGGTATTATATAAAAAAATAAACTTTTAAAAAAAGTCACGAGTATTTTGAACTGATTTTGACTTTTTTTAAAACATTCTTAGTTGATAAATTTAATTGAATATCATTAAAATTTTAATCGTTCAAATTATGTACATTAACACAGATTTTGTCATTAACGAACCGGGTTTCGCCTTTCGGCATCTTCAGGCGTTCAAGTGCACTGATGAACTTGAACTGACGCTAAGTAAATGAATATTTCGTTAATAAAAACACAATAATCCTTTGTACTTCATTCCACTTTATTTAATATGTCAGGACCGGTTTCGCTCATTGCGAGCATTGTCAACTGATAATTGACAATTGATCACTGATTGACAACTGATCAGTTGACAATGCTCGCAATGAGCGAAACCGGTCCTGACATATTAAATAAAGTGGAATGAAGTACATAGGATTATTGTATTTTTATTAATATAATGCCTTTCCACCAAGTATTGACAGTGAACACCCTAAAAGGGATGAATATTTCGTATTTATATAAGAAATAAATGCATCATTGAGTTTAAAGCCATCGCTGGTGAAAGAGATTAGCCCATGGAAATGCCCACAGATTGGAATGGTGAGTAGTTTTAAGAACTATATTTATTTTTAATTGTCGGAAAAGGTTTTATGATTATATTTATATAGGGTATAAAAGCGGAGAGCCAGGCGTGTGCAGCTGATCATTAATATCATTTATAAAATACATTCAATAATGTAATAAATTACTAAATATTTAAATAATCTTTCATGTGTAGGTTTTAAATCAGCCAGACCGGTAAAATACCTTTAAAGAAATTTATTTTATTTTACTTCTTATCACTAATTATTTGTCCAACACCACAAAAGGTTATCAATTTGAATTTAAGATATCGCCCTAAAGTGGTTAATGGCAAAATGTCTTGTGTGTAATATACGTATTATGAAAACGATAAAAATTGGTTAGATTTAGAAAACCGAGTGGAAAACTTGTGAAGTGCACAAGATTTGAAAATAATGTTTTCAAATCATTTTCAGAACAATATTATCTAATACAAATTACAAAATCATTTCAATTTCACTCTCATAAAATAAAAGAATTTTCGCGTAAAAAATCTTTTATGCTTAGTTTTTTTTTCAATATTTACGTATTGAAAAGATTCCTTCGTATTCTTTGCTATTTTTCTTTTGTGACATCAAAGGTAAGCAGAAATATTATTCTGGTTTCAAAAGCTTGTCAAAGAATCAATGCGCAGATATTCATTTATTTCAGACGAAGTAGTGATGTTATTTGAAATACATTAAATCATTTTAATGCTTTTGTCGTGTTCATGTGGAATGTATGTTTATTTGTTTGTTTTTAACAATTTTATGGGTACACAATACACATATATTTGAGATAATTATGATGTTTTCTTGTTGAAATACAACATTGAATAAATTTGAATATTTCTTAGTTACTTACATATATTTTAAATTCTAGTTAAACGTATAAATTCCTGTCCCTAGCCTTAACACGAAGGATAAGTTTCGCTAAGGGGTTGGTTGTGAATTACCTTTAAACTCACTACACCTTTCTTATCATTTAATTGTGCTCATTTTTATAAAAAAAAAACATAGTAGCCATTATTTCTAAGATGTACTCAACATTTTCTTTAGGTATAGATAATTGAGTTTAATTAATTAAAATATTGTATGATTATAATACATAAATTCTTGTAATACTTTTTCTTTAACACCTTTTGTCACTGGTCTTACTTGATTTTATATAAAGATTTTATTAAAGAGTCAGCTATCTATCAAATTCTATAATTCTTGAAGAAGTATATACTTTTGAAATAACATCTGATTAAAATGGAGTTCTACCAAGTAAATGGCAATACAATAAATGGTCGCAGACAAGAGTTGTTCCACCTGGAGGGAAACATTTGAGGGATCTAAAAAATGAAGATGAAAACTATACTTTAATATATCACTTTTAGGGTGTTTACTGTTAATAGTTGATGGAAAGGCATAATATTAAAAAAATAAAATACACATTTGTACTAATTATTCACTTTTACTAATAAGATCTAGACTGGTTTCGCTCACGGCTCATTTATAAAAAAATATATTTAATAATGTGTCGCTAGGCTGACTAAAGATAATCTGATGGTATAAATATACATATAAGTTAAAATGAAATTATTGGAAAATCTTTTTGGAGTCTGAGTAGTTTTTTTTTATTATTTTAAAGTTGGAGTCGGATTTATCGTTGTTTGCCTGACTCCACGTCCTGCTTAAAAGAAGCAAAAAAATGACAAAACTGTATTATAAAAAATCTACGATAAGCCTATGTTACTTAGCAGGTTTTCCATAATTTCAATAAATTTTATTAGAACATTTATTTTTTTAAGTTCATTGAAATCATTGTTCATCAAGAAAATATATTTCAATTGTTAATTAATATAATCTACCTATTGCTTTACTCAACTTCAATAACGAGGGATGTACAGCCAATAAGATAATTATAGACATTTTAAAATCACTGTTGAAATAGGCTCAAGATGGAACCGTCCAATTATCTGCTCCCGGCAGGTAAACAATGGCTCTTTGATCTCCCGAAAACAAAGGACGGCTGTTAACATATGAATGCCTCAAATTGAAATCCTGGAGTCTGACGAAAATGAGAGGAATCTAGTTGTCACGGCAACAACTGCATTAACAGATGATCGAAGAGGGTTTGTTGTTTGCTATGTGGTCTGCTAACAATGTGGTTCATCGATTGATGTCAGTGCGGAGTTCAATAATCAAACTAGCAAATAGGTTGATAGACAAGAATGTATTATATTATATGGCATTTCGCATTATCGGATAATTCGTAATTTTAGACGATGTCAAATTTAATTGATTATAACTAGATGTATATGTAGTTTCTTCGATAATTTCGGAATGTGGAATTAGTTCCACTTGCTACTAGTTGCGGAAGTTCATTTTTAATATAAAATTTAATTTGACAGCGTTGTTATTCCACTTGTTGTGCTACAGAATGTGACACGAGTTTCGCTTATTTGATAAGCATCATCACAACATCCCAAGGTTAACGAATAAACTAAAAATTCTTATGTTATAAATTACAAAATAAAATTCGGAGTTGGTACTTTTCTACTGGACAGGCAGGGAGGGGGTAAGATACAAACTTTGATAGTACTAATTAAAAACTAAATACTCTTATTATGTGTGGTAAATTCAAAAATGGTGATTTTAAATAAGATAGGTGGACAGTAGGGGATTAGAATTTGCTCACCGAGGAATTTGAAAACCTCGATTTGATATACTTTTGTTAGTGTTTTTTTTAAACTTATAAAAAAAGGATTATGGACTTCTGCGCTTTTTGGACTTTTGTTTGTGAAATATACCAGGGCAGTATGAAACGGCGGAGAGAACGAAGCAGGCACACAAAAAATAGCACACACGCCTTTATTAATTCGACCTGCGCTTCAAACAGGTCGCCCGCAAACAATACACGTACGCAAACAAGCTCCGTTCCTTTTTTCCTTTCGTCTTCTTTTTCCTCCGCTCTCCTCAAAGAGGATATGCGAATAAACAGAACGGCTCCGGCGGGATATCAGACTATGGCCGACCGCGTAATATTATTTAAGCCTGCCCCGCAGAACACATTAACAACTAACTGCCTTCAACACGTTTCGCTCGTCGAAATTATAAAGCTGGCGCATTATGAACGCCGCCATAATGCGAGCTCATTCAGGGGAACATACAATGGCCGGTGGTGTATAGACTTTACAGCACATCTAGCTAAATATATGCATAGTCATAAGCGCTGAATGCTTTTCCAAGTTTAAAATAAATCTTTCTAGACTCGAGAAAAATACAAAGCACTCGATATGCTCGCCTGATAGATATAGGATTTTTGGATGTTAATAATGGCAATGAAATTATATTTAAAACTGTACATCTTTTTGTACTTATTCAACATTATTTATTATGATCTAGACCAGGGGTGTGGAACCTTTTCTTATCGAAAGGCCGCAGTAAACATCGACTAGGGCACGGGTTCCCAACCTGGGGGTCGCTAAGGGTTTCCTGGGGGGTCACCATTTTTTTTTAGATTTTAACAATATAGCAAATCGAGGATTTTAAATTCCTGGGTGAGCTAAAAAAAAGAGCTTCGGAGACAATCCGGGCAAAAAGTAAATCGAGGATTTCAAATTCCTGGGGGGGGGGGTCGCTAGTCACACGGCTTTTATAAAAAGTGGTCGCCACCCGGAAAAGGTTGGGAACCTATGGACTAGGGAATCTTTAGCCGAAAACAATTTCATGCCAATTTCTAAGGCTCAGAAATTTTCGGATTACCAGCGTGGGACCTTTTTTTTTAGGTCATCCAAGGATTTTGACATCGAAAATCCCAAGAATTTACGGATTTGCCCAAATTAGCAGCGTATCACTTTTTTTTTATTTTAGGTAATTTTCAAATTCAAAATCACATGAATTTACGAATTTACAAAAAAAATACAGAATTGGCCAGAAGGCCGCACCATAGTAGCCAAAAGGCCGCAGTTTCCCCACGCCTGATCTATACTATATTTGTTCTGATTGATTTTTATGCATAACCCTGTATCGATTTCTATTTTAATTAAGTGATAATGGTTGTTATGAGTGAAACCGCTCCTGATCTTAATGAATAATGTGAAATTAGTGCAAAACATTTTTTTTTATTCTCTCCACTAAGAATTGACACTGAAAACATTAAAAGTCACATATAATTATTGTATATGTGAGGGCGAAATTATAATTTGTCAAGATGTCGGAAAAAGTTTGTTTTATATATTCTTTTGTGTAGGAAAAAAACACAATTGAAATTTGAATTATATTTTTAAAAACACTACACGATAATTCATTGTAAGTTCAATAAAAACAATGTAAATCGTAAATAAACATTCATTCATTACAGTTCACTGCACACCAGTTAATACCGCTTTTACAAAACTCCGACAAAGGTGATGTAATATTAATTGTATGCAATTGGCACACTAAAGTTCTACGTCGATTTATTCAGAACTAGTTTTTTCAACAAATAAACTACTAAAATTATGTATAAACAAATGTAATCATAATATTTATACAAATAAATGATACGACAGCGACGTGCAATTAAGTTTCAATTGATAATTGTTATTAATTCATTGATAAGTAATAAAATTTTGCCTTAAATTAATCAAATAATAACAATGAAGCGAATTGTGACTTGTGAATTGTAGATTGCTAAAGTGATATATTTTTTAAATTTAACTTTCTTAAATTAGACAAATTGTATTTTCTGGGCAATATATAGAACTGACACTAGCAACAGAATAATCTCATCTCATAATAGGGAATTAAAGCTATGTATTATACGAGCCCATTAGAGGTGAAGTGAGCCAAGTGGTATTTTAGAGGAAAAAGGTAAGACGCGTTGTAATATGTTACACGTCTTAAAGTATTGTAAAGGTAAAGTAACCCCAGTCAATAAATACACTTGCAATAGTGTTATATCAGTAAAATAAAAGTATGCAATCCACCAAAACATCAAATAGATACGTGATTGTACTTAAAAGTTTTACCATTTTACAAGTTGGCTCAGTTCACCTCTCAAGGGCTATGTTTAGTCTTCATTCTACAATAACTGTCATAATAGTTTTAAGAAAAACACAATATTCCTTTGTTCTTATTTCCACTTTTATTTACCAAAATCAGTTAGCAATTGTGTGGAATTATTTATCCAGTGACATTCGCAATGATTAAAAAATGCATTATTTGTCTGTCATTATTTTATATTGTTATAAAAATACACAGATAAAAACATAACTCTAAAAATAGATGCCAATATAAAATTGTATTCGTTCAAAGACATAAAAAAGTTTCTAAAATCCAAAAAAAGAGTTATAAAATACAGCTAAATTTATGGCCAAACTAATAGAAATAATATTTATATTACAAAGCAAATTACAGCTTTAAAAATAGATTATATTTTCATCAGAGAATATCAGAATTCAAATATCACAATGAAATGAAAAACGGAGAGGAAAAAAACATTTCTGAACAAAATGAAAGCCGCTCTTTATTACGAGATTACGAAAGAAGTAAAAAAAAAATCTCCCTCTTTCTCCTTCCTTTCTATGAAGTGCTTCAATTTACTTTATGTTAGCCTGATAAAAAGCATTTGCATCTGAATAATTTAATGAAAAATTTGCTAAGGTTTCTTATTAAAACTGTGAATGGAGTGTTATCGTGACTGACAGTAGACAATATATAAGTAACGTAAAACAGAGAAAATTTAAGAAAAAAAAACAATTTTAATGTCAATTCGCGACCCGAGTACTACAAGGTGAAAAAAAAATACAAAACAGAAGTAACAATGCGGCACTCTTCCAACTACATTATTGGTATACATACATTATTATTTTTGTTTCGTCAATTTTTTTCACATAGAACCTTGTAGTACACTGGTCGCGAATTCTTGGTGTAAAGGAAACATCTTATTCCACATTTCTTTAATAAAGATAAGGAGCGATTTCGCTCGTTGCAAGCATTATCAACTAACGAAAATAAAAATCGATAGTTATTTATATAAAATTAACGGTTTGAATACCGCGCAAATAAATCATTAATATGTCACAGAGATACTGCGTGTTTTTGAGAAAAATAATTTTGCCTAATATACACTCGAATTCGATATTTTAAAAACCTATATTGACTCAGTATAGATAGCACAAAATATTGCTTATATTTTATTAGAATACCAAGTATTTGATTTTTTAAATGTCTTGGACATACGTGTTCGCTTGCATATCGACTGTGGAAAGGAAAAAGGACGTAATCCACAGTTTTCTCAAAACAGGTTTATTTCGATAATCACAATGTATCAAACTTGATGCACTTGAAGCTGCAAATGCCGAATTAGTATCTAAATTTAGCTTTGAGGTTTGAAAAACTTGACCTTGTAAAAAATTAAAATCAAGGAAAAAGACTGAAATAAAGGTCTTTTCTAAACAATTTCTTTAATTAATATTAGATTATGTCAATTTAACACCATTTTAGAAGTCTCCGTGCACTTCAAGGATGTGTATAATTCATAATTTGCATATGGCCCAAAATCATTCAAACACGTTTTTTGCGCTTCCTGTAAAATTTTATATGTGTAGGTTACATCCTTTTTCCTTTCCACAGTCGATATGTTCCGGACAGCTGTGACCGTTTGGTATTCAAGTGGTTAAGTTCAACTAATGAGCATGTATGACGTACAATTGGTAAAAATAAATATGGCAAGAATTTATAAAAAATATCAACGAATGGACAATTTAAAAACAATCTAAATTTGATATTGACTTCGCCGGAGCTTGAACGCTGGCCCATCTGCTTCGCTATGGTAAAGTTTTACAACTAGACTGCTGACATAAACATACATAATCGAAGACTTCTTTAGTAATAATTCCAAATCCATCTGGATCCAATTTCATATTCTAGATTTCATTCGACAGTGAGTTAACACGTCAAGAAAATTGAATAGTTGAGTAAATACCGAGACAACATAATCACTGCGAGGTGTTCATCTTGAGAAGATAAGATCGTCGCCGCCTATGTATTTTGCATGTTAGAAAAGCCAGTTGCGCCGCCCTCGCTCAGAGCACGGGCAAATAAATACCTGGCCAGGTATCTCCAGGCAGCAAAGCGGGCGAAACTCTTTGTGCGCCCTGAATATAAATGCGCCCGTCTAAATATAATACAGGGGAAACATAAAGGGGAGGAGGTTACGGCGCGGGTGTGCAAATAAATGACTCGGTGTGAGGGAAACGACGAACAAGTACTCCTCTCTGCGTTTATGTGCGCCTGGTAGAACGCGCGGCCACTGATTTTAATTAATGCCGCAAAAAGTTATTCAATTTGTTTGACGATTATAACAAAAAAAAAATGTCCGATTTATTTTTCGGCCTCTCCGCTTTGTTTTGTTATCAATGAACGGTTTAAAATTCAAAAGCTTTGTTCGCGGCATTTGCAAGCGCTAATCTTTATCGAATCACTTGGTAATTTGCTATTCCAATACCCAAGCTCTTGCTCAACAATTTTCTTAATTAAAAAAGATAAAAAAAAACGAAATATATTAAATAAAGATACATTTTCTATAGAGTCACTAAGTAGTACATATCAAGTAAGATAATAATATTCAATAAATCGTGAATTTTACGTACGAATTCGTATAAAACCCCAATTTTTAATATATAGCATTCGACCCAAACTAGCAACAGAGACAAAACAAAAATCGTATTGAAATTACTGTAATAAGGTAAAAAGTAAACTATGTAATTAAAATAATATTTACTTCGTTGTATAATTATCGTATGATAATTTAATAAAGCTCCGCTAAATAAATGACAGCTCGGTTATAAAAAACATTTTCTAAATAGTGTTTTTTAAAACGCAATATGAATCTATACAGCCATAAACTATGGTAACATTAATGCTTCGTTTTAAAAAACACGACATTTTTTAAACTGACACTCGCATTCCTTGGTAGAAAATATTTTTTACGATCAAATTGTAAAATGTTTTTCAAATAATAACAAATATTATATTATTGTGTACCAATTGCAAATATAATAGTTTACTAAGTTCGGGTGTAAAATTATTTCATTGATGTGAAAACTAAACAAAATATTACCATTTTTAAATATTTTTTGCACAACTGATAATATTATTAAGGCCAGAAACAAATGAACGATATCGGTAATATCTTCCTCGTTCATTCATAAATAATGCTTCTGTCAAACGTTAAATATTTACACTGAATAATCGACCATAAAGCATAACTTTATTTATTCGACACAAATTGCATGTCAAAACAACATGATAATAAGTCATTACATCTACTTGTATCGATTATGAACGCCATCAAAGCGCTGAAGGACACGTAATTTTAAAAAAAATAGCAAAATCGACAATGTTTTATTATTTTCTGTCAGAAAAAGACAAATTAATACATAAAATGGCTATCGTATAGATAATTGACAGTAGAAAAAATGATGACACTTCGATATTTCATATCGGTGGATAAATCTAAAAAATATATATATTTTAATAAAATGAGGGATTTACGTAATTCGTAACATCGCAGCCATGACGTGAAAGCAAGCTATCACAAAAAAATAAACGGAATGTTCAGTCAAGTATAAATAAAAAGACGTGACGAGTTGCGTGTCGAAAGAAATAAGCATTATGTTATTCGTGCCGGGTTTGAACATGCTTTTTTACGTATACCCCACTCTTGTATTATTCTGATTTGTATACTTTTTATTTCCATTTTATAAGGCGACTGAATGCGGCACGCATGTTTCGGATTAAGAGTCTTCGGGTCGTTTAAAAATCCATCGGATAACAAATATGCGGCGACATTTTTAAATCAATAATACTTTTCAATGAAACATTTTAAAAATAATAAAAACTACGTTGTATTCTCTCAAAATACTTCAGCATTGAATTAAATTTCACTAAAATTACGTGGTTTCTCTTATTTTTAAACGTTGACTTCAAAATGGATAACAAAAACGTAGAAATTGATTAAATACAAATGCACAAATGCACGTATAATTAATTTATCGTCTTACGTTAAAGATATAAATCTTATATTAAAAAATATATAAATAAGAAAGGGGGTTTCAATTAAATACTGTTTCAATTAATCACTAGCAATCTGCTTTTCTTCTTAAGCAAGATTGCAAGTAATTTTTACAAGCATATGTACGAATGTTGTTTCATGAAAAAAAAATGTATATACATATACTTATAATGTTGTATCGGAAGCCATTTATGTTGGTATTTACTGGATCTTTTGCAAAAAAATAAGACATGGCGAAGGGCAAGTAACCTGATAGCCCCCGCCCCGCTCACAGCCTTTCCTTTTATCCTGTTTTAAGATAACCTATAAATACTGTATTTTGTTAAAAAAGACAAAGTCATCACTACTTATTACTTATCACAGAAGTAATGTTATTCCGAAGTGTGATATTGAACACAATAAAGCAAGTTAACCGTATTTACCTTGTAATAACTCAATAACAAGAAGTTAACGACGTTTCGCTCCGTTCTTCAAAGATAACAAGTCATCTAAGTACAATTCTTTGAACGACTCGTATTATTTTCACGACTGCCGCTAGCTAGTAGTACACACTCTTATTTGTATATAAATATACAAATAAAAGCGTGTACTATAAATATGTATTTACTCCTTGTATTATGATTTTTTATGATTTCACAGAATTCAAGTGTAAGCATAGCGTAGCTAGCAAGCGCTTTTATTAGGTGAACGAACATGAAAGAAAGGGGAGTAAAAGCTTTCAAATTATTTCGAACGCGTTGAATCCGAGCAACTCTCGTGCAACTCGACAGATGCATTTTGCCTATTCAATTTACGTTAATGATTTACATAATTTAATAACTCACTGTAAGTATAAAAATTGCGTTGATAATAACCTAATGAATAGATATTACTGTTAATACATTCTATAAACTGTGTCAGGTATTCAAAATAATTATACCATTTCTGAAAAATATATTAGAAAAACTTTGAAAATAAAATGACAACGAAAACTAACATAAAATATTTCGACCGCCTTTTTGGCGAAAGGCGTAAAGACGAAAAAGTAGCGTTTTTATGTATTTATTACATTTAAACAAACATTTAAGGGACATGAAAAAGAAAATAACTAAATTCACATTCATGTTTTTACTTTTTGTATATCTACTAAAATGTACAATATAACCGTTTGTAGTTAAATTTAAAAAAAGCAGTCGAAGACGTCCATTTTTTTCCGAATCCAAAACAACCCAGATAATAAATAATCAATTGTATATTATGAATGGATTTTCTCTAAACTTGTCATTCTCGATACACGTATGATTTATTGCTATATCTATAGAATATTACAAATATTCTCTTTCTGATTGAGTTTATACTAAAAATATCTGAATTTAAAGAGGGAACATACGATGTTAATTAATTAAATAACAACAATCATTTATTAACGTACACAATTTTTGATTTATTCAAAGTGACAATCCTTAAAAATGAAACAAAAATCAATGAAAAACGTGTATTCACCTCACCTCACCCAAGTAACGTTTAATTGATGTAAATACATATGTTTATTAAAAAGACGGTAAAAATACACAAATAACAAGACACAGTGAAATCCAACAACAATAAAGCTCAAACCAATGGGTACACACTACACAGGTATTTCACGAATTTAATTTGTAAGGGTGTAAAAGCCACGTACCAAATTATCCCTCAACTTAAATAGCTCCGGCAATCGGCCACAAGTGATCGACATTAGAACAACAAAAATAAAACCTCGAACCATTAAGACCCTTTTATGATGGTAGGGTATCGTTAATCCTGTGTTTTCGGCTTACCGTATTAGTTATACACAATTTTTTGAGGCGTATCGATTTTCCTTTTTGCGTCCAATACTCGGCGAATAAATTTGTTATTACATATCTGTTTGATTGACAACGAAGCTCCAATATATAAATATTAAACGTTAGTTTTTTTAGAGGGATATGGAATTTTGTATTTTAATGTTTGCTGATTTAATTCCTCGGTTTTTCGAAAGAGAGGAATGATTCCTAGGAATTGTTATATTGCGAGTTATTTTCAATTAGAGAATGAAGTCAGAGTAAGAGAGTGACAATTTCGTAGAAATCAAAATATTCATTATAATAGTTTAAATAATCGATACTTTACGAAAATACATAAACTGGATGAGCATTTTAGCATTTATCACACGTAATGTGTTGATATATTAATAAAATGATTATCATAGTATTTCTATTTTGAATTCGATTGAAAAAAAAATCATTACAAAATATTCATTGATAACCGGGTACTTAATTATTTATTATTCAATCAGCGAAATGAAATCTGGTTTTATTAAATAAAGATGTGTGGATAAATCACTTCAATTGATTTAATTTAAAAACAAAATCAATACATAAAAAAAAATATTTGTGTAATCGTGAAATTTGGGAATAAATATTTAAAAAAAATGTAATATTCGCTATAATTTAAATATCTTTATCAAAAAAACAAAAAATAAAAGCAGTAAGGTATATTCAATCCGTTGATATTATTTTACACCTCGCCTTGACGACATTCACAAAAGCTACGTAAAATAAACGCAAAATCGATACAAATTTCCTGCGCTTAGATTTTATTCGACGTGTGCGTGTTTCATATATGGCCAAGATAAAAAAAACACACAATGCGTTCTTAGAGAGATTTTTACAGCGTCGTATTGTGTGTAAGGTCGGCGGGTATTTTCCCATTTCAGGATTTCTGACTCCCACCACCCTCTTAGGCCCGACGGACATTTGCAGGGTGTCCACCCTAACAGTTTTCAAAGCAAGAGATACAGATGGGTTCTCTCATTCCCTTGCCGCTGTCCTTTTGTCTGACGGCGCCAAATCCTCTTCTTTTTTCCCTCTTTCACGGCGACGAAGACGGCGCAAAATAAAGTTCGCAAATGTACGAATATTAAGAATGCGTTCGGATAAAGAACATTTTTTTGTGACGCTAATTTGAAAATGTTTGCAGTATTCAGTATCCGCAGGTTATTATTATTATATGTATTTGAAACAAAGGAAAAAAAATATATTCCGATTTCACTGGTCTGTTTCTCAATTATATATTATGTTTTTGAATTGTCTCAATGATGTACTCTTCCATTAATCTTGTCTTTAACGACCCAGATTTCACCTTTCGGCATCTTCAGGTTTTATCAAGTGCACGAATGTACTTGAACTGACGAGCAGCAAACGGTTTGTATCGTTTATATGCAAACATAGAAGTGAATCGCACAGTATAATCATTGCTAAACGTAATTGATATGACTGCGAGAATTTACGACATTAATTAGTTTTAATGGAATAAGTGGGTAGATTATAATTAATGGAAGAGTACATCATTCAGAAAATTCTAATTTGAAATTGAAGATCCATCAAGCGCTTTCAGTCGAAATTATATATTATGTATTAAAGGGTGAAAAAATATTAAGGTATTTTAGTTATACAAATACTTTGAGGTTTTTTGAACTTATTACAATGGAGGTAAATGCCATTTCAAACAATATATGTTAGGGATGTGCGCCTAAGGTAAAAAAAATAAATTTAAACGATTTTCGATTATCTTGGAAACATTTGAAAATGAATAATTCACGGATTATTTAATCAAAATTTTAATTTTTGAAACTTGGGAATCGTTTGAGTGCCAACCAAATTCTCAAACGTGCCACCTCGGACACGCGTGCCATAGGTTCGCCGGCCCAGATAAATGTATTGTAATAATTTTTGATTAGTTTGCTCAAACGGTTTCATAATGGCGAGATTTAAAAGATGAGTCATTAAAAAAACATGAACTATAAACAAGATAGATTAAAAAATAATTTCCTTTTAATTGTATTAGCTTTATTAAATAATAAATTAAAATGTGCTTTTAATCAATATAACTTATTTTACAGGACTAATTTTACACTACCACACTGGTAATTTAATATCAGTTAATATTTAAGCACATGAAATAGTTCTTGGCGATTCCAGATTGACTATCGATAAATACAATACGAATGTTTTACTCAATCAATTATATAATAGGTGTCAAAATTTCGAGTGCGGCGTTACATTTTGATAGATGCGAAGACTTTGATCTATCTGTTGTAACCAATACACGACTTGCTCAAATTTGAGGCATGTAATAATTAATAACTGAGAGAAAATACATTATGACTTCCGCCGATTATACTTATTGACGTGTTTGTGCAATAGTATAAACATCAATGTTCCGTATACGTTAACACTGCTACAAAAGTGAAACGGAAGTGGACCGGTACGAAGCTCTGTCAGCCATGTTTTCGAATGAGGCCGACACACATAACGCGGTACGAAGGCGGACCGAAGTCATTCCGCTGAGTCTCAGCGTCCAGTCCGTACGTGTCGACAGAGTTTCGCTAGTTCGCGCGCGGTTTTAAAATTAAATCATTTTAAAAATGGACAATTTGACTGAAAATTTAATTTTAGCCGTAAGGAAAAGATCATTTCTATACGACACGAGTCACTGTGATTATAAGAATAATTTTAAAAAGACAATGGCCTGGACAGATATTTCGGAAGAAATTGGAGGCGATAGTGGTAAGTAAAACGTGTTATTATAATTATGTATACGTTTATTACTAATTATCTCTTGCGGCAAATGCTAAATTGCCGGATAAAAGTCGGTTTGTAGTAGTCGGTTGAAATGCTTGTATTGTGTCGTCCATGCTTTCATTTGCATATAAACCACGCTCCTTCTTCAGTTTGCAAAAAAGTTATGTAAACAAGTAGATTGCCTGACAGTTTTTATTATGTTCCTAACATCTGTCTCAAGAGGTCGTAAAAAGATTCGAAACATTTGCGCCATAATACTTAGTCTTTGGTTAATTTGTGATAAAGTGAAATTACCAACACGGAAACTACTTGATATTTTTTGAATGAATCGCATGTGGTCAAATATCTGAATTTTTTTAAAAATATTTTGTTTAAGGCGATGCTATGAAAGAAAAATGGAAGAATTTGCGTGACACATACAAAAAACATAAAAAATCCCTGCAAAACTCAAGCGGACCATCGGCAAAAAAATTTAAAAATTGGGTATGGGCTCAACAGATGGAATTCCTAGACGGATCCATCACGGAGTATTATGCAGAATCGGCGACGCAACCAAACAGCGATCAAAAGACACCGAGCATACAGCATATCGATATTGGCAATTGCAGAAGAAGAAAAGTTTTGGACCCAACTGATAAAATAATCGATTATCTAAAAACAAAAAAATCCAAGGCAGTTGAAACAACAGAACCGATGTTGGATAATGTTGATCATCTTTTTTTATGCTATGCTGACACGTTTAAAAGTCTTACCCCGAGAATACAGGCTGTATTAAAATTAGATCTAGCTAAATTGTTCAATCAAGCCGAACTTCGCAATTTAGATGAAAAAGAAAAAAAATAATATACATCTTAAAATAATTTAAAAATGTCATTTGTAAGTAGTATCATTATTGTCTGTTTGTTTTTCTATCCCCCCCTCCTTGCTTCCCGTTTTATTTTTACAATACGTCAGAATAGTCAAATTAAAATCATTCTTTCTTAAACAAGCATTGTGAAAGTAAGATTGTCTAAGGATGCCCCTGAAAAGGGTGAAACACGTGTCACAGTTAGTAGCATAATACGTTATTTTAAATTTTATATTAAAATGAACTTCCGCAAAGTTACCGCCGAATCTATCGAAAGTAAGAAAAAAATTCTCCTAGTCCTTCCACATATTCAATTGCCAGCGACTCTTCTGGTTCTGGACAGATAATCAATTTGTCTTTACCCAATTCTCACATGAATCCAAACCCATCCCAAAGTATTGTATACACTATCAATGATGTGGAAACAAATACTCATTTATTTAGTGAAGAACGGTGAATTACTCTTGTATTTTTTTAAAACTTTTTACACATTTTGTATCAATAAATTGAAAAAATAAACTATGTACCTCAGAAAAATAACTAGTCTTTCTTTTAAGCTTATAGGTTCTCTCCAGTTTGTACGCTGTTTTGTTATGTACAGTTCTAACAATCTATGTAGTTTTTCAAAAACATGAACACTCATCATAAAATTTGTCATCGTAGCACTGTACGTAAATTTTGGTATTCACCATAAGTTTTTCTTTTTGTATTGATGCTATGAACCAAGACGCTACGTTTTCTTTTCAATGTCATCATCAAAAGCAACATTTCTTCTTCGATATCAGTATCAGCACTACGGTCACTATACATGCTGTGCTTTTTTATATTATAAATTAGATAGGTTGCTCATCGTAATGGTGCAGTGTATTAATAGTCAGAAATCAAAATGGCGTTGATTCGGTTTGCATCCGTCTACCTGTTCACAACGGAATACTGCGCGAAACCGAACCGTATAGTACGGTCCGCTTTCGTTCCGTTTCCGCGACTCAGTCTACTAGCGGCGTAATATAATACACATAAGCCAGAACATTTTGACAAAACAACCATATATACAAAGGGAAGGCAATTCCAAAGGGCGAGATCGGATCCGCGCAAATAAAAAAAGGCTTGAATTATAGGGTCAGGCCGCTTTAGTCCCGGCTAATGCTCGGGCCTTAGGCTCGGCTGGAGAGGGAAAAAAGGCGGAAAAGGAGAGGGAGGTTCCTTTTTATAGGGATCGAATTCCGTGACCGATAAGGACGTAACCGAATGACGGAAGAATAGAAGAAACACGACGCTGAAAGGAAACTGTTTTTCAACAGCAGAAAGAAACATTGATATCCAAATATTCAAGAATGTTCAGCCAACTTGACGACACCCTGCAGAAACGACGTCGTCGATAATTAATTCAATAATCAAGAGTTTCTTTCAAAACCCAATGATGAAACTGTTGCTAACCCAATTGAAACACTTACATTAAAATTACGCAAAATTATTGATAGAGTTTTTAGAACATCATTGTATAACGATACATTTTTTTTAAAAAATAAAACATGAATTATTGTCAAATGCCTATCTATAATATTTAACAATCTTTGTGCAACGAAATACATGGACTATTTAACACGATCAAATAAATAAACTAATACTAGTATCGTTTTCAAAATCTTATCATATTAGACATATCAATATTCATAAACAATCAAAGCTTTACGAGAATTATAACCAAATATAGTTAGATCATGTGATTGTTTTTGTATTCAAGACACTTGTTATTTCCACTGATGAAGTTTCGCCTCTTTGAGAAGCATCTTCAGTTTAAACTAAATGGTTTTTGATTTTTATTTGAAACATTCTAAATCTTATCTAATGAATGACAAAATTGTAGGTGGGATTTTGTAATTTGGTAAGAAAACACCCATGGGAAATAAATATAAGAGTGGCGAGCCGCCTGCCCTATTTAAAAGGTTATTTACTTAATTATGTAATAAGTTTAGAAAATTAAACTGACCCAAATTAATCCATAATATAATATCAACACTAGTTACACTATCTACAAGGCATTCATATCGCATGCATACATACATATATAAAAAAAAAACAAAAAAAAAATAGGGAAGAAATCAATGACCGACCTGGTACTTATTTATTTACCACTACACCACTGATTAAATACATAGATATCGACTGTGGAAAATCATTAAAGATATAATTTATTAATAGTTATTTGGAAGCACACTGAATAATTTACAAACCAACATATCGACTGTGGAAAGGAAAAAGGACGTAACCCACAGTTTTTTCTAAACAGGTTTTTTTCGATAATCACAATGTATCAAACTTGATACACGTTCTATCAAAAAGATGCAAGCTACAACTGCCAAATCAGTATCTAAATTTAGCTTTTAAGTTTGAAAAAGATGATCTTGTAAAAAATTAAAACCAAAAAAAAAGACTGAAATAAAGGTTTTTCCTAGAAAATTTCTTTAATTAATATTATATTATGTCAATTTAAAACCAGTTTAGTGTAGTCTCCGCGCACTTCAAGGTTGTGTATAATTCATAATTTGCATTTGGCCCAAAATCATCAAAGCACGTTTTAAGCGCCTCCTGTAAAATTTTATATGTGTGTGTTACGTCCTTTTTCCCTTTCCACAGTCGATATACATATATAATATAAATATTAGCATACGATGACGTTAATTATTCATTTAAAATAAATGGTAACTGAGATAACAAGCTAATAAATGTGTCGTAATTTTAACAACATAAATCTGTTTTTATTTTCTGTTATATATATTACACGTTCTTTGAGCAGATATTGTTTTCGTTGTTTGTGGTATAATAATTATTCTAGCTAAGCTATCTGTCTCACATTAAGACAGTGCGGTATGATTTATATGCTTTGTATTGCGTACAACAAAATACAAAGAAGTATGTATTAAGCTTATTTGAATATGCTACAAAGCCATTACAAAGTTCGCAGAAAAAAAAAACTATGAGACACGGAATTATTAGAGGAAGAAATATGTTAAAAGCTACCAACAAACTCTATTAAGGCGGCCCACAAAGAAACGAATTTCGTACAACAACAAAAACAATAAAAAGAGGCCGCAATGATTTACGGCCAGACCGGCAAGCAATTCACGAAATGTTAAAGATGAACGCAAAAGAAAACGAAAGAAAAAGAAAAACTAGTTTACTCGCTCTCCAAAGCCACTAAACAATCCAAATGAGCAAAGCGGGTAGCAGAAACAAACAGGGGTAAAAAAAAATCTCCACTTCTTTACCGCAGAGTTTGAAAACTTCCGCGACATCGAATATTCAAACCACTCTGAGAGGGCTCCAAACTATTCCCATTTGCGCTGCGAATAAAACAAAACTCCTTGCTTACTACTCATTCTTTCTGTGCGCCTGATACTTGACGTTACAGTTTCAAAGGAAAATAAGCCTTTCGGCGCTCGGGCGAAAAGTTATATCTCTTTTCTATCTACGCTGACTTGTCCTTTCTTCGTCTTACAGCCTCTTTCCGCTCGGACCGTTCTCAAAAGATGTTATTTGAAATTATTTCAAAGCTCTCTCGCAAAATCCGGGCTTTTTAAGTGCCAAGTTAATTTAATGCCTGAATAATTAATTGAAACTATAATCAAGGTGATAATGTCACAATCGTTCATGTGTCATTCACTAATAGTGGGTACGATGTTTGCATGATAGACACACACATCAAAAGCACCGGCGCCGCACTGGTGGTGAGTTTTAGGAAAATTAACTTTTTTTTAAATAAAAAAATAGCATTACAGCCAATGCGTCAATATTATAAAATGAAAATGAGAAATAACATTACATACACCCATGTCTAATATATTAATTTAATATTAACCTAACCGAAACTCGAACCCAGATCCACATGATCGACGGGGAAAAGATCTTACCGTTAGAACAGGGGTGGAGAACCTTTTCTTCTTTAAACGCCGCATTCGTTTTTCTGATTCGACACGAAGGCCGCAGTAAACATTGACTAGGGAATCTTTGGCCGGAAACAGGAATTTACGGTCAAAACATATCAGGAATTTACGAATTTACAAAAATTTACAGAATTAGAGAATAGGCCAGAAGGCCGCACCAGAGTAGCCAAAAGGCCGCAGGTTCCCACGCCTGCGTTTGACCATAGAGGCCAACAAATTATGTAATTGCTATATCGATTTACAAATGCTACATGTGCTTAAAATGAAAAATTTCAACAGATTTTTTTACAAGGACTGGATCAAAAATTAAATATATGAATTTATTACCTATCCAGGGACTCAATGACAACACGGTTAGAACAGATTCAACAGTGTTCAATCATAACATAATATTATATAACATAAACCTTTTTATGCGTCGTTTTTACTACATTAACGTAGGTTAATCGTTTTCACAGAAATCACTCCATTCAATTAAGATGAAATTACTCGCACACAGTTTTCAACACTGTCAGCACAAAGAGGACAGTTAAAAACCCATAAATATGTATTACATAGCTCGCTTTTATCATTTCAGTTAGCAGCACTGTTCGCTGGACATTGACGTGTCGTTACATTTTTATTAGGGGCGGAGAATCGTCAATCCCCCATCTGCTCCCCCCCCCCACAACGCATTATCACGCCATTGTTGGTTTATTTATGTAGCAGGAATAATTATTTATCCGTGACATGTATAATTTCACTGTGACAAATAAACGTCGGCGCAAATATACAAAGCATTATTTGAATAAAAAACACAATTTAGAACATCAACTGAAGGTGCTTGATGGAACTTCAATATCAAATTTGAATTATTTTGATTTTGTAATTTTCTATAAGTTTTGTCAATAACGACCCGGGTTGACTCAGTTCAAGCGCATTCGTGTACTTGATAAAACCTGAAGATGCCGAAAGGCGAAACCCGGGTCGTTATTGACAAAACTTATGGAAGAGTACAGAATCAAAATATTTTTTAAAGAAACACAATATTCCTACGTACTTTATTTCCACTATATTTAAAAAAAAGTCAGGAGCGGTTTCGCTCATGGCGAGCATTGTCAACTGATAAGAAATATTATTTAATAATGCTATTTATATGCGGTCCTGATCTTGGTAAAAAAAAGTGGCAATAAACACAGAGACTGTGTTTTTCTTACTGTAATAAATTGACTTGGTGTTTTTTTTCTAGAAAATGTGACAAATAAGGGGTTATTTAAAAGTTTTCGACGTGAATATGTTTAAATTTGAATCGTTTAAATTATGCACACAAATTTTGTCACTAACGACCCGGGTTGCGCCTTTCGGCATCTTCGGGCGTTCAAGTGCACAGATGAACTTGAATAGAGTGAATCGCGTTCATATAAGAAACAAATGTATCATCGAGTTCAAAGCCATTGCTGGGAATACCTACAGATTTGAACGGTGAGTAGTTTTAAGAATTATATTTATTTTCGTTTGTTGGAAAAAGTTTTATGATTATATTTACTTACGTGCAGGGTATAAAAGCAAATATGTTTGATTCTGGTAATTCCTCTGTAAATCTAAATAATTAGTGCCCGTCTCGAGGCGTGTGCAGATATAAAGACACTAGATAATAATTTATACGACGGCTATCAAACCGGTGCCACCCTCGCCATCGCCGCCCGGAGATGGGTGTTCATTCAACCGCGAGAGGTCGTAAATAGCCGGCAACAACGGCCCCGGCCGACAGTAAATTTATACGGGCTGCTTTTTATTGTGGCATCATCCCGGTGGCCGGTTATAGTGTCCTGATACCTCGCCTCTCGCCTCGCCGGTTGCGGTGCCAGCGCCGAAGGGCGATTTAAGTATCGCTGGAACGCTTCAATTGGATTTGTAACACTAAAGAACTCTAGGACTCACCTCAAGTGTCTGTCCACTGTACAGGTACTTATTCCTCGACTTGTGGACACTTCGACGAATTGCCAAATGCTATGGGAAATTTATATTGTAATAATGTTATTATTCTTCTAGAAACTACTATACAAATATAGAGATGAACCTTTAATTGGGGGTATTACTAGCAAGCCCGGCTCATTCATAAGTTGTTGAAACATGAACCGTGAATGTAATTTAGTAAATAAAAATAATTTTTGAAAGTATTTTCAGAAATCGGTCTCAAACGTGGCTTGACAACATCCAAAATATCATTCCAAAGTAATGTAAAACTAAAAATACTTTTAAAATGTACATTGTTTTTTTAAATGAAATTCAAGTTTAATGTTTTAACCATTTCGGAATAAGTCGTGTTTGCAAGTAATACCCTCAATTGGTGTGCATACTAGATCATAAGATAAGAGGTTGATTTTGGATCGATGATCTGATTAAAAATAAAAATGTTGAAAATTGTAGCTTTAAATTCTCGAATATAAATAAATTCAACACTTACGTGGTAAAAAAACAACTTTAAATAGAAGTTGACAATCTTTTTGATAAACGAAACGGTTATTTACTAAACAAAAAAAAATCAAAAAATTAATTTAAAAAAACTATTTTGTACTTATTCAAAATTAATTTATTAATTAAGATCAAGACCGGTTTGGTTGATCCGTAGAAAATGCTTGCGATGAGCGAAATCGGTTCTGATCGTTGATGAAATTAACGTGGAATAAATACAAGTGTTTTATTTTTAAATATTATTTTTATCTTATAATGTCTGCTATTTAGGAGACATACATTTTTAAAAACTATACGACATAACATATCTCCAAGAGACAAAGACATGTCGAGCACTAATTGTCAAATAAAAAATGTACGCATTTCTACCAGTGAAAAAATATTTTTATTATGAAGGTGTTATTAAAAAAAAAAGTGTAGCACGCGCCATTCTCTGTGCCACATAGCAGTTGACATAATACATTTATCAGTATGGTAATCATATGCATATTGACTTACGACTCTTTAAGTGTGCAGCTAAACGACTTAATTTAATTTGTCATACAAAAGAGCAAAATGACAAAAGAGAAAACAATATAATGAGTAAATTCTGAATAAACAAATACACAATTATAATTATTTAACTGTTGTGTTAATATAATATGCGGGAGTAGAGTTTCCAACCGAAACCACACGTAATTTTCTGATAAGTGTGTCTGACACGTGCTTCTTCCGTGCTTGTTACATTAGGAGGGTGGCACGGGGGCGAGTCGGTCGATACGTGGGGTGGGCGGTGGAAGGATGCGAAGCGCTCATTGTGTTCGTCCTTCCGAATTTCTGCCCCCCTGGGATCCCCGACACGGGGAATCTCAATTCCGAACCCCTAAAAGGTTTACGCAAGAGGCGCGTAAAAGTTTTCTTCTTTGGCATGCATACCTACCCCGTCTGCGAGCGCGCGCCCCCGGCCCCGGGCTGCGGAGGGGTCGTTCGCAGTTAATTCAATATGAACTCGTGAAAAGTAGTCATAATTTTTTGTTTTCTTTAGAGTAATCTTTTTTATCTGTCATTGTCAACGTCGGGGACGTTTTATATTCATTTTCATTAGGTTGTGTCTTGGTAATAGTTTTCGGTTGTACAAATCATATGCTCCTACTCGTTAAAATTGGATACTTTTTTTTATAGTGGGCAATAATTGAATACTTAACCATTACTTTATCATTGATCGTTGGTTTCTTTCAGGAATCATTTGCGTATTATGAGATATCCTAAATCGTGACATTATTCAGTGCAATTATTTGTATTTAATATCAACCCTATTGCAAAACTACATTATTTACAACTAAAAGATCTCAATTCAGATTTGAATGGCAACCTAAATGTTTTGTGTAAAAAAATGTTTATAGAATACAGGAAAAATGATATTCTTGTAAAAATCTTGTAAAATAAAGACAAAGTATTGTTGATTATTGTGAATCCAATTAAACACTTTCCGTTAATAAATTACATACAAAATGGTACATTACTTCGATACATATTTCAAACAAAACATAAATACACGTGACCTAATTATATTGATACTGTTTTGAGTTAAGGATAAAAGAAATGCTTAGAATTAACTATGTAATAATATGAGGCTCTTTTAGAATGACAGTGATTATTATTCCAAACAATAACAACGAAAAAATCCTGTGAAAAACCTATGAAAACTTTAATATTAAGATAAACCTAAAATTTCATTAAAATTTACCAAAATAAGATGTACAGTAGAAAGATTGCCCAAAATCTAGTGTATCAATTTTTTTAGCGTAGTTGCCTAGGTTATGATAACAGTATGAACACTTTCATAAATTAATTTTTCAATCCATTTTTTACCGATGATTTTTTTGTCGAAAGTCATGGACACCTGAGATATATTAAATTCCCTAATATCCAGTCCTAAAACAAACGGAGAGTAACCAAAGCGACACGCAGTAATCCTAATCTAACCACATCTTCCATCTTTACTCTCAGAAAATGATAGAGACTAAGCGACTTAACGACAAGCAACCCTAGCAAAATAGCGTCCATTGACATAACCTTTATTGGACTTAACGGATTAAAAATATCAAAGTATTTAAGTTCTACAATTTTAAAACTAGTTTAAACTGTAGAACTAAAATACTTTGATATTTTTAATCTGTTATAATGGAGTTCTACCAAGAAAATGCCAAATCAATTAATAATTTATTGGAGTTGGTTAAAGAATGTTTGTATTGAAATTTATTCTTATATGGAAGCCGGTTTTATGAAGCTCGGCAATTAAGCAACATTATTTAAGACAAAACATTTTTAAATCGTTAATTTCCGATAATCAATAATGTATAATTCAACGGACTGTCAAATAGACCACTTTAGAAGAGAAATGAGTGCTCCGGGCATTGTTTTAGTCTTGAATAAATAATTATAATCGATTGCAGCTGTATAACATTTTAGAATTGAGAATATTTGCATATTTTATGAAGCTACTTAAAATTACACTTTTTATTATATTATCTTTATCAAAAACCTGACCATGTGATCAAGTTTTTTTATATCTTCATTATCCGTAAGCATTTGCTTGTCCATAATTTAATATAGTAATACTTATTGAATTATGGAGTTGAAGTGGTAATAAACCAGTCGTTTCTCAGCATTATTGAAGCCATGGTTTCCTTTACAAAATTATTTTCATGTATACCAAGGGTTCCCAAACCATTTGGAATTTTTAGAACCAGGGATAGAATCGTTGGATTGCTAGATTCTTACCTTGACTAAAATTCGTTTGTAAAAAATCATCTTGATAAATTTATGATATTGTGTACATACATATGTTTGTACATTCAAATATATTTTTTTTCAAAAGTTTCAACACCATCTAGGGTAGGGGGGATTTTATTTTTAAAATAATTGAAAGCCTTTGGAGCCTTTGATTTAAAAGAATCTACGTTTATGGTGGACTACAAAAAGTTAAATTTGAATTGTTCAAACTATGTACATTCTCACAGATTTTGTCACTAACGACCCGGGTTTCGCCTTTCGGCATCTTCAGGCGTTCAAGTGCACGGATGAACTTGAACTGACGTTTAGTAAATGAATGTTTCGTGTTTATATAAGAAATTTCTTATAAACACGAAACATTCATTTACTAAACGTCAGTTCAAGTTCATCCGTGCACTTGAACGCCTGAAGATGCCGAAAGGCGAAACCCGGGTCGTTAGTGACAAAATCTGTGAGAATGTACATAGTTTGAACAATTCAAATTTAATATTGAAATTCCACCAAGCACCTTCAGTCGAAATCTTAAATTACACAAAAAGTTATTAATTTAAATTTATTATTCAATGATGCACGGCCACCAGATTTTCAATTATCAGACAATTTTTAAAACATCAAAGGTACGTATTGTATACACATTTTAAAAGCCTTTTCAAAACTCGTCATCATATAATCATCAGTATTAACCATTAATTTTATTTTACGGATAATTTGAATAGTATAAAATAACAATTTTCAAACATTTGATAAATCTATTTTGGAAATAGATGGATGTGTTTTTTTAACAACCAGAATATACGATTATAACTACCGTACGTCAGTAATTATGAATTTATATCGTCATTAATTTTCAAAACGTACGGAATAATTACACGTTTCAAGTTTATGTTTATTGAATTGTTGGATAAAATGACTGACCACCTTGGAATACTAAATTGTTAAAGATTTGCATCGTTGATATTAGTTGTAATTGTACGTAAATCAAATATAATTGACTTTACACACCTAAATAATATTAATAAAAAATATCGCTTAAAACTAGATAGAGTTTGAATTAAAAATGTAACGAAAACAAGGCTAAATGAATTAAAAATGTAATAAGCATTACAAATTCAAAACGTGGCAAACATGATAATTATAAATTTAATATAGCACAAGTAAGTATATAAGTCCGATGCAAAGTTGTGAAAATAAAGCTCCCCGGAGCCGGAGTTCCGAAAATTTGTACATCCGAAGTATTAGGCGAACATAAACGTGAAAATTAATCTAAACGACGCCGTATGTACGCCGGCCGTAAGCGCCTTTGCCAAAACTACTCACAGAAGTTAGATATATTATACGTTCAGGAAACAGTGGCTGTTTGCCCGTAATGGAATTCCACCAAACAACTGGTAACCCCTTGCGATTGCTTGGCAAATTACAAATGTCTGCGATGCACAGTCACACCCACTCAGGCTTAATTGAGGCGCTCATTGTTACAGTGCACGCGTGGCTAGGGGATCTGTCCCCGATTTCGAACGCTCGCAAGGGCTAAAGTCCTCGATTCGCGCGCGGGGAGTTAAGTCGTTCCAGAAGTTGGCTTTAAGTGCCCTTAGATTACTCCGAGCGGCAGACGGCCCCCGAGAGTTAGATACACGTTTGAGAGAGTTTCCACCGTCTGGTACTGAGTCACTTATCATATCCTGGTATTTGTCACCTTCACTCGGAGGCGGGCAAGTGACTTGTCAAAATTGATCGATGAGCAAATCACCTAGATTTGTGTTGCAACTATATATTAAAATATAAACCATTAATAATATTGAAAGTAATGCGTTTTTTATTCGTTACCATTATCGAAAATCCAGTTGAAATGTTTGTTGTTCTAGCGCTGATTAAACCGGGCGAACAATGTAGGGCGTTTATCTATACTATAGTTATATGTAGGCGACCGTTTCTTAATGCAGAATGCATGCAAAAACGAGAATAACAAGGTATAGAATCAATCAATATCATTGTATACAAAATAAATATTAATACAAACTAGTTCGATCAAATTAAATGAGTGGGGTGCGTCCCCTGGGGAGTCGAATGTAATCAATGTACACGCCGCAGAGGTTATATGACATACTTTTAGAGTCTATTCAATGAAATGCAACTGGAAACTTCGAGGGTGTAAATAAGATAAATTGAAGACTTTAGAGTTACTTGGATGTGGCTGTGGTCAGCAATACAATGTCACACCTTCAACGAACATCCGTCCCAAACAGCAATTCTACATCAGTGATATAAACCATGTCCTCTCCCATTTTGAAGCATATATATTCCTGATAGAGTTAATTAATACAAAAGTTGTATACGAAAACAGCTTGCTACTCAGTTGCTCGATCTCTCGAGGAAAAGTGGGTAGTTTATCTTTCATGGGTTACGTAAGGTGAGGTTAGGAACTGTGTGCATTTACTTTAAAATACACATTCATTGATACTGTAAATCTATTGTATGATACATTTTCACTGCCTGAGTGATCGAAAATCTATTTACAATAGTAAAAATGTAGTTTCACTTGAAATACACTTCCGATGTAATTACAAATAACAAGACAATAAATACTGTCGCTTGTCGTATAACTTTATTAGATCTTTAAAAGATCAGTGTACTATTTAGTGTACACAAAATTTAATTAAGAATTTTTGAACAATTAATTAAAACGGGTAATTATAATTCTAGAATGGCAGACACGAAAAATATGGCATGAGGGTCATTAAAATAAACACGATATAATTTAGTTTCGAAATTGTAAAGCGTCTTGGTAATTAATAATAGTTAACAAGTCATTCATTTGCATTTTCTTTGTGCTTGTTACTTGATAAGTTGATGAAACAAAAATAAATATAAAAGTTTGTAATTATACTTGGGCAGACTGGGAGAGTTTTATATTTTAAAAGATTCGAGTGATTATAAGTAAAAATTAATATAGATGTTGAATGAACTGTAAGCACCCAATTATAAGATTAAAATATAACGTAGTATTTTCTCAAATTATAGAAGAATATAAAAAGGTGATTCTACTGTTGGGCGGGCGCGGAGAGGGGGTGATACAGTAGCTTTATGGGTGGGGGAGAAATCAAAAGAGAAACACGTATCGTCGGGTCGGACAATAAGTCACTATATGAGAAAAAAATCCAAAGCTCAACCAACAACTACATAAATAGACTGGTCTGAAAAAAACTTTTTTTTCTTTTAATAAATTTATATATGTAAATTCTTCTTTAGTTTCTTATTTTTTGCATTTATAGAAGATGTTGAGATATTTAACATGATTTCTAGAAAGGGTGAGTTATTTTCTTGCACTCGCCCGCTGTGGTCTAGTTGGTTAGAGCTTGCTCTACCGATCAGGTGGGTCTGGGTTCGATTCCTGGTAGGTCAATGTCAAATTGGATTTTTTCAATTTTAATTCGAGATCTAAGACATGGGTGTTTGTGAAGATAATTCTCCTTGAGTTAATCTCACGTGACTTTCAACAAATTCTCATCGAGAATATCTCGTATGATCTTTCGACTTCAAAATATTTGACGCATTGGCGTAAGCTGTAATGTCAAATATTTAAAAAAAATATATATATATCTGTTAGTTCGTAAAACATATCCATACCACTATTTCACATAAAAGTATTCAAAATAAATTTTTAAGTCATACTTATGTTATTTATTCATTCCTGTTAAAAGTGACACGCGTCTTCCTCGAATTATTTTCAAACTAAATTTATCGTAAAATATATACATATGTCATATAACGTATGTTATTCATTATTATCCCTTAATTCCTGAACTTTGCAAACAATTATCGACGCCGAGGGGATCGCATTGTATTTGTCGATAGGGGGCGATGTGTGTTCATAACTGGACAAAGTTTTAGTGTTCAATAAATACACGAATTACAGATAAGATAAATATTGCTAAAAAAAACTGCATTCGACTCAATGACAGCTAGATAGTTATATTTCAAAATGATTGATTTACTGCATTCCACTTCAGAAGCAATTACAAAAACACACCTGACCATTTTTAACGCCAAGGTTTCTGTTTCTATCTGTATCTAGCTGCCTTGGTAGCGTTGTGAATAAATACAGCACGCTTATTAACAAACTTTTTGCCAGTTTCAATAAAAGTATTCATAAATAATGTAAACCGAGGACAAAGTTGATATTTATGCATCTGATGCATTTGGCTGACGATTGTTTATGGTCAGGCATTACTTATTATTTACAAAACGGAATCAACAAATCAATTTGTTCTGTAGGCAAGGCTAAATCAGACATTATTACTCAAAAATAATCGTGTTTTTCAGATAATTAAAATTGTTATGAATATTAATTATCAACGTTGTGTTTTATTTCAAATGTGATAACGAAATATAATAAATGTTTTGGGTGTGTACAACAAATTTTGATAATCTTTATACGACAGAATATGATAATTTGGGTCGGTTTCATCATTAATTAAATTAAATATTTTCCACACAATATGTGATAATTAAACGAAGTCATAATTTTGCGATTGGCAAATTTGGTTGCACCATAATAATCTTAGAGCGATTGAAGATTATATTTTAAGAATTTAAAAATATTTTAATTCGCAGTTGCGTCTTATATATAATCAACGACACGTTAAATGTTCAAACGAGGTTTTTATGACCGTGGTCGAGTGGTCAACATAGTTGGCAGACTAGACTTAATGTTTGAATTTACCCCCCCCCCCACCCATTTGCCCATTATTAAAATTATTAGCTTACTACTTGTCTCATCGTAGCCCTATACTTCTACCCCTATCCCCTTTATAAAGGAGAGGTTGGGCAACTTAATAGCAAGCAATTGTCGCAGATTATATTGTTATTTATTAAAATGATATTTTTTATCGTTCGTATTAAAAAAAAACGTAATCGATGACGTCTTAAAAATTAACAACATTTCCTTTTTGATTTTTTGATATCTTTCTAGATATTATAAAATGATAAATTCCGTGAGCAGTACGAAAAAATGCATATTATCACGTCACGGAGAAATTCATTTCTAAAGAGTATTAGGAGGTCAGAACGTTGCATGACATAATGATATATAATATAAGTACGGATATAATGTTTTGACACTTACCACCCTCGGTCTCGTGCCACACGATGCCCTCTAGCGTGACAGAAGTACCAGGCTCGCAGGGTCCCAGGCAGTCCGGCTCGGTGATCGTGCCCACACTCGTTCCCACACACACGTCGGCACTATCCTGTAACAATAAAGAAACGAATCAATTCGCTGGAAACAATCCAAGCGACGGACCTCGCAGGTATAATAATTAAGAATTATTTAATGATCTAATCTGCTCACATTTATGATACCCTGGTAGTGTTTTTTATAATTTTACATACAGACATTTGTTTAAAAGCATGTCCATATATTATAGTAAATCGCTTGCACCGTTCTGTTGCATACATAAATATATATTTATGTATGAATAAAAAACAGATAATTTATAAAGTGTAACCTTATACTACGTGACAAGCCGGAAGGAAGTACAACTATATATCTTTATGAACTCCTTTCCTGGGTAACTTCAGTTACGACGAAACTGTATTCTGGATTAATTGTCAATTCTCAGATTATTAGGGTATTTAAAATATGATACATTGCTTAGGATAATACCAAAACATTAATCAAAATCTAAATCAACGGAATACAAAAATGATTATTGAAATAATAACTGTTGCTATAGTGAAAAATCTCCAAATATAAATCGATTAGATGAATCAATTAAACATTCTTTTTTATAACAACTAATTAATATCAATATTATTTAATGGTGTTACAATTACAGAAAAGGGCATTAAGTTTAACAATAAAGACAGCAGACGAAGCATGTTTACAATAAAGACAGAACAGACAAGTTTTAACAATATTTAAGTGTAAATTGTTTAAGTTTGATAATGAATAATTATTAAGCTCATTATATAACATTTTTGTGACCAAATTGAGTTAAAGTGTGATTTCATTTTGGTCACATATTAATAATTTATTTGTCCAGAGGTCCTTAAAATTAAAAAATAGGCTTAATTCAATTCTTGTATAGCTTGTACGATTATTTACATTTTTTGTCGTATTTCTTATACCAACTCTGTTAATAAATAACTTTTTAATACACACATCTCATTTTGATATAAATTAAGTTAATCCAAGTTTACGGTTACCTTTAATTGGTTATCAATACTTTCGATAAGCAATACAGATCTTGATGTTGATAAAACATTTGAAATTAGTATAAATATAGTTTGTTTTATACATTTGTTAAAAACCTATAATATATGACTCAAAATCTATATAAAAAAAAATAGATATTAAGGTATACTTCGATCACGGTTAATTCTGTACAAAAAAAGATGTTAATAAACTCAGTGCGTATTTATAAATAATAATAATAAAAAAAAAGCGACGTCGAGGGTTTGCCGTCAAATCGTTGATGTGCCAGTAACATCGTTTATCGATAAACCCGTCGTGATAAAGCTCCTCAGAGATTATGTCAGACATTTTGCATGAAATGAAATATCCCCGACAGCGCGGTTGGGACGGATTAACTGACTAAGAAACACCTGCCATTCTACGATTTTACATTATGTAATTGGAAAAGACAGCTTGCACCCCCATTTTGGCTACTATTACATGTTAAATGACATTTTAAGATAACGCAGAAAGGTTAAAATTATTATTATTTACCTTTGAGGTGTTCACCGTCAATACTTGGTGGAAAGGCATTATTTATTTATTTATTTATTGTTAAAAATTAAAAGTACAGTACATGACATAACAGCTGACACCAATTC
Organism: Himalopsyche tibetana; assembly: GCA_030503985.1. Taxonomy (NCBI): domain Eukaryota; kingdom Metazoa; phylum Arthropoda; class Insecta; order Trichoptera; family Rhyacophilidae; genus Himalopsyche; species Himalopsyche tibetana. The sequence continues at coordinate 2,863,936 of JAPJYX010000015.1, forward strand.
GCCATGTACTTGACAAATATAATGAGACAAAATATAAAATAAAACTACATAATACATAAAAATCAACATACAAAATCAAGAAATAAAATAGTAAAATTTAACAAACAACTCACAAATACTATAACAGATTAAAATAACAAAGTATTTTAGCTCTACAGTTTTTAATAATTTTATTTGTTGATAGCTATTTCGGCTTGCGCCATCGTCAGAACTATGTTTAAACTAATGTTTTGCTCAGCTATATATACTGGCTCTGAAGAGATACACAATGCATCAAGTTATTCGCTCTAACATCCTAATTATAATTACAATATTACACTTATCAAAGAACGATTACTACACAAATACTATCACTAAAAATGTCCACTTCTCTAGGAAATGCGTTGATCAATCGAACGGCCCTTGGAACTGGTGACTCATACCTCCTAAGCGAGGTATAAGTTTTTAGAAATAAAAGTTTTTGCTCATAGTTTCGCCCACTTAAGAATAAATTGGGAGCATGTAAATTAATAGTCATGAGAATTTCAGGATTATTAACCCGGCCCCGAAGGAGAAGAGAAAAGTGCTTTAAACTTATATAATATTAAAAAAATAAAACACTCTTGTATTAATTAGAATGTCTTGAGTATATCAAATAAATGTGGTACTAGTACAAAAGAGTGTATTAGTCTCTGAATTATTGGTTGGAGTGGGGTGGAAATAGCTATTAACCAACTCTCTCTAAATTTTTTTAAATCTAAATACTTTTTTTCTGTTCTGCCAAGTAAATGTCTATTTCAATACGATTAATCAATTGCCTTATGTAGTTAATTTCTTTTTTCTACTAAAACAGAAACAATGGGATTATTATATGTTCAATGAATGTCTCATTTGGAATACAAAGTATTGTTTTAGCATGAGCTATATTGCATAACGATAAAACTCTTGTTTATTTATGCGCTCCTAATATATTTCACCTTTTTATTTGTCTAAATAATATCTTAACAATTTCTGTATTTCCAGGAATCGTGAAAATCAATCACGAGTTTCAATTTGTAAACATTCAAAAACCGTTTTATTTTTTATTGAAAATTGAACACAAAGCTAAATTAATGGATACGTCAACAGAGCGAGAGAGCTGGGATAATTTTTCATGTTTTTAATGTAAATAAATAAATAGTCGTTCGTTGGGCAAGCAGATAAATAACAGCGCTCGGCTACCCTCATGTGACGTACACGTATCAGGCAGACATAATCCGATGGAGGTTTCGCTATCGGCTTGGCAAGAGACATAACCGCAGTGTTTGCTTAGCGATTGTGTTTACGATATCAATATCATCCCTGTCTCTCTATACTTTGACCGTCTTTCAACTCAATGGCGAGGTTACACGCTAAATATGATTAAATTAAATCGATTTTTTTGCAATTAAATAATTACATAATAAAATGTTTATTATAACGGCACAATCAATCGATCGCAGTGTTCAAAAACACTTTCAGAAGTCCACTTGCCACTCTTTTCTGAATATGAAATCGTTCATCGTTTTCTAGCTTACCGCTTTTTAAACCAGGCGTGTCAAGCATTTTTTCTGCTTCATTTGTCGAAATATTCCACACTTAACCGTTAGACAATATCATTAGATTAGAATATGAATTATATTCTTTCATAATATACAAGAGCAGTTAAAAAAATAATCTAATTAATTTATGTTCTTTCCATAGTACACGCAAGCAAGTCTTGCAGATATTCCTGGCAACATTTTAAACATGAACCGTTTGAATACCGCGTAAATAAATCATAAGTATGTATGTCCCAGAGATACTGCGTATTTTTGAGAAAAATAATGTTGCCTCACATGCCTCACATCCATTCACTCGAATCCTATATTTTAAAAAACCTATATTGACTCAGTATAGATGGCACTACACACATTCATCAAAATATTGCTTATATTCTATTAGAATACCTAGTATTTGATTTTTTTAAATGTCTTGGACATCCGTGTTCGCTTGCATATGTTCCGGACACATGTGTCCGCTTGGGATCCAAGTGGTTAAGATGTAACAATTGGTACAACATTGAGTATCATAGGAAATATTGACTTGTCTCTGATATACATAAAACTATTTAAATTGTTCCCTTTTGACTGTGGATTTTCTTCTCGGAGGCCGTGCAAGTGTTCTACTTCGAACCTCGGTCTCAAAACACAATTTGATCGATACAAACGATTCAAGCACCCTCAGTCGAAAGTATTAATTAAAATACTAAGTCAATTCAAATAATGGCTTTTAATAATTGAATCCGAAATTTTCTCGTGTAGGCGCCCCCCTTAACCCGGCATTGTTCGGCCGTCTACGGTTAGCCACGGCACGGCAATCCGACCCTTATCAACGCGGCAAGATCGATAGGCTTGTTATTATTTATTGTTCGCCGGGCACGTTCGTTCACTTGACATTTTCTGGCAATCTCTTTGTTTCGCTAGGGTCGGTAATGCCTCACGTAATGCGGAAAAAAATACGGCGCGAGGATTTTCACGATATATAGGCCGGAGGTGTGAAAAATCATTCGCCCCACTGCGCACACTGTGTATTGTATACGCAAAAAGGATATTCAACTACCATTACATTTTTAAAAAAAACTACTTTCATCAATTATTTTAAATATGAAACTCCCCATATCAAACATAATATAAGGATTAGGTTAGTTTTTGTTTTTACATACTCACTATTCATCTGCTTTCACCTTACTCGTTGAAAATCAATATAATTACTATCTTAATAAAAACACAATATTCCATTGTACTTTATTCCACTTTATTAAAAAGGTCAGGACTTTGACAGTTGACAATGCTCGCGATGAGTGAAACCGGTCCTGACATGTTTAATAAAGTGGAATAAAGTACAAAGGAATATTTTGTTTTTATTAAAATAATGCCTTTCCACCAAGTATTGACAGTGAACACCCTAAAAGTGATAATTACTATCGTCCATTACGCAATACGAACTCAGGATTATAAGCAGTTATATTTGTTACAACAAGTAGACCGATCGGGTTATATTTTATCACACAGTTTTAATAAAATAATGTTTACTTCTATGCAACATATTCAAATGTTGAGCATAACTGTAATTATTTACTAAATGAAGCCGGGTTTGGTGTTTAATCTTTTAAATGCATCATATTTAAAAAAGGGGATAATAAATTAATTAACAGAAATTGTAAAGATATTCTTTAGACAAATAAAAAGGTGAAATGTATTAGGAGCGCATAAATAACCAAGAGGTTTATCGTTTTAAAATATATGTCCCTACGTTAGAACATGGAACATTCATGCTGTCAGTTTATTCAATAGGACCGAACAACGCTGTGGGCATCATTATATATTCTTATAAAACGATACATACTACTTATGTTATCCCAATACGTACGAACAGTAAAACCAGCATTAAAATATGCTTTTTTACTGACCATAAAATGATATTAAAAAATGATGATGTTCATGGAATTATATAGGCAGACGTGACACGGGCAGCGAATTCAAACGAAGCCGATTCATTGGGTAAATATTTTAATGGACTAGTTTAAGTGGCCATTTACTGTTCGCCGCGGCGTGAATATTATAAAATTTCTACGCTTTGCAAACGAAGGTATGGGACATAAATTAGTTTAACGAGTTTTTATATACGATGCTCCAAGATGGCTCCGGAAATGAAAACTAGACATAAAACCACGAATGATAATTTTACAAAATAAATAAAGAATTTGTTTTCGTGGATATTATTTTACCAGTCGAGTACCGAAACGTCGAAAATAGAATCGAGGAAAGATGGGATACAAAGTGACCCCAGACAAATTTGCATCATATTAACATAGCATTGATAGAGTTATCATTGTAGATTACAATAAATACCAGATTAATATTATTGGTATTTCGCGAATTGTTAGAACAGTCGAGGGGAACCTGCGGCCTTTTTAGCTACTCCGATGCAGCCTTTTGACTTGATCAAAATATTCACTTAGCTAAAAAAAATATATGCAAGCGTTTGGAAAAATATCGTAAACAACACATTATATGTTCGACAGAGAAAAAGTAAACGAGGGGTTTTCTTTACTGCGGCCTTGTGTTGAATCGGATAAATAAATGTAGCCTTTCAAAATTAAAAGGTTCCCCACCATTGGGTTAGAATAAGAAGAAATTTAAAAGGCAAATGTACCCCATAGGAATCAGAAGGTTAAGAAAATGACATGGCTGTCCTATTGGACTTTAAAATAGCAGTTGAATCGTTTAAATATTATCCCATTATTTGTGTTATTTGAGACCGAGATTTGCCCTTCCGTCATTGTTATAATGGTTAAATCTATTCGTTTATTCACTCAAAGCTTTTCAAAAACTGCAAGTACATAATAATAGATAAACAATGGTATCTATTCAAATGAAAAATTCAAAATCACTTTCATAAATAAACCAATATATTTAATTGATTTTTTCTGTTTATATTTGTAATATCAATTCTCACAGAACATTTTTTGACATTTGACATTTTTTATTGATTGAATTAGCTTTTACTTGGTAGAAATCAATTATAATAAGGTGAAAATGTATCAAAGTAATTTAGTTCTACAATTGTTATTGATAGCTGTTTCGGCTAACGCCCTCACGAGAACAACGTTTAAACTTACATAAACTAAGGTTACTAGAAATACTTAGGCTTAGAAATGCTTCGAAGAAATACGTTAATTTTACTCCAATCGATCGAAAAATTCAACACGACATTAATTATTTTCAATTATATTTTAGTAAAATACATCGTTTATACAAATAACTACAAAACATCAATCGATTATTAAATTTTAAAGGGTCGTAAATGACACGTGCAAATTAAACGTTTAATGCGTGAAGTATCGTCAAGTCTCAGTGAGATTATTACTGGTTACTTATTCTTAAAAATAAAGTTGTTGAACAACAAATACGTTCGAATCTAATTGTTGTATTATTCATATGTATTTAATAACCATTTGGCTTCTCTCATCTTATCTCAATAAGTTTTTCCAGGTTGTGCAGCGTGAAAATAATGAGGATTTCGTTGGTAATCAAAGCTCGAATATAATTTTCCAAGACTGGGACGAAACAGTCCATGGACAGGAAGACGTAGAGAAGTAATCTAACTGTCGGATGAACCAATATCCGCACCTTAATAAATCAAGTATTCCCGCAAGTGAGGCGCGTGGACATCCTAATTAATTGGGCGATATTGTTATTAGGGTAGCACGCGGCAAATGGAAGTAACTGTAACTGCGCCATACAGTTCGGTGTAAGGCAATTTGAGCCGACAGTCACTCATTTACCGCCGCAGACCGCTCCGCCCCTGATACAAGGGTGAGAAACACACGGAGGCCCGAGGGTTATTATCGAACCCTCGCAAGAATGAAGGACTCGGACACGTTTTTAATCCCGGTATTATTGAATTTAGACAAAATGGCGCGTACATTTGTGTGGTTTCAATGTACATTATACATGGATGTCATTTAACTTTCATCAAAACCAGAAAATCTGCATACATCTTCGGTCATTATTTGTAATACCGTTTAGTGTGATTCTTTATGAAAACCACTAACCAATAATAATTTTAAAATTATGTATATTAGTCACTTTTAGCGTGTTCACTGTGAATACTTGGTGGAAAGGCATTATATTAATAAAAACACAATATTTCTTTGTACTTTATTCCATTTTATTTAATAGGTCAGGACCGGTTTCGCTCATTCCTAGCATTGTCAACTGATAAGAAAACCACAAAGTTATTTACATTAGTAATGTAGAATTTCACTTTGTTGAAAATTTCCCTAATTTTAATTGTGTTTGCAATTGTCATCATTCACCACTTTCATTAGTCTTTGATGATTTTTTAATTGTATGTTTTAGTTGTTAAGCATTTCAATTGTTTGTAATTGTAGAGTCACTTACACTGTAATTTGTAAATTCTTTTCATTGTTAATTGTTGTTTACAAACCTTTTATATAAATTTAATTTTGTATAAATTTAGCACTCTTTGTATATTTTTCTTAACATTTGGCAATGACAATGACAATGAGCGAAACCGGTCCTAACCTATTAAATAAAGTGGGGAATAAATTACAAAGGAATATTTTGTTTTTATTAATGTATATTTGTATCAGAGGTTGTAAATAGTAAATACAACATTTAAAATTGTAACACATTCTTGTACAAAAACATTCTTGATCCCTCAGATCACTACAAAGCCACTTGGCGGAATGTAATGGACCACTTGTTTCTCCAAAAGGATTCAGTGCGCAAGGATTACAAATTCATCATTGGGATTTTAAAAAAATATTCTGTAGCTTTTGTTTTCAAGCATGTTACTTACAATTTCAACCAATGATCTATATTCTATACAATGTTTAGTATTTCCACCACGAAACGAACACGTTTAATAATTTCGATAGATTCGGCGGTTACTTGTGGAAGTGCATTTTTAATAGTGTCACAAATGTGGTATGCTATGAAACACTTATTACTTAAAAATATTTAAAATTTGCAATATACTATAATATATAAAAAATATACTAGCGGTGTACAATTTCAAGTCAATTTAGTGCCACTTATTCATATTATGTATTTTATTTCAAAACTACTTTCATATTTCTCTTACCAATTGTTCCTCACGCGCTTTGTAATTTTACTTAGTTCAGTAGAAATAGCACTAAATGTCTTCTTTTTGACAGTTAGTCCTGATCATAATTAATTTAGGCGGAATTAGTACAAGAACGGCTAAGTATTTTATATGTATCGAAAGAAGTTACCATACCACAGAGTGAGTTTTCCCTATCTTTCCTACATTATTTCCATTAATTAACCACTTGAATACCAAGCGGACACCAGTGTCCGGAACATATGCAAGCGAAAACGGATGTCCAAGAAATTTAAGCAATCAAATACTTGGTATTCTAATAGAATATAAGCAATATTTTAATGATTATGTATAGATTGTGTAATTACCTATACTAAGTCAATATAGGTTTTTAAAATATCGAATTCGAGTGTATATTAGGCAAAACTTTTCTCAAAAACACGCAGTATCTCTGGGACATATTAATGATTTATTTGCGCGGTATTCAAGCGGTTAATTTCTTTATTTTTACACAAAAAAGGTACGTATTTGCAAAGTGATCTTTTTTCAATTACATGTAATGTCACTCACTACCAGAAAATTCGCTATGAATCGCTCCTCAGAAAAATGCAAATTATGTATGGTTGTCGCCCTAGCACCGCGTTGTTTGGAAAACTTGTATTATTTTTCTACTGATTTCTTCTAGATTTTCAATACACGGTTTGGATTTGTTATTCTTCTATATTTACGAATTTAATATTTCAATTAAATAACAAGTGTCTTAAGAACAGTGACTACTCTTCAACTCGAGTTTACTATGTGTTCAATATTTAGTATTCTTTCTCAATTACGGTGGTCGTAAATTATATAATTTTAGTTGTTCAGTTTCGTTATTTCTTTCGTCGTGTAGATGGCATGCCTAGTTAGTTAATCACGTGTACAATTTAAATTCCTTGACGCGAGATCTCTCAGTTCAAAGTACGAAGATAATTTAGAATCTCTGCTTACAAATCAGCGGTCTGGCCTGCTTCTCGCTCGACTGGGAGGCCAACGCATTCCGGGCTCTTAGCGATCGACTGTGGAACCGCATTCCGATTTTTATACCCATTTCAAAAGAGATGCATTTAAAACCGGGGACAGAAATGCACCTGATTGACGTGAATTATAAATAAAACATGAGGCGAATAATAAAACGTCTTACTTGACAATTTTAAATGACGTGTATTAACATACTTAGAGGTTGCTAATTAAACAAATAGATCCACTCTATTACCTGTACTGTAAATACGAATCGAGTTTGGTTTAAGCTTAAGTAAACGTCTTGATAGTAAAAAACAATGAGGCAGGCTTAAGCAATTTTGCGAAATATATTAATTAGCATCTACTCCACACGATTGCAATGTTTTTTTAGATGTTGACACGTATTCAATTGAAACATGCATTACATGCAAATACTTTATAGAAACTAAAGCATTATTAATCTTGTTTATTGTTTGATATTTGATTGTTTATGTAATGTATATTAAAAAAGTGTTTTTTTAAGTTTGCCTAATACATTTGTTTAGAATATACACTGCTTATCATCAATATCAATTTCGGAATACGAAACGCTCCGTAGCCATAAAAACGCAAAAAACGAAAGTTTTAGTGCTTTTTGTTTGTTATGCACCATCACGGAAGCACTCAATATATGTGAGTGTTATGAGATCATTTATGGTTTAAGTGAAATAGTACACCATAGTCACGGTGACTTTCCTCTGGACTTCACACAAGTCCTAATCACAGAACAAGTTGTAGTTATCATAAATTCTCCTAGCATATGTCAAAACTGTAATGCGTTGTATAAATAAATGTGACACTTATTCGGTAATGCCCTTTTTACACTGCTACATAGATTCATGGTGATAAGATAGACCAAATAGATGCGGGTGGGATTGTATCATCAAAATGGCTGCAGTACTCCATGACGTAATGCAACCTTTTCATTTTAATTTGTTTTTGTATAAATGCACTGTTAAATTTTATTTCTTATCAGTGGACAATGCTCGCCATGAGCGAAACCGGTCCTGGTCTTGATGAATTAAAGTGGAAATAAATAAGTACAAAGAAATATTGTGTTTTTTTTAATATAATGCCTTTCCACCAAGTAAGTATTGACAGTGAACACAATAAAAGTGTTCTAGATTCTATTTATTGGGTATGAAATGTATTTAATGTAAGTAATGTTTACTCTTTTAAAGACTTGAAAAGACTGAATAAACAGGCTGGGTCACGTGCTGCGGATACCAGCAATCCAGCTTGTCTCTGCTTGGTCCTGGGTGAACGTTGAGTACTAGTCGGCAAAACTGAGGGATGCTGTTATCTCATGGGAAGAAGAAAAGAAATCGGCGGGAGACGAGGAATCATGATAAAACCTCAAGACGACCATATATTCAAGGAAGAAGAATACGTCAATTAATGTATTCTATTTTTAAAAATCAGAGATTTGCGTATTCTGAAACGGATATGAAAAGATCATACAAATATTGTTAAAAATAGATAGCGTTTCGAGATTTTATTAGCTCTGCTTAAGTCAAACAAAATCATGATTGGAATAAAAGTAGCCAAGAAAAGAATTTGCAATGCGGGACCATGTATCCAGGATAACAGAACAAGCCGTGGATGTGCCTTCTGTTCCAATTAAAAATATTATTCAATGGATAATTGACTAGGCATGTTTTATTGGTCGACACTAATTGACGTGATAGCCCTTTGTCTTGTCTAGCTGCGCATTGCACAGACCAGACAGGATAGAGCCAATTTAGATTATGTGGTAGGGATAACATATATCTATTATTATAGTTTAGTTTGTAAGGCATTATCATGTGTCACTCGTGCTGTCATGATAAGAATGATAAAGTGTACAGATGAAACTAAATTTTAGTTAAGGATTACAATTTAACATTCTTCAATTATTTCATCGAACTTTACATTATACAGCCACAAGCCCACAAGACGTGAAAGTGGATTGTTTTAGAATCAAATCACAAAATATCAATGTCATTGGGTTTTATTAACCTCAAAGTTATAGAGTATTTTTTGCAAGTCTATATTTGAGGATCAACGTAGTTGTTTATAAAATGTATATTTACTACAAATACAGGATAGTTCAAACGTTGGTCTCACTTACTAGCTAATATACTGTCATGACTCGTAATTTATTTTTGAGCGAGTTTCATTTATTGTGAGAATTTTTTTAAATTTTGTTCACGATGTTATACCCCAAGAATAAATCCCCACTAATAAAATTCATTAAGACCAGTAACAGTTTGAATGAACTCGACGTACAACAAGTAGGTAGAAATAAATAAAAACATCGCTCACTGTTATGGAAACGTTTTATTAGGAATTTACAATCATTAAAGTTTAATCACACACAATATTAAACAAAAAAAAATACAATACAATTAATAGCCAGCTTGCACTAACGATTTTATAGAAATTAAGAGGAAATAATACATAAATCTGCGCGCGACAGAGAAAAAAATGAATTTAAATTTTTGTCGAGATGGAAAAATATCAGTTCTTTCATCTAGGACGTCTAGCCTTTCAATACGCTATTCTGTGAATAACGTATCGCACAAAACCACAAAAGAAAAAAAAGTGACTCTAAATTAAAGGTCACTGGAAGCAAGATCCAGGACCGGGAAGTGTCCCCCACACACGTTGTGTTCGGTTCGTGTCCCAAAAAGCAAGGAAGAAAGAAACAAAAATCGCTTTGGGTATCGAAAAGCAGTGTTGCCATTTAAGGTCATAAACAATCAAACAATCGATATTACTGGTTACATGATGAAAAAAATAAATACAATTAATTTAACTAAAATTTTAAATGTCTGTCAGTTGTCATCCCAAAAGTGATAGTAGGAGCGTATGCCTATAAATCATACCGTATCAATACATCATTTATTACGTAGTGATTAATATAAAAAAGAGAGAATAAATAGCAGCAAGATTTGAGTTTGTTGTAACTTAAGCAGAATTAATTTAAGGAATCAGAATCACAAGATAAATCAGTAGGTGAGCTAACTAAGCTATGTTTAAATTAGTTCAGTTTACTTTGGCCGTCTGCAATCTACCTCCCTATCTGGAACATCGCTAAACTTATTAAAACAGCGCTGAAGTCTTTTACAAAGAGCATTATGTAATAGGGAGACATGAGCAGGAGGAGGTGGCGGTAAGTGTTCGTTAGTAAGTACACAGCGCTCTCGCTCGGCCAGTTCGCGCCGCGACAAATGAAGCCATTTGTATTCCGCATTGAAGTCGGCACATTAAACACGGCTAGGAGTGAGTTACGTCCCCGTTCAAAGGTATGTAGCCCTAATAACTAAAAGTCGTTTTATGACTAGAAATGGAATTCAAAGCGACATGTATAATTTGATATAAATTTGAACTAAATATAAATAATCAAGTTTACAATTAAGGTGCTTGGAATCAAACACGTCCAAATCCAGTTTTTATGAAAAACAACATCGTTATAATATTGGTGTACTTATTCAAAATAACAGTATTTATTTTAGCTTGCTAAAAAAACCTCGAAGTGCCCATGTAATCAAGGGTCAAAATATGATAATATTTTATAAGAAAAGTGTGTTTTTCTCTGTTTGGAAAAAAGTGGATCTGGTCATTTTTTATCGCAAGCAACTCATTTGTAGTAAGACGATTAGAACAAAAGATTTTTAATATCATTTAAGTTATACAATAAACCTTTACGAGTCTGAAGAAAATTCAACTGTCTACATTATTTTGTGATGAATGATTCGGATTAGAGAACCGCAGAACTAGAAGGCTGCAAAATTCCACACCTCTTCCTTAGAGTTCTCTCTAAATACAGAATGATCTTGATTGAGATTGGGAACAAAAACGACTAGATCCACGTTCTTCCTGAACAGAGAAAAACACACTTTACTTACAAAAACAGTTTTTATTATAAGGTCACATGTCGTTACTTAATTGCATGGAAATCTAAGAGGAGCGGCGTTAAAAATTAATTCTGTTCTTTTTAATCAGTACTCCAATATTATAAAGTTTCATTTTGTGTCAAAGTTGGATTTGGGCGTTTTTGATGCAAAGTTTCTCATATTCCGAAAGTTATCAAACAAAACCGGCATTGGAATTGACAAATCTATTTTTATAGCATCATTCCACCAAGAACTAAACCAACAGTAGGCAACATTAAATATGGACAATGTAAAAAAAATAGGTCACGTCGAAATGGGGATTTTTTAGTATTTACGTAGGTAAATAGATTAATAAAAAAAACTCTTTGATAAACTAAACACAGTTTAGGGTAGCGCGCTTCTGTATTATAACGTATCGTATTACAAAACGATAGAAACGTCGGATTTTTCCGTTCCAATATAGAGATAATATAAAGTGGGTTCGCGCTTTGGATCTGACGTCATGACGATTCAAGAAAAGAACAAACTAACATTTAAAAAAAAAAAAACGTTGCCATCACGTAAAATATACATCGACGGAAAAACGTGATGAATAAATTACGAATTACACGGCAATAAAAGATAATTTCATAATTCGGTTTCGGATCGGACGAGGAGGAGGCGAAATGGCGTTTTTATTCAAAGCGCGGAGAGATATTTATCGCCGCAGTCACAAAATAATTTAAACCGATAAATAAAGCCGGTCCGATGGAAATATGCCGACACTGCCGACCATAAAGAATCAGATCAATCAATGTTTATAAAAGTAATTTTGAAATACGCAGAACATCCATTGCTTTATTGATTTTATGCCACCCTGATACCGACGAGTAATTTATCACACCTATCCAGTCCCAGTATCCAGTATTTATGAATTCCTAATATGTATTTATGCATTCTATTAATAAAATAATGCCTAGGATAGATTGTGAGATAAAATAAAACATCCAAATTGATGTTTATCGACACTTATTATTATGTTTGCAGACACTATTGTTATACATCAATATTTCCTTGTTTGTGAAGACTTATTTATTTTAGGGATAAAGACTTTGACCGCATTTTCATGGAGTTGCTATGTAAAGAACTGTTGAAAAAAATATAACACTTCTCAGAAATCAAGTGAATTCAATTAAAAATGCCAATCTAATAAAAACTAACCGACATAATATACAGATAAAAATTAAATATAGTCGATGAATTGAACATTGAGATAGGACTCGCCATTATAATATTGTTAATAGCAAATGAGACCATAGAAATTTGTACATATTTATCTCATCATGTAGTGAGTATGGTTTTAAATTGATTCGAAGAAAAAATACAGCAGAATTAAGTATGAATGAATACAATAAATAGATATCCATTAAACGATTAAAAAAAACACTGGACAAATTGGTAAAAATGTCACCAACTTTGACTCGATAATTTACCATAAGAGATTAGGGCAACATAAGGTATGATATGATCCAAAACGCCGGGAATGTATGTAATTACGGGCAAGCTTTGAAAGTGAAACAAAAAGGCACTCAAAGAATATACCGGGCACAAAATACAACCGTTCAGATGTTTATCTTTCACGAAAGAAGGAAAAAGGAACAGCGGAGCCGTGCGCTCGGGCAATAAATCGTGAAGTGAAAATCCTACCCACTGGCAATTAGTTGCTGGTGGGGATAGGAAGACCAGCTGACTACTTCTGTGCGCCGGGTAGAAGCAAAAAACGTGTTTATTTCAATTTACTTGGAACGGTTGAGTGCATCGCCGCAGTTTTACCAAAGTCTCGACACCATTAATCTGTCTTAACGTCAACCGTATCCTGTGTTGACGTTTTTGACTTGACGTCGTTTTTATGTACAGAAAAAAATATATACTCATCTTATGTTGGGATACTTAAGCAGTAAAATAAAACCACAGATATTTTAACATATTATTTTTTTACACTATTTTACTGTAGACATATATTTTAGTATAAATTAAACAACAGAAGCACTTATTTTAATACATATTGCCAAGGGAAAATCAATGATAGTTTCATATTGACAAGCTTTATAAAAGGACAAGCAATATGTTTTAGATTGATGTGGTAGATATTTCGTAGAGCAAAACATCGAACTGAACTCGCAATCTTGACATCCGTAAGGAGATAAAACAATTAATTCAATTTGAATACATGCTATTTTCAAAAATCTACTTAAAGAATACTTCATAGTTTTCGATCGACGAGAAAACGCATCTACTTTTATCTACGTTTGTAACATAATGATAAATATGTTGACATTAAACTTATTTAATCAAATCTACGTTTCTATATTGAAAGTATTCTTTGAAACGTCGATACGTTCGCTAATATTACACGTTCGACGATGTCCGATTATAGAATTTACAAAAATAATTCAGATTTTACCCGCATATAGTTTATTATGAAAAAAAATCGCTTAATAAATTATAAATATCGGGTTACAAAATAATCAATAAAAAGCCGTACAGTAACAAAGACAAATTGCCATAAATTCATTGGTGAGAACAAGATCCAAGCATGGTCAGAGCGTTTCGGATAAAAAAAATCATGTTTGTGTATTAGCATAATCAATAAGTCAACGGCCTCCGCGGCTGAATGAATTGATTCTAAAGGATTATCATAATAGATAAACTCGTAATAAAACAAAATTGCTTGATAACATTTACACAAATTAACCACCGTGACTGGTCTCACATGACAAAGAAGCTTTATCGATTAGTAAAAGGATCAGATATTTCAATAAAAATATATCATTCCATGCACGGAATCATCACGCGATGATTTTATTCCACAAGAACTACATATATACCTATTATAGTTGATTATTTTGGCATCACGCCAATCTAGAGAACGTGGAATGAGTTATACGGATTCTGATATCATTTTATAATATACTTAATATGTAATATTATGACTTTCCATCAATGATATTGACCGTAAATGTGAATAAATACCACAACAATAAATTGTGTGCTAATTCTCGATTGAAGTGGTAATTATTTGTTTACCACTTGAATACCAAACGGACATAGGTGTCCGGATGTCCAAGACATTTAAAAAATCAAATACTTGGTATTCTAATAGAATATAAGCAATATTTTGATGAATCTGTGTAGTGCCATAGTGAGTCAATTTGTGTTTTTAAAAAATCGAATTCGAGTGTATATTAGGCATTTTTTTTTTCAAAAACACGCAGTATCTCTGCGACATATTAATGATTTATTTGCGCGGTACTCAAAGGGTTAAACCTCTACGATAAAAAAAGCAAAGTATTTGGTTATAGAATAATAATAAATAGCCCTTATACTATCGTCAAAACTCAGAACTATAAAGGTACAAAATATTTCCAAAAACTAATAATAAAAATATTTCCAAAAACTAATAAAGTTCTGACACGAAAATATTAATTTAATTTATTATACATCATTATTGAAAAACCGATTTTTTTCGCGGGACAAAGGCCAGAACATCGCGTGCGGAAATGCTTCAAAATAAGACAAATTTGAATGTATCCTGATAACGAAGATATCGTGTAATTCATAAATGAATATTATCAGTATGAATGGTTGTTATTCAATCAGTCATTCAGATTGCGTAAAAAAAAAGTTGTTACATTTGGGAAATATATATACATAATATATAAATAATAATATATATGTAATGGTTGATGTTGTAAAATATACCATGAATCAATAATACGAGCATTATACAATATTTCAAAATAGTGAAGTCGGAATTTTTCGAACAGAGAATCACTACAACCAAATTTTAAGTATGCCACCGCTGTTTAGTAGCCGTGTTTAATTAAATTATCAACATTAATATATTTTATAAAAAGTACAAAAAAAATCAAAGCTATTTTATTTTGAATTCATTTATTTGTAATAAAATTTCCACACGGCGAATTGAATAACGATACAGAATCCACAAAGGAAAATTAAAATGAGCATAATAAAGCGTGAATTAGCTGACAAAATATGAATACAAAGTTATTATAATCTGACAAAACATGGGCTGTATTTAGCATAAATTATACAAATTGCTACAAAAAGCTGCACTTTACGATAATTATGCATACCTGTTACACCAACAAAGAATAAATTAAGAAATAATAAACAAGAGATGTGATAAAAATAAATAATGAATACAAATATATACCGTATAAAAATGTCGACGAATTGCCCGTTTCCGTGAGATTGATTTTGCTGATGGCGAACTCGATGTGCATATTCATATTTTTTATTGCATTAAAACGGAATTTCGTTTGATTGCAATAAATGTTTATTTGGCGAAAATATTGGAAACGAGGAACGGGACAAGGCTAGCAGCGAATTAATTGAATTGATTTAAAATTTGTTTCAATAAAGCAGGGTTTCTTAAACTATGTTCCGTGGGACCTAAATAGGTGTTCCGCGAAAATTTGGAATGGCAACATACACTGAAACACATTCAAGCATGTTTACTTCATATTTAAAATCGAGTGATGGTAAATCTGATGTTTAAAACGTCAAATATGTAGGTACAGACTGAGAATTTGAATCGCTAAGAGCTTTATTTACTCATATTTGCACGTTTTGAAAATAATTAATGATTTAAAAACATATATTTTAAAAATATTTTTACCTATTATCACTTACCAAACTTCAAAATATAAGCTGTGTTCCGCAACATTTCCAAATTCGCAAAGTGTTCCATTGCAAAATAAGTTTGGGAAACCCTGCAATACAGTAATCGAAAACATGCAACGGATTTATGATGGAATAATCATATTTAATTCGGCGATGACGTACTCAATTTGAATGTACGAAATTGAATAGTGTGTTTTACATTTCGGGATAAACATTGATTTAAATTTGGGCTGAATACGAAATGCAGAAACACATGGATAATAAACACAACATTTATGCGGGGCGTTATATGGTAAAATAGATTTACTCGAATGCCTTGCTTTAGTTTCTAATCATGTTCACAATTTACTGAAAATTTAATCCATTAAATTGGGATTTTACTACGTTTAAAAAACTAGTACAGTTAAACTTTAATATAAGTATTTTTTTTTCATAATAATACATTTATTTAGACATTTTTGGGTACGGTAAAACAGCGAAGCTGTTTTAATGTCATATAATATTATATAACTTTAATAACAAAATGGTTTTTTATTAATTTTTTTCATTGTATTTCTAATAAACGATTGAAAAACATCTTTTTACTTAGGTATGTACACGTTATTGAAATGATAGCTTATAAAAAGATTATGATAACTTCCGTGATCCATCAATTGTTTTTGTTGCCATTTTTTCAGGTACGAAAAGATTTAAAAGAAAAATCGTTCAAAGAATTCTTAAGAGTTACAACGACTGTAATAAAAAGGAATCCATTTATTTCCAAGGTTCTAAACACGATTTCTACCTTCTTACCTAAATATTTGCTAGGCGTATGAGCTCAAAGCAATGCGAAGGTAACAGGAAAGCAGAAGCCAGAAAGAGAGGTAGGTGGATAATAATAATTCTCCCCTAAAAAACGATGTGAGAAATAACAGAGGGAAGTTTCTCCGCGAGCCAACGAACCGGCTCGCAGCATATTAATGGAGATATAGCGTGCCGAAATATATCTGTGGGAATTGCCGTCATTTGCGTATTCTACGTGCTTATATTATGAATATGGGCAATAACCTCAAATAAATGTTATACGTGAACGGTAAATTGTTTTATATAATATATCATATTAAGTTTCATTTGGAGCAAAAAATGTTATTCTGCCTTTGAAATAACATCAATAAAATACTCTATCAAAGATTTATTAAAATAAAATACCGTTTGTAAATTATTTGCCGTGTGTTTTGAGTGATTATCATTCAAAAAACTGACAGTAAACTTACATATAAAAATAAATTATTTACGTTGTTTTCCATCAAAGTTTTATACCAAAGATTGATTTTCCAAAAATTAGGACCGTTTTCATCGAAATATTTTAGTAACCATTCTTTTATACTTATACTGTAAAAAACTTTATAGACTTAAAATATGAAAAGTAAAAGGCGAAAAAAAAATATGGATTATATTAGACAAAAAAAATATTTTAACATCATCAAAAATATTTTAACATCAACATTTTATCAATATTAAGTAAATTTAAATATGTTGTTGTATTGTACACAAGGTGGCAGTGCCACAAGATAATAGTCAATCAACACACTATTTATATAGTGTATCGAGAGGAAGGCGTGCATTGTTGTACGTTGTGTCACAGACAGATGAATCAAGACATGAGAAGCAACTGTCAGCAAGAATATTTATATAAAGATATATATCATTATTCTTTATAATAAAATTAATATAAATAATATTAAATGCTTCACAATAATAATTCAGCTGTAATATAAATTAATAAAAAAAATATCCTTAACGTATTATATATACATTTATGGATAAATCATAAATAATAAGAATTTAATTGTATTAATTTAATTTGATTCGTGTTTTATGTTTCGTCACGGCTTGTAAATAATTGAATTACAACTTTAATTACACTATAAATAGCTGCAACAACAAACTTATTTTTTTCGTCCGTATACACTAATTAGGGCATCCAATCCCGGGATCCCGTTCGTTTTTCTGATCCCGAAATTCCCGGATTGAGATGGCCGCGATCCCGGGATTGAGAAATTTTGACCAAATCCCGAAAATTGACACGAAATTGGCAAATTCAAGACTTCAAATACTTCGGTGAGCTAAAAAAAACGAGGTTTTGTGAAAATCTGGGAAAAGTATACCAAATCGAGGATTTCAAATTCTTCGGTGAGCTAAAAAAAAACGAGTTTCTGTGACAATCTGGAAAAAAGTATACCAAATCGGGGATTTCAAATTCCTCGGTGAGCTAAAAAAAAAAAAACGAGGTTCTGTGTTAATCGGGGAAAAAGTATAGCGAATTGGGGATTTCAAATTCCTCGGTGAGAAAATCTCAATCCCGGGATTGGAAAAAGGCTTCGGGATTGGATACCCTAACACTAATGACACTCGATTTAAATGAATTTTAATTACACAGCATGGTAAACGTACCAATCAACTTCTTAATTGAGAAATAGGTGTACAAACATTTTAAAGTACTTCCTTAATGATCTGTGATTTAACGGTAACTGGTATGTGGTCATATTTTGCTAATAGGCAGAAGAGTGCAAATATTTCTGATCCATTGTTCCTCAAAATACCGCTTTTCCGCGTGCATTTTGTTTAGTCAGGCTCCGAATAATGGATTCACAAAATATCGAATCGATCGGTCCTTAGAGATACATCGTTTTTCAACACAGCAATCTAGTTCGTCGTATTTTTTTAGATTGATCGTTTTTTGGGCGGAATACATATTATGTTATTTTAAAAATATTTCAAATTTTCATTTTTCTCCTTGTCACGCGGCATTGTTTTTACTGAATTTATTGTTAGATTTTTCAGTTCCTTTTGAAACCGAAGCATTTCGCTCAAAATTTAATAACTAACAAAACTGAAAAAAAAACATTATAAGAGTTTTTTTGATATAAATTCTTTGTCTGGAATACTTCAGATGGTGCATTTATTATATCAGTTTACCAAATAAAAAACATTTAATTATTATTAATGCTGATTTAAAGCCAGGAATTGCCCATTTTATTTAATTGAAACTTATCCAGGGCTGTTCACTCGTTAAGACATAAGACGACTCAGATCATAGCTTAAAATACTACTTTAAATATCTTTGTATGCTTCGTGGCAAGCAGTGGCGCCACTTATGTTATGAAAATAAGCAATTTGAATTCAATTTTAAAGATTTTAAAGTTATTAGTTTTTTTAACTCCACGACTCCACTCCACAGCCCTGGGTCAGAACGATAATATTTTGATATTATAATCTCTATGTAACATAAAATATGGATGCTACAGGCTTTATACTAAAAGATGAAAATGTTCATTTGCTATTTACTAAGAAGTATTAACCGGTCACTTACCAGTTTCTGGCAGAACAGTGACGATATGATTATCAAAGTACAGTAGAACCTCGATTATCCGGACTAATTGGGGATGAAGGTAGTCCGGATAAGGAAAAATCCGGATAATCGAAAAAATCGTAATTTAATCGGAAAGACATGTACAATCAGTGTAAATAATTTTTATTTGTCTAGATCAGGAACCCTTTATTCAGGTGGGGAACCCTTTATTTTCTAAAGGCCGCATTTATTTTTCTGATTCGACATAAGGCCGCAGTAAACATTGACTAGGGAATCTTTGTCCGGAAACAGGACTTTACGGTCAAAATATGTCAGGAATTTACAAACATTTACAAAATTACAGAATTGGCCAGAAGGCCGCACCAGAGTAGCCAAAAGGCCGCAGGTTCCCCACACCTGGTATAGATTAACATAAAGCTTTCGTATTAAATTATTTTTTATCAATAAATTCATGTATTAGTTTTTGTTTAAATAAGCTAGGTGTTCTTTTTGAAGCTGCCAAATCGCAAATACTTTTAAGACATATACATAATCACTTTTAAGGTGTTCACTATCAATACTTGGTGGAATGGCATTATAATAAAAATAATAAAACATTTTTAGTACTTTTTCCACATAAAATTTATTGGATCAGGACCGGTTTCGATCATGGTGACATGGTTTACAATGCTCACCATGAGCGAAATCGGTCCTGATCCAATAAATTTTATGTGGAAAAAGTACTAAAAATGTTTTATTATTTTTACTAACATATACATAAGTTATCCTGAGATACACTCTTCTTGGCTCTCAAACCACTTCATGGCGACACCTAAGCACTGAAAATCCTTAGAATGAGAATACCAATATCTCTTTTTTTGCATATCTCTTCTTTGTCTTCTTGATCTTGCTGAGAAAAATATTTCATTCAAAATTTGAAATCCAAGATCGTTCGCATCAAAATTTAACCACTTGGTAACATATTCTTCGACACATTCAGTACATAATGAAATTGGTGCTATTGCTTCTATAATGTCTCTTATAACAATTTCTAGTGTGTTACTTGAACTTTCTTATAGTATTTTCAGGAATTTGTTCCATGCTTTTTTCACTGTTGACAAATCTAAGAAATTCCAACATTCAGAAATTTTAACGTAAACATTTCATCGATCTGGTTAAAACATTCTTTTAATAGGCGAGATGTCATAATAATGTTTTATTATCTGATCATGATTATCTAGTAATAATAATGTTTTCCCTCTTGTCTATGCAGTTTTGATTTTTTTTTACTTTTGGAAGATCTGTTTTTCATAACATCGATTAAAAATTTCACCATTCATCCTGGTTTTTTTCTGATGGTAATATTCAACCGGAAGATTTCTTTGATGGTTCTACTGTAATCTATTGTGATTCATTCGCAGGTAGAATTGAGAATACTTTTCAACTAGTACTACATTAATAGTAACAATGAAATAAATGCACCATTAATATATTATCTTTATCGTAATGTCAGTATCCATTATAATAATATAAATACCATAGATTTCAGACAATTATTGCGATAACAGGTGCTACTGAATATGGCGGGCACGCGGTGCACCTACCTTGAATTAATTACAGGTAATTGGCGATGTTTCAAAGGAATAAGCCGTTCAGGTAATGTGCAGACGTGGAACGGTGCTCAGGCGGTCGACTTTGCCTCTCGTGAAGCTACATTAATTATACATACTCATTTACTACGTTCCCGATGTAGTAACAGTGTTAAATAAATTATTATATTAAAATATTTTATGAGGTTATTTATAATGCAAAAATATATGAAAATATATAATGTAAACATGGCAAATTTTCCAAACAAATATGAGGAGCAAACATTCAAAAAGTGTTTTGTCACACAAATACAAAGCTTGGAAAATGATGATTTAAGTGTTGCAAAAGTGACTATTTGTATGAATGTGTCAACTTTATGATTTCATTTTTTCAAAATTTGTGACAAAACACTTTTTGAATGTTTGCTCCTCATATGTTTCATAATTAAATGTTCAAAATGGTCGATTCTTTGTTCGTTCAAAGCTGGAGTTACCAGGCGCTCATATGACGAAGTAGGTTATTAATTAAACCTACAAGTAATTTGGACGGCTCATCGATCCGTGCACTTCATTGTTTCGATTTGTCATATTGAAATATTTTGAGTTCATCAAAAGGAATAAACTAATCATATAACAAGTGATATTTTATGATACAAATTTGGGTTGCCGAGAGAATGTTGGAATTTATTCTTTTATTCCAATAAACAAAAAAAGATTATTTATTACCAACAAATAGATGTTTAGAATACATGCTCGAAGGCAGATCTCTGCGATATCGAGTGTATTTTGCACACGTTCTCTACAATTAATTCAAGCCCATGCTGTATGTGTTAAACATGAGGTATCAGGCGAGCACGAGATGTCTGAGATGATTAGTTAATAACACTTCTATCCCAAAGAGAAATAGATTGCGATAACCACGATGTCATGAGCCGCGTTTGTCAGACGAGAGGGTCGGATTATGAGCTAGATGAAATTAGTCACTGGAGAGAGTAGGATTTTCAAGGTGACTTTGAGAGGATAAGAATGAAAAAGTAACATACTATCTCTCAATATTGAAACAAAAAAATGTACTAGCTAGTTCGTCAAAGGAAAACTAGTATCAGGATATCAGAGATAAAAAGAGGAAAACATTCGGATAATCACTACTGCAATAAAAAAATATTATTCTTTATTCAAAAATACTGTCGTGACTTTATTCAAAATTCATCAATAGATATGATAAAAATATTAAGACAATTAGTTGTTGCACAGAAAATCAGATACACTCTTTTTTACACGGTTTTTAAATAACACGGTCTACTAAAAAGAACGAATATTATATTTGTACACGAATAATTTGCTCTAAAGCCATTCCCAGAAACGAAAAATGTTTTCAACTAACATTGATTAACGAGGGCTTGAAACGAAACAAAAAAGACTGAAGCGGATAGCGGATTTCCTAATAACATGACATTCAAAACTACAATATGTACAGTAGTAACAAACAAAAGGCTTCATTCGATCCTTACACATTAGACGTGTCATACATTTCTAGCGATCAAAACGATATATATTCAGTCCCGCATAAAAGTCCCAGTAAAATAGTATTATTTTTTCTTAATTAAAATACATATTATGAATGATTTTTCGTGTAATTTACTTATTTGGGTTAACATTATTACTTTTTTACGCGATTTTTAAAATTCAGGGAACCAAATTCATTTTTTATGAATTCTATCACTTTTTATACACGGTTTATTGTGGAACGCATCTAGCATGTATATTTAGGGAAACTGATAAACAGATATTTAATGAAAATTTAATTATTAACATAAATATTGTGTTTGTTATAACCAGGGCTGGGCAGTCGAGTTGGAGTCGCGGTATTTTGGCCGGACTCGGAGTCGTGAAAAATGAACGGCTCGTTTTTTTTTTGGAAAAATATATTTAATGACGTGTGTTCAAACAAAATAGACCCAAGTGTTGACATGTCATTCTTGGCTGACTAAAGATGATCTGATGGTATACATACATATAAGTTATTACTGAAAAAAATCCTTAGAGTCGGGAGCCGGAGTCGTTAATTATTTTAAAGCTGGAGTCGGAGTCGTCATTTTTTGCACGACTCCACAGCCCTGGTTGTAACTGTTATAGGATCAAATAATAATAGCATGTGGTCATGTTATTTAGTTACTGACAACTGATATGGATCAGGCGTGTAGCAATATACATAGGTAGCTGATGAAACTGTAATAAAGAGGAAGTATGCCGAAAAATGCACTGTATGTGTTATATTGCGCAAGTGACAGGTGGTATAACGCTGCATAAAAAAAAATATTATGCCATCCTGTGGTCACTAAATGAATATTATTTGAGTTGTTACCTGCTGGTTTAACGGCCTGAATTACATTGTATAAAACTACCTGCCATTTACGTCACCCGTGTTAATAATTAATACTGCGGATTATCTGAGAACGACGCCAGATCAAGAGATGATCCCAGAGTGTTATTTAGCAGATAACGTTGTTTTTTTTTCATACGCAATACATGTAATTATTAGTTATGATGACAGAGTATTAGTTTATTAGCCTTTAAGGTGCTCGTATACTCGACTTGTTATCATTTACAATGGTTATCAGAAGAATTTAAGAGTCCAATAACCTGCTAGATACTTGGAATAGTAACGTTTCGTTGATTGCTTATCCCAAGTGACTGCGTATCGAAAAAAAATAGTCAAAACGAACAGACCGACTGAGTCAGTCAAATTAATCCGTGCACTTGAACGTCTGAAGATGCCGAAAGGCAAAACCCTGGTCGTTAGTGACAAAACTTGTGCGCAAGCAAGTAATTTGAACGATTCAAATTTAATACCGGCTTAAATTTAGCAGTGGATTGAAAATAACTGATGAAAAATACAGTTGAACCTCGATATAACGGACAAATGCGTTTAAGTCAAAGTCTGTTCTAACAACAGACTTTTCGAGCCAACATCATGAGATTATGTATGTATTAATAACGCAAATTCGGTTATTTTGACATTGTTTTTTGACGTTCGAAACAGTTTCAGTTTAATATCATCGGCGTAATTCTAATATCACGTAAGTATTTTTTATTGAAATTTCATGTTTTGGTGATCTCTGTTAAAAGCATATCAACGCATTCGCTCAATATTCAAATTAGCACGTGAAAATCTGTAAGGCTTGAGCTAGGACAGGACAAGTAGTTAGCTAAGCGCTCTAAAGCCATGGTTTTATTGTCGAGTGAGTCATATATGCATTCGAACTGTCAATACTGGGATTTGAACCCTAAAAACTTCATCGCTAATGGTCAAATTCAGCTGCCTCGTTTTTTTTACAGCGAGAAAAAAACTTATAAAAGAAAAACCTTTTCACTTATAGAAACAACGATGATGGTTGGTGGTAAAATCATATTTAAATATGTGTTAGTAATTTATACAAAGAACATTCGCCGAGGTGTAATTGTGATGTTTTAATAATAATACTAAACAGCTTTTGGCAGTCCCATCAATTTGAAGCTATTGGCAACAGTAGCTGTATTGAATTACACGCTCGTATCGAAGCTTCGTGTTATGAGAAAGCTCGCCATGTGCAATGGAAGCCGACAAAATTAATAACGGGTAAATAGACCACGCTGTACACTTCGAGCGCAGCTTAACGTTATTACAAAACCGTATCAACGTGCCTCTAGCATCATCAGTCTAAATAAGCACTATCGTCATGATGTGTCAATCAAATATGACGGAAACGTTTTCTCTTTTTGACAAAAATACTCATCCCTCGTTTAACACGGTACATAGTTTCCACCGCATAAGCCATGGCATTCTACGCATACTATATTTGGACGGATTTATATAAAAATGTAAATAAATACATCTTAATCGAGGCTTAATTAGGCTTAACATACTATATATGTTACACGACACTTCGATAATATTAAAAACTACCCAACGAAGCATCAGAACTAGGGTATCCCGCCCCAGACCCTTTTCCCCTGATCCCGGGATTGAACACTCAACATAAAATCGTGTATAAATTGGGATTTGGGATTGACAAAACTTTTGGCTAGCGATTATGAAATCATGAGATTTTTCAAACAATTTCATTTGAAGTTTTAAAAAAACACCCAAGAATTTACCAATCTGCCCAAATGTTCAGCGTGACTCGTTTTTTTTTTAGCTCTTCCAAGAATTTGTACACCCAAAACCCTTAGAAATTACGGATTTGCTAAAAACAATATATTCCGTGTTTCATTTTCTCAATCCCGAAATCCCGGGATTGGTACGGTCGCGATCCCGAGATGACAGAATGGGACGGGATCCCGGGATTGGAAACCCTAATCTTGATAAAGTTAAATAACTTGATTTTCAATGTATTTGTGAAACTTTTAGGGTGTTTACTGTCAATACTTGGCGGAAAGACATTATATTAATAAAAACACAATATTTCCTTGTACTTCATTCCACTTGATTAGTTAGGTCAGGACCGGTTTAGCTCATTGCGAGCATTGTCAACTGAATCATTTGAATCAGTTGTCAATGCTCGCAATGAGCGAAACCGGTCCTGACCTAATTAATAAAGTGGAATGAAGTACAAAGGAATATTGTGTTTTTATTAGTATTTGTGAAAGTTAAATAAAAACCGCGAAAACCGAGGAATTAGTGTAGTAACATAGAACGAAATTAACAAGAATGCAACTGTAATTTCTCAAAACAATCGCAGTACATTATTCCGTATAAATTATTATTCAATTATTTCTCTTTCTCTCATTGTTTCGCGGCATCTTGCAAAATGGCGTAGTTCTCTCTCTCCGCTGACATTATCCGGCAATTACTTATGCAAATACGACTTTCGAAATGAGTAAACAGCGGAGCGGTGTTTTTAATGCATTCAAATCATTTGCCGAATGACTCCCCGTGTCGACAGCGAACTGTTTTATCTTTAGCGATCTTTTATTGTGCGGCAAAACATAGATTCCTGGCAATTAAGCGCTGCGAAGAATGCAGCTGAACTGCCGAAAGTCAAATAAAACACCCACTGTTTATCATGGGCGCCTGGTAGTCTTGCCAAAATTCACATGGGTTAAAATTGACAATTTTATTACACGTTTGACGACTCAACTTGAGTGAACATGCATTTACTTAGCATAATTTAGTTATACGTAGAAATAATTATAAATTAAATAATATAACGCCGTTCCGCCAAGAAAATTGTTGTTAGCTGTTTTACCATCTGTTGATTAAAAATATTTTCTAAATCTACAATAAGAAACCAATTACAACGACTGCCTGGCAAATTATTTTATTGCGAGTCGATGATATATTTGTATATTTAGCGATAATCTTCAATTTGAATCGTTCAAATTATGTAAATTCACACAAATTTTGTCACTTACGACCCGGGTTTCACCTTTCGGCATCTTCAGGCGTTCAAGTGCACTGATGAACTTGAACTGACGCTTAATAAATCTACAATTCTTCTTCAATTAATCATCTTCAATAATCTTCAATTAATTATTGTATTGATAAAGTGGTGTAATTTGTAAACACAATAAAAGAAAAAAACAACAAATTTCCACTGGCATCCTGGTGTCTTCCAAATAGATAAAAAAGTAAATTAATAATTGGGCCCATTAGGGGTGAAGTGGGCTAAGTGATATTTTAGAAATAAATATTGGACGCGTTGTCATATTCTACGTTGTCTTAAAGTATCGTAAAAGTGAAGTAACCTCAGTCAATACACATTGCAATAGTGTTATCTCCGTAAAATAAAAATATGCAATTCACCAAAACACTAAATAAAGACGTGACTGTACTTAACAGTCAAAGACAAGAGTTTTTCAATTTTACTAATTGGCTCACTTCACCTTTGAGGGTCCAATTATAACATCCATAATTCGAATCTAGAAATATTTTAGGTTTTTAACCTCTTCCCGATGACACCCGCGGCCCGAGTATACTCGGGTATTTAAAGTCGTCAAAACTCAGACAATGAATTCTTTCACTAAATATGCATGTTTTTTAAATATTATATAATACATGTGTTCGGTGATTGAGCATAATAAAAAAGATGTGATCCTTTTTGGAACATTTGTTGATATCAATTGTTAGTTAAATAAACACTTTATATAATTAACGAACGAATATTAGACTCGGTCAAAGCAAAACAGCATAAACGATGGAAAATAATATATATCGCGTTTAACGTTTAATAGAATAACAACTCGTAATAAATATTTACTCCAAGCATTTATAATAAAATCGTATCACATTAACTACAATTTTTATTGCGTGACACACTTACACTTATTTCAGTACACATTCAAGGTAACTAAATATTCGAGCTAATAAAAATATAAATCACTAGCAGTGTACATTTAAAACTGACTCGGGGAAAATATAAAAAATAGCCTTTCTTACAAATTCGTTCGCAGATCGCGTGTCACTTTGGATTGACAGAAAAATACCACAAGAAAATTACAGTATTTTCACCAAAATTGTCCTCAAAATACCACCCACGCAGTAATAACACGAAACAAAAGTAGAACGAATAACAGTATGAAATTTGACATCGTTTTACTTCGAATTAACCAGTGAGAATGATTTAATATTACGATGGTTATTTTAGGGTTTTATCGATCGGGTGGTTAGGAGAATAATTATTACGGTTAAGGTCAAAGAAAGTTTACGTTTTTTAGTAATATCAATAAACAAACAACGCCTTACTAAGTAAGACACGTCGTGTAGCAGCATAATCTACTGTAATATCTGTGCCAATTTCTGCTATTCTGATACGTAACAAATCATTCAGATGGAAACAAATATCTGTTTTGCAATTCACTTTCCTGAAATTGAGTAATATAAATGAACGAAAACAAAAATGAATAATGACATCAATAAACCAGATAGCCATGGATTCGAACATAAATCCAAAAATAGATTCAACATCAGTTTAATATAATAAAAAAAAATAACTTAGATTATTCCACGTATTGTGTTACAAACTGTGACACGTGTTTCGCCTCATTCAGAGGCATCCTCAGACAACTAACATCAGTTTATTTAACTGTCCGTACTGGCATTCGAACCCGTGCGCATAGTAAACGAAGCTAGCGACGTTGAGCACTCTAGCTATGTGATGAAAAGCTAAAAACATTTAGCTAAAAGCATTTAGCTTAGCACTAAGTCTTGCCCTAGACCAGGGGTGGGGAACCTTTTCTTATTTAAAGGCCGCATTAATTTTTCTGATTCGACATAAGGCCACAGTAAACAAGCAGTTTATTTTAGAATACCTTCTGTTAATTAAGATATCTTTTATTCGGAATCTATATGGAGCGGCTAGAATAATTAGTTTTACTGATGACAATAAAACATTTGTTATAATAGAATATATTTGTTGAGTTCTTTACAACCAGAATGAAGAGAACATTGCATGTTATTTCTAGAGAACAGTTTTGTACCAGCATTCACGATTGTTTATATTAATATAATTTCATATTGTTATCACGCCAAACGCACACATTAATAAATGTAATTGAAAAAAAATGTCGATGGCGTCAATCATCAAAATTGCAACACGATTTATGTGCAATAGTTATGCTGCGGAAATACACTATACAAGAAGGCTTTAGAGCTAGCTGTAGCGGGTGAAATGTAGATTATACATTTCGCGATGTGAATAAACCACCCCATTTAGTATGCAAACTCTATTTAACGAAAGCAACACATCGCTTTGTGCATATTTTTGACACGTTCCAGCGACCGGCGGTAAGTTAAACATCTACGTTATATTATTGTGGAACGCATTCAAAAGCAGTGTATACATAAGTGCAAGGGCGGTTGACAAGATGAGTTTCAATCTAATATGTACATGTATAAAATATTATCATGTCAGTGTAGGTGCTAGCATGCAAGAGTTGGTGCGACAGGGTTGCTAGTAGTACTTATAATACAATAGTAAAAGCCGAGAACAAAACATATTTACACAACTTCTACTGCAAGAGTGATTTTTAAAGTATTCTTCTATGTAGTATCGACTGAGTTGGATTCAAGTTCGAGCGATCATATAACGTTTATACCTACTTAAGATCAGGTCCATTTAAAATTTGACTTTAAGCCGGTTTTATACAAAGGCGCTTTTAATTGTGCTTGGGTAAAATGTATGCTTTAAAACGAAAGAAAATGAGTCAAAACGACGAGTTTTCAAGAGTTATTTCATGTTTTAATGCACATAGGGTAGTAATTTCAGATTTCGACTAAAGATATTTGGTATAACTGTAGAATCGTTCAAATGTTGTACATCCACACAAGTTTTGTCAATAACGACCGGGTTTCGCCTGTTTGCATCTTCAGACTTAAGTTCGTACATGCACCGAACCCGGGTCGTTAGTGACAAAACTTGTGTGAACGTACAAACGATTGGGTAGGGTGTGCTCTTTGAAACGATAAAGAAGTCGTACACATAAGGCGAAAAATATTTATAATTTTTTTTCACCTTATTATAATGAGGTTCTAGGAAGTAAATGCCAAATCAATCAATAAGTCGTACATGTTTTCTTTAACACATTGTCTTTCGTTTAATAGCATACACGGCAACCCAAAAAGACGATTATTGCCAATCTATAAACTGAGTGGTGAATAAATTTTAATAGATCGCTTACCGGTTTCATGCTGGTATTATTCCCGATCGGTTTGGTCGGTAGCCCTGCAGAGGGCACTCACACATCTCCGGGCAAGTTGTGACGACCGCTCTTTGGCGTGTTAACAGCCACCTTCTTTCTCCGCGTCAATTACCTCCGCTAATGCGCTGCGCTCCTATTACAGATCCAACGGTTCGCTGAACAGGGCAGCAGGCGAACGATCTTTTTTACTCATCTGTCTCGCTTTTTTTAATGTACAAAGAGCCGCGGGGCAACTTATAAATGAGACAACAATAAAAAGATGGGAAGCAATGATACACCCTATTTAATATAATATGTTGTCGCAAATAAAATTGTCGACTGTTTGAAAGGCCATTTCATTTTTTCGTTTATTATATCGACTGTAGAAAGGAAAAAGGACGCAACCATTTTACAGGAGGCGCAAAAAGCGTGTTTTGATGATTTTGGGCAAATTATGAATTATACACAACCTTGAAGTGCACGGAGACTTCTAAAGTGGTGTTTAATTGATTAAATCTAATATTTATTAAAGAAATTGTCCAGGGAAAACCTTTATTTCAGTCTTTTTTATTGGTTTTAATTTTTTACAGTCATCTTTTCCAAACATAAAAACTAAATTTACATACTAATTCGGCATTTGCTGCTTGCATACTTTTGATAGAACGTGTATCATGTTTGATACATTGTGATTATCGAAAAAAAGCTGTTTCTAAAAAACTGTGGTATACGTCCTTTTTCCTTTCCACAGTCGATATGTTGGTTTGTAAATTATTCAGTGCGCTTCCGAATAACTATTAATAAATTATATCTTAAATGATTTTCTTATTTGAATTAATATTAATTGGTAGAAGTCCATTATATTCAGAGAGAAAAAGCAATACATTATATTTGGTACGACAATCATAAGTGATTAAAGTTGACAGAAATTTCGGCGTCACAAACGGACTTTTTTCATTTTTAGAATATCATAAATATATTAACATATTATAAAAGCGATGGACCAATAAGTTACTCTAACAAGGAGTTTAGCGTTATGTAGTGTTTAGATTGATGACATTTTGAATAGAAATAGGAAAATTATTGCAAATGCGGGTTAACTAAGTGGAGTTAATTGATATATTATACTGGTATTATTGAGGTAACAATCGCAAATTACATATCAGATTTTATTCGCAGAGACGTTCACTTTCAGTTGGAGTGACATCATCACGAAAGCGACTTGAAGTCAGGATAAAAAGGAAGTGAAGAAGAAAATCTCAAAAATGCCATTTTAACAAACTTATTAAGTTAGCAATGGCAAGCGTTGTGAAATATCGTTATGTTTTTGTAAATTAAATTTAAAGTGTTGCTTTACACCAGTGTTTTTCAACTGTCTCAAAGTCTGTTGAGAAACCCTGCTTTACACAACAGTCGTTACCAAAAGTGTGGAATCACGACATCATCCACCAATAATGTACAGTGCACACTTTAAAAGTGACCAAAGTACAAATTAAAAACAATGTAATATTATTATCCGTCACTGCATTAAAATAAGCTAGACAACTAATACATCTCCAATATTTTCATTTAAATTTTTTGTAATTTCTAAATAATCGACCTTTCTTATACCTACACATTTAATGAAAACAATATTTCGTATTAAAATTGATTGTTAATATTTTATTATATTCTTAAGTCATCGTTTACCAATTACAAAAGCTGGGATATTCTATTGATCTATTGTGGTTGTAGGCGTGCGGCATTCAGCTGATAGTAACGACTTTTATTAATGCATTCACAATAAGGAGAAATAAAACTAACAAGAAATTGTATTAATACAAACTTGCTTTGCCAGATCCGCGTGGGAGGTGGATTGCATAGCTTTGAAGCGTCCATAACGTAAATAAATTAAAAGTCGGTTTAGAAAACAATGATGTTTATCGTAAAGTTAAAGCATGTGGGCTTTAATGGTCATTTAAATGTATGCGTGGTGGAGGATTAAATTAAAAAAGACAGTCATTTAGACAGCGAAGTTAATATTCCTCCGAAATAATGAATATTAAAAGGAAGAATGAATATAAATAAAGCTGGATTTTGCCACCCGGGAGTCTTAAGTAATAATAAAATACTCTATCCTCAGTCACATTCAATGTTCCCTCTAAAACAGTGTCTGCCAAACTGTGTGCCGCGGCACACTACTGTGCCCGCAAGAAGTCACAGGTGTGCCGCGGTGAAAGAAGCCTTAAAAATGTAAATTTTAAATAATGCCTATTCGGTACAAAATTGAGGATTTTAAATTCCTCGGTGAGCTAAAAAAAAAGAAGGAGTTTCGGAGATAATCTGCGGCATCTCGGTGTGCCGCGGTACTAGTTCCATTCATCACTGTGCCGTAAAGGAAACAAGTTTGGCAGACACTGCTCTAAAATGAGAGGTAAACTGTGCGTAAAATTCAAAGACTGCGGGGGCCAATCCACCAAATGCGGGGCATAATTAGTCATATTATTTGATAATTTATACTTATGTTTTGATTTGATAAAGCATAAAGAATAACAGAGTTTATTATATTTTTTTACATTAAATTAAATCATGCAGAAATTAATAAAATAAGGCAAATAAACAGTTGCTATCAAAGTTATTAACCTATTTTAAAAATGTATTCAAAACTGTCTAGTTTTTCACGTCGTTCCTTGCATCTTATTCTTATGTTATATATACACTTGATTTATAACAATTTCTAGTTCTTGTTGTTATAGATAAGAATTTAATTTATTTATTTTAAAACTGAGTCAGTTCAAGTTCATCCGTGCACTTGGGCGCCTGAAGATTCCGAAAGGCGAAACCCGGGTCGTTAGTGACAAAATCTGTGAGAATGTACATAATTCGAACGATTCAAATTCAAAATTTCAAGAATTAACGAATTTACAAAAATGTGCAGAATTGGCCGATCAGGTCAAAAGGCCGCACCTGAGTAGCCAAAAGGCTGCAGGTTCCCCACGACTGAACTAGAAGATACAACATAGTTTGAACATAATATAATGGAGTGCTAGCAAATAATTGCCAATTCCATCAATAAAGTGAATGAGTATTTAATGACAGACTTGATAAAATCTAAAAGAGCCATTTAATTTTGATTTGCGATAAAATGCTGCAGGACAATCTCACTTTAATTGCCAAATTCAATTCGAATTCGTTGAAACTAGCGTAGCGCATGAAAGTATTCTTTATTAATTGATTTGGCATTTACTTGGTAGAACTCCATTTATAACAGATTAAAATAACAACGTATTTTAGCTCTACAGTTTTTAATAATTTTATTTGTTGATAGCTATTTCGGCTTGCGCCATCGTCAGAACTATGTTTAAACTAATGTTTTGCTCAGCTATATATACTGGCTCTGAAGAGATACACAATGCATCAAGTTATTCGTATATCAAAGTATTCTTTGTTTTTTCTCTTCGTGCATATAAATTAACTGCGAAAGCAGTGAGTTGACAATTTTATTACTTCTTTCTTTTTTATAGCCACTAAAACTTTTATAACTGTTTTGTTGGTAGTTTGGGGGTGTGTTCCAGATTTTATTTTTTGAGGTTATTTTTCGCTTTTTTTTATCGCGCCCTTGTTTGTATTGATATTGTTTTGTCATAGCGGAATAACTTTTTAATGAAATAAACTATATTCTTTACATTAAAATTGAAACAAGAAGGCAAACTCTCCTCGATAATGAACTATTTTCAAGCAAAACCGGTCCTAATTATAATTAGTAAATTTGAAATTAGTACAAAAGAGGGTTCTATTTTTTTATAATTATTGTTTTATTATACTGTCCGCTATTTTAGAGACGTATTTTTTAAAAATTGCAATAACCCTTAATACCCGAAATAAATTAGAAATTGAACAATTAGATAATTTAACTTGAATTAAATTCTTATCTACAACAAGAACTAGAAATTGTTATAAATCAAGTATATAACATAAGAATAAGATGCAAGGAACGACGTGAAAAACTAAACAATTTTGAATACATTTTTAAAATAGGTTAATAACTTTGATAACAACTGTTTATTTGCTTTCTTTAAGGGTCTACATTCATGATCATTCCGAAATTCAAAACCGTTGGGTAATAAACCGATTAAATGTGACGTTAATCGTTTGCGTAATGGTAGGATTTTTAAAGTCCATTGACGAGAGAAACCCATCATTCCAACGCGTAACCAAATAAAAACACTCTTAATAAGTAAACTGCCGTAGTCTGCATTTTGGCTAATTTTAGTTATGAATGAAGCTTATATAATACAATTTCATGTTTTCCATCGTCGGAGAAAACTGCGGTTTTATTTGAAATATATTTCACGAGACATCCAAAACTTCATTATAATTTTAAATACAATGACTAGAAATTGCAAATATAGCACTTCAGTAACTACAATATCCGGAATAAGTACAAAAGTGTTCCATTGATTGTTTCAAAATGTCATGATTATTATTTCCAATTGCAAACAAACAGCAATGATGACCTCGGAAATACAAATTATATTAAATTCGCAGAAATCTTTGGAAAAATACATTCTTGTTACTAAATCCTCTTGAAATTCATGCATTTGAGCTCCCGTTTCATTTGAAATCGATATTGATATACATAATTAAACATTATATTACAGATTTCTGTTTTTATGATTTTATTTAACCCTCCAGAGACGAGAGCTTTTTTCCGATAAAAAAAATATTTTCTAAGCCATATTGAAGTCACGGATAACTTTTATTCCTATCCAAAATTTAAAAAAAAAAAAACGCAAAGTCGTTGTATAGAAACCCCGCATGACTATATGGTCATGCTCATCCTTTTATTACCGTGTAATATTGAGTACGGACAGTAGTAAGGACAAAAGTGACCGAATGGGCTTGCAAACATTCGGGGTTGAAATATAGCTAATCGTGATTTTTTTTAAAATATTTACAATTTGACCTGTTTAGATCAACATAATTTCAAAACAAATATATTAGCAAAATAACTGTAAATAATTTTATGTTTTTATAAAAAATATCTAACAGTTTCAAAAAGTAAATTAAAAAAAACGAAAATTCAAAAAATCACATGTGCTTTTGGAGACCGTTCCTGTTCCTACGGCTGATGACTAACTGTAGTCCGTACCCTTCTTAACCAAATATGAGCGAAAGCAACGATATTCAGGTAGAAAAAGTATAAATAGTGGGATCGATAGACAACGGTGTTTTGTGTGACCATATGGTGACGCTCGTCCTTGGAGGGTTAAGTCAAATGTGAAACTACTCTGATCGATGAGGTATATAATTTTTTGTTCAATGAAAAATTAAGAAATATTACATACGGCAGTCGACCTAAATATTAGCGAAAATGCAGCAAGCATCTAATTATATGTCAAGGTCAACACACTTTGGTGACTTGATGAATAGCCTATTGTTTAGCGCCATCGATTTTACCTACAGGGGTGTACTTAAATAAAATTGGTTATATTAAGTATTTATAAATATATGTGTCGAGTCAAATTTGTTTTAATATTTTTTATAGACAAAAAATC
Organism: Himalopsyche tibetana; assembly: GCA_030503985.1. Lineage (NCBI taxonomy): Eukaryota > Metazoa > Arthropoda > Insecta > Trichoptera > Rhyacophilidae > Himalopsyche > Himalopsyche tibetana. The sequence goes on from JAPJYX010000015.1 coordinate 2,899,280, forward strand.
TTTTTATTTTAAGACTATTTATCTAGCTTGTAGTGTAAATGCGCTGTATTTGTTTTTGCGAAGTAGCACATAAGACATTATTATTGGTTTATATTATGTATGAGTTTAATAAATACCCTAAAAAATAATGAATCTCTCTTTGTTCTTATTCTACGCTTAATTTATCACAATCAGAACTGGTTTCAACATTTCACCACGAGCATTTTCAACTGAAAAAAGTATATAACATATTCCTGGTCTTGATGACAATAAATTAATTGTATAAAAAAAATAATTGTTCTATTATTTTTCAATATAATTGAGACATTGAACACTTAAAAATTCATAATTACTCAATGTATCGTTTTTTGAAATATGTATTTGTTTTTCAGTTTACATATAAATATGTAAGTACGAAATATGAAAATTTCACATTCCAAGAACTTCATCCGTCTCTGGATAATATTCTTTTTTTGCAAACTCGTAAACATACATTTTTATTATACTGACTAATTCACTTTGACTAATTTATTACCATTAGCTGTGAACAATGTCAAAGTACAAAACAAAAATAAGTAAGTATATTTTTAACCCTTTGAGGAGTATTGCCGCTTCGTACGGACAAATATTTTAGTGCTTAATGCTTATTGCTATTCTCTTGCTTTTAATTGAATTGTCATTATTTTTTCACATATAGGTAAAAAACATTTGTATCTGTGAATTTTGACGATCGCGTTATTTTTATTATTTGTTGCAAATGAACAAAACAAATTTGTAAAAAGGTTAATACATATTTGTACAAAATCGGTAGCCGTAAAAAGCAAAAAAAGATCTAGGCCCAAATTGGAAGTAATAGGTTCTTGAAAATTGTTGAAAAGTAATAATATGTTTGTATACATTTACATTTTTAATTTTGCATTGTAAAATTATAAAAGAAATATTTACCACCTGAAATATTATTCCATATTCTTACCAGACTGACCAATGAACAATTTGTTTTATATATTTTTGTGTGTATCAATGGTAAATGAATCAAAAATTCCTAATTTAGTAAAAATAAACTTACTACCCAAAGGGTTAAAATCAAAAGGATAAGAGATATCTGCCGATTCTGAACCAATGTTAATAATTTCTTAATTTGATAGGTAATAATGAAAATGTTTTATATATTTATGAGGAATTTTTACATGCGGAATCTATGGATAAAAAAAATACATATTTTTTAAGAGTTGATCAACTGATTAACAAAGTGTCGTAGAAAAAAATTGTTAAAATAAACTTCATTACGAGTCTACATAATCGTACAGAGATTTTGCTAAGACAGAACTACCGGTAAGCTAATCGCTCTCCCTGCACGTTGCTTTATAAATCGGATAGGGGGATGAAATTTTAGATATCGAAAAATATTACTCTTATGTACTAATTTTACATTATTTTAATAACGATTGTGACCGGCTTCGTTTATCGAAGACGTTATAAACTGATGACAATATAAATCAATACTGTAACACAATATAAAGTTCAGTATTATTTTAAGATTAACTAACTGTTGAACCTTCAAATGATTGAGAGATTGTATCTTTTTGGATAATATATACGTCCAATTCTGATGGAATAGATTTACTAGAACTTGATTATAGAGTACTAGAATTGTATATTTAATATTGTTTTATAATATACTTTCAATTCAAACTACATATTATTTAATTTTAAAAAGTATATACATATACCTACATTTGGATATGGCGAACTTCCGAACTGCTCGAAATCCTGTCATTCTGCAAAACATTTTGATTTGTTTTGTTTTCTTTGTAATTTTACAATTTCATGTTATGTTTGTGACCTCATTAGGTTTAAAAGGGGTAATTTGGAGGTGAGTTAGTATCGTTTTGAACGTTTGAATATCGAAATTTCGTCAACAATAGAACATAATTCACTCGATTTTGACTTTAATGGTCTTGGTTTATAGCATGAGCTGAACTTTTAATGGGAAAATATCATTTTTCGCGCTCGTCAGTGTTCACCATAAAAACTGAGTCAGTTCAAGTTCATCCGTGCACTTGAGCGCCTGAAGATGTCGAAAGGCGAAACCCGGGTCGTTAGTGACAAAATTTGTGAGAATGTACATAATTTGAACGATTCAAATTTAATATTGAAAGTCCACCAAACACCTTCAGTCGAAATCTTAAATTACTTGAAATTTTGGATTCGAAAATTTTTGGAAGAACTCCCACGCCAGTAATTTTGGGAAATCCGTAAATTCTTGGGATGTTGAATGTGTAAATCCTTGCCTAAAAAAAGGTCCAACCCTGGTTCTTTTGGGAAATGCGCAAATATCTGGGCTTTACAAATTGGCATGAAATTGTTTCCGGCCAAAGATTCCCCAGTCAATGTTTACTGCGGCCTTATGTTGAATCAAAAGAATGAATGCGGCCTTTAGACAAAAAAGGTTCTCCACCCTCCTATAGTTTCATTCTTTATTGAATGTATAATTTAAATTATTTTTAAATCGTTCAAATTTTGTAAATTTCATTTTTTCAACCACGAACAACTCGGGTTTCGCTCTTCTCGCAATAATAGCCAGGGTCGTTAATGAGAAATTCGCAAATATTTGATATCAAATCTGAAATTGAAACCTTAATTTGTTGCATAATCAGTACATATTTAGAAAGTGTTGATTGATGCATAATAATCAGCACAGTGATTCGAACCCGAGTGATGCTATAAACGACTTGACCGCGCACTGTTGTCTGTGTAATATTACACGCAGTCAGCAAGATGCCACCGGTTTATATTGCGTCAAAATTGATAATATAATAAACGTCACGCAATGAAACGAATTGATGTCTTTTCAAGCGGTTAAAAAACAATTCTTTTTTATTCTTCTAGAAAAAACAAGATCCATCCGCATTCGAGTTCTTCAATCAATGTCTATTTAAACATATCGTCGAATGACAGCAATGAGAGAGAAAAAACCTCGCAGTAAAAACCCACACTTATTTGAACGGTAGAATAACAGCACGTGTTGAAAGATTCCCTCCGGTTTAACCGAGTTTTGTACACGAAGAAGAACTCGCATTATTTTATTTTCCCGAGTCACGTATCTTACCAGATCTATGTTATTTCTATCGCCGGCAAATTTGGGTCCACGTACCTGCAACAAAGAGAAAAAGAACTCGAGTTAATTTACACATCGTGGAAGAATGCAGACGCGTTTGAATAATTCATGATTGGCCCCGAAGAGAAGATCGACTTAATTCCTTAATATGTACGGCTACTCAGAAATAAATACACACGCCCAATTGCAGAGACGTTTGTTTACAAGGCACTCACAGCGCAGCACGCCAGACGCGCAGATGGTAAACAATACGATTAACGTAAATAATGGTATAATTTTATGACATGTTTATCGAATTCATTGTTGCATATTATTTACATTCTTAAAAACACAACAAAACGAGGTGGAACACTTTTGAACAATGCATTTTCGCACAATAACGAAAGAACACAGAAAAATAATTGGGTGAAGTTACAAGACGACGTTGCATTTCGAGAATTTCGACATACAGAATAGACAAAATGATAAAAGTTTTATCAAGAACAATAAATGCAATCAATTTAATCGCATTCTGAAAAATAAAACGGCTCGTATGTTTACGGTCAAAATTTATATTAAATTAAAAACCTAACCTAACCAAAATGGTTATAACACATTCTGACCGTATAATATTTTTATTCTTATTATCAGTGTTTGAAGAGGACGTATTTTAGTTATCTGGTTGCGTTACTATAGTCTTAACATTTGGGGGGTGGCTCTGCTTAAGGCCAAATGAACGATTGTCTATCGCACCATAAATGTAAATCATTGTATTTCTTTACATTTTTGTAATTCATCTTTAATTCAAAGAATCCATTGCATGCAATGCATCACATGTGTGATTTTCAAAAGGAACATTGAATATTTTTGCAGTGGTATAGGGGGTTTCAATCGCTTTAAAAGGTCACTGAATTTTTGTTTGTTTCTACCGAAAAAAATTAAGACAGCGTGACAGATATTTAATATAATGTGTATACGTATCGGGCGCATGCTATGAATCTTTTTTAAAATCTAATTTTATCACATGTTACGTGAAGAGCGTAGGCAAGATAAAAGTGCATGCTGGCTTTTGCTTTTTCATCCTGCATGATCATTTATATACAAATGAGGTTTTGCGATGAAGATAGACAAACACCATGGCACACCAGTTCTACAACTTTATTTATGTAGGTATGGTACTATTACAAGTAGGTGATGAAAATACACGAGAACGTATAAAATTAAGGTGTGCAAGGGAAAAGTTTTTATGATTTATTAATGCTCAGTATTTATTATGTTAATTCTTGGCGTGTCGCTGTGTGCCTATTTATTATACAAAACTGAGTTTGTACCTATACATATATACTCAAAAGTTTTATGTTCGCGAGGAATTCTCGCGTTTTACACATTAATTGGATTATGAAACTGACGCTCGTTTAAGAAAAATTCTCGCCGGAGATTATTAAAAAGAACTGTAATTATTAGTACATACAGCAAAAAGACGCCATTTAAAAACAATTATTTTTAATGCATTCATTGTTGGAACCACACCGTGTATTTTTAATAACACTAGTATCACGGTATTAATATGCCGAGTAAAATATCATTAACAGTGTATTTTAGCTAAATTGACATTCATTTATTCGTTCTAAAAAAAAAATCAGTAAGCCAATATGTCATATACAACAAAACCGTTCAGTACACCGCGATTTAATAGAAAAAATAGTAAAAATGTATTTTCAATACTCGCAAACGACAGCATCTATCAGTAGATGCGTTATAATATTCTAGACATCTTTAAGTATCGTTAAAGTGACATAACTTCAGTAAGTACACATTGCAATAGTGTTATTTCCGTAAAATAAAAATACACAATCCTCCAAAACACTAAGTAAAGACATGATTGTACTTAAAAATCCAAAAAAAAAGATAAGCCACTTTACTATTTTGCTCACTTCACCTCTCGTAAAAAGGGTTCAAATGAAAAATAAATTGTATGCAGTAAATGAGTAAATTAATTTTGCTCCTCCTTTAATCGTAGAGCTTTCCCTTTTAACGAATTATATTTAAGCTTATCTGCTGTGAAAAGTCAGTTGAGAAAAAGGCTTACTACTCGAGCGTTACATCTGAAATGATATTTAATTAAAAAAATGTAAAAAAATATTGATTGAAGCAGTTCAATATATTAATAGTGGCTTCCATTTGGAAGTTATTAATGTTCTTAAGCAATTCCTAACGACTATATCAATATAGAGTGTAGTGTATACATTATTTTATATTTTTTTCCAAAATACGAGACAATTGCACCACAATTAAAACATCAAATATCTAGCCTGCGGTTTAGTAGGAAGTCAATTTTGTTTTAATGTATATTTTAATCGGCTTATAATCAGGAATATTTTTGTGAAAAACAAATATAATACAACGATTAGAGTCCAATAATAGAATAGATGAGTATAGTAATATAATTTACACAAATCTAGAAATGGGACTGACGAGTTTGTCGAATTATTATCCAATTACGTATACAATTCAACCTTCAACCATATAAACAAAGCTTCTTAATGTATTCTCTATACCAGCGATTTCCAACCTGGGAAGCCCGCCTCCCTGGGGAGGCGTGGACTTATAGCAAAGGGAGGCGCGAAGAGTCCAAAATATTTATTTACTCTTTAAGACGTGTCTTTATTACTGTATGAAATAAAGGATGGGGAGGCGCGAAGATATTTTTTTCTTCAAAGGGAGGCGCAGTAACATAAAGGTTGGAAACCACTGCTCTATACTCTTGACGTCGTAATTGGTTGTACTGTTATTTGATAGTTATGTATTTATTTTGTCTTATACCCCTCTGATAAATGTAGGTGCTTAGAAAATTCACATCGCTTATTCGAAATAAATTAATATACAGATCGTTTTAACAGTTTTGTTGTTCAGTTATTTTATGGATTGCTTTATGTTTACTGTATTAATCTATAAAAAAATCTCGATCCAAATACGATTTCCATATAATTGAAACAAAGCCGTACAGTAAAAACGTAAAAATTCTCTTTCAATATTTCTGTGCTGGTTTACAAAATAAAAACATCAAACGCTTCTGAAAAGGTAAAAATAAAAAAAAACACGCGAAAGGCGAAAAAATTCAAAGCGGCAAACTTTCAAATGGGAATAAAAAATAGAGGTGGGTATTAGTGAGCGAGCGCTGCGGAGGCCGGGACTGACTAAAAAGACCTGATTCATTTCCACGTGATTAATAAACCTGTGATCCCATCCTGTGCCCCCGGTACTCCCTGCAGCCTCTGGGGAGGCCGGCCGTTTGAATAGTAATCATGGAGTTAATTAAATTGTCAGCCATCGGAATTATTTTGACAAATAAGAATACGATAGGCGTAAAGGGGGATAAAAGAGTTTAAATGGGTAATGAACGACATATTTTGTCAATTGTTAATTGTGATTAAGTAATTTACAAACAGTTTTTATTTTAATTTTCGTATAGAGTTAATCTGCGTATTAATATTTTGTACAACAGGTTTAATAATAATCAACATTCAACTGTTTAATTTATTGGATTAAATTTCTTAAAATGAGGATAATTTTTAATTGAATTAAAAATAATTATTTTAATTGATTGATTTGACATTTACTTGGCAGAACTCTATTATAATATGGTAAAAATAGCAACGTTCTTCTACAGCTTTCGTAGAAGTAGTTCTACAGTTTTTTTTTATATTTATTAGTTGATAGCTATTTCGTAATTTAATGTAATGGAATTAATAATAAATATCATTTTAATTTATCCTAATTAACGTTAAAAACTCCAGACTGCTTATCGTTCTTCGAAACACTAGAGTAATATTTAATAAGTGTAATATTATAATTGTAATTTGAATTAAGATGTTAGAGTGAATAACATGATGCAAGTTTACTCATAGTTCTGACGATGGCAAAAATCGAAATAGATATCAACTAATAAATATAAAAAACTGTAAATATAAAATACGTTGCTATTTTTCCCCTACAACTAATTTAATTATCAATAAATTTAATATTGTTTAGAGTAAAGTTATCTTCGGCAGCAAGGTACGAGAATGAAACGATTAAATAATATGTAAACGTAATAGAAAATTCAAATAATATAAAAACAAGAATTATTAAATTTCTATTTTCATAAGTTATAAAAAAATGTGCGAGTCTGACTTCTTTTATAATATTAAATCGAAATACAAAAATCCAATGTCCAATCCAAAAATGTGGAATAAGTATGGATCAGAATGAAAAATGAGGAATGCTTATTAAGATCGTAATTGTATTTAGATTAGGGACAGTGAGTAGAAGAGACAGACAATCGCGTGACGGTCCAGTGGTGCAGTTTCGAAACAACATAGCCTCCTGGAGATATTGTGAAGAAAGGGGGGTTGATCCTGTTTTAAAATTTAAATATAGGAACATATACAGTTTTTTTATTGAATTAATTGAAAAATTAATCAGGGCTACCGTCGAATCAATAAATAAAAATTAAAAATATTCTTGCCTTCATGTGTGATGTCCTCGTTATGAAGGACACTTTTTTTTAAAAGCTCTAAGTGCTCGAGAATGTATGACTTGCAATATGTATCGGCCGTTTTATAATATTTTTATAAACTTTTTAAAAAAAGAATCGCGCCGATGAAAAACCCGTGTTTAATTTTGAAAATAAAAAACATGAAATCAAAATTGAGTGTGCGAATTCCGTCCCTATCAGCCGGCTATATAAGGCACGTCTGTATCAGGGTACCAGGAGGGTGAACGAGTCGACATAGGAGTGAAGGTTCGCTACGGGATAGAGGAGCGAGCGGCGGGGTGGGGAGAGGGAGTAATGCGGCGCGGCTGCGAGGGGGTCGGTTCGGGAACGGGTTGGGGCAGGGGGCGCGGCGGATCAATACGACAGACGGACGGGCTGAGTGTCGTGCGGCAGGAACAGCTTTACGAGTACCCAGCTTACTATGTGATTGTACTATGATCCGGGATGTGTCGAGCGGTACCGCACCGTCTGTGCGTCTCTCTCCACAGTCGACGGAATTGTATCGACGGCTCACCTAATAAAGATCGTAACCTTACCCATTACGAATGTTTCATCTCAAATACAAACGCACATGCAGGTCGCATTACAGCGCCACGGTGTATAATAATCGAATTACAATTCCATAGAAAACACAGTCGCAGGAAATAGATAGGGAATCCGAAATATAATTCCATATTCAAAATTTGAAACATATTTAAATCTCTTTCTTGCGAATTTTTATTTTACATTGTAGTTGATAAATTTGAACACGTCTCATGTTTTAAAATATTATAAACAATTATAATATTCGATACTAAATTCGTTCACAAAAAAAATATACATGTATATTCATCGTTTGATCTTTTAATAAAAACAAAATATTCATTTGTACTTTATTCCATTTCATTTAAAAGGTCAGGACCGGTTTCGCTCATTACCGAATTTCCGTTTAAATAAATTAGAATAAAGTACAAAGGAATATTGTGTTTTTAATAATATAATGCCTTTCCAACAAGTATTGACAGTGAATACACTTTTATTTAATAAAACATTTTTATTATGAGATATTCAGTATGGCGCAATCTTTATTGACAGACTTCCAAATACGAAAATATTATTGTCAAATGATAAATAGAAATGCTAACAAATGATATTGCCAATATGTTTCGTATGAAATAATTCCAAGAAAAACGTTCAGTAAACAACTTTAAATCATAGAATAAACATGCAAAACCAATACGAGATGTATACAGTATCACTTTATGATAATTGAGTACGGAAGAGGGGTTCTTCTTCGTAAATATTCACCCGTGCACATAAAACGATGTTGTTTTTGAAGCATTGTAGATGTTACAAACGCAGACATCGGTTATGTGGGGGAAATATTTTGTAACTGGAAAGACTTTCAAGAAGTTATTTCAAAACAAAATTGACAGTTTTACGATTTTAGTTTTAGTAAGAATTCGTTTCACAGAAGAAGAAAATAACTAATATTACTTATTCAGGGTACCGGCAAATTCAGGCGGGTCATATCAAACTGCGATCATTTAATTAGGCAGTAAAAGCAATAATGAAAATTCATTTAGAGAAGGGTAAGCGATACTAACTGATAACAACTAATTTACCATTAACCAAGGCTCTCTATAATTAGAAAAAACAATTTAGCAGTATATTAATTCAATTTATACATAATATGTATATAAACTCTGTAATTCTTTAAAAAAATATATGTCACAGTGTATTAATAGTGCAAATACTAAACGGATCGTGGTATTCTCAATTCAAACATACACTAATTCAAGGTTCTCTAAGATTCAATATGATTTTGGTGTTTAGTTTTATACGGTTGGTGTAATTTGAATATAATGTTTGCGGCTATGTTCAAAATAATAGTCGATCTTTCAAACGCTTTTGTCGACGTTTTCTTTTCTGTCTGATTTATTAAAACTTTTCGCTACAGGTAGAAGAGTGATTGTAATGAGATAATGTCCATATATAGACGGCAGGTAAGAGGTGGTAAATAAATGAGCTGAAGCATTCTTGAGTGCGTTATTCAGTTGCTTGTAATCTTTTATCAGTTGTAGTGTCTGTGCGTTCCGAATGTGAAATATAAAAACTCATAATGCGAGTTAATCTCAACATAATTATTTATACAAGAAAACTGATCTCAGTCGTTCAGCCTTTCTTTTTCCAACGTGAGTAGGGATGCAGTGATAGAACAAGGAAAAGACTAGTAGTTCGCTAGACTCATTTTTAGGATATGATGGGTGATAAGAAATTTAAGACATCACATACATCCATGCCTTGTAACAGAAATCCATAAATCAGTTTGTAACAACTGTCCATACTGGAATTCGAAACCGTGACATCCATAGCTGAAGCTAACGACGTTGATCACTAGGGCGGAGAACATAATTTGCGTGGGACTGTCAATTAATTGTCTAGTGCCGGCCCTGATCAGTTTAAATATAATTTTAAGCCCGGTAAGTATTGTATTACGAAACAACGATTGTCGTCGACATAACCAATCAATTGTATTCAAATACATTACTAATTCTTGGCAAATCGACGGATTATGTTAGATCCCTTGTCCTCATGTATCTACATACAAATGGACAAACAAAAACGAAGTATTTATTATATTGATTCAGTCGAAAGCCCTTGATGACCTAGAAGGCAGCAAGTTCTCCGCCTATAGAGAATTTTTCCACAATTCACGACAGAAAAAAACCAAATATAAATAAACATCACATGACGTGTTTACGTGTAAAATTAAAAGCATTGTTACGTTGTTACGTCCGGAGCGGGTTCTGAATAATTTATGAAGTTTTATCAGGGAAGCATGGCCAGGCCAGCACAGCCTTTTTAATTAATACTTTGCTTTTTACGCCTCGAATTACGTTCAAAAAAATATACATCTTAAAATTGCCCTCAGCCAGCCTAATGTAAATTTGGGCTGATGAAATTGGCAATTTATTTCAAGCGAAAGAAGTGCTTTGCTTGGTTAATTATTTACTCAAATAAATAAATAAAAATATAATCAAATTCAATAAGAATATTTTTTTACGTCTTAGCAATAAATATTATTCAAATTGTTTTTATTAAAATATTCCTTTTAAGATCTGGACCTGAATACACTGAAATTGGAAATGGAAACATGTACGTTATCTGAGACTATTATTTGTAAACCCGGCTCGTTCCAAAATTGTTGAAACATGAACATGAATGTAATGTAATTTAGTAAATAAAAACATGTTTTTAAAGTATTTTTTACAAAGCAGTCTCAAACCTGGCTTGATAACATTCCAAATTTTAATTTTCAACCATTTTGAATCGAGCAGTGTTTGCAAATAATAGCCTCATAAAAAGAACACGATTTTAAGAATCCAAATATATTTTATCGTAGCATAAATCTAAAAACAATACATCTAATAGAAAACTTGAAACATACAATAAACATCATCGTCTTGAAAGATATATTAAAGAGAAAAGATTACTTTGACATCGTTGTTTTATTGAAAAGATATAAGATATTCTGTTAACGAGTTAACTACCTATTATCTGATTTATTTTATTGAAAACTTTTAACATAACTGGTTTTGCCTTCTTGTCTAACATCGTTAAACTAATATTGATTACATGAGTGGATAAAGATGCTGTGTATACATTTTCCATACGTAAATAATTCAAAATAAATACAAATTGAGCTTATTAAACTAATTAGTTCTCAGCTTGCAACTCTTGTTAAATTATCCTCAACTGAAAAAAAAGCATTAATTTACCAAAAAAATATTTTACAGACACAAATTCTCTGTTCACTTTTGTTTTGCGGAATATTACTGATTTTAGTGACAGTGTGATAAATGAAACTCTTATATCAAACATAATGTTTATAATTTGGAACCATATCAAATTGTTATCGTTCAATGAATGGAATATCAACTAAAAAAAAAATTACAAATCTTGATGGAAAAGCCGTGATAAATTACAACTCATTATTAAAAAAGGTTTGGAATCAAATGAAGCATATAATGCTAAGTCTGTCAAATCCCGAAAAAATTTTATGTATATAAAATATTTGAGTTACTTTAAAGCAAATGTATATATAAAAAAAATATTGTGCTAAGTAAACGACTCGAAATCAAAAATGAAGTTGATTTATGTATAAAAAAATATTATATTTAAGACTTTAGAAGTCCTTATACTGAATCTCGCAGTACAGTTAATTAGTTTTTTAAGCACTTTTCGTAGTTATATTATTTTACTTTTTCGATCAGAACTGTTGGTATTTATATTATAATTGCTTTTTAAACATCGAATAGAGTCACATGGTAAATGAATGTTAATAGGCAGTGAAAGTATAAAAAAACTAATAAAGCGTTTTCAATAAACCAACAAAATCTAGAACATCGCCAGGATGTGTATTAGGGTAACATACAAAAGAAAGGGGATCAAATAAATAAAGAATAATGTGGATTGGAACGGAACATTGAGGTTAAAAAGATATTACTGAAAGTTCGACGAGAAACGGTAGAAAAGTTCGTCTCGGTATGAGAGCATCGTTGGTGGGTGTGGGGACGGAGACGGGGAGAAGTCCTTTCAGCAAAGCGGAAATTGGCGTAGAAGGAGACACGTAATAAATTATATAAGAGAGAGTCTATTGTGATACTCGTCCTCTCGTCTACCAGGGCGATAGAAATTCGAAAAGGACCAAATTGGTAGACTAGAAAACAAAGCCGAATAAAATGTTTTTGTCGAATAAATCTATACTGATAAGTTAATTTCGTAATTTGTAAATATCAACAAGAAAGAGTAAATTATTGATAAGATAAATTTGTCTCGCGTATAATTATTAGATTAAAAAAATTGTGTTTATATATCGACTGTGGAAAGAAAAAAGGGCGTAACCCACAGTTTTTTTCGATAATCACAATGTATCAAACTTGATACACGTTCTATCAAAAGGATGTAAACTGCAAATGCCGAATTAGTATCTAAATTTAGCTTTTAAGTTTGAAAAAAGATGAGCTTGTGAAAATTGAAACCAACATAAGTCTGACAAAAAGGATTTCCCTAGACAATTTCTTTAATTAATACTAGAGTATGTCAATTAAACACCAGTTTAGAAGTCTCCGTCCACTTCCAGGTTGTGTATATTTCATAGTTTGCATATGGCCCAAAATCATCAAAACACGTTTTATGTGCCTCCTGTAAAATTTTCTATGTGTGTCTTACGTTCTTTTTCCTTTCCACAGTCGATATAATGTCGAACTTGGTTATTGCGAAGAAGATGGGACCGACAGAATTTTCTCGTTATATCAGAGAATAGGTATTATCAAATGCTCACAAACATCACATAGCATAAAGTGTGGCAAATCAAATGTGATGATTATGCTTGTTTCATTGTTTTCACTCTCATGTTCTTAAATTTCCATAGTGGGAAATATGTGTAATTATTTTAAATGACATTTTGAATTTTATACAATCGTGAGTGTTACCATGCAGTCACCATTCAGTTCTGATCCTTACCAAAAAGTGCGTTACTTCAATAATCGAATGAGTACCAGTGCTTTTAACGTGCTATATATAGCTAGAATAATATTATAATTATTACTATGAAATTATTGACAGCACACTTATAGACGTTTTACACCATTAATAAGTCGATAATACAAGTTACATAAATGCTCTACAAACACTGGAATGGTGTATAGATGAATTCATGTGTAGAAATCTTCAAGTTAAACGTCGTAAACTCAAACGAGCATCTATCTATTCAACTATTGAACGTACTTACGAAGATTGAATCAACAGAAACAGAAATTTAAAACTAAAAGTTGTGAGACTTGGAAATGAGATGTGTATCTCGCATATTTCGTTCACGTATATATTATATACCAATCACTCAGCGTTTGATTCTTGTCGAGAAAAAAAGAGACGAACACAAAATGAAAATATATTTCGAGAAAATAAATCAAACAAGAGAGATAAATAGATACTCGCAGAGACGAACAGACAGGGGTGAGTATTTCTTGAAATTATTTCTCGAAAATAAATGCTGAAAATCGCTGGAAAGAAAGCTTAGTCACATTACATTATGAAGACGAAGCGTTTAGCTGTAAAATGTTTTATTTTCCGAAACGCGTGCGTTCGCTGGATCGGAATAATAAAATAATAAATTGAAATCAGCGTTGAATGATAAAAAAAAGTCAAAAGAGGCATTAATTCGAATGGAATTTATTAGAGAATAATGGCAGATTTATCATTGGAATAATTTATTACAATCGAGCGGCACTCGAGCGTGTTTTGCCCAAAGTTCATTGAAATTACACAGTTAGAATTGATTTGCAACGAAGCATTCATCGTTGTTCGATCGAAAGGAGGTAAAGTTATAAATCCGAATAAGTGACGAATAAAGATAATTTTTAAGTATCGATTAATAACTCATTCCAACTAGACATATTCACTTTCAAACAGTTTTTAAAGACCTGTCTTTAAGGAGGGTAAAATATATTGTATATTAGGAATTATTTTAATAAGATATTATAAAGATAAATCACTCTGGACCACCATAACCTTTGATGCCGTCTTTGATTGTTGTTCACAATTTATTTTTTCGTTCAATGAGCCAACATCTACAGGTATTAATTTACTATCGTTAAATTTGATAGACGATATATTCAAAAAAAATCTACAGGTTTACTCTCACCATTCGCTTTAAGATAAATATTGGTATTACTGGATATTATATATATTACTAGAATAAATATTAGTATTGGACGTATATATGGCGGAAAAAACCAGAGACAATCGGATCGTTTATACATTTTTTTTAAATTTTAATCTAGACCAAAAATCACTTGACTTATTTGCAAAATGTAATTGTGCACCATTTTAAGAATGAATTGACGCGAAACGAATTAGTTTTCAGGCAGGATATTTTTAGCATTATACACATATGAAATATGTACTCTCAATCGAAATATTGAATAAATTTAAAAAAAAAACAAATACAAACAAACAACTATCGTTTTCTGCATATATACGCAATACATACTGCAAAAGGCGGCGATTTTTTAAACTTTTTTGTACGACTATTTTACGACCACATAATGCGGTTTGAAATAATTAACACATATTTAAATCAATAACGTCTGTCATATAAAAAATAATAAACCTGTAAATAATCAACTCATCCCATTTACGTATTATATTACGCAAATGGTCTAATAGTTAGCAAAAAAACATTGCACATTTTACTACCTATTTTCGTTTCCGAACCTTTTTTCTACCACGATGCTGAATAGCAACAACAAAATGTATTGCAACTTGCAACTGCTTTATTTGTATGCGATACACGTAAGGGGTTTTTTAGTAGGTACATCTATATCTATCATAATAATAATAATTATAATTAATAAATAATCAACGATTAAGCCATCTTGAAAATGATTGAAAAATTATCAAAACACGTGTCACGTATTAATAGCTAAAAAGAATATGTTGTTTTTATCGAAGAAACAAATTAACATTCTTGATAACTCGTTATCGTAATTTTAGATTGAGGGGAAAATCAATTCTACTTTTCCAAGTAACATACACTTTCACACGTAGTTCAATTATATAATAAGAGGGTTATTAGGACAGCATACTTAATGAAAGATAACTGATATGAGAGGCTAGACGCACACGAGCTGTAATATACTTGCGTACATGCATAATACAATCTTAATCACATGTCACGATGGAACTGAAAGCTATGGGCTCTCTTACATAGTCTTACACTAAGAAGACGGGCGATATTTCACCGAGGAAATGGGGGAAACTTACGCCTTTTTGCACCCGGGGCAATATCTTAACCTTTCTACCTATACACGTGTAACAGTGGTTCTCAATAAAGATAATAAAACAATATATAATCTTAACCATAGTTTTAGCTAGATATTAGTCGATGCGTTACATAAAATAATTCGTATTTTACAACTTTAAGGCATATCTTCGTTGCGCTTTCAAAATTCGCTGTTTTTTTTTTCAAAATATTTCTTTAGTCTCAAAACATGTTCAAATAGTACGAATTACATTGTCTTTCTTCGATAAAATCAACATAAGCCCAATCCTTTTTTAAGCGATTTTTTGGACGGCACCGTTACGTTTTTTCATACACTTTTGATACTTTTTTACGCAAATATGGAACCGATTTATCAAATTATATAAAAATGAGATATTTTTTACGCGCCACTTTCTGGAACCAACGTATCACGTAAAAAAGGATTGGATATACTTATAAAGCAATCGTTTTTTTTTCTTTGCGGGTGCGGTGAATAATTTCAGTGCAACAATTCAATTCGTGAAAATATGTACATAGCGGATTTTAAAAGCGCAACAACGATACCATAAAACATCATAATCATTGTTAGAAAATTTGATTAAAAAAAAATGATTATAAAATTGTGCATACCAAGATAATTTGAAATTTGTATAATAAAAATAATCTTATTTGGACAAATATTTTATGAATAAATGTCAAACCATACTTCAAAGTGGCATATGAAATCTTAATTTAAAAAATATATTAATGTTTTTTGTGTGTATTGCAATCGTCATATAATACGAAGCAACATATTAAAAAAACAATGAATACCCGAATTGCAAAACAGAAGTAAAAAGTGTTACCAATGGAACATAGCACAGAAAAGGGTAAATAATTACGATTCAAAATTTATAATACGCAATTGTATTATTATTTAAATCGATTGAGAAGCGCTGACCTACGCCAACACGCCGCAGCGATAAAATATAGCGCTTCTTTTGAAGCGGACTTCGGAATAATAATAATAAAGCAAGCATGTCGGGCGAGCTTTTGTATTCGCGGCCCGGCGGAGGTGCCATAACGAAACAAGCGCCCGGCGCGCGGTGGATCAGAACGTCGCAAGTGAAGCGCTCTCGCCTGGCGCTTAGCCCTCACTGCTTTCGCGAATGCGTGCGAGAGTATTGTAAAAATGTTTTAAGCGCCTCGTTCGGTGTTCGGCTTTTAAGGGATTATTTTCGTTAAGCTAGGGTACATGCGGCGTTTGTAACCTTACTGATGTCGATACGGTAATCAGTTTACCAACGGAATGACACGATTTGATCGGATTGCGTGTTTAGTTTCGCTGGTCGCTTTTTTTTAATACAATGGATAGAAAAAAATGAAAAGTTGTTAAAAAACGTAAAATGAATTGATGAGATAATAAAATAGCAATGACATTGACACCTCCACCATTTGATTATTTTTTTTACGGCTTCTCGTTAAAACAAAAACTAAAAACATGTATCACAGTAAAATAACTTAAGGACATATAATTTAAGCTTTCGACTGAAGGTGTTCTTTTTGCTAATGTATTGAAATTATGTTGATCTAAAGAGGTAACATTGTAAATATTTAAAAAAAAAATCACGATTAGCTATATTTCAACCCCGAATGTTTGCGTGCCCATACGGCCACGTTCGTCCTTACTACTGTCCGTACACAAAATTACACTGTAATAAAAAGATGAGCATGACCATATAGTCATGCGGGGTTTCAATACAACGACTTTTGAGTTTTTTTTAAAATTTTTGTTAGGAATAAAAGTTAACGACCGGTTTTGCTCATGGCGAGCATTATCAATTGATAAGAAATATAATTTAACAGTGTTATTTATAAAAAAAAACAAATTGAAATAAAAAGGTGTAATAAGCAATTGGCATTTAAATGTTTTTATTTCAATACATTTCTTCAATTTCTTACCGGTTGATAATAATCGCCATGAGCGATACCGGTCCTGATCTCGGTAAATAAAAGTGGAAATAAGTACAAAGGAATATTGTGTTTTTCTGAAAACTCTTTCGATAAAATATAATGATTTGAAAATTTCGTCTTTTACGTGATCATTGATTGCTAGTATATATTTTTTTTAACCCCTGGCAGTAAGTACGCTATTGCATTCTGATAGACATGTCAAAGATTTTCTTAAAACATGAAAGAATTTCACGTAACTGTACCGGTTTAGCTGATCATGAACATTTTCAGCCGACGAGCTCGTGACGAGCGAATCCGGTCCTGATCCTAATAAATAAATGTGAAATTATCAGAAAATATTTTTTTATTTGTAATAAAATTATATTTTTAATTATTTGGGCGAAAATTGCAAGAGGAAGAAATTTAATGACAATTCGTGTACAAAACCGACTGTTTTGTAATCTCCAGTCTCATTTAGAATTCATTTTAAATTTAGTGAATGCAGAGAAAGAAATCTCACATGACAAAAGCCAGGTGCAATAAATAAAACGAGTCAGTCAGCCAAAAAGATGTTTGAAAAAAAATCTGTACAAATAAATTGTGTGCACGAGGATCCTTATACAGAATGAAAGCGGAAAGCTTCTCCCACCAGGCGAACAGAAAACGGGAAGGGTGAGAAGCTCTTGAATTAGTCGACTGCGAAAGGTGGTTGGCGCGCGGTGGAGACGGGGTGGATGCGGGCAAGTCGTTGTCGGGTTTAAATAATTAGAGCTATGAGAGTTTTAATAAATTTAATATTTCTTATTAACCAATCAATGAAATTATAATTTAAATTTTATGAAATTATGTGTTATTATGAATTCATCATCTTTATTTACTTATTATGATAAAAAAAAATGAAACAATTTAATTTATGAAAAGAAACTTTACTTCGTTAAGAGAAAAATTGACAAAAATTCTCAGCAAATTATAGGCATATTAAATAATCAGTCTCAAGAAACCTGCGGCCTTCAAAGTGCAAATTTTGTAATTATGAAAATTGTGTTGTTTCCCTTTATTTACAAAGTAACGATAAGTACTTTGAATTATTCATTATTAATTTAAGATTTCGACTGAAGGTGCTTGGTGGAATTTCAATATTAAATTTGAATGGTTGAAATTATGTACATTCTCACAGATTTTGTCACTTGTCATCCGTGCACTTGAACGCCTGAAGATGCCGAAAGGCGAAACCCGAAAACTTATTTTTACCCAACAATTAACAGCACTATCTGTCAGATAATAAATATACTTTAATATTTACAAATTAATCAATAATACGATCATTGCCAGATGCGTTCGCCCATTATGCGAGCATTTAACCATGTCATTAATAATTTATATACATGTTCAATAAATTATAGTGATAAGTGTTTTTTTTTAAACTCAAATTAATTTCGGAGAACTGTTAGTGTCCGTTTGCAGGGCAGGCATTCGAGGGGTGGTCTCAGGGGATGGGGGATGAAACGGCGAAGCATTAGGGGAGCGTTAACATTTATTTACGGTCGCGTCTTACCCCTGACGGAAAGCTGTTTGCGAAAATATCTACGGTTAATTAGAGTAATGGCGCGTGTATTCATGGATATGTTATAGAATGGCCGTGTGCGATTATTTAAGGATATGTGCTAATAATATTACATGAATAAATAAATCATTATTTTAAAACCACTTTTGCACAAAAAAACATTAAATGAAGTCAAATTTGAGCTGGTCAAATTCGTCGTGGTCGTATATAAGCACATCATTCACAGATATTTTCATTAGATACGTAGAAATAATTTCCCGAGCATTGAATTCGCTGCAAGTTTTGAATCTGGAGACTTTTGCGATGTTGGAAAAACTGTATCAATGTGAAGCTTTCCCCCTCAAGAAATACTGGCTCGCATTAGAATAAAACCTTACACCATTATCATTGTCTTTTTCAGATTTTTTTTAAAGCGAATGGAAGCCAACATGTTAAAAATAAGCCATTGAGGTTCTTAGTTTTAAAGCTGACTAAGACTTACTTCAAAACACGAATTTGTGCAGTTTGACAGCTGCTATTTAATATATAAAAATGAATGTTTGTTTGTTCGTACTTTATGCGTTGCCTCAACGCTCATCCGATTGCAATAAAACTTTGGCAAACTTTTTGCTTGCATTTCCGAGAAGGTTAATAGGCATAGTAAAATTAGCTTACAGTAGGTCTTGTATGTAAAAATCAATGTTTGTATGTCTGCCATGCAGTTCATTTTGACAACGTATGCTTGCACTTGCGCGAAGGTTTTAGTACAATTAACTTACAGTAGGTGGAGCGTGTGTCGTACTATAGACAATCGGCAGCAAACGTCAAACAGAAAGAAAAAGAAAACATGCACTTAAAACACAAACACTTTCTTTCTTTGTGTTTCATTGCAACGCTTGCCGGGAACCGGCTAGTATTGTATATTTTTGTTCTATTTTAATACATATTTTCATTAATAATCTATTAGAAATACAATAATTAGATAGTATTTAATAGAAGAATTGTTGAAAGAGATGGTATATACGGTGTGGTGTTTTATGACAATGCCTACCGTAGTGCTGTGGCAGCAAGAGGGTTAAACTGAAAAAGAAATCGACTATGTAATTAAACTATTAAAATATTCAAATAATAAACAAACGCCGACCAATGAAAAGGCGCCATTTGCGTGTACTACATAAAATCAGGCGGTATTTTAATAGTGAGCGAAATAGTAATAAAAATATACACAAACACACGACCATGCGCCACGGGGGTCACCATTTATTTTCCCGTCATTTCTCCATTTTGTGTACGCAGCTAATCGCCTGCTCCACTAGCGTTAAAAGTGTCACAACTTACCCCATAACACTACCCCGCACTGGAAAACCAAGCGGCCGCAATAAATTTCACTTTATTGTTCGAACATGTTTCCAAGTTATTAGCGCAATGAAAATCAATTATTTGATATTGTTTATGCCTCCCGATTTTCCAAACACTTAAAACTATTGTGTACAGAATAATAATAACATAAGCCTTACAAAGCACCATAAGCCGATGATAATTATCAATGAACCATTTAGTTGATTAAATTGGTAAAACTTCATTATAATAAGGTCAGAATAACAAAGAAGTATTTAGTTTCACGGTTATGACGATGGCGTGAAACTATCAGATAACTATATTTACACATGCGTATTTTTTTTCTAATTTACCTGGACAATCTGCCGTTGTGGGACAAATTATTTTCTCTTTGTTGTAAATAGATTTAAGTGTATTAGAGTAACAAAGGATAACATATATGTTTTGTTTAAAGCAGGAATTATTAATTCGGGAAGCAATTCGTTTGTATCAATGAACTGAGTTTCAAAATCCAAACAATAAAAATGTCGTATGATTCACCAGAAGTAACAGTATATTTGAATCTGAAAGTATTTTGTGTAAGAGATTTAAACTTAGCATTTGATAATCTTATTCGTTATCCGTCCAATAGCTTTTCATTGTTCACTGACTAATCCTGATTGATGCGTACATTAAAAGTAGTTTTGTATTATAAAAGATTTCGATGTAATAGGGTAGCATAAATTTACTCGGGCTTAAGTGTTTTTTCGTCCCATCGATCACTCGTCAGTGGGTATTATAAAAACTACACACCAATCAAAAGAAGAAAAAGGAGACAACGAAAAAAACATTTACGTCATATAGATGTAGATCGTTCTAGTTATACGATAGAAGTAAATCTGGTTTAAGTGATAGAAGTTGTAACAAAATAACGATTGTGCACGAAATGGAAGTATGTATACCCTTTGCATATTATTTTTATCTCACCGTAAAAATGAATTGTTTAATACAATAAAACAATCGTTATGTTTTTTATTGATTAGATATTTCTATTAAATTTACGTTTTTTACTACGAAAAAAAGAGTAAAATCATTTATTTTCAAACAACGCCATATCAGGGGTAGGAAAACTGCAATATTGTGTATAAATTCTAATCAAATTAGATATCCTTTCATTTAATTACGTTGCAATTGTCTAAACCTAAACAATACCATTATTGGATTTTTCAAATTATATACAGATATCATTATAAATAGATCAGACAGATGCCATAGATCAAATAGAGTGTTAGTAAACAATGTGGAATTTGAACAGAGTTGTTTTTTAATATAACTATTTTAATAAGGTAAAAATAGCAATGTATTTAGTTCTACAGTTTTGTTTATATTTATTAGTTGATAGCTATGATACGGATGTTGGAGTGAATAACAAGATGCATTGTATATCTTTTCGGAGCCGGTATATGTAACTGAGCAAACATACTTCTAACGATGGCGAAAGCCGAAATAACCATCAACTAATAAATATAAAAACTGTATAACTAAATACGTTGCTATTTTTACCCTATTATAATGGAGTTCTACCAAGTAAATGCCAAGTTAATCAATAATGTATTATCTCCATGAATTGACGTCAGTGGACCACCTTAAGTTGATACAAATACCAATAAACATATACATAAATGTTTACAGTAAAACGTGTATAAAAAACACTAAATCATTGCTTTTAGCAGAAAGTGTTATGATATTTAACACGTTTATCAAACTGTTAACACCGAAACGTTAACTCACATTTTCACTTCCGTACATAAATGTTTTTATTTCCACAAAAATAATTAATAATCGGTCGGTCGGTCAAACAGCGCAGGCGGAAATTTACCGCATATAAGGGGTTTGGTGACAGGACAACAGAAACCCGAAGGAGGTCAACTTAATACGGACGAAAATAATTTCATATCACGATCACAGTAAGTTAGTCCGCCCGATCACGCAACCAGAATGCATATCAATATGAAAAACTAAATGTGTGGTTTGTTTTACAAAATTAGGGTTAATACTCTTAATAGGATTTTTTTAATATTTCCAATAGTTTTTTTTTGTAGCCATGCCGGCTTACAATGAAAAGCAAATGAACTTCAAAAGTGGCTTATATCAATAGAAGACGTTCCACGAGAACGACGCTGTACTCTCGCTCAAAGTTTAAATTCCAGGGCTGTGGAGTCGGAGTCGCGGTATTTTGGTCGGAGTCGGAGTCGTGAAAAACGAGCGGCTCGATTTTTTTTTGAAAAATATGTTTAATATGTGTAGTCAAACCAAATAGTCAAAAGTGTTGACATTTCGTGTTTGGCTGACTAAAGATGATCTAATGGTATACATATGTAAAAGTTAAAATGAAATTATAGCATCTAAAATAGCTTACAAAAAAATAATCACCTGCATTTTTTTCCTCGTTCTAAACATAAAGACAGAATCTATTATTTGTATTACTTTTAGGGTGTTCAGTACAGCAATTATATTGAAAAAATAAAGTACTCATGTGTACTTATTCCACGTTTACTTAATATGATCAGAACCGGTTTCGCTCGTGATCAGCATTGTCAACTGATAAGAGAATAAAAAAATACAGAGCTAATACAAATAGTAGGGTGTAACATTTGTAATGAAATGAATTTACAGATAATGGTACAAAATATGAAATTAACTGAGATTCAAATGTTTATTATCTCTTAACAGTAATTTTAAAACTCGTCTAACAACAATTAAGTTTAAGTGGAGGCTAACGATAAAATTTATCATCTGTTGAGTTTTCTTTGTTTGATAATTCGGTTGGTGTATTTATTGTACCAGTTGGCGAAAACAGCATTTGTTATCGGTCTTTATTATTGATGGAGATTTTAAAGGCAGGCAAACTGTTTTAAGTTTATCGGATAGCCATACATCCATCAATGATTTGCTATTATAATTATCTTGTAAAATATATTATTGAAGTTAGAGTCTTTATCGTTAAAGCTATTCTTTTTATTTACTGTTAACTATCGATTTGCGACTTGCAGACTTTTGCCAATACACTGACGATAGTCATTTTATTTATTTTTTGTCACTCGAAGTCTTGCTTTCTTCTTCATTTAACGAGGTGTAAATTCGAAGCGGGTAAATAAGGAGTAGGAATATAGCGATGAGATTAGTATATATCATATTCCCTTGTTTGAGTGACAGTGAATATAGAATCCCGCCTGTGATGTCGAGTGGTCAACGTCGTTGGCTTCGGCTACGGAGGTCACGGGTTCGAATCCCAGTACGGTCAGTTTTATAAATTGATTTTCCAATAGATTTATGAATTTCTGTTCGAAGGCATGGGTGTATGTGATGTATTGAATTCCCCCCTCCGACCCATCCTATCCTTTAAACGGGGCGTATCGAGAGCGATTAGCTAACCACTAGTCCTTCCCTAGTCCTACCTTTCTATTAAATTTAAATTAAAATAAAATAGAGGTTGAGCAACTGAGTAACAGGCGGTTCTCGTAGAAACACTTCTATTGAGATAAACTCCATTAGGAGTCCATATGCTCCACATTGGGAGCGGACATGGAAAAAAAGAACATAGAATAGTTGTAGTTTTTGTGCGAAATCGCAGGGCAGAAGAAAGATAATAAATAAATGTGAATAATTTATGAGTATTTGTACCGAATTACCTTAATTTGATAGTCTCACTAGCAGAAATACGCCCATGAATTTAGTGGCCAATTTGGTTAGGCAAACATGACAGCGTTCGTAATGGGCACCCAGCAATCCAACATGAGCGCAAGTATTACATTTAATCTAATTATGCGAATAGGATTTACATAACAATTGCGTGTACGTTTATTATTAATAATTCTTAATGCCGGCCATGATAACTGTGAATTATGAGCGATCTGAGTCCGCCGGAATGATAATTTGTATCACGAATGTGGAATTACAGGCACGTTCGTAGAATCCATGCTCCCTCATGTGTGTTTGATAATGCTGATTACATTCAGTGAGACCTTGTTCATGTTTTTGGACACAAATTTATGCACTTAAATCCATGGCTTAATTTTTCAATTTAAGAATACCTTTTACAGTAATTTTCATTGGAAGAAACATATAACTTAGTAATCTCTCGGCAAAATACTCTGTTTTTATATTAATTCTACATTTGTAAGTACGTATAGAGTTTTATTTTTTAATATGATGTCCCTTTACACCTATAATTCCCAACAACCATCGATAGTCATATATTGTTTGACGGATCCAACGGATAATGTCGATAATATAGTTATTTCGACATCTCGATTTCGAACATATAAATGTGTGACTTTTTTGTGAAAGAAATAATCTTTATAACATTATCGAAATGTAATTCTTAAATAAATCGATGTTGGACGAGAATTCCCAAGTTGTCAGTCGCATACAATTAACCACTTGAATACCAAGCGGACACAGGTGTCCGGAACATATGCAAGCGAACACGGATGTCCAAGACATTTAAAAAATCAAATACTCTGTATTCTAATAAAATATAAGCAACATGTTGATGAATATGTGCAGTGTTATCTATACTTAGTCAATATAGGTTTTTAAAATATCGAATCCGAGTGTATATAAGGCAAAATTATTTTTCTCAAAAACACAGTATCTCCGGGAAAGATTTATTTGCGCGGTATTTAAACGGTTAACAAACAATACATGTTGCAGATTAAAAACGGAAATGTCCCGCAGAAAAGGTGTTAATTACAATTGAAGTATGTTGTTGATATAGACGATATTCAATGTATATTATTGATTTAAAATGTATTTACAGCGTTGCCTTTTCTTTTGCATTTGGTTTCGTTGGGTATAGTCAGACGGTGGCGTTATATACTATGAAAATAGCTCACTGAACGACCTTTTGCAGAACGAATATATGTAATATATTTGAAACATTACTCTTAACCTTTTTTCTAGTATCAATTATATGTCAACAGTAGAGGAGTTTGAAAAATTTTAGGTCAACTTTTTACATGATAGTTTTATATGTATGTCGATGGTCGTAAACCCATAATTAGTTCACCACTTATCCGCAAAGCGCTATATGTACAAAGAAATATCAAGCGCCGTAAAAAAGTAATATGTTCTAACTTACTCGACTAAGCTCACACAAAAAAAGATCTTGAAAACAAATGGCGTACCCGAACGGTGGTTGGCCGCCGCAAGGAGATGCGGTCACGACGAAAGGGTGGGAATCCAACTCGTCGAGTATCAGGCGAGCATGGAGTACAAGAGGGAACGAGCGAGAGGGAGGCAGGAATGTAGCTGAAAGGTAGCTTTCACGAGTGCGGGCACAAAGGCCGGACCTTGCGGTCTCGCGAGTGCGAGAGGGACGGGCAAAACTCAGAAGGACTATTAGCCAGAACCAATTTAAAGATATACAACGTTTATCAGAATACTTCTCTCAATATAAATCTATTTCCTTTCGAGATTCCGGTTGGCTTTTATGGTACCCTAATACCCAGTGTAACCGGGTTTAATGATTTTTATTGTCTCGCTTTGGATTATTTCGCCAACGTTATTTATATATTTATTGCATTGGATGAAAAAAGAATGAATAAAAAACATTTATAAGTTTCAATCATTGAGTGACAAAAATGTTGAATGTCGAGTAAAAAAAAATACAGTAAAACCCACATTTACACTGAAGTCGGGACAGTGTAATTCGGGGTAGTATAATTGAGGGAGTGAATCTCGCACAAAACTAGGGATTTGGTTTTTTCCGCAAAAAAATGCAAAACTAAGATTTCCCTTGGTTTTGCAAAAATAAATAATACGGACGAAATATTTAGTTACTAAGCGATAAAATGCAAAGCGCGGCAAAATCCAACACATAAACAATCGTCCGGCTATACGTGTATAGCCTGGGATGAGTTGAATACACAAGACGCTAGCCAACATTTGACTGTATGCGCCGTACAGACGACCGTCTCGTAGCAACGACAATGGAATGCGCCAGTGCAATTGCGGGATTTGCGGTGAATATTTCAAGCCAGCGCGTAATCCGGGTTGTGTAATTGGGGCTTCCACTGTAGAGAAAACACTTAACAGTTATAAATGATATCGACATCAATTTTTAATGTATTGTTATCAGGGCTGTGGAGTCGTGTAAAAAAACGACAGCGACTCCGACTCCAGCTTTAAAATAATTTACGACTCCGACTCCGAGGACATTTTTCAAAAATTTCATTTTAACTTATATATATGTTATTCCATGAGATCATCTTTAGTCAGCCAAGCAAGAAATGTCAACAATTTGGCCTATTTTGTTTGAATCATCATTAAAAATATTTTTTTTAAAAATTCGAGCCGTTCATTTTTCACGACTCCGACTCCACAGCCCTGGTTTTTATATCTAAGACACGAAGTAATGTAGAATTCAATGAACAATCATCACGACTTACCGCACAAACGTGCCACAAATTAGATTGTGTTTTACGTCTAATTATCTCAATATACAAACCAGGATTTAGATAAGCATGCGTTTTTTATAATACAACATAATGATAGTTTTATTATTACACCTTGTCGGTTGCTAAATGAGGTGCCATGATTTGCCAAGTCACGGAATTATCATCGACCTGCCGCCATTATAAATACGTTTTTAATATTGCAAAACAATTTACAATGATAATTGATTGTGATTACTCAGTAAGTGTTTACGTCTTATTTCAGAATACATACATGTTTTACGAAACGAGTTATCTGTTTATAATGAATATAAATTAGACATAAAAATTGAAATAAAATTTTAAATAACGTCAGCATTATTATACCAAATAGTAATAATAAAAAAAACCACAAGCAAACTAAAGTGTGTCAAGGCGTAATATGTATTATAAATTGTACGAAATATTATATCTCAATAATAATTTCTTGGCGTAATAAATTACGGCAGGGTAACGGCGCTGTGTTTATTTGTCTACAGCAATTAATTCGATGATAAACACTGGATAACATACACGAATAAATAAAGTAGAAATATAACAATAAAACGAGAATCACCAATGAGTAAATAATTAATTTGGTAAACTCGACAGAATAAATACAGTGTGTACAATCATACAGTTCACGATGGAATTTTAAAGTCATTAATCATTAACATTCTCGTTATTAATAATGGCAATAGTGATTGTTGTATTCCTAAATATTAATTTATATCCATAAATCTTTTGTATACAATCTCGAGAAACGAATCTACGTTTTATATTGTTGAGCTTCTGAAAAGTCTGCAGAGCGACGCATTAATAAAATAAAAGGTTTTTTTGATTTTAATTTAATTTTGTATAAATAGCACTGTTTATATATTTTTCTTATCAGTTGACAATGCTCGCAATGAGCGAAACCGGTCCTGAGCTATTAAATAAAGTGGAATAAAGTACAAAGGAATATTGTGTTTTTATTAAAATAAAAGTAAGTAGTACATATTTCAAAGTTTATCAAATCTAGTTTGTGAAAAATTTATATTTTTTTCGCTTTATTGAAGCGATAACAATTGAGTGAAATTAAAAATAAAATAACTTTTAAGAAAATATGTATTAAATTTAGGTTATTTTAGCTTATAGAACACGGATTCCCAACCTGGGGGTCGCAAAATTTTTTCGATTTTAGATTTGAACAACAAAATAACGAAAAATTATGGCAAATCGAGGATTTCAAATTCCTCGGGGGGTCGCCTAGTCATATGGCTTTTATAAAAAAGGTCGCCACCCGAAAAGGTTGGGAACCTATGTTATAGAAGGTAAGGAAGCAAATAAAACGTTTCTCAAATGGATTGGAGTTATGGACATCCTGTTTTTTTATACAGTAATAATGTCAGTTCAAGTTCATCCGTGCACTTGAACGCCTGAAGATGCCGAAAGGCGAAAACCGCGTCGTTAGTGACAAAATCTGTGTGAATGTACATAATTTGAACAATTCCAATTTCATATTACAGTATTTTTATTGGATGGATCCCGGCGTCGTGGAAGGCCACTGATGTACGGGACGCTGGGATGACCTGGGAGGAAGCAAAAAGACTGGCGGGGGATAGAGAATCTTGGAGGAACTTTGTGGTAACCATATGCTCCGTATAGGGAACGGATATGAGAAAAAATGCATTAGAGTTGGAATTGCTTCACAGTTTTCAAAAATATACTAATGCAATGTATAAAAGCTTACACAAAAAGTTCAAAAAAAAATAAACAAATACAAAATGAGATGGGATTATTTATTTTGAATAAAAATCAATCAGTAAGAAGAAACTAAGTCATTAGGAAACCAGTTCTGTGCCGGTGTTTTTTTTTTATCACATAAAGTAACAGGCGAGCAGAAACACAAACGGATTGCCAAATTGACACCGACTGCGAACAAATAAATCTCTCCAATCAATCGTGAACGCTTTCCGATTGGCAAACACTTTTTGGCAAGGTGCACAAATGGTAGTTGTGATCGCGCGACCGACTCGGCCGGGAGATCAGACGGAGAACGGGGTGGGCGGACGGACACGATAGCACTTTGAATGAATATTTTATTACAATTTATCGTACCCTCTTCCGCCCTTTTCTGATCCTTCGTTTCCCGAGTGGCCGAAAGGCGGAATGTACCAGGTGGGGACTTCTGTCCGCCGGATAGATAGAGATAAATTTCACCGTGTTTTATTTATCCAATATTATTCACGAAATTTTTCTCATTGTAAAAATAAATTTTTAATTGTGTGTTTTAAATGTATCAATACATAAATTATGATTAATATTAATTGTTTGATGGCACTTCAGATTTTTGCTTAAAATATATTATAATATATTTATTTAAATACCACTAATTAGGATTATCTTTTTTAAATAACTTATCGTTTAAAAATGTGTAAAAAAACTAAGAACTTCTTTTTTTTTGCCAGGTACGCTCCCAATGTGGAGCATAGGGACTACTAACGGAGTTTATCTCATAGAAAAATTAAATTAACTTTGATTATTCCACGTATTGTGTTACTAACTGTGACACGTGTTTCGCCTCTTTCAGAGGCATCTTCAGACTTACTATCGCAAAGTTTGCTTAAGTAATGAAGCAAGATTGATTCTAACATTTTAAAATTATAAAATTACAAAATGTAGGTTTGGGTTTTTTTTCTTTTAAGAGGAGCAAGGAGGGGGGTTTAGAATCGAAATAAAACAAACAGATAATGATACTAATGATACTAATGAGTTGTAATCAATCAGATTGGGATTTTTCCTTTTTAAGGGAAGCAAAGAGGGGATTATAAAATCGAAACATCGGAGTTTATCTCAACAGAAGTGTTTTTACGAAAACTGTCTGTTACTCAGTTGCTCAACCTCTGTTTAGCCACGAGTAGGAATAGAAGGATAGGGCTAGGACAGGACTAGTGGTAAGCTAGTCGCTCTCCATACAACCCGTTAATAGGATAGTATGGGAGGGGGAATTCAATACATCACATACATCCATGCATTCGAACAGAAATTCATAAATCGATTGAAAAATCAATTTATAAAACTGTCCGTACTGGGATTCGAGCCCGTGACTTCCGTAACCGAAGCCATCGACGTTGACCACTCGAGCACACAGGCGGCAATAATTATAATATTTTTATTTAAATACCACTAATTAGGATTGTCTTTTTTAAATAATTTATCGTTTTAAAATGTGTAAACAAAGTATTTGAAACTAAGTACTTGTGCCATTCATCTAACCCACGGGTTCCCAACCTGGGGGTCGCCAACTTTTTTCGATTTTGAAATCGAGGATTTCAAATTCCCCGGTGAGCTTTAAAAAAAAGGTGTTTTGGGGACAAATCGGGGAAAAGTATGGCAAATCGAGGATTTCAATTCCTCGGGGGTGGGGGGGGGTCGCCTAGTCACATGGCTTTTATAAAAAGGTTCGCCACTCGAAAAAGGTTGGGAACCTATGATGTAATCTTTAAATTAACTATGTAACACATGTTTTTTAAGTCTTTCGTAAAGAATTGTAAACACCAAACTGATATATATACAGGTATGTAAAGGATATTACTAATAACCAACTTGTCAAAAACTATTTCCATAAAACTATTCGCTAACCTCAAAATAATGTCAAAGGAAACTAAAACCTTTTTCTTTCGGCTTATTATTTCTGTTCGGTTTCACGATAAACCGAATCCTTCAAAAACAAACATAAATTATATTAAGCTCAGGAACCCTTTCAAACTTAACCCATTTCTCCAATTTTCCTTTCGTAAGGTCAAACCCTTTCAAGAATAAAGACTTTTTGGTTACACGGCGCTGCCTCGGTTCGGCCATTTTTCGATCGTCGTATTTTCACGAATTTTGTTCGAAATAAAAGGGAGGGTTTTCATTCAGATGCGAAGTTACACGATCAAATTGAATCTGCTTTGACGTAGTACACAAAACCAAAACGAAATCACAAACATAATATTACAGTGGAACCTCCAATTACACTACCCCGAATTACGCGCTGGCTTGAAATATTCGCCGCAAATCCCCCAATTGCACTGTCGCATTCAATTGTCGTTGCTACGAGACGGTCGTCTGTGCGGCGCATACTGTTAATTGTTGGCTAGCGTCTGTGTATTCAACACGTGCCAGGCTATACACGTATAGTCGGGCGACTGTATATGTGTTGGATTTTGGCGCGCTTTGCATTTTATCACTTAGTAACTAAATATTTCGTCCACATTTTTTTTTTTACTTTTGATTTTTTTGCGGAAAAAACCAAATCCCTAATTTTGTATGAGATTCACTACCCCGAATTGGACTGTCCCGACTTAAGTGTAAATGGGGGTTTTACTGTTGTTTGTTTCGAAGAAACCAATATTAATACGCTAGACTTTTTTACAAAACGAATATGCATCACTTATGTATGGCCCAATCGCAAATGTGGAATTGTCGTCGGAATTAATAACTAAAAATTTTCACCAATAAGTATTTATGTTTGTGGGAGAAAAGTGGCTTTACGAGCTAAAAATAGCAAATTGACTAATAATTATATTACGTATATGTATTATATTACAAGTATGTGAAAGTTGGACGTTTATATTAGGGCATCCAATCCCGGGATCCGGGATCCCGTAATCCCGTTCAATTTTCTGATCCCGAAATTCCGGGATTTAGATAGCCGCGATCCCGGGATTTCGGGATTGAGAAATTTTGAGCAAATCCCGAAAATTTACACGAAATTGGCAAATTTAAGATTTAAAATTCTTCGGTGAGCTAAACAAAAAAAACGAGGTTCTGTGAGAATCCAAAGAAAAAGTATAGCGAATTGAGGATTTCAAATTCCTCGGTGAGAAAATCTCAATCCCGGGATTCAAAATCAATCAATCCCGAAATCCCGGGATTGGAAAAAGAATCCGGGATTGGATACCCTAGTTTATATTACTGTAAAAATTAAAATATTGCTACGGTAAGTACAATACAAAATAGGTTTCAAATAATGTACTGTAGAAATTAAAATTAATTCACGCGTTTTATTGTCGAGTGAAAAGTTTGTAGTAAACAAAATGATGAAGAACAAACCACAAATAACTTTTTTATGCTACAGCACTTATAAATATATTTCGCATTTTACTGAAAATATAACAATTTTAAAAGCCATTATTAAAACAAAAAGTGTTGTTGGCGTTTAAAAAAATACGGCGCACAGAAATACCGCTCGCTTTTAAAAAAAAATAGAAATCAAAACAGTAGAAAATCCAGCGTTCGAACAGCAAGGAAAATTAAAGTATTAGGAGAGCATAACATGCCAAAGGTGGGTTTTCGTTGGAAGAAATAAATACGATGTATTTTTATTTAAGTAAAAGATGCCAAATAAAAAGCATTCTTTGTTCAGAGTATACAACGCTTGTTTCTAGCCTTCTCGGTTAATGTCGCATGAGATACAGCAGATAATATAAATGTATTTTAAATGTTTGCACCATAAAACAAATGGGATGTTGTCGGCTATTTATTTTAAAGCGAGTGGGCGAAGATTTTAAAAATAATACCGCTCCCGAGTGTTGACCAAGATAATTTTTATAATTTCAAACGGAGCGTTGCATCGGAAGAGAAAATTAAATACAAAACAATATGCTAGACCAGGGGTGGGGAACCTTTTATTGTCTAAAGACCGCATTCATTGTTCTAAAATATTTATTATATACAATAAATACATGAAGAATTTATAATGAGTGAATGGTATAAATGATATGTTTGAATATTTTTTCATGAAATATAACCGCCCTTGCATATATACAAGGGGTGCATTGTTCCAATGCCACATTTGCCGGTCGCCACTGGCTCACAATGAGCAAAACCGGCAGTGATCTTTATTAAAAATGTAATTGATAAAAAAAAATGTTATATTTTTCAATGTAATGCCTCTCCACCAAAAATTGAGAATGACTATAACAATGAATGACAGAAAAACGCAAAAAATGTTAATATAAAATGGTAAGTTAGAATTTTGATGGAATAATTAGTTTCGAATATTACATTTTCTGAATAAACAAAGCAGGAATTTCTTGAAACAGTGCGCTAGCTGCCAAAATGGCAAATGAAATTCTTATAAATGAATTTAATTTGTTTTTTGATACACACATTCTCGTGAAGAACAAGACGTATAAAAAGGATCTTCAATTACATGCGTTTCATTTCAACATTATTAAAGGAAACGACGGGGTATTTTATTTTGTGCTAACACATTGAGAAAAAAGTGCACAATAATATTAGATATTTAACATGCTAAGCTTGAACCTGTTACTTTCGAATTATAAGCACTTACCGCTAAGCTACTGTGTCTGTTCGCCTGTGTGATAATTCAAAGGAAATATTTTTTTAATTGTTTTATTTTTGTGATTAAATGTGACATTATTGATCAATCTGACAATGATTTTTAATCCTACCATCACGTAAAAATAATATAATCTAATTTGTATCGTTTTAATTCGGTATGATTTAAAAAGGGTTTAAAATTCTAGCAAGAATAAATTTCATGGGGTGAATAGGTAGTGTCATATTTATATTGAATAAAAACAGTATCTTGTTTTATTCATTTTTTTTAAATTGATAGAAATAAAACAAATTGCTACGAATTTTCAAATATATTAAAAAGATGTTATAAAGATATACCGGTAAAAACGGTACTCTAATTTGTAAAACATTTTTATATTCCATCTTTGGTATTTATTATAACTGGTTTTTACAGTACATATTAAACGTCTATTGGATACTTAAACATTAAAGTGTAAAATTTTAAGATCGTTAAATCTTTAAGAGTTCTTGTATTATTTGTAATAATTAAAAGAAAATTATGTAGTCAGCGGGATGATGAAGATTTCAAATTGATAGCGAGCAAAAGCATCATATTATTTACGCGCACATTTCACGAATCTAAAATATGGTAATACAAAACCATAAACCGTGACTGGGCCATTACTCCGGGTTGGTGTAATAATAGAGCGGCTGCCAGGCCAGATGTAATAACTCAGTAATTATTATTCTATATAAATAAAGCGATAAATCAGTATCATTGATGCATTAGCAGCGCAGCGTAAATCATTCAATGGGATAAATTTGTTATTAATTCAATATTATTTCAGTTTACAATCAATATGTGATTAAAACAACATTGGAAAATTGTCATATTATGTAATGAATACGTATTGTAGAGTTTCGGATTTAACGTTGTAGATAAGTAACTCTTAACTGCACTGAAACAACGTTTATTTAACCGTTTGAATACCGCGCAAATAAATCGTTAATATGTCCCAGAGATACTGCGTGTTTTTGAGAAAAATAATTTTGCCCGTTGCACACTCGAATTCGATATTTTAAAAACCTATATTTACTCAGTATATAATAACGTAGGAAAGAGGGGGGAAACCAACTCTTAGGTATGGTAACATCTTTCGATACATATAAAATACTTAGCCGTTTGTTTTATTCAAAAAATAAAACGTTCTTGTACTAATTCCACCTAAATTAATTCTGATCAGGACCAACTGTCGAAGAAAATATATTTAGTGCTATTTCTACTGAAACAATTATAATTATTAAGTGTGTAACGAACAATTGGTAAGAGAAATATGAAAGTAGTTTTTAAATAAAATATGAATAAGTGGCACTAAATTGACTATTATTAAAATGTTTATTACCTGTAACTATATCATTAATATGTCACAGAGGTACTGCGTGTTTTTGAGAAAAATAATTTTGCCTGTTATACACTCGAATTCGATATTTTAAAAACCTTTATTGACTCAGTATAGATGGCACTACACATATTTATCAAAATATTGCTTATATTATATTAGAATACCAAGTATTTGATTGTTTAAATTTCTTGGACATCCGTTTTCGCTTTCATATGTTCCTGACACCTGTGTCCGCTTGAGATCCAAGTGGTTAAGGGACAAACAGAAAAAAAACAAATAGAGCGAGATCTTTTATATGACTGTGTTGTCCATATTAAATACAACTATTTCGATCCAATACATTTATTTAAAAGTTTGGTCGTGTAAGCAAGCTGGTAAAATAATATGTACATTTAAAGACCTTCAATTTACCGTTAAATGTAAGTACACAATTTTAATTGAATTTTGAATGTGTCATACGAAAATTACGGAAAATAAAAAACTTCAAACGGGGTACTGATACTAAACTGCAAGGTAAATAGCAGAGAATCGTTAATTTCAGACACGTAATAGCGGGATTTCACTTAAATATCAATCAATAATATGCATTTAGTATTATTTAAATGAGTACTTTATTTAGCATGAAAGTGAGCTAGTCTTTTAGATCAGTGCTTCATATCCTTGGGTCTGCAGGTTTTTCGCAGGGGTCCGCGAAAATGTTCATTCTTTCAACATTTTCCGTGATAAAGTATGAAAAAAAAATCGGGATCCGTGGAATGAAAATGTTTGGGGAGCCCTGTTTTAGATCACCGGTCGATAGCTGATTTCTGTGTAAAAACACGCAGTAACAAATATCAATTCATAAGTTCTGCTATTTTTGATTCGAGTACATACCTGTAAAATCGAGATAGAAGTTCGTCAATTTGCAAAGTATGGCTAATGGTATTTTAAATAAACGGTATACGAACTTTAACGTCGGGGATAATACCCAAATGAATTTGCATCATATCATGAATGCCAGTTTTTAATAGTTCATAAAGATATCACTGTCTAGAGTCATTCATTTCTCGTTTCCTAGTACATTATTAATAATCCCATCGCACGTGGATATGCTATTAAGCTTCTAAATGCTTTTTTTAACGACGCGACAGACAGTGGACAGCGTGTGCGATCGCCTCGTGCGCGTTTGTCACCGATTAGCGCGCCAGGAAATTTAATTTATTCTAAGATTAGTTTCGCAGGCTCGTAAAGCGGCGATAAAAAAAATGATGCGGTCGCAAGTCAGCCGGATATTTAAATCCCAGATTTTAAAACAAAATTACAAACTTAAGTATTGATTTATAGCTTAAGTGCGGCTAAAGGGGGCAGATGTCACGGTTTAAATCTTTAAAGTATTTATTATTTTAAGCTCACAGTTAACAAACCTGTTTACACATAAGCGGTAAAGATATGCGAAATTTTGCAGAGGGGCATTCATTGGGGTTAAAATATGTTTGTTTTAAATGTTATTTTGTCGCTCACTTTTATATAAAAGAAAATCGATACTCATTGCGTATGTATCCGAAACATTTCACAGGTGAGCGTCTCAAGTATTAAAAACACAAAGAGGTGTCTTCATAACTGGAGTGTACAGAAAACGAAAATGAAAAAAAGTATAATCGCGTGAATGTTATTTTACTAATTGCAACACGTAGTTTGCCTCTTTGAGAACTATTTACGAACTAACTAAAACTTGATTCTAATACAAAACTTATAAATTATAAATGGATGTTGATTTTTTTCATCTCTACTGAAACACGAACCGCACTAATTAATTACAAAGTAATTACTTATATAAGGAATGTCATCAATTCATACAATAATAACAATGATGAATCGCCTGACATATTTAATATTTATTTACTTATGCTAACGATTATTTTACAAGAACTCTTAGCTTTCCATTCTTAATCCTTCATTATTTACTAGATTTTGTAATTCTATTTTTATTAAAATTGTGTTCATTTTCTATTTAATGATTCGCAAACTGAAGACTACTTATACAAATATACCAAAAAATAATTCGTCTCACGATATCAACATTAATTGCATTACTACCAATGTCAATTAATAAGCTTTGTAGCAGTAAATCTCAGATAAATTACTATGTAGTGTTTAATATGGAATCGGAATTATTGAATAAGTTATATTGCTTTTGAAATAGTGATTACACGAAAGGCGGAATCGATACATTACTAAAAGACTTTTACCATTATGATATGTATTTACATAAAAAAACGAAATAATATGCTTACCATCAATTACGTATTGTAACATAACCAACAGGTGAAGAGGTGCAGATTCGATAAACAATGGGCACAGATAAAAGATTGAGGCGGAGTCACCAGACGGTGTGTTTTGATTATAATAATCATTTACAGTTTATATTACAATCTCCACTATCTGGTACTGAATTTATACAAGAAAATAATTCGTCATGTAGAGCCAAGTAACGTGTAAGCTTCCAATGACTATATAATATGATGTCAGTTGTAAGAAAGTGATGTTTCACAATTAGCATAGTTATTTGTATAACGAAGTTATACGCTGGTAGCATACATACATGGATTAACAGTTGATTTATTTAAATTTATGCTTAAATTGAATTACCGCAATGTATCCGCTGATTATGTGTGTATATATAATATAATGCCGGTTATCCTGTCTGGTCTGGTTTTATCGCCGTTTTGTTTCATATAAATTTATTATCAGTGGCGAAAGCTAAAAAATTCTAAAACCGCAGTGAATTAATTATACAGCTGTGGTGTTTGTTGGTAGAAAGGATTCGGGTAGGATAATTATTTTCAAGCGTACGATAAAATTCATCAGCAAGTTGTGTTTATTTATAAGAGAAACGTTTTTATTTTGCAAAAAGTGTGAAGGAATGTCAAATATGATAACAAGCGATTAATGTTTTAATATAGTCGCAATCGATATAAATACTATTTCACTTTTAAGGTGTTCACTGTCAATACTTGGTGGAATGGCATTATAATAAAAATAATAAAACATAAAGAAATAAATAGACATAAATTCTTGCCGGATTCTAATTTATTAAATGAACAGCTTGTATTTGCATCATCACCCTTGTTATATCCGTTTCATTAACATAATTCTAGCCTATTATATTTCCTTTTTTTTTTTTTTTTATTTCTTTAGAATTTTAATTTTCTCAGTTTGATTTTATTTTGTAAGAATTGATATTGCCTTTATTCTTTTCGCAGGAATCAACTTTGCTGGATTAAACTCTACTGGATTTTCCAAACTCAATTTAGATGACAGACATTAAGATTTATTTATTATATACACTAATTGTTGGTTTTTACTTTGGTAATGATAATTCATACCTAATTGGTTTTTGTCATAATAGTTTCATTTCTAAGTGGTCTTCAACTTTTTATTTATAGTTTATTTTCCTTGTATTTTACTTCAATTCTTTTGCTAGGTTGTAATACCAATTGTTTGTCATACCTTGTTTTTATCACTTAAAATTTGTATAAATATCACTGTTTTATTGTTTTTCTTATCAGTTGACAATGCTCATCATGAGCGAAACCGGTCCTGATCTAATAAATTTTATGTGGGAAAAGTACTAAAAATGTTTTATTATTTTTATTAAATACTATTTATTTGGTAAATAAAATTATATTATTAATTGAATTGGAATTTACTGTTGAGTTTCTGATTTGTAATAAAACTATTTGATTATGTTTTAAGTTAAAAGTATATTAAGATAAGACAATACATATACAGTTAAGAAATACGTGATGCCCGCTTGGCTTCTATCACTAGAAAGGGAAGAAGTGAGCCGCGTGTTAACTGACATGAAGTTCGGTTGACAGCTAACCGGATGAGCACCTTACATTACTTTCGAACCAATTGTTTTACTCGTAGCTAACTTCATTTAATTGCTTATTCCAACACCCCCTCTCAATTCAATATTCCTAGATTCCTCCTCATTTCCATAAATAATACTCCTGATAGTCCTTTGGTCATGATATCAGCTAGTTGCTTATTTGATTGGATGTATGCTAATTTTACTCTCCCTTGTTGAATAGCTTCTCTGATGAAGTTATACTTGATGTCTATATGCTTCATACGTTTGTGTTCTCTCGGTTCCTCTGCAATACGTATGCAAGCTTGGTTGTCCTCATAGATTTTTATTGCTGTATTTTTCATCATATTGAGTTCTTCAAGTAAATTTCTCAGCCAGATTGCTTCACATGAAGCATGACATAGCGCAACATATTCAGCTTCTGTTGATGACAAACTGACAGATGCTTGTTTTTTAGTTGTCCAAGACACTGTTGAATTGAACACTTTAAAGACATATCCTGTAATAGATTTTCTGTCATTTATGTCATTTCCCCAGTCAGCATCCGCAAATCCAACTACCATTTCCTCATCTTTGGTTTGTTGAAACGTTAGTTTGAAATCTAAGGTTTCTTTTATATATCTTAGGTTTCGTTTTAAGTAGTTCCAGTGTTCCTCTGTTGCACAGCTTTGAAATCTGCTAAAAAAATTAACCGATGCACTTAAATCAGGTCTTGACGTGAGCATCACATACATGAGACAGCCTATTAACTCTCTGTATGGTTTGTCTGTTTGACTAGCATTTTTGTTAACTGGTAGTTGAAGACCAGGTTCCAGGGGAGAGCTAATACCTTTACAATCTTCCATACGAAACCTCCTAAGAATGTTTAAAAGATATTGTTTTTGGCTTAGTTTTAATATACCTTTTTCTGGATCTCGTTCCACGACAATTCCCAAGAAATGCTTTAATTCCTTTAAGTCTTTCATCTCAAATTCCTGTGTTAATTTACACTTAATTTCTTCAATTTCAGCTATATGATTACTGACCAGCATCAGATCATCCACATACAGCAATAAGTATATTTTTGTTTTTGTCTTATTTCTGACATACAAACAAGTATCAGAATTCATGCGTTGAAAACCGATTTTGACCACAAATTCATGAAATCTCTCGTTCCACATACGAGGTGCCTGTTTTAAACCATATAGAGCTTTGTTTAATCTACAAACAAAATTACCCTTTTCAAATCCTTCAGGCTGGTTCATATATATCTCCTCTTTTAAATCTCCATTTAAAAATGCTGACTTCACATCCATTTGATGAATGATGAGATTTTCTTGGTTAGCTATTGCTAGTATTACTCGCAATGTGGTCAATCTAGCTACAGGTGAGTACGTTTCCTCATAATCAAAACCTTTCCGTTGGGAGCAGCCTTTTGCTACCAATCGAGCTTTATATTTTTCTATGTTTCCAACATCATCTCGTTTTATTTTAAACACCCATTTACAGCTGATTGCCTTTCTTCCAGCAGGTAATTTAGTCAATGTCCATGTGTTGTTTTTCTTCAGTGCATTCAGTTCATCATGCACTGCTTCTGACCAGTATTTCCAGTCATTCCTGGTTTTTGATTCCTCCAGTGTGTTTGGTAGATCTTCCACAAAGCTTTCTGCATTCAATGCACATGCATTTGCTTCTGTGACATAGTCATCCATCCATTTAGGTTTTTGTCTAATTCTGGAACTTCTTCTCGTTCGTGTTACACTTAAATCCTCGTCACCAGTTTCATAAATTTCTTCCTCATCCGATTCGGAATGTTGATTACCTGAATCTAAAGTAATTTCTGTAGAATCCTCAACTTCATCAGGTTGATGTTCTTTTTTTTCTTCTGTATAGAACTCTGGATTCGTTGATTTATATGGTTTTTCTTCAAATATTACGTCACGTCCAATTACAATTTGATTTGTTTCAGGATTCCATAGACGATATCCATTTGTTGAATATCCAACCATAATATGTTTTGAGGATTTTTCATCCAGTTTGCTTCTTTTTACACTTGGTGTGTGTAAATGACCTATACAACCAAAGGTTTTTAATTTGGATAAATTAGGTTTCTTACCAAACCACAATTCAGCAGGTGTGCTGTTTGCTAACGACAACTTGAGCGACCGTGTAGGGCTTCTATTAGTCAAGTATGCTGCACACTGCAATGCTTCATTCCATAGATTCTTTGGAATTCCAGAATCTACCAACATTGTTCTTGCCTTTTCCATTAGTGTGCGATTCATCCTTTCAGCAACTCCGTTTTGTTCTGGACTGTATGGCACTGTGTACTCTATGCGTATTCCCAGTTCATTGCACAACTTACGAAAAGCTTTTGAAGTATATTCGCCTCCATTATCACAGCGAAACCTTATAATTTTTCTTCCAAGTAGTGTAGTCGACGATGCTTGATATTCCTTGAAGACTTCTATGAACTCACTTTTTCTCGCCAAAATGTAAGTCTGCGTGAAGTGAGTATAGTCATCTACAAATGTGACCATGTATTTTTTTCCATTCCAAGCATCTGGTGTGATTGGTCCACATATATCACTATGTATCAATTCCAGTGGCTTTTCAGATCGGCTTCCATTGATTTCCTTAAATTGCTTTCTTGTTTGCTTTCCTTTTATACAAGGTTCACATATTTTTATATCCTTTTGAAAGATTTTTTCCACTCCACAAACCATTTCGTTATTTATTAATTTAATAACGTCTTTAGAATTTAAGTGCCCCAATCGTCTGTGCCACAATTCCAAGCTGTTTTTGCTTTCACACATTCCAGCTAGTTCTTGCACAACTTCCATTTCCAGCTCATACAATTTTCCATTCCTCTTTCCTTCCATAAAGACTTCGTTGTCTTTACATAGTTGAACTTTTCCATTCGTAAATACTACTTTGCAACCGTTGTCTTCTAACCTTCTTATCGAGAGTAAATTACATTTTAAATCTTTGATATATAAAACATTACCAATATCTATTTTCCGATTTATTCCATTAAATTTTGTTTCTCCTTTAATTTTTCCCAACTCTGTTGCATATAGGTTAACTCCGTTTTTGGCTACTGAGACTGTGATTTGATTTTCTAATTTCTTAAGTTCATAAAAGTGTCTTTTATCGTTTACCATGTGGTCTGACGCCCCAGAGTCCACATACCATACCATATGAGAATTAGTTTTATGGTTATGTTTATTACTGTTCGTTGAGAATGCGTATTCTTTTTCTGTGCTATGCACTTCATTTAACCTTGACGATATATTAGCTTGTTTTACAAACTTTTTTTTTTCTTTATTTCTGTTGCGACATTCTGATCGTTTATGCCCCAACTTTCCACATCCATAACATTTGAACTGTAATTTTGTAACACTGTTCATGGCCACGTTTTCATTTGCACTTTCACTAGAACTTTTTCCATTAGACACTATTCTTTTATAATTCACATCTAGTAATCTACTTTTTACACTTTCCATAGTTAGTTTTTCAGGATCTATTGTTTCCAGTGCGGTTATAGCAACTTCAAACGAACTCGGTAACGTTAGCAGGAGGTGACAGATTATGTCTGTATCTGCTATTATTGCACCTGTGCTCTTTAATTCCCTAACTATTTTATCAAACTTCAAAAAGTGTAACTGCAAGTCATCTTTTTCATGACACTTTAGTGTGAGTAACCTTTTCCTCAGTAGTATTTGGTTTGTAATGCTTTTTCGTTGAAACGTGGTTCTTAGTGTACTCAGTATTTCTTTCGGTGTTTTTTTATCCTTAATATATTCAAGATGGCTGTCGGCAATCTTTTGAATAATTAGTGACTTGCATTTTTTCTCTGACAAAATATTCGCGGCCACTATTTTTTCCTCACTGATACCCACATTTATATCTGCAGCGGTATCAATTGTGAATTTTAGTAAGTCCCGTTCATCTAGTAATGATTCTATGCGAAATTTCCAATTGTCAAAGTTATTTCCATCAAATAATGCAATCTTGTATTTTTCCTCTTCAAAAGTTTCCATTGTACCTGGGCCCGTAACCTGTTGAGTTTCTGATTTGTAATAAAACTATTTGATTATGTTTTAAGTTAAAAGTATATTAAGATAAGACAATACATATACAGTTAAGAAATACGTGATGCCCGCTTGGCTTCTATCACTAGAAAGGGAAGAAGTGAGCCGCGTGTTAACTGACATGAAGTTCGGTTGACAGCTAACCGGATGAGCACCTTACATTACTTTCGAACCAATTGTTTTACTCGTAGCTAGCTTCATTTAATTGCTTATTCCAACATTTACTTGGTAGAACTCCATTACTAAAGTTTGTAGAGCTAAAAATACATTATTTTTTCACCGTGTTAAAATTATATTAATCATTGCATTTGTTTTTGTTTGCTTGTTATCATATTCTAATTTCCATTAAAAAATATATTAGCTTTAAACGAGG
Source organism: Himalopsyche tibetana (assembly GCA_030503985.1). NCBI lineage: Eukaryota > Metazoa > Arthropoda > Insecta > Trichoptera > Rhyacophilidae > Himalopsyche > Himalopsyche tibetana. The sequence continues at coordinate 2,941,961 of JAPJYX010000015.1, forward strand.
GGGGATTTAAAATTAAAAAATATGTATTTGTTAAATTTGATAAAATATTATTGTAGTAATAAATACTCCCATCCTATGTCGAATTAAGCAGAATTAAAAAGACATTCACGATCATGTGAGATTAAATGTATCAGGCGCACATGAATAACCAGGAGGTATAAATAAAATGCTCGCGTATCAAAATGTCGACGCGGTGAACAGAACTGGGGGCAAGACATCTGGCGAAATGTTATTTTTATTATTGTAAGCATCCGTTTGAAAACGACTCGCCTCGCCTCGGGGTCTTTTTGAAAAGGTTTAATAACGCAAGAGGGTCGCAAGAACGTTTCTTCTACCTTGCTATATCAAGATAATGATATAGGATTGATAGGTAGGTATATGCTATATAATATGTCCCGCAATTCTATTTAATATAATGTTTTTCTTTTCGAATAATAGAAACAAAATTTTGAAATATCACTCACTTTCTTTCAACTCACAGCAAAATAAAACTTAAAAGGATAGGTACAGACATAAAACCATTCAATTTTATACAACATCATGTTAAGACGAACCAGATTATTATACCTAATACTTATGAAAAACAAATGGTTCCTTCAATGACTGACTGCAATTATTATAAATTTGAAGATTCGAGAGATTTTTTATTCAGAAGATGTATTACGTTTATTATTCAGCTCAGGGTACTTGATGGATTATCAATATCAAATTGGAATCGTTCAACTTTCTACATTTCCATACGTTTTTTCGAATCAATAAGTAAACTGAATCCAGATTCCAGAATCTTTTTAAATTGGTGACGAAATATCAATTATAATTCATTTGTCCACTTTATTAGCGGAAGATATCGAATATCTAAACCTGGTAAGTAAGAAAACTTATGAACATGTACAAAAATTGACTGATTTAAACTTGCTAATGATGGATTGTTTCTTTAAAAAATCACTGAATTACATCTGTATCAAATATCAATTAATTTATGAAAATATCGATAAGAGTCTTGACATTTTCGGTTTACTATATTTCATATAATTATTAATTAATTCTATATTTTATATAAATTGTATAATGATTGCTCAATTATTAGTTGAATATAATAAAATTGCCGAAGGCGACTGGTGTTTTGTCGATTACCAAGTAATAATTAGCCGCTTATGAAAAATGTATAAACGTATCCATTACAACGTCAATAACTACTAGCGACAGTTAAAGAGTGAAACATTAGAAATTTTCAATACAAGGTAACCAAAAAAAAGTTTGAAAATTAGTAAAAAAAAAAAGGGGGGAATGTCATTAAATGAGTTATATGTATCTCTAAACGCAATTTGTTCAATCTGGCTTTCGGCGTGCGGTCTTATAAAGCGATAAAGATAAATCGATATTTCTCAGCAATAGACTTTATACGTTTTTTGATCGTTTAAGAGCAATATAACAGATGAATGCCGTGTGTATCGAGAGTTTAAACAGTATACTTAGTATGTACGTACGTTCCGTTCCCGTTTTAATTCGACGGCGGCATAATGGAGTAATAGCCCATAAAAATACGCATAAAACACCGCACGATTGCCAGATATACAGTGCCTCGAAGCAGCAGGCAGCCGCGAGTTATGCCCGCCTATATATGCTCAAGAAAAATAGCACATATCGAATATTTTTATAAAACATTGACGGCTTTGGCTTTCGCAGTCTTGCCACAGTTGCCACCCCCAAAAAAAATGTGGAGTTTCCGTCCCTTTCTTCTTCGGGAATCAGAAGTGTCGAACTTTGCTGGTTTGGTAGCTATAGATTTTGCAAAAATACATCTGTAGCATATTTGTTTTTGAACGCTTCCGAACGTTCGTCTTATTAAATTGCGATGTTCATGGGTTTGAATTAGGGCTGTGGAGTCAGTCAGAATCGAAAAAACTAATAATTTCAAACGCTTTAAAAAAAAACTGTATTCAAATCGGTAGGATCAAAAGTGGCAACATTGCATGCTACAACAAGTCTAAAAATAACAATTAATCTCGTGTTTTAATTTATGATCGAAGTTGATGCGTTGACGACTCCACAACCCCCGTAAAAAGTGTATCAAGAAAATAATGTTTTTTTTATAGATTTGAGTGTTTAAATAATAACATTTCTTTCATCAACTCTTAACCACAATGAAAAAAAGGCTTATCTACTGAATAAGAAATAGTTCTGGTTAAAATATCGTTTATTGAGATGTTACGTTAAAAGTTAATATGCTTTACAGTAGTAAATCCATTTTACGTAATCAAAGTGTATAAGTCAATTTGGATTAAAATTCTTCCATAACGTAATATCGTCGGTATATTGCCAGAAAACTTTAACCTTGTTTTGAGGATAATCGATATTTTTTTAATATCATGAAGCGAACTGACATGTAGGTAAGACGTAGACAATACGACATATTAATAGAAATCAATTTACTCGTCGAATCGTGTTTGGGTAGCTGTAGAAATAAGAAATATGTGCAGCTTAAAACCGTTAAGTTATTTATAAGTTTCAGCCAGTAATAACTGCAACGAAATTGACTTAGTTCGTATTACTTATTTAAATGTCGAAGAAATTAAATATGATACGAGTGCGTTTGTTGTTTTCAGATGATAAACTGTAATTTAAATAAATCGATCTGCATTAATAATTGAAAACATCAATTTATGACATAATCTTTTCTAGGAGTATACCGTCGAATATTAGAAATAAATTATCAATCTACAATTAGTAAATACCCGACGACTCGATCGACTATATAAAATAAGCAGTATTTTAAATTCACAACTGCCATAAAATTACCCCAAAGGTTGGCATCTTTCGCCCCACAGCAAACACTGCCTGAAGTTTTCAAGCTTTTTGCCCCCTTGAGCATGACTCGGAATGGGATGGGTGGGAGGGGTAGTTTGTGGAAAATGGATTCTAGTGGCCGAGGGGTGAGTTCCTTTCACGATTTCCTCTGAAGCAAAAATGAATATTACGATGGCAAAAGTTTGCAGGCCGTGAAAATATAATTGCATTGGAAGTTCTGCCGACATGAGTGAGGTATTGTATTGTACGAGTCGTTCATTATTCACGATGTTACACGACGTGTTTTGTGCGATATTATTGCTACAATCATGACATGAATGTTTGTTGAGTTATTCAGTAACAATGCTAATCTGATAAACTTACTAGGATGAAATTTAATACTGCTAGCAATACAAAGTTTTCATTTAATAATTTAAAATCACGCAATGAGTATTTCTGTGTCATTCGCTCGTGAGATCAAAACGAATCAAATTAATTAAGATCTAATAAGTAAAAAATACTACGCAAGCTATCTGTTTAACTATTACTGCATGTCATTTATTGAATGACAACGGTTCGAAACCTATCTATTGACAACAAATATTTACGAATTAAACATTTAAACAACGGTGGTTGGCGATGTGAAGGATGTTGTTGATTGAATATGTATCAAATTTATAAGGTCAAAAATATCACATTACTATGGCCCATCCCTCTTTTGATTTGAGTTTAACTTTATTCGGAAACTTATATAAAGTATGTTATTGGCGGCCGGAAAAAGACTAATAAAGCAGTAATTTAGAGACCATTAATTAATTATCGTTTAATCAATTAAAATATTCAAAAAAGAGAAAAATAGAGCAATACCTACATCACAGAAGTTCAAACTTAAAAAAATAAACAAAACATTGAAATCAAAAAAGAATATTATCTGTTAATAAATATCAGGTAACAATGACGATCGATGTAATTTTTCTTTACATGTAAAAACGACAAAATAAAATCGCTAATAATCAGACCGAACACGGCTTAAATGCGACAAATATGACATCATTGAAAATAGAAATGAATTATCATCATTCACGTCAAAAGCCCAGTTGCATTGGTATTTTGTTTGTGCTTTTTTGTCATGCAGCTGTTGTTGCATGTCACAGTGTACTTGTGCATTATTCTGTTGTCATTTTACATTGTCACGGAATTGGTTGCAATTTTTTCGCGGCTAGGTAGAGTAGGTATATGAAATGCATTCGGAACGCGATGAACGCTGACGCTCTTTATGTACATCCGACGAACACAGCAGTAAAAACAGGGATATTTTTTTACAAATATATTTGAAATGCAATTCCAATAGGCGGTCGAAATAATGAAATAATGTATAAAAAAATACACGCTCATATGAACGAAAGTGGTGATATTAAACTATGAAGGTAAATAAAATACAAATTGTGTTCACTTTTCTCTTCGAAGTAACACTCGTTCTAAAATTATTATTTTTAGTATGTATGTATTCGTGTTTTCAAAACCACAAGTTTCTTAAGACATTGTTGTTAGTTTCGGTTGTGGATCTCACGGGTTCGATTCCCAAAAAACCAACGGACAGAGCTTACAATCAATCTATACATTTTGTTTCCGTGCTGTGTAAAATTGTCTACCACCACTTGCCGACCTTAAAAATGAGGCATGGCGAAAACGTTTGTATAACCAATAGTCCTGGCCAAGTCCTATCTTGAGAGTTTGAGGACATGAGTAAGAACCAGTTCTCGTAGAAAAACATATGATTAGATGAAATCCATTAGAGGTAATTATGCTTCCACATTGGTAGCGGACTTAGTCTAATATAATATATTGCCCCCTTACCTTTCATGCAAAAATAAAATGTAATTTTTGTAATTTAAGATTTCGACTGAAGGTGCTCAGTGGAATTTCAATATTAAATTTGAATTGTTCAAAGTATGTACATTCACACAGATTTTGTCACTAACGACCCGGGTTTCGCCTTTTGTCATCTTCGGGCGCTCAATTGCATGGATGAACTTGAACTGACGCTTAGTAAATAAATGTTTCGTGTTTATATAAGAAATAAATGTATCATTGATTTTAAAGCCGTTGCTGGCGAAAAAGATTATCCCATGGGAATGCCCACAGATTTGAATGGTAAATTTTGATTTTAATGATAATGTAATGAATTCGTTTAACCATTTTTAAGGTGTTCACTGTCAATACTTGGTGGAAAGGCATTATAATAAAAATAATAAAAGATTTTTAGTACTATTTCCACATAAAATTTATTAGATCAGGACCGGTTTCGCTCATCGCGAGCATTATCAACTGATAAGAAAAATATATAAAGTGATATTTATACAAATTTAAATTGAAATAAAAAGGTGTAAGCAACTATTAACAATTTAAAGGATTAACAAATTACATTATAATTACACAAAATTAAAATGCTTAACACCAATAACAATTAAAAAATCATCATCAAAGAATAATAAATCTAAATGGCAAACGATCTCAATTATAAACACAATTAAAATTTGGGAAATTTTTAAACAAAGTGAAACTCTACATTACATTACTAATTCGTTTAACTTAAAAAAAAAACATATGTAATTGAAAACAAAATTGCGATATTTAAAAATGTTTTTGAATTTATTTTTGTCAAAATTTTGTACATAAGAAAAAATGCTACGAAGTAAGTTAAGAGTTTCTAGACAGCAATAAAAATTGAATTCAAAATTTGAAAACACATTAAGCGGGCATAAGTAGAGTTGAGTATATCTGGCAAAAACTGTTGACAAAGGAGATCGCAAATGCGTCAGAAGGCAGACAGCATAAAACCATATCAAATTCAATATTTGCTGGGGGAGACCTAGCGTTGAAGAGCGGCTGAAACTTACAATTATTAAGCCCCTTTGGCGAACCAAAATAAATAACGAAATAAAAATGCTGCCGCACTGACAAATATAATACGGTATCGCATGGTAATTGTGCTGAAGCTCTGGAACAGTGTGTGGGGATATTTTATATTAAATTTATAGTAATAATTCGGCACCCTATCTGAATGGTCAAAAACATTCCATCCGTATTACGCTACCCCTATTTTAGGGGAAGTTGTCTTTCTTTATACTAACAATTTACTATTCATTAATTGAATATTAAATGGCAGAAAACGTAAAATTCAGTTTCGGGTTGATTTAATTGACATTCATTTGGTAGAACTCCATTACAATGGTGTGAAAAAATATAGCATTTTAGTTATACAATTATAATTTTGTATATATGTAGTTGAAGGCTATTTCGGATAACATCCTCATCAGTATGTTTTAATAAAAAACACAAAATTCCTTTGTCCTTTATTCCACTCTATTTAAAAGGTCAGGACAGGTTTCGCCCATTGCTAGCATTGTCAACTGATAAGAAATATAATTAAACAGAGTTATTTATACAAAAATAAATTGACAAGGAAAAGTGTAAACCAACAATTGACATTGAAAATATAATATAATGTATAGAATATAAAATATGTACATGTAAAAGTATGTATGTAAAAATTTACATTAACTTAGTTTAGTATAGTCATTATCGAAAATGCTCGTCATGAGCGAAACCGGTCTTGATTATCTATATATATAAAAGAAAGTGGGGTTTGTTACACCACGTATATCTCGAGAATAACAGCTCGGATTTTAATGATCTTTGTTTTATTAAATTCGTATCCGCCTAGAATAGCAGAATAAGCATTAAAACATCGGAAAAATATCACGGCAAAAAATTATGAAGAAAATTAATATTCTCATACAGTTTTCAAATGGCGAACACCTTGAAATAATGAAAATGTCGTTTGTATGCAGATTTCATCCGCTAGGTGGCAATTTTTCCAAAATTCATTTGTTTTTGCTTCTTTTGCATACGATTGACTTCTAAATAATTTTAAATTTAGAGTATGGATTAGAATAAAACAAATCGATGATATAAAATGAAAACAAAATAAAATCGGAAAATGTTGAAATAAGGTTATGTTTTTAATTAGGTATGATAATTTTTTTGACAAAAATATTACGCTGTTTGCACGAACGTTGCTCTACTTTGAGATGCCACGTTATTACACTTGGAAAGCTACATCGAAGAAATTTTAACGTCGAAAGCAAGGCGATGCGGTTCCTGCTCATCCGAATGACTACTGATGCTCTTGGTCGCATGTACACAGTTCATCCGAAAAATGACGAATGCTTCTACTTGCATGTCAACAGCTCAATTTGCTTGAAAATGATACTCATTACAATCGCTGAAGAAATTGTTTCTGAATCTCCAAGTCAGATACGCACATTATTTTCTATCATTATTTTGACATGCTTCCCATCGAATCCCCGTGAACTGTGGAACAAGTACAAGGATGACATGTCCGAATACATTTTGCATCGAATTCGTGTCAGTTTGGGGAATCCCGATCTCGAGATGAATGAAGAGATACATAACCAGGCTTTGCTTTAGATCGAAGACATGTGTTACCTCATGTGCGGCAGTTTGGTAGTCAAGTTAGGAATGCCAACGCAAGATCGTGGAATGAACGACGCTTTCAATCGAGAATTGGAACGTGAACGTGAATATGATCGAGATGCATTGAACCAATCAGTTTGAACGAATGTACCACTGTTGAACCCTCAACAGATGGAAATTTACGATACGTTAATGAAGGTAATTGATGATGGAAATGGTGGCTTATTTTTCCTCGATGCGCCCGGTGGAGATGGGAAGACATTCTTCATGTCATTGATTATAGCCACTGTTCATGCGAGATAAAAAAAAATGCTGTAGCAGTTTCTTCTTCTGGAATAGCAGCCACGTAGATAGATCAACCGCTGCCGATGAAATAAACGCTTGCCTCAAATAATTGACAAACATGCGAGTTGCATTGCTAAACGATCCATCTGCCGAAGATTTCTCCAAGCAATTGCTGACTATCTATTTATTCATTGTTCAAAATTAAAATTACAGTACATGACATAACAGCTGACGCCAATTCGCCATGTACTTAAAAAATATAATAGGACAAAATATAAAATAAAACTACATAATATATCAGAATCAAAATCAACATAAAAAATCAAGAAATAAAATAGTGAAATTTTACAAACAGTTCACAAATACTATCACTAAAAATGTCCACTTCTCTAGGCAATGCGTTGATCAATCTAACGGCCCTTGGAACTGGTGATTTAAACCTCTTAAGCGAGGTATAGGTTTTTAGAAATAAAAGTTTTTGCTTATAGTTACGCCCACGTAAGAATAAATTGGGAGCATGTAAATTAATAGTCATGAGAATTTGAGGATTATTAACTCGGCCCCGAAGGAGAAGAGAAAAATGATTTAAGCTTGAAAACGATCTTCGACTATCGTCGGTAACGACCGTGTTCCTGTTGACAAATCGAACAGATTGATTTCGTTTCCGCCGAATTTTAACAATTTCGTCTCAACGAAGGACGGCTTCATCAAAAAAATGTTCCCAAACGTCTAATCACAAAAATCACAATTGGTTGATTGAATGAGTAATTCTTGCGGCGAAGAACAAAGATTTGGATCATTTAAACTTCACAATTCAAAATCAAATCGTTGGTCCACTACATTCCTTCAAATCTAGCGAACTTTCGCAAGGTGCGCGAAACATTCTTGCGCAGACTGTACATATAACATATTCTTTCAACCAAAAAATAATTATTTTTGCTTCTTTATTATAGTATCATCAGAAACAGTTTTTAGTATCGACCAAACTATTTTTTTTTCGTTTATTAGAGATTCGCGCCGCAGCACACCCAGCATCGCCTGGCGGCACAACGCTTGCGGAGCACTGCTTTAAACGACTAAAAAACTGACATGCAATATTGCGAAACACTCACCAATGACCAAAGTTTTGGTAGCAAGTAAAATCATCACCTGGGATGAATGGACAATGGCGCACAAATGCGCATTGGAAGCACTCAATCAAAGTATGAAATATTCGTGCAATGACTCAAGATGTTTTATAGGCGCAATGATTCTACTATCTGGCGATTTCCACCAAACACTACCAGTCATTCCAAGATTTACCGCTTCCGATGAAATAAACGCTTACCTCAAATCACGACTCTGGCGCTATGTAAAGAATCTTCAGCTGACGACAAACATGCGAGTTGCATTGCTAAACGATCTATCTGCCGAAGCAATTGCTGACTATCGGTAACGGGGGTGTTCCTGTCGACGAATCGAACGGATTGATTTTGTTTCCGCCGAATTTTTGCAATTTCACTTCATTCAACAAAATGTTCCCGAACATCTAATCACAAAAATCACAATTGGTTGAATGAACGAGCAATTCTTGCGGCAAAGAACAAAGATGTGGATCATTTAAACTTCACAATTCAAAATCAAATCGTTGGTCCACTGCATTCCTTTAAATCTATCGACCGTGTTACAAACGAAGACGAAGCAACCAACTATCCAACTTAATTTTTAAACTTATTGGATCTGCCTGGCTTGCCACCGCGCAATTTACAACTGAAGGTTGACTCGGTAGTCATCATGCTTCAAGTTATCAAGTTAACAGAACATTTATTCACTTTTAAGGTGTTCACTGTCAATACTTGGTGGAATGGCAATATAATAAAAATAATAAAACATTTTTAGTACTTTTTCCACATAAAATTTATTTGATCAGGACCGGTTTCGCTCATCGCGAGCATTATTAACTGATGATAATGCTCAGATGATAATAACTCAGTTGATAATGCTCGCGATGAGCGAAACCGGTCCTGATCAAATAAATTTTATTTAGTGGGAAAAGTACTAAAAATGTTTTATTATTTTTATTACAACATTTTTTGATTCTGAGGCGGTACGAAGTTCGTCGGGTCAGCTAGTTTTAAATAAAAGTGGAATAAGTACGAAAGAGTGTTTTTTATAATATGCTGTATATATAATGCCTAGCTTAGAAGACATCCACAATAAGTCTTTTCGTCGAATAATAAATATACCTAGTATTAAATAAATAATTACAAAAACTCCACTATTACATAAAGAACTAAAATGTCGTTTTATTGTATCGACATTGAAATAAAATAAAAATAGCATTATAAACAAAATCAGTATTTACAATAAAAAATAAAATATCTTTTGTTGATGCTTAATGCTTTTAAATGTTCAATGAATTATATTTATGTTATTGATGAAGTACTTAAAACACAATACTATTCACTCCACGGGTAAAAGTATCAGGGTAGCAATTAGAGGTCTGCACGGGCCGAAATTTTACAAAATTACTCGAACCGAAAGACTCAGGCCCGACCCGGCCCGGACCCGAGTCTAATACCACAATTGTTACCCGAACCCGACCCGAAGCCCGGATTTATACTCAACAGACCGAAAAAACCCGTTTTTTACAAATTTACGATTCTCTATAGAACTGGTTATGATTAAAATCGTCATGGCTGACTTATGTATGACACAAACATAGTGTGAAATATTTTTCTGAAGAAAAAATCTTTATTCCTGAAAAAATTCAGGCCGGGCGGCCGGGTAAGCGCCCGAGGGCCAAGCCTGGGCCCGTGCAGACCTCTATAACAAGCGTATCGAGATTAACAGCCAATCCTTTGTTAGTGCGTGCAATACGCGTATTCTTTCGCACCAAAAATGTGTGATGTTTGTATAATATTACAATGATCGACATTTTTATTGCAAATGCAAAAATGCCACACTGTTATGACCGTCGAAAAATGTAGTCCATCTGTCGTCAGTTTGAATCGTGAGTTAGGAGTGTTTGTTTTGGAGAATATTGAATTTCTGCAATAAGTGGAACGACATTGGTAACATGTGAAGTGGAACGAAACAGATTTGTCAAATGCAAGCCAAATGATATTAAAATTGTAAAAATGCTAACAAAACGAAATGGTTGTGTGTGAATGAATACTTTCTAAGCTGTTTTGTAAATTTACGTGTATCTTTTTCAATTTATTAGTATGATATTAAAATATATTGATCTTCATCATTAACATGTTATACAGTTCAACACAGTGCGCCAGTGTTGTTTTTTTAATCCAAACCTTGCACATCAGTGGTTTCCAACATTTACGTTAATTACGTTACGCCTCCATTTGAAGAAAAAAATATCTTCGCGCCTCCCCATCCTTTATTTCATGTAGTAATAAATACACGTTTTAAAGGGAAAATAAATATTTTGGACTGTTCGCGCTTTCCCAGGTTGGAAATCGCTGTTGTACATAGTTCTGAGTTTCTGACAAATAATATTTGGTGAATATATATTACACTTTTTCTACTATAATATTTACCAAATGCCCCTAATAATAATGAAGCTCTTTAGAAAACGTAAATATAAATAGGAAAATGCCAAATTATCATTACATGGTAATCAGGGATATCGATAATTTACACGAAATACAAATATTATATAACTATGAAAAAGTCAACATAACATATCAAATGGAACTTCTTTGAAAAAAAATTAGAGCGAATTTCATAAAATTTCGTAATTCACATAAATTATCGGTTTCTTTAATTGCCGCGATGGGTTTTTTGATATTGGGTTATTTGATGTCCGTGATTAATCTTGTCATAGAATTGCATTGTTTTTGACGGGATTTAGTAAATTTTAGTAAGGAGTCGAGGAGTAAAAGAGTAACTAACATGTTGTAAAGCATATTATTTTAATCTACCTACGACTGACTAAGTGACAGAGCGATTGCCTATGAAAGAGTTTTCAACAATAATCGAATCATTATATTATCATTCCTCACTTTTAACCCTTTCTTAACTAAGATGTGTAAATAGTACACATACCTTTTAATCATTTACATTTCTCTGTATATATAATAAATACTCGGCCTAAAATTCAGGTATTGCTCCCTTATACATTTACGCATTGACTAACGCAATAATAGAAGTATTGTAGTAATGTTATATACCTATGTATATGTCATGATTCACTCACGCTTGTCTGATGTGTAACGGATACACAGTTCAGGAGAGCGTGCTTTTTTTGCATAGTAAGGAAAGGGTTAAAGTGTTCACTGTCAATATGTACATAGTTGGTGAAAAGACATTATATTAGGAAAAATCCTCTTCCTTATTTCTCTAAAAATTAAAGTTAAGCATATGACATTTAAGTAGTTCATTTTTAGGTGCACGTACATCATTTATTATTGCTAATGATTGAGGTATAAAAATAAATTGATACAAGAGTTTAATCAATATCAAATCAAATAATATGTTCTTAATATACCATGTAATATAAATACTATATAAATTATAGCGAAAGAATTTAATGCCCACACTACACGAGTAGTCAATCTATCTGACATTATTGGGTTTATTTTAGTGTTTAAATTGATGCTAGTTAAAAATATTGAATTAATGCTAAGTGGAACAGGGTTGCATGAGTAGGAGGAGCGGAACCGATTTGGCAAATGCACGGCGAATTCCCTGGCGGGAAATCGATTCACGCCGAGCGATATTTACGAAATTAACGAGCGTTGTAATTTGTAATTAAAGATGGTTTGCGAGAGCGATGGGGGGGATCGGTGTCTATTTCAACAAGATACTCGAATATAATAGCATTATAAGTCAGTTGGAGGAACGAAACGCTTTGAAATCAAATAAAACGTCGCCGGCTACGACTGCCGGGAGATTCATTAGTGTATATACATTTTACACACATGTTATAATAATTATATCTTTCATAAAATTGAGGAGATATAATAAGCCATCGGTATGATGCTTCAGTGGTCTTCGAATTAAGAATGTATTGCCTAAGCCGACGGAATAATAATATCGACCGAGGAAAGGAAAAAGGACGAAACCCACACATAAAATTTTACAGAAAGCGCAAAAAACGTGTTTTGATGATTTTGGGCCATATGCAAATTATGAATTATACACAACCTTGAAGTGCACGGAGACTTCTAAACTGGTGTTGAATTGACATAATCTAATATTAATTAAAGAAATTGTCTAGGAAAAAACTTTATTTCGGTCTTTTTTCTTGGTTTTAATTTTTTACAAGGTCATCTTTTTCAAACTTAAAAGCTAAATTTAGACACTAATTCTGCATTTACAGCTTGCATCCCTTTGATAGAAGCATCGAAAAAAAACCTGTTTTGAAAAAACTGTGGGTTACGTCCTTTTTCCTTTCCACAGTCGATATATATTATTTTGAATTGTTGATTTTAAATAATTATAAAATCAGAATAAATAAAAACATGTATGAAGTTTTGTTGTGTATAAAATAACTAAAAAAGTCTTCATAGAAGACTTGGAAAGATTAAAAATACAGACTAATAACATACCTTCTTGTAAAATATCATTTGGCGATTACTGTCCTTTTCGCAGCATTATTAATTGATACATTTTTGATGCTTACCTGAGAAAGAAAAAAAAAGTGTTTAAATATTGTAAAAACAAGAAAAAAAATTGTAATTGAAGTTATAATTATAATTTTACAAAATACATATTACAACATCGTCACTGTCTTGTGTATGGCTTTTTTATTAAAAAAAAAGAATTAGACTAATATTTTCAGATTATAAATATCAGATAGGTGAAAGAAAGAACAATTATCTAATGATTTCATGCTGTATGTTTCGTAATTGAATCGTTTTCTCTAAATTAAAATATTTAGTGTATTATAAATATGAAATGTATTTCATAAAGAACTGACACTTCAATCTAATTTTATCTATAAGTTTTCTTTTCAAATGCGCCTACAAATAAACAATCAAAAACACAATCTGGGCTTTCATGTATAAGAATAATGCAATCTTAAATTAATAATTGATCGTAAATACGGTAACAAAATAAAATAAGTCTTTTTTTATTATACAAACGCGGCAGTTATTCAATCAGTAAGATTTCTCTTTAAAACGATATCGTATATTTGTTTAACGTAAATGTTTATTGATTGGATATACATATGTGCATTGAAGTCGGTCTTTGTGGTGCGCTTTCTAAATATCTCTATTGACAGGTGAGATACACCTCGACGATAATTGTCTAAAAGGCACAGCTCGACTTGTGAAGAAGCGCCAACAAAGAGTAAAAAGACTTCGTCGTAGGTGGTAAGCTCCACAACAGGTTTACCGAGAGGGCAGCGAGAGGAGGGCGAGGACAAAGAGATGATGTTGAACGTATGTATGTACATTGCGTGGCCACAACTAGGGATCGTAACACCGGATTAATTTATAAATACTTTTATTATTGTAATTATTTAAATATGTATCTAAAAAATACCAGAGTCAAAACATATATTTATTGTCAGGTCCGTAGTGCAATGGTAAATGTCGTTAGCTTCCTTGACAGATCTCACGGGTTAAAATCTCAGTAAGCATTTTTTTCACTTTTCACTTTTAGGCTGTTCACTGTCAATACTTGGTGGAAAGGCATTATATTAATAATAAAAAAACAATATTCCTTAGTGCTTTATTCCACTTTATTTCAAAGGTCAGGACCGGTTTCGCTTATTGCGAGCATTGTCAACTGAGCGAAACCGGCCCAGACCTTTGAAATAAAGTGGAATAAAGTACAAAGGAATATTGTGTTTTTATTAACACATTTTTCAATCGATTTTTGTTCGAATGCATGGATGTTTGTGAAACGACGGAAAATAACGGGGTATATCGAGAGCGATTAGCTATCCACTAGTCCTGTCCTAGCCTTTCTCTTTTCGAAATAAAAGAGGTTGAGCAACTGAGTAGCAAAAAATCAGATCTTGCATATAAACGATTATTGAGATATCTCTCCTTTAGGAGACCATATGTTCCAGAATGGGGGACAACGTGGATTAAATATATTCGTATTTGGCATTACAGCAATAAACCATTAATGCAAATGAGCAAAATATTTTGAAATTGGAAATTCATACTTCCAATTCTGGTTATGGTCGTACCAATATTGCAAACCCTATCTACAACATTCGTCTGTTTCTCTACAGTACTCTGTGGTCTTTGGAAGGGGAGATTTGTAAGCGGGTATCCTTACTAAGCTTGCATACATCTTACAACTACTGATGCAGAATTGTAAGTACTGTGTTTTACTTCTCAAAACTCCCTTAACGTGAATTCGACAAAGTGGAATTGGGACAAATAACTTGATTTGAAGGACATTACACAATGCAAATTAAAAGCTTAATTTCAGGATTTTAATATTATCATTTAAAATCCTGAAACGCATCAACCTACAACGGAGTGTGAGGATACGATACCTTGCGCCATTTAATTTCTCGCTTGTTTTTTTTTATCCAATTACATTTAAGTCTTTTTTGATACTATCTAATTTACTTATAGTATATACAAGTAATTTATTGTGTAGAGTTTTTGTAAACAGTGTTTTTTTTATTTCACTTTTTGTTGGAAACCCGTGATAAAAAAAACACGTATTTTTTTATAATGAACGGTTTATTTTCTAGGCTTACTACTTACTATATTACTAATAAGTTTAAGATTAAATTATTTAGAGACCTTTGTTAAAAAAAATATTTTGAGTACCATTATCGTTTCAAATTTGACAGTTTTTATCATAACCAAATACTAAAACCAGGGATGCCAGACTGAAATCAATTGGTGGACAAATAAAATAATGCACGTGTCTGAAATTATATTTAATAATAAACCTAATTATAATAAAATTGTAATATAAATTAGGATATAAGAGTAAATAAAGAGGTGTATTGTGTATCTCTTCTAAGGCAGCATATATAGCTGAGTTAATGGAGTTTTAAACATAGTTCTGATGGTGGCGCATGCCGAAATAGCTGTTAACTAATTTTATAATAGTTGTAGAACTAAAATACCTAGATATTTCTTGCAGTATTGCAATGAAGTTCTACCAAGTAAATTAAAATTCAATCAATAACACATAATGTTGTCAATAATAATAAAAAAAATACATTAAATAATTATTGAGGTTTAAATTTTAAATACTTGATATAAATGTACTTGTGGGATATTTACCATTTTATCTTTCATCTATCATCCCTCCCGTTCGCAGACAAAGATGTATAAGTACTTGAAAACTTAACGACAGTCTGAGAAAGCAATAAAACGAGTAGTCAGTGCCGCTGCTGTTGGCAAAAGGGAATAAGTAAAAACGAGCGCGCAGTAGTAGTAAATGAAAGCCGTAAAGCGTATGGCCGATGTTTTTCACTAAATCTTCTGCCCGACCATCAGACTATTAGTGTCCACCATTACAGCATGAAAAATATCTCCCACGATTATGCGCTATTCGGTCGCCATTGCTTTTTTCGCATTACTAATTAAAACATGGCGGATGCGGCCCAATTTATCGATCAGAGATTTTTAACGTAATTCAACCGCTTGAATACCGCGCAAATAAATCATTAACATGTCCCAGAGACACTGCGTGTTTTTGAGAAAAATAATTTTGCCTAATATACACTCTAATTCGATATTTTAAAAACCTATATTGACTCAGTATAGATGGCACTACACATATTCATCAAAATATTGCTTATATTCTATTAGAATACCAAGTATTTGATTTTTTTAATGTCTTGGACATCCGTGTTCGCTTGCATATGTTCCGGACACCGGTGTCCGCTTGGTATTCAGGTGGTTCATAGTGACAGGGTATATTGTGTATCAATTCTAAACATAGTTTTTATGAAGACATACGCCGATATAGCTATTAAATAATATTTGTAGAACTAAAATGCTTTGTTATTTTTTCACATTATGATTAAAAAATAAAAGCAATATGCTAAGCCTTCAAAAGCCCCTTACATAAGTATCATTCAGTCAGTAGGCAAAAAAACGAAGCAAGAATAAGTAAATAAATAATAGGGGAACAAGAAATGTCTCTTTAGATTCTAGAGAAGTTCTATTCATGTTTGTTCTTCAACAACATGTCTGACCGTAACTACATAAAATAACGAGGTCTATTCAGGGGGTGGCCGCGTAGATATGGCGGGCCAAAATGTAATTGCAAGAATATTCGCGCCCCAAACGTAAATCGTGGCTACCGATATTAGCAGACAGGCCTCCGCCCCCTATAAAGTGAAAGTTATTCGTCATCATTATTTTGATGGTATGACAGAAGAGGGTCGGGCGAACAGAAAGACGAAATGTATTTTTTTCGATGAAATCAATTAATGATAACAAAACAACAAATAAAGATTCACGCCCCCTTCAACTTGTTTTTTTGTTAAAATCCATGTCCGCTCCCAATGTGGAGCATATGCCTTCCTAATGGAGGTATCTCAACAGAATTTATACGAGAACTGTTTGTTACTCAGTCGCTCAACCTCACTTTTTCAAAGTGAGTAGTAGGGAAAGAAGGATAACGCTAGAACAGGACTAGTGGTTGGCTAATCGCTATTGCTACACACAGTTATTCAAGGATCAGAAGGATGGGAGGTGAGGAAATTATGTAAATTGACATCACAAACACCCAGTCTTCGATCACAACTTTGAAATGAATAATTCTCAAATTCACTGTGATCTGACCGGGAAAGACCTGCGTGATCGGTAGAGCAAGCTCTAACCAACTGGGCCACAGCAGACGACTTAAATACAGACACCAAAATTATCTTTAAAACCATTTTAATTTTAATATGAAAATGGAATTATTTATAACAAAGAATAAAAATACCATAGCGTCAAACGTAAATACCACCAGGAAAAAATATTTAAATCATAAGCTCATGAAATTTGATAACAACATAAATTATGTTTTAAATAAAATTTAAATCATTATAATTGAAAAAGTTGTTTAAAAAAAAGCTCTACGCGTTTTCATACAGAGTGTAAAGTAACAGGAGAGCAGAATGCCCGCCCGGGGATATTTTATTTTTATTTTTTAATGCATTCTCTCTCCTCTTTCTTGTGTAATTGGATTTTTCTGTTTATTTTGCCTTGTTTGCGAGGTAATGAGAGCGAGGAATGGTAATTATATGGCAAGATAAAGGAGGTTTCCTTCTCAAGAAGCAGTTGAGCGCTAATTTCTGTAGACTTTTTTATCACGACGAAACACGTTGAGAATTCTTCTCTGAAGTGTGTTTTGTCTTTGCAACTTTTTACTTCAACGTGTTTCCAAGAGATGGATGTTTCATATAACTCTTCATATTGGTATTTACGACTGTTTCGTTATAATACATATTATTGGTGGGTGTTATAATATCAAATAACTATTGTCATTATCTTGATAATTAAAGTATTCACTGGTGAATAATATTGAGAGATGAAATTTCTTCAAATAGTATATGTATACATATGTCATATTAAAAATCCATATGATCATTATACACTCAACTCTTTTTTTAGACGTCAATTAGTTTTACAAAAAAACATGAATAAAAAAGTTCGTAAATTATATAATTTTTGGAATAATGTTTAAGTTTGCTAACAATCATTTTTCGTAGTAGCATAAATCGACATCGGGGCATATATCGACAGGCCTGCAGTATTTAAATAGTAAATTATTTAATTTTTGGAATAATGTTTAAGTTTGCTAACAATCATTTTTCCTAGTAGCATAAATCGACCTCGGGACATATATCGTATTTAAATTGTAAATAACAGAGTTTTTAAAATATTTAAGTTTGCTAACAAATATATTTCGTATAAGAAGAAATAAACACTTCTTTCTTCAAAAACTCTTTCTCCTAAAAAAATACACTGCACCAAAAATATATGCAGTATTAATTATTTTGGAATTTTTAGAATAATTCAACTGTTTATACGTATACATTTTGATATCAACGCGTAAAGAAAAGTAGTAATGGACCCCATAAGTAAATGTAACAAAATATTTTTCATAATACATATGTATTTTAATTAATAAAACATAATACTATTCCTAGCTAATTGGCTATCGCTTTCATCGCTAGAAATGTCTGTAACGATCAAACGAGCCATTTTGTTTGTTATTACTGTCTTGTGTTGCTGAATTTTCTTATTAAATAGAAAATCCGTTATCCGTTGGGGTTAGAACAAACAATTCGTGTAAAAATATAGTATTTGTAATGTAAACCGGACCGTGTTAATTAGAAGACGTGTGAAAGAGTTCAGTGTACATATAAATTAAATTTCTCGATAGTTCAAGTTATATGTTTAATCCGAAATTAATTGCCATCACAAAAGTGTATTTTGAAAGAGTGGATATTTGGTTAGAAGTACTTTTCTAATTAACAATACACGACGTGGCCGAGTAGAAACGTTTTACACCTTCCATACCGACATTGTTTCCCAGTGAAAGGGTTCGAATCGTACAATGAACGTATGCATCAATTTATTTTCAATCGAATAATTATTTCGCATCTAAATTACCTACCACTTACGTATGCCATCAAAGAAGTCGTGAATCAACCTTATTTTAAAATTAAGTTACTGTCGAATCCATCTAAAAAAAACTAGACATCCAGTAAGTATACCAAATGCGTTCTATAGAAAAGTACTCACATACAATTTATATACTACAAGTCGGTAGTAGACATGATTTAAAGTATACCAGGCGCTCTGAAAAAGAGAAGGATATACGGGGGTATATAATACGTCACTCAAATATTTATAAAGAAAATGCTTTAATCGTGTTTGCCCCAAAGTATTCGTGAGTGTTTGGGATACAAAAGTCCAAGATAAATAAAACTAAATTGAGTGTGAAGCTTTTCGCTTCGAATTTCCATCTAAATATTCAAAAGCCGAGATTGCGACGTCGATACAGAACGGCATTTAGCAACGAAACAAAATGGATCGCAAACACGGAAAGGACCGGCTGGGCGCCTGGCGCTTCCACTCGGGGATTATCTGCATATCGTCCTTATATCTATGAATATGTATAATGCATATTTACGTATACGAGATATATTTGATTGATATAAAAGAAAATCTACGTTAAAAACAAGTTGTGATATACTTACTCGTATATATGAACTTACCTTTTTACTTGTTGTCTGGTAAATGTTTTATAAAACCGTCAGTTAAAAATTGTTAATATCAAGAATCAGTTTTGGTAAAATTATTATACGGTTTATAGGCATTGTAACTAGAATTTTCTGATGAAAAAATGTTTGAATTTGTTATAAAATTCAGCTAGACAACATGTATGTGCATAAAAAAGAAAATTATCAACAATTGATTATTTCACTTTTAAGGTGTTCACTGTCAATACTTGGTGGAATGGCATTATAATAAAAATAATAAAACATTTTTAGTACTTTTTCCACATAAAATTTATTAGATCAGGACCGGTTTCGCTCATGATGAGCATTGTCAACTGATAAGAAAAACATTAAACAGTGATATTTATACAAAAGTTAAGTGATAAAAACAAGGTATGACAAACAATTGGTATTACAACCTAGCAAAAGAATTGATTATTTACAAATTGAAGCAAAATACTTTGATGTATTGCAGTCGCCGAGTAGTTTGGCCTCCCTTCAATGCACACCTGAAGGTATGTACATATATTTGGTATGAATTACTATACCATAATATTATGCTATGCGAGATGCGAATGACTTCCATTAAATAGTTTTTTTTAACAACTTCTCTAGAGATGCTTCATTGTGAATATTCTCCATATTGGGAATGGAAACAGTTAAAAAAAGATTAATAATACAATAGAATACAATATCAATTATTATTACAATAAAAAATATCTTAGAATAAGCAAAATTATTTCATTTATCAATATCAACGACACCGATAAGATTAGCTGTTTTCTAAATACATAAAATGGCTATAATTCAAAGATCACAGAATTTTTTACAGACGTTATAGCTATGGATTGCAATACCGGAATTCCCGAAATCGGCACCCCTGTATACATGGTATTTTTTAAGAACCGGGATTAAAAATGCTAAAAATACTGGTATTTCGGTATTAAAAACACAATCAAAATCGAATTTTCAATTAATAGAAACGATAATAATCGCGTACGATAGAAAATCGTACGCGACGAATTTAAATATTTAAAATCTGGGAGTTTTGTCAATATTACCGGGATTTAGAAATGATAATAATTTTAAGATATCTTAACTAAGTTAGTAATGAAAATATTTTTTTTATAAATACACCTTTATGATTATCATGTATTTTTTAACGACGTTGTATTGAAATATTGATTTATTTGTTTTGCTCAATTTAATCATTTTTTGTTTTACCGTTATTGCAATCCTTTGCTACATACAATATTATATGACATTCAAAACACTTTTGTGATATATTTCCCTATTCTTTCGAGATTGGCAACATTTGCGAAAAGGTAGCAGGGGCCGCGGACCGTCGCTTTCGGAAGTATCGACCTTACACTACCTCTGGCCGCTTCGTTTCCCCCAGGGAAGCATCATCCGGAGAAATAACCGAGTTTCACAGGAGCGCAAAGGACGGAGGAGGTACCTAGCTAACTATACATACTACACGCTTTGAAGGAGGAAAGAGAAAGAAACTCAGTGGAGCAAGTCGGGATGGGATATATGGCTGTAAAAAGAATTCGTAAACCATCTTCTGCTTGGGATAGTGGTAAAAGATTTACGAAGAGATTTTTCAATTCTTCGCGTTTGCGTCTGGTGGAAGGAAGAGAATTAATATCGAGATAAAAGCTTTATTAAGAGCTAAATATATAAGGTAGTGAGTCATTTTAAAAGCATATTATACAACCCTTCAAGTCTTTTATAACTGCGGGTTTAGTTTCTAGTGATAG
This sequence comes from Himalopsyche tibetana, assembly GCA_030503985.1. Lineage (NCBI taxonomy): Eukaryota > Metazoa > Arthropoda > Insecta > Trichoptera > Rhyacophilidae > Himalopsyche > Himalopsyche tibetana. The sequence goes on from JAPJYX010000015.1 coordinate 2,963,447, forward strand.
TTAGAATGTTATGCAGATCATACATTAAAGTAAATTGTCACATGGACTTAACTCCATTCACGATTACTTCAATAGGATTTTAATGCTACAAAGGAATAATGTTTTTCGAAGAACCATTTTTCTGGCGGTGCAACTTTGCGGTTTGTGTGCTGTAAAAACATATATATATATGATGCGAATATTAGGATTAATTCTGTGTGTTTTCAGAGATAACGTGTTTGATATATTTCGTTGACGTCAAAAGTCAATGAGCTGCTATGGATCGAATTTGAGCACGATATATATGTAAATGCTCCAGGATAGCCCAAATTCGGATTGTATTTTCTTCAAACAGTGTGGAATTGAGTCGTTTTGTAAAGCTACTTTTAATGACCATCAACAAATGTGTACTAGAAGGTGTAACGGTTAGATGTAATGGCTTTGATGGAATGTTATTGGCGAATAAATAAATAGTAGACGCTATCAAAGGACCCGAATTCAACCATTAAAGAAAAAAAAAACACTTAGGGTAAGGGCACAGCACAAGTCGTCGGAGAGGTTCAGTTATACCATAGGTTCCCAACCTTTTTCGGGTGGTGACCCCCTTTTTATAAAAGCTATGTGACTAGGCGACCCCCCGAGGAATTTGAAATCCTCGATTTGCTATACTTTTTCGTTATTTTGTTGTTCAAATCCAAAAAAGTTGGTGACCCCCCTGAAAACCCTTCCCAGGTTGGGAACCCGTGAGTTATACGAACAGTTTCGTACAAATATAACGAAAATAGGCAAAGTAGACATGGAATCATTATTTTTCGTGTGAAAAATGTAATGTTCTTACTGAATGACGAATACAAGCACACTTTTTAATTCATTCTTCCAAAGAAAGTCCCATACTTTGCCTATTTTCGTTATATTTTTACGAAACTGTCTGTATACTGTACCTGTCTGGCGACTAGTGTCATTAACCTAACTTAAGTGTTGGAGTTATCGTGATACTAGGATATGTTTAACGTGATGATTCTTATTAAACAAACAAGAGTTATGGAAAATTAATAATCCTTTTATATTTTAATAGATGTCAAAAATGTATATGTAAATATATAAAACCATTCTTGATTGAAACATCAATGTAACGAAAAAAAGAAACTACAAAAAAATAGTAGGTAAATGAAAACAGTTTCCGAAAAGCCATCTGAAATCTAACATGGCGCCGGCACGTGTAATACCTACCACAACACACAACACGGATCCCACACCGCAATAACCGAACTGGGAGAGAGGCGGTGTAATTTATGTAGACACGGAAACAACGTTGCTTTTCGGAACAGGCCGGCAGAAACGTGCACTGTGTTATACAGCCGCATCACACCTTTTAACTCGAAGGGATTTTTCTACCCCAATCCTGACACAGCTATAAATTCAAATTTGCATTTTATTCACGAAAGTGCGTACGGAGTTAGGAAACGACGAACGCGGGGAATGTGCGGTGAATTTTTGAACACACATGTTAAAATGGCGACCATGATCATTATATCGTCAGTTTATTCAGTTCCAAGAAGAATGCTATAAAATACTGATTAATGAACGGTGATATTTAGATTAAAAAAAATAAAATACGTTATGGATAATTTTCTTACACCCGATTTATTAATAAAGAATATATTCCATTAATCAATTGGTTTTATTATATGACTTCGAACAGTCAATCAATCGAGTTGAATAAAGTTTGTGTCACTAAGTTATGAAAAATTGGCAAAATATTTACTAATCCTTAAAATATATTTGAATCGTTCAAATTATGTACATTCACACAGATTTTGTCACTAACGACCCGGGTTTCGCCTTTCGGAAACTTCAGGCGTTCAAGTGCACGGATGAACTCGAACTGACGCTTAGTAAATGAATGTTTCGTGTTTATATAAGAAATAAAATGTATCATTGTGTGTAATTGTGTTGCCATTGCTGGCGAAAAGGATAATAATTAAAAATAAATTGTTGAAATAATCATTAATTATTTTTTTAATTTTAAACGTCAGTAGCGCAATATTAAACGTTCTGCAGACAATGCAAGTCTACAAATTTCGGCTTCGATTTTAAATACACCATACATGGTTAATGAATTTAAACTTATATATAAATTTTGGATAAATTAAAAACGTATTCCACGCTAAAGATAATAAACACAATAATTCGAATAACTTTTTGATGATCCTTCTGTTATGGCTCTCCGCTTAATGACGTCATAAAAATTTAAAGAAAAACTTTATTCACGGAACTTACAATTGCCCTTCGTCGTTTTATTTTTACTGGGACGGATTTTGCGCTAAATAAAAACTCTAGATATTTGTTTTCCTCTGATAGCGAAAATAACGGAATTCCATATTGTTGTCATTAGATACTTATGTATGCCTAACTTTTCCCCCAAACCGGGAAAACTAAAACAAATGGTACTTTTAGACGCCGCTTTAAGCGTCTCACACTTTCATACAATACAATTGACTAGTTCGGGGTGGGGAACCTTTTCATTTCTAAAGGCCACATTCATTTATCTAATTCAACATAAGACCGCAGCAAATAAAACGTTGACACCGCCCCCTTTTTTTGGACTGTCGAACATATATTCGAGCGATAACGCTCTTTCTCCAGACGCTTGCGTATAATTTTTTGATAAAAGTGAATATTTTGATCAAGTCAAAAGGTCGCACCAGAGTTGCCAAAAAGCAGCAGGTTCCCCTCCACTGGACTAATACAATCTACTAATCTAGATTCTATCGCCAGGATTCTGATTTTGATTTTTTAAAAATTGCTACTGCGAGTTTTTCTCTTTTCGAAAACGGGACATTGAATCTGTGTTCGGGGGACACCGGGACTGTCCTGCTAAAAACGGGACGCCTGGTCACATTACGAACGCCATATAAAAACAAAATATATCGTGTATAGCACCAAGTATGTAATATGAAACAAACAGTTTGAGTATTTCCAAACATATTAGGGTGCCAGAAAGTCACCAAAACTTTATAAATTTTTAATAAGACGGTATTAGGAAAAAGAACTTAGCAAATTTTTCTAGTACCTATCTAGTTTGAATTCCATTCCACTCTCGACAGTAGACGAGTTTTGTTTACAAGGTGTCTCCGAATGCAGTATCATTTTTCTTTTGTTTGTGTACTAGGAAAGAACAAACGCCGGTTTATCGTATGCCAGAACAGCGTAACCTCGGGGGACAGAGATGTCACATAGTTCGGAATTGCTTTCAGATATTGATTTCTTTTCACCTTATTTTATTTATGCGCTCCTTGTATCATTCTTGATTCACAATTTAAAATATTGCAGATGGAAGCCGGTCTATCCAAATCTCGATGGAGTGTTCCTTATATCGCATCACATTATATTTATAATGAGATAGATATAAAACAATTGCAATATACGATGACTTGTCGATATATAGAGCAATTCAACTATGAAAAGTATTCTAGATATCCATAGTTATATTTACCTTAAAATTTTGACCTGTTTCCAAGAACTTGGGTTAACTGGTCCAAATTTCTTGATATAATAATAAATAAATTTGAATCGTTCACATTATGTATATTCACACAAGTTTTGTCACTAACGACCCAGGTTTCACCTTTCGGCATCTTCAGGCGTTCAAGTGCACGGATGAACTTGAACTGACTTATATGATATAATAATGTCATTTTTTCTACTACTTAAAAGAATTAAATCGAAATTTCTTGTGGTGACTACAACATAAAGTGCATTTATTTTTTTATGACTGGTGAATAATATTTTTTAAAAGTAATACTGTCCCCCCCTCCCCTTATTTCATTTCAATGATTTGGTAATGTGAAATACCAAGCTCGTCTTTAATTACATTTGATAAGCTTGGTTTGTGTATGGTACAGACAATATTTGCGAATGTGTGCTGACATTATTATTTATTTGTTGGGAAATCCTTATACTTATCAATTAACTTGTAATGAATAATGACGTATTGAGAATACGCTTCTCAGTCGAACGACTATTGTCTTAAAATCGTATTATAATTATTATTTCAAAGAGATATTTTCGAAAGCGACTCTTGAGCATAATGGCAAAACAAATTAACGCCGAAGCGGCATTCATAAGATCGCTTCTGTTTGTTTTGAGCAGCAGAAAAAACAACAAACCAAAAACAATAAGGATTTAATGGGAGTATTTCAAAACAAAAGATGTGAAGGTAGGTATCTTTACTTTCACCGCCGCAAAGCCCAACCAACTAAAACAAGAACCTCAACTCCTAAACGCAATCTGATAAAACAATGGCTACTTTTTACTTCCGTTTATCGTTTTCCGATAACCGCCCGTCGACAACAGAGAATGGCAGAAATTTAATAATACAAATTATACTATTAAGCCTGGACCCTTTTCCGCCATGCTGGAAATATTTTAACAGCCTTTCTTTTCGTTTGGCTTTACCGGCTTTTCTCGGAAATACATTTTATCGGGTAACGGGCGAGCAGAAATGCTGGAACGGTACCAACTATCGTGTACGTACATAGTTTTAGAGTCTTGAGTATCCGAGCAGGGAGGAGGGGTGTCTGCAGACCTCCCGAGGGATAAATCTGATCGTTCAACCTAGAAGCTGTCGCGCTGGTTGTGTGCCAGGAGACTAAAGGACCGACTGCTGCGGCGCTCGAAGTGGTTAAATAAATTCACAAACACGTTTATTTGAATCGTTTTTTAAGTTTAAAAACTCAATTCTCAAAAAACCACCGCGGCAACCAGTAACATAAAGCTTAAGTTATATAATAATGAAAGAATGATTTCTTATCAAATTTAAAAGAATTACAATCGCATTAGCATTTTCTTTCTTTTATCGATATTGGAGGGCTTTATGGCATAGTAAAAAAAACATATGTTGTACTAATCCCACTGTATTTGTTAAATAAGCGGGTTCGCTCATCGCAAGCACAATCAACTGACTGTATCTATAGTATAGTGACGGTTTTACAATCAGAAAAAGTCCACAAAATATTGATTTTTCAAAGAACATTTGCTCAAAGCAAATTTGTTCAAAGTATTATTGAGTTTACAATAACATGATTTAAAAAAAACATACAACTATCCAAATACATTGCTAGATACACATTTATCAAATGGACACTCGAGAGGTGAAGTGAGACAACTAGTAAAATGGTAAAACTTTTTTCTGCAATCACGTCTTTATTTGTTGATTTGGTGGATTGCATATTTTTAATTTACATAAATAACAATATTGCAATGTGTATTAACTGAGGTTACTTCAATTTTACGATACTTTAACACGTGTAGAATATTACAACTTATCTAATTTTGGCTTACTTCACCTCTAATGGGCGGGGCCCACTTATGTAAAAAAAATACAAAAGATGTGTTTCATCAATAGTAATATTAACAACTACAGATTTACGAAGACATTTTGATATATACTACATATTACAAATTGGGAGTGAATTTGCAAATAAAAATTCAAACTTGTTATATAATTAATAATACCATAATTTAAAACCTGATGGAGTTCTCCTAATAAATTGCAATACAATCGAGAATCTTCGAACAGGAATGCAGAATATGTGAAGAGGTAAGCAAATAGTAACAATCCATATAAATTACAACGATAACATTGGACGTTGTCAGTAATCTGGAATCTATTTCAAATGGATTCCATTTGGAAGCCACTTTCAATTGACAGGTGGGTTTGGTTTACCGCGGCCAATTATTACCGCAGCGATAGATTCTGAATTTAAATTGTCCGTTTTGTTTTGCGCCACTATCTGACAGTGGTGGAATAATTCAACATTAAAATGGTCGTAAAAATTCTCGCTGTGATATTACGTAACCATAAAGAATAACTTTGGTGCAATTACACTATTAAAAATGTCATATTAAAATTTTAGATTGATAAATCAAATGTTTGTACCTGTTTATTAAATCACCGATATTTAAGTTATCAGTCAGTTTACTGACATGAATTTATCATACGGAACAATATTAGCGTACATATTTCATTGTGTTATATGAAATATTTATTCACAACGTCATTTTCAAGAGTTATTTCTTAAGTTAACAAGTCTTAAACAAATATTCTTCGATATTTTAGTACTGGCCAACTGAAATCTAAGCCAAACATTAATTTATTACATTTTGTGTTGTGAAATTCTCCAAAAAAAACTAATATTTATTTTAATAGAAAATTTAAATTAACTTTGATTATTCCACGTATTGTGTAACTAACTGTGACACGTGTTTCGCCTCTTTCAGAGGCATCTTCAGACTTACTATCGCAAAGTTTGCTTAAGTAATGAAGCAAGATTGATTCTAACATTTTAACATTTTAAAATTATAAAATTACAAAATGGATTGAGTTTTTTTTTTCCTTTTAAGAGGAGCAAGGAGGGGGGTGTAGAATCGAAATAAAGCAAACAGATAATGATACTAATTTTACTAATGAGTTGTAAACAATCAGAATGAATAATATTTATTTGGCTTTAATTTAATACTATTTATACTAAGTGTAAGTAAATCATTCTAAACACGATAGTTAATATTTATACAATATAATTTAAATTTATTTTTATTCGCAAATGTTAAATGTGTTTCAAAATCGTTCAGATGTATCAGGCGCACATAACTAACGCACGTACATACGCCATGTTAAATGTTAGCACGATCTGCAGATTGAACAAGGACTTTGGTCATTAGTTCCTCTCAACTGCATGCCTCCTGCATAATGGCAACACTGCCGTGCAGGGGCTTATAGAGTTGTCGTTTGTAACTAACTCAACCGAGTGAGATTTGCACCCGCTCCACGTTGCTGCGCGCCCGGTACATCCGACTTCATCTACTGGTTGGCTGGTGCCCGTGAGCGCTTCAGAAGTTACAAAATAACTTTTAACTCGGATTAAACAAAAGTTCTCAGAGTCCGACGGCAAGTGTAATCGATACTGAGAAGAAAATGCTCCAAAATCAATGGAACATTGCAATTGAATAGTACAACTTTACTTATCACGAGTTTAGACGCAACATTTTAAAGTGTTTCAATTCAACGGACGTGCTCGAACGAACTCAAAACTCAATGAAAAAAAAAATGAGACCGATAAATGAAGTAGGGAAACAAGTCAATCATAAAAATTGATTTATAAATTTGCCAATTTATCAAATTTATAAATCAATTGACACACAAAGAGTGATCAATAAAGTTACTAGCAAATGTTTTATATACATCTAAGTAGGTACCTGACAATTTTGTTTAGAAAACATAGAAACTTTGTGTAAAAATGTCAAAAAAAAAATAAATACAAGGTTACGATTTTATGGCGATAACAACGAAAATTGAGAAATAAAATTAAAAATTATCTACTCAAAAATTAAAATAGTCATTTGTACTAATTAACATTTTTTTTTTAAATATAATGGCTTTCCACCAAGTATTCATTGACAGTAAAAACCTTTGAAAAAAGATCATATATATTATATAACTAGGGAATTCTAACATTTGATCTCATCACAGAATCATAAATATAAATATCAATGGGAAAAAGCAATGTATTTTAATGCAGAATGGCAGAAATTAAAAACAATTCGGCGAAAGTCCAAAAATACATCAGTTGGAAATACAAGTTTTAAATATTTTTGTGTTAATCACGTAAAGACAACGCATTGTTAATTAATACGTATTCAGTTATGAATGTGTTTTTAGGAGTATTAATTTAATTCAAATAAATAAGTACTGCTTACCAAAATTGAATGTTTTTTTTTTTGTGAAAACGCAAAACAAGATTTTATCAACTTGCTAAAACTGGTAACGTTCAATTTAATTTGACTAAATTTCGGAAATATTAAGCTTCAGAATTTGGGCTCTTTGTAAAATTAGAATAATAGGCGTTCCAGAAAATAATAATTTAAAGCCTTGGAAAGATTAATCAAAGCAAACTATAGGATACAATTTTAAGAAACCTTTTGAAATTATACATAAAGCTGTGGATAAAAAGCAATCACGGTGGAAAAAAGCTACCGGCAATAAGCTATTACACTAAAAATTTAGGTCTTTATAGGATTTCTACTTGATCTGGAAGATGATAGCTCAATTCAAAACAAATAACAGAAGTTTGATAAAAGATCCTCCAATTAGTAACATAAGCTCGTATCAAAGTGTATGTACGTATTCACAACGTTTCACCGGGTGGGGAATTAGAATGTCTTCAAATTATTGACGCTTGCTAGTTGGGGGTTGGGAGCCCGGCGGTCTACGAGGGGGTGGCCCACCACGCCGACACGCTCTCCCAACTACGTACAGTATGGGCGCGGGCTCAGCCTAATTACACCGTATTCATTACCCTAATTTGATTGCCGCGATAAACCTCGTTTCAGTGTTCGGGCACTTTATGAATATAAATAAACGGCATAGTGTTGTTTATCGAGGGTACACGTGTTTATGGTGCGAGTGCTAATATGCCCACATCTATGACACGTGTAAAAATAGGATCGGAAAGATAGATATCCCGCTGACACGTGAAACAAAACAGATATTTTCATATCACAAACGATATGAGGAAAGCAAGTTTATTATATCATACTCGCTGAAACGGAATACGATGACGTACATAAATCAGCAGTAGAAAATGATTTTCGTGTCATTATGTAGAGTGGTCAACGTCGTTGGCTTCGGTTACGGAGGTCACGTGTTTGTATCCCAGAGGACACATTTTTATTATAGTCGCCCGCTGTGGGCTAGTTGGTTAGAGCTTGCGCTACCGATCAGGTGGGTCTGGGTTCGATTCCCGGTAAGATCGATGTCAAAATATTGGATTTTTTTCAATTTTAAATTGAGATCTAAGACATGGGTGTTTGTGAAGTTAATTCTCCTTGCGTTAATCTCACGTGACTTTCAAAAATTCCAATAGAGTATATCTCGTATGATCTTTCAACTTCAAAATATTTGACGCATTGGCGTAAGCTGTAATGTCGAATATTTAAAAAAAAAATTGAATTAAGTAATTGATTTTTCAATCGATTTATTAATGCATGTATGTATATAATATCATGAATTCCCCCCTCCCACCAATAGTCTTGCCCTATCTCTATCCTTATATTCTTTGGAAAAAAAGAGTGGTTGAGCAATTGAGAAATATGTTGAGATAAACTCCATTATGTTGTGAGCAAAGATGGTTAAAAAAGTAGATCACACGTTCGTTTATATGTATTCTAATTTCAATAAAACGTAAAGGCAAGTTGATTAACAAAGTACTTTCATATGATATTGTGTATGTTGTTATTATATTTGGTGTGAATTTACTTCATTACAACGTTAATTTCGTACTTTTAAAATAAGTCAATTTGCAAATGTCAACATGATATTCTGCGACATGCTTGACACTACAGACAAAGTGAAGCTCCACATAAACGTTCTTTGAGTGTGACAACAATCTAATATCAGAACAGAACAAACTAAAAGATGGTGACTTCAATTTACCAATAGAGAGATATCGCGGTTGCTTTGTACGCGCTGAAACGACAAAAGACCTTTATAAGAGCCGAGCTAAATCAATAAACAATGTAAATAAATCTCCAAGAAACTCACCCCGCATTTAGAGCACGTACCGGGAGCGCAGAATTACAAGGAGGAAATCCTTTATAAGTGTCATGCACAACAAAGTCGAGCCAACGATAAATAAGTCTTAAAAGCACTCGCGTTTGTGCGGCGCACACAATGGTCTGGTCGGCAATCTCAGGAATATTATCCGCTTATGATGCCCCGGTAGACTCTCGGAATGCGTTGCCATTTAATAAGACGAAAGAGGATTTAAAGCACAAAGGACAAAGTGAAATATGGAGATTTTTTAACATCAGGAATGCATATCAAGATTGATTCATTTTACTTCTTAGAAAAATATGGTCACATGTCGAAAACGGAAATACCGATAACCCGCGTAATAGATTTGAAATCTTCTTAATTTAAAAGCTCGAAAAAATGTGTTTTCTCAATTTTAATGATTAGCTGACAGCAGATTTCAAACTCGCCTACTAGTGTAGATGTACTATTTTTTGTATCAAGTGCCACTATTCACCGAGTCAATCAAACATCACATTTTCGTTTAGACCTTAGGAGTAAGGTTTTTAGCTCCACAAAACTGAAAATTTAAAGAAAAGTGTATCTATCTATAAACAATGTAATTACAGCAAAATTAAAATTCATAAAAAAAGTAATATTTTTTATCCATGTCCGTTACAGCATATGGCCTCTTAATAGAGGTGTCTCAACAGCAGTGTTCCCTCTAAGCTGTGCGCGTGTGCGCGCGCACACAACTCGCCGAGCGCGCGCACACGCATTAGAACAGAGCGCACAAAAGTGAACCAGCTATATTATCACCAGAATAAATCAATTGTAATTATATAGTGTTGTTAATTATTGTCACTATAAAAAATAACCATTTCGTTAAGAAGGTATAAATACCGTTATGTGGCGCACAAAAATTTAAATTTCCTTTGTTAAGTTATTAATTAAGTTGCACAGCTAATCTATCTTGCGCACATAACCTTCGGAAAATTAGAGGGAACATTGCTCAACAGTAGTATTTTTACGAGAACTATCTGTTATTGAGCACCTTTTTTTTCAAGGAGAGTAGTAAGAATAGAAGGATAAGACTAGGACAGGACAGCTATAAAGGGATCGAAAGCGTGGGAGCGAATTTTTAGACATCACAAACACCCATGCAAAATTGATAAATAGATCGAAAAAATGCTGTTCGTACTGGGACTCGAAACCGTGATATCCGGCAAGGAAGCCAACAACGCTATCCGCTGCGCCATATACCCGGTTTTTATTGATACATTTAATTAATTTCAGTACATTGAAAATTGAAAATTAAAAGTTAAAAATAAAACAATACCAATTATATTATACGCTTTGAAGAACATATTTCAATTAATGTAACGATTAGAAAACTCGGCAAAAATATTCTTCCATTTTATCATTAATTATAAGTTAAAAATTAGAATCAAATTTTAGTTCATTCACTAATAACCTTTTTTCTTTACTTCACTTTTGGTAAGAAATCAAGGCCGTAGACAAATATTTCAAAGATAAAATAACGAATTTTCAAAACAGAGATAAAGAAAAATTACCCCATAAGCAATATTAAAAGGAAAAATGTTCACAATTTCATTTAAAAGCCACAACATCGCAAATTTCAGTAGCGGTACGAGGAAAATTATCACAAATGATTTTTTGCCAATTTATTATACAAAAAATATCGTATTTATTAATGAAATCTTCGTTTAAAATTCCTATACAACAAATGCTGTCAATATTAAACGAATATAAACTTAAAAATCTTGTATCGATAATCATATCGACTGTGGAAAGGAAAAAGGACTTTAGCTTTTAAGTTTTAAAAGGATGATCTTGTAAAAAATTAAAACCAAGAAAAAAGACTGAAATGAAGATTTTTCCTAAACAATTTCTTTAATTAATATTAGATTATGTCAATTAAATACCAGTTTAGAAGTCTCCGTGCACTTCGAGGTTGTATATACATAATTCATAATTTGCAAGTGGCCCAAAAACATCAAACGTTTTCTGCGGGTTATGTGTGGGTTACGTCCTTTTTCCTTTCCACAGTCAATATATATCATGAGTAGTTAACCCTTTCCTTACTATGCAAACTAAACTACTTAAATGTCATATGCTTAACTTTAATTTTTAGAGAAATAAGGAAGAGGATTTTTCCTAATATAATGTCTTTTCACCAACTATGTACATATTGACAGTGAACACTTTAACCCTTTCCTTACTATGCAAAAAAAAGCACGCGCTCCTGAGCTATGCATCCATTACACATCAGGCAAACGGGAGTGAATCATGACAATTATATAACACTACTACAATATGTCTATTATTGCATTACTCAATGCGGGAATGTATAAGGGAGGAATACCTGAATTTTAGGCCGAGTATTTATTATATATACAGAGAAATGTAAATGATTAGAAGGTATGTGTACTATTTACACATCTTAGTTAAGGAAGGTTTAATATAAGAAATGAATCTATAGAAAACAGCCGTCTGCATTTAATCTAAATTAAAAAGCATTCAAAATCATATCTTTACAAGATGTGAAAGGGAGTTGCTTCTCTCAATCTTGACGTAAAATTTAATGTGTTGACATTTCCTGTAAGGAAAGTACTTGTACCAAAGCAGAATCGTTTCTACCGCTGTAAAAAGTGCATTCACTGAACAGAAGTAAGAATGCTATAAAACGAAACGAAATGAAATAAAATACACACGGATATATTTATACACCTCTTCAATGTTCTGTTTCCCGTTTCCTCTCGGACAAGATTTAATCTTAGTCTGAACTTAGCTGGCGTGCCCAATTCATTCATTCATTCATTCATAAGGATTTGGATATTTTAATATATTTAATATAATAAAAATAATAAAACATTTTTAGTATTTTCTCCACATAAAATTTATTGGATCAGGACCGGTTTCGCTCATAAGATACTCAACTGTCAACTGATAAGAAATACAACGAAACAGTGATTTCAAACAGTGATATTTCATATCAGTTGACAATGCTCACCATGAGCGAAACCGATCTTGATCCAATAAATTTTATGTGGAGAAAATACTAAAAATGTTTTATTATTTTTATTATAATGCTATTCCACCAAGTATTGACAGTAAGCACTTTAAAAGAGATATTTAATACAAACACTATATTTTTACACGATTTATTTACGACTCACAAAAACAAAAAACAAAAAACACAGTAACGTATAGCGGATTGCCTAATAACATTAAAATTAACAACACAAGACAGTAATAATAAACAAGTCTTCATGATCTATAAACACATAATACGTGGCAAAAAAAGCGATTTATCAACAGTCTCTCATAAAAGTCTCCGTTTTTTAATCAAATGGCGATTTTCTATACTGGAATGTAGTTATTTTTCCCCAAATAACACAAGGTTTTTAATTTAGAGAATCAATTTTTATTTTTTCGATGTATATATATTGCATACCCAATATATTTCATATTATAATAATCATTGATTGAATTGGCATTAACGTGGTAGAACTCCATTGTAATAACGTAAACATATCAAAGTATTTATTTCTACATTTATATGAATTATGTCTTAGAAAGATGAGGTCTGAGAGTCTAGCCAGTATATAAAGCTGAGTAAATGCAGGTTTAAACATAGTTCTGAGAATGGCGCACGCTGAAATAACTATGTAGAATAAAAAAAATAGTCACATGAGAAAAAACACAAACCTAGGTATATTTTTTATTGTAGATAGTTAATCTCTGCATGATTCAATGCGGCAATTTTCTTGGAAAAATTCTTTGGAAGTCTTTGTTGATAAATAAAAAAGAAGATAATTATTTACTCCAATATAACTTTTTTTATTTACTTGAATGTATAATATACATTACTGACGATGAGGTGAAGCTGAAATAACTATCTCGTATTAAAAAAAGCCGTAAAAATATCTCTTTTATCTGAAGCATAAACAAAATTGCCAAACAAGTTTACATAAATACAAGATCGACACTTTTATGTTCAACGTATAGTTATTAAAAATAATTTACAAGAGATTTGAGATTCTGAGAAACATCTTCCGTGTATACATACTTATCTACCAGCAATGCATACACATATTATAAATATCCCGTTGGAGTTTTCGCGGCATCGAGACGGGCAACTCAAACATTTTCACACATATGATAATAAGAGGAAGGCGCGCTGGAAACTTTGAGCGAGTAATTTGGTTCGAGCTCTCTTTGAAGCAGCACTCATTCGAAATAATATATTAATAAACATGTCGACGAGAGCATCTGCGTTTCTGAGAGCTTAATACTTATGCTTATCATTTAGCACGGTGGATCAGTAATGCACGGGGAGAAAATCGTTTTAAAACACATACAAACACACGTATGGCAAGGTATACAAATATAGTACCGTTGGCGAAGCCATTGTCGTATTTGAGCTCCATCATTTTGGAATAAAACAACAAAAATATGCACTGCATTGTTTTTTATAAGGCTAGCAAAAGAAAATACGAATATCTTTAGATTCAGATAATATTTCGAGCAATTTATGGATTGGTATTCAAAGCAGGAATGTGGAGTTGCAGTCGGGAGTTTAAAGATATATTTAATGATGTGTTCTCAAATCATAAGACTTCATAGTGTTAGCACTGCATCCTAAGCTAGACTAGATGATTCGACGGTATAAATATATGTTAGTTAAAGATAAAAGATTAAACAAATCAATTCGGAGTGGGTTTTAATTTAAAAGCGGAGTTGGAGCTGTTTTTTTTTGCATGACAAGCCCTAATTCAACGACACTTTCCAGGATTGCATACATACAATCTTTACGTATTAGACTGTTATCTTTCATCTTTAGAATGTTGTTTTATGTCTTTATCAAATATGAATTGTCCATTAGTATTTTTTTCGATTTGACTGACAAGTCATAGAAAATAAACGGTTACGTACATGATAATTTGTTTGGTGACGTATAACTTATTATATAACTATAATTTAGGATTTCGACTGAAGGTGCTTGGTGGAATTTAAATATTGATTTTGAATGGTTAAAATTATGTACACTCACACAAGTATTGTCACTAACGACCCGGGTTTCGCATTTCGCCATCTTCAGGCGTTCAAATCTGTAGGCATTCCCATGGGTTAATCCTTTTCGCCAGCAATGGCTTTAACTTAGTGATACATTTATTTCTTATATAAACACGATACATTCATTTAGTAAGCGTCAGTTCAAGTTCATCGTGTGAATGTACATTATTTGAACGATTCAAATTTATTATAACTACACAATAATCGCTGATTATTTGATGTAGAAAGTAGAGTTGGCAAAATGGCTAACACGACAATCAATTTATTTTGCTGAATCCAAATTGCAAACCTAGTCTTACCAACAACTTCAGATAATAAACATGTAAGTATATTATTTGGCGGCATTTCTGTGTGCATTGGCGTAGTTAGAAATTAAAATATCATGCAATTATCGTGTTGCAAATTGCAACAAAAATACGACCAGATAATAAATAATATAATAAACGATTAATGTGCATTGGGCATAACGAAAGAATGCGCATGCATGCGTTGCACGATACGTTGTTCCGCTACGATTAAATAATAATGAAAATAAAATAGGCATTCAATTTATCGCAAAAATTATTTCTCAAATATTATTATTATGCACACAAATTGCTTTGTGGTTTGTCATATTGTTTTAAATTTCATGCATTATGAATACATTATAATAACAGAATAAAATTATTACTGACTTTATCATTTTGGAAGAAAACTTATTACGGTCGATTATTGGGTAGAGTCAAACAAAAGTAACCAACTAACGTTTTTATGTACTTCGAATTATGAATGGTAACTATGTAGTACAAAATACAATCGAATATGGTTATTACGAGGAAGATGGGAGTAACTGAATTTACTCGTTATATCAGAGAATAGTTATTTTTAAATACTTACAAACATACCCATCACACGAAGAGATTAAGAATCTGGAGCGGTCACATAACACAAAAAAGGCAATTCAAACAAAATACACAATTAAAATTAAAGGGATGTGGAACCTTTTTATTCCTTAAGGCCACATTAATTTACCTGATTCAACATAAGGCCGCAGTGAAGACAAATTTGACACCCTCCCCACTTTTTTTTCGAATCTTGAACATATAATGGGTTGATGACGCTCTTTTTCCAAGCGCTTGCGTATATTTTTTGATCAAAATGAATATTTTAAGCCGCATTAGAGTAGCCAAAAGGCCGCAGGCTCCCCTCCACTGATTTACACAGTTAAACGCGAAATAATTATCTGTTTTTATGTTTTTACATTTTTGCGACTGTTATTTAAAAAAATGTATCAGGCGACCAGCATACAGGGTAGGTAATCAATACATTATTTCCATTCGATATCATAAAATGATTTAATTTGACATGTCAATTTTATCGTAGGTTGATACAATTTCGTTCATAGGTTAAGTACGTATTAGGGTCATATTGCTGATGTAGTCTTGTTACATGGGCGACCGCCCGCCCGCCTAGGCTCTCAGAACCGACGCAGGTCGTTTGCCAGAGGGGCTCACGTCAGCAGCACACATCCATTATGCATTAACGTTCCTACGTTAATGACTTCGGATGATAACGCCGTACCTTCAGTCTTCACACAATCAACGGCAACAAAGCAATATTTGAATGCCGTTTAATAACAACGTAGAAACGAGTAACAACCGTGAGACTCGTTTATTTTGTTTAGAAGCTTTGTACGAAACTTACGTCTTTTATAAAGTCCGCAATCCATACCAATCTTGGAATATTGTATTTTTTTTAAACCATGTCCGCTCCCAATGTGGAGCATATGGACTCCTAATGGAGTTTATCTCAACAGAAGTGTTTCTACGAGAATTGCTTGTTACTCAGTTGCTCAACCTCTCTTTTTCCAAAGAGAGTAGGGATAGAAGGATAGGGCTAGGACAGGATTAGTGGTAAGCTAATCGCTCTCGATACGCCCCGTTCATAGGATAAGAGGATGGGTGAGAGGGGGGAATTCAAGACATCACATACATCCATGCCTTTGAACAGAAATTCATAGATCGATTGAAAAATCAATTTATAAAACTGTCCGTACCGGGATTTGAGCCCGGGCCCTCCGTAGCCGAAGCCAACAACGTAGACCACTCGACCACACAGGCGGCATTGTATTTATACCTGTTTCATTTCATGAACTACTGATACTTTAAAAATAAAAAACTTAGTTAGTTTTCTGATTGCCTAATACTTAAATAAATATATATTGAACCTCTTGTATTTTTAATTATTTATCGAGTTTTATCCAGGGCTGTGGAGTCGTGTAGAAATAAGACGACTCCGACTCCGACAATAGCCTAAAACACGAAATTAATTATTTTTTTAGGCTTAGTAGCATGCAGTGGCGCCACTTTTAGACCTGCCAATTTTAATACACGCAGTTTTTCACAGGAATTCGATGTTTTCAGTTTTTTTTAGCACGGCTCCAGTTCCAACTCCACGAGCCCGAATCCGAATTCACAGTTCTGGTTTTATGCAATATACTGGAAAATGAACGAAAACAATATTATTAATTGTTACAGTTCAACTGATTAACAATACAGTGGAACCCCTAATTACACTAACCCGAATTCCGCGCCGGCTTGAAATATTCGCCGCAAATCCCCCACTGTCGCATTCCATTGTCGTTGCTACGAGACGGTCGTCTGTGCGGCGCATACAGTCAAATGTTGGCTAGTGTATTACACGTATAGCCGGACGATGTGTTGGATACTGGAGGGTTTTGCATTTTATCACTTGGTAACTAAATATTTCGTCTGTATTTTTTGCGGAAAAACTCAAATCCCAAATTTTGTATGAGATTCCTCCCCCCCCCCCAATTACACTAACCCGAATTATCCGAATTTAGCGTAAATGGGGGAGTCACATTTTTTTACAAAATAAGTACAAAAATGTCTTTAGATTAATATGCTATAAAGTAAATTCAAAGTATGCAAATATTCCCATAAATAATTAACAGTTGACACAAATTAAGTAACAATTAATTTATCCACCTTAGAATAATTAAACCAGTAGATTGATTTATAGAGAACGCAATAAAAGAATGATAAATTATCTTAACAAGGCTGGGAATAAATATGAACATTAGTTGTAAGTGAAGCGACAGGTATAATTATAATTCTCCATTATTTTAATGACCGCTGGGCACGCTATTCCAGCTTCTTCAAAAATGATTATATTATATGTATGTAATTATTTGGCTTGTAATGGAGCTATTAGCCGCGGTGCATAAGTGCATACGGGTAACGCGGCCTGCGAGAACTTAATTTATTTTGTGATGGAAAACAAGTTACAGTTAATTAAAACGCATTATGCAGCGACCATTACTTTCAAAAATTGACATACAATAATCGATAATAAAGGAACACTACATACTCTAATTCATAAACGTTGTTTACTGCTAGTAACTCCACTCTTTAGGGACCTAAGACATCAAGTGAAAATAGTAATTGTACGTAGTTATATTATATGAGATAAATCACATAGTATCGATTTACAAAGAACAATTTGAATTATTTAAATACTTCGAAAGAAAGAAATTGTGTGTATGCCGACTGCGTGTGTCAAATATCGTTGGCTTAGAACACGGAGGTCACAGGTTCGAATCCCAGAACGGACAGTTTTTATAGATTGATTTTTCAATTAATTTATGGATTAATGTTCGAAGGCATGGATGTATGTGATGCCTTGAATTCCTCCTTGAAAGTTCGCTACGCCACCGAGAAAAACGAGGGCGATTAGCTGACCACTAGTCCTGGTCCTAGCCCTATCCTTTAATTTCTACAGGTTTTGTAAGCAGTTTTCGTATGT
Organism: Himalopsyche tibetana; assembly: GCA_030503985.1. Taxonomy (NCBI): domain Eukaryota; kingdom Metazoa; phylum Arthropoda; class Insecta; order Trichoptera; family Rhyacophilidae; genus Himalopsyche; species Himalopsyche tibetana. Next base: position 2,981,901 of record JAPJYX010000015.1, read on the forward strand.
TATAAACTCTTATGTTGAAATAAACTTCATAAGAGGTCCATATGCTCCACATTGGGAGCGAACATAAAAGGTTATTAAAAAGCTTTTAACTGGAAATTCTTTGCGAACAGATGATATACCTAAGTATATAAAAAAATTAAATGATCTATTTTATTTTTGTAACATTATTTGAAAGATTCTTGATGCCTCACTAAATAAAAATAGTAAAAATATTACTGCTTAGTTTAAATGCAATTGTATGTGCAAAAAAATACAATGTATGCATTTGAAATTGTACATATGTTATCATATAAAAATAATTCGAAAAGTCATATTAATACCTACTGATTTGTAAAGATTGGATAATTTATTATTAGTCTAAAATAGTTAGAAATATTAATTTTCATACATATAAAGTATATTTGGAAGATTAATTTGTTTGTTCGAAATTGTCATACTGACTTGTCAATATTAATTTCTCAAAATTTATTTGCAAAACAATTTATGATGCCTTGACGCAAAATAAATACACAGTAAATTTCGTAACTTGCCAGTACCAAAAATATAATATTTAAGAGATACATTAGCATGAGAGTCTTCTAACATGTTTATCTTTGCGGATTTACAGTGCCAAAACTGCAATAAAGTGCACCGTGTCAGCTTGTCGGCGACCCACGGAGATCATAATATTATCCTCGTCAATATGCATCAGAAGGTCAGTCACGCCGGCGCATCATTATCATTTATCGTCTATCTAGTGAGAGCCAAGCGCACATACCTAAAGCGCGATGTTTCTCACACCAGGTAAAATTAACTAAGTAAGTACATCGGGTTTCACACGCGAACGAAATTCAGTTATGGTCGATTCGAGAACGATTAAATCGCTGACGATACTGGTTTATGTATAGTGTTTCAGGTGAATACGATATTCCTTTTTGTCATTTGACACCAATCTGCATAAAAAATAAACGTAACGAGTCATATTATTTGTTTATCACTAATAAATGTAATGAGTATTTTTTTAAATGTTCATTGTCAATTCTTGGTGTAAATGGTACTCATACCAAATTATTTATTTAAGATTAAGAACAGTCTCGCTCGTAACGAGCATTATCGACTGATTAAATACAACACAATATACAAAATTAGCTAAGACTAGAAATATAAAATAAGCGGGATAACATTTTAAATAATGATACTAATTATAAACGAATTACTGATAATATTTTCGATTGTTTCGGCGGTAGTTTTGTGGTTCAATTTAAAGTTCAATTTATAAATTTAAATTAATTTTGATAACTTTGTTATTGCACTTAGTGTGTGTGTTACAAAATGTGACACGTGTTTCGCCTCTTTGAGTTATTAAATTAAATCTATATGAATAATTTAAGATTTCGACTGAAGGTGCTTGGTGGAATTTCAATATTAAATTTGAATCGTTCAAATTATGTACATTCACACAAATTTTGAATGTCGAAAGCGTCAGTTTAAAATCATCCGTGCACTAGAATGGCTGAAGATTCCGAAAGGCAAACCCCGGGTCGATAATGACAAAAATTGTGTGAATTTACATAATTTGAACGATTCAAATTTTATATGAATAACCTATATTAAAATGTTTGGTAACTCTTTAAAATGAAAACTAGATTACAGAATGAATGTGATAATGATCATTCGAGAATTACTCTTTACTCATCATTGGTACATTTCTTCATTAATTCATTTTTAACGTCATGTTGTAAAATGTTGTATAATGTCATGGGTACTACCCATAGGATGTATTTGGCGGAACTGAGGGATGCTGGCATGTCATGGGAGGAAGCAAAGCAATTGGCGGGAGACAGGGAAACATGACGGTGCCGCGTGGCGGCCATATGCTCCACATATGGAAGTGAATATGGTCAAAGAAGGAGAAAGAAGTTGTAAAATTATTTTTAAACGAAATCGACTATTTTTACCGAAACACAACTAGTCAATTTTTAAAAATGTAATTACCAATATATGTATTCTTTACAAGCAAGCGTGAACGTTATTGGAGGTCAGATTTCTCATTTTAAAAAAATGTATGTATTTGTAAACAAACATAGATAGCGTGAAACCGGTTACATCATAATTGGAAGACACTTTCTTCCAGTGTTACATGCATCCCTGGTACGAAAACGTTCACAGGCTAGCAGCACGGCTGAAAAGCGGGGCGGGGCGGCGGTCACGAGTAGCCGTGAATCACCGCGCGAGACCGCCGGGGGACGGAGAGCGGGGAAGGGGACGAACTATCTATCGCGGAGATCGCGGTAAACGATAATTAACTGCGAACACATCGGCCGCCGTCCATTGATGTTGCCCGGATAGCTCGGGCGCAAAACAATATCGCAGAATACGTGATATCTCCTCTACCTCGCAAGAAATACACACCTATATAACAAAACAGGTTTGTCGATCACTGCTCAGGGTTATCATATGTATTATTTATCATATTTTTAACCGCTTGAATACCGCGCAAATGAATCATTAGCATGTCCCAGCGATACTGCGTGTTTTTGAGAAAAACAATTTTGCATAATATACACTCGAATTCGATATTTTAAAAACCTACTTTTACTCAGTATAGATAGCACTAAACATATTCATCAAAATATTGCTTATATTCTATTAGAATACCAAGTATTTGATTTTTTAAATGTCTTGGACATCCATGTTCGCTTGCATATGTTCCGGACACCGGTGTCCGCTTGGTATTCAAGTGGTTAATACGAGGAAACTATTTTATAGATCACACGCAGTTTTAAGTGAATTATGAAATGGCCGCTAAATAAATAACAAGTAGCATACAAATTAAGCGTAAACATAACATGGATGGATATAATTTTTTAAAATACAAAAATAAAATGTCAATAAAGTTCATACATGTAATTCATGTAAAAAAAGAATTCGGACAAGGTTAAAAATTTTGAAATTTTCAAACAATTAATCAAGAAAAAATGATGTTTGTCCGAAAAGATAAACACATTTTATTTATTGTTATTTGTAATATTTTATAATTTATTATAAGTACACCCAATCCTCTTTTTACACGGGGATACGTTCCATGACTAAAAACCCTGCAAAAAAACAGTGGAAGAAATATGGTACATAGAGAAATTAAAGATACGTTCCATTACATTGTATCGCGCAATTTCGAAACCGTTTTTAAACACTTTTCTTTCGTAAAGTTCTACGTAAAAAATATATCTATATATTAATAGCCGATAAAATAAGTTTTCACTTTTCACTTTTTACTTTTTACTTTTCACAAATGTGTGCGTACTGATGTCCTCGAGCGTATTTGAAAATTAGTTTGATAAAATATATATACTACAAAAAATGGTTGTTAGCAAACTTGAACATTATTCCAAAAATTCAATAATTTACGAAATTTCTGTTACTACGAAAAATGGTTGTTAGCAAACTTAAACATTTCAATTATTCTAAAAAATACATTATTTACAATTAAATAGTGCAGGGGTGTCGATATATGTCCCGTGATCTATTTCTTCTTCTACGAAATATGTTTGTTAGCAAATTTAAACATTTCAATTATTCTAAAAATTACATTATTTACAATTAAAATACTGCAGGGGTGTCGATATATGTCCCGTGATCTATTTCTTCTTCTACGAAATATATTTGTTAGCCAACTTAAATATTTCAATTATTCTAAAAAATATATTATTTCCAATTAAATACTGCAGGGGTGTTGATATATGTCCCGAAATCTATTTCTTCTTCTACGAAATATGTTTGTTAGCAAATTTAAACATTTCAATTAGTCTAAAAATAACATTATTCACAATTAAAATACTACAGGGGTGTCGATATATGTCCCGTAATCTATTTCTTCTTCTACGAAATATGTTTGTTAGCAAACTTAAACATTTCGATTATTCCAAATATTAAATAATTTACAATTAAAAAACTGCAGGGGTGTCGATATATGTCCCGTAATCTATTTCTTCTTCTACGAAATATGTTTGTTAGCAAACTTAAACATTTCGATTATTATAAAAATTATATTATTTCCAATTAAATAGTGCAGGGGTGTTGATTTATGTCCCGTAATCTATTTCTTCTTCTACGAAATATGTTTGTTAGCAAACTTAAACATTTCAATTATTCTAAAAATTATATTATTTCCAATTAAATAGTGCAGGGGTGTTGATATATGTCCCGAGATCTATTTCTTCTTCTACGAAATATGTTTGTTAGCAAACTTAAACATTTCAATTATTCTAAAAATTATATTATTTCCAATTAAATAGTGCAGGGGTGTTGATATATGTCCCGAGATCTATTTCTTCTTCTACGAAATATATTTGTTAGCAAACTTAAACATTTTAATTATTCTAAAAAATAAATTATTTCCAATTAAATAGTGCAGGGGTGTTGATATATGTTCCGTAATCTATTTCTTCTTCTACGAAATATATTTGTTAGCCAACTTAAATATTTCAATTATTCTAAAAAATATATTATTTCCAATTAAATACTGCAGGGGTGTTGATATATGTCCCGAAATCTATTTCTTCTTCTACGAAATATGTTTGTTAGGAAATTTAACATTTCAATTATTCTAAAAATTACATTATTTACAATTAAAATACTACAGGAGTGTCGATATATGTCCCGTAATCTATTTCTTCTTCTACGAAATATGTTTGTTAGCAAACTTAAACATTTCAATTATTATAAAAATTATATTATTTCCAGTTAAATAGTGCAGGGGTGTTGATATATGTCCCGAGATCTATTTCTTCTTCTACGAAATATATTTGTTGGCAAATTTAAACATTTTAATTATTCTAAAAAATATATTATTTCCAATTAAATAGTGCAGGGGTGTTGATATATGTTCCGTAATCTATTTCTTCTTCTACGAAATATATTTGTTAGCCAACTTAAATATTTCAATTAATATATTAATAGCCGATAAAATAATCACTCGCTTTTCACTTTTCACAAATGTGTGCGTACTGATGTCCTCTTCTACGAAATGTATTTGTTTGCGTATTTGAAAATTAGTTGAATAAAATATATATACTACAATAAATGGTTGTTAGCAAACTTGAACATTATTCCAAATATTAAATAATTTACGAAATTTCTGCTCCTACGAAAAATGGTTGTTAGCAAACTTGAACATTATTCCAAAATATAATAATTTACGAAATTTCTGCTACTACGAAAAATGATTGTTAGCAAACTTGAACATTATTCCAAATATTAAATAATTTACAATTAAAAAACTGCAGGGCTGTCGATATATGCGCCGAGGTCGATTTATGGTACTTTGAAAAATGATTGTTAGCAAACTTGAACATTATTCCAAATATTAAATAATTTACGAAATTTCTGCTCCTACGAAAAATGGTTGTTAGCAAACTTAAGCATAATTCCAAAAATTAAATAATTTACGAAATTTCGGCTACTACAAAAAATGGTTGTTAGCAAACTTGAACATTATTCCAAATATTAAATAATTTACGAAATTTCTGCTAACTATAAAAATAAAATAAATTAAATTAAATTAAATTAAATAAAATAAAATAAAATAAAATAAAATAAAATAAAATAAAATAAAATAAAATAAAATAAAATAAAATAAAATAAAATAAAATAAAATAAAATAAAATAAAATAAAATAAAATAAAATAAAATTAAATTAAATTAAATAAAATTAAATAAAATAAAATAAAATAAAATTAAATTAAACACAATGCAACAAAAATCTCACGTTGCTGGGCAACGGGCTTACAGCTAGTATTATGTAAATATTGCATCAATTCCACGTATGAATTGTTTAATCAACACGCACAATAGTAGGAATGAACACTACGTGTATCACGTTAACACCAGATGTATCAATGATCCAATCTGTGTTTAACACGGATCAGATGCTAAATCATATGTTTTACCCACGGTATTTGAGTTCGATCAAAAGCGTAATGTGTGAGACCGAAAAAAAGAGAACGTGTAAAATACAGCAGACTGTAGGCGTGCCCGTTTATATGGAATGAAAAAAGCATAAATCTCATGTGAGCAGCATCGTAAATATACGGTTTGTACACAGATAATAATATCAAAGAACCGTTTCAAATTGAAATAAATACATCATCAAAGTCGTTATGAGAAAATACTGTTTCCAGGAGATAACTCATATCGATTTTAATGTCAAAGATCAAAATGTCAGATAGCAATAAACAACAACAAAAAACAACGATTTTCTACAATCCTACGACGGTGATTCGCAAATCATGTAGGGGTCACCTTTTTATCCGGTGCCAGTATACAAAACCGATGCTGCCAGCTGACGATTTTACGTGGTATTAAAACGTAAATGTTCCCTGTCAGATCAGTGAATTTGAGATTTATTCAATTCAAAAATCGTGATCGAAGACTTGGTCTATGTGATGTAATTAGAGATGTAATTGATGAGACATTATCTCCCAACCACTAAGTAATCCTGTTCTAGCCTTATCCTTGTTTCACTACTACTCACTTAAAAAAAAGTGAGGTTGAGCGACTGAGTAACAAACATTTCTCGTAGAAAAAATATGTTATGATACCTCCATACCTCATATGCTCCACATTGGGAGCGGACATGGATAAAAAAAAAAGTAATTTAAACATTTTTTTTTATTATTTTAGTTTAGTATTTTCAGATAATCTACGCGATGTAATATACATTGACTGGATCGGTTAAAATATAACTAATTTGAAATTTGAATTATTTTGATTCTTTACTCTTCCATAATTTCTGTCGATAGCGGCCCGGGTTTCGCCTTTCGGCATCTTTTATCAGGCCAGTTTGAAGATGACGAAAGGCGAAACGTTATCGTCAAAATAATTCAAATTTGATATTGAAGTTCCATCATGCACCTTCAGTCGAAGTTCTAAATTATAACATATTTGAATGTGTAATTTTAAATACAAGGCTTGTATGTTACCATACCAAAAATCGTGTTTCTAGCAAAATTTGTCACATTCGAAACCCGTTTTTTTTGTTCAATTTGGTAGCTCGGTTAAATGTTAGAATTGGTAGATTTTTAATATTATTCAATAAAAAAACGTTAATGTTTTGACTTACTTACGGCCTTCGTTATAAATGAACAAGGTTAAATATGTAGTTTATAAGTCAGTATAAATTAATGAATGCGATGAAAATAAAAAAAATATTTAAGGTTTATTTTGTAAATATATTTGGTGTATATTTTGAATCAGATAACATACAATTTACTCGTAAAACTCAAAAACACTGAAGGTAGAATTTTACATGTGTCTACAAAGAAAATAATAAAAAATGGATATTCTATTTGACACTGTGCCACCATATTAATATCACAGCAAAAGAGTGTTTCCTACTTCAGAACACTTTGTGTTTTCTAATAACATATTTATAACGCTGAGTTTTTTTTTCATTATGTTTATAAAATCATTGACGAAATTTAAAAAAAAACACTCCTACATGGTCAAGTGGTCAACATCATTAACTTTGGTTACGGAGGTCTCAGGTTCAAATCCCAGTAAGGACTGTGAATTTCTGTTCGAAGGCATGGAAGTATGTGCCGTTTTGAATTCCCTTCTTCCTCCCAACCTATGATAAAAAGGTGGGATAGCGAGACCGATTAGTTGACTACTAGTCATGTCCTATCTCTATTCTTCTATTCCTACACTCTTTTGAAAAAAAATAGAGGTTGAGCAACTGAGTAACAAGCAGTTAGTACTGTTGAATAAACTCCATTATCTCAGTACATATGCTCCACATTAGGAGCGGACATGGTAAAGCTTTGAAAACCGGTTTAAGCCGAGTTTTTGAAAATACAGTGGAACTTCGATTCTACGTTTTTCAAGGGATCGTAATAAATGAACGAATAACGCGGGAAGTCGTCAAATAATACCAGAAAAATGTTTAATTTTCAAAAAACATATTTATTTATGTAACTTAATGCGATGTAAAACTATTTGATCGAAAAAAAAATATTCTACAAAACGGTCAATCGGGATAATAATTGGGATGGGACGATAATATTTAGATGATAGATCGAGGAAATCAGGAAATCGGGGAATAATAAACGTGGAATTATTAAATATTGTTATGACGGGGCTTGGTCGAGTAAAAAATAAGCGATGCATGCAAAAAACGAAGATAGTGAGAACGGTAGATCGGGGTCCCACTGAAAAAAACGCGAAACGAAATGCGAGGCAAAAATATTTATGAAAAATAAAACGAAAACGGTCAATCGGGATAATATTCGTGACAGGACCAAAATATTAAAACGATAGATCGAGGAAAACGGTAAATCGGGGAACGATTAATGCGGGATCTTTTACATTTTTCTTATGGGTGTTTGGCCGGGACTATGAAAAATAAACGACCCATGCGGGAAAACGAACAATGCGAGAACGGTTCCACTGTATAAGAAATCGAAAACCGGTTTTTGTATAAAGCTTTATACAAATTATAGGGCTACTTTATGTTCACCCAGCGTCATTTTTTAAATGAGTAAAATACATCAAATCATTATTGTTAATGATTATTAAGAAGGAAAGTATTTCACGACTAAATGTAATAAATACTGTTTTATAATTATTTCGGAAAGATCTAGTGGAAAAGTTTGAGAATCATCGCCGCACAATTTATAATACAATGAGATGAAAAAAAAACACATTTATTCGATGTAAAAAAAACTGTAATAAATTACATTTCGTTTGGATGCTTGTGTAGATAGACACGGCGTTCTAAGAATTGATCAATTACTTTTGTTCTCGATTCTGTATATCGCCGCCTATCAATAGTAAAATTGCTTTTCCATCGGCGGCTATCGTCGTAATTGATGAGTCAGTCGGAAAGTTGGTGATGGGAAGAGAGACCCTTTTATTCGGAGTGATGAGAGCGAATTCGGCAATCAGAAGAGCAAATACGGTTTTAAATAACGAGTAATTGCTTTTAACTAATCGTTCTTTATAAAGATAATTAAACGCTAATTATTTAAATTGATTTATATTTAAATGTTTCTCAAGAAGCTATAATAATTTCTATGAATACTATTTTAAAACAATCATTGATTAATTCCATTCCACCCTACTGATAAGTTAAACGGCCACAAGTACTTTCCTAAATACATATCGACACTAGGGTATCCAATCCCGGAACCTTTTTGTGATCGTGGGATTTCGGGATTGTCAATTTTTCGAGTTTAAAACGATCAAAAGAAAATAATCCACAAACCCAACATACTCAACCATTCAAATGAAGTTCATCCGTGCACTTGGACAGCTGAAGATGCCGAAAGGCGAAACCCGGGTCGTTAGTGTCAAAATCTGTGTGAATGTACATAATTTGAACGATTCAAATTTGTTTATTATGTTATATTGTTTGTTTATTATTATGCTAGTACAGCAAGATTCAAATTTCATTCAAATGAACGTTATTTTAATGAAAACTAAATTTCCAGTGTCAATAATAAATAATAAAAATTCGTAATATTATATTTTTAAATATGCCTCTGGATAAATCCGAATTATTTTATCTATTTAACTTTACTTTTTTAATCATTACAATCTTAAACAACATTATTTATTATATCAAATGAAACAGAATCTTCAGTACGATGAAGCAAAAATAACGAAAATTTTATTACAATTCAATAAAAGTACAAATCAACTGTATACTTCGTCAATCAAATGGTATTTCCGGTATCACGTTGTAAATTTGGATGACATTGGTGTCATGAAAAACATTATTATTTCTAGAAAAAACTTAAAAATCCACCTACAACTAATCTAAAAACACACCAAAAAAAAACACCAATGCAATTTATTGCCTTGAATGTTTTGGGAATTGAGCTTTCTATAAAATTTAAATTGTTAACTTTATTATAATACCTCCTGCTGTGATACTAAGTACTCCGCCTTTTGTTTAATAATATATTTTCGAGGATGTTTCTCAAATGCGCGAAACACGCTACACAAAAATTGAAATAGCAAGGTTTATCACGTTTTGATTTTAATTTAAAATTAATTGGAAATCCATAAATATGTCGCGGGTATTGTGTTATTTATTAATTGTCAAACAGCAAAAACATCATTTAATTAATGATCACGTTATTAATCGAAAATATTTTAAACATACCCATTTGTGAGTCAAGTTCCATCATTAATGCAGCATTTAAAACTTCGTGATGATTCTTACCTGAAAAAACAATAAAAACAATCATTAGAAAAGGCTAATTATATCACATTTGCAATACCTACAGTTAAATGGCAGACTCAACGACTTATCGGGATTAAAAAGAAACAGCTATAAAATGTCATTATAGGCCTCAATATATTTTCTTCAAGATCCTTTATCATTGTTATTACAGAACCATTTTTCGTTTTACAGTTTATATTACGAAATGTTTGTTACGTATTTTTTGCTAGTCTCAATTTTATATAATCAAGCCTGCATCGATTTATTCCTTTATCAGTAGATAATACTAGTCGTGACTTAAAACGATTCTGGTCTGTTATATCAACAAATGTGGAAATAATAGAAAACATAGCTTTATGCACCTCTCCACTAAGAATTGAAATTGAACACACCTTACGTCAATCAACGGCATTGGTGGATCCAAGGGGGAGAGGCATGGGGACCATGGCCTTCCCCTGAGTAGATTTTTTTTTCCATTTTTCTGATTAATTAAAACTTTATTGTGAAATCGGCTCTTAAATTGTTTAGTTTACTTTTTTTATAGAATACGTACTTAATTATGTGTTGACTATTTTTATATAAATACATTATTTTAAAATAATCTATTTTTTAATGTATTATTTATGTATCATGTTTATTTTCAAATTGAATGGCCCCCTCCTTGGACAATTTCTGGATCCGCCGATGATCAACGGTCACACTATATTTGATATATTCGAATAATATTGTCAATTATTGTGACGGTATTATCGGCGAGATTAATAAATAAAAAATGGCGACGAAATGATTAGAAAATTTGTAAGATATTAGTTATTTAGTTAGTCATCTCGATTTTAAACCTACTACATTATTAGCATTTTTTGTGTAAGAAACAATCTCGGTATGTTTTAATTTATGCCATTAATCAGTAAGAAGGTAATATAAATCGATTGAAAAAAACTTGGAAGACCTTCAGCGGCATAACGACTTCCAAATTAGCAGGAATCCATCAAACTGAGGATATATAAATGTTAATTTAACGAACGACATGTGCCTAAATCTGCTCGTTTAGTTGAGTTCAAACGTCTCACGCACACACACAGAAAGCCAAACTACCCATTTCCGCCGAACACCTTCCGTCACATCCGCCGACGAAGTATCAGGCTGGGATGCCGACGAGGAGGTGGTATGGGATTCTCGCAGTCGTCAGTCAGCAGGCATCCATTGTCTGAATGATTGATGTCGCAAATTCCCGGGAAGAGATTTGGGCGATCAGGCGCGCATACGTGCTGGCGGGAGGGGCGGGGGGACGATTCGTTTCCCGACACCGCTGGGAGAGGTGAAGTGTTTACAAATGGATGTACTGATTTGTCAACTTTTGATTCGAAATAATGTGGCCGTTTTATGAGAAGAGGTGACGACTTGAGACATTTATACAGTAAAACCCCCATTTAAACTAAATTCGGGACAGTGTAATTCGGGGTAGTGTAATTTGAGTGAATCTCATTAGGGATTTGTTTTTTTCCGCAAAAAATGCAAAACTAAGGTTTCCATTAGTTTCGCAAAATAAAAAATATGGACGAAATATTTAGTTAATAAGTGATCCAACACATAGACAGTCGCCCGGCTATACGTGCGTAGCCTGGCACGTGTTGAATACACAGGCGCTAGCCAACATTTGACTGTATGCGCCGCACAGTCGACCGTCTCGTAGAAACAACAATGGAATTGCAATTGGGTTATTCGCGGCGAATATTTCAAGCCAGCGTGTAATTCGGGGTAGTGTAATTGGAGGTTCCGTTGTATTTATTTTTACTATGTTTGATAAAAACGGTTATTACGAAGTCATGCATCTGGCAACACTTATATGAAATAAACTGTCAGCGACGACGGTACGCCATTTTTTAATTCGTGGTTTTAGCATAGACAAAAGAAAAGCATGCCTTATAAAAAAAAATGGTGTAGTAAATTTTATATTTTATAATATTGAATGATAACCAAATATCTGACACAAGATTGACCATATTAATCAGTAATGCAACGGAGCACGTTTCATTAATCTGTCATACTTATCCGTTTTATTTATCTTTATTACTAGGAAAATACAAATGATAACTGATAACAAAAAATATATGTAAACTAGTAATATGTATATTTCATTAGATTATGATATCGATGATACGAAAAAATGCTAGACAACGAATTGATAACAGATAATTGATAACATAAAACAATTGAAAAGCACATAATAATTACTAGATATAATAAATATGTCTTGTCGAGCTAATAAAATAATCAAACGAAATCGTAGTGGATACTTCAAACTGTAACAAAAGTTAAATTAATAAAAAAAATATTAGTTTCAGCCATGTTTTTGTTTAGCTTTGTCTCTTACTTTCTTGTCTCAAGTGTCATAGGGATACCAGGGCAACAGAAGATTGAAGAGATATCGTATTATGACAATCTAATATGAGAGTAACGAACACAAAGATTCAAATAACAGGCGAAAAGAATGACGCTGAAAGTTAAATTGGTTTAATTAAATGAAAGAGCGTCGACACGGTAAATAAATTGTTCTGAAGAACGGAAAAGTATTTTCCATCTCACTCGGTCGTGTGGCTTTCGTAATCATCAGCACTCTTCGCACTGAAAATACTATAAATTCGAGTTTGTGAGGAGGGGAGCGAGACGAGTTTATATGACCCGAGGTGAGAAAGAGGGAGAGGCATCAGCTATACAAGTCTAGAAAAGTTAACACGGTATTATTACGTCTTTTAGAAAGGGTACGTTTTATTTGTGAGGCTTTTCAGCGACGGTATGTTCGGGTAAACTTGGTCATCTGCAGGTGCACATTGACAAAACATGAGCAATATGACTGACTGACTGGTTGCCTCGGTGAAACTTTTCAATTAGTTCGGTGAAAGATTATAATATAAAACGTAGTTTTCCACGCTTGCGTGAATGGTGTTAGGTGAACACTTTTAACGTGTTCACGGCCAATACTTGCTGGAAAAAATTAAACTAGACTAATTTTTACACGGACCACTAAAAATAACAAATACTATATTTTTACACGAATTATTTGTTTTAACAAAATTTTCCAGACAAAAATTTAACAGCTAAATACACTAATAATAAATAAAATGTTTCATTAGATTCTAAAACATTTGACGAGTCGGTCTTTTTTTGCGATTTATGTCAAGTCCCTCATAAAAGTCTTTTTTTTGTAATTTATTTATTGGGTAGTCGGTCTTCATTATAACCTTTTTTACACGATTTTCTATACCAAAATGTTGTTCTTTTTACAAAAAGGATTTTTTTTAAACTCAGAAAACAATCTTTAAATTTGTTTTTGAATTATATAATTTTTTGCACGGTTTTTTTAGTACTTAACTACCGTGTAAACATAGAGAAGTGTATATTAAAAATAAAAGACTTTTTTGTACTTATTCCACTGATTGTAGTTGAAAATGCTCGTTTAATTAAGGAGTAATAAGTTAGTACAAAGGAATGTTTATTATTTTTTTAAATATTTAGTCTATCATTTGAAACTCATACAAAGTATTTTTAAAAAATGCTCCATTTTAAGTTTAATTTGACTTATGCGATGTTCGATTTCAACAAATTAATCAAGTACAATCGAGGACTTACTAGTACGTGTTGTCAACATTAGAACATAGTTTTGTTAAAATGGCGGCCCAGACAACGGGCTCATAAGAGCACTCCTCCGCGCTCGTGTGAAATGAAAACGCCGCCATAGCACATAGAACAAATAGCGCGTCCGCAAGTTGATATTGTTTCTTCAAACACTGGAGAGCAAATATTTAATCGCCAAACCGTGGCCGTAAATTAACTCGGGGCGAACGAACAAGCGGGGCGGCCGGCAGCACCAGTTCGGAAAATCCACTTTGCCGGACGGTGGTGCACATAATTCTCGAAGGAAAGCAAACAGAATTGAATCCCAGTGTCTATTGTCTACGCGAGTGTAAAGCTGTGGCCCGCGAGCTGCTGGAATAGTAAATTCGTACAGGTGCCGAATTAAATAACTCCATATGCTCATATTCATACACACAAATGTCGGCCTTTGCGTTTTTTTTTTATCACTTGTAAAACAAACCCCGAATGACCCATAATAGTTGTATCTTTATCACTCTCTAGGGCAGTGTTTTGCAAAGTGTGGTACGCGTAACCCATGGGGAGCGAGAAGAGTTGGATGGGGGTACGCGTTGCACTGGAATTTTGATGCGCCCGGTGCAACAAGCAGCTTATATATTTTGATTGCCAGTCGAGTATATGCATTTTTTTTTGACGAGACGTTTCAAAAATTATAGAAGGAGTAAACTTATGTAAAAATTTTGGAAAACACTGCAATGTTAAAAATTAGTAATGTTTTTGCTCAATATTACAAACTGTTTATTTAATAGTATCAAAATTTTGGGAAACACATTGCTCTAGAGCAGCTGAAGGCGTTGAGAGAAGAAAACAATTAATAAAATCCATTTACAAATACTGTTTGTGCATGCTTAGTAATCTAAAGAGTTCAATTATTGCTAAAGCATTCTAATAAAAATAATAAAACATTTTTAGTACTTTTTCCACATAAAATTTATTAGATCAGGACCGGTTTCGCTCATGATGAGCATTGTCAACTGATAAGAAAAACAATAAAACAGTGATATGTATACAAAATTTAAGTGATAAAAACAAGGTATGACAAACAATTGGTATTACAACCTAGCAAAAGAATTGAAGTAAAATACAAGGAAAATAAACTATAAATAAAAAGTTGAAGACCACTTAGCAATGAAACTATTATGACAAAAACCAATTAGGTATGAATTATCATTACCAAAGTAAAAACCAACAATTAGTGTATATAATAAATAAATTTTAATGTCTGTCAACCAAATTGAGTTTGGAAAATCCAGTAGAGTACAATCCAGCAAAATTGATTTCTGCGAAAAGAATAAAGGCAATATCAATTCTTACAAAATAAAAGCAAACTGAGAAAATTAAAATTCTAAAGAAATAAAACAGTACAAAAAAGGAAATATAATAGGCTAGAATTATGTTAATGAAACGGATATAACAAGGGTGATGATGCAAATACAAGCTGTTCATTTAATAAATTAGAGTCCGGCAAGAATTTATGTCTATTTATTTCTAAGATCTCTTGTTTATCAAGTTTTCTAAATTTATATTATTATTATATAAAATTATTCTTTTCGCAGGAATCAATTTTGCTGGATTGAACTCTACTGGATTTTCCAAACTCAATTTGGTTGACAGACATTAAAATTTATTTATTATATACACTAATTGTTGGTTGACAGACATTAAGATTTATTTATTATATACACTAATTGTTGGTTTTTACTTTGGTAATGATAATTCATACCTAATTGGTTTTTGTCATAATAGTTTCATTGCTAAGTGGTCTTCAACTTTTTATTTATAGTTTATTTTCCTTGTATTTTACTTCAATTCTTTTGCTAGGTTGTAATACCAATTGTTTGTCATACCTTGTTTTTATCACTTAACTTTTGTATAAATATCACTGTTTTATTGTTTTTCTTATCAGTTGACAATGCTGATCATGAGCGAAACCGGTCCTGATCTAATAAATTTTATGTGGAAAAAGTACTAAAAATGTTTTATTATTTTTATTATAATGCCATTCCACCAAGTATTGACAGTGAACACCTTAAAAGTGCTAAAGCATTCACTAAACAACAATAATAATATAAGATTTTCTAACGACGAAGATGTCAATCCAAAGAAGAAGCGTTATTAACTAAACGTCAGTTGATAATCACATACACGCTATGAGTGCAACTGGTGTATAGACCATTAAAAAAATGGGGAAGTAATACGAATAAAGCATTCTACTGAAAATCGCCAGTTTTACACACTAAGAGGCAAAATTGTACATCTTTTTGGTTACCTGCGATGTGTTGATAAGATCAACTGTGTCTGAAAACATGTTCTTTATTCTTATCGAGTTTATATCAAGTGACATAAATATTTGGCGCATTGACAAATCAATCAAAAAAATATATACGCAGAAGCATAATATCGACAGTGGAAAGGAAAAAGAACGTAACCCACATTTTTTTCAAAACAGCTTTTTTCGATAATCACAAAGTATGAAACTTGATACACGTTATATCAAAAGGATGTAAGCTGCAAATGCCGAATTAGTATTTAAATTTAGCTTTTTAGTTTGAAAACAGATGAGCCTGTGAAAATTTAAATCAAGAAAAAAGACTGAATAAAAGGTTTTTCTTAGACAATTTCTTAAATTAATATTAGATAATGACAATTAAACACCAGTTTAAAAGTCTCCGTGCACTTCAAAGTTGTGTATATTTCATAATTTGCATATGGCCCAAAATCATCAAAACAAGTTTTTTGTGCCTCCTGTAAAATTTACTGTGTGTGGGTTACGTCCTTTTTCCTTTCCACAGTCGAATAATAATGAACACGCTTTTAAAAGTATATTTCAAGTGTTTTTTTTATCGTCAAAGCTGTAAACAAAAAAAAATGTCAAAACGATTTTAAAGCTGTCGACAAATTATGACACACGTCTGACAGTATTTGTTGAGCGAAATGGCAAACATTATATTATTGTAAATATATTTCACAGTAGACAACCGCTACGTCAAACAAATGTAGAGACAGAAATTTCTATCCGTCTCCCGGGAGAGGAGAATATGTAGTCGGGGGAAGGTCAGCAGTTTCCGCTGAACTTTGCCGTTTTCAATCTCCGCTGACAAAGTTTGTGTAATGAGCTTGTTCTCGAATGGTTCGGTATTTATTACTTACAGCAGACGAGCGCTTTAGTTGGTATCCGACGACATTGTATGGTTTCCTGATATTAAGGACGCAGATTAATGTCATTCAAGCTCGAAGCGTAATTAGTATTAAATTTACAGATGGCGGCACAAACATGCTACAATGTTTTTAACGTTAAAATTGGTGTACGATAAAATTTAAAGTGGATTTTTAATTATGTATGTGTCGTCATTAATAATGTAAAAAAATAACATACAAAGTGAATAAACCAGATTATTGGTTGGTTGGTTCATTATCTATAACGAGATAATATTGAACTTTAGGGTTTTTTCTTAAATTTTCGTTATGTCTGTTATGATGAGAGCATAAGCCGAAATAGTTAACAACCATATATAAAATAATATATGTAGACATGGATAAAATTATACTGATAAGAAGGATAAAAAATGAAAGTATTTTATAATTTAAGATTTCGACTGAAGGTGCTTGGTGGAATTTCAATATTAAATTTGAATCATTTAAAATTTTGACTGAATGTGTTTGATGGAAATTGAATGTTTCCATGTAAATGTTAACTCAGTTCGAGTGCATTCGCGCACTGATTAGTACCGGAAGATGCCGAATGGCGAAACCCGGGTCTTTAGTGACAAAATCTGTGTGAATGTACATAATTTGAACGATTCAAATTTAATATTGAAATTCCCACAAGCACCTTCAGTCGAAATCTTAAATTATAAAATACTCTCATTTTTTAGCCTTCTTATAAGTATATTTTTATCCATGTCCGCTCACAATGTGGAACATTTGGCCTCTGAATGGAGGTATCTCAACATGTTTTTTCTAAGAGAACTGTTTGTTAATCAGTTGCTCAACCCACTTTTTTTTCAAGTGAGTAGTAGGGCAAGAAGGATAAGGCTAAAACAGGGCTAGTGGTTAACTAATCGCTATTGCTACACCCAGTTATTTAAGAATCAGAAAGGAAATAATGTGAATTAAGATCACAAACACCCAGTCTTCAAATTCACTGTGATCTTACCGGGAATCGAACCTAGACCTTTGTAATCGGTAGAGCAAGCTCTAACCAACTGAGCCACAGCAGGTGACAAATTCCAAGTGCGACGAGTATATAGTTACCTATAATAGAAAATTTAAATTAACTTTGATTTTTCCACGTATTGTGTAACTAACTGTGACACGTGTTTCGCCTCTTTCAGAGGCATCTTCAGACTTACTATCGCAAAGTTTGCTTAAGTAATGAAGCAAGATTGATTCTAACATTTTAAAATTATAGAGGCGAAACACGTGTCACAGTTAGTTACACAATACGTGGAATAATCAAAGTTAATTTAAATTTTCTATTAAAATGAACTTCCACAAAGTTACCGCCGAAACCATCGAAAGTATATAGTTACCTATTTTTAAGTTTTATTATTGAGTGTAAGGAGGATTCGGTTGATTTCTTTTGTATTGATTTGAAAAATATATTGTTAACATAAAATTAAAATCAGTTTGTGTAGCTGAAGGCTAGCTAAAAAAAACGAAAAATAATAAAAATATCCAGTAATTGATACGTGTCCAACAGATATTACAAAATCATAACGAAATCATGGATAAATAAAACGACACAGTCGGAATCTCGCGTTGTTGTGGAATCCCTGACGTGTTGTACAAAGGAGCATTGCGGTTACTGACATCCAATACTACAATTGACGTTCAAGAGCGGATAAAAAAAAGTATATAATATTACCCAGAGGCACTCGGGGGATACTGACAAAACCGCAAGAGAAAATGTCTACCGTCGACGTGACGAGCGCTTTTCGACGCAACATTCTCCCTCCGTTGTGCTGGGAAGCGATACGGGCAGGCTCAACTGGCGACATACATCCCTCGCTATATATTATACATACACCGTGCGAAATATTCGTGTTATTGGAATCCCGTTCTGGTGGTAACGTAATATAAAATATGATCGTGATAGCGACCGGTTGTCTGTGACGTTTTTCCGACACGCTCTTTGGTGAATACAGACACGTGGGAAAATGTGCTCGACTCGAAGCGAATTGACAATCTCGGAATAACACGAGGCTTCGTAGTCGAATGTACGAAACGGTGGAGGGTTCAATACTTCGTGGTTCGTGGAATACACTTTTAATAGTCATCATTATTTGTCAAGTCAATGACTGCAATTGAAACAAACTTTATAAAGTCAATATTAATTACTAGCTATATCAATATTTGTTTAATATGTGAATGATGCACAGACAAAGAGAGTTCAAATAATATAAACGTTAATATCGAATTGAAAATCATCAAACAAATTGCCATTAACAATGGATACGATATGTCTCTTATAGACAATCTTTTATCAAAAAAAACAAACTAAACTTGCAGAAAAAATGTTATTTAAAGGTAAATTGTCAAAAGCGTTATATACTAAGTTTTGGCGTAGAATCATTTATTTAGGAAATACAAGGTTTAAATTAAAAAATAACTAGCTGATCCAGCTTTTTATTGTAAAAACTCCTTAGGCAAATTATTAGATAGAATAGACAATAAAGATATAATACATTACTTAAATAACTAACGATTTATAGATTGCAATACTTCGTCTTCGGAATTTGTCGTCACTTTAAAGGTGTTTACTGTCAATAGTTAGTGGAAGGTATTCAATTTCAATATTCCCGGGAACACGTCAAAACAATGAACTTTCCCAAACAATTACTAATACAAAACAAACTCACTTATTCCAACACAAAAGCAATCAAATTAAGTTGTAGTACTAACAAAGACCCTACAATACGATAAGATAATAATACTGTGTTGATGTATCATTATTTATAAGACCGGGTAAATCACTTCTCAATAAATACCCACGCCCGATGAATACACAATTATGTACATGCGAGCATTCCGCCGGCCAGACGACAGGAACCTCTGCGGTTCATTACAACTATTTACTTATGCTTGTCTGGCAATTGCGGTGGTCGTAGCATAAAAGTTTGTTTTAATGTGTTTCTGTTTGTACATTCCGCATGGTTAACTTTGGATGGATTTCAGGATTAAGCCCCTCTTATCCCGTGGGGAATTATTGTTTATTTGAAACAAAGTGGGATACGTGCAGTATAGTTGCGATATCAACTGTTATATTAACATTACTCGTAATTTATTTTAGAGCGAGTTTCATTGTTATAAATTTCTACTATTGTTCACGATGTTAAACCCCAAGAATAAATCCCCACCAATAAAAGTCATTACGACAAATACCGCTGGCCTAAACTCAGAGTCCACAGGTAGGTAGTAGATATTAAATCAAACATCGCTCTACTGACACGAAAACGTTTATTTAAGAACTTGCAATAACAGATTTTTTTACATAGAATATTTAACAAACAAAATTTTGAATTATTACAATACACAATAACTATTATAAACCTAGCTTGCTCACATGATTTTATAAATGTAAAATAATAAAAAAATGACGTTAAACTCTGCGCAGAGAACAAAATGGAATTTAATTTTCGTCGAAATGGAAAAATATTATTTCTTTCATCTCGAAAAAAAACAAAACCACAAAAGAAAAAACTGCAAGTGAATTTACAACTAAAGATCTCTGGAACCCCTTTCCAGAGACCGGGAAGTAGTCCCCACACACGATGTGTACGGTACGGTTCGTGTTCCTGATAACGAAATTCAAACACAATTAATTTAGCCCCCTACACCTTTATTTAAATCCTGCCAGTTTTCCTCACAAAAGTGCTAGTGGAAGCGGGTGCCAATAACCCCACCGTGTCAATATTACAGTAAAACATCGATATTACGAAATAGTAAAATCGAATCGTTCAAATTATGTGCATTTACACAAGTTTTGTCACTAACGACCCGGGTTTCGACTTTCGACATCATCAGGCGTTCAAGTGCACTGATGAACTTAAACTGACGCTTAGTAAATGAATGTTTCGTGTTTATATAAGAAATAAATGTATCTTTGAGTTTAAAGCCATTGTTGGCGAAAAGGATTAACCCATGGGAATGCTTACAGATTTGAATGGTGAGTAGTTTTTAGATTTTTTTTTGGTTTGTTGGATGGTTTTTGGTGTTGGATGGAAGGGTATAAATGTGGGGAATTTGGCAGATTTACCTGCTCATTCAAAATCGGAAGGCAGTTCAACTGTGCTTGTTCAATTTGAACGATTCAAATTTAATATTGAAATTCCACCAAGCACCTTCAGTCGAAATCTTAAATTATGACGAAATAGTTTAGTATGAATTAAATAATAATCGGGGACGTCCACAAATGTTTGATGATGACAATGTTTGATGATTTATTAGGGAAGCATTGTTTTCGTTCCCGAAATGTGTTTGTTGTCCCAAAACAGGCACTAATAGACGAAAAGCAACAAAATGTATCGGACGAACATACATGGTAGACGCGGTTTAGGGATTGATTTACGAGGTGGCGCACGTCCTACAGCGTATGTCGATATACTAAACTTCGAGGGGATTAGGGTAGCATGAAAGAAATATTCCCAACGAAATATTATTATCACATGAGTAATGGGGGAAATAAGTGAGATAGAAAATTGTTTTTCGTAAGAAACAGTACGTAAAAAAATCGCTTCTTGAACACATAAGGAGAGGAGTGGCAACCAATTTTGGGTATTGTCTGTTGTCGGAAATAGTTTAACCTGCGGCCTCTTGGCTACTCTGATGCGGCCATTTGACTTGATTGACAAAATATTTACAAATTATACGCAAGCGTTTGGAAAAAGAGCGTCATCAACCCATTATATTTTCCGACAGTCACAAAAAGGGAGGGGGGTGGCAACTTTTTCTTTACTGCGGCTTTGTGTTGAATCAGATTAATGAATGTGGTCTTTAGATATGAAAAGGTTCCCCACCCCTGGTTTAGCCTCTATCTATCTCTCTCTCTCTCTCTTCATTTCGGTACATTCGGTTTTTAAAGCCTTATTCGCCACTTTATGGACTCTTAATAGAGTTTATTTATAACAATTGTTGTATGAGAACTGCTTGTTACTCAATTGCTCGACCTCTCTTTTTCGGAAAGAGTGGGGATAGAAGGTTACGGCAAGAACTGGATTAATGGTTAGATGATCGCTCTCGCTACGCCCATTTTTTTATAAATCGTATAAATCAGGGGTCGGCAACCTGCGGCCCGCGAGGCGTCGTGGTGCGGCCCGCAAGGTTCTCTAGATTAAAATATTTGTCTACACATCTCATTACAGTATAATTACATATGACCAAAGTGCGGCCCGCACTAACCCCAAAAGGTTGCCGACCCTTGGTATATAGATGGTTGGAGTGGCAGCTAAGTCAGGATAATTCAATTCCGATTTACTTTAAATTTGTATAAATTACTGATCGCTTAATTCAGTAACTGACAAAGTGTAGAATTAGATGCTGTTACAAGAATGACTTAATTTCAGTTTGGTTGTATGACTTTTATGTATGTATTCATATTTCAAGAGTGTACTTTTTGACTAAAATTATAAGTTCGAATCGGTGTTTATAAACCTCTATGGAAGAGTACATAGTCTGCATTTATGAAAAGCAGCTAAAGATTATTTGTAAAACATGATGGCTTGTTTACATTTGATTATACATAGATAACACTAGATTACAGTTTACAGCTAAAATTCCTCCATTCAAAATAGCCTTGACGTTAAAATTGATTTGTTTGGCTGTGTGTATACATATTTGCCTATTTAAAGAAAATGAATGACGTCTTACACATACACGTAAATTAAATAGCGTGTCAAATTTTCAATTTTGCCGGATTCAAATATTATATATACAGATGAATTATTTTATGAGAAATGTTTAATGGCACAATTACGAGCTATTTGTACTTCTGATTTTGATCATTTATCCACAGCTTGCAACTTGAGGCAGTTTTGGTAATGGTTTGTTAGTTATTTATGGTATTTTAATAATAATAAACGAGCGAAGAGTTCGTAAGAGTGCACTAAATGTAATTAAATGCATATCAAGTCAATCTGTCCACAAAACGTTAACTCAGGAATGTACAATTAATAAAAACACAATATTCCTTTGTACTTTACTCGCTCGAGCGAAACCGGTCCCGACCTTTTGAATAAAGTGGAATAAAGAACAAAGGAATATTGTGTTTTTATTAATATAATGCCTCTCCACCAAGTATTGACAGTGAACACCCTAAAAGTGTTTAATTAATACTAACGTTTTCCTGAAGAATGATGTCAATGATGATCTAAATTATTTTTTCCTCAAAACGCTGCAAGTGTTGGCGAATCGGTTTTAAAATAATAACAAATAGAGAAACAAGTTTGTTTTTTTCTTATTCCCATATCTAGCAAAGACCATTTTGTTTTGTCTTTTAAAAACAATAAAAAACATAAATGAAGAGTCGTAAGCCAATGTTTTATTACCACAAAAGTATCAGGATATCAGAAACATCGGCAGATATAAAACGATTTTCTTTTCAAATCAATACAGTGACAAGTATCGTATTATAGCCATACTGCACTGAAATAACTACATAACTAACTGTCTGCGAACATGATACAACTCGGTTCAACCAAGCAACACATTATTTTGTTTGCATACAAGGATGTTTTTGAAACGACGAAACAATGTAACGAAAAATAAATGTAGAAGTCGAATTGAATTGAATATATTTTGCGATGATGATAATAATATGTATGACAAATGGAAATTCCTGTGGATGCAGCATTTATTTTTCCGCTGATAATTGTAAGATAACAACAACACGATGACGATGTATGTATTTTTTATATTTGATTAATAATAGTAGAATAAAGTAATATTCTTTTGACTATTCCACATTCGAGTACAATTAATATTATGTATAATTAAAAGGTATGATATTTTAGGTACGTTAATTTGATTATGTACCAATGGCAAAGAGTAATATGCAATTCTTTTCTAAGAAAAAAAATTTAAGTGTATACCAAACGGAAAGCGTTGTCTGTATGTAAATAAATAACAGGCTCTTAAATGTAAAATTAAAAATAATATGAGTTTGTTCCATTTGATGTGCGACATTTTCCACATGGTAGATATATTGATTTTTACTTATTAATCGCATACTGAATGCAGAATACATGACTATTTTACTGATTAAAAGACGAGAATGGTCGCATCAACATTAGTAATAACCTGAAGAGGATCTCAATCGTATATAAAATGTAGATAGTAGAACAATATCGTCATATGTTTTTACTGTATATTTACTGTATTATTTAGTTATACAGATATTTTCGATGGATGGTGATAACTTGATAACTTTGTTACTACACTTGCTGTGTTACTAATTATGACACGTGTTTCGAAATTTTGAGACGCATCATCCGACATAACACATCGCAAAGGCTTACAAAAAAGCTGAATGTTATTAATTACTAAAAAATAACTATTGAGATACTTATATATGGACCCTCAAGAGGTGAATAATAAATAGTTAACTGAAAAAAATATTCATTGACTTTTTAAGTACAATCACGTCTTTATTTGGTGTTTAGGATTGCGTATTTTTATTGTACGGAGATAACACTATTGCAATGTGAATTAACTGAGGTCACTTCACTTTTACGATACTTTAAAACGCATAGAATATTACAACGCATTTTTTTTAAAAAAATAGCACTTGGCTCACTTCACCTCTTATGGGCTCTCATATATCCACGAATACTATACAATTTATTCGTTTAAAATATTTATTACCTACTGATGCGATAAATTGATTTATTTTGATGAAACACCAGTAAAGATACAAAATAAGTGATAGTATTAGTTTGTATTGCTGAATGTTTGTATTTCTGATAACAGCATAGTTTACGTGATAACATTCCTTATCAAAATATTTATCAATACATGCGATTAGCATTAAATAATAAAAAAAACCTCGAATAAATTCAATGGGTATTAGGAGAACATGAATAAAGAGGCGGTATTTTGCCGGTAGGAACAAAACACTCGACACAAAGGGCCTCAAACAAGTCGCTGTTGTACAACCGTTGGATGTATATAGCCTGGATAGTCGACCAGAATTTACACACGGAAGATATTAGTGCCAGGTACAAGAGCATGCACAATAAACTAGAGGAGGTATTCCAACTCTCGGGCGCACACAAGTCGGGGCAAACTATCCTGTGCCTTCATGTCACAATATGTGAAGCTAAAACTGAATCAACTTTGCGAGAGTTTGAGCAAATACGACAAAAACTTCAACGCGAGAAGATAGACGAGGTATTTTAGACGGAGGCAAAGTTTTAGCCAAAACGAACGCTGGGTATTTATTTTTTGTTCGGAAGTTAAGTTTGAAATACAAATAATTTTGTCACGACCTCGTTTTTATACACGAAACGATGCACCTTCATATAAATCGACTGAAATTAGTTAACTAAATTTAATTCCAATTAAAATGTGTAGCGTCAAGGTTTTTAGATTATTATTTTAAACAAGATTTTCTAACGGCGACATTGTCGTTGATGAGTGTTTGTTTCAGAAGATACTCGTCGAATGTTAAAACAAGTAAGATAAAACATCATTGTCTTCAATCTACAATATTTTACGGCTTCGTAAAATCTAATTGATCAATTTTAGGGTGTTCACTGTCAATACTTGGTGGAAAAGCATTATATTAATAAAAACACAATATTTTTTTGTACTTTATTTAAAAAGGTCAGGACCGGTTACGCTCACGGCAAGCATTAAAGCAGTTCAATTATTATAAAGTTAAAACTTTAGTATCACTTCGAAAATATAATTATGTTTGTAATTGCCATCAGTCACTACTTTAAATTTATTAATCTTTGGTGATTTTTTAATAATATGTTACGAAGTATTAAACATTTTAATTAGGTGTTACTTTAGAATCACTTATACTGTAATTTGTTAATTCTTTTCAATGACAATATTGTTTACACCTTGTCATTTCATTTTGTTTTTGTATAAATTGCACTAAATTTGAATGGCTCAAATTATGCACATTCACAGATTTTGTCACTAACGACCCGGGTTTCGCCTTTCGAAAACTTCAGGCGTTTAAGTGAAGCCGAAGGCGAAACCCGGGTCGTTAGTGACAAAATTTGTGTGAATGTACATAATTTGAACGATTCAAATCTAATATTGAAATTCCACCAAGCACCTTCAGTCGAAATCTTAAATTATAAATAGCACTGTTAAATTATATTTCTTATCAGTTGACAATGCTCGCCATGAGCGAAACCGGTCCCTTTTAAATAAAGTGGAAATAAAATACAAAGGAATATTATGTTTTTTATTGTCAATAAATCTTATTGATATCATTTATAGTTACAATGAAATTCATCGAATATAATATACATAAGAACCAGTCACATAAAAAAAAGTAAATATATATTTCATTTAAGTATAATACAGAAGAGAATCGAGATGTTAATAATCAATGTTTATTTATTAACTCTTTCTTCGACCATACACATAACATATGGCCAAAAACATGCATGTAAAAACATAACTTTGAACATGATATCCAATAAAAGCGAATATTTTAATAAACAAATATGAGTGTGTAAATAAATAAAATGGATGCCGTGAGTTGTCTCCACGTTTAGAAGCGAATATGCTGCTTATATTGGAAGAAACTTTTCAACAGGATCGCATGAAAAGCGAGGAGGTACAACGAACGTTATGTAAGCAAATACGCGAGAAACCGCGATTACTGATATCTTCTTATATTGCATGAAATTTTTCCATATACGATAAAATAAATTCATATACCTATGTACATACCGGTTCGAGAATATATTTATATACGTTATATCACTTCAAAATTCAGACACAGTTAAAAATAATAAAAATGCTGGTTTCAAATTTCAATACATAGTATTAAATGTGTACATACTTGTATTTAAATACAACATAAACAAAACCGCGCATGTAATTTATCCATACACAAACAACATGAAAAGATTATAGTTTTCAAATTGGAGTAGACAACGGAAGAATATAATGTGCATTTCATTCGCCAGTAGTATAAGATAAAATCGATACATTCTGAAATCTATTTGATAAAAGTTTCGATAACAGATGCTTGTGTCGGATAATGGGGGTGAGGTGGTTTGATTTTGTGAGGAATTCAGAGATGAGGGAACGTACAAGACAGCGCCCCGTCACGTCAGTGGTTACGGAGAGACGCTGGAACTGGCTGGGTCACTTGCTGCGGATGCCTCCGGAAAGCCTCTTCTTTCGACCGATGGGATTACGGCGCCCCGGACGACCGTCGGGTACTATCCATAGGATGTACTCGTCGGAACTGAGGGATGCTGGCATGTCATGGGAGGAAGCAAAGCTATTGGCGGGAGACAGGGAAACACGGAGGTGCCGCGTGGCGGCCATATGTTCCACATAGGAAGCGAATATGATTAAAAAAAAAAAAGAAGAAAAGTTTCTCCGGGTCGTTAATTGTATAAAAAGAGGGTTGTATGTGGTCTGGTAACAGCTTAGATATATTTGAAGACGTTTCTCTGTTAAAAATGAACTTCTACAAAGTTATCCATGGATAATATTCCGAAATCCGATTTATAAGACTATTGTTTACTAGCTTTTATCTCACTTTAAATATCCGCAATACGTATATAATACATATTTAATATTACTATAACTTTTATCATCTAAAAATAACAAAAAAATAATTACATATGATGGCTCTGTATGCAAAAAATTTACATTGAACTTTGCACAATTGTACGTAAAACTGCATTGCATAGAAATGCAAGTAGAAGTAAAAATAATAAAGCAAAAAAAAAGGTGAGGTTATAAGGTGAAATTGCCAGAGATCTTATGACATTTTGAAACTAAGCTGACGGCATTGCTTATTTACAATAAATTAAAATTGCGAATTCAATAGCGAGATAAGAGAAAAAAAAATATCAGGATAACAGAAAACGTAGAGGCCGAGATTTTCTTGACGAAATTTAATTTACACATTCACAAAATAAAAAAACAAGTGGATGACAAACATACGGTTAAATTCAAATTGAAAAACATGCAACTCCATGAGAAAGAATATGTTATAAAAAAATCAGTGTAGAACGAAAAATAGATAGTATAATTAGTTTTGTACTAACCCAAATATTATGAGTAGCATTAATTTAACTCAGTTTATCATATATATTTAAATCAAAAAATCTAATAATATTTATCTAATGCAGTTAGTTGGTTGGAAAACAGCTGTGTTTTTTTTTCTTACATCAAAGACGAGATCCAAAATTAATAATTACATAATTAATTATTCATCACACATCTAACTCGGGAATATTTACTGCGACTTGTACAATTAATATTAAAGAGTTATAATTAAATAATTAACACGTAATTTCGCTAATTAGTTAATTATTTAAAATGATTATCAGCGTCGTATAGTTTATTAAATAAGATAACAGAAATTGATATGAAAAGTATTATTAAGATAACATAAGTTGTTAAAGCAAACGAGACTTGCTAACGTGTCATTATTAATTACTGGCATGACGACATACAAAGTAGATAATATACCAATGCTATCCGAGTACATATTCCCAGTACGGCCCAACCAAATCCCAATATTTATCTCATAAGAGTCTTTCATATAACATGCATTTTGCCAGACACACCTACATAAATATAACGTTGTATATAAAGACGGGGCTTTGAGTTGCAAAGTCGACTGAGCTTAGGTTCTGTTACCTCCTGCAACTTGCATTACTCCGGGTACATTTTATATTTTAGATACAGTATTTTATGAGAAGTCTAGGGATTGTAGTTATTTCAAGGATAGATAAATAACTAAAACATGGACGAAAAAATCGGGTATTAGGGTCGAAGAAACGTAACTCAATGTTTGGCGTTTTTTGGGTAACATATGACACTGGATATAAAATAACAATTATGTACGTACATAAGCAAGCATTTGTGAAAGAAAGTTTGTCTGAGGATGCCTCTGAAAGAGATGAAACACGTTTCACAGTTTGTAGCACAATACGTGGAATAAGCTAAGTCAAGGGTCGGCAACTTATTGTTGTAAAAGTGCCAAATATTTTACGTGAGGATTAGTGCGGGCCGCCTTTGGGTCACATTTCATTACACTGTAATGACATGTGCAAGGAAATATTTTAGTCTAGAGAACCTTGCGGGCCGGACCACGACGCCTCGCGGCCCGCGGGTTGCCGACCCCTGATCTAAGTTATTTTATATTAAAATGAACTTTTACAAAGTTACCGCCGAATCCATCGAAAGTAATAAAATTACATATTAAATAAAGTGGAAGAGAGACATATCAATAGGAGCGAGCAGTGGATGCAAACATATTTCAATACGAATCTTATGATAAAACACATTAAATAGTTTATAAAAAATCATTTACAAAATAATTTACACCTGTTAAAAATAAGTAACAGATTATTTGATAAATCTGGTTTTTGGCTGTCCGATTTGGATATACAATAATATACTAACAACCGTTTAAAACTGTGCGGCGCACACCTAGCACACCCTGAATATACGCCCCTGATTATAACCCTCCTCCGCATTATGTTTTTTTCTATCGCCTTTTAATTAATATAAAGATGGGTTTATCTGCATACACTAATTATGTTAACAAATGTATAATCATATTAGGTAATAAAGATTGATGCTTGTTACAAATGTAAATATTTATCACAAAATTCTAGGCAAATCGGTTAAAATTTCAGTAAAGTAAATTATATATCTTCGTGATAAAACGAGGTCGTTATCGCAAAACGGTTTTCTGTCAAAACCACAAACAACTCTCTATTAACGACAAAAAAATCGTATGAGAACATAACAGCGGATGTTGGCAAAATTTAGATTGCATTATCAACCAAAAATATTAATTTAAAACGTGGAGTTATTCAAAAATAACAGCTTTTGGCTGAACACTTGTTTCGTATCTCTTATTCTTATCGTGGTGAGCTGATAACGCCGCTGTTAATGTATAGTGATAACAGACGACCTCTTTAATAAATTCTCAATTGGCAACGGGGAATACGATATATAGAATTGGTTAAAAATAAATAATCTACGATTGATCAATGCCGTAAGTGACTGGTTGAAAAACAGCGAACAACTAGGAGACAGTTAACTAAATAAAATTAATTTAAAGTCGTACATATGTTATTCAATCGATTGTGTTACTAATTGTGACACGTGTTTCAATTCGTGATAATTGTGTCACTCAATTGATTGCAGCGAAATACCAAGGCTATCAAATATTATTTATTTATTGTATTGCAATATCTATTTAATTATTGTGAAGAAATTTGGCATCCGAAGGTATTTTTTCCACAGATATCGAGGTATTATTAACGCATATTAGGGCATAAGTTGTTCTTCCAGGAAATTTTAGAAATAAATAAGGTACAGTTAAATAGTAAACCCATTTTGAATGACCAGGTAAATCTACCAACTTCCCTAATTTTGTATCCTATATGCAAGTAAATATAATCATATTTTTTTCCAGCAAACAGGGTAAATATATTTCTTATGTAATATAAGCTTCATATATTTATTTACTGAACGTCAGTTCAACTTTATCCGTGCACTTTAACGCCTGAAGATGCCGGGTCGTTGGTGACTAAAATTGTGTGAATGTACATAATTTGAACAATTCAAATGTTATATTGAAATTCCATCTTATATTGAAAAGCATCTTCAGCCGAAATCCTAAATTCGAAACCTGATATCGAAATTATGAAGTGCTGAAGAATATATTTGTATCTCTGCATTTAATGTAAGATACACCCCGAGGGGCTTAGTTTGGTGGCCGCTATCATAAGACATTAAAGAGAAAAAGAAACGCCGGTTTGTAGATTCGCCATTAAATATTTTCTTATAATACCATGTCCAAAAACGAATTTATTTTCCGGGGATAGTTGATTACACGCTGATTACACACGGCGAAACGTCAAGTAAAAAATCAATGTTGGATAAGCCGCGATATTGCGCGTCGGACAAGTCTATTTATCAACTCGTTTCACCCTTTTTTAACTAAGATGTGTAAATAGCACACATACCTTCAAATCATTTACATTTCTCTGTATACATAATAAACACTCGGCCTAAAATTCAGGTATCCCTCCCTTCTACGCATTGAGTAATGCAATAATAGAAATATTGTAGTAGTGTTATATAATTGTGATGATTCACTCCCGTTTGCCTGATGTGTACCGGATATACAGCTCAGGAGGGCGTGCTTTTTTTGCATAGTAAGGAAAGGGTTAAGCCGCAAACATTATATTGTATATACACGGTATCTCTAGGAAATGTGTTGCGGAGAAAATTAAATAATTTTAAAAGTGGCCACCCTTGTCGAGGGCATTCTAGACAAGACATTTCGCGTAAACGCGGCGACGCGGAAAAAAACGGAAAGCATAGGCGTTTGGACGAGGACGAGGAGTTTGGATGAAAATAAACAAAATGAAAAACAAATGTGTGCAATCAGCCGGCGGCGGGAAATGGAAACCGCTAAAGCTCTTTCACTTCCGTCCGCCGGGCGGGTTCCCCCGACCGCCGCCCCCCGGCTCCATAAACCGACACTTCCACGGACGCGAAAGCTCTCGCCGGGGGTTGGGCGGGATCGAATACTCACGCGAGGGAAAAATAGAGAGAACGATACCGAAATAAAATGAGCGGGAACAGATTTCAAACAATGTTGTGTGTTTTTTTTTAATACAGACAGTTCTTTTTAGA
The DNA here is from genome assembly GCA_030503985.1 of Himalopsyche tibetana. Classification (NCBI taxonomy): domain Eukaryota; kingdom Metazoa; phylum Arthropoda; class Insecta; order Trichoptera; family Rhyacophilidae; genus Himalopsyche; species Himalopsyche tibetana. The sequence continues at coordinate 3,013,627 of JAPJYX010000015.1, forward strand.
TTTCGACAGTGATAGATTTTTTGTTTACTGATATCTGATTGATAGAAGACTTAGTAATGAAATCAATACTACTATTCAGGGTTGTGGAGTCGGATTCGCGGTATTTTGACCGGAGTCGGAGTCGTGAAAAATGAGCGGCTCGATTTTTTTTGGAAAATATTTTTAATGAAGTGTATTCAAACAAAATAGTATAATGTGTTGCCATCCCATGCTTGGCTGACTACAGATGATCTGATGGTATAAATATATATAAGTTAAAATTAAATTTTTCAAAAAATTCGTCGGAGGCGCTAATTATTTTAAAGCTGGAGTCGGAGTTTTTTTTTTACACGACTCCACAGCTATGCTACTATTGGTTGATTAACTCCATTGTAATACGGTAAAAAAGCAATTCCCCCCCTCACACCCATCCTATCCTATGAACGGGGCGTATCGAGAGCGATTAGCTAACAACTAGTCCTGTCATAGCGTTATTCTTATATTCCTACTATCTTTAGAAATAATAAGCAATAAAAACTGCCTAAGAAGAGATACACAATACATAAGTGTTATTTAAATCAATCATCCTAATTTATATTACAAATTATTGTATAACATTTATTAACCATGACTTTAGTGTTTATAAAAACGATAACAAATATGGTATTATTAAAGGTAAATTAGTTTAAATTAAACTTATATTTATCATTAGTTACATTAGGGGTTTTAGCCGCAGTAATGGATTGATAATTGTTTGTTCATTTAAGATGTCATCGGCATGATTATGCCTATTAATTTCTAATTGCAAAAGTGCATTTAGCTCAAGGCCTTTTTGCTACAAAGATTTTTAACATGATTGTCGCTGAATTGAAATGTATGTCATCAAATTCAGTAATAAAATCTTATATGCTCATACTGTCGATGGATTCGGCGGTAACTTTGTGGAAGTTCGTTTGATTATAAAATATAAAATAACTCGCCTCTTTCAGACACACTTACTTTCACTTGCCTCTGAAAGAGACGAAACACGTGTCACAGTTTGTAGCACAATACGTGGAATAATCTAAGTTGTTTTATATTCTTATATGCTCTCTAGCTCTAGTCGATATACTCCTACCTGTCTGTCCTATGTATATCGAAGAATTGAATAATACACATATTTGTGTCAAATTATTAGTACAAAAAAATGGTTCTAAATTATTAAAAAGCGTCGTTTAGTTGTTGAAAGAGTTCTATATGAAAATGCCAGCTAAGGATTCGAGAACTATCGCAGAAAGGAGGTTAATCATTATTGCTAAGAGTTGATTACATTTATTAAATTGCGCACGCGCGCGAACTACGTTTGTATGGTTTCAGACAATCCCACATGCATAACGGAAACACTTGTATGGAATCTAACCGTCTTCCAAGTCGACGCGTCTCATAATTATTACAGAATAGACTTTGGCATATTACCTATAACAAAAACAAACTTATCTTCTCCAAAATAAACAATGAAACAACATTCCTTACTAATTATCGTTGATATGAAAAATCTACAATGATAGCTCGGCTGTCAAATGATATAAAGAAAAACGTTAACAATATGACAAGAAGATTTGAATAAACTTTAACATTCCATTATTCTATTACAAGCGTGTAGAATTATGAAAACATCTAAAACGCTGTATCGTTAAAACAAACTTCAAACGAAAATAATCTCTTTGTATAAACTACGGAGATGCCGTTTTTCCGTGAAGCAAATAATAATAACGCTGCAGCGGGTTGTCGGTTCGAGCCAAATTGAACTTCTGCGGTAGACGTAATAGAAGTTAATATCCCATGGCAGGATGGAAGCGAGGAAACGTGCATCCCGGTCATCAACTCCGCAGCGAGCTAGAGACGGAACGTTGGAGAATAAAAAAAGTTTGTAGTAACTTCAAGTCGTTCGCTTCAGTTGAGTTATTCTATACCGGCTATTTGCATGGTAGCCTGATACATTTTTGTGCACTTGACTGCAACGAGAGCATTGATTTTTATTTCAAAATCAAATTAATGCAGTTTTGAATTCGAAGTCGCCATTTTTAGATTATATGAATCGTTACATTTCTGGAAGAAATTGGTAATTAACAGATTGATAGATTAAATGAAAAAAATAGCTATTAGGATAAAGCAGGGGTGGGGAAAAATTGTATTTCTAAAGGCCACATTCATTAATCTGATTCAACATGAGGCCGCAGTAAGGAAACGTTGACACCCCCCTCCCCTCCTTTTTTTCGACTGTCGAACATATAATGGGTTGATTACGATCTTTTTCCAAACGCTTGCCTATAATTTTTGAATCTAAGTGAATATTTTGACCAAGTGACGTGACAAAATATGGAATATTTTTTTTCTCAAAGAAAAAAATCATAAGGTTAGGTTATCCAGCACACGATTTTTTGAAGACCACTTTACTTTTTCATGCCTTACTTGACTCAAAAACTGATTGATATAATATAAATTGAACACAACCCAATAGTGATCAGGCAAAGGAAAAGATTAGTGGCAGCGGTGAGTTGCCAATACGTTAAAAAAGGGGCCCGCTCAATCTAAAAATAATTCACGGTGTTCTGGGGAGGGAGTGAATTTTTATATCACACATATGCAATACTTAAATAAGCAATCGATTTTTACCTTATAATATGTGACAATATGCAGTTCACAGAAAACTTATCAATCCAAATGGCTAAAAATGTACATACTGTGTATACTGAAGCTGTCGTAGATTATATACGAGTCAGAAATTGCAGTTATATACTAATTTGATCTGAGAATATTGTTTTCTCTTTAACTAACAAGGGTCTCGCCGGCCTTCATAAAATTTAGCAAGGGGCTCGCGCGAGCACCTCCGAGCCCACCTCTGATTAGTGGGACCCATCGCTTGAGTTAATAATTACTAGTAACTTAACGGAACAAAGGCAATATGAGAGGATTAATGGTCTTTTTTTCAAATATTAATTTACAAAGGTATTATTACTTATAAGATTTCCATCGGGTATTACTTATGTTCAATATAAAAGTGTCACCAGTTTAAACTCTTTTCAGCTACGCTTTGAAACAGCAAGTGCCCTTTGAAGACGCGACATACTAAAGTAAACGTTTAAACATATTACATAGCTGTGTGGAAATTTTAAACATACACATAACCATAACATGCCAGAATGTCGCTCGTCCAAAGAGGGTTGGCAGACTCGGGTGCAACAATGAACAATAAATACCTCCTGGTTTCACGCGGCTGCCTTTATTAGGAGACCAGAGATGCCGACACGTAGTCATAGCAGGGCAAGTCGACGTACCAGGATCTCATAATAGCGGACAGCGAAATGATAATGCACTAGCGAAAATGCTGCAGAAATGTTTCCCTGCCACACACTAACAAAATGATAAATTATCAAGTAAATGTATATTTTATTATGTGCTACAGGAAGTGGTAAATAAATTTACATGTATCTTTCGAAAGAAGATTCTACTAACGTATATACATTATTCTATCCAGTAGATAGAGTAGAATACTAGATATTCATCACAGATTCTTTTGACAGATAATCGGAATTAAGGTTCACTTTACTTGGGTCGTTTTCCATTGTTCTGTTAACATGTAAAGTCACTCGTTTAAAATAGATAAAAATAAAGAAATAACGTAGATTAAATGCATGTTATTGTGAAGTGTGTGTTTATTTACATTGAGTAATAATGTATTTTAAATGTAAATAAAAAAAACACGGCGGCAAACATGTTTTCGAAGTAATAAAGATTTAAATTTTAATCAATAAAATGTTACTTATTCATATTTTGTACATTTTTATTTGTAAATTCCTTTCAATATCAATTGAATTGATATTAGTTTTATTTTGTTTTGTATAAATAGCACTGTAATATTGTATTCTCTTTTAAGTTGATAATGCTCGTCGTGAGCGAAACCGGTCCTGATCTTGTATAATAAAAGTGGAGTTATTTATTACAAATAAGTATTTTATTTTTTTAAATAAAATCGAATTATCTATATATCTATCGCAAGGTTTTCTAAAATTTTTCTGCAATGGAAAACTTCGCGAATCCAGAAATTGAATTAAAAACACTTTATCTATACTACTCAAATCTGTAGGCATTCCCATGAGCTTATCCTTTTCGCCAGCAATGGCTTTAAGCCCAATGGTACATTTAATTCTTATATAAACACGAAACATTCATTTACTAAGTGTCAGTTCAAGTTCATCCGTGCACTTGAACGCCTGAAGACGCCGAAAGGCGAAACCCGGGTCGTTAGTGATAAAATCTGTGAGAATGTACATAGTTTTAACGATAAAAATTTAACACTTTTGCATCATAGACGTTCCCAACTTCAATCTATTGGACAATACGTATTCTTATATATATAAATGAATATTTGTTTGTTTGCTTTTTTCGGTCTCTATACACTAGAAAACTGCTGATCCGATTGCAATAAAACTTCGACAAACTTTTTGCTTGCACTTCCGGGAAAGTTCTAGGCATATTAAAATTAGCTTACAGTAGGTGGCGCATGTGTCGTACCATAGATAATCGGCAGCAAACGTCAAACATATACAAAAATAAGACATGCACTTCATAAAACACAATTAAAACACTTCGTTTCTTCGAGTGACATTGCAACGCTTGCCTGGTACTGGCTAGTATATTATAACAAAGATGTATTTATCGGATACTAATAATTGAAATACCAAATGGACATATTGATTATATTAATACAAATTTAATGGAGACACGAAGTTCGCGTTAACGAGGCAATAAATAAATATCTATTACATCGTCGCAGCTTAATACCAGCCGCATAAAATGTACGTATTAGTCAGTCGTTCATCGAGCAATAATAAATAAATGGGTGCAGTAATTGATTCTCGAGACTTGCCAATATGGAAAATAATGATATTATTTCGAGTCGCACTTACAATATTTTGCAAATCAAATGCCAAGAAAAAGTGAGTGCACCAAGGTGCTCAAAGAGCCGCTTGGCCGTAACTAGGGACTGCAATATCGATATAACCGAGACAGGCATCCCGGTATTCATGGCGTTTATGGAATACCGAAATATCAGTTTTGAAAATGAAAATACACCGGCATTTCGGTATTGAAAATTGAAAAAAATCGAATTTTTAATGAAGATGAACCATGACATACAGTAAAATTGTTCGCGATGAATTGAAATGTCGTCGAATTTCAATCGTTCAAATTATGTACATTCACACAAACTTTGGCACTAACGACCCGGGTTTCGCCTTTCGGCATCTTCAGGCGTTCACGTGCACTGATGAACTTGAACTGAATATCGTCGGTTTGACCTAAGAAGTCATTAAAATGTGTTTCGTAAAAATGACATAAGCCTATTTATAATGTCTATCATTCCGTTATGTGCATGAATGACACCATAATAATTTTACAGGTTATCATTGGAAAATATTGGTTGATGTTAAGACACTTATGTGACTTTTTTATCCATGTCCGCTTCCAATGTGGAGCATATGGTATTCTAATGGAGGTATCCTAACAGAATTCTTGCCTACGAGAACTACTAGTGACTGAATTGCTCAAGTTTTTTTTCCGAAGAGGTGGGGCTAGGACATGACTTGTAGTTGGCTGATCACTTTCGCTATACCCCTTTATTTTAGGATAATAATGGTGGAGGGCGAGGGGGGGGGGAATTTTATGCATTACAAAAATCCATCCATTAGAACAGAAGTCGATAAATCACTTGAAAAAATGCTGTTCGTATTGGGATTCGAACCCGTGAGGTCCGGTATGTAGGCCAACGACGTTGACCACTGTGTAGTGGCATATACCCGACTATTGAATTTTATGAAAAATGAGCTCTTTTGTTAATGTAACACAGTGTTGAGCAAATCGTCAATTAATAATTTCTTACAGAAAAACGGCAATATTTTTTAACCTGGCAAGTGTTTAGTCAATATTGACAGGTTTCTGTATTGACAATTTTTTTGAATGATGTATTATTATTTCAAAGGCCGTTAGATGTTTTTGAAAATCACTCGTTTATGATATATTTTATGATAACGATACGAGAAATCAAAATACCGGTATTGATATTAGTCGTCCGGTGTTGCAAACCCCTAGCCGTACCTAATCAGAGATAATGGCTTCAATTGTACAGCCAAAACAAATTGCGGCGATATTTTATTAGTCTTTGTTAATGGTGCCAAAATATTCTCACGATTGTGACTCGGGACCGCGTCTGACCTGTCCGAAAGGCGTCATAAATCTGTGTACGGTACTTAAAAATGTAATACATATTTGGCATATCGATTAGTTTAATGCCAAACGCAAACTATATAAGACAACAATAAAATAATATGAATTTGTTGAGGTTTTTTGAATAAGAGTTTTTACGCTTGTCATAAGGTAAATAAAGGCAACTTAACATCAACGTAATACACTGTTTTTTTACACAGTAGATAATTAATATACGTTCCACAAAAACCGTAAAAAAGCGATATAATTTATAGAAAAAATTGAAGATTGGTTCCCTAAATTTAAAAAAAAACCAAAAATAAAGTTGTTGCACAATATATTATATATTGTAATTAACCTTCGAGCTCCTATTGGGTACATTCCGCATTGCTGAGTTCTTCTTATGTCAACCATTTTCTAAATACCAATAATATCTAGCTGATATTTACTGTAATCTACAATTATTATATCAATGCAATGCAAACACATATTATGCAAATTAGTCTGTGGTCACTTTGTACCCCCATCGCTCCTCGATTCTATTTTCGACGTTTCGGTACTAAAGTGTTAAAAAAGTGGTTTGATTCATAGATAAATTGAAGATTGTTTACACCAATTAAAAAAACGTGTTATTTGATAAAAGAACAACATTTTGGTATAGAAAATCGTGTAAAAAAAATGAAGACCCCAATAAGTAAAAAATATACTATATACCAAGGATGGCGAACCTTTTTTACATGTGGGTCAAATTTGATTTTAAAAAAAAAATCATGTCGCGGGTCACGTAGATTGAGTAATTAAGGCTTTCAATAAAAACAATCATTTCTAAAAGTTCAAACGGGTTAGATAATTTCTAACGCGGGTCCCTTGGTCGCCATCCCTGCTATATACTATGTATTTTACTGATCAAAAAAATAATATTATTCATCGCTGCTTGGTTATATAAGGGGACTTTTATGAGGGACTAGCCATAAATCACTTTTATCGCTAAAAATGTTTTGACACGTCTAATGAAGCCCTTTGTTTGTTATAACTTTCTCGTGTAGTTTAATTTCTTGTTATTAAGTAATCCGTTATTCGCTTCTGTGTTTTTTGTTTCTGGGATTAGTGTTAAAACAAATATAGCATTCGTTCTTTTTAGTGGATCGTGTTATTTCAAAACCGTGTATAAAGATAGTTGAATGTATACGCTTAGTTGATTACATATTTACATGTTTAACGTTAGATATACATACGTGTTTGAAGTCCCGAAACTAAAAAAACAACACTTCTGTAATTATGTATGTAGATTCAAATAGTACATACATATTCGTATACTTAAATAAAGACGTAAAAACGATTTGCTAATATAATACATACATACTATGATAGGCTGTTGGGTATATTCCAAGGACGAAAACAATCCAAATGTGTACATTGCTTACGATTTATCAATAGATATTGTACACATATAAATTTAATAAAAGCCGTCGTAAATTAATATTGATAATCAGCGCTTAAGCACTCTGTATTAAAAATTAAATACTATATATCAATACGAAAATTGTAAAAAAAGAAATCAATCAAATCTCGCAACGTAATTAATGTTAAAAAGTGCCTTGGGCAGCGAATATTTTCTAAAGGCCAAAAGGAAAATATCTCATTCGTTAAATTAACTATTACAAAAAAAACCTTTTCAATATACTTATAAATGTTTGCAGTAACTGCGAAACGTACTGATTGCCTTGCGAAAAAAATATAATTATCGAAATTGAAAAGATATTGCGTATAACACCGTGGTATTTGGGATTATATTATATTGTACAATACTTATGACTCGGCGTGATTGATTGATTTAACTCAAAAAGCTATCATATTAGTTATAATTACCGTCTTTTAAATATTTAATACTGTATTTCCGAAAAGACTGTCCATAGTGCAAACTGCAGAATCACATACAGTTGTAAATTATTATATATAAACAAGGGGCACATATCAGATTCAGGGTTTCAATTTTGTGTGTTAGAAATCTTGTGAAAAACTAGTCTGAAAAAATATAAGAACATACAATGAGATGTGACAACGTTTCAATTGATGACATTTGCAACTAGAGGTTTGGTAGTTAGTCTGTGCAAACGATAAACCAATATTATTGGCCTAAGAAGGTTGACGTCAATACTTGACGGTAAGGAATAATATTAAAGAATTTAAACACTGTTATCCACATTTATTTCATATCTACTGTGGAAAGGAAAAAGGACGCAACCCACAGTTTTTTTTGTTGATAACCACAATGTATACAACTTGATAAACGTTATACAAAAAGGATGGAAGCTGAAAATGCCGAATTAGCATATAAAGCGTTTTTTTGCGTCTCCTGTATAATTTGTATTATGTGTGTTACGTCCATTTTCCTTTCCACAGTCGATATGATCAGGACCGGTTTCGCTCATCGGGATTTCGTTGAAATTTCAGTTTAAAACGCTCGTAATGAAGAACGAAACCGGTACTGATCATATTAAATAAATATGGAATTATTACGTACAATAAATAGATTGTCTTGTTTTTTAGCGTTCGATATTCATTTTTTTTAACGTTTATGATATCGATTTCTTTTAATATATTATTTATACTTAAAATACCGAAATACTCGTGTTGATATATATTGAAAAAAAGAAACTTAATTGCATCAACGAGCTTTTGAAAATAATACAAAAAAATGATTTTTTTACGTGTTTAGTGATCATCGATTAGAAGAGATAAAAACGAATCTACAAGGTTTCATTTCTATGAACTTTCAGCACACTTTTTCGATCAATAGACGATTTCATATCGCAGTTTGAGCACACGTTAATAATTATGCTTCATAGAATTTTATTTGGCCTGTCTGGTTCACGTCGATGTCGAATCTATAGAATATCGCAATTAAGGCCGTGCATAGAAATGTTTACCAATATTGCAGTGTAATTAACCGTAAATGAATAGAGTTATGAGCATGTCGATTGCAGTCTATGCGCGCTTATAATGACATCTGAAATAGCTGCATTGAAAAATAAATATTGACTAACAATACAGAATATTAATTGAACACATACATTATATTCAAACAAGTAAGTTGTATACAGCGTCGTTTGGAATTAATTAAAATGCCAAATCAATAACTAATGTTTTGAAATATAATAATTAATATATACATATGCGTCATTCTTTGGATATAATATGTAAGCATAAAGAGGCAAATACAATTAGATATCTTATAAGCATTGAATGACGTTGAAGTACATATCAGCTTCACCAATAGTCGTTTATAAAACAAAAAATATCATTTTTGTATCTTTATAAATAATTTTAAATTTGATTCACTTATTTTATTAAAATAATAATGGTCAGTTTAAGCTGACAGACAGCTGCTTTTATCAGAGTGATATATGAAATAGTTGTTCAACGAGGAATAGTTTGTATCATATCACTGTTATATCCTATATGTAAGTAAATATAATCATAAAAAAAATCCAGCAAACAAAATGAATATAATATAATTATTGAAATTACTCACCATTCAAATCATTCTCATGCATTAATCGATTTGGCCAGCAATGGCCTTAAACTTAGCGATACCTTTATTTTTCTTATATAAACACGATACTCAGTTCAAGTTCATCCGTCCACTTGAACGCCCGAAGATGTCGAAAGAGCGAAACCCGGGTCGTTAATGACAAAACTTGTGTGAATGTACATAATTTGAACGATTAAAATTTGTATCATTTTTTATTTAAGATTTCGACTGAAGGTGCTAGATCACGGGTTCCCAACTTGGGGGTCGCGAGTTTCGGGGACAATCCGGGGAAAAAGTATAGCAAATTGAGGATTTTAAATTCCTCGGGGGGTCGCTTAGTCACGGCTTTTATAAAAAGGGGTCGCCACCCGAAAAAGGTTATGGAACGTGCTAGATGGAATTTAAATATTAAATTTTAATCGTTCAAATTATGTACATTCACACACGAAGATGCCGAAAGGCGAAACCAGGGTCGTTAGTGACAAAACTTGTGTGAATGTACAAAATTTGAACGATTTAATTTGTATCATTTTCAATTAATATTTGAAGGGGTAGGTGTCACACATTCGAATACTTCCCTTCTCTGACTGACCTAAGAGTTCTGACTAATTCTTAAAACACAACTATATGATAATAGGGTAGCAAAAAACCAAATTTTCTCATTTCGGCACTCTAAAAAGTTGCTTACTATCAAATTGAGTGATTATTTCGAAAGTTGTTTGACGTACAGATTAGCATAATACGAAATAAATTGTCTATAATGAATCGCAATTGCATTTCATGTATGTAATTAAATGAAATGTACAAAGTTATATTAAAATATGTAATAAGGTAGTTTGCTGCAATAACTTCATTCCTGTAAATGTTTCGTAGAATTGTATCAGGAGCGCAGAATCACCGGCGGCTATCGCAAAAGCGCGATCTCGCCGAAAGATTAAGTGACATCAATTTGCGCGGTCACCACATCATAACTCCGCTACGCCAGCTTTCAAGTGCTAGCGTTCGCTAATGAGAAGATAATATGAATACGCAACAGCATTATATTGCCGGTACCCAATACAGGGAAATTATTTATCCGGATAACGATTTATAGTTATGCACGCCTGGCATTTTGGTGTCGATGAAAAAGTTTCGTTTGTGAAAAAATATTTGTTTAAACATATTTTTCCACTCATTTTAATTATACGACTGTTGCGATGACAATTATATGTTTTGACGATTTCAAATAATTGCTATATTTAAAATAAAAACATATTACAAAAGTTCAATGGTCAAAGATAAATATAAATTTACATTTACGGTCATAAAATTCCGGTGACCATTTAGAACCAAATACTTAAATATATTTTTATTATTTTCTACTTTTTATTTGGTTTTATGAAAAAGCATTCCTACAATGCGTGTCTGTTATTATTACCTAACAATATACATTGCTATTCCCTCGCCATCTTCATCACAAAAAAAATAATTTACACCTACCCCCCCCCCCCGCCATTAGTAAAAAGGTTTCTCAAACTAGCACTAAACGTATATATATTAAATTTGAATCGTTCAAATTATGTGAATTCACACAGATTTTGTCACTAACGACCCGGGTATCGCCTTTCGGCATCTTCAGGCGTTCAGGTGCACGGATGAATTTGAACTGATGTATGTATATATTACAATGGATTTATTGTAATAAGGTTATAATACTTAAACATAATTATAATAGTAAGTTTGTTTTTACACTCTTATTTGTATGTATTTATTCTTCCAATCTCACTTGTGGTTTGATGTTGCAGGTGTTTTTCTTATAAATGGAGCATTCATTGTCTTTTTAAATCAAAATATTTCAGTGTTTCGTTATAAAACCTTTCAGAAATCGATCGGTATACTTATCTTAAAATCGAGTTTTTCACTTAACCTCACTGTTGCTTTATGGTGCGACATGTGAAAATTATAATGTAACTATCTAATACCAATTGGATCACTTCACCTGTCAAAAGCTTAAATTGTATATGAAACAAATAAGTGTATATTTAATTGGTTTCAATCCAGAACAACTCGGCAGTATTGACGCAAAAATAGAAAAATTATTGAGATATATTCGCCCACTCACATTGCCAAAAAAACAACCAGATTTTCACGAAGCGTTTACGCCAAAGTTTTTAAAAATACTAATTTATATTTATGACACCGTGTAATATTCATTTAAGAGTAAATCAACGATCTACAGCATATATATAATATAAATATGTGCTTCTATCTAATGGATAAGATAGTTAAGTCACGAAAGCTTGCATAATAGTCTAGCGCCACGGCATAAGTTAATATTGTTCCATACGGCGTGCTGAGATTTTCGTAAGTTTGATCTCGGAGAAGTTAGGGTTGGGGTTTTAACTATATACATGGCTTCAAAATGCAAGGAGGGGCGCAAGCCCCTAGACGAGCGAGTAATTAACGCCGTTGAGAGTTTACGCCCCCCAAACTGAGACGGGGTGAGATTTTCACTTCACTTGCGGAGAGTAGCAAAAGAAAATTAGATTCGATAGAATGCTACATTAATTGAATATTCGGTAATTTTAATAGTAAGAAACAGTCATCGGTTAATACATATTATTCGTATATATTAATAAAACGCATTGGGACACAATGGAAAAATGTAGCGCTGTTTTAGTTAAACTAACACGATCGATTCTTTCTTTGCCTTCTCCAAGCCGGGTCCATCTTTATTTTGGACGTAATAAGAGGCTGGTTAGTCCGCTCTCTAATCTCCGTAATTCTGACAAAGTCAGACCATCAGAAATTCTTTTACCAATTAATTATTGATGTTAAAAATGATCTCCACCAAGTATAACAACGAGTGTTTTTTAACTAAGTCCGCTCCTAATGTTGGACATTTTTTCTCAGTAGATGTTTTTCTACGAGAACTGCTTGTCATTAGTTGCCAAGCCCAGCTACAGTAGAAGATGGATGGAGCTAGGAAAAGACTCGTTAACTAGCCGTTCTCACAACACCCCATTTTTAAGATATCTATTTTTCGACATTAGACAATTCATAAACCGATTGATAAATCAATTTATGGCTGTCCGAACTAAGATTTGGAACCTTGAACTCTGTAACCGAAGCAAATGACGTCGAACACTTGGCCTACCGACTAGAAAAATTAAAGGCACTATATTTATTGTACTCCACAATGAATAGAGGCATATAATAATAGTTTTTTTTTTATTTTCAAATTATTTACGGATTAAAAGAACATTTTATTGTAAAAAATCGAATAAAATATATCTGTAACAGATTAAAATAACAAAGTATTTTAGCTCTACAGTTTTTAATAATTTTATTCGTTGATAGCTATTTCGGCTTGCGCCATCGTCAGAACTATGTTTAAACTAATCTTTTGCTCAGCTATATATACTGGCTCTGAAGAGATACACAATGCATTGTGTATAATAAAATGTTATAAATAAAAAAATAAATAAAATGTTATAAACTGTTATAAATGGAGTTCTACCAAGTAAATGCCAAATCAATTAATAAAATATATCTGCATAGTTGATAAAATAGAAACGTTCATCAAACGTAAGTTAGAAATATGAATTACGTTACGTTATAATTGCATTTTTATTGCATCGTACTAGGTAAAAAAATGTGCCCTTTATTCCTTCATTATAAATGTTGACAATTGCTTTTTCGTCCCCCGAAAAAACGAGTGGAAAATATGTTTACCCCGAGTAGAATACAAGGAAGCAATCCGCTGAATTCCCGATTTCGCGAACAAATTATACGCATAGAACAAACATTTCCCCGTTTTGATTAAGTTATTCGGATTTAAGAGTTACAAAATGCCTACGTTTCGTATTAGGGTGGCAGAAATTTACAAAGGGATTTAAGATCGTTACAGCGAGGCGTAATAATGCAAATGTAGTAGGAATCCGAGAAACCCTATCAAAGCGTAGCATGTGAAAACGCGATATAAACCGAGGAAATTACACGGCAAAGAGCTTATGCGAAGGCAAACATGATTTTAAGCCTGATGATTGTGTTTGTTATATGAAATTTAATCACATTTCAAAACGGTTTAAAGATTACGTAACAAACACAACAGCATTAAACAATACAAAAATTAAATTTAAATAAAAATTAACGTAGGCGCAGATACACAATTATAAGTAATAAAAAATAATATACGAGTAAAAAAAGGTCAGTATAAAAAAGATATTATTTAAATATAGGTATCAGGAGAACATACAGAGTAGTAGGTGATACTAATCGTTTAAAAAAAAAGATCATATACCATTATTATCCACTGCCCTATAATTTGTTGGAATTATCCTATTACGATGTTATGGAATCCTAATAATACGTTTCAAAACTGGTACAGAATCAATTTTGTTGTAAATAAATAATCTTACATAGAAAAATCAATTGAATAAATAGCGAGATTATAATTTTTATTTTGAAAGAATAATAATTACAATTCAAAATGTCTTTCAACTTAAATGACTGACGGTTTAAAAACTTACATAAGACACAGTCGGTACACGTGGAAACCGAAAAAACGCTCACCTGAAAATAAAAAGAAAATTACATTGTTAGAAAATATTCAAGTTTTACAGGTACAGACTAATGTAAACGAATTAATTAGCTAATTTAGGAAATTGTTCGTCATCACGTAAGATATCACGATTCACGATCCAGTCAACAGTTATGAAATGTAACTATTCAGATTTAAGATAAATCAGCGATATCTTCGATCTGCAATTATGAACAAATTTATCAATAATTCAAAGACGTAGATATAGTTTGATTCACGTTTTTTTTTCTGTTTTCATCAAATTACGAACAATATTAACTAAAAAGAGAAAATGTGGTTTTATAAAAATGAAGTTATGATTGATCAAGTGTACACTTTGTTGACACAGTAAATACGTTCCACAAAAAACTATGTAAAAAAGTTATAGAATTCATAGAAAAAATTAGGGTTAATTAGATTAATCAAAAAAAAAACATTTTATTGGAACACTGTGGTATAAACGGGTTATATAAGACTCGTTAAATAATTAAACATTTAAAAAAAAACATATTACTTTTCATTGCTACTTGACTTGATATAAGGGGACTCTTATGACTTGACACGTCTAATGTGTTGAGATCTAATGACGGATTGTGTTTGTTATGATTGTTGTTTAGTTGTTTTTTTTTGTTATAAGGAAATCCGTTATCTCTCTCTGTGCGTTTTGTTTCTGGGAATCGTGTTAAGAACAAATATTTCGCCTAGAAATATAGTATTCATTTTTTAGTGGACCGTATTATTTAAATACCGTGTAAAAAAGAGTTGAGTATAAATTGATATCTTATATAACAAACGTTTGATATATGTGATAACATAACCTACTTATAAGCGGAGATGTATTAAAATAATTCATTTTTTACTACCTTACTGAAAAGGTACAAGCCGATGAGATATACATATTATGTTTTAATGTTCATGTTTTTTAATGGTTTTAGGTAAACTTGCCTTACAATTATAGTGATAATAAATTAACAGGGCTGTATTTTAATATTCGATTGAACAAACGTAACTTTTAATCGTGCTAGAAAAAAGTTTTTACGATCATTACTATAAAACTTAGACTATTATTGAATAATTACTTTCCATCGTGGATTATCAAGGAACAATATTTAATCTTCAATTAACTTAAAGTACCTATTGAGAAATAATTTTCTACTGGAACGTAACAAACTTGTATATACATAAATGAATGAAGATCATTTGCTTTCAAAGAAACCACAGTGAAAGCGAGTTAGTGCAAAATATTCTCAATAAAAGTGGCACAATGCGCAAAGTTATATCAGGGTGGTAGGGAGGGGGTGTCTAGGTCTCGGATAAACCTAGACGTTATCTCGAATTTGTCACGTTTCCCTCACAATTGCCAGCTACAGCGAACGCCGAGGGTGAGTCTCATCTTAAAGTTATTTGACAAGCCACCACGGTCTTCAATAAGACAAACAAGGAGCTCCTATCCACTTTCCTTTAGTGCCACCTACTGCCGTTTGATGCAGGTTTACTGGCATAAGCACAGCTAGGACTCCGTTTATTTAATCGTATTCAGTATTCAATTCAATCAATTTTAACTAGCTCGACAATTGTGTGAAAACGTACTATTTCCAAAACTCAAACTTGTCAGTAGAGTCAAATACTATAACGAATAACACAAACAAAATAACATTTGCATAAAAATATGATTTCCAATTTGAAAATAACAGTCTTGTAGACATTTTATATTAAAACTAATAGGATGAGTCGATTCACAAGGCTTGAATTACCCTATCTGCATACCTAACTCAATATCGCTAATTTTGGAAATAGTACGTTTTGCATTATAAACACAAACTTCTTCAATTTATAAAACAAAGGAAAAGAAATATCCGACTATTATATAATCAAAAGCTTGCAATCTTTTTAGGGTTTTCACTTTCAATACTTGATGGAAAGGCATTATATTAATAAAAACACAATATTTCTTTGTACTTTATCCATTAGTTGAAAGTGCTCGCAATGAACGAAACCGGTACTGACTTTTTAAATAAAGTACAAAGGAATATTGTGTTTTTATTAAAAGCTTGAAATGTATGTAAATGTTGATATAAAAATACTTTTTACTGTTTTTACTGTTAAATTTCAAAAGATTTTCTTCGGAAACTCTTCACTCGCATATCAATCAGAAAACAAGAGAATAAACTTACAAGAGACGAGTACGTTTACCGAAAAGCATTTTAATGTATCTGCGGGTTATACATGACGATGAAAATTAAATACGGCAAAGGTAACCACCCAACCTTTTTGAGGATGAGACCTACCATAAATATAAATGTTTAATGGTGATCCACTCTATTAACAGTCGTTGTTGGTCCTTTTTATTCAGATCTTTAGAGTTAAACATATTAATTTTTAAATGTAAAATATTGTTCATAACAATATTTAACAAAATAATTTTAATAGTTCGATCATATAAAATTAATGTGGAATTAGAGAAACGGTGTTTTTTTAATGAATTATGTAAATTGATTGATAGCAGGCAGGGACTTGTCAATCCTATGGTATACTTATCATTACAAAGTATTGTATTTTACGGGGGAAAAAAATCAAATAACAGCGCAACGTTAAGAAATGAAAATCACAATCTCATTTATCAAGGACCACGTGTATTATACAGCTTACGAGAGCTGAAGAAAACGTATACAAAGAGTTATCTATGGTTCAGAGGTTTTTCTTTTCGCCGTATATCCATATCAAAGGCATCAGACAATGGCCGATGAAAACGGTGTTTTCCCCGCGAAGGCTTTTGCTTTCGAGTTGGCATGCCTGGCGATTTGTAGCGTTGGCGCGATATCGATTTCCCGCGTTTTCCGCCCATTGTCGGCTCTCCGCACAATTCCACAATGGCGCCCGGAGTACAATGGCCGCCATTTTTTTCACATAATGGCGGCAAAAAAATTATCGACGACTAGGAAACGAAGCGCTCCAGCAGCCGCGAACGGAGCCTGTTCGAGCGATAGTATTTTTTTAATGTTTTATTTGTCACATTCGATGGGGTGTCAATCAATGGAAAACAATTTACTTTTATTGTATTGTTACCATCATTAATTTGTACTTCCCACTGTTCAGTAAGCAAACAATATGAATTACACATTGAATTAATTCTCCACCAAAAGCATAATATGAGTATGTTTGTTTACGACAGTTTGAAATACGGACATGGATAAATCAATTATATAATGTGCAATTGAAAACAAAATGGGTTAAATAATAAAAAAAAACTTTTTAGCTAACTATTTGTATTAATAAATCACTTGGGTGGTGTTAGATAAAACATACAGAGATCCATTACACATTTCAAGAGTAGTTCAACAACTGTGCAATATATTGATTGAATTGACATTCAGTCGGTAGAATTCTATTACAATAATTTCAAAATAACAAAGTTTTTAGATCCACAAGAATCATATCGGTTAGTTGATAACTTTCACTTTTAGGGTGTTCACAATCAATACTTTGTGGAAAGGCATTATATTAATAAAAACACAATACTCGTTTGTACTTGTTTCCACTTTTATTTACAAGATCAGGGCCGGTTTCGCTCAAGGCGAGCATTATCAAGTGTTAAGAAATATTATTTACAAAGTGTTATTTATACAAATTTAGTATGTTATATCTGTGATAACATTATAAAACGATGGTGTGGAGTCGAAATAATACTTAACCGAGCGAAAAAAACTGATTCTGAAAAAAAAATTGGGTTCATTTATTTTTTTACAGATTTATAAATTAGGATTAGTTAGTTGGCCGGAATATTTTAATTTCGCCCAAAAACTACTCAAATACGTTTATAGGTTAGGTTAGGGTAGATTAAAAAAAAATCTTCCAGATAACAGGAATGTACCAATATTAGAAAATAATAGCTATACACGTATAAAAAGTTTAAAAAACACTATTTTGTAATAATATACAGCAACATTTACAGTTTTTCAAATAAGCAGTGTTCCAATTTTGATACAATAAAATACGTCATTTGCGATTAATACAGCTGTCATATTTTAAGTATAATTTTACAAACGATTCGATTTAAAAAGTGTATGTATTTATTGATTGTGAGTTTGACGCCCCCTGGCCAAGAGGAGATATAATAATAGTGAGTTAAAAAAACCGATATCAGCGACGGATGATAAAGAACATTCAGACGGCCCTCTTTATGCCCACGACTGTTAATGGATTTCTGAAGCGCCTGATTTATGGACGCTGATTTAATGGCCCCCATTCACGCATGCCCGACGCCCGAAAGGATGTTACACGACGACAAAGAAGATGAATAATATATCTGAGTGACTCTCAAACCAACTGCTGTACTGCGAATGGAAAATACTGTTTATTCAGCCGGAAAACGGGTCGGTATGCCGCATGTTTTTTTCATGCTTAACTAGTGATATTCCTTTCTCCTTGAATATTCTGATACCACGTCAAGTTAACATGGTATAAAAACATTTACATTACAAAAGCTGGTGAGGCAAGTGGTACGTATACTGAAGATCAGTGTCGTAACTGCCGACTCGCAATATTTAAGTCAACTAAACCGCAATGGAAATTGTACATAATATCACTTTTAGGGTGTTCACTGTCGATACTTGGTGGAAAGGCATTACATTAATAAAAACACAATATTCCTTTGTACGTTATTCCACTTAATGTAAAAGGTCAGGACCGGTTTCGCTCATTGCGAGAATTGTCAACCGATTTCTTTTCAATTGTTGTTTACACCTTTTCATTTAAATTTATTTTTGTCTAAATAAGCATTGTTAATTAAATTATATTTCTTATCAGTTGACAATGCTCGCAATAGGCGAAACCGGTAATGACCTTTTAAATAAAGTGGGGAAAAAAGTACAAAAAAATATTGTGTTTTTATTAGTACATAATATCGTTAGGAATTTTCCACAACCTGGTATGTATTGTCAAAAAGTACAAGTTTTAAGAAGATACATAAATGTACGTTATTCTTTTAGGGTGTTCACTGTCAATACTTGGTGGAAAGGCATTATATTAATAAAAACAATAATCCTTTGTACTTCATTCCACTTTATTTAATATGTCAGGACCGGTTTCGCTCATTGCGAGCATTCTATTTTCTATTATTCTATTTTTATTTCTATTTTTATTTTGTTATTCTATTTTTTATTTCAGGTATCGCTTTCTATTGCTATAAAAGATCACTAAAATGGTTTTGTCTTCAATATCTGTGATGAACTTATTAAGACAGGAAGCTAAGACGTTTGCATTAGGATATCCAAACCCTGGATCCCGGATTCCGAAATCCGGGATTGAGAAACTAAATGATGGAAGAACTAAGCTCCCACGCTGTTCATTTGGGCAAATCCGGGATACCGGTATTGAAAACTTGTCAATTTTGAAGTTCCGGGATCACAAAAAGGGTCCAGAGTTGGATACCATATTTTCCATCAATGTCACCCCCCTTCATGCCAAATGCAGCAGTCAATAAAATAATCAATTGATAATGCTCGCCATGAGCGAAACCGGTCCTGATCTTGATAAATTAAAATGGAAATGAGTACAGAGGATTGTGTTGTTCTTAATATAATGTCTCGACAGTGAACACCTTAAAAGTGACCAAATATAGCACATGACTATATATATTTTTTTGTACTATCCGAATTACTGACTTAACAAAATAATCAACGCATGGATTGATTTTTAATTTCACATTTTATCTCCGTTCAGGCGTACGATAACGCCAAAAAAGTTGCGTTGGTTTTTGAATTATTCATACGAAAATTATCCGATTATCGAACAAGCGCTCTCTCGTTTGACAAAACACAAATTCATTAAAATTACTCTTGGACAAATGCTGTCCATTCAACCGAAAACAGTTAGTAACAACGAATATTTTATCAAAATGATACATCACGAATTTTCTGATACCCAAATAAAACAACAAGATTGAGCGGACATTAATTATTGACATGGGTAAAACTTTGTTTCTCGGTTTAGTAAATTATGCAGAATTTGGGTAAGTTGTTAAAAAATACAAATAAATTTATATATGTTAATAATTATAATATACTTATTCATGTTTATTCAGTTGAAACCCCATTTCATTCATTTATTTATCTCATCTACCTATCTCCTCAAACATTCTGATAGCCATGTACAGTGGAGGGGAACCTGCGGTGTTTTGGCTACTCTGATGCGGCCTTTTGACTTGATCAAAATATTCACTTTGATCAAAAAATTATACGCAAGCGTTTGGGAACAGGGCATAATAAACCATTATATGTTTGACAGCTGAAAAATAAAGTGGGGGTGGGTGTGTCAACGTTTTCTTTACTGCGGCCTTATGTTGAATCAGATAAATGAATGTGGCCGTCAGAAATGAAAATGGCCTGGTACAAAAAAAGGATATCTTAATTATGGGTTTTTGAAAAAGATTGATTTTAACAGCTTAACGACCGTGGACGCGTATTTGAGTCTTTGAAAAACAAAGGCTGCTGGCCGACGGACTCATTTATGCGTGTATGCGAAGTATCTGGAAGCTAAGAAAATTATTTTTTGTAAAGATATCTCATTTGTTTTACAAATTATAATGAATAATGTAAAATTACACGTGAATTCACCATTCCGTATCGTCGAGTTCTGCCTAAATTTTGTATCCAAAACGACGATATCTAATGACGAAGGTCACTGGAAGTTATAAATATTCTAAATCTTTATTTAGACGTGTAGTATGTTTGAATAATTAGAGAAAAATATATTCAAATTCTAACATGGCCCGAGTATTTATTGTACTAATTAAACAGATCAATCAATACAAGATTTTATCGCCATTAAATTGTATGCAGGTATCTGAGAACATTCCGTCACGTAAAAGCCGAAATAAAAAAAAAACAATTTAAACACAATCGAATGCCATTAATAACACGAGTTGAATTTCGGGGTACTTAATTCCTGTTTACCATTGAAATGGCTGTCTATGAACAGGAAAAGTTAAATCCAATGCAACAACAACTCTTATGGGATTTAAATGCATTTTGGTGTCACACGACCAGTTGGTTTCCTCAACAGTCAACACGTACTAGAGTCATTAATAATCAACCTGGTTTATTTGTCAAGTGGGGTAACAATTACAGGTTGAGATGCGTTCAATATTGCGACGAAAGCAAACAAATATCTCGACTTTTATTTCCATTAACCTTTAAACGACCGTGGACTTTTTGCGAAATATTTGCACGACCCGTAGCTTTTAAAAAAATAATTAAATCTCTAAAACAATTCAGCCTATGTGGGTAAAATAAAAAGCATTAGCAAAATAAAAGATTGTTTATAATTAACGAAAGCTTTATTTACAATTTTTCACATTTTATATTTTTATACATTAAAGTTAAGGAATTAAAACGATAAAAATTAGACAAAACTTAGAGAATTTTCTAGGTATGAAAAGAAATCTGTATCCCCATTGAAATATGTTGTATGGTGTGGATAAAGCTGATTTATTACGGTCCGCCTAACACAACGCATATTCCAAGAGTCGACCTTGTAACACAATGTTTATATTACTCAACATGACAAAAATATTGAAAATATACATCGAAACTAATAATAAAATTATGGATCGGTATCTCAAAGTCATCATTTATGTAAGCTAATATTCATATTTTGAATACTACTATCATAAATCAGTGTAATCCAATAGCGAAATGAACCATAATCACTGGTCCCGTACAGGACCGCTGGACGTTTAAAGGTTAATAATAAATATTTTTTGACATTCGTGGGCGTTTTAAATTACAAAAAAACATTGTAGTAAAAAGATACACTGAATCTTTATGGTATATAAAATAAGTACGCACTCGTTAAGTAATTGGAAAAAAACAAGGGAAATAATATTTTTTTCATTTCGCTCTAATAAAAAAAAAACAAATAGACCTTAAGCCAAATTAATCTTTACAACCACGATATGAAATAAAAAGTGTGAGAAGAATACGACGACAAAATGAAGAATTTCTGTGGAGTTATTTCACAGTCAACGATTTAAATAAATTGGGGATGCATTCACCCGAAGCACCCCTGAGATTGCTTTGATTCTACGGATAAGTCAGAATTTTTTATTATAGATGTTCTGTTGAATTATGTGCGCAACAATTATTTTTTTTACAAATGTGAGTATATAAAACCATAGTGCAAAGACGCAGTTTTTAACGTCAAATTTCACAATGCAGCATTCAAGAAACTTTAAATTAGGTAGATACAGTCGAACTCGGTTATTACGATCACGGAAATAGCGAGATCTCGAACGTAATGAGGAAACATTCGTTGACGTTTTTGGTTTTCTCAAGACATTTATTCACTTTTATAAAGAGCTACTTCTGCAAAAATATCGTCAAAGAGAGCGAAAACAATGAAACAAGCATACATTTTAAATTTTATAAAAGTGGATCGACTTAAAAGTGTAATATGTGTGTAAATAAATTCTAATTGTATATTTTAGTTTGAATTGCGACTTTTTGTGTTACGTGACCGCTCCAGATACTTCATGTCTTCGTGTGATGGGTATGTTTGTAAGCATTTAAAAATACCTATTCTCTGATATGACGAGTAATGCTTATAACGAGCAAATTCAACTCGGTCCCATCTTACTTGTAATAACCAAGTTCTACTGTACATATAACATACCAAAAATGTATAAACATTATTTAGCAGACAAATGAAAACAGTAAATCGAAAATGTTGAGTCAAAAGGCACCAACCGTTAGAGGACTTCCCTGGCTCTATTAGTGTTTTTTTTTTTTAGACATTTTGATGCGCAAACACGTTATCAATCGTTCGATATACAATTTGGCAAAGATTATTCGAAGTAATTCTTGAATTCTGCTTTTTACTAGTATAATTTTAAATAAATTATTCAGTCGATTAACCTAAAACGTAAAAAATGCAGTTGTAGTAAATACTAAACGTTATGCGTGTCGATATGTGTAAATGCGTTCAAAATTATTATAAATCTCCGAGTTACAATATAAGCGTCAAGCATTTTCATTTGAAACAGAATGCAGCTTGGCAATAATAATAGATTCATAAATAACGGCATGAAATTGCAGACAAAGTGAGACTGGCTCGAATGCAACGTAAGTGCACTTGCATTTGCTTGCTCAATGCTCACGGCACTGGTGTATGCATGTTCACAAAGAAATGCATTACTTTATAATACACAAGATCTTACATAGACGCTGCTCTTATGGTATACGTCATAAGCGTGGAGTTTAAATAGAGGATTTCAGTTTTTTAAAACAAAAAAGAGTCATTCTTTGTGCGATATCAGATAGTCTTGACAATACTTATTCGATAAAAACAACGTTTTCTATCGTTAGTTATATTAAAATAATGCGAATTACACCTCATGTACGTAGTATGAAGACATTTAATTGTCAAAAATAAGTGTAGCAGCATACCACAAAATCACAAATATCGACACATTTAAAAGAAGTTTTTGTTTAGTCCTGTCTTTAGTTATTAATTGATTATTTTTTAAAAGACTAAATCTTAAACTATCATCAACCAGGGCTGTGTCGGAGTCGTGAAAAATGAGCGGCTTGATTTTTTTTTGAAAAAAATATATTTAATGATGTGTATTTAAACAAAATTGTCAAAAGTGTTAACATTTCATGCTTGGCTGACTAAAGATGATCTGATGGTATACACATATATATATATATATAAATTAAAAAGAAATTATTAAAAAAAACCCTCGGAGTCGGAGTCGTTAATTATTTTAAAGCTGGAGTCGAAGTCGTCTTTTTTTCACGCGACTCCACAGCCCTGCTATCAACTATTCATAAATTCATTTTTTAAATATTTCTAAAAACTCAAAACATGTTATTTAAATGCATATAATTTGTAAGATATATTCGTCGTTATTGCAATCCCAAGTAAGTATCATCTGCAAGTCAAAAAACGAAAATTATAAATAATATGTGGCAGGTCGTCCAACTGATTCATTATTTATGTCATCAAAAAGCAGCTCGGATTAAGTATTCGATTGTAATTATCATCTTTTAAAAAATCTGACAGAAACATAACTACTTTACTCGATAAGTCAGCGATAATCGTGTATTAAAATAAACAAGCTTATATGTATTAAAAAACGTTTTTATGTTAATCCGTCAAAAGCTGTCCCCTGAGTAATAAAAATATACACGTTATGATGGAAACCTGTTTCGAGGGTATTATTATACATTGTTGAATAAGCCGCAAGTTTGTTATAATCTGGAATAATCTACCCCCCTCCCTATTGAATAATAAATTTGATATTATTTGATAGCATGAGTAGTCAGTGACAGATGTGGACATAAATAAGTATCGCCACCTCAGTACAACTTAGAACATTTGATTTGATAATGGTTGGGAAAATTTAATTCAATCTTTTTTTGATTTAAATTACATGGAAGATATAATCATTACAAGGTGAAAAATATAAAAGTATTTAGTTCTACAATTTTTATAATAAAAGTTTATAGCTATTTACTTGACTCAGCAATACATACTGCCTTAGAAGAGATACACAATACACCTTGTTATTTGCTCTAATTTATATTAAAATTATTACATTTTCTAAGAGCGATAACAAGTATGGGGTTATTGAAGGTAAATAAGTTTTAGCTAAACGGGTTTTTATAATTACTTACTTTAGGGGTTTTAGTAAGTATGATGGATTACAAACACTAAAGTCAAGTTTAAGAATGTAATAATTGTAATATCAATCAATAAGGAGGTTGGAGCAAGTAACAAGACGTGTTGTGTGTATTTTCTAAGTCAGAATATATAGCTGAGTATATATATGCAAGTTTAAACATAGTTCTGACGATGGCGCACTCCAAAATAGCTATAAACTCGATAGCTCGAAGCTCGATATTTTTATCTAATTACAATAGAGTTCTACCAAGTAAATGACAATTCAATCAATGATATAATCGTTTTTTTAAGATTTCTACTGAAGGTGCTTGGTGGAATTTCAATATTAAATTTGAATCGTTCAAACTATGTACATTCTCACAGATTTTGTCATAGATTGCAATGCTCTTGTTGTACAAAGTTTTATATCGGCAAAACAGAAAGGACACTGAACATCCGAGTTTTAGAACATATGGCAGCCTTAAGATTGAAAAAAGACACGTCTAATTTTGCTAATCACTTAATTTCGGAAGGACACGTGTTCAATCAGGAACAAGGGATAAAAATGTTACACCCAAATACGGACAGTCATAAGCTCTTTTTCCAAGAAACTTTGGAAATAAATAGAGCACAGCTGCAAAGTCTTCCGATTTTAAATGAAATATTAAACTTTCCGGCATCTCCACTTCTATACCCTATATAATCATTAAATCATATAATCATAAAACCTTTGCCGACAAACAAATAATATAATTCTTGAAACTACTTACTACTCAAATCTGTTGGCATTCCCATGAGCTTATCCTTTTCGCCAGCAATGGCTTTGGACTCAGTGATGCATTTATTTCTTATATAAACACGAAACATTCATAAACGTCAGTTCAAGTTCATCCGTGCACTTGAATGCCTGAAGATCGTTAGTGACAAAATCTGTGAGAATGTACATAGTTTGAACGATTCAAATTTGATATAATCGTTGTTTAACATAAACCATAAGAATAAAATATAATTTGTTAACTTTGTTATTCCACTTGCTGTGTTACAAAATGTGACACGTGTTTCGCTTCTCACGATGCTTCTTAAAAAGTAATAGGATCTGTAATGTAAGCAACGTTCATTCTGGATTTCGAAACATGTATTTCGGATGGGGATCGTGTTGGAACTGTAACGCTCGGCCACGGCGATCGGATTCCCATAATTAATTGAAGAACATTTTGCGCTTGAATATCATGGATTTGAGTTTCGCTAATTTGTTACCATTGGTAATAACTTCGGGAAAGATATTAGCCAGTTCAGTTTTGTTTTTCGGTTTGTTATTTATTATAACTAGCTGTAAGCCCGTTGACCCCAACTGGAGGATTTTTGGCATTATAAAAAATAATGAAATTTTCTGACATGTAACAATCAAATGCATATTTATCAAATTAATCAGAATAAATAAACTTTACTTATTCGCCAAACGGAGCTTATTTTTAGGAATATATGAATCTTTAAAAGTTGAAGTGAACCAAATATAAAAATGGTGATTTTTTTTCCATTTGACTTTTAAGTGCAATTACGCTTTCAAATATTTTTGTGGGAACTGTCATCAACTTTTAATTTTATGTGAAAGTTTATAACTTTTTTATGAGGGGAAAGTGGGGACAGTCATACAGACGGACGGACGGACATTATCGACTATTAATATATAGATATTTATTGACTTCTGACAAAATAGCCGAATGGCAATAGACTATTCTTATTACTAGTAAGTAGTATAATCCGTCATGAACAAGTTTTCATACAATAGAAGAAATAAAAACCCCTAACTTTACTGTACATTATGATAATATAAATTTTATTCCACCAGGCTTACATAAGTATGGGTCGGTAGATAACACAGCCATACAAAAATAATGTACGCAGAGTTTTAGGGGAGGAGAGTGCGGCACCAGCTGCCGCCCGGATACCGTCGCAAAAACAACAATACAAAATGGAAATGAAATAATGTATTATTAATAAAGAGGGAAAAAATTCGTATTCACCACGAAAACGGTTCACAATGGCAGACAGACACCCTTAGTCGAATATTATTAATTGTTTTTCCATTTCATTAAACATTTGATATTTGCAATCAATTTAATACGATGTCAAAAACTATGAAGACGTAATAAATGGTTAGAATAGTTACGTTCAACATGTAAAGATTGCCAATCGAAAAATAATAATAAATTACCTTCCCGAGAAAAGTTAAGTAAGTTGATTGAAATTTATGATGCAATAATCTTAATATTTTCTACTCATCTGTGAAGAATTTTTGTAGAATGCTTACATTAAATTAAAGAGATAGAACGGCGGTTATTATTCGTTGCATCACCTTTCTTTCGTTGAATCTCTCCATCAGGCGATTGAAAATCATATTAATGTTTCAATATGATATTTGTGTTGACTCTCTTCTCAACATTAACTAATATAACAACTAAAAACGCGAAAGATTTACGAATTTAGACGATGAATTAGGATGGGGGCAGACATATCAAAATATATGAGAAATCTGTAAAAGTCGACCATTTTCACGATCTCAACTTCGAATTTATTATATTATAAAAATGATTCAATCTTGAATATTATCAATGTCAATTACTGAATCTTACAAATAATATTATGAAGGTTAGCAACACAATGAACAATTATTTTTTAATGTTACATTCATTGAGTTTTCGTGCCAACGATAGATAACTTCAATAAATAATGTCGATGGCACCTAAATGGAAATTTGTTTTAATTAATTCTCATAAAAACTTGTTTTATAGTTTAATCAAACTTACAATAAATTAAAAGAAATCTACTAAAGTCATAAAACAAGCTCGTCAAGAAACAAGAAATAAACGCGCTGCGTTCATTTATAGGCTCAAAAGATTACCCTTCCAGCATTAAATAATGTCGGCGGTTTAAATGAGAGAGGTACTTGTGAGTTGGTATGTTTTATTTTGAAACTCCCATTGTAATACGCATAATTTCTTTTGCGAGCGGGGGTGAGATTAATAAAACCCTCTCGAAAGTTCGCATTGTTTTCGGGAGAATGGTATTTTATGTTTTAAAATGCAGATTTAATTTTCATTGCATTTTTTTTAAACCGTGTTCTCTTATATTATAGAATATAGATCCTATATCAACTATTTATTTAACAGAAGTATTCTGAAGTCAGCCACACAACCTTTTTAGTTTTTATCTTTACCCATTTACCTTTTTTACCAATAATTGACATAAGTTGAAAGAACCAATTGTTACCTGACTACCAGATTAATTTAAACTTGACTTTGATAATAATTTGAATTTTCTCAATTTACGATTGAAGAAAAGATCACTCTCTAAGAATAAATACATAGCATGACAATGATACGTTAACAAGTTTTTTTAGACCTACGTCAAAAAAGAAATTAATCAATTTGAATTTGAGCCTGTATTAGACTGAAAACATGAATCATCGTCTCTCACGAGTCATCAATAAATAATATGTGCGAAATAATTATGGGTCATCATCCTTGGGATACTTAACACTTATTATTGATTAAACTGAGATACAATATACTTTTTTTTTAATTTGATTTAAAATGTTACGTTTGTACAACTCACAGGAAAGTTATTGCAACCATAAAAGTTTTGACATTTCTAAGGCAAAGAAAGATCCACGTAAAAATACCAAAATGCCGCATTTAAAAAAAACTGTAACCACTACTGTATATTGATTTTAAACAGGAAAAAGGATCGACGTGTTTTTTCTTTGTTTCATTGGTTTTACAGTTATTCAAAACAGCAGCTGTGTCTAAGGATTAAAATTTTCATTTTCCAAAGCTATCAATTTTTACGCTTTATTCGACGTCTTGCCAGATTTCTTGTTTCGGAATACCGCTATCTCAATTTATTCCAAAGTAATATTTGATTGAGGCAAAATTGATCACCCCTAAGGGATACCTGACCCCCCCAAAGTGCCACCCTTGAAATGCCTCCACTAGACCCCCTCCCGCCGTACTCCAAAGTTCAAATCTTATCATAGAAAATCTCCCAGTTTCATTATTGTACAGGCATTTTGTCTCACTTTATTTTGGCGGTTTTTAGTTCGCTCCGCGTCGACAAAATATATTTTTTTTGTGAGGGGGATTTTAAAACATTTTATTTGGGGACAGAAATTCGCAAAGTCCCCAGCGATAAAGAATAGGATTTTACGAAAATGCCAAATGAGTAGAATGCATAATTTATTACAGTTTATGTTACAATTACATTGAAAACAGAAATTTCAATATATAAATGTTTAATTTTATGTTTTACCTGTATTTTTTTAAGTATTTTCTCATCGAGGAGACGAAATTTAATATTCATTATTTCGAAAGCAATTACAAAATATTCGACACATTACAACAACGATAATATTACTCATTGTTTTACTCCTGTTTGGCACTACAGTCAGATTTGAACATCAATAATCTCTCCACACTCCACTCGGTGATCCTCCGCTCTCCGACGCCCTCTCTCAGGGATAGAATAATATAATAATGCAACATTCACTGAGTGCTTTATTATATGACATGCTAAGATTTTTAATACATTTTCCACTATTATTAGGGACTCGAAACAAAGCTATGTCTTGTCATTTGTTTGTGTAAATAAAAGAATATTCGTTCCTTTATTCAACTTGTAATGAAGATATTAGATTATTTGACTAAATAAATAAAATATAACAGACATTGAGAGAATTACCATTCAGCATGAATAATTAAATAAATCATTAAGTATATATACTTCTGGCAATTTTCCAAAATCTTTCAACGAGCTATGTTACAATAAAGTATCAGGAGAACATTATGTAGAAGCAGTAATATTGTAAAGAGGGTGTCAGTATCTTATAAGAGTTTCCTTTTAATCTAGAGAAGAAGGTCGTTTTTTTTGTGTTCTTATTTCTCTTCCCTACATTCTTTCATTCGAGTTTGGACGTAAAATTTGTCAGCCGAGCGTTTGTTCGTAGTTATATCTTAAATATGTACGCATTCAAAAAATTTACAAAGGCCCTCTTCTCATACCCGAGCTGTGAAAACTGTAAAAGATGTTTTCCTCCGCGCGTGCTTTAAATAATAAAGAAAAAGCAATTTCGCAAAAAAGAAAAGAAAACACACATATTTTTCGCATGGCGCCCGACTACTTTTTTTGGGATATTATTATTAAAGTGATGGCCGTGTTGTTTCTTTAATTCAAGAAAAAATATGTTCGCTTATAAACATGCCAATTCATTATCTAAATAAATACACAAATAACCTGCGGTTTTATACTTTCTATTTTATTTGATCTTGCAACAGCATTTCGTCTAGCTCGGCGGGAATATATAAATTGTTTATCTTGGCAGATTGGATAGAATCAGACAGATAATAAATAATGCAGATCGTAAATTTCTAAATAAAAAAAAAAAATATTACAAAATGATTTTATCTTCTATGCAAGGAACGAGCTTAGAAACCATTAAAAATATTATTTAACAAGCAACGTTCGTTATGAAATCGAATCAAACTGGCAAAAAGGTATCAGGGTGACAGCATGGTGAGCTGTAGAGGACGTGCGCAACCCCCGTGTAAAATTTAAAAAATCTCAGGACAAGTCAGTACGGTTATTTTTGAAATATATTATATAGGCTCTCGAGAGGTGAAGTGAGCCAACTAGTTAACTGGTATAACTTTTTTTCGTATGATTTCAACACTATTTCAATGTGTACTAACTGAGGTTACTTCACTTTTACGATACTTTAAGACGTGTAGAATATTTCAACGCATCTAACTTTTTTTTTATAAAATACCACTTGGCTCACTTCATCTCTAACGGCCCATATAATCTATGACGGTTAAAATTTTATAAGACATTTTAATCTTGGAATCGTAGAGAAAAGAAAAGTACATACTTCTGCGTCAATCTTAGAACTCTCAACTCCTGCAATCTGAGGTAGGTAAGTACTTTTTTCTGCTACTGATATAAAATATTGTTTATCGCGTACTTATTTTTAAATATTTTTTACTGATTATTGTGTATTTTTAAATAATATACGAATATAAGATAACGTTCGATAGTATAAGACTAAAATTCCCTGGGGTACTCAACGTTGTAGCCACCAACACCCGCTACGGCTTCACACTCTTCTTATAGGGTGTATTCCGTAGCGTAACAACGTTAGTCGTGTTCAAAATTTTTCCAGAAATGTCCCGAGAAGAAATTCTTCAAGACTTGGTTGCATGCACTACAGTGTGCAGAAAATAAAAGTTAATTAATAATTAAGTGCAGTTGAAAATATGAGATTTTATCTATTTAACTCAACTTTTTTTCCAAATGACGCGGAGAATTCTTTAAATGCCTTTAGTATAAGCCTAATTAAAAAAATCCATCCCTTCCCCGAAACACCTCGGATAGCTCTGAAATTAGCCGATCGTCTTGTTAACGTATTGCCAGCCCACCGCCGTATGACAGAAATAATAATGGAACGCATGAACTGTTTATTAAGTATTATAATCGTTCATAAAACATCGAATATGTCAACTAATCGCTTTATGCAACGACAAAAGGCAATGTCTCCTAATAAGGATGTGTTTATTATCCTTTTGTCCATGTATAGAATGTCTGAATTCAATATTTCAAATAATAACAAGCCGATGATATCCATGAAAGGAAACGAAGTTAACAACAGCTGTGGAAATATATGTGACCTGCAACTGAATGTAATACTTGGTGATATTAATTGAATTGAGACATAACTAAGAACATATATACGGATAGTAGTATTAAAAATTCATAATAAATCCACAGAGATAGAGTAAACAAAGGTAGGCAAAGTAACGTGATCTTTTTATAAGTGTCGATACTGGAACTTTCAATTGAACATCATACATAGTTAGTTGATAACAGTGTCAGTCAAACACTACTTTTAATTAATAACATAACAAGTACGGGGCCAGTTAGTTATATTTGATAGCAAAAACGAATGAATCGTCACCACAAAGGAAAAACTAAACCTAACAATTTACCAACGATACAATAATTATCCAAGCAACAAAAAAGACAATTGGGATCAGGATCAATGTTCCCTCTAAGGCAAGAGGTTAGCTGCGCGGAGGCTGCGTGGACCGATCAAATATTAATTAAACAACTGTCTTGTAGTGCGCGCCAACCCAGAATGAGTTCGCGGTGGCTTCCCAACTGCTGCGCGGCCGCGCACGCGCGCAGCTTAGAGGGAAGGTTGATCAGGATACTAGACGAGAAAATCATAAGATAAATATTTCAATATTTCTTATCAAATACCCTCATTATCATAATCGGATGATTTTCATGAATAACCTCATCAATCATGCAACTTAACAATATCGATACAGCACTTGGTAGATTTAAAATATGTACTTCAATTCATCGCGAACAATTGTTGTAAATGTAAAATTTGATTTTGGTTAATTTTCAATATATAAATATCGATATTTTGCAATTACAAAATTGGTATTTCGGTATTGAAAAAACACTATGAATTCCGGAATACTGGATTCGCTAATGCAGGTATTCCTTCCAACGTCGATAATTAATTTATATTCCAGAAGAATTAATTAATTAGGTATATATATTTACATATATGAAATACTAGGAAATGTGTTAAAATAGTTTTATTAGAAGCATTTATTTTTAAGCGGTCTTACGCATTATAATAATAGTCAATTTATTGTCGATTAATCATATTTTGTATTTCATATCCATTTTTTGTTACATCACTGAAAAATGCTCATAATGGACGAAACTGGTACTGATCCTAGTGAATAATTATGGGAAGGAAACCAGTGTGTTTTTATAGTGAAATGGTTTTCCACAAATTATTGTCAATAAAATACCTTAAAGTTGATATTTATACAAGCATTATATTTTAAGTAGGGTCCTATGGCGCAGCGGTTGGCGTTGTGGGATTCCATGCCGGAATTCACGGGTTGAGGTCCCAGTACAAACAACATTTTTACGATCGATTTCTGTTCGAAGGCTTGTGATGTCTAAAAATTACCTCACCTTTCCCGATCCTTTAATAATTGGGTGTAGCAAAAGCGATTAGTTAACCACTAGTTCTATCCAAGCCTTATCCTTCTATCCATGCATCTTTGAATAAGAGAGTTTTAGCGACTGAGTAACAAACAGTTCTCGTAGAAAAGCTTCTGTTGAGATACCTCTATCAGGAGGCCATATGCTCCACATTGAGAGAGGACATGGATTGAAAAAAATACGAAAATTCAATTGATATAGAATATTACAGTTTAACAGAAAGTACACAGATTAAAGATTTAGATTCCCAAATATTCTTTCATTTGACCGTAATTTAATAAAGCGATTGAGTTGAGATTGTTTTCACTGTGTCAGCGCCTCGGCATGGTGAGTTATCATGAAATCCGTGCCCACGCTCAGCGCATTATCATTTATTCGAATCTCAAGTAAGAAGGTATTTAATGAAAAGGTAATTTTAGATCTCCGCCATTAAAACGTAAAAGGAATGTCGAATAATTGAGCCGATAAAAACTCTTCCAATTGAATTGAAATTGTGAGCAGTTTATCTCCACCTTCGTCTTCTTACGCCGACGCTTCTAGACGAAGGCTAGTCACTGTCTGCCTGTTGGAGTTATCCGACTATCTTTCAATCAAGGATTTTTATAATTTCAAATATCGACCGAGATTTCTTAATACAATCAATGTCAACCTCGTACATGGTACGGACACATCTTAAAATACGTATGTATGAGACAACAAAAAACGTAGAGGTGTAAGAAATCAATAACAAAAAAACACTAGCACATTTCATCGGGTCAGTACTAATATGGAATTCGTACTGTTATATCGTTTATGATGCGTTGGTGTGTGTGTATAGATGATGTAAAGGGGTAACATATTATATCAGAATTTATTAAGCAGTAAACATGTCATTAATATTAATAAATAAATAGTCATTATTAAAAATCATTGAGGAGATTTTATCTTCGGTGTGATACAAAAAGAAATGAATTTTATCGAATAAAAACGAGGACTGTTTGTTACTCATTCGCTCAACCTCTATTTTTCAAAGAGAGTAGTAGGGATAGAAGGATAAGGCTAGAACAGGATCAGTGGTTAACTAATCGCTCTCGATACGCCTAGTAATTAAAGGATCGGAAAGGGTGGGGAGGGAATTTTGAAACATCACAAACACCCATACCTTTGAACAGAAATCGATAAAATGCTGTTCGTACTGGGACTCGAACCCGTGAGATCCGGCAAGGTAGCCCACAAAGTTGCACACCATTTGAAAGCATTAAAAAGATACATCAAAATTGGTTTGGATAAAAGATAACAATGATCTAATGCCGTCATTGTGTGGAGAAATCGAAAAACCGAATATGTAAATACAACGAACCAATCAAAATCGAGTTCAATTGATTTCCGAATACACGGCGGCAATAAAACCCAAAACGAAAGATTCTTATCTTTCCTTAATTAAACTGCCCATTTGAATAAATTAACAACATAATTAAATACAGATTGAATACTTGGCAACATGGGAAAGTAAATTTATAAGCGACTAATGAATGAACGAATATGCTGCAAAAGGCGAACGCCGATCGCTATCTCCCGACATTCTGATTGAATTTGTATTGATTATTTCACCAGCGGTTTCGTTTCAGTAGTAAATATCCACGATTGGTATCATAAAATACTGGTCATTTACCTCTAATAGCGCCCGTATTAGCTTCTGTAACCCGGATACCATATAAAAATACAACTGCAATAAACTAATATATATATCGCAATCGTTTGATTATTTAATTGAACATTTCCTGTGAGTTTTGCCATAATCACGGCCGATCTTATTGATAATCTGTGATCCTAATAAAACCAGTATGATATAGAATTATTATCGCCTCGTCGCAGAGCCGTAAAATTAACCTTCATATAAATAGACGACATATTTTAAATCTCATACAGATTTGCTTTACTGCCTGCCTTATCAAGAACAACCACCTAATTATTTGAACGTGTGTCGTTCAATAAACACTACGTTGTGTGTATGTACCAGTATACCCTATCTTATTTATGTTGCCCGGATACTTTGTCTAATAAATTACGACAAAAGTCAAGCTACTTTTTTATGTAAGTAAATATTCAAATTAAAAACATTATTAGATGTTCAGTAGTTACTTAACTTCTTCAAAGGGGATCAAAATATAGACACACTCTCAATTTAAGCATTAAATATTGACTGTGGAAAGAAAAAAGCACGTAACCCACACATATAAAACTTTACGGGAGGCGCAAAGGAAGTGTTTTGATGATTTTGGGCCATATGCAAATTATGAATTATACACAACCTTGAAGTGCACGGAGACTTCTAAGTTGGTGTTTAATTGACATAATCTAATATTAATTAAAGAAATTGTCTAGGAAAAACCTTTATTTCAGTATTTTTTCTTGGTTTTAATTTTTTACAAGATCATCTATCCAAACTTAAAAGCTAATTTTAGAAACTAATTCGGCATTTGTAGCTTCGATCCTTTTGATAGAACGTGCATCAAGTTTGATACATTGTGATTATCTAAAAAAAGCTGTTTTGAAAAAACTGTGGGGCACGTCTTTTTTCCTTTCCACAGTCGATATATTATGAAAAAATGTACATTTGCTTTAGACTAGATAAGATAACAGTTTCTGATACTCATTAATAAGGGGTAAGTCCACTCTATAATACAAATCGACCGCGTGTTACAATCAGAAACTTAACTAATACTTCTTATAGAGGCACAGGTAATACAGGAGATTATTTCCATGGAAAAATGTCAATACATACTTCCAATTCGAGTAATGAAAACCTCATGCGAATTAATTCACCTTCGACTCTGGCGCTTTCACATGCGATTGCGTAGTTGTGTACACTTTAAAATGATAAAAAAAACTCGTAAACGAGGTGTGTTTCTAACGAGTTTTTTCTCGTTTTAAATCATATTGGGTAGTGTTTGCTCTTTAAAACATACACGGTTTATTCACGACGGCATGAAAATCAAATTTAATGTTTACTGTTGATAAATACAGCTTGAAAATAACGTAAAAACCGATACACTAATTGATAAGAAAAACAAAGGTCATCAATTTATTAACGAGTAAATAACAAAAAAAGGCGCTACGCAAAACTTGTAATGGTAAATCGCGTGATATTGAAACATATTTACGATGCGATGAAAATGCTGAATGATTAGACCAATTTATATTTCATCGTGTAGAATTCAAATTATTTCGCTCGAAGAAACGATATTATTAGCAGTATAGTCGACTCTTTGACAAATGTGATTATTTTTTGTTCCCACGATATTTTTACGTGGGAAAAAATATTCATTTCTAAATACATAACTATCTTTGATAATTTATGCCAATCGTTGGCCGACAATTATTTGAATAGCGATGAAAATAATTTGGAGTTCGAAAACCCACAGACAAAATGTTAATTTATTTATAAATGTTTTCACCAGGAATTCAATATTACTTACTAATGAAAACTTAATCAACGATATTATTATTACCAATGCAACAGATAAAGCATCGATTACTGTCGACAATGTAACGCGATAATTATTGATAAGAAATATAGTCGATTAAGCCGTTATAAAATTATAATTAAATTGTAATAAAATGTATTCCTAATTAATGCAATTTTGTCAGCGTTCGTCAATATTGATTTCAATTGTTTTAACTGTGATTAATGAAATAAATACATTTGTGCTAATCGATGTTTTTTTAGTTCCAATTGTCTTTCGACATAAAATGTATTTATAAATTTCATTGATAACACTATCACGATTCTTGAGCGAATTGCGCTCTGCTCTGGCGATCGAAAAAACAATAAACTAAAAACAAGGTCGATGGCGTTTGCTTCGAATTGTTATGCAAATTGCGAAATGAAAAGAAAAATACATGCAACGTCTGAGAAGCTAGAAGTGGATAGACAGGCAGGCGGTAATTGAAACGAATCGATCAACATTAAAAGCAAGCGATCCGTCGGCTGGGTACGAGATCGAATTGAGCGATTAGACAGAATGCGAAAACCACATTGGGCACTGTGGACAGGTGCTGTATACAAAACTACAAAGTAACACTCAGTGTAGCTTGAAAATATAAAAGGCTTTCTTTGCTTATTTATTCTATAGTGATTACAAGAGAAATGATCGCATGTTTTAAAGATGTATCTTGTATAAAATACTTGATGATTGATAACTAATATCGGTGGACGGTGAGTATTGATTTATGATAAATCATATTAGTTAATTTAAATTGGAAAGAAATTAATACAGTTGTCGTTCCAACTGTCGGCAAAAATAGCACAGCTACGGCGCTTTCTTTGACCGGATACGGAAGTCAGGTGACAGGAAACCATAATTATAACGGCAGTTTTTTGGTTTATATGGACGTGAATTATTTTTTTAAAAAGCTGTCGGAATAAGTGAATTGGTAAGGAATCTTACCTTTGAATCCATTTTTGGTTTCTTGGCAGGAGGAGGCGACGCGTCAATTGGCGGCAGCGGAGGCGCCACTGGAACCGGGGGTTGAGCCGGCGGCTCAACCACTGCGGCGACCGCTATTGCGGGCGTCGTCACTGTCGGCGGTTGAGCGGCTCCGGCCACGAGGGGCGCCACCACACCGTTCGCCTGATCCGCGGGCGCGTGCTTATCGCGCGTCGTCTTGTCCCTGCGGTGCGCCCCGGAGGACCTCCTCGCGGGGACAGCCCCCACGGGAACGGCTCCCGCGACCGGCAACACCGCCGCACCTTCCACCACCACTTCCACAACACCGTTCACTTCGTTTGTCTTCACTATCTCGTGCTTCGCTTCCGACGTCTTCGTCCCGGGTTTTGTTCGTTTGATTTTCATTTTGAGACCTTTGTCAAGAGTGGCGGAGTGATCCGCCCCCATTTTGGCGGCGGTCTTGCCGGGGGCGCCGGCCGCGCTGGCCATCGCGGCGCCGCCCGCCGCCGTCCCCTCGTCCGTCTTTTCTATATCGGCATCTAAGTCGATAATCAGGTCTCCGATGCCGATGTCCCACTCGTTGTCGTCGTATTCGAAGTTGTTGGGGGCCGCGTTGGGCTGATCGGTTCTGGGCGCGGCCCTCGCGTCTGGCGCCCTCGATCGGTGGCCGCCGTCCAGCGGGCCGTCTCTCATTGGGGCAGCCATCCGCACCAAGCTGAGGGGAGCCCCGCCCGGCCCGGCCTCGAGCCCGCATACACCATCTTAGCCCTGAAACAAGCAAAAACATACATGTTAATAACTAAATAATAACGTAGAATAGAATAGTAGAATAGAATAGTAGAATTTCATGAAATATTGAGTTCGAATAACATATTTTTTATTCGTATTTGATGTATTCATTCATTTTAGAAACCCTGCGATTCAAATTTACGAAAAATGTCAATCATTACAGACAAAGAACATACTTTCGGTTTGCACAATAATTAAATACACAGGTGGGTGTATTCAATTTATAATTCAACTCAAGCATACATATAATTTTACTGATAATCTACCCGGCTTCATTGTACTCTTGTATTCATCTCATTATGCATGGATATAAAGTACAATTTCAAGAATTCAAAACTTGCGCCAAGAAATTTTAATGCCAAACGTTGTACGTGGAGGGCATACGTATTCACTCGTTTAAAAGTGAACTGACCTACATTGTCAAATATCACAGAATTACACATTCACACAAAAGAGTACATTATTTACGTTGTTCAAAATTAAATAAAAATGGCTATAAAGGGATTTCTATGTAATGACATTTGAAGACAGAGTTGAGGAAACCAGTAGAATTATTGAAGAGTAGAGATCCATGTATCCTAGTGATGATCGTATCCATGATCAAGATCGGTGCAGTCCTTAATTTCGTACATTTTTTTTTTTTTTAATATAATGCCTTTTTACCAGGGCTGTGGAGTTAGAATAGGGGTCGGAAAAAAATTAACCACTCCAACTCATTTTTTAATTTATTGCGTATACAAATCGCTAGAGTCAAAAGTGGAGCCACTGCGTACTACTAAACTTAAAATAATATTAGAGGTCCGAACACATTACAAAATTATTTAATAATAGTAGTTTGTAAAATAACAATAAATCGGGGATAATTTTTCAATTCTTTATCTTGACAGTGAACACTTGAATACCGAATCGTCGAAAATAGGATCGTGGAGCGACCGGGTACAAAGTGACCACAGACATTTTTTTTGTAATATTTGCATTGCATTCATTGATGTTATCATTGAAAATTACAATACATATCTTATAGACATTATAGGTAGACCGATTATGTCAGTAGAAAGAAGCATATTGTTTTTGTCATGTAGAAATAATCGTGATGGTCCTATCGGGCATCCAGATCTAGTCTCGTCTTCAGAAAATTTCTGTCACTTCAAGAAATTTGCTACTTCTTTTGGAGAAAAAGTTTACCTTCCCTGTCCCTCACCATTCAATCCTTGATCACATCTGTCTCAAAATTAAAAGCTGTTTATTAGTCCCATTAACTATCATTCTTGCTTATTATTATTTAATTGTTTTTACTTGTAATTATACCAATTCTTTGCATTTAATTAACCTTTATTAATATCTATATATTTGTAATTATTATTTATTGTTGCCTTTCAAATTGTACCTAAATAAAATGTATCTTAACTGTATCATTGAGGAGATATCATCTTCGGTGTGATGCAGAAAAGAAAAGAAAAAGTTTATCGAATAAAAAAAGACATTATAGGTATTTCGGGAATGGTTGAAATAGGAAGAATTTTTCAATGTGAATGTACGCTACAAGAACTCGAACGTTAAATTAAAAGTAATACAAAATAATATACTTTCAGTAAAAACTCAATCCTAATTCAGAATCATATTCTAAAATAGGCTTGCTTTCGTGTTTGTTTCTATTTCCAAATTGAGTATGTC
This sequence comes from Himalopsyche tibetana, assembly GCA_030503985.1. Classification (NCBI taxonomy): domain Eukaryota; kingdom Metazoa; phylum Arthropoda; class Insecta; order Trichoptera; family Rhyacophilidae; genus Himalopsyche; species Himalopsyche tibetana. Next base: position 3,053,582 of record JAPJYX010000015.1, read on the forward strand.
AATAATGGTTTCTGAATATGCTAGTATAATTTTAACACAGATAACTAAGCATAATTATAATCAAACGGAATACAAATATGCAAATGTGCTAGTTAGGTATTCCATAACATGAACGTAAGCAAGTGCATCTGGGCCTTATGCAGTGATAGTAATTCATGTTGGGTGTACTCCTCAAACCAACACAGTTTATGAGAAAAGAGACCTTGTCACTAGTACTAAGTCGTATCTCTGCAAAAGTCTACATTTATGATTTTAGTCCCTTCTAAAAATAATATATTATGCATTGAAGAATTTGTCGACATGTTAATTTTTTTACAATGTTAACCTTTTCACCGCGTATGACCGCTATGCATGTCCTAGCGAACATGCCCTCAGCGCGCGTGAAACGTATAGATGTCATGGAAATTTCAAACCCTACATAAAAGCTATCTATTGTATTCAAATTGAATAACTTGGTTGCAAATATTACTAAATGTATATTTAACCAAATTCAATAGATGGCATAAGTCAAAAAAGATTCAATATAGGATAAAATAATTTATTTTTGGAACACGCCGTGAACATACGTCACCAATGCAAAATGGCCGCCGTTGATTCATGGCGTTTGTCGTAAGAACTGTGCGCCACGTATTTACAAAATATGCATATATTATTATATTATTTGGGATAATGTAAATAAGCGATCGAGTGCGGGTGAAATTGAAATTGTTCCGAGAATTTAATATTATAACCATGGTATGGTGGTGGCGCAGTGTTCTCGGTCGCAGGTGGCGGTATTTTGCAATATGGCGACGTCACGCCACAATTGTATGTAGAATAATTATTGTTGAATTAAACCGAAAATACAAAAAATATATTGTATTTTATTATTGAAAAAGTTACTTTGGGTGGCAATTAACATCTTTGATTAGTTAAAAAAATATTACAACCTATATTTATAGTCGAAAACGCGATAACAAAATCCGCAAAAAAGCAGCCGCATACAGGGCATGTTCGCTAAATTTGGTGACGCGGGCAAAGGGTTATGCAAACAATTGAGATAAGATTGCAATAATATCTGGTTCATTGATAGTTCACCGAGGGAGTTGCAACCTATTATTGATCTGTAAAATGATACACTAGAATAAAAATTATCACCGATGAAGAATTATTGCAGTGTTATGAATCTCAATTACAAAATTATATATATACAACACATCAATTCGTCTCGTTGAATTGTTGGGTTATTAAGAGTTTTTGTATTTAATATCCCTCTCTGTGTTAGGAAATAATGTATATCTAAAAATGCCATTTAATTGCGACCGCAGTTCATTTTAGATACTTGGTGTGGCCTTTTCTTTGGCCCGTGGAGGGGAACCTGCGGCCTTTCGACTTTCGATCAAGCTTTTATTTCTAAAGCATTTGACCGTGTTGACCATGATATTCTCTTGGATAAATTGAGTGCTGTAGGATGCTCAAACAGGATGATTAGTTTTTTTGTTTCCTATTTGTCAAATCGACGCCAATATGTTGATTACGTTGGGTTCATATCAAACGTCTTTCCAACATATTCCGGGGTTCCTCAAGGATCTAATCTTGGCCCAATTTTATTTCTTATTTTTATTAACGATATTATAGAATGTATACGTGGAATAAAGTATCTGCTCTTTGCTGATGATTTAAAACTGTTTTTACGTATCAGTAATGAGTCTGACTGTACTATTCTGCAACAAAATATGAATAATATTTTAAATTGGTCTATAAAAAACAAACTCGACTTCAACATTTCAAAATGTTTTTGTATTTCCTTCTCTCGCTCAAGATTACCCATCACATATAACTATGTGATATCTAATGATGCTTTAAAGCGTTTGTCTGAAGTTGTTGATCTTGGTATAAGATTTGACTCCTCTTTCACCTTTCATTCACATATAACTTCTATTGCACTGCGTGCAAGCAAACTTCTTGGGTTTATTGTTAGACAAAGCAAACCATTTGAAAACCCAACTGTGTTTCGGACGCTTTATGTTTCTTTGGTCTTAAGTAAGCTTGAATATGGATCCATCATTTGGAGCCCATATGAAAGTTCATACAAGCTGAAATTGGAGAGAATCCATAAGAAATTTCTAAGATATTATTATTTCAAAAAATTTAAATTCTTCCCCTTTGATAATTCCTTAAAGGAATACTACCCCACCAAATTTCTTTTAGGAATGTTATCATTTCACTCACTTGAAGCTCGAAGATCGTTTTCAAGCTTAAAGCATTTTTCTCTTCTTCTTCGGGGCCGAGTTAATAATCCTGAAATTCTCATGACTATTAATTTACATGCTCCCAATTTATTCTTACGTGGGCGAAACAATGAGCAAAAACTTTTATTTCTAAAAACTTATACCTCGCTTAGGAGGTATGAGTCACCAGTTCCAAGGGCCGTTCGACTAATCAACGCATTGCCTAGAGAAGTGGACATTTTTGGTGATGGTATTTGTGAACTGTTTGATAAATTTTTCTTTTGTATTTCTTGATTTTTTATGTTGAATTTGATGTACTGTGTATTTTTATTTTATGTTTTGTCTTATTATATTTTTCAAGTGCATGGCGAATTGGCGTCAGCTGTTATGTCATGTACTGTAATTTTTATTTTTAACAATAAATAAATAAATAAATCAAAAAAATACACGCAAGCGTTTGGAGAAAGAGCACAATCAACCTATTATATTATATGTTCGACAGTCGCAAAAAAGGGCAAGCGGTGTCAACGTTTTCTTTACCGCGGCCTTATGTTGAATCAGATAAATGAAAAGGTTTCCCACCCTGCCCTAGCTTTTACTAATAATATGTGATCGAAGTTATTTATATAATACGTTTTCGTTGCTTTCTTTCAGATTCTTTGTTGCATTTTTTCTTAATATAAATTAATATTGATTTATGAACAATATTTTAACCACTTGAATACCAAGCGGACATAGGTGTCAGGAACATATGCAAGCGAACACGGATACCCAAGACAATTGAAAAATCAAATATTTGGTATTCTAATGGAATATAAGCAATATTATCTATACTGAGTCAATATAGGTTTTTAAAATATTGAATTCGAGTGTATATTAGGCAAAATTATATTTCTCAAAAACACGCAGTATCTCTGGGACATATCAATGATTCATATGCGCGGTATTCAAACGGTTAATAATTAAATTTATTCTTTAAAATACACGACCGATGATAATTAAAAAATACGTAAATGTACCAGCGTAAGCAATGTTTATGACTTGAATTTTTTTCGAAACGAGTGCTATAAGAGAATTTATTGCAAGGGTCATTTCATTCTTTGGATCGATCGTTAAAAAGCCAATTTGCCCGGCCAGTCGATAAAACCATTATTAAATCCTGGCACATCAAATGAAAAGAAGCTTTTCCACACCAAAGCACACTCTATAATGTGGAATCTACACATAAACCGTAAAGATAACGAAATTAAATAGATTTCCCGGGGGCCATATTGCTCTCGCGTCGCTATCCGGCGCACAGAAAAGAAAAGAGTTCTCAATAACACTTCTAAAAGGCATTTATTTTCAAGGGTTTGAAAAAAGGCTGCCACAAACAACCTGTCCGATAATGGAAGTGTTTTCTCATTTCTTTCAAGTGTTTGACATATCGAAGAAGGAAACTTGAATTGGAATAACAGCTTTTAGCATAATATATCTTTTTTTCAGATGAAGACAAAGCCTGGTCATTATTATTTTTATTATTATATATACTCCTAATGGAGCTTATCTCAACAGAAGTGTTTCAACGAGAACTGCTTGTTACTCAGTTGCTCAACCTCTCTTTTTAACCAAAGACAGTAGGGATAGAAGAATAAGGCTAGAACAGGACTAGTGGTCAACAAATCGCTCTCCTGGGATAGGATGGGTGGGAGCCATTCATCCGTGCCTTCAAACAGAAATTTATAAATCGATTGAAAAATCAATTTATAAAACTGTCCGTACTGGGATTCGAGCCCGTGACCTCCGTAGCCAGAGCCAACGACGTTGACCACTCGACCACACAGGCGGCAAATTATTAGTTCAATTACTTGTGACTTGGAATAAATAATATGAATGCTAAATTGAAAAAATCAAGACCTTTATTTCCTTATCTGTACTTTTACATTTATATATCGACATTGGAAAGGAAAAAGAACGTAGCCTACAGTTTTTTCAAAACAGATTTTTTCGATTATCACAATGTATACAAACAACTTGATGCACGTTCTATCAAAAGGATGTAAGCTGCAAATGCCGAATTAATATCTAAATTTAACTTTTAAATTTAAAAAACGTTGGGCCTGTTAAAATTGCAAACAGGAAAAATGTTATTTTTAAACAATTTATGAAATTAATATTAGATTACGTCAATTAAACACCAGTTTACAAGTCACTACAAGTTTGTGTATATTTCATAATTTGCCTATGACCCAAAATAATCATAACACGTTTTTTGTGTCACCTGTAAAATTTGGCATGTGTGGGTTACGTCTTTTTTTCTCTCCACAGTCAATATTGCTTTCATTATTAATTTTTTCATCACTAATCAATAGTAAATCATTTTTTTACCGATATGAACAAAGTAATGTTTTATTCAATTCGAATCGTTCAAAGTAGGTACATTCACACAGATTTTGTCACTAACGACTTGGGTTTCACCTTTCGGCATCTTCAGGCGTTCAAGAGCACGGATGAACATGAACTGACCCTTAGCAAATGAATGTTTCGTGTTTATATAAGAAATAAATGCATCACTGAGTTTAAAGCCATTGCGGGCGAAAAGGATAAGCCCGTGGGAACGCCCACAGTGTTAATATTTTATTCTTTTAATGATTCGTTAAGATATTCGATTTTTTTTCATTTGAAATGTTCTAGAAAAAAGACCAGATAGACCAGGCGACCAGAAAAGGTAGAAAGAAGTGCGAGTGGTCGCACAATGAAAATAAATAATTTACGCCAAGAAGAAATGGCTGCGAGCGATCCCCGGCAGTTTGTTTTCCACTCTCATTAAACCTTTCGAAGATTGCGTAATCAAATCGCACCGAGTTCGTTTTATGCTCGCCGGGTTGTAAAACGTCGACCGTTAAACGAACCATTGTTTCGCATAATTCACAATCGCGGCGGCACTAATGGCCATTTCCTGCAGTTTCACATGCCAAATAATACATAAATAATGCAGTCTAGGAGTCCATAATCCATTCGGATCGTGATAGTCCGTCAAAATTACTTTCACATTGGAATTAATCCGAATGGACAGAAACCAAACGCATCGATTTATCAGATTCGGCTCGATTCCCAAAATGGCAAAGGAAAATAACTATCCAAGTAAATAAAAACATAACGTAGCCGATGGCGAACTTGTCAATTAAATTAACGTCCCAATAGAACGTATATCAATTGCAATAGGGAACCATTTAGCTTATGTACTTTTTGTATTAATATAGTTTTAAACGCAAATCGGGTTGGACAAAATCACAAATTTCTGAGAGATAGACTTCCATTTTCATACGAATCTTCAATAGCTTGAATGACAATAAACAAAACATATGTTAAATCAACACTAAACCGAATTAATAGGTAGATATTTCATCTATGTTGGCATACATTATCTAAAACAGTTTTGTGTTAAAATAATTGTGCGGATAATTTGAAAAATATATACAATCGACTCTTTCATTACACGGTAGAAACTTAGAACAAAAAACAGTGTTAAAAAGTGATAGTATTTGTAAAAAAACGTAGTTTTTCTGAATTTCGAATAAAATGGTGATATTTTGAAAAACAGAACAACACTGTAATTGTAGAAAATCCTTTAAAAAGGAAATAATAAAAGCTCAATAAGTAAATTACACAAAATGTTATTTATAATCTGTATATTAATTAAGAAAAAATAATACTATTCATCGTTACGTTATTATATACGGGAACTTTTATGAGGGACTGGACATACATTGCTTTCATTGGTATAAATGTATTGATACATCTAATTTTAGGATATAATGAAACATTTTGTTTTTTATTTCTGTCTTGTGTGGTTGATTTTTTTGTTATTATGAAATACGTTTTCAGGTTCTGTGTTTTTTTTTGTTTCTGAGAATCGTGATAGAAGAAATAATACGAGTAAAAATATATTATTTGTTCTTTATAGTGGACCGTGTTATTTCAAAACCGCGTAAAAATAGTTAAGTGTATATTAAACTAATAAAATTTTAAACGGTGCTATCATAGCATATGGTTGACTGAAATTACCTTTGATGGCTAAATTTCAATTCATGTTTTACAGTGTTAATTCTGTTTTATTTGCGTACCGCGTTAATTGGCATTATAAAAAACATCGTAAAAGCTGTAATCTACTACATCAAACCGATGGCTTATTTTATTACAGCTAAAGAAAAATGGCTACTCTTGTAATAATTCTACAATGTACGTGCTTACAAAGCGTGATGTTACATCCATTGAGAGTTTTCCAGGGATAACCGCCTTTTAAAAGGCTCAAAAGACGTATAACGAACGTATAACTTATACGCTTTGTCTGGATCGTAAAAATGTATTGCCCTTAAAAGTGTATTGCGTTGCTGTTATACATACATACAATATGTTGGTACGAGGCAAGCTCTTTCGCTTACACCAAATAGACGATAATATTTAAAATTCAGATAGTTTTAAGGAAGTATTCACTAATTGTTTTAGAAAACATTTCAATACGTAATTTTGGAAATCAAACAGATTCCATTTTAAGTGGAAAATTCATTCGTTTACTTATTAAATACATATCGACTGTGGAAAGGAAAAAGGACGTACGGAACACACACAGCAAATTTTACAGTAGGCACAAATAACGTGTTTTAATGATTTTCGGCCATATGCAAATTATGAAGTAAACACAACTTTGAAGTGCACAGCGACTTCTAAGCTGGTGTTAATTCGACATAATCTAATATTAATTCAAGAAATTATCTAGGAAAAAACTCTTTTTCAGTCTTTTTTATTGGTTTCAATTTTCACAAGCCCATCTTTTTCAAACTTAAAATCTAAATTTAGATACTAATTCGGCATTTGGAGCTTACATCCTTTTGATAGAACGTGTAGAAAAAAGCTGTGGGTTACGTCCTTTATCCTTTCCACAGTTGATATCTAACATTAGTAATAATTAATTAACGGCTCACTGTTAGTTAATCAGTTAATCATACAACTTAAAACATAACATAAAACGGGGTAATACTATCGAATAATACTGAAAAATTGTTGGTCAGATTTAATATTATAATAAAGCTAGCTTATTAATTCAACTCGATATTAAACACAACTGTTTCCTAACCTGAATAAATTTTCGAAATCTTTTTATTCATCAGGAAAACTTTAGTAAGATTATAAAAAAAAAATCGATTACGAAGTAATTGTCTTTATTGCATAATTTATACAGAAAATCTACCAGGGCAATAGAAAATGAAAGAGATGCCTCTTGCCTATCGAAGATTACTTACAATAAATACTACTTCGAGATGAGTTCAAATAAAGAATGCAACGAAACACGCGGTCAACGACACCGCATCGACCGACAGCGTGCAACAAACATCTCAGATCCCACACTCAGAATATTTTCAAAGCAAGAATGTATTTCAATAGAACACACAACTGTCATATTAAATACTAAATAATAATTATACTTTAATGTGTAGTTAAGTACTAAAATTAACGTAACTGGGTTTCTTTCTCTTTTGCAAAATACAGTAATCAAAACACATACGTTGTTGGTTTTATCAGTTTGAGTACAAATGTATTTGCGATAGTACTGCTTTTAATTTTATCTTGTATCTATTAAAAAAAACACCGTGAATCTGAATAAGTATTATATTTTAGTTCATTCATAAACCTTGCGATGTACCGTCTTATAATGCTTCTCAAAGTGGCGAAACAAAACAAGCTGAATAACAATGTTGTCAAATTTAATTTTATTATATTTGAATTAACTTATAATTTCAAACTTCTCGTACAAATGTTGGTATTTTTTGTCAAGCTGTATAAAAAAACATTTTCTGTTAACTGAACATTTTAAAATACAGTTTGACGTTTTGAAATATACAGTGGAACCCCCAATTACACTACCCCGAAATAAGCGCTGGCTTGAAATATTCGCTGCAAATTCCCTAATTGCACTGTCGCATTCCATTGTCGTTGCTGCGAGACGGTCGTCTGTGCGGCGCATACAGTCAAATTTTGGCTAGCGTCTGTGTATTCAACACGTGCCAGGCTATACACGTATAGCAGGCCTAATGTCCATGTGTTGGATTTTGGCGCGCTTTGCATTTTATCACTTAGTAACTAAGTATTTCGTCCATATTTTTTTGTTGAAAAACTAAGGGAATTCTTAGTTTTGCATTTTTTGTGGAAAAACCCAAATCCCTAATTTTGTTTGAGATTCACTCCCAAAATTACACTACCCCGACTTTAATACCCCGTGTAAATGGGGGTTTTACTGTACATGAGAATTTGTTTATTATATTAAATAATTAGCGCTCACATATACTTACATTGTAAAACAATGGTAAGCGATGAAATTTTGAAATAGTTTAAAATATCAAATTGTTTGCAAAAATATAAAGTTATTATATCATTTAGTGCTCACACCGATTAAAAAAAACATTTGAACATTTATATCAAGCTCGACAACGCAGAAGATAGCTATGAATACCAGTAGTACAGAAAGTGTTCGGCGAACTGTGAGATTGTACGACCAACATTTTCGTCAGGTGTATCGATTACTAATAAAACGAGTTGCCGGTACACTTGTGATATCCTGATACCCATACTTTAGCCTTATACGTCAGCTGACTTGCCAATCGAGTATAAATAATTGGGTATTAAAAATGTTTGCGTTATAAACAACTTATAAACACTGACTGACATTAAAGGTTGTCATTTACAACATAAAATCCAAGAATTCCAGCAAAATTTTACCATTAATTCTATAAAGTAAACCATACATATTTCGGCTTCATAAGATTTTGAATAATTCAATAGTTAAATAATTAAAGATTTTATCAGACTATGTAAAATTAACTGCTGTTAAAAAGAAGCTTTTAAGTATGTATTCGAAGAATAAAAAAATGGCACAGAATACCGAAAATTAAGATAAAATAAAATTTGTATCGTTTAGACGTGTATCAGCAGTATGCATAATAAGTTGATTTTGACCAAGATAATATAAAATTTGAATCGTTCAAATTATGTACATTCTCACAGATTTTGTCACTAACGACCCGGGTTTCGCCTTTCAGCATCTTCATGCGTTCAAGTGCACGGACAAACTTGAACTGACGCTTAGTAATTGAATGTTTCGTGTTTATATAATAAATAAATGTATCATTGAGTTTAAAGCCATTGCTGGCGAAAAGGATTAGCCCATATGAATGCCCACAGATTTGAATGGTGAGTAGTTTTAAGAATTATATTTATATAGGGTATAAGATAATATAATAAATGCAGATTTAAACATACAAATAAACTTGATAAGACCTGAAATGGTGGGTAATCTTGAAATGGTTTGAAAAATACGCAATAAGAATATTTTAAATAAAGATTTCGACTGAAAGTGCTTGTTGCAATTTCGATATTGATTTTGAATCGTTTAATTTTTTTACATTCACACAAGTTGTGCCATTAACGACTCGGGTTTCGTCTTTCGGCATCTGCAGGCGTTCACGAATGAACTTGAACTGACAAAACGTGTGAATGTACATAATTTGAACGATTCAAATTTTACAATATATATAAAAAATGTTTGAATTGTCATACTTTTACACGATTTAAATGATTTTTTCCATATTATCGATAGAGTAGCGAAAACTAAACGTAATATGCATCCAAATTAAGAATAATTTTACGTTTATATCAAAAAGAGTCGAAGAAATCACTTTATACAATCTGTATGTACAACACACTTCCACTATATCGTGTGTGATTATTTTCCGGTTTCAACACACACGAGCCAATTAGCTGAGATATATTTCGAATATTAACTGCCAATCAATGCATGCCTCTAGCGGCCGGGGTACAAATTATTTGAAGTCGTTTTTGAGTACACATCACAACTCCAATGTTGCCAAGTCTCGTATTATACGTTCATTTTTAACATTGAAATGAGCAATCACCTTCTTAGGTTTGACGGAATTGTAAGAGCCATGGTTTTAGCTTTTCAAATATATCCACATTTTTTTTATTATAGGTAAGGTTAGATAAATAATCCAGCAATGAATTTCCACCTCTCCACAAGAAACGAATGCAATTTAAAGAAATATTTAATTTTAACGATAAATAAATGTTTATTTGTATTTTTGACGACGTCACATTTTATATAACCTTAGACGTCTTTGTCACAAATCGTCCCATTACATAAGACCACTGTCTTTCCCTTATAATGACACGTCAGTAATTAGAAGGCATCTTAAAATAATAAACACTAGCTGTAAGCCCGTAAACTCTTGGGTTTTTGAAATTGAAAATCCTGAAAGAGCTAAAATAAATCCGTAAATTCCCAGGATTCCACAGACCAAATACAAAATCAAACAACATCGCAATATAATAACTTTGTTGAATTTGAAGGGACGGAAACAGCGGAAACATGTTCATTGAATGTTTGAAACAAAGCAAATGAAAATTGAATTTTCTATAAACATCTTCCAGATAAACCAAGTATAAACATCGTATTTTATTACAGAACTTATAATTCAGTTCGCTGGCAACACTGAACACATACATGACTGGTCGCAAATGAGGTGGTAAGTACGAACTTTAATTATTTAACGATTATAGATTCGAATGTCTGCGAGGCAGACAACTTCAATCTCAAGAGAATTAGATTTTTCATTTGTAACAAGCCACAAACGCAGTAGCACTCTTATAAATTTAATAATAAATCAGAGTCTTGTATGAGATCGTTAAACATGTAGAAGAAATGCGTTTATTCTCGACGGCTTATTGGCTACGTCAGAGTTTTTCAAACTATGTTCCGCGGAAAAATGGTGTTTCGCAGAATCTGTATTGGTGTTCCGTGAACACTAAATTAAATTAAAAACTACTATTTTTTAATATTTTCCGAAAACTAGCAATTATGATTCCTTGGTTCGGAATCCATTTCGGATGACAGCGAAACCAGCATGCATTCAGCGCAAGTGATATGAAAATCTGACTGATTTTATCAGAGATTCTATAATATGATTCCTCCTTGGCGAGGTTGTCAGAATAATCCCCAATGTTTTATTGTTTTACTTTCGTTTTATACAACCTATTTTTATACTGCAACGAAATCATGTGCAGGAACAGACTCGACGCCACAACATTTAAAAATAATAAGTGTTTTATCAACATATTTTTTTTGTATTTACTTATACTATTATTGAATTACCCGGCCTAAAAAATAAGCTAAAATTTCTGAATTTACAAAGTATTCCATTGCAGAAAAAGATTGGGAAATCCTGAGCTACGTAAGTTAATCCAGCTCGAATGATTGGTTTATATAAAAGAACGTCTGATTGGTCTTAATATATCGATATTCGATACAATCATGACAACTATTAAAGCACTTATAAATATCAAATATAAATATTTGTCATACAAACCAACCGGCATCACATTTACGCCATACTTTTTACGTACGATATATTCGAGTCATAGGGAAAATCAGTCGGTATCGATGAACTGATGGTAAAGGCGTAGCGATCAGGTGGTTTTGGATTTAAGTCCCAGGAGTTCAGTATCAAATTTAGATCCATTCAATTTATCAATTGGTATTAAAGGAAATTGGCTAGTTATTTATTGTGTGTATTTACCGTGGTGTCTTTCCCCCTCTTGAATCACGGAGACAAAGCATTTTTATACAATACATCAAACGTGATTGTTTTTTTTAATATCTGGCGTATTAACAGAATAACTCATAGTGTAAAGTCAATTCTATATCGGTATCACGTTTAGTTTTATTCGTCGATTATATTCTGCGAAATAATAAATTATCTTCCATTAACGTCACAATTTATGGAGCGTGCATTCTGCATTCAGAAGTGTTGATTGAATAATTGTGTCAGTGCCACATGCATTGTAAATTATAATTTAATTATATCACTAAACGTGCGTAATATTTGCACGAATGCACTGTACAGCTTGACTTGAGGACTGTAGTCAGTACGTTTCATATTCAAAGGAATTTTAAGACTTTTATGGTGATCATAGTCAATATTATTCTTGGCGAACTCGTTAATGAAAATAATCGAGACCGGTTTATTTAAAAAAATGTGTAGAAATAGTACAAGAAAATGATTTCATTTTTTAATATGAATTTTTGAACGATCAATAATAAATCTTTCTATGTCTAATGTTGCCGAGTGGTTCACAATTTTAAGGGCGGTAATATTGTAACGATTACATTACCATCCCACCCATATGAACCTCAAGGTTGATAAGCCAACAAAAAGGATAACAACCAGTTCTCGTAAACAGCCTAAGTTGAAATGGTCATTTAGCAGTACATATCCTGGACATTGGTGAAAAAATGGAGATTATTTTGGTTAGATTACTAACTTAGCAAAACGGAGTCGAGTATGAATTAAAATGACATAGACAATAATAGGAGAATATTTTTCTGATTCCGTAAACAAAATAATGGTTAACGGTGCCGAGTCTTATCTACTCGGTTTTAAAAACAAATTAACGTGTCAACGAATAGTTAGGTTAGCAAAATAAAAATGAAATCTGCCAACGAGCTAAAAAAGTGTTTCACCTTCTTTTCTGAACTATTTTTAAATATCCCAATTTATGACTTTTTGCCCAGTGATCGATCCCGGAATCTCGAAAACCCACATTCCTAAATAATTGGAAATCTCGAATTTCTCCAAGAATCTCAAACAATTGTGACACGATTTTATGGTGAATGATAAATCCCGGGATCCGAAAAACTGTGAATCTCGAAATCCTGGGATTGGATGCCCTAGTTCAGTTCAGTGGTGGCCGATAAATATGGCATTGGATCAATGCACCCCTTGTATATGCAGGGGCGGTTATATTTCATGAAATAATATTCAAACATAACATTTATACTATTCACTCATCTTAAATTCTTCATATATTTATTGTCTAAAATAAAATATAATAAAATGTTCTAAAATATTTATTACTGAAAATAAGATGCATGAAGAATTTAAAATGAGTGAACGGTATAAATGTTATGTTTGAATATTATTTCATGAAATATAACCGCCCCTGCATATACAAGAGGTGCATTGATCCAATGCCGCATTGACCGGCCGCCACTGCCCTAGTCCCTCCCTATCTTGCGTCGATTATTATCTCCTGATACTTCCGAAAGAAGAAAATAATAAAGATTTTTATTTATCTAAATAAGTAATTGAAGTTACATTGGAAGCGTGATTTATAAAAGCAATTCTTTATAGTCGCCGGATACGCGCGATGATTTATTATTAGAAGATTAAGTCGTTTATATAACTTTTCTAATCATTTATTTTCAATAAAGAGATGAGAATACAGTAATTCTTTAATAAGGTACTGAAGTATTCCTTATGTATTCAAGAATATTATTATTTAAGGCAAACAATAATCAGACAGTTTCGTTTGCGTTATTATTTAGCTTTTTTTAAACACTATAATGTCATTTAAATTAGCGGAAGTCTCCGAAATGATTTCAACTTGCAGCGAACCGACTGCTAACACAGCGTCATTGTGTTTCGGTTCTCACTAATTGATTATGATTGCCTGATACTTGTCGAGATAGCGTGGAATGGTATTATGGCGATGGCACGGCATGCCCTGGCTAATTTGTGGTGTGCGTGTGGTATACGTACCAACTATTACGCCCGTGGGATTTAGTCGTGTTGTTCTTTAGACACATTAGTTACGACGCAGTGAACACGTTAATTCTATTATACCTACTAGCTATAAAGCTTCGAAAACAGAATGGCTCGTTTCATTGTTCGAAGTTTAAAATATAGCGGGAAGTGTTTATTCATTACATCCATTCGACGTTTGCAATTGTGAATCAAATGTCTATTTTACACCGATGGTAAAATTTATCGTTCGAAAATCGAACGTTTTTTAAAATTAGTAACAATACGAACCGACACAACTTTTATAAGAAGTCTGATCGTTGATGGAATAAATTACTGTACGCGAGAAGTATGAAGAATTTCAAAAAGCGGCTATACCACAATGACGGGTGACATAGCAATACTATAGGGAGTTTTGCAACATATTGCTGATTGTAGGCTTAAATTCAAGAGCTACTATTTTTTTGTATATCGACTGTGGAAAGGAAAAAGGACTTAACCCACACGTATCAAATTGTACAGGAGGCGCAAAAAACGTATTTTGATGATTTTGGGCCATATGCAAATTATGAATTATACACAACCTTTAAGTGCACGAAGACTTCATAAGTGGTGTTTAATTGACATAATCTAATATTAAACTAAGAAATTGTGTAGGGAAAACCTTTATTTCAGTCTTTTTTCTTGGTTTTAATATTTTACAAGGTCATCTTTTTCAAACTTAAAAGCGAAATTTAGATACTAATTCGGCATTTGCAGATTGCATCCTTTTGACAGAACGTGTATCATGTTTGATACATTGTGATTATCGAAAAAAACCTATTTTGAAAAAACTGTGGGTTACGTCCTTTTTCCTTTCCACAGTCGATATGATAAGCGTGTAATTACACGGTTGCGACTTTTTTTAACGCGTGCTGGCAGATTATTTGACTAGCAATTGTTGACATCCGACTCATATATTCTGTTAAACCACATAACATTTTTAATCCATTTATGGTGATTTTATGGGAAAATAAGCTAAGACACTAAAATTACTTTTTTTGATTTTGATCTCTAATTGAAAAAAACAATGTGGAATTAATACAAAATAAGATGTGTTTTATTTTTTTATGTCTCGTGATGGATAAAAGTTTGTTTTTCCTTAATTTTCTTCTCGGACAAACTACATATCATTGTCATGGGCGCCACAGTTTAATAAATTGAGAAACTATGAGTTACATATCTGGTATTGGGTAACGGCAAGTTAAAAAAAAATAAAAACTGATTTACACCGCATTGGACAGTTATTACAAATGCGATAATTCGTCTTAATATGATTCATAAAATTGTAATGGAAGGGCGGGGCGGGGCGGGGCAGACTACGAGGCCGATATTTAATAATCTTGACATATATTCATTGCTCGCTTTCATATCATGATGAAGATCATTAGAATGTTGCTTCTCGTGTGGGAAGCAATATCGCAGAGCAGTTCGTTTTATTTCAATCGAATAATGGCCCAAGCCAGCGTTTGTCAAACTAGGTATAAACTGCTTAACGAGATGTTTCGCATAGTTCGTTGCCGATATTTGTTATAACCAAACGGCGTACATATTTAGTTTCACGATAATCATAAACGGAACACCTATGGAACTATTCTCCCATCATAAAGATCATAACTGGCTTCGTTCATCGCGAGCATAAACGAATTATGCAAATATAAAGAAAATACAGGTTTGTTTACATAAAATTAAAACAAGGTGTGATAAAGAATTGTTAAAACAAATATGAATCATCACCATAGAGACTTTTTCATATTTCTTTTACTGGTGATGATATACGGTAATGATTTTTTTCTTTCAATCTTGCTGGCGGGCGCGTATTTTTTTTGCTACAGTGTATCATAATTGTTCTTCAATCAAAGATATGTTATAAATAATTTTTGTTATTTCAAGATATACATTTTCGTTTTTTCAGAATGTTTAAGAAATACTGTTGATAACATAGAACAAATATGTACATATAATAAGCAAATTGGAAACGCTGAGATACGCGGAGGACACAGGGTAAGTCAGCCACCCCCAGAAGCCTCGCTTTCCAACGCGACGATGATTGATCACCCCGCGGCCTGTACTGCAGAGGCGAGGGAGAATTAGTCTAAAGTAGGCAATCGAGGATAGGGCAGACATCTGGCAATCGGACGGGGGTGGTCCGTGATTAATGGCCGGCGGAATAAGGGTTGACTACGGGGCCGGGGTGGAATTTCCGGGAAATCCAGCGATTGCCGGCGATGAAGCTAATGTTTGCTTTAAATAGCGGGCGGATGTGCAATAGATATAACGGATTTACACGTGTTATGGGGTGGCTTTCCCGAGTCGAATTTTATCAATGACGAAGTGTGGAATTTTAAGTAGGAATAGTGAGCGCGATATATCGAGGTTGGAAAGCCAAAGGGATTTTAACAATGATTCGCAATATTGGAAAAGCGAAATATAAACAAATAATCCTTTGTGCTACACTTTTCTTTTGCTGTGGATTTAGTATGCATTTTCCACAATAATTTGCATTTTCCTTTGTTGTCTATTTTGAAAGAGAATTACGTACAAAATGGAGTATAAAAATATGAACGAGCATGACAGTTAGAAAAGTAAAACACTAATTAATTCCACTTTTTTTATACGATAAGGACCGGTGTTGCTCATGATGATAATGGACATATCTACGAACTTCCTTTCATAGTGGTATATCCATTATCAATCGCTTGTTACACTTTAATAATGTTGTATTATTCAGTCTAAATTGCACTGTATTAATTTGTTTTTTTATCGCTTGACAATGCTTGACACGAAAGAAACCGGTGCTGATCATGTAAAATAAAATTGAAATTATTACAAATGAGTATTTTCTTTTTTGAATATAATTCCTTTTCACCAAGTATTGACAATGAATTCCTATAAAGCGATTGGGAAATATTTATTAAACATATAAACCACTTTCATCGCTATAAATGTCTGACACATCTATTGAAACCTTTTTTTATTACTATCTTGTGTTGTTGAACTTCTTGTTATTAAAAAAACCGTTATCCGCTTATGTGTTTCTGTGTATGGGTATCGTGTAAGAACAAACGATTTCGTGTAAAAATATAGTATTTGATATTTTAAGTGGACTGTACTGTTATAAACCAGTGTAAGGACCCATTTGAGTGTATGTATATATACTACAAGAAAAGCATATTCTTAACAAGAATGTCATTTCATTGTGCGCCGTGCTGTCTTCACAATCAAATAGCTATTCCACACTGGAACTCAAACAACACATGTTAAATATGTACGATAACGTATTTATATATTCCGATTTCTCCATTACGTAAACAAGGTACGCGGTTATGTCCTCAGAGATTAAATAAATAAAATATGTTTACTGATAAGCTATCACACGCTATTCAAACATTACTCTCTGTAAACTTGCGATAATATTATTGATAACGAGTTAACTTGCATTGGACCCGTGTATCTAAAGTGTATTACCGACAAAAACACAAAGCAAATACACCGAATAAAAAACCGTCAGTAAAAAACCGAACTTTGTTCCAACGTTAGGAATGACATTACGAATCAACCGCACAGAATGATCGTCATGAACGATTACTACATAGCATTGATAATTTATATACCACTGATCGTGTAACAAATTAGAAATATGTATTTTACTTCTAACAAGACACTCCTCGATACCTCTTTTCTTTAGTGTAATCACTTTAAATAATACATTTGATTTTACTTGAACTCGAGAAAATGTGAGCCGGCTTTTCTGCTTCAGTTCCTAAAAATGTGAATTAATCTAGAATTAGAAAGTCAGTCGAGAATCTCGAGATCAACTAGAGGGGAGAAGAAATCAAAAACGTCGATACCCAGGTGCAAATATTAGATTAAAGCATTGTTTTTTTGTTAAACAGAGGTACCGGAACTCACTTATTGTAAAGATTTGTTTCGAATCCGTGTCCGTTCCCAGTGACAACCATGTGGCTTTCGAATAGTGGTATCTGAACAAAAGTTTCTTTTACGGGGACTGCTTGTTACTCCGTTTCTTAACTTCTCTTTTTTTAACCACTCTAAAGCTAACGACCCACCGGTGTGTCGCATACCTACTAACCACACACGCCACCCACCAGTGTGTTCTCATTATTACGACGTCAATAAATATTTTTTAGAGTTTGCATCATTGAAAAAGGGTCCGACATCTCTTAATGACTCACAAAATAAATATTAAGTTTTCCTTTATTAGTTTTTAGAAAATTGCTAGCTTGCAGGACAAAAACGTTATTTTTTTCTAGCTGTTGACGGGTTAAAGAAGGGAGTAAGGATAGAAGGATAAGGTTTTTACAGAACTAGTGGTTATCTAACCGCTCTCAATTTTCTTCGTACGTGATTCAAGCCCGTGAGCTCCGCCACGAAAGCCAACCAAGTTGGCGACTATTGGAAAAAGTGTTGTGAATAAGAGAATTTGCAAAACAAAAACAATATATGAAGCATTAGACCTCAGGTTCTGGTCACAGAGTAAGTCTATGAACCTGGTATTTTTTAACATTGCATTCAAAGGGAATCTAAGATAGGAAAAAACATAATGGTTTCTATGAAAAAAAATGAACAGTTAAAAGCAAAAAAAAATAAGAATTTGAAACATTAAAATTGCGAGAAAAATGCGCCGGAACGCCGTTCAACCGCGTTACATTGAGAGAAAAGCACTGGATAAAAAAAATCCAAAATGGACCTTGCCAGGACTTACCCGTTTAAATATGAGGACCAGAAACATTTGGTCACTAAGGTACAGCTCATTTCGACGTTTTGGAACCCACGATCAACTATATTTATTCATGTTACGTAATTACAGAAGAGCATCGATTAAACGGGAAAAATATCTGTAAAAATAATAGCTAATAAGGTTGAATTCCTGTGTCACTGTTTGTGAACACTATCACGCCATACCTCTAGGAACACGAGTTCGAGTCACAATGATGACCTGCTCGAAGACTGAACGTTGCACTGACATCTGCAACACCGGTCGGTGATTCACACAACTGCACATATGTTTAATGTATATTTCCTCATAGTGGAAAGGTGAAATTCACTATGAATAGTTATTATTTTCAAAAATTGTAAATTCAACATCATATTTCTACCCTTAAATTATGAACAAACGGAAAAGAAAAACTCATCGGAAAAACCTGCTTTTATAAAAACGTACTTTTAGCTTTGATGGGTACACTCTCACTCGTATTCGCCCGGTATATCGAGGTCTTACTGTAATCTAAAACTAGTGCTCGGGTTTTTTTAAATGGCAATAAATTTTCAATCAAGGGTTTTATATATATTGCATTATCCTACTCCTTAGTTCGATAAGGCTGATATCGAATGTTTTATAATCTTCAGAAACTAGGCTAGATAAACCTTGGCACATTAAACCAGATTAATTTTAACATTTCTTTTGAATTAAAACCGCTTTATCGAATAGCACTAATATTATATTATAACTGCATCGGCGGCGTTTTCAGAATGCTATCGATTTTACATATCACATTACGTTGACATGAAAACCGCCATGTAAGATTACTTACATTAGCAAAAAAAGAGAAGTAGTAATTAGGGCGTTCAATTCCGGGATCCCGGATCCCGAAATCCCGGGATTAGTACTGTCGCAACATTTCGGGATTGAGGATTAGAAGTGCAAAATTCTCGAAAAGTTTGTGAAAACAGGCAACCAGACAAAATTTTAGAAATCCGCGTTAGACATAAAAAAAGTAACATTTTTTTGTCATTTTGAAAATCTGCAAATTCCTGGGATTTTTTAATCGACATGCAGACAAAGTGTTTAAAATCTGCGCGAGAGATAAAAAAACATTTTTTTCATTTTAGGATATCCGTTAATTTCCAGGATTCCAAAATCGACAACCAAAAATTTAAGAAATCCTGAATTGGTCAACGATTTAATGGTCAATCTCGAGATTGGAAACAATGTCAACCCCGAAATTTCGGGGATACAAAAAGGGATTCCGGGATTAAGTGCCCTAGTAGTAATAATGCAATGTGAATAACAATGGTGTCTGTTCATACACGTGTCAAGTTTTATTCTGAGATACCAGAGTGTCATGTTCACAAAGTTGACTCTACAAATTGTCGTTAATTTTCTACTAACACGTATCGCAATTTTACAGTTTCGAATGTAATGAATTCAGAATTTCAATGCACTCATATTTCATTGACATATTTCATGATTATTTTTTTTCTAATACAAGAACGTTGGCAAAAAAATAATATATTCATGTGCGCTAAGACAAGAGGTTAGTAAGCTGAGCGGAAAATTCGAAGGCGGGTCAATCCAACAAATGCGCGGCATAATTTGTCGTATTTGATATAAAAATTACTGTCATATCAATTAGGTTAACAATAATTATACTGTGCGAATACACTTTTATGTTTGTATATAGACAATGCAAAGCGTTCGCTGCCCGTCAGTTCAAGTGCATTCGTGCACTAGATAAAATTATAAGATGCCGAAAGGCGAAACCCGGGTCGTTATCGACAAAATTTATGGAAGTGTACAGAGTAAAAATAATTCAAATTTTAAAAAAAAAATGTGTATTGACTTGCATAATAAATATTATTACCAGTAGAAAGTTTGTAAATATTTTTTTAATAATCAGTGTATTGAATACAAAAACAGAACTCATTATATTTTCTAACGAAATATGTCGGCATAGCTGTTAGCTGTAACGCCAGTTATTTTTTGTATTAAAATTAGTGATATGTAAAAAAATGAAAACATGAAATTACGGTAATTGACCAATCCCGGGATTACAAAAAGGATTGGTGTGTTAGTCTGTGAACATTCCAATGTGATAATAATATATGGGAATCCATGAAGGATTGTCGTAAAATGCTTAATTCCAGAACGTTCATTCGTTGTCACAGAAAATCTACATAATAATAATATAAAAGGAGGATGTGATACCACTGTCTGTCCACCAATGCCTGCCTACTAGAGGTCTGCACGGACCCGGGCCTGGCTCTCGAGCCCTTACCCGGCCCGGCCGAGAAGATAAGATTAAGGAATTAAAGAGGAAAGGAAGAGAAAAGAAAGGAGATAAGGAGTTTAGTTTTTCAGAAAAATATTTCAGACTATGTTCGTGTCATAAGTCAGCCATAATGATTTTAATTATTACCAGTTCTATAGAGAATCGTAAATTATTGTTTTCGGGCTGAAGAGTATAAATCCGGGCTTTGGGTCGGGTTCGGGTAACAAGTGTGGTAATAGACTAGGGCCCGAGTCTTACCACACTTGGTAATTTTGTAAAATTTCGGCCCGTGCAGACCTTCACTGCCTACACATTACAGTTCACACACTAATAAGTAAAATAATGTACATGTGGGAACACAAAACAAAAGCTAGAGTGCTCCGAAACGTTATTAGTATTAGGGCAGAAGGAAATTACTGGATGTAAACTTTTAAAAGCCGAGATAATTCCGTTTGGCTGCGGATGTCTCCGAGACCAGACCCTTCACGGGTCGGATAATACTCAATTACGATGTTAAGTGGACCCTCGTTAGATACCTCCTACGTGTTCTGCTCGCCTGGTAGTTTTTGCGAAACAGAGAACCGGGGAGGCAAAAAGAAACAAAAATTACGAGAAAACGAATAAAAAGTTTCGAAGAGGGTTTTAAATTATTTATATTTAAATGGGTGGGGCTTTATTAAGCGCACTTTTTTTACATTTAGTTTTCCTGGCGACTGGCCAATAATACATTCACAGTATCGTTGAATTCCAAGCAAGCATAAATAATTAGTAATACATTATTAATCACGAAGAAAATTTCTAAAATGAGATTTTTTGAGACTGTTTAAAATTTACTTGCTTCATTTTATAATTAACCATATCGATTGTGAAAAAGAAAAGAACGTAACCTACAGTTTATTTAAAACCGGTTTATTCAAACATCATCAAAATGTATCAAACTTGATACACGTTCTATCAATGGGATGCAAGCTGCAAATGCCGAATTAGTATCTAAATTTAACTTTTAAGTTTGAAAAAGATGAGTTTGTAAAAAATTAAAACCAAAGAAAAGGACTGAAATAAAGGTTTTTCCTAGACAATTTCTTTAATTAACATTAGATTATGTCAATTAAACATCAGTTTAGAAGTCTCCATGCACTTCAAGGTTGTGTATAATTCATAATTTGCATATGGCACAAAATCATCAAAACACGTTTTTTTGGCCTCCTGTAAAATTTGATGCGTGGGTTTTTGCTTTCCACAGTCGCTATTCAAACATATTTTACCAGTTGAAATTGCACATATTGATATAGTTGGGATATAAATTACTGTATCGAATTCTATTGTAGGTATATTTCAATAATATCGTACTTCGTATCGAAAATAAACTTTGATCTTATCATCAAAAGTGGCAAAGCAAACAGCATCTCGTTATCATACTAGCCAAGTCAATGAAAGCTTATTAGATCACATGATTTGAAAACAGTTTTTTGAAAGTCATTCAGTATTTTGTATTAATGTAAACGATTAACAATTAATTGACTTTAAGTGTTTTTTTTGTAGTTAATTTCGTATTTATATTAGCCTTTTTAGCTGCTGTAGATAATTAATAGTAATTACCTAGCACACCGGCTATAATTTGCAACTATTAATTTGATTAGTTATTGACGAGATAACTCGTCTGTGTTGAGCACGAAAAATTTTACGAAATATCTGTCATTGAGTTGCAGAAAAATAAAGAGGAACTGACCGTTTTTGATACTGGATGCCTCAGTTATACAAATAAAAAAATGTAGTACAAAAAATGTGTTTTATTATTATATTATATTATAAATATAATGCCTTTCCACAAAGAAATGGAAGTGACCAAAACCTGTTCTTATCTTATTTTTTTTTTTAAAAAAATGTGGAATTAGCACAAAGAAGTGAAATTCATATTTTTTACTGATGGGCGCTGGGCGGGCCTCTCTTATTTTCTCTTCTTTTATAATGCTTCCTTCGCCCCGCCTTTTCAAGATTCCTAAATTAACTAACAACCGTCGCGCATCTGTTAAAAGTTTCTATTATATTCATAATGGCACCCGTTAATGCCCATTTAAAAGCCGTAATATCTCAATATAGCAAGTGTCAGAAAGTCGCCAACTCCTGGCACTGAAATCAATTTAAAAACGCTTGATGTCTCAATTATTTATGAATAAACTTTATACACAACTTCGGCATTAGCGCCGCAATGAAATGTCTTAATTTCGGCCACTTACGAAACATGTGATGTAATATTTCCACTCTAGCAATATGCCCAACAAAAAAAACTGACGTGTAATTTATTAAAAATTATATCCGAGTGACTGTGGATAAAAGAATGAATAATATTTACCTTGCACACAAAAAAAGCATCGATAAATTATTTAACAATTTGAGCACGACGCTAGTTTTTAAAACATCAGTCGCTCGTGAAGCATCTTCTCACAAGAGCAACAAAACAACCAAAAATAATCGCATTATTACGCGCATTTGCACTGGTTCAGTCGTTTAGTGACTAAATCAAGTAAACCAAAGAGATCCGCTTATAAATAGGGTTGCCAACAGATGCAGACCCGGCGACAAAATATTTGTTGTGTGAAAGGAAGGGGTTGGTTGTTGTTTAAACAAATATATCTATAAATATAATATATTCACAATATCAAACAAACAAGTTAATTACTTTAAATGGATTCGGTGGTAAATTCGTGGAAACTCATTTTAATATAAATTATAAAATGACTTCGATTCAATACGTGGAATAATCAGTTTTTTTAATATTAAAGTTAATCACTTTTAGGGTGTTCACTGTCAATACTTGGTGGAAAGGCATTATATTAATAAAAACACAATATTCCTATGTGCTTGTGGAATAAAGTACAAAGGAATATTGTATATTTTTTATTAAAACAAAGATAACTTGGATATGTCGTACATTTTGTTTTAATTCTGGCGAATTCACGGCTATTGATAGACAAAATGAAAATAAAAAACAGGAATTCTCTCGGTAAGTAAAAAATATTTTCTTACAGCTACAAAACTAATAAACAAAATTAATAAAAAACGGGTTATCAAAAATCCGTGTATAAAAAATATGAAAAACGAAGTTGTTGTTGTAATTATAATTAGGATGTTAGAGTGAATAACTTGATGTGTGTATCTCTTCAGAGCCAGTATATATAGCTGAGCAAAATATAAGTTTAAACATAGTTCTGACGATGGCGCAAGCCGAAATAGCTATCAACGCATAAAATTATTAAAAACTGTAGAACTAAAATACTTAATTTTGAGTTTAAATAAAATGATTGTGTTGGAAACCAATCATATTCCTTAATAATGTTCTAACCCTATCCTTCTATCTCTAACCATTCTAGCCTTATCCTTCTATCCCCATTCTCTTCGAAACTGAAGTTGACCATCTGAGTAACGAGCAATTGTAGTAGAAAAAACACCTGTTAGATAAATTCCATAAGTAGTCTATATAATGAACATTCAAAGAGGACTTCGTATTACTTATAAAATCGAATGCCACATTTTTTCTAAGAATCAAGTATGCTGCGAAACAATAAATACGTAATAAGTTTTTATTATGGAATGGAGCGGAGGCAAGATTTTGAGACGAAATTAATAAGACATTATAAAGAGGGGTGGAGCGAAAGTTGAGAAATACCGACAAAATGGTGTGTTCGTTCGTAACAAGCTACGAAGAAGTTCTTAATTAAAAGCTATACAAAGTTATACTTATGACAATATCGTTGCACGAAACCGATGCTCATCGTGTTTTACAATATGGTAGACAGTTAGATAATTAATCATAACGAGCATTACCAACGGATTCTTTTTTGAAAATATTACCAACGCAGTATTAAAATTTCAACTTTTATCATTCCAGGTAAAAACGATACCACTAAATCGAGTCGCCGGTTCCAGTGCGCGGAGTACCCTGTGTAGACGGACTGTATTTCGAGCCATTCGAAATTTGAATCGCCGCAGTAAAAAATGGCAATTTATTCTGTTAACGACCGTTGACGACTTATTCTAACGCAAGCAATTACGTGTTTTGATAGAAAATGTCGTGGTTTTTTTTACAACAAGCCAGTGGACTATGAACACAAAAAGATTGAGGAATGACAAAAAAAAAAATGCCCACAATGCATGTGAAAAAGACAAGTTGAATTTATTTTGCTACAATCGCAAGTTTCTTCGGCGAACAATAAAACTGCGATACTAATCTATATATGTAATTACATTGTTTTAAAAGACATGACGCTGTCAATATATAAATATAATGACCATTAAAAAACATAAATTTGCCTTCTTAATACGTATGTTATTTATATTTAGCGTACGTTTTCAATTAATTATAAAAAAACAACGAAAACATGAGTATGCAATACTCTTGTTGCATGAATTATTTTTACACGATTACAAAATTGCACGGCCCAATGCCATGGAATCTCTCTTTTATTTAACGATATGCATTGTAACACCAGGGGTTACCAACCCCGTAACCCACGAGCGCCATGGCGCCCGCCAACTATTTTGAGATTTTCAATTCCGTCGGTGAGTTAAAAAAAAAGAGTCTCGGAGATATTTTGGAAAAAGTATTGGGAGTTGAGGATTTCAAAATCCTCGGTGAGCTAAAAAAAAAACGAGTCACGGTGATTTTTTGGGCAAATCGGTAAATTCCTGGGTTTTGAGATTTTTTTGAGAAAAAATGTGGTGCTCGCCGCCGTAGCAGTGTTTTAGATTGCGCTCTAGGGTCCAAAAAAGTTGGTAACCCCTTGTGTACACAGTAGTTTTGCATTACGTATCCGTGCATAAGTTTCCTAGTAAGTGAAGTAAAAAACTGGTAATGTATAAAAATAAATATTTTAAACATTTTTTTAGTAAAAAATAACAAAAAGAGAAAAAAATCACTGCTCAATCAGAATCATTAGAACCTGTATAAATGGCTGAAGTGGAAGCCATTGATGCTGTAGGTAAGTTCTTATAAAATTTCCAGTAAACCTGGGAATGGCTAAGAGATGAAAGAACCCGTTTTTTTGAAAATCTGTGATACCTGGCGACCCTAATGTACGCAGGTCTCAGTTGTTAAGATTCCTCATTTAAGTCCCCTGCTCAGTGCTGCCATTATATATTATAGCTTTCAACCTTTTGGCTGCCGTAGAAAAAAGTACGTTTTTACCTAGCACGCCGACTATAATTTGCAATTATTAATTTAATTAGTTATTGTCGAGGTGACTCGTCACACACAATAAGCAATAGTGAATTTTATTTTGATATTTTTTACACGGTATCGCGTGGAACGTACATATCTACAGTGTAAATTAGGGAGTTCAGTGTATTTATACACCTTATTAATTTAATTCATTGTATCGATTTTAATTGTATGCTAGTTTGTATACATTTACAAAATACACTCAATCAAAATTCTGACTTCTAATTATAACATAATACCGTAATATCTATCGTCATTTGATAATTATTCTTGTTAGACTAATTACATTGTTAGGTTAATCACACAAGACATATTTCATTTTACACTCACACCGCGTACTTGCCCGTAAGTCCACCGCAGTCATTAAATATAATGTCCGATCGGTTTACCGACGATATTAACTATGAAGACCCCAGGGCATACGGTGTTGGGGGAAAATAAAAATAGTTTCTTATGAGAAGCAATTAAGAAAATAACATATTGACGGGCTCAACTGTGTAACCCAGCACAGAATAAATAAAACCGCCCACTCGAAAGCGATCCTACTCGGACGAGACAAAAAAAACCGGATCTTCAGAGCTGAAGGTGTGCCAATTGTCAGTTTAAATTAACAGCACTCGACACGTGTTGTGACGAGCGACCGTGCAAAAAAAAAACACGAAATAAAAGCTACAATAATAGCTTAGATAAATCAAGTATAATATATTATTTAACCGCTGTGATTTGGTCGGAAACACATTTTCATTGTGAAGTCGGAAGGATTTGAATCTTTCACTAGATATTTTCTAATTGGCGAATAGTATGTAGAATCCTTTATAATAACAAATATGTCAATCACTTATTAGTAAATGAATGTCAAAAATAGCAGGTGGCACGCCATTAAATGTATTTCCAATGGAATTTTCCCCTACAAATACAAGTAATTAATTTTATAATAAGCCCCTTTATTTTTTGTATTGAGCCATCTCCCCTGCATCCAGAAAAAAAATCCAGAAACTCAATACTTATAGTGTAATTTACGAATTAGAATAAAAAAATAAAAATCAAATAGCTATGTTATATACCACACCAACATTCAACCAAATCATACATAATATGGCTCATTAGAGGCGAAATGAACCAAGTGGTATTTTAGAAGAAAAAGTTAGATGCGTTGAATATTCTACATTTCTTGAAGTATCGTAAAAGTGAAGTAACCTCAGTTAATACACATTGCAATCTCCGTAAAATAAAAATATGCAATCCACCAAAACACTAAGTCAAGACGTGATAGTACTTAACAATAAAAATAAAAAAAAACATTTTTCTAGTTGGTTCACTTCACCTCCAATGGCTCCACACGTAACTAACTATTTACTGGAATACGGCAGCTTTTATACCACGCTCATAAATATAATGTCTTTGCTCTATATATAGAATACGTAGATATATTTCCCGGCTTCACTCTGGTTGTATTGAACTTACAATAGTAAATAAATAACCGTGCGATACAGTTAATTTGAAGATGCTTCTTAATGAGGCGTTTTACACTAAGTTATTCATACAGTAATTGGTAGTATAATATTATCACTTTAAGGGTGTTCGTTCACATTCAATACTTGGTGGAAAGGCATGGCATCAATTGACAATGCTCGACATGAGCGAACCCGGTCCTGATCTTGATAAATTAATGTGAAAATTAAGTACAAAGGAATATTGTTTTTTTTTAGTAGTATAATATTCTATTAGGATTCGATGCATGTATTTCGTTATTTCAATACTTTTCGCGTAGATTGAACGGAATTGTACAATTCATTTTTATTATAATTATTTTCGTTTGCTCACTCGTGTAAAATAAAATAATAATATGTAAATAGTAGACGTTACTATCCGAAAATAAATTCGTATGCCAGTGACGTCGCTGTAAAAATGTCACGAGGCGCAGTCTTTGTAGTTTCGTAGTTGCGTTAAAAATAAGTTCCCCGGAGTGTTTGTTTGTTGCTGTTTATTTCTCACCAGGCCAGCCAGCCGGGAGTCTTATGCCGTTTGGCAATTGAAAAAAATTGAGGTGGGTTAGGAACGAGGAATAATAAAAATGCGGTTATATCACTTACACCTACTGGTGTTTTTTTTTTGCATACCTACTTCATGAATAAATAGCTATTTTTACGAGCGAAGAACGCGATATGGTTGTGCACGATTATTATCAATATAAAATTGCGTGTTTACTTTGTAACGATTATTCAGGAGGCATGTTTTGCGTACATCACACTAGGACCTCTAATCCCAGAATCCCGTCCAATTCTGTGATCCCGAAATCCCGGGATTGTAACAGTACTAATCCCAGGAATTTGGACGAGCTAAAAAGCAAAAATCTCTCTGTTTATTTTGAGAAATCCACAACATTTCAAATCTATATGAAATTGTTTGAAAACTTCCAGGATTTCAAAATTGAAATCAAAACTGAATACGACTATCGACATTTCGACACTACCTATGTACAATAATGTATCTGCAAACACTATATTTTCAATGAGATCATCTCAAAGATTTGTAGCACAAAGACATCTCAAATAGTTGCGTGTTTATACTTATAGAAAAAACGGTGAAGTAGGTTTATTTTCCAATATTTCTCGATGCCAACGAGAACTGAATGTGAAGAAAACGAAAATGCAAAATTGTGTTATCACGTAAGTATTTTGATGAATGTGTGTAGTTCCATCTATACTGAATCAATATAGGCTTTTAAAATATCGAATTCGAGTGTATATTAGGCGAAATTATTTTTTTCAAAAACACGCAGTATCTCTGGGACATATTAAGGATTTATTTGCGCGGTATTCAAACGGTTAATTGAAATTAATGCAGTGCCGTTTTTTCTGACTCGTGGAATGCGTACTGAATACATATTTTTTATTTTTTGTCTAATATTATAAAAAGTACTTATCAAATTGCAATATTCATTTAATGTTATTGAGTAATCTTTAAAAATCAATTTCCAACAATCGAACGGTTATATCGATAAATTATATTTGATTTACGGCTTCAATATTTACCAAACAACATAACGCATATTGCCACACCGGACGCCAAACAATTCTGAATCGAATATACCTAAAACGCCCGAGAGAAAACGTTTAAGGCCACACAGCACACAATATAGAAATAAATCTTTCGCGTGATTACTATTCATAAAAAGCAATATTTTTATAACACTCGGTGTTAATTACATATCGGAATAAATTAAAAATGAGCTCACGATTTTTTTTACCGGTTCCATTAGGTTCGATGCGAAGATTTTTTTCACAGCAAATTTACCTGTCAATGACATTGGCGTGGCAGGGATTGCAGCTAGGGTATCCAATCCCGGAGCCTTTTTTCTAATCCCGGGATTTCGGGATCGATTAATTTTACTCAACGTGAAATCGTGTAGAAATATAAAGTTTCGGTGAGTCGTTGTTTTTTTTTTTAGCTCACCGAGGAATTTAAAATCCTCGATTCGCTTTAATTTTTGCCCAGATTATCTCCGAAACTCTTTTTTTTTAGCTCACCTCACTCTACTACTTTTCATTTGTATTATTTATGACATCGATTAAGAGAATTAAAACCATACATATTGTCAATTTTGAGTTCACGCATGCACTTAAATATGCCCTCAATTTCAACTCGTGTTGGACTTTAATAATTGCAAATGGTTTGCCTTGAATGTTTTCAGATTCTAAACATATTAATAAATCGCGAACAATTTTTAATAAATATAGTGTCATTTTCTCACTTGATTGTGTAAAAAAATACATTCTTCATTTAATAGGCTCAGCACAGCACCCCATCCGTGAAGAGCAATGAAATAATTGTGGAATAATTACAAAAGAGTTGTTTATTTCTTGAATATAATTGCTTTCCACCAAGTGGTTTCCGTAATTTTATTACGACATAAACAACAGTTTTTTTTTTAAATCCATGCACATACTAAACTAAAGGTAGCTGTCAGGATCAAATGGCATGATTTTTGTATTCACATATTTATTCGTCATCAATCAGTAAAGTTTAGTCAGACCGGTATTTCGGATGATTTTTTTAAAACCGGTATCGCAGTCCCTGGCCATCCGAGCCTACGTCATTTTATATTCTTGAGTATGGAATCAATATTTACACGCAAAGTGGATATTTTAACTAATTTGGCTAGATG
Source organism: Himalopsyche tibetana (assembly GCA_030503985.1). Taxonomy (NCBI): domain Eukaryota; kingdom Metazoa; phylum Arthropoda; class Insecta; order Trichoptera; family Rhyacophilidae; genus Himalopsyche; species Himalopsyche tibetana. The sequence goes on from JAPJYX010000015.1 coordinate 3,083,860, forward strand.
AATATTTAATATTTTTTTTTTATTAATAGAGCCGATTCGTTTATTTAATTAATAATTCATGAGACAATTATTAATTATGTGTGGTCCGACACCACTGCCAATCGGCATGGTAACAAATTCGAATAAAGAATTGAACGATTGTGTATGATTGATTATTTATGATTTTATCAATGGTTTTTTTTGGTGGAAAATCATTTCAACAAATAATGAAAACATAGTTATATTATGTCTCGATTGTCTCGCCAATGAATCAAATTACGTTTTGCTTTGGAAAATATTGATAAAATTTAGTACAAAAATAAGAAAGCATTTAGTCCCACAGGGATTATGTAATATAAACCTTTACGGGATAATGCAGTCACCTAACGGGGTAAAAATAACAAAAATCTCCATATTATGAGAGGTTATTTGCGTGATAAGATGACGAGGCCTGCAATAGCAAGTATACTCGGTGTCTAGTAGTATTTCAATGCAGTTAAAGACTGCCTTAATATGTAGTCAAATCAGGAAACTTCTATATGTACTCTTCCATGTGCTTTGCAATTTAACACCATCCGGGATCACGGAAAACCTCAAACAAACCGCCTTTGGCAGGCCCGTGTATTATAGGCATTACCCTCATCTCCTATGACCTATATGGATGGAATACAAGACTTCGTCTTGAGTTGATTGAAAACTTTGATTTTGTAACATTAATCTTACACGTGTCTTTAATTTTTAAGACGCAGTAAAACACATGCTGCAGTTGTACGTTTCGCTTCGTATTTTAAGCTGATCATAGATTTCTGTGAAATATCGACTGTGGAAAGAAAAGGGACGTAACTCACACATAGAAAGTTTTACAGGAGGCACAAAAAACGTGTTTTAATGATTTTGGTCCATATGCAAATTATGAAATATACACAACCTTGCAGTGCACGGAGACTTCTTAAATGGTCACTTTTAGGGTGTTCACTGTCAATACTTGGTGGAAAGGCATTATATTAATAAAAACACAATATTTCTTTGTACTTTATTCTTAACTGGTACTTAATTGACATAATCTAATATTAATTTAAGAAATTGTCTTGGAAAAACCTTTATTTCAGTATTTTTTCTTGGTTTCAATTTTCACAAGCTCATCTTTTTTCAAACTTAAAAGCTAAATTTAGATACTAATTCGACATTTGCAGCTTACATCCTTTTGATTGAATATGTATCAAGTTTGATAGATTGTGACTATCGAAAAAAGCTGCTTTGAAAAAACTGCGAGTTACGTCCTTTTTCCTTTCCAAAGTCGATAGTGTTGACAAAAATAGTAAACTCTTTGCTGGGCTGTCAGGTCAAACGTAGGAATATTGTTTGATGTAACACAACATTAAGTATTTCGACTGAGGGTGCTTGATGGAATTTCAATATCAAATTTGAATTGTTTGAATTTTGTACTTTTCCATGAGTTTTGTCGCTAACGACCCGGGTTTCGCCTTTCGGCATCTTCAGGCATTCCAAGTGCACGGATGTACTTGAACTGACGCGTAGTAAACAGTTTGTATCGTTTATAAACAAAAATATAAGTAGATCACTAAGTTATAGGGCTATTAAAATGTAAATTAGCGAAAATTGAATGTATACAATTTTCAATGGATTAAGTGGGTTTGTTATAATTATGGGGATTTTTCGAAAATATTAATGACCAGATAATAACATAGGAATGTTTAAAAATAAATCTAGGGTTTTATCCGACCTATTATTAATGAGTTGATTTGTTTTTAAGTCTTTGAATTAATATTTAATGATAGCAAGTGCTTGAATTATTATAAAATGACAATTATTTAAAAGGGGTACAACAATGGGGAATTCGGTAGATAATATTGTTCGTTTAAAATTGGCAAACTGTTAATCTGAGCTCGATTAATCTCTAAGATTTCTTGGTAAAATAATTTAAACTCGCCCCTGTTAGTATGTAACAAATCAATACCTGAGTCAAAATTAAACGTATGGTTTTCAAGAATTAAATGATTGGCAAATGTGGAAGTATCTTTTTTTAAGCGAAAAGCGGCTAAATGCTCAGCCACTCTTATATTTAAGGTTCTAGCAGTTTTACCAATATAAAATTTGGGACAATCACTACACTGCAATCTATAAATCCCATAATTATAACAAACCCACTTAATCCATTGAAAATTGTATACATTCAATTTTCGCTAATTTACATTTTAATAGCCCTATAACTTAGTGATCTACTTATATTTTTGTTTATAAACGATACAAACTGTTTACTACGCGTCAGTTCAAGTACATCCGTGCACTTGGAATGCCTGAAGATGCCGAAAGGCGAAACCCGGGTCGTTAGCGACAAAACTCATGGAAAAGTACAAAATTCAAACAATTCAAATTTAACACAACATTGTTTCTGTGAAGCGAATTCACCGTGGGATATTTTTGTCTGCTTCAATAAATTATCATCGCATCTGCGTAGATTTTGCCCACGGGCGAGACATTTACGTTGGCCTAACAGTAAATAATGACTATTAACTATCAACATTAACATTCAGGTTTCATTAATGCAAATTAAATACATTCACATGAAATTCCGACAAGTATTTACGTTTGAATTGACAAGAAATTGTTTTGCGACTGTTTCGTTAAGTAAACAGTAAATAAAATATTTAGTCGTAAATATAATAATCACTTGGATCCTATGCGGACACAGGTCTCCGGAACATATGCAAGCGAACACGTATGTCCAAGACATTTGAAAAATCAAATACTTGGTATTGTAATAGAATATAAGCAATATTTTTATGAATATGTGTAGTGCTACCCATACTGAGTCAATATAGGTTTTTAAAATATCGAATTAGAGTGTATATTAGGCAAAATTATTTTTCTCAAAAACACGCCGTATTTCTGGGACATATTACTGGTTTATTTGCGCTGTATTCAAACGGTTAATTTCTAACATTTGTTCGAAACAATTCGAAAGCATTTTGCTACGAGACGTTAATGGAGCACAAACAGTACAAAATATGCATAATAGTTTTGATGGCCGCCCAAATAGGGCTGCTACTGCTGATAAGGCGCATTAACATGCAAGATTTCGTAATACCTTCACAAATGTGCATCAAAGGATGCAACATCAATGTAATATGCAAGCGATATAAAATAAGCAAAGAGAACGAGAGTCGGACGAAACTGCGGGGCTACCCTTGCATTTATTAGGATCTAGCTAGACACTTATCAAGGGAGTTTTTTAATAATTTGTATAACTTACGGTTATCGTTGTTTGTTTCCGTGGCGGATCTTACAGGTTAGAATCCCAGTACGAACAGCAGTTTTTCGGTCGACTTTTTGTTCGAAGGCATGGGTGTTTGCGATGTCTAAAAAAGTTCCTCCCTCCTTTCCGAGAGCGATTAGTTAACTACTAGTAGCGTAGTCTTATCCTTCTATTCCTACTACTACTCTTTTTGGAATAGAGGTTGAGTGACAAGACAGTTCTCAACTCAATAATGTGAATTAGTTTAACAATCAATTATTGAATGTCCATGGCTTCAAAATCACGCATGTAAAAAATATGCATTCGGAAAAAAAAAAACTCATGTTCCACCCCGTAGGTAGCCAAATATCTCAATAGTTTTAGATATAATTTAAAAGTAGACAATTCTACAATATTAGAAAGGAAAGATTCCGCGAATGGCTTAAATATAGATATGCAGAACTCAACTTAATATGTACATGTATGCAAATAGAATGCGACTTGTTTTTTATTCATTATTCAATCTACAAATAAATGAATCTATCGAAACACTAGCATGTACATTTAAAAATTCTAGATTTTTTACAAAGCAATTGATAAAATAAATTAATTCATGTATCTTGACATATATTTAAATTTTTAACGTTATTAATTTAAAGTTGGCTTAATTTGGTAACTGGTTATCTGAATTTACGAAAAATAAAATTATTAAAAAAAATATTATAACAAAAGACACGGATTGTATTACATAACATTAAAATGATTTAGCTATTAAACTGCATTCAAATACATTTACGTGAGTGTTTTATTTATTTCCTAAACATTTGTATTAAATATAGAAACGTTTTAAACAGATTAAGACTCCGGTATGTATAATATAATAGATAAACGTTGGTATTAGAAAGTATTGTAGTTATGTAAATCATTTCTTTAGACAATTAATCTTAAAATTAAAATGGTCATAATGATGTTACAAGATAACCAATTATAATGAAGTCATATATTAACGGGTTTTGGTAATAATTTGTGAGTCGTAATTAAACGGACGATGGGCACATCGTAAATGAAAGCAGCCAGCCTGAATACTAACTAATGCAAGAAATAACTCGTTTTATTTTATTTTTAATTCCGCTGCTTCGCGATATTTAATTCAATGGCAGTAAAAAGATTGTCTGATTCTGAAGCTCCTGTCAATTAGCATTCAGCGTATCTAATTAATGTGTGAACATTCATTTTGTCAAAGCGATGAATATATTTTTATAAACATTATGGGGATTAATAAACAACTATGGACGTAAGTTGACAGATCAGTTTAAAAAAAAACAACGCTATAAATTTGAGAAGAAACGACCGTTTTAAAGTCTTTAATATATTATATGTAATATTTTTTAAATGCGCAAGCAATTTCTCTTTTTAAAGTGTTAGTATGATAGTATTGTTTGCAGTTTCTGTAAAGGAAAATTGAGACGAAGATGATGAATTTTCTCTTTTCCAGAGCTGTGGAGTTGTGTAAAAAAGGCGACACCGATTCCAGCTTTAAAATAAAAAACGTCTCCGATTCCAAAGAATTTTTCAATCGTTTGATTTTAAACTTATATAAGTACTTGTATATCATCAGATTAAGACCTAAAAAAAAGGTGCCACACTGCTAATTTGAGCAAATCCTTAAATCATTTGGATTTTTATGTCAAAATCCTTGAAAGACTTAAAAAAAAGAAGGTCCCGCGCTGATAATTTTGGGAAATCCGCAAATTTCTGGGTTTTAGAAATTGGCTTGAATTTTTTTCCGGCCAAAGATTCCCATCTCAATATGTTTACTGCGGCTTTATGAAAAATGAATGCAGCCTTTAGAGAAGAAAAGGTTCCCCATCCCTGATATGGACTTCACGACTCAGATTTTTTCCGGTTTCGCCTTTCGGCCACATAAGCCATTAAAGTTTTGTGATGAACTTGAACTGACGATTAGTAAATAGTTTTTTTATCGTGTATATATTTATTTGCATAAACTAATAGTATAACAATGAAATTTGTACCAATTAAATCTCAATTCATTCAAGTTTTTTTATTGCGTTCTGAATTATCTTTCGGGTCGTTGTACACAACATATGAAAATTTAATTAATTTCATGATATCCATTTGCTGAAAAATAAAATATTTACATGTCGACTGTGGAAAGGAAAATGGACGTAACCCTCAAACAGCTTTTTTTCGATAATCACAATGTATACAACTCGACACACGCTCTATCAAAAGGATGAAAGCTGAAAATGCCGAATTGGTATCTAAATTTAGCTTTTATGTTTGAAAAAGAAAGGCTTGTAAAAATTGCAACCAGGAAAAAGGACCTAAAAAAAGATTTTCTTGAACAATTTATTAAATTGATGTGAAGTTGATAAAAAAAAACCAGTTTATCAGTCACCGTGTATTTCAGGGTTGTGTATATTTCATAATTTGCTTTTAGCCTTGAATCATCAAAACACATATTTTGTGCCTCCTGTAATATTTTATGTGTGGGTTTCGTCCTTTTTTTTCTTTCCACAGTTAATATATATAAACATATCGACTGTGGAAAGGGTCAAAAGAAATCAAAAAACGTGTTTTGATGATTTTCGACCATATGCAAATTATGAAATAACCGCAACCTTTAAGTGCACGGAGACATCTAAACTGGTGTAATTCACATAATCTAATATTAATTTAAGATTTTTTTGAGAAAAACCTTTTTTCAGTATTTTTTCTTGGTTTCAATTTTCACAAGCCCATCTTCAAACTTAAAAGCTAAATTTAGATACGAATTCAGCATTTGTAGTTTACATCCTTTTGATAGAACGTGTATCAAGTTGGATACATTGCGAATATCGAAAAAAAAAGCTGTTTTGAAACAACTGTGGGGGGTTCACAGTCGATATGATAATAATTATGAGTAAAAAGGTAGGTTATAAGCAAAAGTCTTATTATTTATTAATATAATACAAGGGGTGTAAGAGGTGGCAGGAGATAGATATCCAAATCGGTTTCGTAAAATATTCCACATACCTACCTACATGTTCGCGAGGAACCCGTTTTCATTATTCGGCTCTCGCGTATTAGGGAACCATAAAGAGTAAGTATAAGCGAAGGGTAAAATAAACCGAGTCGTAAAGGCGAACATTGCTAGGCAGCAGCGTGACTAGTTAAGTCGGTCCATTACTGTGAATCGGCCGAGTGGGACGCGAATGTCGGGATAAGAGAATGTAAAAGCGAAAGACGGGTAATACCGTCTGGTTTATATTATGTCATCATAACTTTTATGTGCTCCTGGTAGGGCCGTATTATTTTTTAGTGGAGAGCGTGACAAAATGGGGTTATTTGGGAAAATATATTTTTTTATTACAAAGAAACCCGTGTCCGAAAGGGACAATTTATTCAAAATAACCGAGACAAGAAAATTTTGCGATCAGAACATCGTAAATTTCGTCATACGACATATCTTTGCAAATAAATCAAAAAAAACTCCGTAAAAACTCCTTAGGCAAATTATTAGTTAACAATAAAGATAGAATACATTACTTATATAAATAAGGGATTTATAGATTGCAATGCTTTTATTGTACAAAATTTTATATCGGGAAAACCGAAATGACATTAAATACCAGATTATTAGAGCATATGGCAGCCTTTAGATTGGAAAAAGACATGTCTACTTTTGTTAATCACTTAATTTCGGAAAAACAGGTGTTCAATCAGGAACAAGGGATAAAAATTTTGCACCCAAATACGGACGGTCATAAACTCTTTTTCCAGGAAATTTTCGAAATAAGCAGAGCGCAATTGAACAGTCTTCCGATTTTAAATGATCATCTACACATGCCTGGGTCTAATCTTTTATACCCTATATAAATATAATCATAAAACCTTTTCCGACAAACAAAAATAAATGTAATTCTTAAAACTACTCACCATTTAAATCTGTGGGCATTCCCGTGGGCTAATCCTCTTCGCCAGCAATGGCTTTAAGCTCAATGATACATTTATTTCTTATATAATACCCAAACATTCATTTACTAAGCGTCAGTGCACTTGAACGCCTGAAGATGCCGAAAGGCGAAACCCGGGTCGTTAGTGACAAAATTTGTGTGAATGTACATAATTTGAACGATTCAAAAAAAAAATGAATATTATTAATCTTATCACCTTTTTTTCGTTAATCACAATGTATCAAACTTGACACATATTCTATCAAAAGGGTGTTAGCTGCAAATGTCGAATTAGTAAGTATCTAAATTTAAATTAACATTAGGTTGTGTCAATTAAACACCAGTTTATAAGTCTCTGTGCACTTCAAAGATGTGTTTATTTCATAATTTGCATATGGCTGAAAATCATTAAAACACGTTTTTTGCGTCTCCTGTAAAGTGGGTTACGCCCTTTTTCCTTTCCAAAGTCGATATGTATATTATTAAATTGATTTTCGACTTCTTTGATTAAATACATTACGCAACATACCAGGTTAGCATGAGCGCGTTCGGGTGTATCAATCAAATTCGCTACAGTGAAAATACAGCCGTTAAATGTAAAACTTCACACATTCCCAGCGCAACCAATTTAGACGGTTCTTTCACCAGCACCGGCATGGCATGCACACATGCGCTCAAAAGCGAATGTTAAGTTTCCCAATAATGAGTTGTGCATGCAGCCCGCTGTAATGTTTTGAGTGCTCTTACCCGCATATATGAATAACAGGGTTCTCTAACTCAAATTACACGATGCAGTTTGAAAGTTTAGTTTATTATCAATTAAAACGCCAGAAATGTGTTACCACACATCCGTTTCACAAATCATTGATATGATCACACTTCCATGTAACTCTGATATAGATCAAAGTTAAATTATTATACGTTAATTAGTTATTACGACACACCTCGTACGAAAATCTAGTGCAGGCTGGAACCAATTCGATTATGGTCAAAAATGAAAGTGATTCAGATACATAAATAAACAAGAAACAAAATACTAATCACTATTAGACGAAGCATAATATTAATTTTAATATTCGTTTAAGAATTAAACTCTTTTCCATGTTATCTATTGTTATATTAAATGACCTAAAAACACGAATATTAACTTTCAACGTTTTCGCTGTCAATTTGAAGTGGCACGAGATTATTATATTTAGAAAATTAATTCACTTTTGTAAACTACACACCGTTTGAATACCGCGCAAATAAATCATTAATATGTCCCAGAGAAACGGCGTGTTTTTGAGAAAAATAATTTTGCCTAATATACATTCGAATTCGATATTTTAAAAACCTATTTTGACTCGGTATGTATGACACTACACATATTCATCAAAATATTGCTTATGTTTTATTTCAATACCAAGCATTTGATTTTTTAAAAGTCTTGGACATCCGTGTTCGCTTGCATATGTTCCGGACACATGTGTCCGCTTCGTATTCAAGTGGTTAAGATCATTACCGGTTTCGATAATCGCGTTAAGCGAAAAAGACTCTGGTCTTAACAAATAATGTGGAATTAGTACAAAATCTTTTTCTTATAATTAATGTCTTTCCATCAAGATTTGACAGTTAACACATTTAAAATACTCCAAGAGAGTATAAAAATTAAATTGATAACTTGGATATTCCATTGCTCGGCTTATTATTTTTGACGCGTGTTTCGCCTATTTAAAAAGTACTTCCACTATCGTATGATTTTTATTAATAACGAAGGCATTTTGTTTAAAAAAAGTTTTTTTCTTAGAGGCTCTTCAGACACTTGAAAATAGATTGCCGAAAGACGAATTATAATTTTATCCACCAACTAAGTGTGAATCGTATTTCGATCACTATAAAATCACTACATTGTATTCGAAGCTCGGGCAATTAAATTTGTAAACATTTTTTCGAGGCGTATTAATTATCACCGTTTAAAACACCGGATACGGAACGCGGGCCGTTATCTGGCAATACATGGTGTGTGTTCAAAGTTAGAGAGGCGTGTAGTTAAAGTACAGTACGCCACCCAAAGTGTATACAAATTGTACTCAATCAAATATTTACATGTCCAACATAACGGAAAACTCAACCTAGAAATATCCATTATGTGCGCAGACAGACATATTTGAATAGATAGATGATGGTTTATAAATTATTCAGCAAATGTTATTACAATAACTTACTTGTGAATATCACGAGGAAATGGATAAACAGAATTTGTAGACTTGGTGATTTAAAAAAGATCGAGGACATAGATAACTCAAAAAATACGAGTGAACATTATTTTATATATTATATAAAGTATGTTATAACTTCTCGCTTTTCTTTCATTCATTATTTTATTTAGTATTTAAATAATAACGATTATTATTGATATTTCTAGATCGGAATACTGTATTTTTTGCAGTTCTATATAATTTCATAATAAACTACGAGAAGTTTAGCGATGAGAATTTAAAGATGTATACAACATACACGTGTTAAATGACTTTTAATGTTAATAAAAACACAATAATCCTGTGTACTTTATTCCACTTTATTTAAAAGGCCATGACCGGTTTCGCTCATTGCGAGCATTATCAAATGAACTCAGTAATACAGTGGAAATACGTACAAAGGAATATTGTGTTTTTATTAATATAATGCCATTCCACCAAGTATCGACAGTAAACACCCTAAAAGTGACTTGCGTTTCTCACTGTCAATTCTTGGTACCATATTAACTGTTAATAAATCTCGAGATGAGAAAAACCGAACATTATCTTTATTTAATTTAAAAAAAAGGTTTATTGTATCGTCTTACAACCTCATTAATTAGAAAAACAGATAGTAATATGGCGAGCTTAAATTACTTATATTATATAACGTCAACAAAACAGATCCTTATGTAGAGGTATCAAAATTGTATAGAAATTAAATAAACGTGATATGTAAGACAAAAGCTATAATAAAAGGGGCTTAGAATAAATTATTCAATATCAAATTTAACTTGGAAAACAATTGGAATTTTCAAAGAGGTGTGTTTAATTAGTCAAAAACTTATTTTCTAACAGGAACGCAGAACGGGTAAGGAGGTATTGATTGGCTCTGCCTCTGTGTAATATATTTCAACACCACTTATAGTAGGTTAATAAAGAAAGTTTTTACTGTGGGTATCATCTGATGATCATTTTATCTAAATATGTACATATCGACTGTGGAAAGGAAAATGGACGAAAACCACAGTATTTCAAAACAGGTTTTTTTCGATAATCACAATGTATCAAACTTGATACACGTTCTATCAAAAGGATGCAAGCTGTAAATGCCGAATTAGTATCTCAATTTGGCTTTTATGTTTGAAAAAGACGACCTTGTTAAAAATTAAAACGAAGAAAAAAGACTGAAATAAAGGTTTTTCGTAGACAAATTCTTGAATTAATATATTCTTTTAATAATCCATATCCACTCCCAATGTGGAGCATATGGCTTCCTAATGGGGGTATTTCAACATAAGTTTTTTTTCTACGAGGACTGTTTGTTACTCAGTCGCTCAACCTCCCTTTTTTTTCAAAGCGAGTAGAATTAATATTATAATTATGTCAATTAAACACCCGTTTAGAAGTCTCCGTGCACTTCAAGGTTGTGTATAATTCATAATTTGCATATGTCACAAAATCATCAAAACACGTTTTTTAGCGCCTCCTGTAAAATTTGATATTTGTGGGTTACGTCCTTTTTCCTTTCCGCAGTCAATATGTAAACGTAATAATCATAACGAATTTCGTGGAACATGCATGATTAAGTTAGTTATCTTTGTTAATTAACCAGGAGCACATTAAAGTGGGTGTGAGGAGGTATTAGTTATGCCCGATGTATGAACACGATTACGCGAGGTTTACCGCAAACGAATTCAAAAACTTTCCAACGCTGAAACAAAGGGCAGACCGCCGCGGCATCGGGTGATAAAATATTCATGAAGGATGAAACAAGCTCCGTGAATAATTTTCGTGTGTTACGATCACTTGTAGTCGTGAGCCTACGGGGGCCTTGATTCGAGTCCCTGATGTTTATATTTGAGTACCTGAACGCGAACGGGTCCGTGTTTTTCAACGTATGTAATGTATTCTATACCAAATTTAATCTGTATTGATAACTTGCGCCTGAAATCAGCGAAATTTAACTTTTGCCATTATCTAACATAACCACTTGAATACCAAGCGGACATAGGTATCCGGAACATATGCAAGCGAACACGGATCTCTAAGACATTTAAAAAATCAAATACTTGGTATTCTAATAGAATATAAGCAATATTTTGATGAATATGTGTAGTGCTACCCATACTGAGTCAATGTAGGTTTTTAAAATATCCAATTCGGGTGTATATTAGGCAAAATTATTTTTCTCAAAAACACGAAGTATCTCTGGACATGTTAATGATTTATTTACTTGCGCCTGAAATAAGCGGAATTTAACATTTACCATTATCTAACACGGTTAATATCGGTTCGGTGATTCTTCCATACAACCATTTGCGCGCACACCGATTGATTATTATTAAACAAAGTTTAAATACTAATTTAACTATCCTGCTTTCTTAAATCGGCAATTTATTATATTTTCGAATACCGTATATATAATATGTTGAATATAAACAAGAATAATCGGCGTGGAGTTTTCTTCTACGGTATAATCTGTGCACTATTAAAATTTGTATAATACTTTCGACGGATTCGGCGGTAACTTTGTGGAAGTTTATTTTAATATAAAATAACTTAGATCATTCTACGTATTGTGCTACAAACATTAATGGTACCATTATCGTTTGTTTGTTTTTCTATCATCCCCTCCTCGCATCCCATTTGTATTTGATTTTTATTATAATATATCAGAATAGTAAAATTAAAATCATTCATACTTAAGCAAAAGCCTCTGAAAGAGGCGAAACACGTGTCACAGTTTGTAGCGCAATACATGGAATAATCTTAGTTATTTTATATTAAAATTTGAATATTTAAATATTTAAATATATTATGAGAAATGCGGTGTATTTTTTTTAAATATTGGATATTATAAGAATCGACTATACATTTCATTTGAAAACTTTAGATGTTCCTGTTTTAGGAGTAAAAGTCTGTAATATGTAATTAATCTATTAAATACAAAACTCCAGAATCTTTTAATCCATGAATTCTTTTAGTTCGTGCAATTGTATTGTGCATATTCTATATTGATTTTTTGCGACTTTGTCTGCGGGTTATTTGACAAAAATAAGCACACAATTTTAAATATGCGATTTGTATTACACATTTGATTTATTGTTAAGCAATGATATTTTTTATTGATGAAGTTATTACTGTGCTATTATTTACCCAATGATCAGTCTTCTGCGGCACGAGTCTGTAGGATGTTTTTAATTACCTGAAACAAATAAAAAAAACAATAAATACATTTAGAAAGACCTAGTCGGTTCCCGGCAAGCGTTGCAATGCCACTAAAAGAAAGGAAGTGTTTGTGTTTTAATTGAGTTTATTGAAGTGCATGTTTTATTATTCGCCACCTACTGTAAATTAATTGTACTATAACCTTCGCGCAAGTGCAAGCATACGTTGTCAAAATGAACTGTATGGCAGACATACAAACATTGATTTTTATATATAAGACCTACTGTATGTTAATTTTACTATGCCTAAAACCTTCCCGGAAGTGCTTGCAAAAAGTTTGTCAAAGTTGTATTGCAATCGGTTGAGCGGTGTGGCAACGCATAAAGTACGAACAAACAAACATTCAATTTTATATATAAGAGATTAAAAACGCTTTTTTTAAATAAATGGTCGATAGATATTGTATTTTTGCAAATAATGCAGACATATAACATTCAAACACCATTTGATACAAAAATGGGGGGGGGGGTGATTTATACAGTCGAAAAAACAATTTAAAAATGGAGGATGGAATAATAATTGCTAATAACAAGCTATATCTTGAAAATTATTGGTTTGGTCGAATGTTCATGGATGGATATCGAATATATATATATATCGAATAAATGTTAAAAAAAAACGTGAAAACAACATCGCAATCTAAAGTGGGCAATAAATAAATAAATTAAAAATATTTACTAACAATTAATGATCGCTGCAGCTGTTACGACAGGCTGTTAAATGAACACAGGTATCAGGCTAACAGCAGCGCGTGTAGATAGATATCCAGCAGTCAACAAATAGCAACCAGTTATTACGCAATCTAAGTACTACTGTAAATGACTATTTGTCAATAATCTCGAGATTATTCAATCGGTTACCTATTAACTGACACCGTGTTTCTGAGATCTATTAGCCGCAATATTATGACATGTTTATGATATCCTAATACGAACGAGAAAAATATTTAATGAAATAAATAATTATAATTATAACGATATTGCAGTGTAACCCCTGAGGGTATTTTTCATGTGAAGTATTTATGGACGCCAAATTTAATACTTTAACAACATTATAATTTTGTTGATAGTTGTGAATGTATTGACTAACTTAATGGTTTCATTATAACATGTATAAGTATGTTAAAAAATGTCAGCAAAGAACGTATTGAGTAAGAATAATAAATCCAACATGTCTATTTTATGTAATTAAAATCGACACTAGCCAATTTTCGTTATTCAGTAAAGTATTATTATTACTTATATCAAAACCAGAGCTGTAGAGACGGAGACAGAAAAACAACTAACAACATAGATTCATTTTTTTTGTCTAGCTATAGTCAAAAGTAACGCCACTGTAAACTACTAAGCCTAAAAAAATATTAAATGTCCGAAACCATTAAAAATAATTAAACTCTATAATAAATAAACAGTATTTTTGTAAGATTACAGAAAATTAGGGAAGAATATCTTAATTCTTTATCGAGATAAGATACTGATATGAAGAATTCACACCTCCGTTCACATAGAAGGCAGGGTTTTAGAGTCGAGAAAGACGACTCCGATTCTAGCTTTAAAATAAAAAAACGACTCCAACGTCAAAGATTTTTTTATTATTATTTCATTTTAACGTATATGTATATATTTATATCATCAGGTTATTTTTAGCTACTCTAACATGCAGTGGCGACACTATGGACTCTTGCAAAGCCTCCTATGACTACTATGACCACTAAGACTGCAGCTATGACTCTTGTGGTTTGAATAAACGTTTTTTTAAATGGGTCTGAGTTGTAAAATTTTTCCGACGCCAACTTGTCCACAGTCTTGTTAGAAAGTTTTAATCTGTAAATACATTAGTATTAGTCATTGACGGAACCAGGGGGGAGGCCACGGGGGCCATGCCCCCCTGAGGAGAATTTATTTTAAATTTTTCTAATTTATTTGAACTTTATTGTAGCTCTTTAATTGTTTAGTTTACTATGTTTTATAGAATACATACTTTATTATGTATTACTATTTTTATATATGTAGATAGTAGATACATATATTATTTTTAAATCACCTATTTTTTAATGTATTATTTATTTATCATGTTTATCTGGAACAATTTCTGGATCCGCCACTGGTATTAGTAAGCCAAATATATTTGAAAATAAGCATATTCATATTATTGATTGGTGAAATAATGACTGTATGTACATACTAGTATAAAAGAAAATGATTTAAAAATTGGAGACATTTTCAAGGGAGAAAAAAAATACTATTTTTTTAAGCCGAATTCAGAGTTTGAGTCGTTCTGTTTTTTCTACGACTTCACAGCCCTTGTCAAACAATATTTGTTTGACGCTGCTCTGATGTTCGTTGTTAGCTCGGATACATCTTATTTATTTCATTGTTCTGTTTTACTGTGATAAAATATAATACAAAGATGAAACAATATTTCCTCGCCGATAAACACGGCACAGAGTGTCAGAATAATCGTCGAACAAGACGCGTGATTGAAATTAAAATAACATATAATTTTCAGTCATCGTTTGATTCGCTGTCAGCTATATTGAAATTTATTCCTTCAAACAAAACAGCCGAGAAGAAAACCTGTTCCAAAAGCAGACAGACAGACATTCAATCCGGCTCAGGTACACAGACAACTCATGAGCCGGGGCTCGAGTTGAGCCATCGCTACTCGTTGTTTTACTAAAATATTTGTGTAAGTATTATACGGCTGCAGATAAGCGGCGAAGTTAATCACAATGCCTGACTTCAACATCAATAATTGCTTTAAGCCGAGAGCTAATTCTGACAGCACACTATCTTATAACCGTTATGATTGCCTGATACTTGGGAACTCTGAAATTCGTATAACCAATGTCATTTTGATTGGGGCTTAATGAAAAAAAAATCGTGCGTATATAAATTATATCTAATTGATTATGGTTACCAAATACTGAAATATCTTAAATTGCCGTAAACCATACAACTCGTTCGCTATATTTCATCATAGATGCAGGCAGATATAAAGGACCTATCATACTGTGTTATGAATATTATAAAATTCTATTTATTAGAAAATTATTCATCAAATACTTGGTATTCTTATAGAATATAAGCAATATTTTGATGAATATGTATAGTGCTACCTATACTGAGTCAATATAGGTTTTTAAAATATCGAATTCGAGTGAATATTAGGCAAAATTATTTTTCTCAAAAACACACAGTATCTCTAGGACATATTAATGATTTATTTGAGCGGTATTCATAAGGTTAAATATTGTTTTTTTAATATTCTGAATAGCAGTAATTAAACAGCATATTATGTTTTCAATTAAACAAGTGTCGAAATAAGAATTAATCACTTACACTGATTTTAATATCTGAAATTACAGATGAACATAATAAATAATCCAGAGGATATTAAATAAAATAGAACAACGTGACATTTAAATTAATTATTGACCGATTTTATGTATCGTGTTATTACAATGTTGTGAGATAATATTATAATTATATTATTGCCCAGTAATATGTTTCGCACAGTACGTTTCCAATGCAATAAAATAACGTTGAAAAACATAACACTTCAAGTGGCAATCAAATCGATGTTGTATTAATTTAATTGCTTTCGCCAAACAACTGTCAAGTGGCAATTAGATTCGTGAGTAATACTCAGGTGCACAAATAGAATGGATTTTATTTATTGCTTTTACATATCCGTTAGAATATGAGCAGATCGTTAGTTACAACCAATTCTACAGCTAGGATTTTCTCTTTGGCTTGGGCTTGTTTCTATGCTATTTATATATTTATTTACTACAGGTATCACGACTAAGCACATATACATACATTAAAAATTAACGACTTAGTGTTTTACTATGTGTTTATTTTAATTAATAACAGACGTGTACTTCGTAGAAATCTTCACCACACTTGATCACACGAATTGTTTTCTAGGTAATTTAGTGGCTACGAGTAACGAGTAATTTAGAGGAAAATATTTTTTGGATAAACAGTCGAACTCGGTTATAACGATCACGGAAATAGCGAGATCTCGGATGTTATGAGAAAACTTTCGTTGACAGTTTGGTTTAGGGCTTTCTCCATATTTATGTACTTTTATTACAAGCTATTTCTCGAGAGATTTTGCAAGCCCCTTGTTAATTTATTAGCAGCAGGAATCTTTATCGATTTATATTTTCATCAATTGATAATGTTCGTGGCACTGGTGGAATTGCTGCAAAAAAGTTTTTGATTTTTCAAGATTATCTCAAGATCTTCTTTATGAATGTTTAGATAAGTTTTCATTTATTTAACTGATAAGTACAAAAGCAATACAAAAACTTGGATTTACTACGAATAAAAGCATATAAATGATATAATATGTTGCTATTGTGAAAAGATTTTAATTCAGAACGACAGACTTTGAAATGTGTTCGCGATTAATGCTAAGAATGTTGTGGGGAGAAATTGCTTCAATATTACAGAAAATAGACATTACATTTAAATTTTTGTTGATTGATAAATCCGTTATCTCCTGAGTAATCAGATGAATAACGACAATCATTTGGTTTTCAATACATGTGAGTGAAATGGTGGTCGTGGATGGTGTCAATATTTTCAATCCACAAAACGATAGACGTGGCAGAATGAATGGCGTACAACACTAAGATAGTATACAGTTTTAGGTGAAGTTTATTACCGGAATCCTTTTGCCATTCTTCGGTGGTATCATAAATGTTATTTCATACAGAATAAGGCAAATTAGAAAAGAGAAATATATTGTTTAAGATCTGATACTGACTACTGAATGAACTAAGTTGCACCAAGCCAAAACAAAGTTGGAAGAAGCATTGAGATAATTCAACAATGACCAATTAACGATACGTTGAGATAATTATAAAGCTTTCCATGTTAGTTAACCGGTTCTCTGCCAGCGACGTGTTAACACTCCAAACAAGTTCATGCTCGTGGGGCCGGCCATACAAAATGTGCGTGTTTACATGCAGACGCGGTTTAAAGGCCACAAGAAACGTATTTAATATTTTTTAATTATCATGCATATATTAACATCTCTTGGAATCATTGTGATACTTAAACTTAAAAGATATTTTATTAATAAAAACACAATATTCCTTTGTACTTCATTCCACTTTATTAATTAGGTCAGGACCGGTTTCCCGGATCCAAATTTTAATTGGGTTTATAATTGGCATCATTTGCCACTTATAATTATAAGTCTTTCATGATTTTTTAATTGTATGTTATAGGTGTTAAGCATTTAAATTTGTGTAATTATAATGTAGTTTATAAATCCTTTTCATTGATAATGGTTGCTTACACCTTTTATTTCAATTTAAATTTGTATAAATAGCACTGTTTATATATTTTTCTTATCAGTTGATAATGCTCGCAATGAGCGAAACCGGTCCTGACCTAATTAATAAAGTGGAATGAAGTACAAAGGAATATTGTGTTTTTATTAATATAATGCCTTTCCACCAAGTATTGACAGTGAACACCCTAAAAGTGGTTAAAATATATTGTTTTTAAATCTATAATAAAACGATTAGAAAAAAAAGCTTTTCTTTGTGTTAAAATTTGTTGCTATAATTCTTTGGCGGTAATTTCCGTTTTTGAAACGTTTTTCGATAAATGATGGCGGAAATGACCCATCGTGTATTTATACGGTAAGTGTGTTTGTGATGTACTTTTATTATATGTCCAAAAAGTACATATTTATTAGGTTTTATTTTTTAAAGGAAATCACGGTCCTCCATGCACGTCCATATTAATACCGCACAGCACAGATCAGGTTAATTCTCGCTTTTTTGTTATGAAATTTCCGCTTAGTTAAAAAACACAAAACGACGACGAAAACCGTGTATTTTCAAGAGAATTACAACATAATAAATTAAATGTCACGGAGTAAATGCGAACATATAAAAATTATACATTTCAAGCAGTTTTGAAATTTGCCGCACAAATGATGGAAGAAAGATATAAATCGTCTTTCGGGGCAGCCACACGCTATCTGTTAAAATAATTCGGGTCATTTATAATCGTAATGTTTTTAAATAAATACAAAACTTACGCTCGTTCATTATGAAATGTTTTATTTAATAATTATTATTATGTGTCCGACCGTGTGCCGCAGTAATTTCAAAAATTCGAGTGGTCCTCCCACGCTGGGGGAAAATCGCGCCAGCGAAAATTTGAATATTAATCGACGAAGCAGCACATTAAATGGTCGAGATTTTCTTTTCTGGAACGGGGCCAACGGAATCTTCGCAGAGGAATTATAATAGCGGGAATCGGTTAATGAAGACGGGAATGGGGAAATTTAAGTAAGCCGGTGGGGTATTTAGATATATTTCAAATATAGCTTGTTTAATTTTTACGGAGCGTTATTTATTACAGAAATTAAACTGTAATATTTGAAATTATTTTTAATACCTTCATCGTAATTTTCAAAAACCTTTTACTACATAAACACAATAACGGTAATTTCAGAACTGATTTGACTTTTGTTTCTTCTTGTTAGGGGATGTCGGGCGTGAGCCCCTTATGCCTTTCTCCTGGGAATTGGTGAAGTGGGTGGTATCTCTGGGATTCTTGTCTCAAGAATGTGGAATCAGAATCTTATAAAAAGGCGACTCTTTTTATTAAATTAAATTAAAATACAAGAAGTTATGCATTTTTTAAATTTATATGTCATCATTCTGTGTTTCAGCGCACTTTTTCTCACCATTATACATATTTAAAATTATGTGTATTTATATTTTTAGTTTAAAGTTGAATTGAGGTGAAAAAGACGACGCTTTAAGGTCAAATTACTTGTATATCTGAGTTATATTACGTTATTTTGATTAATATCGATGACTAGCTGAAAGCCAATCGTTTATGTGGAAAAATAATTAAAACGAAAATCATCATACATCAAAAGCTACCTGGTTAGACTTCGATTTTCAATAATGCCTGTGGTGAACGAAACCAAAAATATAGCATAGTTTTTATTACAATATTTACTACATTACAATTCGTATAAGAATACGCTCTAAAAATATTATTAACACATATGCATACGTTGTTAAAAAAACATAAATATTATTCGGATTGCAAAATATTCTTTTGTGCTGTCAACGTGTTTTATCCTTTTAATTAATGAGGTAAGACAATGCCATTGTACTTCTAGCATATTTATGTACACAAAGACATTATTTGTGTTTATTTTATTATTATTTTATCTCGGACAAGTTTTTTTGTCAGTTGTGTATATATTTTAATTTCGTTAGAAACATGACAGCTTTGCGTGACATACGACATACGTAGGATGAAAGCATGATCTACTTATTGGTGTGTAACAAATATACAAATAAAAATTTGTAAGCAAGTGTTGGTAATAAAATAATATGTATAAACATTTAAAACTGAAAGATGATTCTTCAACTTAGATCAGGGGTTCCCAACTGGTGGGGAAATTCTCTCCAGGGGGATTTCAGAGTTACAGAGGGGGGATCGTAGAATCGCCTGACTCTTGTTTTGTTGTAAAGTTCTTTAAAGGTTTTATTTTTTAATACAACATGACATTATTCACTAATAGGGTGTTGTGTTCACTGTCATTACTTGGGGAAAGGAATTGCATTTAAAAATATATATATTTAAACGAATTTTACTTTTATTTAAAAACTGATCAGTCGATAATGCTCGCCACAAGCAAAACCGGTACTGATATTTATAAATAAAAGCAGAATTACTACAAATGTACATTTTATTTATTGAACATGACATATTCACCATTTTTTTCATAGAATCGCTTAACATGCACGTGGACGACATTTTTTAATAAGATGTAATTAAACGTTTTTTTCATAGTTTCGGTAATTAGTAAGTAAAAAATCATCTCAATAAATTTATAGTAAGTATTATGTACATATTAAAAAAAGAGTTTCAAAACTACGTATATAACTATTATTTTAAATATGCCTTATGATGTGCATATACTATCTTCGGTAGAGGAGGAATTATTTTCAGAATAATGAATGGTGTAAAGGGGAGATGGATTGAATTACATATAGATTAAATCACAAAGTCTTCAAAATAAATATTAAGTTGGATATATATATATTAGAGGTCTGCACGGGCCGAAATTTTACAAAATTACCCGGTCCGAACCCGAAAGACTCAGGCCCAATTCTAATACCACAATTGTTACCCGAACCCGACCCGAAGCCCGGATTTATACTCCACAGCCCGGAAAAAAACAACAATTTTACAAATTTACAACAATTTACGATTCTCTATAGAACTGCTAATAATTAAAATCATCATTGCTGGACTTATGACACGAACATAGTCTGGAATATTTTTCTAAAGAATAAATTTCTTACCCGGGCCCGGGCCGAGCCCGAACCTCAATCGCACTAACCTGCCCGTAAGGACCCGGGCCCGTGCCGACCTCTTAAAAATATGTACTCTACAGATAGTAGAGTATCTTTTTGAGAAAACAATAATGTACAATGAAGTCTAAAACCATTCGTGTTTTTATTGCAGTTTCAAATCCTTTGAAAAATCCCTAAAGTATTATCTTCTTGTAAATGTCGAATCTTATCTTTCATACTTTTAAAGTATCGCTTCCAATTACAATTCTTCAGACTAAAACGACGATGAATTAATTAAACAAATTTCGATATACCTAAGTATTGAAGTGTATTTACTCTGCGAAATGTGAAGTCATTCATATATTGTATTTTCGATTTCAAGCGAGATAAAGAAAAGGACAGGACAGGAGAAAAAAAAATCATTTACTTCCGAGAAATGCATTAGCAGAACGGATGTTTTTTTAAAACCTCTTTACAAAAGAAGCACCGGAAAAGGATCCGGCGTGTTGGAGGAGGTATTTTTAAAGTTCTGAAATAAATGAATCATCCCGAGAATCTGGCCACAAATACAATATACACACAGTACATTTTTTACATTGAACATGCCATCCGCCATATTGATACTCAACAAACATTGAATATTAAGTGTGTACTGTCGGTGCAGATTGATGAATTTCCAGCACCGTACAGTTCTTGAATAAAATACATTTTAAATGAAGTCAATCCACCTTACTATTGATAATGTTGTGTAATTGATGGTACTGTATTCCACAATATTTACTTTGTTAACCAACCATTTTCGTTCCCTATGTAGAGAAAATCGTCGCTTAAAAACTGTAATGGGACATCTAAACAATTGTTGTTTTGTTTTTGCTAAAATGATTAGGCTTAAAGACAAAAAAATATTTTTAATTTGGGTAAACAACTTGATCTCGTCTTTAAATATAGCACAGCATTGGATTGAATTTCAATACTAGATTTTCGAGACGTACCAGTACAGCTCTCAGGCGACGATATGGACTCCAATTGTAGTTTATCTATAGCATTTCTATGAGAATTTCATGTTACTCCCATAATGAACCTATCTTTTACGAACAGAGTTTGGATAGAAGTCTGATTCGCGATAAATCCTGTTAATTTTTAATAAAATTAATGAAAAAAAATACGGGGCTTTACTGCATTTTTTAAATTAAATAAGTGTGTGCATTCTAGGTTGGCTGCCTGTGTGGCCGAGTGGTCAACGTTGTTGGCTTTGGTTACGGAGGGCACGGGTTCGAATCCCAGTACGGACAGTTTTATAAAATTATTTTTATTTATGAATTTCTGTTCGAAGGCATGTATGTGATGTCTTGTATACCCCCATCCCACCCATCCTATCCTATTAACGGGGTGTATCGAGAGCGAATGGCTTACCACTAGTCCTGTCTTAGCCCTATCCTTATATTCCTACTCTCTTTGAAAAAAGGAGAGGTTTGAGCAACTGAGTAACAAGCAGTTCTCGTAGAAACACTTCTGTTGGGATAAACTACATTAGGAGTCCGTATGCTCCACATTAGGAGCGGACATGGAAAAAAAATCTAGGTTTTAATAGGGTAACTGCAACAACTCTGCAGAACAGTTAAAATTGTCTATCTTACCACCGGTTGGCGACCGCTGATTAAAATAACATGCGAATCGCTGATCGAAGTAATGACAACTAACATTAATTTAAATATTAAAAAAAAATAACAGTTACACTATTTCCTTATAGTTATTCAATGTTACCAATGATAATGACGTATTGCAAATAAATCACCTTGGGCAATTAAAAATGGATAATATTTTACTGCCATATTTAAAATTGTACAAACGTTGTCACGATGTAAGTTTTTTTTTGTTCATTTAAATAGGAAATTTATCGAACATGCCACGATTTCTCTGCACAATAAACATAAATTTTATTATCAGTACAAAAAAGCAATAATCATAATCGGTTTGCGTGTAAAATCATACGTACAATGTTGTCGTTGATGGGGCAATACGTGAGTAATGTTTCATTGTAATATATTTCAAGCTTATAAAGCTGTAGATATTGCAACGCAAAAGGGCGTATGTTGTGTTTAACTGGTCGCCCTTCTGCCGGGACGAGTCTCGCCTTGATTCATGTGCCAAAGATTTATTGCACGGTAAATCTACACGAAAATTGCTACTATCTATCCCAACCGTTTCTTGCTCGCCTGATACATTCTGCGATGAAACAATTACTATCCATGAGGGCGGATAGGGTCTTAAGAGACAATTTTTATCATAACAGATTTTGTCTACGATAACTACTTGATACTCAGTTGAGGAAGCCCATCTTTGCTGTCGAAGATACGGGGGAAATGTCACTCTCTTCGAATTGTGCACTCCGGCGTTACCTGTAAGCTGCGCGAGCGCGGCCGCGAAGCAGTTTCAAAGCCCCGCGAGCACTACACAACTATTTAAATTTGAATAACCCTGATTGACCGATATAAATTGGAAATTGAATATTCAGATAATTCTACTAAAATTAAATGCGTATCTTTTATAATAACAAGAAATTGATATTAATGAATATATAGTACAAGTTTAGTTTTAAGGAATGACATAAAAAGCTAGAATTTTTGTAAATAAGTTTATAAAATGTTTAAAAAATTTCAATTATTAAAATTGTGTACAAGAGAGAAAATGGTTGATATTTTCTAGGGTTTGTGAATGAAATCTCACCCATTAAAGTATTGTCGAAAAACAGATTTAGCATCGAATTTAATCTTAAATAATCTTAGTAAAGCTGCTACTGTCGCTAAAAAAGCATTGCATACAATTAACTATGCTGTCTTTGGGTTATTCAAGGAGCACACAAAATAATTATACAGATTAAATGGCATCAATTGGTTAACACAAACGTCTGATAGCTAGATTATTTATTGCCTAATAACTTTAGTCTGTTACACATCCCCAATTTACCCACAAGTCAACATTCAAAGAACGGATTTCACAACCGCAGAAGGCAATCTATACGTCTATTTACTAATAAATATAATACACAAAGCACGCTAATCAATTTTCATATTCAATATTGACTCAGTTCTAGTTTAATTAGATTAGTTCACATCAATTTAGGCAGTAAAATCGTTAAATTGATCGAAGTCACGAATCGACTAAGTATAAACCGAAACTGGTCCACTGGAAAGATACTTAATTTTTCGAAAACGAGATAGGAGCATCGATTTTATATTCATGTTGAGATTTATGACGTATCTTCGATTAACTTAATGCTGCCCGCCACCTAATGGGATTTATTTATATTATTACAAGAATCAATTACACGACCGTTAATCTTTTAAGCCGAGCGTAGACCTGACATGAATGTTAATTAACGCAATGTGTTAAACCCAGGGACTACATTTACCGGTATAGAATATTCTCGACGCATCTTTTTTAAAGGGATCGAATAAACTAAGCCAGTGATCGCCAAACAGTAGCTCGCGGGGTTGTATTTTCGATGGTACATATATGTCGACCTATTTGGTTTGGTCTAAAACACTTATTTGTTCACTTTTAGGGTGTTTACTGTCGATACTTAGTGAAAAGGCAATATATTAAGAAAAACACAATATTCCTTAGTACTTATTTCCGCTTTCATTTACTAAGATCAGGACCGATTTCGCTAATGGCTAACATCGATAGTGCTCGCTTTAATCGGAGGGTCTGTGGACTATTTTTTCAGATTAAGGGAGCCGCGGCAAACATGTTTGGGAAGCACTCCTTTAAGCGACCAGTCTGTGAAAACCATTAGTAGAGAAAATATATATAACATTATGGTATAAATTAATTTAATTAATACGGCTCAGATCAAGATTTATTTTAATCTTAGAATGGAAGAATGAATACTGTATTTTAAGGAAGCAATCGAACGCGATTGTTGAAGGAATTTTACCGTATCGTTATTTTCAGTTTAATTCTTTGAAATGTACTATATTATAAACCGCATATAAGAGAAGGGTTTGAATTGTCTACTACGAAGCACCTTTACTTATTCCAGTAATAAAAAATAAACAGACGAACGACGCAAGTAATTTCAGACGTACGCCATTGTTAAGTTCTTGATATAAAAAAACAACAATATTGTTGTTTCGTGGAAACCTTTAAAAAATATGGTAAAAAGTTTCCCACATTTCGATCATGGTTACAATGGCAAAAAACACTATCGATAGGTTTGAATATGCTTTTAGGTAATGTCTTGGCAGATATATACTTAAGCTGTCAATTTAACATTAACAATTCTTTTTTGTTCTATTTTTATATGCTCACGTTTGAAAGATAAAGAAGAAATATACTCTCGTGAATAGTTTTACTTACATGTTACTATTTAAATGCAGATAAATAACCTTTGCTTATTGATGGCTGGAGAGACCTTGGTATCAACTAGGGATTCTGAAGTCTCGGGGTTCTGAAGTCTAATGGATATATGAAATTCTTACGGTTGATTTTTACTAAGGGATGATAACGGTACATGTATTGAAAAATGTATGAATATTTAATTTAAATATTTTGTAATTTGCTTTTGTTACAGTTATATTTTGTATACAGTTACGTTTCTCTTAGGGCTCCCCCCTTATACCTGTTTTCATAAAATCAGTCATTTTGAGGGTTTCTTTACCGCAAGATTTGTCTTTTAAAAATTAAAATGCACGTTTTATTAACACATTCTCAATTCCCGGGACATTTGACAACAAAGTCCCGGGACGTCTCGACACAGAATCCCTAGTATCGACTACAAGAGGCGATGCATCAACACAACGAATGACTCCTGATTGATGTCATGAGATAACACGACGAGAAAGACAAATAAAACAATGTTGACTTTGTAACATCTACTCAAAATTTAAAAAAAAACTTAACGTTTTATAATGATGATCCATTACCGTCTCGATTTCATTGGGCCATCGCCAAATAGCTAGCAATTATTCTTTAAATCATACATCTAAAAGAGAAATTACTAGAACACCCTGAAAAAGTTTGTGTTTTCATGTTATATTATCATTAGGGCTTGCATAACCGCTAAATCGACGAAATTTCGCCATCGATTATTACCGATTAATCGAAAAATTTGCCGGTAACCTATAATTATTTTATCGATAGTTAATAACTACATGCATATTATAACGAAAGATTATTGTAGATATGTATGCCGAATGTGGTTTGGTTTTTTGACTATGGCAGCATAAAACACGCTTTGTAGTCGTTTATGGTGTTACTGGTCAGGGCCGGCTCGAGGATTTCTGCGCCTGTGTGCGAGACGCCTTCAGCGCCTCGAAACACTTGAACTAAATAAGTCCTAAATAAATTAAGTGCGCCGCCTGTCTTTCCAACACCAAAACGAAACTCAGCAACTTTATTATAAAAACTTACGTATCATCATTATTGTAGGTATTTTAAATATATATATATATAAACAAAATGACCTTGCCTATCGATTACAAGTAAGTACTTAAGTACAATGAAATACTAATATTATTAATTCATAACGCTTGTTTTCACCTACGGGAAAAATATGTACAAAATTAAGTCATAAAGATGAAAGAATTAATTTTCAATGAATTATTTTGACCCCTTAATCAGTGGTTTCCAACCTTTATGAAACTTCGCCTCTCTTTGAAGAAAAAAAATCTTAGCGCCTCCCCATCCTTTATTTCATATGGTATTAAAGACACTTTTATGGGGTAAATATATATTTTGAAATGTTCGCGCCTCCCAGGTTGGAAATCGCTGCCTTAAATGGTTATAACCAGCAAAACAAACATTTTTTTAAAGAAATGAAGAATTCATATTAAGAATAGCGATAGTTTATGAATTACATATATCAATGAATCAGTGTTTATCTCAGTAAAAAAAAAGTGACATATTATATGTAAGTATGTTTATATGAAATAATTCATCTCAGAAGTATTTTCGTTTCAATCTAAGACCCTCTTTAGTTAAAAGTAGTCATTGATTATTTTTTTCATATACCGGTAAATTACGGGTTACCGATTTTGGGAACAACAATTTACCGGTAATTAAAATTTGACAGTTAATTGCATGCCCATCCATTGCGTGAGTATTTATTCTATCAATCACGAAATTTTGTTTCCATCGGTGCAATCGATTTGATCAGTCAATCAATTACAACAAAAAACAAATTAACGATGTTAAAATTAAACAAAAGCTGAGCTGAATTGTTTGCGATGTATTTTTTGATGGGTGTCTTATCATTGTCAAAACCGCGTTACAAAAACAACTCGCCGACCGCAATAAACAAAATGCAGATTGGAAACAGCTTTAAAACAATTTTTATTTTGTCTGTGAATTAAAATGAAAGAATCTTTATCGACACGGGTGGAATAAGGTTTAATGGCCCGTGAGAGGAGAGTGGAATTAAATCGTGTGTCTCCTTACAAACCGAACATTGGGGTATGAGACGAAACGTAAGGGGTAAAATATTCACCATCAGGGTCGTCAATCGCCATTTTTAATAATTTAAATTCATATTTATGGTATACTTACTTTACGTGGGTGAATATTGTATTTTTTTTAAAAGCGTGTAAGACTGCAATATATTATATATATATCGACTGTAAATAGAAAAAGGGCGTAACCCACAGTTTTTTCGATTAATCACAATCTATACAACTTAATACACATTATATCAAAAGGATGCACGTTGAGAATGCCGAATTAGTATCCAAATTTAGCTTTTAAGTTTTTAAAAGAAAAGAGACTGAATGAAAGGTTTTTTTGAATAAAAAAACATTTAATTAATATCAGATAAAGTCAATTTAAACCCAGTTTATCAGTCTCCGTGCAATAAAAGTTTACCTTTGGCCCAAAATCATCAAAAAACCTTTTTTGTGTCTCCTGTAAAATGTGTTATGTGTGGGTTACGTCCTTTTTTCTTCCCAAAGTCGATATGTACATAAAATTTTAATCGTTCAAATTTTGTAAACTCCCACATGTTTATTGATTGACTTGGCATTTACTTGGTAGAACTCCATTGTAATAGGGTAAAAATAGCAACGTATTTAGTTCTACGGTTATTATGATATTAATCAATAGCTATTTCGGCGTGCGCCATCGTCAGAACCAGTCAGTTATACTTAACTGAACTTGAAACTGAGAAAAGTGTGAATCGTTCAGATTAAGTACATTCACACAGATTTTGTCACCAACGACCCGGGTTTCGCCTTTCGGCATCTTCAGTCGTTCAAATGCACGGATGAACTTGAACTGACCTTGAAATTGAGGTTTTGTAGATAGACCCTTGCAGTCCTAAGTCGACTAAATATAATTCCTTATAATTTGACATTAAAATTATTAAATCCCACATACCGCCATCATAAGCCATTTTAACACAGAAATAGCGATATTTCTAAATTAACCGTCGATAGTTCTTACATATATGTATACTTTCGAAGTGGTTCGAGGCAACCCTTATTTACTCCGTGTGAAATGAAGACGGAGGGAGGGAAATGGCATTCGCGGAGCAATCTGGCAGAGTGCGGCTAGCAGAACCGCGGAGGAGGTAACCTAACTTCATGTTCGCATGGCTTTTGCGAAACGTCTAACCAATATAACTTAACATATACGAAGATGTTGTATGTATAACTTCCAACAGTCTCTCCACACTATGTACATATTTCATATACTATATAAAGACATAGTGAGGAGGAAGTGAATATTATTTTTGACCACTCAGAAAACTAGAAATCGATGGATATGTATAAAACATATACTGACTTCCCCGAGTTTTATCTCTTATGTAGAATATATTTTATTGGGATGCCTAGTAAAAATTTGGATGTTTTCATGTCCGGCTACTTTTAAATAATGTAATAGAATGAGTGAATTGAAAAAATCTAGCCGTTGATTGATTTGAATTTAGGTTACGAAAAAACTATTTATCCTTTTAAACAAAGTATTGAATTAAAATGTTATCAATATTGGTTGTAGTCATTTTTTTTAATTATAAATTAACTTACAAGGTGGAATGTTTCATCTAAAACGGCGAGTTATTCAAAACGATATTTTGCAAGTTTTGATTTATTTTTATCCTATAACATATGCATGATAGTAAATAGCAGTGTCCGTAGTGCAAGTGGACATCGTCGTGAGCTTCGGTGACGGACGTAACCGCTTCGAATCCCAGTACGAACAGTATTTATTTTTTCAATTGATGTATCTATTTTTGTTCGGTGGAATGGATGTTTGTGATGTTAAAAAAATCCCTGCCACCTTTTCAGTCCTAAAACAACTGGGCGTAACGAAAGATATTAGTTTACAGTTAGTCATTTCCTAACGCTTTTATATCCCTACTCACTTCGATAAAAAAGAGAGAATGAGCATCTAAGAGACGAGAAGTTCTCGTAGAAAAACTTCTGTTAATATTCCTTCATTATGAAAGATATGCTCTACATCGAAAGCGAATTAATTTACAGATTTGTTTCGAATTATTAGTTGTATATTAAATGCGTGTAAAAAGCGACAAATATGTATAAATTCAAAATGCCAACAGTGACAATCTAATATAATATAAAAGGGTCCGAGAAATATTAACTCCCCAAAAATTGCTACTTTGTCACTTTTAAGGTGTTCACTGTCAATACTTGGTGGAATGGCTTTATAATAAAAATAATAAAACATTTTTAGTACTTTTTCCACATAAAATTTATTAGATCAGGACCGGTTTCACTCATGATGAGCATTGTCAACTGATAAGAAAAACAATAAAACAGTGATATTTATACAAAAGTTAAGTGATAAAAACAAGGTATGACAAACAAGGTTTTTGTTGTAATAGTTTTCATTGCTAAGTGGTCTTCAACTTTTTATTGATAGTTTATTTTCCTTGTATTTTGCTTCAATTCTTTTGCTAGGTTGTAATACCAATTGTTTGTCATACCTTGTTTTTATCACTTAACTTTTGTATAAATATCACTGTTTTATTGTTTTTCTTATCAGTTGACAATGCTCATCATGAGCGAAACCGGTCCTGATCTAATAAATTTTAAGTGGAAAAAGTACTAAAAATGTTTTATAATTTTTATTTTTTTAATTTTAATTACTACTTAAACAGGACATCTATTTTGAAGGAGAGCAAGTAAATGTTTGGAAAACCAGGTGCAAGAGCTCACTCCATTCGGGATTATAAATTTACAAAGCGCCCGGGTTTACCTGCAAATCATAAAGAGGGTGGAGCACTGCGGGCGATGGTTGAGGGATGGGCACGAAGCGTGAGGGGGATGGTGAGTACGATATACCTATACAAACTTTGAAGGGGCAATGATTTCAATGTTGAACAATAAAATCATTCTGTTTGATTAAAACACACTATGTAGAGTCTCACCCAAAATTTATAGAAGAATAATTTAATATGATTTAGTTTATAACCTGTCTTTATCATTCTGATCGATAGATAATACGTTCCTGCATTAGAATCCCTTTTCTACGACTTCGCTTACAACGACTGACCGTTTTTAGCGTCGCAGATGCAAAACATCAAGTTTGGCCATACTAATTACTATGAAAGTAAATCTGTTTAGTGCAGTGGAGGGGAACCTGCGGCATTTTGACTTGATCAAAAAATTATTCGCAAACGTTGGAGCTTCTTTTGATAATCACAATGTATACAACTTGATACACGTTCTATCAAAAGGATGTAAGCTGCAAATGCCGAATTAGTATCTAAATTTAGCTTTTAAGTTTGAAAAAAGATGAGCTTGTAAAAATTGAAACCAAGAAAAAAGACTGAAATAAAGGTTTTTCCTAGAAAATTTCTTTGATTAATATTAGATTATGTCAATTAAACAACGGATTTAGAAGTCTCCGCGCGCTGCAAGTATGTGGATATTTCGTGATTTGCATAGGGCCCAAAAACACAAAAACACATTTTTTGTGTCTCCTGTAAAATTTGGTATGTGTAGGTTACGCCCTTTTTCCTTTCCAGTCGATATTTTCAACAATTCGGATAATCGAGGTTCTACTGTAATATAATATGGGAAACGAGGTACATACGATATTTTAATAATTATTAAAATCAATAAGGTAAGAGCACACATCACCGCCACTACACCAACTACCGCCACCGTAAGAATGTTCTCGAAATAACAAGAAAACCGTTAAAATCTTCTCAACAAAATATATTGAACAGTAAACAAGAATGCATAGTGATCACGTGTCATTTGTTGTTTTATAGCTAACTGTATTTATTCTATCGGAAATATCAGTTTTCTGGATGAGCTCGGAGGTACGATTGTAATTTGGCCTTTCGTTAAACACTTTGTTAAGAAATAGCTAAATTTTATTTTTCGATTTAAAACAAAATTCATTGAATATATATGAAAGTTAAGTTTAGTTTATAATAAATAACATATTTAGAACACTCTAAAGTAAGTATAAATCCACAATTAATATAAATTAAGTGATAAAAATAGAAAATATTGCGTGGCGGTGATTGGACCCATTAATTATTATATGGGAACCAAATACCGCCACCCCTGGCGGTAATAGAGTTTGAAAACATTGAATTTTTTAATGTAAATTATAAGTATTTAATAAATTTTTCAAATATTAAAGTGAACAACCCAATTCATATTTGCGTTGGTCCAATCACCGCCACTTCTACTGTACATTGCTCATCCCGTAAAAGCATCAGCAAAAATCTAGTGGCGGTAATAGGGCATTGGCCATGGCGGTGATAGGCTCCACATAAACATATATGAAAATGGAAATTTAAGCTAGATAAACTTAAAAACTGCAATATTTTTCATATAATTTATAAAGAAAATGATTAAATAAGCATAATTTGTTTCAAAAATTCCAATGCCGTAATAATGTAATTGATAAAATACAGCTTTAATTTAAGTGGCGGTAAAAGGAACGATAATCGGTGATTGGGTCATTATTTTACCTTAATTTTCAGATATTAAAAAATTATGAAATATGGTTGGCACAAAAAATTGTTTATACTCAGCTGAAACATTGGATACTGCACTGAAGGGGTATAGGGGATAGTATACCACGTACCACATTGCGTGATAAGATAAGTGGTAAGTATAGGGAAGGAGCTAAGCCAGGACCTTCCAAAATTTTGTCATGCCAAGAAGAAGCGCTGCTTGTGAAGTGGACACAAAAGTTGGCAAGTTTGGGATTTCCAATAACGAAGCCTCAGTTACAGAACTCACCAAAACTCTAAGCAGAGAAAATCCATTTACTGGTGGAAGACCTGGAAAGAAATGGTTTAGCTGTTTTTTAAAAAGACACCCGTAATTGGTGCAGAGTTTCACAGAACCTTCGAAATCAAAAATTGGACAAAGACATTAAAGAAAAGGATATAGCTGAGAGACGGCTGAAAAGAAAATTAAGATTCGACGAAAAGGCAACGAAACAACAGAATTCTGCAAAAGTGGCTAAAGTACACAAAGAAATTATGGCATCATTTGATACTGGCGATTATGTTGTTGTGACCTATAAGGGCAAATTGTGTCCTGGTATTGTTCTAGGTATCAATACAACCGATAATGAAGTGCAAGTTAAGACCATGACAATGGCAGGGTCAAACTGGAAGTGGCCTGCAATCGACGATATTTTAAATTACCCTGTTGCAGATATTGTAAAAATTTCTACGCTGACGTTGACTAATACTAGGGGCTTTTATTACGTCCCAGAAGTGGTATCTTTAAAAAAGAAGTAATACTTAACCTACTTGCCTAATTTCATCATAGTATGTACTTATATAAGTAGCTATTATTTATATGAATGCCAATGAAGGTGCAATTTTTTATTTACAAGAATGTGATTTTGATTTTTTTTGTATTAGGAATGTGATTTTTTTAAAAATAAATAATTTAAGTGCATACCTAGGTATAATAGGAAACATTTAAACATAGGTACATAAATAAAATGAATTTAATTGAAACAAATATCTTTAAATGTGTTTAAAATGGCTTTAAATTCATATGGCGGTAGTTGGTCCCTGCATTGGCGGTAATAGGATACAAAAAAAAAATAGGTGGCGGTAATAGGGAACCATTCTTCAATGAAAAAACTTTAGTTAATTAATTAAATATAAAGCTCATCCTCACTATTGCTTTATACTTAAATAGGCGATATATAACAGTATAGAATTAAACAAGAAGTTTATGTTTTCGTTAAGAAATATAAGAAATACACAAAATTTCTTAAATCGAGCTACTAATGTGGCGGTAGATGGTGTCCTTACCTTACTTCGTTTTTTTAATTATGTCAGTTTGAAATCAAGATGCCAACAGAGAAAACACGAACATATTTAATATTTAAAAATATACAAAGCGAGTGGGAATATTTTCTGACAGTGACGAAGAACATGTAATTATTATTTAACCGCTTGAATACCGCGCAAATAAATCATTAATATGGCCCAGAGATACTGCGTATTTTTGAGAAAAATAATTTTGCCTAATATACACACGAATTTGATATTTAAAAAACCTATATTGACTCAGTATAGATAGCACTACACATATTCATCAAAATATTGCTTATAGTCTATTAGAATACCAAGTATTTGATTTTTTAAATATCTTGGACATCCGTGTTCGCTTGCATATGTTCCGGACACCGGTGTCCGCTTGGTATTCAAGTGATTAACGACGAAGATAAGTGTCTACCCTGATAGATGTCAAAATCAATAATTACAAACTTTTCCGTTCACAGGTAAGAAAGAATATGTTGTTTTATAATGGATTTAAAATGCCCGGTACCTTTTCAGAATGCACCGAAATCAGGTATAAAACCAGTCGCTTTCGAGTTATAAACTAACAGGATGCCATATGCTCGAGGAGATAACTTCATACATATCAATAAGCCAAAACCGCAACGACAAAAAAGAACAAAGTCATTACGTCGACATTGGTTCAACAACATATTTTATAAGCAGATATATATTTACGACAAATACCCTGCATTCGCTTCACTAAATTACACGTATGAATGCACATCGCTTGGGTGCAACTACAAAACGTCTGAAGTGCCCACGGCAAAGCAGTAAACTTGAGACGTTTTCAGAATACCACAAGTGCACACCGGCAAGTTGACCGAAAGCAGTCGCATTTCAACACCGAAATTTGTGCACTTACGACGTTTTCAAAAGCGCAAATGTACACCGGCAGCGTTAATACACAAAGGAAAATGGACCTAAATGCATACGACTATGATGCGACTTTGGACGTTATATTAAATGTACGTATTTTCACTCACTCTGGGGATTTATAACCGAAAGGTGGTAAAAACCAAAGCGGACGACGGTTTAAAACTTTTATGCGGCACTTGATACAGGGAATTCTCGTGGGGGAGCAGAACAAAAAAGGAGGTAAATAAATTATGCCGATATCATTTTACATCGTGAGCGGGGAAGGCTGTGAGCGAGGTATCTATCTCTTCGGTACTTCTGGCCGCCGTGCGCAGCTGTCGTGTGTTGACTCTTCAAAATGGCTTCCAGTTTCAATTATCAACGAGGAGATAAATGACGCCCGACCCTACTTTAAATTCTTCGCAGCGAAGTGCAAACAAATAAAAAAAATCGAGTGTGAAAAATGGCAGTTTTTTAAATCTTCACTGAAGTCATAATAATTACCGACAGACGAAACAATTCCAGGAAAGAATGCGGTTTGCAAAATAATCGAATTGGCTTGTCTAAAACAAAGGGAATCGTTTGAATACAATGAATGCATGATTTGTTAGTCGAAAAATTATTTGGGAAAAGTCATCAGTGAATCATCAAAATCGTCAATTCCTTGGACAAGGAAGTGAAAGCGGTTTAATAACTGCACTTCCAATATTCCAATATTATCGACTCAAAACATCACATGTGAATGTTTCCGATTTTTCGGCCCGGCAAATCAATTTATCCCATCAATCTTTTCGCAATGTAACGTGACATTGTAGATAAGCTCACTTTTTTCACTTGCGTGCAAATATGCGAAAAAATTTGGTGCTTTGTAAAATAATAAAATACATCCTTTTTTTTAAATTAAATGACTACTCATAGATTTTACTACATAATGACATAAAAAATGTTTCAAAATTAATATGTTTTAAACTGTTTTTTTAAGGGGAACTTAGTTTTATTTGTTTTAAATTTTCTTTGATTAATCAACTTTAATATTTTTATGGTTGTATCATGTTTGTAAAATGCAGACAATATCTACGAATATTATTTCCATTGATCATAGAGAATACAAGTATTTTTTTTAGTTCCTAAAAAATGCTTTTCAATACTTTTTTTGATAAATTGTAAAAGAAGATTTTTATATTAAGAAACGCTTGGCAATTTTAGCTTTTGCTTTTGCTATGCATATCGTCCGGCATTAAAAGGGTTAAAATAAAAACCGACTCTGACTCCAAGGATATTTTTCAATCATTTCATTTTGACTTATATATGTATATATGTATACCATCAAATCATCTTCAGTCAGCCTAGCACGCAGTGGCAACACTGTGGACTATTGTGGTTTGAATACACAACATTAAATATATATATATATTATTTAAATACACCTATAGAGTCGTAGGATTTTTCCGACTCTGGACAAAACCCTCGACTCCACAGCCCTGGTGTTAACACATAAACCCACGTCATAACATAATCGGTTATTGTTGGTCGCACTTAAGGTGTTCACTGCTGTCAAATACCTGGTAAAAAGGCATATCAAACAGTCAATGGAACTAATTCCACTATTATTTTATATTATCAGGACTGGTTAATTGTTCTTTGATGCGATTGTAAATGATTAATTTAATAGAAAAAGGTAATTAATTTATTAATTACCTTTTTCTAATCTTTTCCTAATTAAAGGTAATTAATTTATAATTAATTAACATTTAAATTATAGTCGAACAAGAGACACTTAATCATATTTTGTATCTTTATTAGTGAATTCCTTTCACATTTCAATTAGCAATTGTTTGTTACAATCAAATAATTTTACTTTGTTCTCTATAAATGAACTGTATTTATGTATTTTCTTATCAGTTGATAACACTTGTTATGAGCGAAACTGGTCTTGATCATATAAAATAAAAATGGAATTAGTACGAAAGAGTGTTTTATTTTTGGTTATTTTTTAAATAAATAAGTTTAATAAGGCATTTTTGACCACAGTGGAGTTTTAACAATACAAAAAATGTAATATTGGCACTAAATATGTTATAGGTTAACGATGCAATAAAATACTGCATCTAATTTGATGCTTACATAAAAAAATCAAGTAAGATATTTTTAATTTTAAGTTACTTGGCAAGATAACGTTTACGATGTATGTATTTATGCTTCGTAAATAATATTATAATTATATAAAATTACCTTATCAACTTAGTTACCATGGTTTCTTATTTTATTTTTATGCGGTTATCTCGTTTATTTTTCGTAAAATAATATGATTTTTAACCAAATTGTTTGCATTTTGTCATAACGGCAAAATAAATATGTAATTTGTTAGCACTTGAAAATTACATATTGCAAAAACGGCAGAAAAAATAATCCAAAGTCCATTTAGGTTTTTTTTCTGCTGATATTGTATTCGAATAAAAATTCACGATTCATGTTTCAACTTATTTTTTTTGCGTAGGTACATAACAAATTTGGAATTTGGACCACCAATTAATATTCATTGTTTATTTTAAAGCAAATTTTCTAAAAGTTTACAGGCTAATAACAAACTTATAAACGATGAAGGTATGCAGTATAAATACACAGCGTCAAAAAAGGATAAAATAATAAAGTTTATAGTTATGTTGTACAAATAAATATTTAAAGCTCATACTAATTATGTAGCATCACTTTTCCTATAACACGGTCAGATGGTATCACAAAAACGTCGTGCAATCATTGCAATCTGGGTTATACGGTTTGTAGAAGTTTATACATAATATCGTTATTCAACATTCTTACTTCCTACGCCCCCTTATTTTGAATGTGTTTCAAGATACCGATAAATCGGATTTTGGATTATCACAATAAAATTAAAAGATTGCCTAATTTTAGCGCGTTAAGTAAGTTTTGAAGAGAATATGAATTTAAATCATTATCAAAAAAACATCATTAATGGAAAACATTTTTATCACTCGTATATTTAGTGATATAAAATAAAAATTCAATTAAGAAAAAAAAAAGAATGTAACTACGATTAAATTAAATAAAACATCTGGAAACGGAAATACTCGAAACAGATTAGAATAATAATTTATTATGTACACACCAATGAAATATAAACTTAAAATATTAAATTAAATTTCTTGTTCCATTCCAAACGTTATACAATGTACAAATTGGAGTTACATTGTAACGTCGCGTCGTATGCATCAAGATAACAAACCTTGACATCTATAAACGGTTTCAATACATTCCAATACGATAGTATCGTTTGAATTGTCGATTCGACTGTGAGCGTTTAAACAGCGACAACTTATTATCAATGAATAGAATAAATTAAATACGCAGTGAGAATTTATAGAGTTCCTATTTTGAATTCAAATAAAAAACGAATAATTTGATTATGGGTGTCTAATTTATATTTAGATTACAATGAAAAAAATCAATTACATTATTATTATTTATTCTTTGTTGTAATTTTAAATTTGAGTTGTTTAAAATTTTATTTATGGTTTTCAATGAAAAACGTGGTAAAGGAATTTGCACAAAAATCTAGACTTTTTTTATCTGCGTGATAAATAATGGTCCGTTGCAAATTAAATCTCAGTATGCTTTAAACCTCGGTATAATTAATAATTGCAAGGTGCAAGGATCAATTCTTATGTATAGCCAAAAATGTATACAA
This sequence comes from Himalopsyche tibetana, assembly GCA_030503985.1. Classification (NCBI taxonomy): domain Eukaryota; kingdom Metazoa; phylum Arthropoda; class Insecta; order Trichoptera; family Rhyacophilidae; genus Himalopsyche; species Himalopsyche tibetana. Next base: position 3,121,710 of record JAPJYX010000015.1, read on the forward strand.
AAAAGATTTTCAATTGATTCGACTTTGGAAGTATTACAAAATACAAAAGAGGTCTGCAACTTAAGGGGTAAATTAGGAAACTGCATTATCATATTAGCTAGTTAAGTGTAGTTACTGGTGAAGACTTAAAATATATATGTAATGTAATAAGCAATCTTTCGGTACATTCGTTTTAAACGGTATCATACGTATTTAAATATATCGTCACGCATTCAGTTATCGAATATAGTCTTGACTTACACTAAAGGTTTATATACAGAAGCACGCTAGAGATGGCCCTTGATATTTTTATATTTTCATGTCTTTCGTTGTTAATAATTGTTGAAATTATTTATTAGATTCTCATGTTGCAATTACAATTTGATAAATTATGTTTGATATTTGATAATGACATTGTTTGCATTTATCAAGTGAACGTATAATATGAAGGTATTACTTGCAAACCCAGCTTATCCAAAGTTGTTAAAACATGAACCATTAATGTAATTTAGTAGATAAAAATAATTTTTGAAAGTATTTTTAGAAATCAGTCGCAAAAATGACTTGACAACATCCAAAATATCATTCCAAAGTAATGTACGAATTAAAAACTTTTAAAATAAACATTGTTTTTCAAAATGATATTCAAGTTTCATTTTGTTTAACCATTTTAGAATAAGCCGTGTTTGCAAGTAATACCCTCATATATAAGTATCAGTAAGATAACAAAAGTATGTAAAGTAGGAAGTGAGCAAAGTGGTATTTGAGAAAAAAAATAAGTTAGATGCGTTGTAATATTCTACGTCTTAAAGTATCCTAAAAGTGAAGTAACCTCAATAAATACATATTGCAATAGTGTCTTCGTAAAATAAAAATAATAAATTCACCCAAACACAAAATAAAGACGTGAAAAAGTTTTTTCACTTTACTAGTTGGCTCACTTCGCCTCTCGATGGCTCAATTGTTGTCTAGTTAAGTTGTGAATTCATGTATCACTTGTTACAGATAATATTAACTAAAAATATATTAATCCACAATGAAATTTATATTAATATATGTTTGTATAATGAATAGGACAAAGGACCTATAAAAGAAATGTTTTGTAGTATGTTCATATTGGGTTTTTTTTTAAATTGCGAATGAGCTGAGCAAAAAGTTTGTGTGTCAATTAAGTAATTTGTAGAATATTTTCGTTAAACAGTTTTTGTTCACAGTATCATAAAATGATTTTCCATCGAGAAGTAAAACTACACTATATTAAATACTACATGCGTATATAAAATTTCAACTCTTTGCCTAGGTTAAGTCATAGGATAGCACGGTACGAATTTACGAGAACATTTAAGTAGATTAACTAAGGTTAATGGAAAAGAGAATGATCAGTCAGATACTAAAAGTCCGAGAAAGGTTGCATTCGAAAATTCGTGTGAAATAAAAAACGGCAAATTATATCTAATTCCTCCGAATTTAATTGAAATATACTCTATTGCAGTGGTTTCCAACCTTTGTGTGACTGCGCCTCCCTTTGGAGAAAAAAATATTTTCGCGCCTCCCCATCCTTTATTTCATATAGTAATAAAGACTCGTTTTAAAGGATAAATAAACATTTTGGACTGTTCGCGCCTCCCTTTGCAACAGCCGACGCCTCCCAGGTTGGAAATCGCTGCACTATTGGGTGAGTTGTGAGTAATTTAAAACGTTAATGTATTATATTATTTCAACATAATACGTGGTATATTTTTTTTATGTTATTACAAAAGCATTACGCTGTAGAGGCAGTGAAAGTTAATTGAATATTTTATTAACTCGTACAAAGCGTGCTTTTTAATTACGTTTACATATCAATTAATTATACAGCGATACTTTAGAATTAATTAAAGCGTAATAACAAATTCACAATCAACTATGCATAGAGAAGTATTATATTAATTGTTATTTGTTTATGACACATCGTGTTTATCGTTCTTATTTTAAAATTTTAAGAAAAAAACATTTTTTTTGTGTCTTTCAATAATATTGTATACTATACGTATGTATTTTTAATTATGGTAAAAATAACACAATGTATCAAACTTGATACACTTTCTATCAAAAGGATATAAGCTGCAAATGCCGAATTAGTATCTAAATTTAGCTTTTAAGTTTAAAAAAAGGTGGGCTTGTGAACTTTGAAACCAAGAAAAAAGACTAAAAAAAAGGTTTTTCCTAGACCAGAGGTGGGGAACCCGCGGCCTTCTGACCAATTTTGGAAAAAACGAGGTTCGGATATCTGGGAAAGAAATATAGCAAATTCAGGATTTCAAATTCCTCGGTGAGTTAAAAAAAAAACGAGGTTTGGAGATATCTGGGGAAAAAGTATAGAGGAAAAGTTTATTGCGGCCGTATGTCGAATCAGAAAAATGAATGCGGCCTTTAGAGAAGAAAAGGTTCCCCACTTTTGTCCTAGACAATTTATTTGATTAATATTAGATTATGCCAATTAAACATCAGCTTAGAAGTCTCCGTGCACTTCAAGGTTGTATATGTTTCATAATTTACATATGGCCGAAAATCATCAAAACACGTTTTTTGTGCGTCCTGTAAAATTTGAAATGTGTGGATTACGTCCTTTTTCTTTCCACAATCGATATTTTTATTGTAAACAATCAAAAATCGACTGTGATTCCAACTATTGTGTTTCCGACTGTGTTTTGAAATGGGATAATATATCAAAAATATTCATTTTTTTGCCATCATTTAAGATTCGTATAATGGGATAAGTTTCCGGAAGGGTTAATAAGTGATTGATGAGGCAAGATCGGACGGATTACGGAAGCTACCAACGTCAAGCCTTCTGATGGAAAAACTGCAACCAAACTACAAAAAGTTACAGAATATCTCATCCAACATAAATTGTGAATCGCAATATTCTACGGTACGGTTAAAGCACACATAAATTTTAACGATGACCAAACAATAAAATATGACCATTTTCATATTAGATGTCCTTAGTACAAAGATGTGATATGCAAGCGAAATACGATATATTGCAAGTGTCACAATAAATTGTAACACTGTTGCCATTTTAAATGGCATAGTGTGGTGGTTTTACAAAATTCACACTCGCATAGACAATATTACTATCATTACACGAATCCCTGCCGCCAAGAAAATGCATACAATGTAAATAAATGTATCTAGAAGGCATAACATTGCTTTGCCCGCCTCACAAAACCTCCCTATCTTTATGGTAAATATGGAAACGAAAGCTTCGATCTGAACGAGGATTTTATACTACGAAAGAGTCTGTCTCTTTCCAACGCTTAAATATCTGCATCGCTGTAAAACCCCGCGACTCTTCTAGCTCAATTATTTCGGCTATAGACAAGAGCTGTGTAGGTTTTATTGGTATTTAAGTTATTATTAATCTTTATGAGGTTTCAGCCAATGCAAAGCCAATCGTTTTTATAGTTTATTTTTCGAAATTATTGAGTGGATATGATGCTAGTTTTAATGGTCAATCGATAAAATAAAAACGATTGAATTCGTGCAGTCGATATGAAGTTGAACATGGTATAAATATTTATATATAATATATGAACGAACTATTTATTTTTAGTATATTGAATGGTCGAGTTGTCAAACTTCACTGGTTACGGTTAAGGTGCTCACGTGGTCGAATCTCGAATCCCAGTACGGACAAAAAGAATGATTGAGTAACTGAGTAAAAAGCATTTCTCGTAGAAACTTTCTGTATAGATAAGCACCATTTTATGTACATATGCTCCACATGGTAAAAAAAAAGCTAAAGTATACCCAACAAAAAAGCAACAACACACACGTATTCTAATTTCATTATTTATTAAAGATCGGAACCGGTTTCGCTCGGTGCGAGCTCTATCAACTGATGAACATATAAATACAGTTTTATCAGTTGAAACCGGTTCTGATCTATAAAATGATCGATAAATAATGAAGAATAAAGTGGTTTAGTGGTAAATAAATAGGAACCAGGTAGGTCATTGATTTCTTCCCTTTTTTGTTTGTTTTATATCCGTCCGAAGTTTAAAAAAAAGCACAAGTTTTAGCAATTCAATTATATGTATGTACTTGAAAATTAGCTTACAAGTTGAAAATTTTGTTGATTTTTTTTTTAAACAAATGATTGCCAGAGAGCTATTATACTGCGACATCTCAAAAGTTGTTTGTTCGTGATCATATCGACTGTGGAAAGGGAAAAGGACGTAACCCACAATTTTACAAGAGGCGCAAAAAGCGTATTTTGACGATTTTGGGCCCTATGCAAATTATGAATTATACACAGCCTGAGAGTGCACGGATCTTTCTAAGCTGGTGTTAAATCGATATAATCTATAATTAATTAAAGAAATTGTCTAAGAAAAACCTTTATTTCAGTCTTTTCTATTGGTTTTATTTTTTTACAAGGTCATCTTTTTCAAACATAAAAGGTAAATTTAGATACTAATTCGGCATTTGTAGCTTGCATCCTTTTGATAGAACGTGTATCAAGTTGTGATTATCGAAAAAAGCTGTTTTGAAAAAACTGTGGATTCCGTCCTTTTTTCTTTCCACAGTCGATATCGAATAATGATGGATTAACGTTTTTCAAATTGAACAAATAATTCAAGTTGTTGCACAATATGTGATGATCACTCTTAGCATCGGAATTTTTGACACGCACTACTATGCAAACAGACAAAATTGACGTAGGTAGGTAAAAAAGCGTTGATTGAATTGTTGAATGCAGTGTTTGCGAATATAATTAATTATAATGGCTTATTTAATAATCTCATTATAAGCGTGTATCCTTGTAAATTTATTACGCCCAGCACAATGGCAAACTATGCTAATAAGCACATTTAACACGTTAGAGTTCAAAGAATTATACAAAACAGGTTTCAGCAGAATGATTTACATGAGAGTCGATGCAAAAAATACCCAGATATGTGGCGAGAATTTTTTAATGCTGATCACATCGGGCAACATATCGCTTGCCGTAAGCAATATGCCAACAAAAGTAATTTAAGCCAGCAAATGTATCGCAGAGGCAATAATAATCAGAATGGCAGATCTTGATTGCTGGTGTCTTGAAAGGTGGCAAAATAAATAACCGCGACAACAGTAATTTATAGAGTAAGTATCTATCCTTGTCACATATCGAAGGCAGTATAATAAAATTTAGAAAAGCTTAACAAAATGTTTACTCGAACTTATCTTATGCATTTAATATATTAAAATTTATATAAAGCGGAGCCCCCCAATTACGCGATGAGTACAAATTTTCGCTGCAATTCCCCCAATTGCGCGGTCGCATTCCATCGTCATTGCCGTTGTACACACAGCCGGGCGGCTGCTGTGTGATGTTTACAGTCAAACGATGGTGAGACGTATGCATTTTACCTCCTAGTAACTAAATATTTCGTCTATACATATTTATTCTTAAATTTGGCAGTTTTGCATTTTTTGGGAAAAAAATGTAAAACCCCTAATTTTTGTATGAAATTCACTCTCCCAATTACGCGGTCCCAACGTTCGCGTAAATGGGGGTTTTACTGTACTTGTTGAACGAGTTTGGGATCAAAAATGACCAGATCCACTTTTTCCTGAATAGAGAAAAACGCGATTTTTTTATAGAAACTTTTGTTTTGAATATAAAGACATTTTTACGCTTAACGCTTAACTGCGAGGTTTCCAGCGACATTAAAAAATAAATTCTGTTCTTTTGAATCAGTACTCCAATATTATAGCGATCTCATTTTTTTCGTCTCAAAACTTGATTAAGGCATGTTTGATCTCAAGCTCCACCATTATATACACGTACAAAATATTAGAATCATTAATTAGTATATATTTGTATTGTACAAATCCAATGCTAAAGTATTTTAAGTCAAGGTGATGTAAATTGGAATTCTCGCAATTTTAAGCTGACCCCATAAGCCGCACATTATATGCAAATAACCCACCTTGAATTTGAATAGACCACTGTCAAATCGTGAACAAAATAACAGTTAACAATTAAAATATAGATCTTTCTGAAAAATAGAAATTCAAAGTGTCTTATTACGTTGCTGTTTATCTTTAATCGAAATTCAAATAAGCTCTTTATTCCACCACAAATAAATATAATTCGTACACAGTCAGTCCTCGAATTCCATCCGTTTTACAATTCGATATTTCTTACATTATAATTGTTTTGATTTTAATTGACGTTCTGTTTCTTCCTTCTAATGATATCTGCCTCATACAACCCATGGATCAAACAGTGATAGCTACTTTTAAGTCATATTGTATGAAGAGAATAATGAACACCAACGATGCCCATGCTTTTGACCACCGTAGAAGAGTGTGATCCTAATGAAGATTTCATGTTCGTGGGGCGAATGATAAAGACACTGCAAACGACAACTTCTTCATCAAACAAAAGAAAAAGTGTTGCATTCAACCATATCTTAACCAGATAACACCCCAGCCTGATTGTTAACATTTTCCACTTCTGAAGGAACACGACGCATGACCAAAAGGAGTAAACGAGACTAATTGATGCGGTCAAGGTTCAGACCAAGGGACTATAACGTAAAAAAGTGCACACATTATTTATAAATGTTTTTTTTTCGTAAATTGCAATTCCCACCACCACACGTATGTTCATTTTTCGTGCTGAGATTGTCTCGGGAGCAGTTGTTCGAGACTCAACGACTCGCAACCTCAGTGTGCTGAATGTCCCATGCCTAATAAATGATGGAACTTATATCTATAAATATATCTATACACTCTCCGTGCGACGCTGCGAATTTGCAAAAACCACTATAGCATTCCTTTTTAAGCCCGTCGATTTGACAGCTGGTCAGACCAACTTGAGTAACGCTCCCGCTCAGAGGATATTAACGGACAATACCATAGGATGTGGCCAGTACTGTATTTCATCACATGCTCAAGTTGGCCCATTCGCTATCCGTCCAAGTCCGAACGCCCGAACAGTTTACGAAAATCGAGGACTGCCCGTATCTGATTTATAAGACATCAATATCGGCCAGCGAAGAATTCCTGATACGCTCGCAATCGTTAAACAAATATTTAAATACTGCGGCAATTTGGCATCCTGCCGAAACATCGAGTATTTTAATTCACGTTCATTTCTTTACGTGGATACGAAACATGTGTTCATTGGCAGAAAAAATAAATGATTATGCTCGATACAGCGAAATGAGAAACTCACTTCGAAATAAAAAAAAAAAACATCTTACGGCACTTATTCTACACGGTAATCACATTAATTAACACTACTTAACAAAATACACGCTGATTTAATTATCTATTATATTAAAATACATAAGATACGAAAAAAGATGAGATGTAACGTGAGTTACCATTGTTTATGCAAACACCGTGAGATAATGCGAAAACGTGTAAAAGTTTTGTTAATTAAAGGTTACCTTGAATTTCGACTGCAATTTTATATTGCTAGTGATTCGTTTTGATTTTTGTTTGATGACAATTTAGGTTTTTGTTATAAGTAGATTATTTTGACTTTTTGTAGTAATAGGAAATAGGTCTCTCAGACGAGCTCTTCCCGTTGATTGCCCTCTCCGGTATGTTTTTACTGATTCGTCGTTCATTTTTTTTTCATTTTCCAAGCAGTACTTACATATTTGTTTTCTGTCTCTAAATGTTATCGCCAAAACAGTGTTAAGAGTGGAAAAACAAGTAATTCAAAAGGTCGCGTTGACCAACTATTTACACATCGAATTGCCTTCGATAAAATTCATTATACTTACTGGTGATTGTTTAAAATATTTTGACTTTGTGTTTGGAGTGATATTATAGATTATCTACATATAAGTATATATATATATATATATATATACACTGACGAGTGCTAGTAGTCAGCTATCGGCGTACTAAGGAGGAGTAACGAGCGGAGTGGAATGTGGGGGACTTATTGAGGCGGCCAAGGTTTACTCTGGACTGCAGCGCCAGAAAATAAAAAGTTTCATATCCGAAAAGATATTCACTATTAAAAAAATCGCATTAAATTAAATGACTTAAGAATGCTATTTGTTTAGACATCAAACGTCAAATGTCTAGGCATGTAATACAAACGAAAACACAAAGGTAGACGGGAGAGCTTCCGTTCATTTTGATTTCGTTCTGAATAGATGTGGACAAACAAAATAAAAATTGGGAGGGTTTTGTGTCAAAAGCAACACGGCCTTTTTATTCAAATTAGATCAACAGGGGGCGGTGGGGGTAAGCTCTCTTTCCCGTGTAATATGCGCAGGGTCAGCACAAGATTCCACTTTTGGATATTTCACTTGTCAGGGTTAAAGTAACATACTTAAATGTAAAGTACAATTTATCGTTTATAACCTACTGCAAAAATAGCAGCTAGCGAAAAGTTCATATCCTCTGCTGCCAGTGTATTATATATCAGAAAATCAAGAATTAGGATAATTTCATTTGTTCAACGTCCCTAGGACGAAGAAGGTGCGGATTTGCGTGTGGTATTGCTATGGGTATTTACCACAAGACTGCAAGCTATGCGTGGTCAGTATTAAAATCTTCAAATGAACATTTTCATGCCTCCAATACATCAAAAACCACGATTTACGAGGTACTTTTGTTATGGTGTTTTACTTTGACGCAGTCAAGAAAAATGTAAACGATTATTATGAATACAATTATCAATACGAATGAAATAACATACAAATAAAAATGATTTACAGTGAGTATTCTACAAATAAAAAGCCACTGAGATGTGGATATACAGTGACATTAAACTAATCAAAAAAAGATGACAGTTAGTTAAGGTATGTATCATAAATAATTATAATAACAAAATATAAATGGCTTTACGTTGATCTGACACAAATAAAATTAATAGACAATTACATACCTTTAATTATGTATAAATGAAAACTACCGATAAAAAAATGCTGTTTTTCCAAACTGAACAAATACACCAATTGAGTTATTTATTATTTATTACAGGCGAAGAAATATTACCTAAGAATTTCACCGTGTACATACTTAACTCATTTTTTTTAAATTCTGTTTATTTATAAGATATCTCCTATTTTTCTATGGATTATAAGCATATTTTAATATCATTTTCGATATACGCGAACCAATCTGTCTATTTTGTTCAAATCTCACACTCAACTTTACAGGGTTACCGATTACGCGGTATCTTTTAGAACAAATATACCGCGTAAATCAGGGTTTTGGTGTTACTGTGTCCATAAACACGTCTGTAGTGTTTTTATTCATTTGCAAACAGATATCCTTTTTAAAAAACAATATGTAAATATATCATAAATCCGTTTGACTGTTAGCATGTTGTGAATTGTTATAGCTTCGAATGGGGTTTAAAGCTTATCCTGAAAGATAAATTTAATGTCAATTGACAACCCTACGAGGGGGGCTTTCATTACATATCCCAGGCATATCTAAAAAAGCAACCGTAACTTGGCCAATTTCCCCTTCGTACCTTATTTTACTCTTTGATGTTATAAAAAAATCTTGGGGCTAGAATTTAAAGACTTCACCCTTCCCGTTTCAACTCGCTGAAAGATGTGCGGACGACGACCTTTCAGTATGTTAAGTATTCACGCATATATTACGGAATTAATAAAGAAATTGCATTCATAAAATGTTTTATTGTCAAATCTTTAATCATTAATTTGATAATGCATAATAATCAAATGATTTTATTAATGACTAGCCGGTTCTCGGCAAGCGTTGCAATGCCACTCAAAGAAAGAAAGTGTTTGTGTTTTAATTGTGTTTATTGAAGTGCACGTTTACTGCCGATTGTCTATCTTACAAACACATGCGCCACCTACTGTAGGGTAATTGTACTATAACCTTCGCGCAAGTGCAAGCATACGTTGTCAAAATTAACTGTATGGCAGACAATATACAAACATTGATTTTTATATATGATCTATTTTAAGTTAATTTTACTATGCATATAACCAGTGGTGAGGTGGTAAATAAATTGGTACCAGGTCGGTCATTGATTTCTTCCCTATTTCTTTTTCTTTTTTTTATATCTGTTCGGAATTTAAAAAACAATTAAATAAAAAAACGATTTTGAATATATGTATGTTCTTGAAAATTAAGTTACAAGTCAAAAAGGTGGCGGGGCGCCTTCCTCATTTTCAGGTGCCAGGTCACTACACCACTGCATATAACTTTCCCGGAAGTGCATGCAGAAAGATTTTCAAAGTTTTATTGCAATAGGATGAGCGGTGTGGCAACGCATAAAGTACGAACAAACAAGCATTCATTGTTATAGATAAGATTTGACTCATCCGCTGTCTAAATAAAAAAATCAATTTCTTCTAATTTGAACAGCCAACGAATATTTGTTATTATCACTTTACCGAAAACCTTTTATCAAATTATTATAGAGTCCTGTTTCTTAGTTTATAAATCTAAATTACCAGGCTAACAGAAAGATAGCGGATAAAATAAATAAAACTATTATAATCTACTAATATGACGGCCGTCACGAATGGGCATTAATGATCAGGCGAGATTGTACCCGTTTAGCGGCAGTTAATAGATACCTTGGCAGGTATCACCTCCTATTAGGGCAGCAAACACTGTGAACAGGTAAACAGGTATTCGCCGCTTTTACAAAAAGTAGCCAGGTATAATAACTACAGACAGCGTCCGAGAGGATTGGTCTGTTTCTGATCACCTGTAAAAGAAATACTAATTCCATTCCGGAACAAGTACTGTAACAATGTCAGCAATCACAAACCTAATATTAATATTCGAAACATTTTTGGCGTAAAATGAGCCGGGGAAAAGAATAATAACGTATCTTTGTTTTGTTGTGTTATAGATTTCATCAGACTAACAAATATTTTGATATTAATTATTAAACAAGAGATAACAGGTTAAAAATATCAAAGTATTATAGTTCTACATTTTTTAATAATTTTTATGCGTTGATAGCTATTTCGGCTTTCGCCAACGTCAGAACTACTAGTTTGATATTTTTAAACTGTTATGATGGAGTTCTACCAAGTAAATGCCAAATCAATTAATAAACAAGAGATGTTATTTGGCAAAATTTCGTTCACTTGTAAGTAGTAAGTAATTGAAATTCTAGAATTGGTTTTTTTATTTCATAAAAAATTCTAACATAACTTTCTGATAACTAGTATCTAGTATCAAAAAAAATGACCATATATCAACATCTGGAGAGATAAGCTTCGATGATGGAAGATAGCAAAGAAGAAGGATGCGGTTTGGAACAGTCAAGTAATTAGTATACTTACTGCTCTCCAAGTTTAGATAGGGGATGGTTGTGGAGATTTAGATTTAAAAAAATACATATATTAATGTATGGACGTGTTCAATCAGACATTCGAGGCTTTTGGCCACATAGCCAAGTGGTCAACGTTGTTGTCTTCAGTTGCAATATTCATATGTTCAAATCTGAATACATACGTTTTCATAAATTGTTTTTTCCAATTAATTTAAGTTTTCTTGTGAAAAGGAATTGATGTGAAAATTTCCCCACTTATACAAACCCAAAAGGGGAGGTAACAATTCAATAAGTTCCAATTAAAGTTCATATGCACCATTGGAAATGGATATCGCTTTAAAACAAAAAACTATTGTTAGCTCGCTACATCGTTTCCTTGCCGAGTTACGGGTTGATGACTATAATTTAAGAATCTTACTTACTTCCTGGTGAAAGCGAGTTTATATTGACAGTAATATTTTACTATTACAAACTATTAAGTTTTTGATTGATTTCATTGTCTTGTTTCGTATAAAACATCTAATTATAGCAACATTTAAGTAATTATTAATAACAAGGTGACACGAGGGGATATGACAAATGATACTTGAGCAGAAACAAGTTTCGAGCGTCGTATAGAGATACGTCATGACATGTGTGAGCTGTTTATTGGTACATTCGAAGTTAATTATAAATATACTTACGAAACGTGTTAATTTTGCTCTCGTGTTAGTAGTTATAATAAAATAAATCTTATATCCGTTAAATAAATTTCATTATTTCTGTAACTGATGTATCTTTAGATAGAATTAAATGTAATTATCTAATAAATACTTATGACAGCGATGGCGAAAATTTTTTAAAACGCGTGCCAAAAAAACATAATAATTATGAAAGATAACGATTCTTTTCTTCTTCAATTAAGTATTTAAAAAACAAAAGTTAATATTTGATAAGATGGTGTACCCATCGGTTTCGTAGCTGACTGGTCAGTACTTTTTGGCTGTTTTTATACATTGGATCTATTAAAAAATGAAAACATTTTTTGTACTACTTCCACATTATTGCCTATCCATCTAAAAATGATTTCTAAGTTGAATTTTTTTAAAACTTTAAAATGATTTACTAATTTCAAATCACTTAAATTAGAACCGGCTTCGCCCAGCGCGAGAACACTATCGAATGATCAGTAAACTCCCATCGGTTGATAATGCTTACGATTACATAAGCCAGTCCTGATCCATCGTAAATAATGTGGGACGAAAAGTGTTTAATTTTTTAATACAATATTGCCTTCCACCAAGAAATGACGATGAAAACCGATGTAAAAGCGAACGTTGAATCTATTTAATATTTTTTGGATATATAACTATGAGGGAAGGTTTTTTCTTTTATTTGTGAAATCATAAAAAGTACGTTGGAGGGTAGAAATAGGGATGAAATTTTATCAAGATCATTAGCAGCTGTTGTTGAATTGCATCTACCCGGGATAAGCTCTGAATATTCTTTAGGCATTGGCGGATCAAGGGCGGGCATACCCCCTAATAAGATTTTATTTACATTTTTCTAATGTATTAAAACTTTATTGTGAAATGGGCTCTTTTTAGTTTACTATATACATATTATTTTAAAACCATCTAAAAAGAAAAATGTAGGTATTATTTATGTATCATGTTTATTTTCAAAATGAACCGCCCCTCCTGGGACAATTTCTGGATCCGCCACTGTCTTTAGGTGTGGACAAAAGATACTAAAAGATCTACCTGGCTATTTTTTCTTATATCCATCTATATTTACTAATATCTGTATATATTGAAGTGACATTTAAAATAATGGAATTTCTTTCATACAACAAACTCTGTCTAATAATAAGGATATTTATTACAAAAAGAGTTTTTTTTTATCACATAACCCGATTTTTATTGCGTCTGGTGATGCTCCGACACGTAGCCAGAATTCATTTAGGAGGGGGGGGCAAAACAATATTATTAGTTGATTATAAAACTAAGTTAAATAAACACAATGGCAATCATTACATTTAGTTATTTATAAATTATAGGAGGTGGGGGGGGGTTTATGCCAACCCCTCCTCAAAATATTTTTGCTAAGTTCCTGTGTTAAATATAATAAACATCCTCTGGGAATGGATGGCGACATTGCAAATATTCTCATACCTTGGCTTTTTTTTTATATTCAAGATCTTCAGATAATCCGAACGCAATTTTGTCTCGTTTCTCAACCGACTTAGAAAGATGAAAGGAGAGGCAAATGTCACAGACAACTTCACTTGGATACAAAGGCATGGTTCAACTGTTATATTTTTATTAAAATTTGATTTTGATTATTACCTTTTAACTTGTGATATATCCAGTGGGCCTGTTCAAACAACCGGGGAAGCAGAAAATTATCCAGAGCACGTGCACTGAAATCCTTTTGGCAATGGTAGTAGTACAGCTCTCACAAACACACACTTCCGTACACACTGTTAAAGCGCACACCGACACAACGGCGCCACTACTATCTCACCAACACTAGAGTAGATAAGCACTCAAAACGAACCACTACAAGGATCGAATGATTCAATTACCACACTCAATGGACAAAATACACACTAAATTCACATGGATTTTTTTTTTCAATTATCAATGAAATTAAAACAAAATTCACATAGTAAACAGTAGATATTTTTATCTATAATTTATCGGCTGGGTTTTCTTTCATACACACACATACGTCGAAATACAAATCCCGAGACATTTCGAACAATATTTCTATTTGACGCAACAAGGAGTATCAAGCTCACAGAAACGTTGATGGATGGGTATTATCAACACAAAACGATTTCTACACGCTTGTTATGTCGCGGCGTTGTACTTCACTATTTTTCGAAAATGAAACAAAAACTATTTAATTTATAGCACTAATTTAATAAATAATGTAAGTATGATAGGTACACAAGGTAGACGCATCACATCCACGTGAGCCTCCTGCTCTCCGGGTATTTGGAACGATGTTTTTTTTCATGTGAATGTTGAGTAATTATTTCTTTTTTTTGTTTGTTGTAATGCGCGTTGCGCGCGTCGCGGAACACGCGGCGTGCCAGCTTGCGGGCGAGCAGGCTGAGCGAGCGAGCCAGCAAAACTGACGAGAAAAATAAATATTGAACGCAGTGTTGCCGAACCTCAAATTAAATAAATTCACTATTAATATTTTTTATTATATTTATCATCAATCCTTTGTGAAAGACTACTTCATTTACATCAGATATTCATCAATTCACTTAACATTAATAAATCAATCAAAGTTAATTTTCAACTGTGTTTTCAGAGAGAATTTTGTTGTTTGAATCAACTATTGATTATCATTTTTCAATATTTCTGGCCCAGAGTCGCTTACCGCGATCATTATCAACTGGTTTATTTAAAAAAAAATACAACCTCTGGTTACAAGTTCACACAATAAAAATGATTAATTATTGATTAAAATGGGAAGGCCAAATCTTGATTTAACTTCACTTATAGATATGGTTTTATAGAATGAAACTTTCTAATAGTAATATAATAAATAGATAGATCACTTGTAGATAGTAATTAAAACACAATATTCATTTATACTTTATTCCACTTTATTTAAAAGCTCAGGACCGGTTTCACTCATTGCGAGCATTGTCAACTGATCGCAATGAGCGACACCAGTCCTGATCTTTTAAATAAAGTGGAATAAAGTACAAATGAATGTTGTGTTTTTATTAATATAATGCCTTTCCGCCAAGTATTGACAGTGAATACTTTAAAAGGTCATATAGATAAATTTAGAAATCCATATTAGTAAGACAATAGTTTGAAAAGAAACTTAGTTGTCATTTAATATGATTGAAAATAATTATGTATTAGATTTTTTCCTAATATTGATTTACTATGAACTATCAATCGACTGAAAATCGGAAATAACCAAACACAAAATCTTATTGTTAACATGTTCTGTGATATCGAAAATAAGAATATATTTTAATAATTTATTATAATAATTATACAATATACACTCGCATAAATATTATTGAAAATGTAAAAATATTTACCCAAATTTATACAATAAATGATTCACTTTATTGTGTCATTCCACATGAGTCTAACGCATACATTCAATTTTTTCTTTGTCTCTTTGTGCATCGAATATATAAATTCCACAATAATCACAATATGGTGAGCTCTGGCAACACTCATTTTAAGGTACGTAGAACGCCACGCGGAGCGGCCATCGCGATAGAGCAAGCAGGCGGCAGACGCTCTCTTCCCGCAACAGAGCATCCCATCGCACAGTTAACCCTCATACGAAAATAGCCCTTCGAAAATCTTTCGCTTAAGGCTACCCTTTAATACACTGAATGTCAGTTTAGTTTTTTTAACCGTAGGTGACGCTTTGCTTGGCGTTATTTATTACAGTATCTATCTAAACCAAATGTATGAACATAACGTATCTTTCTTTAATTCAATTGAAGAGAAAATTTTAAATTTGTAATTGATTAATCAGTTACATAGTACAAAATTAATTTGATCGTCGACCGTTGCAGCAAGATAATAGTGTTATTAGTATATCTATCTATGAATGCGTTAAAAATATGTTGACCGCTTAGATGCCAGACATATTAAGCCAACCGATAATGCTTGTTTACTTCTCCATACTCATACGATTATGTTTAAATTCTACAGATTTATAAAAAATATAAAACCTCCATAAATATGCGTAAATCTTACAAAATACAAATATTGTCAAGCTTGTTGTATCAAGTGCCAGTGGCATCCAAGTGGTTAATGAATACGTCCATAATGAGCATGCAACTTATTCGACTGTGGAAAGGAAAAAGGACAATCACAATGCATCAAACTTGATACACCTTCTATCAAAAGGATGCAAGCTGCAAATCCCGAATCAGTATGTAAATTTTGCTTTTAAGTTTGAAAAAGATGAGCTTGTAAAAAAATAAAACCAAGAAAAAATACTGAAATAAAGGTTTTTCGTAGACAATGTCTTTAATTAATATTAGATTATGTCAATTAAACACCAGCTTAGAAGTCTCCGTGCACTTCAAGGTTGTGTATAATTCATAATTTTCATATGGCTCAAAATCATCAAAACACGATTTTTACGCCTCCTGTAAAATTTGGTATGTGTAGGTTACGTCCTTTTTCCTTTCCACAGTCGATATGTAAAATGTACAAATAACATACTAGGTATATATGTACTGTTAATTTATCCGCATGAATGATCTAGCATTTACTCAGTCGAATTCTATTATAAAATTGAAGTAACACAAATATTATTTCAATTTACATTTCAAAACCTTTTATTAACAACACCTGATTTGGCACTACGCCATTCTAATCAGAAAAGTTATCATTATTGTCGATAGAACTTACAATTTAAGGAATTGTCGTTCATATATTACGACACTAAACTAAACGCAAAATAGGAATTTGTACTATTTTCAGTTTCCTGCGTCGTTTCCTTGATGAGTAACGAGCTTTTTAAAAACCCATTTCGATTCTCGATGTGGAGCATACGGACTCTATATAGAGGCACCACAACAGAAGTTGTTTTACGAAAACTACTTGTAAAACAGTCGCTCAGCATGTCTTTTTACGGAAGGAGTAATGATGGAAGAATGGCGGCTATGACAGGACTTATCAGCCTTCATAATTCCAAATGTCACTAACTTGGGAAGTGATGTTATCAACAGCAGACGAAATGGCATTTTTTGTGAAATCGTATGCGAAAGAACGATATTTTGTTGACTGCTATTTAAATTTTATTTTTACAAATTATCTAACATTAATCATTTTATGTCGAATCCCGACAATTATTGGATCAGACAGGGAACGAATCTATTCGGGAGCACATTCAAGCATATATAAAGGTATGTATGTACGTCCTATTGTCTCTTGTTACGTTCTAGTTTTTTAATTGAATTGGCATTTACTTGGTAGAACTCCATTGCAATTGGGTAAAAAATATCAACGTAGAAATTGTAAAATTAAATACGTTGATGTTTTTTTACCTAATCCTTATTTTTAATTTATGTCAATAATTTGGAGATATTTCTCAATACTCTTCAAGTAAAGTCTAAACATAACTCTATTCATGTATTCAGAAAGAATAAACTATACATTGGTGGCTTTGTTCAGTGAAATTAAACGAATTTTATTTAAAAAATTGCGTCTAGATATTGGAGTTAAAATTCAATATCCCAGAAAAATCGCTACAGGTATATAGGGTGACTGTTCCTATAGTCGCCCTTTTAGCTTAAACATGAATAACAGTGCTGACACTGAAAAAACAGAATTGTTTAAATATCTGTCGGTAGTTAACGACTTGAAGATGTATGACTGACTTCTGAAAGTAAATTCCTATGAAAGGCTAACTACTGACTTTTTTTGGCTGAGTACTGATTTTTTTGTCATTTTTTGCAAAACTGTTTTTATTTTATATGTGAATCGATAGTATCCGTTTTTATTTTTACTTGATTACATTATTTGGTACCTGGTTTATAAAATACCAGTGGAAAAAACATATACTCATGATTCATTAGTTCAATATATCTTTCGAAAAAACACCAGTCCCTTAACTGGCTGACTACTGGAAAAATCGCCCTATATACCTTGTTCTCTTAGCTGTATTTTGACGAACAACTTCTTAACTTTTACATAACGTTTTATAGGTTTGGAAATCTAGCACATAACGAGTAATTATGAAGCCCCGTAATTTCTACCGTTTCCCTTACTTTCTGCATTTATCAATCAAAATTTTAATACGATAGAGTACATATAGGTCATAATATCGTTAACGATTTTTTTCAGTAACTCTAATGAACGCAAACCAAATTAACGTAAAGTTAATCAAAAATACGAAAAAAATATGAAAGAGTCAACGTTTTTTGACAGATCTATCGCGCAGATAAAAAATAGATTGTAGGAAAATACCCGTTTTATGTCTTGTAAATTTCGTTTCAATGATGTTTATTATTTTTGCGGCTTGTATGAGTGGAAGATTGATTGATTCCTCACTTTCTAATTTTTAATTTAAACATCGTGACCAAGGTGTAAAGTAAAGAATATGTTTATTTTAATAAAATACATAAACATCTTTTTTTTAAATACACGATTGCCATTTTAACTAATCAATCATATTTTAAACAAAAACCATGAACTCCTTATTGTGTTATATACACTTAGTGCACTAAGTTTTTAAATTATTACAAAACTTGGCTAGATTTTTATTTTATACATGTTTGCTCCTAGTGTAATGCATATGGCTTTCTACGGAAGCCAGTTGCCCACCTTTCTTTTCTTCGAAGAGAGTAGGGTAGAGAGGATAGTGTTAAGCATGACTAATTGTTAGGTAATTCGCTTTCGCTACGCCCCGTTACTTCAGGATTGGAAGGATTTTTGAACATCACAAACATCCATTAAAAAAGGATGTTTATACTGAGATTCGAGCCCATGAGATCCGTCACGGAATCCAACGACATATACCACTGTGCTGCATAGCCAACGGCGACGGCTAGACTAGGGAATCCAATCCCGGGATCCCGTACAGTTTTCGATACATTTCAATCCCGGGATTAGAAGACACGATCCCGAAATTTACGGGATTGATTTTAATACAGAAAAGTGTTGGTTTTCAAGTCGGCAGTTCACACAATAAACGATGCCCAATTTAAATTCTTTGCGATTAGATTTACTGCAAAAGTTATCGCAGAAGATAAGGTAATTTGATGCCATGATTAACTTTCATCAACACATTTTTATATTTGAATGCATTTGACGATAATATTTTTATTTCGGTACCTTTGTTTTCAACACCATAATGAATGCTATCAGATATCGATGGCAGTGTTTGTTTTGAGTGTATCAATTATGTAATAAAACACGTGTCAACTAAAACATATTTTGGTCAGCTTTCTATGCGAACAGTATGATAAACATCAGTAGCGCGCGTTTGTTGTACTAATATTATTTCAAGAGTTGAAAATCTATCACTTTTACTATTTCTATTGAATTTTCTTATTATTTTCACTGTAAAAAATGATCTTACTACAAAAGCACTTGTCGCCGGATATGGTAAATTTAAAAATATATTTTATTGGTTCTTTACACAATGAAACCGTACTGTTCGATACATAATGTATGGAACAGTTCTGCTTTTGATACCAGACGACTCTTATGTACATGGCAATTTTAGAAATCTTCGCTCTTGCAGTCTGAAGTTGGTAGATACTTTTTCTAGCTGTCGACATTAATTATTTTAAGTTATATTGCGTATTTTTACATAATGTATGCATATTAAGTTCGTTTAATAATTATGGCGCATATTTTTTACGAGTAATTAAAAAACCCACTCATTCACCTGTACATCGCGAATAACATAGATAAAGAAAGCTTTTTGGTAACGTATCGGCAGCCCACAGCTGGTTATATAATATAGAATAAATTTTCAAATTTATTTTTCACCAATATTACCAATTTTTATTTCTTAAAAAAATGTACTGATCCCGGGACCAGTCCCGGGATCCCGGGATCAACATTTTGGCTCGGGATTGGATTCCCTAGGCTAGACCTAATGATATTATGTGTTTGCTTTTTCTATTCTGTTGTGATAATAAAATTTAATATTCAACTAATTTAATTGATTGTTGATTACACAATTAATGACATATCTTGAATTTTAAGCATCATTAGTATCAATCTCCAATTATGTTTTATTTTATTAATTATCACATTAAACCATGTTGTGATTGCATTGTTGTTTAATAATGCTATAATTAACTTCTCTATTTTATGTGTCTTTTAATTAGTATATAAAGTTTAAACGTGATTTTAAATGTAAATTCCATACAAAATTAATGTAGTAATCAGCTACATGTGTTTAAATATTATGTTTTAATCGGAAGCCATATTACAATTTTATAATCTCACATTTGACCAAATTGATATTGTGTACCATATACGTATCATTTGAAAGAAATAACTATTTTCGTGTTTCTTCAATTGTTTCAATTCGATGTTGAATCAATTCAATTTAAAAAAAATAACCAACATGGCGTGGGTCTGATTTTTTTCCTTAGTGATATTAAGTTTCTATTGAGATTTAAATGGCATTAAGACTATTAATTACAGAGCCTCGTATTCCGGTGTCAATTTAGCATTTAGCTATTTTTATTTATGTCGTTTGTAACTATTTTGCAAATTGAAAGTTTAATCATTCAAACACTCTTCTTTAAAACTCGTTTGGGAGGATATTTTTATGTTTTATCTGTTTAATTTCTAAGTTTGAAAGCCTTATTAATGCTTATTTCGAAGATATATTATTTAATATCAATCGACATCCATCGTCAATTCGAATAAGTAATAATTATGAGTGAATATTGTTACTTTCACAATCTGACAGGAAGTTATAAAAAAGTGAAAATTATAAGATGAGATAAGTAATGAAGAATAATAAACAATCAACCTACTCTTATTGGTGAGGGTGCCGAGGGTCAGTTTTATGTGTGCGACAAAAACAAAATTATTCGCATCAAACAAGTAAAAATTAAATATATCAGATATATATGTGAGTCATTTTTTTCGAGATGCTCGAATATTTTATTTAAGACAGAGATGTCAATTTATTTTGATAATTATTTTCAAAATTGTGATAAAAATATAACATTAAAAATAATAATTTGTTATATGTATTTTATATTTGCTAAAATTACATTTATGTAACAATGTCATCTGTCGATGAATCCGGAAGGCAGCAAGTAGAGGAGGTTGCCATTGCTTCAAAATTTATTGTAAGTTCATGTATAATTTTCTTGTATAAGAATATAATTCGTCATCAACGTTGATGACAACAAATCAGACTCCAAAATAATTTATTAGAAACTAAAATAATAAATCATACTTTTATATTATTTATTACTGATGACTTATACTTTTATAATTAATAAATTAAATTGTTTTCACAATGGAATTCTATAGAATATTAATTAATTATCTTAATGACAGCCAAATTAATTATTCTTTATATAGTAAATAATAGGTTTTTTTTATAAATTTAATAAAATGCCGTTGAAATATCGGACGTTATTTATTTTGTGGAATGTATAAGGAAAACAGAATGTCAAACAAATCGTGCATGGTATTAAATTATTGCCGAAAGATGATTAGGAGAGCAGGAGTATGACAGGCTATTGAAAATATTATTGACGGATAGGGTGTCTTCCATGAAAAGAAGCAAAATATCATCCCACTGTTAAAAATGCAAGACGAGATCGATAACCGAATTAAACAACAAAAGTGTTATATTATTTGTACGAAAACATTTAAAATCTGTCGTGTAATTTTATAATATAATCACTATAATTTAATCAATAATATAATCACTATAATTTTATAATATAATCACTATAATTATCATAACTGAATTTGGCTTTGGTTAAGCTTCGTGAGATATGCATAGCTCAGGCATCAAGGTTCACACTTTAGCGCTTAGGCAGAGATACCGCAGGCATTTATTTTTCTTCAGCGCAAGTGGTTTTGTGATTTTTATACCCGTCTGGATTTCTGCAAGCCTGATACTTTGCGCATCTTCTTTGATACTGCGCCGGATAGAGCAGGAAGTTGTCAAAATAATAATTTAAAAATTGTCTATTTATTTTTTATTGAAATACATAAATTACGTTGACTTTTTTAATTAATAATTTTCAGTACGTTACCTTTTTTGTATGGAACTATTTTTGTAAAACTAAAATTTGAAAAATTCTCATCCACAACTCTAAATATATTTTTAAAAATTGTATTATGTTTCTCGTGTGCTTATTTAATTATCTATCAACTAATCATTACGAAAATTGACCGCTAGTTTGTTATTTATTATCTTTGATGTATATTGAAAGTGGTTATATTATTTCATGGAACATATGAGGGTATTACTTGCAAACACGGCTTATTCCAAAATGGTTAAAAAATTGAACTTGAATTTCATTTTGAAAAAAATGTCCATTTTAAAAGTATTTTTAGTCTTACACTTTGGAATGATATTTTGGATGTTGTCTAGCCATGTTCCGGACTGATTTCTAAAAATACTTTCAAAATTTATTTTTATCTACTAAATTACATTCACGGTTCATGTTTTAACAACTTTGGAATAAACCGGGTTTGCAAGTAATACCCTTATATTCAAATTAATGATTGATTCATGATATAGTAAGTTTGCAAAATTTTATAATTACCTACGCTGTAAATCTAAAATGGCTATCGTTTCTACCTCCAAACTACGAATGATACATTTTGTTAATTAACAATGAATAGTCAGAGAGAACTGTCCATTTAATTG
This sequence comes from Himalopsyche tibetana, assembly GCA_030503985.1. NCBI lineage: Eukaryota > Metazoa > Arthropoda > Insecta > Trichoptera > Rhyacophilidae > Himalopsyche > Himalopsyche tibetana. Next base: position 3,144,325 of record JAPJYX010000015.1, read on the forward strand.
AATAATATTAAATATTTAATGTTTTTAAAAATATTATGTTAATTTTAAGACTCGAATGCTGATATAGAGACATTATTTATTATGTAACAAAGAAAAGTGCTGCAAAATTAAAAATCGTAAGGCTGTCGTTTATGTCTTCGTTAAACAAAAAAAAAACTAACAGAGAAACTTTCTTTGGGCTTAATTAATTTTTAGAATTCTTCATAATGTATTCATAAAATTTGCATTTTATTTTATCGACTTATAAACTAAGAAATATAAATATGTAGGTAGAAACGTCATGTTATATGTCCAAACAAAATCAAACACAGCATACACCTTGCACGCATACTAAACAGGTAAAGAGGAGTTGCTGTATTGCCTGCGGTCACGACAAGGTGCGTGTCGTATCAATAAAACGAAGAACGAAAATTAGTCAAGTACCTCTAACTGGTTTGTCCATTGATTACGAACTACAAAATAGAATACCGATTGCAAGATTTTCAAATTAAACGATTCTTACGTTATTAGCAATGAGGAGAAAAAATACCAAAGTATTTTGTTCTACAAATATCTTAACATTAATAGCCGATAAAATAATCACTTTTCACAAATGTGTGCGTACTGATGTCCACTTCGGCCAATGATAGCGCTTTATTTTGAACACCACACTTTTTCGGCCATCTCTTAACATTAATAGCCGATAAAATAATCACTTTTCACAAATGTGTGCGTACTGATGTCCACTTCGGCCAATGATAGCGCTTTATTTTGAACACCACACTTTTTCGGCCAATTGGAATGGACGTCTTTTTATATTCAAAATTCAAATTTCCTGGCTTAGAACTAAAGCATCGTAATTATATTAAGAGAACTTTATTTGAAAGTTTGCATGGCTACAAAGTTTTTTAAATAATCAAATGTACTGATTCGATTTTTTGAAGCTATAATTATAGGGCTAGGAGGATTGCATGATTGTCACTGATTTCCCCTCCCCCTCCCCCTGAAGACGGTCCCCTTCCCCCACCACTCTTGCCCGCTATCGCCATCCGTTCATTTTTCTCTGACGTCTATTAGTGAATATTTGAAGTCATGACAAAACAATTAATTTTCGTACTGACCAAAAATATTCTGTCAAGCCGAGGATCGAACTCATGTCCCTTTTTCATTCTAATCGTTTGAACAAATATCCATTGTTCCACAAAGCGATTAAAATTAGTGAGGTGGAACGTCTATTTATTTCAAAAATTACAATGACATCTGTCGGTGAAGCATTGCACTAAACGAGTTTGAATAATTGAAAAATAGAATATGTCAAATACTTATGAGATATTTTTCTTTTTCTACGAAATATATTTGTTTGGATACTTGAAACATTAGCAGGGCTGTCGATATATGGTCCCAGAGTCTTCATTTTTTTCGAAATATATTTGTTTGCACACTTGAAACCTTAAATTTACAAAATACATTTGTTTCCATACTTGAAACATTTGAATTATTAAATAATCACTCGCTTTTATAAAATATATATACTACAATAAATGGTTGTTAGCAAACATGAACATTATTCCAAATATTAAATAATTTACGAAACTTCTGCTCCTACGAAAAATGGTTGTTAGCAAACATGAAAATTATTCCAAAAATAAAATAATTTACGAAATTTCGGCTACTACGAAAAATGGTTGTTAGCAAACTTGAACATTATTCCAAATATTAAACAATTTACGCAATTTCTGCTCCTACGAAAAATGGTTGTTAGCAAACTTGAACATTATTCCAAAAATTAAATATAAACGAAATTTCGGCTACTACGAAAAATGGTTGTAAGCAAACTTGAACATTATTCCAAATATTAAAAAATTTACGAAATTTCTGCTCCTACGAAAAATGGTTGTTAGCAAACTTAAACATTATTCCAAAAATTAAATAGTTTACGAAATTTCGGCTACTACGAAAAATGATTGTTAGCAAACTTAAACATTATTTCAAATATTAAATATTTTACGAAATTTCTACTTCTACGAAAAATGGTTGTTAGCAAACTTGAACATTATTCCAAAAATTAAATATAAACGAAATTTCGGCTACTACAAAAAATGGTTGTTAGCAAACTTGAACATTATTCTAAATATTAAATAATTTACGAAATTTCTGCTCCTACGAAAAATCGTTGTTAGCAAACTTGAACATTATTCCAAATATTAAATAATTTACGAAATTTCTGCTCCTACGAAAAATGGTTGTTAGCAAACTTGACATTATTCCAAAAAATAAATAAAATAAAATAAAATAAAATACGATAAAATAAAATAAAATTAAATACTTTGCAACAAAAATCTCACGTTGCTGGGCAACGGGCTTACAGCTAGTAGATTTATAAATGGTTAAATGCTATTTCGGCGTATGTCTTTATCAGAACTATGTTTAAACTTACATTAAATCAATTGAAATCGTTCAAACTATGTACAAGGTGCTTGGTGGAATTTCAAGATTAAATTTGAATCGTTCAAATTATGTACATTCACACAAGTTATGTCACTAACGACCCAGGTTTCGCCTTTGGCATCTACAGGCGTTCAAGTGCACGAATGAACTAAAACTCGAACTCGATGAGTAGCAAGTAAACACGATACATTCATTTACTAAGCGTCAGTTCATGTTCATCCGTGCACTTGAATACGTGAATCAAAAGATTGAGTTGATCATATAATATTTCCCAATGAATATTTGTAATTAAGAATACCATGAAAATTATCCCTAATCATCCGGAATACAATATAATAGAAGAATGGTGTCCTAGAATGAAATGATTAAAACTATTACTTTTTTTATTTTATATACAATTATTCGATAAACTTTGACAAAAAATATACAGTCAAACTTGGTTATTACGAGGAAGATGAGACCGACTGAATTTGCTCATTATAAGCATTACTCGTTATATCAGAAACAGGTATTTTTAAAGGCTTACAAACATATCCATCACATGAAGACATGAAGTATCTGGAGCGGTCGCATAACACAAAAAGTCGCAATTCAAACAAAAATACACACTTAGAATTTATTTGCACACCCGTTAAATTTTTCTGTCATACCACTTTTCTTATAAAATTTAAAATTTATGCTCGTTTCATTGTTTTCACTCTCATTGACGATATTTTTGCACGGTATGCCCGAAAAGTAACTCGTTATAAACGTGAATAAATTTATGGAGAAAACCATCAACTAAAATGTCAACGAATGTTTCCTCATTACATCCGAGATCTCGTAATTTCCGTGATCGTAATAACCGAGTGCGACTGTAATAATTGTTACGCTCTCATATAAAGTTATCGTTTGTGGAGGTCAACACTAGGGTATCCAATCCCGAAGGCTTTTTCCAATCCCGGGATTTCGGGATTGATTTATTTTGAATCCCGGGATTGAGATTTTCTCACCGAGGAATTTGAAATCCTCAATTTGCTATACTTTTTCCCGGAATCTCACGGAAACTCGTTTTTTTTTTTTTAGCTCACCGATGAATTTGAAATCTCCAATTTGGTATACTTTTTCCCAGAATCTCACAGAAACTCGTTTTTTTTTTTTTAGCTCACTGAGGAATTTGAAATCTCCGATTTGCCAATTTCGTGTAAATTTCGAGAATTTGCTCAAAATTTCTCAATCCCGGATCCCGGGATCGCGGCCATCTCAATCCCGGAATTTGGGATCAGAAAATTGAACGGGATCCCGGATCCCGGGATTGGATGCCCTAGTCAACACCGAGAGTTATAATATGACAAATCAATGAAATATTTATATTAGTATGTATATTATTCTGACATGTATCTATTTATAAATATGGAAAAACTTCTATATTTATCTTAAGCATTAAATTAACAAGAATAATTAAATAAATTTGCGAAGAAACATAGATAAACTCTTTTAGATAAACTGAATTCCTGATAAATTAATTAAATAATATTCCAATAGTAATAAACTGTTACTGACCGATTTGATATTCTGCGCGCCTGGTACAAACAAGTGAAAGAAACGGGGTCGTAATCATCCACCAGATGTTATTTGTCTCTTTCTCTCTTTTGAAAATATTAATGAAACAGATTCTAATCAAATATATACGTCGTATTTATTTCTTGCGATTTTTATAAACAAAAATGTTGTGAATGATTTGCTATTAATAGTTAGTTCACAGAAACGAATTTTAATATCATTATTTTTCGAATAACATTTAATATGTTAATGAATTAAAAAATATGAATTTGATATAACCATTAATTTTTTCAGCGTAACACTTTTTTTTTCATTATATTTAGGATTTATTAACCAGAAAAAACTGTCAGGCGAGAAGAATTTAAATAATTTTATATTTAATTTATAAATCTGACACCAATAAATCTTTTTACAAATTTGTAGGTAAGTTAGTAAATATACAGATAGGTGTCAGATGTTTTATAATAAATTAATATTATGGTGTTGTAATTTCGTAGAATTCGGTTAAAAGTGAAATCGACTCCGAATAATAACATTTTTTTTATTATTACTGTTTCTGTCGACAGGTGAGAATTTTCGCCATTTACAGAAGATTAATGTCCTCGATATATCAATTTAATTGGTGTTGTAAAACACGTATTAAGTTCACGATTTGAGAATACATATTTGTTGAGTGTTTCTTTAGAATATCAATTCGTTAATTATAAATGTTATTATACTATTATTGAGTTTATATTTTGTTTTTTAATTTTTGATAAATAATTTCACGAAGAAGACATTCGTCTAGCAGCCCTACTCAACCTGCGGCCCAGTAAGCCCTTATGTGCGGCCCGGTAAGCTCTTACCAAATCGAGGATTTCAAATTCCTCGGTGAGCTACAAAAAAAGGAGTTTCGGAGATATCTGGGGAAAAAGTATACCATATCGAGGGTTCAGGATATGTTGCGACCCACGTAGAGAAGCAAATATCGGAATGCGGCCCGAAAGAAAAAAAGGTTGCGTATGGCTGGTCTAGAAAGATATCATGAGCTTTATATCTCAAATGTCTGATTGTATTGGAAGACCACGCAGACATTCGATAAAACTTTAAATACAGTGAAACACCGATTTTTTGTGCCCTCATATCATTATTTTATATATCATGTTTTCCTGCTACTTTAGTGCAATATATCTGCAGTCTTAATATATTTAAGTTAATTTGTTACCGGTTTTTAAATTTGGTGTCCCTTATTTCGCTTCTAAAATGCTCAAAAATTAATTTATATACATTTTAACGCAGAAGTCCGTCACTAGGGTATCCATGCTCGAAACCTTTTTTCCAATCCCGGGATAGCGATTTGCTCACCGAGGAATTTGAAATACTCGATTTGGTATACTTTTTCCCAGATTCTCACAGAATCCCGCTTTTTTTTTAGATCACCGAGGAATTCGAAAACCTCGATTTGGTATACTTTTCCCCGGATTGTCACAGAATTTGTTTTGTTTTGTTCAGATTGGTTTTTTTTTTTAGCTCACCGAGGAATCTGAAATTCTCGATTTGCCAATTTCGTGTCAATTTTCGGGATTTGCTTAAAAATTCTCAATCCCGAAATCCTGGGATCGCAGCCGTATCAATCCCGGGATTTCGGGATCACAAAATTGAACGGGATCCCGGGATTGGATGCCCTAGTCCAGGGATGGCGAACCTTTTTCGCAAGTGGGTCAAATTTTATTTTAAAAATATTATAAAATCATGTTGCGGGTCACATAGATTGAGTAATTAAGGCATTAAATAAAAACAATCATTTCTAAAAGTTCAAGCGAGTTAAATAATTTTTCACGCGGGTCCCTTGTTCGCCATCCCTGCCCTAGTCGTCACCTTCAAACTATTTTACTAGATTTGATGACGAACATAATCAAACCCTCTCAATTCTATGCTTCCAATCGAAGTTTTACCCCTGTTTTGTTCTTCGGTCCATTTCACTATTATAGAATTATAATCATGTTCTTAGTTTATTCGTAAATAGCCTAAAAATAGTATAATATATCAGTTTATTCGTAAACGTTGCAATGGTTTGATGACAGCGAAACACGTGTCGCATACTGTAGCACAACAAGTGGAATAACAAAGTTATCAAATTTAAATTTATGTTAACCACTTGAATACCAAGCGGACACAGGTGTCCGGAACATATGCAAGCGAACACGGAGGTCCAAGACATTTAAAAAATTAAATACTTGGTATTCTAATAGAATATAAGCAATATTTTGATGAATATGTGTAGTGCTATCTATACTGAGTCAATATAGATTTTTAAAATATCGAATTCGAGTGTATATTAGGCAAAATTATTTTTCTCAAAAACACGCAGTGTCTATGGGACATATTAATGATTTATTTGCGCGGTATTCAAACCGTTAAGTAGAAGAACCATGTTATCTTTTTAAAATCCTGCTGTATTAATTATTATTAGTAATAAAGTTGATTAATTGATTTAGTCTGTATTTGCGCGGTATTCAAGCGGTAAAATGAACTTTCACAGAGTTACCGCCGAATCTATCGAAGATATCCCAAATATAATTTGTCTGAAGATGCTTCACAAAGGGACGGAACAGTGGTCACACTTTTTTATACAACCTGAAGTATAATAAAGCTAACAGATCTTATTCATATTTAAAATGAACTTACACAAAATCAACAGCCGGATCAATCGTGATAAAACTTTTTTATATGTATAGGAATGAAAAAAATCTTGATATATTTTCTGTATATAATACAATAAATTGCTTCCAAATTCATGGTTCTCTGTGTTGTCTAATCCTTGCCCGACCTCGTAAATGATTATTTATTGAGGAATTTCCAGAATGGTGTGCGCAAATAGAAGAGAACAGAAAATCCTTTCATATATTTTATATGACATTTAAATGGTTCTATTTTATCCTCCACCTAATAAATAAAAATTAACGTAGGAATTTTAGTTTTACGAGAGTTGACATTTTTACTAGTCTGTAAAATATGTATTGTATTATAATCCAGCTCAATGATGTTAATAATATTGCAAGATTACTATTTCGCATTTAGAGCTTTATCGATTTTTAAAAAAATGCTTTAATACCAATTATGTTGTTTCTTTAACAAGAGGCTCGATAGTCATATTTAAAAACCGGCTCTCCAGCTTTTATTTATTCAACAAAAGGCTCTATCGAAAAAAAACCTTCAAAATTGATACATTCTACAACGTCAAGATCTAAGATTTTTTTCATCATTTAACAAGAGGCTCGCTTTGCATTTTTTAAAACCGGTTCGCCAACTTTCATCAAATTCAAAAATGGGCTCCATCGAAAAAAAAACTTAAAATTGATACATTTACAACGTCAATTTAGAGAATTTTTACATATTTAACAAGAGGCTCGCTTTCCGTGTTAAACAACCGGCTCGCCAGCTTTCATGAATTTAACAACGGGCTCCAGTGAATAGAAAACTTCATCATAGATACATTCTACAACGTCAAGATCTGAAAAAAAAATCATTATTTAATAAACATGAAGAAATTTAAAAAGATACATTTTTAAGATTTGTCAATAAATTCTTGGTGAAAGGGCATTATATTTTTAAAAAAAATGAAACACTCCTTTTTACTAATTCCAGATGTACATATTTAATATACTCAGGACCGTAGTTATAAATTATGATTCATAATCTATCTATCTATATATATAAAAGAAAGTGGGGTTTGTTACACCACGTATATCTCGAGAATAACAGCTCGGATTTTAATGATCTTTGTTTTATTAAGATTGAAAAATATCACGGCAAATAAATTATGAAGAAAATTAATATTCTCATACAGTTTTCAAATGGCGAACACCTTGAAATAATGAAAATGTCGTTTGTATGCAGATTTCATCCGCTAGGTGGCAATTTTTCCAAAATTCATTTGTTTTTGCTTCTTTTGCATACGATTGACTTCTAAATAATTTTAAATTTAGAGTATGGATTAGAATAAAACAAATCGATGATATAAAATGAAAACGAAATAAAATCGGATAATGTTGAAATAAGGTTATGTTTTTAATTAGGTATGATAATTTTTTTGACAAAAATATTACGCTGTTTGCACGAACGTTGCTCTACTTTGAGATGCCACGTTATTACACTTGGAAAGCTACATCGAAGAAATTTTAACGTCGAAAGCAAGGCGATGCCGTTCCTGCTCATCCGAATGACTACTGATGCTCTTGGTCGCATGTACACAGTTCATCCGAAAAATGACGAATGCTTCTACTTGCATGTCAACAGCTCAATTTGCTTGAAAATGATACTCATTACAATCGCTGAAGAAATTGTTTCTGAATCTCCAAGTCAGATACGCACATTATTTTCTATCATTATTTTGACATGCTTCCCATCGAATCCCCGTGAACTGTGGAACAAGTACAAGGATGACATGTCCGAATACATTTTGCATAGAATTCGTGTCAGTTTGGGGAATCCCGATCTCAAGGTGAATGAAGAGATACATAACCAGGCTTTGCTTTAGATCGAAGACATGTGTTACCTCATGTGCGGCAGTTTGGTAGTCAAGTTAGGAATGCCAACGCCAGATCGTGGAATGAACGACGCTTTCAATCGAGAATTGGAACATGAACGTGAATATGATCGAGATGCATTGAACCAATCAGTTTGAACGAATGTACCACTGTTGAACCCTCAACAGAAGGAAATTAGCGATACGTTAATGAAGGTAATTGATGATGGAAATGGTGGCTTATTTTTCCTCGATGCGCCCGGTGGAGCTGGGAAGACATTCTTCATGTCATTGATTATGGCCACTGTTCATGCGAGATAAAAAAAAATGCTGTAGCAGTTTCTTCTTCTGGAATAGCACCCACGTAGATAGATCAACCGCTGCCGATGAAATAAACGCTTGCCTCAAATAATTGACAAACATGCGAGTTGCATTGCTAAACGATCCATCTGCCGAAGATCTCTCCAAGCAATTGCTGACTATCTATTTATTCATTGTTCAAAATTAAAATTACAGTACATGACATAACAGCTGACGCCAATTCGCCATGTACTTGAAAAATATAATAAGACAAAATATAAAATAAAACTACATAGTATATCAGAATCAAAATCAACATAAAAAATCAAGAAATAAAATAGTGAAATTTTACAAACAGTTCACAAATACTATCACTAAAAATGTCCACTTCTCTAGGCAATGCGTTGATCAATCTAACGGCCCTTGGAACTGGTGATTTAAACCTCTTAAGCGAGGTATAAGTTTTTAGAAATAAAAGTTTTTGCTCATAGTTACGCCCACGTAAGAATAAATTGGGAGCATGTAAATTAATAGTCATGAGAATTTGAGGATTATTAACTCGGCCCCGAAGGAGAAGAGAAAAATGATTTAAGCTTGAAAACGATCTTCGATTATCGTCGGTAACGACCGTGTTCCTGTTGACAAATCGAACAGATTGATTTCGTTTCCGCCGAATTTTAACAATTTCGTATCAACGAAGGACGGCTTCATCAAAAAAATGTTCCCAAACGTCTAATCACAAAAATCACAATTGGTTGATTGAATGAGTAATTCTTGCGGCGAAGAACAAAGATGTGGATCATTTAAACTTCACAATTCAAAATCAAATCGTTGGTCCACTACATTCCTTCAAATCTAGCGAACTTTCGCAAGGTGCGCGAAACATTCTTGCGCAGACTGTACATATAACATATTCTTTCAACCAAAAAATAATTATTTCTGCTTCTCTATGATAGTGTCATCAGAAATAGTTTGTAGTATCGACCAAGCTATTTTTTTTTTCGTTTATTAGAGATTCGCGCCGCAGCACACCCAGCATCGCCTCGCGGCACACCGCTTGCGGAGCACTGCTTTAAACGACTGAAAAACTGACATGCAATATTGCGAAACACTCACCAATGACCAAAGTTTTGGTAGCAAGTAAAATCATCACCTGGGATGAATGGACAATGGCGCACAAATGCGCATTGGAAGCACTCAATCAAACTATGAAATATCTGTGCAATGAATCAAGATGTTTTATAGGCGCAATGATTCTACTATCTGGCGATTTCCACCAAACACTACCAGTCATTCCAAGATTTACCGCTTCCGATGAAATAAACGCTTACCTCAAATCACGACTCTGGCGCTATGTAAAGAATCTTCAGCTGACGACAAACATGCGAGTTGCATTGCTAAACGATCTATCTGCCGAAGCAATTGCTGGCTATCGGTAACGGGGGTGTTCCTGTCGACGAATCGAACGGATTGATTTTGTTTCCGCCGAATTTTCGCAATTTCACTTCATTCAACAAAATGTTCCCGAACATCTAATCACAAAAATCACAATTGGTTGAATGAACGAGCAATTCTTGCGGCAAAGAACAAAGATGTGGATCATTTAAACTTCACAATTCAAAATCAAATCGTTGGTCCACTGCATTCCTTTAAATCTATCGACCGTGTAACAAACGAAGACGAAGCAACCAACTATCCAACTTAATTTTTAAACTTATTGGATCTGCCTGGCTTGCCACCGCGCAATTTACAACTGAAGGTTGACTCGGTAGTCATCATGCTTCAAGTTATCAAGTTAACAGAACATTTATTCACTTTTAAGGTGTTCACTGTCAATACTTGGTGGAATGGCAATATAATAAAAATAATAAAACATTTTTAGTACTTTTTCCACATAAAATTTATTTGATCAGGACCGGTTTCGCTCATCGCGAGCATTATTAACTGATGATAATGCTCAGATGATAATAACTCGGTTGATAATGCTCGCGATGAGCGAAACCGGTCCTGATCAAGTAATTTTATTTAGTGGGAAAAGTATTAAAAATGTTTTATTATTTTTATTACAACATTTATTGATTCTGAGGCGGTACGAAGTTCGTCGGATCAGCTAGTCTATATATTAATAGTCGATAAAATAATCACTCGCTTTTCACATTTTACTTTTCACTTTTTACTTTTCACAAATGTGTGCGTACTGATGTCCTAGGGTCTTTTTCTTCTTTTACGAAATGTATTTGTTAGCGTATTTGAAAATTAGTTGAATAAAATATATATACTACGAAAAATGATTGTTAGCAAACTTGAACATTATTCCAAAAATTCAATAATTTGCAATTTAAAAACTGCAGGGCTGTCGATATATGCGCCGAGGTCGATTTATGGTACTATGAAAAATGATTGTTAGCAAACTTGAACATTATTCCAAAGATTTAATAATTTACGAAATTTCTGCTACTACGAAAAATGGTTGTTAGCAAACTTCAACATTATTCCAAAAATTAAATAATTTACGAAATTTCTGCTACTACGAAAAATGGTTGTTAGCAAACTTGAACATTATTCCAAATACTAAATAATTTACGAAATTTCTGCTCCTACGAAAAATGGTTGTTAGCAAACTTGAACATTATTCCAAATATTAAATAATTTACGAAATTTCTGCTCCTACGAAAAATGGTTGTTAGCAAACTTGAACATTATTCCAAATACTAAATAATTTACGAAATTTCTGCTCCTACGAAAAATGGTTGTTAGCAAACTTGAACATTATTCCAAATATTAAATAATTTACGAAATTTCTGCTCCTACGAAAAATGGTTGTTAGCAAACTTGAACATTATTCCAAAAATTCAATAATTTACGAAATTTCTGCTCCTACGAAAAATGGTTGTTAGCAAACTTGAACATTATTCCAAAAATTCAATAATTTACGAAATTTCTGCTACTACGAAAAATGGTTGTTAGCAAACTTAAACTTTATTCCAAAAATTGAATATTTTACGAAATTTATGCTACTACGAAAAATGGTTGTTAGCAAACTTGAACATTATTCCAAATATTAAATAATTTACGAAATTTCTGCTCCTACGAAAAATGGTTGTTAGCAAACTTGAACATTATTCCAAAAATTCAATAATTTACGAAATTTCTGCTACTACGAAAAATGGTTGTTAGCAAACTTAAACTTTATTCCAAAAATTGAATATTTTACGAAATTTATGCTACTACGAAAAATGGTTGTTAGCAAACTTCAACATTATTCCAAAAATTAAATAATTTACGAAATTTCTGCTCCTACGAAAAATGGTTGTTAGCAAACTTGGACCTTTATTCCAAATATTAAATAATTTACGAAATTTATGCTACTACGAAAAATGGTTGTTAGCAAACTTGAACATTATTCCAAAAATTCAATAATTTACGAAATTTCTGCTACTACGAAAAATGGTTGTTAGCAAACTTGAACATTATTCCAAATATTAAATAATTTACGAAATTTCTGCTAACTATAAAAATAAAATAAAATAAAATAAAATAACATAAAATAAAATAACATAATATTAAATACTATGCAACAAAAATCTCACGTTGCTGGGCAACGGGCTTACAGCTAGTATAATATAAATTTGGAATTGGTGCAAAAGAGTTTTTTATTCTTTTATTATATTCTTACAATTGATTCTGTTTTAAGTGGTGTGTTTTAAATTCAATCGAAAGATCTCAATTTAAAAAAAACTTACTCTTTAGAAATAATAGTTGTTTTATATGAAAATTAGATGTCGTATAATAAATTGTTATAAATGGCAACTGGCAGCAACATACAGTGTGTTTTTAAAATCGGAGAAACGTCTACTCAGTTTTTTATTTATTTTTTGTATTAGGAAAGCAGAGAACCTTTCGTTGGTTATTTATTTGATGTCTCAATGTATTAGGAAAACATAGGTGGCAATGACAATACAAAGTGACGTGAACACAATTTTTATCGGGAAGTATTAGGAGCGCATACCGCAGATAGAAAGTTTATCGTAATGGAAACAACATAAATACAAACAGTGGAGAGTATGTGAGTAAGCTGCGGTATCTATTTCTGACTGATGCGTAAGTCTCTCATTCATTTCTCGCCGCGCCTGTCACAGGATTTAACGATTTAAATGCTCAAATAATATTCAAATAAAGGTCGCATTCTCTACGATTCAACGTACACGAGCAAGCTGTGATTTATGACAGGAAACTCTGCCGGTAAAGTTGTTTTAATTTATATCTATCTGTATTTATGTTGCCCTAATACTCGGACGCCTAACAGGTCGAAAAAGGCACATAGTTAGTTGGAGGCAGTGGGAGTGATCAAACAAAATTCTGTCAATATGAAATTGAATTACAAAACCACAATACAGACTAAATCGATAAATAAACTTTATTGACTAGCTGTCAATATTAATAAAACCAAAATAATGATCATTAATAATTAATACAGCATGATTTTAAAAAGAGAACATGGTTCTTCCACTTTGCTAGATTTGACACGCATTTTATTTACCTCGTTGATAAGTATCTTGACAATAAATTTAAATATCGATATACTTAAATATAATTAGGTATGCATTTTAATCCTTCAATTAATTACATATACATAATAAGTGGGCGAGCAGGATTTTTTCATTGATCGATCGGGCGTGGAGAGTTTAAACAGAATTATTTATTTATTGAACATTAAATAATATAAAATGTTTCTATCGTTGACAATTGGTATATAATAATTATCATAGGTGGCAAGCGCATCAACATAATATGTACTGGTATATTTTATTTCGAGATTTTTCTTTGGATAAGCATAAATAAATAAAACAAACTAAATTATTTTGCATTAGATTTGACAAAAGATGCCATTTATGCGTTCAGTGACGTTCCTAGGCTATGTGCCGTCCCTAGGCAGAGCTCTTAAATAGCGCCCATCTTAACATTAATAGCCGATAAAATAATCACTTTTCACAAATGTGTCCGTTTCACAAATTCGCCCAATGATAGCGCTTTATTTTGAACATATTTTGAACACCACATTTTTCGGCCAATTGGAATGGACGTCTTTTTATATTCAAAATTCAAATTTCCTGGCTTAGAACTGAAGCATTGTAATAATATTGAGAGAACTTTATTTGAAAATTTGCATGGCTACGAAGTTTTTTAAATAATCAAATGAACTGATTCGATTATTTGAAGCTATAATTATAGGGCTAGGAGCTGATTTGACAGATTTTGTTCAGTGTCATCTTCTATATATTAATAGTCGATAATGTCCCGTTATGATTGCATGTCACCGATTTCCCCTCCCCCTGTCTCTCCCCCTCCTCTTCCCCGCCCGGCTGTCACCATTTTTTTTATTCATACTAGAAGTATTTTTTCATTACGCTGAAGAAGCACATAGTTTTAAATGTGAAAAAACGCTAAACTTTATTTAATATTTTTTTTCTGCCGCGGGCCGGATTCGAAACGTGGAACTTTGCAATATGAACGAAACGTCTTACCGCCGAGGTAAAGGGCAAACTTTCAGATGCGACCAAATTAGATTATATATATTAAGCATTCGAAAAAAGAACTATTTCAAACATGACTTTGATTGTTTGTTTGTATTGAAAATTCAAAAATAGAATATGTCAAATATAATACTTAGTGTGGCCAATTCAAAAAAAATGATTCCGAGATATTTTTCTTTTTCTACGAAATATATTTGTTTACACACTTGAAACCTTTGCAGGGCTGTCAATATATGCGCCGAGATCGATTTATTTATGGATATTATTTATTCCAAAAGTTCAATAATTTACGAAATTTAAATGGTTGTTAGCAAACTTAAACATTATTCCAAAATATAATATTTTACGAAATTTATGCTACTACGAAAAATGGTTGTTAGCAAACTTAAACATTATTCCAAATATTAAATAATTTACGAAATTTCTGCTAACTATAAAAATAAAATAAATAAAAATAAAATAAAATAAAATTAAATAAAATTAAATACTATGCAACAAAAATCTCACGTTGCTGGGCAACGGGCTTACAGCTAGTTTTTCTTATTTCCCGTTATTCTAAGAATACATATACACATATATAAATTCGAAACCTCTATTCAACTACGTACCCAAAGAAATGTTTTGACACTTATTCTGTTTTGCTTTCATGTGATTCATAATATTTGTGTACCTTATTGACAAAGACCCTCACGAATAAATATGATCCAAAAGCCTATATTATTGTTCAATAATTATAAAAAAAATAACTATTACTTTCACTACACATCATAAAAAATAATTTAAATTTAAAATGCATTCACATTTTATAAGTATCGATTCTTGATTTGGTATTTTGTTTATTAAAGACATTGAGGCATCATATTTATTTTAAGCCAAATTCGTGTCAAAAATATTTAGTCATTTAAAAAAAATCTGTTATCATTTGCCGCTCTCTAGGACTTGCCGCTCCTAGGCCAACCAGTCCTACTCGCCTATGCCCTCGGGACGTCCCTGTCTGCGTTGAACGGATTCTTCTGAACAAGAGTATGCGAACATAAAAAACTCCCTTCACAGAATATTCAGTTTATTTTAATATTTTTCATATTAAAACTATTGTTTTACTCTATATTTAATGTCTTATGTCATGGGTGCTAAATATTTTTGATGTTAGGAACAATCAAATGTTTAAACAATAAATTTATATGAATAATTTATGAATTAATAAGTGTTATGGATTAATAATTTAAAAAAAATGCCTCTCCATCTGCTTACAGTGCCCATTGCTGCTTTTGTAAAGTAAAAGAATGTCATTTGAATGATAAAGTCAATACAAATAAATAAATAAGATATTTAGTAAATTCGCGCAGGTAAATTTTAAGTAGTGTTCTTATTTTTTTTACTGTTGAAGCCAATATTATAATTTATTGATTGATTCGTTATATTAAACAATTTTAAAATAAAAACAAAATTAAATGAATTTATTATAATATAATGTTGTCAGCATGTAATTAAAACAGTTTGTATTATCATTGATAACTCGTTTTCGATTAAAATTCATATACGAATTCTGGAAAAAAATAATTGGGAAAGTATTATATAATTAATTCCTTTGGTTGTGTTAGGTCGATCAGATTACTGGACCATAACATAATATCTATTGATATGCAATTAAACATTTATTCAAGATAATTTTTGAACAATAACTCGAATTTAACATCGTGTTCAATGATTTATTATGATTTGATTAAATTTCTTTGAAATGTACAATATTATATTATACATCAACGGTCCGGGGAGCAACTTGATTATCATAAAAAGATGACATATGACCGCTCTGAGCTGCATTTAAGATAACATACATTAAAATTAAATGGTAATGAGGCTTACTCTTATGGGATCAGTGGGTCAGCTGATTAAATAATAATCTATGGCAAGCATTTGGTATTCGACTTGGTGACATTAAACTAAATGTTTTATCTTGAATGTAATGTAAGAGCGCTTAAATTAGAATAATATTTGTTTCGATGTGAGATATGGAAAATAATTTATTGTATGTATTTCTTTATTTTTGTTTATAGCTAACTGCTCATGTTTAACCATAGGGATTGTAAATTTCACACAAGAAACATTAGAAATAAAATTTTAAATAAGATTAACGAATGATAACTGTTAAATTTAATTCCGTTGGGATTTACCCTAACTAATACAAGTAATTAGTAGTTAGTATCCAGTGCTTTTTTCCCGTGCATCGGTGTTCCGGCACATTTTTATTTTGCTTTGAAAACTTTTAATTTCCAAGTTAGCTATTTGTCTAATCTAAATATACCAGGTATCGTAACACTTGCTAAATTATTAATGACATAATACAAAACAAGACAAGGTCCACAGACTTACTCTTTGACCAGAACCAGAAGTCTAATGCTTGATTTAGTGCGCTTTTTGTGTCACGTGGATTCCATTCGCAAACAGTTTTGTCACTTTTGTTTAAAAAAAAAAATCGTCGGAGCACTTTTGATACCTTTCTACGTATTTCTTAAATACGTTGATTGGTGGTCATTTAAAATAAGACAAGGCTTCCATGAAGGATCTCACATATTCTAGCCTCAGGACGAACAGCATTTTTTTCGATTTCTGTTCGATGGCAAGGGTGTTTGTGATATCTAAAATATTTCCTCCCATCTTTCCAATCCTTAAATCAGCGGGGTGTAGCGAGAGCAAACAGTTAACTAGAAGTAATGTGTACTAGCTGTATTCTTCTATCCGATCTATCCATACTACTCTCTCTTTAAAATAGAGAAGTTGAGCAACTGAGTGGCAAGCAGTTGAGATCCACATTTTCTCCGGATATGGATTAGAAAAAGAACCTTTAGCAAAAAGCTCGACATGAAGTGAGTTCCGCCACCTTTTCTTTTAACAAAAAAAAAACACTGGTAATATCAATGTTTGTATCTTACTCTCTCCCTGCGTCGAGTAGAAGATGACAGAACCACGACCTTCATTTTTCATTTTATAACTTCACAAATTCGGATCTGGGTGTATATAGGGTTGCCAGATTTCTTTTAAGTCAAACCGGGACATTTGTCCAATTTGCTGAATTTCGAATCCAAAAACCCATAAATTTACCGATTTGCCCAAAATACCAGCGTGACTCGTTTTTTTTTAGCTCTTCCGAGACTTTCGAATCGAAGTTAAATAGTTTTCTCTTAATTTCCGGGACAATTTAGTACTCGTCCGGGATACGGGACAGCGATTCCAACTTCCGGACAATCCGGGACACCTGGCAACCCTAGGTGTATATGCCCAAAGTACGCGCAGCGGCGAGACTCTTATTATTTATTACATTCGATTATTACCTATATTAATTAATGGCATTTGAACGTTCAGCCCTGCATCCTCTCTTGAAAGGCGCTTTAAAACGGGTCGTAAAGACAGTGATAAGTTAACTATTGGTATTTCCCAACCTCATAATATTCCCTTTAGTTGAGCGACTGTCAATTCTTTGTGTATAATTGTAAAAATAAAACACATTTTTTGGACTTATTGCATTTATCGTCTGTCAAACCGCGTAGTCTTGTACCAGTGTATACAATCATCGACGTAAATCATTACAGCATGGACTAACTACAGAAAACGTTAAATATATATTTTTAAGTCACACTAAAGTCTGGGAAGTGTGAAAAAGATTCAGTATTTTAGAATATTTTAGACCCCTCCTGCGGGAGGGGTCTTTTTTCGTTATATCGATGTTTTATTGTAATTTCAATTCATAAAAATACCTAAACTTGTGCGATTTCGTAGCCGTGCTTGGCAGGGCAGTATAGCCATATACTTATCCCTCGCAAAGAGAAGTAGATATAAACGTTTTACTGCTTCATAAAATATGTTATTTCAGGTCTCTTTATGTTCCGAGGCGATGCGAGAACAAAAACAATGGAAGTAGTTGAGTTGGGCTTTAAACCGTCTGTAAATTCTGCGAGATTTCGTTGCCATCTTTTTTATGCTACCCACTACTATAAAAAGATATAGTCATCACGTTTTCTAAGTACATACCTTTAATTGTAACTACGCTTCTTCTTTTTATGGTGATGGTCATTTTGAATCAAATGTGAATATATCTGCGTTCGCTATAAATTGGAGCATTGACTAGAAGTATTATTTGTCTAAGTATTTCGAATTGAATAAGGTAAAACATTATTACTTGGCAATTTTAAATAATTATATTTTATAATAACAACAATTATATTAATAATGGATTAATATTAGTTATATTAATAACAATTTTGTACTTTTTTAGAATAAGTATTATGAAATACAGCAGTTTCGCTATGACGGTTACGCATTTGAGAGTAAGTCATCCAATCCCGGACCTTTTTTGTGACCCCAATATTTCGGGACTCGTGGGGTTATTGCTCCCACACTTTTCTAGACGATTTAAACACTTACGGATTACTAAGAATTCAATACCATTCTAAAGTACATGATATTTGGTCAAATTTTCTCGAGTAATAGGATGTAATTGCATATATTTTCCATAGGAACATCGTTAAATCTTTCATTGTCATCGTATGTAAAACAGCTTTATGTGAGAAGCAAAATTATGTAAAATCACTTATATTCATAACAACCATTAACGGTTGATTAACCATTAGCCTTTTAACTGTCCGTGACAAGGTACACACCGTAGGTAATCGACAACTATAAACCTGTGACAAATGCAATGCTATTTTTAAAATTATTATTTTAGTGTTAGTAGTGACATCTGCAGGGATTTTTTCATAGTAAAAAACATTATTATGACAATAAACGCATTTTTATTGAGGCGTATATAAGTTTACTCACATGCTTTGATATTTACTAGTTGTAAAAAAAATTGTCACGTTACCATTATAAAAAAAAAACTTTCTTTAACCCTTACCGGTCCGCAAAAAAAGTCCAAAATAACTTTACAGTTTTACAGGGGAAACTAATATTTTGATTTTCTTTATTTGATTTAATTAACGTGACAATAAAATTTATTTTCGAAGTATACATATTGACCGTGGAAAAGAAAAAGGACGTAATCCATAGGCTTTTCAAAACAGCATTTTTTGAATAATCACAATGTATCAACCTTGACACACGTTCTTTCAAAAGGATGTAAGCTGCAGATGCCGAATTAGTATCTAAATTTAGCTTTAATGTTGAAAAAATTGAAACCATGGAAAGACTGAAAAAAAGTTTTTCCTAGACAATTTCTTATTGAGTGTTAGATTATGTCAATTAAACACCAGTTTAGAAGTCTCCATCCACTTCCAGGTTGTCTATATTTCATAACTTGCATATGGCCCAAAATCACTAAAACACGTTTTTTGTGCCTCCTGTAAAATTTGCTATGTGTGGGTTACGTCCTTTTTCCTTTCCACAGTCGATATACAATAACCTTATTATTTATATTTTAAAATCTTCTAAAATATGATAATGGTGAAAGCATTCATGGCCCAGGCTTTCTTTCACATGTTATACATAGGTTTGTATCAAGTTTCTTTTTTTCGCGATTTTTAGTAATTTTGGGCATTTTTGCAAGGTTAGAATTAGTAGTAGATCAATAGTAAATATCGTTAGTAATTTTCAAATTGCCAGCCCCTAAAATGACCATTTTGTATCCATAGCAAGTAGATGGTTACACATTACAATGTTTATAATAAACACTTGATCCAAGTGTGAAAAAAATTGTTGGCTTGCATTTAAACTCGATACTTATATTGAAAAAAATATCAAATGATATTCGACATCGGACTGGAAAGGGTTAATGAATCCACTTTAAATTTTTTGTTTTTGAAAGTTACACTAAATCGATGTCCCATTTTATATCAAATGCAGTTTAACTGGCCCTGGATATTGAATTTAGTATTTTAGGATGAAATTTTAGAGGATTTAAGGCAGGCACGGACAAACCGCGGCCCGCGAGCAATATTATATTTTTGAAAAAAAACACATTTTTATCATTTAACGCCCTTTTAAAAAATATTGAAAATAAATATAATAACTTTAAGCTACAACTTGAGATTATTGATCTGCAGTGTGACCCTGATTTAAGGGAATTATACCGTCGTGAAGAAATCTGCAAATTTTATACCGCAATTAATTCGGACTAATTCAACCAGCTTAAAGATGTTGCTCGAAAAAATTTCATTATTTTTGGATCAACCTATATATGTGAACAAATATTTTCAATCATGAATCATAATAAAAACTCTTTAAGATCAAAGATCATCAATCAAGCAGTTTTAAAAATCTGAACTACAAAATTAGCACCTGAATATAAAAAAATGATTATTTAAAAATTTTAAATGAGGTAAAACAGTTCCATTTATGTCATTAGATTGTTTTTTTTGTAATATATTTTTTCATGATAATAGTGTACATATAAAATGGTATTTTACTTGCGGCCCGCCGCTCATTTAGAATACCTGAATTTGGCCCTTCGCCCAAAAAGTTTGCCCCTCCCTGATTTAAGGTATGTTTAAATGGTTATTTATTTGACACAGGACTTATAATAAAACGCCATTTTCCTTTCAGATAGCGATTTTCCTAATGCTACATAAATTTTCCATTTCTCAATATATTGCAAACCATTATCAGTAAGGCTCTGTTTAATTTGCATATAAACTAAATGCCACCATAATCTTTTCCATGCACTGTGAAATTTGACGTGGCGGAATACATATTTACACATTATTTGCATGAAGTCTTTTTTTATTTCAGAATATTTTATTCAAATTATCTTTGACAATAATTGAAATTAACATAATTGCCTGTGGAATAGGTAAATTCAATACACAATTTTAGCAAAACTATGACAAAGATTGAGCGATTAAAATGCTACTTTACTGATATTGATAATGTCAAGATGAAACCTTTAACTAGATGGCTGCCACAGGCGAGATATCTCGTAAAAATTGTCCGTGCTCAACACGCCGGTTACAAGTCGACTTGTCAATAACGAATTAAATTAATAATTGAATATTATAGGCATTGTGCTAAGTACAAACATATTTTTTTTTCTACGGCAGCCAACAGGTTAATTCAATTCATAGGATCGATACTCGACCTTGTACCTGGCCATATATTTCTTTCAGCTTTTACAAGGCCAAAATGAGAATTCCACCATTCTTGAGAATGGGAATCTAAATGTTCCCGATTATTTTTTTGAGAAATCGTGGACATGGATTGTTTGTTCTCACAATGTGTAAAACCAGCCAGCCAATGGCCATGCCACTGGGGAGAGCTTTAACGGTGTTCAATAATATTGCTTTGGATGGCGACATATTCCACGTAGACGTGGGTGAGTTCCAAAGAATGCTGTTTTTTATGTATTAAAGTAGAGTTCGTCGGAGCTTACTAAGTTGACTTCCTTGCCATTTTTTTTTTCTACTACTTTTAATATTAAATTGTATTGTTTTTTTTTCTTCATAATACATGTTAACTAGACTAATTAATCAAACATACTATATTATATGTGGAAAAGGATATAACCCACAGATTACGATCTTCATATTATCTTTTCATATGGGAGATTAAAAAACATTGATTTAAGCATTATCCATTTATTTATACCTAAAGAAAATAATAGACCAAACATGAAAATTATCAGTCACATGAGATATATATTGATATCAGCATATTAGTTTTTTTTTTAATCTATTATTACATAATCAAATCTTCATGCAAACTCATAAATCCCAAAAAAAATGGTAGGCTTGTGGATGTTCTGCTGAAATTGATTACAAGTTTAAGTGAGACTATGTAAAGGAAAGCCTCCTCTCAAGATTTGGGTGGGTTGCGCCCTTTCACACGGTTAAATATATTTTTTTAAATATATTACAAAAAAAATAACAATCACTATGGTTTAGGAATGAGTTCGTAGATATCGTTTGCGTTACTGTAACCGTAAAATGTAAACATCAGTTTGACACATCAAACGGGACTTGAGGGGATTTCCGTGTTTAACTGAAGATTCTGGGGAACTAGAATCCAACACTTGACATTTGCGAGAATAAAACTGCTGTCTATAAATGTTTTCAATGTTATAAACTTATTTTTCAGGGCGACGCACAACATAATTGTCCAATCGTCACAATAATGGATTCATAAGACCGTTTCGATTACACAAAGTAGCGACATCTATAATTTAATTATTATATTACGCACTTATAGGAATATGCCAATGGACAATATTTAGCCATTTAACATTTACATATTATATTATAAGTGGCGGTAAACACTTACCCGGCGTATTATTATTTTTAAAAATAAATAAAACAACACGAAATGAAAAAGTCTATTGATAAAGGAAATTAAATATTTTTTTTTACATGTATATAATGTCCATACGAGGTAGAGGTCTGCACGGGCCTGGTCATGGTCCAAGGGCGTCTACTCGGCCCGGGCTCGGGCGGGTAAGCGCAATTGAGATTCGGGCCCGGGTAAGGAATTTATTTCTTCAGAAAAATATTTCAGACTACATTTGTATCGTAAGTCAGCCATGATGATTTTAATTATTACCAGTTCTATAGTGAATCGTAAATTTTCGTTTTCGGGCTGAGGAGTATAAATCTGGGCTTCGGGTCGGGTTCGGGTAACAAGTGTGGTATTAGACTCGGGCCCGGGCCGGAGTATAATGAGCCGGTAATTTTGTAAAATTTCAGCCCGTGCAGACCTCTAATACGAGGACTCTGGAAACAATGATGAGAGTCACCATGTTGTGTCAAAAATGAGGTAAATATATTATCGTATAAAGCTGGCAAAGCGGTAAATGGCAACAAAAATGGCAGTTTTCATAATCATGTATAGCAAACACGGCAGTTATGTAACAGACATCACAAAACAATCAATTAAAAAAAAAATAGCAAGAAAATACAATAAGAATATTTAATTTAATGTTACCTTTTTCAAACGTGTTATATATATATAAAAAAATGTTTTAATTGATTTGCTAACATTTTAGGAATATGAAAACAACCACTTGATTTTCCCCAGCCCTCATATATATATATATGTATATTATATGTCACATACCCACCCCATCAAATTTATACATTTTTTTACTGAGAATGTTCAAAACGAAATAATTTTGTATGGTTAATAATATATTTATATATACTTAATGATATTGGCGAACAAGTTTTTTTTTTGGTAGTCGTTAAAAATGCTAGTATGCGGTAATGGTGAAACTTAACAATGTGTAATTTTGGGCAAATGATATGGTGCCATAAGATCTTTATGAAATACAAATGATGGGATGAACCATGTAATAAATATCAGTAATCGATTACTATTGATTTATGTTCTACCAATTTATTTAAGTATACAATGTTGGTGTGAACTTTATTTAGCCTTTTAACATGTAGCATAGAGTGATACTGTCTCGGAAGAGAGAGCTCGACCGTTTATTGAATTATTTCATTACTAGTCCTTGCGCTCCAATTAGAAGTGTAGATACAATTGAAGGAAGAAGAAACAGAAAGAAATACAATCTATGAACATTGTTCGTTCTAAAAACGTGCATGTAATGAGCCGCACTAAGATTTTAGTACTATTCACTCATTCAGTTCTAGTTTTGCGAGGCGCCAAAATCTTTCAGCCAGCCCTGCACGTAATCATAATCATTCGTATATCAAAGCGAATTTATTCAAAAGAAATTACAGTGACTCAAAGTGATTCTTTCCACAAGTCAAAAATATACATTTTATACAATTATTATTTAATTTTATGAGAAAGTTATCCAGTTTAATAATTGAAATTTTTTATGGTGTTTACTGTCAAAATAAGGTGGAAAGGCATCATATTAAAAAAAAAAAAACACTCATTTGCACTAATTTCACTTTTATATAGAGTTATGAGGATAAAAGTGGAATTAGTACAAGTGAGTGTTTTATTTTTGCATTTAATAATTGAACTTAATTGTGGCTTGTTTGAGATGAGAGAAAAAGGAGCGGAGGTTTTTGTTTTGTTTCAGACGACTTTCTCTGTCACTTAGGGAATCATTATCTGTCACTGGATTTTTTTTATTATCTTCTGTATATCTCGACAACAGGTAAGGAGCCGATTCCAACACTTATTTTGAGGATTTCAAGAAAATGCGACTTGAGATAGTCGTTAAACAAGACCAATCATCTTTATTGTAATCGCGTGATGTTTGGTTTAGAAAGTATATAATATATGAGCCGCTGAGAAGTAAAGTAAGCCAAATTGTACTTTAGGGAAAAATTAATTAAATGCTTTATAATAACGAAAAAGTCTACATGTCTTAAAGAACTGTAAAATTGACGTGTGTTTGATAAATACACACTGTCCAACAAAAACACAAAGTAAAGACGTTATTGTAAATAAAAGTTCAATAAAAAGGTTTTACCATTTTGTTACTTGGTTTACTTCACTTCTTAAGAGCTCATATGCTATATAATATACATACAAATGAATGGACTTATTACTCGTATCGTAACTTCTTCTTTATACAGTTCAAAATTAACTAGAAATGTTGTTCATCTTGTAAAACGTTTGACTGTAAATTAATATTATTATTAGCCAAAATAGATTCACTGGCATTCTAGAGAATATCACTAGACATTTTTACAAACAAACACACACCAGAGGAGGAGGAGGAGGAGCGAAAGGACCATGACCATGTTTTATTTGAGTATTGAGTCTATAGTTAAACACGGAAATACCAACATGAAAAAAAAACATTTTTTTTTGTTATTACACTAATAACACCACTAAATTATTGTTTTAACGTACGAGTCTTTAGATTCAATTGCATGCATACGCAGTTCACTTCAAACATTTTGTTTTTGATTCAAACGATTCAAAATTATGGAATCGAGACTCACAATCATAGATCACTTTGAATTGTTCACATTTCACAACGATAATTTAATTCGATGAATGTGTCTCCTCACATCGAGATGCCGGTTTGCTGTAAATGTTTGCGGGTTAACAAATTCTTAATAAGTGACTTTTATATTTTACAGATTATTAAATATTTGAATGCAAATTTAAATATTGATCTGAATACATAAGATGGTTTAAAGTATTAATCCATTGAGCTCTAACTGTGTTGAATTAATTTGACAAATTTTACGATTATTATTAAAAATATTTCTTTATCATTTATATTGTTATATAAATTATTAAGAATATGTTCAACGAGTTCTTAACTTACTACTTATATTAACCATAGACTTAAATTATATAAAAGAAATTATAAATACGGTTTTAATTATGACAAAACTGGTCAAAAACATATTTACAATATAAATTTACAACTCAGTAGGTTAATTTTGGTTGTTTGGCGGCTTGCTTCAAAGACTTAGGAAAAAACGCAACTTATACTAAAATCAAATACTGAGTGGTCTTCAGGATTAAGATGCTAGTCAAACTGGTGATACCCGAGTGGTTCATCATAAAACAGGAAGTGGTATATACAAAATGGAATATTGCATTCACAGCATGATACTGAAATTGATTGCCCTGTTTCAGTGTGAGCCTGAAGCTGCATTTGAAAATAAAATTCTCTATAGAATTCTCGGAACAGTAAATAAAACAGAGAGATGGCGCAAGTTTTATTTAAGCCCTACGTCGATGATGTGACGAGGGCAATAAGACTCAGAGAGGCAGGTTACGTGGTTAGATGCATACCTCCAGAGCGCTTCATAGGTTATCTAATAGTAATCCCACGAGAGATGTCAGACAACGTAGAAAATGATGCCAGATTAGTCGAGATTTCTAGAGAGTGATTGTGAGGATGGCAATGGATCCAAATGGTCACCAGTTAATTAAGTAATTAACAAGAATTAATGTAAAATTGACATTTAAAGCAAAAGCTGTCGTTTTCTTTAACAGCTGAAAATAAAACATTCAACCCAAGAAATGGAGCAATATTGAGTTAAATGAGACTTGCAGCTGTACTTAGCTTTAGTGCATTGTTAAAACGTATTTTTTTTTTGCATATGATCTTCAATCCATATCGTTAATGCCATTTCCATTATTCTTATAATGGGATCTCTCGCCTTATAACAGATTCAGAGGCAACATTTCTCGTAATAATTATATCATAAAATTTTCTCTTGGCGGCATAAGATTGTAATCGAATAATACATGTACTTATGAAATTAAATCAGGAATTAAAGTCTTTTGAAATTACTTTAATTCTCAGTGGGAAGTGGTAAAGGGAAGTCGGCGTAGCCTGCGACGATGTATGATCATTCACATACGAGACGTAAACTGTGCTACATCAGCCTCAAAGTGAGATTACCGAGATTTTGATGCATTAAAAGTATTTCACGGAAACACTGTATGGTGTGAGATTTAATTTCCTTTGTAAATGTAATATTTTTAGTGTGAATTGATGGTTTTTATTATATTCAGATCAATAATAGAAATTTAAGCTTTTAGCACATTTTTACAAACAAACATCTTTAACATTCAACCTCTACGGTGCTGGCGATTTGGCTTCAGAGTCTGCTTTCTGAGGTTGCGTTTTGTCTTCGTTCGCGCCCTGCGGGGAATTGAGAGTCGACGAAGAAGGAACAGAGCTGTTATCCTCTTCAGCTGTGCTCGGATGTCAGTACCTGGGCGGAGGGTGCGAGGGCGGTGTCTGATTTTGCCAAGCGGCCGCCGCCCGCGGCAGAGATAGAGAAGCCTGGTGTGCGGGAGCCGGGGTAGGGGTCGGCGAGGCCGGCGTCGGAGGGGGTGAAGGAGAATCTAGGGAGATGATAGCGGCGGAGGATTGGGCGGGTGGAGTTCTGAGGGTAGGCGTGTGTGCAGAAGGGGCGGGGCTTTGGTATCCGGAACTCGACACTCCTGTGACTGACGAGGCTGCGGAACCGCTCACATCTGCAATGAAAGATAACAGAAAGAAGATAACTATGATAAAAAATGAAAAATGATTATATATTAAATTGTGTATCATCATGGAATAATGTGATTCCAAAGAACCGTATATTTCAA
This sequence comes from Himalopsyche tibetana, assembly GCA_030503985.1. Lineage (NCBI taxonomy): Eukaryota > Metazoa > Arthropoda > Insecta > Trichoptera > Rhyacophilidae > Himalopsyche > Himalopsyche tibetana. The sequence continues at coordinate 3,171,604 of JAPJYX010000015.1, forward strand.
GAGGGACAATGGGAAAACACACAGGGCTCTTTAACCGAACTCAGCTTTTTAACCCACCACACGCTACTGTCATCAGCATAATTTCGTGCCCTGAGCGCAAGCTTTGCAGATGCTGTGAGGCAAAGTTTCAACTGTCAATTATATAGGCAATCTTTTGCATATAAGACTGATTGTTTTATTAAAATATCGCCTGATTTGTCCTGCTACTGCTACTTTTTTAAAATTGTCAAACCAATTAGGTCTAAATATTATAAACATTGATTTTTCAAACGCTTTCGATCTATCGTGATTGCTGCTAGAGCTTTAGCCAGTTTGATAGATGGCGGGCAAATCTCTAGACCAGTGTTTCTCAACCTTTTTGGGAGCGTGGCCCCTTTTGAGTGTCTATATTTTTCTGTGGCCCCCATACTATAGTTTTTTCTTCCCATGAAAATTATAATTTCAAAAACCCGCCTTTTTTATAGCTCTTCCGAGATTTTAGAATCTAGAATGCCAGTAATTTATTTTATTTACAGATTTACGAAAAATAGCTGCGTGACGTCCGCCATTATGCTCTTCCCTGTATCGTTTTATCAATACCCGTGGCCTCCCTAAACTGTGTTGTGGCTCCCCAAAACGAAAATAAATCTCTGTGGCCCCCTTAGAACACGCTGTGGCCCCCTGGGGAGCCACATGGCCCACCGTTGAGAAACCCTGCTCTAGACTGTGAAGTTCCCACCTTATCGCCGTTCAAGAACGATTGTGTGCAGTATCATATTCAAGTTTATTTTAAAGTGTTCTATTTATTATCGTACATTTGAAGGAAACATTCAAAAAAATGGTACAGCAGACTTTATTTTATTTGTATTGCAAGTTGCCGCCTGGATCGGGTTAAAAAGAAAAGAAGTTTTGTTGAATTTATTATACCCAGAGGCAGGTTAAGCACTTGTGTGGCCTCAGGCGCATTATTATTTGATGACCCTGTTTTCGGATAACCAAAAAGGGTCGCAAATTTTATTCAAGATTTTTATATTTCTTATCTCTACTAATAATAGATATTCTAGTATTATCATATCAAAAATATCGAAAGCATTCCATTGAAAGTATAGATTGAAAAACATTGCCTTGATTATTTATTCAACAAAAACAGTTGTTGAACGAATAATCCAATAAAATTTTATAATTTGTTCCTGAGGTCTCAAGCGTGCCCCTCATGCGTTTATGGAGTAACCCATCACGTATAATAGCCAGGGTTTTATTGATACATAGATATGTGAAAACACACTTTTAATGTACTGTACACAAGGCTTTACAGTTTAATATTATTTAATTTCAGGGCCGGAATGTCCAGAACCAAAAAGATAAGTTGGTGAAATGTGCTTATTCTTGCTAGTTTTCCCCATTTAAATTTTAGCATTCAGTTGAATTGTGGACAATTTGTGGATTAGTGCTTACCGTTGTACTTAATATGTGGTGTAGTCTCTGAATGATTAGCTGGCGTACTGTCAGGATTTGAGGCTTTTTTTTTCAGAGGTAAATCGTCTTCGCTGTCACTAGTCAAGTCGACAACACCTCGGGGAGCCGGAGTTTCACTACAAATAGAAACGTATGATAGTATTTAGTCAACATAAGCAGGGGTGGGCTGCCAATATTCTAACAAGGGGCTCGCTTAATCTCGGCCATAATGCCTTTACATCAGGAATGAGGCGTACCCCGTGGCATGCGACCCACTTGTTTTTTGTGTGGCCCTCAAATGTTTATTTTTTAAATTAAAATAATAAGTAAATTATTTACTAACTGATTTTGCAGCTTAATACCACAGATTCAAAAGAATTATTTAAGATTTTACAAAAGCAAAGGTCGTACGTCAACTTTTTAATTCAATTATTTGAATTACATGAAACGTATCTGCGTGTAAAACGAGGATTGGCATACCTTAAATTTCATTTTTACTTGCGACCCGAAATCATAATTTTTTTTTGCAGCCTAATAGATGAAAAAGTTTGTGCATGCCTGCTTTACACCAAGGATTGACAGTGAAAATATTACAGTTGATTTTAGTCATCATCAAACATGACACATGCTTGATTAAAAGATTGCTTCTTTACTCGTAATTATGTTATTCACATACGTTGAACCCAGTGGCGGTTCGTGACCTAAAATCTTGAGTGGGCTAGAAAAAAGTTTAGCATTGTATACTATTTACGAAATTGTGCATGTTTCCACTTCACATTATACATTAATCTGCAAGCAAATCAACAAATACTAGGACATTACTGCAAAGCATAAATTATTATATAATGAAATCAAAGCTAATGTAAGTATGAAATAATAGAATAGTAAAAACTGGACCTCAAATTCGTCTCTTTCAAAGTGAACAACTTGACAAATTCTGACGTTTATTTTTTAACGAACAGAGGTTGGTACGAGTGGTTTGTATGTATGGGCTAGATTGAATTAGCCCCTGCGACGTAATGACTGCAGGCTGTATACTGAGGCGCAATCGTGTACGATTAGATGACGTTTCCGTTATAAAATACATACGTTTTCTAATCGTGCTTGATTACGCTCCAGTGTAAACAGAGTGTTGCAAAAAAGCATTGGTTTTAGCTCGGTCTAATTTCAAAACAGTCCAAACCTCTATTATTATTATTAATACGTAGGTATTGAGAGACTGACGTCACGTTGCCTGTTCTGTATAAAGTATGTATAGGGCCATTGCTTTTTTGATGCCGGCTCGGCTTAAAATCGTAATACAAAACACAATTGAGAGTATTATTGTAGGTAGACATATGTAGACAATGTCTTATATTGATAGAGGAAAATCAAAACAAATATATTGTATAAATTTGGGAAAAGTTAGTTACGTTAAGAAATGTATTTATTTTGTTCAGCGGCCGAATTTCTGTTCATTCTTACCATCTAAAGTTTTTTTTCTACACATTTTGGGTGAAAAATGCAGGTCGGGCTAAGCCCACCTAGCTCAGTACCTAGAACTGCCACTGGTTAAACCTTGTAAAGCTTCTACGTAACACTGATAAAGAAATAACAATATTTTTTTCAACCCAAGAGATTGTTTGGGGCTCTGACAAACGTACTCTATTCAAAATATGAACAAAGAAAATTCTATAAATCTACAAAAGATTTCAGTAGGCTTAATAATCTAAATACATTTCATTGTTTGCAGATTATGTATGGTGTTTAATATATTTGTATACTTCCAAGAAGAAGACCATAAATAAATCTACAAATAAATATTGGAACCTTGTACCTAATAAAAATTCCCAAATAATTAAGACCAAAGGTCTTGGAATGAAAAAGGTGTACATGTGTTAAGTAAGGTAGAAATTAGGTTCATAAAACTGTGACGCCGGATATCGGAGCAATAAATTATCAAAAATCGGCATTGTTTGACACAATATAAAGAATCCGCACAAACTTTTTTACGTAGATTTGGAACCGATTTATCAAATTATATGAAAATGTGTTTTTTTTCACACGCCACTTTCTGGAACTAATGTATCGCATAAAAAAAGGATTAGGCGCAGTTGATTGTGTATTTTCTGGTCTTTATTAGCAAGTTTTTTTTCCTGCCATTCAATTTTTTTACACATTTGTATTGGAATAGATCATTTTTTAAGAGTTTTCATAAATCAAGGACTGACTGCTATTATCTTTTGTTTGTTATTATTATAAGAGGCACGTGTTTCAAAAAATGAAACAATTCATCACTGTTTTCAACCGTAGCGTATTATGTTTTAAAATTATCGGAATATTTTGTATGGTATAAGCTTTTGGTTTTTTCTTTACTTATTACAAGTGTTCTGCTTTTTCAAAAAATATTTTCAAATTAACGAAATTATCAGAACAGCAGCGAAAAATTTACCACTCATAATCACACAAAATGTGGTCAAGTATATGGCCGTTTAAATGAAATATAATGGACAGTGAGGCGTATCTGTATACTTCAATAGGTAATGGTATATTCATACTTATTGCTAGCGGTCTCAGCGGGGGCTGTTGTTGAATTGGAGCTATCGTTGTTGGAATTTGTGGAGGAGGCCGACCGCTTCGGTGGACCTGTACTCGAGTTGCTTCCGTCACTTAAGGGTATCACGTCTGTAACGTAAAGAGGGATTATCTTCCGACAAATGGTTATAGACTAGATCAGAAGTGGGGAACACGCGGACTTTTGACTGGGAATTATCCTTACATTATTTGTGTCAAATCAGCGTACATCCAGCTGCATTTTAATATTATAATTATCTATGTAATATGGAAATAACTACTTTTGCCTGACATATTTATGGAAGGTCGAACTATTTTTAATTGATTTGGCATTTACTTGGTAGAACTCCATTATAACAGATTAAAAATATCAAAGTATTTAAGTTCTACAGTTTTAGTGTACAAAAACACCCAACTCGTTTTGGTTTAATCAAAAGCAAGCGATGAAGTGATGGATATCAATAGATATCCACCGCAGCAGAGCCTCGATTCTTAACTGCAACAAAAGGATAAACTTACCGAGGTCCTCCACCGGTTCCGATTTCGCACATACAGTTTCTTTAGTGGGGGTAGCGAGCATTTCATCTTCTTTCTTTACTTTCTGTGCCGTCCAAGATCCATCTTTGTAGAGTTGAACTTCGCAGCAGTCTTCATCAAGCTGGGGGGAACTTAACACGTCTTGGAAGTAACTGGAAAATAAATTAACAGAAATTACAATGAAGGTATTCCTATGGTAATAGATCACTGAGATATTAAATCCAAATGGTTTGGAATATTTAAAAAATTCACAGGTAGTCCTTGTCTTTTATACTATTTAAAACACTGAGTATAATAAAGTTAATTACGACTCATTAGCGTTCTTGGGTTTTGTATTTAAATTTTTTCATTTTTCAATAGTAGTACTGTGAACGTATTTGACTGATATGTATCAAGTACGAGAACTGCTGATAGCTGTTTACTCAATCATGCAATCTCTCTTTAGAAGTTACGAGTAAAGATCGAAAGATTAGGTTTAGATGATTAGTTGTCTGTTTTTTAAAAGAATTTAGACATCACGGTGTCCATGCCTTAAATTTCTCAATTTATACAAGCTAAATTATTAGTATATTCAATCAATACCAGCTTTCAGATAGCTAACTCGCAGTTCAGAGAAAGGAAGGATGCAGCACTGTGCAGTCTCATTATGTGACATCAGACTTTACCATTTGAATGTTACTAAACGAAACTGTTTGAACTGAAATAAATACGTCCTTGAATGATCGCAAATATATTTACCCGTCAACCACGAGGGTGTCGTAGAGGGCCGGTTTATAGCAGACAGGACACAGCCACGTTGGTTTCTTTTCGTTCATCTGGAGGAAGAGAGAGGCGTCGAAGCACTGGAAGTGTTCGCACGTAGTCGGCCGACAGGGACACTTCATTCTCATCCTTCCGAGTGGACATGTCAAAGAGACTCGCAGCGACGTGGCTGCTATTTCACAATCCACATCGTCGCGTAGTTTTTCTTTTACTGAAAACATAGAAGGAAAATTTAATCTACCATTTTAAAAAGCTGTTTTTCAAGGCGTAACTTTGAAGCTCATTAACAATGCCATCAGTGTTTGTTACTATAACCCTTATCGGCTTTCTCTGTGCGATTCTAAGATTTTCTGTACCCCACCTAGGGTCGGCTTGTGATTGTGTGCCAAGTGTGGAGTGCATAGAGGCACACTAAGATTTTAGTATTATCAACTCATTTAGTTCCAATTTTTCAAGGCGCCTCTTCCACACAGGCACAGAAATCCTCGAGCCCGTCCTGACCCCACCATTCCATTCGCTTCCTGCCAAATCATGGCAGTGACTCTAGTTATGTTATTTTTTATGTCCATGTCCTCCAAGCATATTGCTTCCTAATGGAGGTAGGTCAACAGAATATTTTCTAAGAGAACTGTTTGTTACTCAGTTGCTCAACCTCTCTTATTCAAAGAGTAGTAGGGATAGAAGGATAAGGCAAGGACAGTACAAGTGGTTAGCTAATCGCTCTTGTTAAACTGAATTATTGAAGGATCAGAAAGGGTGGGAGGGAATTTTTAGACATCACAAATACCCATGCCTTCGAGCAATCAATCAAAAAAATGCTCTTCGTTCTGGGACTCGAACCCGTGAAGTCTGGTACGGAAGCCCGACATGCCTAGTAATGTAATAAATCATATCAACGGCTTTCCAGGTGATTGAATTATTTCGGTCAACAGATCACAGATTTGAGCTCCACTGGGATATCTTCAGAACAAACTATGTTGATCGTCACTTTTTAATTTTGAATGTTGTAAATGGCTTCAGTCCGTCCGTCATTTCATCTCCAAAGAAATCTAGCCATCCTACTCAGCCAGACATTTTTTATAAGCTTAGTTTACGTCTACTCTGAGACGTTCCTAATTGATTCGAAAGTTACCCCAGTGACCTCAAGTCAGATAGTCGTGAACTCAGCATTACATTTATTTATCATGTACATTTACAATAAAGCATACAAGTGTTTTATCACAGATTGAATAATACAAATAAAGAAATGTAATTTCTTTCAGTAAATTTTTGGAATATTTTCAATGGATTCGGTGGTAACTTTATGGAAGTTCACTTTCCTGTAAAATTAAATTTGATAGTATAACATATGATAATAATAAACCACTTCCGCTCCATATTTGGAAAATACAGTCTGCGCAAGAATGTTTCGCGCACCTTACAAAAATTATGTATTTCAAAATGTCTTTAACCTGTCGATTGGCAGGCATTTTTGGACTGATCGGTAAATAGAGGGCGAGGTTTTTTTCAGCATAAAAAACATCATTTTTTTCATATATTCTGTACAAAATCACACTTCCAAACTTATTTCACATTATAATAAGTTGATTTTTTATTAATAAATGGCTTATTTCGACAAACAACTAAATTTAATTCCAGGGGTCGACAACCATCGTAAATAGAGTACAATTTTTTTTAAATAACTTACCAATTATGATTTCACTTCCTTTCACTGTATGTTATAAACTACACTTATTATTATACTTATGAAAAAATAATGTTCACTAAAAATATAATTACAACTAGTATTGTTTTTTAGAGTGATAGTCTTCAAAACAGGGAAAAATACACAATGCCACATCACATTCTATACACATATGTCTGGTGTCTTTCCTTTTTTGCTCTCTCTTTACTGTATGCTTGCAAACATGGCATTGTCTTTGAGTTCGACTACCCTTCGATGCAGTCTGTGGAACAGGACGTAGAAAATGGCGAGCAGTAAGACGTGTCGGGTTGTCCACACATTGTTTACCTGCAGAGTTTGTCTTCCTCGGTGTATGGTATTTCTCAATGATTTGAGTTACCAGGTTTTCTCGAAATTCGCTAAACGACATTTTCTTGCTTGTTTTGAGTTTGTATAAAAAAAATGCATTCAGGATACTTGTATCTAATAATCTAAAAAATAGTTTTTTGTACCACTTCAATGTTTTTCTAGAACAATCCACAAAACCTAAAATTCTATCAACTTTATCGACCGCACCCATATTTTTTGTGTATTCAAGTACTGCTTCCGGTTTCCATTTTAGTTCTCCGGTAGAATAGTCTACCTTACTACTTATTACAAGCTTGCTCTCGTGCATGTTTGTTAGCATTATTACATCCCTTTTATCGCGCCATTTCAGTGCCATCAAATTATTTGAAGCAAAGTGTTTCACCTCTCCCTTGTTTAGTTTGTCTTTCCCAAAGTTTGGCATTAGTTTTCGATTTCCTTTCCAGTGCCGCATGCATTCGTTTTTATTTATAAACAAGTAATCGAACAACAAAGGACTGGAATACCAGTTGTCGACAAATAAACAATGGCCCATTCCCAAATAATCGTTCAACATTGTTGTAACTACTGATCCTGAAATTCCAAGATCTGGATTTAAATTTATTTCCGTATCTGATCCGGTGTACACGATAAGATCCAAAACATATCCCGTCAGAACATCACAAAGAACAAATATTTTGATTCCAAATCGGTGACGTTTTGACGGAATGTAAATTTTGAAAGCCAGTCTTCCTTTCCATAATATGAGACTCTCATCGATACATAGATTTTTGTAAGGGATAAAAGTTTTTTTAAAAATTTCCCTTAGTGGGTCGAGTAAATTTTTTATTTTATAAAGCCTGCAATTTGATGGTCTTGGGGCGTCATTGTTTACGAAATGGAGAGATCTGAGCAGAAGAAAGAATCTATTTTGGGAAAAAAGCACTCTAAAATATGGCGTTTCAATAATGGGATTTTTGGACCAATATTTTTTCATGTCATTTTTTCCAACTAGTCCCATCAGTATAATGGTAGCCAGAAAAATATACATTTCAGACACGGTTGTATCAAACCATTTTGAAAAACGTGAATTGGGAAAAGTATTGATGTCCATCAGTTTCTTGGCGTATCTGTTTGTTTCATTTACTATAGAAGTCACAATATTGTCAGTAAAAAACAATTCGAAAAAATCTAACTCTGTGGAAGTGTTGTTTGGAGCCGTTATACCGGAATTGAAAGAATCAAAATTATGAACAGTGGGTACAAAATCTTCTTCCGCCCAACTCCGACTTTCAACTCTTCTTCTTTTCGGAACTGAAATAACCTCTTCTTCGTCCGAAGAACTGTCGGTGTCGGAAGATGACTCGAAATGAATTGGCAAGCTTTCCAAATCGTCACTAAAATCTTCATCCTCACTCTCCATCAAATAGTCTGTAATTTCTTGTTCTGTCAATTTCCTGGCCATGTCTACTTCTTCAGGAAACACAGGGCAACAATTGTCAAAAAACACTACACTTTCAATAAAGATTAATACTAAAATCACAACCACGATCGATAGATCAGTTATTTATTATGTTACACTACACTGCAAAAAGTTTTAAAACACCGATCAATATCCGATATAATTTAAATTCAAAGTAAACTCCGATAACATATGAATTTGAGTGCGAAATAATATAAAATTCTGAATATATTCGTCAATATTACGGGATACAAAAATGCTTCGGCGCGCTCGCGGTATGTTGGTTTGTGATGACGTTATACTGAGCTGTCGATAATTCGCGGGAAAAATCGATGTATATTTTAGTTGGTTTTCAAATATATTCCCAAGATGACGGTAATATACCCGTTTTGAAATAATTTGTCAACTAACGATGTTTCGCGCATCAAACGTACATGTCCCTTTTGAATGAAATTTTCGCCCACGTACCGGTACGTTCAAGCCACTCGACAGGTTAAAGAACACAAATGAATTATATCTTTATAAATATGTCTAAGCATCTGAAATATAAACAGTTTTACCGTTTTTAAGATTTGGAACAGCAAATAATGAGCTTATGATAACCACACCACGGTGGTAGAATTAACAATTCCTTGTATTCATTAAATAATTTTTAATTTAAATTTGCGATTATTTTTTTTATCAATTGTTAATTATTGCTAACTTTTAACATTCACGGAATATTAAAATGCATTGACAAGAAATCCATGTTTTCTTGAAAGATTTTTATTTCAATTAATATCTTATTTCCCGTATGACCACCACAAACGCCTCTAAGATTCACTTCCTCCCAAGTCATCCCAGTGTCTCATAGCTCTGCTGAATGCATCCAGTTGGGAGAATAGACAGGTGAGACAGATACTCCTGAAGCATCCGCATCACATATTGTGTAGTCGGCTAGTTATGTTTATTATCATCTCCTATGATGAAATAATAACAAAAAACATACTATAATTAAATATAACTCACTAAGTGACCGAGTGTAATCGGCATTTTTGGTTCCCTTATTCTTGAGTCTGGTTAACAATTGAGTGGGTGTCAGTTTTCTGACAAGGTTCACACTCAGCGCGTAGTTCCTAGTGAAGTCATTGGCCCAGTTGACGGAGATGGTGTTGGCTACGGTCGGACTGAGCTTCATCAGCCCTGTTATGTTGACCGGGCGCGGTGGACGCTTTGGCTCCACGCCGGGCTTGTTTGTGGGTATGGGGCTCTGCATTATAAAATTCAAATTTGAGATAAAATTTATATTAAATGAAACAGCTCTGGATAATACAGATGGTTCGATTTATGTGTTCAGGTTTTTATGAATCGGTCGCTAGTCATCTGACAGTGATCTTCAAGTCCGATTGTCAGTTTGAGCTTGATTAGCAATAGCAGTAAAGGCACAAAAAAACCTACACATCTATTAACATGTGACAGGCTACTGTGTTTAAAAATGGGTAGATGTGCGTAGTCATGTCCAGCGATTTCATTGAGCGTGGTTCCAAGAAACTAGTCATATATATTAATCCAGGTCCCCACGACCGTCGCAGCATCTGTGACAACTTTCAACTGACTATAATGTAATAAATAATTTGCATACTGATACTCATGGACTGATTGTTTTATTATTATATCGCCTGATTTGTCCTGCTACTGCTAACTCTTTACAGTTCTAAAAAAAATAGGTATAAATATTGATTTTTTAAACCCTTTTGGTCTATTGTGTTTGTCATAAAGTATTAACTAGTTCGAAAGATGGCAGGCAAATCTCATGACTGTGCAGTTCCCACTGTATCGTCATTCAAGAAAGAATGTGCATCATATTTAAGCTTTACAATTAAAACTTAAAAATTGAATAATTTCACAATCTTTATTTTTACATTTTTATGCGCTGCTTATTATTTTAGAGTAGGATTAATATTAAATTTGAATCGTTCAAACTATGTACATTCTCACAGATTTTGTCACTAAAGACCCGGGTTTCGCCTTTCGGCATCTTCAGGCATTCATGCGCACGGATGAACTTGAACTGATCAAGTTCATCCGTGCGCTTGAATGCCTGAAGATGCCGAAAGGCGAAACCCGGGTCGTTAGTGACAAAATCTGTGAGAATGTACATAGTTTGAACGATTCAAATTTAATATTAAAATTCCACCAAGCACCTTCAGTCGAAATCTTAAATTATAAGATTATTATATTGTGTTATGGCAGAAAAATGTGTTTTGCCATAATATAGTTGAGTTGGGGGCAATCATAATTGTTCTTGTGGAGAAGCGATATGGTCACACTCGTCTTGGGAGGGTAAATCTAACAATGACTTTTCCTAAGGAAACCAACTGTGGTTCTCCAATACTCACGGGAAGTTGGCAGACTTTGCCGTTAACTTTGACAGCGCAGCTCGGAGGGAAATAGTCATCTTGTTCGCAGGATGTTTCCACCAGACAGAATCGAAGTTGTACCTACGGATTACACACAGGACTATTGATCGACGGTATGCAGACATTTTATAATGAAATACATTGATAGTTTAATGATTGTATAGTGTTGGTCTGAAATTGCTTCTCCAAAAGACGTGTTACAACTTCCTATACAACCATCGGAATAACAAATTCATTGATTTTATTTTTATATAAAGTATAATGCAATAATATAAGGATCACCTGCACTATATTCTCTACTTTATTTCCGATTCCAACTAAGTCTCTGCCGCATGCTATCTCAGTCGCCTGATTAGGCGTCAAATAGAAGGGATACATGGCTTCCTGCACTCGCTGAGCAGTGGTCGGCAGCAGGGAGGAAGGCTTCAATATCTCGGCGAGGATATCATAGTATGGCAACCGTTTCAACCGAACGTCTGGCAAGACAGGAAAGCTTGGAATGACGGACGCTTGCGCTTTACTTTGTGGGTATTGGTGGTACATGCTCTGTGCATATAGAGCACTCGGACGAGGCTGTAAAGAGAAGCAATGATTCAATTTTAATAAAAATAATAAAACATTTTTAGTACTTTTTCCACATAAAATTTATTAGATCAGGACCGGTTTCGCTCATCGCGAGCATTATCAACTGATAAGAAAAATACAAAAACAGTGATATTTATACAAATTTAAATTGAAATAAAAAGTTGTAAGCAACTATTAACAATTTAAAGGATTAGCAAATTACATTATAATTACACAAAATTAAAATGCTTAACACCCATAACAATTAAAAACTCATCATCAAAGAATAATAAATCTAAGTGGCAAACGATATCAATTATAAACACAATTAAAATTTGGGAAATTTTTACACAAAGTGAAACACTACATTACTAAACTACACTACATCCTAATGATGATTTGGTGTTTTAACATCATTAACAATTCTTCCAGACATCATATCTCTCATAAATTAGCAACCTTTCATTGCTTTATTCATCGTCTTTTGTTGATTCCGATGACTAAAGCAAGTTACGAGCTTGAGTTAAATACGATAAAACAAATTGCGATGAATAATGGTTATGATTCGGATTTAATAGATCGCCTTTTATTTAAAAAACACAAAAAACTAGCTTTGCTAAATGTAAGCTCTAGTTTGGTGATTAAGGAGCCTGCCGTTGAGAAACAGTGGGTGAAATTGAGCTACCTGGGTAGAGTTTCAGAAAAGATTTCAAGAAAATTCAACAAAAACCTTTTTAATGTCATTTTTTATAATTCTTTTAACTTGCAACGCATTTTAGTAAATTCTAAAGATAAACTTAATATTCTTAACCAAAGTGGCATTTATTTAATTGATTGCGACTCTTGTGGAGCCAGGTATATTGGTCAAACGGGAAGAGCTTTTAATATCAGATTTAAAGAACATCTAGCCTGCTCCCGTAAAGGGAATGAATTATCTTCATTTGGGAACCATTTGTTCCTAAATAAGCATACATTTGATATCTCTAAAAACTTTAGAATCCTGCATGTCAACAATAAATCGTTAAAACTTGATAAACAAGAGATCTTAGAAATAAATAGACAAAAATTTTTACCTAACTCTAATTTATTAAACGAACAGGTTGTATTTGCATCATCACCTTTGTTATATCCGTTTCATTAATCTAATTCTAACCTATGTTAACTGCTCTTCTATATTATTTATATGTTTTTCAAAATTTATTCCTTTTGTAAGAATTGATATGGTTTTTAAAAATGTCTTTTTCAGAATCTTCATTACTGCCGATTTTGTTGAAGTACATCATTGCTTGGAAACGGGAAAAACACCAAATCATCATTAGGATGTAGTGTAGTTTAGTAATGTAGTGTTTCACTTTGTGTAAAAATTTCCCAAATTTTAATTGTGTTTATAATTGATATCGTTTGCCACTTAGATTTATTATTCTTTGATGATGAGTTTTTAATTGTTATGGGTGTTAAGCATTTTAATTTTGTGTAATTATAATGTAATTTGCTAATCCTTTAAATTGTTAATAGTTGCTTACACCTTTTTATTTCAATTTAAATTTGTATAAATATCACTGTTTTTGTATTTTTCTTATCAGTTGATAATGCTCGCGATGAGCGAAACCGGTCCTGATCTAATAAATTTTATGTGGAAAAAGTACTAAAAATGTTTTATTATTTTTATTATAATGCCATTCCACCAAGTATTGACAGTGAACACCTTAAAAGTGATTCAATTTTAGTCTATGCAATAGTTGATATGCTACAGGGATAACTGAAATACTCTTGTTTATGTATGTATTATTGAAACCATATGCGTTTTCATCTGCCCAGGAATATAAAAAATAGGATGAAATAATGCATAGATATTCATTAAAAAAAAGGATAGGGTTAGGTTGGGACTAGTGGCTAGCTAATAATGTCCATTAACACAGCCTTGGGATGTAGATTTTTTTCTGACCACTGAAGATAGCATGGTGTCCTATTACTAACAGACTGGAAGACGTTTGAGGGAATCTGAGAGGCAACAATTCTGAAAAGTTAATTCCCAGAATCGTGAAGAAATAATGATGTGAATGGGTCAGTCACTGTACCCGAACCACGTGAATGGAAAATTGATGTAGAAGCTGTAAAGAGTACTGAAAACTTTCACTTCATTACCATCTATTATTAAAATACACAGTTCTTTCTTTCCAAAAATATATGGGATTGCTATCCACTCCAGACCGTTGTATGGAAAAATATTAATAATGGGTGGTCTTATTCACCAAACCAAAATGCCAAAGTGCCAACACAACTTTTGATAATTAAATTTAGCATTCCGGTCATCCAACATAGGGTTTAAATTGAATATGAAAACATTAATATTCTATAATATAAAAATACCACGAATTCTTGGATCTTGTTTACGATAATACCGGAGAGGGCGATGAAACAAGGATGACTTTGGGAAAGGACCAGTATTGAACAAATATATATAGATACAAATATATATAGATACAAATCTATGTATCAATTTACCACTATATGAAAACAGATTTCCATAGAATTATTATACTTACGGCAACAGGCATAACGACCCTGGAGTCCTGTGCAGCGGAAGTGTATCCCGGATGAGGAGCATGCTGATAGAGTGGAGGCTGCGGAGGGCCCCGAGAGGTTTCCTTCTGACCACTGACACCGCCCCCTTGTAGTGCCTGGTTTTGCCTGCGGATGTAAAACGGTATGTAGTGAGGAATTAAAATAAAGTGCCTGTAGTGAGGAAGAGTGTGATTTTTTTTGTTATCAAATTTATATGGCTCTATGTGTTTGTCACTTTGAAATGTGTGATCGGTGAGTGCGTTAAAACAAAGTTTTTTGTAATTGTGGGTCCAAGAATTTTAGATTTTCAGGTAGTGCTGATAAATCGGCATTTAGAAGTTGGTTTACAATACGATGTTAGTATTGTCTTTATTATATATTTTTAAAAAATATATTGCATTATGTCAACTTTGAATGTAATATAGTTTTACATAGCATATTTTTTTTCTGATTCTACTAGAAACCGTTTTTACTAACATGTAAAATAAGTATAATATAATACTGGGTCACGAGTAACACGATGCATTGAAATGTACAAAATTTGATTGATTCAAATAAGGTATTGGAATTTCACAATCGGCCGAGATCCTAAATTCATCTTTTGAATGAAAATGGGCAGAAAACTTGTTCTACAATAAAAGTATTATTATTTATAAACAAAAATTAAGCACCATTTTAACGGAAATTTTTCATTTTTACTAGAGGTATTATTAATGTGCAGGATTTCTGAAATTTATGTAGTTCTAAATAACTTGACTTAACTTGATAAAATAAAGACTATCATTTTTTTTAAATGTTGTGCGATACATCGTACATACTTTGCAAAATAGGGTGGGATTCAAAGGGTTAACGGAGTATATTAATAGAAGTTGTTTTACAAGAACAGGTTGTAATTCAGTTGTCCAAGTCCTTTCTTTTTATTTAGATACACTTAACACAACAATACAACTCTTTTTTAACACAATTTTGAAATGGCACGGTCCACTTAAAAGAACGGATACACAATTTATTTATTCTAACGCGATTCCCAGAAGCGGATAACGGATTTCCTACGAACAAAAAATTCAACAACACGAGATAGTAATAATAAACAAAAGGTTTCGTTAAATCTTAACACGTTACACGTGTCAGAAATTTCTAGCAATGAAAACGTAACAGCTTCCCTCATAAAAGTCCCCATATATAATCAAGTAGCAATGAATATTTTTTTTTCTTAACTCAATGGCTGCCACAGACGAGATATCTCATCAATAACTAATTAAATTAATAATTGCAAATTATAGCCAGCGTGCTGGGTAAATACATACTTTTTCTACGGCAGCTAAAAGGTTTATAAAAATACCTATTATGAATAATATTTAGTATACACACTTATTGCATGTACACTAATTACCTTTTGTACACGATTTTATAAAACACAATGTTGTTATTTTTTATAATAAAATAACAAGGTGTTTTTTAAATTCAAGGAACCAATTAAATTTTTCTATGAATTTTATCACTTTTTTTGTGGAATGTATCTACTGTGTAAAAAGTGTTCAATATAAGTTGTTTTACAAGAATAGGTTGTTATTCAGCTGTTAAAGCTATTTTTTATTTAGATATGGTATAAAGCAGCTGTCGGCAACTGGTGGTCCGCGGACCACTGGTGGTCTACAGATGCATGTTCTGTCTCACTCTCTCACCTTGTTTTATATTCTTCGCTTTATTCACTTTAATTTAAATATATAATATTTAACACAAAAGTCCATTTGGTGGTCCGCTGGATCAAAATTTTGACATTTTAATCCATCTAGTGGTCCGTGAGTCCAAAAAGGTTGCCGACCGCTGGTATAAAGGATCGTTCTCTTAACTTCTTTTTATCAGAGTCAAGTATGAGGTGAGTGTGAAGGAATGTAAATATCAGACATTGATACTTTTGTCGGTTAAACGACCATTGTATGAAAATGACCAAACGGCCAAGAGCGTTGACCTGGCACCAGCTAGGGTACTGATATATTTTACTCTAAAACTATGTTATGACGATTCACGGGTAAAGAAAATTAAGGGAGGCTTCGGTGAGGAAACGATGCTTTTAGTATTGTGATAAGTGTATACATAAATCACATCTTTAATTTAGACCACTCTATGAAAACTGTGATGAAGTTCGAAATTCGATGGCAGCATTGCATTACAGATTGTAAAAATATTTTATCTCGATTCATTTTCTGGTTATTGATTAAATTACACAATAACTTCATGTCTGCAATGATTATGCCATTCGCAAACATCCTGCATAAGTTACAACAAGAAAAAACCTTCGAAGATCAACAGAATGATGGGTGAGATTTACTCATCAACAAAACTTAACATTGTGCACCAAGTTCGATAAGCAGTATATTACATGTACTATTTTTTAGAATAATTGCCTTTATAATCGGGCTACAGATAAAATTCATTATATGTCCAACTCCACACAAAATCATTTTTTTTTACATTTAGTTCCAACGACTATGCGATCTTAACATTAAATTCAATATACTCGGCGATTAAATACATTAAGGTTCTTTGCAGAGTGAAATAAAAAAGGCTGTTGACGACCTATTATGTTTTCCATTATTATTTAAGTAGGGACATCATTTTTACGACATTGAACTAGAGTCTAGCAATAACATTTTGAAGGGAAATAAATAAATTATTGAGACGTTATTGGTACGATCGAATATGTTTACAATAAAACGGTGTTTTTTAATAATCTTACACAAAATATATTGACCTATTGAATAAGTTTACAGCGATATTTCTTCAAACAAGTGTTTTTCGATGGTAAAAGTACCGTAAGTCACATCGTCAAAAGGAGGTTTCGAACTTACCATGATATTCCATTGCTATAATCGTAATATCTACTCATATTGATGTTTCAGTCAGCCTGTATGCTGAGAAGTAAATCCATCTGATTATTGTATAAATCTAAAGGACTGGGCGCGATTTACCGCGATTGCCAGCAACTTTGATAATAATGTCCGTCAAAATGTTGTTGTTGTGAGGATTTTTTATTTGGCTGTTCAGTGAAAGATTTTAGGGCATGGCTACACACAACTCTTGTGTGATCTCTGGTTGACCTATTCAGGTCGAGCCTCAAGTAACCTTCGAAACTATTTTTTTGTCATGTCTCACAAAAGGAAAGTTCAAGTGAATAATTTGTTAAAATAAGTAATATTTGTGAAATGGCCGAGTGAGAAATGTATGCTAAAATAACACAAAAAGTAGATGCGTCCGCACTACTGAGTGAGTTATATTTGTAAATACCAGAGCTGTGGAGTCGGATTCTAAAATCTAGTAACTTTGAGTACTTTTTAAAAAATATGTATTCAAATAACTACGGTCAAAAATGGCTGTAAAATAATTAAAGCCGTGTTTTAAGCTAAAGTTGCAGTTGGAGTCGTTTTATTTCTTAACAACTTCACAACATATTATATATTAATAAAAACAAAATATTCCTTTGTACTTTATTCCACTTTATTTAATAGGTCAGGACCGGTTTCGCTCATTGCGAGCATTGTTAACTGATAAAAAATATAATTTAACAATGCTATTTATACAAAAATAATTTTATATGAAAAGGTGTAAACGAAAAAATTACCAATTACATTAAAAGTGGTTCTAAAATAATACAAAATCAAAATGTTTAACACATCTAACATATAATTAAAAAGTCATCCAAGATTAATAAATTTCAAGTGGTGACTGAAAGTAATTACAAACATAATTAAAATTTGGGAAATTTTTGGCAAAGTGATAAAATGCTAGTGATAAAGTAAATAGGCTTAATGATAGTATCCTGTTCTTGCCCTGCTTCCAAGTAGTTGGTGTGTATACTTAAACATAATCGAAAGCCAAGAAGATTCTGAAAAAGGAATTTCATCACCCAACTCCATGGTGAATTGGATATCTTGATCAACGTTATTAATATTATTTTAAATCTGGAAGAGTTGTCTCTCAGTAACACCCTAAAGACAATGCACATAGTAATATAATAACATTGCCATTCCATCACTGCTTTACTGAAAACATGCTTATTTTAAAATTAAACTCACATTTCATTTTAAAATAAGTAAAGTACGGTTTATTTCTTTTCAAAAGCTTCAAGTTTAAGTAAAAAGGTAACTATTGACTGGTCTGAGCTAATAATTTTATAGGTAATATTGATGTTTATTATGATTTATTGATTGAGTATAGTCCCTTGCTTAGAAAAGCGTAATGAAACATGAAATCATTTGATACTACTTTTCATATTTCTTAGCGAATTATTTAATTGAACACCGTAGCGCTGATTTGGAAATACAATCGCTTATATGTCATATTAAGCTGCTTTTTAGTAAATGTAAACTTAATAAATTCTTGACTAGACCAGTACTAGATTCCAAGTCTCTATTACCTAATAGTTTGGAAGCTATGAATTATCAGATTTAAGTACATGGCAACATTTGCAAATCTAACGGATAGCGGAGTTCTGCAATGGCCACTTTTCGGTATCACTGATAATATGTAATTTTTAAACAATTAGCACACACTATTTCAAAAAAACATTTCAGCAGTTCTGATATATTATATATGTATATTCAAAAAAGTGTTGCACTAACATTCCCAGGTGCTCACTTTCTAATGTGTCCCAGCTGTACTTGCGATAATTAATTGCGGCGCGAATAGCAAGGTTTGTTAATATTGTTGTTTATTGTGAATCTGGCTCAGGTTAAAGTACAATAAACGTTGTAGATCTATTTTACATTCAAAACTATTTGGAGCGTTCAATGATACGCCCAACAAGCACCCCTGTCATCAGCACGAGTGCTGTGTTATCAGAAATGTGGAGCTGTCAGTTCTTCGGAATGCTACATTTGACACTTGCACGACATAAATCAAAATAATTTGTTTTGATTTAATATCTAATTTCACGATCATAATTGTTATTTTTTCAAATTGCACAATTGCAGAATTGTTTATCAAAAGTGTTCAAAGACCATTAATTTCTTATATTGTTTATCATACCATACATTACCACATTCCATGGATGGGATATTTCCAGCTGTTGAACGCCGCTGATTTGAATAAAAATTATTGTTTATAAATAACAACTATTATAATTATATATTATGAATGGATAAGCTGAAAAACATTAGTTTTTTTTGAATTTTTAAAAGATTTGTTATTATTACAATGAATCGAAAGTCTCACGGCAATTCTCTCACTAATTGAGATTGAAGATAAACTAGCTTCAGTATATACGTCGAATTTGTCGAAATGAACGGACTACCCCTTATGTTTAGTAATTTTATCACAATTCGGGAAAAATATGATGGTTTGCTGCTATTTAGAATTGAATATTAATTGAGAACCACTGCATATATCAACCTCAAACAAATTGTTATTTCATTTATTGTAACAATAGTTTTGATTTGAATTGAATAAATTAAGTCTTTTATTAACTTATTTTATGATTAACTTGTTGACAGTTGAAAATTCTCCTTTGCTAAGCAAAACTGGCCCTGATCATATTATAAAATTGTGAAACTGTACTTAAATTTCATTTATTTTTTTCAAAATTAATACATCTGTGATGTATGAATAGTGGCGTAACCACTATATAACGGAACTTATGTGACGTATAAAAGCCCTTGGGCTAAGGGCCCCCAAATTTAAAATTTTCAAGAAAATTAAGACTTAAAAATGAATAATTTTTAAAAGTCCCTGCCGAACAAGTTAATGGTGAGGTCCTTTTGTGAAATAAAAGTAACTGTTATTTGTTATCGCCAGGTTAAAATTCTCACCAGAAAAAGACGTACCCGTCGACAGCTGAAAGTTACTCGAAGTGGTCCTTTTTCTTTGCATAAAATTTATTTTATGGTTTCTTTAATAACTTGGATATGAACCCAGATTTTATAGTTATGCCCTTGTGTATGAATGAGTGCACAATTTATAATATTTCAAATCGAAAACAATATACAAAAATTATAACCCGTTTTCCTGCCTATTCAATAGATGCTTATTTTCTTACATTTGCTTATATTGGACATGAAATAGTTTAAGAAAATTAATATACAAAAAAGCAGGTAATAAAACTTTTTCTAACAAGAGCCGCCGGATTACCTAAAATGCACAATTTTTTTATTTTTTATTATTAATAAGGTCGCTCCCAATGCAGAGAATATGGAGATATCTCAACAGATTTTTTTTCAAGAACTGTATTACTAGTCGCTCAACCTCTTTTTCGAAGATAGTGTAGGGAGAAGGATAGAGTAGGACGGGACTAGTGGTAAACTGGTTACTCTCACTACGCCCCATTATTTTAAGAAACAGAATGGTGGGAGGGACATCTCAAACACCCATGCCTTTGAACAGAAATCAATTGAAATAATGCTGTTCGTACTGGGACTCTTACGAGATCTGTCACGGAAGCGAACGATGTTAAACACTGCAGACCTGATAATGTACAAATATATTTGGCCATAGTAATTATCATATTAATATGCAGTCATATTAGTATACTACTTCTGCCAAAACTAAATATTTAAGAAACTTAGTTACAAAATCTTGTCAGGTCCGTGGTTGGTGGCTTTCATTACGATGCTTACTGGCTCAAATTCAAGTACAGACAGTGTCAAAAATTGAATTTTTCAATAAATTTGTAGATTTCCGATCAAAAGCATATATTTCCGTTATGTCTAAAGAGAGAGCAATATGCTAGCTAGTCAATCTCTCTTGGCCCTATTGAAATTATCTTCAAAAAGGTTAAGCAAATTTGTAACAAGCTCTTGTAGTACTCATAGAAGTAGTACTTCATATGTTCCACATTAGAAGCGGATATGGTTAAAAAAATATGTCATCCTTTATGTTTTTCTATTTCAGGTTGAAAACTTAAGCAATGGTGCGAACGAGAGCCGCGGTCCGCTTGCAAAAATATAAATCTCCGCAGGAGGAGGTGGATGCAATCTCAACCGCGTCTTCCAATCGTCCCAGCGTCACAACCACCACGGATGCCAACAACTCTAATACCATCGGCAAACGCCACCGATTCAAGAATGATATGATAAGGTAAAGATTTTATTATATTGGTTCAATTCACATTATTGGTTTCCACCTTGCTAACAGCACCCCTTAACTGGATGACGGCCACAGACGAGATATCTCGTCAAATTAATAATTGGAAATTATAGCCGGCTTGCTAGGTACAGACATAATTTTTACTACGGCAGCCAAAAGGTTTAGACCAGGCGTGGGGAACCTGTGGCCTTAAGGCCGCATGCGGCCTTTTGGCTTCTCTGGTGCGGCCTTCTGGCCAATTCTGTAATTCTGTAAATTTATGTAAATTCGTAAATTCCTGACGTATTCTGACGGTAAATTTCTGTTTTTGGCCAAAGATTCCCTAGTCAATGTTTACTGCGGCCTTATGTCGAATCAGAAAAATGAATGCGGCATTTAGAGAAGAAAAGGTTCCCCACCCCTCGTTTAGACTATCTCAGTGTCATCTTTGATATTATATTTTTATCAATAAAGAATGCATTGTTTGTAATATTTATTATATAAAGTTGTGCAAAAAATTAAAATTAGACAAAACATAATTAACATTAGAAATGGGCTAATAAGTCAACTGAGTAAGTTAGAATACTAAGCGTCTGAACTCACTCAAGCCCACGTGGTCCAAAATTTCACCATGTGATTTCTGATTTGTTTTGTTTGAAACCAAATTCTTACAACTCCAGCCTCAAATTTTGAAGTGTAAATACGCAAAACAGATGTAATATGATAAAAATAATAAAACATTTTTAGTACTTTTTCCACATAAAATTTATTAGATCAGGACCGGTTTCGCTCATCGCGAGCATTATCAACTGATAAGAAAAATACAAAAACAGTGATATTTATACAAATTTAAATTTATGCCATTCCACCAAGTATTGACAGTGAACACCTTAAAAGTGAGATGTAATATGATTGTCAGTAAATTTTTATCTTAAGTTTGATTTATTGATGCCCATTGTAGAAAATATGTTATCACAAATACTTCCAGATAAATACTTCCAGATAAAGAAGTCATTCGATGATCATTTAACTATATTCGGATATAATTCAAGTAAAAGTTTTTTGAAGAATCCAATTCAATTCTTTTCATGATAAGATGCTTTTGCTCAATCAATTCAAATTGCAAATATACAAGTACAGAATAATACAAGATTTAGCATAAATTCAGCAGCACACATCAAAAAGTCGCACAGGACACAATTTGTGAACCCCTGATCTAGAGAAACACTATATCTGTACAATGTATGGGCTATACAGTTAACGTGTTAATGGAGTTCTTTTTGTATAGATTGTCGTTGTTATTTTAGAAGTCTGACCGTCGAAGTCCCACCAACCCCAGTGGTAGTGCCTGTGGCACCCATGCCAATCACCATACCGAACACTGCACTAAACATGACGTCTGGATCTGGCTATCAATCCACCTCTGCCAGCTCGCATCGCATGCCTCCGTATGACCCGAGACGCCCTTCACCCTACGACCATCCTGTAAGTGATCACATAAAAAAATTTGATTGTATCCTCTCGCAGAAGACGACCCTTTCCACATTTTTGTTGATCCAATATTATACTTGGTCATGACTGAGATATTCGTCAACTGCGTATTGTATCCATTAATGTGTATGTTGGCAGCTTACATCAGATGATTACGCCATGCGTATTGCACCCTTAACCTGGCACACGCTAGCGTCTACATTTGAAATAGCATAACGCATGTCTAGTTCGCAAACATCTTAGTGAAGAATAATATTTATATGCTTCAAATTAAAAGAAAATAAAAATTTTTTTTTTGAACATTTTTGCAAAAATAATTCACCGGGGAAGTGGTTAAGGGGTAAGAATGAATAGCTTGGAGTTTTCGGAAAGTAATAAAGTCATTCATATAAAGCAAACATTAGTAAGTAACATAGATGAATCACCTTGTTGAATTTATTTGGATTGGGATTTACCACACCTAATGTAAGTTAATAATTAGTACAGTGGAACCCCCAATTACGCGCTGGCTTGAAATATTCGCTGCAAATCCCCCAATTGCACCGTCGCATTCCATTGTCATTACTAAGAGACGATCGTCTGTGCTGTGCATACAGTCAAATG
The DNA here is from genome assembly GCA_030503985.1 of Himalopsyche tibetana. NCBI lineage: Eukaryota > Metazoa > Arthropoda > Insecta > Trichoptera > Rhyacophilidae > Himalopsyche > Himalopsyche tibetana. The sequence goes on from JAPJYX010000015.1 coordinate 3,195,041, forward strand.
TTGGCTAGCGTCTGTGTATTCAACACGTGCCAGGCTATACACGCATAGCTGGGCATCTGTCTGTGTGCAGGATATTTACTACTACAAAAATTAAATATTTCGCCCATATTTTTTTTTGCAAAACTTAGGGAAATCTTAGTTTTGCGTTTTCCGCGGAAAAAAACCAAATCCTTACTTTTGTATGAGATTCACACCTCCAATTACACAGTCCCGACTATAGTGTAAATGAGGGTTTTACTGTACTATCAAAGTTTGCACCTTATCCCCTCCCTGGGTCTAGTAGAAAAGGACAAACCCGTAACTTTATTTTGTAATTTATAACTTGAGAATCAGAATCAGTTTTTAGTTTATTCGTAAATCTGGCGATGTTACGTCTGATGATGCTTCTCAAAGAGGCGAAAAACGTGCCACAAGTGGAATAACAAAGTTATCAAATTTAATTTTATAATAAAAATGAACTTCTACGAAGTTACCGCCCAATCCATCGAAGATATTGTAAAAGTAAACGACATCTTTTTTTCTCATATTATTTAAATTGAAATTCACTCACGTAAGGGTTCCCTATTGACGTTCCGCCAGCAGGATCAGCAGCAGCAACACCAGCAATATGCCGCCCCCAACAATATGCAATATCTGTTTGAGGCGTGCAAGGTGGCCGGTGGCAATTACCCCGTTCATCCTGATGTGCGCTTCCGTAAGCTCCCCTTCTACCAGCTGGTAGCCGAGATTATGAAACCTTCCACGCTGGTCGCCAACTCTCCAAATGCGCGGCTCCACGAGGGCACCTACTACTTCCATCTCACACCTCAGCAGGCGAACGAGATTATGAGCACGCCCGAGGTGAACACGGTGAGTAAAATCCGTTAAGATTTTATTTCAAAGGCCTTTTATTATCGTGAAACTAGAAATGAATTTTACAGTAATCTACTATTGCATAATTCAGGGGTTCTTAACCTATTGCGGTGACGGGCGCACTTGAGGTTTAGGAGAAAAGTGGCAGGCACAGGCCGGATTTAAAAAAAACCAGATTTACATACATAGTAGTAAATATTTATGTATTAATTTTATTATTGTTCCCTTAGCTGCTTTTAAATAACATGGATATGGTTATATTTTTGCGAATTCAATAAATCTTTTAAAAATAGTTTTATTTAAAAATATAATGATTTGTTAATGTATTTGAAACTTTGCCGGGCGCACAAGAAAGGCGCCCGCGGGCACGGGGTTAAGAACCCCTGGCATAATTGTACAGGTCTCTGTATTTAACAGTGTTCTCTGTGGAAAAACTTTAGCTCCCTATACATTTAATGCCTTAATAAAAAATCTTAAGTGTGACGGACCCTGAATCTCTACGGACAGACTACAGTAGAACCCCCAATTACACTACCCCGAATTATGCGCTGGCTTGAAATATTCGCCGCAAATCCCCCAATTGTACGGTCGCATTCCATTGCTACGTTCGTTGCTGCTGTCCGCCTGGGCGGCTGCAGCAGGGGAGTTCAACTCAATCTATATTTTTTAATGGAAATTGAAATCAGAGAATCTATTTCATTTTATGTGCATACTTTCATGGTGAAAAACTGCAACTGATTTTGAAAACTTTTTTTGGTTTTATTTATACATATGTGCGACGCGAGAAAAGAAATACATATGTAGTTTTTTTTAACTTGTTTTATTTTATTTATATTTTACACTGTCTTTATGTAATAATCTAGCATAATTTTATTGAAATAGTACATACATCGAATTATATCGAGAACTTAATTTAGAATTAAAATAAAAAAAAAATACAAATAAGCATACATCATTCACTGTCAGAAAAATATTTGGTTCCAATGATGGATTTCAAAGATCCGTAGAATGGCCAGGAGCATTATCAAAAAGTAATAATATTTTGAAAGCAATATTTTTTCTAAAAGTGAATTTTTCCATTTCTGGAACAAAGCAGTTAAAAAACCAATCGCGAAATAAAATTCCCGTAATCCACGCTTTTTTATTTGCCCTCCAGTAAACGGGCAAATTAGACTTATCGATTCCTTTCATTGCTCGCGGGTTTAAAAATAATTGACAACCATTGGTTTCGTTATATAACTGCCTGATGCATTACTGCAAAGGAGAACAGTTATTCTTTCTTTGGCAACTTTGAATCCAGGTGCAGATTTAACGGTTTTGGAAATAAATGTGCGTTCTGGCATTTTTTTCCAATTAAGGCTTGTTTCGTCAGCATTGAATACTTGGTCGGGTGTGTAGCCTTCATCATCAATAATTTTTTTAAATTTCTATGTAAATTTTTCTGCACCTTCGTCGTCGGCAGATGCACGTTCGCCGCTCATTTTAATGCTGCGCAGGGAAAATAGATTGAAAAATCGGTTAAACCAGCCATTACTTGCTTTAAATTCGAAATGATTTTTCGAGAGCTAAATTTGAATCATCAGTCTCTCCTTGTTTCAAATATGCATATATTTTTAATGCTTTGTGTTTTATAATTCGAACACTCAGAGGAATATGTCTTTTATTACAATCTTCTTTCCGTATTTTCAGATGAACCGATAGACTGTCTTATTTTACATTCATTTCTTTTAATCGATCGAATTGTAGATTAATTTATATTAAATTCTTTGGAAATAATGTAAGCTCTTACGCCTCTGCTAAGTTTTTCTAAAATGGTATATTTTTCTTCAATAGAAATGCGTTTTCTTTTTATTGTAATTCCGTTTTTTTGCATGACTGAAAAAATATTTTAATATGATAATAAATCGCGCAGTCAGTAAAGTTTTTTAAAGATTTAAAATTAATTTGATGTTATAGATAAAGCAAAAAGTTTTTAGTAATATGTATTTACCTGAAAGTGCAAAAGATTGACCACACCGCAAAACTTCGCATACAGTCAAATGTTGACTAGCGTCTGTGTATTCAACACATAGCTGGCGTCTGACGTGTGCGGGATTTTTCGCGCGCTTTGCATTTTGTCACTTAGTAACTAAATATTTCGTCAATATTTTTTTTTTGCAAAAATTAAGGGAAATCTTAGTTTTGCATTTTCCGCGGAATATCCCAAATCCCTAATTTTGTATGAGATTCACACCTCCAATTACACTATCCCCAATTATACGGTCCCGACGATCGTATAAATGGGGGTTTTACTGTATTGTCTATTGCCATTCTCATTTTTATTGAATTACTATTTCCTCATATATACCCACTTTTGGTTATTTTTCAAGAGAGCATGAGCAGAGGATGAGCGAAAGTGAGTTACTGTATTCATTGGGTGGTGTCGATATGTGTACTGGAAATATTCACCAGTGATTTAAATCCTATCTATTCCCTCCCTGGAATTAATTCCAATGGAGGGACACAAAGATCAATGCGTATGAAGTTTTTAATACGCTTGAGATAAACATGGTGAGAATTTTTTTAACCTTTCCCTCCCTGCAATATGTATTTACTAAAATTCGACTCTAATAATGTCAATATCTAAGAAGAAATATAATAGATACGGTGCTCAGAATTTATGTATTCCTCCGTAATATAATGTATTCATCTGGAGTGAAGGAAATAAATAATTTGTCGACATATCGGGGATAGATACAGAGATGTTAGCCGGTGCACCACGCTGTGTGTGCACTGTATGCACGTGTTTGACCTCGTCTGGTATGAAACATTGTCGCGGCCAGCATTTGATGTAGTAACATGTAAGTTGTCATGTGCGGTGGTACTGCTGGATATTTGCGATGCTTTTTTCTCGTTTTTAGACAATTTTCAGCGTTAAAAAATTGTTACATTTCTACTTGAAATATGATTAATAAAATCAATATTCATTAAAACTCTAATTTTTCCAATTTTTAAATCACTTTTTCATAATTTGTAGTAAATACATATCACCGGAGCGCGCAGGATTTTTAGCACCATAAGGAAAAGGTTAAATTCACTCAAGGTAAAATGACAACACAAACAGGTACGCCAAGATCGCAAACTTAATCTGGATATTGACCCACTTGATTACTAGGTTATTTTTCCAAGGTTTCCAAGAATACAACCTATTCTGTTATGGAAGATATGCTGTGCATCCATTTTGGCTCAATTTGTCATTTAATACACAAACAATAAAGATTCCACTGTATATCAATAATACAATTTGTGCTTTACCAAGGTCCAGATTCAACTGCGTTTTTGTTTACTGGAGACATCTTGCGAACAGGAGGATTGCTTTCCTCCATCCTGCGCCGTCAAGGTCAACAACAGAGTCTGCCAGCTGCCCGTGAGTAGAATAAAACTACGATTGTAAAATTGAAGTAGTATCTGTTTCACAGTAAAAAAAAAAAACAATTTTCCCAGATGCCGATACCGACAAATAAATCGGGCGTCGAACCGAAGAGACCCCCCATCCCAGTCAACATCACCAGTTTGCTGAAGTTGAGTCCGACCGTAGCCAATACACTCACCATCAACTGGAGCTCCTGGTCCAAGACCACTTTCGACTGTCACCAGTACGCTCTCTCTGTTTCGCACGTCAAGAAACTCACTTCCGCACAGCTCCTGGCAAGGCTTAAAAACAAGGGCACCAAACATTCCGACTACACTAGGTCGCTAAGTAAGTATTTCTTTACTAGTAATATTATACACACACAGGCACGGATAAACTTGAACTGAGTTCAATTGAGTCAGTTCAAGTTTATCCGTGCATTTGAGAAGATGCTGAAAGAAGACGAAATCCAGGTTGTTAATGACAAAGCTTGTGTAAATGTACAAAATTTGAACAATTCGAAGTTCATGGGCCATATTGCGCAACGAAAACATTACAATTGGTGATCTAATAATAGTATTCTGCTTATAATATTCACTATATAGGGATAATTGTTTATTAATTTTAGTTAAGGAAAAACTCCGCGAGGATTTGGACTGCGAGATAGCAACCACATCTCTGAGAGTGTCGCTGATGTGTCCGCTGGGCCAGCTGCGCATGATTGTCCCGTGTCGGCCGACCACCTGCGAGCACTTGCAGTGCTTCGATGCCTCTCTCTTCCTGCAGATGAACGAGATGAAGTCCACCTGGCACTGTCCTGTCTGTGATAAACCCGCTCTCTACGATACCCTTGTTGTGGATGGGTAAGCAGTGACTTGTTCGATATTTTTTAACCATCTCGTCAAGATCGATTGAATACAGTGGAACCCCGATTTTACGTTTTTCAAGGGACCGAAAAAAGCGAGAAACATAATGCGGGAAAGCTAAAAATAATAATAAAAAAAATCTCACTCATATTTTACAAAAGTTGCTTCTTTGCAGTTTGACACTTCAATTTTAGCAGAGGCGCGCAGTAAATATCTCGTGGTTCGAGGCATTATAGGTGTTGAAATTCAGCGAGATAAATGAATAATGTGCACAGGAGCTCAGTAAGTGAGTCGTCAGCATTATGAGAAATCATAACAAACAATTCTACAGCGCCTGCACACTATTGCAGTCTCGTTTTTTTTAAAAAAAAATTGTATGAGTCGATCGTGTTTCTGAGCGAAATGTATCATATAATATTTAGACGATAAATCGAGGAAATCATATAATCGGGGAACGATTAATGCGGGATTATTTACCATTGTTCTTATGGGTGTTTGGCCGGGACTATAACAAATGAACGATCCATGTGGGAAAACGAACAATGCGAGAACGGTAGATCGGGGTTCCACTGTAGTACCACGATCAGCTGCGTTTGTACCGTTTATTGGTAGGTCAGCTGTATCATGTGTGATGAATTATGCTAGAGATTTTAAGACGTGTACCAATATTTTAAGGTTCATTGGTGTTGTTATACGTCGTCCTGAATGTCCGTCGGGTACTATCCATAGGATGTATTCGGCAGAACTGAGGGATGCTGGCATGTCATGGGAGGAAGCAAAGCAATTGGTGGGAGACAGGGAAACATGGAGGTGCCGCGTGGCGGCCATATGCTCCACATAGGGAGCGAATATGGTCAAAGAAGAAGAAGAAGGTGTTGTTATAATGGTATATTGAAATGCAAGCGCTTCATTATTTGCAGGTATTTCCAGGACGTGCTAAACTCAACATCCCTCGCCAAGGACTGTAAAGAAATACAACTTCACAAGGACGGATCGTGGACACCTCACATCAAGAAAGATATTGTGCAGGAGGAAGTCTTCAATGAGACACAACCCAATATAGAAGTTATTCAGGATGATGTTGACTTGGGTAAATAACGATTTTTTTTGATAAAGTTTGACACTTGCCCACTAGAATATCTCACATTAATACTACAATTTAAATCTTAAAAAGTCTATTGTAATTTGCAGAATGCCGCCCAACATTTTCAATGCGTATCAGTTTTTACTATACATTCACTAATTAACATGATTACTTTGTAGATGTGATCCCTCTGAGCGATGGCAGTGACTCTAGCACCGATCTTCCGAGTCTGAAACGCTCGGCGATATCTTCGTATTCTAACCCAGACGTACCTATACCCATTCCCAGTTCCAGCTCCACATGTGTGGACTTGACCAGCGACAGCGAGGATGACCTTCCCCTCAAGAGGCGTGTGGTTAATCCCTTAGAGCAGCCGTCGTTTTCTAACCAGTCGTCGCAGCCAGATGTGTCTATGACCAAAGACTTTGGAGGTACGGTCACTTACTAGTTAAAATACTAGATCTATGTTTTTTCCGTAACCATAAAAATAAATATTCTGTTATGTCATTACTGGACAAACTAAGCTTCGCAGATCATGTAAATGATCTCGACTTTATAGCAAACCTAGTCTTGAGCAAGCTTTGATAACTAAGTCCATAAGCATAGTCAAGCTTATGGACTTAGTTATCAAATATTCGAAATATTTGTTTTCCGAGAAGGTTGTTGTAGCGAAGCTGGTAATAGGCGTAACATCTCATACCTTGAGAAATTCAGCTGGTTCCATCATTGCTTGCGTCATCAGAAAAAAGATTAAATTATATTCTGACCAATTTACTTTCAACTTTGGTAAATTTTACAAAAACTGGTGTTGAAATCAAAATTGAATTTTCATTTCTCAGAATATAATTGTATCACTTTTAAGGTGTTTACTGTTAATACTTGGTGGAAAGGCATTATAATAAAAATAAAAGATTTTTAGTACTTTTTCCACATAAAATTTATTAGATCAGGACCGGTTTCGCTCATCATTAGTTGATAATGCTCGTGATGAGCGAAACCGGTCCTGATCTAATCAATTTTATGTGGAAAAAGTACTAAAAATCTTTTATTATTTTTATTATATAATTGTATATTATATCCTTGAGGGCGATATTGCCTTTTTATGCCTTGACACTAGGGATTCTGAAGTCTCAGGGTTTTTAAAGTCCCGGGACTCGAGGCATGTTAAAGTCCAGGGACTTCCCGGGACTCAAGCAAGACTTTTATTTCCCCTTCAATAAAATTATGAATTTATTAAAATTAAATATTTGTATGTATTACATATACTCGCATTTTTTAAATACAATATTTAATAATTATTATTTTTCTTATGTAAAGGATATATGGAATGCTTACAGTTACATAAAGGATGATATTGTATATGAAGGGATGTATTGAAAAAAAATCAATGAATTCGGCTACAGTCAGGAGTAAATTTATGACCGTACCTTCACAATACAGTTTTTAGACCCTTTTTTGTTCCATCTTCATTGGTACCTTTGTATAATAGTGAAAAAAACATTTGTAAATAAAACAACATCAGGTATGAACATTTAATTGTAATAATTTAAGATTTCGACTGAAGGTGCTTGGTGGAATTTCAATATTAAATTTGAATCGTTCAAACTATGTACATTCTCACAAATTTTGTCACTAACGACCCGGGTTTCGCCTTTCGGCATCTTCAGGCATTCAAGTGCACGGATGAACTTGAACTGACGCTTAGCAAATAAAAGTTTCGTGCTTATATAAGATACAAATGCATCACTGAGTCCAAAGCCATTGCTGGCGAAAAGGATGAGCTCATGGGAATGCCAACAGATTTGTGTAGTAAGCAGTTTCAAGAATTATATAATCTGTTTGTCGGCAAAGGTTTTATGATTATATGATTTTATGGTTATATAGGGTATAGAAGAGGAGATGTGGGAAAATTTGTTATTTCGTTTAAAATCGGAAGACTTTGCAACTGTGCTTTATTGATTTCTAAAATTTCTTGGAAAAAGAGCTTATGACTGTCCGTATTTGGGTGTAACATTTTTATCCCTTGTTCCTGATTGAACACGTGTCCTTCCGAAATTAAGTGATTAGCAAAAGTAGACGTGTCTTTTTTCAATCTAAAGGCTGCCATATGTTCTAAAACTCGGATGTTCAATGTTCTTTCTGTTTTGCCGATATAAAACTTTGTACAACAAGAGCATTGCAATCTATAAATCCCGGATTTATTTAAGTAATGTATTTTATCTTTATTATTAATTAATAATTTGCCTAAAGAGTTTTTACAGTAAAAAGCAGGTCTAACACTATCAGCTAGCTGTTGTTTAATTTTGAGACTTGTATTTCCTAAAAAAAATGATTCTACGCCAATACCTAGTATGATCTATGTCCTTTGACACTATACCTTTAAATAACATTTTTTCTGCAAGTTTAGTTTGTTTTTTTGATAAAAGATTGTCTATAAGAGACATATCGTATCCATTGTTTATGGCGATTTGTTTGATGATTTTCAATTCAATATTAAAGTTTATTTCGTTTAAAGGAACACTCACAAGTCTATGTATTTCTGAATGAAAAGCGGCTAGTTTATAAGAAAATGGGTGCATTGAATTTTTGAAACCGAGACGTTAGATATAAAGTGTCAGAAATTATACAACTTAAATTTGAAAAACAGGCTTATAAACTAAAGAAACTTATTGAAGAGAAAAATAAAACATTACTTGAGAAATCACAGTTGATAATAAACAAGGAAACACCAATCATATTTTTCGATAGAGTGGTTAACCTTACTAACGTAACTTTAGAAAAAGACGAGCAAAATCTCTTATCAAAAGGTCTTAAATACTGCCCACCTTTACCGAATAGAAAATCTGACTATGAAAACCTTGCGATAGACTTAGAAATTGCACTACATAAAAATCTAACTAGTAAGCATATATGTTCTCGCATTCTTAAAAAGGATTATTTGTCGAGTGTTAAAAATAGAAGTAAACTTAACGATGAGTTAGTCACTCTTAAGAATATTAAAGATAAAATTAAAGAAAATAACATCATTGTCACAAAAGCAGATATATCCGGGATTTATAGATTGCAATGCTCTTGTTGTACAAAGTTTTATATCGGCAAAACAGAAAGAACATTGAACATCCGAGTTTTAGAACATATGGCAGCCTTTAGATTGAAAAAAGACACGTCTACTTTTGCTAATCACTTAATTTCGGAAGGACACGTGTTCAATCAGGAACAAGGGATAAAAATGTTACACCCAAATACGGACAGTCATAAGCTCTTTTTCCAAGAAATTTTAGAAATCAATAAAGCACAGTTGCAAAGTCTTCCGATTTTAAACGAAATAACAAATTTTCCCACATCTCCTCTTCTATACCCTATATAACCATAAAATCATATAATCATAAAACCTTTGCCGACAAACAGATTATATAATTCTTGAAACTGCTTACTACACAAATCTGTTGGCATTCCCATGAGCTCATCCTTTTCGCCAGCAATGGCTTTGGACTCAGTGATGCATTTGTATCTTATATAAGCACGAAACTTTTATTTGCTAAGCGTCAGTTCAAGTTCATCCGTGCACTTGAATGCCTGAAGATGCCGAAAGGCGAAACCCGGGTCGTTAGTGACAAAATTTGTGAGAATGTACATAGTTTGAACGATTCAAATTTAATTGTAATATTTTGTAATTTGCTTTTGCTACAGTTACGTTTTTCTTGGGGCTCTCCTCTCATACCTGTTTTCATTCAATACACATCAGTCCTTTTGAGGGTTTCTTAACCACAAGAATTGTTTTTTAAAAATTAAAATTTACAATTTATTAGCACATTTTAAATCACAGTCTCGCTTCCCGGGACATTTTACAACAAAGTCCCGAGACTCAAGACAGCAAGAAACCCGACAAGTCCTGGGACTTTTGTCCCGGGACGTCTCGACACAGAATCCCTATTTGACACTGATCAGATGAAATTATTTTTCAGTCAAACGGAAAGCAATGTCTACGAGACATGATTTGTGTTCCATTATATAAAAAACAATAAGACGTTGCCTTTTCCCCCATAAGAGGTAACCGAAACAGCATTTGACACCTTTTATATATTTTGTTCCATAACTGTAGGCACTATAGATGTTGGTTCCAATTGATTAGATTTCTTCAGAAGTGCACAATGCCCTTATTGTGATGTATGAATTAGACATGTTTGAATAATGTAACCTAAAAGGTGTGTTGTGTTTGTCAAGAAAAGTGACAATTTTTAAGAAATATTTCAAGTTAATTTATACACTTGAATATTTTTGAATACAGAATAAAATGGCGACAATCAATTGAAATATTAAAATTATAATGAAACACTTGACGCATTAAAATACCACGTAAACTGAAAAAATGCTATTCAAACTGTTTCTCCACACCGCTGACAAAATGCAAATAGAGGATAGTATAAACTTTGAAGACTAAATTTAAGAGTAATAAATTTCAGTGATTCAAATTGAAGTTACAGTAAGCCAATGGTATTAACCTTTAGAGGAGTGAATAGAACTATACTAACCTTACATAACTGGATTTTTTTAACATGGCGATTCTGTGACTTTTTTCCAATGAATATTATGTAATTCATACATACTGTGTTGAGTTAAAAGTACATCTATACTCCTAGAAAAATGGCTCGGATAGATGTTTACTTCCATACTCCTCTAAGGGTTAAGATATATCCAATTTTATTACATTGTTACTTAATTATTATTATATTGTTACAGAACTGATCGATGATATGCTGTATCCTAATGGATCTCAACAGAATAGCTTAGATGTAGCAGTATCATCCATCATATCATTGGACAGCCCGTCGCCTCCCTGTTCGCCCCGGAGTCCGTCAACGCCGTGCTCTCCTCGGAGTCCCTCGCCGCCGTGCTCTCCGCGCAGTCCTTCCCTCGCAATAATGATTCCCAGTCCGCCGACGGAGAGATGCGCCAGTCCCGCTATCACCTTTGTGACATCCAACAGCGGCTCCACATCACCTCAGCCTCAAATGCAAGCGGAAACATTACCCGCATCGCCGCTCGAAAACCCGCTCAGTCCGGATGTCGCTGACAAGCCTTCCAATCCGCTGAGCGAAATACCGATCGAGAGCTGCCCCACAGTGGAGCTGCCGATGGGTCCAATTGCCGAAGCATCCGGACCCCCGCACGCGATCGTCGCACCTTTTCAGCCCGAACCGGACCCCCTATTCTCGCAGGCCGAAGAATCATCCGCAATCGTTCCGCCTGACAGTGGCATCCCGGATTGAACTGGTACTCATCGTAATGAGATAGATTAATGATTTTTGTGTCAGTTGAAATGTTGTCAGTAGGATATGAGAAAAAACAGTTATCTCTGTCGATACATCCGTTGACAAATAAATTGCATGTACATATTATCAACAGTGAATAGTTTGTAAACCTCGATTGATAGTCAACAGGTGGAAAGATGTTGGCGCATTGATCTAGTGATGTTTCCTATCTCACTGCTTAAATGTAATGGTTCAATTTTCAATTGTGTTTATTGTTACGTTCGTCATCTGTTATCACAATTTAATTTGTTACCTAATATTATGAATATACGGCCCCACATGTTTCTGTATTATATTATTTGAAGAGACATTTACGTAATCAATTGCAATTTCTCATTTTGAAACATTCATTGTCTTTGACAACACGTTTGATATTTATCGTTTATGACAGTACAAAGATAAAAATGACTTAAAAATAATACTTTGTTTGAATGAGCGCTATTTAGGTGTAAAAATCTTCAGTCCCATCTTTGGCATTTTAGTAAAATTAGATGTTAACCCTTTGAGTAATAAGTTATTTTTTACTAATTTAGGTTGTTTCGTATATTTTGTACTATTGCTACACTTAAAAATATAAAAAAAAAAATTTTGGGTACGGATCAATCTGAAAAAATATTAATTATTATTTTAAGAAGTAAATATTTTTTGAATTATAAAAGGTTTAGTTAAAAGTGTATAAAAAACTAATTCATTATTGCTTTTGAAAATTTTCTAGAAGCTATTGTTTCGAATTCGGGCCTATATCTTTTTATGCTTTCATCTGTGAGAATGTGACGCCCTACTGACGTAGATTCTGTGAAGGGAATCGAGCTGAAAAGGAATTTTACTCTCAATATTATATGGCTACCGATTTGTTTACAAATATTAACCTTTTTGGAGAATTCTTGTGTTCATTTGCAACAAATAATAAAAATAGGGCTGACAAATGTTGTAAAAATTCTCTTAGCCTCTATGTTAGATAATTTTACTATTTCTTGATTTTCTCACACGATAATTCTCTCTAATTATTTTACTAAGCATTTGTGAGACAGATATCTGGCTGAAAACAATTTTTGCTTAGAGGCATGTAAAAGGTATGGAATATTGTCAAGTGTACCAAAAATCTGACATGCTTTTCAAAATAAGTAACGTAACACTAAATTTAAAAAGGTCTTGATTTCTTTAATGTGTAATTTTAATAATAAATCAACCGCATCATCATTTATAAATTTCCCTTACTCAACTCATTTTCAATTTTTATACCTCAAAAAAGATCTATTAGTAATTAACTATATAGGCATCGGTGGTCGGTGACTTTTCAACCATAGGATACTGTCTAAAAACTGTTGTTGATAAGCACAGTATATACATTTTTGTTTTCTTTGTAACATCATAATATTTATTTATCAATTTATGTATATTAAAGCAAGATGGGAGGGTGTACCTTCAATTTGCTACTCCTGGTGAATTTAATCGCAAATTAATTGTATTACATCGATTCTGCCAAAACATATTTTAGATTTACAATTTATTTATGTGTGTATGAAATTTATAGACTTTTAAAGAAACTCGAGCGTTGAGAATATGTAAATAAATAACTTTTCAATCTAATAAATTCAAATCATTTTCCATAAGATCGCCGATTTAAATAGAAAGTTGTGGGATTGTGCTCTCAAAATACAGTTAAACTCACTTAGCTAACAAAGGCCCTTCCAAGCGAATCGTCCATAGAAAAGCAAATGGTTACACCGTTTCCATTCTATAAGTTAAAATTCTGTCAACGTGAAACAAGTGTCTTTGATTTCTCTACATGTGCGAATAAAGCTAGTTCTGGAACTAAATCTGCGACTCGTGCGCAGTCTGCACTCGTCAGTCAATCAAAACAATAGGAAGCTATACGAAATTCAAATTTGACACGGTATGAAAATACTATTTATTTTTAAGATTTTAGAGGATGTGCAGCATCCACAGCATCCGGGGACTGACTGCCACTGATAGGCATCAGTACTGCCGAGTAAGGTGTAAAAGGATACCAGCTTTTAGGATATGGGTGGCCAACGTTTTTTACTCTCTCGGGACACATTGATTGATGAATAATTGTTTTGGGCCACACATAAAATAATAATGCTTAGTATGTTTGCATACATGAATACAGGAAATAAAAAAGGCACTAAATACCCAAATAAAAACTGAGTATTAAGAAATGTTCTATGTGACGCTTAGAACATTTCTGCATACTTATTGTTTTACATTTTATTTTGGTATTTCCTGGATTCACATATTCAACAAATAAAACATGTTTTTGAAACTGGTCCTGATAATACTAAATAAATGCGGAATTAGTAAAAAAGAGTGTTTTATTTATTGAATACATCGCCTTTCCACCAAGTATTGACAGTAAACACTTTAAAACGTGATGTTTGCATACCTACTTCGATTATGAAATTCAAAGCAGACACCACCTAACCAATAGTATATTTGATCTCGGATATAATATTATGACTCAATTGGGTTATAATTATTAGTAAATTTTCAAGTTGCTAGTCAGAAATTTTGGTTTTAACTTTGATTTGCTGTTTCTAAAAGTAATTGCACACAAATAAAAGTGGTTATAAGATTTTATCTGTGAAAAGATAGGTCTTGCAAAGTATTTTCTGTCTGATTGCAAATCTATACATGAAATTTGTAAAACTGGAGGTAACCTAGTTACGTTGACTGGAAATGGAGTCGAAAAAATCACATAATATGGTAATTTTTTTAGGCCACCTTACTTCACTAATATTGTTATCTATAAATGACAAATTTCAATTCCTATTGGGCTTTGTTTTGAACTTGTTTGTAAATTTATAATCATCCATAGACAATAAATAAACAAATGTAAAATGTTAAAATGATTCTCCTGTATCGAAAATATTATTTCACGATTGATGCAGCACGCTGACCATATATATGTTTTAAATTCATTTTTATCACCTTTTCACTTATTGCAGCAGACCAGCAAAGTTATATCATAGGTACAAATAAGCAAGACATGTCGAGGAAACAGTTTATTGCGAGAAATATTTATGACTTGGTATCTGCTAAGAATCAACCGTTGATTTCACAAAAAGAATGCGGCATTAATTTTTTAAAGAATTGTCAAAATTACCAATGATGTCAGTTAGATAATTAAATATCAACACTAACACAACACATGGATTTCAAATATAAAGAAAAATCTAAATATATATAAGACAAATATTATTTAAAAATTGATTAAGACTCGATAGGTTATTCTCGAAACACTGCAGTTTTGCCATCAGGTTTGTTTAGTTTTAGCAGTGGCGGTTCTAGGTACTGGGCTAGGTGGGCTAAGCCCGACCTGCATTTTTCACCCAAAACTTAAGATGGCTGAATAAAAATGAACAGCAATTCGGCCGCTGAACAAAATAAATACATTTATAAGCGTAACTAACCTTTCCCAAATGAATATAATATCTTTGTTTAAATTTTCCTCTGTCAATATAAGACAATGCCATGTCTACCTGCAATAATATTCTCGATTGTGATTTGTATTACAATTTTAAACTGAGCCGGCATTAAAAAAACAACAACCCTATAAATACTTCATAGAGAACAGGCAACGTGACGTCAGTCTGGCAACACCTACGTATTAACGACTCAGGGGCTAGAGCTTTCAAGCCCGCAATCACAGATAATATCCTGCAATATTTCTTTACACTGGGGCGCAATCAAGCACGATTAGATTTTTTTTGTATTTGTATGTAGGGAAACGTTGTCAAACGCACACGACTGTGTTTCAAATTAACAAGCTTCTGTCATTCGTTGGGGGCTAAATTGAATCTGCCCATGACCCATACTCATACATTCAAACACAAATACCAATATCGTTGTATTGTATGAAAGTGACAGGTATTGAATATCAGTGACAGCTCTGTATTGCTTTTTGTACTTGTTATTTCACTTTGAAAGAGACGAATTTAAGGTTCCGTATTATTATTCTATTATTTCTTAGTTACATTAGCATTGATTTTATTATATAATAATTTATGCATTGCAGTAGTGTCGTAGTATTTGTTAATTTGCTTGTAGATTAATGTATAAGGTGAAGTGGAAACATGCACAATTTCGTAAATAGTATACAATGCTATGATTTTCTCTAGCCCACCCAAGATTTTAGGTCAGGAACCGCCACTGAGTTTTAGAGTAAATAAATAATATTTACGTCTGGCCAAATATAATTGATGTTTGATCAAACCTTTTTACAGTTATTACTGTTGGTAATATGTATGGTTTCAAAAATAATGTACAGAGGATAACAAAAGCTGAAAGGCTGACCCAAAATGATAACATGCAACTCGAAACAAAAAGAATGATAAAAGCATTTTTCTAAATTCCAATTTTTTTTTAAATGATTTAAAATTGGTTTGACAGTATAAATCAGTTATGTACATTTTTAAGGGATTGTATACTGTCAATTGTTTCAGATTTGAATTTTTTGTTAACCTTTCATAGTTGTCAAAATCAATAAAACATTGTTGTATTCTCCAACCTCCGACTTCCAAAGAATTATTAATCATTTTAATTATATCAGTTTGTAAATAAAGTTTTAATAGGAAGTTATATATATATATTTAAAAATAATAACATTCGGTGAAAACTTCACGAGTGACAAGTTGCGTCTTAAAAGGGGTCTCAAAATTCAATGGTGTTAAAAAATAAAGCTGTTCGAACTTTATCATCATTTCAAATGGTTTGCTATATTCTCTTATAATAATAATAAATAAAAATATTAGTTTATGTGTTGTGAAAACAATGTCTTCATAACAAGTGTTAACATTGATTGTTACAACTGATTATCACTTTATTGTTTCTTTGCAATTTATATAAACATATATTATCTGCTGTATTCAGCCATGGGGATTAATTCGACACCTTTTTACCTGATTTTATCTTTACAATGAAAAAAAAATATTAAATAAAGATATTTGTTTTATTTTTCATTCCGTTATGGTTGTTTTGATATATTTAGTGTTCCAGACATTTGGCATAGAAAATGAGTGTAATTTTGATTTAAAATGTATTTTTTTTATGGAATAGTCTGTATTGAAATAAGTAAACATTCTATAGTTTGATTTCGACGTTACAAGCGATTGATAATACTAGTATAAATTTAATGTTTCCATAGACAATGTGAAGTTACTCTTCATAGTTATTATTTAATAAAATTATTTTTAGTAAGAAATGTATTAAATTATATTGTAATTTGGCACATGTTTCAGAATTAAACAATATGTCCACAATTCAGGATTATTATTATTCACCAATGCCAGAGAGCCAGAAGTCTCGTATCTTCTATACCTATTGTCTCCCCAAAAATTTAATTGTGTTGCATGGCATTGTTTTTTTTACTAACACTTAACCTTTTGAGCGGTATCGCCTCGCGGTTGCTCTTGTGCGTTGTGTGATTTTACCAGGCTAATATTTTTTATTAAATTATCATTATTTCTTTATAATCAATACTACACATGTTTGTAGTGATTTTTGTCATTCACGTAACAGGAATAATGTTAAATATGTGGGGAAAAAAATGTATAATCTCTCATTATAACTTGGCCGCTGGCAGAAGTCAGAACTAATATAGTCAATCTAGGGCTTGTAATTATTAAACGAAACACAAGTGTTATGAAAGTTGATTTTATTAGTAACATTGGCAAATATAAATGATGCGGGCAATGTCAAATGTTTCAAAAACATGTGTAGGAGACAGACTATTTGAATTGATAATTCCAATCAATAATTGCAGCCGTGATACGTAAAGAATTATGAGAACTATTAGATTACTCCGTTGGCGTATTGTGACTTTGTTCTTTTTTCAAATTTTTAATATCTATATATATAAAAATCTCGTGTCACGGTGTTTGTCGCCAAACTCCTCCGAAACAGCTTGACCAATTTTTATGATTTTTTTTATGTATATTTGCTAGATATGAAAATCAAATGTAAACTATATTTCATCCCGCTAGGTAAAGGGTGTCCCGATCCAGAATTTTTTTTCAATATTTCTGACAATTCTGAAAAAAATTGAAATGGACGTCTTTAAATTCAAATTTCCTGGCTTAGAACAGAAGCATCGTAATAATATTGAGAGAACTTTATTTGAAAGTTTGCATCGCTACGACGTTTTTTAAATAATCGAATATACTGAATCGATTTTTTGAAGCTATAATTATAGGGCTGGGAAAAGATTTTTTGGAGCTGATTTGACAGATTTTGATCAGTGACGTCATTGATTCGATTATTGGAGGTATGGTTATATTTTGCATCTGGCCTTGAAAATATTTTTAATTTCTTACATGCATTAGGAATATTCTGATGACAGTATGGATATTTTATAGAACTGTATTTCGACTTTTATTTTAAAATCTTCTAGGAAAAATGATTGTTAGCAAACTTAAACATTATTCCAAAGATTTAATAATTTACGAAATTTCAGCTACTACGAAAAATGGTTGTTAGCAAACTTAAACATCATTCCAAAAATTAAATAATTTACGTGGTCTATTTCTGCTACTACGAAAAATGATTGATAGCAAACTAAAACATTATTCCAAAACTAAAGTAAATTACGAGGTCTATTTCTGCTACTACGAAAAATCATTGTTAGCAAAATTAAACATTATTCCAAAAATTAAATAATTTTTTAGGTTTCTCGATTTTTTGAAGCTATAATTATAGGGCTGGGCAAAGATTTTTTGGAGCTGATTTGACAGATTTTGATCAGTGTCATTGATTCGATTATTGGAGGTATGGTTATATTTTGCATCCTGCCTTGAAAATCTTTTTTATTTCTTACATGCATTAGGAATATTCTAATGACAGTATGGATATTTTATTGTACTATATTTCGACTTTTATTTTTTAATCTTCTACTACGAAAAATAATTGTTAACAAACTTTAACATTATTCCAAAAATTCAATAATTTACGAAATTTCTGCAACTATGAAAAATGGTTGTTAGCAAACTTAAACATTATTCCAAAAATTAAATAATTTACAATTTAAATACTGCAGGGCTGTCGATATACGCCACGTGGTCTATTTCTGCTACTACGAAAAATGATTGTTAGCAAACTTAAACATTATTCCAAAAATTAAATAATTTACAATTTAAATACTGCAGGGCTGTCGATATATGCCCCGAGGTCTATTTCTGCTACTACGAAAAATGATTGTTAGCAAACTTTAACATTATTCCAAAAATTCAATAATTTACGAAATTTCTGCAACTATGAAAAATGGTTGTTAGCAAACTTAAACATTATTCCAAAAATTAAATAATTTACAATTTAAATACTGCAGGGCTGTCGATATACGCCACGTGGTCTATTTCTGCTACTACGAAAAATGATTGTTAGCAAACTTAAACATTATTCCAAAAATTAAATAATTTACAATTTAAATACTGCAGGGCTGTCGATATATGCCCCGAGGTCTATTTCTGCTACTACGAAAAATGATTGTTAGCAAACTTAAACATTATTCCAAAAATTAAATAATTCACAATTTAAATACTGCAGGTCAGTCGATATATTCCCCGAGGTCTATCTTTTTACTACGAAATATATTTGTAGACTTTTTAATTAATCTAAAAATTATATTATTTACAATTAAATACTGCAAGGCTGTCGATATATGAGGAGCAAACATTCAAAAAGGTTTTTTGTCACACAAATACAAAGCTTGGAAAATGATGATTTAAGTGTTACAAAAGTGACGGTTCGTATGAATGTGTTAACTTTATTATTTCATTTTAATATGAAAAAAAACGTTTTTGAACACTAATTTTGATTTATATTCATAGGTTTTATTATGGGCTATCAGAATTGATATAAAACGCCATTTTTCAAAATTTGTGACAAAACACTTTTTGAATCTTTGCTCCTCATATGTCCCGAGATCTACTTCTTCTTCAAATATTCTAAAAAATGTATTATTTACAATTTAAATACTGAAGGACTGTCGTTATATATCCCGAGATCTTTTTCTTTTTCTACGAAATATATTTGTTAGCAAACTTAAACATTTCAATTATTCTAAAAATTATCTCTATCTCTATATAGGCTTGACCGATTTTTATGATTTTTTAAATGTATATTTGTTAGATAGTAGAATAGGTTTTAAAGTATATTTCATCCCGCTAGGTGAAGGATGTCCCTATCCCGATTTTTTTTCAATATTTTTGACGTCCGTCGTTCGTATTTCAAACAGAACGAAATTATTAGAGTTGTTAAATGACAGATGGCGCTAAGTGCGCAGCAACTTAAGTATTTTTAAGTTTGACATGTGCCATGGTTACGTCAAACAATCAAAGGGTATTGTAAACAATTATCAAGTGAATTTGTAATAGTCGTCACAAAGCATTTCTTTCGCTGTCAAACAATTATGCCACCTAAAAGACTTGCTATTAGTTGATCTAGACCTCAAGCACGAAAGAAAACGGCATCACGAGCTTCAGAAACAGACGAGCAAGTTTGGAAACCGTTCGAGCTCTCACTGCTCAAGCCCAATCGTCTGATACAATGATATGCAAACAACCCTTTTGACCGTGATTAGGAACGAGAAACACAATTTGATGTCGACAAATTGGGTACATTCGTTCAAACAAATCTTTCGAAATTGGTCCCAGAACAACGCATAGCGTAAGACAGAATTATGCATGCAATAAATCACAAGCCAAAACGATGGATCACGAAACAATATTGTTGGCAATCGCTTCATCTGCAATTGCAGCAAATCTTTTGGACGGTGGTCAAACAGCGCATTCAGCAAAGAAATTTCCTTTGAACACCAACATGCAATAACAAAAAAAATCATGATTGGTGAAGTACTTTAATCATATCAACTCATTAAGTGGGACGAATTTACTATGGCGCACAAAAAGGCATTGGAAAATCTTCATTATATACACAGTAATCTATTCATATACGCAACAGACAAAAAAACAAAATATATCCAAAAGCACTTCAATAAACATAATTAAAACACAAACACCTTCTTTCTTTGAGTGGCATTGCAACGCATGCCGGGTCAGCTAGTATATATATATTAATAGTCGATAATGTCCGTCCGTCTGTATGTTTGTCCCCGATTTCCCCTCCCCCTCCCGCTGTCGCCATTTTTTTATTCATACTAGAAATATTTTCATTACACTGAAGAAGTACATTTTGTAATGTGAAAAATCGCTCAACTTTTGAGTTCACATACAAAAAAAATCCACGCCTCGGGCTCGAACACAGAACTGGATTACCAGCCGAGCTCTTTGTTAACTGAGCTAACGTCATAATTATCAGAGTCGATAAAAATAGATCATATATATTAAATTTCGTTTGAAATTGGAACCTTTCCTTTTTATTTGAAAAACAACACACATATAGGTTTATTTTTCGAATTTTCTAAATTACTCTGTACCCTAAAGGTAAAGCGCTCGGTTGGTAACCTGTAGGTAGGTGGCTCGAATCTAACCTTGAGCGTTTTTTTTTGAAAACTTTCTTTTTAAAACACAGTACATCTTGATCGTATGAAAATAAATGCTATCTAAATAACAAAATCCGATTGACAAGCGAAATATTTTTTTGCAAAAAATTAATATAAGATGCAATTATTTCAAGATTTGTTTTTTATCTAGGTACATACGTGGTGTAGTTAGTTTGTTGGCGAAAGCATAGTTTCAATATGTGACATCAAATCTCAGTAGGCATACAATCAATTCTAGAACGGCCACGGTGTAAAGCAGTTTTAAAGCAAATGTCAACATTCTGCTATGCAGGCTTGAAACTATGTATTACTATTTCCGTGAAAAAATATATGCCATAGCGTAAAAAACTGTGAAAATGCAATCATTAAAAAAGAGATTTAGGCAAAAGTAAATGATCGATGAGGATTGCTAACAGGTGTAAACCAATTTCGGGTGTTTTTTCGAGCTTTGTAAAAAATAAACAAACCATTTTTTTTACTATCCATTTATTTAACATTCGTTTATTTATATTTTAAAAATACATAACAAATTTTCAAAAATAAATAAATTCAAAACTCGAAAAGTTATCGGCTGGTAATGGGAGGGGTCCAAATAAGGGGTTTCCTGGCGTACATGATTTCAACCAAAAATTTAACGGATTCTTAATTAATAAAAATGTCGCTCTCGCCCCGTACCTCGAAGAAATAAAAAAAAACACGTTTGAAAAAAAAAATTCAAACTCAAATCTGCTACGAGCCATAGAAGGATGTATAAAAAAAGTTTGTACAAAATTTAAAATAAATCGGTTTGATGGAACTTGAGATATGCACGCCAGCTTGAAACAAGTGGTTTCGAGAAAAACGCGTTTAAAGTTTTGAGTTTCGATTTGTTCCGGTCGGGCCAGCTTAGTTGCTGCATCACCAAAATCGCTGTAACTCGGTAAATAATTAAAATTTTGAAAAATTCACTTTGAGAACATACTCTCAAATGTCTAAACTTTAGAAAAAAATAAAATAAAAAAAAATCGATTTTTTTAAATTTCTACACTAGTATACCCCCCTAAGAGATTTAATAATTCGTATGTGATATTTAAAAAAAAAAATATTACGAATTACCCATCCCAAAAATTAAACTAAGTGTTCCGTTGAAATTTCCGGATTTGCGAAGTGTTCCATCCCAGAATAAGTTTGGGAAACCCTGCCCTATATTATATTAAAAGGGATTACCAGTCAATGGCTTCCAAGAAAAAAAACGAATGTTTTAAAATAGAAAAAATAAAATTTTACGAACATTTATTAAAATTTCGAGAAAAAAAGGTACCGGAACGCCGTTCCGCTGCGTTACAGGGTAAAAAAGCCCTGTATATATCCATGTACGATAGTGTTCCGCAACCGCTGTGCCGCGACACACTAGTGTCCCGTAGGGTGATGCTGAGATGCTGCAGCACATTACGTATCTCTGGCATTACGTCAGTGGAGAAAAGATCAATTAATTTGTTCAAACAATGATCAAATCACAGTTTCCTAGTTGTAGTGCTGAGGTGGCAATATATAATACACAATTGAGAATGATGTCTAATCTTAATTTTTCATATAGCCTTATTGTATATGCACATTTGAAGTGGGTTGCGAAAATCTGGAGATTATTTTGGTGTGCCGTGGGAGAGAAAAGGTTGCGGAGCAGTGATGATTCACGTATGACCAGTGGTGTGCTGCTATGGGATCGCACCGGCTCTACCGAGCCGTTTCCTAAAATGTTTTCGGTTCGGACATCACGATTCGGGTCTTCCACTCGAACGTCGACACTATTATCTCTGGTCGACACATAGTCGACATAACTTCAACCTCGTTTACTGGCCTCAAATTAAATTATACTTGTTTATTTTCGAGTTATTTATCAGATTGATCAGTGCTCCGCAACCGGTGTGCCGCGGCACACTGGTGTGCCGTGAGCCGGATACAGGTGTGCCGCGTCAAATACATAATGAAAAATTATTTTAATTGAATTATTATTAAAACCTCTGTGTTCATTAAAACAAACACAGGTATCACGTTAATTAGTTATTATTTTATAACAATTATTAAGATTGCATAAAAGTAAATATATTATAGTTTTATGTATGTATTCTTTTCAAATTAAAAACGAAAAATTGTGTATCAATTTAATACCTATATGTTTATGCTTTTGGTGTGCCGCGGAATTCTAGGAAGAATTTTGGTGTGTCGTAGGTGAGAAAAGGTTGCGGAGCACTGATATAGATACTTCGATCTTTATACGCTGATCAAATTATATATTATTTTTATGCATTTAATGCCAAAATATGAAATTTCAAAACATCGGAATGAGCAACACATCCATAACGAGCGTCAATTCAAAAGATTCTGAGCATCACAGCTTACCTTAAATTGACTAATAAATACACTTTATAAGGTAGGTATAAGTTTATAAAATACAAATGTAATATAATTTTTAACATTTGTTGATCATAATATTGACTTTCTGATGTAAAATAAGTACATTAAAACCCCCATTTACACCAAAGTCGGGACAGTGTAAATCGGGGTAGTGTAGTTGGGGGTGTGAATCTCATACAAAATTAAAGAATTGGTTTTTCCGCAAAAAATGCAAAACTAAGATTTCCCTTAGTTTTGCAGAAAAAAAAATATTGACGAAATATTTAGTTACCAAGTGATAAAATGCAAATCGCGCCAAAATTCCACACATAGACAGTTGCCCGCTATACGTGTGTAACCTGGTACGTGTTGAATACACATACGTTAGCCAACATTTGACTGTATGCGCGGCATAGACGTCCGTCGCGTAGTAACGACAATGGAATGCAACCGTGAATTGTCCCAGGGGGGGGGGGGGCATTTAATTTGAAAAAAAAAACATGATACATAAATAACACATTACAAAATAAATGATTTAAATATAATATACATATATATTGTAAAGGGTGATTCATTAAGAGGTACCTTTTTCAAAAGACAAAAAAACGTTTATAAAAAAATAATATTGCATAGTCTTTAATATAATAAATAGACCCATTTTCTACATTTATTTTTTAAATAATATTTCTTTTAAATGTTGGCCGTAACTACGCCTAACATGGTCCATTCGAAAGTTACAATTTTGGATGACGCGTTCGAGCATTTCGACTGGTATTTGGGTTATGATGCGAGTAATGTTGGCCTCCAATTCCTCAATCGTAGTCGGTTTAATTATATAGACTTTCGACTTTACGTAGCCCCAAAGAAAAAAGTCTAGAGGTGCTATATCGCAAGATCTAGACGGCCAATTCACTGGTCCGAAGCGTGAAATTATTTGTTCACCGAAATGTTCTCTTAATAAAGCCATGCTTTCGCGGGCTGTGTGGCAAGTAGCGCCATCTTGTTGAAACCAAGTTTCGTGGAGATTATGGGCTTGAATTTTAGGCACCAAATAGTCCGTTATCATGGAACGATAACGGGCGCCATTCACGGTTACGTTCTGGCCAGCCTCATTTTTAAAAAAAATATGGACCGATTATTCCACCAACCCATAAACCACACCAAACCGTTGTTTTTGTGGATGTAGTAACAGCTCTTGAACCCCTTCGGGTTGATCTTCAAACTAAATACGGCAATTTTGTTTATTGACATATCCATTAAGCCAGAAATAGGCCTCATCGCTAAACAAAATGTTGCACGAAAAACATTCCTCACAGAACACTGATTTGCGTAATACGGCTGAATAATTTGTAGGCGCTGTGCTGGCGTGAGTCTTTCCATTATGAATTGTAAAACAATACTGAACAAAAATAAAAAAACACTTGGGCACAACTCACGTGTTATCTATTATCAAATCCCAATAAGAAAAAGTACCTCTAAATGAATCACCCTTTATGTATATAAAAATAATCAATACATAATTAAGTATGTATTCTATAAAACATAGTAAACTAAACCATTAAAGAGCCCATTTCATAATAAAGTTTTAATAAAATAGAAAAATGGAAAATAAATTCTTCTCAGGAGGGGGCCATGGCCCCCATGGCCTCCCCCTTGGATCCGCCAATGAATTGGGGGTAGTTTATGATTGGGGGTTCCACTGTACACTCTTTTGAAGAATAAGAAACGAACGGCTGTCATGAGCTATGTGCGCAATCTCGCTGCGCACATTGCTCACTCGCACGTTGCTTCGGCGGCAGTAAGACAAAATCATAGATTCGCGTACAATTTAATGAATTATTGGTTATTTTTTTTCCCACGTCCGCTCCCAACGTGAAGCATATGGTCTCCTAATGGAGTTTATCTCAACAATTGTGTCAACGAGAACTGCTTGTTACTCAGTTGCTCAACCTCTCTTTTTTCAAAAAGAGTAGGAATAGAGGGATAAGGCTAGGACAGGACAAGTGGTAAGCTAATCACTCTCGATAGAATCCGTTCATAGGATAGGATGGGTGGGAGAGGGAAATTCAAGACATCAAATACATCCATGTCTTCGAACAGAAATACATAAAACGATTGAAAAATCAATTTGTAAAACTGTCAGTACAGGGACTCGAACCCGTGCTCTCCGTAGCCGATGCCAACAACGTTGACCACACAGGCGGCTTACGGCGGCAGTAAGACAAAACTGTACGATTCGCGTACAATTTAATGATTTTTTTTCTCATTGTTTATTTACAATTAGAATATTTCATGATATTACTGCAACAATTACATACGTCAAGGACAGATTTCTATTTATTTTTAAAATATATTGTTTTTTTATAAATACCTTCATCTATCATTTCTACAGCTCGCGGAAGATCATTAACATCGGACACCGAAGAACGACTTAATAAAAAACCACATATCATTTTCAATGATGGTAAATAAAAAGCTGTTTAGTATGTTCGAAAAGAAGCGGGACAGGCGGAAGACACGAAACGCGCTTTATTGTGATATGTGTGCTATAAAATCAGGTCTTCATCCAGGCAATTGTTTTGAACGATACCATCAGGCTTATTCTGGCGGGGGTACTTATTTCCGACCGGTCTGAAATATTTACCATAAGCAATATATTTTTTTTTAAGTTGGTACCAATGATATATCACGATTGTCCACACTAATCGTCGTACTCCTGTCAAACTATTCTCTGACGTAAACATAACCTCTATTACTATGGTAAACAGAGATGATACTTTGGTTATTTTAATGAATTGATCTATGAAACGAACACGATGTTAGGAACTGAAAGTATTCTTCCAGTATTTTGATGCCTGATTCGTTCTGCCCACTCGCTATATACGCATAAGGGTGATTGTTATGAGACAATATTATGTCTTACGTTTACTGCAAATATGCTACATTTTCTTCCTGAAAATCAACTAAATGCCGCTAATAGCAACGCAGTTCTGTAGGAAATTGCCAAACTATCATATAAGGAGATCAGGGAAAGCGATAATTTACGCTAAATACGAATATGATATCCGTATGAAACAGGCCATAAAGATGTCGAATTGAATTTCTTATATCCATAATAGAGCAAATTTGAAATACGTCGACGAGTTTTCCTTATACTTTTTTAATCTGCATCGATTATCGGTTCCTTAGATTCCTAAATTTGTTTTTGTATATTGTCCAATTGGAAATTAAATATCGTAGGAATCGCATTGCTTTCTGTGGAATTTGACAATTTTCAGGGTGAAAATGAGTACTTAGCATGTTGTAAAGCATTTAAAAATATGAAAGAAATAATCAAAATTCGGTCTTCGATTCCCGACATCGTATTCGTTTTTCGTTCAATCAAATATTTTTCTAAATTTCAGATTTGCGACAATGATCTTAACATTCTGGATGCTATTGCTAGATATCCAGGAAGTGTCCATGATGAATTGTATTTTAAGACTTCTAAAACTACGATTGAAAGGAAGATATTAGTCAACGAAAGGATTGGAACATTTTTCTGATGGGTATATAAACATATTTTGAATTTTGTGAGGAATGCGGAGATAAGGGAACGTACAAGACAGCGACTGGGTCACGTGCTGCGAAAGCCCTAATCCTGCCCGCCTTTTCTTTCGTCCAGTGGGATTCCGTCGGGTACATCCTATGGATACTACCCGACGGAACTGAGGGATGCTGGCATGTCATGGGAGGAAGCAAAGCAATTGGCGAGAGACAGGGAAACACAGAGGTGCCGCGTGGCCGACATACGCTCCACATAGGGAGCGAATATGGTCAAAGAAGAAGAGGAAGCATATAAACAAACCTTTTTTCTTATAATTCACATTTATTGGAAAAACATTTGAATAAAATCAAAAGTAGAACTTGGAAACAAATATAAAATTTCTGAAGTCAAGAAGCACATTCAATTACAATGATTAATACTGTGAACATGTTGCTCAATGAATTTTTAACAAAATACTTGCCCAGAGTTATACCGTAGTTTGGCATGCACGTCAGTGACACAAAAAATATTTTGCAAGTAAGAAAAGGTCGATATTTTAAAATCTTGTAAATGACATACAATTTAATTGGTTTTACAAATTACCAAATGAATGCAGGTTTGCGCGAAAACAGATTAAGCATCGAATGGTCTCTAAAGTGCCATAATAATAATAATGATTTTTACAGTTAAAGAAATTATTTATAATATATTCGCTAATGCAGTAAGGTTAAAAATATTATAATTTACCCTGTCGCAGACATTCAAAAGTATAAACAAATAATAGAGGTTTCATTGAAATTTTTAGTTTCTATACCATTACACAATATTATGAATTTAGATAAAAATTAAAAATCTTTCGATAAATTAGAACAGTAGACTCCTGAGTAATCGTTAATGGCATATTTTATCCTTACAGGATTCCAAGCCCACACCCACATTCAGAAGAGATGCCAGCAACACCTCTCGGGCATGCAACATCATCATCAACGAACCATCGGTTAGCTGAAGCTCACGCTGTTTGGTGTGAAATCGTACGGTATTAATGGATTTGAAAAGAAAATGTTTTTATGAATTTGGGGTAAAAAAAAATTGTATCACAAGTACCCTTGTCCAATATAAGTATTATAAATGAATCATCAACTTATGTCCAAAACAGACAATTACCCAGAAATCCCACTTTCTTAACTTTTTTAAAAAAATATTTGTGTATAAAAAGATTTTGATTCATTGAATATAACAGTTTTGTGGAAGTCCATTGTTTAAATTTGGTTGACTGGTTTCTTTGTTATTTTATTACTTATCTTTGTATTTTTTTGATATTTTATTAAACAATTGAATGAAAATGTAAATTAAGGCAGTCTTATTTCACTTTTAGGGTGTTCACTGTCAATACTTGGTGGAAAGGCATCATATTAATAAAAATACAATATTTCTTTGTACTTAATTCCACTTTATTAATTAGGTCAGGACCGGTTTCGCTCATTGCGAGCATTTTCAACTGACTGAAAGCTGCATATGGTTTAACCACCTTCAAATGCTTCATTCTTTCTTCTTGAATGACTGAAAAAAAGAAGTATCATGAAAGGTAAATACTCTTAACAACATGCTACCCATTTTCTCCCTGAAAATTGACAAAATCCACAAAAAGCAATGCAATTCCTAGGATATTTAATTCCCAATAGGACAATATAAAAAAAAACAAATTTAGGAATCCAAGGAACCGATAATCGATGCAGATTAAAAAAATATAAGGAAAATTCGTTGACGTATTTCAAATTTGCTCAATTATATATAAGAAATTCAATTCGACATCTTTATGGCCTGTTTCATACGGATATCATATTCGTATTTAGCGTAAATTATTGCTTTCCCTGATCTCCTTGTATGATAGTTTGGCAATTTCCTACAGAACTGCGTTGTTATTAGCGGCATTTAGTTGATTTTCAGGAAGAAAATGTAGCATATTTGCAGTAAACGTAAGACATAATATTGTCTCATAACAATCACCCTTATGCGTATATAGCGAGTGTGCAGAACTAATCAGGCATAAAAATTCTGGAAGAATATTTTCAGTTCCTGACATCGCCTGAATCAGCCTGCTGTTATTCAATTTATTTTACTTAAATACTGTTATTAATATAAATTTATTTTCATTGAACATAATTCAACAAAAACTTATAAAAAAAATGTATTTGTTAGCTTTTATTTAAGCACTATTCATAACATCAAAACATAATATGTTATGATTTATCTGTTTTGAAATAAAATACAAAATTTTGATACTTTCTTTATTTTTAATTATAAAAAGTAAAAAAAACAGAAATTCACCCTATAAATATAACAATAAAATATTCCAAAGAAAACGAAGCTCCTAAAATATTTTTATATACACATTTACCATGTCCGCTCCCAATGTGGAGCATATGGACTCCTAATGGAGTTTATCTCAACAGAAGTGTATCTGCAAAAACCGCTTTTACTCAGTTGCTCAACCTCTCTTTTTCCAAAGAGAGTAGGAATAGAAGGATAGGGCTAGGACAGGACTAGTGGTTAGCTAACCGCTCTCGATACGCCCCGTTCATAGGATAGGATGGGTGGGAGGGGGGAATTCAAAACATCACATACATCCATGCCTTCGAACAGAAATTCATAAATCGATTGAAAAATCAATTAATAAAACTGTCAGTACTGGGATTTGAACCCGTAACCGAAGCCAACGACGTTGACCACTTTACCACACAGGGGACACATAGATTTTTATATTTACCAACATTAGTATTGTTAATTCCTTCTTTGAAAATTGTTTTAATTAATAACTATAGTCTAATGTTTAAATTACAATTTGATAAAATATGTTTAAAATTTGATATACCTATACATTTTTTAAGTAAATGTATAATATATGCGTATCAATAAGATAATAAAATCATGTAAAAATTCTGTGTACGTGAATTTTCAATATTAAATACTTATATGAATGATTTTTTTTTAATACGATCAAAGATATCGGCCTTATCAGGATACAGCACAATTTTTCTAAATACATAAGCCAAAATACGTATTAAATGATAAACTGTTCATAAACAATGTATAGATTATGCAGGAATGCACTTGATAATACCCGAAGATGCCGAAAGGCAAAACCCGGGTCTTTATCAACAAAACTCATGGAAGAGTACAGAATCAAAATAATTCAAATTTGATATTAAAGTTCCATTAAGCACCTTCAGTCGAAGTTCAAAATTATAAACATTATAATTAAATATTTTGCTTGTTTCCACTCTGAAAAATATTTGGCATAATTGACCTAAGACTACTCATTATAATAAAACAATGATTTTCATATTTAAATGTACGAAGTATTCTATGTGCGAAAGGTTCTGTGTGCGAAGATTCTGTGTTCGGAGTATTCTTGTTCGTAAGAATCAAGTGTGGTGGAATCTGTTCACCGGTTCGTTGATGATGTTGTTGCCTGCCCGAGACGTATTGCTGGCATCTCTTCTGAATGTGGCTGTGGCCTTGGAATCCTGTAAGGATAAAATATGCCATTAACAATGGTATAGAAAGTAACAATTTCAATGAAACCTCTATTATTCATTTAGACTTTGAAAGTTTGTGACAGGGTAAATAATAATATTTTTAGCCTTATGAACTCAAAATGATTTTTTTTGACTTGTCTAAGATATGTATAAATCAATTCAGGATTGACATATGCCAAATATATTATAAATAATTTCTTTAACTATAAAAATCATTATTATCATGCCACGTTACAGACCATTCGATGCTTAGTCTGTTTTCGCGCAAATCTGCATTCATTTGGTAATTTGTAAAACCAATTAAAGGAAATATCCTATGGATAGTTCCCGACGGTCGTCCAGAACGCCAGAATCCCACTGGTCGAAAGAAGAGGCGGGCAGGATTTAGGCTTTCGCAGCACGTGACCCAGTCGCTGTCTTGTACGTTCCCTTATCTCCGAATTCCTCACAAAATTCAAAATATGTTTATATACCCATCAGAAAAATGTTCCAATCCTTTCGTTGACTAATATCTTCCTTTCAATCGTAGTATTAGAAGTCTTAAAATACAATTCATCGTGGACACTTCCTGGATATCTAGCAATAACATCCAGAATGTTAAGTTCATTGTCGCAAATCTGAAAATGAATTAAAAAAATATCAATTATTACAAAAAATATTTATCACTTCACTTAGACTAACAATTTGAAACACTAATGGAATAAGATCTTTGATGATGGTTTTAGTATGCCTCTTTATCCATGTGCGGGGTCACAAATTTAATAAGATATTTTTTTAAACTACATATATTTTACAGAAATAATAATGATACATTTATTTTTAAGTACTTTGAACTATCATCCAGACAAATGAAGAAAATATGACATTCCACTATGTGACATTCCATTCATTTGACAGATCGTAGATCAACGAATGTTGACCAACCTTCAAATGATAATACAAAAAAAAATGTGCTCGGCTCGAATGGGTAAAGTATTTCAGACCGGTTGAAATTAATTTTTCTATCGATTCCAACCGGTCTGTTATTAAAACCCATTCATGCCGGACACGATATTTTTGTATTGGTATTTGACTGTTGGTACTCGTTAAATATATTTGCATTTATGTTCGCGCTTTTTTTCAAACGTAAGTGGGAAGCCTTCTGCCGTAAACCGTGAACAAAGACGATATTTTTATTATTTGACTGAACGAAAAACGAATACGATGTCGGGAATCGAAGACCGAATTTTGATTATTTCTTTCATATTTTTAAATGCTTTACAACATGCTAAGTACTCATTTTCACCCTGAAAATTGTCAAATTCCACAGAAAGCAATGCGATTCCTACGATATTTAATTTCCAATTGGACAATATACAAAAACAAATTTAGGAATCTAAGGAACCGATAATCGATGCAGATTAAAAAAGTATAAGGAAAACTCGTCGACGTATTTCAAATTTGCTCTATTATGGATATAAGAAATTCAATTCGACATCTTTATGGCCTGTTTCATACGGATATCATATTCGTATTTAGCGTAAATTATCGCTTTCCCTGATCTCCTTATATGATAGTTTGGCAATTTCCTACAGAACTGCGTTGCTATTAGCGGCATTTAGTTGATTTTCAGGAAGAAAATGTAGCATATTTGCAGTAAACGTAAGACATAATATTGTCTCATAACAATCACCCTTATGCGTATATAGCGAGTGGGCAGAACGAATCAGGCATCAAAATACTGGAAGAATACTTTCAGTTCCTAACATCGTGTTCGTTTCATAGATCAATTCATTAAAATAACCAAAGTATCATCTCTGTTTACCATAGTAATAGAGGTTATGTTTACGTCAGAGAATAGTTTGACAGGAGTACGACGATTAGTGTGGACGAACGCGATATATCATTGGCACCAACTTAAAAAAATAAATATTGCTTATGGTAAATATTTCAGACCGGTCGGAAATAAGTACCTCCGCCAGAATAAGCCTGCATACTAAGAAGAATTATAAAATGTAGTTGTTGTTTTTTTATTTAAGTTGCTTACTTGTATTTTTGTGATAATACAGGCCGACCTGGACTTCCGCGTATAATTGGTTCCTGAAAATGTGTGCGAATGTTTGAAAGTAAATATGTGTATGTAAAATAACATTTACTTATGAAATATACATATTTAACAAAGGGTGTTCAAGTGTTTGCATGTTTTTTTCTTCATAACATGTCAGTGTTGATTGGGAGCGGACATGGAAAAAAAGTGTTATAAAGTCATATACATATTATTTTTATAGACGAATTAAAATGTTACAATTCAATTAAATGTGTTTTGAATTGTGCTGTGTATTTTTTGTATGTATACATTTTGAGCGACTGAGTAACACACAGTTCTCGTAGAAAAACTTCTGTTGAGATACCTCCATTAGGAGGCCATATTCTTCACATTGAGAGCGGACATGGATAAAAAAATACATTTTTAATTTATGCAGAAAACATGTGTTTCAACAATTTCCATATAATTAATTTCTTATCACATTTAGTGTTATAACGTTATGTATATTCATTAGTTATACAGACAAATAAATATATTATTTTACAATGTTATAGTTTATTTTATTAGAATGAAGAAATACTTTTGTCGAGTAAAAGGTCTTGAACCGCTGACACACCAGCATACGCGCCATAGACTAGTATCTTAGCAACGCGCATGTTTATTACGAATTACCTAGCTATACAAAATTGAGGTTAGGATGGCATCGGCTGTCAGATGAAAATATTTACACCGTTTTCAAATCTTAATTTCTGTACTTATTTTTACCTTTATTATTGTATATTATTACAGACAACAAGTAACAATCTTTGTTTTAGTGTTCTTCTAAGCAGATAGTATCTAAAGTAATGTCTTATAAGTCCCAGAAGGATTTTCATACAATAGGTGTAAAATGTGTGCATCTGGGTTAGAACCTTTCAGAAACATATATTTGACTTCTTTATTTACTAAACAATATTTATACTATGAATTGAATATATTATACAGATTTATTTATTTTATTTTTGAAAAAATAGCCAAGGAAAAGTTGTTTTTTTCTTCATTTACTTTCAGAAATTATGTTCCGTAAAAATCTAAAATTAAATACGCGTTGGCGTTACCAACCTTTGAAAAAAATTACGAATTTTAAGAATTTTTAAGAGTTTTAAATCATGTCTCGAGAAATTTTAAGAGTTTTAAATCATGTCTCGTCGATAAAGTCGATGACAAATTTATGGAAGAGATAAAAAAAAACTATCCACGCAGATCATTTGGGATAGTCGGTAAATTCTTGGGATTTTGGATTCGAAAATTTCTTGGTTTTTGAAATTGTTTGAAAATCCCAAAATCGCTGACTAAGGTGCGAGCCACGGGTAAGTGTCACGGTCACTAGCAGAATATTTTTTGAATATGGAACAAATATTTATTTTCTACGAGAAAACATCGCCAAGCACGGAACGTCGTTGGCGTATGAGGTGTATTATCTCTGATGAGGTGGTATGGCGTCAATAAGCATGCGACGCACTGGCAAGTTGGCGTTGGTGAATGAAACAAAAAATCTCGAATTCAATGTCATTTAAAATCCGTATTAAAAATATACACATCTGTACACAATTTAACGTGTTGGTCTGCAGTGTAATGAATTCTACTTTAATCTTGCGTGTAGCATTAGCAAATTGGTGTTTACTGAGGCCTTATGCTAGGGTATACAAAAACGACCGAAATATTTATTTACTAATAAAAAGTAAAAGCCAAGAATATTTTGTTGCAGAAATATATTTTTTTATATATTATAAGATAAAAAGAGTACCTAGACTAGACAAAAAAAATATTATTTTGCCATGCCACCAACTATTCATATTCAAAAGCCACACTGTTCTCAATATTGGCGCCAATTTACCGGTAGTGTCTATGAATATTCTCTCGAGACTGAGACAGTGAAAACAGCTCTAAGATCCTAATCCTTGGTATCTCGCTTGACCTGTCGTTTGCTATCAGCTGTCCTCCATTACAACTTCAAACTGTTGAGCTTTGCAGTTAGTGCCAAGAATATTATATAAGTATTTACT
This sequence comes from Himalopsyche tibetana, assembly GCA_030503985.1. Taxonomy (NCBI): domain Eukaryota; kingdom Metazoa; phylum Arthropoda; class Insecta; order Trichoptera; family Rhyacophilidae; genus Himalopsyche; species Himalopsyche tibetana. The sequence goes on from JAPJYX010000015.1 coordinate 3,229,572, forward strand.
TGAAACAGTAGTTATGACAAAGAAGAAACTTTCAAATCCGGTGGAGTGGCTTAGCGAGAAAGCAGAATGGCAGCAAATCAACGATCCCAACTTCACTTACAAAATTGTCGACTTTTACACGTAAGTTTTTAATGCACTTAAATTCATTTGCTCGAATATGTTTTTTGCATTTATGGTTAGCTCGAGAATTTATTCAACATATCACCTGCTTTAAAGCAACTTCTAGTACTGTCGATATCAGAGAAAACATAAATATCAAAACCGTTGTAGATCGGCACTACGTTCATAGCTGTTCTTTGATGTTGTCTTTATTTATTGTAACCCACATAAATGTATAGTAAATATCGACTGTGGAAAGGAAAAAGGACGTAACCCACACAAACAAAATTTGGTAAAATAATTACCCAAAATTTTACAGGAGGCACGAAAAACGTTTTTTAAATGATTTTTAGCCCGAGTCAAAATCTTAAATAGACATAGCCTTGAAGCGCATACAGTCTAATAAACTGGTGTTTTATTTACGCTATTCAATAAAAAATAAAAAAGTTATTCAACAAAAACCAATAAAATTGATGGTTACGTCTTTTTTCCTCGACAAAAATGATCGGCCCCACTGAACTTAAGCAGCTTACCGCCTTTTTCCTCGCCAATTTCTAAATGACTTTATAATAAATGAAGACATACTATGGCACGATGACAGCTAGGAATTTGAATGACAATGAACAATGTGTACAATAATCATTTAAAAGGTACAAAAAATAAATCTAAATAATAATATATTGATATAGTATTGTAATAGCTACTACTTTATTATATTATCTCTAGTTGAATATCCAGAACGTCTTCCGACTTATTCATGGCCCTGTATTCCGCATGGTACTTCTTCGGGATTACATAATTCCACGTTCATAATAATATTATCATCAATATCTCCATACAAGCTGTTAATCAGAGGACATCTTCAGAATATGCCCACATCAAATTTGAGAATGTAATATAGAAATAATGTTGGTTATAGTTATAACAACACGAGTCTGCTAACGGCGTGTTGCGAGTGAAATTTGAATTGAACACATTGAATTATGGCAACAATTGCTATTTTACTTTTAATTTCAAAACATTAAGTTGAGACATAGTTTATCATACATTATGCATCAAAAAAAGACAGGAAGTATATATCAGTATTTAATATTTATTTCATTTTACTTGCAGTGTAATCTGAACTGTCCTTAAAAGTTATTTGCAAGTTAATAAAATATTATGCATCGGAAAATACTATAAATTTATTAAAGCAGTGAATAATAAAAATATTCGCCCATTACATTGATTTGAATCGTAAATACAAGTGAATTTAAATCATTTTAATCAAAAACATTGAAACTACACGACACTTAACCTAAAAACCGCACGGTGGTGTTTTTGATAAATATACCAAATATTATGGTAATTTTCTCAATTGAGATTATCACGAGATCATTGATCTATAATTTAAAGCATATTATGGTAGAAACAGGGTTGTTTTATAACAATTTAAATACAATTTACGATAACTCTTTGTAAGGGTGACATAAAAATTTGAATACGTAATATTAAACACTTAGCTTCCGTATTTGTATTGTTTATGACATCCAAGTTGACACCGCACATCTTAAGAATATTTTTGCTCTTATATATTGCCATTTTAATGATATAATTTATATTTAAACAATTACTTTCATACGGATCGTTGATATATGAGTTTACCGGTAGAAGAGTAAGCAAAAGATTTATGCGGCTTAAGTCTTCTCGGCGGTCAAAACTGACACGACTGGCCGGCAGAGTTTGGTAAAACTGCAATGATTCCTATACATTTACGGGAGCAAGCTGCTTACCGCTTTTTTCCTGGCCGTAAAATCTTACCTCAGCGACTAATAATGTCATTGATGTGGTTTAAGTCCTTTTTCCTCGACAAAAAATTCACAGGCCCTCCTTTTTAAAAAAATTAAAAGCTTAATTTAGATATTAATTCGGCATTTATAGCTTATATCCTTTTGATAGAACATGTATTAAGTTGTATACATAGTGATTATCGAATAAAAGCTATATTGAAGAAACTGAGGCTTAAGTCCTTTTTCCTTTCCACAGTCGATATCATTCACAACATGCTGTTTTTTTCTTTTCGGAAATTGACCAAATACCGCTCTTAATGCATTTCTAAAACGCTTATTTTGTCGGTAGAAAACGGGTGCTATAATTATTTCGAATGGAACTTTGAACGCACCATCGAGCAAATGTAAAACATGGCCTCACTTTTTCGCAATGTTTTAAATAGTTTGAAAAAAGAATACTAAGTATGTATATGAAAGGAAAACAAAATGCATAAATAGTATAAGGCACACTTTTGTTTTATTGCATCAGACGGGCGACTATGAATCGCTACGCGTTCGACATTTCGGCCTCCGCCGTTTGTTTAGCTCATTGAATTTAACTTTTTTCACATAACTAATAATGCTGGGTAATTGTAGAGTATAGCTGGTCATGGATTATTACGGCGGAAAACTTCACAAACTAAGCTAAAAAGAACGCCACGATTTAAAATATTTTTTTGAGAGCTCAATAATTGCGTTAAAACCACACATTATTACGAAGAACACTGATAAATTATGCGAAATACGAAATATTTTTCAGTACATTGCCTCTGATTTCCATTATGGTTTGTGATTTTTTTCGCCGTAATAATCCATGACCAGCTATACTCTACAATTACCTAATGCTGTAGCCGTTATTACACACATTCACACACAGACTTTCATTAAATTTCAAAATTAAAATACCACTGAATCCATTGAAAATCTGTAAGCATTCCTTTTTTTTTATATAGAAAATTTACATTCAAGAACATAACTGCTGAGCTTGGTGACTATGTTCTGGTTTCCAATGCTGATTCTGCGGACCCAGACACCGTGGAAGGGTGCGACGTCGCTCAAATCACCAAGCTGTATGAGAGCCACGACAAGGACCTCTCGGATAGGTTCCGAGCGCATGTGCAGTGGTTTTCGAAATCTTCCGACATACCAAAAACTTGCCTCAAAGATGTGGATGTAGTTTTGGACAAGGACTTTGAGGTAATTATACATTTTTGTGATGAAAAATTGACCATGTATAAATATACTGATTTCTTTTCCAATTGGTATTTTTTGTGTTTAGTTGATAAACCTTTTAAACTGACAAATGTCTCAATCCGATTTTATACAAGTTGATTGATTTTTTTCTTCCAAGTTTTTGTTATACCTGGTATAGACACTATAAGTGGGTAACAAAATTCATTTTTATTATGGATTTGCTTTTAACGGCGGGCAACAGAAAATTCCCTTTTAAATCGGCTGTACGTTTTCGGCGGGGCACGGATCATTCCTTGCTTCTTGTTTAAAAACGCTTATTCTAAGCAAATATTTAAAACAATATTTCTTTTTCTCAGTTATGTTAAATAAAATATATATATACTGAGCATAATTTTGAGCAAAAAATACTTGAGTAAATAACATTTAAATCACTTTCAAATAAAAAAACAAAATAAGTTATATCACACGGTAGAATTATTATTAATATTTTATTTTCTACCAACTATTCACATTATGTATGTTCTTTTGTGCAAACGTTAAAACCAACCTTCGTACCTTTTCTACCGGTTTTTGTGAATGTACAAATTTTCTACTTTCACACAAGTTTGTCACTAACGGCCCAAGTTTCGCTTTTGATTGATTTTATATTGTATTCAGTAAACCACTAAATAAATACTGCTTAGTCATTAATAATCATTTTGTTAAAATATTTTCAAGTCCTTTTTTTTTTTAAACATGTCTGCTACACAACCGCAGGAAATGAGTGAGTATTTTTATACAACAACTGTTTTGAGTTTATCTAGAGTATAGTTCCCAACCTTTTTCTGGTGGTGACCTTTTTTATAAAAGCCATGTGACTAAGCGACCCCCCGAGGAGTGTTGACTCACTGCTAATGCAATGAAGGTAGGATTATTATATTTGTAAAACTAATGTACATTTTTTTTTGCGTTCATCCATTTTTAGATAGTCGAAGATCACCGCCTTTTCGACAAAGACGTCTCAATAGAAACGTTCTTCAAAAAATGCGAAATCCTCAAAATGCCCACCACTGCAGCCGTATCGGAGATCACCAGAAACCAACCCAAGAACAAAATCATCGCTTACATCTGCCGTTTTCGACTGGTCGCTGTGACAAGGAAGAAGTTCATTCTTGAGCCAATACTCGAAGAAGAACGCGCTGAATATTCAAACACGCTGCTCGTCATGAAGACACCGAGTAGAAAAATCAAAGAAAATCCGGCTCTAAATAAGACTCCCAATAGTCTTATTAAAAAGTTTGCTTCGTCCACTATCAGCGAGCTCGGTGAAGCTTGGGCTGTTAAAAATTCGGACAATTCAAAATTAGTTCTCATGAGAGACATAACTAATAATTACAATCAATCTTTACCTTCCGTTCAGGCAAGTAAAAGAAAGTCTTCCGTGTATAAAGGAGCGTCGCCTTCTAAGATTATTAACCAAAAAATAATAAGTAAACTTACCGATGCGGATGTTAACGCATTACTCGAAAGCGATGACGAATCTGATTGTAACGACTCAATCAACAGTGTCAAAAGGTCTTTGAATTTCAGTAAAAATACACCTAAAAAAAATAATGTAATTGAAACAAATGTTGAAAACACTCCTACGAGAAAAACATCCCGTGTCATCAAGCAGAATATTAAATATGCTGATGACTTCATTGATTATGATGATGGTCAAAAGGCTTCTAAGAGTAAAGACGTAATGAATACACCTTCGAAGAGAATTGTCAAACCTGTTTACACGACGCCAAAGAGAAGTAAAACAAAATACGCTAGTGATGCATCTAATAGTGATGACAGTTTTGTAATGAAGACACCGAAACAAGGGAAAGGTACTCCTAGGACTAGGACTCTGGTTGTTAAGGCGACTAAGAAGAAGGACCCGACTCCGGCCATTAGAGCCAGAGAAAATCCCGTCATATTGCAAGGTTTGATGCTTTATTTTAATATTTTTTATTAGGTGTCATCCACAATCCTCGGACAAAACGAGATGGAGGTGGTAGGGGTTGTGATAGCAGATAAGGTTTAATAAAATTTGTACATTTTTCTTTTTTTAGAATAAAATCCATCATATTTTGAATGCCAGAAAAATTATTGTAACAAACGAAGTATAAAATTGTCATGGCAGTATTAAAAAATAAGAGTTGCAACAAGTTAAGTTTATAACACTATAATTTAAATATATTTCTTCTGCTTAACATTTATGCAAATATGATCTGTCTGTTAAATGAGCGAACTGGGTGGAACAGAAAGTTAGTGAACTTTTTTCTTTCTATCGATTAACAGTTTATGGTTGTTGGCATGGATATCTGTGATGCTTAAATTCCTTCCCTCCTTTCTATCTGATCCTATAAAAAACGGCATAGTGAGACTGGTTAGCAAACAAAATTTCCGATCGTAGCCCTATTCTTGTAACATTGCACTCTGAGAAAGTAGAGGCAGTTTTCTCTTGGAATAGTTTATAAGGAGTGGACATGCTTAATAAAAAAATGTTTTTGCATTTTATTTTAGAAGGAGGATTGCAACTTGCAAGGGAAAGTCTTCACGTTTCTGCTGTTCCAAGAAGTTTACCTTGCCGAGAGGAGGAGTTCAACAATATTTTCACATTCATCGAAGGAAAAATATCAGACAACAGTGGAGGGTAAGAATGCGTCTCCATTTGTACAGACATTTATCGTCTAATCCAGCGGTCACCAAACTACGGCCCGCCGAAGATTTTCACCCGGCCCGCAAAAAGTTCTAGATTTTTACATAGAAATTATTCATATAAGAAATATAATTTTTCATGATTTAGTTGTGAATTCACGCCAACTATTTATTTTAAATCATCAATTGTCATACAACTATCTGGTAGGGGACTCAAAGTGAAGGAAGTTGGATAGAAATTGGAGGCGAGACGACCAGATGTTCGTTTACTCAAAAATTTCTCGAATATTATCATTTATTGAAATTCTAAGAAGGGAAAACATTTGTTTACATTCTAATTATTATGTTACCACATTAAATGAAATAGTATTCTGATTGGGTTCCAATAAGAATTTATCGGTCGTCCGGCCCCCTTAGTTTTTTAAAAGTTCACACATTTTTGCAAAGCAATTAATTATTAATTGGTGTATCCGCGCTTGCATATCATATTGCAATCTACTGTACTTCAGAATATTCAATGTAGTTCTCCATTTCAGATGCATGTATATATCAGGAGTTCCAGGCACTGGCAAAACGGCAACAGTGACCGAGGTGATCAGGTGTTTGAATAAGCAAGTCAAATTGACTGAACTGCCGCATTTTGAATACATCGAGATCAACGGAATGAGACTGACGGAGCCGAGGCAGGCTTATGTGCACATCTATCGACAACTGACCGGTAAAACAATGAAACCCTGCTATAACGTTCTCCTTAAATAATTATATTGACTCGTACAATAAAACAGTCCTTTTCCAATTATTTTTTTTAACCACGCACACGGACATCTAATAAAGTGTATCTTAACAGAAGTGTCTATGAGAACTTTTAGTTTCTCGGTTGTTCAACCTCTCTTCACAGTTATCCGTGCCCTCGAAAAGAAATCCATATATCGATTGAAAAATTAGTTTCTAAAACTGTCCATACTGGTATTCAAGATCATGAGCTCCATTTCCAAAGCCAAAAACATTGACCACTCGATCACAGATACGGAAAAATTACCAAGTCTAATAAAGGATTAAACTAAACTCATTACAATTCCACAATTCTTATTTTATATGCTTAGCCATATTGACTTCAATATAAATAAATATTCACAGTAAGACGAGTATCATCCAGCCCCTTTGATTCGTTGCAAAACCTAATTGTAGAGTGGGAAAGCATGAGATCTGCGATGATCCTTATATTCCTTTAGAGGCGAACGAGTGTCCTCAAAGTTCACTGCAAAGATTAGGTTTGCCAATAGCTCTGTTCTTCTGCGTACTTCTGACGGTTTGCAAATTGTTTTCGAATTAGAATCGAATTGAAAGCTTTTAGATTCTAATTTGAAAACAGTTTGCAAACTGTCAGAAGTACGCAGAAGAGCAGAGCTAATAACACATTTCTATTAAAAAATATTACTGTCAAGTCTTCATCTTCTCCAGTCGAATTTTTTTGCTGTTGAGAATGAAATGAATAAAACATTTAATTTTTATTACTTCAGGTAAGACAGTGGCCTGGGAACAGGCTTGTAATCTTTTGGAGGCGAGGTTCACCAAACCTGCACCCAGAAGAAACACCATTGTCCTGCTTATAGATGAGGTATGCACCGTCTTATTCTCCTGCTCTGTTTAATCTGCTCTGTTTAATCCAGGGCGTGGAGTCTGCTGTAAATAAACTCCGATTTCTTTTAGACAAAGATAAATAATTAAATAATGCTATGTATTGTATGAATAATGACTGAATGATTCCTGTGCCATTGGCGATAATGGATGTATGCAGATCTGAGACAAAGGATTTCTATTTCTGTCTCTTGCTCGTGTTTCGGCAAAATTTCTCACAATTTGCTTGTTTCATTATTATCTTGCTTATCAACATTTTGTTTCGATATTGGCTATGGTGTGGATGTGCAAACCGGGAATTGTATAAAACTGTAGGAAGGGAAAAAATCAATTTGGCACCCATAACTCAGAATTAAGTTAAGTCAACTCTGATTTGCAATATTTTTTTTTATAATTTTTCTATTTTTCATGCTCCGCTGTAAAGTAATGAAAATGTTGATTACGGTTTATCAAGTTTAACATGAATCTGGGTTTTTTTTCATCAGTAGTAGTCAATTTCCATTGGATATTTTATATTGAAGTCAATGTTTGAGTTGGGAGTTCATCTTTTCAGCAAGTTGCAGCCCTGATTAAACCCAAACATAATGTATATCGATGAATTGCAATTTACCACCCCCTTGTGTTTATTTTACTCACTGAAATATTCTTTTTTCGTACTTAGCTGGATGTTCTGTGTAACAGAAGGCAAGACGTTCTGTATAATTTGCTGGACTGGCCATCGAAAGCCGCTGCTCATCTGGTTGTCGTAGCCATCGCCAACACGATGGACTTGCCTGAAAGACTACTCATGGGACGCGTTGCCAGCAGATTGGGTCTCACAAGGTATGAAGCTTTCATATTTGAATATTTATTTTTAAAGTGTATTTGTTTAATTCACTTTTTTTATTAACCTTTTTTTGGAGCGAGTTGATTTTTACTAAACTGGGTTTTTTCTTATATTTTGATAATTTGTATTATTGCTACAAAAATATTTAAAAAAAATCAGATGTGGATATCATCCCTCGGGTGGTGATACATAACGTGAATAAACATAAATTAAAATTTTTAGTTTTGCTATTTTAGGTTAACATTCCAACCTTACACATACACCCAGCTACAGAGTATCGTAACAGCGAGGTTAGCTGACACGGGGGCATTTCATTCTGATGCTGTGCAACTTGTCTCAAGGTAATTATATCATTCCCTCTCGTTGATAATTAACCTATAAGACTGTCTCTAATCTAATCAACCTGAAACTGATTCTCAGCATATCAGCAATCATGGTATTCTGCTGTGATGCTAGATTAGGTCAAATTTCAAATGCTTTTTCACTTTTATTCACAGGCTACATCTTAGTGTGAATGGGAAATTTGAGTTTCTATTATTTCAAATTTCTAAACAAAACCACATTTTTTTCACAACTTCAATGTATTGCCAATAAAATAACTGTTTGAATAATATAAACTTTATGTTACTACGCTTCCCTTCGAAATAAAAATATCTTTGCACTTAATAATAAAGACACTTTTAAAGGGTAATTTTTTTTTATTTTAAATTGTTTGTTCCTCCTTTTGCAATAGTCAACGCCTTTGTTTGCAGCTTGGAAATCGCTGCCTTAGTAGGAATTATTTGTTGATATATTAAGCTATCCTTCTTTAATATAGTATAAGGAAAAAAATGAAATAATACTCTTTTTTCTGCAGTACTTTTGGTGTTCTATTGTCAAGGTTTATACATATGAACATATAAACCTGTGACAAATGAGTACAAACTTTTCAATACATTCGCAAGAATCACAACGTATGCGTTGCAACAAAATGTGGGGAATTATCTTCGCACCTTGTCTTCTTACAGCAACATAAAAGCAACAGTGCCGATAGATGACACCCTTAAAGTGGTTTTTTTTTTACTCAACAGAAAAGTGGCAGCGGTGTCTGGTGATGCGAGGCGGGCTTTGGACATCTGCCGGCGAGCTGTGGAACTCGCCGAAAAGAACGAGAGAAATGGAGAGGAAAAGGGCCAGGTAGGGTTGGCGCAGGTCAATCAGGCGCTCGGCGAAATGATCGCCAGTCCCAAGGTGCAAGCTATCAAGTCCTGCTCCAAAATGGAACAACTATTCCTGCAGGCCACTTCAGCTGAGGTACATTTCCACTTATTTGTCTTCAATGTCTTATAGACCAACAACTATTGTATTTTTTCATCTTGAAGGGAAATATAACAATTGAGCATACACTTCTAATAACTGGCTCACATTTTTAACTAAAATAAGCTACTTGACCACACCATTGCGGTAAAGGATGGCGGGCACGCCAGTGACAATGTTACAACAGTAAAACCTTGCATTTAAATGACAAAACATGTCATTCTCATAAATTAGGAACTTGGATTAGTGCTAAAATTATCTGTATGAATCTGGAAGTTTAATGATTGAAAATAGCCAATAGTTGCATTAATGTCACTGAAGACATATGCCGCATTAATTAACTCTAGTCACTCCAGTAGTCTGGTAAACTTCAATGCCGATGCTATGTAAGTTCTACACTGCAAATAGTTCCACTGTAATTTGTTTTGTTGTATTCTCTTTGTCTATGTTTAGAGTTGAGTTTGTGGTAAAAGCAAAATTATTAATTTCACATTCCAGGTGCAACGTACGGGAATAGAAGAAACGACATTTCAAATGGTGTACCGCCAGTTAGAGACGATCTGCGCATTCGGCGGACTTCGATCTCCAACTGTGACTGAGTGCCTAGCTGTCTGCTGCCGTTTGGGATCCTGCCGCCTCATCATCTCCGAACACTCCCGCAATGACATCAATCAGAAAGTGTTGCTCAACGTCAGCTCAGACGATGTCCACTACGCCACGCAGAGCATCAGTGTCTTCTGAAAGGTCATCGTTTATCATTTGATTTCTTCGTAGAGATGTATTTTTTTTAGTCCTGTAGCTAACAAGCAAGTGCTTGCTGCGCTAAAGGGACAAGTGATGAATATGAAAGTGAAGGGCACGGGATGACTTGAAGTAATTCGCTTATACTACACTTGTTATGAATATTGGTATGGGAAGTAAATTGACCGTGGTCTAATAAAGCCTCATTGAGCAAATTCACGTTTCCTCTCTGCACTGTTCGAAACCTGTCCCTTTTTACTTGTAAAAGTAATTTTGAACGAACGGTCTCCATCGAACACCTGAATTTTTTATGTATTAAAACTCTTCAACTGTTTATTAATTTATCAATGAAATTTTATATTTGACTATCATATTTACATCGGTCTAGGGCAGGGGTCGGCAGTTTGTCAAGTGAGAAGAGCCAAATAGTCGTGGAAACGGGATAACAAAGGTACCTATACCTATTGGTGATATACATATGGACTTTTAGAGAAAACAAAGTTTGAGATGTTTTAATTAAGTATTTCGACTGAGGGTGCTTGATGGAATTTCAATATAAAATTTGAATTGTTTGAATTTTGTACTTTTCCATGAGTTTTACTCATGGAAAAGTACAAAATGTGATTCTAGTGTTTCAAAGAACGATTAACAATCTGGGTTTATTTCCTAAAACATTAATTAGGATAAAATTTAAATGATATTTATTATTAATTACAATACATCAAATTTATTAACTATGGCTTTATTGTTTCGAAAAACAATAAGCAATATGGGATTTTTCAAAGTAAATTAGGATAAATTATACTAATATTTATTATTATTTACATTAGGGGTTTTAACAACGGTGATGGATTAATAATCGTTTGTTCGTTTAAGATGTTTTGTTTATGCCTATTAATCTCAAGTTGTTCTAATAAATTTAATTTTTGACCCTTATGACAAAGATGCAAAACGGTTGGCTCTAAACTTAAGTTAATGTCATGAGACTCGGTCAAAAAATGGTTTGCAAATTGTGAGTCTGATTTTGTATTGTTAAAAGATCTAATATTCTCTTTAGCACGTGTTGATATGCTTCTACCGGTCTGTCCTATGTAAATCGCATTACACGATCCACAGGACATTTTATATATTCCGCTTCTGTCAAGGTTGTTGATTTTATCTTTACCGATTTTAAGCTGGATTCCTAAATTATTATTAACCTTAAATGCTACGTTAACCTAATGTTTAATTTCACTGTGGATTTTTTCGCTAATTCTTCCTAGGTAGTTAATAGATCTAAAGAAGCGGTTCTCTTGTATAACGTTAGGGTAAATAAGTTGCCTTGATAGTTTTAATCGTTTTTTATGTAATAAATTTTGTATCACCGTTGCCTTTTACCTTATTTTGTATTGCCGTTGCCTTATACCTTATTTTGTATTGCCGTTGCCTTATACCTTGTATCTTCATCCGTTTCAAGAAGTAGCTTCTTGGTTTCCGTCGGCAAACTGTCACTTATGTTATAACCGAGAGAATGTTTTATTCCCATAATTTCATCTCACAATAAATGGGAAAAGGGGTACGAAGATTCTTCTAATTTGTCAATTAAATTAATAAATTTATCTCAGACTCGTACAACTCTGTAATTCTTCGTTATGCTACACTTTTTATACCCGAGTTTTTAAAAAATCTATTAATGCCTCAAAATATGTGTCCAAATATTTGACTGATTTGAACCATGATTTCCAACGGGTTATAATTGGACTCGGAAATAATACCGCTGCGAGATGAGGGTACGAATTCTGTAAAAATGCAACATAAGTTGATTTCATTTTACGGGAATGTAAAAATGCCATTTTGAATTTACTAATGTATTCATTTAGTATTTTCAACTCTTTCATAAAAACATTTCCCACCAAACCAATTAAAATACTGAGACTTTGATAGCAAGCAATCATATAAGGGGCCGAGTCTGAGACAAATCCTATTATATTTGAATATGAAATTTCTTATTCTTTGAGAGTATCTACTATTGTTTGCAAGCATGTAGTAGCATTTGCCGAATCCAAAAAATTACATGATGCTAAGTAGACACTTTGCTCACTGGCAGGTAGCACTGTTCTAAATAAAACGGCAAACACGCAGCGTCCCATCTTGTCTGAAGTTTCATCGACCACTATTACAAAAGGCTTGTTTTTAATATTGTCTAAGATTTTTCTCTTCATATCTGCTCCACATATTGGAACATACGTTCTTCGTAACTGATCTGCACATGGCAATTCACCAGATCCCTGCACATATTCATGAAAATATTCTTTCACCGCGGGATGGTTTAACTTTTCCAGCGGTATGTTAGCTTTGAGACACATGCTAATTAATGCTTAATTAGAAATTTATGGCGCCATGCCACAATGTCTTAACGCTCCATGAGAAATTTTCGGTTGGAAAGTGATTTTTTAAATTCATATCCTACACTGTGAAGTCATTTACGTAGATGCTCTCGTTTGCCTTGATAATTTATATCAGTTTTTAAAACACCTAAAAGACTTCGGAACGTCAGTATTTCTTTTCTTACCTCGCAAAATGATGTAAATTTTTGCCTGAGGCACACATCAAAATTGTCTATTATGATGGTTTTTTTTTCTTATCCTGCGTTTTGTGGGTGATTTCATAATTTGTCTCCTGTATTGGTCATCTTTTTTATATTTTGAATAGTTCTTACACTCACATCTATAAACAACCAAAAATGGAATAACATAAAGAGCACCTTTCAGGCCGAATGGCATCACAGTAAAATGATAACATCCGCCATCCGTCGTGTTGAAGGCTGTTAACGCTTTGGTAGCCGGGTGAAGAGGCACCTGCCAATATCCGACCTTCAGATCTAAGGAGCTGAAGATGGTGGCAGGGCCGAGTTCTTTTAGCGTTTCCTGGATGCGTGGCAGATGAGTCGCTTCGTCTATCGTTACGGCATTCAGCCACCGATAATCCACGCAAAATCGGGGCTTGCCGTCTTTTTTCCGTACTATGACGACAGGTGAGCTGTAGGGAGACCGGCTTGGTTCCACTACTCTATCCGCCAGCATCTGCTGGACTTCCTCCCAGATCATCTGCTTGGTGGTGTCCGATTGTCGGTGAGGCCCGACTCGGAAAGGTGTGTGGTCCGACAGCCGGACCTCATGTACGGCCGATCCACATCGTGGCCCGGAAGCTGCGAAGAGGCTCCCATAGTCCTCCATCAATCGGAGGATTGCCCTCAAAAGTCGGCTGGTGGAGACGACGTCGTCTGTCGGCTGGTAAGGACGTCTCGTCGGGTACATGATCACTCCTGCAAACACGTATTTGATTACTTCCTGCTTCACATAGTATCGATACGGAAGTCGGCCAAATGATTTCAAACTCCTCTTCGTTATTCCGGCAAAAAAATCGCTGCCCGCTTCCGTAAAATTTACACAGAAAAAAAAAACACTTAGATTACATATTGTCACATTTTACTCTTATTATTTATACACATTTACTTTATTAGGTTCATTAATTTTGCACTTTTATATTCTTTACACTTTCCCTTCGTTTATATTATCGCGGGCTTACTAGGTTTCTTTCTACACGATTCTAAGTTAATCAAACGGTTTTCTTTTTGGATTTTAATATTGTTCGTAAGCCCGCACCACTGTTCCCGTTACTTGATTATTTACACACGGTTGTTACGTATTTAGCCACTGGACTTATTAACTTATTGCCTTTTCACTTATGATTATTTTTTTTCTTACACAGATACACTTATTGATCATTTAATATTATTTATTTTACACTATATTTGCTGATCTGTGTGTGGCCGCTTCCGCTTTTCCACACACAGTCTTGATAACACATCGGGCTGGTTTGTATGTTTCCGCAAGATTCTAAGTTTTCCAAATAATTTTTTTTTCCGAGTTTATTTGTTTCACCAGCCCGTTTATACACTACACAGTAATTAGACACAAAAAGTTTTTTTTTATACTAGATTATTTTTTTTCACATTATTATTACTTTGTTCAGCCCATGCTGATCGAACGCTCGCCGTTACGTTTTCTACCGTTCCGGCTAGTACCGCCGCTGCCTCTGGCGGCACTCTTCTGCTCGGTGGTTTCCTCCGCACGTATAAGATTTCGGCGGGCCGTTATTGAATCGTGGTTTTTCATAATTTTGATGTTGCGGCGGCCGTCGTTCGTTGTGCCGGTGCCCATTATGAGTGTATTGGTTCGGGCGTCGCTCCGGCGAGCTTCGTCGCTGATTCGCGTATTTTGGAGACTGGGGTATAGGAGGTGGAGGGACGTTATATTGATTTGGGCCTGGGTTTTGTATCGGTGTGCACTCTGCGTTCTGGCATTTGTGTCCGCATGCCTGCGCGCCGCTAGTGTCTGATGATGCAGGCGCTTTCATTCGACACGCCGGCGGCGGCTGCGTCTCTTCCCGTCGGGAGCGCAGTTCCAGGGTTTGGACTCCCTCAATCAGTTCGTCCAGTGTTGTCCACCGTAGACGCTCTGTCCTCTCTTGGTCACGCGGAGTCATCAGACCCTGGATGTCCCGGGCCAGCTCGAGAGGGTCGCCTCTCGCCGTGCACACCTGTGCCATGGCTCTCTTCTTTTCCAAGAACGTGTATGCGTTCTCGTCGTTGCGCTGCAGTACGCTCTTCATTTCGTACTCGAGCCTTAGCTTCCTCGCTATGTTATAACGCCTCTTCAAAATAAATATAAAGCCTCCCCAGGAGGTGGGCTTTGTCTCCAGTCCCTGCCACCATTGCAGCGCTTCCCCTTGGAAAGCCGTGGCGGCCCTCGTCGGCTTATCCTCCGGTTCCGTGTCGGCAGCTGAGAAATATTTCTCGCATCTTTGGATAAAGCGAGTCGTATCAGTCACTTCACCTCCGTGGAAAGCCACGGAGAACACGGGTGGGTGTCCGTGGCGGACCTTGTCTTCGCGTCGAAGGGGCGCTTCTGGCTCCTCGGCGATCGTCGTCGGCGTCCCTGGCTCCGCCTCGTCGGGGAACCGCTGTCCATTTTCGAACATGCTCTCCGAGGATGTCGCCGTCTGAAACCCGGGCCCCATGTTATATTGAGCGCCACCCATGGTTACGTCCATGAGAACGGATTGCGACCGCGTTATTCTATCGGTCATTTCTTTCCGCTCTTTGTCTGAAAGAGGGATTTTTTTTGTTTTATAATTACTAGCAAGTCGGAGACATGAGATTCTTAATCATCGTGGCATGCATCCGTGATAAGAATCATTCATTCGTTCTCTATTTAATTTACACTACTGATTTTACTCTTTCAAGAA
This sequence comes from Himalopsyche tibetana, assembly GCA_030503985.1. Classification (NCBI taxonomy): domain Eukaryota; kingdom Metazoa; phylum Arthropoda; class Insecta; order Trichoptera; family Rhyacophilidae; genus Himalopsyche; species Himalopsyche tibetana. Next base: position 3,245,130 of record JAPJYX010000015.1, read on the forward strand.
TCTACTTCGACTATTCTTTATCCGACTCTCCTCGGAGCGCTGGTGATCAATCAGCGTCCCTCGTATAGCGCGGTTAGAAAAATTCAAACGGTCTGCGTTTGGTCGATATCAAATTCGCTCACCAACGAGTCGATGTTACCTGACTCGAAGGCTTGCCGATGTGTGATTCTATTGAAGTTACATTTACAGCTAGTATATTAGAGTTACGTTATCGGTTCACACCTTAACCGTCGAAAACATGATTCTATCAAAGCCACTCACGTTGGGCGGCACTTGAGATGCCCTCGTCCCTCATCATTAGACGAGAGACAGAGTTATCCGTCTCTCCCCATAACAACTCGGTTTGGTATAACTTGGACTCTGTTTTTATTTAGGTACACATGAGAAAATATAGCAAATCAAAATCAATAAAACAAGCGGTACAATCAATTAAGGGTGGTAAACCACCAGTTTATTTTATAAAAGAAAAAGAAAGGGTTACATATTATTAAATTTGGAATAGCCTGGCTAGCATGCAGGGATATGCCGCAAGCCTTTCGTATTTTCTGTTTTTCGTTTCTTCATGACCCGAGATTGCGTTGGCTAATGTCAATCTGTGACAGGCAAGATCTCTTTGTAACCCATCAAAAAGAAACCACATACTAGGATGACTACAATTAAATAAGGAATTTAACGCGTTGTGGAATCCTTCACAACAGTTCGTTGTTTTTGGAGATTGCTCTAAAGCTGCCGAATGATGATTCCAAAGCTCAATTGGAAACTGTGGATTCCTGCCTGCTGTTCCTTCAATATAAGTTGAAAAGAAATAAGAAAGAACTTTCTCGTAACTTTCTTCTTTGGGAAATGTTACGGCAAGCTGATTAAACACATTCCTAACATCATTCACTGGAACAAATGACAACACTGTCAATGACTTTAACTTTAATTTAATTTCCATATTTGCTTCAAATGTTGTTTTCAATCCAACACTGTTAACTTGTCTGACGATACTCTGGGTAAGGTGAAAATAACAGCCTTTTACTTCTGATTTATAGAAGCAGAACTGCATTTATAGAAGCTTTTTCGAAATCAACTAAAACCTTTTGAGGTGCCAGGCTTGGAAGTAGCAATTTAATTATTGAAAACATTTTATTATATGTCTCGGTGTTTTTTTTTCTGCAAGAGAAAGTAGATGCAGGGCGGATAAGAGTTCACTACCTGAGCATGCCATGTGTACAGTTGATAAAATAAATGAGGTACTTTATCAAAAGTTCCATCTCCGAAAATATTGTCTTTATTTAGTTCCAGCATAAGCTCTCTGTCCCCTAGTGCCAATATCCTTTCGGGATCATTAATACCTGAATCGTGCAACACGAATTCACTATATTTATCTGGAATGATAAAATTTTCGTAGTGGGATTTGGCGAATGATTTTGTTTTTTGTGATTTAGAAGAACCCTGGAAAGGGACGTCTTTTTCGGCATATACAAAAGTGCCTCATTGCTGACTTCAGACAGGATACTTCCAATCACATTCTGAGGATTAGCACTGATTTCACTCATGGCTTGGTTCATTTTTCTCTTCGCAATATTTGCTTCTGTTTTTTGAGGGCAGGAATGGTGGCAATGATTGGTTGGTTGTCGTACGACGTTTTCATCTTTTGTCGTTATAATGGAATGACATTTCACTGAGCGATTTTCCTTACATCTCCATGTCATCACTCCATTTGTGGATCGAAAGTGAACGTATTCAAAACCCAAATAAATCAAAACTCGGTTGCCTCTCACGGTACTTGAATATTCCATTGTCAATGCTGAAAAATTAAAAAGAGTGATGTTGTAAAAAAAAAAAAAATAATCAATATTTTATTTATCAGTGACGATTATGTAAATAAATAAAAGTAAATTATGCTGTTATATAAATCCAAATCAAGGACTCCAAGAATCTGTGTAACTGTGTTAGGATTGTTACGCAAAATGATGACTTTATGCAAACGACTCGGTAAAAAAGCATTAATGTAATAAAATCAATCTCTTTTTTGTAAATTAATCAATAGTGTTTGATATTGAGTGCGATGAATACATAAATGCTTACGTAATTCCCTATCAAAATATTATATTATTTGTGAAAAAAACAGTGTACACAACTAACAGTGTACTAACCATCACTTAACCCTTTCCGGTCCACAAAAAAAAAAAAATATTCCCCCAGGTCCACAATAGATTTACAGAATTACAGGGTAAAACAATACATCCAGGTTTTTTGAAATAAAACTATATTTATGTTTAAATTTTATTTTTATTTTGAATGTAAACAATTTTATCTCTTATTATTATATTTTATAGACATCTAATGTATGATATCGGAAAAAACAGTCACCGATGCAAAGGCCGGGCTTTCTCTCGCAAGTGACGCAAATGTATCGGGTTTCTTTCCTACCTCCAGGAATTTTTCTATTGGAGCACACAAGGCAATCTTTATGCTTTCCTTAAGGGTTGAGGTATATGAAATGACCCTTTTTATTCAATCTTTACTCTTTATCGGACGTGGAAACCCGTCCAGTCTTTATATTTGGAGCCCGAAAATAACCAATCAAACTCAACAATAATTCCTCTCGGAATTTGATTTGTGATATTGCTTTTCTTCCTTCTTGAGTTGCGCGCTGGTTATACAGAATAAAAGAATTGATGATGGACGTCTCCATTCCCCAGAAAAAAAGCTTTCTCCACCATTTGAGTGTTTTCCTCATAAAGCAATATGATGTTGCATATTGATCTGCAACATACACGCCACCCATATTTTTGTTGTATTTCAGTACTACTCTAGGTTTTTCCATTTCTTCAGGTCTTCCTGTTGGTCGAATGTTCAACGTCCTCCCCCTTATCGCACGTCTTACTGCACGCCGTGTTGATCGTGGCCTTCTTGTTATAGTCTCTGAGGAAGTATCACACCATGTGCTCAGCATCGTCACAACTCTTTGATCGCGCCATGCCATTACCATAATGTTTTCTTTGCGGAATGCGATTTTATCGCCTTTGGCTAGTTTTGGCTTTTTTATTTCATCTGGTAGTCCTATTCTATTCACCATTATCGTGCCTGTTAGATAACATTTTATATCTAATAATTCTCTTGCGAGCACGAGATTCGTATAGAAACGATCGGCGAATATATGATAACCAGCTGCGTTGGGTATCGCAAGTTTCAAATTATTGTATAAATGCAATACGATTCTTGATGTAAATGCTAAATCTGGTCGAATTAGAGCATCCGTTGTTATCTTACCATAATATGGTACAAAAGAATACACGTAGCTGGTTTTAGAATCTGCTAAAACGTATATTCTCAGCCCCCATTTTGTAGGCTTCTTCGGGTTGAAGGAAATATACATGAATCTTCCTTTGAATCCCACCGTCGATTCATCAACTGATAAATTTTTATCGGGAACTAGGTGTTTTCGAAATTTTTCTTCCAGGTACATTAGGAAATTGTTTACCCTTTGAATTCTGGTTCTAAATTCTTGCGTACCACTTGAGATTGTCTCTAAATGTAGAGACCAAAAAATTTGCAAAAACCGTCAGCGCGTGAAAATTTTTCCAAAAAAAGGAATTTTTTTATGAAATGCCTGAGACCAATATTCTTTCAATTCAGCTACTTCGATAAGCCCCATGTTGATGGTGACACCCAAACATGCTTTCATCTCTTCTTCTGTAACAGGAGACCATTTTTTCCAGATTTAAAATTTAGACAAACTCTTCGTTGCTCGAATATTTGCAGCGTACTTGTTTGTTTCCAGCGTAATTTTTTGTATCAACTCTTCAGTAAAAAAGAGTTGAAAGTATTGCAATGGCGTAGTGCAATTTGATGGAACTTGAGGACCCACAGATTTTTGTCCAACAGCAAAATTAATATCTGCACAATAATTATCGTTGAGCGTAACATTTTTCCATACATGTGGCCTATTATGGATGGAATCGTCATCACTGCTGCTCAAGACTCTGTAGACTCGTGGTATTGCACGAGTATGTATTTCTTCACTAGAATCAGAACTCCAAGCGCTCGGGGGAATAGATGGTCCAGGATCAGAGTTATAGATAATCTTCTTCTTTGGTTTTGTCTGTTTTATTACACCAAGAATGTTTTCATCGTCACTTTCATCAAATAATTCAAAATCACTGTTCACTTCATTCATATATTCTTCATCACTACTTTCGAACTCGTTGTCAACGCGTTTTTTTGTAATTCTAGGCATTTTTGAAGGGTTCGAATTATTAGAATAATAGTAAGTGTCGATAACAATATTTATCGAGATGTTCGCATGCGCACGGGTCGAGCGTAACTAATGCCGGTAGCCGGGCATCCGGGTGACGAGTACCGAGCCAGCCCCCAAAACAAACCTTTTGTTTCATTCTCAGGTATAAAGTTACACATTCCAATGTTTATGAAAAGCATTGAATCCTCGTCCCAGTGTACCGCTACAATAAATACGAGTGAGAAAAAAATATGTTTGCTTGTATTTTGACACTAAACTGACGAAGAAAAAAAATGTCGAATGATATTCGACATAGGACTCACCAGAATAAAGTCGATGTCGAATGACATTCGACATAGGACCGGAAAGGGTTAACCCTTTAACTGCCGGAGAAAAAAGTACGTCTGTACCAACGTTCCCTCTAAGCTGCGCGCGTGTGCGGCCGCGCAGCAGTTGAGAAGCCCCCGCGCACTCATTTCGGGTTGGCGCGCATTACAAGACAGTTGCTCAATTAATATTTGATCGGTCCGCGCAGCCTTTGAAATTTCCACGCAGCTAACCCTTCGGCTTAGAGGGAATGTTAGTCTGTACCTAGCACGCCGGCTATTATTTGCAAAAAAAAAGGAAAGTTTTGATTTTTTTAAAATTAAATTAATATAAATAATTAATAAACTCCCCATTGGTTTTTTTTGCCGTATCAAAACAGCAGGTTTTCTTGAAGATAATTGGATTTTAAAATTTCTCTTAAAGTCAGGGTTGTCAACTTATTACACTAGGTATAGTACAAATGTTCATAACATTATTTTACACTAAAAAGATCCTGATTTAATTTGATAAATAATTTACTATAGGTGCACATATTTATAGAGTTTAATAATTTTCAATAGTTTGGTAGTTTTCAAAACACGGCACAACACAAAGTGACACCCTACACTGTTTGCATCGAAAGCTGGTTTCTTTTCTCAATTGTTTCTTCGTACAAACGATGCATTTTGCTGTGGGAGCCTTTTTTTTTTTCAGTGGGTGGCAATTTTTCAATAAAATGTCGGTCAGATAACCTCGATACACCGTCATGTTTTCTTTTTCTTCCATGAGATGTACCCGGTTGTTCTGTTTTATGGGAAGAAACTAACTGTTTTATAACATCTAGTTGGAAAGCAGCCAAAGGAACTCTTTTACCAGTTTTTTCAGTAAATAAGATATGGGCGTTGAGAAGGCATAAGTCCATCAGGTGCATGAACAATTTGATATACCATCTCAAAGTTTTTCTTGATGAATGGACAGACGACAGTACCATGTCACATTTGTCCACTGCCCCCATATTCTTGTTGTAATCTTGCACGCATTCCGGTTTAATAACAGGTACTCCTTGGTGAGTATGTTTACCAGTTTCTGTTAAAACGGCTGGATGAAGTTTTGTCAATAAAGCTACTTCACGCTTATCTTTCCACAATTGAGCACACATAATATTTGTGTGGAAAGATTTTATTTCACCTTTTTTTAATTTTTCTGTGAATGTAGGCATTTCCCTCCTATTTCTTCTGACTGTGCCACAGCAATTAGTTTTTAAATAATGAAGTTTTTTAAATAATGTCGGGCTCGTATACCAGTTGTCAATGTATAACGTATGTCCTCGATTCAGGTATTTTTCCATAAGAGTCATAACAACACTTCCCGACATTCCTAGTGATTGATGCCTGATATATTCGGTGGTTTCACCCGTGTAAATAATAAAATCTAAAACAAATCCATTTGAGCAATCACAGATAACAAAAAATTTGATTCCAAATCGGCTCGCTTTAGATGGTATGTACTGCGGAAAATAAGTCGTCCTTTAAACAACAATAAACTTTCGTCAATGCATAAGTTTCCGTATGGGTAGCAGGCTTCCTTGAAAATCTTTTTTATATGATCAACAACAAACCTTATTTTAAATAATCGATCACCAGAAACTTGTTCTCTGTTATCGCAAAAATGAAGCATTCTGAGTATAAGCTGAAACCTATTTCGAGACATGGTTTCGGAAAAAATTGGACTGTGTAAAAAGGGATCAGTCGACCAATGGTCTTCTATTTTATTTCTGGAATTTACAGCCATGAGCATACAAACTCCGAAGAATAAATAAATTTCGTCAACTGTTGTATCTTTCCACTGCGTTAGTCTCCATGACAAATCTTCACACGCGTTTTTCACGTACTGAAATTGTTTATTAGTTTCTGACACTATAAAACTGACCAAGGTAACGTTCATAAAAATTTAAAAAAAGTCAATCTCCTTCATTTCACTTTCACCAAATTGTGATCCTGATTGTGAAGAATCAAATTGGTGTATAATAGGATTAAAATCACCGCTACACCATTGAAAATCTGAGGCTTGCTCTTGTGGCATATCTACATATTCAGTAATATCTTCCATATCTTCCATTTCAGCATCACTTTCATCTGACTCGATTGTGATTCCACGGTCTTGTTGTAGCTCACTAAAAAAGTCTTCTGAATCCATGTTTTAACTAATTTATGATATATCGAAATACAAATAATTTATTTATTACTCATTACTCACAATAATAAATTAACAAATGAAAACACTTCACTAGGACGCTTCACTCAGTATTTCGAATACAATGGAATGAATTAAATGTTTGTTATCTTATACGAACAACTAGAAAACTACAATGTCTATACAAAACACAACACAAAAAGTACAAATATATTGAAAATATTTGATGATGAGTTTTTAATTGTTATGGGTGTTAAGCATTTTAATTTTGTGTAATTATAATGTAATTTGCTAATCCTTTAAATTGTTAATAGTTGCTTACACCTTTTTATTTCAATTTAAATTTGTATAAATATCACTGTTTTTGTATTTTTCTTATCAGTTGATAATGCTCGCGATGAGCGAAACCGGTCCTGATCTAATAAATTTTATGTGGAAAAAGTACTAAAAATGTTTTATTATTTTTATTTTTATATTGAAAATAAATCAATATTTAAGTGAATAAATGTAATTTATACGTAATTTGTGAAGAAATCAAATAAACAAACAAAAAGAAACACGAGAAAAATAGCTGTCGCGTAAAAAGGTCAATCACCGCCAACTATAAACAAATTTAAAAAATAATAAAGGGAATCCCCTCTAAATACTTAAAAAATTTTGGCGTCGCCCTGCACTATCGACATCTCTCAAGTGACAGTTCAGTCACTTCAAAAAATCGATGTAGGAATCCTTTAAAATGACGGTAAAATGTTTTTAAACGTTTCTGGTAGATGTCAGGGTGTGTCCTATTGAAAAACATTTCGAACAGAAGGATTATTTTTTAAGGAAAGTTGCTTCAAAGTTTTTACGAGATATCTCGTCTGTGGCAGCCATCCGGTTAACGTAACAAAAATATCTTAAATTATTACTTTAAAGCGATAGTGTATCAAAAAATAGTAAGGAACTAAAATTTACTTTAAACACTGCGAAACCTTACCATCGGTATCTAAGTTTACATTTTAAATGCATAATATGATATGGCTAGAAAGAAAATTTAACTAAAAATTGGGCTTTACGTATAAATTCATGCTATGTGATCCCGTAGAGCAGGGGTCGGCAAACTTTTTTGGGAAAGGGCCAAATCTGAAAAATTTTTGACTTTGCGGGCCAGGTACCAAAAAGATAGATATTTACATAGGGAATTTGATAAAAAAAAAAAGATAATTTTCTATTGGATATATTGGAAATATTTTTATTGAAGATTTATAAAATACAATAAATTTAAAAAAAAAATATTTTTTCAAATATAAATTTCGAATTTTTAAATTTTTTTATTAATGGGATGAATGCAATTGTTTTTTCTCAGATAAAATATCATCATGATTTATTTCAAAGTTTGTACTTCCTATCATTAAAATGGTTTCTAAATGGTCATCTGTTAATAACGATCTGTATTGTGATTTTACATATTTCATTTTTGAAAATGTTCTTTCACAATGATATGTACTTCCAAATATGGAAATAAATCCTCGTGCAAATGACTTTAATTGACTGTATTCATTTTTTGAAAGTTGTTTATAAAATTGAATTAAATCCATTTCTTTAAAGATCATTTTCAATTTATCATTATTTTGTAAATCGATAACTTCTAATTGAAGCTCTGATAGAAGCTCTTCAATTGCGCAGTTAAAAGGATTTTGAAATAGTGAAATATCCTTATCACTCGCATCAAGATCAGAAAAACGTTGTTGTAATTGAAATTTTAGTTCAGAAAAAATCTTCATTGCAAATTTTTTTGGAAATTGAGATTTTGTTAATATTTGAAATTTTTTACAGCATGAAAAATGATCAAACTCTGTGATCTGTGATTCCAACAATGCAAATTTTTGACGATATGATTTTACTATAGAATACATTTCACATATTAACACTGTTTTTCCTTGTAATTTCACATTAAATTCATTAAGATATCCTAGAATATCTGCAGTGAATGCTAATTTCCACAGCCATTCACTATTTGAAAAAAGTGGTTGTGGAGCGTTTTTCTCGATCTTGTAATAAAAAGATTGCACACGACGATCAGTCACAATTGTCCACTAGGGCCGGTATTGAAATGCAATACCCTTTTAGGTGAATTAAACTTCTCATTTGGATTGATTTTTATGTAGGCTTTAGAGTTTTCCGAAAATCCACGTGCAGGACGGTCTGTGAGAATGGCCAAAAAGCCAGAGGTAAAATTACTTGCTGTAATCTTAACCCTTTGATTAGTAACGCCGTATACAATTTTTCATATATATTATTTCAAAATATCACCCATTAAATATTTTTAAGTTCTTTTAATTTCGTCAGAAGACATTTTTTCGTAAATTTTTGCTATCATATATTTTTATGATTTGTTGCAAAAAAATATTTGTCAAGTGAAATCATTTCGGCATTTCGATTCATTCACTCGATCAATTAAAATCAAAAGTAATAGTTACTAAAAATATACATATTTTAAAAGTAATAATAAATCAGCTCATTCACACTTTTTAATTGTGCGTTTTGAAAATAAATAATTCTTCCTGTAATAATTATTAATATTCTTTTTAGGTTGACCCCATTATCAAAAAATGTTTTTATATTTTTGTGCGTAGTAAAAGTAAAAATAATCAAAATATACGAAAAACCCTTAGTCAATAAAAAATAACTTACTACTGAAATTGAAACAATTCTTTTATGTTGGCTTATTAAACCTTCGAGTGCATAACGTCAAGAAAAAATCAACACTTTTTGTGTAGATAGCGGCAATATCGATAGTAAATTTTGTAGCACAATTTTATTTTAGTAGGGTAAAAATATCAAAGTATTTTAGTTCTACAGTTTTTAAGCTTTGATAGCAATTTGGCTTTCGCCATCGTCAGAACTATGAACCAAGTAAATGCCAAATCAATTTTATTTAAGCAACACTTTGTGAGTTAAAACAAAATTTTGATTTGATTCTAGTGGCGAGCTTTCTTTTTGAAGAATTTGTGCTTTTACTAGTAGGCTTTCTTGCCATTTTTCTACTGCTTTTAATATGAAAAAATGTAATGTTTTTTTTATTCATTGTCAAAGTCTTAAATTTATAATTTGTTGATTTTAGGCAATGTTAAATAAATAAATAAAGCATTTTTTTTGAGTACTCTTCATGCATTTTTTCTTCGGAGTGGATCATACGTACTTTATAGGTTAAGATTCCCCCTTCAGGTATTAATCCTCTGACGCTGAAGTATAAGAAGGGTCGGTAGCCATTAACAGAGCTACAATATTTCGCACAAAATGATTGTAAAATAATAACATTATTATTTTGTAAACAAAAGACCTTTTAGCACTATGTGCATTTAATCCAAAACAAATGTTTATATTCGGCAAAATATGTATTATCTCTTATTCGTGAGTTTCTATTTAAGAATAAACTACTTTGTTTAACCTTTTGACCGCGGCTAAGAATATAGAGAACAACGTCCATACACGGCACCTTTTTGGCGAATATGTTGATACGATTTTCGACCATAAATATAGATTGAAGTATCTAGATATGTTTATTGGCATCTATAGTATTTTTTTAAATTATGAAAAACATAATATTTCTTATAGTTTCGGTCTAATGTTCTAATAATCATTCTTCATACAATTGTATCAAATCGCCGCCTTTGCTTACGGGAAACAGGGAACACTGCGCCGTCACCGCGCGTAAAATAATATTTACCGGAACGTAATATTTTTACTTGCACTCGCTCACTTACAAACGCGATAACCTTTTTATTTACCGTCAAACATGTTTTTGGACGTAGTGATACGTAATGATATTCATTCAAGTAAATATAAAATGGTGAATACATAAATAATTTTCATGCAACAAATAATTGTAATAAAAAAATAAGATTTTACCATGAAAAGAGACTTCGATCAGCTGTTGCCACAGTAGTTTTTTTTCATAACAAAAATCTGCTGCACTGACAAAAATCTCGTAAAATGTTCATGTTTACTCACATTATTTGAAAGTATAAACGTACATATATTTACACTACACTTAAATTATAATTAGGGCTTACATATAAACGAATAAAAGTCACTCTGAATTAATAGTTTATGTTTTTGTGATAGTTATAAAAACACAGATCCTCGCACAAAGCTACTTCGCATGTCACACACATTATTTTAGTCAATTTTTTTTTTCTGACTCGTAACACATTTTGCATCTCCGATAAATAGCTGTTCGCTTTGAATCACTCGTCAGAGGAATTTTCCGGGGCATATTTTTTAATATTTCACTTTTCAGTGATTTACTGGAACTCTGTGCAAGACTGGATGATGACGCAACCGACCTTTCTACTGAAAATTTGTTAATAAGTTGTCGAATAACAATCAGCTGAAATTCGGCAATTCCAATTTTTTTGTCAGTTACATGTTTATATAAATAATAACTATTTAACAAAAATAGATCGATTATATGAAGCCCCACTTTCTTGTACCATTTTAGGGACTTCCGCATACATGAAAGGCTGCTTAGCATCATATCGCTTTTGTCAACGGTACCCATATTTTTATTATATTCCACAGCTGCTTGGGGTTTCATCACAGGCTGGCCCGTGACTGTTAATTTTCCCAGTTGGGATTAAATTGTCCGAATGTAGGGTTGTTAACATATGGACTTCTCTTCTATCATGCCATTTGATGGCCATCAACGGCCCTCTGTGGTACGACTCGATTTCACCTTTTTTAAGTTTCTTAAATTTAGGCATGAATTTTCGGTTGCTTCTTACTGTTCCACAAGCATTGGTAGTTTGTTGATGTAAGTAATCAAACAATTCAGGACTACTATAATAATTATCACACCAGAGTGTATGGCCTTTGCCGAAGTAATCATTTAAAAGTGTGGTTATCACCGCTCCAGAAACACCAAATCGCCTACTATTTGTTATTTCGGTGCCATCACCACAATAAATTATGAAGTCGAGAATACTTCCGGTTTCTACGTCGCATAGGATAAACATCTTAATTCCAAACCTGTGATGTTTTGACGGAATGTACTGCTTAAATAATAATCTTCCTTTGAAGACGATAATGCTTTCGTCGATGCATAAATTTTTTCCAGGTTTTAATGTTTTCTTGAAAATGGTACGAGCATGGTCAATGAGAGCACGAATTTTGAACAACCTATCTCCGTAGATAGGTTGTTCTATGTCGCAGTAGTGCAGCATTTGGAGTATGATTTCATACCGATCTCTGGACATTGTCTTGCCGAAGATTGAACTTTTCAATAGAGGATCCGTGCTCCAGTGTTCTTCTATTGTCAAATGTTGATTTCTGGTCATCAATAGGCAGACTGCATAAAAAATGTACATTTCATTGGGTGTAGTGTCCTGCCATTTATGAATTCTTGAATTATCGGTGAATTCTTTGGTGGATTTCAGGTGACGACAATAAATATTCGTATAATTACTTATTTTACCGATAATTTCCATGTTTAGGAAATGTAAAAAAAGTCCAAAATGGAAGAATCTCTTGTTAACCCAACTGATGAATCAATTTCTCCGGTCAAATTTTCACAATCATAAACTATTGGCACTGAAGGTCCACGAGTCCATGCTTCAAGTATCACTTCGATACTTTCTTCGGCTGTAGAAATTTCACCGGTCACCTGGGAAGTAACTTCTCTCGATGGTCCGGCACTCCCTATAGTGGCGGAAGTCCCAATATCCGTTGCTTCACCGGCCTCCTCAATGCCTGAATATAAACTAGCTTCATCCATCGGAACATTTTCAGTATCACTTTCTATTTCAAAGTCTGAATCCAACATATCCATAATTTCGTCAGTAGAAGAATCACGGTACGCCATTTTGACGGTTTCAATTTACACAAAACAAAAATATAATTAGCCCGAAACACAAATCAAGATCGATATTATAGTATAACACTTATAGATTAGATACAATAAAAGATATCCACAATTGCGTAATTTTAAAACCGACCGACTCGCAAGAAACAGAAATGCCCACTGGTGCTAAATGATCAACAAAGGATTAGGACAATAGGACTCATTGCATCAGAAAGTAAAGCAATAATAAAAGTAAGTAAAAGATAGAATGAGACGACATCCTTTACCAAACTCTTTCTTAATTTCTTTAGTATTAGTTTCTTTCTATATTTACAAGTTACAGCACAATTGCACCCCCATAAATCAATGTTGCTTTCAAAAGTATATGTAGCTATATTTGTACACTCGCGGTCGAAGAATGCAATTAGTTTACTTCAAGTATTTTTTTTATGGGTTGAGTAAACTGTATTAAAAAAATATTATTACAAAATCAATTCCCTAATTCAAAAAAAGATACATCAATTATAAAAGGCAGTGCAAAAAATAACTTTTAAATTTTTCGTGTTGCGGTTTTATTGACCGCGAGTGTACATAGATATGTACGTTAACGAAAAATACAAACAGTTAAAATAAGCAATTACCTCAACTTTCTAAAAATATCTTTCACAATCCCCAGCCAGATATTGTCCTTTTATTGCACTCATCAATCAAACAAGTCATCCCTAATTTCATGGAAATGGTGGTAAAACTTATATTATTGTTTGATAATAGTTTTATAACAGAATTTCATTGAGTTAACAAGGTTGAGAGGCACTGAATTTGTTTTTTTTTTCCCAGTTTCATTGAATAACAGAATGAGCCCCACAAGGACACATACATAAATAAGATAAATGCATTTTTTTGTTTCAAAAGACATCTCTGTTGACATTTTGGGCTAAAATGATTTCTAGTTAACAGTGGTTGAAAAATTCCTTTCAAATATTATATAAGTAGCTAGATGTTTGTAAATATCTTCAAATTACGTATTTGAAAAAAATATTGATTTAGTATTTGATGATTTATATAGATCAAAAAAAAATTTCGATCTACATAAAGTATTTTTAACTGTTGAAATCTATTTTTCATAGCAATAAAAGTATTTTATCGAAATCGGTTAAACAACTACAATTATTAATTAATGTACAACTATTAATTACATTATTTAGTTCGGATAAATAGTTTTCAATTTAAAAAAAAATCAATTAGAAAAATATATACATATAAATATTATGCATCGGCGCATGGTTAATACAAAAAAAAATACATCGACAAGCGCCGCCATATTGTGGGCGTATTATTGGTAATTTCGTAGGTGTTCACGGAATTGATATTTTAGCTGGTATGGTTATTTTTTCTTGTGAATCTAATAGATGGCGTTTGTAATATACAATATTCAGTAGCATATTCAAGTGATTTGAGCTCTAAAACACCTATAATAGCTGAGATATTAAGGCTCAAATTCCCGTGCACGCTCATGGCTGCTATGGCAGCCATACGCATATGAGGCATGTCAGCTTGGGCTGCTATAGCAGCCAGCCGCGGTGAAGAGGTTAAAGCACTACTGTCATGAGATTACGACGTTTTTATAACATCAAAACATGTATTAAAACTCTCAACAATAACATTAATTGACTTTTAATTCTGAAACAAAAACTTATATTGAATACCAAACCACCAAACTACATTAAACTATTTTTTTGATGATTTATAAAGTTAAAAAAAATTAACACAAAAATCTATCTTAAGGCTATAATACCTACATTTGTCATTGTATAACATTAATTCACAAAGAAGTATTTAAAATTAAAAGTCACAGTCCTAAGTATACTAGTCTATGGCCATCAATTTATTTCAACATAAGTGTTTTAACGAGAACTGCTTGTTACTCAGTTGTCCAACCTCTCTTTTTCCAAAGAGAGTAGGATAGATAGATTAAAATGAATGTGTTAGTTTTTTTTTAAGAATCAAATATTTTTATATCACTAACCATATTCATAATATCAAAACTTAATATGTATATTAAAACTCTTTAATCAGTCCTCTGATTAAATTGATTTGTCTGTTCTGAAATAAAATAAACATTTTTGATACTTTCGACAACTGCCTGTTACTCAGTTGCTCAACCTCTCTTTTTCCAAAGAGAGTAGGAATAGAAAGATAGGGCTAGGACAGGACTAGTGGTTAGTTTATCGCTCTCGATACGCCCAGTTCATAGGATAGGATGGGTGGGAGGTGGGAATTTAAGAAATCACATACATCCATGCCTTCGAACAGAAATTTATAAATCAATTTAAAATCAAATTATAAAACTGTCCGTACTGGGATTCGAACCCGTGACCTCCGTAACCAAAGCCAACGACGTTGACCACACAGGGAGCACATAGATTTTTATATTTACCAACATTAATATTGTTAATTTTTTCATTGAAAATCGTTTTAATTAATAACTATGGTCTAATGTTTAAATTAAAATTTTATAAAGTATGTTTAAAATTTGATATACATACACATTTTTTAATTAAATGTATAATATATGAGTATCAATAAGATAATAAAACCATGTAAAAATACTGTGTATGTGAATTTTCAGTATTAAATACTTGTACGAATGATACGTTCATCATAATTAAATATTTTGCTTGTTTTCATTCTGAAAAATATTTGGCATAATTGCCATAAAACATTCCACGTTACAATAAAACAATGATTTTCATATTTAAAATATTTAAATGTCCGAAGTATTCGGTGTGCGAAGTATTCTATATCCGGAAGGTTCGGTGTGCGGAAGATTCCGTGTCCGAAAGAAAGAAAGATAGATTCCGTGTCCGAAAGTGTTCGGAGAGTTCGTGTTCGGAGCATTCTTGTTCGGAGTGTTTGTGTTCGGAAGAATCGAGTTCGGAAGAATCACCGAACCAAAATATACATATGTATAGAAGATAAAACAAAAATCATAACAATTTTATTGAAAATATTTTTCCTGACTTTTAACTTGTTTCAAAATATGTTCGCCATCTTTACTTGATAAAAAGTTTCTAAAGTCAATACAATTGAAATCAAAATTTTGTTTGACCATTAATTCCGCTTCAACGGTTTTTAATAATAATCTGTTTCTCCTCTCTCCAGGCTACATTCATTAGACTAAATATTCTTTCGGAAATTGCATTGGAATGTGGAATTGAGAATATGTGGGCCACAATTTTATACAAATTATTACAAGCGGAGTGATCTTAAAAAAAAAATACCCATTTTTCATCTATTTTTTTTTCGTTTGCTTCCGTCATATTTAGTAAAAACTTGTTCAATATGCAAACATCTTCGTTTAAAAGGTCAATATCGCATGTGATATTAAATAATTTTGTTATTTCTTCAATTGACGAAAATTTTATTTTTATATTTGGCTCTAAAGATAAAACTTTAATGGATTGCATTTTGTTATTTTGGAAGTTAAACCATTTTTGTAGATATTGTATAGCTGTAAGCCCGTTGACCTCAAGGGGGGGATTTTTGTTGCATTTTAAGGTAGTCGGAAAATTTACTGGCGTGAAAAATAAATTACAAACCTATTTATTGAATAAGCCAAGTTCTGATTATAAAGATTTTGAATTGAACAGATACGGCCGTTTGGATTATCTGAAATCAAAAAACATGGTGAATTCTTTTGAAGGATAGATTAATGCAGGTATTGAACGAAGGAAAAAGAAAAATTTTGATTTTTGACAAAATGGCGTCTATTTGTAAAAAAAAAATAGTAATAATTTTTTAAAATCTTATTCCTTCGTTCAATACCTGAGGAATATATTTAAGAAGATTGTGTAAAAATTTGAGACCGATCGGTTGAGCCATTTCGGAGAAATCGAGATCAATGACTTTGAAAGTACCGTTTTGAGAAAAACGCGTTTAAAGTTTCAGAAGTAGCTTACACATAGTTAAAAAAAAATTCTTCAACTTACATGGTATTATCTTTTCCAGGGCCATAAGAGGTACCTTCTGCAGTATTGGTAGCTTCTAATAAGTCTAGCTGGTGTTGTCGTCGAGCCATTCTTCCTTCTCGGGTGCTTCCATGCGCTCTTGCGTCAGAGATCATCACACGCTCTGCGTCCTCTTTGTCGACATAAGCATGAGCTGCGGTGCCTAATGAAAGTCCTAATGCACTCATGAAGTACAATAGTGATTTTTAACCTTCATTAAACATTCCAGCTGCAATGTGAGCCGCTATATCAACAACTTTAGAGCCACACGGAACAATTTTTGGAGTTATTTTCCATATTAACTGATTATAACTCTCATTATTGTTTTGTGTAAATCCACTAACACACCTTTCCAATAATTTTTTGTTGCTAAGACCTTCATAAATTGGATATATAGCTTCAGCAACATCAGCTGGAAAAGTTAGATAATCATGGGTGTAAGAAGATAATGTGTCTGTTGCTACCGCTTGTTGCCAACTACACCATGAACCTTCTCCACCTGGGCACATTTTGTGTTGAGGATTCTCATCAGTCGAACAATTGTGATAGTATGTTCCCCAAATTGCATTATACATACTATCCACAGAATCACAATTTCTCCTTATTACCAAACCATAGTAAACTGTCAATTTATCTATTACCTTAGCCGTGAGTTTACCTTTCCCTGAAAGTATTTTTTTTTGAATTTTTTTTCCGCCTATTTCAGCTGTTTTTGTAGTTTTGTTTACTACTTCGCGGAGTCGTGAACCCATTCTCTTCTGAACATGCCCGATACATTCTTTTTTGACGACTTCAACTTCACCGTAAGGAGCAGCTTTCAGGATCCCAGAATATGTTTTAGAATCGCCATCACCTATATAGTTTCTATAACGAACTTTCAATTTTTCTATTGAACGCTCAAACATTTCAATAACCGCATCGACTTCCATTTTACCTGAAGAGCCCTGGTGATTTGCAGAACATGCACCATTGTGTTCATTATACCACTCATTATACTCATCAGTACCTTTTTTAGGTTTCCAAACCTCACACTGTTTACAGTATGAACTTTTTACAACAATATCAACAATTTTTCCAGTATAATATCCAATCAATGATGTCGCACCATACAATTTATTTAACTTTTTTAAGTTAATTTTTCACACGGTTATAATCCATCGGATTGCACTGTATTCGCGGGTTTTATCACTGTTTACTACATTGGGCCCGTATATGCCGACTTTCGTCGGCAAGTGCACTGGGCCGATATGGGGCGGGTACATAGGATTTACACAATACAGTGGAACCCCCAATTACACTACCCCGATTTACGCGCCGGCTTGAAATATTCGCATTCCATTGCCGTTACTAAGAGACGGTCGTCTGTGCTTCGCATACAGTTTTTTTTGTAAAACTAAGGGACATCTTAGTTTTGCGTTTTCCGCGGAAATTATTATTAGATATTAATTCGCGCAAAAATCGCGGAAATCTACAGGGACGGCCACCATAATGGTCCGTCTTCAAGCATCTAGACCTGGTCCATCCTCGTACATCAAAGAACTTAGGTTCATAGATGAGAGGTGGACACATTTACTTCAACGTTAGTTAAGATGGACAAACCTTGGCAGCGATCTTTGGTGGCGGCTAACGGCGGACTCCTTACACGGAACTTTAAGACACTTCACATCAAATTAACTATTTGAGAGTTAGTTGATGACGATAATAGGTGCAAATGGGTTTAAATGGAGTGGATGGTTACAGATATGTTTATAAAACGTGGAGCGGCCTTGAGTTTAACTCACCGCTGGCCTCAAACGGAAACGTGTTCACTCGACAAACGGTGGTAATGAATAGAGAACGATTTACTGTTCCACTGCTGTACTTTGTCTCGCTCTTTCCGGGTTTCCTGCTTGCCAGTGCAAAATCGGGGTTGCATACAAACAAAACTTTTACCCCGACTTACTTATTAATAATTACATTTTTAAACTTACTATTATTAGCCCTTATGATATCTACTATAGTTTTTAATTCAGACTTCGGCTGTAACTTGGCGATTGTTGCCCGAAAATGTTGACATAAGTCGTAGCCAAAATAACTGTACTATAACAATATACATGAAAATTAAATACGTTTCTTGTTTTCTTTCTGAAAAATATTTGGCATAATTGCCATAAAACATTCCACATTACAATAAAACAATGATTTTTCTATTAAAAATATTTAAATGTTCGGAGTATTCGGTGTGCGAAGTATTCTATATCCGGAAGGTTCTGTGTGCGGAAGATTCTGTGTTCGAAAGAATCGGAGTTCGGAGTATTCTTGTTTGGAGAGTTCATGTTCGGACTATTCTTGTTCGGAGTGTTCGTGTTTGGAAAAGTAATGTTCGGTAGAATCCGTTCACCGTAAGTATCCCTACATATTTGGATAATGAAAGATTGAATGAATGATTGAAACAAAGTATTCTAACTGCATGTGGTGAAAATTTTTTAATATGAGTTACAGTTACATTATTACGTGTGTCAGTACAAATTCCAACACAATCTCTTATTTTATAGTTTTGTAAAATTTGTATAACCAAGTTTCCTAATTTTTCACTGTCGATTTTAGGCTCACATTCTGAATTAAATTTCGCACCATAATTCATCTTGTGCAAGTCGAAAAATCCAATAAAATCATCTCTGATTTTACACTTATAAACATATCGAATTATCTCATTTGGGATATTGTGGTTATTTATTTATTTTAAATGAATCCTTTGCCATATTAAAAGTACATTTATCCATATCGGGTTACTGTGCAGCATCACCATAATCGGAATTCAGCCTTGACATTGTGCTCAATTTGGTTTTTTTTCTTCGGTTTTTTTGAAGCCTGTCTTGTACTTTCCAGAATTTTTTTTGAAAAGTTTACGATGTATAATTGTCAAAGGCTGTTTACTATTTTAGGATAAAGCTGCAGCGTTACATCTACCTTGATATGATTGCCTCTTACTAAAATTTATTCGTTTACCTCTGACAAGCTTGACAAGCTATGATGTTATTAAATCTTTCAACAACATTATTGTCAACGTCTTAAAGAAGGCTTCTTGATCACAAAGCCAAATATTCTACAATACCTTCAATTTTTGAAAAAACCTCTAAAAAAAGGTTTTATTTTAAATCTTATATTACAGATATATCAGATTCAGTTTTTCAGGGAACGTTGATTGGGAGTAAGGTTAAAGAACGGTATCCTTTTGGGTCAGTTGGTGGTTTTTCACAGCGCTTAGGAATGATTATCAATGATGAGACCAGACTTCCAGCAATCAGGAAAAATACCCTGCCTTAACCGATTCTATCCCTGGAAGGATTAATATGGCCGTACACGGAGGGCCGCGGTTTTCTTTCAAAAAATAAAGCCTCATAAATATATATTTTTGGACATATCCTAATAGTATATCATATAGATTTACCATAAAAATACACGATGCGCCATTTGCGCCATCATTTATCCAAAAATGTCCGAAATAAATGATCCACAAAACTTTAGGGTTGTCACAAAATTCACACGGAAAATCGTATCACGATCGTATATCAAAAGTAATTCTATCATATCAAAATTGTATCTTAAAAATATATATAAAATACAGCGAACAGTTTAAAACAAATTAACAGTCTTCTACCGTGTGGTATGCCTCAAAACAAGGTTCTACGCAGAGAGCCACTTTACATTGTTTGCACTTATACCTAGATGTACTTTGTTGTCCTTCCATTCTCAGGCGTTAAAATAGTATATGTAAAAAATCAAATATCCAGGAAACGTAAGTTGAAAAAGATATATAAACAATCGTCAAAAAAGTTACGACACTGTAAAATCTTATAAAATAAACAGGCACTCACAAACAACGCAGGTTATAAAGTTTTAAAACACAAAATCATTTGGTAAATACCGAAAAAAGACGTCAATTTTAAAATAAACTGTTAATTTATCTAGTTATAAAACTGTTGTAAATGAAATACGTAACAAAAATGATATTCTCAACTTAGATGTGTCAAATATGAAAACACACACATAACTGACCATTTTTCCAGGATCATTGTTACTTGCAGTGAGTATTCAGAATAGAAATAATTCCCCGTTTATAAATATAATACTGGACAAACATAACATAAGAATAAATGGGAAGTCCCAGTATTTCATTAGTCACTATATATAAATTCACTGTTGAGAACACGATAATATGTATGGCGTAACCCTATATAGTAGCGCCGCATATCAACACACACGAAAACTTTTGTCGATTTCAAAAAATCGATGTATTACAGATTAAAATTCAATATCATTTGAGTTCAAGTATTACAACACAATCTCAAAAGATGTCACTATATGCAAGTTAAATTTAATTATTTAAGAGAGGTACTGGTGACTTTTAAATCGAAGTATAAAGTAGAGTGTATTAATTCGCTCATTTTGTATGGACGGCCCCTTAAACACGGAATTGTAGAGCGAATAAACTCGCTTGCGGCAGAGATCCGGTTAATGGAATAAGTGATGTAACATATACATTTAAAATGAAACTCCAAACAATTTATTTGCGATTTGAATAATATGCCTGAAGAAACCAGAGCATCGAATGTTTCGTCATTTAGTTTGGATCTTATTTTTGTACCCAGGCAGCCTGCTGCTGAAAAAGCACGTTCAGCCTCCACACTTGTTGGAGGTATTGTCATAAGAAATTTATATACTAGTTCCGGGTGATGACCATGTGTGCCCCCATTTTAAAACAGTATCATTTCTTTTTTTATTGTGGACATGAGGCTATTGTTTTGAATTTTTGGATCGCATGTAATATAAAGCTTTTTGTAATTGCCTCATGTAACTGCTGCTTCATCGTATAATTTTCAATTAAAACAGATTCTGAGAGAGACAACTGTGAGTGTTCTGCTCTACAATGTATCATGTTATGGTCTCATGTGAAATTTCACTGTGGCTGCATTATAAACATAAGCAAATGTCTAGTGGCCGCACCAAATTCTTTTTTGGGATGTGATAAAAATACCAGTTGAATTTTCTAAAAAAATAGATTAACTTGTAAGTTTATATTCTTATTTAATCATATTGGTATTTATTTATTTAAAAGCAATACAAATGGAAATTGTTCAACAGTTCTTTCTTCCAATGCAAGCCGCTTCTAAGTTTTTATCTGTCAGTTTCGATATTTATTTTTTATAAAGTGAATTACACTGAATGATCTTTCACAGTATACAGCTGTTAAAGCTAAGTCAAAGGCGACAAAACGAATAAAGCGATTGTTGCTAATTCTTTTGAACAGTATTATTATTAAAACGGTCTTAAGTATCTTGACTGATTTCTAATAATGCATATTTTATGTTGGCCCAGTTAATTAATTTTCAATACTATAAATGATATTTATGATGATCTTTTTTGTTGTGCTATGAAATTTTCATCTGAAAAGTGGAGGATATAAAAGAAACAGTTTTAGAAAAATTGAATTCTAATCTTTTATCAAAATCTAGATTTAAAGATTGAAGACACTGTATTATTTTATGCTTTAACCTTTAGCACTCGAATTGCTTTTTGTATTTGTATACTGTAAAGTCAACGCTTTTTGCACACAAAAATCATATAAATCCGTCTCCAATATGCAGTCCTGGTTTATTCACTCCGCTTTATGGCTTAGCCGTACTGATTATTAGCCCTCTGTTGTCAGACCTGTGGCTTCTTTTGTAGAGTTCTCAATTCCTTCGCGTATTTCTTCCTCCGTGGTATTGGTCGGAACATTGAAAATAATTATATGCGGGAGCTTTTTCGACACGAGTTGAGCCTTCAGACCCGCTTCTTTCAATCCAGGTGCTTCTAGGAGTAACTTTGCCAGTCAGTTCTGGGGTGTACGATCACCCCTCCGCCTCTAACCATTTTTACTCCCGTAATCTGTACACCTAGTACAGAGGGAGTGATAGACTTGCTAGTATGCCTATTCACAACTATGCTCCAGCAGGAGTGAACAGGAGTCGGCTGAGTGGAGAGCACTTTTTTGAGTTTCTCAAGGCTCCTCGTGATCACTTCATTCTGACCAGTAGCAGTGCCGTTTATAATTGCCATTCTTGCTATAATCTCTTGCCTCTCATGGTGCATCGTAATGGCGCGCTCTGTGAGCTTTCGAGGCAATTTAGCGCTCCCAGCGCGAGGCGCAGCAGTAGGGGTTTTCATTATATAGGCAAGCCGTGGCTTGCCTATATATTGCCTATGCCTTGTCATTTTCTTGTTAGTAATTATACAAAATTAAACAGACTTCATTAGACCTGCAGTTTCCACCACTTTCACCCCGTAAATAGCAATGCCATCTTCGTGTAATACTTTCGTAAAATGTTGAATTGTACATTGCATATTTTCTCGAATAGTACAATAGCATGCTCTCGCTATGTGGAACTTTTGAAGGTCAAATGAAACATAAAATATTTCATCTTTGCCCTGAGTTTGGTCTTTATTAAGCATGGCCTTGGTGAGCTTTTAAATGGGATTCAAATTATAAAATATCAAAGGTGACAGCCCTCTGAATTTTACACACATTGCGCATTTGTCTTTTTTTTGGAGTGCGGATGCCTATGTTAAATTTGCCACAAAAAATATCTCTAAATACCTTTTCTTTAACAAAATTTCGAGATTCCGACTCTTTGTCTTTATATAGACAGTAGATATTTGAGAGATTTTTGCAATCTGACGTTGGATATCTTTTTTGAGAATTCGCTCGATTATAATGAGACGTCACAGCTGGCAGCGTCTTGATAAATTTGACTACTACTGCTGCTAGACCAGCAAGAGTTTTATTGACAGGAATCTTCTTGCCTTGTTTGTCTTGCTGAGGTGTATTAATTTCGGTCTTATTCGCAAACGTATAGTTATATATATAACGCACTTTGTGCTGTTTGTTGTTTTTAGTCAACGAAAAAGTAATCTACGAAGTAGACTGTTTACCACTGCCACTAGTTTTTAAATACCTACATTTTACTTCATTTTCTTTCATCGAACTGATCAAAAAGCAACGTTTCATTTAAATCCCAAAATTGGTCAAATAGTTTTTGATGATCGTCTTCGCTAAAGCTATTGCAACATTTGTTTATGCATTTCATGCTTTGTCATGCAACCGGTTGCAACTCGTTTGCCTGGGACAATAACTTTGGAGTTGTTATATGCCGTGTGACTGACCTTTTGACTTTTGTTTTCTGATTTTATAACCTTTCGGGGCTACTTCAAACCTTCTTTTCCATCAACGTCCATTGACATTGCTGGATTTGGATCTAACAAATGAGGCAGTACTTTATAAATAACTAGCGAGTATCCGGCATGCGATTTGATTGGTTTGGTGCTTATATGAATAAATCAGAAGGTTTTTCAACTCATGACCAGGCTACATACAGCTGTCCATGTGAAAAGCATGGATTTTCCAAATTTAATCTACACTTGTAGCGATTGTCGATGTGCTTTGTTGATGGTTATTGCAAATGCAAGTCGCATCAGAAACTGCAAACATTTTAATTAGAATGGCGTATTTGTTGTTTTGTAATCTTTAACTACAACTTTGTAGTCATCAGTTGGCATTTGTTCAAGGGCAGTTCTGAACAATCAAATTAATTCGTTTTGTTGATGGAATAAAGTTTTTATATCGGCGACAATTTCTCGTTTAATACCCGTATTGAATTGACTACGTTGATCGATTTGTTCATCAGTGTTTCCCATGAAATAAATTTGAAGAAATTTGTGATCCACGTTCGGCACTGGTAGTAGTGATACTGCACGATGACAAATTTGCCCTGTTGAAGAACATTGCATGTCCTTTTCAAGGATTATGAAGTCTCGTTTGCGGTGCAGGATGATCGGCGGTATTTTTTCCAAATTATCGTCTGAGGCAGTGTTCGATACTGTCTTCTGCTGTTTCGGAGTTAGGGCGGAGGTGGTGGTGGTGGTCTTCGGTGTCGCCATTCCCTTCCGCATGGTGTTTTTGTGCGGCGGGTGGATGCTGTTGACGTCTTGAAGGTGGACAGAGCCTCGTCGGTCTTTTTTCCCTTTTAAAGGTGCGGGTTTTGGCGTCGGTATTGTAGCTGAGATGATGCCTGAAATTTAGTATCTTCTGCTGTGCTTCTGTTTGTTCATTCAGTAGTTGGTTTATGTTTGTTGCCTTTGTATTATCGTCGATCCGGAGTACGATAAACGTTGTGATGAGGAGTTGGAAGAGGATCAAGAGAGATTGTATAGTATTCGTCCCCTTTCCGTCTTTGCCGACGTCCAGCAGGTCCGTGGGGGACAATGGGCTCAGTGATCTTCTTCATCGTTTCCGGAGAGAGGAAAGAGAAATCAGGAGAGGCAAGTCAGCTGGCTTCGCTTTTAGTAGCTGATGATGATGTCATCTTATGTTTTTTTTTTAGCTGAGGCCTGATTTGTGGTAGAAAAAGGCGGGCTTAATTTGTGAGAGTGTGAGTTCATAACCACTGTGTTAGAAATACACTATGATAGATAGAGAGATAGTCGCTATGAGAATAAGGATTTTGACAAACCCTTATTCTCATAGTGACTATCCATCTTCGGATATTTTTCAATGTGACGTTTTACAAAATTCACATTGTCTGACTTTGTTTTGTTCGGTGGGGTTTTGTGGCCTCTCCACTGCGGCATTTCCGCCAAATCCACCTTGTTTGTTACATGCCTAGAAAGCATTCATAACCAGCGTTAGAAATTCAAAGGGTATCGGTAAAGAAATTTTGACAAACCCTTATTCTCATATTATTACAATAAAAATGATACGATTCAGCATTTGTACGCGGTACTCTTTACGATACGAACCCTCTGGGTTTTTATGAAAATTAAATCCTTTTTCCTCTCGAAGCTTACCAATCGCCATTAAGTTTCTCAAATATATTTGCGATCCTCTTTGCACTCCTGAGTTTTTTTTGTATGTGAATTTCGGCAACTAGGAGCATTTAACTGTCATGTAATTGTCTATGGCTTCCTGTTGAAACATTAAATCCGTACAGCTCAAAAGCTTCAAGTTACTTGTAGGTTTCTGCCAGTAATAGCTGTCAATGAAATTGACCTAGTTCCTATTACTTTTTTAAATATCAAAATAAATAAATCTAGATGTGATTGTTTTTTCAGATGACAGAGCATGTTTAAATCTATCGTTACACCCATTTGACTTAACAGTTTAACGACCGCACGTTTTTTTTATAGAATTTCACCTGGCGGCCGGGCAATTTTGCGAAAAACTCGCAAAAATTGTAATTTTACTAAATTCACTATAATTTGTAAACCAATTGAGATATCTTTACCAAATTTAATTTGCTTAGCTTCCAGATACTTCACCTATACGCATTTATGAGTCTGCCGGCCAGTAACCTTTGTTTTTCAAAGACTCGAATACGTGTACGCGGTCGTTGAGCTGTTAATGTCTTTTGGATATGTTCTGTTTGTATAATTTTTAATCCTGAAATACTGGTATTCCGATCACAGTTTTGCTAACCAGTATTTAAATATTCAAAGTGCGCATCAGTGCCCGATGATATTACATTCATGTTGTAACCATTGTTGTAAAATAATGATAACGCTTAACCCAAATCATAACTATCGTACGTATCGCTAGGGAACATATTTTTTGACCATCCTCACGCTCTTCAGAAATAACTATGGTCAGTCGCAACAGTTCGGCTACGTTGCCTTCAAGCCTCGCCTATCTTTATGATTTTGACGAGAGAATCGACATTCTTGCTCTTGATGGCTGTCCGGCAGTGGTTGACCATCGATGTTGTGTACTTTCCCACTGCAATACAAAATGAAAATGTAAAATTGTATATCAATTAATTTAGAATTATCTTAGAATGTCGTCAACATACAGTCTAAAGCTCAACTCGATAGAGTTCATAAGAATGTTAAAACATAGCAATTGTTTCACTTTTGATGTTTCAGAATTGGAATTTGATACTCGCTAATAGTATTTTGGTTTTTTAAATCTGAGGACAATGCTTAAAATTATAAACAATACTTCCGTAAAAAAATTACCATTTTACTCAAGGCTGAAATTGTGTAAATTGTTTATGTGCTCTATTGTTGATTTTTTCTCTTATCTTAAATATTTTATTTGTTTTTAGGATATTTATGTTTACTTTGTTTCCATTCTTTGTTTTGTCTGCAAGACCACAACCACGTGGGTTAAAAACCCATTTGCACAGAAATGTAAGATAATTCTACATTGATTTTTTAACCAATCAATCTCAATACAAGAATTTGTCAGATATCAAAACTGTACTTGACTGCGCAATACTTACTTTGTATCAAAGTGGCTGTTCGGTTATTGATTACACTTGTTATGTTGTTGTGTCTATATTAAATTTTGTCATTCTACTGTTGAATATTGTATTTATAAATTATAGTTGTAATTGTGTAGCAAATAATTCTCTGATAATAAATTGAATTCTCAATTAATTTAAGTCTTTAAATATTCTTTGTATTTTTTAAGTATCATTTTTCAGTATGAAAACATTTTGAGGTCTGCGATTCGTGTTGCTGAAGAAGAACCACATTGAGATGCTAAATCATTTACTGTAATGATATGAATATAAAGGTTTGCCAAAACCCTTTCCATTATCATAGTTACATAATTTGAGTTGATTGTATTAATTAAATTACAAAGATACCCTTTAAATTCCAATTATTTTGAGTATTTTAATTCAAATTCTATCAAATATACTTACTGTCAATAATTTTTCTTAAAATTAATGTAAGTATAAATGTGCCGGCTGTGTGGTTGAGTGTCAGCGTCGTTGTCTTAGAACACAGAGGTCACGGGTTCGAATCCCGGTACAGACAGTTTTTATAGATTGATTTTTCAATTGATTTATGGATTTCTTTTCGAAGGCATGGATGTATGTGATGTATTGGGAGAGATTAGGTAACCACTTTTAGGGTGTTCACTGTCAATACTTGGTGGAAAGGCATTATATTAATAAAAACAATAATCCTTTGTACTTCATTCCACTTTATTTAATATGTCAGGACCGGTTTCGCTCATTGCGAGCATTGTCAACTGAATGTTCAGTTGACAATGCTCGCAATGAGCGAAACCGGTCCTGACATATTAAATAAAGTGGAATGAAGTACAAAGGATTATTGTTTTTATTAAGATTAGGTAACCACTAGTCCTATCCTTCCATCCCTACTCTCTAAGAGAGGTCGAACAACTGAGTATCAAGTTCTCGTAGAAAATCTTCTGTTGGAGTCCATATGCACTTTGGGAGCGGACATGGTAATTTTTTTAAATAATTTATTATATCAATCCCATCTTAAGTCTACAAATTAAGAGTGTATTGATTAAGCCTTTTGAATTCTACGTAATATGAGAATTAAATTTGTCAATAGTATAAAGCAGCGTTTCTCAACCGGGGGCATGTGGCCCCCTTGGGGGCCACAGAAGAAAATATCAGTTTTGGGGAGCCACAGTAGACTTTAGGGGGGCCAGGGCCACTCAAAATATAATGAACTAAAATTTATATTAAAATCATGTATGAAAGATATAACGCTTCAATTGTGAAAGTATTGAAGTTTCACTTTGATAAATAATCATGTACTATTTTTTTTGAATTTCCTGCGCGATTCATTCTCAAAAATTAATATTGTGATAAACAGTAAATTTCATAAAATCCCTTTAACTTCAAGAATGTCTTTTTCGATTTTTTTTTAATCAGCTTGATGCAAATACCAAAACGCCAATACTTAAGACCAAAACTAATCATTGGCAAAGCTTTGTCTCTTCGCTAAGTGGCTAGTGTACTTAGGGCCCTCCATGGGGCTGCAAATTCAAGCACCGTCCCGGGCAGCAGAACCCCTTCGTACAATACTGCATATCATGCCGCATTTTTTGAGAATGTCCAAAAATGAACAACGAACAGGAAGAACTGCTCAAGATTATACGACTACAGTCGCATTTGGTGGTCCTGTTGGTCATGCCGACTTAGTTGCATCTAGGAAAAATTACAAAGCATTCAAAAAGTTCACGGCGTCTTATGAAAAACGAATTGAATTAATTTCATAAAAACTCTTGATAACGTTATTTTATTTTATTTCGCATTCTGCACCCTGCAGTGCATGCAAACTAGTTAAGAAATTATGGATAAAAAATTAACACGAATAACGCTTCAGAATACGCCCCCGTAACAATAGTGTGAACCACAGTGTGCTGTGATGGGTAAAACATCGGGTACCCTAGGGATTTTCAAAAAAAAGTAATATTATAAATTATTTTGGAAACATATTTTTTTTTAACAAACAATTTTATTGTATTGTATTTTTAAAAATTAATGTACCTACATTTTTTTTCATTTTTCCGAGCCCTGAGAATTTCATTACTAGGGGTAGGGGGGCCACAGAAAATATGAAACTCAAAAGGGGGCCACGGGCTTAAAAAAGTTGAGAAACTATGGTATAAAGTCTTTGAATTGGTAATAAAAATAACAAAATTGATGTTAGATTTCTACTATATCAAACAGATACTCATTTCCATCAATCCAGAAATCTTGTAATGAGCACCTAACTACAACAATTCAATTTTGACCATCGTATTCAGACTTAAAATGCACTGCCAAAACCGATAAGTTTCGTTTGAACGAGCAATTTTGAAATCTTATAAAGAACCTAATTAAATTCTCAAATGATTGAAAAATATCATAGCGGTTAGTTCTACAATTAAACGTTAAGATGTATAAATAGAGATGCTTCAATTTCACGCGTCCAACTTCAATTTTGACTTTGATTCCACACCCCGGTCATAAGTGAGTTGGTAAACCTACAAATAAGAATTACTCACTTCTCAGTCTGGATGCTCTTTGTATGATGAGGTTGATCTCTTTGAGTGTATCAGCCCCTTCAGAATGGTTGGCGAGTCGAATGTTGTTTCCTCTTATCAAGTCGCTGTTTATGTCCATCAACTCTCTGTAACACTGCAGCATATCCGGTCTGCAAATTTAAAACACTAGGGATAGCTGGAGCAGCCTTCAACTCTATGCGAAAAGTTTCGGGACACAGTTGAACCGAGTTATGATACGTGACAAAAACTCAGGGGATCCAGTTACTGAGCTTTGAAAGAAATACTGCCGCGGATGCCAGGGATAAGGTAGCCTTTCCAGGAATTTAGAGGGCAGACTAACCGACCTTTATAATGCCAGGAATCTAAAGGTGGTAATGGACTTAACTACAGTACTTGATGTGCGAACAGTGGCGTTAGAAGAAAAAAGACCTAGTCTAATCACTAGAAAGGGTGTCATCCTTCAACATGATAATGCTTAACCGCACGCACGTAGTGAGACGAGAACCACAAAAAATGAACAAAAACAGGGCTTGAGTTTTTATTTCTCACCCGTCACATAGTCCGGGTCTAATCCCATCTGATGACAATCTATTCAGTCTCTTCAGCACTTTTTAAAGGGTAACAAAGTAAACAATCAGATGAAGCTAAAAACACTGATTTCTCAATTCAAAGTTTGAAGTATTTTTAATTAAGGACATTTTAGCTTAAAAGGAAAATTTTATGGAAAGGTCATATCAAACAAGGGTAACTACAAAAGTGAGGTTTCCTATTTTTAACATATCAGGCAGTATGAAAATACATCAATTTTAGCTTTGTCTAATAAAATAATAAATCTATATATTAATAGTCGATAAAATAATCACAAATCACAACCCACAAATGTGTGCGTACTGATGTCCCAAAATTAAAAAATTTACGGCATCTGTTCTGCTACTACTGCAAAAATTCGATAATTCACGAAATTCTGCTACTATGAAAAATGGTTGTTAGCAAACTTGAACATTATTCCAAATATTAAATAATTTACGAAATTTCTGCTCCTACGAAAAATGGTTGTTAGCAAACTTGAACATTATTCCAAATATTAAATCATTTACGAAATTTCTGCTCCTACGAAAAATGGTTGTTAGCAAACTTAAACTTTATTCCAAAAATTCAATAATTTACGAAATTTCTGCTAACTATAAAAATAAAATAAAATAACATAAAATAAAATTAAATTAAATAAAATAACATAAAATTAAATTAAATACTATGCAACAAAAATCTCACGTTGCTGGGCAACGGGCTTACAGCTAGTCACTATAAAAACTCTTTCTCTCTCTAGATAAATGACTAGGTGTTTTATGTAACTTACAAATCGTGAGTCCTCTTTTCCTCGGCCATGGTGACCAAGTGTCTGATTGTTTGCATTTTTTCCGCAACATCGGTGTCCAGACGCATTCTGGTCTCTTGGATATCATCCAAGCTCTCCACCAATTCCCTCAGTCGCGCTTCATCATTTGGAAAATCACCCTTTGCCTGAAAGTTTGACAAGACTTTAGCAACTAACTAATCAAACACAATTTTAATTCGACTGTGGAAAGGAAAAAGGAAGTAACCAACAGGTTTTTTTCGATAATCACTATGTATCAAACTTGATACAGGCTCTATAAAAGAAGGCAAGCTGCAAATGCACTTTAAGGTTGTGTATAATTCATAATTTGCATATAGCCCAAAATCATCAAAACACGTTTTTTGTGCCTCCTGTAAAATTTTATATGTGTGGGTTACGTCCTTTTTCCTTTCCAGTCGTTATGATTACATCAGCTCATTTATGAAGATCAATTTTGAAACAAAGGGAAAGTGAATTGAATAAAACTCCAAGAACAGCCATTTTTATAAAGTAATGTATGTTTCAGCTATGTTGGTCTTATTAAATGTAATAATAAAGAATGCACAGACAAATATTATTTGATATACAGTGTGAAGAAACTAATAGTGGAGACAAATATGCTTAGATTTTTTTGCACTGAAGCAATGTTTCACAATACAACTAGCATTGCCATGAACTTTTAGAATGTTTTAGTTATATAACACTGCTCCATATTACAGATAAATACTATCCAGTTATAACAGTTATGAATTAAAAGTGTTCAGATGGGCTTAACTTTATTTTCCCTACCATCCCAAGCACTGGTAACGTTTTTATACTAAACAATATATCTGATGCTTAAATAAATTTTATCCAAATCAAACATATTGTATATTCAACATTCCATCAATCAAATTATGAAAGCATTTAACCTGCAAATGTTCAAGGTTCAGAAAGACACCTAGGCTCTGTATAAGATCGCCGGCCAGTCCCATATTTGAGGTGCTGAACTTCACTTCGCCGTTCGCCTCAAAGTCCATCAGCAGATTTGATCTGTCTCTCAAACACTCGAGCAAAATGTGCAGATCTTGCGCCTCGTTGGGGTTCACGTCCACGTCGTCGGGCAGCAAGAAGTTCTGATTTATCCATATGCAAATCCTCTGCATGCGTTCCATTATGGTGAACGTCACGTTGCTAGCCGGTATGTTGAGGGATTGCTGCTTCAATTTGAAGGTTTCATCAGCGTCGGGCATTGCGTACATAGAAAACCGCGGTAATTGCCGGGTCAGCTCGAATACATGAAATTGCTGACTGTCAGGGTAGCCCACAAAAGCCTGAAATAATTAATGTAAGTCACTATGTATGTAGATAACCAATGATTGATGTAGCAAGTATAAATGGAAACTGGCTGCTGAGCAAACGGACAGCCAACTTCCTGACTGTCCAATTTGACAAAAATCAAAGACCAACGTAATATGTAGGAATTCCATGGAGAATATGGTTATGGTAATAAGCTCATGAGAAAACGAACAATAGTTAACATTTTTAATTGCTTTATAATGTAAGCTTTCTTGCAGTGCTTATAGTTTTTCAACTGAAAACAGTTAATTTGGATTTCTTAAATATTATTCAATTGCGAATGACAATTAATATAACAAATGTATTTCTTCTCCAAATAATTATTTTTTCGGGATGTTGGCTGTTGGGGAAATGAAAAAATGGGCCACTATTTAACTCTTTAATAAGTTACGCCGTACATGTACATCCAAGTATTTTGTCATCTATTGCCACATGGAGGTGCCGCGTGGCGGCCATATGCTCCACATAGGGAGCGAACATGGCCAAAGAAGAAGAAAGAATTGCCACTCTTTTCTATTTTTTCAGATATGAATACTCTGAACATCTATCAGTGATCTTTGGCATTATCATTTTATTGTTTGTTGCGAATAAACAAAACAGTTTTCTAAAAAAGTTGATATTTTTTACAAATCGGTAGCTATATAATTACATTCCATGCCTGCACATGAATTCAATAAATATCTAGGCCTGAATCGGAGGAATAGCTTATACATAGATAATCATTTAAAAATACTAAATTATTACACCACGCTCTTGGGGGGAGGTGGTCTGATGTATACTGACGATTTGATATTAATAAGGTTATATGATAAAAATTTGATGATGGGGGCAGGCTAATTTTACACTTCAAATTTTGAATTTTTAAATTCAAAAAACTTATTTACTACCTGAAGTTATAAGTTGTATTCTTCCGTGTGACTACCTTAATATGAATATCCACTGCTACATCTTTTGGTGGATGTAGTGCTATCTCCATGGAGTTACTTAATTGTGATTCACTCGGATGCTGAATTAAGGTTTCTCCGTCAAATATGCCTTCAGCGAATATCATCACCACTTTTATGATGGTAAAGTTGTTGGTTGAAACAGACACTTCGACATGAGCCTGAAAAATATGATGGTTTTTATTTACTTTACCATGAGATTGAGAATGCTAGATATACATATATTCAGTGGTGTGCTGCTATGGTTTCACACCTAAAATAATTTCAGTTCGAAGAGCCGGTTCCTAAACCCGCCACGGTTATTAATATATCCGTAAATTCTTGTGATTTTGGATTCGAAAATTCTCAGAAGAGCTAAAAAAACGAGTCACGATGGTCATTTCGGCAAAACGGTAAATTTTTGGGATTTTGTATTTGTTTGAAAATTCCAAAATCACCGACTAAGGTGCGAGCCGGTTAGTAAAATTTTAGCAGCAAACCACCGCATATATTTATATGCTGTGTGTTATTCCAGCTAGATGTTTTTATTTCAATTGTAATAATGGACTAATACTACCACAAAAAAACGAAAATAAAAACTTCAGACTGCCCTTTCGCTCAGACCCCAGTGTAAAAGCTGGAACAAGAAAAACATCACACATACCTCAGACGAAAGGTATAATAGAACATGGCTCCACCATCCCCGTAAAAGATACCATTATAGTGCATATATTTTGGGTTACTTCAACCACTAGACTACTCAACATTGTATCCAGCACCGTCTATTTATTTCACTCACTTAATTTACTATTAACATTCATGTAATTAAAAACCCGAAACCAATAATTATAATATTACTGACCTTTTTGTCCCCTTCCCCGGGGTTCGTTGCAAGTCCAATTTGAAGCCTCGTATTTGCTGGTATAATCCCCATAGAACTGGGCATAGAGTCTCCAGATTCCCTACTTTTATCAAACTGTTCATTGAATTTGGCATTGCTGTCATAATGTTTCAGCTCCAGCATCAAAGCTTGCTTCCGAGAAAACAGTTCGCTCATTGTGTCCTGTTCCAATTTTGTGTTCACACTTGATGTGGTGCTTGCAGAGGTTGTGTATCCTCGAACTAGAGGAAATATGGTAAAATCTCAACATCACAAACAAAATTTCAATAAGAAAAGAATAACATCAATAGATAACCATGTTGTAATATGATTAGATTCCAACATCCGGTAGTGGATGTGCATCCAAAGCAATGAATTGATATTTAATCTCATTTTATTCTGTGGTTTATTATTAGGTTACAGTCACCTTCCCCTTCAATGGAAACGCATATCAAGTCTTCCTTCCCCTGTCCTCTGTAGTCTCCTTGCACTATTCCAGCGACCGAGTGTCCCATGTTATCTTTGAAGAGTACTTCTCCAGATTTAACGTCGCGACTATCTATCTTGCCATTGGTCCAACCTGTTATCAGTTGATTGTTCCCGGTTCCCAATAAGTCGTAGCTGTAGATGTCCACCGGAGTGTTTTTTGACTTTGTAATTAAAAATCAATATATGTAAAGCTGCTGAAACTGCACTCAAGACTAAGAGTTGATACATTGTGATTTGTGATCAAATGTGTATCTAGATTCTAGAATGATGTTACTTGATTTGTTAACAGATATAGACTAAACTCTACTAATTGTTTATTATTTAAAGCATATTTATTTCTCTTCTCTGAGAAGTTGTGTTACTACTCATGCTCACACACAAACTGACAGGGAGAGAGTGTACAAGTCAGATGACTGGCAGTCAACTCAGAGCTGTGCAGTCATGAAACATTTTCATATGATTCCGGGATATACAAATGGTCCAACTATGACTCTAACTCCAATTTAAAAGAAAGAAAAAACGAGTACTAAGCCTGCGTATTTTTTGATACCAACTAAAAAGGATAATTTTTCATATTTCAATTCAATTAAGGACTGCAGACCCACATTGCATAATCGTTAGCATAATTGCATTAACCCTTTCCACTCCAATGTCGAGTGTCACTCGACATGATCGGTTACATATTTTGATTTGATTATTTTTGTGTGAAGGAATTTTTTTCTATATTTTTCTTGAATACCCATTCGAAATACGTGATTTGTCGAGCAATTTAGGAATTTTAGAAAGTTGGGACGCTTTGCGACAACTACCTGGCGTAAACAATAGAATGGAATATTTTGGGGGTGCAAGCGAAGAATGCAGCGACGGAACAATGGCAGTTGTTCTCGCGCCGAGGTTACGTAAACATATGTTGTCCGGCTGTGATATTTTTCGATAAAAATTGTAAACATTGATAAGTGATTGTTTTTTCTAATAAATAAATTGTGACACTTGTGAAATTAATTTTCAATCCATAAATCATGTCTAATAAAAATTCAAAAATTATAAAAAGAAAACGAATTGTGTCGCCCAAAACTTCAGCCATAAATAAAAACTCATATAATAATGAATTTGATAGTGATGACGATAGTGACTATATGAAAGAATTGGACAATATATTTGACAATTTTCAAATAAATAATGATTGCGAAAGTGATGCTAGCTCTTCTCAAATGCCAGTAATATCAAAAAGACAATACGAATCTGATCCAGGGCTGTCATTTGCAGTCGATTCTGATTCCTCTGATGAGATTTTTCGATTTTCTACTCAACGCAGACCTATTCGAAGACTTTCAAGCAGTGAAAACGATGTTCAAGATATTCCAAATGATAATCAATCTTCATGGGTGAATGTTACAAATGAAGACAATTACTTTCCAAATATGGTTTTCACAACTGGAGATAAGGTACCAGGACCCCAAATTCCAGCATCTTGCACAACACCGCTACAATTTTTTCAGTTGTTTTTTACGGACGATATAATATGTAAAATTACATCTGAGACAAATGATTATGCAACTAATATTATTGCAACCAAAACTTTGTCAAAATATTCTATTTGGAAAACATGGACTAATGTGACCGAAGTTGAAATGAAAGCGTTTTTGGGTGTTATACTCAATATGGGTCTTATTGAAGTTCCTGAAATGCAGGATTATTGGAGTTTGGCTTTTCATTCCAAAATTCCATTTTTTGGAAAAATATTTTCACGAAGAAGATTCATGCAGATATTTTGGTCATTGCATTTGGAATCAATTCAACTCGGAAATACGATTACCACCAGAACACAAAAGGTAAATAATTATCTTCTATATATAGAATCCAAATGCAGAGAGCATTTTATACCAGGAGAAAATATATCAATTGATGAGTCCACTGTGGGATTCAAAGGAAAAATTTCTTTCCTGGCATATAATCCAAAGAAGCCCACCAAATGGGGACTACGTATTTATGTTTTGGCGGATTCTGAAAAAAGTTACATTTATTCCTTCGTTCCATATTATGGAAAAATATCGACAGATAGTCTAATAAGATCAGATTTATCATTTACAAGTAGAATTGTTCTTCATCTTTACAACAATCTACAATATTCCGTACCCGAAGCTGCTGGATACCATATTTTCACGGATCGTTTCTATACGAATCTAATCCTTGCAGATGAATTACATAAAAAGAGTTGTTATTTGACCGGCACAATTATGACAAATAGAAAAGGATTACCAGAAAAAATTAAAAAACCAAAAATATCCAAGGGAAAAGGGCTTGCTTTTCGAAAACAAAATGTTCTAGCATTAGCATGGTATGATACCAGAGTGGTGACTCTTCTTAGTACATTTTACAAGTCTCATTCGGAAATTATACAAAGAAGACCCGTAAGGGCAAAACGAAGAAATATTCGTAGTCGAAGCCCTATTCAAAATTTACGGATAGAAGTGAAAAAACCTACAGTAATTGTGAATTACAATAAATACATGGGTGGAGTCGATGTAGCCGACCAGTATGCTTCATTGATCACTTTTAAGGTGTTCACTGTCAATACTTGGTGGAATGGCATTATAATAAAAATAATAAAACATTTTTAGTACTTTTTCCACATAAAATTTATTAGATCAGGACCGGTTTCGCTCATCGCGAGCATTATCAACTGTTAAGAAAAATACAAAAACAGTGATATTTATACAAATTTAAATTTATAAGATCTCTTGTTTATCAAGTTTTAACGATTTATTGTTGACATGCAGGATTCTAAAGTTTTTAGAGATATCAAATGTATGCTTATTTAGGAACAAATGCTTCCCAAATGAAGATAATTCATTCCCTTTACGGGAGCAGGCTAGATGTTCTTTAAATCTGATATTAAAATGCATGTCAACAATAAATCGTTAAAACTTGATAAACAAGAGATCTTAGAAATAAATAGACAAAAATTTTTACCTAACTCTAATTTATTAAACGAACAGGTTGTATTTGCATCATCACCTTTGTTATATCCGTTTCATTAATCTAATTCTAACCTATGTTAACTGCTCTTCTATATTATTTATATGTTTTTCAAAATTTATTCCTTTTGTAAGAATTGATATGGTTTTTAAAAATGTCTTTTTCAGAATCTTCATTACTGCCGATTTTGTTGAAGTACATCATTGCTTGGAAACGGGAAAAACACCAAATCATCATTAGGATATTTACTTTAGTATTGTAGTGTTTCACTTTGTGTAAAAATTTCCCAAATTTTAATTGTGTTTATAATTGATATCGTTTGCCACTTAGATTTATTATTCTTTGATGATGAGTTTTTAATTGTTATGGGTGTTAAGCATTTTAATTTTGTGTAATTATAATGTAATTTGCTAATCCTTTAAATTGTTAATAGTTGCTTACACCTTTTTATTTCAATTTAAATTTGTATAAATATCACTGTTTTTGTATTTTTCTTATCAGTTGATAATGCTCGCGATGAGCGAAACCGGTCCTGATCTAATAAATTTTATGTGGAAAAAGTACTAAAAATGTTTTATTATTTTTATCAGTATGCTTCATCATACTGCTTTATTAGAAAGACACTCAAATGGTGGAGAAAATTATTTTTCTGGGGATTGGAGGTCTCCGTAATAAATTCTTACATATTACACAAAATATGTGCAATAAAAAATGGGAACCCACCATTGAGCCATAAAAAATATAGGCAAAATTTATTGATGTCGCTGATTGGAGACTTCCGAGCTCCCACCACATCTCGCAGAACTTCGTCCGCAGCTGATAAGGAGCAACGGTTAGATGGGACAACACATTTTATATATTTGCACTCAGATGGTAAGCACAAGGATTGTGCTGTGTGCTCTAAGAGAAAAATATAAGGTGGACGAAGAGAAACTTCATACTTTTGCAAAACATGCGAGGAAAAACCATCGCTCCATCCCGGAGCCTGTTTTGAGAAGTACCATACCGAAATTAATTTTAAAAATTAATATCTAAGGATTTGAACCTATATTATACAAAAGAAACAAAAATAAAC
Organism: Himalopsyche tibetana; assembly: GCA_030503985.1. NCBI lineage: Eukaryota > Metazoa > Arthropoda > Insecta > Trichoptera > Rhyacophilidae > Himalopsyche > Himalopsyche tibetana. The sequence continues at coordinate 3,283,573 of JAPJYX010000015.1, forward strand.
AAAAATCATTGAAAATATATCGTTTCATTTGAAAAAAAAAAAATACATTTACCCAATAAATTTTCAATTTTGCTGTGGAGCTGGTAGAAACAAAGTGGTGGAGTGGAAAGGGGTAAGTGAACAAAAGATACTGATCCAACTACATATGTACATACATAGTTATAAAATTTCGTGACGAAACGACGGCTATAATAGTTTTGCGGCTTCAGCCACGAACGTAATAAAAAAAAAATAAGTACGCAGGGACCTGTGTTAAGGTTTGATGGATCTTTTACAAAAAGACTCAGTTTGCTCAGTCAAACGGTTTGAAAGTTATTTGTCTTTTTGTAAATAAAATTTAAAAAAAAAAAATGAGTTTTTTCAAAGATTGTGGGGCTAGTGGATGGTTTTAGTTTTTTTTAGGTTTGGTTGTTGACAGATTAGTAAGTTGACATCATGTGTAAGAAATCCTCCTATTTTTTTTTTTTTCAAAACTGTATTATTTATTTATAACATCAATATCTTTTTATGTGCAAATTCACTAAAAATTGCTTGGAGCTGGTGGATTTTTTTTGAAAAACCTTTGGAGTGGAAAGGGTTAATTAAAAAAATATGTCTTTTTCTCTGGATTCATTCACCATTTCCTCAAAGACTGCATTTACCTTGACACGCCATAGACGAATTCCTTCTTCGTAGACTCCAACTGTGCCGTTTGATAAACTGTATGAGAAACGGCTCTCCTGCATCATGGCTATCCCGACGATCATTTCTGTTTCCGACATTTCCACGAGAATTTGGTCTTCTTTAAAGATTCTGATGGTGTAATCAGAGCAACCTACCAGTAACTGAAATGTATTCATCATAAGCAATATTAATGGCATGAAATAATCCTCTGGAAAACAAATGTAAATCATCCATAGTCAAGTAACTATTCTAGTACACTATACAATGGCATTGTAATAAAAAGGCATTATAGATTATAGGAAATTAAGATACATCTCTTAATCATTCAATTCTAACATAAAATATGCAATGTAAGCACTCGCATATCTAGCAAGCCACTGCGATTGTTACACTTACTTCATTCATGCCGTCTTTGTCAAAGTCCATCAATGCCATAGACTTAACATCATCACCGACCACATTCCAAAAAACCTCGTTGCCCAGGTGGTCCAACCCGTGCACAGAACAGTTGCCGCCAACAATAGCCAACGTCTGGTTGAATTTTCCAAATTTACCGATGACTATTTTACTGACTCCATTTGGGGTGTCTTTGTAAAATAAGTCTGCATTTTCCTGGACATCATAAGCTGAAGGAGAGATGAAATACTTGGGTTAAAAAATTCAAATATAAATCCATGAGTATTTCTAAATAACTGTTACCAATATATTTTATATATTAGTAGAGCTTCCTTGGAGGTATCGCAACATAAGTTTTTCTACGAGTTTTGCTTGTTACTCAATTACTCAATCTCTCTTTTTTTTAAGAGAGTAGGGATATAAAGGATAGGCCGAGGACAGGACTAGTGGATGAATAATCACTATCGCTACACCCTGTTATTTTAGGATTGGAGTGGTGGGGGGAAATTTTTTAGAAATCAGAAGATTCGAAACCGTGAGATCCTGCATGGAAGCCAACGACGTTGACCACTATGCCATCGACCCGACAATATTACTGTAACACATATATTGTTATCACCTAAAAGTTGAGATGGTGATCCAATCAGTAAAATATCTCTATCTTTCTGTGGCAGAAGTTGACCTGCCTCCAAAGCAGTAATGGCCTGACTCATGTTTAGTAGAGCCACTTCTTTATGGGCTTCCGACCATTGTATTCTTCCAGAGCTGATGGTGTTATGTTTGTGAGGACTGTGAATAAGTACCTAAAAAACAAAACCTTTTACAAAGTTTGTCTAGAAGTAAAACACATTCCAGATGTAATTTGTGCTTTTCCGTTTAATAGTTATTTCATCTTCCCTTGGCGACATCTTCTATTAACTCTTTCCCCGCTGACGACCTTTGTACAAGTCTTGAGTGTCATGACACCGCACAAATTTCTGAACGTCCAATTGCAGCGTTTGTAAAAAAGCTTATTTGAAAATATAAGCATAGATGCATTTTTTGTTACTTTAAAATATTACTTCTACATCACTTCATATTATATAATTTCCTGTATTACTATATAAGAATAAATATTTAATAAAATTTAACAAGAAGTTTACTGATTTTAATGAGCTTCAAAAAATTGGCAGCTTCTTGACATTAGGTAACTTTAAATATAAATGAAAATTATGCTGAAAGTTAGTAAACTTTCTTCATCATTTCCAGATTATTCTTTATGGTAATATTTATAATTTGGGTTCAAAGTAATGTTCTCAATCAATGAAAACATACATAATATTACATACTTTGTCAGCAGTTGTAGCGGCAGTCAAGCATGAATGTGAACCATCATATTTGCCTATTGTCACAGCCCCAGGAATTATTTTATGATTGAGTTCAAGCATAAATACAGGTTGAATCATGACGATTTAGAATGGTTTTTGGTACAGAAGTAACGTCAAAATATTCTACAAAAATCTGTTTGTACACAGAATTACCATGGTAACCATAAGAAGGATGACTAATAAAGAAAGAATCTCTTTAAGATATTTAAATCAAAACTATTTAATAAAACAGCGTAAGAATATTATATCAATTATAAAAAGAGTTATTTGTATCTAAACATAAAAAGGTTATCACAGCCATCGCTTTAATAAATCATCAAATAACTGTGAATAAAATTCATAAATACTGTTTCATAAAAAAACATTTTGTAATCAATCTGAGTAATAGATCAATATAAAAATGAAAACAGTGAAAAATTAAATTCATGTTTGCAAGTAAAGAGGTAAGTATGTATATGTAGAATTTTAATTTTTTTGCATTGGTATTATTTATATTTCAATTTATTTTCAACAGTAGGGCAACTCGTAAGTGTGTAAAATCAGCTGTGCATAAAATGGCGTTTGTCTCTTTCTTACATGTTAGGTTTTGATTATTATTATTGCAATGGTTAAAAATGTATTGCTGATGATTCGACTATAGAAGGTATTCTTGTAATTTTAAAATAACTACATACACTACGTAATAGTAAAAATTCAATGTAAGGAAAGTATTCATACGTGTTTAAAGAGTGCGTTAGTTTGTACTTATTATTTTGTTTGGTTAGGGAAGCATATTAAAAAACTTACTAATGTCGAACGATTGTGAAATTGTCAACCCACAAAAGGGGTAAATATTAATTATCTTCATTCTTTCTACCACAATTATCTAAATATTTGTGCAACTTTTTAGGGAAAGGGTAAAAACGTCACTGTCAAATTAACTGTCATGTTTTGATCTGTCATTATTTTTCGATTGACATCTCTATCGTCTTAATTTATGATAGTTGACATATTAAAACAACGTAAATTGTAAATTTAATATTAGTTTACAGTAAATATTAATATGACCGTTAATCATGCGCGCATTGTGTTTTCGCGACATAATTAACTTCTCGTGTTTTGACACAACCTATATTTAGGATTCACAATATTTTCGTCACGGATTTAAACATATTTACTTCAACCCAAAACAACAAAGTATTATTTTAAGAACTGACATTTTTTAGCTGTTGATTATTTTGATCACAGTGTAAAAAACTAAAAATTAATTCGATTGATAATAAAAATACGTCAACTTTGCAGAAGAAATTTACACTAGTTTTAATATAATCGTGAAAGTATTGTACGTATTATGTATACGATATATTTTCAAATAAAGAAAAGTATATTTTAGGTATTTAAGAACATCATAATTATTTTTTATGAGTTAACCATTTTCCCTCTTCTTTCCTGGTAATGCGACCTTGTGATAGGTAGTTTTGATTATTCCCATTAAAATTATATGGATAATTTATAATACCGACAACTTAAGAACCTCAAGCATGTTTGAATTATAATTACCTGGAGTGTTTTTTTATTATTATTAAACCATGCTTGCTCCCAATGTGAAGCATACTGACTGCAAATTTAAGTTATCTCAACTGATTTTTGTCTACGAGAACCGCATATTATTCAGTTGCTCAACCCTTTTCAAAGAAAGTAGGAATATAAAGATATGGCTAGGATATGGTTAGTGATTAGATAATTGCTGTTGCGACGCTTTGTGCTTAGGGATCGAACGGGGGGAGAGAATTTCAGACAACACAAACATCCATGCCTTGGAACAGAAATCCATTTTTTACTGGGATTCAAACCCGTGAGCACTGTGAAACCAGCCAACAAGGTTGATCACTGGATCCCGAACCCGACAGATTTTTTAAAAAATGTTTAAAAAATCGAGGCTGTATGTTATTCGAGAAGATTTTTTCACATATTTTGAAAAGTCATGTAACAAACGAAAGCTACGGGCATTTTTGCTAAGATCACAATTGTGGAACATCCAAAGCAATAGTGTTAAATATTCTTAAAGCTCTTTCCTATATAAGGCATAAGCACTGGTAAGGCGTTTCTACTCTTTAGAGAAACAAATAATTCATATCTACGATTTCCTCGTAGATATGAATTCCTGTAAATGGTATTAAATTTTAATAATTTTCATTGATTTTTCAGTGGATGGTTTCCAGATTGGATGAGTTGGTCACAGACTTCTACAGTCATGTTGAGAGCCGCTGAGAAGAAAATACTATCATGTATGTTATTGTTAGTCAAAGCATTACATCCTGCTTCATTTGTTTCACTGTTTTGTGTTTGCTGCCAACATATCAAAAAATATATGTATACATCTAATACTAATACCAGGTGTTCATACTTAGCAATTGTTTAATGTTTACCTTTACAAAATAATTACAACAATTAAATTTACCCCTGAACCCTGGTGTATAGTAACCGCAATAAGTATATCAATTGTCAATGATCACTCTAGTCATAATAGATATACATCTTTCGAAATATCCAATTGTTAATTAAAGATGGCAGACCGTTAACAGCTGATCATTCATTTTTATTTTTCAATGTCGTTATAATCTAATAATTTATTTACTTATCAGTGTACTGAGCACTGTCATTGGTAAGTTCACCTGTACATTTATTTTTTGGCGTCAAAGTCCATTTTTACGCTCTGTCATTATGTGTACTTTCCGTCAAGGATCCTCAACTCTATGATGATTCATTATTATACAATAATACACATTGTATTTATCTTATTTCACAAAAATTGTGTCAGAAAATACATTTTCAAAAAGTAGTTTAAATACACTTAAAAAAATTGATTTTATTATTGTTAATTCAACAAACATATTTTTTTAAGTAATTTGGATATTTTATCGTATCAAAAAATAACCGAAGATGTCTACTAATATTAAGATCAACATTTTATTCATCGAAAAACTTAAAAGAGCATTCCATTTATCGGGTGCATACAATAATTATTGAACAAGCCTGATGTAATGGGAAAAAGCAAAGCGATTGGTGGTAACATGAAAGCTCGGAGGTGTCGTATATTGCTAGAAAGCTTTTTAGTATATTCCATTTATTCATTAAATAACCATAACCTATTTTCTTTATGTATTTTATACCTTTACTCGGTGTCTCTATATTTTTCTGTGCAATATCAGACGTAGTGTCCATAACTCATTTGACAAAATACATGTTTGAAGAGCTCAACTACTTTGTAAAAAAAACATTTTCAATATAAAATTATAATTAATCTGTGGAATATCAAAGTTATGAATTTTAATTTTATATTAATTAAATTCATGCCCTTTTCCAGAGTTTAGTTGTTAGTATCATATTGTTGGATTAATTAATTGTCTTCTAGAATTTGAGAAGCACTGATCATTTGAGTGTTCGTACAGCATTGTTAGATTCCTGAATGATTTTCCTAGAATGCATTATCAGTTTGTTATCATATTTTGTAAGTATCTTGTGAGTCATTCTCAATACATCATTTTAATGATGTAATACCGAAGAGATGTACTTATAAACAAACCAACCAAATCAGTATTGTTTACAATGATAGTTAACTTCGATATAACATCTTTGTTTCTCAAAAATTCTTTATTATCCAGAGCTATTTTGAGAACACTATTTCACAATCGTAATAAGATAACTTTGACACAGATCGCCAGGGTTGAATAATTTTCATTATTATTTTTCTGCAAACTTTTTGATTGACAACTGACAGTAAAATTGACATTCATTTTTTTATCATAAAATCTATATTCAATAAGTAAACTGTTTTGCCACTAGTCTGAAAGTACATATTATTTAATACAAACTTTCTGTAAGTAACGATTACAACATAATATAAAATTATGATAACTTTGCTATTCCCATGATTGAAAGTATTATATACTAAAAAAAATGATATTGTTCGACAGGTTTAAAAACAGCATACAGAGGGTGGTACGTAGATATTGGTCCGGTGGTGGGTAATGCAGATAAAATATGGACCATCTCGCTAAACGAAGAGTCTACCAAGACTCCGCTTCTGTTGCTGCACGGGCTCGGAGCCGGCGTCGCTATGTGGGTTTTGAACCTTGATAATCTGGCTGCTAATAGACCAGTTTACGCTATAGATTTGTTAGGTGAATATGTAACATCCGATTTATTAATTTTTTAAAATCATAATTAAATTCATTATTTAAATAAATAATGAATTTAAGATGAGAGCTGATTTAGTTTTATGAAGAAATTAAGGCCACCGCATTGCACCGGTTGCTTAAACAAATTGAAATTACTCGAAATATAGAGAATTTGCATCATGGTCTTCTCAAAGAAAAAGAAGATTCAAAACCGAGATTCAAAATATTGAATTGAAAAAATAAACAACCCACTGAGACTTGAATTATAACTGGTCATCGAGCGTAGCTTTTTCTACAAGACGACCAAATTCATGTATGACTATGTTTATTTTGACCCCCTGAGAAAACTATTCAGCAGAATTCTTAAAATATGTAATGATTTTTCTCTTGCAATTTATTATTATTAGTATCAAAAGAGACTGGATGGAAGAAAGTGAAAGAGTGCCCAAGACTACTGAAGCTTTATCGCTGTGGAGGAAAAAGATTGCCGAGTTAATAACTTTGACCGAATAATGTTTCAGGGTCACCAATTGACACTTTTTTGAGAGATTTTATAGGGTCATTGATTTTGTTACTAATTTGAGGTTCATGAACTAATATAGATTAGAAGCAACGTTGTTGTATTGCTTAATTAAATATTGCATGTTAACTGATTGAATACTAGTTATAAAGTAATTTAATTAATACAGTAACTGTTATATAATACACCTTATTTATTTTTAAGTTCTTGCAAACTACCTGTCCCAAGCTCTCCGTGCCGGCCAAACGTTCATCCTGAGCAGAGCATATTTCATTTAATCATTGTTTTGACATTCACAGCCACAGTTTTTTGGTTAACGCAGTTGATTGTCAAACCTCATGTGTGTCTGTAAATCAGAACATGTCGCACTACACACGCAAATACAGCTGTGAATCTAAATTCAAAGACTTCATAAATGAAAATTCATAAACTATTTCGCTTTCATGTCAAAATATGATCACTATCTTATGTTTTCCTTAAAACAAATCAAATTTGAGTTATTTTGCACTGTTTATTCAATTTAACCGTTTTTCAAAATGTGTTTTGTTTGATACTATTTAAGTTCTAGTTGTGAACCGCGTTTGAAAAATATAGCAAAAATCACAAATACTGCCATAAACATACTTCAAAAATTGTGCAAAATCAAAGTCGCTTTCGTGTGTCTTGCATTGAGCCAGGGAAAGCAAAGAAATCCGTTACATTCTAATGTTAGTGTGTATGTTTGTGTTAGGATTTGGCCGTAGCTCCCGGCCAAGTTTCAGTACTGACGCCAAGCTCGTTGAATTGCAGTTGGTCAACTCTGTGGAGGAGTGGCGCCAGGAGATGAACATCGACAAGCTCATTCTCCTGGGACACAGCATGGGCGGATTTCTCGCCGCATCCTACTCTATGCAGTATCCTGACAGGTAGCCTGCTGTTACTTACTATGCAGGCGATGCCAGTTTTTCATCTGTGATCAGTCTCTAATAGTTTGCAGGGCTGTGTAGTCCGCCACTCTGACTCTGTGGTGATTTGGATTGTCTTTAAAGATTTTTACTGACCTTGTTTGCATCATACAGTGTTTTTAGCATTATTAGTATTAATAGTATTAATCTTCTCTAAGGAACATAAAATGGGTTGTTTGTGGGTTTTTATTCATCCATACTTGAAATAAAGACAGTCTTTTTTATTTAAATTCTATCAAGGCTTAAGCACCTTCTGCTTATATTTAAAAAAATGGATTAAAATTAAGTGAAATTTTATTTGCAGAAAACGTTGAGCTTTATAATGTGGCAAGTTTTCCAAGAAAGCACTTCAGAGCATAAACACGCCTGCAACATGACCAAAAATGAATTACTGCTTTGTTCTTTGGGAGGTTGATAATATGTATTCAAATATAAAAGTCTCGACACCAGTCAAGCGGCAATAACCCGCATTCAAATAACATAACCTTTCTATAAAGCAATGAAAGCAACCTCATTATGCTACGTTACAGAGTGAAACATCTCATCTTGGCTGACCCGTGGGGCTTCCCCGAACGTCCAGCAAACGTGGCAGAGAAATATAATTTGCCACTGTGGGTGCGGATCGTTGGCACAGTAGTACAGCCCCTGAATCCTCTCTGGGCGTTGAGGGCTGCGGGGCCTTTCGGCCAGTGGGTTGTGGAGAAGGCACGTCCTGATCTGGCTCGCAAGTTTACACTGATTGTGCCCGAAGCGGATGTCACTATCCCTCAGTATATTCATCAGTGTAACTCTCAAACTCCGAGGTTGGTTTTTGAAAAAATAAATTAAATGCATCCTTCTATTTAAAACACACTTATAATAAATATTCTATAATTTATTGAACACTGGAACATGTCCATTGCAGTTTTATGTTTATCAGAGAAAATTCTGAAGCGGTTTGTATTGTATGACTTATTGAACTAGATGATTTTTATGCTTTTGTATTTCTTTCCAAGCGGTGAGAGTGCATTCCACACAATGATGCACGGCTTCGGGTGGGCGAAGCATCCTATCGTCAGAAGAATGGACAAACTCAGACCTGATATCCCTATAACCTTAATCTTTGGATCCCGCTCTTGGGTGGATAACAACACGGGAGACTTGATGAGGAATAATCGGCCCAGCACCTCTTATGTCAACATACAGGTCAGTAATTTTATATGGATATATTTTTTGACTATTTAAACACCAGGTTGTTTAATGAATGATGTTTGTATGCTTCAACCCCAATTTTCAGAAAGGGTCCAGAATTTTAGTCATTTTTTAAATCTTTTTTTTAACCATGTCTGATATTAATACCTTAGATCAGCAATTTCCAACCTGGGAGATTGCAAATGGAGGCGCAAACAGTCCAAAATATTTATTTACTCTTTAAAGCGTGTCTTTATTACTCTATGAAATATAGGATGGGGAGGCGCAAAGATATTTTTTTCTTCAAAGGGAGGCGAAGAGACATAAAGGTTGGAAGCCACTGCCTTAGATCAAGGAGTTCTTAAACTTTTTCTTAATAGGAACAATTTTGAAAACGAAAATGTTTGGCGGGTCATCTTTTTTTATCATTATTTCATAAGACAAAAGAAAAAACGTATATTGGACATATTTCAATTTTTTAATCATGTGATTTATGCAGTTGTTTGTTTGAAATTAAATCCTGCTTCAAAGTTCAAATTTAGTGGTGCAAAACAGATATCATAATATGGTTGGCTGCTAATTTTGATCTTAACCTATTGGCTGCCGTAGAAAAAACAATGTCTTTACTTATCACGCCGGCTATAATTTGGAATTATTAATTTAATTAGTTATTGAAGAGATGAATCGTCTCTGGAGTGTTGAGCATGAAAAATTATACGAGATATCTCGTCTATGGCAGCCATCGGAATAAGTATTATTAAGCTCATTGTAGAAATTTTTTGTTCACAAATATCTATATATTAATAGTCGATAAGGTCCGTTTGTCTGTATGAAGGATGTCCGCGATTAACCCTTCCCCTGCCCCTCCCCTTCCTCCACCCCAGCCCCACTGTCTCCATTTTTTAATTCATACTAAAGACATATTTTTCCAATACACTGTTATTCGATGAAAAATTGAATTCTCATACAAATACAAAAAAAGCACAAAGTGCTGGATTCGAAACACGGTTTTTAGATTATGAGTTGAAGACGTTACCTCTTGGCTAAACGTACAGCTGTCAGATGCGATGAAATTACATTATATATATTGTATTGCGTTCGAATTTTTCGAAATATATTTGTTTGGACATTTGAAACATTTGCAGGGCTGTCGATATTTGTCCCGGGGTCCTCTTTTTTTCAAAATATATTTGTTTGAACACTTGAAACCTTTGCAGGGCTGTCAATATATGTCGCGGGGTCCTCTTTTTTCGAAATATATTTGTTTGGACATTTGAAACATTTGCAGGGCTGTCGATATATGTTCTGGAGTCCTCTTTTTCTTTCGAAATATATTTGTTTGCCCACTTGAAACATTTGCAGAGCAGTCGATATATGCCCCGGGGTCCTCTTTTTTTCGAAATATATTTGTTTACATACTTGATACATTTGCAGGGCTGTCGATATATGTCCCGGGGTCCTCTTTTTTTCGAAATATATTTGTTTGCATACTTGAAACTTTTGCAGGGCTGTCGATATATGTTCCGGGGTCCTCTTTTTTCAAAATATATTTGTTTGCATACTTGAAACATTTGCAGGGCTGTCGACATATGTCCTGGGGTCCTCTTTTATCGAAATATATTTGTTTGGACACTTGAAACATTTGTAGGGTACATTTGCAGGGCTGTCAATATATGTCCCGGGGTCCTCTTTTTTTCGAAATATATTTTTTTGCACACTTGGAACCTTTGCAAGGCTGTTGATATATGTCCCGGGATCCCCCTTTTTTCGAAATATATTTGTTTGCATACTTGAAACTTTTGCAGGGCCGTAAATGTATGTCCCGGGGTCCTTTTTTCGAAATATATTTGTTTGGACACTTGAAACATTCGCAGGGCTGTCGATATATGTTCCGGAGTCCTCTTTTTCTTTAGAAATATATTTGTTTGTATACTTGAAACATTTGCAGGGCTGTCGATATATGTTCCGGAGTCCTCTTTTTCTTTCGAAATATATTTGTTTGTATACTTGAAACATTTGCAAGGCTGTCAATATATGTCCCGGGGTTCTCTTTTTTTTCGAAATATATTTGTTTGCACACTTGAATCCTTTGCAGGGCTGTCGATATATGTCCCGGGGTCCCCTTTTTTCGAAATATATTTGTTTGTATACTTGAAACATTTGCAGGGCTGTCAATATATGTCCCGGGACCCTCTTTTTTCGAAATATATTTGTTTGGACACTTGAAACATTAGCAGGGCTGTCGATATATGGTCCCAGGGTCTTCATTTTTTTCGAAATATATTTGTTTGCACACTTGAAACCTTTGCAGGGCTGTCGATATATGTCCTGGGGTTCTTTTTTTTCGAAATATATTTGTTTGCATACTTGAAACATTTGCAGGGCTGTCAATATATGTCGCGGGGTCTTCTTTTTCTTCTCCGAAATACATTTGTTTCCATACTTGAAACATTTGAATTATTCCAAAAATTATCTTAACATAAATAGCCGATAAAATAATCACAAATAAGTAACAGCGTCCTCTTCGCCCAATGATAACGCTTTATTTCGAATAGAAAAATTTTCGGGCCAATGCTAGCGGCATATTTTGAATCGCATATTTCGTTCCTCCTTCTTTTTATATTCAAATTTCCTGGCTTTGAATAAAAAGATTGTAGTATATGTTAAAATAATATTGAGAAAACTAATTTGAAACACTTTCGATGGTTTCGGTGGTAACTTTGTTGAAGTTCATTTTAATAGAAAATTTAAATTAACTTTGATTATTCCACGTATTGTGTTACTAACTGTGACACGTGTTTCGCCTCTTTCAGAGGCATCTTCAGACTTATTATCGCAAAGTTTGCTTAAGTAATGAAGCAAGATTGATTCTAACATTTTAAAATTATAAAATCACAAAATGGCGGTTTGGGTTTTTTTCCTTTTAAGAGGAGCAAGGAGGGGGGTGTAGAATCGAAATAAAACAAACAGATAATGATACTAATGAGTTGTAATCAATCAGATTGGGATTTTTCCTTTTTAAGGGAAGCAAAGAGGGGATTATAAAATCGAAACAGTGCAAACAAATTTAATCATACTATATTTGCGATAGTAAGTCTGAAGATGCCTCTGAAAGAGGCGAAACACGTGTCACAGTTAGTAACACAATACGTGGAATAATCAAAGTTACGAAGTTTACGAAATTTTTCAAATAATCAAAGACGGTTCGATTATTCAAAGATTATATCTCGCGTCCAGCCTTGAAACCTTTTTGCATGAAAACGTGCATTTAAAATATTCTAATTACTGGCAGGGCTGTCGATATTGGATATGGCAGCTCTGCAGGACTGTTCAATTATAATTTGTTGAATATATTCAATTATAATATATTTATTTTATCAAAATTTAAAAAAAAATATTTTTTTTATATATGTAAAGCAAATATAAAATACGATATTTTTCATACATTTTGGACAAAATATTGAATATTTTTTTGGAATTTTTCATACTTTGTCAATGTCTTGGGTCGAATACTTTTGGACATTTTACATAAGTTTTTATTATTTTCAATACATTACGCATGTTCTAATTATGATATGGATATGTTATAGAATCACATTTTGACTTTTTTTCATACATTTTGATAAAATATGCAATTAATTTTAAAAAAAAAGATTTTTTTAAATATGTAAAGCAAATGTAAAATACAATATTTTTTATACATTTTGGACAAAATATTGAATATTTTTTTGAAATTTTTCATACTTTGGCAATGTCTTGGGTCGAATATTTTTGGACATTTTACTAAGTTTTTATTATTTTAAATACATTACGAATATTCTTATTATGATATGGATATTTTATAGAATCACATTTTGACTTTTTTTCATACATTTTGATAAAATATGCAATTAATTAAAAAAAAAAGATTTTTTATATATGTAAAGCAAACATTACTTTTTTATTTATACTAAAACTACAAATAAAATAATAACATCTTTATTACAATTGATCGAATTCTTTTTTTAACCTTTTGAGCAGAAATTTTTATCCTATTAAATTTGGTTTGGACGTAATTTTTGATTATTTACAGTTCAGTAAAATTCCGTTTTCAGGTCCCCGGAATTTTCCGCTATTCGCATATTTTGTTTTGCAATCCCGGTGTATTTTAGTTCTTTTAGTGAATTGTGTGTATTTCTTAAACAATCCATGTAGAGAATTAATTACGTTTAGATTTTCTGGCTTATTCAATAAATAGGTTTGCAATTTATTTTTCACGCCAGTAAATTTTCTGACTATTTAAAAATGCAACAAAAATCCACTCCGTTGAGGGCAACGGGCTTATGGTTAACGTTAATAACACGACTAACGTTGATATGCTACGAAATACACCCTATAAAAGAGTGTGAAGCCGTAGCGGTTGGTGGTGGGTACAACGTTGAGTACCCTAGGGAAAAAAACGGAGCTTATTAAATATGTGTTATTAGATTATATACATATATAATAATAAATATGCATTCAATTGTTCATGCCAGTAAATTTATGACTTTTCTATAATGCAAAAAAAATCTCACGTTGCTGGGCAACGGGCTTACAGCTAGTAAATATAATACTTCCAAATAAGATTAATAACTATCAACATGCCGGATCAATCATTCTTGTTAGAGTATTTTTTTAAAAGTAATTTTTCATATTCCGTATGAAGAAAAATATATATAGATTTAAAACAAATCTCGGGGCAGACGTCAAAAAGTCACGCGGGACGCACTTTGTGAACCCCTGCCATAGATGTAATAATTGCCGCTATGTAAACTGTTGTTTTGATCAATATGTCAAACATCAATGATTAACAGAATTTTGTTTCTATTTTACCTATTTGATCAAGTATTTTTTTTAAATCCATGTCCACTTCCAATGCAGATCATATGGCCTCTTTATAGAGATACTAGCTGACCCAACGAACTTCGTACCGCCTCAAAATCAATAAGTGTTGTGTTAACTTGATAACTTAAACTTGATGACTACCGAGCCAACCTATAGTTGTAAATTGTGCGGTGGTAAGCCAGGCAGATCCAATGAGTTTGCAAATTCAATTGGATAGTTGATTGCTTCGTTTTCGTTTGTTACACAGTCGATAGATTTGAAAGAATGTAGTGGACCAACAATTTGATTTTGAATTGTGAAGTTTAAATGATGCAATTCGCAATGCAACTCGCATGTTTGTCGTCATCTGAATTTTCTTCACATAGCGCCACAGAGTCGATAATTTCAGGCAAGCGTTTATTTCATGGGCAGCGGTCGATCTTGGAATGACTGGTAGTGTTTGGCGGAAATCGCCAGATAGTAGAATCATTGCGCCTCCAAAATATCTTGAATCATTACGCAGATCTTTCATAGTTCGATTGAGTGCTTCCAATGCTCGTCATTGTGCATTCATCACAGGTGATGATTTTACTTTCTACCAAAACTTTGGCCATTACTGACTGAGTGATTTGAAGGTTTAATGGCAATTTCAACGCTGAATAAGCCGTTCGGCATCCTTCTATCTACGTGGCCGCTATTCCAGAAGAATAAACTGCTACAGCAATTTTATATCTCGCACGAACAGTGGCCATAATCAATGACATGAGGAATGTCTTCCCAGCTCCACCGGACGCATCGAGGAAAAATAAGCCACCATTTCCATCATCAATTGCCTTCATTAACGTATCGTACACTTCCTTCTGTTGGGAGTTCTATAGTGGTACATTCGTTCGAGCTGATTAGTTCAATGCATCTCGATCATATTCACATTTACGTTCCAATTCTCGATTGAAAGCGTCGTTCATTCTACGATCTGGCGTTGGCTAACAAAATTAACTAACAAACTGCCAGACATAGTAAGTTTTATTTAAAAAAAAAAATAATTGAAACAATTATCTATTAAACATTTAAACGAATTACAATCGCCATCTATTAAATATTTAAACGAACTTAAAAAAACATTTTTATTTGTGGAAGAATTGATTTATTTAATAAAACAATCTTAATTTTATCAGCACTTTCTTTTTTTTTTAAAACCATGTCCGCTCCCAATGTAGAGCATATGGACTCCTAATGGAGTTAATCTCAACAGAAGTTTTTCTACGAGAACTGCTTGTTACTCAGTTGCTCAACCTCTCTTTTTCCAAAGAGAGTAGGGATAGAAGGATGGGGCTAAGACAGGATTAGTGGTAAGCTAATCGCTCTCGATACGCCCCATTCATAGGATAGGATGGGTGAGAGGGGGAATTCAAGACATCACATACATCCATGCCTTTGAACAGAAATTCATAAATTGATTGAAAAATCAATTTATAAAACTGTCTGTACCGGGATTTGAACCCGGGCCCTCTGTAACTGAAGCCAACAACCGTTGACCACTCGACCACACAGGCGGCAAAGTATTTATATTAATAAAGATCGATTATCTACATTTACAACTTGTACATACAAAAAAATTCACTACAGCATCTGAAGCGACCATGGTTAAAAAAATAAAAATCGATATGCTCTACCTTTTCAGTAGAACACCTTTACACTGAACTCCCCATTTACACGGTAGATACGTTCAACGCGATACCGAGTAAAGAAAACGTGTAAACAAATATACTAAAATAAAAAAAAAAAATGGTAAATAGATTTCCTTGCATAAAAATCAATTCTGGATATCAAAAAATAAAATTCATTATTACTTTCGATGGTTTCGGCGGTAACTTTGTGGAAGTTCATTTTAATATAAAATTTAATTAATCAAAGTTATTTTAAATTTTGTATTAAATTCATTATTGCTTATTGTATCTTAATTTTATTTTAAAAATATATGAAAAAAATCAAAGGTAACAAAAAACATTCACCATCACTATATGAGACAATAGACGAAACCGTTGAAACCGGAAAGTGAAATAATAATATTTAAAACGTTATGCGTAATAATTAAATCGCGATGCACGTCAAGTCAAACTGTCAAAGTATAATCAGTCTATGGTATAATCCAATCAACGCCATCTAGTGGATTAACCGTAAACAGCATTCTACGTCATGTTCCGCGTTCAATTTGGATATTTCAAAAAAACAAAATGTATGAAAACATTTATTTTCTTCATCATTTCTTTGCCGTGATATTTTTCCGATGTTTTAATGCTTATTCTGCTATTCTAGGCATATACGAATTTAATAAATCAAAGATCATTATAATCCGTGAAGCCATTCTCGAGATATACGTGGTGTAAATAACCCCACTTTGTTTTATATATATAGATTTCATCAGATTTTTTTAAACGACAACTGGCTGTTACTCAGTTGCTCAACCTCTCCTTTTCCGAAGAGATTAAGGATACGAGAATTGGGCTAGGACTGGTGATTTGGATTACCGTTATTTTAGGGTTGGAATGGTGGGAGGGAATATTTAGGCATCACAGAAATCCATGTCTTCAAACAGAATTCAATAAATCAATTGAAAAAAATGCCATTCACATTGGGAACCTGAGATGAAATCACTTTATATGCAAACAGGTTTTGCTACTAGATATGTCAAAGAAATTATTTAATTTACCTTTCTTTGATTTTAATAATGCTTATCTTATCTGTTGATATCAAACGACCTTCAGTTATTTCTTCCGCTTTTGTACTTCAAAATAGAAATGTACTTTGATCGCTAATTTATTCACTGACTTCCATTTTTATCTATATTGATTATTGATAATTGTTTATAACAAATCGAGTAATAACCATTCATCATATTGCATATCATCATTCATTTGTTATTAAAGAATAATAAAATACTCTGTTTTTCCACGAGTATTTATCAAGATTAGGACCAGTTTCACTTGTCACAACCATTTTCAAGCGATACAGAGCTATTTCTTCAAAAGCAAGAAAGATTAAAAGCACACAACAAACAATTAATAATGTAAATTTGAAAAGAATTAATAAATAATACAAGAAATGAATAATTGACAGATTTCTTCTTGAAAAAGTCAATAGGGGTGTTTTTTTAAAAAATATAATGCCTTTCCACCCAGTTATTTATTGTGTGAACTACTTAATATAATAAATTGTGTTTGCTTATACATTTCAAGATCATAAATGGAGCTGGACACCATGTGTACCTGGACAAACCGGAGATTTTCAATAAGCACGTTCTCGACGCGTGCGAATATGCAGACAAGTACCTCGCCATTAAACCGACAGATCTAACAGAGTCCGATCAGGAATGCGACAGAGATAAAAAAGCTGTTACGCCCCCTGTCGCAGCGCACAGATAGTCTACAGTTTAATCGATGGTTTTAAATATCACCAAATAATGGATTTAAATAGGAATATCTCTCTCATATTGAAACAAGTCAATTATGCAAAAAAGTCTTTGTAATCAGACAGTTGTGAAACACTATCAAAAATCTTTTATGAAACATTTTCGAAAAGGAAGCTAATTTCTGATGCATGTTGTCAACCTGATGGGTATTGACATATGCATTGTGTAGTCGTTTTAAAAACTCCCTCTCTGACTTTACCTTTCAGTCTGTATCCAGTGTTAGATTTTTTAAAAAGTTTAGCGCTTCTTTTTTTTGCTGTACACTGAGTGTCTCATTGATTCATTCTCGGTTTTAATTACACTGACAACTGTTATTGTTGAATCAAGATAGTAGAAAACGGTGAAGTCCATTTGGACAGTGGTTGGATAAAATGAATAGTTAGACTTCTGAAGAATGGTAAATCACGACTCGGGTTCAACCCCACATACCTCATGTTGACATGAAATATTGAAATCATTTTTATTTAAAATGATTGTGTGATAATAAACTTTTTAAGTAATTTAGATTATATGTAATAGTAAAATTTTACAAAATGAAAGTTTAACAATTGAATACACAAGTGGATGAAAGTGCTACATATTAAACATTCATACTTTCTTTCTTCCTTCATTCATACTAAACATCACGATGGTATTTTTTTATAAATAAATCAATCATAAAAAATACAAAGATACATTCAAAATTTATAATTATTGTTGAGAAAAATCAATAAACTTGCACTTATTAAAAACGACATTCAGATTCTCTATATTTATACAATAGATGTAACCAACGTTCCCTTTAAGCTGCGCGCGTTTGAGCAGTTGAGAAGTCCCCGCGCACTCATTCCGGGTTGGCGCGCACTACAAGACAGTTGCTCAATTGATATTTGATCGGTCCGCGCAGCCTTTGAAATTTCCGCGCATCTAAATCTTCAGCTTAGAGGGAACGTTGGATGTAACTACTTTGTTTAAAACATGTGTCATCTGTAAAATAAAAGTTTTAATTTCAAATTCAGTAAGTCTCATTCGAAGAATTTTTTTCATTTAACGTTTGCATTCGTATTACATTGGATATTTGCGTTTTGGTTTTTAGCACGTTGAGTGCGCTGAACGGATTCTGTGTCCACAGGATGTGTTTGTACAATGTTGTTTCAAAGTTTCTTACAAGTTATTGTAACTCAAAATTACATCAGTTTGTATCGGGTTCTGAAAATCACCATGTTTCAGGTTCTCTATTATGAACGAGTTACTCTAGCACAGTGATTGTGTTTGCTATAACCTCACAATATGAATCGTGACTTTTAGACTCCCAAGTTTTCTACGCAGTCAAAAAGCATTATGTGAATTTCAAAACGCTTGGCACGACACAAATTTGCAGAAAGTGTGCTTTTTTTCGAAAGAATTTTCGGAATAATAGTGTGATACTTATTTTATTGGCTGTAATCAAATGAGAGAGGTTATACTAATAAATTATTATAATTACTAGCAACATTTTACCGAAATAATTTATAAAATATATTCAGGGATCAATGTTCCATGTACTGGCAACTATTCTACATGAAAAAACTATTAGACATTTTATTATTTAATAATAATTGTTGTATATGCAGTCGATTGTAATTCTGATTGGTTGTGAATCTTTTATTGTGTACCTTGTGTGTAAGTTGTCTTTACTATAAGCTGTTACAATGTTTGAGAAATGTCAAATTAAATTTAAAAAACATTATGTTTCTCGTTTAGCTGGTTATGATAATTTATATTAGACCATGTTTCAGTGGACTTTCGCTGTCATATTTGCTTTACTATAATTAAAAAATAATTTAATAAATAGGAATATGTATGCCAAAAGAACAACATATATAAAGGCAATAAATAGTTCAATTTTAAAACTATATCTATGATGAAACCTGTGCCTTAAATCTCTTTTTGTCAAAAACACATTTTTTTAATAATCAACAATTGTGATTCCTTTTCTCCTCAAGTTGATATCTTTTAAGTGTGTTTAATCCTTTTTGAATATGTCTCGAGTGAATTGACATATATGCATGTAGACTATTTTCTCTACCTCGTGCAACAGATTTACGAACAAATTTTGAAAATTGAAAACATTATTATTTCACTGCTTGTGTATGAATAATTAGATGTGCGTTTCGCCTCTTTTCATAGAAAGTCTATCGTAAAATTATTTTTTTGATTACATTTACATTATATATTGATTGTTATTCTTAATATTTGAATTACGAAATGACATTTGAGATTTTTTTGTTGTACTGGATGCAGGAAGAGGGATAGATACAAGCAATAACAAAACCAGCAGAATAACAGAGTTATCAATTTTAATTGAATAATAAAAATGAATACTCACTGGCAGTAATGCCATGCCGTTAAATCCATTGAAAATATGTGAAAATTTAAGATGATGATGGGATAGAAAATTCTGCACTCAAACGTAACAAACCTCTACCGGTCTTGTTTATAAATTTAGTGTATTGTGCAACTTATCTTCTTGCCAAAAAAACACCATCAGAAATCCTTCATTATTATGTAACAGACTCTCAGCAGTATTAGTCTATTATATTGAGGTTTTACTGTAATTCTTATAATCTTTTTATGTTTATTTCATCCATACTTGATTCTTTATTAGAATTAGATTTCAGTTTTTAGTTTAAGTATCTACGCTGTTTTTTTGTTATATTATTTGTATCATCCTCATTCTGGCTTTAACATAAACAGTAATCAAACAAAATGTGAAGAGAAAAAAACCATACAGTGAAATCCCTATTTTATATAAATGTTGATTTTGGGTATTGAATGTCATCGATAGTAAAATAGTTATTTGAAACCTAAATATATAGCATCATATTTTTTTGATATTAGATAGATTGGTTCACCTCAATTTTGCTTTCATTTAAAATACGGTAATGAATTTTCATTTTTTCAGACTTAAATTGAGGGAAATAGAAACATAAAATCAGGTATTAAATTTACTAACATGGACTATGGAAATTTCACGCTAAAAATAAGCACGTAAAACTGAGGTTTTACTGTAAAATAATAACATAATTTTCGTGGTATTTGAACAATTTATTTTTATTCGGGATCGATTTGCTCAAATCTACTAATGTTGAAAGAATGACAATTATATTCCATATGGATATATTGAACAATATTTAATTATTCTTCTTTACTATATTCGCTGCCTATGTGGAGCATATGGTCGCCACGCGGCACCTCCATGTTTCCCTGTCTCCCGCCAATTGCTTTGCTTCCTCCTATGACATGCCAGCATCCCTCAGTTTTTACGAGTACAATATTTATTACTCAAATCAATATTTGAACCTAATTTAAATTGCTTTAATCGGCAAACCCTCTTAGATTAGCGGACAATGTAATTAATTCTACAAGTTTTTTTTACCTATCCTTATTCATATATTAGATTGATAAGAATTCTGTAAATTGTTAGCGATGAAGGATTTAACAGGCCAAGAATAATGTGGGGGCTCATTTTTCAATTCAATCATAGATTCTAGAAAGATGGTGTTACCATATGGTAAAATAGACATTTTAGTCGCATTTTCAATGGAAATAAATATTTAAAAAAAATAGAATGTAGGACTGAAAGAAAAAAGGTTTATTAGCTTTTTGATAGCATCAGAAGAGATTTCGCCCAATTATCAAAAACTTTTAGTATGTATATCAATTTTATATAATATAAAATGACCTTTGTTAACCTCAATTTGTGTGATGAAATAAGTACCTAATTTAAAAATCAGTTAATCAGGTAATATTTAGTTGAAAGAATGTAATAATATATTATTTATTTATGTTTTAATGTTGTCATTTTTATGGGAGAACGGGGAAGAGATTTTTTCTACAAAATATGCTATTTTTATTAGTTTGTAAGTTTGACAATCATATCGTTGTGCAAAAAAACGTAGTATTTTAAATATTGTATAATAATTAATTCATCTCGGCTTATATGCTTATGAAGCTAATGCATTTGGGCAAAAGCTGACAAATTGACAATCAAAAAACCAGTTTATACTATTCGAAAATAGTTGACAATGATTATAATGCGTTTGAATGATTCTGCTTAGATTTATTTAATGAAGCTTTAAACTGTATATGAACCGCTCCAAAGAATAATGCAGTGACTCACTTTCTGTAATTTTGCAATACTACGAAGATTTAAATTTATCCCTCAACTCGATGGCTGCCACAGCCGAGATATCTTGTAAATTTGTTCGTGCTCAACACGCCAGAGATGAGTTATCTCGTGAAAAACAAATTATATTAATAGTTGCAAATTATACCCGGCGTGCTAGGTAATTACTATTAATTATCTACTGCAGCTAAACGATTAAGAATTATCAACATATTATTATTTAATTACTTGTCATTTTGCTGCCATTGGTTATTTACTGCTTTGTTCATTGGGAGTGTCGATATAAATTTCATTAATAAGAGATAAATTTTACGGTTTAGTTGAAAGCGCATAACAATTCTTACTTTCCCTCGAAAAGTTAACAAAAAATGTGACAAAATCTGTAGCATAATTACTGACTTGGTTCAGATCAATTCTGGTATCAACCGAGTCTTTTTGTGCTTCTTGCGTTTGGTCACTAGAAGCCTGTTGAGGACAATGCACAATCAACATGACAATTTACAGTTTTTTCATTTTGAGTAAATTGAAATTTAAAATATTCATTGCTAGCTTTGCTATTTATAATTTTTGAAAATTTATTGTTTATTATATTATTTTTTTTGTTTGAGTGACTTATTTATTAGGTTGTTGCTTTAAAAAAGTACTTTTGTACCTAGCACACCGGATATAATTTGCAATTATTTGTTTAATTAGTTATTGACGAGGTAACTCGTCTCTGGCGTGTTGGGCACGAAAAATTTGACGAGATATCTCTTCTCTGTCTGCCATCAACTTAATACACACTGCAATAGTGTTTTCTTTTTTAAAATTAAAATATGCAATCCACAAAAATATGTGATCATAAGTCCAATAGAAAATTTTCACCATTTTACTAAATGGCTCACTTCACTTCTCAAGGACTCGATTATTATTTATATTGTACATGTTACCTTTGTTTTTTTATGGATATTAAAAATTTATTTTGGTTATATTGTTTTTTATTTTTACCTGGTCTGAAATTTAAATTCTATAATTTATATAAAATTAAAAAAAAGTATTTTTTCCATGCACAGCATAATACATTATTTATGATTGAGTTTGAAAAATCTATAGCTGGAGAATCACTTATGGTGGAGAGGGTTCAGATTTTTTTTCTTGACATTTTCGTTTGAGACTGTGGTCTTTATATCGCCACTGCTAAAATTACCCTATTCGGATTAACAATGGCTGTAGCCACGCAAATGCTCAACCAGCGACAGATTAAACACATGGGAGGCCCCAAGCTCAATAAAATTTGCATGACCTGTTTTTCGAATAACATTAAAACGTTATATGTAAAAAGAATAAAAATATGTTAAAATCTGAAAAAAAAAGTATATAGGTTATATAATATAAGATATTTTAACGTCCATAAGATTCGATGGCCTCAAGCGCGCGCCTCATTGCCTTGTATGACAATCCGCCACTGCACTCAGCCCATATTACCAAAGTTAATCATTATTAAAGTCTAAGAGAATTTTGTTTGACCGTATTGTAATTTTCTTAATAAAACTTATTTACTCTTCACTATAAGCCTGTTTTAAAATAATAACAATAAATGTGCCACGAGCATTATTTGCTGAAAAAAAAAAAAAAAATCGTCTGACAGTAGAACTAAAAATTAATGGGGAAAATCAACAGCGATTAGTTAACCACTTGTCCTGTCTTGGCACTATCTTTCTATCCTTACTGTCTTAAAAAATGTGAGGTTGAGCAACCATTAGTATAGGAAACCATATGCTCCACATTTTAAGCTGACATGGATTGGAAAAAAAAATTAAGTAAAAAGCCAGACGAGAAGCGAGATCCGGCATTTTTTTTTGAAGTGCTAGGAATACCCTTCATTGGTCTATTGATTTCATAAATTTTGTTAGGGTAAATATACCCTGTATAATTTTTAATCGACTTACGCCATGACTTCCATCGAGTAATGATAGAATATAAAGACAAAATTATTGTCAGCATATCTAGATTAATTTTACATTTATTTGCATTCATTCAGAATTTTAGCATATATAGCAAAATGCCAAAAATATGCGTCTTTACGTATACCTCAATATACCCTTCTCAACAACACTGTTCATACTAGGGATTCTGTGTCGAGACGTCCCGGGACTTTTAAGATTTTTTGCTGTCTTAAGTCCCGGGACATTTAACAACCAAGTCCCGGGACTTAAGACAGCCAAATTGTACATTTTTAATTTTGAAAAAACCATTCTAACAAATAAAAATTGGATGCAAGCAATCGCTAATGTGACCTAAAAAGTTAATTTTAAAGTTACATTGGTGTCTATCCACGGGATCAGTTTTGAAAAAAATGCATTATATTTAGGCTAAGGATTAAAGGCCGGGGTTTTAACAAAATTAAGTATGCATTTATAACAGGAATCTTATAAAAGAAACAGCTGTTTGGATCTATAATTGTTGAAGTTTCAAATAACATCTATTTATATATTGTAATACAAAACAAACATTTTTAATGGGTAGAAAGAGACATGCAGAAATACAAAAAAAACTTAGACACGTGTTCGCTTACCTATTTTTGCAGCATGGGATAATCGCACAGAATTCTAAGAATTAATGGAACCAATAGTTATTTCTAGAAAATTATGTTATAAATCAAGGCGGCTTATAAACTTTTATTACCAACCGTTCTGCTAAGACTAATTGATTTTCGAAAAGAATACACGAAAGATTTTGACAAATGCTCCAAAACAATATTTTTGAAATACGGAGATAATTTACTACAACGTCTTTTCTCCGTGAAAAAAGATATCGAGGTATCTGAAGAAAATACCGATGATGAGATAAATATTGCAGAACTGTCACTGGATTACAAAAAAACAAAAGATTTCTCCATTAAAAACTAAAGGAATTTAATATTTTAAAATCAACTGAAGAACGGAAACAAAGATTATTTTTTTATATATAACATTAAAGCAACATCGCCTTACAATGAAGATGAGCAACAACGTTTATTACAAAAATAAGAAATCGGCTGTCTGATTCGTCATTAAATTCATTATTATTTTTAAAAGCATATTTTGATAAGCAAGAATAAAATATTAACTTTTGTGTAAATAATACATACTATGTATGATTTGAGGTTGTGACTTTATTATTGAATTAATTTAATATTTTTATTATTAATAAATAAATGTGTTCAAAAGATGTATTTTTTTAATTAACGCATACTTTCGCCGCCCTTTTAAAGTACGCATGAAAAAAAAATACGTCTAACAGCGTAAAAAAATGCTCAAAAAAAATAGTTTAATTGAAACGAAATATTAAAAACGTTTGGGAGAAAGATATCTTCATTTATGTTATTAGAAATTTGTTTAAATCAATTCATAATCGTATTAAAAATATAACTGTAGCAAAAACAAATTAAAAATATTATAATTAAGTGTTCATACCTGATGTTGTTTTATTTACAAATGTTTTTCACTATTCTACAAAGTTACCAATGTCTCAATAGGACAAAAAAGGTATAAAAGTTGTATTGTGATTTGTGAAGTAACGGTCATAATTTTACCCAATTCATTGTTATTTTTTCAATACATGAACCGTTATCATCCCTTTTTAGTAAATAAGTACTTACAAATATTTAATTTTAATAAATTCATAATTTTATTAAAGGGGAAATAAAAGTCCCAAGTCCCGGGAAGTCCCGGGACTTTGACTTTATCACGTCTCGTGTCCCGGGACTTTGAAAAACCCGAGACTTCAGAATCCCTAGTTCATACCCACTTTCGATTTAAAAAATTGAGCCATTTTTTTTCGAAATTGGGAAAAATAGAATTTCAGACTAGTATCTATCAATAATTTGACATTTCTCGTTTAAATTGCTGAAATATTATTCATAAATAAGGATATTTAAAAATATGATAAAAAAAACATAATAAAAAAACGTTATTGTATTTTTCGCGTTATTGTATTGTTACGTTATTGTATTCTCCAAAATAACGAAACAGAGATATTCAAAAAAAAAAAATTTACTATCTCCTCTTTTATTTAAAATTATCAGGATTGGTTTCACTAATGACGAGGATTATCAACTGATAAGAGAACACATTTAAAGCAATATTTTTTATTCAAAAGTTTCAAAACTAAATGGATTCATATTATTTGAAGTGAAGGGGAAATGATATGATCTTTCTAACAAGTGGTAACATTCACATGACTAAAAACGCATTTTTATCTTCAGTTGATTTATTTTTTTATGAGGTTCGTTGGTGCCGGTAATGTCAGCGTGTGACATTATAATAATAAATAAATAATATTAGGTTTTAATAAAGTAGTAACAATGTATTTATACATATTATCAGCAATTGCAGCTTATGTTGTGTTCACGAATTTTCTAAAACGATTAAATCTCGACAATTTCATCAGGTAAAGTATTAAATCCTCAATTTTTATTATGTAGTATACATACCATGCAGCATAAATATATAATGAAATAAACGACAGAAAGTTCTCTTTATAAGTGATTAAACTCCTATTCAAATATTTGCTGCCGTAGTCAGCATTTTACTAAATGACAGATCATTATTCATGTTGAAACATCAACGTTTTACTGCTATCACGATCTCTTTTTTACCTGTGTAAAATTAACATTTTCAATATTCATTATAAATACAGTGCTCAAGTGTTCGGTTCAACTGGTTTCTATGATCTTGATGACCCTTAATAACTTTAAACAGATTTTAATATTACTCACATTTAAATTTAATGTTCCGGTCAATTTAACAAAATCGCAATATGTAATTATTCATTTCCGTTCGCCTTAGTTGTGATTTGAAATTAAAGTAGCTAAAAATGAAGCAAAGAAAGTACTAGTAATAAATAACCAGGGAGGTGTGATGTCGGAGTTGTGGAGTTGTTGAAAATATTAAAAAAAAAACAAATTTCTATTAAAAATACATGGGTAAATAAATACACATGTGTTTTTTATAAATTCTGTCATCCTTTTTTAAAAATAAATAATATATTCTTTTCGAAAATTATACAACTTAAATATACTGATGGTCGCCTGTGTGGTCGAGTGGTCAACGTCGTTGGCTACCGCTACGGAGGTCATGGGTTCGAATCCCAGTACGAGCAGTTTTATAAATTGATTTTTCAATCGATTTATGAATTTCTGTTCGAAGGCATGGATGTATGTGATGTCTTGAATTCCCCCCTCCCACCCATCCTATCCTATGAACTGAGTAACAAGCAGTTCTCGTAGAAACACTGTTCTGTTGAGATAAACTGCATTAGAAGTCCATATGCTCCACATTGGGAGCGGACATGGTAAAAAACATATTTACATAATATTCATCTCATTGACTCTAGAAAAAAACTAGTTAAATTACACATTGTCTGATTTAATTGATATAAGTTGTCGAACTTAGTTTTATTGCGCAAAAACAATAAACACTAATTGCATATTTCGAAAGCAATGATTTTAAACATACACGTCGTAATGTTTTAGCTTGTAAAAAAAGTTGTTGTGTTTTGTATTTATCGAAAAAAAATGTGTATTTAAATTGCTAGGGTCAAAAGTGGCGCCACTGCACGCTACTAATCCTAAAACATAATTATAGTAGTGCTCTAAGTTGAGGCCAGAATCGGAGTCGTTTTATTTTTCAACGACTTTTATTTTCGTATGATCTACAAATTCGTAAATAGTAAGCCACGGATGTCAAGCCCAGGAATTGTAAAAATCTTAGAGAATAAAAATCAATTTGACTTCTGAAAAACCGGAGTTGGATTGTGGGTCATCGTCGGAGTCGAAGTCACGGTTTTTAACGACTCAACATCCTTGGTATTACTCTAGAACATGAAAGTTACTTATAATTGTAATGTTGACCAATGCCATCATTAGTACACCTGCATTAATATTTAATACTATGCATTGATTTTGTTTATTTTTCAGATGGATTAACTGGACCAGATATTCCCCTAAACTATTGGGTGATGTCGAAGCACGAATACTGTCAAGTAAGAATTTATTTTGTATTTTCAAGGTTATATTTAATAGAGTCGGTGTTTGAAAAATTATAATATATATTTTATATTATATCATATTATCCAAATTTGATAGATTCACATTTCAACAAGTTTTACAGCCTAATCGGGATTGGGGTTCAATGCAGGGTTGCCAGGCGTCTCGATAACCCGGGACTGTCACCGGTTTTGATTCTCGTGTCCCGGTGTCCCGAACAAACATCTCGGGACGCCCAAATGTCCCGGTTTACGACTCACGCTGGTATTTTGGGCAAATCGGTACTGGGTACCTGGGTTTTTGGATTCGAAAGTCTTGGACAAATTCGGCAAATCGGACAAATGTCCCGGTTTGACTTACAAGAAATCTAGCAACCCTAGTTCAATGCAATCCTATCCGTTCTTGTTTTTCGCGTAAATATTATATTTCAGAACTAATTTTAATACATATTACGCCAAATGCGCAACTGAAACTCGTTTTCTTACAAGTCAGAAGTCAGAAAAAACTTTTTATTAATTAGTAACGACTTATTGTTAATTTGGGCACAATTATTTGTATATCCTTCTTTCTCGTGTATTTTGGCTTTCTGCTGTCTAAGTAAACTGGCTGAAGGCATTGCGTGTAGAAAACAATATTAAAAATAAACTAATTGCTATTTGTGTGTTTACGTGCATTGATCAAAAGTTAGTGCCACTTTGCAGGGACGTCCCGTGGGCTTAGGCGAGTAGGCAGTTGCCTAAGGGCGGCAAGTCCTAGGGAGCGGCAAATAATCAGTTTTTTTTTTAAATAACTAAATATTTTTGACACAAGAATTTGGATTAGAAAAATATGATGGCCCAATGTGTTTGATAAAAAAAAATGCCGACAAAAACATTTTCAACGGTAATAATATTAAGACCGATGGGTAAACAGTAGTTAAATTTATCACAAAAATCTTCTTTAAATATAAAATTCACCGATCTCAGCACTCAAAAAAATATTTAGAAAATTAGTAAAAGCGCTGTTTTAAACTTTGCCTAGAGGCGGCACATAGCCTAAGAACGTTACTGCCACTGTAACGTGAATTTTACATTTAAATCTCGGTGTACTAAAATGTATTCATTTGTTTTATATGAACAGCAATTTGAACGTTTCAATAAACACGCCGTATGTCATTCAGAAATGCCAAAATCGAATCCTCTTCTCTTTCAAAGTTATCATGCAATTGTGAAATTGAATAGTTGCTATTAAAAGGTTAACATTATTCTTGTATAGTCAGCTGTTTTGGGAAAGTGAAGCGTAGAGGAGTGCATAGGCTAGGGTTCCCCAAACTTTTTATGCAATGGAACACTTCGCAAATCCGGAAATTTATTATTTTTTTATGTTGGGTTATAGTAATAATAAAAAAATGTTAAAACACTCGTTCAATAGCTGATCTTTTTATTTTTGATTAAAATCAGAATCATTGATTATTTTTATTATATTTTCATAACCGCTTACTCTTAAACCCACTGGTATAGCTGTCGCGGAATTAGGACTCCAAGCCCAGGAATCATCACTTTTAGGGTGTTCACTGTCAATACTTGGTGGAAAGGCATTATATTAATTGAAACACAATAATCCTTTGTACTTCATTCCACTTTATTTAATATGTCAGGACCGGTTTCGCTCATTGCGAGCATTATCAGTTGACAATGCTCGCAATGAGCGAAACCGGTCCTGACATATTAAGTAAAGTGGAATGAAGTACAAAGGATTATTGTGTTTTTATTAACCCAGGAATCATCTTTACTAGTTTTTTGACAATATTGCAAAAGAGTTTTTAAGTAATGCAGTTGTTTGCGGAACACCTAATAAGGTTCCGTAAAAACACCATTGTTCCGCAGAACATAGTTTGGGTAACCCTGGCATAGTCCATGGACCCTTGACCCAGTGTTTGATTCTAGCCAAGCGATCTTAGTAATTCACCAACTTGACTGCATTCAAAACTATATATGAGGCGTCTAAAAAAATGTCCACATTTTGTCAAAACCGAATGAAGAATACGTACATACATATACAAAGTCAGATTGTTTTGTATTCGACTGAGTTAACTATTATCGGCCGCGTACTAAATGAGACATATTTATTAAACTCAGTGACCCACTGGCTTATAGAAATACACACATTGTTCTTGTTTCTAATACAATACGATGGAAAATAACTATAATATTAGGATTCATGTAAAGTGGCCCATACGAAATTTGGCGTTGGGTATTTTTTAATTTTGTAAATTACACGAAATCAATCTACATACATTTTTTTTAATTTATGCACACATCCAGACATTAAAATATGTCATGTAAAATGACTTAGTTTATTCAATTTATATATAATATTTTTAATTGGACTGCGCAAGTATTTTTTTTGGTGAGCGTATTAAACCGGACAGGAAGAAACCGCACACGGACAAAATCGGACAGGAAAAACCGTACACTTATAAAAGCGAACACGGAACTGGAATTGAATTAGAATTTTCAGCAGAAGGATTTCAACATTAAAATGATATCAGATTTCTCTGTGGACCACCAAAATTTTCTCGCGGATCACACTTTGCCGACCGCTGTTCTATGGATATTGTGTTAAATATAAACAGAAAAAAACGGTTTTTGTATTTTTCATATACGGAGAATCCGTAGTCATGTGTATAAACAAAATTAAGGGGCATAAATTGAAATACGCATGAGGCTTCAGGATTGCAAATTGTAAGTACACACTTATAAGTAGTAAGTTGTCGACAATACTTAATAATTGTGAACAACCGTAGGCCAAACATCTTAAGTATTTCGCCGGTCTCAAAGGTGTATTGGGATCCATTAGACCAGGGCTGACTAACCTAGAGCACGCGTGCCCGAATTGGCACGTTTGAAAATTTTGCTTACACGTGAGCGATTCACAAATTTGATGTTTTGCAGAAAAAAATCTTGCGATAGAAGGATTTTCAGCATTTCTTTAATAAACAAAAATGTAGATTTTTTCAAGATATGTAATTCAATATACGACTATTAAATGATGTTTTTAAATTTTAATAAACTGTAGTAAGTATGGTAAGTTCAAATTTTGCTCAGCAGTTGGTAAATAATATTTGATTTTTTTTTTCCATGCGCGCGAAAAAAGATTTATTATCACTGCATTTGACTTACCTTCGCGACCTTCGATATCAAGTAAATTTCTTTGATGTTTTTTTTACTGTTTCACTTTTGAATTTTAATGTTTTTTTGTTGCATAAAATATTTTTTGTATCTTAAAAATGTAAAATTTACCTCAATATATTTTCTTTGCATATATTATCATACTAAACTACTCATATTATAGTATTTAATTTATAGTGTATGTTTATTTTTGCCGACAATTTTTTTACACACAGTCCGTCCTCCACTTAAATCGAAAACCGCGTCGAGGTATACTTAAATTTTGATTTCAAAAAATTGTCTTTTCAATTTCATATCATGTTATAGTTGATTATGACTAGGGTATCCAATCCCAAAGCCTTTTTCCAATCCCGGGATTTCGGGATTGATTAATTTTTAATCCCGGGATTGGGATTTTCTCACCGACGAATTTGAAATCCTCAATTCGCTATACTTTTTTCCCGATGGTCACAGAACTTCGTTTTTTTTTTTAGCTCACCGAGGAAATTGAAATCCTCTTTTTCACGAAATTAACTCAAAATTTCTCAATCCCGAAATCCCGGGATTGGATGCCCTAATTATGACTCAATTGTTTTTTCCTCATGTAATGCGGTGCAACGATATTTCGGCACTTTTTTCTCGCCATCATTGATGATTCAACGCCAATTCGTGGAAAATGCTTCCATATCTGTTTACGATTACCTCAGCCGAGCTACGATTCGGGAAAACTTTAATTGTATTCTTTTATTGTGTATTTTGTGTCCCAGTTTCAATTGCACGCACAAAATATCTAGAAAACGATATATGGAACAAACGGATATAAAATTCTCAACCGCATATCTACGAAACGTCGTAAGAAGAGGACCCACTGTATTGTAATTTGTGAGTGTTCCATCAGAACAAAAAACCAATATTATGGAAATTAAAGAATTATGGAAACGTACATTTTATTATGACAATAATATTAGAGTTATAGAGCTGGCTTAATGTTTTTGAATAGTTACATACAGGGACGTCCCGAAGGCTTGGGTGAGTAAGCAGTTGCCTAGGGGGGCCAGTCATAGGGAGGGGCAAACGATCATAGATGTTTTAAATGACTCAATATATTTGATATGGATTTGGTTTAGTACATAGGTTCCCAACCTTTTTCGGGTGGCGACCCTTTTTATAAAAGCCATGTGACCCGCGGCCCCGATGCAATTGAAAAAGGATTTTTTTTTCAATAAGGTAATTTTAGTTGACCAGTTTTAGTTTTGTTGTTCAAATCCAAAATCGAAAAAAGTTGGCGACCCCCAGAAAACCCATCGCGACCCCCTTGGGGGCCCTAAATATATAGCCTCAATATCTTAAGTAAACAAAATACCAAATCAAGAAACGATACTAATATATTGTAGGTGCATTTAAATTCAAATTATTTTTTATGTGTACTGAAGATAATAGTTATTTTTTCATAATTATTGACCAATAATATGGGCTTTTGTATCATATTTTAGTGAGGCTTTTTGTCAATAAGGTAGGTACACATATATTATGAATCGCCTGAAAATAAAACGGAACAATTGACAAAACATTTGTTTTAGTACCTAAGTGAGTAGAGGATTCGAATTTCTATATTTGTATACGTATTCTTAGAATAATGGGATTTTTTTTAAAAAATGGATGTTATTTTAGTGCTCTGCCTTGGGGCGGCATATAGCCTAGGAACGTCACTGGTTACATATTTTTTAGTGTAAATGCTAATTATATAAAATAACTACGTAGATGAACAACATTGAATTATAAATTAATACGTGACGTACTCATAGGCATAGAAATTGTCATAATATAAAAATGAATAGGAAATTAATTCCTGATAGTGACGTCTTTCATAATTTGATTCCGTGGACGAAAAGAATTAAGTCACTGGTGCCTTATCCGCTTTTTAAGCAGACCGTTTTTGTTCCCCAAATAAACAAATTAGCATTTTTAAAAAAAAAATAGTTTTAATAGTTTATTTTATCGTGTATTTTAATAGTGTAGCGCAGGTTAGCACATAATTGGCAGATGCTGACATGCGACCAGCTTATGCTGTGACAACTGCGTCACACAAGTGACATATACGAATGGCACTCACAATTACTCATTTGTATCCATGTGCATTTCCTATGTGGAGCAAATGGCCTCTTAATGGAGGTATCTCAACAGATATCTTGCTACGAGAACTGTTTTTACTCGGTTGCTCAATCTTTCTTCTTTTAAAGAGATTGGTAGGGATAGAAGGATAAGGCTTGGAAAGGACTAGTGGTTAACTAATAGCTTTCGCTAAGCCCAGTTATTGAAGAACCGGAAGGGTGTGAGAGGACATTTGTAGACACCACAAACACCCATGCATTCGAACAGAAATCGATCGAAAAAATGCTGTTCGTACTCGAACCCGTGAGATCTGGCACGGAAGACAACAACGCTAACCGCTGCACCATAGGACCCGACTATTACTCCTATTTATATCTTTTCAGAAAAGTATATATAAGCAGTATTGTATAAACAAAGTTTCTCGGTTATTTTCGCGGCAAAATCAAAATGATACGTCCAAACCTGCACGCGTTAAGCAGGAATTCGTACCAGCTCCACAAAGGAGCGCAGCGCAGGGCGGACGTATCGTCGCCTCGGGTAAACAAGGTTCCATCTGAAAAAAACTACAACTGTGCAGGAAAAGCAATTTAAGATTTCAGAAGATGTAACTTTTTGTGGAAACAATATTTTAGATTGAAATTAAATTAGAAGTATAATATCTTACATATTAATTTTATTTCAATGTCGTAATTATATTAGCATATTTAGAATAGACAAAACTGCAGAATATCGATGGACTTACTGAGAATTTGAAGATTTTTTTAAATGCAGATTGGACCGTATTTTAAATGCGAATAAAATTGTATTAAAAAGTCATTTTGTAAACAAAATTCAGACAAAACCACCTTAAATATTAATTTTATTTCAATGTCATAATTATATTAACATATTTAGAATATACGAAACTGCAGAATATTGATGGAATTAATGAGAATTTTGTAAGGTTTTTTAAATGCAGATAGAACCGTATTTTTAATGCGAATAAAAGTGCATTAAAAAGACATTTTGTGAAAAAAATGCAGATGAAACCATGTTTACCCAAACTGACGTTGCACATGCCTACGTGGCAGCGTCTGTGCTTCTTCATGTAATAAAAAATCTCTGCTGTGCTGCGTCTCAGCATACACTTAGTTTTTACATTGTAAGGTTGTTTCAAAATTAAAACACTCTTTTGTGCTGATTTTACAATAATTTATTAAGATCGAGATAGTTTTCGCTTATCATGAGCATTTTAAACTGATTCGGGTGCATTGCCTTTCCACCTAGTAATGACCGAGAACACTTTAAAACATATGCGTCTGTGGAATCATTATTTTGCGCCCGCTACCAATTTAATACTTTGAAAACAACAACGGAAAAATCCAAAATATTTATATTGAAATATTGTTTATTGAAATTATAAATATCAGGGCTGTGGAGTCGTGTAAAAAAAAAGATGACTCCGAGACATTTTTTCAATAATTTCATTTTAACTTAAATATATGTATACCATCAGATCATCTTCATGTCATAGTCAGCCAAGCATGCAATGTCCAACACTTTTGACTGTTTTGTTGGAATACACATCATAAAATATATATTTTCAAACAAAATTCAAGCCGCTCACTCTTCACGACTCCGACTCCGGCCAAAATACCGCGACTCAACGACTCCACAGCCCTGATAAATATATAAACATGTATGTAGCTTTACGAAAATGGTTTCATTCCACACTCTGTAGTTAGATTAGAAGTGTTAATATAATAAATTAACCCCTTTTACAAAAATCTTACTCGGGGTGCGTCCGCAACTATTCTCTTTAACCTCAAATGCACCAGTTACCGCAATAAAGTTGATAACCCCTGCCATAAAACGTATTGATATTTGTTCAAAAATTATGTCATTGTACATAATCTTTAGTATTTGGCAGTAGGGAATGCAACGTCTGCATTGCCTTAAACGGGATCCCGATTTTTTCCTATATTTTCAAAATCCAAATACCGAGTTAAATAAATAAGTATCTAAATTAATCAATATCGAAATCTGAATATAATTGATTTTGAATTTAACGGTTAAAGCTAACACAGCGCTAATTTGTCTATGCTTCAATGCTTGTAAAAGTTACAATTATTATCGAATTCACGATTAGGTACGATAATATATATTGTGAAATAGCTATCTCATAAATATTAAAAGTTGTAGTATTGAGGTAGAGAATTATAAATGTTAACATAATCCTATATTAAACCTATCCTTCTATCGTATATTCGAATGACTGCGATCTCGATTGGCTGTAATTAAAACTATGCTTTTTGCTAAATGTTTTTTGATCATGTTTTTCAAATACCGATATTGAAATTTGTAATACCGGAATACCGGTGTTTTTACACTCAAACATAGCAAGATAACTTCTTCGTTACAACGGAAAATGTATAATATAGAACAATTGCCTGACGCTTTATAAATAAATACAAATGTATGAAATGAAAATAGCTCCGAAATATTCTCAAACAATTCACAGCAGTATAATCGAAATCAGATTTAAAAAAATATATCCCGGAAATTTAAGTAAATAATTCTTTATATTTTCGATGGATTCAGCGGTTCATAAACATAAACTGTTTGGTACATTCGTTTTAAACGGTATCATACGTATTTAAATATATCGTCACGCATTCAGTTATTGAATATAGTCTTGACTTACACTAAAGCACGCTAGAGATTGACTTACACTTGACTTACACGACTTACTTACGCTTGACTTACACTAGAAGCACGCTAGAGATGGCCCTTGATATTTTCATGTCTTTCGTTGTTAATAATTGTTGAAATTATTTATTAAATTCTCATGTTGCAATTACAATTTGATAAATTATGTTTGATATTTGATAATGACATTGTTTGCATTTATCAAGTGAACGTATAATATGAAGGTATTACTTGCAACCCAGCTTATCCAAAGTTGTTAAAACATGAACCATGAATGTAA
The DNA here is from genome assembly GCA_030503985.1 of Himalopsyche tibetana. NCBI lineage: Eukaryota > Metazoa > Arthropoda > Insecta > Trichoptera > Rhyacophilidae > Himalopsyche > Himalopsyche tibetana. Next base: position 3,319,487 of record JAPJYX010000015.1, read on the forward strand.
TTTAGTAGATAAAAATAATTTTTGAAAGTATTTTTAGAAATCAGTCGCAAAAATGACTTGACAACATCCAAAATATCATTCCAATGTAATGTACGACTTAAAAACTTTTAAAATGAACATTGTTTTTCAAAATGATGTTCAAGTTTCATTTTTTTTTTAACCATTTTAGAATAATTCGTGTTTGCAAGTAATACCCTCATATATGAGTATAGGTAAGATAACAAAAGTATGTAAACATACTGTGTATGTGAATTTTCAATAATTAATACCTAAATGAATGATATTTCTTTTCAATATAATCAAAAATATCGACCCTATTACAATACAGCAGAATTTTGAATATTTTTTCCCATATACATATTTTCTTTGACAAATAATCCATGGTGGAACTAAGTAGTTAAACTGATATCATATAAATTTTGAATTTTTCGTTTACAATTTATTTTATACTGCAACTAATTATTTACTACTGATATAATTCAATTCGATAACAAGTATAAATATTTTTAGATTTCTATCTAACGAGAATAAGATCTTTTTTTAGAGATATTGTTCGCATTCTAAATAAATGTTAAATTTATTAAATTATGAAATTCACATCTCTAGCAATATATTATTCTAAAGAGGGGTTTTTTTGTTTGCGGAGAAGTGGGGCGTTTTTTAGGAAGCAAAATGAACTCCGTTCGAATAGAGCATGCACTTTTTGATATACGTCTATTGCGATTGTACCAACTGTTTTTTCTAAAAACAGTAAATGACCAGTAGTTTCTTCTTTCTAAACTTACTAGTTTATGACCTGTCAAATAATCTGTGATTCGTTCGATTGTCGCTATTTTTCGGTAAAAACAATGAAGGTCTATAAAAAAATAAAATATGCCGTGGTAACAACCAAAATATTAAGTTTTTACCTTCTTCTAAAAAAATATTTTTATGACATAGGCTGTTTTTATGGAAAGATCTTCAAAAAAGAAATATTTTTCCATAAATAATATAATACGTAATTATTAATATGCGCTGGTGATATTGTGTAGCTTCTTACTTTTTATTACTGCACACGATTTTTTTTATGTAGTTTGATTTAAATTTATTTTATATAAACTTTACGACTTTGAAGTCTTCTGACACTTACCCCGACCGTGAACTTTTTTTAGGTAATTTATTTAATATATATCAATGTTGAAATAAATTATAAAATTAAAATATAGAGAAAAATTCCAAAGTAAGAATAAATTTAAATATCATTACGTGAATACGTTTTTTTGTTGATCGTGTCGCATTTCGTTTTTTGTATGAATGAAATAAAATCTGCTTCCACGATAACGTTGTGGATTTCTCTTTTCTCTCGCTTTATTTGTTCAACCACGAAAAGTGAATGAGGATAGACAGACCATTTTTTCTTCAGTGCATAGCAACATTAGCAACCAAGTCTTATTTTACTGACCATAGGACTGTCCTGATAGTAATTTTTATACCTGCCAGTTCATAGCAGAGTCATGCAATGAATGCACGACGATCTAGCGAAAAAGGGGACACAAATATTGGCAAACAAAACTATTTTTTACACGGTCCACTAAACATAACCTATACTATAATTTATACACGAATTATTTGCTCTAACACGATTTCCAGAATCGAAAAATGCAAAAGCGGATAACAGATTTCTTAATAACAAGAAATTCATACAGTAATAACCATCAAAAGACAAAACATTGAAGAGTCAATAATTTTCTAGAGATGAGAGCGATTTGTGTCCAATCTCTCATAAAAGTCCCCGCATGTAATTAAGTAACGATGAATAGTATTTTTAACTCTTCATGGAAAAAATCTTAAATTATTTTATGAATTCAATCACTTTTTTAAATGTTTTTTTGGAACGTATCTTTCGTGTAAAAAAAGAGTTGAGTGTACCAATATAACAAATTGCGTGGGAGGGGGGGGGGGCGGCTTGCGTGACGTTTGTATGATGTTCCCAAATTTCTAACAACTCCACTGTATGCTAACGTAACTCTGCTTTATAAAGTTCTAGTTTTGTCGGCTTGGATTTATTACTGAATATTCTAATCTCACTTTATTCCTATTTTATTTTTTATTCTAAACTACTTTTAAATTTGATTTTTCCTCGCGGCCCAAAACCATCATAATTTGTTTTTATGTGACCCGCTAGAAGGAAAAGGTTGTGCATACCAGCCCTATCGTGTCCTATAAAAAACACATCTTGGTTGCATCGTGAAACAAGTGATAAAACTAGTAATTTAATTGCCTCTATTTTTGACTATCATAGACCAAATTTAAATATAGAATTTATAACTGAGTTTTTCTACGCTAGTCACTCTTCGTGAAATCGAGGCGTGCTGAATGCTGATAGAAGTCCAGCTTAATATCATCGATGCCTGAGTGCGAGAATCACTTTCTTTTACGGCAATATTTCATAATAGTTGCAGACACCAAAATTAAATCAGTGGGAAGCAATGGAATGGATGATTATTACATCCGCCAAACGATTACGAATATTCGCGGCAGGGGCAGTCAATCAAACCGCTTATTTTCAATCGGTCTTTTTGTATTGAAATGAAACACAAATCGGCTGTGGTGTTGCCGCTATACAAATAATTAGCACATATTCCAAAGGAAAATGCAGTAGTTTAATCAAAACTACTGCAAATTAATAATAGCGTAGAGTCGTATACAGTGGCGGCTCGTTGTTAAACTAGTGGTGAGGGTGCTGTTTAGATTTTTAAAAAAATGTTTTATTTTTTAATTTAGGCAGGGCTCTGCAGTCTTGATGGAATTTCAATATAAATTGTATCGTTTATAAGCTTTGTCCTTGACGACGCATCTTCTTCGAGTAAATGAGTGTAAATCTACTCTTTCTTCGTATGCAGTACCGGCGCGAGGTTATTTGGCGCCCCTCTTTTTTAACAAATCGTCCCATTTTTTTTTCGAAATAATAAAAAAAAACAATTCAAGATAAAAATATATATCCATATCCGCTCTCAATGTGGAGCATGTGGCCTCCTAATGGAGGTATCTCAACATAAGTTTTTCTACGTGGACTGTTACTCAGTCGCTCAACATCTCATTTTCGAATCACATAGAATACGATACATTTTTTTTTATCCATATCCGCTCCCAATGTGGAGGATATGGCCTCCTAATGGAGGTGTCTCGACAGAAGTTTTTTTCTACGAGAACTGTTTGTTACTCAGTCGCTCAACCTCACTTTTTTCAAAGTGAGAAGTAGGGAAAGAAGGATAAGGCTAGAACAGATCAGAAGGATGGGAGGAGAAGAAATAATGTGAATTTACATAACAAACACCCAGTCTTCGATCGCAACTTTGAATTGAATAAATCTCAAATTCACTGTGACCTGACCGGGAATCGAACCCAGACCTGCGTGATCGGTAGAGCAAGCTCTAACCAACTGGGTTACAGCAAGCGACAATAATTATAATCACATCGAACAAACACATACGTCAAAATAAAGTAAAACTTACTATTATTTATTATTATTAGAGTATAAGCAAATAGTTGTGATACAACATTTATGCACCCATTAATGGTTTGCGCCCTAGGCGGATGCCTATTTCGCCTTTATGGTGGCGCCGACCCTGGTCGTATGAAGTCGCAAATTTGGTGAATGCTAAGTAGTTTGCCTTAATGGTAGGCTTGAACGAGAAAGAACGTAACACCGTTTTCACATCCTTTTTTATTTTAAAGCATATGTAACCATCTTGTCAAATGTGAAAGCGCCCAAGCGCTCGCTGAATGTAAACGTCATTCGTATTGTCATCATTGTTTGTTTGTTTTCTATCCTGCCCTCTTTGCTTCCCGTTTTTATGTTTATATTATATCATGTTAGAATATTAAAATTGTCTGAAAGAGGCTAAACACGTGTCACAGTTAGTAGCGCAGTACGTGGAATAATCTAAGTTATTTGAAATTTTATTAAAGTGAATTTAATGTTTCAATAATTAAGAGACAACACTGGAACGTAATTTGATATTTTTTTCAAGGTTTTTACCTGTTAGTCTGCTCTATTCTGTTTCGAGCCATGGTCAAAAATTATTTAATGTTAATTCAGCCTTAACCAGGGTTATATAAACTACTTTAAATATTGACTTATGGTCTTGCTTAACTGATTTCCGAGTGCGCTCGTACTTTTCGAGTTATCTTATTATCTCAAAAAGTCGCGGAAACAAGTTATTATCTCATAACATTATCAAAACTAATAATGACTAGTCAACAAATTGCACATTTACTGATAGCTTGTCTAAAAATTATATCACAGTAATATTTTTTTTCGATATGCGAAAAAATAATTAGCGCCGAATTGAACTCGGTCTTATTTACGGCGTGTAGATTTATATTTCCAAGGCTAATAAATTAAAAAAATAAAATCAATTCTGTTAGATTGAAGTGTCCAATAACTATTGATGTCCAGCTTACTATAGCAGTCACCCTACCCTAGTTTGAATGTTTTATTTTAGAAAACATATTAATAATATACATACTTTTTTTAAAAATGATAATAATTTTAATGACGCTCTCAAAAACACTATTTTTTATGTCAATCGTGACGTATTGATGTTTTTACAAAAATATTGCAATTATGCTGAGAATTTGGTTTGGCCTTAGAATTTGATAATCAGCTAACCTCTCGTCTTTCATTTATTTAAAATAGGAGTACGTATACCTGTTATGTAAACAAATATTTTTAATTTAAACAGTATATTTTGCCAGCGAGTCGCAAGGACAAATAAGGCGGAAGAAAACATTTAGCAAGGGAATATAGCTTCCATTGACTGCAAAAAAAATTTTATTTGTTGTATTTCTTTTCTAAATAGTGATGGACCGCCCCCACCGTCATCCCTATTCGCCACTGCTTTAAAGTCAGTAAACCTAAAAGCATATAATGAAAAATTAGACCGAAATATGTCATTAATTTGCATTGCAATACCAGTAACTCTTATTTAATGCCAGTTCCCATATCTCAGACCCCCACTCTAAATACTTGGCTAAGGCAGTGGTTTCCAACCTTTACGTTACTGCGCCTCCCTTTGAAGAAAAAAATATCTTCGCGCCTCCCCATCCTTTATTTCATATAGTAATAAAGACAAGTTTTAAAGGATAAATAAATATTTTGGAGTGTTCGCGCCTCCTTTGCAATAGCCCACTCCTCCCCAGGGTTGCGCGCCTATTAATGGATTAAGGGATTTTCCTCGAAAGAGTTTTTGTTACTTCTGCCAAAAAGGTGACGATATGAAAAATTATTTAAAATTTTGACTGAAGGTGCTTGATGGAAATTCAACTTTAATTTAGAATTATTATTAATTTAAAAAAAATAGTAAATATATCGACCCATAATCGGCAAAAGAGCTTAAGCGACATAATTCGTTTAATTGCGTTTTAAGCCAACAATTATTTAAAAATCAGTCAATTTTAGAGCGTTATTTGATTCCCCTGATCTTTTTTAGGGCCTGTTTATCCTAGTGTTTTGACTTGTTATCGTTTGATCCGCGTTGAACCTGGGAACTTGAGAAACGCTCAGCTAGACTCTAGAGTACTGAAAGTAGTCTGACAATTTTATTATAATATTGACTATTTATTATTAAAGAAATTACTTTTTCGAACATAATTAAAAAAAACCTAATTTATAAATTGTCTGCCTATTACGGGTCGTTATGTGACGAATATTTTCTGAATCAACCCAGTATGTTAATTCATTACGTGATTTTAATGATTTTTCAATGTCAAAAAACTGTTATTTTGTATTTTTAAAACTAGTATTGAAACAGCTGAATTTTTTGGATCTCAGTTTCGATAGTAATTATATCAAAATACCCAATCCGAAGGTAGTCCCTGAATTTGACTGAGAGTTATATAATATTGAATTCACTTTTTTATGTTGCAGGTATGAAAACTCCTTACACAGGAAAATATGTGGATATTGGACCAATTATTGGCAGGAAGAATGACAAAGTTTGGACTGTAGTCATGAACGAGACTTCCAAGGAGGTACCAATTGTGCTGATGCACGGAATGGGGTCTGGCGTCGCCTTATGGGTGATGAACTTGGCTGCCCTCGCAAAAGATAGGCCATTGTACGCAATGGATATTTTGGGTGGGTGATCAAAATTTACCTGTAGTAAGGATGACTGGAGTGTCTGCATTCAACCGTTCACCTATTCAATGTTCAGTTATTCACAGATTTAATTATAAATGGAGTGCTCAATGTCATCCTCTTCGGTTGTGGTGTCGATCGGTTCAAATCCCAATACTAAGTCTTTTATTAATAAAAACAATAATCCTTTGTACTTCATTCCACTTTATTTAATATGTCAGGACCGGTTTCGCTCATTGCGAGCATTGTCAACTGATAAGAAATATAATTTAACAATGCTATTTATACAAAATTGAAAAGTTATACACAACAGTTGGCATTGAAAAGAAATTGCCAATTACATTTTTTCAGTACCGCGATGTTTTAAGCTAAAAAACATTCACTCACATACCTACCGCATATTTTTAATAATTTTTGAATAGTTTTAAAAAATAGGACTGAATTTATGAATATTAAAAGTTTACTTATAAAATGATATAAACAGTTAATTATTTTTAAGTTACATTAGTGGTCTTCAGTGGCATTAAAGTATTCACGCCGTTCGTATCTAGCGGCCACCAGTGTCCTTACGGTACTGAAGCGGTTAAAGTGATTCTAAAATAACACAAAATTAAAATGTTCAACACATCTAACATATAATTAAAAAGTCATCCCAGAAAAACATAAAACATAAACATACATCCCAGGGAAAACATAAAACTATCATTAAGCATATTCATATCATTAAGCATATTCACTTTATTAATGTAGCATTTTATCACTTTGTCAAAAATTTCCCAAATTTTAATTATGTTTGTAATTACTTTCAATCGCATTCTGAATTTATGAATCTGGGATGACTTTTTAATTCACAAGTTTTGTCACTAACGACACGGGTTTCCCCTTTCGGCATCTTCAGGCATTTAAGTGTACAGATGAACTTGAATTATCATGAATGAAGATGAACTAAATCTTAAATTATACTAATGACAGATATTTTAAAATGTAAATTATCAACAATATATTATGAGCCATGCAATCTTGGGTGGTGATATTTTGAATTTATTGAGAGTTATTCGTTTATAGGTTTTGGTCGCAGCTCCAGGCCAATGTTCAGCACCCAGCCCAAGGCATTAGATTTGCAAATGGTGGCTTTTATTGAAGAATGGCGCAGGGTGCTGAAGCTGGAAAAGTTTATCTTGCTTGGACACAGTCTGGGTGCATACATAGGCTGTTCATATGCCATGCAATACCCTACCAGGTAATATAAAAGTAGTATGTCTTATGTGCAGAAAATACGGAAAAGTATTATTTTCATTACCAATAATTAAAAAAAATATTTTATTAGAAAATATAGAAAATTAATAAGTAATACTGATAGTTTGAAAATTGGATTGAAACTTGGATGGGATAACCGATTGGAAACACCGCATTGTATGCAATTGAAAATGTCAAAATAGAAAAACAGAAAAAAAACTAATATTCGAACAGTCGTCAAATATTAATGATTTAAATTTATAGACGCGGATGCTAATGAAAATACATATTATATACAATGAAAAGAAGGTGGCAATATTAATTATTAATATATTCTTTCAAAAAATAAAATCAATTGCCCAGATTTAACCCCAGCTGGATCGTGACATCTCAAACTAACTAACCAACTTACTAACATTATCAGCTATCTATGTAATGATATAACATTGAATATCGAGGCTTTTTCATTTGCTGTTTACCATGAACTTAGGATTTGTTACATACAAAGTATAGTGATGATATATTAGTAATTCCCAGTATTCAATTGATTTTAGAATTGAACACCTTATCCTTGCCGACCCGTGGGGACTATCGGAGACTCCCGTCGATGTAGGCAAATACTACAAATTTAACATGACAAAGCGGGTCACATCAGCAATCCTGTCTAACTGGACACCGCTGTGGGGGTTGAGGCTCGTCGGACCTTTGGGAACCTTTGTGGTTGCTCTTGCGCGGTCAGATCTAGCAAACTTCTTCAAGCCGGTAGTGGAGGACGCACACAAGCTAGTCCCGGTGTATCTTCATCAGTGTAATGCGCGGAGACCTTCGTAAGTTATCGTTACGTTTCCATAATTGAATCGTACATTAATAAGGTTGCAAAAAGTAAAAATAATTGTATAAATTTGGCAAACCCTTTTACTCTCAGAACAACTCAGTTAAGTATTATACATTTTATTATGTATCCGGACTTATGCGATGAACCAATATGAAATAAATTACTTTTTTCCTCATCGTTGATTGTAAGTCAAAATGATACGTAGCACTATGTTTCCTGCTTAAATTGTGTGATAGAGTAATTTACGTTTTTCCTGGTTTGATTTCAGCGGTGAGTACGCTTTCCACACATTCATGCACAAATTTGCATTTGCCAAGATTCCTCAGATCCATCGGATGCACCGACTGAGTGAAAGCATTCCATTGACGATAATATACGGCGGCAAATCCTGGGTGGACAGACGAGCCGGGCCTAAGATCAAAGAGAGTCGTCCGAACAGCTATGTTAATGTAGAGGTAGGTTAAAATGCTATTCAAAAAAATATACACTAGAAATAATCAGAGAGCAATTATTACCAAAACAGATAGATCTTGTGGCATGTGTTTTCAACACTCGAGTACCGAAACGTTGGAAATAGGATCGAAGACCGGTGGGGTACAAAGTGACCGCAGACAAATTTGCGTAATATTTGCATTGATTGAGGTATCATTGTAGATTGCAATTAATATCAACTATATATTTTTGGTATTTAGCGAATGGTCGAAATAAAAAGAACTTTGCAATGTGAATGCACTTCATAGGTACCCGAAGGTTAATGAAAAATGTTGAATTATTCTATCTTGTAAATAACAAAAGGTTAAGAATGAATAGCCATCCGGTTGGTTCAAACTTAAAAGGTACTTATTTGTTACTAATTTGACATTTGCAGCTTACATCCTTTTGACATAATGTGTATTATGTGTATATTGTATTCATTGTGATTATTGAAAATAGTTGTTTTGAAAAAACTGTGGGTTACGTCCTTTTGCCATTCCACAGTCAATATTAATAATGAACTTCCACAAATTTACCACTGAATCCATCGAAAATATCAGATGTATTATTTCTACAAAATTGGTCACATTAATTTAGCGATTTTAGAGGTGCAACTGGTCGGACCGCGGTCAAGTGGTCAACGTCATTGGCTTCAGTAACAGAACTCACGAGCTTGAATCCCAGTACAGGCAATTTCATAAACTGATTTATGGATTTCTGTTTGAATGCATCCTTCGCATTCTATACTTATTAACATATTATAATATTAGTCCTGCTTTTGCCCTTTATTGAGATAAACTCCATTAGGATTCCATATGCTTGACACTGGGAGCAGACATTGTTTTCATAATTCATTGGTCTCTAGAAAAAGTTCACCAAAAGGCTCCTTATTGTTGCAGTCTTTTCGAAATCATTAATATTCTATTTTCTGTATCTTTTGCATTGTAGGTAGAGTATCTGATAAGTAATTAAAAATAATACTATCCAGAACACAATTGGAAAAATGATAAATTGGCTCTACTGTAAAAAAAGCTGTGCAACACTCTAGAATAATATGATAAATAAATTGTATCTTTGCAGATTATAAAAGGATCCGGACATTATCCAAATTACGAACTACCGGGAGAATTTACTTCCCTAGTTCTGGCAGCATGCCAACACAAAACGGAATATTCCTAAATTAGTTAGGGGTGGCAAATTCATTTAGAGAATAAATATCTTTATACGAGTGGGTATGTAATAAATACGCCAATGGGAAGTCTTGTAAATAATATTGGTCTTGGAATTTTTATCGGTGAAAGGATCCGTCGGTGTTACTTACATTTGCATCCATTCTCACATTAACTATGATTTGAACAATGTTTGTTATTTTTATATATAATATAAAAAGTATATATCTATATGTATTGTGTATAATATATTATTATAATAGACATGGAAAACGAGTCAATCACACCCAAAATTGAACATTTCGAGTCATTTGATTTCTTCAGTCATTAAACAGATGATTTATGATTCAATTATTTTTAGATTTTTAACGATTTGTTTGTTTTCTCACTCTGTCCACTTTTAATAGGACGGTATTAAAGAGGGAACACAAATGACTCTGGATTCAATTCTTATTTAATTCTCAGCAAATCATTTTTGCTATTAACAAAGCAATTGTAAAGTGTAATTTAGGGTAATGATTATAATTTTGGCATAGTCTCGCATATTGCCGTGCCCCGTACACTCATTTAAAAGATGTTTTTAGGATTTGTACTACCACAAACGACGCATGTTTAATTAATAAAAATTTCTAAAAGTTTGAAAGCTACTTGTCAAAAATCAACTGTACTTTAACCCTTCCCTTACTATGCAAAAAAAGCACAAGCTCCTGAGCTGTGTAGCCGTTACACATCAGGCAAACTGGAGTGAATCATGATAATTATATGTAGTACTGCTGTATTAGTGTTATATAATTGTCATGATTCACTCCCGTTTGCCTGATGTGTAACGGATACACAGCTCAGGAGCTTGTGCTTTTTTGCATAGTAAAGGAAGGGTTAATGATATCCATATTAGAGGCTATGCAATGTCTTTATTCTCATCAATAGATGGAATTTCGTAGAAACTCTCATACTGTGAGCTATTTTTTATTAAATTTAGTTTTTTGTTTGTTAATTGCTTGTCATAAAAAATATTATATGGTGTTATGGGTCAATCTGGGAAGAAAATTACTTGTAACGCCTATTGAAAAAATAAAATAAATGAATTCATTATTAATATTGAATAATTTTCTAGAAACTATTACTTCCGATCTGCAGGCATGTCGTGCTCTACTGACATTGAGTGCTGCAAGGGAATCGAACAAAAATGATTTTTTTTACTCTTATTCCATTTCGTCTCTATTAAATTTTAATATTATATTGGCTACCGATTTATTTACAAATATTAACTTTCTTACGAAATTCTTTCATTCATTTACAACAAATAATAAAAATAATGTTACTGCAAAATATAACTGATAGATGTCTGTGGTATTTTTATTTGAATTAATAATAAAATATATCAGGATGACAATAGACAATCGATGACAAGTACTCGTTTAAGTCATACCGGTACAGTTTTACATGAGGGTTTTAAATGTATTACAAAATTAAGATTAAGAATAGTCATATTCAACTCATTACTATCACTAACAGTTATAAAACAAACGCATGCACTACATCTTACATTAACACTAAATAAATTCTCTATATATTGATATGATTTTTTATTTGTAACTTAATAAACTAATTACAATAAAAAGGAAAGCATTTTACGGTATAACTCATAAAATATTTCATTTCATTCCCACGGGATACAATAAAAATAACTTCATAGTGTCTTAACAAAACAGTATTGTTAGTGTTAGGATAAAATAACACAGGTGGATTCCGCCTGATCGAGGTATAGCTGTTGGTCCCGGTCTGAAGCTGTGTGACCTTGAATATGCCGATGATATTCGACAATTCCATTAAGGGCATCCAGGAGTCTATTGATGGGTTAGAAACTATCTCAGGTCGCATTGGTCTAAAAATTAATACTAGTAAGACCAATGTGATGTGTAACCAAACCTGACATGACCCTGCTAGGACCCTTACCAGCGCGGGACAGATCATCGAGAGGATTGACAGCTTCAGATACCTCGGCGTACATATCCCCGAAGACGGTAGTACAAGAAAGGAGCTCGCCATTCGTTTAGGAATGGCTGGAGTCACATTCAACTTAATGCGGACTGTCTGGGACACACAGATGTACTCGATTTAAACCAAATGCCACTTATTCAACGCTTGCATTCTGATGGTGCTGCTTTACGGTTGCGAATCATGGCACCTGACGAAGACTCGGAAAAACCGTATACTGAGCTTCGAGAACAGATGCTTGCGTCGGATAATGGGGGCGAGGTGGTTTGATTTTGTGAGGAATTCAGAGATAAGGGAGCGTACAAAAAAGCGTCCCATCACGTCAGTGGTTATGGTGAGATGTTGGAACTGGCTGGGTCACGTGCTGCGGATGCCTCCGGAAAGCCTCAATCCTGCCTGCCTCTTCTTTTGACCGGTGGGATTCCGGCGCCCCGGACGTCCGCCGAGTACTATCCATAGGATGTACTCGGCGGAACTGAGGGATGCTGGCATGTCATGGGAGGAAGCAAAGCAATTGGCGGGAGACAAGGGAACATGGAGGTGCCGCATGGTGGCCATATGCTCCACAAAGGGAGCGAACATGGCCAAAGAAGTTTCACTTGGAAAGAATTACATTTCATAAATATTATTCATATTTGGTGTTATAAGAACATAATATATCAAAATTTTTAAGTAGTTTTTTTGTAATTACAAGTAAAAATGTAAATTATTAATTTTATAGTGAGATATCTTTCTCATGAACATGTCTGCTCCAAATGTAGAGCATTATCTCAACAGTAGTTTTTTTACCAGAACTACGTCAATCAGTCTCTCAATGTCTTTGTTTCGGTGAAATTAAGGATAGAAGGATGGGGATAGTACAGGACTAGTGATTAACTAATCGCTCTTGCAATGTTTTACATATATATAATAGATTCATAAATAATTTCAATTACAAATTTCTATTGGTAATAGAAAATGATTGAATCCCTAAATAAAAACAACAAAATTTGTGAAATGAAAGTCTTTTCATGTGTAAGTTATATCATCATTTCATCTGAATTTAGTATAAAAGTTTACCTTTGATATTTTTGTAAACAACTTCAAACCTTTTTTGTGTCGAATATAAAAAATAAACTACATTTCCAAAAATACACTTTTGAAAATGTGACGTTATCAATCATTTGCATGCCAATGTCGCCATAATGACATGAAGACTTACAAACATAAATGTTCTGGTAGTGGTTAATAATTCAAAATACGAATAAGGAACCAATACCTCCTGACCGATTGTGATTTATTTACTGAAATTGTAAAGCAATAATTATGACAGCTATAAATTTTGATCACTAACTTTGAATATGTTGATTATGCAGGCTAGATATTAATAATATCTTTTATAGCAAAAGACAAAAGCTGCTCCATCACTTTTACATTTATTTTACAAGCAATAATCAATTTACAAACTGAAAACAGCTACAGCAGATTGGTTTGTTTTATTTTACCCGAATACTCAATTTAATATTTTTTTTACAGATCATAGAAGGATCTGGACATCATCTGAATTTTGATCAACCGGAAAAATTCTCCAACACTGTTTTGATTGCTTGCCAATATAAAAAGAAACAAAATTAAATTAATTACACCTGCGAATTGACTCTAGGAAATATAATGGTGTGCCCTTTTATGAGTGTGTATTAAAAGAATAAACCATGACAAAGGTGTCAAGTGAGGTCTATCTACAATTCAAGAACTCCATTAAAAACTTTTTGGATGATGTAATAATATGCATGATGGTTTTAACCTTGGATAAAAATAAAGCACGATTTGGTGTGGTTGTGTCGTCTAATGATTTTTCAACTAACGGATGAATGTCATCGACTATTTATATAAATTAATTATTTATGTATGATTTATCAGAACTTTTTATTTTTATAAAGACAGCAATCTAACAATAAAATAGAACACTCAAAGCACTTCTAGTTATATCATTGTTTGACAGTCAACTTTAAATTCCAGTTACATTACAAGGTGTATGTATTTGAACAAATATAAAAAATATATATTAGTTGACATTTCCTACATTTTTCATACAGGGTTTTTACATATTATTACTGTACTATCATGCTCATAACAGTTATTGTATCTGCATTAGAAACAAACGTAAGAGAAAGGCCAAATTATTATTTTCTTGTATATTATCTGAGTAGAGATTGTAAGTTTGAAGGATACACACTTTTTCAATTCATACGATAACCTGATGACTCTTCTAAAACAACTTTGGCCATGTCACCAAAGATTTTTTTCATCATACTCAGTACTTTCACATTTTGAGATGCAAGTTTTACATATTTTAAGGATCGTATGATCTTCTACAAAATTTTTAACTGTATAGGGAAAATACAGATTTAAAACTATCAATTCAATAAGCATCAAATAACCTTAAAATGACAGATACCATTACTGGTTTTTTTCACAGCAATATATAGGTTTAAATTACCAGTAACTACATTTTGCAATACATATTTATTTAAATGATGTATACATTTATAACTGCTCTTTGATGACTTTTTTTTATTATTTAATAGCTATTTTGCCAATGTCAGCATGGCAGACCTGTCCTATACTCAACATTCATTACTACTATTAAGTGAACCAATATTTTTATTTGAAATACAGGAACAATTATAAATAAGAATCAATTATTTAAGTAAGACAGATGACTATAATCTATTTTAAGTTATTTTAAAAGACTGCCATAGTAAATGCTGTGAAATGTTATTATCTTACTCTTTTACAAAAGATATAGTGGCTACCATTATGTAAAACAGTGAATTAAAATTTTACAGTAACCTTTCAGTGACCTTTACAGGTACATCAACTTTTGTGAGAATGTGTTTGGTTTTTTATTCTTTTGATACCATTAACTTAATTCCATTGAAACTGTGATTTTTTCTATTTAAAAAAAATATTATTCTTGCATCAAATATCATGCAACTTATTTATTTTATTGTTACAGTATTTTATTATTTGACTTTAATAATGAAAAAAAATCTATATTTATTTGTAACCTTGTTTGTTCGAAGGCATAATTTTCGCATCAAATAGCATGCAACTATTTATAACAATATTTTATTGTACCAGTATTTTTTTATTTAACTTTAATAATGAAAAAACAATCAATATTTATTTGTCTTAAGAATGTGAATGGCAACACAGTTTGCTATGGTCATGTAATAACGATCTATGCTACCATTCTGAAATCCACACAGTTCGAATTTATAAATGCACATATTATATATTGTCTTACTAATTGATATGTAAATTTGTGTTTTCTGTTTACAACGGGCTTCCTGTCCAATTGATTCCAAAAAAAAAAAGCTTTTTGAGGATGGCAAACAACCATTATCTTTTTCAACGCTCTTTAAACTGGACATTTGATTAATTGATATCTATAAATCAAACTCTGGGGCTGGTGGAGCCGAACTCCAATTTGAATAACATTTCTTTTTAAATACTTACTTTTATGTTTTATCCACAAATTGTTTAAATGTTTCTTTCAACTATTAACTACTTATAATGTACAAAGTTGGTTGAATAGTTAAGGTTTTTCGTAATCCATATTATACAAAAGACAAATAAGCTGGTGGTAGTTTAAAAAAAATCACTTTGGAAAAGTCAAATTCACAAATGATACTTTGTTGGTGTCCGATTTTAAATATAAGTCTCATCATTTGTTTCGCAATGACTACAAATGCCATATTACATTCTTACTGCGGTGTGTGGTTTTAAATTATTTTTCTGTAAATTATCTTAGGTAAGGACATAAAGTGTAGTGCACTTTTTGATGAATTATTAATACAAAAACGTGTACATAGAGAAATAAAAGATACAATCCATTAAATTGGACCGTGCAATTTCAATATTAAAAAATATCTCGTGCAAAAGGAAAGGTGTATATTTTTCGCTAGAACTTTGAAATTGTCGAAGACATGTTTCGTGGTAACTAAATTAAAATATGTGTCGCCTGAAACATTATTGTTTTTATATTTATGGTATGCCTTTCGACAAGCGAGAGAACAGAAAACATGTAAAAAAACATAATTTATTATCTCCTGTATTAATATTGTATTGATGATTACCGTTCGACATTGCAAAACTGTACCAGTTTTAATCTTAAGGCGTCATTACTTCCAATACTTATAATAAATGAATTAATCTATACTGTCAAACACTCTTCTTGGTACACGTAGAACCTAATACCTTACTACCAATTTGCAAGTAGTAACTCACTGCAATCAATCTGCATGCTAAATGCGTTGATCATTTTTCCTATGTTGTAAAGAAATGTTATGAAATAACAAAATAACCTCAGTGAAATAATCAAATAATCTGTGATTTTGTAAAAGAATTTGTTTTCCAATAAATCATTCAAAATATATTTTTGTCACTTTTTTATGGTTGCTATCTAAGGATTCCGCCTGTTTTCATCCATCAAAATCATATCAATTATTGATCGACCATTATATTGTGGTCTCTGGCTGTATTCAGAACTGAAAATAAATATGATAGGTAATACTAAGTCAAAATTTGTAGTAATGTGCAGCAGGTTATTCTAAAAGTTTGTCAGCTCTGTGAAGATAAAAGAAAATGATAATTTCATCCAATAGCGCTGTGGTTGTGCGATGTTTCAGTATGATAAAATTCTTCACGTGACCCTAACGCCCTCCCTGAACAGCCAAATTATATTGTTTGCTCTGTAATATGAAATGCAACATTACAAAAAGAAAAGGAAACATTTATAAAAACGAGAATTTTTTATTTCAAATAAAGACATTTTTTTTAATTTGACAATATAAAAATACACTTAAATGCTTAATCATAGGATTCTAAAAATTAAATGGAATTAACACACTCTGATGTTGGTCCTTCCCATAACCACAATTACACCATCATCTTGCAAGTCCTTTAGAGAATCTTCAAATTGCTCTTTGGTTATCATCTAAATAAAAGAAAGAAAAAGATTAGCATTTATTCAAGTACATATCCAACCCGTAGGTGGATCTTGTTACCAGACTGCAGCTCCTCTGAGATTCACTGTCATCGCTCATCATTTAACTTCTTCCTATAACAAACCAGAATCCTTCAGTTCTGCCGGATACATCCTACAGATAGTATCCAATCGCTGACCAGTTATCATCGTTTTATTTTTACTAACCCTTTCCCTGCCGCAAAATTTGATTTATAGTAATTTTAAACATGGATTACATAATATCGACAGCTTACGCCGTAGCACACTGGTACGAAAGCGGACCGGTACATCGCACAACCTTATGGTAGTACGGTCCGCTTTCGTTCCGTTTCCGCGTCTGTGTGCTAGCGGCGTTAGTGTCAATATGTGGTAACTACCAAAATGTCGAAAATGAGTTAAGAACGCATTTGACTGTAAAATGTTACATTTTATATAATGTCAAAATGTTTTGTCTCCCTGATTTGAAATGGCAATTCTAATAATGATTGGTATACTGCCAGAAAACATTGTCTTAAAATTTGAGTATCGAGTTATGAACGAAAATCGATAGATTTAAACAAGCTCTGAAAAAACAAACTCACTTATATTACATTTATTTATTACGATATTTAAAGAAGCAATACGGACTAAATCAATTTCGTTGGCACTAGCAGAAACCCATAAATAGCCTAATGCTTTTTATGTATACATATTTCTATAATTAAGTATTTCAACTGAGGGTGCTTGATGGAATTTCAATATCAAATTTGAATTGTTTGAATTTTGTACTTTTCCATGAGTTTTGTCGCTAACGACCCGGGTTTCGCCTTTCGGCATCTTCAGGTATTCCAAGTGCACGGATGTACTTGAACTGACGCGTAGTAAACAGTTTGTATCGTTTATAAACAAAATTATAAGTAGATCACTAAGTTATAAGGCTATTAGAATGTAAATTAGCGAAAATTGAATGTATACAATTTTCAATGGATTAAGTGGGTTTGTAATAATTATGGGGATTTTTCGAAAATATTAATGACCAGATAATAACATAGGAATGTTTAAAATAAATCTAGGGTTTTATCCGACCTATTATTAATGAGTTGATTTGTTTTTAAGCCTTTGAATTAATATTTAATGATAGCAAGTGCTTGAATTATTAATAAAATGACAATTATTTAAAGGGGGTACAACAAAGGGGAATTCGGTAGATAATATTGCTCGTTTAAAATTGGCAAGCTGTTAATCTGAGCTCGATTAATCTCTAAGATTTCTTGGTAAAATAATTTAAACTCGCCCCTGTTAGTATGTAATAAATCAATACCTGAGTCAAAATTAAACGTATGGTTTTCAAGAATTAAATGATTGGCAAATGTGGAAGTATCTTTTTTTAAGCGAAAAGCGGCTAAATGCTCAGCCACTCTTATATTTAAGGTTCTAGCAGTTTTTCCAATATAAAATTTGGGACAATCACTACACTGCAATCTATAAATCCCAGATTTGTTTTTATAATCTATAACATCTTTATTATTTATCAATAATTTACCTAAAGAGTTCTTGCAATAGAAAGCCGGTCTAACACTTTCTGAGAGCTGCTTCTTTATCTTTAAACTGGTGTGTCCTATGTAATTAATACTACGCCAAAACCTAATATCACCTGAGTCTTTCGTTATTAATCCCTTGTGTAAGATTTGTTGTGCTAGCTTAATACGTTTTTTATATAAAAGATTGTCTATAAGAGACATATCATAACCATTGTTAATGGCGATTTGTTTGATGATTTTTAATTCAAGATCAAAATTTAATTTGTTCAAGGGAATACTGACAAGTCTGTGAATTTCGGAATGAAATGCAGCTAATTTGTACGACATTGGATGTACTGAGTTTATATGAATACATGTATCTGAAAAAGTCGGTTTACGAAAAATCGTGAAATTGTGGGTATCGTTTTTAATGTCTATAGTAAGGTCAAGAAAGTTTATTTTCTTTCCTCCGACTTCCAGGGTGAATTGAATATTATCGTCTAATGAGTTTATAAAGTTATGGAATTTGGTGATTTGTCTATCGGTTCCGTTAAATAAACAAATAATATCATCTACATATCGGAACCAATAAACTATTGGTTTGACTTCAATGTTATGACTAAAAATGATTTTCTCTAAATGGTTCATATAGAATTCAGCTAAAAGAGGTGACAGACAGCTTCCCATTGCAAGGCCGTCAGTCTGTTTATAGAGCTTATTATTGAATTGAAAGTAATTTTGTTCCACGCAAATGTCCAAAATGTTGAGTAATTCCGAAGTGATTACTGGATTGACTCTACTAAAATTTAAGGCATCTTCGATGATCCTTTTGCATTTGTTAACCGGCACATTAGTGAATAAACTGACGACATCAAAAGATATGAGTTTTGAGTTACCAGGGATGTTAAAATTTTTAATTTTATCAACTAATTCTAAAGAGTTTTTTACGCTGTACAATGGTTTAAATCCACTGTGGTTACGGATAAGTGAGTTTGCTTTTCTAGAGAGTTTATAGGCTGGGGCATTTACATATGATACAACAGGGCGAATTGGGATTAAGGTTTTGTGCAATTTTGGTAATCCATAAAATTTAGGGGCTAGTGGATTACGCGTAGTTAAACTAAGCATGTCTTTAGAACTAATTGTGATTTTACAACTATTTATTACATCTTTAACATTTTTATTATATTTTACCGTAGGATCTTTTTTTAATTCTTTGATTTTACTATCAGTGAGAAAAACGTTAGTTTTATCGACATAGTCTTCACGAGTTAACAAGACCGTGGTATTGCCTTTATCCGCTTTAGTGATAATGATGTTATTGTCTTTTATTTTAGTCTTTAGATTCTTGAGGGTGACTGACTCCTCATTGAATGTTTTGTTATTTTTAGTACAAGATAAATAATCCTTCTTGAGGATCCGAGAGCATATGTGTTTACTTGTTAGGTTTTTGTGTAACGCGATTTCTAAGTCTAACGCAAGGTTTTCGAAATCAGATTTTTTATTCGGCAAAGGTGGACAATATTTAAGACCTTTTGATAAAAGGTTATGCTCGTCTTTATTTAAAGTTACATTAGAAAGGTTAACCACTCTATCAAAAAATTTAATCGGTGTTTCATTAGATTGCTGTGATTTTATCGTTAAGTTTTTGACATTTTCTGAAATGAGTTTATTTAGTTTGATAACTTGCTTCTCGTATTTACATTGTATAATATCAGACACTCTAGAAACCCTAGATTTATTTTAAACATTCCTATGTTATTATCTGGTCATTAATATTTTCGAAAAATCCCCATAATTATTACAAACCCACTTAATCCATTGAAAATTGTATACATTCAATTTTCGCTAATTTACATTCTAATAGCCTTATAACTTAGTGATCTACTTATAATTTTGTTTATAAACGATACAAACTGTTTACTACGCGTCAGTTCAAGTACATCCGTGCACTTGGAATACCTGAAGATGCCGAAAGGCGAAACCCGGGTCGTTAGCGACAAAACTCATGGAAAAGTACAAAATTCAAACAATTCAAATTTTACATATTTCTAATTTTTACAGCTACCCAAAGACAATTAGAGGACTGAGCGTTTTTAAGCAGTAAACATGCTGTTCATTTGTCTTATTGTCTTTGGCCACGATACATTTCAGTCCATTTCATGATATTCGAAAAAGTTTTTCAAAACAAGGATTTTTGACATAACGTTTTCTAGTAGTATACTGACGATAAATAGGTGGGTCACGTGTTACTCTTATATAAAACTCACGATTTGCGACGATTGGTTCAACTCCTGAAGTAATTTGTTTTGCAGCATGGACAGCGGGCGGGGTTGTTTAGACAGAATAAGTTTCTTAAGAGATGCAGTTATTTCCACGCGCCTCTTTCTCGCTGCCATACTCAATCCAGTGGTGAGGATTCCCACATCTATTTTGCCGGATAGTGGATCAGTTGCTGATTGCTTCAAAGCTTCTCTGTGAAGTCTGTAATACATTTCATCGATTAAAACGCAGTCTATTTAAAGATTTTTTTAGCCATGTCTGCTCCCAATATAAATCATATGAGCTCGTAATGAAATTCAACAGAAGTTTTTCTTCGAGAAATGCTTGGTACTCAGTTGCACAAACATTCTTTTTCAAAGAGAGTAGGAAAAGAATGCTAGGACAGGACTATTGGAAAGCTTTCACTTGTTTTCTTACTCAGCCTGCTATTGTCAAAGTAATGTTGGAGTGGGGAAAAGATGTTTCTCATTTGTTTTTTTACTTAACCTGTCGTTGAAAAGTAATGCAAATGATGTAAGATTTGAGATTTTTCACCAAAATGATTAAAAAAAATTACGTCCAAACAAACCTCGAAGCTTCTTCAACGTCTTTGACTTCAACGGTGTCGGAGAATCGAACTTTCGCATGGGCTTCGGCCAATCGGATCAGAGATTCCAGTTGACGAGGGTACGCAGATATCTGACCTCTTCCGCTACCAACACGTCTGTAAAGAAATTATGCAACATTGATTTTCGGCCATAAATTTTTAATAATTTGATATAAAAAAAAAAACTAAACCAACACATCTTATGAGATAATGATAAAACAAAGTATACCTATGTAATTTTTAATGAACTGTTGTGTTTTGCGCATTAAAAATTTGGACATTTCTCATGATTTCTATTTTATTCAAATTAATAAACAATCCCGAAGGGGATGAGTAATATTTTCAATGGATTCTGTGGGTTCACTTCTTTTAGAGAAGCATTTTCAAACTCAGTAAGATTTTTTTTTTAATGTAGAAATTGTTTATTATTCCCAACGAGAAATAGGTGTTTTCCTTTCTACTGAATGCAGGAGGGATAACAGACAAACATACATTACTGATTGCTAGTATTTGGAGGGTAAAATACCATCAGAAATAAATTTTGAATGTTATTTACTTGTAATTAGTTTCTATGAAGGCTTTTATTAATTTCCAAGAACATAAACAATTCATTTTTAATCCTTTACTGTTTACAAACGTTAAAAATGCTTTACGCTGAACTATTCCTATTGTATTGGGCGCACAGGTCTTTTGAAGTTAACGAACAACACTTCCCTCAGTAATTAGTCTGTTATATCACTGTTTTACTGTTATGGTCAATATTATTTATTGTTAGTTATCGTTACCTCATATCTACATAAGCATCAATTAACTTCTGCTGAGCTTCCTCGCCCAGTTTCGGATGAATATGTTCCTGGGCAAACGCAATATAATCTCTCATCACGCTCATATCCTGAAAAAATATACCATTTCATGTAAATATATCACAATGGATAACCAGCAACAAAATGTAATACTCGTATAAAAATCTTAAAAACAACTCACAATCATTTCTTCCTCAGTGTTGATTGGACAATTTTCATAATAAAGGGAGACCAAATGGGAAGCCAGGCGCTTGTCGAAAAGTTCATCTTGAGGATCCAACATCAAAAAGATCAAATCGAATCTGAAAAAGCAAATATAGGTGTTATCTTTGCAATATGTATGGACTAAAAAGCCTGTGGTCAAGATTATGTAAAGACAATCAACCGAAATTGGATTATTCCGAGCAATAAAACATACATTGGGATTTCAAACACAGCAATATTACAGAATGAAATATGAGGTAACACAAATCATTAAGTGGGCCGTTAAAAATATTCAAATATATCAGAAAAGAATTGATAAGCCACAATGCTCTAACGATAGGCAAGCGATGGAAAGAATAAATGGAAATAGGAAAGGCGATTTCAGATCTGGCATAAAGATGACTGATATTCCGGGAGATTCTTTCTTAAGATATCAGCAGTGCTATACCCGCGTACACAGTACATATTTGGAATGGTTTAAAACACCCAATACTATCACATTTTGAGTATACAGACGGCACCAACACAATTACAAAACGTGTATTTCAGACTGTCCAAAATAAGTGTATGTGCGCTGGAATAGCATTGTAGGATTGAGAATTTGCCCCTTTCAAATAATACAAAGCGTGCTAATGATAACCTACAAGCCAAGCATTCATTCCCTGAAGAATTCAGTAGGGATATAATCATTAAATACGGATGCAGTAGTAACTCTTATAATTTTTTAAGAATAGATAACGGAAAAAGTTCTCATGTATATGATCCAAAAGTGGTTCATAAGACTTCATATGGCAGCCGTATCTTCAATAGGCAAAGAACTGGCAAAACGTAATACCCCTGCATTTTTAAATAGTTCCGTTTGTCTCATAACGAATCCAATATGTTTTCTAATATAGAGAAAAAGATTATAACAGTGAAATTACATGTCAATATCAATCGTATTCCCAACATCAACAATTTCTGATAATCAATGAAGTACTTTGCCAGGCATCAGCTATGAAATCTACTATGAAATGGGGACTCAAAATTAGGACACATTATTTTTCCGGGAAGCAACTCGCACTGCAGAAGAACATATTGTTTTACATTGAAAGCAACATTTACTTTATTAACACTCAAGCAACCGGCAGTTTCGCGAAAAAGTTACGCTTAAACCTGCACATTTCGCACATGCAGCCGAATTCGCGCGTTTTTTCTTTAAAAAAACATATCTTTTTATTTAATCGACACATTTCTTTAAAACAAAAAGGGGTCGGAAGCAAAGAGCCGTACCTATGAAAATAAACAATGAATGGTCTTGTGAACGAATATGTGACGCGATAAAAATGCATAATTTCACTAATGTTGACATCATTGAAAAGAACCGAAAATAATAAAAATTTGACACGCGTAATTAAAGTAAATGCCCATAAACATGTGAAGCAATAAATTATAACTCTTAATTGTTTGATTTTTACGGCATCTAGAAAATCTCAAACTGTGTAACATTTGTTTGCGTTGACGTATTATATGTACTTTTTTAATGTAATCATTTTTCAAAATACATAACATTAAAACTTAAAAATTACGCAATAAATCAATTAAATTTTCATGTATGGCATGCATGACGCATTCACCCATCGTCTTGCAAGCCACCCCAATATTTAGCAAGTTTAACTTGGCAAACACAAAAAACTGATTATATATAGCACAAATAAGTAAAAAGCGACACTTTATTTTCGATTTTTCATAGACAAAAAATATTTTTAAAGAAAAAAATGCAAAAATTGAAATATTTTTTTCAATTACCCCTTTAATCACATAACTTATACAACACAAACATTTTTTAAAATTTTTAAACACTGAATGTAATAAAACGAGCAGAAAATATATCGCGATCACAGAAACGAGAATGTGTTGTCTTCGACCAACATAAATGCACTAAAATATATTTAAATAATATTACAGAATATAAAACGAACAGCAGTATGTTTAAGTCTAATAAAAGTAAAATTCAACTCGTAAAATATTTTAATTTTAAGTATTCTAAAGCAAAAAATATCTTATTTCAAAAGTCATTATCACCGATAAATAATAAGGTAAATCGACACAAAAAAATACACATACGCAGCAAACCGGAGTAGCATAAAAAACAAAAACCCGAAATAAATTAGTTTTGCCTTAACGGATACCGATTACACGCTGACGTGTGTAAACCTGCGCTAGCGCGGGGCCGGGGCTTAACGGATGACGACCATTTCCGCGTTAGTGCGGGGTCGGGGTCTTGAGTGTTAATGAGAATAATGAGACAAATTTTCACCTTGACAACAAAGTATGTGGAAGTTGAACGTTATCTACAATAGTTTTGTGTTTGTTCCACTGAGATTCGGCCGGGTTGGCGGCAGCTAGAATCGAAGTCCGAGCGTTAAGCTGACAAATAATTCCGGCTTTAGCAATTGACAGTGTTTGTTGTTCCATAACCTAAAATAAAAATGGATTCAAATTAAGCCTTTGTACAATTCTCACAAAAAAGGGAATTGATTAGTAAATTGAGGTAGCTCACTTCGTGCAGCACACTTCGGGTGGAGTCATTCATTTTGTCGAATTCGTCAATGCAGCATATTCCATTGTCAGCCAACACCAGGGCACCACTTTAAAAATGAATCAAATTATTCTATTATTTAAGAACCAAAGTGTTATGACTTACTAAATAATCTCCATCAATAACATTGTAAGCTGCCACTTACTAAAAAAGGTATTTACAGTCTTGCAGTTCACAAACCATAGTTATTTAAATAGTTTATTGCATTAGTCTTCAACAACCGTGTCATATCTTCATACCCTAGCTTATCTGAAAATAATTCTTTCAACTCACAATTAGCGACTGAAGTTATTATAACCTTTATGTACGTAGTACTGAATCATCATGATCTACAGCATGATTTAGATGCGACCATACTTTTGTTAGGTTTAGCACGTTATACATTATATTTGCAATAGTGTAAAAAGACTTTAGTCAATTTTGACAAAGCGTGGACTTGTATGTTCTTGCTTTTCACTCCTCAATTGTATAAGTATAGTAAAATAAAAAAATAAACTCACGTTTGCAACACTAGCTGTCTAGTATCCGGGTCTCTTGCAACGTAAGCCGTGAGACCAGCAGCAGAAGATCCGCGACCAGATGCGAGTTGGGCTCTGCCCAGGAGCGAGTGCGCCCAACGCAGCAGTTGAGATTTACTCGTACCAGGTTCACCGCAGAGTAGAATATTTATTTCAGATCTAAAAATAATGTGTAAAAAAAATTCATTCACATATTTTAAATGATCTCGATCTTAGTTAGTTCTCTAGCGCCCATGCTATATTTTGTTTTTTCTAATACACATATCACGGTTGCCCATTCAAAATCTATTGTGTATATTTTCACGAGATCGTAGCGTAGAAACACATAGCGGATTTTGAAAGTGCAACAACAATATAAGGGGTGTAATTCCAAAGTGGACTTATTCCAATTATAATTTTTTTTTGGTAAATGATGTTGAATTTGTTATTACTGTTGCAAATTGTATTTAAAATAAAAAATCTTCAATTACCTAAAATGTGTTCTTCCAGACGTTTGGAAATTCTTTTTGGTTCCACCTAAAAGCTGCAGCAGAACACCTTTCTTGACATCGAGATTTTCATATATGGATGGCGCAATTGCTCGAGCAAGTCTGTCGTAGACGTCAGGTTTGCTGGCCAGCAGTTTCAGGAGTTCCACACGTTCGGGAGGGAAATGATGTTCTTTGCTATAATTAATTTGTTATTATCCACATTCAATGAATATTGATGACATTATTTTCATTCATGTAGTGTGAAATATTTCATTCAAAAAATCTCTTCAAAGCCTGATGGTCATGCTAAAATAAATAAGACAACAGTGGAAAATATTATTTACCCTTCTTGCTTCTCATACAATCTTTTAGAGTCCACCTTTCTGAAGTGCAAAACATCAATGTGAGTTCGGTAAACGGCTTTAACGCTGGCTTGCCGAGGGTTGGCTTGGAGCGGAGCGGCTCGGTACACTCCAGTAACCGTGACACGATCTCCTGGCTGCACAGCGTCCACAAGGTCATTGTGAGCGAAGATGACAACCGTGTGAGGAGTCTGACCCGCCGGCATATCATCTGAATAAAATCATTGGTGTAAATGATGTTATAAATATGGAAAAAGAAATGGATAAACATTTTAAGTAAAAATAGTCTTACCCGGAGACTCCTGGAGTTTGATCATCTGCTTATCGGTGAACTGCGACCTGTTGTGAACCAACTGGAAACAGTGATTGGTATTACAATTGGTGCAGAGTGTGGGTTCAGCAATCCGTCCTCGGTCCAATTCAACGGCGCTCGAAAATGAGCATACGATACATCGAAAGAAAGCCTCTCTCATCTCTGGCATAATGTTGGATGTGCGGATAACCATGCCGCAGATTGTCAAAAGCTGGTCAATGTCTGAAAAGGAACAGATTAAATACGATGACTTATAGGATACATATGTTTTTGGTAATAATCTAAAATGTCAACATGATATAATTTAGTACACTTTCGTAATTTTTGCCAATAAATAACCGGGCTTCACCTTCCGAAACCCTCACACATTCAAGCACTCAGATGAACTTTAACAGGCATTAGTAAATAAACTATAGGTGAAAACTTTCATGAAAGAAACAATGATTATGGTATTTAATGTATACTACACCAAAATGTATGAGCCACTGTGAAGATTTTCAGTACAGTCTAGGATCACCGATAGATCAACCATACGAGGCGAATATCTTTGAATAAAAATATCCTGTTGTTTATATTTTTATAAGAAAATCATTTTTGGATGGAAAGAGATGGCTGAAGGTGTTAATTAGCAGACGAATGAAAGATTCCAACATAATCAGTAATTATTTGTCAACCAAACAATAAAAACTCTACCTTCTGGATTAAGAGACCGCATATTCTTAGTCTTGGAGGCGTTGAACGGTCTTACTTGAATCTGATGGTCCAGAACAGCAGCTGGATATTTCTCAAAGAACATTTCATTGATGGCCATGTCAAAGGTTGGGATTACTTCCTGAGGGTAACAGACCAATTGACGGTAGAGGCCCTCGTCGAAGGTCTTCAAGTGAGAGCAGTTGATGTTCAAGAATGGTTCCTCCAGAGTGTGAATCTAAAGTTAATAAAAAAAAAAAAAATGAATACGAAAATTTATGGCACAATAAAGAAATTGTATTGTTGAAAATTCTACCATTATGTGTATGACAAAAAGATATCAATGTAGTTAGCTTTGGTTGCAATGTTTACGGGTTTGAATCACAATACAGTCAGTTTCATAAATTCATATTTAAATTGTTCAATTGGTTTTTGTTTAAGGGTGGAAGAAACAGTCTACATAGATGTCACTCATCCCTAAGACACAGATGTAGCTCGATTGCAGTCTTCTACTGTGAAGTAAGCCAAAGGATTGTTACAAAATGAATTTACCTCTTCAAGTTTCTGCATGTAAAGCGGCTCATTCAAGTTCATTGTTTCTCCCCTCTCGTCTTCCTCAGCAAGTGGATCGATGTATCTCATAACGAATCGCTTAAACTTCTCTTTGCAGTCGGAAACTACAACATCTGTACCCCAGATTACCAACTGAGGACCACTGTTACCGCTCTGGCTGGATACTGTAGCTTGGTTCACAACATCTTCCTGAAATTATTCAAAGTTGAACAACACCGTGAAAAATTTTCATAGATTTATTATATTGCAAATAGTTAGATCGGAAAATCAATTACCTGTTGTAACGCAACTTGTCTGATTGTCCTGTTAGTTCTGATGTCAGGTCTCATACGGATTGGTGTTCCACGGATTCCAGAGCGAGGAGTGCTCAATGAACTTGGTGTACCATAATTCAACGGAGAACTAACATCGATCTCACTCATCCGTAAGCCTGTCAAGAGAAAATCAAACCATATTCTTTGAATGTTACATTATAGATTGCTTTTTGAACATAAATTGTAGGAATTTAACATGGCATGTCTTCAGGCATGTTTTTTTTTTTATTGAAAATTCTTACATTTGAATGCAAAATTACCGCTTAAATCAGAGATAAACTCAAATTTCACAACGATCCATTCACAAGATCTCAAATATTAGAATTGATATGTCTATCTTCGATGCTAACCTTGCGAGACTTAAACCCTGAACCATATGATTACATAGCCTAAAGCTCTTACCACTAGAGTAAAATTGTGGAGAGTGCACAAAAAATGTGATTTATTTTTATAAATATAAAAGCTTTCATAAATGTTCATTTGGAAAGTAAGGAATCGATTTCGCCGCGAAGAACTGCATATTTGAGCAGATGCGTTTTTATTGCACCTGGCAACTACGCTGTTCTGGATATGTGGATAAAGGAATGACGCTCAGAACATTTTATATATACGATAGCGAAGTTTTCAAACTAAAATGTTTTACGTATTTCGCATAATTTATCAATGATCTTCATAATAATGTGGGATTATCAAGTCTGCAAAAAAAGTTTTTAAATCACGGCGTTGTTTTTAGCTTACATTGTGAAGTTTTTCACCGAAATAATCCACGACACGCAATGAGACAATTTTACCTATATTTATATATTACCTGCTGGACTCGTAGCAAAGAAGCTACGAGCAGGAGATGTCATTGGTAGATTCTGAGGAGTGAGACCTTCGGTGGCACTGTTGGGTGTTCCGCCATCTGAAAAAAAAAAATTACTATAAAACTTCAGAAAAAAGTTTGACAAGGGCCGCTTACAATATAGTACTATCTAATTATTTTTATTGTTACTGTGTATTCTATAACATTTATGTTTAGTTTAAGTTTTGAAATCATCAATAAGCAGTGAGTGTGGAAATAAGAAGTAAATTAACTTAAAAATTGAGAGCAATACAAAATTAAGAGCACCACAAAAACTAAAGTTTGTAGCAATCGAGGATTCGAATGCTGTAAAAGATTATCTATAAATAACATGGCACTGTCAGGGGAATAAAACAAATGTTAATGGATAGCCGTGTTCACTAAAACAAGCCGTTAGATACGACAATTATGATAAAAACAAAATTAAGCCAACCTGTGGGAGTGCCTGAGGCTTTCACTGGTGTCTCCAGAACTACAACGGGCCGGGAGTTGCGAGTTCGCCTTGTTGGTGTATCAACACCTTCTGAAGGAGGTCGAGAAGGGGTCCTCCTCGAGGATCTTGCCGGCGAAGACATGATAGATGACTTAGTAAAGTCACAATAAACTAACTGATTTCAATGAATCAATAAAAAACAAAGTTGCAAGTTATGTGTAAGAAGCGTGCTGACAATTGAACTGTCAACTAAAGTACAGATTTGCGCGCGTAAATTTCTTAAAACTTTGCCAGTCTAAACAGA
The DNA here is from genome assembly GCA_030503985.1 of Himalopsyche tibetana. Lineage (NCBI taxonomy): Eukaryota > Metazoa > Arthropoda > Insecta > Trichoptera > Rhyacophilidae > Himalopsyche > Himalopsyche tibetana. Next base: position 3,349,108 of record JAPJYX010000015.1, read on the forward strand.
AACCATAACATATATTATTTACAAGATACCATAAAAAGTTGATTGCTATTGAAAATAACAATTATTGGTGAAACTTCTCTTATTGGAATGTTCGTGTTTTAAAAAAAATAAAAACTGATATTTTTAAAACCTATAACATTTTTTTTGCGAGATCTGACATGGCTGATCTACTAAGCCGTAAATAAAAAGTGGTATAATGCAAATTCATGTATCCATCTAATGATGATTGTCGACACATCTTAATAGCTACAATTATTTTATAATAATAATATAATTATTATTACTAATGTCATCATTACTACGCATATATTGTCACAGATGGCGCTACACAGGGTGGCTAAATACATCGCTCTATTATTTTGTTTATGGTTTATTCATCAGTTTTTGAGAATACTGCGTGCCGGCTGGGCGTATCCGCCGGTACAGGGGAGAAGTATTATTTCTTAGCATGTAAATAATAATCGTTAGTTAATTGTGTTATGACCAACATCAGTCAGTAAAAAGTGAGTAAAGCTCTAAATATTGCCCTGTTTTATTTTTCATATAGTCATAATAATTGTTCATATGCATAGTAATGATCGCATGCTGATATTGTGCCGGCAGCGGTCCCTCGATATTGGAAACCTGCGCCGTGGTACCTATCTCGAGTATATTTGACATACCCGTAGGATGGTAGATCGCCGGGTAAATTCCATTTGTTTATCTCGGCCCATTTTAGAATATCGAAGAACATCTGTTTCTACCACATGTTTAAATTACTTTCGGGTGCACTGTTTACATCTCGAACGGAATTTATTTCAACGCGGTTATGCATTTCCTGCATACTTATTACTACACAATATAAAAATTTAAAAAATCATTTCGCCTTATTATGTATCGATGATGATTAATAGAAACGCTCATTAATATGATCTATTATAATTCATTTATGTATTTATATATAACTTCGTGCTTATGAATTAAATAATAATATTTTATATTGTTATTAAAAGTTTATTACTCAATGTAACAACCCTTACATAACCTAGGGTTAATGTGTACAAATTAATTATAAAACGTATCAACTGTTAGCGACGTTCTGCTCTAGTTTTCATTTTTTTTTTAATGTTCAGCTGCGATGTGTTTTACTATTTTGCGATCGCGATCTATTATTATCAACAAACAAATTTATATTCTGTCAAAAATGCTGACCTTATTCATATTATTTCGAAATAGTATTCTCTTGTGAGATACCGATTGTGTAAATATACTCAATAAGTCATTTAAATTCAATAATTTGTTCATTAAAATGAGATTTTGACAATAATTTAAACGCAATACAGAAATTTATATTTGACATTAGTACCTTTGTATGTAGGTATTATACCCGTACTTGATGAACGATTATTTTAATTTTGAATTATGCACATAAGTTTTCTTGTCACATCGCTAATTAATCTCCCTTGCTGAAATGATGAATTAAAATTAAATATTTTCATTAGTTCAATCTTTATAATCTGTATGAATTATTTTTTTGTTTCGTGAAATACCTATTTTTCTAAATTTCTAAACAGATAATTAATTACAAGTGACTACTAATGACTCATTCTTATTTTATCTTTAGTATTGAAACCATAGAGTCAGATTGTTTACTAATAATCGACGACAATATAATTATTTGACAAATGATAGTATCTATATAACTAGACATTTATTCAATTAGACGTATACATTATAACAAACAATTCGGGTGCTATGCCCATCGTCACTGCTAATGACTGTTTTAATTTAATAAATAATATATACATATTTTATTGATTGATAAAATATATTTAATTTTTATAAGATAATAAAGGTTTTGTTTAACTTTTTGCATTTAGTCGGTGTAAGAATTTTTAGATTGTATTAAGGAGGGGGAAAAGCATTTCTTTTATCGATTTAAAATCCACTTCAAGGACGCCATCCTGTAGGTATATTTAACGAATAGTTTGACGATAGTTGAGTGATAATAAAATAATATATGTTAATCCAAACATTACGTTGTATATATTATATTCAAATACTATTTCAATTGTCTTTTGAAAACCGACTGACTTTTGTATATTCTGCACACTTAGTTATCTGGTTGAATAAACAACAACCGAGATACCAAGTTACGTATCGTTTATCTTAACTAAAATTGCTACTGTTACTTTAAAAAATCCTAGTATGGATTTTTTTATAAAAAACTGATTCTATAAATATATTATTTAATTTTAAATAAAACATACAAAAGGCACAAAGGCAACTATTTGACTATTGTACTATAAAAAACGATTCGATAGAATAATTTGATCGTAATATTATACTACTTATTGCACAATACATCCAATTTTCCATAGCAAAAATATTTGACAATACAGATTACAATTGCCGATGCGCTAAATATATGTTATCAATAGACCTCAGAGGCACGCAATGTATGTCGTAGTTATTTATCATAACATTCAATAATACGAACAGCAAAATATTACGTCAAAATTGTTACAAATAAAAGATTTCAAATCAACCGTTTCGCAATTCAAGAGAAGCTTTTGCCGGGACATAGATACATAGACGATTTTCGAAGCAGCTAAGAAATATTTAAATAACAGTGGCGGTCTAGGTACTGGGCTAGGTGGGCTAAGCCCGACCTGCATTTTTCACCCAAAACTTTAGATGGCTGAATAAAAATGAACAGCAATTCGGCCGCTGAACAAAATAAATACATTTATAAGCGTAACTAACCTTTCATAAATGAATATAATATCTTTGTTTAAATTTTCCTCAGTCAATATAAGACAATGCCATGTCTACCTACAATAATATTCTCGATTGTGTTTTGTATTACAATTTTAAACTTAGCCAGCATAAAAAAACAATAACCCTATAAATATTTCATAGAGAACAGGCAACGTGACGTCAGTCTGGCAACACCTACGTATTAACGACTCGGGCTAGAGCTTTCAAGCCCGCAATCACAGATACTATCCTGCAATATTTCTTTACACTGAAGCGAAATCAAGCACGATTAGATTTTTTTTTGTATTTGTATGTACGGAAACGTCATCAAACTCACACGACTGTGCGTAAAATTAACAAGCTTCTGTCATTCGTTGGGGTCATTCTGTCTAAATTGAATCTGCCCATGACCCATACTCATACATTCAAACACAAATACCAATATCGTTGTATTGCATGAAAGTGACAGCTCTGTATTGCTTTTTGTACTTGTTATTTTACTTTGAAAGAGACGAATTTAAGGTTCCGTATTATTATTCTATTATTTCTTAGTTACATTAGCATTGATTTTATTATATAATAATTTATGCATTGCAGTAGTGTCGTAGTATTTGTTAATTTGCTTGTAGATTAATGTATAATGTGAAGTGGAAACATGCACAATTTCGTAAATAGTATATAATGCTATGCATTTCTCTAGCCCACCCAAGATTTTAGGTCAGGAACCGCCACTGTTAAATAATACAGCCAATTGATCTATAGTTCGTTCATGTAGAAGTTTTTTGTTTTGTTTGACTGCTCATTCTTTACAATATAGTATCATAATGTCAAAAATAAAATTCTTCAATCCGTACATCGGCAAAATTACTATGTAAACTCACGGTTGCAATATAAATGGATTCATCGCTCAACTATCTAGATACTTATCACATAGCTAGGACCAACCCCGCCGCGTGAAGTAGGGTTGAAAGTTGCATCTCTTTCTAAAAATAGTAATACAAAAAATAACACATGCTGACCTTGAAATTTTTCTGTAAGTGCCTCTGGTAACTAAAACTACATAGGAGAATTTCTAGCTTTTACAAACTTACGTGAATTGATTTACCTATCCGTATGTTTTTGTTTACTTGTGTGCAATATAATCGTGGTGACTTATACTGCCGATTAGCTAATAAGCTGTATATTTTGTTGACAGTTAGTTCCATCAAGATTAGAAATACTCCGCTGGATATGTGCAAAATAGTTTTTTTGTCAATATTGCTGAAGTGCAAAAACTAGCGTAGAAAATGTTCCATGCAAGTTTCAAGAGTCATTACAATTTTGTGCTTTTTCAAGTTTTGTAAGTTTTATAATGTTTCTACCCATAAAAAAATCATTTTTGATTATTCATAGAACACCAATCTACTAATATACAGTAACTTACGTCAATAATTGGGAAAAGTTTGCAGATATAATTTTTTGAACGATTTGAGATGTTATTTTGAAATCATGATACTTTTTTTTATTCACAGATTTGAATTACACATAAAGTTTGTTAATTATAAATCTTTTCTTTAGAGCAGTGTCTGCCAAACTTTTTTAATGCACGGCACACTGGTGAATGGGATTTTTTCCGTGGCACACCAAGTAAAAGTGCATTAAAAAATGAAATGTACCTTATTAATATGAATATATAAATTTTTGGTGTAGGTAGGTAACATTTTTTTTAAATATTTCATCAAAATATATAATATGTCCATAGGTGGTCATAATTTTACTAGTGAGAAGAATAAAATTGATTCTAGGAATAATTTTGACAAAATGCTGATTAGGTAAACAAACACTCATATACCATCTGTAAACGCTCTGGTTGTTTTTAAATTTTATTTCCACGTGTGCTGAAAAACCAAATTCGCAAAGACACGATGATCCAAACGGCAACAGAGATTCAATTGCTGTTGTAGCTAATCGAAGATATTGACTCCATAGCGATATCCAAAATGCTGCCAACTCTACCTTAGAAAATGAGGCTTTGTACATAGAACCGTTTTTAGATATAATAAAGTTTCCTCTTCTGTTGGTGTTAGGTGTGTACTGTCGAGCATTAGGAATGGTTGATGACCCACTGGTACATTTGATAATCGAGTGATGGAAAAGAAGACTTTGGACGAACGTGTCAAATTTTTATTTGTCACGTTCATTCGATGCTAAATTTATTTATAACTCGGAAGACAATTTAAATGAATAAGCTTTATTTAAAATGATCAGTTTTGAAGCTTCTCTCGCGGCACACAGTTTGGCAGACACTGCTTTAGAGGTACAGAAAGACAGTGACTAAGTAACAAAACATCAACAGCGTGATGTATCTTTTAAATGAAATAAATAAATGTAATAACAATGGTATTCTACGAATTGAATGCAAATTCATTCAATAGTATAAGTATAATTCTCGTGAGTTCATAAATTAAGTATAGATTTTACTAGATAGATAGTACCAGGGTTGCCAGATGAATATTTACCGACTCGGGATTTTCAATATGCGAGAAAAAAATTGGGGATATAGTAGCAAAAGGCGGAACAGTCGAAAAAATAGTGTCTCTCCGGATTTGATTGATTTTCTTTCATAAATGTACCAAATGAATTCATTATGTAAATAATCGTGAGTTTGGTTGTCCCGCGCGGGTCAATCTATTTTTAAAAAGTGTGACGTCTGGCAGCCAGACTAGTACGGTCTACATTAGCATAGTTCATTTGAACCTTTCCAGAACGAATCTTCCCTTTTCCTTTTTTTTTGATCTCCTGTAAACTTGACTGCTCAGACTTATACTCTTATATAATTACAACGAAACCCCGATCCATCGTTTTACCATCTCTCAACAAAAAAAACAATGCTTGCAGGGATGATAGGAGTATCGCACAAAAATGTTCCATTTATTTATTTCTTCGTTCAATAAAAACAAAGTTATCATAAATTGCATATACTAAAGCTTAGCGTTATCCTAGAATAATTGGTACCCATAGGTTCCTCTTAAAAGGAATCAGCTTGAAATGGGACGAAAAGGAAAGCGAGAGGTGATAATGGTAAACTGAGAGGGCGCAGGCTAGCGAGACGGTGTAAATTGGCGCGCCATGAGTGTGGGACTTAAAGTGACAGCTTGATGACTATTGCGCAAGTTTTTATTTGCAGCTTCTTTGCTGCAGGAAAGCGTATAGCGAATATTTTGTAATTAAACTAAAAAAATCTATTGGTCAAATTTAAACATTGCTCAAATAACTCGGTCCAAGTTCATCCGTACATTTGAATGTCTGAAGATGCCGATTATCGAATCTCGTCTCGTTGGTAATAAAAATTAGAAAGATTCAAATCAAAAAAGGTAACTGTGCTATTCGTTATGCTTAGGAATCGTACATGTACTCTATTCCAGCGGACCACTAACTGTATTACATATTAAAATAAAAGTGATTAAATGAGTCGAAAAATGCACCAAGTTCATAAAATAATGTCAGATTTCTCCACACTTTCTCCCGACCGCTGCTCTAGTCCATAGTTTCTCAACCTGTCCAGGCTAAGGTGTGCGCGCGCACACCTTCCAGAATGTGCCCGCACACATTTTTCCATCCCCGCACAAAGAAATATTGTAAAAATAAGTCTGTTTCACCAAATTGTTATATTTGCGCACATTTGTTATTTAGCCGAAAATTTACTGCTCACAGAAGTTGATGGTCCGCACACACACAATATAAAAATTAGAGGGAACGTTGCCCGTGGCCCCCATAAGTTTTTGGAGGCTCGGGGATTGAAAAACTCAAAAATATTTTTCAATTCTTTGAACGTTTTGCTCGCTGGCAGATTTGAAAATTTGACCCAGGAATCTACGTTATTGCCAAATTAAACCTACCAAAATTTCTGTGGCCCCCGGTTGAGAAACCGTGCTCTAGCTAGGCTTCTAAGCGCACGCCGCAGCTTGATATTCTGCTGCCTCATCACAGCTGACCATCGTGAGAAGGTCTCTTGTTACTATTGTGATTTAGTGTGTAAATCAATCATTGATATTAAATCCAAATGTCGATTTCCACAAAGATACCGCCGAATGCGCCAAAAGATATTAAAGTTTGCTGTCTTATCCTTTCGTTCATTCATATGCGAATTTGTGTTTAGAATTCACCGTTCAATTTTCATATAAAATACCTACCGATTTGTATTGATTATAGTAGTGGTTATTTACTTGTACCTTTTTATATGTATCTCAATTTTTAATGTCTAAGCCTGTTACTTATTTATAATAATACTTGTGAAGTAAAACTGCACATCCCAAAATGCAAAAATCACTACATATTTTATATTATATTTTTGTGTATTAATTGATTAATGTCCATTTTTTTTTAAAATAGCATGTCAAAATATAAACATCTACTGCACATGTGCGATGGAAATTCTTTCTCGCACCCAAGCTTAGAAACCCTGATTTACAATGTTCATTTATGCACTTCTATTATTGATTAAATCCTGCAAAAATGATTGTGTAAGTCTATATAATGTCTAATTTAATGACTTGTCTAAATTTTAGTTGTTTTTGTTAAGCAAGAAAACAGCTGCTGTAGTAAGCAAGTCTATCCAATTTTACTAATTGGTGTAATTAGATAATAACACTGAACTAATCAACTCATAGTGACAGTTAAAAATCAATTATAAATATAAAATGCATTCACAGACAATTATTTGTATCATATATTTTATTATTGTATTCTAATAATTTTGAAATTGTAAATTCCTAATCAATTTTCAGCGTTGCTATTGTTTTCGGTTTAACGTCAAAAATACACAGACTCCGTATGAATACGCAATCCATTTTATTAGGTATAAAAAATACCTATATGCATATTTACAAAAAAAAATTTTGATTATTCATAAGAATGAGCATTTTTTAAACATTAATTATAGAAAACGCTGTGTAATTCCGTGCATTTACAATGTAAAACGTTGTTTTTTACGAATTATGTGTAAATAATTTATAAAACACTCGGTAAACGTTTATTTTAAATTTCGGACATACCTAGCAATCTCCATTCATCGAATGGGTGTGGCCTTTGTGCTTAAGCTTGCTATCATATCTTGCCTATGAATGCAGTAGATGAAATTGAATAATAATTAAAAAAATCCGTATCAAATGACATTTCCACAACTTACTTAAAACAACAGATATCGTCAGCTGTATCCGAATTTCGTAAACCAAGCGCCATTTTTATGTTCGATTTAATTATTTGGTTCGATCTCATTTCGATTATTAAAAAATAACCTTTCATCAGGGCTTGGTCGTACCGGAGAATTCTGTTGTCAATTGTGATTTTACCCACCTATCGTTCGAACAAAAATATTTGGTATCCTCGAATCTACGGGAAGTGGGCTGGCTGTTTGTAGAGAAGACACGGCATGTCATTTGGGTTGTCTATGGCGGCCATGTCCTGCGCACGGCACGCAGCTGAACGCATGCGCACGACTACTCATTTTTCTATGTGCTGTTTCTTTCCTATTCGGATGGAAATGCAGTAACCTAGGCTCACGGCTTCGGATGAATGCACAACCAATGTAGGGTTGTCACATGCATAAAATAAACATTTTTTTGTGGTTTAGTATATCCACAATTCTGATTATTGCGAGGGTGAAGAGGGAAGTTGTCAAAGGAAATTATATGGGGTTTAAATTACAAGAAAAATAAAATAGGTGCATTTATAAAGTAACTTTTAAAAAAAGTTAAATCAATCGAACTATAATTTCTATTTCACCTCGTATGTTTTTATCGCGAGGTGTTGTGTTATTATGATTTCTTTTAGGGTGTTCACTGTCAATACTTGGTGGAAAGGCATTATATTAATAAAAACAATAATCCTTTGTACTTCATTCCACTTTATTTAATATGTCAGGACCGGTTTCGCTCATTGCGAGCATTGTCAACTGATAAGAAATATAATTTAACAATGCTATTTATACAAAATTGAAAAGTTATACACAACAGTTGGCATTGAAAAGAAATTGCCAATTACATTAAAGTGATTCTAAAATAACACAAAATTAAAATGTTCAACACAACTAACATATAATTAAAAAGTCATCCCAGATTCATAAATTCAGAATGCGATTGAAAGTAATTGCAACTGTTGTGTATAACTTTTCAATTTTGTATAAATAGCATTGTTAAATTATATTTCTTATCAGTTGACAATGCTCGCAATGAGCGAAACCGGTCCTGACATATTAAATAAAGTGGAATGAAGTACAAAGGATTATTGTTTTTATTAATTATTATGATTTGATTCACAGACGAGATCTTCAGCCTTCTAATATCTACCGCCTACTTTTGTATAATTGCTGATGGTTATTTATTTAGCGCAAGCTCAATCTATAAAGAATGTACTTAAATTTATCATTGTATTTATGAGGTAATAATTATTATTCCTAGCCTCTTATAATGCGCCAATTGCAATACTGTCAACACTTCACCCCCACTATCAAGTCAGAGCATCTTTCAAAGTTTGAATTTCAAACGACTGAGGGGGGATTCTGACCAAAGACCCCCCAGGCGTCCCTGCTGACAGGTTTCGTTAGTTGACTATCAGGAACAGGTCCGTGACAGTTAAATCATCTATTACATTGTCTGTATTTTTATTTAAGACAGTGTTTTATGAATTATCTTAACTGCAGCAAGGTTTTTTGGCTTTTAAATGCATATTTTTCTATGCTTGTACACACTGATAAGCGGCATAATATCAAAATTTATTTATTGGCATGTACACAAGAAACGCTTATTTTCGCTTATATACATTAGATTTTAAAACATCAGGTACAGTTATTTGTCATGATATGTATTTTTAATGATTGTAATCGTCATCTAAGTTAATCAAAACATGTTTATATAACTACGAAAAGGTTCCCCATAGTAAAATAAATTATTTTACTGTTGAAATATGTGTATTTTTGTATTAAAAACGCATCACTAAGTAGTCAAATAGAAAAAAGAATATTACTCATTTTATATATTTGAATCCTATTTTAGGAAATCCGGCAACCCTGCAGCCGCATTCTAATTCGAATATTCTATCCCGCGAACCTACACGAACATTCCGGAAACGGCCGAAGATGCAGCGCGCATGACCACTACAGCTTGTCAAAACGGATCATAATAATTTGATTAAAACTAACCCTTGCCTTTTACTTTTGTTTATTATTATTTTGCCCACTCACTCCCGCAGGCCTTTTTGTTTTGATTATAAATTTGAATGTAGAACCATGGCTCCGTGTCCAAGCGTGCAGTGGATTGTTGTTTTTTTTGTGCTGCTCTCCTGGCTGTCAGACATGGTCTATTTCTGGCTTACGCAATAATTACACAGAAGTGATAAATTTGAAAATCTTTGAGTTTCCACATAAAAGTATCTAAACTATTCAATATCCGATTAACCCTCCAGAGACGAGAGCTTTTTTCCGATAAAAAAAATATTTTCTAAGCCATATTGAAGTCACGGATAACTTTTATTCCTATCCAAAATTAAGAAAAAAAAAACGCAAAGTCGTTGTATAGAAACCCCGCATGACTATATGGTCATGCTCATCCTTTTATTACCGTGTAATATTGAGTACGGACAGTAGTAAGGACAAAAGTGACCGTATGGGCTTGCAAACATTCGGGGTTGAAATATAGCTAAACGTGATTTTTTTTAAATATTTACAATTTGACCTCTTTAGATCAACATAATTTCAAAACAAATATATTAGCAAAATAACTGTAAATAATTTTATGTTTTTATAAAAAAATATCTAACAGTTTCAAAAAGTAAATTAAAAAAAAACGGAAATTCAAAAAATCACATGTGCTTTTGGAGACCGTTCCTGTTCCTACGGCTGATGACTTACTGTAGTCCGTACCCTTCTTAACCAAATATGAGCAAAAGCAACGATATTCAGGTAGAAAAAGTATGAATAGTGGGATCAATAGACAACGGTGTTTTGTGTGACCATATGGTGACGCTCGTCCTTGGAGGGTTAAGTATATTATAAAATTGGATCAAATGTTTTTATTATCAAGATAAAAATGAGCGGCCAACAAATTTTTATTTTTTTTATTTGGTGGGAATAAATACGCATAACATCCAGTACATAGTATGACAGAATGTAATTTTTACTACATTCGACGACTGTCGGTTGTGGAAAACACTTAAAAACATAAACCGCCACCTCGTACGTATATTATTCGAGAATCTACTGTTATTTAACTCCTATTGGAAAAAGGGTTTATATAAGACATTTATGGTTATTATTTTAATTCCACTTTTTTATAATGATCAGGACCAGATTTTATATTATATTATCAACATCGGTAAAAAATATAAATTAACCAAAATGCTATTTTACAGTAGGGCATTACGAACCTTTCTTATCGATAACGTATCCTATAACGATCGTAGAATCGATACGCCATAGTGTTTCCGATCTTATAATGCGAACGCTTTGAATCTTTCATAAGTGTAATTAATTATTTTGACCAAAATCGATTCCTCATAATGATATTTAAAATCAAGCAGGGGCGCATTGAGCCACGTATCCCGAAAAGAGATACAACCATAGTGCACACAGTGTGTATGAAAGAGATTACCGAGGGCGGAGCCTTTTCGGGTAGGTCAGCAGAACGCTTGTTAGGGTGAAACGAGGTACCTACACAAATTACAATATAGCCCACTGACAAATTTGGACCTTATGCTCACGAGAAGATGCATTGTTTTAGCTTGGCGGCTAAAACGTCGTGGGATTTATTATTTCAAATTTCGAACGGATCTGTGATATTAAATTTAGCGCCACGGATACATCAGTGTTGCCTGTTTGTATAATAGCGTTTTCCCCACATTTACGACTTCATTTATTTTCCTAATAAAAATGTTTTATAATATTTTTAAACTGCGACAATGTCAAATAATATACCTGCGGAAATGTCATGACGTGATATTTAAGAGTATATAAATTAGCAGGCCGTACGAATTACTGTCATGCATGGGTTTAAAGTTTATTTCATTTTTGTATACCATGACCGCTTCTAATTTAGAGCTTATACACCCTTATCTATAGCTATAAAGCTTATCTCAACAGAATTTTTCTACAAGAACTGTTTGTTTCTCAGTTGCTCAACTTCTTTTTTAAAAGGGGTGAGGGCATAGGATAAGAATATTGGACTATGGCAGGGTTAGTGTTTAGCTAATCGCTCTCGATATACCCTGTTTTTAGGATCGCATAAGTGAGAGGGAATTTCAGACATCACATAAATCAATGCCACCCAACATATGTACGTCTATTAGAAAATTAATTTATATAAACTGCCTGTACGGGGATTCGAACCAGTGTACACCGTAACCGTAGCCAACGACCACGAACCCGACAATTAATATGTTTTTGCTCATCAATATTTTCACGATATGATGTACACATGTGGGGGAAATATATTTCGTACTGCGAAAAAATGTAACTGGCCACCGCCATACTCACATTACTATCAGTCCACTGTGGTCCACCACCACATCTTTACGAAAACACCTTTTTATTCCCGCAGATAAAATTAGGAAAGAGTGAGAATCTAGGGCGGGATGCGACAATAGCACTTGCCACTTTGGTCGTAACAACCGAGTTGCCATTTTATTCTGAATCCGACGGGTCGTATCACTTATTTCGTGACGGATCCAAAAACAGCGCTTCTCAACCGATTTAGATATCTTATAACTCGTGGATCATGTTGCAATAATTTTATCGACAGTAAGCGAGCGTATCCGTCAGCTGAAAGTTGTGACAACTTTACAAACTGTATTCGCAACGTTTAAGTTGAATGTAAGTGCTTTTTCGCTTTGGAGCCACTCTCAAACATCAGTCAGGGACCGGATGAGTCCAAATAAATTTAATATAACATTAGAAACAATTCTTGATTAGAATTTAACACCTTTGTTTACTTACTGGACACAACCTAGTGGGGGACCAAACCTTAATTTGGCAGGCTGTAATATATAGAAAGAAACCATGTAGAAAAAGGATGTAGACTATAGACACATAATGAAAAACTGTGAGCTTATCATAGGTAAATAAGTAGTAAACATAGGTTAGAAAAATATATTTTTGACGGATTAGGCGGTAGCTTGGTGGAAGTTTATTAAAAAAAAAACACGTGAAAGACGGTGAATTTAGGAATCATCGTGTCCACCCACTCGTAGGTTCCCTTTTTATCCTTCATTTTACATTTGACAGATGTAATTATTACATTTTCTTCAGCGCGATGATCGTTTTACTTGGAGATATTTATTAATAATTAACATGAAAAGTTAGCGCTATTTTTTCGAATGATTCCATATAATTCGTTCGAATAATTACCATCGAGTTCTTGAATCATCTCTGATGAAAACCTCGTTCATTCCCAGCATCCGCTTTCAGGATTGCCAGCCAGCGAAATAATATTTCCTTTGTTTCAACTCTTGTCTCAAATCAGTCTCTATCAAACTTCGGGTTCACATCTGCCGTAAGGTTTATGAAAACTGTTATATGTCCACATTTATTGCATCTGTCTATTATTATCGTCGCAGTACTGATAAGGTAATGTAAAATTAATTTAAATTTCTGACAAGATCCCACAAAGATAACTTCTTGTCTTAACATGTTACGTTTCTATACCTAGAGGGTCAAAGCTGCTTCATCATTTAACAACACTTCGAGCACGAAATTAACAAGTGACACGTGTCAACATAGATACATATTATATACCTACTAGAAATATATCAGGTTCCAATGCTATCTGTCAAAATTCTTGGATGCGTCTAAGTTCTGCAGCAAAAACTATATATACACTACATATTATACACTCGGTGATGTAAAACCGTATATGTCATCATATTAAATTTGAATTGTAACACTTTTAGCGTTTCTGGTAATTGTTGTCTTCTTTAAAATAAGTGTTTTCATTATTGGATCACTATCAGTCGCGGATTAACCTATAAGCGAATGAGGCGCGATCTTGGGGCCTTATAAATAACCCATATACTTTTTGTTTAAATTATATTTTCGTTTTTATGTTATCCGAAAAACAGGGCCTCCAAATTTTATTACGCCTGGGGCCTCTCATGTGCTTTATTTGCCACTGGTCACTATGAAAATATAACAATAAATTATACATAGGTTATGTAAATCAATTCAATTAAACGAACTAAACCTAGTTATTGAAAACGATTGTATCTAGTACAGTTAATCGTAATAAATTGTATTTCACGGATATATTGGGACCTGGGTCATTATCCATTTAAATATGTGTCAATGCTCGCGATTAGAAAAACCGTTCATGATATTTATATAAAAAAATAAAAATAAGTACAGTAAAATGACTTTCCACCACGAATTGAATGTTGACACGATAAAATTGAAAAAATATACTACAGATAGCGCCATACTATTATAGTCCATTATGAGTTTGAACTACTGCATATCGCTATATAAATAATTGATATTGAATTGGCTAGATTTCCTAGGGTAAAAACTCAACTTACCCGTATCGGGCGTGTTCTGCAGCGTAACAATGACATTCGTGTTATAATTATTATTTTTCCTAGAATATCAAAACAAAAAAAATATAACTACTTAATTTCAGAGAACCACGTGTTAGATGCGGATGAAGGGATTAATGCTATACCCGAACACAGTCGGGCATAAATTGTTTTTGCAGAAAATTTAAAAAATAAATAGGTCACAGTTATATAGTTTACTAATTTTGAATGAACAGGTAAATCGGCCGAATTCCCCACTCTTATATCCTTTATGTAAATAAATGTAATCATATTTTTTCCCAGCAAACAAAATAAATATAATCTTTAAATTACTTGCCATTAAAATTTGTAGGCATTCATTCCCATGAGTTAATCCATTTCGCCAGCAATGGCCATAAACTTAGTGATTTTCTTATTTAATATAAACACGATACATTCATGTACTAAACGTCAGTTCAAGTTCATCCGTACACTTGAACGGCTGAAGATGCCGAAAGGCGAAACCCGGGCCGTTAGTGACACAACTTGTGTGAATGCGCATAATTTGATATAGAATTGGTTGCCACAAGGTGCCCGCCGAATCCGTCAAATTTATTGGAATATAATATGCGCGTCCCGTTGGTTTTGGAAGCACCGCCGTGGGGAGACCCTGTCCTATCCCATCGTAGGAAAGTTTTCCCAAATATTTTAGGGACGCTATCGAGGGAGACGGTGCAGTCGCGTCGTCGGCGACCTGCGATCGATACGGCACCGGTGCATAGGAAAAGGCAGAGGGAGGGATTCAACACCCTTCGTAAACGATCCGTGCGCTATGTAGATTATTTTGATTGGTCCTAAATTATTGTGCCAAAAATTATGGCGGCTTGCTATGTTTAATATACGCAGGTATTTAATTTTCCCACTGGTAACTTTTGTACAAGGTCGTAATGATCTCCCGTCGGATATGAGGCGATGTGAATCATTGAGTTTCAAAAAGAACTTTAAAAACCTTTTCAAGTATTGAGAGTAAATTACAAAAAACTTATTTTACTGACATATTGTTTTTAAGCCAGGTATGAACTCTAATTCTCTATGCCAATTCCGTTTAATGCAATTGTAAATGTAATTAATTATTGCGATACTTTTGCGGTATACTTATTGACTGAAAGGAAGCCCCTATCGAAAATACAGATTGGTAAAGGGTAGGGTACCTTTGATGGAAAATCGTTCACCGTTCGGTCACGGTTAATAAGGCTGCTTTTAAAATTCAATCATTATATTCAGCTCAATTTTGTGAAGGAAACATGACGTACTTTGGGAAGGTAAAGAATAAATTCTCTTCCTGGCACACCTATCCGTGATATATCGAGCATGCATTGTTTGCAATATCACACCGTTCACACAATAGTACCAACCTAACATAAATGCATCTAAATTGATTCAAACATGTTCGAAGATTATTATTATTTTTTGAAAGTTTCTATAACGCTGAACAAAAATAAACAAAGCCGAAAGATATGCTTTTTACTATTTGTGTATTGAATAATTCAAAATGAACACTTATTACAAAATCAAACGTTTCTCTTTTAGGACTCTTTTTGAAAGCCATACCACCACTATACCAGTCGTATGCCGCCTGTGTGGTCGATTGGTCAACGTTGTTGGCTTCGGCTACGGAGGGCACGGGTTCAAATCCCGGTACGGACAGTTTTATAAATTGATTTTTCAATCGATTTATAAATTTCTGTTCAAAGGCATGGATGTATGTGATGTCTTGAATTCCTCCCTCTCACCCATCCTATCCTATAAACGGGCGTATCGAGAGCGATTAGCTTACCACTAATCCTGTCCTAGCCCCCCCTATCCTTCTATCCCTACTCTCTTTGGAAAAAGAGAGGTTGAGCAACTGAGTAACAAGCAGTTCTCGTAGAAACACTTCTGTTGAGATAAGCTCCATTAGGAGTCCATATGCTCCACATTGGGAGCGGACATGGTTTAAAAAAAAATACCAGTCGTAGGAAACCTGCGGCCTTTTGACCTGATCGGCCAATTCTGTTATTTTTTGTAAATTCGTAAATTCTTGTGATTTTGGATTTCAAAATCCTTGGAAGACATAAAAAAGGGTCCCACGCTGGTAATTCTGGGAAATCCGCAAATTTCTGAGCCTTAGAAATTGGCATGAAACTGTGGCCTTATGTCGAATCAGAAAAATGATCGCGGCCTTTAGACAAGAAAGGGTTCCCCACCCCTGTCCTATACCATTCTCG
The DNA here is from genome assembly GCA_030503985.1 of Himalopsyche tibetana. NCBI lineage: Eukaryota > Metazoa > Arthropoda > Insecta > Trichoptera > Rhyacophilidae > Himalopsyche > Himalopsyche tibetana. The sequence goes on from JAPJYX010000015.1 coordinate 3,365,628, forward strand.
ATTTTTGTTTTCGAGTTCTCGAAGCATCTTTGAATCGAACAAATGTTTAGTCTTAACCACTTGAATACCGAGCGGTCCCGGTGTCCGGCACATATGCAAGCGAACACGGATGTCCAAGACATTTAAAAAATCAAATACTTGGATTCTAATAGAATATAAGCAATATTTTGATGAATGTGTGGAGTGCTATCTATACTGAGTCAATATATGTTTTTAAAATATCGAATTCGAGTGTAAATTAGGCAAAATTATTTTTCTTAAAAACACGCAGTATCTCTGGGACATATCAAGCGGTTAAACAAGGCCATAAAAACTTGCTTAGTCGTGGCGAAAAAATCCAAATGTCTAAGGGCATTTATTGAAGCCTATAATTGTGAATTAGTCATGTGAAATGTCTGATTAATGCTTAATTCTCAAGGTTTTGAAAAAGCTATTAATAATGAAAGGGCTGTTATCAAAACGTGATTAATGTGTCAATTATATCAGTAAAGCAAGTATTCTGTTTGCTGTCAGTCAACCAGGCATTTTATACGATAAGGATGCTATTGACTAAGAATTTATCAATCGCCATTATTAGTCACAACATGGCTTTTGTTGACACTCAACTGGAGTACGTCGGACAGTAGTGACTCCATATAATTGAAGCCATCGTCATGTTTATATTTTAAGGAAGCGTAAAAAGTCTACCTAAACTTCCCTCCCCCCCCCCCACAATGTACCCCCATGGATTGTTTCGTTATTTGCTATGTCCCAGGGGGGGGGGGAACCTTCTCTAAAGGCCGCATTCAATTTTCTGATTCGACACAAGGCTGCAGTAAACATCTTTGGCCGGAAACAATTTCATGTCAATTTCTTAAGCCCAGAAATTTCCGGATTTCCCCAAAAAATACCAGTGTGAAACCCGTTTTTTTAGGACTTCCATTTTCAAATCCAAAATCTCAGGAATTTACAGAATTGGCTCGAAGGCCGCAGGTTCTTCACGCCTGCTATGTCCGATCCTTTTCAGTGGAAATGGCCATAGTGGTGCTCAAACAAGAACTTATCAGAATATACAACTCAGTTGCTCAACCACTCTTTTTCGTGAGAACATAGCTGGTACAGGACTAGTGACTAACTGGCAGGGGTGGGCTGGAGGGGCTCGCGTGAACCCCTTGTTATGCTTTACTAAGGCCGGCGAGCCCCTTGTTAATTTAAGAGAAAACCATTCTCAGCTCAAATTAGTACATAACTGTAATTTCTTACTTATATATGAGGGTATTACTAATTTAAGTCCATTTCTAAAATATTTTTAGTCTTGCATTACTTTGGAATAATATTTTGAATGTTGTCAAGCCATGTTTGAGACTGAATTTATTTTTATCTACTAAATTACATAGATGGTTAATGGACATCAACTTTCGAATGAGCCGGGTTTGCAAGTAATACCCTCATATTATCTGGTCGCTTGCGCTATGCAATATTTGTTGGGATTGTATGTGTGCAAGGGAATTTCAGAAACTATGGACAGCAATGCATTTGAATAGTACAACAATTTTAGAAATTGAAAGGTTATTAATTACCTTTAATTAATAACCTTTTAATTTTTTTTTTTTTTTTTAATGTTTGTATAAATCAGTGTTTCTCAACCTTTTGGGCTTGAGTGTCTATATTTTTATTCTGTGGCCCCTATACCATTGCTTTGTCTTCCCACAATTCAAATTTCAAGGAATTACATTGAATTGATTACTGATTTGCCCAAATAGCCTTTTCGAGGATTTCAAATTTAAAATCCTGAAAATTTTGTATTTCGGAAAATTTGCCCGTGACTCCCCAAATCAAAAGAAATATCTGTGGCCCCCTTGGAACACGCTGTGGCCACCCAGGGCTCCCGGTTGAGAAACCCCGGTATAAATAACCGTTTCATTTTTTTCTTTAGAATATTATTTAGCTACTAGGATATACAACTAGATGGAATAATTGCGTCCGTTAGGTATGTGTGTTTTTCTGTTATATGTAGGTATAAATATTCTTGATAAAAAATATGGAAGTCATAAACTGTTTCCCTGTTAATTACCTAAACTAATCAGATTAGCGTGGATTCATCGTCATAGCCGACCTAACTACCGACTCGCGCATGCGCCACCCGCTGCCATACCCCGCGGGAAAAGACACCGGATAACCTACCCCAAGTCGAATAATAAAATTTCAAGTCCAACCGAGCCGCCATCTCAAATACTATGGGCTCGCAATTCAAGGTCAGATGAGGAGAAAGCGATGCCGGGATGCGCGTGCGCGGGCGGCCCGTGTGTGGGGTACCTACACCCCACGCCGCCCCCCTCCTCGCGTGCCCTTCACTTCCTTTATTGCCGGTCGTTTTATTTCATACACGCTGCGCCCTTATCCGAGCACGGTACTTTTTTTATGCATCTCGTAATGCCCGCGTGATTTGTTGTCATCTGGAATGGAAGGTATATTTAGGATTTTTTTTTTTAAATCAGTTATGAGTGTTATGACGTGTGTGGGTGAAGATAACCTGCCCTCGTATAGGCATTGAAGATACGCTCAAAAGATCATAATATGGGGTAATGAAACATAAACTGTAAACTCAGTATTTTTGCTGACAAACGATTGCTCATGTTCATTATATCCAACGAATACATAAACAATGCAAACAAAAATCATTTAGCCATTATAGAGTTGTTAATTTTTCATGCTCATTGATAATTTAATAAAAAAATACCTATGCAATACTGCTGCTTAAATATCTGATAATTTATGAAGTTAAATGAGTCAACATTTACTGTCGTCGACGGGTGTTGCCAAACATGCTTTCTTCGATATCTCAGTGTACTCTTCTTATCTCCCGATACACTCGATTGATTGACAATGATTGTTTGCTATCCGAAACCAGTCCCGTGTAGTTATCAACATTTTTTTAACCCGTGGCTCCCTTTTGAGTAACATATTTTCTGTAGCCTCTTTACTCGTACGTTTGTCAAGACCCTAAAAAACAACCCGCTACGGCTTCAAATTGTTGCCAGAGGTGCGACGAAGTGCAATTCCTCAAAACTTGGTTGCATGTTGGGAATCCAATCTCACACCTTTTTTTCTTATTATGCCTTACTACTTACTATTAATTGTATTCTGATGTATGTACACACTGTCGGATATACGAATTAGTATTTCCTGTTTGTGAAATGGAAAAAATGTAAATGGTACCAAAAGATGTTTCTACGAAGTTCTCTTTGCTAAAATCCAGAATATTTATGTGTATGTATATCCTGCCATAAATTGTAGATCTTTACCCATCTGGGATAAGTTATCCCACATCCTTGACATGAAATATTTTAAATATATCGAAAAGACGTTGACTAGTTGTTTTAAATTATATATCGATTGCTCTCTGTAATTAATCAACGTTTTGTACGTTGTTATATTTAACTTTTAATTTGTTCACTGTCAGTCAGCATTATATTAAAAATATATTATAAAAGACATTTTTTTTTACTTATTCCACATTATTTATTTAACGATCATGATTTCGGTTTCGCTCAAAGCGAGCATATTATCAGATGATGAAAATAAACATCGATGCAGGGTTATTTTTACAAATTATAGTAAGACAAGTTAATACAAACAATTGGAAAAAGAAACATGAAAAATCGTTATATTTGCTGAGTAGTGTTGATATAGGATTTGGAGTCCATATTTAACACCGGAAGTGGACATGGTTACATTGTATTGAGCAGGCTGTCACGGATTATAGTATTTCAGTAGACTCCAGTTATTACACCTTTTAAATTAATTTGTGGTTTAAATTTTGAAGGATAGCTCAAATTATAAAACTTTCCTTCACTTTTAGGGTGTTCACTGTCAATACTTGGTGGAAAGGCATTATATTAATAAAAAACACAATAATCCTTTGTACTTCATTCCACTTTATTTAATATGTCAGGACCGGTTGACAATGCTCGCAATGAGCGAAACCGGTCCTGACATATTAAATAAAGTGGAATGAAGTACAAAGGATTATTGTGTTTTTTATTAAACTTTCCTTCGTTGAATTTGAATTGTCTGAATGCTGTACTCTTCCATTAATCTTATCGCTAACGACCCGGGTTTCGCCATTCAGCATCTTTAGGCTTTTCAAGTACACGAACGTACTGACCTTCATTGGATTCGAACCGGTGATCACCGTTACCAATGCTGACGATTCTGACCGATCGGCTACACCTCGTGCAAAAAACTGGGTAATAATTTGTTCTCTCTGCGACCTTTATCAGCATCCCGTTGGGGGTGTTGGGTGAACCGAAAAGATCACACACACGTATAACTTCGTATGCATAATACATATAAATTGATTGAAAAAATAATTTATGAAATCTTGTTGGACGAAAAACCAATAGCAATCAATGACCATTTGGCCGCATGACTAACACAGACAATTCTGCTTATTCTCCTGGGTTGATCGCAAAAGAAACTTCTTTGGCAAGTAGATAGCTTTGTAAAAAATATTGAACACCATACCGGCATACAGCATTTTAACAAGACAACTGTTATAATATACCTAACTTAACTATACTATTTGATACAAGTTTCCCTAAGTTGTAACTATTATAAAAAGCGGGTTGTGTGTGGGTCTGGTAATAACTTAAATGTGTCTCCAAAATAAACAATTGTTAATCTTATCATTTGTTTCTACCTTACCCGAGTAAATAGTATGTACAGATATATTTTTTTTTAAATTGTTTACGTTTGGGTTAACTAATAATGAGATCTGTTTTGTTATCAAATAGTTATTAAATTAAATTAAAAATTAACTTCCATAATGTTATAAGGTGACGTCTACCAAGTAAATGCCAATTCAATCAAATACACAAAATCACCGCCGTATCCATCGAAGATAGATAAAATACACACTTATTTATTGCATAATATTATTATGTTGACAGTTCAAAGATTGAAATTTTTACATTGATCTCAAGAATTGTAATTTTCCATATTTCAATTTGACACGGTTAATAGAGAGTGATTAGTAAACCATTAGTCCTGTCCAACGTTCCCTCTAAGCTGCGCGCGTGCGCGGCCGCTTAGCAATCAATATTCAATTAATATTTGATCGGTCCGCGCAGCTAACCCTTCGGCTTAGAGGGAGCGTTGGTCCTGTCCTAGCCTTATCATTCTATCCCTAAAACTCTCTTTAAAAAAATGGTTGAGCGACTGAATAACACATTTCTCGTTGAAAACTTCTGTTAAGATACCTCCACTAGGAGGCCATATGCTCCATATTGGGAGCGGACTTGGTTCATGAAAAAATTGACAATAAGTATACAAATATGAAAACCGTCCTCATAAGTATAACATTTGGTTGTCAGCTATTTCTGCAGGACATAAATTATTCAATTTGTGCATCCTAATGCTAGAAATATTCTTGTCAGTTAGGTTTCATGAGCACGCTTCCCGCTTATCTTTGACCCGATAATTTAAACTCTGATAAGGGAATAAGATAAACTAATTCCCTTCCCTTGAGTAATTATTTACTTGGGGTACGAGATTACTTCGCTCTCTCCACAATATCTGGCCGTTGTCGATGCTCATTTTTATTTCGACTTCCGACCTCAATGTTGGTAATACCGATTATAATATATATTTATTTTATTCTGTCCTACTTATATTTTAATAAGAAAATGCCTGTCAGTCTCATATCTTATGAGCACAGAAAAGTTTGTAAATTCAATATTTTCATAGCTGAAAGCCGAATGAGGAACACAATACCCTCGAATACTGAGTGTGAATTGAAACAAAGAGTGTTCAATAATTATCCTAAATTATGCGGGAAAATTGTGAATATTTTGAACAGTGATATGTCTGTAAACGTAATAATTTCGTGAGCTGGCTATGCTTTGTAATGTATAAACACTTAAAAATTATGTACCTAGTTAACAAAAGACATAACTGCTTACTTTTTCCAAAGTAGTCTCGTTTTTCTTTCTTTGTTATTGTACTCGCTCAGCTGTGGCATTCTTCAATATAATTGGCTGTTTTGGCAACCCTGCGCCGAACAGATGAGGGAGAGGACCTTTTTTTTGGGGCTCTGCTATGTCATGGCCACACTCTTATTGTATATACCGCTGTCCACGAAACATGATCGATGATATTGTATGCGGTGAAATGTATTACACATTTTTTACGCAATGCCTACTGTTGGTAAACGCGAAATTGATTTGCCTCTAAGACAGATGGAAACCATTATTTACTATTTTCGATGGCCTATCTTGATTAACAGTTCATTTTAATATAAAATTAAATGTTTAATAAGATAGGCGGATCACCAATGTTGCTTTTATTTCCATTATCATTTACTATACGAATCAATTTGTAATTGATACTCTCAATGTTTGTATCTTACGCCATCTCTGTGTGCAGTTGAAAAGGTCAAAAACCAAGTATTTTTGTAATTTTTAACTTTAGAATTCGAATCAATTTTTAGATTATTTGTAAACCTCGCTATATTCTGTATGATGATGCTACTTGTAGAGGCGAAACATGTGTCGCATTTTGTAAAATGATAAATGAAATAGCAAAGTTTTCAAATTTATTTTCTTATCATTATTCACTAGATCAGTGTTCCCCAACCAATGGTCCGCGGCCCAATGCTGGGACGCAGCGACTCCACCGGGCCGCAAACAGTAAATTTCAAGAAATTCGCCATGCAAAAAAATTAAATATAAGATTTTTTATCGCCTGCACGTTTTCTTGTATTTTTAGTTTTTGTTAAATAAAAATACATCAATAATGGGGCTCCGTATTTTGTTTCTTGGCCATTTTTGTGCGGTTACATACTACCCAGACTTCTAAAATCCGGATTGAAATTTTTAATGTTTAGTTTATTGCAGATACTTATTCTGTTGTATTATTTTTTCTGTGTGCGACACGATGGTCGCTGATTTTTTCAGAATCGACAGTAATAAATATTTGCTCTTCGACAGTGAACCCAGATGTAAAACCCTACCTAAATATATTTCATAATACATAATTGTTTTCACTTTTAGGGTGTTCACTGTGAATACTCGGTGGAAAGGCATTATATTAATAAAAACACAAAATTCTTTTTTACTTTATTCCACTTTATTTAAAAGGTCAGGACCGGTTTTGCTCATTGCAAGCATTGTCAACTGAAAACAGTTATATAGTTATGTCCATTTGTAACAATATAAGATTAAAAATACCATTTTTATTTCATTATTAGTGGTCCTCTATTTTTTTCCCCTTTTTTACTGGTCCGCAGGTGTAAAAAGGTTGAGGAACACTGCACTAGATCATTATCAGTTAATTTCGATATTTATTAGTATTTTTTATAAATCGCAATTCTTTTCTGTTTCGTTTGATAAATGACAAAATCTTTTTCATGAAATATAATATCATTATTTTATCATCAGTCAGAATTCATAACCGGGGAATGTTCTCTTGGTCATCCAGATAATCAGAAACGTCATATTGTAAATTTGATACTACTCCTTTGGACAAACTGAGTAAAAAAAATAGCACATTTTAATTTGACCAATAATAATTGTGTGCGAAAGGAAATTAGCGTTACATCTTAAATCTGCATTTTTCTCGATAGCCACTACAACATTTACGTTATTGATAATTTCTTATAAAATCGTGTATTTACTAATTTTCGGTTTGATTCGACTGATCCCTTTTTATCATTTATTCAACTCTTTTTGGCTAGTCAAAAAATGTTTATAGGATAATTCAGTAAAAATGAATTGTATGCTATTTTTGATTCTTAATAATGGTTTTTTTTTTGCGTACCTAATCAAATCTTTTAGGAATTAAACTTAAGAATATTTTTTTAAATCATCGTTTTTGTTGAATGTTTTAATGTGATAACTGTTGCGAATATCACAAACTGTTGTAAAAAGTTGTAACCATTTCACTTTCCACATTCGATATCAGTCTAAATATTATTTTTCAATCAGTCGCTCGCCTTTTGCAAGTAGTGGCACAATAATAGCCAAGCCCTTGTTGGAAGCAAAATGATATTCGGTTGAAGGTTGAGACTCCGACCTACACAAGATTAGTGCACGTATACAAAATTTATGTGTATTAGTTACACGTACATCGTAATATAAATTTGATGCACTTATTGCGCATGCTCAATGTTCACATTGTAATTCCATATTCGGATTGTTCTTTTATTGTTGAAATTCACTCTTTTGCTTGGAAATTTTTATTCGCTGAAATGGATTGCCATTTTGTGAATTGTTAGAATTTTCTGGAAAATTATTTGCCTTGTAGAAGTTCAATATGAGGTTAAAATTAATGTTCACTTTTTGGGCTAATATTTTTATTGCTCTAAATTACATGGTATCTTTAATCCAGTATGTTTGTAAAACGCATTTTTATATGCCTACCCTGGACCCATGTAAATTATCATTTTATAATTCAATGATGATCATTCACTGTCACAACTTACCTTCTGTAGAGGGCAAGGAGAATTGTTATTCTTACATCCTATTTTCAAGGAGTAGGTAGTATCAGAACAGCTATTTGTTTGGATATTTTGATCAGCACTACATGCAAATATTCATCCTTTTTCTAGATTACAGGACCTGAAACCAATTAATTATATGTATATTCACCGTGTTTACTTCATATAGTTTCTATTGTGGATTGATTATCAACTGATTTGTTATTTTTGCTGTGATAGTTTTTAATTAACCTGAATTTTTTTAACCATATTTATTAATGTATTTTATATTATTTCCAGATTTTCCATGAACACTAAGATGGCGCTGTTGCCAAACTCGATGAACTACTCCGGGTCCATGAGTTCGACTGTGTCGCCCTTGAACAGCAATCTCGGAATGAACAAGCTGCTGTCCAATCTGCTGGACGCCATCGGCCAATCCGAATCGATGGCGTCCACCTCCGACCAGAACTGCCTCAGGTCCTCGCCCACGTTCATCCCCTCCCGCCAATCCTACGAATGCGAGCTCAGAAATGATTTCATTTCGTCCAATATATTACACACCATCGGAAAAGTCGACGATCTCTCTTTGAGTGAATCCCCGCAGACTTCTTCGTCCGCTGGGTCTCTTTCTTGTTCGAAATGCGAAGACCGCCTGATCTCGAGTCGCTGTCTCGACTGTAACGAGATCTTCTGTAATGATTGCTTGAGCGCTCCTTCATTTAGCTGCTGTGCAAAAGACCATACCGTGGTGCCGGCTGGTCAAATTTCACCTGCAATTTTTAAGCACGTCTTCAGTGAAGTCCCTAAAGACTTCCAGTGCGAGATTCACTGCGAAACTATCCGTTATTATTGTCAGACTTGCTCAAAAATCGTCTGCCAAGAGTGCACTCTCTGGGAACATAAAGATCACGAGAGCATTTTGCTGCAAGACGCTATAGAGTCTTGCAAAGTTAAAGTTAAAAAATCCCTCGAAAGTGGTAAAATGGGGACTAAATATATCAAACACAGCATTGATAAGGCTGTTGCGATATCTAGAACGGTAGAAAGAGATGCGGCTCAGGTGTCCATGAAAATACGCAAGGCAATGCGACATTTTATACTCGCGATTGAGGAGAGAGAGAGACAGCTTTTAGAGAAGGTGGCCAAAATGAGGCAGCTAAAACTGGATGAACTATCGGACCAGATGCATGGGCTGCGAAACGCTTTAGCTGGCCTCGCTCAAACGAATGATTATCTAACAAAGGTCATCGAGCTGGAAGGAGTGGAGATGCTGCTTGCCAAAGGAAAGTCTGATTCTAAGATTGAAATGTATGCCGGCATGTACAAAACTCTGCAGCCAAAAGACGAAGGATTTCTCTTCATCTCGCCTAACTTCGAGCTGGTGTTGGAGATTAAGAAGCAGGGTGACGTGATGTCGACTATTTATAATGTTAACAGTAAAGTCTCCAGTGCCATTGATAATGGAATCGCATTGAATTCCTTGCCGTCATCTGCGGCCACGACGCCAGTGTTTGGAGACCCTCGTCCGATAAAGAGAGTTCGACCGACTTTTCCCCCGATCCTCGCGAGTACCACTCCATCTCCATCGACCGTCGTGGCTCCTGCTCAAAACCCCGGCGTGATGGACAGGAGTATTCGAAAAGGAGCAGGTCAATGTATTCCTGGAAGTTCTATCCCCGTTGTCGCGAAGCAAAGTCGGAGTCCCGTCCCGAGTGTGCCAACGGTGACTTTTGCTACGGACGGTCATGAAGACAGCCAAGTCAGTAGACCGTGGGGCTTATGCGTGGATCGGGAGGGTAACATTGTCGTAGCCGATCGTAGAAATAACCGAATACAAATATTCAGTCCCGAAGGAATGTTCAAATTGAAATTCGGATGCAAGGGAACGGCGGCAGGGGAGTTCGATCTTCCCGCAGGCGTGAGTACAGATCCTCTCGGCCGCATAGTCGTCGTCGACAAAGACAACCACCGAGTGCAGATGTTCACTCCTGACGGGGGATACGTTCTCATGTTCGGCTCGTACGGTAAAGGATGCGGTCAGTTTCGGTATCCTTGGGACGTCGCTGTGAATTCTGAGAGACAGATCGTCGTCACCGACTCTAGAAACTACAGGATACAACTGTTCAATTCTGAAGGTATCTTTATAACCATGCTGATGTTTGACGGCATCAATCACAGCCGCATGCTCAAAGGTCTGACGACTCCGAGAGGCGTTTGTTTTACTCCACTCGGGGATATAATAATCTCGGATTTTGAAAATCACCGACTTCTTTTGATAGATTCTACCCTCAGCACTATACTCGGCGCCAAAGGCAACGAAGGATTAGCCATCGGAGAATTCAGCAGGCCATCAGGCGTCATCTGTGATGACGAAGGTAAGATTATCGTAGCGGACTCCAAAAATCAGAGAGTGATCGTTTTCTCTCCTTGTCTCGATTTCCTGTGGGCTCTCGAAGTCAAGGGGACCGGTCCCGATGAAAACGATCGCCCGACAGACGTGGCGCTGACTCCGCAGGGAAGGCTGGTCGTGGTGGTGGAGGGACTTCCCGATTCTCGAGAGGTCAGCGCTCCGGGAAAGACATTTATTCAAATTTTCTAAAAAGCATTTTGCACTCTTTTTTTTTTTAGATATAACCAAGTTATACCATTTTTCTATTACCTAAGGGAATATTGATTACCGCAGAAGTCGAAGTGTAGCTTCGATCCTTCTTATATCTAAGATTTTTATTGTAACTATATTGAGATAATTTAGGTAAAAGCTGTGCGACTGCGGGCGCGGTGTAGAGCGCTTACGACATGGCCGCGCGTTCTGTCCCGTGCCGCGCTGTAGCAAAACAAATACTACAATATTTGGTTAACAATTACATGAAATGTAATGAACGAAGCCATCTGTGTTGTGATCGTAGCGATATGAATGTTTTTCACCGCAATAACTTGAATACTTACTAAGGTTTATTTTATTTTAAGAACATTTTTTAATACGTTGTAATTTGGGAAATTTAGTTCCGTTGCATTTCCAGTTGACCTTGCCGATTTACGGGTAAAGTTTATTTGGTACTTCTCTGTATTCAGCCCGCTTACCAAAGGAGTCTTCATTGTTTTATAACAGGTTTTCAACAAACACAATGATTTCATAAAACGAAACTGTAAAATAAATAAATCAGTACATAGATTATTAGAACGCAATGATAATAAGAAATTGGATCAATTATTGCTTAACACTTCTTAAGCGGGCCACGACCAAAGTCGTTTTTAGCGGACTGTACGTAGAATGCGGATCACGACAAAAGTCGTTTTTAGCGTATTGTCGGTAGAATGCGGATCACGGCATAATATGTTTTTTTTTATATCGTCGCTTGTTTGCGGGACACATAATATCACGGGTTTGTTTGTCGGCGTTAAATAAAATGCCGCAACTAATTAACATTAGTCCTAATTCTTTGCTAGATTATAAGGGTGTAATTACGCTGTAGTTTTTACGGCATTAGATTTTACACTTCCAGTGGTAGTCAAGTTGTAGGAATGGCGATTATATATTATAATTATTTATATAATTATAAAATATTGATAAATATGCTATTTTGTTATATAGAATGTTTTGAATATTTAATATTTATAACATGCGGAGTGCTATCTACTAAATTGATAACAGGTTTTATATTCAGCTTTGAAACATAGTGAAATTATGATGATATCGAAATGTTCTAATTTTATTTTTAATGATTAGATGTCACGTATGATTTGTTTTTAAATTTCAATCGAAAATATCGTTTGGTTTAGAAGTTGTGTTGATTTTAAGAATGTAATATATTTGTGCGCTAATCACTAAAAAACGCCCGCTACAGGCTTGAGTCTATTTTTTGAAGCGCCCGACTAAGAAGTGTTAATATGTTGATGTATCAACGCATACACTTGAATAAATAAGGCTACGAGTTTTGAAATTTTAAATGAATAACGACTTCTTATCAGCTATTTCGCATAGTGTCTGCGAACCAACGAATTTTTGGAAAAGAACTTAACATCACGTGATGTTTTCAAGTTTAACATTTTTCATTTTGTCCTTTGTATTATTCATATAACTATAAACTTATCGAGACAAGACAATCAAAGCAATCTTAGTTGTTAACTTAGATGTTAGGCTTAGATGTTAACTTGATGTTGTAAATTGATTTGCTTGAAGACCTCTTTGGAACAGGGCGGGGTTTATAATAGAATTGTACTGATAATTTTATTATTTTGAAACAGTAAGACTGAATATATAAGACTTCGATGCGGTTGCATTTGTACTCTGATAAGACTCTTCAGTACGCGTGCATATCTGCCCGCTTAATCTGTACAATGAGTATTGTTTATACATAAAGATCTTTAAAACTGTAAACGAGGTATATCTCATATCATCACCTCTTATTTCACACTGCATTAATAGAATGAAAGTGAGCCGCCTAAAATCAAAAGATTAGTGTCAGATTAGTATATACCAGCAAACAGCTGTTATAAAAATTGCCATTTAATGAAATTTTGTCTTTTTACACAAATGGCGTAGAAGCATATTTTCATTTTGCGAATTTGGAATACGTCTGCGCTGTTGGTCAGCCCCGTTTTATCCGATGAATGTATTTTAATAAACAGTAATTAATAAAATCTTTAACAGAAACATTCTAACACTGCATCGATGCTTGATTATCTATATTATCCACAAAACTGCAATCTCATTTTCATTATTTCATTGTAAATTGGTTTAGTATATCTGTAAAAATCTTGTTTCAATCAATTTACCAGCTATTATTTTTTGAGCAGACTTGACTTTGAATGGGAGATTATTTGATATTTTAAAAATTCATTTCACTCAGCTGTCAATCTGTCATTTGTTTATTCCAATAAAACCTCTTTCAATATCGTATTTGTTGTCCATAATTGCATTAAATTACTTTTTGACTTAGCTCACAAAACGAATGACAAATTTAAAAATAAAGGAATATTGTTGAACCTTGCCACGGTAGGGTTGTAACATGAAAAGTTTTATTGTCAAATAAGATTTACATTTCCTAGTCTAAGTAAACAAATCTGCTACAAATAAGAATAGCCTGTTCATAAATGTTTTTCAGAGAAGGTTTTGATATGAGATATACCTGCTACGAAATACAGACTGACTGATTATAAATTGTCTTAGCATAATGAATAGAGTTATGAAACAAATATATTAGCTAAAGAAGTATAATGATAGTGAAAATTAGTTAATTTAAATGTTGGTAAGTACAAATTTAATTTAATATAACAAATGACAGCTATGCCTGTTCTCTCATGTAAAACACTATATTATAGGGGTGGTCAGTGTCACATTGCAAACAGCCATGCAGTAATGAAAAATTGTCTATGACTTCAGTTTGAATCAACAAATTTGAAATTTATTTATCACGTGTAATTTCCATAAAGATTTAGTTTCTGCATAATATGTTATCTCATTTTTTGAATAATTTGTACTGAAATGTTTTCATAATCCTTTGTTTTTTTCAACCAATAGAAGCAACTATCCCTAATTTCAATCAAGTCATGTGTTGTTTAGTCACACAATATAATAATTATAATTGTCTTTGTTTAACAAATGATTAAATTATATTTTAAACAATAAAATTGAAATTATTGCATGATTTTTAGATATATAGAAGTTATAAGAATACTGGATTGTTCCTTTTATATTATAAATAACATTCAATCAAATTGCATTCTGACTGCCCCTGTGAGTATGATATAGTAAAATTGTCGTGCTTGCACAAGAGGTGCTCTATCAAATCGTATAGTACAATTTTATTGTTATATTTTTCCATTGATAAGAATTAACGAGAAAACGGTGCATTGCAGGTTGCAACATAATATGCCTTGTAGATTTGATGCATTTGTGCAACAGTCCATCAAATTTGAGGTGTTAAAAGGCAATACGATAATAACATTTTTTAAACTTTAATATTATTATACAAACAATGTATGTATACTGGAAATTGAACCGTCACTGAAAGGGATACGATTTGACAAATAACTGATTCGTCGAATTTTACCTTTAAAGTAAAGAAATTTTGTAGAAAAAACTATGGTTAGAACACGATTTAATAAACTCTTATTATGGCAAATAATAAATATGCTACAAAGTAACCTCTCGTTTTACCATGGAAGTATTTCGTCTGGATTTTGAGCATTTTAGAGTCGGTAAATAGCCCTTATACTTAAGTACCAGGACTGGTAAATGTTTAGGTTGTTAATATCAACAGTACAAACAAATAATAAATATTTACTAGGATAAGGCACCAAAAGTTGCATTGCCACTATCTCTTCAGAATTATGAATCTTTGAAATGAAGTAGACGGAAGAGAAAAAATATTTTTTAAAACTGTACTGCCTTGAAATGTAGGGAATAATATTTTTATTAAAAATGAATTATTCCAGGTCTTGTGTGTCGGTTATCATTGTTATTATTCTCTGATAGTGATGAAAATTTCCAGTATTAATTTAAATATTGATTTGTTATTTCTGTAAATAAAAACTTTCTTCCACTAAAAAGATTATTTGACTTCTTTGGCTGGTTTGTAACTACTAAGTAGAGCTCTGAAATGAAATATATAAACTCTCTCGGGGACTAACTTGCTAGTTTTAGAATCACTAACTTAAAAGAAAATTTTGATGGACAATTTTTGATACATTTTATAATAACTTAAGGGCATCCCAAATTTAGGTATAATTTTGATACGTCTATCCTTTATATCTAACAAACTTACAAATATGAACATGGTCCAATTTTCATTATGTCCGAACTTTTATAAACATGGACTTGGCTTTGATAAAAAATTTACACGTTTAGTTATCTGAAAATGTACAAAATATTATAAAAAAAGTGTTCATTGTCAATTATTTGTAAATTTCAGATGTTTTCAACAAAGTATTGCATTGGAAAACAACTGTAGTATAAAATATAAGGCGTTGAGTTGTTTTTCTTATTTTATTTAAATAAATACTTATTTGAATATATATTTTTTTGTGAAAATTGTAATTTATATATCGACAGCAAACTTGCATAAAACCTATTTACGGTCAACTGAAATTATACATTTTATTATTTCCACCGATGCATGATTTGCAATAAATGTTGGAATCTGTCAGTTATTTTAGTATGACATGATTTTTTTTACTATTATAGTACTTGAAGTTACATTGCAAGCTTGAAGCTGATTCTTTTTCAAATATCTCTAATTATATGAAATAAAAAAACAAAATGGCGCCCTTTCATAAATTGTAAAACTTTGCAAGACTGCTATCGATATTGTTTTATATTAAAATTTATTGTTTTTTTGTGGATTCAAAATTTTTTACTCTTCAATGTTATATCTTTTTCATTATAATTTGGTATTTTAATTTGTATATTTTCGTAGTTTTAAAAATAATCTTTGTTAATGAAAAGAACATTATTCAATTTGAATTAGACATTGAAATACAGTTGCAACTAATTAATGCAAAATCTGATAACAATCCCAATCTTCCTTTTTTGAATAGCGTGCATAGAAAATAAGTTTACAAAAACAAAATTCATATTTTTGACTGATTTCAAATATGTTTGAATTCTAAATTTTTTCATGAAAGGGGAGGAATGTTTCTAATAAGATGTGTAAAGAAACGAGACACCGCTATGAAAAAATACATAGATAAATGTCTGAGGTCACATGTGTTATTATATGTTGGAGGTAATCTCTCGATGGTTTATATTATAGATAACTTGCATAAAATGTTATTAAGGAGATTGTAACTGTATATTTGGTGTCTAATGTAATCAGTGGTACTTGGACTGAGTCTGATTTTTTCAATCTTGGGAAGATCATATACAGAACTTTATTAAAATAAAACTAAATTTATACAGACAATGATTTTGAAGAGAATTATGTATATATTGCAGAGTGGTCCATATATGACACTACACCTTAAGGTCTAGGATAGGGATGAGGAGTTTCTTTACGCCGAAAGGCCACGTTTGTAATTCGACACAGTAATTCAAATAAGGCCATATTTAAAGAAACTCTTTAGATATGATTAAAAATGTGTTCATTTTTTGTAAATTAATGAAAATTTAGATTTAGTCAAATGGTCACACTTGAGGACCTAGATCAGCAATACTCAACCTTTTTTTTGTCTTGGCCAAATGCAGGTTTTTGCTAAATTACGCGGGCCGCAGTATATTGGTATTAATACGTAAATTTACCACACAATATAGCGGCATAATATACATGTAAGTATACAAAAATACAAATGTATTCAAAATATTCATACATTTATGTAATTTTTTGCAAACAATACCAGATGTTCGAAATAGCATCTGGTGACTATGCTTGTTTTGGGCCTAATAACCTTTTAGCTGCCGTAGATAATTAATAGTAATTACCTAGCACGCCGGCTATAATTTGCAACTATTAATTTAATTAGTTATCAATGAGATAACCCGTCTCTGGCGTATTGAGCACGAAAAATTTTACGAGATATCTCGTCTGTGGCAGCCATCGAGTTAAAATCTAAATGGGCCGCAAGTCGGGCATCGCTGATCTAGATGATTGAAGTTTCCCACCTTTGGTGTAGATTGCTAAAAATAATGTAACGATTTTGACGAAAGAGCTAGGAGAGGTTCTAGAAAATTTGACACCATAAAACCAACAAAATATTTTTTCAAGTTTCGCGAGAATAAAAATTTCATTTTATTTTACGCCTGTTAGTAATATATTTGTTTTCAAATACAGTAACGTTGCCTTTAAAGAGAAGGGAAGAGGGTTGGTTATAAACTGACAAAATATAAACTAATTTTTACTGAGAATAAAATATTACGGAAGAAAACTATAATAATAGTAGTCTCGAGTGGAGGGTCAGAAATGTGGCATAATTTAGTTAGTGTAGTGTAAGATTTGTGAATAAGTACGACTAATTGTAGAGGGAGTCGAAGAATACCTTGAATCATGGAAAACCCTCTTTTAAATATATTTATATAAGCTATAGAGCGATCGCTTTCATCAGACTTGGTCCAATCGCCGACAAAATTATCACGCAATTAATTACGAAGAAAATATGTCAAGAGGCTAGTCAGCACGGAAGAACCTCAATTTTTTTACAAATCTATTAGATGAGATCAAGCGGTAGCTCCCTTAAAACCTACTCTTAAGTACATTAATGTTATAACTTGATATGTAAATTGTATTTTTGATATTTTAAAAATATCCTGCTTTTGACTCTATTGTGAAATCTTCTATGTTGTGTTTTGTGTCACAATTAAATAATATAATTGTATATTCACCTAAAAGTATGTATAGTAATCGATGAGACTAAAAAAAATGACTGATATTTTTTCGTTTAGTTTTTTTTATACCCAATAAATAATAATTGTAAACCGATTTCCTTCGATATTGCTTGAAACAGTACAGAGTTCCTATTTATTTAAAGTATGTAAACAATGGTCACATTAATCTACCTCAATAATGATTGTGCAAAATGAATAAATATTTACTTAAATCTAATTGTACTTCTGTATTCCTTAATACGAGTTACGTATCTCGTCGACTGATAGTCATAATGTATAATTTTGTAGACTGATCCTTTTACTCATACTGTATTCTTTAGATGCTACATATTTTTGTGCAATAAAGCACATGTTCCTGAAAACAACGCTGTTTTATTGTTACCCACCCTACCCACCTTTATTCTCTCTAACAATATTAACCTGACGATTTATCCATAAGGGCAGCGAGGTTTGTTCACGTACTCTAGTATAAAATGAATTTTCCTGTGTTGTTATTGAAATTCTAAACAATTGTACGTAACATAATACTAATAGTACTACTAGACACAGAAAAAAAATACTTACATCAATATATTACTGCAGTTCCAGTGTCTGTTTGCGGTATTCACTGGTTCGAATCTCTAGCCACAATTTCATAAATGGATTTTTCAATCGATTTATGAAATTTTGTTCAACGGCATACCTATATGATTGTTATATCGAAAAATGCCCAAGACCCACCTGATCCTAATGATGGGTTCTAGCTATAGCATCTGCAGTAATTATTAGTCTGGTCCTACCTCATCCTTACTCTCTCCGAAACAAGATAGCATTAGAAACTGAATAACAAATAGTTGCCTCTGTAATAGGCATTAAAGTTGAACTTGGTTATGGCAGAGTCATAATCATATTTCTTATTAGAGACAAAGCTATATTTAGTTCAAATAATCGTTACATAACAAAATACAGTTGGTTATATCTGCAAATGAAATTATAATGTTAAAAGCGCAAAGGTATATCACCTGTTATAAGTGAACCACTGTTTTTTTTTGTAGATAGACCTCTGTGATCCTAAGCCTTCAGGTTACACCAGTGATTACTAAATTAGAGGTCATTTGAATTCTTTATTGCTTAGTATTATAAATTGATTTTGCGGCATACTGACTTTTACCTTTTCAATAAATAGGGGGGCTCGGAAACAATCAAGTTACACTTCCATCTCCAAATTTTAGAAATTAACATATTTTTACTTAGTGCCATTAAGCACTAAAAACACTAAATGATTCATACATTTTTATCCGTTACATATAACTATCAATCAAGCTTGCTGACATTCTTCCGAGTCAGAGTCCGTGTAGTTATGACTGACCTCTGAAAGCTCTTCGCAAGCATAGCAAAATTCTTCAATTTCAGCCCAACATTGGTCACAATAAACAAAGTGACAACCAGGTGATGCACAATCGTGAAACTGCTTCTTCTGTCGACCTGGTTATTGAAATGAGAAACAAAAAATGTAAATTATCAATAATTTTTGTGTTAACTGTCAATTCGTGGTGGAAAGGTGTCATATTTATACATGATGGAACATAATTATTTTGTACCACTTCCACAATTTTACTCAATCCGGTCAAATATATATACAGTGGAACCTCTATTCATCAATATTCTGTTCCTGAGGGCCTAACAGATATGGAATATGACGAACATAGAAACAATTTTTCCTATAGGAAATAACTGAAATTTAATTAATCTGTTCTCAGCCCCTAAAAATAGATATAGTGATAGAAGCAGAAGAGGAGGAAGGTTATTATTGCTTAGAAGGAGAGTTGCTATCAATTAAAACATTAGATAATTCAAATTATGATCATAAGGTCCATTTTATCGATGATTCAGTAGCATTCGATGTAAAAAATAACTTTTCCAATATTGTCTGCTTTTTAAAACCTTCCTGCAGCAGTCAATCCTATTATCGTTGAATGTGCTTACATTTTGGTCACTATAGCAAAATTTGGGTGTCACTTTTCGACCATATCATGTACTTCGGTCCAATCAGGCAACATTTCATTAATGTAGAGTACTACACGAATGTAGAAGACTGCGTAACTACAGCTAGCCATCAAAGCAAGCGATTGTAGCGCCAGTGTCAGTATTGGGAATGATGACAAATATGAAAAAAAATTGTCATCAAAATGTGACTACCCTGGATCCACGGTATTTATTATTTTTGTACAATTGTAGACTGAAATCGACTACTACTATTGATAAGAAACCTTTGTTTGGTTCATTCAATTCAGAATAGAACTTACCAAATTGAAGTACTAATTCAGAACAAAGGAAACATCTCTTTTGGCACGTTTCGAAAACTCTAAGCCATTTAAATGTCTTTGGATACTTCATTCTCAATAACCTAAGCATATTATGATCCATCTCCAACTGGTGCTCTTCTCTAATGATTTTTACTCTTTCCCTTATGCCGCTTAAGAATCTTCTACGTTTCATCAGGAATTCATTGTATACGTAGAGTATTCGATATTTTTCACGTTTTGGATAAAAGTAAGCACAAAATATTCTAGAAAAAATTATCGTTTAAAATTAATTAGTTTAATAAGATAATTTAGAGTTGATAAAGTAAGATTGCGAGGGCAATAACATTTATAGGCCCTGTTTTTCTGATAACATAAGAATGTGAAAAAAAAATCATGTAAAATGATAAAAATCTGAACAAAAATTACATGGGTTACATCAGTGTAATATTATTCCTTTATAAAATATTACTTGGGGTGCTGCGGAAAAATTCTAATTTATTGAGGTCACTGTAAACCGGAAGCCGTGCCTCATTCGCTTATAGAATAATCTGCCACTGGCTTTCTATGGTTCTAAGAATTATCTTTCCATAAAATTTCATGAATTGATTGAATTACAAAAATAAAACACTCATTTGTACTAATAATTTTACTTTGTTCTGTATAAATAGCACTGTATTTATGTATTTTCATATCAGTTGATAATACTCATCATGAACGAAATCAATCCTGATCATATAAAATAAAAGTAGTACAAATGAGTCTTTTATTTTTGAATATAATTCCTTTCTGTCAAGTATTAACAGTGAACACCATGACAAAGCTGAACCCTGTATAATTGACTACCTGATGACTAATACTGAAAGGCTTCCGATGAACATGATGAGGTATTGTCCCCATCAATATTTGACGAGCCTTGTATAACCATCACAACAACAAACACAATTCCCATGAGCTTATCCTTTTCGCCAGCATGGCTTTGGACTCGGTGATGCATTTATTTCTTATATAAACACGAAACTTTCATTTACTAAGCGTCGGTTCAAGTTGATCCGTGCACTTGAATGCCTGAAGATGCCGAAAGGCGAAACCCGGGTCGTTAGTGACAAAATCTGTGAGAATGTACATAGTTTGAACGATTCAAATTTAATATTGAAATTCCACCAAGCACCTTCAGTCGAAATCTTAAATTAAACAAACACAAAATCGTTCCAATTTTTTATAATTTTACTGATTACATAACAATTCAATCAATAAAAGTTTTAGTAGACATAATATTATGTAAATCTATTACCTATACAATCTTTTTGTCAACACATCCAAAAGTATTAAGGAGAAAAGTAGAATGTAACCACCATATATCTTATACAGAATCGCTTCTGGCATGTATGTGGGCAGAGGCAGACATTTTGTGTTTGTTTTCGTTGTCTTTATGGATTGTGTGATGTTAAAGCCCTTTAGAATTGAGCGAACAAGCTTTGCAAACATTCCTGAGCCCTTTATCTAAAAAGAACAAATGTTATAATGTTGCACGAGGGGCTTAATGCTCAGATTCAAATCAATATTATGTAATATTTTATTGAACGGTTGATGTATAATTATTTGATGAATAAAGCAATTTTCCTCATATATGTTTCAAAGATTTGGAAACATATTTAAAATATGATAAGCCTAAGTGTTGGTATTTCACGCACACATTAACATGTTATATTTAATCCTTCAAGCCCGGATGATGAGCACAGCATGCCAAAAACATGCACTCTTTTAATGTCCTCTTATAATAGCAAAAATTCACAGATTTCGTTCAAATAACTTGATCTCTTATAAAGATTAGATTGAAATTTTAGATATTTATACTTTCTATCCTATTTTTTAAAATCCAAAACTAATGTAACAGATAAACTGTGTCATTACATTAGCATTGAAAATTCTGGAGAAAACTTGCGTGTGCTGTGTAAGAGAAAGGGTTTGGTGTAGAAGGTGAGCTAGCTAGATCTTAGAACTTTAACCTAAACTAGTTCTAAAAACCAATCAAAATAGTCTTTCAAAACTAAATTACCTCTAAATTCATAGTGTGCGTACCTTCCTGTACGTATTCAATGATTGCATGTCTCCTTACCGCATACAGAGCTTCATAGAACAGTCGATCGAGTAGCAAAAATGTTGTTGCTGTTATCATTTCCAAAATGAGTTTTATGGTCTGAGTAAAAAAAGTTCGCCCTTCATTTTGGATACATCGAAAAGAGATTGGATGGACAAACTTCTTCTGCTCTACCTATTTTGGACAAATGAGGGTATTTATGCAGAAAACAGAGTCTACATAAACCACGAACAGAGATATATATTTCAATGGAGAAATAGCTAAAGTGACGGTGACTGTTTGTTATAGAATCATTTCAAGATATTAAATTAGTGCTGTGGCCATGGCCGGCTCGTGATGTGTGCAAAGTCTACGGCGCACACAGGCGCCACACTAAGATTTTAGTACAATCCACTCATTTAGTCTTAGTTTTGCGCACATAGACCCAGAAATCTTCGAGCCAGCCATGGTTGTGGCATTCTGTTAATTAAAGGTAGGGTGTTTGAAATTTAATTCATATATTTATAAAACATTTAAACAACAGAAGGTAGAGCCGTTTAAATAACAATCATGTAAAAAGTATTGTCAGATCTTGTGACAGACGATATAGTACAGTCTGCGTCTGGGAGTACACACTGTATATCCGACTGATGAAATTTACAAAATGTTACATGTTGAATAAAATAGAATAAAAACATTGTTTTATTGAAAACATACCAACGGACCAATTTTTTGCTACAACCATAGAATGTACAGTTTCAATAAACCTTAAATTTCAATTTGAAATTTTGTAAATATTACCTTCTTTAATGGAAGAAGAGTATACTTGCCAAACTCACGACGTCTCTCATCTATTTTAATGAAGTAGTTTGTGATATAGATATTATCGAAATCTATTTTTGTCAAATAATCATCATGGTAAGCCTGTGAGGTTAGTAAAACTCGTAGGAATAATAGTGACAGCGCTGTATTGATTATTTGGAATATATCTTGATAAAAGAAGAAACACAATCATTAATCACAGGCAGTGGGAGTGATAATATTCAACTCCACTCAAATAGATCAACACCCAATATTGTCAAACTCTCAGCTCGAAATTGCCAAATATGAGTACCATAACAATCCGGAATTTTAATCGAAATGAGCTGATTATAAAGTGGAGAAGGTTTCCTGAATAAAACTATGAAATATTTTATCAGCGCATGGCTTGAATATATTATTAAATCGTAATACACCCATACCTCGCTATACGGCCGCTCTTTATACGGCATTTCGCTATAACGGCCCTCTTCAATTAAGGCACGTTTTCGATTTTCGGCCTAAAATGTTTCGCTATAACGGCAAAAAAAACTTATTAATATTTATTACTGATTGTTACACATTAACTAGAAAAATTGGAAACAATTAGGGACATTTTTGTTACATAAGTACATATGTATGTATGTACAATTTTTTTTTTAATTCATCGACTTCGGAGACTGATAAAAAGAGATGCCGAAAATCAGTCACGCTAGAAACTAAACTAGAAGTATTACGTTGTATAGAAGCTGGAGAGAAAATTGTTGAAATTTGCAAGGCAATTGGATTTGCGAAATCTACCATTCAAACTATTCGCGATAAAAAAGAAGACATTAAAACATATTTGCAATCTGCTGCACCTTTAAATGTATCGAGATTAACACGCTAAAAGATAAAATGCATTTTGAATGATAAACCATGTTACATATTTAAAAAATTTAAAACCGATCCCATTGAATTTGTATTAGAATAATTGATTCCTTATACGGCTTTTCGCTTTACAGCCAAGTTTCGTAGGCCGTAAAGCGAGGTATGGGTGTACATTAATTCATTCATTTTATTTTGTTAAATCTAGAGTTGTTTGAATATTCACTAAGGAAATCATTAATTCATTTACAGAAATACTAGATTTATACATGTACAATTACTCACATTTCAAAGCACTTTTCTTTTCTGCAAGCTTATTTAAAATTATCTTAGAAGTCTCGTGTGCATCATGTAGATCGATAATTTGACTCGGCTTATTGATTTGGTAATATTTATCGACAGGTTTTAAATTATTACTGAGCGAATCACTCATGTTCAGCAAATTTAGATAATTTTCCCCGAGACCGTGATTAATCTGTAAATGTATTTGACATTGTCCACCAGAAAATAAGAAAAAATAATGATAGTCGTTCTAATCGATACTAATGTGGAACAATTTTCATTCTTTGAAACTGCTAGCTATTGAATTTATTCAACCTTACTCATTTGGAGAGAGTAAGAATAGAATGATGATGTCAGAGGAAATTCAGGTCTAGTAGATAGCTAACTGGTCTCACAGTGCCCTCTTTTTAAGAGCATTTTGTTATATGCTAGGGTTAATAAAGTGATTGTTTAATAGCTATTCATTTATAAGCTCAGCCATTTTTCCAGCAATGGGTAGTGTAAGATAGAGAAATGTGGAAACAAAACTGAAGATATTGCCTTGGATTTATGGTATATCTTTACATGTAGAACGAAAACAGTATTTACAATTTGAAGCATCTTACTTTGTTAGTTGCGTTGCACATTTGAAACCCTCCTAGTTCTTCTGCAATGTTGCATATAATACCCATCTTCAGAGGCAAACAAACTAACGGAGCAGTGACCCACGATAATGCGTCATAGCAGTTGTCATAGCCTCGTGAAAATACATTTCCACATTTTTCATCCGCTGGTTGCAAAGAAATGGTATTACATATCACTGAGATGTGAAATACAACAAAAGAGGATACATTTAATTAAATTCATTCTATCACCGTTGATCTTTATGATACACACATATTGTTGCATATTTATTAAGATACTTTCTCCTTTCATTTTTGAATAACATCTATTCGATAACTCTTATTTGGTATTGGAGGAGTTAACAATACAAGGATGATGCTAACAAATGATAAGTAGTTTAGTAATCATTTCAGCTATGCGCAGTTTTTAGGATCAGATAGATCAGGGAGAGGAGAATGTAATCATCACAGACCCTCATACATTTGAACAAAGTTCATAAATTTACTTCAAAATTAATTTTATAAAATTTTTCATACACCTAAGTATTTTAACCGGAAGACTATGCAATCGAGTAAGATTAACGAAGATTTCTGACCAAGGACTACAGGATTTGCAACAAAAATAAATTACAATGACTTAACCATACCTACCTTTAGATAAGACTTTCTCACAATTATCCTCAATCTTTTTTTTATATCTCCTATCAATGTCAACATCTTGAACGTTTTCAGGAATAATTCTACAGTTTGACAAAAGAAGACATTAAGTATTTCGTAGCAGACGTGATGAAAAGTTAAGTTATATGAAATATGTTCTCTATTTCACTACTTTTTAAATATCATACCAGTATACTTGCAGAAGGCAATATGCCAAAAAACCTTATTTTGATATACAGTAATACCCCGCTTAGCGCGACCCCGTTAAGCGCGGTTTCACTATAACGCGAATTTCAAATTTCGCGCTCAAATGCCTCGCATTACGCGAAAGAGTGCGTATAAACATATTTAGTCATTAACTTCTCTATGGTCGCGGGATCCCCGCTTTCTCTGAATATTCTCTTTGAAGAATTGGGAATTCCCCGTCCTTCGACTTTGTTCTATGGGGATTTCCTCATTCGTTTCGTGTGTTCATTTGTTCCGTAATGTTAGTTCGGTCGGCTGGCAGTTTTGTTTTAACATTTATTGGAGATACATACATAATTTAACCCTATGTTAAAATGCCGCCTGTAAAGAAAAAAAAGCGTAAAAGCGTCACTTTGGAATTGAAGATGAAAGTGTTAAGATGAATGGAAAATGGAGGCAAAGCAACAATTGTTGGAAGAGATTTTGGACTCTCAGAATCGACTGTGAGAACGATTTATAAAAATCGGGAAAAAATTAAAATCTCCAGCGAAAGTTCAACACATAAGTGCAACAAAACTTTCTCGTTCGAGATCATCTATCTTAGAAAGAATGGAGAAATTACTGTCAGTCTGGATCGAAGATTTGAATAAGAAGAACACACCACTAAGTCAAGATCTCATATGCACAAAAGCAAAATCTTTCTTAGAATTCAAGTGATTGATTAAAATGATTTGTATTTTTTTGTATTAAATTTTGACTATGTTTAATCATAAACCTCGATATACACGAATTTCAGTTAACGCGATTTTTTTCGGAACGTATCCCTCGCGTAAAGCGGGGTATTACTGTAATTGTCATTTTCATTAAATTTTAACATCTCTATTTATGCACTCTATATATTAATTATCGTTCTAAACACTTCATGAACTTAGATAATGATTGGCATACTCGATTCACCTATTAAAAAGCGTTACGTAATTTATTTATCGATTTTTTTGCCAAAAATAAATTTAATCGCAATTGACTTGATTGTATATTATGTAAAAATACACAAAATATGGCTGAACTTGTTATTTCAGAAGCTACGGTGTGTTGAAATCTATTTATCTCCATTTATAACTCAAAACAGCCAGTTTTTGACTTAACACCTTCTGCCAATATAACGACGATATATTCATATGCCATTACTATCATCTGAAGAAAGATTTGCAAAAACATGAGTACTTCGATTTTGCCGCCGTAGTTTCACTATTGATGCTTTTTGTTTTGTTGGAGTTATTGTGTGCCAAGTGATATTTTTTTTCATCAATCTCTTTGCCGATCATGTCAACAATGTCCTGAACTGCCCTTTAAAAATAGAATTTTAAATCATTGAAATTATACTATTTTTCTTCTTGGATCATGCGGAATACGGCAGCAAAACGGTTAAGAGTACTTAATATGCTCTTCATTGGAATTGGAAAATATTGATTGTTACACGAAAAAAACGCAGGGTTATTATTGTAGCTAAGCATGTACCACAATTGAGCATCTGTGGATGCCATGCTGTGGCTAAAAAGTGATGATAGAAATATTATTGGTATTAAAAAATAATACTTTGAAGTCTCTTGAATTTCCCCAAGGTCTACCTTCACGCCGAGCACGGCTTCTTTGAATGGCTGAAGCATCAGGTCGTACTTTGTTTTGATTAGGTTGTAGCTTAGAGACGCGCTGCACGCAAACACATTGACCACTTCATGTCCATTGATTATCAAATTGTTAATTGGACCTATGTAGATTAATACACAATCAATTAAATACACAAATGGTTTGTGTCTATTTTAATAATTTCGAAGAGCTAATAAGTGACTTATTACCCGATATAAGATATGATAAAATGAGTCCCTTTATTACACTTCTTCCAGATTTTCCAAAAAAAGATGGCAAAACTAGCAATGATATGCATCGAATTTGAATTGATAACGTGTTTCCTACAGCTGAAAATTTTAAAATCAAATGGTTCATTTTTATTTTATTACATTCACTGGTCATTAAAATACGGCAACATCTCAGTAAATTGTGATATATTATCATACCTCTTTACACTAACACACACTAACGCATCGAAAACAACCTTACTGTACAAATTTCATCATATAACTGACTCAGTGTGATGTGCTGGTTGTTTTTGAGAATGTCCAATGGCGACGCAGGTATTTTGTTTGATTGTAACTATTTTAACACATTGGTTACGGATGACTCGTATACGAGTCTTTTCGCCGGTCTGACTTACGCGTTGAAATATATACATCCAATGCGACAAATGTTTTAGATTCTCTATGCAGATGGCGTAACAAATGATTGATGCATCATTTAAAAAATAAAATATTAAAATATATGCACAAATATTTTTTTTATTCGGTGATTTCAGCGATGAAAAATCAGCAGACAGTTAAAATAAAACTTTAAAAAATAGGCCACCAAAATATAAGCAATTGTAGGCTAAAAATAGGCTTTTATGTTTTCTAATTTTGTTTTGAAATAAAATAAACAGGAGTAAATGTTTATTTGACTTGTTATTTATTACGTTTTCGATGAAATATATAATTCTATGTCAAATACCCGATTTTCTATATTAAAAAATACAAAAGATGAGTATCGCTAATAAAAGCAGGCTAAAATATATAAAGTATTATGCAACAAAGTGTTGCACAACTGGTGTCCAAATTATTTTTTTGAATGTCAAATAGTTTTAAAGTTATACTATTTTTTCAAAAGTACCTAATTTTTTGCAAAATTTCGCAAAAATGCCCCGATGCGAATGAGTTAATATGTATCCATACCATATATGACGAGAGCTTCTCTAGAGAAATACTGTCTGCGGTCTAATCGGTAATAGTTTTTGCCCAACTTTGCTCTGAGCGTCAGATCAAGTTTATTTGTGCACTTGAACGCCTGAAGATGCCGAAGGCGAAGCCCGGCTCTTTAGTGACAAAACTTGTGTGAATGTATATAATTTGAACGATTCAAATTTAAAATTATAATACTTTGCGTATAAAAAATGATACGTACCCAATACGATCCAAATACACAACGATAAGCAGAATTCAACAAGTGGTGGTAAATTTAATCCTTGTATAAAAAACCTGCTGAAGAGTATGCCAAGAAATAATCCCCAAAGGAATTGGCAAATCAGTTTCAACTTTCGCCACTTCTTTGTTTCAGAAAACAGTAGAATTCGAATTGGACAAAGCAGCAACAGAAGGCAACGGTTACAAAATTCCATCAAATGATATCAATTACACGAAATAAAAATAAATCACTGTTCGCAGCATCATTTATTAATTATAAAACAGATCATTTCGCAAATGCCAATTATACACAATTTCATCTGGCGAAATGAATGTCATTCACTGACATTTCAGTAACAAAGCTTCATTTATTTCATATTAAATTTGGAACAACTGTGATATTGGAAAGAGAATACAAAATATACATTTATATAAATCGAGTAATAGAAAATTAAATTTTTGAGTTGTGTGACGGCTATGCTGTGTCCATTTCAGTGGGCGCTTCTTTTTCTGATTCAACTTCTAGAACTCTGGGACCGTATAGTAGTACGTATGCACAATGCCAGTCCCCTGAGAGGGAAAAGAACTTTATAGTATTCATATAAATTTTAAAGCCATTTATTAACTAAATTTACAGAACAATATGAAATCGAATTAATTTAAAAAAATACAATTCACCACCTAGTAAAACATACTAAAAAAACTAGGTAACTCTGATTTGATGTTTGTTGGTAAAATGAAAAATGATGCTTTGTATAATTGGGAACAATTAGATAATGTTGAAGTGAATTTGGAAAAGGAAATGTGAGAACAAATTCAATAGCTATCTGAAAAATATTGAAAATAAAGATTTTATCTAGTTGTATTTAGTATTGAGATAGTGTACCAAAAAGTTAAAATCACAATTTCCATACCATTTTTTAATATATAACTTTTTCTTTATGGTCTCAATTTGAGTTTTTCAATCTCGTTTTTGAGTTGGGGGATGGATCGAAAAATAGCACTAGGCAATGCTTTATCAACACCAACGTTCCCTCTAACCCGACGGATTAGCTGTGCGGAAATTTCAAAGGCTGCGCGGACCAATCAAATATTAATTGAACAACTGTCTTGTGGTGCAACCGGAATGAGTGCGCGGGGGCTTCGCAACTTGGCTTAGAGGGAACTTTGATCAACACCCCATTTATAGAATCCCGTCGGGGGACAGAATGGTAACGTTACAGATATTGACGACTTTGAATATAAAATTGTAAATTTGTCGTACGCTGGACACTTGAACAGGACAGGGCATAGCATAATGCACAACCAGTCAAAGCAGGTGCAGACTGACATCATCAAATGTTGACGCAACACAGTGGATTTTTAATGCCTTTCATATTTAGCTCTGAAGAATAAAAGATGATGATTTTTTTATCTGAAGGCTTGCACAAAGTCTCACCTCCGCCGGAGAGTTTTAAAACTTCATCTTGTGTGACGGCTGTGACTTCGTCGTCGTCGCATTTCAGCCAGGAGGGGTTGGCGCTGTCAGACATGCTTCCGGCTCCGTTCCACTTCACCCACGCCACATAGTGACCGCTCGACGATGATCTGCCGCGATGCGTCAACACGGCTTGCAAACTATAGTACCCACTGTTATTACTGCCAGCGTCTGAAACAGGATATTAAACAACAATTTACATGATCTCATAATTGTTTAAATTTTGTATTCGGTTTTTGTTGTAAGCTTGTGAAACAATACAGATACTGAACTTTAGGCGTTAGGAACTTTGTTGTTAATATACGTAGATATTTTGCAAGCAATTCATGTAAAAGTGGCACATAAAAATCATTCTCAAAAATTACTTTTGTACAAAGCATCTGTAATATTTCAAAATTGAAACATTGAAAATTAAAATTCACATTTTATAACGGGGCCTCACTTATTGATGTCCGCAATTAAGTTCTATTAACCTTTTGGCTGCCGTAGAAAAAAGTAGGTCTCTATCTAGCACGCCAGCTATAACTTGCAATTATTAATTTAATAATTACGTATTGACGAGATATCTCGTCTGTGGCAGCCATCTAGTTAAAAAGTATAATATAATCAATATAAAATGAAATACATACCATCTTCAAATGAATATGGATGAACTGTTTTGATTGTGTCTTGTTTTGGAAGTGGTGCTTTATTCTTCGCATCGCCTTGGCTTTTTCCTTTTGAACTAAGGGATGCCTCTACTTTTGCTTCGTCTATTTCCTGAAATAAAATAATGCAAAGTTTGAGGGCAAAGAGTGCAAATTAATATAATGCCAGCTAGGCATTGGGTGGAGCCATGTTTTTATTTATTTATTTAAAGACAACAAAGGCAAATTATAAAAGCAACGAAAATTGTTGTGGCAAAAATAATATAAAATTAAAATAGATGCGTTATATAATTTTTTAAACAAGACCAAAATCATATTTATAGTTAGAAATTAATTAAGAAACGAAATTAACACTGAAACACAAAACATTAAGTGTGTTGCTAAAAATGTCCACGTTTATTGTTGGTGAATTGAGTATTGTGTGCAATATCTGGAATACTCAATTTGGTAAGTGCTAAGTAGCAAATCGTCAGCTGAAAGCAGAACTATTATAAATAACATTTTTCCGAGGCGGTAGAAAGTATTTTATGAGTCGAAAGGGTTTCCCCATTAGTATAAGAAATTAATTGACCCTAGATATTTAATTATAGTGAACAAAACAAACACTCTAAGCTGTTACCTGGATGAGGAATATTTTTTATTTAAAACTAGAAAATATCTAGATAAATAACAAATTTCGAATAAAAACTTTGTTATTTAGTCAAATATTTAAATGATTCTCCTACACAATTTGCCGAGAATGACTTAACCTAGCTTTGTATTTAACTGACAGATTTCTTTCAGATATTTTATGCGTGCTGCAAAATAACCTTACCTTAAATTTATTTCTCATGGTTGATAGTTTTTCCTGTAATTTTGGTGAGCACAATTCGAATACGTCCAGGTCGATGGGGAATTTGACATCTTTTAATATTTTCGCATTGATCGCCTCCTTTTCTTTGTAATAAAATCTAACAAACTGGACCGTCAGGTATGCCGGCAGCCTACTTATTTTAGCCTGAAACAAACATGTAAATCATATTTACCATTGTTAAGCCGTTCATCAAATCAGATTAATATAATTATTTGATTACAAAGATATTCTGGTTAAAGTAACTGTCAACAAAAACGACGTATGGCATTTACATGATCGTGATACCGGTTTCCGTGGACGGATGTGAGACAAGAAACAACAAGAAGCAATCTAGGTCTTATTTAAGCCCTGCATCAACACTATTACTAGACTACTCGCATAAAGAGGTTTGGTGACTTCCGAACACCCTTATAAAGTCTATAACGTTAATCCATCACAATTGGACATCGGTGTCCTCTGAAAACGATGCACAGACAATAAAAGGTATATAATAAAACTTTTTTCTTTAAATAAAAATCCTGGTCACTCCTAATAAAGAAGTTTTTTTCTACTAGAACTGTGTGTTACTCAGTTGCTCAACTTCTCTTTTTTCAAAGAGAGTAGGAATAGAAAGGATAAGGTTAGGAGAGGAGTAATGGTTAACTACTCGCTTTCGCTAGACCTCGTTATTTTAGGATTGGAAAGATGGGAGGGAATTTTTAGACCTCACAAACATCCGTGCTTCGATGCAATGATGTTGACCACTGCACTACGGACACGACAAATATTTAGACCAGAAAAACGTTCTCTATTACACAGTATTATTGAGTTACTGTCATACGCCAATTGCTTTGCTTCCATGCACGCCGGCACCGATCAGGACTTGTTTAGTACACAATGGATTTGTCAATATAGTACATTTGCCGGAAAGTATTAAAAAGGATGTTACAATCAAGTTCTTACCGTTTTTGTGAATATGGCATCCCTTCCTAATATAACAGACAATTTGGTAATTTGCTCTTGCATTTTCTGAAATTAAAAAAGTAACCAGTTATTATTATTTGGCTAGAAAATTCTTCAATTTTAGATGGTGATAATGAGAAATGGTTTATGCATTTGATGGAAATTTACATTTCGATACCTCGGTTTCTTAAGGGTGTAATACTCATAAAACATAGTTTTGAGATAATTAAGAAACATGATTTAATGTTCTACTGAACGTCTGGTTTTTGTAGATTTTAATGAAATTCTAGGATTATCTAAGCAAAAATAAAATCCAATATTATAAAGAAATTTTTATTTTCCTAATATTAATAATGGGAGCTTTCACGGCATTTTGGAACTGGATTTAGCATTTAGAAATCAGTATTCTAAGTATTTCCTCACACACAGCTCATTTTTAGCTGGCTACACTTTGGAACTGAGGTATTATTTTTAAAGTGTTACCATAGATCAATTACTTTTGGCTAACAAGTCCTTCCCAGATATTTTTCTGACAAAATAATCTTTTCTGTCAATGTAAACAACTTAGAATTGTCAGCGAGAGATGTGAATTTAACATGTTTTCTGGTGGCTTTTTATAACGATCTCGTTAAAATTTGTCCTCACCGATCTCAAGCCGGATTGTAGGTATTTTACGTCTTGCGATATGAAACAGCTCAACTGAAGAAAACTTTCTTCGCCCGTGGCCAGAGGTTCCTCGTCACTCTCTGCACATTTCATTTCTGTGTCTAGCTTCCCGCCAAAGTACTGGTCGATCACTGTCCTGTAACAGAAATAAACAAAGATTGCAGCCTTCATTTTAAAGTTTCGGCAAATGCGATTATTACGGTATATATTTGTCTAAAATCTGTCTTCAGTTAAAAAGCTTCATAGTTTAAGAAGATTGATCGTTCTAAACAACAAATTCGACACAGGTGATTGTACTCATTATAATAAGTGTAGTGAAACAGGCAATAATTTACTTATCACTAAATTAGACATTATAATTGAAAAGTTAATATTGAAGATACTTTTATAAATTTTTCAAACTATGTTACTCACTTTTCGTCATTACCAGTAAATTATATCGAAATTGAAATTCTGGCGATATTATTGATTTAAAGTGTTTGTTTGTGAAAGTTATAATATTTAAAAAAATAACTAATAATAATACGCATATGAACTAATCTATTAATCAAGCTTCTCATAATATAATAATGTTACATGATATGGAATAAAAAAAAAACTATTTTTAACTAATAATAATCTCACTTGTTAGTCCCTTGCAGAGAAGGCAACTTCTGCTGGAGCATACGAACGAGCTCTGTCCAACATTCGTTGGCGTCTTGCTGCGCCCAGCCCCCGCCTCCGGACTGCGCCCCTCCCGCTCCCGAACTTCTCGCCTCTCGTTCTTTGAATCTAGGCAGTGCGGTGTGCAATGCAGCGAGGAGGGTCAGAGGCGCGATGCGGGCCGAGCCTTCCATCACTTGCCACGTGTCTCTGAGGGCTCCGACCAAAACTCCTGCTGCCTCACCGGACCGACCGCCTGCAAACATATTCATTTATATTTGACAAATCAATTCATTAAGTAATCTTCATTTCTTTAGTAGGAAAAACAGTACCCGATGCAGTTAATCGGTGAATCTGACAATTCAGAGATGAAGTCTGAATTCGTCAATTTTAATCAGATCACTTATCAATATCGAAAACTTCATCACTATCCGTCGTAATATTAAAAGAGTATTTGTGCGATTCTGAAGCATAAATGATTGAGCCTGCTTTTTCAAATGGCAAATTGACATTTTCTGTACGACTAAGTTCAATTATAATCATAATTAGCAGGAATGAAACCAATAGATTCGTGGGGGACAAAGAATCTTGTAACTAATGAGGGCCAACAAATGCTTCAAATAATGTGAAACAGCATTCATTGCTTTACCACATTTATCGTAATTTTTAATAGTTTCGGCAAATAAGAACCTTTTTAAATTATCTTGCTTTCATTTTATTCAATGGTTTTTTTTAAGGGCTCCTTAAAAAACAATACATCAGTGATCCATTATATAATATACACCCATCCCTCGCTTAACACGATACTCGCTTAACACGGTTTCGCTTTAACACGGTTTTAGTTTTGTTGAAAATTTTTTTTTTTTCTATTAAATCTTGCTTTGCAGACTGTGGGAATTTCTAAGAATAACGGTTAAGGTATATCTGGACGGTTAGGGTATATTTTTTACATTTTAAATGTAAAAAAAATAGTACCTGAAAATAATACATCAGACATTTAGTCTCTCGTTGCCCACGCTGTTGATCACTCGTTAAGTTCGAGCAGCTGATAAAATATTTGTTGTTTATAATTTGACAAATATTCAAGGTGTAATTTTCTTATTTCTAATATTTTTATCATTGGAATAATTGAGTTTTAATAATACATTTTTAGACCTATTATGTCGAAGCCAAAATTAACAAGAAAAATAATTTCTCTGGAGATAAAAATTCAAATTTTGGATCGTCTTCGAGATGGACAGAGTACAGCTGAGATTGCAAAAAAAATAGTTTGAACGAAGCAACGATTAGAATGATTAAAAGAAGTGAAGAAAAAATTAGAGCAAGTATAATCAAGGGATCTTTAATAAGTGCGAAACATACGAATCGCATACGCAATGCAAACATAGAAAAAATAGAAAAAGCTCTGGTGATTTGGATAGAGAATAATAACCAAAAAGGATTACCTATGGACGGCTCTACTATACGAGAAAAGGCAAAAAGAATTTTTAATCACATAATTAATCAAGACAATACAACAGCAATAAATCAAGACACAGAATTTTTAGCGAGCAAGGGATGGCTTGAGAAATTTAAAAGGCGAAATTTTTTGCACAACATCAAAATGAACAGCGAAAGTAGATCTGGCGACATTAAAGCTGCACAAGAATATCCTCCATAATTAGCTAAAATAATTGAAGAAGGGTCTTATTCGCCTGAAAAGATTTTTAATGCTGACGAAACGGGTCTTTTTTGGAAGAAAATGCCAAGTAGAACTTACGTGCCAAATATGAGGAAATTTACAATATAAAAAAAAAAGAACCATTGCGGATTACCGATATTTTTGAACGTCGACGGAACATAACAGAAAATGTAATCGAAAGTAGTTGTGATGATGACATTCGTCCAATAAAAAGAAGAAAAATCTCCATATTAATTAATATCTTCTAGTGAGAGTGACATTGAATAATATCTTTTATCTGTGTTCATAATGTTTCAATAAATTTTCAGTCCTATCTAACAATTTCTTTAATATTTCTAAAAAAGAACCTATCCTCTCTTTTTCATACATTTGTTAGTCTCGCTTAACACGGTGATCTAGCAGAACCTATCTTCCGTGTTAAGCGAGGGATGGGTGTATATTGTAATAAAAATTCAATTAATATATTACCTTCAAACTTCTTAAGAGTATCTCTAAGTTCAGGCACAGTTTTAAGACACTGAACGGTTGCATTCATGTAACAAGTATTTCCTAAATTAGTAAGTCCTGCCGGTAAGTCAAACTGGAAAACAAATAAATGATATTTGTAAGTAAATAATGTTCAACAAGTAACGGAATAATAGTTGTCTAACAAAACAATCGTGGGTCTGTAGTATAAAAATAAATATAAAAAAGCTTACAGCAGACGCTAGCTCAGTCTCAGTCATGTCTTCCAAAAATTTGGGCTTCTCCGTTGGTTCTACAGGAACGTCTTCTTCTTTACTTCCCATCACAAGGATCATCGCACCCTGAAAAGTTACGACATTATAATCAAGCTTTTAGCTGCCGTAGAAAAAAGTACGTAATTATCTACCACGCCGGCATAAATTTTTAATTTAATATAATTAGTTATTGACGAGATAACTGGTCTCTGGCGTGTTGAGTACAAATTTTTTTAATTGATATCTCGTCTGTGGCAGCCATTGAGTTAATTCCAACTACATTGCACATGTTAACATGAAAATTTCTGTTCTTTTCATTATTAAATAAAAACTATGGCGAAATATTCGTTTTCTTGATGACACATGATATTAATTAAAAATAAGTCAATGTCCTGTTTTGAGGAGAAAATAAATGGTCAAGTTGCTCACACCTTGTAGTTGATGTTCGAGAACACATAAATAAGGGTAGGCCTTAATGTTATTTATATATTTTAATTTGGGTAAAGTAACGCCCCATATAGATGTCGAGGTGCAGCAACGACTGTTGCAGATGTTAGCGCCTGGCTTATAACAACAAAGCACCAATTATGAATTTTTTGAAAAAACATTATCTTACATTACTAAGTTTGATGTTTCCCCAATCGTCATCCTTCAATGTCACACCTTTGCACATAACTTTCTGTCTCTCAGGTTGTACACCTGTCAGAGCAAAAATCTGCGCTTTAAAAAGTATTGGATCTTCATCGGTGTTCACCTCAACACCTTGGTAGGACTCCTTTCCCCATTTTATTTTTACTGAAATATGAAAAAAGGTTTAAATAATTGAAAGATGAAATTATATTTAATGCTGTAACAAAACAAAACGTTTTTTTATGGCTCCAACAAATACTTCCGACACAAAAATATTTGTGTGTGAAAAGAAAAGCCGTTTTCTCCAAAATTGGCTCTCTTTTAGAATTTTAGGATTATCCTAGTTCCAAATTCTAAAGGAGAGCCAAAAAAAGTTTTGGGAGCATTTATTTGGCTGGTACATTTTCTTCCATACGCATATAGACATTACTGAAAATTTAATTCAGAAAATTATTTAAATTTTAAGATGCAACGCTCTTTTCCTTTCGCACACGTAAATCGTTGTAAAATTAACAATTTTGGTTGGTCTCACAATACCAGAAATAAGATAAAAATGGCATTACAATTTTTGAGCTATCGTGTAAAATTTCATAAGCTTTTCACTCAAATTCCTAGACTGAAATGCTGGAGACTAAGCAAGCAAATCGTCATCTAAACTAGTAGATAAATGAAAAAAAAGGCAGTAAGTTATCTTAGGGAAAAAATATTTATAAGTCATCCTGTAACTTGAACAAGTCATTAGTGAAATGAATCCATTTTACCATCAATAGCTTTAAACTTAGTGATATATTTATTTAGTAAAGTCAGTTCACGTGTACTTGAACGCCTGAAGATGTCGAAAGGCGAAACCCGGATCGTTAGTGATAAAACTTGTGTAAATGTACATAATTCAAATTTAATATTGAAATTCCACCAAGCACCTTCAGTCGAAATCTTAAATTAACATCAGTAAGATGATACAAATATAAAAAAAGGACCGATCGAAATATGGGACTATTCCGTATTCGAAATATAAATTAAATAACGTCGATACACGCAATTTTAGTTACCACAGATAAATGTAACCGATATATTTGATTTATTTTAAAACACGAACCATTTAAATGTTGCGCAAAAATGACTAAACATCTTAAATACAATTGTATAATTCATGAAATAAAGCGATTTTATTCATTATACTAAAAGAAAACTTCTATCGATTAGAAATAAGAGAGTAGATACATAGTTTTAAAAGTTTTTTTTAAACATTTGTTTCAGAAAACATTGTTTTCGAGTAACGTCGAGGCTAGAATGACATTACAAATTTGACATAACCTATTGCACAAACCGGTGACTTTGCAATTTTTAACATATAATATTGCATGTGATTACCTGAATATTGGGGCATGGTTGACGGATTTTCTTCTAATTTATTTCCTTAGAGACTGAAACGAATTTCGATTGTGGAATATTAATAAACACGCCGAAAATGTCAAATATATTTTACTTTCCGTTGTATTCACCAACAATTTGTGATATGTTGCCAGCAGAGACAATAGTACTTGCCAGTATATTTTTTAACATTCGCTGAAATTTATACCACACATAATATTTATTTGATTTGATTGTAAAGCATTTTTTATTTTATACAAAATTTAACAGGCTTTATTTTCTTTTCAAATGTTTATTTTTTTCTACTGATTTTTCATTTGATGAAAAATTATGCATTTCCAATTACATCGTGCATCAAATGAAATGAAAAATAAATCAAAATAAGACACTTATTTAAAATTAATCTTTCCGTAAACAGATTTCATGTGACAATAATTTTATTTTAAAAATAATTAATTGACTTGTTATTTGGATCTATCCATAAACTAGTATACTTGATCTATCAAATAAGCTATTCAAGATCTTAACACAGATACAAGATCTAAACTGAATCTATCAAACAAGCTATCCAAGGATCTGCAAAACATTGGAAGCATACCTTCGTTTTGAGCTTATAAAGAGTTTTTATTATTCTGTAAAAATAGCTTCTGTTGTGTAAATGGAAGGTTTTAAACACTTTATTATACTTTTTCTATATTGCTGATGTTCAATTGATGCAACGGCCACAGTGAAATGTCACGTGAGCACTATGTATTAGCCAATCACTGGAGAATTATTGAAAAGTAATGAAAATACAGAAAATATTCCTGAAAATTGATTTTTGAAACGATCCAATATTGAGCACATCACTCGCATGATAGATCGAATATCCGTTTTTAGAACTAAAGCCGGATATAGATTCGGGGAAGTTTCATAAATATATTAAATTTGATTATCGATTATTGTATTACGTCTTCAAATGTAATAATATCGTTTTGCTGATTCTTCTTCAATTGGCTCAAAATTGATTTCAAATAGTGTGAGAATAACTAATTTTAAAGAGCGCCCTTGTAAGAAACCAAAAAAAACAATGCCTGGGCTTGCTCTGATCAAAACTATTTGGTGTGTTATTATTGGTAATGGTAGGTAATAAAATTACATCACGTTTTAAAATAAAAACAGAATTGTTTGGTAGGTTGTTTGGGCCACTGCAAAAACTGTATTTAAGCGCCATGAATGCGCCTTCTGAGAAATTGGACATTCAAATATTAATCTTACTTAAAAAATTAAAATTCATTTATATTTTGTGATTCAGAAACAAGATAAGGTGCGGCAAATCTATGGCAAAGATCTACTATTTGAATATTACGAACGAAATAAATTTATTGTAATTAATTCGTTTTGATATATTTTTTTATCTGCAATTATATTTTCGTTACACGCGCCTGGACTCGCAAATTGTCGACGCCTCGAAATTTCAATTAAGTATAAGTACCTATAAAGAAACGATTGGTGTAGCGGTCCAGTGTTTCCCTAAAATATTTTTTGCCCAATCCTTGATTTTTCTCAAATAAAAAAACGTTTATGATCAAATACCCTAAGTACATAATCATCACGAAAGAATCGTCGTCATATTTGCAGAAGTAAGTGAATAGATAATTAATAAATAATAGTTCTGAGTAAAAATCTTAGCGTTTAAGATACTGCCTCTATTCTCGCAGCGGCGTAACCACCGCATAGCAGAGTCATGGAATGCATGAGGGGTCAGCAAAAAAAGGCCCCAAATTTCTACATATTCAATATAGCAAATTGCGTGGAGGGGTAAGAGGCTTACGTGACGTTTGCATAAGGGGCACAAAAATCCATCTATGCCACTGTATTCTCGATATCTTATAATAGATATTAGATATTTACTATATCAACATATATATAGATTTATGCCGATCTCTCAAGAATAAGGGAGTAATATTTAATAAAAACAATTACTTGCCTTTCACCACATTCCCGAAAAAATTGTGAATCCAGAATTCCCGGGAACACAAAATGGGTCCGGAATTGGATGCCCTAGTCTACTCGAACTAAGACGACATGTAAACTAGAGTAATCACGAGGTGTAAATTTGTAAATCAATCAGATAATCTCAAATTATAAAAATATGTTTAAAATTTTGCAGTAATTTAATCATTCTGACTAGAACTTTACCTCGTTACGGAAAGCCACCGGATTTCTGTACGCAAAAATTTTGTCGTTTTGGCGCCAGCTCATTACGTTAATTTCAACCACCTTATCCTGTCCGAATTCTTGGAAAAAAAATCATGAACTAAAAAAGTGTTATGAGTAAGGAATCTTAGAATCTTGGAATCTAGTCTTACTTATCTCTGGATTAATTGAGCCCCTGAGAGTTGAATTGAGCCATGTGGCATTTAAGGAAAAAAAACAAGTTAGATGCGTTATAATATTCTACATGTCTCAAAAGTATCGTAAAAATAAAGTGACCTCAGTAAATACACACTGCAATTGTGTAATGTGTTATCTCCCTTAAATAAAAATATGCAATCCACTAAAACACCAATTAAAGACATGGTCCAATAGAAAAGTTTTAGCATTTAACTACTTGACTCACACTTCACTTCTTGGGGGCTAAATTGATAGAAGCGTAGTAACAGTAGTTTTTAATTATATTTGGGAAACACTGGTACAGTTGAAGATATTCAAACTAGTTACAAAGTATACGTAACAACAACAACCTCATCATGCTTCAAAATTTAAAACATGAATTGATAACACACAGGGGCGCTTCGTGGGCTCGGGCAAATAAGCCTGCTGATTCTAGAGGGCTGCGACTAATGACTACATACAATTAATATTGTTTTGATTTTTTCAAAATTAAGTATAATCGAAAGACATAGGGCCTATGGGCTATCAATTTTATAAACTGAGGCTGAAATGATATATTGGCTTAAATATTTTTAGTGAAACACATAAAAAAATAACTAAGTAAGTAACTTACTCGTGAAAAAATTATTATTTGATTTTGTATGTTCAATTAATATAACTTGTTAAATTTAATATTACAGTTATAGAAAGTATTTAAGAAAAATCTGATTATGCACCAGGCAGCACTTTTTGGGGGGCGGCAATTTAGAACAGAAAATAGAAAAATTCGGACGTAGTATATAAAAAAAATGTTTTGTTTACAAACCATGCAAGCTTTTTTTTCTTCACCTATTTTTCTTCAGACCTATTTGTGCTCTGTGAGTCACATACATTACATTTTTTTTGTAGGGTAAATATTTGTTTATATATTATATGAGCTCTCAAGAAATGAAGTAAGCCTACTAGTAAAATGGTAAACCTTTTCTTTTGGACTTTTAACTACAATCACGTCTTTACTTGGTGATTTGGAGGATTGTGTATTTTTATTTTAGTAATACAGTGGAACCCCGATCTACCGTTCTCGCATTGTTCGTTTTCCCGCAAGGATCGTTTATGTTTCATAGTCCCGGCCAAACACCCATAAGAACAATGTAAAAAAAATCCCGCATTCATCGTTCCCCGATTTACCGTTTGCCTCGACCTATCGTTTAAATATTTTGGTCCCGTCACTAATATTATCCCGATTGACCGTTTTCGTTGAATATTTTGCATAAATAGTTTTGCCCCGCAATTCGTTTCGCGTTTTTTTCAGTGGAACTCCAATCTACCGTTCTCGCTATCTTTGTTTTTTTGCATGGATTGTTTATTTTTTATTCTACCAAGACCCCGTCATAACAATATTCAATAATTCCCCGATTTACTGATTTCCTCGATATATCATCTAAATATTATCGTCCCGTCCCAATTAGTATTCCGATTGACCGTTTTTGTAGAGTATTTTTTTTTCGCTCAAATATTTTTACATCGCATTTAGTTACATAAATAAATAAGGTTTTTGAAAATTAAAGATTTTTTGGTATTACTTGAAGATTTCCCGCATTATTCGTTCATTTATTAAGGTCCCTTGAAAAACATAGAATCGAGGTTCCACTGTATAACACTATTGTGGTGTGTATTTACTGATCTCAATTCAGTTTTACAATACTTTAAGACATGAATAACATTATAACGCATCTAACTCATATTTTCCTAAAATACCACTTGTATCACTTCACCTCTCAAGGGCTCATATAATCCTACTAATAATAATTATAATACATCATATTTTTTATAATAATAACTTAAACTTAATAAAACAGGTCGTTCATATTTTTTGACATATTTTAAAAACTTACTTGCAGCTTGATTCTTCAATATTAATTACAATACCTTTCTGCTATCTAACTAACATACCTTTCTGCTTTCTAACCAGTCGGCACAGTGGTTAACGTCGTTGGATTCCACGCCAGAACTTACGGGCTCAAATCCCAGTATGAACAACATTTTTTCAATCAATTTACCGATTTCTGTTCGAAGGCATGGATGTTTGTGATATCTAAAAACCCCCCTCCCACCATTTTAATCCTAAAAAAGGGTGC
Source organism: Himalopsyche tibetana (assembly GCA_030503985.1). NCBI lineage: Eukaryota > Metazoa > Arthropoda > Insecta > Trichoptera > Rhyacophilidae > Himalopsyche > Himalopsyche tibetana. Next base: position 3,408,330 of record JAPJYX010000015.1, read on the forward strand.
TTAGCGAGAGTAATTAGTCAACCATTAGTTCTGTCCTACCCTATCCTTTCTAACCCTACCACTCTTGTCTCGTAAAACGAGAGGTTGAGCGACTGAATAACAAACAGTTCTCGTAGGAAAACATCCGTGAGATACTTTCATTGAGAGGCCACATTCTCCACACTGAGAGCAGAAACAGATAAAAACAACAAACAAAAAAAAATGTTAACTGATCAGATAAGCATAACCTCAATTAATTGCAGCTCGAGGTTACTGAATCAACCACCAGTGTCACATGTAATGCCTACGAATGAGAACTAATACCACCACAAAAACAAAACAATAACCAAAGACCACGCACCCGCCTACGCCCAGGTAAATCCAGGACGCTACGCGGGAAAAGCAACATCAAATACACCAGATGAAAGGGAAATTGGATCTCTGCTCCACCAGCCCCAGAATTTGATGTATAGATATCAATCAAAAATAAATAAAAAATAAAACTCACCACTGCACCAAAAAAACAATATTTGAGTTCTGTAAAGCAGTGTTCACGCAATCAACATATCGACTGTGGAAAGGAAAAAGGACTTAATCCACACGTATCAAATTGTACAGGAGGCGCAAAAAACGTATTTTGAGCCATATGCAAATTATGAATTATACACAACCTTTAAGTGCACGGAGACTTCTAAAGTGGTGTTTAATTGTCATAATCTAATATTAAACTAAGAAATTGTCTAGGAAAAACCTTTATTTCAGTCTTTTTTCTTGGTTTTAATATTTTACAAGGTCATCTTTTTCAAACTTAAAAGCGAAATTTAGATAATAATTCGGCATTTGCAGATTGCATCCTTTTGACAGAACGCGTATCAAGTTTGATACATTGTGATTATCGAAAAAAACCTGTTTTGAAAAAACTGTGGGTTAAGTCCTTTTTCCTTTCCACAGTCGATATGTATATGAATGACACATAATGATCCTCAATAACTATCTTAAGAGTTGTCTTTATGAGCATCTTGGCCCTCCACCACGTATTAAAACCTCGAAAATCTTTAAAAACACACGATGGCACTTGGACCTGAGTTTCAAGGTGGCCATGTGGCATAATCTATATTAGTTTTTGCCTAAATGACGACTTTGGCAACCCTAAGTCATGACACCGAATAATATTCGGCGAACGCTGACATACCGCCTTACCTATGAATGGATTGATTAATATTGCACTCGATGCTGGCTTAAGATGGGTGTGGTGAGGTGTAACTAATCAAATTCATGCAACAATGTAACATTCAATTTCAAACCATTCAATACACAGACTGGCCAAATTTTCTTGAGACAGCATCGGGACAGTCCGCATTAGGGATTGCAATGCTGAGCGGTGTAGCCACCTCATAGCAGCGTCATACATTGCATGAGGGTCCAGCAAAAGTGGGGCATAAGTTTTTTACATATTCAATTTAACAAAGCCTTGAGTGACGTTTGGATGAGGGGCCCCAAATTTCTAGCTACGCCACTGGCAATACCGAAAAAATACATCAATGCCAATATTTCGGCATATCATATGAACTGGTATATGTACAGTGCTTTTTTTTTCAAAAAAAAAGTACCATAACTCAATTATTTAAAAAAATCTTGTCTTTTCTCAATGTGGAGGATATAGATTCCTAATGAGTTTTTTTTTACGAAAACTGCTTGTTAGTCAGTTGCTCAAACTCCCTTTTTAAGGAAAGTAAAGAAAGGGCTAGTACAGGATTTGTGGTTAACTAATCGCTCTCGCTCTACCCTATTAATTTTACGATTGCAAGAGTGGGAGGGATAGATATCACAAATACCAACGCCTTCGAACAGAAATCAAGCAATTAGAATTAATTCAAAGATAAAATGGTTCTGGGTATGGCGTGGTGCCGAAATATTTTATCAACATATCAACTCTATCATATAATCATTTATGAACTTGAAACTTGCTATGTTAACCGTATTTTTATGAATTTCTAAATGAGAAAACTGATTAATTGAACAATATTTACCACTAAGTATTCACTCAAATAGTGTCCCCATTATAAACGGAACGTATGGTCAATCTACCAGGTATTACCTAATTTGATCACACAAAGTTGCCGATGATTTGAACAATATCGGTAGGGGAAAAGTATTCGTAACCATCCTCTCGTGCCGATCCCATATTCCAGCAAGGACTAATGTATTTTTTGGTATTTTTATTAGACATTTAATTATATATTATTATTCGAAGTTTCAATATGATTTTATCAAATGATCTATAATATAGTAATTGAACATGCCGGGACTTGAAACTAGAACCGTCAGTTAACTCAAGTAATGCTTTTACTGATAATAGTTCGTTTTAAACTCATATGGCCGCATTCAGGAAAATTAAATAAAGTGCACGTAGTTTTATAAAAACCCAATGAAAATATTGTATCTAAGTTGAATTTAAGTTGGACAAAAATAGTTTTTGGTCATTTGGACGTGCTAATAATTATGCATATATGTATTTAATTGATACAACTATCAACATGTGTTTCAGTAAGGATTTATTCAGAACGACGCACTAAATTCCCTTCAAGGCCACAGATTATAGACATTTAGGCCAAGTAATATAGTTTTGGGTAATGTTTCAAAATAAAATTAAGCTACCTTACTCCATTATTGGATATATATATTTCCACAATTATTTGTGGAAAAAAATCAATCCATTATATTGAAGCTCATAATATAAACATTTTTTGATGATTCATAATATGACAAAAGGATTAATAGGTAACAATTAAACTTGCGAAAAGAAAAATAATCATTCCTATATTGTTGGAATAAACGTAATATGAACACAACTTTCATGCAAGGAATTTTGACAATGACGTGTTATGAGTTCGCACTTGCTTGATGAAAATTTAAATTATTGATTTATCCAATAGGTAACGTGTGCAAAGTTTTTGCCGACAAATTGTTGTTAAAATAACAATCCAACTGAATCAACGTTTAAGATATGAATAATGGTTAATTGACTTTAATTCTGAGTTATCCACTGAAATTCTCATTAAGGTTATTAGTTGATAACATTATTATCCATGCAATCAATTTATTAAAAAGCTTTCAACTCTGTATCGAAAATAAAATAAAAACATGGGCCCAACCTACTTTTAACACATTCTGTGACGCCGAAAATTTTCCGTTCACTCAAATGGAGTAATATAATATTATAGTTCGGCTATAAGATCAGCCGATCTCATAGTTAAGTTATTAATGAAAAAATAAAATTAATTGTTATTAAAATAGAAATTCAAAGCTGAGTAGATTAAAAATGTTACATGTCACCATGTGATTTTCGGAGGTGATGTTTTTCAGGTAACATGATTATTTGTCAAACCTTTTTGAGACCCATAAGGTTGGGAGAGCCCAGACAAGTGACTTATGTGCTTATGGGTAATCCGCCACCGCCTGTAATGGTTTGTTCCCACTAGTCGAGTAGATAAACAAAGTGTGGAGGACAGTAGAGAATTAAACGGCCCCCAGACGATATGAAATTGTGGGACCCTGTTAGTCGAATAACATAAAAGCGTCACAAAAACCCATATAAAATAAAAAATAAACAATGAAAATGAATATAAAAGATATGCGTTATATATAATACAAAATATTGTTGAGCCTCCCAAGATTCGGAGGAATATTGTCATCGGGTATTGCAGATTTTCCATGGCAAATATTTTCTTAGTGGTGCCGGCAACGTGTTTTGAGGTAGCAGTTAAGATGTTATTCTCCAATACACTCGCGCATGGATACAAAAGAATAGTTTTTTCCCTCTCATACCACCTGTGCGTTTGTGTATGCACCGTCTCACCTGCCACTTGTATGTAGGTGTTGCGTTGCTCTAGTCGAGACCAACGTCCCAAGAAAAGAAGAAACTATCAACGCGTTTGCTTGTCTCTGTACAAAAATGCTAATTCGCAATGCATAGCGGTTTTTTTTCATTACTCGCTTCGATCACTTGTGATAAATCGCTCCGAACCATCGGCTTATAATTTTATAATAAAATATTCGCGCGTGTGTGAGTGTAATCCGAAGAGAGATCCACAAGTGTTTCGCCTCTCCGCATACCACGCCATTCATGCGACTACTTTGTGAACTCATAAGTTTTTAGTAGTCGGTATTGTCGAGTGATTTCGTTGACGGAATGTGTGAACAGTAAGCCTAACTTGTGTGGAAAGTTCCGTATTAATTTACCTGCACATCATTGTCTAGTCAGCTTTAAGGTTAAAAAACTTTATTTGAAACGATATCGGGTTGCAAACGCCCGGCGCTAAGTTTTCAGAAACGTAAAACAATACCAAAGAGATAATTATTAATATATGTAATTAAGGACTAAGTTTCACGCTATTGACAATGTTCTTCGTAATTTTGAAGTGCAAATTAAAAGCTTTTACAAACAGTGTTTTCGGGAAAGTAACTATTCATGGTAAGACGACACCTTTAACTTTCATATAAATACGTTACAATAATTATAGGTCGTTATAATCTTAATTTAATCGATGTAAATATGTTTATTATTGTGTATAATTTTAACTTAATGATAAAAAAGTTTGAAGAATTTCTTAATTATGTACTTAAATAATTTTCAGAAGAGATCAAAATAATGACTCGGAATTATTGAGGTAATTCATAACACAAATTCCGTTTACATTCTCTCATGTTGTGTTGTAAACGCCCATTGTACTTGCCGGCTTCAAATTGTAACTAATTAATTTATGGAAAATTATGTTTAATAATGATGAATGAGGATTAACGTTTTAGTTTATGAAATCGACTGCCACCAACACGAAATCGCACAATATATTTTTATCTTAGTGTTTATGGGTAAACGATTTCCATTGCAACTTTCGAACAGGCAGAATTGTTGTTCTTATTGGATTGGATAGGTTTCAAATTTGGAACACTTATTTTATTGATTCTGCGGCTCACCATCTTGCTTTCTTTTTCTTTTTTAGCCATAAACACAATTTTATTAAATATCGATATTTAAAAAAAATATATGCGAAGTTTAAATTATATTCAAAAGAACAGCTGCGATATATTTTCGGTATGACTTAAAAACATTGAAGTATGAAATAAGTAAAATATAAATTATTCTGCCTTTGCGATTTTATGAAAAAATCGCGCTTGTAGCCGGTCAAAGCAAAAAGGATTACCTTTAATACACACGTGACACGATGACTTATATGGTTTACGAATAACGATACACGATTGTACAACAATATTCAAACAGCAAAACCGCGACATATCTTTTGATAGAAATCGAACCGTTCAAAATATACACCGTGGTGTGAGAATCAAAATCCACGGGTATCGGAAAGCTTTACCGTACTAACTAACATACTAGGCCGTAGCGAGGCCCTTTGATACCTAGGGCAAGAGGTAGATTTTGCGCGAAATTTTCGATATTTAGTATTTTTATAAAAAATCCTGGCATCATTTTGGCGCCCTCTATGCTCCTTCAGCACCTCGGCGTACAGGGCGATCGCCCTATTCGCCACCCCATAGAGACGGCACTGCTTAAATACTAAATTTATTTGTTTGACGTTACTTTGATTTAGAATTAAACTGCAGAGCTTTCAATGGCCATTTTCCAGTAATAATCAATATTTGACTGAAATCCTTATTTTTACATTTTATTTAAATAAGTATCGTGTTTTATTATATTATCGGCAAACTTTCACGCAATAATTAAACTGCATATGTATTTATTAGAAAAAAAATATTTTTGAATATTCATCAGGTTCTTTGGGTCATCCCGAATTGCTTTCGCAGCTGCTAGTTACTCTTTATATCAGACCAGTCAAAACATTCTGAACATTTAATTCTGATTATTAAATTTCTCTTCTGGATCTTTTTTGAGTTTAACACGTTATGTTTAATTACGAGATGATTTATGGATCAACTACCTATTAGTGCTTTAGAAAAAAAAGATCTAAACCCGTTTAAAAAACCACCGACTGATCAAATTTTTGGCACGTCCACCTCACTCGTTTAACAGTTGGGATAATGTAATATTATGCATAACATTTTTTCGTCTACGGTTTTTCAAATATGTTTTTTATGAACTGTGAAACAGTTAATTGTAACACGGTTACACATTTTATTTTCTAATATACAAAACCCTGTTGGACGCGTGCATGCTTTTTTCATTCATATGTATTATTTTTATTTTGACACATGCAGTAAAACTATTTAAAGTATTTAACCAGTACTGTATCGAATAATGATATGTATCCAATTCAAAATTGGTAAGTAGGTAAAAATAAAAAAAATGTCTGGTAATCTCGTTCGGTACTAATCTAGAAGCCCACATATGGAATTCAGATAAAACTTTCGTTTCTTTTTCCGTTTAAAATTATTTCCGGTTATTAAACAAGTACTTACAATCCAATGAGATTAAGAATTAAGAGAGCAAAATGCTACAAAATTATAAAATATATTTGTCGCCTTCCGAAACACACTTTGGGATAAATAATTAACCTTCAATATGTTTGTATACATACAGTCCACTGTTTTAAATGTTTAAACTGTAGACTTAATTCCGTTACTCAATCTCTTTTCGTAGTGAAAAAATATACAAGGATAGCCCCCAGTGACGGATTAAGCCAGTGACGTTTCTAGGCTGTGTGCCGCCCCTAGGCAGAGTCTTAAAATAGCGCTCATTTTTTTTCCATTATTACCTATTATTCTAGATTTCTAGGAATACATATACAAATATAGAAGTACGAATCCTCTACTCACCTACTACCTTATTCCATTTTGCTTTCAGATGATTTATAATATATATTGACAACGATCCTCACAAATAAATATGATCCGAAAGTCCAATAATTATGAAAAAAAACAACTATTACCTTCACTACGCATCATAAAAAATAATGTTAATTTAAAATGCACCTACATTATATAAGTATCCATTCTTGGTTTGGTATTTTGTTACCAAAGACATTGAGACATGACATTTATTCTAAATCAAATTCGTGTAATATTTAGCCATTTAAAAGAATATACGATCATTTGCTGCTCCCCAGTACTCCCTAGTACTTGTCGCCCCTAGGCAATTGCATACTCGCCTATGCCCTCGGGACGTCCCTGGATTAAGCGCTTGGAAGGGCCCCAGTCGCAATCAAATATGCAGGCCCTGTTATTCGAATTACTAAAACTGAATTTAAAATGTAATGTCATTTTTTATAGTATATTCTATTTGAAGACCCTATGATTGGAGGCCCAAGAGCACGCCCCGTGCTAATCTACTATATACTACTACATATTAAATTCTCTGACATATACGTAAAATAAAATGTATTATGATCTAAAATTTACAAAGTGATATAAATTACTGTTTGATCCTTGGTTTGGTTTCTGTTCCTTGAGATTTGGTCGAAATTGAATAAGCGGTTGTCTGCATTTCAATATTACATCATCAACCTTCCAGACACTGTAGTGGCTACAACTTTTAGAATTATGTATTATTAATGGGTGTTCATTAAATACCTGTTATGTATTACAGTGTTAAATCCGTGTGGATTTTTTCAAGAAAAAAAATATTCCTTGTTGGCAAGCATACATACATATATGGACACACAAATAAATAAAGTACGCAAATTAATAGCCATTCACATCGATGAGAACGTTGACGTATCGAAAATATAATTTGATATAATTAAACAAAAAAAAAGTACTTTTGAGTTTTGACAGTAACGTACCCATTTAGGTTTTTGGCGCCCTAGGCGGATCCACAACTACGCCCTATAATTTTACCAGCGATGTATTTAATAATTGCTACAATACGAATAATACATACATAATATACAGCAATATTTAGTTAAATATACATGTTATTGTGTGTACCGTGTTTACGTAAATGCAAATTTGCAATATTGTATTTTATATACGCAGCAGACTATTTTTCCGTAAAGCAAACTAATAAAAACGTTTTGAAAGCGATCGCACATTAAATTTGTCTAAAAATTGACAGATATAAGAAAACCATCAGATCATCACGAAACTCCGGCCCGTATAAAATGAGTTCAACAAATATATTAGAAAACGGAAATAAAATGGTTGTCAATAAAAAAAAAATGTAAAAGATAGGAATAATATGTATCTAACCAAAGAATGCACTTATTGACATACTTTAAATTTAATGCATGCGCCGGCACACCTTAAATATTCGATAATCAAATATGTAGTTTTCCCTAATTAAAATATGGAGCGAAAGTAAAGCTTGTGTCAAAATTTCAAACAAGTTTTGTCATTAAGTACATATTTGCTTATACGTTATGACCCACTGAGAGGTGAAGTGACCCAAGTTGTATTTTATTAAAAAAAAGTGAGTTAGATGTGTTATAATATTCTACGTGTCTAAAAGTATCGTAAAAGTGAATTGACCTCAGTGAATACACACTGCAATAGTGTTGCCTCCCTAAAATAAAAATATGCAATCCACCAAAACACAAAGTAAACACGTGATTGTACTTTTAAATGTCCGATAGAAAAGTTTTACCATTTTACTTTTTATTCAGGTAACTTAATCCATAAAAAATTACATTACCTAGTAGGTATATATTTACGTAAAGAGATTTGACTAAAGAAAACTGCTCGCAAAATTAGACATTGAAATACAAGATACATACATAAAATCAGTGCCTTTTTTTATTAAAAAAAGGTGCAGGAATTCACTTTGACTGTTTTTTTTTCTAATACATGTCCGTTCCCATTGTAATTTAGGTATCTCAACAGATTTTTGTACAGGAACTGCTTGTAACTCGACTTCTCTTTTATGGAAGAGAGTAAAAATAAAATGATAGGGTTTGGACAGGACTAGTGGTTAGCTTCCCCTGTTAATTTTAGAATTGGACTGTTGAGAAGAAATATTTTAGATATCACAAATCACCCATACTTTCGAACAGCCCTGATAAATCACGGATTTACTATCGCATTTTTCCAAATCAAAAAAATCTTTAATTTCAAACAAGTTCATATTTTTTGTTGAAAATGATTTTACTATTAGTTTACATGTATATAATCAATGTTTCCTCTAAGACGAGAGGTTAGCTGCTCGGAAAATTCACAGACTCAGGGGGGGGGGGCAAACAAACAAATGCGCGGCATAATTTTTCATAGTTGAAATACAAATAATGTTTCTTTTTTGTTTTAATTTGTATAGTAAAAAATATTATCATGTAATAATTTATTTCAATAAATGTACTTAAAACAAAAAAAAAGCAGAACTCATTGTTTTACATATAAAAATCAAGCTCAATTCAAGAATATAAGCAGAAAGAAACAAATATATAATAAGAAATTAATAAGGAATATTCCAAATAAAATTTTGAATAGTTGTATTGGAGTATGCGCCATCCCGACTGGCGTGCGCGCGTGTACTCAAACTGCTGCGCGACCGCGCGCGTTTAGACGCTTGAATTTCGCATTTTCGTAAAAGCGTAATCTCTAAGGCAAAAATCGAAACAAATCTTGAATTTTTCAATGTTTATTTTCCCCCAAGTTAAGCACCTTGTCCTGCTACAATATAACATCATTGGGCTCGTGTGTCGTGATCTGCACCACGCGTATGCTAAAGATTTTACCCTCTGATATAGTCCTCGCATAGGGTTGTTTACCAGGATTCCTGATACTGAACCTTTTAAATGATTGGTTGTCATTTTCCGATTTTTAAACGAACCAGTCTGGTCACCCTACTTTAGACGCAAAGTTCGATCTTTTTGATATTTAATAATCATTCGACGACATATTGTCGCCATATGGGACAATTTAATCCAACTCATTGATTCAGGAATCCATATAAAATTAACATCTTAGGGCCCCATTGCAAACTGCTTAGTGAGCTTTTATCAATATTTCATTTCGTAATATAATTTGAACGCTACCTTCCATCAAATTAATTAAGGTTGTTAAATTTTGATGTGCAAAACATATTTTTTTATGTGTTTTGAGTCAATGTAAACAAAACTGGTCGTAATATAAGTGAAAATTGAATGTGAGTGTTATCAGTGGCGTAGCTAGAAATTTTGGGGCCCTTATGTAAACGTCAAGTAAGGCCCCCCGCGCATTTTTTAATTTTTAATTAAAAAAAATATTTGGCATTACAGCTAATGCGCCAATTATTTTAAAGTTGAAAAATCATAAGACAAAAACTCGATGAAAATTTTTTGTAGGTTACGAAGAATTGAAATCACAAACTCCCACGTCTTAGGTCTCAAATTTAAATTTATAACATCTAAATTTGACTTCGACCTTAGCGGTAATCAAACCCCGACCCGCCTGATCAGTAAAGCAAGCTCTTGCCAACAAGACCACAGCAGGCGACATGTTGTTATATTGGGTATATTATAAAAATTTAGGACCCCCCTTTCCGCTGGTCCCTCGTGCATCGCATATTGCAGAGGGTGATTGGTTTTTGTTTTTATTGTTTTCAGATTGAATCTGGTGTTGTGGTGACCGTAAGCTCATGCAAGAGGATAATTGATATATCCACAAAACATCTAAGACAAAAAATAATGTAGCAAGATTACAAAACAAAGGTGGGCTTCAAAATTGCTTGAAATGAGGGAAGAAGAACTCGAGATAGCATTAAAGGTGGGTGAATGAATTCACTTTATTTGCAAGTATTGGAAATCCCAATACCCAGCCATGTAAATTGTGTTTTTACCATTCCATCAGTCCTATTCCCAGGTTTACAAATAGTCACTAATGCTTAACATCGTCATGTCACGCAAAGTAAAACGGAGAATGAATGTATTTAAATTGATATGATATTAACAGTCACGCAATCTCATCAATTATTCCAGTACATTAATTGTAAACGTGAAGGTATCTTCTCCACAAAGATTTTAGGTTTTCAGATATACTGAAACAATTAGTTTTGATACTTGGGATAAAAAACTAGTCTTATTATGTTCAACATTGCACATGTTAGTGTAAAACTGCACCTTATCTGTTGGTCATTGAAAAACAATATTTTTAGATTGATTTCTTCACTTCCTTCCTGTATTATGATATTGGATATGTTAATACCAACGTTAAAAACGTGTAAAGAGCAAATAAATTGATTTTTTCAATCGATTTATGGATTTATGAGGCATGGATGTATGTGATGTCTTGAATTCCACCCTCTCACCCATCCTATCCTATGAATGGGACGTATCGATAGCTTACCATCGTATAGCTTACCACTAATCCTGTCCTAGCACTATCCGTCTATCCCTACTCTCTTTGGAAAAAGAGAGGTTGAGCAACTGAGTAACAAGCAGTTCTCGTAGAAACACTTCTGTTGAGATAAACTCCATTAGGAGTCCATATGCTCCACATTGGGAGCGGACATGGTTTAAAAAAAAAAGCAAATACAAGCATACGCTCGACGTGAATGTGTTTGTCATTACTGACCAGACTCTATTAGTGTCTGACACTAATACACCTAAAAATAGGACCGCATATTAGTTAGTTATCCAACTGTTAAGTTTTCCCTTAACACCTTTTTTAACCATGTCCACTCCCAATATGAATTATATGGACTTCTAATAAAGTTTATCTCAAGAGGAGTTTTTCTATTATGTACGAGTTATTTTACATATTTCACTAGTGTGTGATTTTCATTAAGTTCGCTTCTTTCAGGTGGTGATAGTTGGCAATGGAGGAGTCGGGAAGTCAAGTATGATCCAGCGATATTGCAAAGGAACATTCACCAGAGAATATAAGAAAACTATCGGTGTGGATTTTCTTGAAAGGCAGATAGAGTAAGTTATCTGAACACCATTTTTAGTGATTTCATTTTAATATGAAAGCAAATTATTTAGTTTTACAAGAATTATATAGTAAAGTTGGTGGCTTCACACTATCTTTTGAACCACATATGCTTAAACGGAGTTTAGTTTATCTATGACAATCTTATAATTTTATTCAATTTTCCAATTTCAAATGGAGTATTTCGATGACTGTACACACTATTTCGTAGAGTTCAAGTGTTTCGTATTGTTATTAGTTACGTACTTTGGCAGTTAAGTAGTGTTGTCATATTCTGCAAATCAAATTAGAAATTTTCGTAACCATTTATAGGACATTTTTGTTCACTTGGTTTCCACTGTTATCACTTGGTGGAAAGGTAAATTTAAATTCAAAAAATTAAGCACTCTAGTACTAATTCCACATTTATATATATGATGAGGACCAGTTTCCGGAAGTAGTTTCATTGTTGTTTAGTGCAATTAATTTTATTAATACGGTTGTAATTACAAATACCTTTGAATTTATTGTTAGTCACCACTCTAAAGTAATTGTTATTTTATGCTATTGCATATTAGTACCATTTATTTGTAAGAGGTAATAAACAATTTTACAGTCAATTTAGTGCCACTTATTCATATTTTGTATCTCTATCTGTAAACTCTTTTCATATTTCTGTTACCAATTGTTTATTACGTGCTTTATTTTACTTTGTTCAGTATACATAACACTGTATTAATGTATATTCTAAGTTGAAAATGCTTGTCATGATTGAATCCCGTCTTGATCATATAAATAAATGTGAAATTGATACATAAGAGTGTTTTATTTTTTGAACCTTTTTTTTCATAAAAGCAGTCTGATTAATGCAGAAGATAAAACCAACGTATATATGATTGAATCAAGAATGATAACTCATATCCCCCAAATTGAGGCTCTGCTTTCTCCTTTACTTTGCTCAATTTAATATGAATATATTTATTTTAATTATTTTTCCGTAATTGTAAAATATTGCTTGATTATCTATGAAATACGTAGCAAATTTTCTGCCAGCTATTTTTTTTAATTTGCAACAATCTATATATTAATAGTCGATAATGTCCGTCCGTCCGACCAGATTTCACACCTTCCAGTCTCCACTTTTTTATTCATACTAAATCTATATATTAATAGTCGATAAAATAATCACTCGCTTTTCACTTTTCACAAATGTGTGCGTACTGACGAAATGTATTTGTTTGTGTACTTGAAAATTAATAGTTAATGAAATAAAATAAAATTAAATAAAATAAAATTAAAATTAAATTAAATTAAATTAAACTAAATAAAATTAAACACTAAAATAAAATAAATTAAAATTAAATTAAACTAAATAAAATTAAACACAATGCAACAAAAATCTCACGTTGCTGGGCAACGGGCTTACAGCTAGTTCAGTATTAATTTGCTAACCATATATTGTATGTTTCAGGCTTGACGGAGAAGAAGTCAGATTGATGCTGTGGGACACTGCTGGTCAGGAGGAATTTGATGCCATTACTAAAGCATATTACCGAGGTGCCCAGGCGTGCGTTTTAGCGTTCTCAACAACCGATAGAGATTCTTTTCACGCTGCACATTCATGGAAACTTAAAGTAAGCTCCCGTTTCTTTTCATTGATTAAAATATTTTCTGAACGATAAATTAAAAAAGAGACATTTTATCAATGAAGATTCTTCCCAAGCTAAACAATCCCAGAATTAAAACGAGAAATATCAGATTCAAAGAATGTGTACATAAAACATTTTTGATTTTAGAAATTAATTATTTAATCTATTTATAGCATAGGAATAATAACTCAGTCTATAGTTGTGTCTGTCTTTTTATTTGTTCGTACCCTATCACTGCATAAAATGTATTTTTGTTTTATATATTATTTATGCTATGGCTGCAAATAACAATAACATTTTGTCATTTTTAAGTTTGTAATATGTTTAGTTTGAGTTCTATAGTTTTTGATTCACATATTTAACTATTTCGTCGCCTAAGAGCTGTACTGGGACAACTAAACATTTTATATTGAGATACTGTGCAATATTGTGCTATATTTTAAGATGTTTTAACTTAATGGCTGCCACAGATGAGATATCTTGTAAAATTTTTCGTCCTCAACACGCCAGTTACAAGTTAGCTCGTCAATAACTGATTAAATTAATAGTTGCACATTATAGTCGGCATACTAGGTAATTACGTACTTTTTCCTACTGGTTAATGTTTTTTTGCCTAAAATAAAAAGAGATTTTTCTCTTTACGACAGATATCCTACTACAACGCTAACATTAATGAATAAAAATAAATCTCTTGTAGCAAAAACAGACACCTGTTTTTTTAGATGTCCCAGGACAGTTCTCATTTTCTTTAGGTCAGTAGTTATAGTTGAAATTTTAGCTTTAAGTCAGATATGATGTTAACATTGGCAAAGTAACTCATATGCACACAAGGCCTTCAATGTTTGGGGCCTTAAATTGTATTTATAAAACCTTTATAATAATTTAAATTCAGTTTTAGTAATACGAAAAACAGGGCCTCTAATTTTTATTGCACCTGCGGCCGCCCAAGTGCTTAATCCATCACTCGATATAAACAATGCACTTGAGATGCTGTGCTGCAGTTTTTCATAAAATATAATTAAACTATTTTTAAGCCATCCATTTTACCGACATTATTTAATTTGTAACTGAAGTAAAATTGATTAAAAACCAGTGATGCAAAGATGCAATGAGTATGTTTATAAGTGAAATATTATTTTCATCTCAATAATGTTCTTTGAAAGGCACTTTTATGATGAATTCATTCATGTAAAGTTTTTTTAACATTAATAAAAAAAAGGCTCTTATTAAATATAATGAATTTTATGACACTGTATTTATTAATTGCACTCTGTAGAGGTGAAGCAGTATTTGGTATAAATATTTTATGAAATATAGTGTGTATAAAGTTACATTTTGTATAAAGTTATATTTTGTATAGAGACATTTTAATTAAAGCACATATGTCAGTGGCGGTTCTAGGTACTGGGCTAGGTGGTCTAAGCCTGACCTGCATTTTTCACTCAAAACTTTAGATGGCTGAATAAAAATGAACAGCAATTCGACCGCTGAACAAAATTAATACATTTATAAGCGTAACTAACCTTTCCCAAATGAATACAATATCTTTGTTTTGATTTTCCTCTGTCAATGTAAGACAATGCTATGTCTACCTACAATAATATTCTCGATTGTGTTTTGTATTACAATTTTAAACTGAGCCAGCATAAAAAAAGCAATAACCCTATAAATACTTCATAGAGAACAGGCAACGTGACATCAGTCTGGCAACACCTATGTATTAACGAGTCAGGGGCTGGAAAGATCTAGCACGATTAGATTTTTTTGTATTTGTATGTACGGAAACGTCATCAAACTCACACGATTGTGCGTCAAATTATCAAACTTCTGTCATTCGTTGGGGGCTAAATTGAATTTGCCCATGACCCACCCATACATTCAAACACAAATACCAATATCGTTGTATTGTATGAAAGTGACAGATGTTGACTTTCAGTGACGGCTCTGTATTGCTTTTTGTACTTGTTATTTCACTTTGAAAAAGACGAATTTAAGGTTATTATTTTATTATTTCTTACCTTCATTAGCATTGATTTTATTATATAGTAATTTATGCTTTGCAGTAGTGTCGTAATATTTGTTTATTTGCTTGTAGATTAATGTATAAGGTGAAGTGGAAAAATACACAATTTCGTAAATAGTATACAATGCTAAACTTTCCTCTAGCCCACCCAAGATTTTAGTTCAGGAACTGCCACTGACATATGTACATACCTGTCTGCTCCCAATGTTGAGCATGTTGGCCTCCTGATGGAGGGGAGGTATCTCAACAGAAGTTTTTTTTTTCTACGAGAATTGCTTATTTATTTTGAAAGAATTGGGCTAGGACGAAACCAGTGGTTGGCTAATCACTTTTTTTAGGATTAGAAAGGTGGGGACGAATTTTTAGACATCACAAACATCCATTAACAAATGCTGTTCGTACTGGGATTAGATCCCTTGAGATCCGATATGGAAGCCAATGATGATACTATCACTACCATGGACCCGACAAATTTTTGAAAAAAAATCATTATTCAATTTAATTATAAACACATTCAGTCAAATACATTACAATCACATGTTGAAATTGATGATATAGTGTAGCGGTCACCAGTGGCGGTTCTAGTTATTGGGCTAGGTGGGCTTAGCCCGACCTGAATTTTTCATCCAAAATGTGTAGAAAAAAAAACTTAAGATGGCTGAATAAGAATGCAATTCAGCCGCTGAACAAAATAAATACATTTCTAAACGTAACTAACCTTTCCCAAATTTATACAATATATTTGTTTTGATTTTACTCTGTCAATATAATACAATGCTATGTATCCCTACCTACAACAATATGTACTCTCGATTGTGTTTTGTATTACGATTTTAAACCGAGCCGGCATAAAAAAAGCAATGGCTCTATACGTACTTCACGTCAGTCGCAACGTGACGTCAGTCTGGCAATACCTACGTATTAATATTATGAAGGCTCGGATTAATTTGAAATCAGACCGAGCTAAAACATTTGCTTTTTTGCAACACTATGTTTACACTGGGGCACAATCAAGCACGATTAGAAAACGTATTTATTTTATAACCATTGTCCATACGAAAACGTCATCTAATCATTCAGCCTGCAGTCATTACGTCACAAAGGCTAATTCAATCCAGCCCATACATTCGAAATAACTCGTTCGTTGAAATATAAACGTCAGAGCTTGTTGTATTCAGAGACAAGTTGTATTGTATGAAACAAAACACGGTAGTTCACTTTGTAGTCCGGTATTTACTATTCTATTATTTCATACATGCATTAGCTTTGATTTTATTATGTAATAATTTATGCTTTGCAGTAGTGTCGTAGTATTTGTTGATTTGCTTGTAGATTTATGTATAATGTGAAATGGAAACATGCGCAATTTCGTAAATAGTATTCAATGCTAAACTTTTCTCTAGCCCACCCAAAATTTTAGGTCACGAACCCCACTGGCGGTCACCAACCTTTCAGGGGTCACGGACCACTAAAACTCCTAATATACAGAATCCTACTGTATATTGATTCCAAATTATGATAACTTTTAATTGCCAATTGGTCTGGTTTTGTTCTACTGTGATCATTATCAGTTGATAATGGTCCAAATCAATATAGAAATTTGTGAAATTAATCATAGCAATGATCATGAAAGTAACATCTTTTATACGAAATGGTATTGTTGAATTATAATCAAAATAAATAAGTTTGAGTTGAATTTATAGCATCGAAAGGTTTTTTTATGTTCACAGCTAATTTATATTTTTTATTATTCCAGGTAGAAAATGAATGCGGAGATATTCCTACAGTCATAGTCCAAAACAAAATTGATTTGATGGATCAGAGTGTTGTCGGACCGTATGTATTTTTTTACACTTAATTCATGCGATTCGATGTTTTAAATTTAATAACAGACCCCACAGAAACATCTTTAGACACACTCTCTTCCTACTTGAAGTCAATGGAGTCTTAGAAAAGTTTCGCAACTTAATGTAAATCCATCACTTCATCACCCGCTTTACAGATGGTTATAAAGATGCATAGATTTTAGATAATGATTGTAGGATAACTGTCTTTTCTGTGTCCTTTTTAAAAATAAATCCTCTATTAGTAGTCTATATCAATGGCTTAGTTCCATAGTGCTACAACATGAAATTGGTAGTTTTCAGATGTGGTTGACCAAACTTTTGACGCATCTAAACCGAGTTGTAAAAAAGTGATCATTATTATTTGTCTCATATTTTTAGTGAACCATTAGTTTATCTCAATTTAATTCAAATTAACTTTGTAAATAATTCAGTAAAATTGACTTTGGCCACTCAGCTGCACTCCCAGCAATTATGTTATAGACACCAGTCCAAAATTGTAGTATCAAAATCTTGTGTGTAAATTGGTCAGAAAGCAATACGAAGCAGACTCAAACTCCTTCTAACTTTTACTTACAATTTATTTTTATTATTTCTGAAATACAGCGATGAAGCTGAACTCTTGGCTCGTTCTCTCGGGTGCCGATTGATGAGAGCATCCGTTAAGGAAGATGTGAATGTTGGAGCAGTCTTTCGACATCTCGCTACCCGTTGCCTCGCTGATCTTCATCGGCAGGATGAAGAAGCAGATCTTGCAGAACCCCGTCGCCATATTGCTATCAGTAGGTTACTTTATCATAAACTGTGTAAGAAATAAATTAAAGAATGTGTTACTAGAATAGTCAGATTTTTAAATTCTCTAATATCTCGTGAAAGCAGTGGCGGCCGGTCAATGTGGAATTTGATCAACGTTCGCCTTGTATATGCAGAGGTGGTTATATTTCATGAAATAATATTCAAACATAACATTTATACCGTTCACTCATTTTAAATTATTCATGATTTTATAATAAATATTTTAGAAAATTTTATTTAATTTTCTTGTATTTAAAATGAGAGAACGGTATAAATGTAAAGTTTGAATATTATTTCATGAAATATAACCGCCCCTGCATATACAAGGAGTGCATTGATCCAATGCCACATTGACCGGCCGCCACTGCGTGAAAGTGAATTGAAAAGTTGACGCCGAATCCACCAAAAATATCCACACTTTAAATCTATGCTTTGTAAAGACGTTTCCAAAATGAGCACCATAAATACCTAAATGCGACAGCGAGCTTAATATCCGATCGCTAGGATAAAGCTTTCGCAGCACAATCACAAAGGCTGACAATTTTTGTCGTCATCTATTTAAATTTCATTGTTATAAATAATCTTTCAAACAGAACATTAAAATACTCATTTTATTACAACGTCCTGGAGCTGTCTCAGGCAGGAAATTAAATATAAAGTAACCATTAGATGTGTTGCTTATCTGTAATTTAATTTATATTGCACTTATTTTTCCAGGTGCCTTCAGTCCTAGTCATCTTTCTCATCCAACAAACGGCACAATCGTTCTGAGGCCCGGAAAGCATCGAGGGACAAAGAAAAAGAACGTTCTCAGGAACGCCTGTAGGATATTATAAAAAAATTGTGTACCTTGATCATACTATCATTAACCTTCATTGAAAACTACCTTAGTAATAATAATTACATTGAGTTGTACGATATATATATAGTTAAACTTCTTTTAACCTTTCCACTGTAGTTGGCATCTATGGGCCAAATAATTAAGGCTTTGTTTATTCAGAAATATCAAGCTGAATCTTTCACCAAAAATTTACTTATACCTTTATTATTATTAGTTTTCAATCATGTTGTCTGTCAATGTCGAGCATATAGACTCCTAATGAAACTTCTCAACAGAAGTTTGATTTTAAAGCGGTTTAGTAGCAAGTGGAAGATTTTGCACCCAAATTTTGGTATTTCGTATTTGTCTAAACATTCCTGGCATCATTTTGGTGCCCCCTATGCTTTTCCATTGTTTCAGCGCCCAGGGCGATCACCCTATTCACCAACCTCTACTTACGATCCTGTCACAGTCCCTTTTCTTTGAAGGAGATAAAGGTAGAAAGATGTAGCTAGTAAAAAACTAGTTAGGTAATCACTCTGGCTATGCCCTGCTTGTAAAATTGGATGGGTGAAAGACGCTTTAAATGACATTATGGGAATAAAGAGGAACGAAATCTGTTTTTTTTTTTTTTTTTTTCTTTCAAGTTCATGTTTCACAATAATCAGATAATGTCTCGATTGAATATTATTATTAACAAACTGTCATGAAAGTGCCTTAAAGGTAAATGAAAATGAGACAAAAATCTAGCTAGCTATATTTTATCAATAATATGAATGTTTTAAATATTTTTCATAGGCGGTTTATAGAACTTTAAAAGAATTTCATACTCACCTTTGATCATTTTCTTAAATAAATCCTGTGCAATATATCTGTCCAAAAATTGAATAGTCACAAAAAATAAACTTTTCTGTTTTTAATATTTATTATTTATTGTTTTAAGTCGTAAACAATCTTGTATATTACCCATTTGTGTCAGTATTCAGTCAACTGTCGCAATGTTGCCTACTGCCCTAACTTTGCCCAAAGTAAGTAGCTTATAGGAAATGTTTCGCAGACATCTTTGAATGCCAAGCAATATATATAAAATATCTGTCTATGTCTGTCTAAAAATGGTGAAGTGTCTACTAACTCAGGGCAAAATTAGGATGGTTAGTAAAGTTGTAACAGTTGATGGTAGCCCCCTCTTGTAAAAAAAATCATTGTTTATCTTAAGAATTATGTTTTTTGTATTTACATATGTGAGTATTATGTATAGTATTTTGTTTTCATGGGAACTATCCATAATGTGATCATATTATTGCATAATATATTGATGATTTATTTCAAATTAATGACTATTTCACCACCTTTCTAGCAGAAGTCAGTAAGTAACAGATTGATAGTTCTGAGTAAACAGCAAATGGAAAGAATTTATCATTTAGGATAAAGCTTTACTCATCGATATTTTATAATAGGTACATAATTATATTATCACAATATAGATGCATTATTGCCGATCTGACACAAATAATAGTTTAAAATTAAATGCCTGCCTTTAATCAGCATTAATAATAATTGTCTATAAAAATAAATGCATCAACTGAGTTATTCCAGACAAGGAATTTAAATCAAAGAATTTATTTGTGTATAAAACTCATTTGTGTCAGTTTTTAACTTCTGCAAGAAAGGTGACGATTTTTTATTAGGAACAAACTATTATTTAATTTGAATTGTTTGAATTTTGTACTTTTCCATGAGTTTTGTCGCTAACGACCCGGGTTTCGCCTTTCGGCTGGAATGCCTGAAGATGCCGAAAGGCGAAACCCGGGTCGTTGGCGACAAAACTCATGGAAAAGTACAAAATTCAAACAATTCAAATTTGATATTGAAATTCCATCAAGCACCCTCAGTCGAAATACTTAAACTATTATTTGTTCTCGACTTCAACTCCAGCAAAAGATCTGTGAAAGACAACTGCGATCAATATATGATTTATAAATATTTCAGTTTTAGTAAAAAAAAAATTCTAATGCAGTGGTCGGCAATCTTTATACAAAGATGTGCACACCGAATGGCTCGTTTATGATAGTGTTTACTATATCATCATTTTGTTGGATGAAGTAAATAAGAGTAATGTATAATCAAAACACTCGTATAACTGACACATATTCATGTTAATTGGTTAAATCATAGTCAACACCATGTTTCCATTGTTTGAAGGCCCCCGCGCGCTCATTCCAGGTTGGGGCGCACTCCAATATAACTATTCAAATAATATTTTTTTAAGTTGTAAATATAGATATCCAATGTTAAAGAGCTGTTAACGGAAAGTACCTTAAATATGTTTAACTGCTACCTGTAATTGACTGTGTCCCCAGGTTGCTGACCATTGATATACTGTATTGAATATTTAATACGATAATTGACTATAATGTATAAAATTAAATTTTTACTGTATAATATTTTTCAGTGTGGTTTGAGGCCAAATAAAATATTTTAAATATATTTCTATTTTAAATTGGGCACATATTAAGGTTTCCATTGTATTTATTTTATTTATCATTTCATTTAAAATGTGCCTATTTTATAATGATTATTATGACACTTTGTATTTATAATAGGTAGGTAGGTGTATCAATATATTCAATTAATAATTTAATTTTAGAACTTGGATAATAAATTGGCAACACCGAATTTACTCTGACCATAGACATTCATTTTTGAATTTGTTGATTTTCTATACTTTTTAAATATACTCTTACTCATATGTGGATAGATCTGATGAGACAACAAATCCTAAATGAAATGTATTCACGAATTATTACATATAAAAAATTATTATTATTTGGACGTATTGTTTTATTGTGTGCATTATTTATAATACCCATCACGCCATTTAATAATTAGTTGATGATTATAATCAAACATGGGCCCATGAACTAATAGATTATATTTGCTGTACAGATTTTTGTGTGGTTGATATATGGTATAATAAATAAGGTCGTTTGATTCGTCAAATAAAGTTACAGTAAATATCCACAAATACACATAATATAATATTCGTATTTAGTGAATTTATAGGGAGAAGAAGAGTAGCATGCTGTAAAGCATATTTACCAAAGATAATAATGTACCCTCAAAAAGATATTTTTTCTATAAAGGTAAATTTCAAACCTTTTTAAATCCAACATCGATCTTCTCTCCAGCCACCGCACACTGCAGTATTCATGGATGGCCATGCGTCAAACAAATAAGCGTTTGTATATAAACTATTTATTTATACATACATAAACGCTTAGGCATTTATCGATGTACAAAGCGGTCCCTTTTGGTGATTTCGAATGAGAGTGAATGTTATTATCAAATGACTTTTAAAATTCATTTATTTTAAACAATTCATCTTTATCGATAACATATAGGTACAGGTCAAATACTTTATTATAAATATTCTTCAAGGTTATGATGACAAAAAATTGCTAAACAACGAAAGACAGATTCACAATAAAAAATTTTTGGCCAAAAAATGTTTCATTATAGAAACTGAATGCATTGAAATAGTGTCGAATTTTACCGAATGATCAGTCATTTTGCTATTTTTTATAAAATGAATCAACTTACGTAGGTTATGGAAAAAAATTCCATAAGCGATTATCCCACGAACTTTGCTGTAAAGGGATTTGAACTGCATTTTGCCATTCTGCAAAATGACTAAAAGTGACATTACTTTGTTAGTTGAGGTTGTCGATATGTGTATATCTATTGATTGCATTATCTAACAGGATTTGTCTTTATATATCTCTGTTTGACACATAGTCCGATGGTACCTTAACATAACAATCATTCTCTTTGTGCACGAGCTATATTTATTTTTTATTTATTAATCGCATTTCATTAATGTATAAGAACCCTTGAGTAAATAATATGAAGTCAATTATAAAAGTAAATGTTTTCTTTTGGTGATGTAATATTATTTCAATGAATAATTTTGTAACATTAACTATTAAAGGATATTTTATAAAGATGTTACATGAATCAATGAACGTGTACATGAACTGTTAATGGTGTTTTATTTCCTTAGGCTTATTTATGTGCAACATAACATTGACAAATTAGTTGATAGATTTCCTTTTCTATGACTATTCTTAATGTGGAAGATATGTCCTCCTTATGGATGCTTATCAGCAAAAGTTGTTCTACAATAACTGCATGTTATTCGGTTGCTTAAATTCTCTTTTTATTATGGTTTGAATTAAAATAACGAATTTACAATGATGCGATTTCTTAAGTAAATTAAATGTGCAGGACTAGGCATAGCTAAGCCCGTGTCAAATCATTGACTAGAGCTCGTCAAAACTGCTCTAGATGTGTGATAATGTGCAGATCAATAACAGTTTTTTGCACAATAATTGTCAAGGAGTACAATATTGACAAACTTTATTTAATCTGATTAAGTAATTTGCAATACTCAAGAGTTTATTGAAAATCTGATTCAAATTTAAAAATTGGTTTATCTTTATGACCTTCAGAGATAGAAGACAGGTCAACAACCAAGATGACACGAATGACATTGTTGTGAGCTGATTTGTTCCTTGAAAGAAAATAAAATAAATTTGTTGACTTAATATAGTTTTAATTTGGTTATCAGTCAAATACTGTTTGTAGTCTTGCAAATGAATAGCTAATTTCATTCCAATTATGATAAAAAATAAAGGTAAATCTTGGTGCATTACACATACGATACATTTAATAGTATTAAATTCTTAGATAAAAAAAGTGTAATTGATGATTTGTTTCTAAATGCAAGAATTTAATAAAAAATAATCTAGATCCACAATCATGTCGGATTGCTAGTAGGCCAGTTGTTTTAATCGAACTGTTAAAAACTGTAGTTGCAATCGTTTTTTGGATGTCTTGACAATTACCATCAGTGGAAAGAATTAGGCCGAGGAGCAGTGAAGAAATAAGCAATTGGGAGGTCCTAGGCGCAATTTGAGGTCTTGTTTTTCAGATAATAAGATGCCATGTAAATATAATATAAGCTTTTTTGGGGTTCCTAACGCTTGGAGGTCCCAAGTGCGTGTTTCCGTGAGCTTATGGGGTAATCTGCTGTTGCCGGGTAGCCATCTTGCTCTTCCTTCAAATGTAGTCTTGAAAAAACATTACAAATTTACAAGCTCGTAAATTTGGAATAAATCATACTTCGCACAGTTTTTATAATCCAAGAAAATATGCAGGCTTATTCTGGCGGAGGTACTTATTTCCGACCGGTCTGAAATATTTACCATAAGCAATATTTATTTTTTTAAGTTGGTACCAATGATATATCGCGTTCGTCCACACTAATCGTCGTACTCCTGTCAAACTATTATCTGACGTAAACATAACCTCTATTACTATGGTAAACAGAGATGATACTTTGGTTATTTTAATGAATTGATCTATGAAACGAACACGATGTCAGGAACTGAAAATATTCTTCCAGAATTTTTATGCCTGATTAGTTCTGCCCACTCGCTATATACGCATAAGGGTGATTGTTATGAGACAATATTATGTCTTACGTTTACTGCAAATATGCTACATTTTCTTCCTGAAAATCAACTAAATGCCGCTAATAGCAACGCAGTTCTGTAGGAAATTGCCAAACTATCATACAAGGAGATCAGGGAAAGCGATAATTTACGCTTAATACGAATATGATATCCGTATGAAACAGAAAGATGTCGAATTGAATTTCTTATATCCATAATAGAGCAAATTTGAAATACGTCGACGAGTTTTCCTTATACTTTTTTAATCTGCATCGATTATCGGTTCCTTAGATTCCTAAATTTGTTTTTGTATATTGTCCAATTGGAAATTAAATATCCTAGGAATCGCATTGCTTTCTGTGGAATTTGACAATTTTCAGGGTGAAAATGAGTACTTAGCATGTTTTAAAGCATTTAAAAATATGAAAGAAATAATCAAAATTCGGTCTTCGATTCCCGACATCGTATTCGTTTTTCGTTCAGTCAAATAATAAAAATATCGTCTTTGTTCACGGTTTTCGGCAGAAGGCTTCCCACTTACGTTTGAAAAAAAGCGCGAACATAAATGCAAATATATTTAACGAGTACCAACAGTCAAATACCAATACAAAAATATCGTGTCCGGCATGAATGGGTTTTAATAATAGACCGGTTGGAATCCATAGTAAAATTAATTTCAACCGGTCTGAAATACTTTACCCATTCGAGCCGAGCACATTTTTTTTTGTATTAACATTTGAAGGTTGGTCAACATTCGTTGATCTTCGATCTGTCAAATGAATGGAATGTCACATAGTGAAATGTCATATTTTCTTCATTTGTCTGGATGATAGTTCAAAGTACTTAAAAGTAAATGTATCATTATTATTTCTGTAAAATATAGTTTAAAAAAATATCTTATTAAATTTGTGACCCCGCACGTAGATAAAGAGGCATACTAAAACCATCAAAGATCTTATTCCATTAGTGTTTCAAATTGTTGAAGTTTAAAAGTGAAGTGATAAATATTTTTTGTAATAATTGATATTTTTTTTAATTCATTTTCAGATTTGCGACAATGAACTTAACATTCTGGATGTTATTGCTAGATATCCAGGAAGTGTCCACGATGAATTGTATTTTAAGACTTCTAAAACTACGATTGAAAGGAAGATATTAGTCAACGAAAGGATTGGAACATTTTTCTGATGGGTATATAAACATATTTTGAATTTTGTGAGGAATTCGGATATAAGGGAACGTACAAGACAGCGACTGGGTCACGTGCTGCGAAAGCCTCAATCCTGCCCGCCTCTTCTTTCGACCAGTGGGATTCCGGCGTTCTGGACGACCGTCCGGAACTATCCATAGGATATTTCCTTTAATTGGTTTTACAAATTACCAAATGAATGCAGATTTGCGCGAAAACAGACTAAGCATCGAATGGTCTGTAACGTGGCATGATAATGATTTTTATAGTTAAAGAAATTATTTATAATATATTTGGCATATGTCAATCCTGAATTGATTTATACATATCTTAGACAAGTCAAAAAAAATCATTTTGAGTTCATAAGGCTAAAAATATTATTATTTACCCTGTCACAAACTTTCAAAGTCTAAATGAATAATAGAGGTTTCATTGAAATTGTTACTTTCTATACCATTGTTAATGGCATATTTTATCCTTACAGGATTCCAAGGCCACAGCCACATTCAGAAGAGATGCCAGCAATACGTCTCGGGTAGGCAACAACATCATCAACGAACCGGTGAACAGATTCCACCAAACTTGATTCTTACGAACAAGAATACTCCGAACACAGAACCTTTCGCACATAGAATACTTCGTACATTTAAATATGAAAATCATTGTTTTATTATAATGAGTAATGTCTTAGGTCAATTATGCCAAATATTTTTCAGAGTGGAAACCAGCAAAATATTTAATTATAATGTTTATAATTTTGAACTTCGACTGAAGGTGCTTAATGGAACTTTAATATCAAATTTGAATTATTTTGATTCTGTACTCTTCCATGAGTTTTGTCGATAAAGACCCGGGTTTCGCCTTTCGGCATCTTCGGGTATTATCAAGTGCATTCGTGCATAATCTATATATTGTTTATGAACAGTTTATCATTTAATACGTATTTTGGCTTATGTATTTAGAACAATTGTGCTGTATCCTGATAAGGCCGATATCTTTGATCGTATTAAAAAAAATCATTCATATAGGTATTTAATATTGAAAATTCACATACACAGTATTTTTACATGATTTTATTATCTTATTGATACGCATATATTATACATTTACTTAAAAAATGTATAGGTATATCAAATTTTAAACATATTTTATCAAATTGTAATTGAAACATTAGACTATAGTTATTAATTAAAACAATTTTCAAAGAAGGAATTAACAATACTAATGTTGGTAAATATAAAAATCTATGTGTCCCCTGTGTGGTAAAGTGGTCAACGTCGTTGGCTTCGGTTACGGAGGTCACGGGTTCAAATCCCAGTACTGACAGTTTTATTAATTGATTTTTCAATCGATTTATGAATTTCTGTTCGAAGGCACGGATGTATGTGATGTTTTGAATTCCCCCCTCCCACCCATCCTATCCTATAAACGGGGCGTATCGAGAGCGGTTAGCTAACCACTAGTCCTGTCCTAGCCCTATCCTTCGATTCCTACTCTCTTTGGAAAAAGAGAGGTTGAGCAACTGAGTAACAAGCGGTTTTTGCAGATACACTTCTGTTGAGATAAACTCCATTGGGAGCCCATATGCTCCATATTAGGAGCGGACATAGTAAATATACAAATATATATATAAAAATAAGTTGGGAGCTTCGTATTCTTTTTATTTGGAATACTTCATTGTTATATTTATGGAGTGAATTTCTGTTTTTTAACTTTTTATAATTAAAAATAAAGAAAGTATCAAAAATGTTTATTTAATTTTGTATTTTATTTCAGAACAGACAAATCAATTTAAGTCAGAGGACTGATTAAAGAGTTTCAATATACATATTAAGTTTTGATATTATGAATATGGCTAGTGATATAAAAATATTTTATTCTTAAATAAAAACTAACAAATACCTTTTTTTATGTTCATGAGTGACTTATTACATCAATATATATTTAAACCGTGAAATAAATAACATCACTCAGTAACAAGCGGTTTTTGCAGATACACTTCTGTTGAGATAAACTCCATTAGG
Source organism: Himalopsyche tibetana (assembly GCA_030503985.1). Lineage (NCBI taxonomy): Eukaryota > Metazoa > Arthropoda > Insecta > Trichoptera > Rhyacophilidae > Himalopsyche > Himalopsyche tibetana. The sequence continues at coordinate 3,435,959 of JAPJYX010000015.1, forward strand.
AGTCCATATGCTCCACATTGGGAGCGGACATGGTAAATGTGTTTATAAAAATATGTTAGGAGCTTCGTTTTCCTTGGCATATTTTATTGTTATATTTATAGGGTGAATTTCTGTTTTTTTTACTTTTTATAATTAAAAATAAAGAAAGTATCAAAATTTTGTATTTTATTTCAAAACAGATAAATCATAACATATTATGTTTTGATGTTATGAATAGTGCTTAAATAAAAGCTAACAAATACATTTTTTTAATAATAATAAGTTTTTGTTGAATTATGTTCAATGAAAATAAATTTATATTAATTACAGTATTTAAGTAAAATAAATTGAATAACAGCAGGCTGCTTCAGGCGATGTCAGGAACTGAAAATATTCTTCCAGAATTTTTATGCCTGATTAGTTCTGCACACTCGCTATATACGCATAAGGGTGATTGTTATGAGACGATATTATGTCTTACGTTTACTGCAAATATGCTACATTTTCTTCCTGAAAATCAACTAAATGCCGCTAATAGCAACGCAGTTCTGTAGGAAATTGCCAAACTATCATACAAAGAGATCAGGGAAAGCGATAATTTACGCTAAATACGAATATGATATCCGTATGAAACAGGCCATAAAGATGTCGAATTAAATTTCTTATATATAATTGAGCAAATTTGAAATACGTCGACGAATTTTCCTTATATTTTTTTAATCTGCATCGATTATCGGTTCCTTGGATTCCTAAATTTGTTTTTTTTATATTGTCCTATTGGGAATTAAATATCCTAGGAATTGCATTGCTTTTTGTGGATTTTGTCAATTTTCAGGGAGAAAATGGGTAGCATGTTGTTAAGAGTATTTACCTTTCATGATACTTCTTGTTTTCAGTCATTCAAGAAGAAAGAATGAAGCATTTGAAGGTGGTTAAACCATATGCAGCTTTCAGTCAGTTGAAAATGCTCGCAATGAGCGAAACCGTTCCTGACCTAATTAATAAAGTGGAATTAAGTACAAAGAAATATTGTATTTTTACTAATATAATGCCTTTCCACCAAGTATTGACAGTGAACACCCTAAAAGTGAAATAAGACTGCCTTTATTTACATTTTCATTCAATTGTTTAATAAAATATCAAAAAAATACAAAGATAAGTAATAAAATAACAAAGAAACCAGTCAACCAAATTTAAACAATGGACTTCCACAAAACTGTTATATTCAATGAATCAAAATCTTTTTATACACAAATATTTTTTTAAAAAAGTTAAGAAAGTGGGATTTCTGGGTAATTGTCTGTTTTGGACATAAGTTGATGATTCATTTATTATACTTATATTGGACAAGGGTACTTGTGATACAATTTTTTTTTACCCCAAATTCATAAAAACATTTTCTTTTCAAATCCATTAATACCGTACGATTTCACACCAAACAGCGTGAGCTTCAGCTAACCGATGGTTCGTTGGTGATGATGTTGCATGCCCGAGAGGTGTTGCTGGCATCTCTTCTGAATGTGGGTGTGGGCTTGGAATTCTGTAAGGATAAAATATGCCATTAACGATTACTCAGGAGTCTACTGTTCTAATTTATCGAAAGATTTTTAATTTTTATCTAAATTCATAATATTGTGTAATGGTATAGAAACTAAAAATTTCAATGAAACCTCTATTGTTTGTTTATACTTTTGAATGTCTGTGACAGGGTAAATTATAATATTTTTAACCTTACTGCATTAGCGAAAATATTATAAATAATTTCTTTAACTGTAAAAATCATTATTATTATTATGGCACTTTATTTGTTTCCAAGACTTTTGATTTTATTCAAATGTTTTTCCAATAAATGTGAATTATAAGAAAAAAGGTTTGTTTATATGCTTCCTCTTCTTCTTTGACCATATTCGCTCCCTATGTGGAGCGTATGTCGGCCACGCGGCACCTCTGTGTTTCCCTGTCTCTCGCCAATTGCTTTGCTTCCTTCCGTGACATGCCAGCATCCCTCAGTTCCGTCGGGTAGTATCCATAGGATGTACCCGACGGAATCCCACTGGTCGAAAGAAAAGGCGGGCAGGATTAAGGCTTTCGCAGCACGTCACCCAGTCGCTGTCTTGTACGTTCCCTTATCTCCGCATTCCTCACAAAATTCAAAATATGTTTATATACCCATCAGAATGTTCCAATCCTTTCGTTGACTAATATCTTCCTTTCAATCGTAGTTTTAGAAGTCTTAAAATACAATTCATCGTGGACACTTCCTGGATATCTAGCAATAGCATCCAGAATGTTAAGATCATTGTCGCAAATCTGAAAATGAATTAAAAAAATATCAATTAAGTATTACAAAAAATATTTATCACTTCACTTTTAAACTTCAACAATTTGAAACACTAATGGAATAAGATCTTTGATGGTTTTAGTATGCCTCTTTATCTACGTGCGGGGTCACAAATTTAATAAGATATTTTTTTAAACTATATTTTACAGAAATAATAATGATACATTTACTTTTAAGTACTTTGAACTATCATCCAGACAAATGAAGAAAATATGACATTTCACTATGTGACATTCCATTCATTTGACAGATCGAAGATCAACGAATGTTGACCAACCTTCAAATGTTAATACAAAAAAAAATGTGCTCGGCTCGAATGGGTAAAGTATTTCAGACCGGTTGAAATTAATTTTACTATGGATTCCAACCGGTCTATTATTAAAACCCATTCATGCCGGACACGATATTTTTGTATTGGTATTTGACTGTTGGTACTCGTTAAATATATTTGCATTTATGTTCGCGCTTTTTTTCAAACGTAAGTGGGAAGCCTTCTGCCGAAAACCGTGAACAAAGACGATATTTTTATTATTTGACTGAACGAAAAACGAATACGATGTCGGGAATCGAAGACCGAATTTTGATTATTTCTTTCATATTTTTAAATGCTTTAAAACATGCTAAGTACTCATTTTCACCCTGAAAATTGTCAAATTCCACAGAAAGCAATGCGATTCCTAGGATATTTAATTTCCAATTGGACAATATACAAAAACAAATTTAGGAATCTAAGGAACCGATAATCGATGCAGATTAAAAAAGTATAAGGAAAACTCGTCGACGTATTTCAAATTTGCTCTATTATGGATATAAGAAATTCAATTCGACATCTTTCTGTTTCATACGGATATCATATTCGTATTAAGCGTAAATTATCGCTTTCCCTGATCTCCTTGTATGATAGTTTGGCAATTTCCTACAGAACTGCGTTGCTATTAGCGGCATTTAGTTGATTTTCAGGAAGAAAATGTAGCATATTTGCAGTAAACGTAAGACATAATATTGTCTCATAACAATCACCCTTATGCGTATATAGCGAGTGGGCAGAACTAATCAGGCATAAAAATTCTGGAAGAATATTTTCAGTTCCTGACATCGTGTTCGTTTCATAGATCAATTCATTAAAATAACCAAAGTATCATCTCTGTTTACCATAGTAATAGAGGTTATGTTTACGTCAGATAATAGTTTGACAGGAGTACGACGATTAGTGTGGACGAACGCGATATATCATTGGTACCAACTTAAAAAAATAAATATTGCTTATGGTAAATATTTCAGACCGGTCGGAAATAAGTACCTCCGCCAGAATAAGCCTGATGGAGAACAGAGCTGAGCATCTGACTGATATTTAACGCGTTTTTTATTACAGAAAAGAACTAAGTACCTACAATGAAATTATTTTTAATTGTTATTTAAAGTAGGGAAAACTATTTTTACGGACTACAAGTCACAACGAAACATATTTAATTTTTATTTACACTTGCAACACTTATTAAATAACCCATTTTCAATGGAGACCCCCTAGAAATATAGAGTAATATTAGAGCAATAGTGATGGGCATTCAATACGATTTAAAATTAAAATTATGATGTTTTTGAGAACTTTGATAGTTAATGTTTATTTTTTTTATCTTGACGATACGATATGTAGCAAGCGTAATTTTGGCTAGTTTCAATGACGTGGAAAGTGAAAGTGGCACAATATAAGTTTTTCTAGTTGTGTATGATTTTTTTCTTGGAAGACCGATACGTTGTTTGCCCTGTTTGAGATATAATTACTGATATGTAATCGAACATTCGGATAATTATAATGTCAGTTATTTATTCAGGATATTAAAAAATATTAATAGACTTTCTTTATTAACACACTCAATGCAGACTTTAGTGGAGTATGCATTGTAGTATGCTGATTTTGTAATATTAATAATAATAATAATCTCGTTCGCAAATATCAGGATTGCGTACCGGTCTCCGGATAATTTATGGTACTTAGGAGTAACCGTCGCCTGCATAAAGGAGCGTTTACAATGCATGTTTCCAAGATTTTTGTAAATAAATTAATTGCATGTTAGCTTTTTGATTTATATAATACTAGCCGGTACCCGGCAAGCGTTGCAATGCCATTCGAAGAAAGAAAGTGATTGTATTTTAATTCTGTTTATTGAAGTGCTTTTGGATATCTTTTTTTCCGTCTGGTGCGTATACGAATATATCTGAAGGTTTTCCAACGGGTGAGCAGACCACATACAGCTGTCCATGTGAGAAGCATAGATTTTCTAAATTTAGTCCTCACCATTGTAGCGACTTTTCCTGTGCTTTGTTGATGGTTATTGCAAATGCGAGTCGCACCGAAAACTGCAAACATTTCAATTCGAATGGCATATTTGTTGAAATCATTGAGATGCTTGGCAACAGTACATTGTGCCTTTTATATTTTCCTTTGAATTTGTTTAGCTTCAATGATATTGTGCATTATCTTTTTCAATGAATGTCTGGTACCGTTGCAAAGTGGTGGATTTATATTTCGGAGAAGAATGATAGGTACACCAATTTTCAATGTTAAAACGCGTGACGGCATGGCTGGCAAATCAAGTGAGTTTAAGAATTCAGAAGAATTTATTGCGATATTTTTGGGAAAACTTTTTGAATCAATTCTCTTATTGTTTTTGTAATTTTACAGAAGTTTGTCGGCAATGTAATACATTAGGTGGATTCATCTATTTCCAATTTTCCATTCCCAATATTCAACAATTATTTTGCGAAACGTTCAGCGGATGTGTCATATTGTAGTTCTACACGCATGCTGGCCTTGAAAGTCAATTTCTGCACGTGTCGCCATAAAACTGATGATTTGAGACATGCATTTAATAAGTTGAACGTGGTATAACTGGTAGGGTTTGCAGAAAATCACCAGACAATAAAATAAGTGCGCCACCAAAGACATTTATTCATTTCCTCTCAAATCTTTTAGTGGATAGTATACAGCTTACAATGCTTTTTTGTACGCCATAGTACATTCGCCTCATATTATGAGTTGGCATGATTGAAGTACTGCACCCATTCCGATTTTTTTTTGATATTGCATGTTAGTGTCTCAGTGGTTTGCATTAAAATGCAATTTCAGTACTGAATGCGCTGTTCGACCACCATCCAAAAATGTTCACACGAAAGACACGCTAAACTTTATGAAACACACACATTTGCTAAATTGAGAAAAGTCACCAGAAAAGGCGATAGTTCTTAGAAAATGCGCCACAGAGAATCCTAAATATAGCCAATCAACGGGTCCAAATTTCATTTTTCGCGACCGATGATTTGCCATGAAACTGACAGCCGTGGCATACAGATCGCTTTATTCGGCGAAATTTTTCATTGTAAAATGGCTGCACTCTGGGGTGGGCTGGAGGAAGCTCAGATGGGTTCGCGCAAGCCCTTTGTGAAATTTCGCTTAAGTCAGCCAGCCCCTTGTTAATTTAAGAGAAAACAATATTCTCAAATCAAATGAGTACATAACTGCAATTTCTGACTTACATTCATTATCAATGACAGCATCAGTATACACAGTATTACATTTTTGGCCATTCACATTGATGAGTTTACAGTAAATTGCGTATTGGTACATATTGTAAATGTATTAAGTAAAAATCGATTGCTTATTTAAGTGGTCCATCAGAGTGATACAAAACCCACTGCTTCCTAGAATACCGAGAATTGCTTTGATATAAAGCGAGCCCTTTGTAAACGCATTGGCAGCCTACCACTGGTTGTACTAATTTAAAAACTTCGAGGGCGTCCGCACAACAAATCATCAAAGTTTTATTGCAATCGGATGAACGGTATAGAAACAGGAACGCATAAAGGACAAACAAATTAACGTTTTGGCAGCCCACCGCTGACAATACTAAGCATTTGTTGGTGATATAACCGAAAACATGGATCCAGACAAAAACCCGGTTCATTTGGATATTCCTGACAAAAAAAGAGAGGCTTTTCTCTCCTTTTTTCATTCCAACAATATTTGCACCGTCTTTTTTTGGTTTTTCTATCTGGTTATGTTTTGCAGAAAATAGGAAGATGGACTCTTTTAATTTTTTGTTTTGGAGGGGGGCCTACTAATTTTTCAATAACTTGTAGCCTGTATATAATGATATTTTAGTTGAATTTTGAAAATTGTATTTATAATAAGAATTTAGTATCATTGTTTGAAATAAATGAATCCCTATTTTTTATAACATCTTCATGTTTTTTTTCTACATGGAAAGTATATATTTGATTATCGTAGCCATGCCATGTATGCATTTGACCATCGTAGCCACTCCAGTCATGAAATTTCTGACGAAATCGTCAGAATGTCTCAGCGGTCTTTCCATTTAGTTGCACATATTCCTTCTGGGGTATATTTTACCACGGACTCGCTTCTTTAAAAAAATATATTTGTAGCTTTTTATGTATAAAATTCTAGACAGAACACTTCAATACTCAAAGAATCTTAAAGAATGTAAAATGAAGAACAGTAAATAATGCAAATTAAAATTTGAAACTTATGTAGTAAACGTATTCTAAGCGAAAGTGTAAACCAACCTTTATGTGAAAAAACAAGAAGAAAAAACACGACTTCTGCAGGCTCGCACTACCGATTCGATATTGTTATTATTTTTTTGTTGCAAAACAATTAAATAATAATAATATCACTCCAAATCAAATTGCGCCCGTGCTCGAAGAATTCGACCGACACGCTAGGCGTGTCGTTAGCACCCAACGAGTTAACAAGATTTTTTTCACATTTTCTATCGGCATTTTCAATCAATATTTGCAAAAAATATTTTTATTCTGCTTTGATTTTCGAACCATGTATTGATGTTTTACGCTTTATGAGAATTGTCAGAGCTATATTGAGACCAACAAGATCTTAACTGTGATGTCAATGTGAACCTTTATATTATTAGTTAAAAAATAAAAGCACTTATTCACGTTTTTGATGAGAGAAAATATAATATTATATAATTTGGACCCCTTTACAAATGTGCTGCAGCTGCTGTCGGTAATCTGTGTTTTCGTGAAGTTACATACAAAAAAGAGAGTTTGAGCATCTGATTAACAAACAGTTTTCGGGAGAAAAAACCACTGTTGAAATATCTCCACTAGGAAGCCATACGCACCACATAAGAATCGGACATGGATTACAACAAATCTTGACAAGAAGTTAAAAACAGTGGTATTTTGCTTCATATCTATTCATATAGCATTGCTTTATAATTGATTTTGAAACCAATTTCATTGCATATAGGATTTTTTAACCCTGAATGCACAATCGGAGCAAGAATTCAAATAAGTTGTGGAAAAATATCCGTAAAAAAGTTCATACTGACATTACTCGTAATTTATTTTAGAGCGAGTTTCATTTATTGTTAGAAATTTCTACGATTGTTCACGATGTTTAGACCCAAAAATAAATCCCCACTAATAAAAGTCATGAAGTCACCCGCTGTGGTCTAGTTGGTTAGAGCTTGCTTTACCGACCAGGTGGGTCTAGGTTCGAATCCCGGTAAGGTCAATGTCAAAATTGGATTTTTTTTCAATTTTAATTTGAGATCTAAGACATGGGTGTTTGTGAAGTCAATTCTCCTTGAGTTTATCTCATGTGACTTTTAAAAATTCTCATCGAGTATATCTCGTATGATCTTTCAACTTCAAAGTATTTGACGCATTGGCGTAAGCTGTAATGTCAAATATTGAAAAAAAAAAAAAAATTAAGACCAGTGGCGGTTCGTGACCTAAAATCTTGGGTGGGCTAGAGACAAGTTTAGCGTTGTATTCTACTTACGAAATTGTGCATGTTTCCACGGTATATTATATATTAATCTACAAGCAAATTGACAAATATTACGACACTACTGCAAAGCATAAATTATTATATAATAAAATCAAAGCTTATGTAAATATGAAATAATAGAATAGTAAAAAAATAACCTCAAATTCGCCTCCTTCAAATGAAGTGAACTACCGTGTTTTGTTGCATACAATACAACTTGTCTCTGAATACAACGAAATCTGACGTTTACTTATTAACGAACAGAGCAGAACAGAGATTGGTAGGAGTGATTTTTTACGTATGGGGGGCTAATTTGGATAAGCCCGTGTGACGTATTGACTGCAGGCTGTATACCAAGGCGCAATCGTGAACGATTAGATGACGTTTCTATGGCCAATGGTTATAAAATAAATACGTTTTCTAATCGTGCTTGATTACGCCCCAGTGTAAACAGATTTTGCAAAAAAAGCATTCGTTTTACCTCGGATTTATTTGAAAATAGTCCGAGTCAGGTGTTGCCAGACTGACGTCACGTTGCCTGTTCTCTATGAAGTAATACAGTTATTATTTTTTTTATGCTGGCTCGGTTTAAAATTGTTATACAAAACACAATCGAGAATATTATTGTAGGTAGACAAAGGATTGTCTTATATTGACAGAGTAAAATCAAAACAAATATATTGTATAAATTTGGGAAAGGTTAGTTACGTTTAGAAATGTATTTATTTTGTTTAGCGGCCGAATTGCTGTTCATTTTTATTCAGTCATCTAAAGTTTTTTTTTCTACACATTTTCGGTGAAAATGCAGGTCGGGCTAAGCCCACCTAGCCCAGTACTTAGAACCGCCACTGATTAAGACATATACCGCTGGTATATACCTGGCGTTAGCAGGTAGGTAGAAATGAAATGAAATCGCTCGACTGTTACGAAAACGTTTATTTAAGAAACTTGCAATCACCGAATTTATTACATACAATATTTAACAAACAAAATTTTGATTTATTACAATACACAATAACTATTATCCAACCTAGCTTGCTCACACGATTTTATAAATGTAAAAAAATGACGTTAAACTCTGCGCAGAGAACAAAATGAAATTTAGTTTTCGTCGAAATGGAAAATTTTTATTTTTTTTATATCAGAAAAAAAAACAAAACCACCAAAGAAAAAGAACTGCAAGTGAATTTACAACTAAAGGTCTCTGGAACCACGTCCAGAGGCCGGCAACTACCCCACACACATGTCCTGTGCGGTTCGTGTCACAAAGAGGAAGGAAGAAAGAAACAAAAATCACATCGGTATCGAAAAACAATGTTGCCATTTAAGGCCATTAACAATAGCTCTGTTATTTTGTGTACTTCTGACGGTTTGCAAACTGTTTTCGAACTAGAATCAAAAAGCTTTCAATTCGATTCTAATTCGAAAACAGTTTGCAAACCGTCACCAACCCGTCAGAAGTACGCAGAAGAACAGATCTTATAAACAATTGATATTACGGGTTACCTGATAACAAAATTTGGTAATTGTAGAATATAGCTGGTCATAAATTATTACGGCGAAAAACTTCACAAACATAGCTAAAAACAACGCCACGATTTAAAATTATTTTTTGAGAGCTTGATAATCGCGTTAAAACCACACATTATTACGAAGAACACTGATAAATTATGCGAAATACGAAATATTTTTCAGTACATCGCCTCTGTTTTCGGCGTTTTCTCTGTTGCGGCGCCGCCATAATGGAAAACAGAGGCGATGTACTGAAACATATTTCGTATTTCGCATAATTTATCAGTGTTTTTCGTAATAATGTGTGGTTTTAACGCGATTATCAAGCTCTCAAAAAATAATTTTAAATCGTGGCGTTGTTTTTAGCTAAGTTTGTAAAGTTTTTCGCCGTAATAATCCATGACCAGCTATACTCTACAATTACCCTAAATTCAAACACAATTAATTTAGCTACACCTTTTTTTAAAAATCCTGCCAGTTTTCATCACAAAAGTTCTAGTGGAAGCGGGTGCTAATAAACCCTACCGTGTCAATACGAAGCATACATAGAAATACGAGTCTCTTAACTGGGAGGTAACCGGCACATCTCTACTAATACGTTTGGTTTGGATGTCTGCAATTTTGATGAAAACTTGATTTGCGAATCGTATAAATTCGCGCCGCAATTGCAGCGGTTACCAGAGTGTACCAGAGACAACTGCCACTACGCACTGACAACTTAACTTATATCGGAGAGTTTTGTGAAGTTTTTGAGACCAAAAGTTTGTGTCATAAAATTCATAATTAATGCATGATTGACACAAGTCATCATGGCTATTGTGAAATCAATTGTGGTTGTTATAATCACCTTTATCGCTTTAAGTCCGTTGTTTATCAGATCGACTGATGGATTGCTCGAGTAAGTACTAAAAAGTTAAAAACAAATATGTATACCCCGTGTGCAGTGGCGTAGTGCTAAATAGAAAAGCGTGGGAGCGTTGATAAACCATAATATTAAAACTTCCTCCTCGCGTGATACAATTTCTGAACCAACAAAACTTTCGGGAAATTCATCTTAGCATTCCCCGATTATTTCGGCGAAAAAATTTACAATGTAGCTAAAATTAACGCCATGATTAAAAATCTTTTTTTTGTGGACTCGATCATCGCAATTAATCACAAACGAAAATGAACTAGATGCCGCTATCAACAAAGCAGCTCTTTAGGAGATTTGATTACAAATATAGGTAATCATTAACACTAGAGTCTGAACTATCTGACAGTTAATTTGGCGTCAGTGCTGCCAATAGAAAAACATACTTTCTCTCTCTCTCTCTCGCTCTTATACCTAAGAGGAAATATTATTGTTTATACCTAAGAACAACACCATATCCGTAATCTTAAAAGTAAACATCTTTAGTTCATAATATAACTCGATAATTATTATTAAATATTATTTGTAAAAATTGTACATACCTAAGAATCATATTGTCTTTCATAACTGTTAGAAATACTCCGAAAATATTGCTGTGTGGGGAACGAAACAAATTCCTAAACACGAATTCATCTAAATAGGACTGGCGTTTCAGCTTTCGCTTTGCTCGCATCCACATGTTTTCGACGTTTTGAGTATGTAAATCACTATCGTTTGGATCCACGAAGTTGTCTTAGTGAACCACAAACGAATGAGTGTATAAGAGCGAGAGAGAGAGAGAAAGAGAAAGTGAAAGTATGTTTTTCTGTTGGCAGCAATGACGTCGAATTATCTGTCAAATAGTTGCAGACTCTAGTGTTAATGATTACCCAAATATATATCAATGTTCATATCATTATTAATCATATATTTTCAATGGATTTACGGGTTTATGATGGAATGCATACATGTCGGTGATGTCTGAAATCACATCCCACCGATCTGAAAAAAGGGGTGTAGTGGGAGCGATTGGTTCATTATTTATTAGAAGTCCAGGATAGTCTTATCCTTTACCATCCGTAAATAATAGTATAAGCAAACGTAGTATTACGCAGTTTTCATAGAAAAACTTTCTCAAATCCACACTAGGACTGAACAGAGAAAACACACTTTTCTTATTAAAAATTTAGACAGTTTTGATTACATGGTCATAGTTTGACCCTTAATTGTTTGGAAACTACGATGTTTTTAGCAGCATCAAAAATCAAATTCTGTTCTTTGAATCAGTACTCCAATATTGTAGCGATATCTCATTTTAACTTAAAACTGGATTTGGGCGTGTTTGATCCCAAGCTCCTCAAATATCTGACAATATATCTGGTATCAAAAGGCACTTATGAACTTATGTAATAAATTGTGCTATATATTTTTTTAATAAGCTTTATTTTCGGGAGTTTTTCACATTTCAAAACAATAAACGACTGTTAGCAAATTGACTTGTTTGGTATTTTTATTTGTGCTACACATTAATTGCACACAGTGGCTCTAAAACTTAGATGTATCAAAACCTGTTTTATTTTTCACACATTTAAATACATTTTTTTAATATTGCATCTGTAATTTTTTAAATGAATATCAAAGAATGGCTTACAGTTTTAGTGTTTTCATTCCGAGCTGAATTTCACAGATGAAATATTTGTATTTCTACACTTTTTTTGCTATTAAAATGGATATCGATTAACACGCGTCAAGGGAACTTTTTTTGTCAGTTGTTACACCCGAATGCTTCCAGCAGGAGCACAAAAGAGGGTTGTTGCGTTTGTGGTCACCAGTTTACCAGAGTTTTACTCGCTTTCCATATGACTGCAAAACTCTCAAAAGCCTTATGCTTGGGCTGTTGAGTCACTTAAAAATCTGTAGACTCCAGATTCAGACATCTCAGCTTTCATCGGTCAATTGAAAAAGAAGTATGCCGATCTTTTATAACAGTCTGCTGAAAAATGCAAATTATTGAATAGGTTAATTTGATTGGTGTTGAATGGAAGGGGGGTAAGATTTAAATGTGCCGGTTTAAATGTCTAGTAATCTGGCAACCTTACGCTTACTGCACTTCTTTAATGTTTAGAAGCTCTGTTTAAAGTACTAGGCACCTTATTGTAATAATTATGACACGAGATTTATCAATAATTTATTATTGAGCTAAATTTGTCATCTCTTGTGGTGGGTGAAAGTTCAACACATGACTAACTAAAAAAAACAGTGTTTTCTTCAGTCAGTTATAATGAATCACTGATTTCAGTTGATGACATTATCTCGAAAACATTTAATGTCGATGAGTAAAAGTGTATCCTTAGATAATATGAAATTTACAAAGATAGTAATCATTTTAAATGTAACAAGAAAACGACTTTGATCATTAATTAAAATTGTGGAACAAAAAAATGTTTTATTTTTATAAATACAGATAATCCTCAACATACAATGGTTCGACTGATGGCGATTCACTGATGACTGAAAAAAAATAGCATTCTCTCCTCCATTCGATCCTCTGCGCTCCTATGCTAGTTACTAACCTCTAGCACTCACAAGTCTTGTGATACCCAGTCTTCAAAAATTTCGTCTTCCCTCAGGGCAGTGGCGGTTCCTGAACTAAAATCTTGGGTGGGCTAGAGGAAAGTTTAGCATTGTATACTATTTACGAAATTGTGTATTTTTCCACTTCATCTTATACATTAATCTACAAGCAAATAAACAAATATTACGACACTACTGCAAAGCATAAATTATTATATAATAAAATCAATGCTAATGTAAGTAAGAAATAATAAAATAATAACCTTAAATCCGTCTCTTTCAAAGTGAAATAACAAGTACAAAAAGCAATACAGAGCTGTCACTGAGATTCAATACCTGTCACTTTCATACAATACAATGATATTGGTATTTGTGTTTGAATGTATGGGTGGGTCATGGGCAAATTCAATTTAGCCCCCAACGAATGACAGAAGTTTGATAATTTGACGCACAATCGTGTGAGTTTGATGACGTTTCCGTACATACAAATACAAAAAAATCTAATCGTGCTAGATCTTTCCAGCCCCTGACTCGTTAATACATAGGTGTTGCCAGACTGATGTCACGTTGCCTGTTCTCTATGAAGTATTTATAGGGTTATTGCTTTTTTTATGCTGGCTCAGTTTAAAATTGTAATACAAAACACAATCGAGAATATTATTGTAGGTAGACATAGCATTGTCTTACATTGACAGAGGAAAATTAAAACAAAGATATTGTATTCATTTGGGAAAGGTTAGTTACGCTTATAAATGTATTTATTTTGTTCAGCGGCCGAATCGCTGTTCATTTTTATTCAGCCATCCAAATTTTTGGGTGAAAAATGCAGGTTGGGCTTAGCCCACCTAGCCCAGTACCTAGAACCGCCACTGCCTCAGGGGTAGTAAATGTGAGACATTTTTTTGGTTTAAATTCATCAATGCGTGATACATGTCCAACCCAGCTTAGGGTTGAGTTTTATTAAATATGATAATGTCTGGCTCACCGAAAAGATTATTCAGCTCATTGATAATAAATGAGCTTTTATTATTTCTGAATAAAAATATTTGATTAGTAATTATATCATTTTTACCCATAGGATTTCTCTAAAGAAGTTTCAGTCGGCCCGTGAACTAATGCACGAGAAAGGAACGACAGAGGAACATCTAAAAATGGTCCGACCCAAGAAGAATGACTCCATTGCACTTTATAAATATCTTGATGTAAGCTATGAAGACTATTTGCTTGTCTTGTAGGTCTGTTCTTCCAAGGCAAATAATTCTCAATTTACTTTGACACTGTTTATTACACGAATTTGTACGGCTTATATTATCAAATTTCATTTCATACTTCTATTATACTATCTTTTGATATTGAATATTTATACAGATTATTAGAAGCAATGTTTAAAAGCTGCATATCACAGGGTAGGTGGGTTAAAAGTGCAAGGCAGACTTAATCAGCCCAGCTCTGTGGCATTTAAATTGTGAAATCAAGTACATCATAATCTATGAACTATTTCATTTTTAATTACTTTCTTTTTAGACCGGAGATAGATTCCATGCAAAAAACCATTTATTAAAAGAGTAGTGGACATAGAATTGGATTGTGATTTTTGAAACTGTTTTAAAATAATCAACCCCAAAAGAGAATTAGGTGTATATCCCATTATCTGTGATTTTGATCTTGACAGATTCACTATGCAACTGCTTGCAATTGACAAATCACTTAAAACAGGTTTCAATTGGCTAGGTATCTGTTCTCTGCAGAACAGAAACCAAATTGATACACAATTTATACATGACTTATTTTTACAGTCTGATTACTACGCTATTATTGGAATCGGCCATCCTGCCCAAATATTCAAAGTCATCATTGATACGGCGTGGGCTAATTCTTGGATACCATCAAAGTTGTGTCCGCTGACATGCATGGGCTGCGGTGAGGGCTTACCATTTAAATGACCTATTTTACCTTTATTATTTATTTAGTAGACAGTTTCATAGTTTTCACAGCCTGCTAGTTATTTCGATTCCTTTTTGTTTGAAAATAGTGGTTAAGCTTACAACTTATAAGTTGTCCTTATAAAATACATGTTACCCTTGTTCACCATGACGTGATTGCGAATTCGTTCTCGATTGATTGATATTTCTTTTTTTGCCAGCGTTTGCTTGGATTTGACACTTGGCTCGTGCTAGGAATTATCATAATAAAATAATAAAATTGTTTTCAGATTGTTTTAAGATTGTTTTATTGTCACTGTCAAAATTTACATGATAAACTTAGGAAGGCTATGCAGGGTAAACTAGATTTTTTGCAATGTGAAACGAAATAAATCATTTGTATGAATAACTAGCACTCTGGATCGTTTGAGTTTATAAAAGTGCTTATCGGATTTGGAGACCATTATACTAAGTCAATACTTGTGAACCATTCCACCAATCAAAACATTGTTGCAGTTTTACACAACAAATATGATTCATCAAGATCGTCAACCTATCAACCGAATGGAACGGAATTCGTTGTTCACGAATCGATGGGAGACTTGAAGGGTTTTTTGTCTACTGATACCGTCAATGTAAGTATCAATACTTTTACACATTGTGTGTGGGAAAGATATTATTAATTAAAACAAAACACTCGAGTATAATCAGCACTAGCTTTGGTCAATGAGTGAGCATTTTCTTCATTGAATGATTGATTCACAAATTTTGAATTTTACCGTTGAATTTTGTCGTGCGACAGAGCTTAGTTGTGTGAATAAGGTTATAAATATGGTCATACTTAATAAATAGGATAACATCAACGAATCTACCGAAACAACTGTTTTTTACTCCCATCAATTTCACTAACCGGTGATGGCATGGATTGCAAAATCAGTGGCTTTCATTTTAAATGAAAATAAATTAAATAAATCACTGACTAATCTCACCCATATTTAGGGATCGACTTATAACAAGAATAAAATAAAACTGACGGACTAAGACTAACTACGGGAAAGTAAGTTTGGATATTTTCCTAACGGTAGTAATAAACCAATCCATATTATAAATAATTAAATCATGGTTAGTAAATCCAGTCTTGAATGCTTCAGTGAATGTCCAACAGTTGTGCAATATTATTTTTTGACTTTGGTAGTTGTATTTTATTAATTTCAATCAAATCCCAAATGTTTGAGAGTTCTTAGAGCTCAGCATTCTATTGTTTTCGATATCAACATACCTTTGTGGTTTCTTTTATTATCATTTATAGCTGGAATAAGCAATAAAATATCGGATTTGTTTAATGGCTTAAGTTCATAATTGCCGACATTGCCAATGAATGATACATATATATGATTTTATTAAGACATGTCGACTATATCAAATGACGTCCTGGGGATGCAGATTAAATGTCTCCCGATGCGATTGAGCTAAAACCGGCTGTCGAATGTCCCAAATTTTGCTAATTAAACCAGTTTTTCAAGCCCTATTTTTGAAAACTGACAAGCCATGATTATATGCTACTATATAGCACAATAACTCATTTTTTGTTGCCTTTAGATCGGCCATATAAAAGTGATAAATCAAACTTTTGCTGAGGCTACAAATGTACCGTGGCAAAATATATTTACGCTGGCTGACGGCGTGCTCGGATTCGCTTTGAAAGATCTAGCAGAACTTAACGTTCCTCCCATATTCTACAACATATACTCGCAGGGATTGATAGAGAACCCAGTATTTTCTATTTACATAAGCAGGTAATGTATTAAATCCAATAATTATTCTAAAAAAATGTTACTTGTTGTATTGTTCACTTTGAAAGAAATAAATTGTTATAGAGGACACCCAATTCCAAAATAGATTCAATAAAAAAAAACAGTAAGATTGAATAAAGGTCCCAAGTTTATTATAATTTTGGGAACTTCTAAACGTAAAACCGGAATTTGCTATCAATGACAAGCAATTTTTAAGATACTTTGTGTAGTATTCACTTGATAGAATGTTGAGGCTTAGGGCACGTCAGAATCTGGTAATCTTTGGAAATTCTGATAAGTTTTCTTCCCACCAGGATACGATGGCATTTTATGTTAGCAACAAGTCTAAAAGAAGCATTTATAAGAACCTTATCTCAATACTCAACCTCGTGACAATCATAAAAAAATAATAATACAATTTTGAATAATTTTCACGTTGAACACAATTTCAAAATATTGAGCAGTATTCATGGCTCCATATGGACTGCGGGAACCTTTTTTATCCAAATCTCTGATGAAGTTTCAAATTTTTAAAAATCAATAAAAACACGTTTGATTGCGCAGTCATCCACTGTCACGTTAAATATCTCCATTTTGTACTGATTGTTGTGAACATTTTTCTGGATAATTTGTGTTACGATATTAACACTCAAGACCCCGGCCCCGCACTAACGCGGAAATGGTCGTTATCCGTTAAACCCCGGCCCCGTGCTAGCGCGGGTTTACACACGTGGGCGTGTAATCAATATCATTTAAGGCAAAACTAATTTATTTCACGTTTTTGTGTCGATTAAATAAAAAGATATGATTTTTTAAAGAAAAAACGCGCGACTCCGGCTGCATGTGCGAAATGTGCGGGTTTAAGCGTAACTTTGTCGCGAAACTGCCGGTCGCTTGAGTGTTAAGCTATATCCATAATGCTCCAAATGGATCAGTTCTCCAGTCATTATTATTTTGGTCCCTGTTTTAAGTGAATTCGCTTAACAAGGTATTTTATATGCCCCTGTATATGATTTAATTGAACAACTAATTTAATAATCAACCTGTTTTCCAAATTGATTTTTACAGAGATACCACTACTGATCATGCGGGTGTTGTTCTGCTCGGCGGAGATGACCCGAAACACTACAATATCTCTAGTTTGTTTTATCTGCCAGTCTCTGCTTCATTATACTGGGAGTTTAAAATGACACGGTTAGTATAATATTCCAGGCAACACTGCATTCATATTTGAATCATTAACTCAACTAGAATGAAAACATTCACGTGTAATCAGTTTTGTATATAAACGATCGATGTTATCATCTCTTCCTACTAATATTAGTGAAAAGCGTCATGCAACTGTGGTTAGAAATGGAAAGATAAATAAACGCTGGTAAAAGTCTATTTGGCGGCAGGAAATACAGGTTGTAACAATGAATTTTTTTTAAGACTCCAACAAATTTCAAAACTTTTTGGATTATTCCCGCAGACCACCTTTGAATTTTTCAAAGTATATATGGGGAAAAAGTTATCAAATAATACATAAAATGATACTATTAAATGCAACCAAATGATTAACCTTTTGACCGCGGCTCGGATCCAAATCGGTTCAGATTGGGCTGCTATAGCAGTCATCCGCGGTCAAAGGGTTAAAGCTCAATAAATAGTAGGAAAATTCTCTCGCAGTCTATACTAGTGAAGCAACCTGTGGGCCACAGACTAAGTATAAAATTTCCCAAGAGAAATTTTTCATTGTTGACCAGTGAGAACTTTATTTTTATGTATTTTTTTTTTACATTGGCTTATATTCACAAAGATGAAAAATATGTGTGATTGCTTGAAATTCAGGTGAAAAGTTTTAGATAATTGTTTTCACAATGCCCATTTTCAGGTTATTATCCGTTGAAATTTTATCAAAAGGCTGCACCTAGTCTAAAACTATGTATTATTTATGTCTTTGCTACTACGTTCCTGAGCTTTGGTCGTATGTCGAATTTCATACAAAATATTATGTCGTCGCTGCACACCAAATATGGTATATGTGACGCAGTTGAGGATCCAGAAATTGTCCCATGGGGGCATTCAATTTGAAAATTAACATGATACACAAATAATACATCTACTCCCAATCCTTTCTTACGCGATTTGTTTTTACAGAAGCTTTTTTACATAGAAGTTTTACCCTGCAAAAAAATCATGTCGTGTAATAAAATGCATTTATTATATTCGTTGAATAGTTTCCCATTCATAAATTTTAAAGAGCTTCTCTGTCAAATAAATGCACTCTAGATGTGTAAATATTTTGATTACAACATAATAAATACGAACCGAAATTGGAAATATTATTTTTTAATTAAAAAACCATTTATATGGTGATGTTTTAGGGAGGTACCAAATAAACAACTGCATTTAAAAATAAAATATTTTACACTTACGTATTTAAAAAAATCAGTTTCAATGTCGGGTCAACAAAACAAATCCAATGGAACAATAATCGACTCGGACCAAGAATCTAGGAAAAAAAGCATTTAAATAAATGAGTCCGAGCGAAATTCAGATTCAACATTCAATACATTCGCGCGAATTTGGAGAACAATTTTTTTTTCATACTTACGCGATATTTTGATTTTTGGAACCGATTTATCAAATTAAAGTGAGGCTTTAATAAATTAGAAAAATGGAAAATAAATTCTCCCAAGGGGGGCAGCTATTAGCTAATTATACAGTATACGAAAATTAGCGAAATTTACGAAAGTTGAACCTCACACGAGAAAAATTTGATGAGAATTTTATTGTAAGTCACAGAGATAACCTCGAGGTAAATTGACATCACAAACACCCACGTAAAGCAAAGTCTATGGGAATAAGATTTTTATACAAATTAAAAGTGATACATACAAATTCTTCACGTAGTCGGAAAATAACAAAAGAGAATCTCGTGCACATTTTTTTCACAGTTTTTGGAAGGCCAAAACTTCATATTTCCTGGGCTTTGTAGCAACGTCTGCCATCAGACATTATCTCCAGGAAAGCAGGGCAATCTTGAAGAAGAATCAAGGACATGATTTATATTTTTTTAGTAAGTCAGCTGTGTGCAATGGTGATCCAATTCAAAATTTTTAAAATTGTTAATTATTTTTCGGTTGTAAGTGCGGATCGTCGTATGTCGAACCATCATAAGTCGGGGACTACCTGTATTTATAAAACATGCATATTTAGTGAAAGAATTCATTGGTTTTTTTTGTGGAATTTGTCCGAGTTTTCTTGTGGTGTGCATTTTGACGACTTTCAATACCCGAGTATACTCAGGAGTGACCGGGAAGAGGTTAAACAGGTTGTGCATCACAAGCTCCCGGGTCACGCTGGAGCGTTGCCCCACGCTTGACAGGCATATCCCACAGACAAGGTTGCCAGACTAGAGAAGCGTATGGAATTTTGTGTTACTCCTGCCTATGTTCTTTGGACATATTTATAATCTCAGGTTATGTTTATAGGGTAACATTACGCCTGCGAAACATGACCTACCCTTATTGTGCGAATGGTTGCCAAGCTTTGATTGATAGCAGCACTTCAATTATTAGTGGACCTTATGCAGAAATTATGGCTTTGAACGGATATCTCAAGGCTACCAAAATGTTTTTGAATAGGTATCAGGTATGTGTGACATTGTTTAATGTTGTTTTTCACAAGTTAGTATAGATAAGCTTCAAACTGGTAGCAAACATGGTTAAAAATAACCATTAAAAATAACCATTAAAAATAACCATTAAAAATAACCATTAAAAATAATAATAATTAAAAATCTATAAGTAAGAGTCTCACTTGGAATTCACAGACGAAAGATGGTCTTATATTTAGTTGTTTTAAAATCACGTTTTGTTTGTTTCAGGTTGAATGCAGTCAAGTCCCCAAAATGCCCAAAATTACAATAACTATCGGAAAAACCCATTTCATTTTACACGGTCGTGATGTTGTTCAACAGGTCAGTAAGAAGGCAATTTTCAAAACAGTGGTAACGGCATTTGACATAATCACTGCTCATTAAAATATGCTAACATTATTAGGATTCTGATTTCTTATGGTACCTTTTTACAACGATATATACCTATGCACTAGAGGTCTGCACGGGCCCTTACCCGGGCCGGCCTGCGGGCATTTATTCATAAAGGAATTTATTCTTCAGAAAAATATTTCAGACTATGTTTGTGTCATAAGTCAGCCATGATGATTTTAATTATTAATTATCTATAGAGAATTGTAAATTGTTGTAAATTTGTAAAAAATGGGTTTTTTCGGTTTGTTGAGTATAAATCCGGGCTTCGGGTGATTATTGTGGTATTAGACTCGGGGCCCGGGTCGGGTGTAAGTTTTTCGGGCTCGGGTAATTTTGTAAAATTTCGGCCCGTGCAGACCTCTACTATGCACACTAATGTAACCAAAGCGACCTAACCTTATAATTTTTGTAGTATTCTTTCAGGATGAAACATAAAAATGGTATTTTGCCTCAATAGCATTTAATTACAAGAGTGATTTCATTATAGATGAATGCAAAAATGTTTGAACAAAAAAAATCAACACCAGTTAAAAATTACTCTGGTTTCGTTTCATGCA
Organism: Himalopsyche tibetana; assembly: GCA_030503985.1. Classification (NCBI taxonomy): domain Eukaryota; kingdom Metazoa; phylum Arthropoda; class Insecta; order Trichoptera; family Rhyacophilidae; genus Himalopsyche; species Himalopsyche tibetana. The sequence continues at coordinate 3,457,380 of JAPJYX010000015.1, forward strand.
AAATTATGTGGGTATCGGTTCTAACCGGGTCGGTAGCCTTAGGGACACCTTATTGTGTGTGCTAGTGTTGTTTTTGTGGGTTTCCAGCAGCACTACAGTTATTCTGTTTAGTTAAATCTATTTATGATGAGTCCGTATCATGTGCGGCAAGAGTTCCCAACTGGTCGATCCCAATTACAATTGTTTAAATTATAAATGAATGAAAAAATGAATATAGATTTTTTTCCTTGCTTCTCAATATATAAAAATAATGATAAGAAAATATTAAAAATCATTTTGTTTTAATGATATTTTGCTCTTCAAAATAAACTCTTTTAGCTGCAAAGAACTTAAAAAGAACCCATAAACATTGATTCCAATGTGATTCTTATCGGAAGCCTATTGGCATGAAATATTTCGATTAAAGTAGCTCGCAACCTCAAAATGGTTAGGTACCAGTGATGCAGCTAGAGATTTCGAGCCCTTGTTCAAATATCACCTAGGCCCCCCCCTTGCAATTGGTTATAATGAGTATGTAGAAATTAAGGCCTTATGAATTGCATGACTGCTATGAGGTGGCTACGCTGTTGTTTTATACCCTTGATGTATGGGTTTAGCAGTCAAAGTTTTGATATTTACTCATTTGGGATTCTATGTTACAGATACCGCAACTGGCGACGATAGCTTTTACTACTCTGTTACAGGTTTGACTACTAATCATTATTCATTTTAATTTCTAGATGACTTATGAAGGAGCAACCGTCTGCTTATCTGTATTTGTCCCAATAAAATTTGCAAAGCCACAAGATGTCAAATGGGTGTTGGGAGGATCTTTCATGCGAAGGGCTTATGTCATATTTGACTTAGGTAAAAGGAGGATTGGATTCGCGCATGTAAAATAGGTTATGCAAGAATAGATCTCCATTACGCTGAACTGTTTTTTACATGTCAGTTTATTGCTAACATACTCACTCTTCAAACTTTTGAGACATCTTTGGGAGATAATATTTTCACCATTATGAAATAATTAAAATTGTTTTCAACGTTATTTAAACTGAATAACAAGAATGTAACCATTTTTTGTCACACAGGTCAACATTAATCCTTTGATTAGTGATTAATTTGAATCTTGACTGTCAAAAATCACTGATAAATGTGTTAATAATTTCATAACAAATATTAGAATAACAAATGATCATACTGAGCAATCGCAGCGAAATAATTATTTCAAAACTTTTCTGGAGATAGCTATGATTTGCAGAAGCTTACTGAAGTGATTGAGTTTATTATGCGATCTGATTACGTGATATTTGTCGATACTGACAGATTTTATAGCAATTTAAGAATTAAGATATTTTTAATTTATGCAACATAACCTTTTTGAATGTTATATAAAGGTTTATGTTTTGCAATCATGCATCAACAACGAATGAAGCAATGCTGGATATTCTTCACAGAATTTTAAGAACTTTGCTATAAAGGACTTTGGATATAACTTTTTGATTAAATTTATAAATGGAGAAAAAACAACCTGTCAAGTTTAAATCTAAGTGTCAATGCTCCTAGACAATATTCTGTATGTGATAAGCAGGAGATCACAGCTTCACTGCTGCAGCAAGTCAATCCAATACTAATAATATGAGTCATTTATTTATACAAAACGCCTTGTAAATAAATGTATGCTATTTATTTTCCTGATACCAATCGGTCACTTCTAATGTTAAGAAGACGAAGGCAAAATAATTTTACTATATTATGGTTATTTGTTTTAAACAACACAATATAATTATTAGACATGTAGATGGAAGTATTTATTTCTGCGGCAGTAGTAAAAACAACTTTGGAAAACATTTCGCTGATTAAAAATCTGTTTAACAGTTTAAATGAACTTAATAGTTGGCATGATGTGCATTGCTTTTAACTCTTTCGCATCGGGGCATTTTTACCTGAAAGCTGAGCTGGTTACGGGGCATTTTTGCGAAATTTTGCAAAAAACTAAGTACTTTCGTAAAAAAATTATAACTTTAAAACTGTACGACATTAAAAAAAAAAATTTGGACACCAGTTGTACAACACTTTGTTCCATAATAATTTATAAATTTCAGCCTGATTTTATTAGTGATACTCAACCTTTTGTATTTTTTAAGATAGAAAATCGGTTATTTGATATAGAATTATACATTTTATCGAAAAAGTAATAAATAACAAGCCAAATATAGATGTGCTCCTGTTTATTTTATTTCACAACAAAATTAGAAAACAAAAGATTATTTTTAATCTATAATTACTTATATATTGTTGGCCCTTACAGGACGCAGTAACAGGTTTCCCAGGATGATTTTTTTAGTTAGAATACAATATGTAAAAATCTGCGGCTCTTTTGTAAACATGATTCAAATGAATAGTTAAACCAGAACAGTTATGCCAGCCAGTGATCCAAAACCATTTCAAGAAAAGTAATTTATTTTCACTCGAATTCTTTTGTTCCTTCAAACTTCTTATTACATAAAAATCAGGTGATTCGCTTCCTAAAACTGATACCTAGTCGACAAATGAAAATAACGATAGACACGATCTTTTTGTGTTAAACTTTTATCAATCTATTTTTAACTAATCGGATTACTTTTCTATGCCAAATAATACATTTTCATTATTTATAATAAAAATACATACTTAAAAACAAAATCAATTTTAAAAACTACAAAATAAATATATTATGTACGCATACCATGGCTCCGTGTTTGAAGAAAGAGTAGGCAGTGTGGACCAAGCTTTAATTATTCAAATTATGTCCAAATGGCGTAGTCAAATTTGTTTAAAATATTTTTCATAAAAATAAAAATAACTTTTTGAAAAAGTTTGCGATCACTGAATGTAGTGAATATAATCGAGCGTGAAATGAATCCCTCAACGCTCACTTATTTTTTATTGATTCTCTCCAGAATTGGGACATATGGGTCGGGGCGTATTTAATGTATTTTCACAGTTAGGCACAAAAAAATATTTCGGTTATGTTTGCATAATATTATTAAATAAATCCTCATGGAACTTGGAACAAAACATTTCACGTTTTGTATCGGTTCGTGCCGTTTGATTGTACCCGTAAGCCTTCCCGGTGGATCAAAACTGGGGGTACGTTTGGAAGTCGAGGGTTGACTTGTCGTTGCCATTTGTTCCCTTTGAATATTTATATCGGGAATTTCTTCTAACCAAGCTTTGGCCGTATTCAACATAAAACTTTGGAATTTCATGTTTGATGACCGATTAAGTTTTTGAAATATTAAAAACGAATTGAACAGGCCACAACAAAGAAGATAAAAAAACATCTTTTTAAGCCACTTTATCGTTTTACGGAAGAGGGGATTGTATGCTAAATACTGATCAGCATTATCAACACCATTCATGTAATTATTGTAATCAACTATGCAATGGGGTTTCACAATGGGAAGTCGAGTTTGTCGATCAATTTTGTTAGTGTTTATTAGTTTTGCATTATGGATGGTCGAGATCATTTGAACATTGCGTTTTTTTTTGTGTTTCCATATCTGAAGCATTATTTCACCTTTTCTTTCGTAGCGAGTTTCTCCGCGCTGGAGTATTTCATTTTTCAAAGAATCCGGTAAACCGCGATTCGATCTTATTGTCCCACACATTCTTAATTTTTTTAGTAAAATATTTGATGCTAGTTTAACGCTAGAAATATTTGATGCTAGTTTAGGTATAAAAATTCTCTAAGTAAAGATGGTGCCATTTGTTTAGGTAGGGAGAAATAATGTTCTAAGAATATCCGATCCTTGATCACTAGTATCCTCACATTCACTAACTTCAGATAACTTGTCTTCACACCTCTCTTCTAAATAAGAGTCTTCTTCCATATTTCAAATGTTACACAAAAATCACACAAAGAATACCAGTTCTAGGTAATAGCGCACCGAAAGAAAAATATATTCGAATATAACAACGATCGAAGTTAAACTGAACCTGCAGTTTTGAAATAAGGGATTAAGCAGTATAATTTATCGACGTTTTCGTTAACATCGGGTCATCGGGATCATATAACATGACATCCAGATGTTGACGAAACTCCCGTGAATTTTGTAATCAGAGCATGCATTCTAAGCAAAATCAAGAAAACGAACCGCCAGGATAAATGTATGTTTCGATTTTTATCACATAACTAAACCTTTATGTTTTCTCAATTTATTGTTAAATTAAAATCAGGCAAAAAGAAAAAAAACCTTTTTATACTTTCTAAAAAATCGGGAAAATTAACTGAAAGAAAAAAATGTTTTTTTTTCGATTTTTATCATAGAAATGATCAATTTGTCTTTATTACTACATATCCTAAATTTATTATTCAATAAAAATTATTCAGACAAAAAAAACTTCTTTTTAAAAAATAAGTTATATTTTAACTGTCTGCTGATTCTTCATCGCCGAAATCACCGAATAAAAAAATTATTTGTGCACATATTTTAATATTTTATTTTTTAAATGATGCATCAAACATTTGTTATGCCATCTCTGTAGAGAATCTAAAACATTTTTCGCATTGGATGTGTATATTTCAACGCCGCAGTCAGACCGGCGAAAAGACTCGTATACGAGTCATCCGTAGTTTTAAAAGGGAACTCAAAAGACTCGTATACGAGTCATCCGATGCCAATGAGTTAAGACCGAGGCATAATGAAAAATGATAAGTCGATAAATATTTTTCTTCTTAAGACGGCATAATATACAATGAAAACACACGTATAATACATATTCCACATTATATTTATACATCAGGACCAATTTTGCTAAACAATCAAGCATTTTTTAGCTAAAAATGCTTAGTTGTTAAGCAAAAGCCGTACCGATATTTAATTTTAATGTGGATTATAGATTACACGTGTGTTTTCATTTTATATCTCAAGGAAAATAAACATATTTGTTGTCAAACACCATTTTTACAAAAATAAAAAGAAATGCATATTTGTAATGATGCCTAAGCCTGCTAATCATTGCTCACATATAATGTCGTGCTCTGCCATTTTACACAAATTGATTAAATCCACTGATTTTTTTTTTATCTTCAACATTATCTGCGATCATTGAACTGGAAGAAAAGCGTGTTATTATTCTGTTAAATACTAGAATAAGTTTATTTTGGAAAAGCGTAGATCTCATGATTGTTTTATTGGTCATGTTGAATTAAGACCATTTTTCATGTGCTGAGTTTTTTTTAACTAAGTAACTCTACAAGAAGTGTTTCTACAAGAAATCCTTGTTCCTTAGTCACTTAACCTCTTTTTTTATTCAAAGGGATTAGGGACAAAAAGATATAGGACTAGCACATGACTAGTGTTTAACCCTTTTAATCCCAGACCAATTTGGAAAGTGCTCTCGAAAAATTCCAAGCCATATTGTTGTAAAGAACTGTAATCTTGATTATATTATTTATCTCGGCTAAGATTAACTTTGCAGTGTCAAATTTTTTATAATGTCATCTTTATGATGTATGGTATAGTGAGTAATTGTTTTATATAGGTTATAAAATAATATCAAACTGTTGTGATTATGAATATGTTTATTAAATTTTTTAATGTTTTACATTGTTCACACAATAAACATTTTTTTTATAATTTTAACAGTTTTTTATTGATAGAATGAATCAAATATTATTTTACTCAACCGAAAAGGAAAATTTGCAGTAAGTACAGTGTTTTTAAAGTCACATTGAAGAGCAATTTGTTAAGTACATACTTAAAGTTAAGACACTCTTCGGAAGCAATGTAAATTACCTACACACTCGTCACGGTAAAGTTACATAATGTATATCAAAAAATGATTGGTAAAATACCTCAGGATATCGAGTAAGGTATTTAATGAGCAGGTTCTAAGAGTGCTAACGCATGCCTTTAAATTTGTTGCAGCTATCCGATGCATAAAGAGTGGGATATCAGTGATGATGAACTGATGTGAATGCGTTAAGCTTATTCTATAGAACAACTGAAAGTGTGTCATTATCAACACTGCCAATTCACAGACAAAGACTTTGATTTTGACCTATTGCAATATTCCTATGACGATAAATTTGAAGGTGTTTTATGGTATAATATATATTAAAACAACTTTTTCATCATAATAATTATAGCGGTCAATGTTTTTTACATTAAGTGGTAAATTATTATCTGCCTCGAGTAGATCACGCAATCATTCATGCATTTAGTGGTAATTTGTTTTATGTCCCAAAGTAATTTACAATGTAATCTACAAATCAATATATTATATCACACAATAAAATACTTGTTTTCTCAATGTTCACTGTACGTTTTGATAATGTACATTTTTTACACAAATAAACACTGAAAAATGGACGTGTCGCACGATTTTAAATACATCGTTTTACAACAAGTGAGCCTTTGAATTTTTATATTTAACATAGTAAGTATATTCAGTCACATCAGTTTCTCAGCCTCAACCAATCACACATTACATAATACTACTTGAAATTGCTGCAAACCAAATGTAGAATCTGTTTGGTAAATGTTGTCTAAATTTTCGTAAATAACAATCGATGGTAAAAGAAATATACATTTTGTCCTTTTTGAGGCGGGTATTATTGATTTGCAACAACTTTGTTTTAGGCATCTAGATTGTTAATACTAACTTATCAACTGATTACGACATAATAGATGTTGAATAAAATAATAAGTAATAGATTGCCAAATAATAACTGCTTGATTAATATATTTGTAACATTAATTTTACAGCTGCTAGAAATAGGATTTGAAAAAAAACTATTTATATTGTATACGGCATTAAAAGAAAAGCGCTAATAATATTGATTATTTTTTTTTGTGAAATTAGGGATGTGTAGAATACGAGGTATTGTTTTTATCTTTAACGATATACACGAAAAAAATAGTTTGACACTAAAGCATTGGTTTAGATAAACCACATTCATGTTATACTAACTTTAAAAATTAAATACAAAAATCATGTCGAGTATTAAAGACACCATTACTTAGTGGTGTCTAGACCAGAGGTGGGGAACCTTTTCATTTTTCATTCTGATTCAACATAAGGCTGCAGTAAAGAAAACCTTGACACCCCCCTCATTTTTTCGAATGTCAAACATAATGGGTTGATTATGCTCTTTTTCCAAACGCTTGCGTATAATTTTTGATCAAGTGAATATTTTGATCCAAGTCAAAAGGCCGCATCAGAGTAGCCAAAAGCCGCACGTTTCCCTCCACTGGTCTAGACTCTAGATAGGTGATACCCAACGTGGGGTGGAGTGTACGCTCCACCGGGGGGCAATGCGCAAATCATCAATATTTGTTACATTTTTTACAAACAAAGTTACCAATTGTGACGAATTTAACTCATAACAAATTACTGTTGTCATTCCCATCATATTTAATTGAGTGCGGCTTTAGCGATGAAAATGATTTGTTATTATAAAAAAGGAATCTTCTGGATATCACAATCCTTGGAAATTTACAATTAAATTGACCAAATTAGTACCTCGACTGAAAATTCTGCATCTCACATTCAAGATTTGTACTAATTTTAATGATATATTTTACCGAGTTTTACATGTTTCATATTGGTATAAGTATTCACTTACGAAAGAAAAATTAAAAGTAGTATTGACTATGTGAATTTTTTTAGAAGCAATTATTTTTTGTTACCTAGCCATAAGATTTTGATCGGGGATGAGGGACATGGAAATTTTTGAAGGGTTGAAGTGGGGCGTGGCACAAATAAGGTTGGGAAACACCGCTCTAGATCATAATAAATCTGAGAATAGCCACGCAGATACTCGCGAGTTTACTGAATTATAAAAACAATAGTATGTCATAAATTCAACGCAGTAGTACAAATGTAAATTTAATTATTTTGACCTATCTAGCATAATTTTAACACAGTCTTTCTTAAATTTTATTTTAATACGACACCTTGAGACATTCTTTCATAAAGCGAAATTAGTTTTTTTGCCTTTATGTTACAATAAATACTGAGAGGATATTTTATAATTATACACCACCATGTTTAATTAGGCATTAGAGATGTATTAGTCCAGTGGTCGGCAAACTTATTCGCGAAGGAGCCAAATATGAACATTACAATTTAAAAAAATATTGGGAGCCAAATCTGTCTATTTATGTCCGCACTTAAGGGGCCAAAGAGCCGCACTTTGCCGACCAATGTATTAGTCAATTGAAAGATCAGATAAAAATATGTATATATATATAAATTATTCATGAGATAAAATAAAAATTGACAGTTTTGTCACCGTGTTGCCATTTATATCCATCTACATACCATATCTGATCCTAAGAATGGGGGTGTTGTGAGAGTGATCAACATACTGTTAGTTCTTAATTGATATCATTATTCTGTCAAACTTCTATGTCATTCAATTTTGAAGATAAGTATAAAAATGATAAAAGTGTTGTTTTAAAATGAAGGTACTACGATGAGCGAAGTTGTGTTATCCAGACTCTAGATCAGGGCTGGGCAAATGGGAGGTCTGTGAGTTTTAAGGCCCAGCCTTACTAATTAAAAAAAAAACTACTTAATTTTGCTTTTTATTAATGAGGCTGGCGGTCTAACTTACATCACTGATGTGGCCCAAAAGCCAAAAGATTTGCCCACTCCTGCCCTAGATTATATAGTCACCATACTGGGAAATGCACAAGTGATTCTTGGATATATAAGATCTGGAATAACTCTACTAATTATTATATTATTAATGCATTTATAGGTGAGCAAAAAATTGTTTCCACCTTTAACTAAATTTGTGTCAGATCAACATTTTGAATAATAATCTATGTAACATAAAATAACGAGGATCTATCCTAATAGCTCAAATTTTCATGTCATTAACTCAGAACTGGTTTGTTACTGGCAAACTTCCGTCAGTACGGTGAAAAAATATTACCTTATTTTATATTACGATCAACCGAGACAAACAAACTCGCACGCACAAAATAAGCATCGACTAAATGGAAACATGTGCCAGATTTATCTGTTTGGAGATCTGCCAGACACACTTGTCCGTCTCCGAGAAGTGAATTACAAAAAACAAGACTTAATAAATAAATAAGTACATTTCTAATGTTGAATAATATTTACGAGTCGTTTCAGGCCACTCATTCAACTTGCTTCATATTTTCAACGTTCTGGCAGAGTGGTATGCAGAATAGTCATGCTAGAGTTTTTTTGAAAACAAAATGTTTCCTTTTTTATAGCTCTAATGTGAAATTACTTTCTTACCTTTGCCAAGAAACATGCTGAATTGCAAACATTATGAACAGGAAAAGGATCAATAATCTTTCCGGAGACTGGTGGTTGTCTCCCGCCAATTGCTTAGCTTCCTCCCATGACACGCCAGCATCTCTCAGTTCCGCTGAGTACATCCTATGGATAGCACACAACAGTCGTCTAGGACGCTGAAATCCCACCGGTCGGAAGAAGAGGCAGGCAGAATTAAGGCATTCCGGAGGCATACGCAGCACGTGACCCTGCCAGTTCCAAAATCTCTCCATAACGACTGACGTTATGGGGTGCTGTCTTGTACGTTCTCTAATCTCCGAGTCCTTCACAAAATCAAAAGTACCACCGTTATCTGACACAAGCATCTATTCTCGAAGCTCAGTATATGGTTTTTCTGAATCTCTGTCAAGGCACCTGAAATAAGTAGTTTTATTTTTTGAATATAATGCCTATCTACCAAGTGAATACAATTGACACAAAAGCATTCAATATTCATTTAATTATAACTAGCATTACAGACATAACAATTTTGCCAGAACGATGAAAATATTACATGCCATTAAGGGTACATTGAAATTTTCCAAATGACTACTAAAAGAAAACACAAACTATCTAATATTATAATTAAGAAAAGATAACTATTACTAATTATTATCACAACACAATGGTGACCCACTCGATTTTAAATCCAGAAAATAATAAAAAGATAAATCAAAAAATATGTGGGGCTTATGTATATCAGTTGCGTTGCAAGCCCGATGTATATTTTAAATCTCAGGATTTTATGAAATTCCAAAAATATTTAATAATGCGATTTTAAAAATGTCACTTATTTTGTTGAAAATAGATAAAAAAACAGTGGATACAAAAAAATATTTTTTAATGACGGCAACCGAATCATTTGTATCAATGTTTTTGAAGTTGTTGAATCATTTTTGAAGATAAAGATATAGCATTATTAGAAATTGGTTACCGCCATTTTTCCTTTGTTGGAAGGTAAGGACTAATAAATTTCACCATTAGTCCACAGATCCTCAGGCCATTTTTCTATTACATCAGACATATTTATTCTATTAGTTATTGACATTTTATAATAAAATCAGCTATTCTTAAGTATATAAGGATGTAGACGGTTTGAAGTAATATAGTATTAGCTTTTGACAGTACATACTCAGTATAACACAAACGTATCAACTGCGGCCATGTTCATTGTTGTTTTCATAGAGTAATACACTTGGTTGTTTTGTTTGATCTGTCAAACCATAGCAGTCTTAAGTTCCAAGCAGTGTTGTAGAAAAAACAGCAAAAATGAGCGGGCCGTTAAATCCCAGCCTCTCCTAACAAATTGTATGGCGGTTGTACGTAGATCAACTCTAAATTCCAATTTATGAGCTTATTTTTCGTTGAATATAACATGTATGTTTGAAAGATTTCTTGTATGGATATTCTGTGATTCTTTGGTGTTATTAATTTACAATTTACGATACATCGGAAGGGTCATATATGCAAATTAAGTAATGATTGTAAGAAATATAGCGTTGCCAAGAATTGCGATGTGTGGTAAAACAAATAAAATTTAACTTCCCACTGTTAAGTATCGCAGTTATATAAAATATGAATTATAAATTACATAAAACAACAGTAACAAGCGGAATTCATATTATATTATATACAATTTTGACGCCTATTGTGATATTATGAAATAAATGCTGCGTCTTATCATATAATAATGGCAATATACCAAGTAAATGATGATTTAATCAATAACAATATTTAAAAAATAATGAAGTGAAATGTGTTACCCTAGTTTGACTTACTGATTTTTGATTACTGATATGACTTGAGAAATCCTATAGGAAGATTGAGTAACGAACCAGTGTACACAAATAAATTTTGAGATTAATTATTACTTGATTAAAATCCCAATAATGATGTTGATTTTTTTAATGAACTATCCAACCTCATATTCTGTATTGAAATATTGTAATTTTTTTTTTAATACAATGATTTGCCTTCTTTGCTTGCTTTTGTTCTCCGAGATTTTTATTGAAAAACCTTAGAAAATGTGATTTTTTCTTATTTTGAAAAAGATGTAATTGAAAAGATATATAATTACAATATAAATATGTATTTCCTACAATATAACAGAAACAAATGGTTTCATAATGATGTGATATTACTTTGAAAATTATGAATCCGGACCGCTCACGTGAAAAAAGTACCTGTTTTCAACTCTATAGCATGGCTTTCACTATAGGGGGCTTTGGTCAAACGCATACAATGTTGTAGTATACAACATTAGGTAAGAAAAACTAAGAATATTGTTTTATTATTTCAAATTTTTAATATATAAACAGTGAAAGACCACTTTTTAACAGATCGATTGTAAGAATCAAAGTATCTTCTATGATGACAACAGTGAAGCGTTTGACAGACAAAATATGACAACCGTGAACATAGACACAATTGTGTAATACCAACCGTCAAAAGCTAATACAAAACAGTGTTGCATATTTCAGATTGTCCAAAATAAGTGTACTTGAGAATAGCCCCCGCAGGACAAGAAAAACAGGCAGGATACCAAGATTTCAATTTTTATACCTGACATATGCAACGCAAAGTAAAGAACGCACACTTTCACGAAAGGTGATTGCAAGTGTTACATAATATGAATATTTAGATACAAAATATTGAACAGACAAAACTGATAAAAACATGACACAATTTATATTACTTATCCACATCCATCAGTTTTACTCAGTGAGTGAACGTTTCCAGCGGGTCAACCATTTACAATAAGCCAAACAATTGATATTCTTGAGCCGTATGTAAAATTTTTAGAAAGATATCATTTTATAATAAATTTGCAAACCTACTGCAATGTTTTTTTTATTGAAATAGTTAGAGCTCGCAAGAAAAACATGCTATCAACGGTGTGGCTGTTGATATTTAAAGATAGAATAAAAAGTGTGCAAGTGTATTGATTATATTATATAATTTAATATATTTTGACTGAATTGCTGAGATTCATTTTAATTACATTAATCAATCTACATCTTTAGGTCAAACTTTCCCAGTCCTGTGGACATAACAGAGCGCTAATTAATGTATTTTTTGTTATTTGACGAGTATCGTCGTACCGATACGGAGAAATGTTTTGTCATTGCTATTCTCATATTTGTATTGAATTATTGTTATTTCTTCAGATATGGATATCGGACACATCTATCAGTGATTTTTGACCTTCACATTATTTTTAATATGTGTTGCAAATGAATAAAAGATATTTTGAAAAAAATTGTCATATAATGTTGAGCGTAAAATCCCATTTCAGGTAGATTTCCTTTCCGGAATTGTTGTCAGTGGAGCGTCACATGTACACAGATGAGAGCAAAAAAAGATCAAGACACATTTATAAATGAGTATGAAATGAGATTTATAGAGCAAGAAGTTTATAAATGTATAATCAAATGATTTACGAAAATTTTGTAGTTAAAGTAAGATAAATACTTCATTTTTTAAATACGGCTTGCATCCGTCATCTCTTTCAATCTTGAATCCGCCCGTGACCACAATTAGGTTCCGAGCCCCTGCTTTGGATCATACAATTTTTTTATCTAATTGGTATTGTCACAGATTCTACTACAGAACGAGCCTGTAGCCAAGATATTACCATACTGCTCTTCAAGAAACTTCCAAAGGTTCAAGTCCCAGCATGGGAAACATTCATAAATTGATAAAAAAAAAATATTTTAAATTAATTGATGATTTCAGAATGCATTGAGGATATAGAAATTGTACGAAGATAAATCTATCCAGCAAATAAAATAGGCCCGTTCTTTTATGTTGCAACCATATGTGATAGATATATAATTAAGAGATTCTATGACCAATGTGACAAGATATGATTGGTATTAAGTTTAAAACATTATTATTTAAATGTAATAACAATCCAAAAGATGGCAGTACAATACAACTTGAGAACTGCGAAAACTTACACCTGCTGATTAGAGATCACAGCCTCCTGTGATTAACAATTGTAAGTCTACGACTGTAAAGTCCGCTACCCAATTTCAAAGTGCTAAGATAAATTTGCTATTACAGAAGAATGATTAAGTTTGGAAAATTAGGTGCCAATTGTAGGTTTAAATAAAAGGAGGGAAAAACCAAGAATAAAATAGATTGACAAAACAAATCTTCAATTTAGATGGTAAAACACCATCACAAGGCTACTGTCAACGGATGCATTTCATACAAACACATCATGTCATATAAGTTTACATGGAAGCACACTGCGTTCGGAAATTCCATATACATTTAATTACAATTAAAGATGTTAAGCTAAAGGAACTCTTCCGACTATGTGCTGATGATGTTGAGTTTGGCGAAATAGTCCATCAGCCCCTGCAGCCTCTTCTTCACTTTTTTTTGATCGTCAACCGTGCACCCGAGTATGGCGCATTCGAAATTCGCATCGGCCCCCGGCGTGTGCACGGTCTGCTGGAGTTGTATCGAGGAACAGGCGCTCATGAAGGATTGACAGCGGGCCTTAGCCGTAATTGGATCTTGTTTTACGCCTACCACTAGGTTATCTATGTATTGATTTACCTGCAATCATAAATATTGAAATCTTAATAATTAATCTTCATTTTGGGTTATATAAAGCCCTTACATATTACATTCTTTTTTTTGAGATTTCCGAGGGAAGTTAAGCTCTAGTTGAAATCCAATAGAACAACAAATATTGTCAACTTTTGAGCTATGGTACACAGTTATTTAATTTAGCTATGACAGAAAAAATATATTTAAAACTAAAAACAAATGATCATTGATTATTTGATTGAAATATGTTCTATTCTTCAGCTTGTGAGCTGACATTTCAGTAGCAAATCTATTTTCATTCCATAGAAAATTGTATTTTTGAAATTAATTCAGCTTCTTCACTCTAAACGTTTTGTCGATAACAAAAGTCACATTTTTACTTACGGATTATCTAGCAACTTAAAAATGAATCAAGCTTCAAATACTCACTATTGAGTATTAAATTAGAACTGTGCAGAGAACCATAATATGTCTACAGATGAACTCAATAAAGACTTAGACCCAAATTGGAAATAAATGTTTCTACAGAGTAAATGGCCGCCGGTCAATGTGGCATTGGATCAATGCACCCCTTGTATATGCAGGGGCGGTTATATTTCATGAAATAATATTCAAACATAACATTTATATCATTCACCCATTTTAAATTCTTCATGTATTTATTGTCTATAATAAATATATTATTATCGATTTTCAATTTGGTGTATTTGAATCGATATTTTTCTACATAAACCTAATAAAGCAATCATGTACTTGGTTGAGTGCCTCCTCTTGATGTGGATCCCTATTGGTTCTGACAAACGCTTCTACAGTGAGGCAGCGGGAGAGTACTCGCCCCAAGGAATGCTGCACATCATCACGTTCAACTGCGGGAGATAAGTCATTCATTGAAATTCTTAGGAATATTGTAAGAGCAAGACAGTAAATACTCTTAGTGTACATTTTTAGACCCAGGGATGGTTAATATTTTTTTTAAGAAGTGAGTGGTAAAATGGATATTTATGCAAGATATTTGGTTAAGCAGTAAAATTTTATTTAATCAACACTATGAGAGCTCCAAAAGTTCTAATAAACAACAAAACAAGCGCCTTCAGAAGACAATGAATTTGGATTTTTTTCTTTTGAAAAACAACCCTTGTGACGTTTTGATTTTGTGGACTGAAGAGAGCTTTAACATTATCTAACAATATTGCTTTTGATGTTGACATATTATGCGTGAACATAAGTGAGTTCAACCGAATACTATTTTTTATTTACTAAAGAAGACTTGGTCAGAGCTTATTCAGTTGACTTCCCCGCCAATTTCAAATACTTAAATTGTTTTTAAATATTCTGTGATTATTGCAATGTCCCATATACAAACTAAATGTTTGTAAAACAAATGAAGCTTTAGGGATGGCTAGCAGGTGTTTAATAAATTGATATATAATTTACATTCATCCAGTTCCGTCATCCACTCGGAATGTTTGATAGCATCTAGGGTTGCAAGTAATGTGTCTTTTTCTTCCTCGATTCTCGCAGCGTCTTTTCTTAGGCGTTCAACTCTAGCCTCAACTTGGTCTAAAACTTTTATTAATCTGAAAATTCAATCATTACAGAAAAGATAGTTTTATCATGCAGAAGGCATTTATAAATAACGTCATTCTATATCGGTCTTCAACCTCACTCCTACCGCCTCCAGTCAGGTTTTATGGTGGGCCATCTCACTAATGACATTGGAAACAAATTTACACATTAAATAAATAAATAAAGTTATATTTGTAAGTGTTTACATAATATTTGTAACAGTAGTCACTGGATGGAAAAGCAAATCACCAATAAACCTTCGAGCCATAACAGAGTAATGGGTGTGAAATGGGTTTAAAACATTGGGGGGCTGGACAAAAAATGTTCCTGTCGGAGTCCTATGACAGGGCGGATGAAAGTTTGTTGCTGGCCGGATCAGGACAGCAGGCTGTAGTTTGATGAGCCCTGAATAAACTAGCTAATTATTTTTTTTTCTCAAAAACATGTATATTTAATAAACAAAATTTATGAGTAATTTTTCAAAAATATTTAAAAAAGAAAAAAATGTGGTGATAATTATTTATTTATAAGAAAAAGTATGATTTAATATTCTTGATTCATAATTTTCATCACTCCAGTGCCAAGGTATAAATATTGTGAAAAATAGTCTCAAAAAGAAAACACTAAAAAAAAAATAAGGGTAATTATAGAGTATAGCTCGTCATGGATTATTACGGCGAAAAAATTCACAAACTAAGCTAAAAACAACGCCACGATTTAAAGTTATTTTTTGAGAGCTTTATAATCGCGTTAAAACCACACATTACTACGAAGAACACTGATAAATTATGCGAAATACGAAATATTTTTCAGTACATCGCCTCTGATTTCCATTATGGCGGCCGCCATAATGGAAATCAGAGGCGATGTACTGAAAAATATTTCGTATTTCGCATAATTTATCAGTGTTCTTCGTAGTAATGTGTGGTTTTAACGCGATTATAAAGCTCTCAAAAAATAACTTTAAATCGTGGCGTTGTTTTTAGCTTAGTTTTTTAAGCTTATCGCTGTAATAATCCATGACGAGCTATACTCTACTTTTACCAAAATAAGTCGAATTTTCTATTATGAGTTCTGACGAAGACATTTGAAAGCTATGTAGGCATACTTATATATAAATATAAATTATTTGTCATGTGTGTGGGATACAAGTTAATGTATATTTTCGTAAACAAAGAAGGTAAAATTGTCTTTTACCTATCAATGATGTATAAGCTTTCTAAGTGATATTTAAAATAATGAAACTTAGCACCCTTAATTTCACTAAAATTCTAAATTCACACTGCTAAATTAAATGTCATAGATTACCCTATTGATTAAATTGAGGTAAAGTTGTAAGTGAATATCAGTAATAATTAAGATTTATATAATCTTAACAGCAGTTAAAAATAAACGTAAGTGATGTTAAGTACCTATCTTTTGGGTCTTGGGGACCTACATCACCAGATTCGTCGATTGTTGGTAAAAGGCCGCTTGGTCCAGCATCCAAGGAACTAGGTTGCCACAAATCTACCTCCATTGTTTTGATATTGTTTGGCGTTTTATGAAATATTCATTCAGATTTCAATAACAGCCAAGAAGACCGTGGTAAAGATATTGATGTTGTTTTGAAATTGAAGGAAAGAGCTATAAAAAATAATAAATTTTAACCTCGAAGCGAACAGAAAAACTTTTTGTTCTGATCTTTTAGCTGTCATAGGTACGTAAATACGATTCGAAACGTACTGTGTTGTCATGTAGATGAAAATAGTAACGTGAATATATTACGAACAAACTCGATACCAACAAAATATCTCTAATATTAAGACTAATAAAACGATGTGTCTAAAATTTTATTTAAAAAACTGTAATTTAGGAGTGAAGATAATTTGCATAGGATTATATGTTATATTGGTGATTAATGTTTATTTGTAAGTTTTCCATATATAAATATGTTGTCTTACAACAGTACAAACCATTCGATCCAAAACACTACAGATACATTGATTATATTTGAGAATAAAAAACAGCAAAAAAGAATTCTTTAAACTATTCGAAAGCAATATGTTTTTATTTCCAGGAATGTCTGATTTTTAAATATAGCATCACTAGACCTGTCAAATATATACTACAAAATTACAAAAAACAACTTAGCGTCATGTTCAATACAATTTTCATGTATCTTTATTATATAAAAAAGTAGATAGACCCCTAAATCTTGATATTTTACGGATGAATTGATGAGATCTGCTTTATGAATCCTAAAGATAGATTCGTAGATCCTAGTATGTATCAAAGAAAGTCTTATGTATGAAGAAACTATGTACCATCTCAGGTATTATTTTCTTGTTTATTTATTAATAATTCAGTAAAGAAACTCCAAAATTCTTAGTCGGTAATATTGACCAATCTCAACTTGAAAAATATGATAATATATGGTAATTTTGCCATAAGCCCTAGCACGGACTATTGGGGCGAAAAACTTCACAGACTAAGCTAAAAACAACGCCACGATTTAAAATATTCATTGAAGCATCCCGGAAGCACGTTAAAATCACACATTATTATGAAGAACACTGATAAATAAATTGGTAAATATGTCATTTAGTAGCACCAAGTAGCACCGACTATTGCGGCGAAAAACTTCACAAACTGAGCTGAAAACAACGCCACGATTTAAAATATTTTATTGAGGGCTTGATAATCGCGTTAAAATACACGTTAAAAAGAAAAACACTGATAAATTATACGTAATACGAAATCTTCGCCTCCAATATTCGCAATGGCCGCGCGCGCGGCAATAGTCGAGGTGCTACTAAATGACATATTTACCAATTTATTTATCAGTGTTCCGGGATGCTTCAATGAATATTTTAAATCGTGGCGTTGTTTTTAGCTTAGTCTGTGAAGTTTTTCGCCCCAATAGTCCGTGCTAGGGCTTATGGCAAAATTACCTAGCGTTTCATGGATTATTTACGGCGAAAAACTTCACAAACTAAGCTAAAAACTACGCCACGATTCAAAATTATTTTTTTAGAACTTGATAATCGCGTTAAAATCACACATTATTACGAAATCACTGATAAATTATGCGAAATATGAAATATTTTTCAGTACATCGCCTCTGTTATCCATAATGGCCGTGGGCAATCAATGGGCACGGGGTTAAGAACCAATGTTCTACCCTAAGCAATAAAATCCGCTCGGAAAGTTAACTAGACTGATGCCGCCGGGATTGAATTACGTTTATGACACTCTAGTTAAGTGTCTAAGTACCTAATTGGTGTTTTCGCCGGCAACATTGAAAAAGTATTCACATATGGTTGACATTGCATGTAAAATATCCATCATCAGTGTCTTTTCATTTTTATATGGGGAACTGTGGAGCCTAGCTCCAATCTCCCTTTCATCTTTGGTTTTGGAATATCCAAGCTTTGTGAAGTCAATAAATACCTACCAGCGTCTTTTTGTGATACGTGACCGCTCCAGATAATGATGAGTATTTTGTAAGCATTTAAAAATACCTATTCTCTTATATAACGAGTAATGCTTATAACAAGCACATTCAGTCGGTCCCATCTTCCTTGTAATAACTAAGTTCGACTGCATGCATTTCTTGAAATAAGGTTTAATTTATAACAAGCTGATATTGCAGAATAACTTAGGCTTAAATAAATATAGGCACTCTTGAAGGGTTGACACTGATGATTGATTACATCATCAAAATATGCAATGATGCAATCGTCCACTTAGATTTCAGTATCCCCCCTCAAATTCTGAACACAAGCCCCTGCTATAAAAGACTAGTCTAGAATCATTCACTCAACAGGTTAAAAAGTGTTAATGACACGTACAATTTATGAAATTACATTTTTTTTATCTGTATTTTAGAGAAACTGAAGAGCGAAAGCAGTCTCTGTACCAGAAAGTAGAGAAGTCAGGTTCAACTTCCAAAACAGTATCAACGGTGGAAAATTCAATGTCAAATCAACATGTGGCTGCACCGTCTGCGCAAGTTGCAACAGTTTGCCACTGCTGTCTTTCCACCAAAGACCTACGCAGCATTATAAAACCGTATATGTTTCATGGGAAAAATGAAAACTATTCGGCGATGCTGGCTACAAGTTTCATCCCGGGGGTGTGTTTTTCATCTGCAGTAGTTTTTAGAATATATATTTGTATATTTTAAAGCAGGGCTTAGAATCCTGCAACGCTAATTGCGAATTTGTTAGTTTTACTAATATAGCAAGTCTGATGCTCAACACCTAAATGGCAAATGTAATGACATGTATTAGATACCTATAAGCTTTTTTAGGTTGGTGAAACATGAATGTATAATCATGGCCACATTCACTGTTGTTATAGTCGATCTGTCAAATGCCAACGATGTTCGAAGTTGACAGCATTAGATAAGAAAAACAGAACTTTGTTTTATTCTTTCAAGTCCAATCAAGTCAAAGACTTTGACCGCTTAGATACAGGTTATCAGATCATGTATCGATTGATATTTTTTTTATAATCATGTTGCATTCCAATTTGTTGCCCATTTATTAAACCTCTGATCTAAATAATATTAAGAGTGTATTTTCAGCTGGTTTCCGATGATGGGCTTATATGCGCCGACTGCGTACGGAGACTGCGGGCTTCCCTCACGTTTCGGCAGTGTGTTGAGTCTGCTAAAAAGTACCTCCAGTCTCAAGATTTCGCATCGCGTCTAGGTAAAGGGCACATGTCAATAATAATATCAATTAGTTAACACGAAACGACTATAGTAATGACTAGATATTATTTATTGAAATGGGTTTCAAATAAAATCAAAACTTGTTTTGTGTGATATTTCATATGTGCTAAATGTGTTAAATTTTAAATACAGTAATTCTATTCTAATTTGTTATTAGCTAAAGAAACCTCTACCGTTCAGCAGCAACAACAAGAACCACCCAAAAACAGCAAGAAAATCCCGCCTGTTAATATAACTAACACGAAAATCTGTAAAGGTGAGAATATTCAAAATATCATTTCACATTCATGAGTGTACAAATACATGCGGCAAAATTGTTGAAATATTATGTGAATAAGTTTCATATTACATGAAGATGAAATATCATATCGCCTGTTTGGCATCTAGTTTTGATGATTGAGTAAGGCACTGAGAGCAACATGAAGTTGACCAGGTCTGTTCTCAATGAATCTCAGTGAAAATGTACATTTTCCATCATGGTTTTGTGATTGCACTTACTCATTTTTTATTATTTCTTATTACAGAAACGCCAAAAAAACCTGTCGCACAAGATTCGAGTGATGAATCGGACTCATATTCCATGAGTAATGATGACCAATTTAGCGATTACATACTTCCTGAAGGTAAATTGAATTCTGCGTCACTTTTAACATATTTTTTTATAATTTATAAGTAATGCCAATTATTTTTTAAAATTGAAAAATACACAAAATAACATAATCGTTACGCTGTTATTTCTTGACAAGTTGGGTTTCCCACCACCACCACCCGTTAAGTGTATGCTGCTACTGCTTCACTGCTGCCTTCCATATTTCAATAATAAACTAATTTACACCTCATGTTCTTGGCCCGATACAGATCTGCATGGGAACAATCTTTTAACTATGCACTATTGTGCTTAAAAAAATGTGAATCTTATTTCTTGACAGTTTGATGGTTTGTTTTTATTATACTGTTCATTAGTTCTCAGACATTTATTTTGAATGTATAAAATACAAGCGCCTGAGCCACAAATATTATTTACATATAATATGATACGCATAGTAGTAATTTTGATAAATTATTTTAGAAAAATGTTTAGATGTGTCTCAACAAGCAATACCACAGCCAGAAATTTGTCCTGCGATACCAGAATTAAAACCGGAAGAGAACGAAACAATACCAGAAGAGAATCCTCAAGACTCAGAGTCTTCATCCACAGAAGAAGACTTTGAGGAGTTTTTCGGCGCCGCCGCTGAGACTCCGCGCAATACTTTCAGTAGAGTAAGTTGTATTAATCAGTCGTCACGTTTTGTATTATAAGAATAAAATATTTTGCTGAAATCTTTTTTTTATTTTGATGGAGAGTTCGGAACTAAGGGGCTAATTAAAATATAGTTGGCAATAAATAGTATAAAATAATAAATACAATATCATAAAACAGTTAATTATAACTGAATCAGTCCGATTTCAAAACAAAATTTGAAAGAAAAGTAACTCCCGTAGACTCGATTTGATTTCAGTCCATGAAACTTTTTCTTGAAACATGGAAATCCTGAATATGAGTAATGCTTGTATTGGGATACGGCTGTAATAAATATTATTTAATCCCATTTCAGACAGAATTTGATGTCGGCGAGCAGAGAACTCTACCGTATGTGTTGGACAACACCGACAGAACTTGCGAAATCTGCCACAGAGAGTTTAGTTTTTTTGGGTATGTGTGTGTTATTGCTTGATATTTAATTTTGTAATGAAATAGTTTTCAGATATTTACAGTCAAGGGTTGTGTTGAAGAATAGTGTTCACAGTAAAATGTTTTTTTTTTCTTTTGACAGAGAACTGCTGAAACACATGCCTGAACATTATCCTAATCATATCTGCGACATTTGCGGAAAGATATGCGCCACACGGAAGAGTCTGATATTCCACGCCAAAACCCACACCGATGTCCGCCTGGATTGCTCCATGTGCGACAAGTCTTTTAAAAACAAATCCAATCTGAACGCTCACGTCAAAGTCCAGCACAAGGGAGAGAAGATATTGTTCAAATGCTCGTTGTGCGGTGAATTTCTAAACACCTATAATGCTAGGTATGAAGCTATTGTAGTTTTTTCCAATGCTGATTTCCATCAATAAATTTTTTTATATACAATGGTTTATCATATAAAAGTCAATAAAAACGTAAATATTGCATATTGTTGGATATGTAAACCTCGAATCCTAAAATAGTAATGTTTTTAGTATGTGGTTTACATATCTAAACGACAATATGTATGTCACTGTTTTTATAGGGTTTGCCGAAGTTTGCACCGATAGATTGTCTCTGTGATGCATTTTAGCACGGTCTCGGTGCACTGGTAGATTTTTGCCCGGAGGCTAAAGAGTTTTTTTTTTAATAAAACAGATCATATACTTGCTATAGTAATATATTCAAGTACAGTTTGTTCAGTGTTTTTTTTTCATATAAATAAATTTTCAAACTTGACAAAACTTTACTAGTCGGTTGCCTTCTGCTGATCGTTACTCGTGCTACTTTGTTACAGAATCAAACATTTGGCGGAAAAACACGGACGGGAAGACAAAGCCTACAAGTGCATGCAGTGCTCTTGCAAGTATCGTCTCGGCAGCCACCTGAGGGCGCACGTGCGGCGCGTGCATCTTCAGGAGAAAAATCACAGGTGTCATGAATGCGGTCTCTCATTCTTCACACGAAAGTGTCTCGAGAATCATAACATAAAACACTCGGGCGAGAGAAATTTCACTTGCAGCTTTTGCAATAAGAGTTACGGTAGAAAAGAATCGCTGAGGCAGCACTTTAAGACTCACGAAATCGACAAAGGATTTCCCCCCGATAATAATTTCATGCGGATGCCCGATGAGCGATTCATGCGGATGAATTGAAGATATGTGCAATAATTTAGGGATATAAAGCTTAAAGGTTATTTATTAGATTACCAGTTCAGCAGCGGTTCCAGTTGAGATGATTTTATGTACAGATTTGTAATCTTTCAAATCTCTGCCATCACAAAATGCTTAAAACAAAATCGCTATACTTTTCTCTTTTACTCTCAGACAGTTTCGTTTAGTATATATGAGAAATATCAATTTTTTTTTTGACAATAAATAATTTGATTTCATCATTATGCAGTTAACTATGTGTGACAAATGCTTTGTTACTTTTAAACATCATCATACTCAGAATGCATACTAATAGAAGAGTAGGTGCAATGTCTGTACTTGACAATAACACATTGTGTTTTTGGCATATTTACAAGGTGGAATCAACATGCAATTGATTCTGCACTTTCTTGAATTCAAAAAGTCATATTGCATTGTTTGTAAAATAAAAAAAAAAAATATAAAAAAAATCTTGCGACAATGAATCACTTGATCTTAATGAATTTACAAGTGATTAATGATGGCTTATTGTATGGTTTTTTTACTGTCCAATAATTTCTGTTTAATTAACATCCTTTATACATACAACTCTAATTCATCAGTTTCCCCTTAACTTTCATAATCTTCAGTCACTTGGAACATGAATTAGATCTCTCTTCCCGATAGAATATCAACATATTTATTTTGGATCTCTTTATAACGGTGTTATATATACAAGATCCTTTCGAGGAGGCATTTGAGTCTTGCAATTATGTTTATATGGACAAATTTAATATCCATATCATTAATTACATATTAATTTTATGTAACAGGTGCCCAAATTTGTTCAGTACTATTTTTCAGTTCTATCTAATGTAGGTGCATATTGATGTTTGTCTTTCTTAACACCCAATCTCATCAGTAAATAAAATTGCGTAGTTATTAACCTATAAATAAGACTGAGAATTTAAATCGGTATAAAAGAGTTTCCTTCAAATCATTTTTTGAAATTTGACTATTATGCAAGTTTGTTTTGGGTGAAATCAAACGGTTTTTAAAACTATTATAAAGTATCCTACCAAATACTCCATGCTGCATAAAAACATTCAAAACTCTTATCATTGAGCCATTCTGATAGATAAACTATATTTGGTAACAATTTTTTTGTAGCGGAAATGAATTTTAGACACAATAGTTGTGGTACAGAGTTTAAACTCTGGATCATGGGTGTCCAGCGTTTTGACTCTCTTGGGCTGCATTGAATGAAGAGTTATTGTTTTGGATCACACATCAAATGTTTCATACGGCGAATTCTTTACAAATAATGTTGGTAGCACGATATATTTCTCTGGAAAGATAGGTCAACAAAGTATGTTACAAGTCTATACGTTGAATTGGTAAATTCAGAGGTAACGTAGGTAACTTGGGTTGGACACATATTGTACATATATAAATATCATGCTGTAAAGACGGGCTATTAATTATTTTACGAACTGTAGAAATCTTATACGAATGGACTTGAAGATTCTTATAACTTATTTTCACAACATAGGACCTCTGTTGAGATAATTAATGATGGTATATTATTTATAGTGCTATTCTTGAATAAGTGAACTATGTTTGTCTTCTTTTACATTGTGGCAATGTTGAATTTTAAAATTATATATTTGAATTTACAAATTTAGTCTGGTAAATTGATTCCTTAAATGAAAAATAAAACACTTTTTGCCTCTTAAACAATGTCATATATTGAATTTGAATCGTTCAAACTATGTACATTCTCACAGATTTTGTCCAACAAAGCACAGCTGCAAAGTCTTCCGATTTTTAATGAAATATTGAACTTTCCCACATCTCCACTTCTATACCCTATATAATCATAAAATCATATAATTATAAAACCTTTGCCGACAGACAAATAATATAATTCTTGAAACTACTCGAATCTGTTGGCATTCCCATGAGCTCATCCTTTTCGCCAGCAATGGCTTTGGACTCAGTGATGCATTTATATCTTATATAAGCACGAAACTTTCATTTGCTAAGCGTCAGTTCAGGTTCATCCGTGCACTTGAATGCCTGAAGATGCCGAAAGGCGAAACCCGGGTCGTTAGTGACAAAATCTGTGAGAATGTACATAGTTTGAACGATTCAAATTTAATATTGAAATTCCACCAAGCACCTTCAGTCGAAATCTTAAATAATGTCATATATGTATATTTCAATGAATGCTTCAAATTCATACATATTAGGTCAATCTCTAAATTTCCTACAATATATTTCAGTGTTACAAATAACAGAGGAGTTAGACAGGCTGATTACCATTTGAAATATATAAAAGAATAGTTTTTTACTGGTAATATTTCTTCTGAATGTTTTCCCGTAAATTTTACATAACATTACTTGTTTTTTTGACCCCTCATTTGTGTGTACTGCTTTTTCACAAATGAGTGAAATAAATCATCATATTTTATAAAAATTGCCATGAAGGATTTCAGCCTTTTCTTGACGCAAAAATAAATTATTCAATATAGCTATTTATTCAATTGTACTAAATGCTAAATTCATATACATAATACGACTAAGTGTGTTTTTAATTATTTTTATTGCTGTTTAGTTTTATCAATTGGCTGATAGGACATCGTACATCCGATAGTTTTTTTATAAATAAAAATGTTTTATAATAAAAAAAAGTGTTTTATTTTTCATCCAATCAAAGAAAAATATTTACCTGTGCAACAGTATCTTCCATAGTCAACTTAAATTATGTCGGAATACTTGCACTGTTCAGAAAATATTTTATAAAACCATATCTTCTCCCAGATAAATGGATTCTTTCGTGCACTAATTTTCTGCTCTCTGATTTTGGTTAATTAACAGTCAAGCTGTAGTGCATTGGCCACTCATGACTCATGTCAGTTCATGGTGCACTCACAACTGATTGTGATTTTACTTTATGTTCCTACTCGCACATCCAGCAATAGATATATCCAAAGCTGGATTGGAGGGTACTCACCATATACCGTCTGCTTTATTCAGATAAATAGTGTATACCTTCTGGGTAAATCAAAATATTTTGTTACCGGTCAAAAAATAAAAAGTCTATATTGTAAACACACTCAATTTTCATTTGAAGTCATTTTCCTTTTTCTAATCTACGGTATAGTAAACTGCAATACCGAAATATTTTATTGGGTAAAAAAAGCATGGAAATATCGTCACTGTTCTGGTAGAAAAGCTGGTAAGTAACAGATTGATAGATAGTTGAGTAAACAACAAATGAAAAATTTTAGCTGTTAGGATGTAGCTGCAGCTAGCATTGATATTTTGTGTTACATAGATAATTATAATATCAAAGTATAGATGCATTAATGCCGATATGACACAAATAGGAGGTTAAAATTAATACAAAGGGGCAATTAAATTGCTAGTCTTTAAACCAGCATAAATAATAATTGCCTATTTGCTGTTTTTTCAACAATTGAGTTGTTACAGACATAGATATTGATATCAAAGAATCATTATATATTTAACTAATTTTTATGAATTTTGTTACTTACTGCAATTTCTGCCAGAAAGGTGGCGTGGGTACATGATATCCAGTGGTTTAGTGGTAACTAAAAAAGTCTGGGAGTTCTGATAAAAATAAACATTTATCGTAAAGATTCCAAATTGTAGAATGTGTGGGAGTGCCGACCCCACCCCTCTACACCACTAATGATATCGCACAAAGCGTGTGTCATCGTATACCCTCTGCCAAGTTTACAATTATTAAAGTAATAAATATAGCGCTCTCTGTTATAGGCAAACCATCCAAGTTACATATTTAAGTAAATAGGTTTCCAACCGCTGCTATAATGGGAGCAGCAGTTATCGAAAAAACAATGTAAATGATCAGTCAAAGCAATGAATGAAATGACATCTAAGGAATTTTGTGTTGCAGTGACTCCAATGGGCGGAATACTGAAAACTTCCCAAGTCACATATGCGACGTGTGCGGTAAGGTGTGTCAGAACAGGAAAAGCCTGTCTGCGCACACCAGAACTCATTCCACCGTCCGTGTAGATTGCGAACATTGCGAGAAGTCTTTCAAGAGCAACGCCAAATTGACGGAACACGTCAAAGTTCATCACAGGGGGGAGAAGTTATTCTTTAAATGCCCACAGTGTGGTGAATTGCTGAAAACATATAATTCTAGGTAAGCCGATTTTTCTTGCTATCATCTGACAAGATTTTCTGTGTAATGAAATTTGAACTGTTCATCTTAGTCTGAAAATTTATGAAATTCAAGATAATGATAAAGAATAGTTTTTTTTTACATTTAGGGTGTTAACTGTCCATTCTTTCCTGGAGGGAAGGTATTATTGTCAGTTTGATGCAAGAAGTCACTAAAATATATTTCATAAGAATCACATTTATGATGTCTTGTATTCTGTATGTCAATGAAATACAACCTAATAATTTCAAAGGTATGTCATTGGACGATATTGGTTGATGTTAGTCACTAAGTGACTTTTTGAGTTTATGCAAAATGAGAAAAAAAGGATTTTTTTTAATGTAACTTAGTTTTCACTGAATTGTCAATCAATGACATCTTGCAGCAAACCGACGGAATGTTTTTAATTAATTCCATATATTTCACAAATTATAAATTTTATTATAAAATATTATAAATTTTTTGGTGTAAAAATACAATTTTGTAAAAACATGCACATAGCCGATTTTGGAGGTGCAACAACGAAATACTAGTCACATTTAAATTAAAATTGTTTTTTCTGATAAAATATATCGAATAATATTTTTTTATCTCATTTGAATTCACAAAACCTTTTTTGTTATCGGTAACAATTATTATAGTTTATTTAAATTTTATTCTAGGAAAATCCACTTGGTGAAACACCATGGCTACGAAGATAAGGCTTATAAATGTAACCAGTGCTCGTGTAAATACCGACTCAGTAGCCATCTCAGAGCACACATTCGCCGGGTTCATCTGCAAGAGAAGAATCACAAATGCCAGGAATGCAATAGGTCTTTCTTCACTCGATATTGTCTCGATACCCACGCCCGAAAGCATTCCGGCGAAAGAATCTTCCAGTGCGGCACTTGCAACAAGACTTACTACAGAAAGCAGTCGCTGAGAGAGCATCTGAAGACACACGAAGAATAAAAGTTGGCCAGATCTGATGAGGGATACAAAGATTTTTTTTGATGTAGTCATTAATTAGCTTAGGATTATGTTGACTGTTAGTCATAAATATATTATAATAAAAGTGTTGGTTATGATAAATTTTGCCAAAGGTAAAGAAGTAAAAAAAACCTATACTTAATTCTACTTAAACTCTGTACGCCAGAAAATATTGACAGTGATTGTAATACCTATTTTGAAATTGTTCAAAGAACAAAGCTTAACTTAATAGCAAAGTTATTGATTGTTGTATTACTGAATCCGTCAAAAATGCCTTTTTCTTCAGTTGTCTATACAGATATTGGCACCATTTTGGCAATATCTGTATAAACAACTGTAGAATTATACTTGAGTGTCAAACTTAATGCTCCTGATATTTTTTTGAGGAATATTGAACATGAGCATAGAAGCATAGAACCAGTCTGCCAATGGCGATGTCCCATGAAAATAACTTTAAAAATATATAATGGCATTGGTTTGGATGTCAACATATTCTGTGTGGACATAAGTGAATTCAGACGAGTACTATTTTTATGCATAAAAATAGACGTTGTCGGAAATTATTTGGTAGACTTCCTTGCCAATTTTTATGTTTACAACCTTATAATTTGTAATTTTTTTACTGTGAGTGTATATATGTAAATAGATATTGTCGTAATAAAGAAAAAAAACAATCAGAAAATGTTTGCATAATGCGGATTCTACCTTCTGTGTTATTCACTTTGAGGGTGTTCACTGTCAATACTTGGTGGAAAGGCATTATATTAATAAAAACACAATAATCCTTTGTACTTCATTCTACTTTATTTAATATGTCAGGACCGGTTTCGCTCATTGCGAGCATTGTCAGTCCTGACATATTAAATAAAGTGGAATGAAGTACAAAGGATTATTGTGTTTTTATTAATTCTGTGTTATTGGTACGTTTACTATATTTTATTAAAAGATATGAGTGTATTGTTATTCTTCGTGATCCATTTTTGAAACATTACAATTCGTTTTAATAAAAATAAAAGATGTGTTTATAAAACAATAATATATTTTCATTTTTCACATTTAATACCTAAAGTAAGTAAGAACTATTTGACAAAACTTATTTATTCACTCTCTACAAAACTATAATATAGGAATACAAGAATTATTTTGTATCAGTTTTCGACTCACTGTGGTTAAATCACAAAACATATTTAAATACTCATCCTGGCTATGATGATACAACCGCATCGGTTGTAAACTCAATATTAACTCAATAGGAGTGTCATTGTCAGCCTCTAAATATAAAATTCACAACTAGATCGGCGCAACCGTATATTCGACAGACAATGTGTGCACACTAAAAATATTTAAAAACCAATATAAATTTTCACATTTTTCCTAATTCATAAAAACAATTTCCAACATGCGACTGTGATCGATTCATTCTAATTTGACATAAGTTAAATTAGCGTACGAGTACATATTTATAACTTAATATAAAATTTGCTGTGTAATATAGAAGCCAATTTAAATTGATTCAAAATTTGTTTGATTGTCAACGAGTACGCTTACTATGATATGAATTGACAAGTTGCATGCGTTTGATTAAGCATAATATTGGTTAGTAAGTTTCTTAAATTCTGCTCTGAGATGATGTGAAGTAAGCTGGATGGATGAAGGAAACTCATTGCTTATTATGTATCTATTTGAATGAAAGCACGGTGGACCAATACAAATTATTCCTTATTTATACATGGAAAACTAACGCAATATTGTGGAAGCGGACGACTGTTACATCAACTAAATTTATATTTTGTAAAATGATATCAAATGTGTTCGATCAAGTGACTATGAAGACAAAAAGAATAAGTGTTACGGCATCGAAACAATTGCACAGTTATAATTTGGTGCTATGACAACACTCGGTAGACGGAGCGTTAAAATACAAACTACAGTTTAGTATTTCATAACCTTTGACAGCTATCACATTTTCAGTAAAAGCAACAAATACAACACCGGTTTAGGTAATATTTTGACAGTGGGGTAAATGGTTAGGAACATCAATGCTATAATTATTGAAGGCAATAATCTTTCTCATTGTCCTTCAACATTGCAAACTCTTGAAAATACAGTAACTAGTGAGGCTTTCGTTACATTTTTTCTGTCACTTAAAAACGCCAAAGGTTACATGCTCGCTTGCTGAAGAATGAATTTACATATAAGTAAGTTTTGAGTTGACATTGCGTTTAATTTAAATAGTCAAGTCCGACCCTTTATCTGCATGCTGGAAAATATAAACATGAAGTTGAAATATGAATAAATTTAAGTTCTAAAGTATTTACAGTTTTTTTTTCACATGGTAGGTTACGATAGACTAGACAATTCATATTGCATTTATAAAAGAAAAAATAGTCCTTTTATTCAATTGGTTGCGCCATTTCACGAAAACACAGGATTATTTTTCACAGGGTCTTAAAAAAAGGAACTTGATATTTTCTCTCTAGAGTGCAAATACAATGGTTAAACAAAAATATTAAATATAATTAAGTATAATAAAGAACTCATAGTTCAAATAAACAAATAAAATAATATTATTTAAGCTGAAACAGCTTACGATGAAGAAGAATATCTTATTATTTATAATTGTTATGCCATTGTGCATCAAATCTATACGTTATGTTAATAATAGTATTATTTGATAATTTTGGGTTATTCATGGTAAAAATTGCGTGTAAAAAATACTTGTAAAATTGTATAAGTACACTCCACTAATGTACAGACAACCGTTGTTCGTTTAAATTATACAGAAACCGTTTCTGTTTTTTTCATTGGGCTTTAGAATAGGAAAGAATGTTATATAAAAAAATATCAAGATTCAATAAACTTAAATTGAAAAAGAATTAGCCCTTGAACTCCTGATTACTTGCTTCACCCTGCATTTTTCAACTAGTCAAAAAAATCTTAAGAGTATCATGTCATCTTTGCCGATTTCTATTTTATTTTTGTTTTCATAACAAAACTATTATTATCACTCCCTGGAAAATACCACAGAAAATTCGGAAACATACTGACACTGATGTATTTGTATATGCAAGCTGTTAAATAAAGGCATTTGAGTGCTGCAAAATGATATAGAGCAAGGTGAAGTGTAGGTCATATATTTTCCTGACCGATCAAAAGAACCACCATGCTATTAATGCTAAGCCAGATAGTTACGATACATTGTGTAAGAAGCACAGGTCAGTAGGATACTCGTACATTAAAAAGTAGTGGAAAAAGAGAAAATTTATGATCAGTTTTTCTACCTACAAAATCTGTATAATGGTTCTGTGGTAAATTTTATTTCAAGTAATATTGTTACTCGAGACTATTTCATTTATTTTGCTGGTTGAAGTAGTGGAATAGAAAAAAATATCAATTTAATGTGAAAAAATATTTTTTCACTGGGTGACCGCCGAATACGTTGACAATAATTGTCAAATAAATTATTACCTCATCGGTTACGTTAATTTGTACTGTAATACTAATTCACTAAAGGCGCCAGAGTCGAGTTCACCCTGGACTACTCTAAATCCCAACGACAAAATAAGAAACAGTCGAATCCTTAATCACTGATAAATTACAATTAATTAAACTTACAATTAAACTTAGCGGGTAAATACTTCGAAAATCTTATAATTTGACTGTAAAAGATGAATATTATTAAGATCGTCAACGAACAGTAATTGAAATGTGTCGTTTTGACGATTTGGAGATCAACATAAATAACTTTTTAACACAAAATCTAACACAAGTAGACGATATAGCGATGTTGGATTACATTGGATATGAATAAAATATTGCTTTTCACTCTCAGATATATAAAAATGTTGATAGATTGTTCTTTGTGTAAATTTTTCTCCTTACAGTTACAACTCCATCAAATGTATTCATCATATTTATTGTGCCAGCAAAAATATTGTTATCGGCTAAAGAAAACGCAAGATACTGTAGGAAAATTAATCAAAATAAACATTTAAAACGGGTTGAATTCATGGAAAAAATAAATTGTTTTTAGTATACCTTAGCAACATAGCAACACAAGAAAGCTGTCCCATGGAATCAATCAGAAACAGCTGTGCTGTCTTCGGAAAGAGTTGAATTTTCTCAAGTAAATTAATATGTATATGAGATAGGTGTTTAGTTACTTTCGTAAAAATGACTGTGTCAAACAAATTGGCTGAATGTTATTTCGTTGTTTATCATTTTCTGCGATAATATTTTTGCATTTCCTTCTCTACTCTATCATTTATTACCACAGGTAAAATTTGTGACAAAATAATTGAGTAGATAAAAACTTTAACTCGCATTCATTGATAAATGCTCCGGTGAGGTGTTAAGAAAAATAAATATCTATTCCAAAATAAAGATTGCTAATATTGATGGAGATGCACTCAATGAATATTTATTTTTTCTGACACAGAAATTAAAGTGATATATCAGTGATTATGCTTTGGAACATTACATATTAATTAAATTATAATAAAGGTGAAACACAAAACATCACAAAGTGCTGAGTTTTAATCATCAGTGTTATAATATAAGAAAAATATATATTTCAAATAAAAAAAGTAGCATAAGCATCATGGAATCAATATTCACGTAGATCTCTGCAAAGCAGTTCGAATTAGTTAATTTTTTCTACCTCATAGTCAAATAAAAGTAAGTTAATGATTAAAAATAAACTTCAAATAATAAAAAATATAAAGCTATCACATTAATCTATTAAGTATTGCAGTAATGAAAAAGGCTAGAACGAAAAAATTACAACTACATACAAAATAAAATTAAAACAAAACATTGGTAAATTTTTTAATTTGTGTGAATTACACAACATCGCAACGATTGGAAGGTTAGCGCTGATATGTCAGGAATCAATTGACAATTGAAATGTTGTCACTATCTGCAGTTTAACTCTCCGGCGATATTCATTTAGCGGGTATTACATTAAATAGGCAAAAATATTTTAATTGAAGATGCCACCTGAACAACGCTGTACAGAACATTTTGATGATTTGTACAGCATTGTTCTATGACAGGGCATATTTTAGCATGTCGTAGCTCAGTCAGAGGATAGAATTTTAGACTTTTGACTACACCTAAATTAGCGTAATGTGGCATACAGCAATGTTGCAAACTCAGCCCGTAGTGTGTCAAACAGCGTTGTTTAGGTGACGTCTAAAATTAAAAATTTACGAGTCAACCTTGATACCCAAGATACCATCTGCTAGTTGTGATGCGGTCTGGTGCTTGAAACAGTAGCTATAGATAACCATTGCGTGTAACATTGTTTCGTATGCTAACAGAATCATGACTTGGACCTCAACATGCATCAAAATAAAGCACATTTTTTTGTACTAATTCACCGTTTATATACACACAAAATAAATGTTTTATCTTTGTTAGTACATATAATGCCTTTCGTCTGAAAATTGACAGTTTACACCATAAAAGTGACTTTATCTTCGTGAAATAAATTAATACCGAAATAATATTTTGATATTCATTTTCACTTTATCACTACCTAATTAATTCTTCAAATTTTGGCAGCGAAAGGATAACTTCCGTTTGGTAGCTGTGCAATAAATGGGTTTAAAAACAATGCAAAAATTAAAATATCAATGATTTACAGTGAAAGTGTTGAATCCTAAAAAGGTACATATTTGGAATATGATTTTGTTTGGAAAATATACCCGGAACCGATTACTTTTGGATGTCCAAACAAATATTTCTTTCATGGTGTTTTGCAGTTACACAATTTTGTCACAAACCATTGCAATCGATGGTTGGATATTCTGTCAAGTGATAAAAACAGATTTCTGGTTTGGGATTCGCACAATAGGACAATCGTAGTATGTCAATTGGAATGATTGTTTGAAATCTTATTAATTTATTAAGCTCGGAGCGAGTGAACCTTCTACGATGGACACTGAATAATTTTATAGCTAGCGTAAACGATTCAGACAAATATAACACTGTCGTCATAAAATTTGTAGTCTTTCTTTTTGGAGAGCAGTTACGGTGATGCAGATCCAACTACGTGTTAATATTTAAAATTAATACACAACAGTTTTGAATTCGCTAGGCGTCTTTTAGGCCGATGCTTCGCAGATATATAAGCAATGCAGACTTTATACATTGCGCTACATTGCCCTAGATTACCTATATCGCAGCACATTAGCATCACTAAGCATATTTGGTTTACGGTGTTTCAATACTCGATAATTTATACCCCAAAGGGCGTCAGTAGGTACAGAGGTTGAAAGAAAATAAAATCCTACAGATAGACGGGACCTAGACGAGAACGTGGACAAAGGCAACCTACATGTTTTGTTTTGTTTTTATTATGTACGACTAATGGAAGCAGATAATATTCAATTCGGATATCTACACGATGGATAGCCGTCGCAGGATTATTTCCCCGTCCAGACGCCTATTTTGCCGTTTTCGAAGACGAGGTTCTTCTTCGGCAATGGCACGAGTTGTCCCCTTTTGATAATACCCATGTCCTCGCCAGGGTAATACTGAAACAGATCAACAAATAAAATACATCAGCCATATAATATAAATAGATAGATAACAAAAGACACACTCGATTCAAAGTTTCAAAGCATCAAGCCGGTGACTATGAATGGCTACGCGGTTGACGTCATGGCCACCGCTGCTATAAATGGTCATCAGTAGTCTTTCAGGACAATAGAATACATTAAAGTGGAGGCGGGAACCTTCAAAATTTTTAAATTTAGACTTTATAAAGGGCTCCATAGTACCCTTTCTTATCCTCCAATTACCGACAAAATAAAATCACCCTAAAAGTAGTATTGTAAGCGTTTGCTTTTGACGAATATATGTTACACTAAATTAAAAAATGAGAAGTAAAAATGTAGTGGACATACTTGAAACAGTCATTCTGTAATCGTTCATTCATACAGAAATTTTATTGTAGACTTACTTGGCATTGGGAAATAAATTTCAATAGCTCCGCTGACAGCGTTTGGTTAGATATTGTTAATTGGTTCAAGCTGCAAGTAAAAGAAAACAATTATTTTAAAAATAAACCTTTAGAGGGTCGCTTTAATTACATTGTAATAATTTATTAAAATAAATGTTTATGACCAGTTAAGTGATGAGCGCAATGAAGTGTTTAATATGGCATACCTTTCTTCTTTTGAGAGCTTCGTTACTATGGCTTTGCAAATTTTCTGATTCGCTTCTTCATCAAATAGAGGAATTCCAAAATGACATTCAAGCAGAGTCCATTTCTGAAAATGCAAAATAAAAAAGACAATACACTATACTGTATGGACCGATATTCAGTAGAGCCTCGTACCACGGACTTAATTCATTCCATGTACTAACTAGTTGGTGGTATGAAATGTTCGCT
The DNA here is from genome assembly GCA_030503985.1 of Himalopsyche tibetana. Lineage (NCBI taxonomy): Eukaryota > Metazoa > Arthropoda > Insecta > Trichoptera > Rhyacophilidae > Himalopsyche > Himalopsyche tibetana. The sequence continues at coordinate 3,492,960 of JAPJYX010000015.1, forward strand.
GTACAAAACGCGGTTCTCTATAGTAGCATCGAAGTAGTATCTACAGTTGTTTTGTTAGGTTTGTTAGGTTTTGTTTATCAGTGTAGGTTAATTTTCTAAAAATGGCAAATGGCTAATATAATGTATATATGTAATATGTTGATATTTTTACTGTTAAATCAAGAAAATTTAACATTTTGTTTGGCTCGATTTCTAATGTAAGTTAAATACTTGTATGTAAAGAATTAAAGTAAGCCAAAAAGTGCTTAATTGTCTTTCCGTGTCTATCCAAACGCAAAAGATATCATCTACGTAACAATACCATGTTAAAATGTTTTTTAGTAACATATAATTAGACTTGAGTAGATTATTTTCGAAATCGGTAATATAACTCACCTCAGCTTTGCAGTCTTTCCTTTCTGATGACTCATCAGTCGGGATCTTGTCGTATTCCACAGTCACCGGTCTACTCTCGGCGACAACTTCATTTTCTTTCGCCAGCTGCGTGAACATAGAAATATTCTCTTCCATGGGACTCAGCAGGCTATCGATTGTTTCCAAGGTGACTTTATCGACATCGCAACTGTTACGCGAGTTGGCGTAAGCCTCTTTGGCTTTTCTTCTCGCACTCTCGTCGGCCGCTTCAAAGTCTTTATCGATCTGAGTGTCCAGTTGGTCGAGTTCCTGGCAAAGAATATTTGAGCAATCGACGCTCGTGAACCCGTTTGCGGGGGAGTGAGTGTTGCTTTGAACGATCGGCGTCAGAGCAAAGTGTGATTCGATCGGGGATTGGAGCCTACTGTCTTTCGATGGTGCCGCGCTGGCATGATCTAAATGCAGCTTTTCGCTTATCTCTTTTCTGAGGCTGTCTTCGTTGATTGTCGCACCGTCGGCCGGCGACAGTCTAGTCGATTCTGACTTTTCAAAGAGATCTTCGTTGCCGACTACCGATTCTTCAAAGCTGAGCTGCGAAGATGAAACTCGGATAATTTTTGATTTGCGCCTTGGTATTCCTAAAAGATAAAGAACACCTCAAAACCTTGAAGAAAAAAATTATCGTAAATAAGCCGCCAACAGTACAATGGCTCTCACCGTCAGTTATATAAAAGCATGTTGACAGTAATAAGTTTCTTGAGAATAATTAGACATTTTTAGACCACATTCCTTTGAAATAATCATTCATTCAGTGATCATCAAATGCTCTACCCGCCAACTAGTTTGATTCAAGGTAACATCTTATGTGGGAGAATATTGTTAGTCACAACAGACATTTATCTTTTTCTATACAAAGTCGCTATTTTGACTTTTAAAAATATGTTTTGTGAGCTATTTTGAGTATGAGTTTACGAGTATACTTTAGAAGCTTTTAAATATAATCGTAAAAGCGAGCACACCGAATGAGTTCACATTTTTTTAATCTGAGCAGCTCACGTGTTAGTAGGCACTGTATAGATTTGAGATGCAGATATTAATTAAATAAAAAAAACCTTTGTTTAAACTTCCCTCTAAAATATCTCATACTCACATGAGTCCGCTCTGATTATTTGTGTGGTAACTGTAGATTATGATACTGTATCACTGAATATGTTTAAAAATCTCACCAGGCGGTGCTTTCCCTAACGTAACATCGCTTGAGAGGGTTTCGATTCCCCAATCCGCTACGCCAATGTCCACCATCGTGATATATCCGCAGGTATGCTCGAGGTCCACTCGAGACCGCAGCCTTTTCAGTGCACTGTGTTGCCACCATTCCGAATTTGATTCATCTATAAAACAAAAAGTTACATGAATCATGCTACAATTACAAATAATAAATTTAACACTTTATATGCGGCTGACGGAAAATTCTGTTTAGAATAACCTGTGCGTTATCAGCGGGACACGGATCACTCCATGCTTCTAAGAAAACATTGAAGCTACTTCATCTGTTAAAGGAAGCTTATTCTAAGCACATATAATATTCACTTTTAGGGTGTTCACTGTCAATACTTGGTGGAAAGGCATTATATTAATAAAAACACAATAATCCTTTGTACTTCATTCCACTTTATTTAATATGTCAGGACCAGTTCACTATAGATTTAATATCTCTAGTTAGTAAGGGATTTAGATTTTTGCTATCTATGAAATCTAAAAATGCTATTTTTAAATCCGGTATTGGGACACTCGTAAATAAACTAACTATGTCGAAAGAAACAAGTTTTGAATTTACTGGCACTTTAATGTCTTTAATTTTTTCTACTAATTAAATTGAGTTTTTAATACTAAATTTAGGACTGAAATCTATTACTTTATCCGTTGCATTAGCCCTTGCTAACTATTCTTTTATATAAATTAAAAAAAAAAAAAAAAATATAGATTTCTTTTGTTAGAATTGATATGGTCTTTGAAAAATTTGTTTTTCAGAATCTCCCTGGCTGTCGATTTTGTTTAAGTGATGAACACACCAACTACTTGGAAGCGGGGAAAACATAAAACTATCATTAAGCATATTCATATCATTAAGCATATTCACTTTATTAATGTAGCATTTTATCACTTTGTCAAAAATTTCACAAATTTTAATTATGTTTGTAATTACTTTCAATCGCATTCTGAATTTATTAATCTGGGATGACTTTTTAATTATATGTTAGATGTGTTGAACAATTTAATTTTGTGTTATTTTAGAATCACTTTAATGTAATTGGCAATTTCTTTTCAATGCCAATTGTTGTGTATAACTTTTCAATTTTGTATAAATAGCATTGTTAAATTATATTTCTTATCAGTTGACAATGCTCGCAATGAGCGAAACCGGTCCTGACATATTAAATAAAGTGGAATGAAGTACAAAGGATTATTGTGTTTTTATTAAATATAATATTTATTCTTCTTTCTCTCAGTTATTTTTAAGGAACATATATTAAAATGTTCCATCGGTCGGCATGGATCAGATTTCAAATTTTATAATAATTTTTCAGTTATATTTGAGTAAAAAAAAAAGATTCATTGAATTACGTCTTCGAATGTAGCCACTATAAATATTTTACCGAAATACTATAAAAGTTTGCAAATTTGCTAAAAATATCTTGCAGATAAAGTGTGACTTAAGAGCCTAGCCCAATAAACAATTTAAATATACATTACGCACCCAATCCTTTCAATTGGACAAGTAAGTTGCATGCCAAAAATTTACCCATTCTCTGTTCCCAAATTTTTTTCTTAATTTAATGTCTTTCAAAAAACTTAATGTCATATACAAACCATCACTGGCTGGGAAAGTCACCAGCGCTGTCAGAGCTACGTCTCTGACCCCATACGCCTGCACCATGACAGCACTGTATTTGAGCGTAGCGTTGATCGCCATAAAATTGCAGGTCGGCAAAACGACAGCTTCGTGTTGCCACGACGATACAAGGAGACGGGAGAATCCAAGAAATAGTCGGGGTAGGCTCTTGAGCACAGTTCCTGCAAAGTATTTTTGCAGAATTATTTTGTATTCTTAACACTTCTTAGTCGGGCGCTTCAAAAAATAGACTAGCATGTAGCGGGTGTTTTTTAGTGATTAGCGCACAAATATATTACATTCTTAAAATCAACACAACTTCTAAGCCAAACGATATTTTCGATTGAAATTTTTAAAGAAGTCATCCGTAACATTTAATCATTAAAAAAAAATTAGAACATTTCGATAACATCATAATTTCACTATGTTTCTAAGCTGAATATAAAACCTGTTTTCAATTTAGTAGATAGCACTCCGCATGTTATAAATATTAAATCTTCAAAACATTCTATTTAACAAAATAGCATATTTATCCATATTTTATAATTATATAAATAATTATAATATATAATCGCCATTCCTACGACTTTACTACCACTGGAAGTGTAAAATCTAATGCCGTAAAAATTACAGCGTAAATATTCGAGAAACATGTGTCACCCTTTTTGTAAATAATAAATACGAACATTCAAAGAAGTAGGACTAGGGTTAATTAGTTGTAGCACATTATTTCACGCCGACAAACAAACCCGTGATATTATGTGTCCCGCAAACAAGAGGTATAAAAAACGGATTATGCCGTGATCTGCATTCTACCGACAGTTTCCCGCCTATAAAGTGTCAATTTTTTTTTTTTTAATTTGCTTTATAGGGTCAAAATGCCACTATACCGATGCATTTCACTATTGATTGTATTTCTATAAAATAATAATTTATCAAAATTGAAGCAAACCTTTAGTAAGTAAAAGTGTAGGTGGGCCATAGCCGGTTGCGTGATAAACGAACAATTTGAACCAGAGAGAATTGGTTTCCGGTGGCACTGGTCCTAAATAAGGGGGAGTGAGAGGGGCTCCTTGTGGTGGGCGGACTTCGCGCGACAGTGGTGCCATTGAAGCTAACATTCTGCAAATTATTCAATAAATTTTTTAGATATAAAATGCATAGAATCGGTAGAGTTTAAATACATTTTTTCTAGCTTATATGCTGGAATATTCACTCACTTATACTTGTTGTTTAAAAGTCGTGCAGCAGTGGGCGCATCTAGGGACTGCAGACTCTCACAACGGACGAGGTCTAATGGCCGCAGAGGCGCCAAGGCTCTGAGAGCTGAGCGTAAGACTAAAGCGTGTGTCCAATACCTCTTTGCCTCGCCTTCTATATCTTGCCAGCCAATCTGTGAAATTTACAACAAACATTATTCGTGTAACAGTACTCTTAGCATCATTAACCCTCCAAGGACGAGCGTCACCATATGGTCACACAAAACACCGTTGTCTATCGATCCCACTATTTATACTTTTTCTACCTGAATATCGTTGCTTTCGCTCATATTTGGTTAAGAAGGGTACGGACTACAGTTAGTCATCAGCCGTAGGAACAGGAACGGTCTCCAAAAGCACATGTGATTTTTTGAATTTCCGTTTTTTTTAATTTACTTTTTGAAGCTGTTAGATATTTTTTTATAAAAACATAAAATTATTTACAGTTATTTTGCTAATATATTTGTTTTGAAATTATGTTGATCTAAAGAGGTCAAATTGTAAATATTTTAAAAAAAATCACGTTTAGCTATATTTCAACCCCGAATGTTTGCAAGCCCATACGGTCACTTATGTCCTTACTACTGTCCGTACTCAATATTACACGGTAATAAAAGGATGAGCATGACCATATAGTCATGCGGGGTTTTTATACAACGACTTTGCGTTTTTTTTTTTTTTAATTTTGGATAGGAATAAAAGTTATCCGTGACTTCAATGTGGCTTAGAAAATATTTTTTTTATCGGAAAAAAGCTCTCGTCTCTGGAGGGTTAAGCAAATCATTATCAAATAAATTTTAGTCATAATTGAATTGATCATCTGAAGTAACAATTACCTTATCTAATTCTTCAAGAAAGCTATTGATGCTTTCATCACACAGTTTCCCGACCTCGAACATGGTTACTGCATGATTTTTCAAATCCTGTAATTTTATAGATATATATTATTTGATTGAATTAATATTCATTCAGTAGAACTAAAATATACAGTGAAAAAATGTATGTATTTAGTTCATGCATTACTACTTTACTGAAAAACTTAACTGAGTACAACACTGTTATAATAAATTTATCAATGCTGTAATACAATAATGCATTCCATAGGCTAAATTCTAGCAGACTGAGTCAAATTTAGAAGATGTAAAAGTTGCCACAAATTGAAAATAATTACCGGTGACAGATTGCCCATCATCAGATAGGCGGTCAGAGTGGAATCAAACAAGAATGCAAACCGTGGTCCTTTTCTGTCATCAGGGTTTGAATCTTTGTACACTCCCGGGAAAATTGGCTGCAATGTTATTATTGGGCAATAATAAAATTTATGAATATGATTTATAAATGTATGTTGAAACAAACTTTTATGTGCCAAAAATGATGTAAATATAAATCAATTGTACCTAGTTAGTATTATTAATTTATGAAACAAAATCATTTTGAGTAAATCAATGTTAAATATTGGTGTCATTCAATACTGCATACAATCAAACCATGTTTTTTGTAGCCTTAGTCTATCATTCTCGCACTCATTATTTTTCTCGCATTTATCACTATTTTTAATAGTCTCGGCAAATAAGAACTGAGCGAGGTAATCCTGCACTTTGTTTTCGTTTTTCATGTTCAAAGATATTCTGAAGGACCCTTAAAAAATCATAAATTATGGTTCCAATGTATTTTTGAAGTATCATATTTTATAATTTAACATCCAAAACAATATATGAATTTGATTGTGAGTTTGAATATTCAGCTTTTACTGTCTCTTACACATATACTGGTAAAACTTAAGATAATTGAATATCGTTAACCCTATTTAATCATTGTGACCTGTAGCTATACGACTGTCACACTTTGGTGCTATTGAAGTTGTGATAGATGCTCGTAAGTGATGAATGCTATTAATCAGAGGTAATTTAACAAATTATGAAACCTTGCTAATAAGTAATAAAAGATAAGAGGTAACATAAAACACAGCAAAGGTAATAAAAGTGTGTTGACGTAAACATATCATAATGTATGCACAAATCATATCCCGCCTGGTACTCGTATTGCCGCATGTCATCTGACTTTTTATGAAGGCGATATGAAAAGATCCACTAAGTCATTATTTCCAATCGATACAAGTACAAAAAAACTTTGTTTGTGTTTTATCTTAAAAAAAAACTGTTCAGATTAACCTTTAGAGGAGTGAATAGATTTATACAGACCTTACTTTAATTCACTGCCTTTTTTTAACATGAAAATTTTGTGACTTTTTCCCAATGAATATATATAATTCATACTTAGAGCATATATATGCTTACAGACAGACACTCCTGTGTTGAGTTTAAAGTACTTCCATACTCATTTAAAGAAAAATGGCGCCGACGTACTTGTACGTCCATACTCCTCTAAAGGTTAAGAAAGATAGATTGCTGTGAAATGTTAATTACCTTCTATCTTTTATTACAAAGAGTCACTTTTGAATAAAAGAAATAGATAAACCAAAATGTGAACAATAGATGAGTATAGAAAAAGTACACACCCTTTCCTCTTTAAGAGGCGTTTCAGGTAGGTTAGTCAACACGGGTTCCATTTCTAGCGAACTCGTTTGCAACGCACTGTCAAAAGTTAAAGGTGTTACTGGACGGACACTAGAAAAGGGAAATTAATATCAATCAATCAATTAATAGTCTGTCGATGATAATACATAAATGTTTCACTGACACCATAAAAAAATGACAACTAAGAGCAGAAGGCCTACAGAAGGGGTACTTAACCCTGTGTCCGCGGAGCTATTTTAATGCCTCCACAATAAGGTTAAGAACCCCTACCCTATACGAATATTTTTTCTTACAATGGAGGGGCAGCTTTTTTGGTCATATAAATATGAAGCTAATATGCATACCGCAGAAAATAGATAAGGCAATCAACTCTCTTTATTTTTTTTTACAAATGAATTAGCAACCTTAAATAACATCAAAGTAATCACCAATACGCTTATCTTTAACGTTATCATGTCATGCTTTTATAGTTTCGCCTTTATAGTAATAAGTCCTTGAATGGCAGTAAAACATTCAGTTGAAGAAATTATATCTTATTTCGACAAAGAAATTTCATACGTATCGGTTGCCTTTCACACATTAATTATTGCCTTAAAAGAGGTCAAAGGCTTAAAAATGTCCCGTCAAATTTTAAAAACCAGTTCATATGCTGCAAATCACGATCTGACGTGAATTTTTTAATCGTAAAGTTTGATCACACTTTGGTAGTCATCGATGGCAGTGAGTAAAACGTATTGAGCTAAAATTTTGTTTTGGTCAATCGTATTGTATATTAATCAATAACTCGGGAAACACTCGAACATCGGGGTCTGTGAAGACTTAAAGCAGTGCTTCTTAACCTTATCAAAGCCATCACCCCCTTTAAGTCGATAAAGTTATTCAACAGTAATGTAATATTAAAATTTAAGCTTTTTTGATTATTTCAACACTGTTGTTACTAATGACGTAAAGGAAACAGCGTGCTTGTCTCTCAAGGATTAGATAAATGACCGATTGCTTCATCGCTGTATAATCTATTCATTCACAGCAGCTTCTCTCCAAATTCCCATGTGAAGTAAAACTAATTTAAAGCATTCCCTTCACTTTTCTAAAAAACAGTGGAACATAAAGCGGAAGCCTATAAACCAGTTCTTAGGAGTTTATTCCCATCCCGCATGATTAAATGATTGGCAAACAACCACATGACATACATTCACTAATGGATTTCAATGTATATTCCAGTTAGTGTGAGAAAGGAAGAAAAAAAACTGTACATGCAGCAAAGAATTTACAGGAAAAATTTGATACCACGTTTTGCAATAACACAGGTTTCACAATTAAGGGAATGGAATTTTTTAAACAAATACTTACACTCTGATCGGGGTCAGATTAAACCACGAAGAATGCAAATTAGCAATGGGCGGAAGGTCAATCTTGTGAGCGAAACCGAGCCGACAGTAGAGGGAGACGGCCTGCTTCACGTGCTCTACGTCGACTTGCAACACGGATGACAGTTCGCTGACCGTCGTGTTCTCATCGATTGACACAAATATTTTATACAATAGAGTTTCGAAGTAGTCTCCCATCACCCGGTTCATCACGAAGCCTTGCAGGGGAGGCACCCTGACTTTGTCAACCCCGGTTATTGGTACGTCGACATACACTAGGCCTTTCCTAAAATAAAAATAGTCTAAATAACTTTAAAATATTCTTTTTTATAAATGTATGAATTGTTTATCCGTATATTATCTTTCGAATGGTAACTTTTTGTATTAATAAAATATATATTTCAATTTGATATGATAAGAAATTATATTTCAATGGAAAGATTCGTCGGTATGATTTTCAAAGAGAAACTATTTATTTCAGGCCACTCCCAATGTATAATAATGACAGTACTAACTTGTAAAGGCTTTGAACTATGGCAAAGTCGAGGGTACCGAGTGTTTGCGATCCTTGATCGATGAGTTTATCAATCATATCACGTTCCTCATTATTTAACATCTGGAATCAAAATAATGGTAACATTTATGTTTCGGCACAAATTTGAGAAATGAAAATAATCAAGTTGACGTGAAAAATAACAAAATATCTTAATTTTCTCTTGTGCAGTTCTTCTCTTTATCCTGGGTTGGTTTTAGTAGATCACAAATACTTCGACATTAAGCCACTTACGCAGAGTTCATAGAATCTCTTTCTATCCAAGTCTTTTCTGTGCTCTATTTTTCCATGCATTATGAGTTGAAGTAATTTGTATTTTGAGTTGCGGAAAATGTGACTTTTGTCTGTTTGCTAACGGATTGATTTTAAAACCTCCTTGTTTGTGATATAATCAGATCAGGATATCATTGTACTCTGCAACAGCCACATATTGAAAGCCTGCAGTTTTCTAATGATACGCTCACTTAAAGTCCTGCTTCATCTCTGTCAACCAAGTTGAATGTAGATTATCTTTTAAAAAAACTCAATCAACATACTATTGAGGTGAAGCTATAACGATACCGGCAAGCAACATATTATCTTATAAAATTAGAAATTATTATCATCCAGTATATTCGTAAGTATCACTCACTTTGACATCTTCCTCGAGGACATAGCCCAGTTCCAGTCTCCACCATGGCTGGAGCGGAGGGGGACAAGGGAGAGTGGGCAAAAGTTTCCGACCGATCCCTCGCAGTAATCCCGCCGCACGCCGAGCTCTGCCCCTTCCTCTTGCTCTGTTCATTAATTCTATATATTCATTTCTACCGATCCCCAATAGACGCAGACCTGGAAGTTTTTACAATAACGGATTCAAAAATAGTTTCTTTAAAAGCCACTGAATAGTATAATGTTGAAATAGACTTTTAGGAATTCGTATGCCCCATGAAGTGTAATGAAAATGAACTATTCTACTTACAATCTGCGGCTGTGAAATTAGGAAGCGTATCATAACTCTTCTCCATGTCCATTATCAATCCAACGACTTCTTTGTAATAAATAAATGGTGTTATCCGTAACCCTATAAACAATAATAAATTAACACTTTGTATGCAGTGTGAGGTGATTAATTTATAAGAATTTTAATTATAATAGTGGGAGACTGTAATCTGTTTTAGGATTCTCTGATTCTGATTTTAATTATAATAATTTAGCAGGGTCACTTCCCCTATTATTGTGAAAATCTGTACTTTTTATTCCTTGAAAGGTTTAATGATAATAATAAACATAAGTGGTTGCCATTTGAAGAAACCATATTTCATTTATAGGGCCAGTATCATTTCCTTTCCCTTTTTACATGGATATATATAATATTATATAATATTTTTTGAGAACTATAAATATATATTTTACCCATATACCATCGATTAACACTAGACATGGTATATGGGCACTGTAACTAATAGAAACTAGCGTGAAGCGGGCGATTTAAAATGATTGCATAAATATATAATAATGCAGTAAAACCGGTAAAATCTAAGTCTATTCGGTAACTCTATTAGGAGTTCACAAGCTCCAAAATGTGAGTGGACCAACTGTAAGACAAAAATAAGCAACCAATCCACCAACTTATTAATCAATACATATTTTACACACAATTTGATAGATACAAGAGAATCATTGGTGACGTTCGATTCAAACCATTAACCATTTTCATTATTAAATGATAATAAAAAAAATATATCTTTCTTAAATAAATATCAATAACTGAATAATATGCATTAGTTCATCAATTTAATACATGGATTCACTGTGTTATGAATGTGAATTTATGCACATATTTAACACATGTATACTATGTATAAAAAAAATATATTTTTATCTTATTATAATTGTATATTAAATAGTATACACACACAAATCTCATACAAACATGCAAGTTAGATGCACTTAATTTTATGTAAAAGAATAAATACACAAAGATTCATAGTTATATATAATAAATTGTATGATTTATTGGCCACTGAAGTGATATCAACAAGAGAAATAATAGGTCAGGATGCTAGACAGTGTACCTAAATTTATCACTAACCTTTGACAACCATATCAGCCAAATGATACGGAAATAGCATGAGTCTTTGAATACTGGTTTGGACCAGGACTTCATAGTAACGTCTTTCATCTTTTCGTATTGTCCGAACTGTAGTAGTAATATATGTATTAAGGTGATTGAAATTACGGCAAATGATTGCTAATATTAAGACAATCATTCCTTTATTATTTCAATTAACAATAACAATTAATAAGAATAATGTATTTCCTAAAAAATATTCCTTTTCTCACTTCTGTTGAAAAAAAACTATATTTCAGAAATACTAAATGACAATTGGCTTGCACATAACTAACATTCAAAATGGAAGAAAAAAAACAGGAATATTTATTATCCCTTAAGCCTGAGAACAGAATGCGAAAATAAACCTTTTTTCTTGATTATTCATTGCAACTTATCATTATTTAATAAATCTCAGCAAATAAGTGTTTATTATTTTTCAAATCACAATAGCATTCTACCATATAAATTCTAGCTGAATAAAAAAACGTTCTTACCTAGATTTCCTCTATATCTTAGTTGATTTCTTATACTGAAATCGAATATGTAACGTTGATATTCCTTTTGTGAATTGCCAAGTAACTGTAAAAACAAGAAAAAGACAATTCCATGAACAATGATTCCGTGATACATAATATATGTCACGTAATTTAATAAAAGTTGATCCTTCACATCACTTATATTCTGCAAATGAATTTTTCAAGCAATTGATAAAAAAACTCTTTGTAATCTAACTCATAAAATATTATACAGATCATTTTTCTCGACCGTGGATATAAAGCAATGATTTAATTAGACGCCTTTTATTCCATCAGCTCTCTGTTTATTGCATATTTTATACCACGTATATAAATAAGAAATAATTTTATATGAGATCATTTGAATTACATTTTCTGGGTGCATTCTCAGTAAATTTATATTGTGCAATGTTTAGTGATGAGCAGAGGAATCCTCGTGGAAAAATACTAATGTTATGTTAAATGTTATCTTGTCATGATTTAAGTATAAACATTAAAGTAAATATTGACTTACATGCTTAATATTAGCTGGTAGCTGTGTCCAGCTTATTTTTAACCTCACGCATTCGTCTACATCGTTATTCATCTTGCTTTACTGTGTTTAGTAAATACACAATTAAGAAAAAATAATATATTTACATACTTGCTACAAGACAGTGCAGATTTGACAAGGAAAAACAATAGTTAGAGAACAGCTGTCAAGAAAACATGACGGAAATTTGTAGAGAATGTTGCCACAACAAAAGTAATTCCGAGAAGAACTGACTTAATTGATAATGCACGATTTTATCCGAACAATTGCATTATTCTTCGGAACAAAATCATTTATTTATTTAATTAACATTGTACAAGGTTGACAAATAATAAATTTAAAACTTTTACAATGGAGAAAAAAAAATAGTATAATTTAATATTAAACGCAGTAAAAAAAAAGTGGCAAGGAAGTCAACTGAGTAAGCTCCGACAAACTCTACTTTAATACATAAAAAATAGTATTCGTCGGAACTCACCCACGTCTACGTGGAATATGTCGACATCCGAAGCAATATTATTGAACACCGTTAAAGCTCTCCCCAGTGGCATCTCCATTGGCAGGCTGGTTCTACACCTTGGGAGAACAAACAATGCATGTCCACGATTTCTCAAAAAATAATCAGGAACATTTAGATTCACATTCTCAAGAATGGTGGAATTCTCATTTTGGCCTCGTATAAGTCGAAAGAAATATATGGCCAGATATATTTCTCTTCGAACGTTCAAGCTATTAAAGTTAAGCACGCCTAAGAGAAAGTCAGTTGGATAAAGCCATGGGTAATTTCCATACACCCTCATATAGAGAAGTCTCAAAAATTTCTTCTGAATCTTCTCCACCATAAGGGTATATTTCGAGCATCTTGGGGCCCAAACAATTGACCCACTCTCAAGCCTGCTTCGAACCAAAGCGTTGTACATTAATATTAGAATTTTAACTCCCGAAAAGGCTCTGGTGGTACGGATGATAAAGCCCAACATTTGCAATGCTTTTTTGCAAGTAATCTTAATGTGATTATTGAATGTTAGTTTGCTTTCAAATTGTACGCTAAGATCTTTGACTGATGAAATTCGCGAGAGAATTCGGCCATTCATTGAATAACGGAAAAATAACACTCGCGACCTTCTTGTAAAGGATAAATGTGCATATGACTAGAGCTGTAAAAGTAAGCTTAATAAAGTCGTGAAAGCCTTTCATTAGTAATACATACGATACGATAAGCAATGTCAAATGATGAACCAATTCTTAGAAATGTTTTGAAGCACAAAAGTTAAATACAGATTGCAAGTCATGGCGCATTTGTGCTAATGTGATTTTAATACTAGTATGAGAATAAAAAATGCACTAGTGGAATCAAGAAATCAAGAACTTATTGATTTTACTCAAAAGAAAAAAATATTTTTTTGAAAAATATTTCTTCGAAAAGGACTGGTGTAAAGTTTGCAGGTACTGGCAATCATTCATGACTGCTGTCAGATTGATTTAAGATTTGCTGTTAATAATTCAGAATAATTCTACCGGTAGTATTAAAAACAATATTGTTTTTAGTTAAATTACATCGTTACAACAATGATCATGGAAGTCTTGTCAGTTACGTGATTAATCATCGTATATCATTATTCGATCATAATTTTTTTGATAAATTTTAGTTGTGCAAAAAGGATATTTTTTGATTGAGAAGACGAAATTATTTAAACAAACATCAAGATGACTGATCGAGATCACGCCCCCCTAAGCGTAGCCTGCGTGAGAGCTTTGACTGACAAAATATACGATAAGGCAAAAGCAGCCGCTGTGGAAATAGAGAAGTACACAATGATTCTTTACATTTTTATTTAACTTCAAATTATTTAATTAGTATATAATGTAAACTTCGGCCTAACAGCAGAGGAGCTCGTTTTCTTTTTATCTCAGAATAAGATCTGGTAAATTTGTCTTATAGTAGGCCGGTATAGGTTTCGCCGCGAAACTGGTCTAGATCAGGGTTTCTCAACGGAGGGCCACGGGAAAATTATCCGAAATCCATAAATTTCTGTGATTTTGTGTCTTTTTAAGAGCTAAAAAAAGTCCTGCACTGTTTAATTGGGCAAATTTCTTAATTCCTGGGATTTTGGATTTGAAATTCTTGGAAGAGCTATAAAAAAGGTCCCATGCTGTTCATTTGAGCAAATCTGTGAATTCCTGGAATTTCGGATTCAAAAATTCTTGGAAGATCTTAAAAACAAATGGTCCCATGCTGGTAAATTTGGGAAATCCTATTATTATATTTTTATATTCAAGCGAATATTTTTATATGTTTAGCGAAAAATTTCATAATCTAGCTTAAAATAACGCCATGGTTCGAAATCTTTGGGTGTTTGTGAAGTCAATTCTCCTTGAGTTTTTCTCATGTGACTTTTAAAAATTCTCATCGAGTATGTCTCGTATGATCTTTCAACTTAAAAGTATTTGACGTAAGTACGTGGCATAAGCTGTAATGTCAAATATTTTTTTTTAAAAAAAAAAAATCATTCCTTAACACTCTTTCGAAGAAGCAACTCACTTATAACCAGCTGCGCTTATAAGCTATATCGCATAGGTGACCAAACTTTTGAACTAAAAATAAAAAGTAAAAAGTGTAGTACAGTCAGTTCTCGACTTATGACCATTCGGACTTACGACGGAGACCAAAATTAAAAAATTAAAATATAAAATAGAAATTGAAAAATAATGCGACAATAAATTATTTAAGAACTGCTTTTGCTCAAGCAATCAAAGCAATAGAAAAAGACCAGACATTGAGAGAATTTTGGAAAAACTATAACTTTTTTCAAGCAATTAAAAATATCTCAGAAGGTTGGTCAAATGTATCGACATCATGTATGTATGGCATATGGAACAACCTATTAAAACGTAATAATAATATGAATTTCAATAGAGAAAATGAAGTAGGAGAAGTAACGAATATCATTCTACAATTTGTTAAAAAACTTAATATGGAAGTTGACAGTGAAGATGTAATTCAACTTTTAAAAAATGATGTTGAAGAGCTCACAAATCAATACTTCATTGAAATTGAGAAGGAATGTGCTACAGGAAAAAAATCAAAAGAACTAGATCAGTGGTTCGTATGGGCCCCCAGGGGTCCGCGGAAGAATACATATAATAGATATTAAAATAAATAAAATCAAATGTCAAAATAAATAAAATGGTAACAATTTTTACATCCTGAGTAAAATATAATTATAGTACATAATAAAACAAGTAATGACAATCACCCACCGTGCAATCAAGCCGATTGCGTCCGTAATTGCAATTAAGTTCTGATTTGTACGTCATGTGAAGCGCATTCAGTAAATGTTCCTTGTAAAAAACATGTAATTTTTAATGAGGTCAATTCACAGATAAAATTCATAATCATTAATTCATATATCATTAGGGTATCCAATCCCTGAGCCTTTTTGTGATCCCGAGATTATCAGTCAATCCCGGGATACGGGATCTCGGGATTGGGCACTTAACATGAAATCGTGTAATTTGCTCAAAATGTGAGCGTGACTTTTTTTTTCTCTCAAAACCCAGCAATTTCCAAATCCAAAATCCTATAAATTTATGGAATTGCTAAAAAAATATCAATGCCGAAATCCCGGGACGGTCGTGATCCCGTGATTTCGGGATCACCAAATTGGATGGGATCCCGGGATTGGAAAGCCTAGTAAACATCTGTAGCCCTCTCTATTGACTGTGACGTTTTGGCCGGCATGATTTTTAAAGACTGATTCCATCACCCAAAAGTTCACCAAAAATTGACTGTGAGTGTTACAACCAGTGGCGGATTAATCACATAGGAGCTCCCAGGCGCAATACAATTTGGAGGCCCTGTTGTTCGGACAACATAAAAATTCCACATTAAATAATAAAAATAAATTTAAATCTGAAGAAAAAGCATAAGGGTTGTATAATATAATGTCTAAGTATTTTATCACGATCCGTCACTGCCATGTTAAAGTCTATGTTAAAGCTTACACATACGATTCAGTAGAAACGACACAGCTTAGGTTAGAGATTAGAAATTTGTATTGAAGTTTAACTAACAACAAGTCATAATAAGATGTCTTGGACACTGTTAGAAAGCCAACGACAGGTTGTGAATGAAAATCGATACAGGGAAAAACTAATAATAAGTGGTCGGTGCTCTGTCAATATCTTAAAATTTTACGAAATTTTATAATTGAATACACTAAGTGCTAACATTTCATGCTTGGCTGACTAAAGATGATCTGATGGTATACATATCTATATAAGTTAAAATGAAATTATTAAAAAAAATCCTCGGAGTCAGAGTCGTAGTCGTTAATTATTTTAAAGCTGGAGTCGGAGTCGTCAATTATTTTAAAGCTGGAGTCAGAGTTGTCTTTTTTTCACGCGACTCCACAGCCCTGGAAAAAACTAACCCCATTACTACAATCACTGAGACACCTATGGATATTAGCACAGATGATGAAAATACCACAGAATAACTTTTTAAATATATATTATTTATTATTATTATATTATAAATACACGTATATCACTTATAGTACATATTCTGAAATAAATAACACTAACGTACCACACACTTTCTATGTCTATCATTTCATTATTTTTTTGTATGAAATTTGACTTACGACCATTTCGACCTACGTCCTACGTCCTAGGAACCCCGTTGTAAGTCGAGAACTGACTGTAATTCAAGCACAATATAATGCATATGAAAAGGAAACAAAATGGATAGATAATAGAAGACACTCAATTCTTATTTCAAAAATCAAGTGGGTGACTTAGAATGGCTACCTTGACCACCTTGGTCGACATCTTGGCCACCGCTGCTATATTGGCAGTCCACATTATCCATTTAATGAGGTTGACAGATCACATAATATATAAGCTATTGCATACGCAGCGTCAATTTATTGGGCCTTTTATTTTCTCAGAATGGTGATCGATTTCAAAACGTCAAACAACACCAACCAATTGAAGAAGTTGATTAAAGTACTGGGACAAGATTTTGTCACAGCCCAAAATCCAAATTCCAGGAGAGGAGGGCTGGTGGGTCTAGGAGCTGTAGCCGTTGCTTTAGGATCTGTAAGAATAATCCCATATTTAAAAAATATTTTACGTAAATCGATGGGTTGTCTATACAAAAACCTATCTAGAAAATGGTTGTTCTTCAGGGCAAACTAATTTTCAAAATTTTGTATACTTAATTAATCATCCGGTCCTTGGTCAAGTCATCATCTGATAACTATACTGGGTCCCCGTTCTTAGGCGACGAAGTGGTGAACATGTTGGTTGCAGTTGCAGAGCTCACGGGACTAAATCCCAGTTTGGACAGTTCTGTTCAAAGGCGTGAATGTTGTGATGCTTAAAATTCGCTCCCACCCATCCTATCCTAAAAACAGGACGAAGCGAGAGAGATTTCTTAACCAATTGTTTATTAATTTGGCATTTACTTGGTAGAACTCCATTATAATATGGTAAAAATATCAACGCATTTAGTTCTACAGTTTTTTATATTTATGAGTTGATAGCTATTTCGGCTTTCGCCATCGTCAGAACTATGCTTAAACTTACATTTTGCTCATCTATATATACTGGCTCCGATTCAGAGTCCTTGTCCTGTCTTAGCTCTATCCTTCTATGCCTACTCTTTAAGAAAAAGAGAGGTTGAGCAACTGAGAAAGACTTTTCTTGAGATATACTATATCAAAAATCCATTTGCTCCACAACTTATATAATATTGTATTATGATACTGACAAGTTTGCACTGGTAGATCAGCTCCATGATGCTTTAATATACAATATCAGTTAGCCAATAGATAGGCCCTCTGAGGCTAATAGAGCTAATATTGTTTTAATTTAAGATTTCGACTGAAGGTGCTTGGTGGAATTTCAATATTAAATTTGAATCGTTCAAATTATGTACATAATTTAATTTTATGTTTGCTACCTTTTCTATTTTCAGGACTGTCATCTTTATTTGCCGGAATTGATATATCCGATGCTCGCATGCTTCTCAGACGGAGAAGTGCGAGTCAAGTATTATGCCTGTGAAGCCCTTTATAATACTGCCAGAATTACCAGAGGGTCCATTCTTGTTCATTTCACAGACATATTCAATGCTCTGAGCATAGCCGCAATAGATTCAGATTCACACGTTAAGACTGCATCGGAACTTTTAGATAGATTAATCAAGGTATGTAAAAAAATCCCTAGTGGGCGTTCTCCCCCATTAGCAAGTCCTATATTAACGTATAAACTGCCACAAGGTAGGAGTATGGCAATACCCAGCAGGCCGCAAGTATTAAAAGCAGTGATGCATTGTGCAACCCTGCATAATGGCGTGTTTTGGTTACTCGATGAACCTTTTTTTTTGACATCAATGTAATATTGGTATAATTTATAATTTGTCATTTTTCAGTATTTCACTAATCATTCTATCATCTATCAAGAGTTGTCACTGGATTACAAAATTTTAGATTTTTTATAAGTAATCAATCCGGGGCCAGTATAATGAATGTATTGTCGAGCGCTCATTTTCTATCATAAAACGCGTTATCATGCTTATGGCAGTCATCTGGTTAAAGGGTAAAGCAGGATCTTGTATTGAAATGACTCAGCACACAGTCGCCCAGCTATGTGTGTATAGCCTGGTACATGTTAATACAGACAATAGCCAACATTTGACTGTATGCACCTCACAGGCGGCTGTCTCGTAGCAACGACAATGGAAACCGACCGTTTAATTATTGGATTTGCGGCAAATATTTCAAGCCAACGCGTAATTTGGATTAGTGTAATTGGGGGTTCCACTGTATTCATATTTTGAATACTATCATCATAAATCAGCTTTATCCGATCGCGAAATGTACCATAATCACTGGTCCCGCAAAGCAGTGCTTCCCAACCTTTTTCATGCTTCGGACCCCTAAATCTGAAAACAATAAGATTATTGTTTTCAGTTAAGATGCGGACCCCTGAAAAAAAAACTACTTTTGTTTTCTTTATTCAGGATATAGTTACAGAGAGCGCATCATTTGATTTATGCGCCTTCATCCCGCTATTGAGAGAGAGAATTTACACTCGGAATCCATTCGCCCGCCAGTTTATTATTTCGTGGGTCTCCGTCTTGGACGCTGTGCCTGATATCGATCTCATCATATTCTTGCCGGAGATACTCGATGGGCTTTTTAGAATACTGGATGATCCTATGATCGAAATCAAAAAAATGTGAGTATATTTATCAATCATAAATTTTTCCAGCGTCAATAATTCAATCTTCAAAAATGTCGTCTGATATTAATCATGCCAGTTAAAATCAGAATTTCTATGATAGGATAACTTTCCAAATTACTTTTTTTTGTTAATTGATTCTCATGCCTAGGGTTTGCAATACCGATTTAACTGAAACCACCAATTTAATTAATGTCATTTTATTATAAGTCAAACTGAAATCTTTAGGGTTTTTGTTAATTTTGATACAGTTAATCTGTTAGAAAGCGATGTTTTCATTTATGCTAAAACAATATCTGAATTCTAAAAACATCCATTTACATCAGGAAATAAATATTGATTTATTTTATCAATACGAACAAGTATCATAACAATGTTACACGTTTTTTGAAGCAAACATGTTGATTAACTCTCTGAGTAGTATCGCCTTACCGGTAAGGTCAATTGTCATCTATTATCAATTGCTATTCTCATATTTTTTATTGAACTATTGTTATTTCTTCAGATATGGATATTACACACATCAGTGATTTTTGGCAGTCACATCACTTTTATTATTTATAATGCATGGACAAATGTTTTTTTAACGGTGAAAGGTTAACAAACCGGTAGCCATATAACGATATTGGGAGTAATACTCAATTTCGGGTCCATTCCCTTCCTGGAATCGATGTGAGTAGACTGTCACATGTCCATAGATGAAAGCAAAAAAAGATCTAGACT
The DNA here is from genome assembly GCA_030503985.1 of Himalopsyche tibetana. Taxonomy (NCBI): domain Eukaryota; kingdom Metazoa; phylum Arthropoda; class Insecta; order Trichoptera; family Rhyacophilidae; genus Himalopsyche; species Himalopsyche tibetana. The sequence continues at coordinate 3,513,036 of JAPJYX010000015.1, forward strand.
TAAATTCAAAGTAATCAGTGGCGGACTACCCCATAAGCGCAAGAGGCGCGCGCATGGGGCCTCCGAATCTCGGGGGCCTCAAAGATAGCATCACTCTTGTATTTTAATTTCAAAATTCAAAATTCATTATTATTATTCACGAAGAGTTTTGGAGCACTTTTGTGTCATTCGAAAAACAGGGCCTACATAGTTTATTGCGCCTGGGGCCTCCAAAGTGCTTAATCCTGAAAAGTAATGAAAGTAATCGTTTCTAGAAAATTATTTAAAAATAATAATAAATTGGTTCACTTTACACGTGTTTTATAATTAAAAAAAAATATTTACTTCTTGAAATAACAATTAATATCTTCCCAGATTGATCTGTATCCAAAAAACATGTTTTTTATATTTTTGTGTGCAGCAATAATACAAATAATCGAATTGTACGAAAAAACGTAATTTAGTAAAAAATAGCTCACTACTCAAAGGGTTAAACATTCTATTTCAAATAAATGTTATTCTTGTATTTTTAAAAAAACAGTATAGTCCTGTGATCTCTGTGAATTGTGTAAAAAGTACTAGGAATGTATGGAGAAATGAGGTTACCGTTCAATATTTTTAAATAATTAAATATTTTCTATTTATTAATTCTTCACCTTATGAAATTATTTTATTTAGTATATATGAAGTTTTACTTTGATTGGCCTCACCAATCGCCTGCATGTGCAGTGTAGTGTAGTGTAGTGTATCTATATCAGTGTTTCCCAATCTCTTGACTAGGACTGCGAATATTTTTCCATTTACATATGTACATGTTTATTAGTAAATGTTTACATTATTTAAGTTTGAATGAAATAATAATAATATTTTCTATGCATTCGGCAGTAACTTTGTGAAAGTTCATTTTTAATATTAAATTAGAATTGATAACTTTGTTATTCCACATGCTGTGTAACAAATTTTGACACGTGCTTCACCTCTTAGGGCATCTTCAGACAAATTATTGTTTATGTTGAAATGATAAAGGGCTGAAAGTGAACAGCTAAGACTTCTTGGAAATAAATAAAATCATTAACAGAAATTTAACAGTAGTAAATCACATTTTAAATAGAACAGGTCATCAAATTTATTTCCTTTGGTATTTACCGTCCTCATATAAGTAATTAATTTCTAAATCAAACTATTTTTCTTTGACTTGCGTCCAATAGAAGGGCAAAAACTTCAACCTCCATTTTGAAATCTATAAATTAAGAATTAGAATAAAGTTTAGTTTAACCTTTTGACCGCGGCTCGGATCCAGATCGGTTCAGATTGGGCTAACCCGGTAATTGAGTCAACCGCGGTCTAAGGGTTAAATAAATAAATAAATATTTTACAATTATCAACTTAAAATTTGTCGACCAGCCTTTAATTGCTCAAAATTACATATCAGAAACTTATAATTTACAAAAATTGTAATAAATATCCAAAACAGTGAATTCAATTAACATTGATTAAACGTATGAAAGAAGAACACACAAAGTTCGAGGGCCGACAGCATTATTGTATAATTGAAAACGTTTGCAAAATTATTTAATATTTTCACAGTTTGACAACCAGTACTGTTTTGTTTTACACTGGATATAATTTTTTGCTATTTTTCTATTAATCATGTTAAATGTCACTTTGTTTATAATTCCTTAAATGAGATTGCAGCTGCAGTTAAAACAAAGTAACCTATGATTATTTATTCAATATTTTGCACAATTTCAATGAATTTTCATTTCAGGTGCGGAGCGCAGTTAGCTCTCTTTCTTCAGAGCATTAAAAATGATCCCTCCAGAGTCGATTTTGCCAGTATGATAAATATCTTGATCGAACATGCGCAATCTTCCGACGCAGTATTACAAGTATGTTGTCGCACGAATTTAATAGTGTAAACTTTCTTGAAATAATGTAACAAAAACAAACACATTTTATTGTGAAAAACAAATAATAGAGTCAGAATTAAATATTTTATGTGGCTGGTTGTTATGTTATACCACAGTCGCCCGCCTGATGCTTTAAAACAAGATTTGAGTTTCCTTTTCATACAAATTATTTAGTGCTTTGAATTACTACTCATCTTATGACATCTCAGCAAATACAGTGTTAGTAAACCGCTAATACTAATTTAGTAAACAGCAGGTTGCCTGCAGAGTTCAAAAGTTTGGCCACCCATGCTGTATACAAAAAAAATATGTAAATTTAATGATTAACAAATATTTTTTTTTTACTTTTCAACTTCTTTTGACAAATGATTTAATAAAATTATTGTAAGCAGTAAATAACATTGTCGAGGTTAATTTATCTTGTACTCTCCTCTCACCACCTTGTTAACACAGTTTTGTATTCACAAAAAGTTCTTGTTGTTTTAATTTTAGCATAATAAAATCTATCAACGTTAAATACTTTTTGTAAAAAATCTTGAAAGGGTTCTAGATATGAGAGTTTTAAAATGTGCGATTGGTGACATATAATATCTACTACATGGTATTTTAATATGATTGTTTTATAGTGATTTCTTATAATATATCTATCTTTATTGTTCTCAGTTCACCGCTATCACATGGATAAAAGAGTTTGTGCAATTATCAGGAATAGAAATGTTGCCATTCATGTCTGGAATTTTCACAGCTGTCCTTCCGTGCTTGTCGTACAACGGCGATGAACGTAAAAGTATCCTTTTTATTATAAACTCAACGGCAAAAATAAAGGTACAAAACAAAAACGGTTTAAAAGAAAACTGTTAATAATTGTTAACGTGATTTTCGGATAAATCGGATACACTAACGCACTTGCCTTACAAGGATTGACAGAGTGACTGGTTGCACCATCGCCCACAAGAGAAAAAAATAGCTTAACATAATTTAGTCATTATTTGTCGATTTATGTACAACTGCATTTGACAAATTAAATTCTGCGCCAAGTCGCTTTCATTTTTATGTCATTCTGTTGTGGATATTTTTTCTTTAGGCAAGTATGTTCTGCTCTTGAATACACGAATTTAAATACTTTAATTTAAGTATTGTAATCAATGTTCCCTCTAAGCTGCGCGCGTTCGCGGCCGCGCAGCAGTTGGGAAGCCCCCGAGCACTCATTCCGGGTTGGCGCGCACTGCAAGACAGTTGTTCAATTAATATTTGATCGGTCCGCGCAGCTTTCGCACAGCCTCCGAGCATCCTTTGAAATTTCCGTGCAGCTAACCCTTCGGCTTAGAGGGAACGTTGATGGTAATATATTATGATACAGCTAAATTTATATGTTTTGATTCAACCGTCAATTCAAACATAACATTAATTTATGTAAACATTAATGTGCATCTTTTGTGTTGCAGTATTCCTTGATATTGGTGAGGAGGTTTATAGATTTCAATATTGCATAGTCATAATTGTTATAACTTGTGTAATTGCCTGAATTTTCACACGCCACTACTATAAACGGCTCCTTAGGGTCAAAGAAACGTACCTCATTTTTCTCTACTTTTCTTCTTTTCTTTCTGAGGTGATGCTTTGGGTTCCTAATTTATTTGATAATTTTGTAAATGATTTTTTATATATTTTTGTGTTAATGCAAGTGTTGCATCCACTATTTCTATTGATGTCTCTGTCACTTAATCTAATACACTATTTTATATCCAGTGCCATATTATGAAACTCAAACGCCAAAAATCAAGTTACGTTTCTTTGACCCTAACGGAGCTATCAGTGAACGTAAATGGACTCAAGAGTAAGACTTCAAGAAGAAAAAATATCCTGTAAGATTTATTTTTGTAATAGGTGACCTCAGATTGTTGCTTTTGCTAGTTTTTTTCAGAAGAACAAGGAAAGTAGTACGATCCTAAAATCATTAACTTACTTTTATGTAGCAATAGAAATCTGTCCCAATACGTTCCTTCATTTATAGTGTCAGATATTAAGGAGACTGCTCTGGCAGTCAATTACAGTCTAATGAAACTTATTACTCTCGATATCAACGATTTGATAATGGATACCGATAAAATGGCAGAGGGCGTCGGAGACAGCATTCCAAAAGACAGTCAGACCGGAGAAAAGAAATCAGACGACGCCGGCTCAATCAATAAAGACGAGACCGCTTTACATAATAAACTGAATCTTCCGTCCGTTGTTATTGTTTTGAATGAATTACTGCACCATAAGTCAGTTCAGACCAAAGTTGCTGTACTCAGATGGATACTGCATTTGTACACCAAGATTCCAGATAAGGTTAGCTTAGTTTTTATTGTATGTTGTTATGTAATAGCGTATTTCCTCCATTATAAGACGCACCCTTATTTTTATATACCAATAATAAAATATACCGTAACACAGGGTCATCTACTACTTGATTGATTGTAAGACGCAACCCGAATTCGGAGACACAAAAGTAGAAAAAAACATACGTCTTATAATTGAGAATACAGGTAATTCTCGACTTACGACCGAGATACATTACTGAACTTTGGTCGTAAGTCAAATTTCATACACAATATCATCGTTAATTTTTCAGAACCTAGTATTTTAAAAAGTACAATTTTCAGAAGAAACATAGATGTAGTTTATTCCATCTGTTTATTGCTCAGATTTCTGGACGCCAGTGGCATTGGAGGGCAGAGGATTCATTGTAGTGGAGTAGAAAATGTCTTTTTTTTTTGGTCCTTTGTGGAATAATGTCAGTTAAACCGTCTTAATTCGAGGACTACCTGGAATACGGAAATAATGAATGAAATACTATTTTGGATAGAGGCATCGGTCTGGCCCGACATTGAAGATAGTAAAGGTTGAATGCAGGGCTGTGGAGTCGGAGTCGCCGTATTTTGGCCGGGGTCGGAGATGTGAAAAATGAGCGGCTCGATTTTTTTTTGAAAAATATATTTAATGATGTGTATTTAAACAAAATAGTCAAAAGTTTTAACATTTCATGCTTGGCTGACTAAAGATGATCTGATGGTGTACATATATATTTATATTTAAGTTAAAATGAAATTATTGAATAATTTCCTCAGAGTCGAGTCGTTAATTTTTAAAAGCTGGAGTCGGAGTCGTCTTTTTTTCACGCGAATCTACAGCCCTGGTTGAATGAAATGTTTGAATCATCGATAGTTTGTAGAATCGTGTTCACTCCCAATGTAGAGTACAGTGGAACCCCCAATTACACTACCCCGATTTACGCGCCGGCTTGAAATATTCGCATTCCATTGCCGTTACTAAGAGACGGTCGTCTGTGCTTCGCATACAGTTTTTTTTGTAAAACTAAGGGACATCTTAGTTTTGCGTTTTCCGCGGAAAAAAATCAAATCCCTTATTTTGTATGACATTCACACCCCCAATTACACGGTCCCGAATATAGTGTAAATGGGGGTTTTACTGTATATGGACTTTAAATGTAGCATCTGAACAGAAGCTGTTTAACAAAAACAATTTTTTTATTCATTTTCTCAACTTCTCTTTTGAAAGGAGCGTGAAATGTAATCGTCACCGACATCCAAGCCTTCAAACTCTAATCGTTAAAATGATTGTATAACCATTATTTAAACCAGTGGCTTCCAACCTTTTTGTTACTGCGCGCTTCCCTTTGAAGAAAAAAATATCTTCGCGCCTCCCCATCTATTATTTCATGTAGTAATAAAGACACGTTTTAAAGGGTAAATACATATTTTGGACTGTTTGCGCCTCCCTTTGCGATAGTCCACGCCTCCCAGGTTGGAAATCGCTGATTTAAACTGTTCTGCATAAGTGTTTGTATTTTAGATAATTCAAAGAAGCAGATTCGTTAATGGTCGGCTAATGGTTCAGATGTTATAGTTATCCGAATCAGGTGTCGCGATTTACATCGATGATAATTTCACGATGAAAAACTTATTGAGATGTTATAATATAATGTTTATTTATAGAAAAATACTATTGTCATAGTTAACAACAGGAAACCTGGCTGATAATATTAAATTAAAACATAGTAATTGAATGTGACATTCAATGTTTCATATACCTGATAATTGTTATTAAAAATATGTATAATAAAATCAAATGAGGCAAAATATAAATATCTCCAATTCGATGAATCAAAACCGACAGCTCATAATTGTAATTTTTATTAATTTCCTCGCTTAGATGTATTCACATACAGAAGAAATGTTTGATGCGTTGCTCCGCAGTCTGTCTGATCCGTCGGATGATGTGGTTCGGCAGAGCTTGGCTGTTCTCGCCGAGATATGTTCTAACCCGTCTTCAACCAACGGTCAAGGTATGTCGAGATTGTTGAATAAGAACTTGGGGGCTTAGATTATAATTGTAAGTTCGTACTATTCTTAATTTCCTCTTTTCAACAATTCTTTCAGGAATATCAGATGTCCGCTCTAGCCCTTACTACAGAAAATTCTTAGTTAGTCTTCTACAATTATTCAGCAATGAAACAACTTTATTAGATGACCGGGGCTCTTTCATCATTAGGTAAGCTTTTAAAGTGTACAGTGGAACCTCGATATAATGAACATACGTTCGCAACGCTGATTGCTGATTCACACAGTTGCATAGCAGCTTAATTTATTTACTCAAAGTGAATGGATGCATTAATGTTTCCATTTCATAAGTTTAATTGCAAATTACAATCAAACCCCTTTTCGTAATTATACCCTTAAAATATGGACAAATGCAAAAGAATTAATATAACACTAAATCAAAAAAAATCTGTAGCAAACTTTGGTTGTAACCGACACCCCTCACCCGTATTTCTCATTATATTGATATTCTACTGTAGTAAAAATCTTTTTGATGGTAGAAGAAAAGGAATAATGCAACAAAATGAGATACATTCCAGTACTGTGAGGGAAAACTGTTGATATATTTTTTTGACATTTCAATGTATCTTGTAGAAATATAATTATCAAATGATCTCTTAAAAATACTCAATTCTTTCATGACTCAGTCGCTTCACACGATAACTATAGTGTTCAATTGCTGGGATTTATAACATCACACAAGCAGAACATATGTATCTAGTGTACCTCAGATAATTACTTTTTTTTAATCCATGTCTGCATCCAATATGGCCTCCTATGGAGATATCTCAACAATTTTTTTTATCTAACTGGCTGAGTCATGTGCTATAAATACCTCAATCCAGCTTGCCTCTTTTTTCGACCTGTGGGATTCCGTCATCCTGGACGACTATCGGGTACTATCCATCTGATATACTCAGCGGAACTGAGGAATGCTGGCATGTCATGGTAGGAATCAAACCAGGGTGGGAGACAGGGAATCATGAAAGCCAAATGCTCCACGTATGAGCGAATATGGTCAGAGAAGAAGATGAAGACGAAAATAATCAATATATACTCACATTTATGTATTAATTTTTAATTTGGCAAATCAGTTAACACATGCATATTCGGTTTTAGGCAATTATGTGTTCTCTTGAACGCCGAAGACATCTACACAACATTGTCTGAAATACTATTGAAAGAGAAGAATTTAAAGTTTGCGGCCACCATGGTGGAAGCTCTCAATATGATTTTGCTCACTTCAGCGGAGTTGTTTGATCTGAGAAACCACTTGAAAGATTTCAACACAGAGGTAAGCTATTTATGTTTGAATTTGTCGTTCGTTTTCATCTGTCGTATTGGTTAGCAAACCTTTGTAAATTTTTAAATGCTTGAAACATTTCAGAGTGATATTGAGACAGTTTTTTGGGTCAGATTTTATTAACGATCTGGTTTATTTTCACTATTTACTGTTGTTCTACTTTACTTCTTACTCTTGAATCGAATTTCTGTTTACAGTCTAGCCGCAGCTTATTCGTCTGTTTATACAAATGTTGGAGTCACAATCCCGTCGCATTGGTAGCATTGTGTTTTCTAACACAGAACTACATACATTGCAATCAACTGATAAGATTATTGTATCCTTTTACAAGTTATGCTAGGCAATATGAACTGGGATCTGGAGTCGTTGTCTAGAGTTGTATTTTGTGCTAATTCTAGCATACCTTATTTCCACTGAATACATCGTATAGATAGTCCCTGACAGTCATCCAACACGTGTTCGTGACTATCATCAGATTCCTGCATAAGAATAATCCATGGTGTAAATCAGAGATAAAACTACAAAATAGTTTAACGTCTCATCTGAAGACTGACAGCAATGTGTGATTGGTCCAAACTTATTTGTAATTATCTTTGACTTCATAATTTGGATGTCAATTGCATCCAGTAGAGGCATAGCTACTTTTCCATAGTTATGTGACATTGAAAATGCCGAGGGATTATGAGGCGGCTGCAAAGCAATTCAAGTCCATGTTCTGGTAGTCTGAATATAAATTTGAGAAAAACAACTGCATCTGTCATGAATCAGACTGGGCTCTGACCAGCGTTGAATACCCTCAATTCTTTTTTTAAATAACACGGTCCACTAAAAAGAAAAAAACACAGAAAAGCGGATAGCGGATTTTCTAATAACAAGAAATTCAACACAAGACAATTAACAACAGACATTAGATGTGTCAGACATTTCTAGCGATGAAAGCGATTTATGTCCAGTCCTTCTTGAAACTCCCCATCAAGTAGTAATACTATAAAGTAACAGTATAAATAGTATTATTTTTTTTAAACTGTGAATAATATTATGCGTAATTTACTTTTTTTACACAATTTTCTATATAACAATGTCGTTCTTTTTTTCAAATAACAAGGTTTTTTTAAATTTAGGGAAGCAATCTTAAATTTTTTTATGATTTTTTTCACTTTTTATACACGGTCTATTGTGTAAATAAAGAGTTAAGTGTATATTATGATAATTGAGATGGTCGACAGCTTCAGAGTGCATCATTCATAATAAAAATTAGACATGGAATTTAATTAAATCTCTCCAAAAAATACAATTATATTTCCTTAGCGTCTAATGTATTACAGTGGAACTCTGGAAGTGACTGTTGAATTTTTGACAGAAATAGACAAACTAGTTCAATTGATTGAGTCGCCTATATTTTCATGTAAGTACCTTAATTATACTAAACTAAAATTGAGTTATTTCATCTATAACTTATGACAATAATAATCATTTAAAGTAGTTAAAAACAAACTCTCTAATTATATCAGCCTGAATGTAATTCAATGTATGGTTTATCTTAATCAATATTTTCTGAGACTCGTAAGACGTTATTGATTATAGCAGTGTTTCCCATACTTTTTCATGCCACGGCCCCCTAAATCTGAAAAAGTAATCCACTCTTATCAAAATCTTTGTTTGACATTAATTATTACTATGAATACACACATATTTATATGTATATTATCACTATAAATAAAAACTTACTTATAAACAAATTTTAAAAATAAAATTAAAAAATCTACATACATCCGAAATTTGCAAAAATAGTTTAATGAGATGGATAGGGTTGTATGTTTTTAAATATCAAATCAAAATCTGGTTCAATATAAGAAATGCTTACTCGCAAGGAACTTTCTCAAGTCACCGTGGAAAAGCATTTTTAGTAAAATTGGTGACGAAAATGCTGTTTTATATAAGTATGTAGTCCTAAAAGGAATAAGTATTACCAAGGGTTCTTTTACAAAAGACGGATATTCTTGCTGTCCCCTTTTTCAAAATTCTGAAATACTTTTTTTAATTAATGCTGCTTAACTCTCGCGGCTCGGAGACTAGAAAAATACTTCTCTGCCGATGGGGATCGTTTAGGGACCCCAGTGGTTTCCTCATTATTGGCCTTATTCTTATGAATTTCAAAACAAAAATAGTCTAAGGGCTTTAAAATATCTCTCTGCATCATTACTCATACATTTTTTTTATAAAAATCCGTGGTTTTTTAATAAATAATCATATTTTAAGTTGCGTAAAAAAGACGTCATCCCAGCACACATACGAAATTACAACTGACGAATTTAGCCCAGCTATCTTACGAACGATCGTTATCGCTTATTTATATAAACTACAAAAGGTCCAAAAAACTATGATATAAGAATACCTTAATTATAAACATTGTATCACCCATATTAAAATAGATATTGAAGAAAATGTGGGTATTGGGGTCGCATTTCTTGAGCTTAGAACCGGAAAAGTTAATGCAAATTTACTTAAAATATTCACGGACCGTCGCAAAAAACTTGCTCTGAGAAGCACTGGATTATAGGACACATTTAAATAGTCTTATAATCGACAAAACACAGTTATTCGGTATATTTAATTGCAGTCATGATCTAACAATGCTTGAACCAACTGATATGGTTGATAATGTTATCTTTTAGATTTGAGGCTAGAATTACTCGGAGGTCATGGTGCGGACGCTTTGTGCAGTGCTCTGTACGGTCTTCTCATGCTACTTCCTCAAACTGAAGCATTCCACACACTAAGAAAGCGATTACAGTGTGTACCACACACGATAGTTCCAATACCGAATAAGTAAGTCTTTTTTTTTTTTTTAAACCATGTCCGCTCCTAATGTGGAGCATATGGACTCCTAATGGAGTTTATCTCAACAGAAGTGTCTCTACGAGAACTGCTTGTTACTCAGTTGCTCAACCTCCCTTTTTGCAAAGAGAGTAGGGATAGAAGGATTGGGCTAGGACAGGATTAGTGGTAAGCTAATCGCTGTCGATTCGCCCCGTTCATAGGATAGGAAAGGTGAGAGGGGGGAATTCAAGACATCACATACATCCATGCCTTTGAACAGAAATTCATAAATCAATTGAAAAATCAATTTATAAAACTGTCCGTACCGGGATTTGAACCCGGGCCCTCTGTAGCCGAAGCCAACACCGTTGACCACTCGACCACACAAATTACAGCGCCAGTTATTGGACGACATCTTTTTTGTTTATTAAATATTATATTGCGTCGTTCAAGGAATAACGAGAAAGATAAGCAAGATAGAATCAGGGCCAGTGTGGACTTTGAAAGTCTGCTGAAGCACTTCTTAGGAATTCAAGAGCAGCACCGTCTCTACAAGTTGACATACAGAGCAAAGAACATGGCACTATCCGAACAAGACTATTCTTGACGACTCCTTAAAGATTGGGACTAAAGTGTGAAATTATTAAATGTATACGAACGACTGAGGGTCGATATGTAAATTTGTCACTGTCCATTAAAATTTTTGTATTTCTGGAGTAATTAAATGAAAATGTAGGAATGTTTATAGCTCTTAAACAGAACAGTAAAATCTGTTTTTTTTTCCAACAAATGAAATTTAGATCCATCTGACAAACCTATTTTGTGGGGCTATTCTAAAATTTAGGATCTAGACCAAGGATGGCGAACAAGGGAACAAGGGACCCGCGGGTCCCTTGTGAGAAATTATCTAACCCGCTTGAACTTTTAGAATCGATTGTTTTTATTTAAAGCCTTAATTATTCAATTTATGTGACTTGCGACATGATTTTTAAAATTTTTAAAAATCAAATTTGACCCACTTGCGAAAAAGGTTCGCCATTCCTGATCTAGACACTAATGAAGCAGGATTTTTGTATTTTATTTTTGCAGTCGGTATAATTTAAATGTAATAATTACGGCTATGTTCACTGTGGTAATAGTCGATATTTTATGATTTATTCAACCAATCAGAGTGAGGTTAATTTGAAACAGTCAAAATTAATGCAAACTCGATATTTGTCTCATTACCATCACTCTAATATGTATAAGCGAATAGACATCACTAATATGTATGTAAAAGAATTCAACAAAATTGAACATAGTCAATAAACAGTGAACAATTATTACAAGTTATACCATCCGTAAAAACTAAATACAAATATCATGTCCAGTATTTAGAGACTCCCTAATTAGTGTCAGATTCCTAATAAATTTGAGAATTTGAAAGCTTATGGTAACTAATGATCAAATCCACACCACAAGTCAAATCAACCAGAAATTAAAAATTGTGATAAATTCCAAATGTAAATTTTATAAGCTGAAAGCAATTTTTCGAAAAAATAACAGTTAGAAAGCCTAGGCCTTTTTAATATAAAATTTAATTGTAATGATTGCACCCCAGAAAATATAGTCATAAAAATTTACATCTGATTTTGTCATTCTGTAAGTCATTTGAAGTTTTAAAAATTTGCTGTAAATAACAATGAAATCTGTATGCACAAAGCAATCGTTTGTTTTCTTGGGAAAATTTGCTCTCTACAACAGTAGGCTTAGTTTTCTTGAAAATAAATAAAAACATATTTTTACTATCAATGTTTTTGAAATGTGATCAAATGACTTAATTACCCTTTATTTTTCTCTTATTTGAGTTGAATATATTGTCGATTAGAAATAGAGATAATGATCATAAATCCAACCATATTTATAGATGACATATTCAGACTTGCATAAATATTATTAGTTCATCATTTCATTTTAAACACCTTAATTCAAACAGCTGTCAATAAACAAATTTAGTTATAATTATAGAGATTATTATTTTATTAGATAGATATCGTTTTGATAGAATTAAAACTTATTGAAGTCCCTTTTCTTTACTTAAATATTATATTTTGTTAGCATGATATATAATCCATCCAATATTCCATTTTCGAAAAAAAATATGTCAATTATTTATGGTTTGTATTATTTGCAACATAGACTAGTATAATTTATAGATTGGCAATTCAGAAGCATTAAGTTGCTAGTACTTGTTGGCATTGTTATTATCATTTCATTCTTTAAAAAATGGCGGGGGAAGGAAATGATTTATAAGTAAGAAAAATAGCAGTTGTTTCAAAAAAGATATTTTATTGATGGAAAAAACCTTCCACAACGATAAATAAATCGAACGATCGAAACAATTTAAATACACAATAATATGATAACTTGGGAATACAGTTAGCTGTCGATGTAGCACTTTCAACAGCAACAAACATGTCAGGATATCTGAAGGAGCCTGTGTGAGGCGCCTCGAAAAATTAGATCTACTCATGTGATCTACACAGATCTACACAGTATTAGAATCTTAGTGCAGAGCCTATGTACCTGTATGCCCCACACGTGTGCCGCACTCTTTGCATACGCAACGAGCCAGCCCTGCCTGCAGCAGTCCCTCTTAAACCGCTGATTTCTACAAAATGATCAATTTTCATGGTCAAATTACATATTTTGTGGATATGTGGCATTATAAGAAACAATATATATAACACACTCACTAGTAAATAAACCTATAATAGAACAAATCGATTGAAAATATGATTGGAAAGATGTTTGACCTGTTCGTTTTGTTCAATTTACAAAATACAATAAAAAAAAAAACATCCAAAAAGTTTAATAAGATATGATGTATGCAATATCCAGATAATTTGGTTCAGTTCATTTAAGTTTAAATTTATTTTGAGACAAAAAAAAAAAAAAAAAGTTGAAAACTCCGAATGTGATTCAGAAAGTGACATTTGGGATTGTGGTGGTGTTGTTCTAGGGAAGCGTCATATGGATACAGCACTGAAAAATAATAATACATATGAGTTGCTTGCAATAATTGAAGCAGTATTAATTTTTTTTTCTAACCATTTTCCAAAAGAATATTGTGAACATGTGATATTTGGATTTTTGCGTAGAAAATGCTGAATTGATGCCTCAGCGAGCTGTAATATGTAGTAATAATAAATAAGAAATTCCTGTTTTGATTTGTATAGTTTTATTTGATACATATTTTTTTTTTGGTACAAATTTGTCTTATGAGATAGATCTATGTACATAACTGTAAATAAGAGTTTATTTGTAACTGACATAAAATATATACTTCAAATTTAAAAATGGATTTTTATTTCATAGGCAATTTTATTTTATTACATATCATTTAAGTATTTATTGTATTTTCAAACATTCATGTCTAAAAGGATGAAAAATATTCAAGTTTTTATTTTATTTTGAAAACTATATAAAACGTATGAAGCTACATTTTACAGATGACATTTCAATGGAACAAAATAATAATATAAGATTGGTGACGTTAAGCCTTTTCTTGTAACTCTGTATGTACCCATATTCATTTAGCAGAACGTTCATTGTTCAGAGAATTATTTCAAATAATGCAACGTGACACAATTCATCTCAGGCCTCGGTCTACAATAAACGGCGTCGGCTGCTTACAATATTACCTGACACTAGGTGCCTAGGCATCTAGAGGCTACATGAAGCGTGATAACGAGACCACACTAGTTCATTTTCATAGTAAGCATTCATTGGTCGTGTACGGTATCACGCTGTACGCGATCTACTGCATTTAATTGTAGACCAGCGGCTCACACACAATACATAAAAGTAAGAATTTAACCCTCCAGCAGGGTTGGCTTGTGACGTGTGCAAAGCGTGCGGTGCTTACAGGCGCCCTCATTGAGATTTTATTACTATCCACTTATTTAGTCCCAATTTAATCAATTATCAAATAAAAATATTTGATACTATGGTCGGAGCTTTACCATCTAGCACCGGATAATTACTTTAAATAAGAAACTTTACAACCACTTGTGTCAAAAGATATTTGCCGAGAATTTCAGCAGAAATGTTTTTCATAATAACAAAAAACTATTTTTTATTTACATTTATTTGTTCATGTGAGGTTTATTCTTTTAATTGTTGGATATGAATAGCAGAATGAGCAGCTATTCAAAATGTCTTTCAGGTATATGTGGTGCTTAGAGGGTTAATAGAAAAAAGCTTTTTTTAAGGATTTTGAACTTATTTAATTAAGAAATTTAACCTCGGCTGTGCAATCTTCAGCCTAGTTCGACAAACAGATGATGAGAATTTTTATAGTTTTCAAAATAAAATACACCCATTTCTCTTTTAGGATGGCTTATTTTTAAAACAGTTACAAAGTTAACCTATTCACTTCATCCTTTTTTAAACACATGTTTTATATAAAATTTATCCCTTGATCAAAAAGATAAATGGGTGTATTGCATATAATTCGAGAGGAAGAACAAGTATTTACATTAAAAAATTGACAATTTTTATGCACGGTACTGGTACCTTCTCTGTCTGCTCAAAACAGTGGACGATTAGTGAATAAGTATTATAATGAGTCCTTATCAACTGAGATGATTGTAAAATTGTAGCTAGCTAGATTTTATAAATTAATCCATCAAGTAAAAATCATTCAACTAGTTTTCTTGTTGACAGATGTCACCTTTTCACTCCGCCTTAGAACTCTCCTGCAAATCTTTAGTTTGTGGAGGTACAAACTTTGAGACAGACGATTGATTCAAAATAATGTAGAAAATTACACGATTCAAAAAAAAAATATAAATAACTAATACTTTCTTAAGAATTAGATTGAAAAATTCATAATTGAAGATTTTAGATATATTATATAAAAGAAAATATCACCAATAATATTATTTATGATAAATGTCTTAATCTATTTAAGATAGAATCTCTTCGGAATCACTTAATTATTGCATTGCAATTAAAGTACAAATCTTATATATATGTCTAAAATAATTACTAACTTCAAAATAACTTAATATTTAGAGAGGAAACTTATATCTTATAAATAATAGTCAAACAAGTGTTGGAACATTATGCCACAATACAATCAAATATGATAGAGAATTAAAATTATAACTATCCGGATTAGAACAGATATAGATCTGACACATTTCAAAATCAAAGCCGTACCTCAAAGTTAAGCCCAATGAAACTGTTGAGACTTTTGACTCTGAGAATAAAAGGATGAAAATAACTGGTACAGACATTGTTAAAAAAATTGAATAATAATGCCGCCAAAATCAAGTAAAATGCATATCGTGTCGCGCACCTTTCATGATGTGCAAGTTTTTTGGCATATTTTTAATTTTGATTCCTTGCACTGAAATCATGAGTTCAGCCTGTGAACGCATTTATTGGACGTATTCGGAAAAAGCGTGCCTGTTTAATTCATTTTTATTTTAATTTATAATACAACAATGGTTTGTTACTGAATAATTTATGTGTTCCAAAGGGTTGAAGACACTTTTAGTTTTATAGTGCTTAGGGTCATAAGGGTGAAACTACAAAACAATGTTTTTGGGAAACAAGCAGAAACAGTTTGTCTATTGTACTTATGTTTTTAAGATCTTGTTTTGAAAAAATATAGTAGATGATAAAATAAACAATAAATACATATTTTTTTTGTAGTTTTCCCCTATGACCCTATATGTAATGTGAAAAAGAATGTTTATTTTGATAGTTTTCTTTTTTCATAGACAATTTGAGATGTCTGCCAATAGCATTGTCGCATACTATTCAAATAGAATAGATCATAGAAAGAATCACTGGAATTTTCACTTAAATTAATTTTACTTAATAATAGACAATATAATTCAAAAGGTACTGATTGCAATTCATTCTACAACACGAATACAATAACATGTGAGATAAACAAACTGATTTACTCCCTTAAATAAAATGCTAATTAATAATTGGCAATTCGTTGTTGATAGAGAAGGCACAATTTGGTATACATCAATATAAAGCAAATCATAGACTTTATAGAAATAATAAAAACAAATTGTGTATGCTGTATCTTTAGAAGAAAGTAATCACCGGAAGAAAGTAAAATCTGGATGGAAAACATCTAAATTAAATTGTAAAATATTCTCGAATTTTGCTAAATAATGATGATTATATAATATATATTGTAGACGTAAGAAATTTTCAAACTAAGAGACAAACTCACGAGACATAACAAGTTTATTAAGGATTCAATGACACTTTTCATTAGATATTTACAAATTCAGTATATTCATATAAAAATACATATAAATTCATTATTATTTAGAAAGGCAACGCCTGGCGGGAAAAGATACACGTAGAACCCTATTTTTATCATTTTAGCATTCATCGTTTTCCGGGTTGGGGCATTAAAAGGGCAGGGTTCCACTATATCCGCAATCATTTTTTAGTGATTCGCAATAGATACTATGATTGAATGTAGAATTGGAGTGATTCGTAATACATGATATATTTCGAAATTTTGGCGTATAGTCTTTCAAACTAAGATGTTTTCTCTTTTTAAAGGTAAACTCAAAGAGAATTTGAAAGAGTTACTCAAGATTAACTCAAGTAGAAAAATATCAGTATACTATGATTTTGATCTCGGGATATTTTGCTTACTATATCCCGATGAGATCAACTATAGCGGCAGCTTGGTTGGAGATTTTACTTTATACTTGATAGAATGGAAAATTGTTTGCTGAACGTTATTGATTTTCTTAGATGTAAAAACACTTACCATCAATAGCATTGCAGAAGACAACCATGAAACGTTTGCTGCATATTTACACCGGGTGGTGTTGAGAAACATACATTTCTTTTAAAAACTACTCGCCCGGTATTGCGATCATAATTGGCTGCAATTTCTTGTTTTATTTAAACTTTTTTTGTAATTCTAGTGTTGATAATTGCAAGAATTGTTTAAATGTAATATCGTAATCCTTACCTACAGGCAGGACATAAAAATTCAAAAGGCTTGGGGAATATTTTCTATAGTTCAGCATTGATAGCTTACATATGATAAATCTTCAATAATTAAATGAAATCAACTAACTGCTGAAGTCTTCGCACTTGCATATTTTCTGGAACTTGTATAAGCACTTGATTAGTTCGGAGTTTTGAGCTAAGACGGTTGCCAATTCGTCCTGAATGGAGAACATCGTCTTGAGCCCGATGCTTACGGCCTGCGATTCTTCGCTGACCGGTTTCGCCTGGGCAACACTAGGTTTCTCTTCCTTCGACGAGTCTACTTTTTCAGTTTTCAGTGGAGTGGATAAGTCTTTCTTCAAATTTGACACCTAATCGAATAGTGGAATATTAGTGGACATATTAACTCTCAAAACACGGAAATGAAGAAGTAATTAACATATGCTGCCGGGTAACGTAAAATCTGTTGACGGCGTGAGACGTATAAATGTGAGTTTGTATGCCGGCGTGAAATACCACACTGCGATAAATTATCATAAGTTCCATTACTTTGTTAATCTATATAACGACTTGTAGACATTATAAACGAAGGCCTCTTTCACACAGACAATAGTGGGCCATTGTTCATAGCCAATGTGTTAATAGGTATAATTGATAACTGTTAAAATATTCAAGATGTTTTCCACTGAAATATTACAAAAATCCAAAGCAATCACCTGTTTCACGACATTGTCTAATTGTTCTTTCATGACATTAACGCCTTCCTTCATTCTGGCTCCCAGGGCGCGAAGTTTCAAATCGGCTGCCGTCAGGTCTTTGTCCAAAATTTGAGATTGAAGATAAACAGTTTGTGCCACCTTGTACCTGAAAATTTGAGTCAAACCAAAAACATTAAATTTTTTTTTTTAATATGTTGATTCATTTGGTACATTACCAGTTCAATTTTCTCGGGCCTGAAATACGAATAGTATTTTTTTCGATTGATTTATCAATATTTTTTCGATGGCACGAGTGTTTGTGATGTCTAAAAATTCTAAAATAACGGACCGTAGCAAAAGCGATTAGTGAACTACAAATTCTGTCCTAGATCCTATCCTTCTATACATACTCACTTCAAAAAAGAGTGGAATTGAGTAACAAGCAGTTCTTGTAGAAAATCTTTTCGAATACTGAAACCAAAAGATAGAGCGAAAAACTATCTATCATTTAAATTTAAAACATCCGAAAATGGTAATAACATATTTAAATAAACTTATTTAACATGAGTTGAAGAGGTTTCACTGTTTGAACACTTAAATTAAATCAATAATAACGATGTGCAAATTATTAAGATTCAGCGAATAACTCAGAACCAATCAGACCGTGTCGAAAAATCTAGATGCAATCTCTCTAGAAAAAATAACAACTACCTCGCCAATCAATGTGTTGCCAAGGTGACAATTATAAATAAATAATTTATCAGAGGAGCGATTCATAGAGAAGCTTAAAGGTTGCCAGAGGAAACCTGGGCATTCGTAGTATTTTTGGGTAGTGAGAACAAAAATATAAAATATGATATAGGCGCACGCAAGACAGATGTGAGTAAAAATACAAACCAATCTTCGAGGGCTTCCGCAGTAGCAGCTGCATGCGGGGCACAATCTTGATCCAAGAGAGCTCTGGCGGCGCGACCTGCTTCTGTCACTTTGACTCTCTCCAATGCGTGAAATTGTTCATCATTATAGGTTAACGAGCGAGCGGCTCTATCTCTCACTAAATGTTGCCACGAGTCTCGTAGTCTGAAATTTTTTTAACTTAAATGAATATTGTGTTTAGACTCTGAAAATTGAAAAAAATGCTATGCTAACAATAAGATAATTGTTCAATATAGTCGGTAATAAACGGTCCATTACATAGAAGTACATGAAAAAGCTGGGAAAATACGAAAATAATGAAATTTGGGTGCCACACGTGTTAAGCGATCGGAAAAAGGCGACTAAGAGCGTGCCAATTGCTGCAAGAAAGAGATTTCTTCAGTACCTGATTACCGGAGATGAATAGTGGGTTTTATATATGAATATATCGAGAAAAAAACAATAACTTAATCGAGGACAACAACCAGTTCTGACCCCTCGAGCTGGTTTGCACCCAAAAAAACTCTTCTGAAGGGCAAATCTCGGTCATTATGTTTGAGGTGAGTGATTTTTTTTTTACACTGAACACAAATTGAGTTGTCCTACAACACGAAAAAAAATACAAAGGCGTCTTAATCAGTTAAAGGACCAAAAATTACTAATTTTATAACACCCATTTGAAAATAGGTCACAACTTGTTACTACACCTAATTATGTTTAAAATGTATTAGTATGACCGTACAGACAAAGCCTTCTCTGAAATGTGAAAATATATAAATAAATGATAATTACTTATCAACCAAAGTCTTGGCTCTGTGCGGTAGTCTGTGTGCATGCGGACACTTTACACCGGCAGTGGCTTGCTTCCACTCGTTGCGAAGTGCGTCACCGACGACATGGCGAGTGTGCAATTGGCTGACAGCGGCAGCCCACCCGGCGGACATCTCATCATTTAAGACTTGTGACTCTTTCGACCATTTCGTCCAGTTTGCCTGAGATTCAGGAGTTTCATCTGCGGTTGAGTTAGATATCTGTTGAATGTATCATTGAATTAATTTATTTTAGTTAAACATTTTTTTTCTTAGTGTCCAATCTATGGTCTCATATAATTTATAGTGATATTTACTGGATGATAACTCACAGACTTAGTTATCTGTTCGGTGGCCTGTGCTGCAGCGTCCAGGGCTCGTGCTGTATCTGCCAACCGAGCGGCCAGCACGGCAAGGGAGGAAGCTCGTGCTGACAGAGTGGCCAGTGACCTTTTCAACATTGCTGACCATCTATGAACGCATTCCCCTGTCAGCAACGAACCCATCGACAAGATTTCCACTCTACGTTTTATAACGTGTCCCACACTGCAGGCAACCTTTAGAAACAAATTAATAATCGAATTTATTTTGGATATTTGATGTCAATCTTGATATTTATAAAAAATAAAGCACAATTGTGATGTATCTACCAATCCCACAATTGTAAAATGATCACGACTGGTTTTAAAAAAATATATAAAATTGTGGAATTAGTACAAAACAATTGTGTTTTATTTATATAAATACTAGACGGGTAATTATTATTCAAATAAGGAATACATGGAAAACTATATTCTCTGTAATCTAGCGGTAAGATGTACTATTGGCCATTGGGATTTAGGTTTAATAACTGAATTAATAATTAAATGACAAATTTGACAATGAATATGGGGTATAAATTATGCTGAATCATCCGGAACGCATAAAGTCAAGAACCTACTGTGCTATAAAAATCTTTGATGAAGAGATACAGACCTTAGCTTGACTGGCATCATTTTCCACAGACACAAGATTCGGAAAGACGGGGAACTTGGGTATTTCATGTTCAGGCGATAGACCAATTGAGCAGCATGTATTATTGTTTCTACTAAACAGCATTATAGGGTCATCCTCTGATGTCGGTGGATAGTTTTTACCTGAAATTAACATGATAATTTTGAGTAAAGCAATACTTATCAGTAAAAATAATGATGGTATCACTGAAACCGGGTTTAACTCAAAACATGCATATTTGTAGTTAGGCTAAGACCTCAAATTTATTCTGATGATTATTTTGCCGAAAACTGTGACTATTCTCAAATTCAACAGGGATATTCTCAAATTTATTACGCTTATTAAGAGGGGTCTTTAAAATTGATTTTTTTATAATAAACTAGACGGTTCCCGGCAAGCGTTACAATGCTACTCAAAGAAAGAAAGTTTGTTTATTGAAGTGCATGTTTCCTTTTCTGTCTGTTTGACATTTTCTGCCGACTGTCTATGGCAGTGCTTCCCAACCTTTTTCGTTCCACGGCCCCCTAAATCCAAAAAAAAAATCTGCGGCCCTCCTCAATTGTCTCCGTAACTCGTTTTTTTTTTTAGCTCACCGACGAATTCGAAATCCTCGATTTGCTCTTTTCCCCCAGAATCCATTTTTTTTTTTCTAATTTCTATCCAATCCAATCCGGCGGCCCCCTTAAGAAATTCCGCGGCCCCCAATATGGGAAACACCGATATGATAGACTTAAATATATATATATTTGTACTTTCTACTGAATTTCGCGGCCCCCACAAGAGATCCTATGGCCCCCTGAGGGGCTGCGGCACTGGTCTATGGTACGAAACACGCGCCACTTACTGTAAGTTAATTGTACTATAACCTTCGCGCAAGTGCAAGCATACATTGTCAAAATGAACTGTATGGCAGAAATACAAACATTGATTTATTTACATATTGATTTGAATGGGAATGCAACGCTTGCCGGCTAGTTAACAATATTATTCAACCCAAAGCCCATCAAACATTCTCCATACATTCCCGCACGCCACCCTTCAGCTGCCATTTTTGTTTCAGACCGCTGTCTGCGAGTTTGAACGATACATTGACAGTTTTCTGTTGTGCTGCCGGTGTCGCTTTTACGAACTTTTTAGTTTTTTCGATACTTTAAGTTAATTTTAATATGCATTATAACCTTCCTGGAAGTGCAAGCAAAAAGTTTTTCAAAGTTTTATTGCAATCGGATGAGCGGTGTGGCAGCGCATAGAATACGAACAAACAAACATTCATTTTCATATATTAGATATCAGGGACCGGAACCAAACCGAAAACCGGAAAAAATTGTTATTTTTAATAGGATTTCACATTACCTGGTGTTGTGTCATCAATTACAGACTGCAGCGGTTGATCTTTGTAGAGGATTATTTGATTATTGGGTAAAACTTCAGTCTGCTCACATATTTGATATTGCAAACTTTTCATACAATCATCTAATTTTAAAAAAACCTGAAAATAAAGTTAGCTATTCAGGTATTGTTATACTATCTCTATATATTTAAATTTTATGTGTGCAGTCACATCAGCCGTTATTTAAGGCCAGCCTACTCGAAATTATGTCAACAACCAAAATACACTTGAACGCTAAACAGCTCCGATAATATGTATATTGTTATGCTACGATATGTGTATCTATCAAATATGTATCTTTTCAACACTTGGATACAAGACAGCTTCATAAAAATAGTTCCTATGAATGCGTCAAATTCAAAAATTCTATCTTTCCAAACTATGTACAGTAAAAAAAACTTTTTAATACTCTGCAGTAATTTTGGATTAAAATAAAAAAAAAACACACACACACATACTTAATAACTTAATCTTCTATCTAATCTTGGTTCCATGAATAAACAGATCATGATAAAATAGAACATGAGAACATAGTACATGGACAATTCAGAACACAATCAATTTTTAGTTGAATGATACCTGTTTCTTCTTAACTATTTATTGGAAAAATATTATAGATTAACAGGTAATAATTTCAGAACAGTGTGTAATAACGTCCGCTTTACTTTATCAATCAATGGCGACTATTATAATCGTCGAATATAAGTGTATTTACGACAATTTCAATTTGAAAGTGTCATTGATATGCAAGATTGTTGTTTTATTTATTGTATCTAATACGACATAGAGATTACTAATTGATTGTAAAACATATCAATACTAGTGTTTTCTAAAGATATATTGTACGTTTTGTGATGTTCTGTTTTATCCGGTTACCCTAATCTTTATATTAAATCAAATTATTGTAATGAAATCGGTGAATTTGTTCTATTATAAATCGGCGTGCTGTGTACGTCACACAGGATTAAAAGGTTAAGTGTACTTCTGTTGTATTTATAATATTAAGGTTAAACTCACTTTTATGCAACTAGCTTTGTTGACATAAAATATATGTATAGGAACAGAATTCAGTCTTTCTTGAACTTCCGAAAAGAATCTTTCAAAACTCCATATCTTTTCTGGATCTACTTCAAGCAGTCCAGCGAGCAACGGTGTTATTACTTTCTTTAATCCAGCGGTCAACTGGCAGTGGGCGGGTAAATCCCTGTTCCAATCGATATGCCCGTTCTCAGTCGTTTGAGTACCGGCTATGACGCCTGATGATTTTCTAGTAGTAATATAAAACATGGTCTCCTTATTCTTTCTTCCCCCAAACGGTCTGAAGGGTAAATTTCCGGTCGCAACGTGATACAAAGTGACACCTATTGACCAAAGATCTACTGTAGCTCCAAATGTTTTTCCGACAGGTCTTCTCAAAACGGCTCTCTCGTACATATCAGGATGAAGATATTCTTCGGTACCGTACAGTGACATGAACTGTTGATCTTCTTCTAGCTCTCTAGCCGCACCGAAGTCAGTCAGCTTGTAAACAGTCGTTCCATCATCGTTTATAAATTTCATTATATTTCCTGGCTTTAAATCTCTGTGAACTATGTTATTATCGCGTAAATGTTTCATTCCCGCGGACAGATGTTCGACAACGAGGAGAAATTCTTTTTCTTGGAGTCCGTAAGTGTTCTCTGGGTCATCCAAGATGTTAAACAAGCTTCCGCCGGTGCAGAGCTCCATGACAATAACTTTCCCGCGACCTTCTTGCTCTTCCTCTATGGCGAGCAATTTTACGATGTTTTCATGTTTGACCTTCTTCAGGACTTCAAATTCGCGCATCTGAACTTCCTGCGGTCGCATATGGCTGAGTTGATTGAAAGTTTTAACGGCGACTGGTTCTCCGTTGTTTTTATTCACGCCTTGAAATACGGCGCCTGTCGCTCCTTTTCCGAGGACGCTGGTCGTGCACCACACGTAGTTCGCGGAGCCTCTTAGGAACGACATATTGAAATTGTACTTCGAAATATTTAAAAATTAACTACACGGTATTTTGGTATGGATGACATTTCTGAACGCATTTATACATTTCTTGCTAATGTCAAAATTGTCAAACAAATATTAGGTTGCCATATAAAATTCTACAAGCTAATTTGTTATACAAAAATTAAACATAAAATGCGTGCAATGTCAATTGAAGTAACGCTCTTGTGGAATAATTCAGACGACCACTTAAAAAATATATTTAGTATTAAGAATTACTCCAATCCAACAGCTTAGAACTTTGAATGATTGAAAATATGAATCTGCCACGTTATTGCTGGATAATCAACATTTCAATTTTCTTCACGTACTTGATTTGAAGCAGATAAAAAAAAACAATTTGATTATATGTTCACATTATTTTATTGCATAACATTATATAAAACCATATCATGTTATTTTTCTGGAAAAGCATAAATCATTGATTGTAATTTTATAAAAAAAATATATTTAAAAAAATTGGAAGATAAAAAGATATAAAAATTACAGTCACGTTCGTCATTACAATACTGATACATAAATTTTGCCTCCTTAGATCATATATAATTAAACAATTTGATTTTTTTCAAGTTCATGTAATTTGCAACAAGCATAGATAAAACAGACTAATACGGAATTCCAAGTTTTTTGGATTCTTACTTTTCTGTAAGACGGAGGCATTTAAACATATTTAAAAAAAAATCATCAATTTGTTTTTTTTCGTGACATTTGAATTGACCATCAATAATGAATCTCTTCGCCCTACCTTCAACTGAAAAAAAGCCGTGTTCTCTTTACAATTAAACCTAACCTAACCCATCAGATAAATTCTCCTACAAAAAAACTAAATTTTCCGGCCTATGTATTAAATCTTATTTTGCTTTCAAATTGTCAAATAAAAAATGTCTCTGGATAACAGGAAAGAAACTTTTTTTTAAAGCGACAGAGCTACATATTTTTTTTAATTTCTTAGAAGATACTGTGTTTCATAATGATTAAAAATAAATTACTTTTTCAAACCTATTTAATTAATATCAAGCATTATGGGCGTTTAAATATATCATGATGAGTGAAACCGGTGCTGATCTTTATAAAAAATATAGAATTAGTACAAAAGTTTTGTATTTTATAAACATAATGCCTTTCCGCCACGAAATGACAGCAAAAATGAATAATACTGATTATCTCAAAAACTAATTTTATAAATAAGAATTGTTTGAAATCAAAGTCTTCAAATAGCATTTGTAATAATATTTCGTAATTCCTATGAATTCTCCGTTCCCTCGAGTCCAACGCTTAGTTTTTTGATATTTCCCACAAAACCCCTTGGTTTTTCGCACATATTTTGGCAAATGTAAGCAAAGGGTTAAATATTAATTTGAATAAAAATCTTGAAAAAAATCCTGGAATTTTATTTAATGCATTTTAATATTATCTAGATATTAACAGTTATCAATAATTATCAATTGATAAAAAAATAATCGAAAATTTAAATAAAAAATATTTAATGAATACAACTACACCTATCCCTCGATTTACACGGTAGATAAGTTCCTGAGAAAAACGTGTAAATCGAAATTGTATATTTTTTAATGTAAAACCGTGTAAATCGAAAAGTACACGAAACACGCATAATTTGGGTGTTTTCTAAAATACAAAAATATTAAAAAGTATAAACATACGTATTCATTTATTAATTAAATACAGGTAAAGCTTACAGAGTAACAAAAAAATGAAATCCAAAAGATTCATTACAAAAATATTGCAACGGTTGGTGGAGTTTTTATCATTCATCACTATGACTTGACTTGATGTGAAAGTATGCTTCTTTTCAAATGAAGAAGAGGATGGTATCTTCTATTTAATTTTTTCATAAATCCGCAATGCTTTATTTGTAATAGCATTGGTATCAATTGGCATCCATTTTTGAGTTTGGTCCTCTACCTAAATCATTAATGCCTTCTCCATGTTTTCCATTGCAATATCTCTGATATATGAAGTTGTGTTCGTACTCTTTGTGCCAGCTGCTACACTCTTTCTAATTGAGTTTTCATTTTTTCTAATGGTTCTTATTGTAGCTTCATTCATGCTATATAATCTAGCAACATCTATTACTCTTTCTCCGTTTTGTAAAAGATCCAATATTTTTGCTAACGAAATAACTTTTCTTTTTACTTCTTTCGACATAATAAGGCTACATATATTATTCAAGATATAAAACACGTAATTAAAAATTATGTACTCCTTTTTTACTTACGAATATGAAGAATTAAAATTTTCAAGCTAATTTTTTTAAACCGTGTTAAAGCGATAACGTGTAAAAAGAGTACCGTGTAAATTGAGGGATAGGTGTATTTTTTAATTCTACTACTTAGATAATAATCAGTTCATTATTAGTTGTTTAAAATTTTATAAATGATAAACCTTTTATATTTTGAGATGTGGATACGTGCTTAGATAAATTTGTAATGATATTTCTTCTTCTTCTTTGGCCATGTTCGCTCCCTATGTGGAGCATATGGCCGCCACGCAGCACCTCCATGTTTCCCTGTCTCCCACCAACTGCTTTGCTTCCTCCCATGACATGCCAGCATCCCTCAGTTCCGCAAAGTACATCCTATGGATAGTACCCGACGGACATCCTGGACGCCGGAGTCCCACCGGTCGAAAGAAGAGGCAGGCAGGATTGAGGCTTTCCGGAGGCATGCGCAGCACGTGACTCAGCCAGTTCCAACGTGTCTCCATAACCACTGACGTGACGGGACGCTGTCTTGTACGCTCCCTTATCTCTTAATTCTTCACAAAATCAAACCACCTCACCCCCATTATTCGACGCAAGCATCTGTTCTCGAAGCTCAGTATACGGGTTTTGAGTCTTCGTCGGGTGCCATGATTCGCAACCGTAAAGCAGTACTGGCAGAATGCAAGCGTTGAATAAGTGGCATTTGGTTTTAATCGAGTAAAAAATGTATTAAGAAATAATTTATCTGAAGCTCTTTATGACATTTTACAATACAAAACTGAATTTTCGTAAGATGCGCAGATTGTACATTCTCTATAATTTGTATTGTGATGATTACGAGGTATGTGTGTAGTGTAGAGCAGCGGTCGGCAACCTTTTTGGACTCACGGACCACTAGATGGATTAAAATGTCAAAAGTTTGATCCGGCGGACCACCAAATGAACTTTTTTAATGCAATGCATCAAGATATAGTATGTATGTGTTACGAGATTCAGTTGATTTTTTTTCTGGTGATAGGATTAAAAAATTAAAATAATGTCAGATTTCTCTGCGGACCACCAGTTGCCGACGACTGGTTTAGAGGTCTGCACGGGCCCGGGCTCGGCTCTCAGGACTACCCGACCAGGCCCGGCTAAGGAATTTATTTCTTCAAAAAAATATTTCAGGCTATGTTCGTGTCATCTATCAGCCATGATGATTTTAATTATTACCAGTTATATAGAGAATTGTAAATTGTTCTAAATTTGTTAAATTTTTTTTTTTTCAGGCTGGGCTTCGGGTAATAAGTGTAGTATTAGACTTGGGTCCGGGCCGAGTCCGAGTTTTTCGGGCTCAGACCGGGTAATATTGTAAAATTTCAGCCTGTGCAGACCTCTAGTGTAGTGGTAATAGGATAAAAATGCAATTATCGATAATACAAAATGATTATTGTAAAAAAAATGTGAAATTAGTACAAAAAGACTGTCTTTCGATGGATTCAGCGGTAACTTTGAGGAAGTTCATTTTAATATAAAATAACTTAGATTATTCAACGTATTGTGCTACAAACTGTGACACGTGTTTCGCCTCTTTCAGAGGCATTCTTAGACTATCTTACTTTAAACTTTGCTATGCATAGTACTCATTTACATCTTGTTTAAAAGTGTTGTTAATTATTGTCATTATAAAAAATTAACCATTTCATTATGTAGGTCTAAATACCGTATGTGGCGCACAATTTTTTTAATTTCCTTTAAAAGTTGCACAGCCAATGTATTTTGCGCACATAACCTTCGGAAAATTAGAGGGAACATTGGCTGCTAGTACACGAAATACTGAACATCGCTTGTTCCACAGAAATCAAAGCAATAAATAGTATTCACATTATCTAATATAGTCTATATAACGTTTGCCACCTGTGTGGTCGAGTGGTCAACGGTGTTGGCTTCGGCTACAGAGGGCCCGGGTTCAAATCCCGGTACGGACAGTTTTATAAATTGATTTTTTAATCAATTTATGAATTTCTGTTCAAAGGCATGGATATATGTGATGTCTTGAATTCCCCCTCTCACCCATCCTATCCTATGAACGGGGCGTATCGAGAGCGATTAGCTTACCACTAATCCTGTCCTAGCCCTATCCTTCTATCCCTACTCTCTTTGTAAAAAGAGAGGTTGAGCAACTGAGTAACAAACAGTTCTCGTAGAAAACATTTCTGTTGAGATAAACTATATTAGGAGTCCATATGCTCCACATTGGGAGCGGACATGGCTTAAAAAAAAAATATAGTCAATAGCTATTATCTAAATGTCGAATTTCTTTATTGGCAGGTACACGGTAGAACAAAAATGTGACACATAAATTTTTAAATAAATTATTTTTACATTACTAATGTGCGGAATTGTTATCATGATTTTGTCAGAAATAAAATGGAATTCAGATAACTCAAAGCCAATAGCAAATGATGAAGCAGTTCTTTACTTAAATTCATCTAAAATTCATGAAGATAATTTACGGTAACAATTACAATATAACATATGTACATATTTTTATGGATCACAGATCTAATGATTCATCGAGCTGAAATGCTTTTTTGATAGTTCCTTGATTTGGAGGTCTCTGTAGCCTTTTCATTTTGTTTTTCATTGACTGGTTTTTACTGGCCGATACGGCATTACATAATTTAATAGCATTTTTGGACAGCGGCGTCGGGAATGTGTCTGTTTTTGAATGTCCGCCGAGTCCATCGTAGTTTGTCTCGCGCTCTTTTCTCTTCTTATGCATGGCCTTAAACAAATCTTCGTTGTTTTTGTTCGTCGCTTGCACAGCCAATCGGTTACTTTTGAATATAGAGTACTCGTTCGCCTGCAATAATAATAACGATCATTATGAACATGCCGAAGAAATTTATAATTGTCAAACGATCGTAAAATATTATATTACCTTTGGTGAAGAAAAAGACGCCGCCGCTGAATTTTTCAGTTGCAGATTGGCTAGTGCAGAGCTTCCTTGTTTCAATGACAAATAAGGAGAAGTGGCTTCCTCAATTGACTTCACCTTCGATAATAAAATAAAAATTACATACAAAACTATTAAAATAATAATCTGTCTCTGTGCAGGGAATACATATTGACCATGAGGATTATCTTATGTTGATGAGTTTAGATCGGTGTTTCCTAATGTTATTGAAACCATAGCCTCCTTACTGCAATCAAATTACTTATCTCTCCCTCAAGTAAAGCGGGCTAAAGAACACCGGCTAAGACTTATCTCGGACGAGGTAGAGTAGAGAAGGATTAAAATATCCATAAATTTGGATACAAAGTCTATTTGCCAAAAAAGAATATATCGTAGACACATTTTAGTTTGTTTGTTTAACTTACAATGCTCTCCTGAGACGACGACGCACTGGTTGAATATTTCAAAATTTTAGTTTCAGTAGAATCATAACTCAATGAATCTAATTTTCTTTTGCATTTGCTGCTGCAAGATTCTAGCGTACTCTGAGATTCATCTGAAGAAATACAGTTTTCTTTGACTGATGTTTTGGCAGATTCCAATTGTGATTTCAAGGATTTAATTTCATCTTCAGCATGTGATAACGATTCTTCAACGGTGCTGAAAACAATATTAAAATAATCAAATAGATTAATTATTGGTTTGATTGTAGACAAATAAAATAGATTGATTATTTATTTATTTATTTACGTAACTTTCAATATTTATTTTCAAATCGTAATAAAGAGAACTAAAAAATAAACAATAAGTCAGTCGGTAAAGGGGTTTTAGCATTTTTCAAACAATTAAAGGGACATAAATTGGAAATGTTTAATAAGATTTAAAAACATTTATAAAAAGTATACATTACACAGTCTTAGTCATTAGGTCATGATTTTCTGTTTTTAATTTTGACACTTCATTTTTGACGGATCGTAAACTTTCACGGAGAACCTTTTTCTTGTTTTCAGTTTCTAGGACGACTCTGAAAAATTTAAAAATTCATCAACAGACATATAAATACTTTTTTACAGAATATTTAAAAAATGAAAGTATTATTTCAAAAACAAAATTTCACTGTAGACATGTTAATGTCACAATAAGATGGCGTATGGTACATGGGAAACTGTACAATAATAATTAGAATTTGAGAGGGTGTGGTGTAGAATGTTGTTAACCCACATTATACTCGATTTATATTTAATTTAAACCAATTTACATAATATCGTCATTTGATCTTTTCTTGAAATTATAAATGACTAAAAAATAATCTTGGCAGGTATTTTTGTCAAAAATCAGTTATTTACTTGATAACTCAGTAAAAATTTACTTACCCACTCATACATATTCAGATGATATATATATCTAAAACAATAAATAGAAACTTCACATAAATCAGAATAAAAACCTAAATTGCTTCATTAGTTGTTTATTAAACATAAAACCAAGCTTCAACACCAACGTTCTACACCACATCCTTCATTTATACCATTGAACAATCTTTGATGCTGTGGCTACGTACATTTAGAAATGGGCATGAAATAACCTCTACTCTACATACATAGTGTTTACCCTTTGGTTAAATGAAAATGTTCTACCATAAGACAAAAAAAAATATTGATAGTAAATTTACATTTCAGTTTATATTCCTTCTCATAATCTACGGTACAGTAAAAAAATAGATTAGAGGAAAACATTAAAGAGCCCTTGAAATATAGGATATACAATATCACTCATAACGCGTAACAGAATACTTCCTGCAAAGTACGACTGCAGCATTAGAAATAGGGAAATTAAAAACTATCTTTCATAATGCAATTTCACTATAATTAGGTTTAATTAGTAATTCAACGCTAACTTCATTTTTTGCAGTCTGCTTCGGGTTAAAATATAACAATGTTAAAATATTATCATAAAAAATGTAATACAAACTTTTTTAGGACTGAAACATAGGTACATAATGATTGTGGATCTAACGTATCTCGTAGCAGTTTGTCTACATCGGATGCTGTGCCGTAGAGAACATCTTCTAGGCTGAAATGAAAAAATGATGATCAGCAACAAAAAATAAATAAGCTAATATTTTTATGCCTCGTCGTGGTCCAGTTTTTGGTTATGCCTGAACCTCCCGTTCATTCATTTTACTATAGGAAAGATAATAATAAATATTCCAAGTTATTGTGCTGGATTAATAACAAATGTGTTAACCTTTTTAATACGCTCAATGACTGCTGCAGTCGTTCTTTGTCCGACCTGAGTCGATCAACTGTGTCGTGTTCAACTTTCAAGTAATTTACCTGCTCCTTCAAAGCTGCTATGGTGGAATCCTTTTCAGTGAGTTTTAGATTTCTGCTATTTAATTTTTCTCTGCAAATTTTTTTAATACATTTAGTTACATATTCAATGAGCATTACAAATAAGACCCACAATTCTGTATTCGCACGCTTTCAAAATATCATTCATTTATCTATATTCACTTCATCTTTTTTATATGCCTGTTTTCCATGTAGCATATTCCCTGAATAAAAAGAGAATTGGGTGTAAAGACAATTGACAGCTTGAAATATTATTTGTATCAATCAAATCAATTGAAAATTTGCACGCTTGTGGAAATATGGTCAATTATTTAATTGAGTAGGTTAATTTTAATTATTTTTATAATTGAGAGATTGAGTAGTGTCTGAAACAACAGATAATTATGGAAAATAAAAAAAAAAATTATCAATTGCAATCTGTATCAATGTAAAAACTATGTATATTTTTAGATTGGAAGTGCAGAATTTGGCAGATCCATCAATTGGACGCTTTTAGGACTCAATGAGTTAATAAATGAACTATAAAAAAAATATTTACTGTGATTTTGAATAAAGATCTTGTAGTTTTTGAATCTCTTCTTGAAATATGGTCTCAGATTTTTTCTTCTCTTTCAGTTGAAATTCAACACTATCTAGTTTATTTTGCAACGATCCAGCGTCTAGTGTTATTCCTTCACTATTTGAATAATTAAAGTAAATTCTAAATATCACCTTCTCAGTTGTTTTATTTCGGCATTGAGGACATGATTTGGATCTGAAATTATCGAAGAGTGGTCATTATAATGTCCAATAACTAGTTCAACATCATCTACGCATCATCATTGGTAGAGGGCAAAGATAATTAAATGTTTTTAATAATTCATTCGAAACAAATTATGTGACTAAAAAATCAGTGATAGGTATGTATAGTATCCAAATATAATGTAGAAATATTGACAACTAAATACAAATTATAGGAATAAAGAACACAACCATACAATGATACCGCTCTAACGGTTATCTGAAGATAGGGTAAATGTGCTTTACAGCATGCTACTCTTTTTCTATTTAAAAAATTACTTAATTTTGCAAAAAAACAATGCAATTCTCTAGGAAATTTAATTGCAGATAGGAAAATATAAAAAAAAAAAACAAACATTTCAATCAAGAAAACCGAGAATTCGTGAGAATTTCGAAATATTATTTCAGAAATTCATCGCCATATTTCAAATTCTTTAATAATTGCTTTCTGCACTACCTATCGTTTTAGTTTATTTTCCCCATATCCGCTCTAGTCGGAGTATATTTCCACCACATGGATAGGGAACCTGGAGGAACCATGTGGTAATCTATCAATAATTAGGAAAAAAATACCTTTCAAGCCACTGCAGCAAACAAGTATGGTGGAAGATGTGTCCACATTTAATACCATATACTTCATCAGATGCAGTAAATAGGTCGCTACAAATTGTACAAGTTGTGCTACTCATGACAATCAATCTGAAAGAATAAGCTGTATGGTAAAAATCAACACTAGACAGATTAAGAACTATGCATTAATTTATGATAATCTATCAAAAAAAATTTTTTTAGCTCGATTTCGTTTAATCGATTATAAAGGAAATCATGCTGTCAACAGTATAAGAAACAAAGTATAATAAAGGGTATTTTTGGTGAAACATTTTTTTTAAAAAAGGAACTGTATTTGATTACTGTAAAAGGAGATTGCCATAGTGAATACTTTAATTATGAGAAATAAGGGTAACGCTCATCGAAATAAGTAATTTTTGATTACTGTTTTTGTGACCTGATTGAAGATTTTTTCATAATCGATAGACAAAACAAGAAAAGATTACTAAACAATAATAAATGCTTCTACAGGCTGCTGTTTATTTTAAATACCTTTTCGAATTTCAAATGTAGACAGTAATTATTATGATTAATAAACTTGATGTGTGAAAGGGTAGTAGGTATAGAAAAACATAATATTAATTGATAATTAAGAAAATATTCAAAGAAATTTTTGAAGTTTCGTTTCTCAAAACTTAAAACTTGAAATAAGCTGTCAGACATTGGTATTGCCAGAAGTATCTATTTAAAAATATATATATTAAATCTTAGTATTTTTTCTAACCATATTCCGAAGTGGAAAATATGGACTCCTAAAGTTTATCGCCACAAAAACTATTTATTTCTCAGTTACGCAGCTCTTTTTTCAGAATATAAATGGACTTTCAGTTAGTGAATCACTTTCGCTACATACCACAGTGAAAAAAATAAAAATATAAATACAATTTAATAACTTTATTATTTCACTTATTATGCTACAAATTGTGACACGTTTTTCGCCTTTTTGCGAATTTGCTTTATCATCAACTATAAAAAAAAAATAGGGGAAGGCATGTGATACAGAAAGCTAAGTTATGTTAAGTTAATGTGTAAACATTTAAAAAAAATAAAAGTCAAGAATTTAAATGTCAAAAAGAGTAGCAGACCAAAATAAGTTTTTTATTGACAAATAAAAAATGAAATGGCTTAAAAACAAATATGTAACGCTCATCGATAATGACATTTAGGTAAAATGTACATTGAAACAATTTTTAGTTTAATTCGTGAATTTTGTTTGCATGAATTGCTTATGATATTCCGGAAGCTCTAGCAAACGTCAAATGCTTATTGTTATCTATGTTTTGAAAGGCATGTAAACATGGCGGAAGCCTATTGCAGAATAATAATATACATGAAATGTTTTTTTGTTTCGCTCTGCTAACTTTGCTTTTGAATTTTAGCTCACGTAAGTAAATTTTAAGACGATCATATCAATCTCCGGCGCTCCCAGCGCTATCGCAATATTCCCACTTTCGCCTCAGATCCGAGTCGGAATCTTATCTGAGATTCGTTCAGAATTATATTTTGAATGTTTATGATCTATTTGACATACCGGCTTCGGCCGCTATCATATGGATACTATTACGCTGCTCCATTATAGAAACCGATTTATAAAGGTCAATCGCTGTTCCGAAACGTTGGTTTTCTCCTCCTGTCAAAATTATTGTCCAACTAACCTAAACCACTAGGACAAGAAAACAAATTTATGAATTGTTTAGAATCGTGCCAACGGCTTAACTTAAAGAAATACTATTTGAATAATAGGTGAAATGGATATATGAGAATCCGCCATAAACTAACGCTTCAAAAATTGCCGAAATGACATACGGTCAGTATCTAGCGTTTGATCAATTATGACTTTTTACTTATTTATTGTTTTGATTGACTGTTTTGTTTACGCATACATATTATTTAAAATTAACAGTTTTTAAATCGGGTTTGTCTGTTGTAAACAGAGGACAATCGAGATGTTGACAGAATTAGAGTTGAAATATTAACATATCAATTGGCGATCGCCTTAGGTATAAACTCGCAGGTATTCAATTTATACATTCTCGTGCTAAAATTAAGATGACAGAAGGATTGGTGTGTGTGAAAATCGATTGAGTGCAATATTATCAGCCACGGTGTCGTTTCGGAGAACAGGTCGACGATGAGATGGTGCGTCGCGTGAGGCAATGCAGGCGGAGGGCGGAGGAGCCGGCCGCCGCTTCGCGCACGCCTCGCTGAGCGACCTGTACGCGGCCGACGAGGTGGAGCTGCTGCTGGAGGAGCTGCGCGGGCTGGAGCGCCCGCCGCGCGACGACGACGCTCAGGACTTTGAGATCGCCGGCAGCCAGACCGGTAACCTGCCCTTGACTTTGCCGCTTCCGCATGGCAACTCTTGGTCGCCCGGGGATGACGGCGCCACCGTCCGCTCTTGGGACAGCCATCCGAACTATGGGCGGACGCCGCCCCCTCCTCCCGCTCGCATCGCGCCACTCTACTGCAGAGCCACCCACCTTGCCACTCCCGTCGGTGCCCTGCGGCTTCTTATTGCGGTAAGAAACTCATCTTAAAATAACAACACTTAACCCTTATATAGCAGCCCAATCTGAACCGATCTGGATCCGAGCCGCGGTCAAAAGGTTAATATAAAGGTTTTCACGTAAGAATATTCTTATTTTTGGATTAAACCTCACCATTTTATTTACCTTTACCTTTTAACTCCCAATGGTCCTGTACGGGACCGCGGATTATGGTTAATCTCGCTATCGGATTACACTGATTTATGATAATATTATTCAAGATATGAATATTAGTTTACATAATAATACTGATCCATAATTTAATTTTCGGTTTCGATAAATATTTTTGTCATACGAGTAAAATAAACATCTGGGATATAATATAATCGATAATAATATTTTTTAAACCATGTCCACTCCCAATGTGGAGCATATGGACTCCTAATGGAGTTTATCTCAACAAAAGTGTTTCTACGAGAACTGCTTGTTACTCAGTTGCTCAACCTCTATTTTTCCTAAGAGAGTAGGGATAGAAGGATAGGGCTAGGACAGGATTAGTGGTAAGCTAATCGCTCTCGATACGCCCCGTTCATAGGATAGGATGGGTGAGAGGGGGGAATTGAAGGCATCACATACATCCATGCCTTTGAACAGAAATTCATAAATCGATTGAAAAATCAATTTATAAAACTGTCCGTACCGTGATTTGAACCCGGGCCCTACGTAGCCGAAGCCAACAACGTTGACCACTCGACCACACAGGCGTCTAATAATATTTTAATCGTTTTAATTCTTTCATTTTAATTTGTACAATGTAAAAAAATACAAATAAAGCTTTTGTAAATTATAAACAATCTTTTATTTTGATAATGCTTTTTATTTTACTCAAATAGGATGACTAGTTTTAGAGATATAATTTTTTTAATGGATGCACGTAAAATATGCTCGGGCAGTGTGCTACTTCTTTTGCGCGCAGTGTGCGTTTAAAGGTTAATCATAATGCAGTTGTCTACGACCATAAGGTTAGAAATACACGAGCAGCATTTAGCTGTCGCTGCCGCATCTCAGCTAACCCTGTTATTTTATACATTTTTTAAAGTGTCGAAAATGTTGTCAAAAATATTGCTTGGGCTAATTTATGTGCTAAATATTTGCTTCCAGTAATAGCAACGCGAGTTGCAGTATAAGGCAGTTCGTTTGTCATCGAGCATGGAGAAAAAGTCATTGTGTAGATTAGTTATCACATAAACATGCTTGTTTCGGGATAAACTGTGATTTCAATCACAATATATTTTTTGCCCTTTAAATTGTTGAGCTTTAAGCCTAGTAGTCAACGATTTTGGCTTCGGATACCGTTCGAAACTCACTACTGACAATTTCTTAAAAAGCTTTTTTTTTCCGATGGATTCAAAGGAATGGACGTCGTCCCTCCCATTATTCCAATCGTAAAAACGGGATGTAGTGGGAGCTATCTCCTATCCTTACTCTTTCTTTCAAAGCGGCTGAGCAACTGACTAATTATCAGTTCTCATAGTAAAACTTATGTTGAGATAGGCTCACCCTTTGAGAAGTATCGCCTCATATGTGTGGCCAATTGTTGTGTTGTTTAATATTTATTGATTTTGTATTTAATGTATGTATTTTTATGTATGTATTTTTTTTTTATTTACCACCGCAATGTGGGTGTTTTATTTTACCCTAGTTAAGGATGTCTGACAGCATTCTATTGTAGCATATTATAGGTTGTGAATGTGTTTGACACTATTCCATATTCCAATCTGATATCAAACTCTAAAATTTTTCTACTCTCTTTTATTAATTTTGCATTTGTGTTTACCGTTCTAATGATATATCCTCATCCAGATTTGTTCACTGTGCTGTGTTTGGCTGGAGTACGCGGGCGGAGGGGCGGGGTTATGGCTGTTGCCGTACGCCGGGCGTCTTCGTCTCCTCCTCGCCACGGCGATCTTCAGCCTTATGGCATCACTCGTTCTGCTCTTTCTTGATATCTCCAGGCTTGTGCATCTTTTCCCGTTCAACTGGGCGAAATTGGTAAGTACTCGTTTCAACAATAAATAGCCACGTATGGGAAGAGTAGTTTTGTAGATACTCGGATCAATCACTCATAACGGCTGTGTTTTGTTTTAACCCGTGACATACCATCCTAGAAAATCACGTTCCCTGCCACGATGGCACCTCAGTTTCACTCATTATTGACAGTAATTAAACCTATTTTAGAAGCTAAAAAATAATTTTAAAAATGTATTTATGCTTGCAAATATATTCTAGGTATCATTTTCACCTTCATTTTAACTATAAATGCTTTAATAACGGCATAAAATCAGCTTTAATCAAATTCAAATATTTTAAATGCTTGATATTCAAAACTCAGCCTCAAAGGGATGTCTCAAGCATGTTGCATACGCGAAGGTCTAAAGACGAATAAAAAAAGGTACCTTTTTAGTCATAGAATTTAATAGAAAATAATCATAATTTTAATCAGATTTGTTATTTAGAAATACTCCACCGAGTAAATAAAAAGGGTTTAAAGATGAATAATTTAGAATTTTTAGAAATTAATAAAACTCTTAACAAAAAAGAAATATTATTAAATAATATTCTTAATAGCACAGGTGGTTCCCCATTACTTAAATTGTTCCCAATTAATAGAGTAATCACCAACCTAGCTGATTGATTACAGCTCATTAGTTTAATAGTTTGTAATGTTTAACGTCATTAGTAGTATGATTAAATTTGTTTGCTCTGTTTCGATTTTATAATCCCCTCTTTGCTTCCCTTAAAAAGGAAAAATCTCAATCTGATTGATTGCAACTCATTAGTATCATTATTTGTTTGCTTTATTTCGATTCTACACCCCCCTCCTTGCTCCTCTTAAAAGGAAAAAAAAACCCAAAAACTAAATTTTGTAATTTCATAATTTTAAAATGTAAGAATCAATCTTGCTTCATTACTTAAGCAAACTTTGCGATAGTAAGTCTGAAGATGCCAGGAGGGGGGTGTAGAATCGAAATAAAACAAACAGATAATGATACTAATTATACTAATGAGTTGTAATCAATCAGATTGGGATTTTTCCTTTTTAAGGGAAGCAAAGAGGGGATTTTAAAATCGAAACAGTGCAAACAAATTTAATCATACTACTAATGACGTTAAACATTACAAACTATTAAACTAATGAGCTACAATTAATCAGCTAGGTTTGTGATTACTCTATTAATTGGAAACAATTTGAGTAACGGGGAACCACCTGTGCTATTAAGAATATTATTTAATAATATTTCTTTTTTGTTAAGAGTTTTATTAATTTCTAAAAATTCTAAGCTATTCATCTTTAAACCCTTTTTATTTACTCGGTGGAGTATTTCTAAATTACAAATCTGATTAAAATTATGATTATTTTCTATTAAATCCTCTTAATTAAATCCTCTTAAAAGGAAAAAAACCCAAACCTCCATTTTGTAATTTTATAATTTTATAATGTTAGAATCAATCTTGCTTCATTACTTAAGCAAACTTTGCGATAGTAAGTCTGAAGATGCCTCTGAAAGAGGCGAAACACGTGTCACAGTTAGTAACACAATACGTGGAATAATCAAAGTTAATTTAAATTTTCTATTAAAATGAACTTCCACAAAGTTACCGCCGAAACCATCGAAAGTAATAAACCTGTACCGTTGACGTGGGGCGGATGTAAGAACAGGCAAACAAAAGTTGATTATACAGCTGCTTGAAAAGTTCAAAATATTATTTGGACCATCTCAAAAATATTTCGTAAGGATTAAGAAATCATATTTATTTATTGCATATTATATTTTATGAATACAAAAGGAAAGATTGCATAGTCTGTCGATATTTTATATTGATTTTAGTTATATTACAAATTGTTGTTTTTAACATGAATACAATTTACCAATTAGATAAAGTTTTATAGACTGTAAATATTTAGTGAAATACGTACAAGTAAAAAAAGTATCATTATTGACTTGAAAACTTTTTCCTTACAGGTTATTTGTTTATATGATAATATGTTTACACATCCTTATAATTAATTATTCATGATAAATAAAAGATGCGTTCATTGAGTATCTCATCTTAACCTTTCTGGTACTATGACCGTACATGTACGGTTTGTAGTAACCATGTCAAAAGGACTATGACCGTACTCATATGTTCGCGCCGTTTTTTGACAGTCCACTGAGTTTTAATGAAAGTGGTTAACGTATTGCCATCTATGGAATATTCTTACAAACGTTTCCACAAATATTTCGAAGATTTCGATTTTATCGACTGACTTATAAGCTGATGAAATTTTGTCATACAGTAACGTATGGAACGCGGGGAGGGGAGTCCGTAACCTTTTCGCGCGCTATCTATTGGTCGTCGATCTTTTCGTTGCTAATTTCTTAGCGGTATTTTCTTTCAAATCTTTACAATCTTATTGTTTTTTTGCGGATATATAAGTAAAGTTTATACGTATATTGCCGTGTGTGTGCTTTTGTGTGTAAGCTGTGACACTATATAGATTCGTATTTTAGTTAAAAATATTATCTGAATTATTTTCATCACGTTTGTTGTTGCTCTTTGTTATTATACTTTATATAATATTGAAAACTTGTGGATTTTGTGTTTTTTTTTGTGAAAGTGTTAGTATTATTTTATACAGGGCTCAAAATGTCTTCTCAACTTACTGATGAAGAAATTAGCCAAATGCTCATTGAAACGAGGATGAAGATATGTTCAATGATGTAGATAACTTATTGTTATCAGAAGAATCGTCTTCCGATGAATCATCTGATGAAGAAGAAATCAATTCACCCGCTTCTAAAAAAATGAAATTTGATAAGAGAATGTGGACCAAAGGAAGTTTCTCCCCGACACTACATCCTTTTGATAGTTCTGCATCAGGAATAAATCCATCAGTCAATATAACCAATGAATCAACGGAATTGGAATACTTCCAATTATTTTTTTCAGACTCGGTTATCGGCATGATAGTGGAAGAAACAAATAGATATGCAGACCAGTTAGTCAGCTCTTCTAAAATGGAGAAATGGGCAAAAACATCTCTGGAAGAAATGCAAATATTGCTCATGGGATCAGTTGGAAAAAATAAGATGAAGCAATATTAGACAACAAATCCAATCGTGGAAACGCCATTTTTTCGAACGCTGTTTTCTAGAGATAGATTTTTTAGTATACTCAGAGCTCTCCATTTTGTGAACAATAATAATCCTGTTACTAATAAGCTATTCAAAATTGATCCACTTTTATCTTTGCTGAGAAGATCGTTCAAAAACATTTTTATTCCTTTCCAAAAGCTATGCTGCCAGAACCGACAGAAAAAATATGCCGGATTTTGAAAAAACAAAAATGAAAAAAAGGTGATGTAGAATATTACAGATCAGGATCACTGATGTCTGTCAAATGGAAAGATAAAAGAGAGGTAATGATGCTGACCAATATGCATGAGAGTAAAATGGAGATGAGCCAGAAAATAAACTACGTAACGGGTCAGTATAAAGAAAAGCCTGCAGTTGTCATCGATTATTCGAAAAATATGGGCGCAGTCGACAAAGTGGACCAAATTTTAGGGTTTGTTGAGAGCTCGCGCAAAACCCTAAAATGGTACAAAAAAATATTTTTTAGACTGCTCGATACAGCTGTAATGAACGCTTTTTTCTTATATAAATACAAAACTGGCAAAAAACCTGCATTCGGTGAGTTTCGACTCACTGTAATAAAACAGGCCATTAAAAAATATGGTCTACAAAGGGTCAGTAGTTCAGGGGGTAGGCGAATTTCAGATCATCCATTGAGGCTTACTGGAAGACACTTTCCGAAGGCAGTTCCTCAAACAGCAGCTCAAGGAAACAAGACTCAAAGACAGTGCCAGGTTTGTCGCCACTCTATAAACAAAGTAGGAAAAAGAAAAGAGACAAGATTTATGTGCGTCGAGTGCAACGTGGCATTGTGTGTGGTTCCATGTTTTGAGGAATACCACACAAAAAAGCAATATTAGGATGTTTAGTAACAATACTTTTAGTGTATAGTATAATTTAGTGTTGAGTGAAAATTACTCTATTTGGAACCAATAAAAATAGTAACACAAATTTATTCAAGTGCAAAATCATCGGTTATGAACCCCTGGAATTACTATGAGGTATTTAATGAATTTATTACGATTTTTATAGTAAACACTAAGCTCAGTTGATTCCTTTCCTTATATTTGGTTGATATGTATCAATTGATATTAAAAAAATTAAAAAAAAATAAAAAATGAGATTTCTAAAAAAACTCAGGCCGCGCGTATATTCCATATAGTTTTCATCCAGTACCAGAGAGGTTAAAATCTTAACTCAATATTTAATATTTAACATCACCGTTTAAAAAGATGATCAACTATAAATAGGTGCATACATATATATTTAAATAAAATAAAAGCAACGAACTATTCAAATTATTCACCATTTCTTCATGTAATCACAATATGTTGGACTTTATTGAATAGATTTATATTTTTCTCGTTGAAGTAAGTTTATTAGCATTAGAAAAATATTTTTTTTTTTATTCAAATAATTTTCCTCCTTATTTACAATACCTCTCCACAATTTAGGCAACTTTTCAATGCCTCTTTTGTAAAATTCAGGCTCCTATGAAATAATAAAGGGATCTAGATGATTTCGGACTTGGATTTTAGAATTGTAATTTTGTTTCGAAGCAAATGATAATACGATGGACTTGGATTTTAGAATTGTAATTTTGTTTCGAAATAAATGATAATACGATGAAGCAATATCAGGAGAG
Organism: Himalopsyche tibetana; assembly: GCA_030503985.1. Lineage (NCBI taxonomy): Eukaryota > Metazoa > Arthropoda > Insecta > Trichoptera > Rhyacophilidae > Himalopsyche > Himalopsyche tibetana. The sequence goes on from JAPJYX010000015.1 coordinate 3,555,466, forward strand.
TAAGGTGGATGAGGCAGCAGTTCTAGGTTGAGCTCTTGAATTTTTCTTGGGTGATTTTTGCTGCGTGCGGTTTCACGTTATCGTGTTGTGATATTCTGACGGTTTTTTTTATTAATTCTACCTTAAATCTGTCCAATTGTGAACAATAAACCTCCGATGTGATTGTTTTGCCAGGTTTTAGTAATTCATAATAAATCATCCCAATAAGAACAGCCAATGTCTTGAGATAATTCTTTGATTATTTTACGAGAATCGGATTCCACTAATGATTTCAGCACTTCGTCATCGATTTTTGCGATTTTCCCGATTTTGGACTATTTGCTAAATTTATGTCACCATTTTTGAACTTTTTAAGCAACAATCGACACTTACAAATCTTTAAAATATCTCCATAGGTTTAGCAAATGCTTTCTCACAAAAACTAACTAGTAACTGCATCTCTTCGATCTCCGGCCGTAACATTTTTCTATGGGTAAAAATAAAAAAAAAATATTTAAACCGAAAGTGGATAAAATGAACTTTAAAATATTACCAATCTTGATGTTCTTACCCAATGGGAACCAAGCGCAAACTGATTTCAAAACGCGCACTAAAATCACTGCGAATACTTTTCGCTTTACCTAATATAATCAAAGGCGGGGTTTATATAAATATTTCTATTTTACGCAGTTTGATATAAACTATACGCTAATGAGCAGAAATAGCAGTTACTTAGTTGGATTCCATTATAACTGAGTGAACACTGGCAGCTTTATTTTACGCTATGTTCGGTTTTTATTTTTCTATCTGCTATTTTTCACTATGTCTTATAAGTTTTATGGTAATAAACATAATTATATTAATATTTCAGAATGCCTGGCTTTATATATGCGTGGGCGCCATATATATAATAGCGGCATCCTTGGTGCTGGCCGGCGTCAAAAGCGACGACTACTGGTGGGTTTCTGCTGAATCAGTAGAAATGCTCATTGCTGCTGGGGTAAAAACCGTTTTATTATTATTAATCGTACTCGGACTAAAGGGCCAAGAACATGAAGTGTAAATTTGTCTTTTTTTTAAAACTTAGTGTGTATTACCAACAGTGAAAGGGTTTGGTATGTAATTCAATTCAATAGCGAAAGCCTCATTCATTGATATTGAGTTTTTTACAAAAAATTTTCTTTCTATGCGAGATATTTTTTTTTTGATTCTTTAACTTCTTTCAAATATTTCTGCAATAAGAAAAATTAAACCCTTTTTTTCCTGTTGTTTTATTAATTTTTTGCTGATAACGCTTGTAGAAATATCAAATAATAAAATAATGAATATTATTTTTATTTCAGTCGTTCGGTCTGTTTGCGGGGGTGTTCAGTGGCATAGTGGCGCTGATTTACTGCTACAAGCGACCGTTGCTACGCATTCCCCGCGCGCACACTCACACCCACACCCTATCGGACTCTCACACACCGTCTCCTCCGCCGTCCCCGGCCCCGACTGCGTCTCGCATACTCCCCCTCTCCCTGTCGCTGGCTCGCTCGCAGCCGGCCTATTCCCCGGTGCCCCTCCAGCCCGACCCTCTCCCCTGCTCCTCCACCGCTCCCTTATAGTGATGTCAGGTCGCTCATCACTTGTCGCCTCTGAAGGACCGCAGTGCGCTGCCGGATCGTTTCAGACACACCGTATCGGATGTGACTCTACTTTTATCGCGACTGGGAGTCCTTCTGTAATCTTAGTGTCTCTGTGCGGGCTGTCTCGCAGTCCTCTCTATATCAATCGTAACTTAACGGAGTAGTGTGGAGCGTTTACCGGCGAAGCGACTTCTGAAGTTTCCTTCTCAGCCGATACTTTCCTTATGTGCGTTATAATAATGTCATTAATATAAAGTCATCGATGTATTCTATGAATATTCTTGTCTAAATGTGTCATAATTAGAATAGTAAGACTCCCTTCCAGTTTTTTGAGAGATTTATAACATAATATAAAAAATAGATTTACTTTAATATATTAATTTTTTTACACATTCGATTCAGTATCCGTACCGATTTTATTCGCTCTATATTTTTTCATTTCAGTATTTAGTACTGAAATTTATTAAAATATATAATGGCGTTATTATAACCTTTCCAGTTTCTGTAAAAAAAAAACTCCATTTATCGTGCGACTCCACTCTGGTCGATCGGTTCACACTTGAGCCGTCTCGAACGAGGAAAAAGAAATGTTTCATTAAGCGGGGAGGGATCCTAACTTTTCTCAAGTAACCTATTTTCACCTGTAATTTATTTAATGAAGTGTTCTGCCATGTCTTTAATAATATTAAAAAGACAAATTTTGCTGCCGCTTAGCAGTTAAAACTTAGTATGCATTTTTCAAATCAATTCTCTTTATTCTGATCATTTTTCAACACCTTCACAGTTTAAATTTTAATTCATTGTACAGTTTAGCTGAAATTAGTTTTTTTTTTTTTAATATAATAATTGGTCACTGCATGTTTTATTCTACAAGAACTCCTTAGTAAAAGAAAGTGATTAAAAACAATGAAGTTTCTAAGCAGCATTTAAATAACCCGACATTATCATTGTTGTTTTGAGTCTTATACAGGTGATTTAAATGATCGACTGTCATTCACAGTGTAATAAAACATTAACTAGTGTTTGGAAATATTCCTACATGTTGAAAAATAGTTGAAAATGTGTGAAATGACAATTTTCCTAACATGTAGATTTCTCTATATGTATATATGTTGGAGGAAATGTTCCATCAAATTCATCGGTAAATGCAATTTTATACTTCAAATGAAAGGAAATCTATTGAAAAGCTAACACTGAAACTCCTGTCGAGGGGTTGTCATGGACACAAACGAGAGGTTTATCTATTTTATGATTTTTCAAGGTGACAAGTTTAAATTATGATCATTGTACATGAGAATAAAATTCAATAAGGTTCCAATTTGCCTTTTTGTAATTATATTATTTGTGCAGAATTAATTTACAATATTCAATTATGTATATCATTCAATGAACTAAACACACTATATCTAATCTTATTATTTGTTTATCATAATGTTACGAAAAGAAAGTTAAACTTGATGATTTCTATTTACATTTATTATTATCGACATGCCATTGAATATACAAGTAAAAATAGGTTCCTTAGATACTGTTTGCGCTGATAGAGCCGTAGAAAACAGTGTAGCGCGACAATAGAGAACGAATGATCGCTATTGCCGCGCGACATTTAGTCACTAGTCTGTATTTATTCACATAGTGGATACAGTTGCGGACTGTTAAATGTTTATTGTGACGTATCGGCGGATCATCCGCGTCTTAGACCAAAGATTAAATCGGGATGTAGTGCGCCCGGTGAGTGATATAGTGACTTTTATCGGTGATTCGTTCAGTGACGGAAGGTGTAGTGACTCCGCCGGCTGACGGCGACATCGCGTTAGTGTATAGTGTAGACCCGCGGTAGAAGGGGCGGGCCGTGTTCGGCGTACCGTCGGCGACCTTACGTAGTGACAAAATACGCCGCCGTTCGGACAAATTCGCGCAGATTTTGTTTGCGCAATGGACGGCGCTGGTTTTTACATAATAAATTGTGATTCATCCTCTTGATTTATAAATTTCCTTTTCATTTGCGAGAGTTCAAAACTATTTTTCTATTCCGATATCATTCTACGCACGGTGACCCTGCCCTATTCAGCACGATGTTTTTTTTTCATTACTATCGGCACCGCAATCCTTTGTATTTACATCCGCCGCTTTTTATTTCCGTCTCCTGAGTGCAAATGTCTTTTGTGTGCTATATAGGGCAGCGAACTCTTCGGCTTGTCAAAATTTTATTTGAAGAATATAATTGTATTTTCCTTCATGAAAATTTGAATATTTTCTTCATTCACCATATCACCGGATCGTCTCCCCAGTATAACACAGTGTATTGTACAGAAGTAATTATCGTAGCATTGAAGACATGTTAGCGATAAGTAACAAAATAATTAAAGGCTTGTTTGGGGATGCAAATATTTCTTTTAAAATATAAAAATTTAACCCTCATTACAAATTTTAAAAGCGTGTTTCCAAAACAAAGAAATGACACGGTAGAAGTTAAAGCTGGGGTGACGGTCTGTATTTAAAGTATAAATCGCAATAAGCAGGGTTAAAATGATTTTATAAACATCTCGGAATATTTTCGGAGTCTTACGGATAGAACATTAGCCGAAATGTGTTGTTATATTATCAAACACGGAGATGACTACGTTCGGCTACAGAATTCGATAAAAATATTATTTTGACTCGCTGTAAAGAACCTATCCTAGAATACTATTGAACTCTTTTCCTTAATTGATGTTGTATGTTGTAAGATGCAGCCAAAATGTTTATTTCTTTTATTGAAGAATGACTTACGACGGATTGATTAATTAATTATGTAATGCATATTCTGTGTCCTCGCAGATGTTTTCCATGCGTTTCATGTGTATACAATTGCAACTGGCATGCGTGCAATTGTTAATTATCGCTTTTATCCAAATTAGTTTATATTATTTTTCCGTTTGAAATATACCATATTTATTATTATATTTGCCTCCTCATCGGGTACTCCCGACCTCCTGTGCTCGGTGATGACGTTGAATATATTATTTGAAACAATACTGCCAACATCAAAATGTCGATAAATAAAATTTTCTACACGTAGGTATATAAAATCTTCATTTATTGATCAATTAGTTGAACAGATTTACAGTTCCGCTTGTCAAAGTCTTCCATCCGTTTATCAACTACGTTTTGAATTTATTTTAAAATTGGAATAAGTATGATATTTTAAATTTCAGTTCTAGAATTGAAAACGGCTGCTAAATTCATATCCCATTTGAAGTGTCGATGAATATGGTATTTTCAAACATGTATGTTATATTTTATATCACCGATCTCAATTTGCAAGCTTAAAATTTTTGCATTTTTACATTTAATTGTTTAAACAATATGGCAGGTATTGTTGACAAACGTGAAAAAAAATATTTTTTTACATAGTTATTATGGGTTACTTCCCCGGGAGAGTTATGAAAATCGGTTATTTTAGCAAAAATTTCCTTTTCTTACATTATTTTTTAATATTAATGAATTTCTTAGCTCAAAGTTTTATTAATTTTATCGTCATAAAAATTGATTATCTTATGTGATATCAGACTTAAAACCCGATAATTCTTTGTCTCCTTTTGTCGATTCTCGGATCAGCTCTATAAAAAACTTGGGCTGGGTTGATCAATAAATTTGCTAAGATTCCATCAAGCTTCGTGAGCTTTTCTCGTATATTTCAGCTAAATTTTTGTTTGGAAAAGGTCACTAGCTTCTTCCGCTTGTTCGGCGAGGGTCGGATTGCGTGCCGGCATGCATATTTCTTTAAATATTTATCATTAGCACAGAAATGGAAATAATTGCCGAAGTAACGATTTTTTTATTAATTGACAAAGGCCTTTTAAATGTTGTAGTATATTTCATATTTTATTCTTCTAAAGTTGTAGGCTGTAAAATTTAAATTCCCGGTGGAGAAATATCCCTTTTGCGATTCCTAGATGATTATTTTCCATCTAACATAATATGATATAGTATTTGTGAACCTTTAATGTTGACGCGTTTCGTTGTTACATTTACAGACTTTGTTTGCGATGAATGCAGCGGCTTTGTCTTATGTAATATGATATTTTTTATTCCTGTAAAATAATGAGATTGTTTAATTTTTTTTTATACATCAAATTGATGTTTCCTGTCAATACTTTACGGAAACAATAATTCAGGGAAAGAGTGAATGCTTTACACTGAATATCTTCAGCTATATTCTAGATTATTTATTATTCTATATTATTGAAGCTAGCATAGTTCGAATCTCATATAATGCCAACATGAAATACATGGCTGACTTAGAGAGTTTAAGTAGCATAGTTATTATTTAGAAATATTACTTTTTTCTAGTCATTTTGATCTCGTTAGTTCTTTAACTTTTAATCACAAACTCTTTGGAGACTCGCGTCTTTGGTTGGAAGCCGACTTACAGCTAAACCGCAAGACAAACTTTGAATATAATACTATGTAAAATGTCCAAAAATGTATGTTATTACTTCGATAGGTTAGTAGCACAAAAACGTGTCTATAAATCAGTAAGTTTTTAAGGAAGAAGAAAATAAGATCATAGAGATTAACATAAAACGAGAGAAACTGTGTTTGTCTGTTTTTAGTTTGTTAAAAGGTTCGTCACTCACAGAAATGTATCGGTTGACATGTTGTGTTTATTTTTAAAATTTATACCGTGAGATATGCATTAGATTATTTTATTATCTCTAGCTCTTGCGAAGATTCGACTCGGTGCTACGGATGAAACTTAAGCAGCGCATTGTTTGTGTAGAGATGTTTTTGTTCTTCTAACCCGTTGACTATTTTATATTCTCACAAATCGGTACAAACCTCAAATAAGTAATAATAGTTTTAATTTATTTTATGATGCCTAAATTGTGCAACTCGAGTTCAACATCAAAGGTTCATAAATGTGTTGCGAGTAGAAAATTCAGTAAATAAATTTTTCTACATTCAATCAACTCTAGTGTCTAAGTGCGTGTCGTATCCGTGAAGATTGTATCGTAGATTTTGCGAGCGAGAGAGAGTTGTTTGTCTCTACGCGTCAGGTTGAAAAGATATTTGAAAGAATAATTATTGTGTTCCTACGATTAACTAGCTAGAGTCAAGACTTAAAATACTATATTAGCTTTGTTTATGGTCGTACCATGTGATATTTTATTTTATTTTTAGTATCAGTAGTAATACTGCCATTTTAAACGATTTCATTGGATTGTTTTTTTGTCGTCCGTCTTACGCGGTGCGGTCACTTCGCCGACCTGTTCTTTTTCTATTGAACACTTCAAAACATAAAATTTGTAATGTTCTGAAGCAATTTTGTGTCACAATTTGTAATCCTTCAATTTTTCATTCAGAATCATCTCAGTACAATTAAATATATTGTTAAATATATAGAAATTTTCAATTATATTAAGAGACAGAAGTACAATTTAACTGTGATATCGACTATTTGCCCTCTCTAACTTTTTTCCCCGGGACGATACGAGCTGTAAATCATTTTAATCAATTGTTTTAAATCAGATTGATAATTATCTTAAAAAGAATCATGTTAAAAGTCCACAATTTTGCTAGGCTTCACTGTTTGGCATAAGTTTACCTGACTTGAAAATACTTTATCAATAGATATCATATATTGCAAAACTCAGTTTCCATAGTGATGTTTTGATAATCATTTGACTGTTGAAGTATTCATTATGCAATTTTATTTTCTCTTTAGTGATATGTCCACTCCCAATTTGGAGTATACAAACTTCTAATGAAGCTTATCACAACTAAGTTGTTCTGCGAGAACTGCTCGTTACGAAGCCACTCAACCTCTAATTCGAAGAGAGTAAACGCTAGAAAGATATGGCTCGGGCAAGAGTAGCGGTTGGCTGATCACTCTTGCTGCGTCGTGCTTTTAGAATCTGTGCAAGAAAATTGGGAATTTTAGACATTTCATACAACCATGCCTTCGTATACGAATCCATAAATCAATTTGTGTAACCGCCCGTACTGGGATTTAACCGTTCAGCTACACAAGCCAAACTCGTAAATCTGTAAAACCCTTAAAATTACTCTTTTTAAGTGGAATAGTTTGTGAAAAAGATTTCGACAGATTGAGTCTTTTATTGTTTTCTGTCTCTTGTATTAATTGTTTTTTCCAATACGGAGTATAACCTGTTATTTATTATCTAAAGGAAGTGTATAGAATGATTCTATTTCATTGATAAGTATAATGCAAACGTCTTACGATACGAGATTGAATCAGAACAAATATTCATGTACAAATCGCAGTCGATACCGTGCGAGCAATCCATTGTTTTATTTCATAAAAAGACATTCCGAATCAATTTTTTCTTAAATGATAGAAGATATCTTTTCTTTTGTAAACATTTTGTAAAAAATGGGTATACAATTAGATAAAAATAATATTTATTAGTGATGTTTATAATAGAGAAGTGCGATCAACAAATGTACAGTGTCAAACTCTTAATTTCGTACTTAAGTTTAAGTGTAAAGTTAGACTATTGTATGTGCGAGAAGACTTTTGTAATTCCCCGTTCAGACGCCGCATACAAAAACTTTTCTCAGTTTCAGAATAAAAATGTGTCCATAAAATATGATGTATTAGTGATTGATTGTACCCTCTGTTTGTACAATATAAAGATTAGGATAGTATTACTGGGTAAAAGACCTTCTACCCATTTTTATTCTGTTATATTCACATAGTATATTACATAGGTGGGATTTTATCACATTAGGCAATTCGGTTTTAGTTTTTTTTGTACTTTTAAATAAAATTACTTAGCATTTATAGTTTTGTATTTAATTTACTCATCATTTAACCCTTTTGGCTCGTACACCTGAAATACATTTTCAGTCCTAGGGACTCATATTTTTTTTATGGATATATCTTCAAATTCTGTCTGTCTTCTGTCAAATTCAAATAGTTCTTTGATCAATTTTTGTAAATAATTCACTCGGTGACTTTAGTTTCTCTTGTATGTCAATGATATACAATTAAAATTTACGTTTTCTAATTTCTGAAATATTTTATTTTGTGTTTATCGTGTAGCTTCTATGTATCTTGTGCAACTTACAAACCTTACCTCAAAACCACTGCCATAGTGTAAAGTTGTTTGTTTTAAATTGTGAATTATCCTGTTGTGAAATTATCTCACCTCAAAAGTTTTCAATCATTGTCAGATAATCCCAAGTGTGCATTTTTTAGATCTGATCTTTTGTTAAATCAAAATATGTTTCTTGACCTAATCATGACCGTTGTTTTTTTTTTTTATCTAGATGTTCAATTTTATCTATCGAACATATTGTCAACATTGACTCGTACACTCTTGATAGTGAGATTTCTAAGATATATTGAAAACACTCTATTCTTCCGCCAATGCTCAGTATAAAATCTTATTGCAATAAATAAAACTATAAAAACATTATAATTTTTCCCTTTCTTGTCATGTGTGAGGGAGAAGAATCAACCAGGCAATAATATGTCACGCTGGACATTAAATTTGATAGTTTTATAGAAATTCAATCTTGTTCTAGCTTTGGTGGACAAGTCAGGTTTTCTTTGAATAAATTCAACATTAATTTGATTCAACACTTTTTTTTTTAAATTATTCTTTTTCTAAATTTTTTTCAAAGTAATGCGGTTTTGTTGTGGATCGAAATATACCCTGTCACTCATTTACCGTGAACCTTCTTCGCAACCGCGTTACTCTGAAAAGAGCCTGAAAAGGTTACACTACTAGAAATTCTGATGTGACAGAATCGCTAAAATATTTTCACTAACCGAATTGAATAGATTCTGTCGGCGGAGAAGTATTGAATATTGAAAAGTTATTAACTACATATCTATCTCTTATTCTCGGTAATTTTAATGTGCATTTGAAATCTATTGATGCATTTATTTTTCAATGTTTTATAAAACATTCTGAAAAAAAAAAATTGTAGCCAATAAACTGTTTTGAATAGTTCTGTAAATGACAGTTTTATTATTGTACAACTCGTCATAAAAAATCAAAATGGTTGCTTTAATATTTTAAAAAGAAAATGGCAAATACCAATAGCATGTTCTTAATTTCAAACTGAACCTAAATAAAGTGAATATTTGAACATGTTTTGAATACATTTCAGTCTCGAGCTGCAGGTCTACCATTTTGTTTTGATTTAATTATGTGTTTTGGAGAAATACTTGGATGACTGATTTATAATTTATCCAGAATATAGAGTAAAGTAATTTTAATTGTATTAATTCCTTGTGCCATTTCTTAACATTTCTATCTATATAGATTCCTTTCACATTTTATTACCGTCTGATTAGCACAACAGCACACAGAGTAAGTATATATTGAACTAATTTACCTCTAGCTGTCACAAACAAATCTTAATTTCAGTTTTATGGTTATTTTCAATCATTCCCTGTGAACAATTTTGTGTATTTTCTGGGAAAATACATTTAAATTTTAAATGCTGTCAAAATTTGTTCAGTTTAGTAAAAAGTTTAATTATTTTAGTTCACTACAAGTCAAACCAAGCCATCTTCAGAATAACAAATACTATTTTTTGTGTTTTATTAGTTATAGAAAATACTTATTAAATTTATATTTGTATGATGAAAATGGAAAAATCATTAAAAATCAAATAACTTCTGGTATTGAATTTAATATTCTTTCTGGAATGCGATATAAAAAAAACAAATTATAATACATATTCTACATCAGGCGTGGGGAACCTGCAGCCTTTTGGTTACTCTGGTGCGGCCTTCTGGCAGATTCTGGAATTCTGTAAATTTTTGTAAATTCGTAAATTCCTGAGATTTTGGATGTCAAAATCCTTGGAAGACCTAAAGAAAAAGGTCCCACGATGGTAATTTTGGGAAATCTGCAAATTTCTGGGCTTTAGAAATTGGCATGAAATTGTTTCCGGCCAAAGATTCTCTAGTCAATGTTTACTGCGGCCTTATGTCGAACCAGATAAATGAATGCGGCCTTTAGAGAAGAAAAGGTTCCCCACCCCTGTTCTACATACTCTGAAATATCAGTAATTAATGAATTTAAAATCCAATAAGATGGACAAGTGCGATTTGAAATGACTCGCTTGGTAATTGTGTGACAAGAATGGTTTATGTTACAGAACAATAAAAGGCTTACAACCAAATGAACAATAATGAAATAGCAATTAATACGCACACATTACTTTCTATTAGCCATTTATCTATGATGACCAGGTTTTGGTGGCTCACACTAATTTAATGAATAAAATTAGTGTGAGCTTTCGAAAGAATTTTTAAACCACCGAAAATTATTTTACTTATACTTTTGGCAACTGCGTGAATATTTAAAATTGCGATTATTCCATATCAAAATTATGTTAGTTGTCAGGTTTTGAAAGTTACCATTTTTAATCTTTGGTATTTTTTAAATGTAAATTATGACTGAGATTCGGCTGTAAAAGTTCTGGTTGCGTAACTTGCTATGCTCATTAAGTATGCTTTTAACCATAGAAATGTGGCATTGTTGAAAATGACCCACTATCACGAAAAGTGTGTTGATCTCAACTTATATAAGCTTTCCAATCACAGTTAAGGGCATATCAGCCATGTCATGGTAACTGCTTTTAAGGCTCTCCTGGTGATCATTTGAAAGTATTTTACTTACTGCTGCGGATGGGATTTAGCCAGTAAAGGTAGTAAATCTGTAGCGGGTACAATAAGGGATTGAATAACCGGGTGAATATATCAATAACGGTATTACAAAAAAACTTTAAATAAAGCAAAACAAATATTTTCACTTGGGATCACAATACCAGGAGTGAGTATATCAAAATCTGTGTTTCGATATTTCATATAAAATACCATCATTAAAAAATATATTATAAACGGATGATTTTCATAAATTTAATAACTTAAATAATACATCATTGAAAAGTTAATCAATTCTTGAACCTATATATTGATAAAACTCTTAGAAAATTTATATTTCAATTCATCATTAACAGTATTACAAAAAATATGTGATGGCTTCTATACATTCATAATTTGATTTTTGTTCATTTTCAATACCAGTTACTCGATATTGATAAAACACTATGAATGCCGGGATCCCAGTTCCGTTTATTAACAGCTTAACGACCGCACGTTTTTTTTAAAAAATTTCACCTGGCGAAATAAAATTTTGCGAAAAATTCGCAAACATAATTTTACTAAATTCAATATAATTTGTAAGCAAATTGAGATATCTTTACAAAATTCAATTTTCTTAGCTTCCAAATACTTCGCCTATACGCATATATGTGTCCGCTGGCCAGCAACCTTTGTTTTTCAAATACTCAAATACGCGTCCACGGTCGTTAAGCTGTTAATACCTGTATTCCAATCTCTTGGCACAATGTTGAATACCCAAGTTGGGGGTTTTGTTGCACAATATGTTTGATTTTGCAACTATCCGCAGTAAAATTTGGCACTAACAAAACATGCATTCAAAGATCACAATGAAAAAATACATAACGTAACCCATTCTTATTATGCGCTACATATACTGTTATGGGTTAAAAGACTCACCGGAAGAGGTATGGTGGTTGGGATATGGATATACCATAAATGCCATTCTTCGTGTGAGTCTTCTAATGACTGTCACGGTATAGCATTGTATAATTATAATTTATTTTAGTCAAGTCAATAATACACTTGGATCATATAACGGTTAAAATATATCTGTTTTTATAATACAAATCAACAGTATGTAATAATTTCATTTCCCTATGTGTTTCATTAGAGAAAGTACCTATCCATACTTGATTAATTAATTATTAGAGTTTTGTATAATTACTGTAAATAGTTTAACCGTTTTTTATATGTAAGACTAACATGGAGAACTAATTTAGCTTTTGAATATTATATTGACACATTTTTTCTAGCATTTTTTCCATATCAACCATTTTAATTATATATTAAATATATATTATAATTAGATTGTAATAATGTATTATTTGTGCTTATTTTTTAACATTCCATTGTCGGATGATGAATCCAATTTAAAATTGAGAACCAATAAATTTTTTTCTTAAAAATGTGCGTGTTTTTTACTATACCCACCGACTGATAAGATTAACATCTGCATTTGATATTGCATAATATTTACATGTGCATTACTGCCAGCTATGCAAAGTGTCATACAACCGACAGAAATAAAAAGACAGTTTGAAGCATTTTTTTTACCATTTCTCCTACCAATGTGGAGCGTTTGGAATCCTCATGATGGAGTTAATCTCGACAAAAGTTTTTTCAACAGCAGTGCTATTCCCTCTGGCCTCGAATAAGAATTTTGGGGATTGAAAATTTATACACAATGAAGATTGATTTCTAATACATAAATATCTTATGTTTTTTGATTTTTATATCTTATCTTATGGTTAGAAAATGTGTACATTGATCAGATATAAACTTACATACTTGCTCACACAAATTCTTTGTTCAGAAAAAATAAAAAAATTGATAAATATCATTGTAATATGTATCGGTATGCCAATTAGTTTGATAGGCCCTTATCAAATCTATAATTTGGATGCGTTATTTTATCAATATCTTTCAGATAAGATACAAACCGAATCTATTTTATTGTTCAGTATTGTAATGTGCTATTGCAGTCTTGATCGTAAAATGAGAAATAGAGATTACTGTGAAAGCGTTATAAATTGTTATTTAATGTGTTCGGTAACGAGAAAGATATTTCTTCTCGATTATTATTAACAATGAATCCCCAGAAGTCGGTGACCCATGAACAGGCTTTGAGGAAAACATTCTCTGGACATCGATTTGTGTTGTCTCCGGTTGGAATTTTTACAATTGTTGCAGTGGTGAGGATATCTATTTTATTTTAAACACATCGTCGGTTTGCTGCAAGAAGTCATTGATTTACAATTCGGTGAAAACTGAGTAACATTAAACAAAGTCTTTTTTTTCTCATTTTGCATAATCCCAAAAAGTCACGTTATATTTCATGCACATACCAGAATAAAAGACATCATAATAAAAGATAATTCTTACGAAATACATTTTGATGACTTCTTGTATCAAACTGACAATAGCTACTTTTTCAATTGAGAGATGGTTTATTCAATTCAATTCATTATTGTTCAAATGCTTCTTAAGAAGAATTATTGTGTTGCAACATGAATATTTTAAATATCAGTAGCTACGCTATCGAAATGAAAAGTGATGAATTTACAGTCGTCCGAGACACTTTTCGACAGTCGTCACATAACTTTTGATAACTTCATTACACTCTTATTGATTTCTTTACATTATACTGTTTATTAATTCTCATGCATTCATTTAAAATACATATAGTTGCACGTAGCATTGCAGGCACTCAAACTACTCCCATATAATATGATTCGTATGCTGACAATTGGGTTGATATATAAAAATATAAAGTCAGTTTTAGCAAGTTCGCTATTTATTTCAAAACATAATAATTGTCTAGGTTCACTTAGTCTAAGATCCAATGTCCAGGAATCTAGGGTTATTTCATTTGCAAATATATTCCAGTATGTCAGTGTAGTGGCCTAGCAGTAAACACTCTTTGTCTGTCATTCAGCTCTGCTCGGTCTGCTCAAAACCCTTAAAAGAAGCTATAAAACATTGATTTTGAAATCAATTTATAGATTTATATCCAAGGACAATTATATTTATGATATCTATGCCGTAACAATCCTGTAAAATGAGAATCGGTCGAAGAGAGGGAAATGAACTAGATAGTGATGAATACTATGTCTGCTCCCAACGCAGAAACTTTTTTAGAAGTACCATGCATCATTCAGTCATTTGACCTCACTCTTCGGAAAGAGTAAAGGTGGAGCTAGCAAAAAGTTTGGCAGACGGTGACTACTTGACCTTTTTAACCCCAGCTATCTATCCTTCCCATACTTACGAGCAGTTAGCAACTTCTACTAAGCAACATATAAATTAATGATCATGTTCTATGAGGAGTCCTTATATTTTAGAATATATATCCGTCACACAGCCTTACTTGGGTACGATTGAGTAAGATAAAAAAGCAACCGCCAGCATGTCTGCTCACGCCCTTCACATATAAGATTTAGAGAGAAAGAAAAAAACTACCGCACGCACCAGATCTATATTATATTTGGTTTTTCGTGAAACTTTTTTATAGCACTGAGATACTAATGCAGCATATTTTGTTAATAAATGACAAAACATGTACAATAACAGTTTTTTTCTTTTGTTTTTTTACTCTAATAGGTCTTATTCTTGGTTGGATCTATTGTGTCATTGACCTTAGAAGAATGCTCGCAAGGTAGCGTTTGGCTAGGAACTGTTTACCCCATAGCAACCTTGGCCAGCGGTGTGGTAGTGGCCCTGCTTTATGCGAGCGCTTTACTCGGAGTGGCTCGGAAGTTTCCAAATGTTTGGGTCAAAGTGGTAAATCATTTTCTTAATATAGCTATTAAGTTTTTAGTCATTTGAGCAGTATCACTGTCTGATTGCAGTTATTGCATCTTTTATTGCCTTTCTACTAGTTTTTTTTTATTGAATTACCAATACTTCTTCATAAATGAATACTATGCATAATTCACATTTGTAATTTTGGGAGCCAAATTATTTTTTATTATTTGTTTCAAAAGGACAAGAACATTTTAAAAACAAGGTTAATATTTGGAAACAAATCTAGCCATGTAAAATTGACCATAAAAAAATATTTATATTTGATTCCCTCCGGACAATCAATGTTATTATAGAACTAAATGTTCACAGGAGAGCTCAATAAGGATCTTAGCTTATAAAGGAAGTAAAAATTTCAAGATAAGTCTTGATGTTATAATAAATATGAAGTATAGAATAATTTGATTTATATTTTTACTATGCACTCGAAATAATCAAACAAACAACTAAATGCCAAAGAAAATAGCTCACCATTCAACGGGTTAAATTAGTGTGTAATATTATTTATTTTTGCTAGAATCAATCAGTCACAACTTTTTTTTATTAATAATTATATATTTAACCTCTTTAGTCATGCAGTAATCGAAGATTGCAGGTTCAAGGCCTGGCAATCTTGACATAAATTTTGTTTTCTTTAAAATAACATTCAACGACAGTATGATTTTAATATGTATGATTTTTTTTAGAACATTATTCTCTGCACCTTGATCGCTATTTTGACGATTGTGATATCAATTTTGCTTTTGTCAAACTGTTCAAACTCAGGAACAGTTTCTAAGATACCTGGTGTGAGTATGATCATAAATTTGTCACTTAATGTTACTCTTGAAACGTCTAAATACATTTGTATTTTGAATTTGAATTGTTCAAATTATGTACATTCAGACAGATTTTGTCACTAACGACCCGGGTTTTGCCTTTCGGCATCTTCAGGCGTTCAAGTGCACAGATGAACTTGAACTGACGCGAACTTGAACTTGTAAGGCTAAACCTGGGTCGTTAGTGACAAAATCTGTGAGAATGTACATAATTTGAACGATTCAAATTTAATATTGAAATTCCACCTTCAGTCGAAATCTTAAAAAACATTTGTATTTTGCTTTAGAAGTGAAAAAATATCTTTTATTGGAGAAAGTTATCAAGTGTTGAAAAGTAAAATGCTCAAAAGAACTGTACGAACCAATAGCCCTTTATATTGCATTCTCACTTCTGATTTAGTTTATTGATATTTATGGGTTTTATGTTATGTTTTTTTTAAATAATTCAAAATGTACTTGGACTTAGATGACGATTATACGTTTTTTTGCTGTTTTCTTGTTTGATAATGTATGCAACCTCAATTTTAATATTTCAATGTTAAATTAGATTTCATTGAAACAGATTTTTTATATTTACTTTGGATTTGAGTTTATGAATTTGACACATTCGAATCCCTCAAAGAATTATTTTGTTCAAAGTTATGTTTAGTGTTTTTATTAAATGTCATGTAAAATGGTGAAATAAAAATTATTGATACTATGGTCCGAGCATTTCAGCGTCACCATAGTACCGATAAAGCACCAGCAATTAACAAACACCGGTGTCAATTTTTTTTACCCAGAATGTCGCCAGAAATGTTTTTCAAAAAATATTTTTTATTTATTTGTTCATCTATTTCTGGTATATGTGCCTGAAGAGTTAAGTGAATTGAACTTTTATACTAGTAAGAATATAATTTAATTCATGTTTTAAGTACAATTTCTAATATGGACAGAATTCATTAGATACTGGATGACATTAAACAGCTGTTTAATGATGGCCGTATTTCACTATATCTATTACATCATAGTTGCACATTTTTGTTTCTAGATATTGGGTATTATCGGTGCTTTACTTCTAACTATTACTGCTGCAACTTTATTTATAACTTGGCGCAGTACTGAAGATGATGTTATTGATGTCACCGATGGACCGATAGATCGTCATCCCAAAAGAATATCTGTGACCATATAGGATTTAGTTATAATGATTAGTAAAAAATAAGTATAGCTGCTTAAGTAAAATTATGATTTAACTATTTAGATAAGCAAAGTATTTACATCCGTCATGTTTCATTGTTGTTTTTCTGCTAAATTATTAAAGAAAAAGTAATTGTTGTTTATCCATATCTGTGTTGTTCTATATAATAACGCTAATCTATAAGTGTAAAAATTAAAAAGACAGGTGACTAATATATGTATTTGTCATAGTTATGTCCATAGTACGTAAAATAAATCTATACATATGCATTTATAAAAATGATTTTTAAATACCATTCCTAATTATTCATTGGTTCAAAATGAAATATATTGTAAAAAATACTTACAGAACGGTATGCCGTATTATGATTCATAAATATACAAAAAGAACGAATTATATTGCTTATATATTTCCTTTCTCAAAACTGCAATGGGGTAGTCTTGCATGGATGAATTTATAAGTATGTCATTTTGTTGTCAGTTGCAATGCCAGAATATCAGAATATGTCAATATTATATTGGCAATTTGACCATTAACTTCTGCTTTCCGGGAAAATATAATGCATCAGGTATTAGGGCTTACACCAATAAGCCATAAAATCATAAGTTTGATGTAAAGAAATGAATGTTTCACAGCAACTTTTTGTACCCATTTTTATTGATTCAAAAATTGACAGTTTATTTAAAGAGCTAAATTGTATTAAAATCTCCCATATTGAAAATTCTATTAAGTGCTTTAGGGCCTTATCATTGTTAGATGATTATCTATCATTTTTAAAGAATTTTTGTGTTTGTTATCATGCATTCCAAATAAATAACACTAAAGATAACTAAAAACATATTTCATCATTGCTTATGCTATTAATTATTTGTTAGTGTTTCGTAAAGCTTTATTTTTATTGTTTACTAAATGAGATTAGGGGATCTTAACATTATTGCGGTAACGGGTGCATTTGAGAGTTAGGATAAAAGTGGCGGACACACAGCAGATTTCTAAAAAAACACGATTTCAGTAATATGTGTTACAATTACTATATTATTACTCAATTATTATACAGTTATTTACGTTTATATGACTAATAGGGCAAATAATAATTTTAAAAAATACGATAAACAGTACAAAAATATCTTAAAAAATTACAAAGCATAAGAACAACAATCTTTGAGACAATGCATTTTACTTGATAATTTTCTAAAGTTGTGTGTAAGATGATTATCTTAATTGTAAACAACTATTACAGGTGTATGACAAAAGCTCCGAGCTAGAGCACAGGGTTAAGAAACCCTGCATTAGGTTCCTAGAATGATTTGTCATTGTGACTATCAGTAAAATATGAAGATTTGTGGGTGGAGCTGTTTCACTCCTTTTGTGTCTCAGCAATTTATAACAATAATATTGTCATAATATGACTAATTAATTATTGTTATGAATTCCTTGATAATATAAAATGAGTTTATATCGATATTTTCAAAGGTTAAATGGCAGTAACTTTATAATTTTGAATATAAAATTAAATTGGATATATTAAAAAAATGTTGCATAGGGGTGGGCTCATATTTCAGTATTAAGAAAGTAAAGGGTTAAATCTGTCATTCGTAGCAATTTTATAGTATCTGCTTTATAAAAAGTATCAAACAGCTATTGTTGGAAGTTGGATTCTGATATAAATTTACTCGACTTGACAGAATGAGCTGAAAATAACTACCATTCATCCAAACTTTCTGGCACAATTAGCTGAATAAATTTCATGACAACAGGGCTAACAGATTCAGAGTTTTATAGAACCATTTTTGGCATTTTTGACTGGTTTCAACTGCCATTGGATGAAAGTCGAAAAATAAATGGTTCACCCAAGTTCACTCAGATTATGTTATATGAAATCTATTTATTAAAAAAAGTAATGATTGACTGGTTTCCCACAACCCTGTATTCGGTTATCACTATACAATTGAACGCAACTGTTAATAGTTGAGTCGAAACTTTTGATACAGTCATTTGTGAAACTTACCATGAAAGTTCTATTCAGTGTTTTGTGCATTATATTACAACTTGTTTGTGTAATAACAGACACAACAAACATGTTAATAAAAGATTATTTTAAATTAAAACAATTAAAACATGGAGTTATGGTGACATGTATTTCTGCAGAACAAACTGTGAAGCTTTACAAAGATATAACAGAAACAAAACAACTTCAATTTAATATATACAATATAGAAAATTCAGTCACGTTATCTGCGGATTTCTTTTTTTATGGTTATTATAAACTAGGAGTCGTGTTAGATTTAAGATGCGATAATTCAGAATTATATCTTAACACAATTTCATTATTCTTTAATACCACTGATGTATTTCATGAAACGTATAATTGGTTGCTGTTTAGGGATGGAAATACTCTTTCTGACAGTACTGTTAAGCTTTTTAAAACTCTAAATGTTAATATAAACACAGAGCTAATGTATGCTGGAGTAAGTGACCCAAATAAATACAGGCTATATGATGTTTATAACTCAGGACGCCATCAAAACGGAACATTGATAATAAACCATTTGGGATATTGGAGTAAATCTGAAGGCTTCAGTTTTATCACATCAGTGTATAAATATTCAAGAAGAAGTGATATGTCAGGAGTTGTTTTGAGGTGCATGATTGTTGTGACACGCCGTCTTGACAAAGAAAAGTTTACGCATTACATAGAGAACCCAGTTGACACACATTTAGATTCCATGAACCGTTTTAACTTTGCCCTACTACTTCATTTGAAAGATATTTACAAATTTAGGTAATCGTTTGTCATTAGATTATGTAGGGTTAAAGAGATTAGATTATGTTATGTAGAAATAGAGAATTAGATTATGTATAAATAATCGAAAAAAATGTAATGGTATCTGTTGTTATTTTTCTATCGCAAATCTTATAATACAGCGCATCATAAATAAACGAATCATAAAGTATTTGTCTCATTTATCAGTGATGGACGAATTATTCTACTTCCACGGATGAATGATTTTTAAAATAATATTGTAAATATAATATTGCTGAGATGCAGGTTGCATGAGATGTTTTTTTTGTTTTTACAATGTCCACTCTGAATATGGATTTGTAATAGAGTTAATTTCAATAGAGGCTCTTCTATAAAAACTACTTGTTATTCAGTTCCTGACTTTTTGGAAGAGATTAAGAGAAGAAGAACAAAGCTAGAGCAAGACTAGTGGGTAGTAGGCATCACAGACCCAAACAATTGAAAATTTAATTTATTTAACTGTCCATTTTTGGATTCGGACTTGTTTGCACTGCAACCAAAGCCAACTATGTTGACCACTCGACCACGGACTTGATATGTATTAAAAATAAACTATGGTAGTTTTAATATGCTGCATGCACATTGTTTCTTTTTTTTTTTTTTTTTAATATTTGACATTTCAGCTTACGCCAATGCGTCAAATATTTTGAGGTTGAAAGATCATACGAGATATACTCAATGAGATTTTTTTGAAAGTCACATGAGATTAACTCAAGGAGAATTAACTTTAAAAACACTCATGTCTTAGATCTCAAATTAAAATTGAAAAAATCCAATTTGACATTGACCTACCAGGAATTGAGCCCAGACCCACCTGATCGGTAGAGCAAGCTCTAACCAACTAGACCACAGCGGGCGACAAACATTTCATTTAAAACAAACAAAATGTGAATTGTGCCGAATCAAAAGTAGATCTTTGCTGATGTCTAAATTATACTGATATTAATTTTAGCTACAAAATGATGAGAACAAGTTCATGGGGATATTCTCACAACGGAACATTTGATGGAATGGTCGGACAGCTGGAGCAAAAGCAAATTGATATCGGAGGATCACCGATCTTCTTTAGATTAGAAAGAGCTAAAGTCATTGATTATACAATTCAAACTTGGGTATCGAGGTGAGTTTGCTGATAATATACAATAAGTCATATTAAATGGAATAACAATTTAGCACATAATCTGTCAGAAGAATGTTAAAACTTAAGGGATCTTATCTTGATCTATTGTTGTTGTGGAAAGATCTAGACCCTTTCGGTACAATAAAGGATTGTTTCTGCTTTGAAGAGGACAAGGTGTATAATAATACATGTAAATATCTTATCTTCAAATTAATTCTTGACTTATCATATAACATCTGATGTAATTGATAAAATGTATATTTTCAGGCCATGTTTTATATTCCGACACCCTAAACAAAGGAGTTCTATCTTTAAGATTTACAGTCGGCCATTCGACGACTGTGTCTGGTACTGCGCATTGGCTGTTATTGCTGTAGTAATATCTTGCCTGTATTTTATGGTCAAGTGTCAAAACTTTATGATCTATTCGAATCAGGAAGCCTCGTGGAGTTCCGCATCGCTGTTTACTTTGGGTGCAATGTTTCAACAAGGTGTGGCCTATTGCGATGCTTGAAATAAACTTCAAAATGTTAATATTTATTAAAATTGTGATTGTTTTTGTTGAGACAATTTACAAATCATCTCATCAAAATTCACGTTGGAGTCACCAGTTCTCATATGATCAATGAAGCTAAGCAATATTTCACACAACTATTACTTGGATGGGTGGCCGTTTGGGTCAAAAATATAAAAAATCTAAAATAATAACAGAATGAAATGCCCAATATTCAAACCAAAAATTATTTAATTATTAATACAAATATTAAGCTTTAACTATCTACACTCAGATGTCAGTAATTGCAAAATGGTAAAATCCCGAAAATGAAAAAAAAACAATTGAAACTCACGGTAGATTTAAATGTTTTTAATTCACCTTTAATTTTCTTATTAAATACATATTTTATTGAATATGTGTAGTGCCATCTATACTGAGTCAGTATAGGTTTTTAAAATATCGAATTCGAGTGTATATTAAGTAAAATTATATTTCTCAAAAACACGCAGTATCTCTGGGACATATTAATGATTTATTTGCGCGGTATTCAAACGGTTAAGAATGTATTATCAGTACATAATAATATTTTTATAATTAAGTTGGTCTGAAGATGTTTCTCAAAAAAGTGAAACGTGTACCACACCAGTAATACAAACAGTGGAATAACAATGTTCATTTTTGGCAAAAGATAACATGTCATTCATTAATAGCTAGTAATTTTTGTGTTTAAAATTATTGTTTTAATCAATAATATGTTTTGTGATATAACAATAATTCTTTTTCAGGTCATTCGAGTGATCTTCTTTTAATGTCTGGGAAAATAGTAAATATGACAATTTTCACATTTTCAATTTTATTTTATCAATTTTATTCTGCAAGTATTGTTTCATCGCTTTTGATGGAAGCTCCCAAAACGATTAGAACTCTGGAAGATTTGTTGGAAAGTAATTTAAAAGCTGGCGTTGAAGATATTTTGTACACCAGAGATTATTTTATGGTAAGTCATTTTTGTTATTACACGAAAATACATCCTTCTATCTTTACTTATTCCACAAAAGAGGGATTATGCAACAGATTACAATAATAATTATCAGCTGAGTTTTTTTTAACATTTTTGCAACAAAATACCTAAATTAAGTGCAGAAGTATCTTTTGATATTTCAAACATTTGTGAGGTGCTGTTGAAAATCGAGTAGGCGATTGCATCGTCGCATACTGCAATCAGTCATCTCTTTCAATCCTTGTGACAGTGAACTATTCATTTAGTTGTCAGTGTATCTGTGATCTTCTGCATTAAAATTATTTAAATATAAATTTACCAGAAATACATCAGGGTCTGATGTAATGTGATGATTTGATAAAAAAGGTTATGTAACAAAAATGTGGGAGGTGTGTTAAAGTAAGGCTCAAATCATCTGATGTCATTTATGGAAGACTCCTTAGTTAATTATTCAAAATAATATTTTTCCTAAAACACTTTGAATTACAGTTTCTCTAATATTATAAATAGGTTAATTGATCTATTTTTTTTTAATCTCATTGTCAGATTGATTGTCTTGGTGCACTTGAATGTCAAAGCCTGGATCGTTACAAGACTCCAAAAGAAGAAAATATCCAAAATTTGAACAAGTCACATTACTCATTAGTAACATATTTTAGATTGCTATGCCAACGACCAAGTGCAGCTAGTATAATTATCATCTTATATTATGTACAGTAAATTAATCTATTTATTTGGATTGGTGGACAGATTGTAAAATGAATTCTGATTGCAATTTCAGAAAACAACAGACCCCACAGCTCTAAAGTTGTATGCAAAAAAAATATTAAATAAAAAAGTTGATAACTTTTTTAATCCTACGGAAGGTTTAAAAAAAGTAAAAATGGGAGGTTTTGCTTTTCATGTTGATATTGCGACCGGATATAAAATTATACGGGAAACATTTTCTGAGAGAGAAGTCTGTGAGCTATCCGAAATTCAGTTGTTTCCACCTCAGCGAATGGTTGCCATCGTACAAAAAGGATCACCCTTCAGGAAACTAGTGACATACGGGTATGTAAATAATCTACTTTGACAACATTGCTGTGTTTTCATGAATTAAATCATTTAAATAATTGATTATGAACTACGATAAAAAAGTGTTTCTCAACCTTGGACCACTGTAGGACCGGTAATAATAAAAAAAATATTTTGTAGATCACTAGTGCACAAATAAAAAGTAAATGGAGACAAAGCGATGCTGATAACATGACGAATGATTATGGTATTTTTCTTACAGGCTACGGAAAATTTCTGAAAGAGGACTTATGGCGCGTCAAAAGTCCGTTTGGCACGAAAAGAAACCGCCATGCGTGCAACAAAACGACCCCTCCCAGTTTAATGTGTCTATAAAAGAATTCAGTTCGGCACTGATGGTTTTAGCATTAGGGATGGTTATATCATTGATTATTCTCATCTATGAGATAGCTGTCTTGAAAATCAGGGTTAAAAAGCTTTTATTTAAACCTACAAGGCGCTATCTAATGCTAAAGGTAAAAAAAATGTATGCCTCGTAATTCTTTTGCAAGTGTTTCAATATTAGTCTTATAGACATTGCTGCCAATAACTTAATTAATTTGGAAGCAATAATAATGCGTTCAATCAGGCATGGGCAACCTTTCCTAGGTCTGGGGCCAAATTATCATTCTGTCTCCGAGTCGAGGGCCGGACCAAATTATTAAACATAATAAAGTAATATTAAATTAAATAAAACACGTTGCTATTTCTTATATAGTGGTGATCATGAACTAGTAGAGTGGAGCCACTGCAAGCGCCCGTGTCGACTCCATTATTTAATCCCTTCGGGTCGGTGGTTGCCCATATATGCATTAAATCAAGGGTTCTCTACCCTTATTCTAACATATTGATAAGGCAACAGGCACCATCTATTTTTTCTAAGAGTATTTATAATTGAACAAGGGTTATATAGAAA
The DNA here is from genome assembly GCA_030503985.1 of Himalopsyche tibetana. Taxonomy (NCBI): domain Eukaryota; kingdom Metazoa; phylum Arthropoda; class Insecta; order Trichoptera; family Rhyacophilidae; genus Himalopsyche; species Himalopsyche tibetana. The sequence goes on from JAPJYX010000015.1 coordinate 3,579,918, forward strand.
GCTCAGAATGCAGTTGGCAGGGATCGCTAACATACGAAAGAATATAATAAGCCTACCCAAGTAATTTTAAAACTCTTACAATTTAAATAAATAAATATTTTTAATCAATTTCTGCATTAAATGAAAAACACCAGGCAGCAAATGAGTTGCATGTACGGAATGAGTTTGCACTGACTATATACAGCATTTCAAAAATTGCTTTGACATATCTTAAGTTGATATTTATGAAAAATCTAAATATCTAAGTAAATTTGAATCGTTCAAACTATGTACATTCTCACAGATTTTGTCACTAACGACCCGGGTTTCGCCTTTCGGCATCTTCAGGCATTCAAGTGCACAGATGAACTTGAACTGACGTTTAGTAAATGAAAGTTTCGTGTTTATATAAGAAATAAATGCATCACTGAGTCCAAAGCCATTGCTGGCGAAAAGGATAGGCTCATGGGAATGCCAACAGATTTGAGTAGTAAGTAGTTTCAAGAATTATATTATTTGTTTGTCGGCAAAGGTTTTATGATTATATGATTTTATGATTATATAGGGCAGTGCTCCGCAACCGCTGTGCCGCGACACACTAGTGTGACGTGAGGCGATGCTAAGTGTGCCGCAGCGCATTATTTCAGTGAAGAAAAGATCAAATAACTTGTTCAAACAATGATCAATTCAGAGTAGCCTAGTGGTAGTACTGAGGTGGTATTATGCGTATATTACACAATTGAGAACGATTTCTAATGTTATTTTTGTATATACCTTTATGTATATATGTATTTTTATACATAAATGCATATTTAAAGTGGGCTGCGGACATCTAGAGAAAATTTTGGTGTGCCGTGGGAGAGTAAAGGTTACGGAGCACTGATATAGGGTATAGAAGTGGAGATGCGGGAAAGCTTAATATTTCATTTAAAATCGGAAGACTTTGCAGCTGTGCTCTATTGATTTCTAAAATTTCTTGGAAAAAGAACTTATGACTGTCCGTATTTGGGTGTAACATTTTTATCCCTTGTTCCTGATTGAACACGTGTCCTTCCGAAATTAAGTGATTAGCAAAATTAGACGTGTCTTTTTTCAATCTAAAGGCTGCCATATGTTCTAAAACTCGGATGTTCAGTGTCCTTTCTGTTTTGCCAATATAAAACTTTGTACAACAAGAGCATTGCAATCTATAAATCCCAGATTTATTTAAGTAATGTATTTTATCTTTATTATTAACGAATAATTTGCCTAAAGAGTTTTTACAGTAAAAAGCAGGTCTAACACTATCAGCTAGCTGTTTTTTTAATTTTAAGACTTGTATTTCCTAAATAAATGATTCTACGCCAATACCTAGTATGATCTATGTCCTTTGACACTATACCTTTAAATAACATTTTGATAAAAGATTGTCTATAAGAGACATATCGTATCCATTGTTTATGGCGATTTGTTTGATGATTTTCAATTCGATATTAAAGTTTATTTCGTTTAAAGGAACACTCACAAGTCTATGTATTTCTGAATGAAAAGCGGCTAGTTTATAAGAAAATGGGTGCATTGAATTTTTATGGATCACAGCGTCAGAGAATGTTGGCTAAACACGAAACTTTCATTTACTAAACGTCAGTTCAAGTTCATCCGTGCACTTGAATGCCTGAAGATGCCGAAAGGTGAAACCTGGGTCGTTAGTGACAAAATCTGTGAGAATGTACATAGTTTGAACGATTCAAATTTAATATTGAAATTTCACCAAGCACCTTCAGTCGAAATCTTAAATTAAATATCTAAGTATTTGTTTTTTCTTCACCGCTGGATGCACGTCACTGAGGCGTTTGTGGTTGTTATTGAGATGCCAGGACAATCATATTTTTAATTGTTTGAATGATTGCTACTTACTGTATTTTTATAATGAAAACATTTATGAAAATTGAATATGAAATACCACACAACGATAAATCAATGTAAAATATTCCGTGAAAATTATTATAGCTAATAGATTACAAACATACAAAATATCGTATACCTAGTAAAATACAGTTGTAAGTCTTAATTCCGTTTTATTATAAATTTTGTAAATACAAAAGATCTCTTGAATTGATGCATTTATGATTTCTGTTGTTAATGGGACAGCATGATTTATTTCATTCCTTGATATAATAATAAAAGGCAACACTTTTCAATTCATTTGAATTTTATTTTTCATTGCAGCATTTTGATAGAAAATAGCTTTTGGTAGCATTATTATGTATAAGAAAGAATATAAACCATTAGATAGAATAAATTACAACGTCACCATTATTCACATGCAACAATTGGATTTTAATGATTTCACAGCGCTTCACCGCTCTTCTAGCATCACAGTTTCTTGCGGAAACAGTTTCAGTTCCAACAGAGTCATCTGCACATCTACTGCCGTTAGCTGAGAATAAAAAAAGAAGCACAACACATCAATATTAGCATAGATCAGTGATTACCAAACTTATTATGCTCGTGGACCCCCAAGTGAATAAAAATAGTATTTTTTTCCATGCCTGCTTCCAATGTGGAGCAAATAGCCTCCTAATGGAGGTATCTTAACAGATGTTTTTCTGCGGGAACTGTTTGTTAGGATACTATCACTAGGATATCCCATCCTAGGGATATCCTAAAGAGAGTAACTGACTAACTTTTGTCGGCTGCTGTAACCCAGTTGGTTAAAGCTTGTTCTACCGATCACGCAGGTCTAGGATCGATTTCCGGTCAGAACACAGTGAATTTGAGAATTAGTTTTGATGGTTTCGGCGGTAACTTTGTGGAAGTTCATTTTAATAGAAAATTTAAATTAACTTAGATTATTCCACGTATTGTAAGGATAGTAAGTCTGAAGATGCCTCTGAAAGAGGCGAAACACGTGTCACAGTTAGTAACAAAAAAAAAAAAACAATACGTGGAATAATCAAAGTTAATTTAAATTTTCTATTAATTTGAGAATTATTCAATTCAAAGTTGTGACCGAAGACTGGGTGTTTGTGATGTCAATTCACGACATTTCCTCTCCCATCCTTCTGATCCTTTAATAATTGGGTGTAGTAATAGCGATTAGCCAACCACTAGTCCTGTTCTAGCCTTATCCTTTTTTCCCTACTATGTACTCACTTTGAGAAAAATGAGGTTGAGCGACTGAGTAACACAGTTCTCGTAGAAAAAATACTGTTAAGATACCTCCATTAGGATAGGCCATATGCTCCTTATTATTATGCCGCCAAAATTGAACTTATTTGAAATGACTAGCTGTAAGCCCGTTGCCCAGCAACGTGAGATTTTTGTTGCATAGTATTTAATTTAATTTTACGTTATTTTATTTTAATTTATTTTATTTTATTTTTATAGTTAACTATTTTTCGTAGTAGCAGAAATTTCGTAAAATATTTAATTTTTGGAATAATGTTTAAGTTTGCTAACAACCATTTTTCGTAGTAGCCGAAATGTCGTAAAATATTTAATTTTTGGAATAATGTTTAAGTTTGCTAACAACCATTTTTCGTAGTAGCAGAAATTTCGTAAATTATTGAATTTTTAGAATAAAGCTTAAGTTTGCTAACAACCATTTTTCGTAGTAGCCGAAATGTCGTAAATTATTGAATTTTTGGAATAAAGTTTAAGTTTGCTAACAACGATTTTTCGTAGTAGCAGAAATTTCGTAAATTATTGAATTTTTGGAATAATGTTTAAGTTTGCTAACAACCATTTTTCGTAGTAGCAGAAATTTCGAAAATTATTGAATTTTTGGAATAAAGTTTAAGTTTGCTAACAACCATTTTTCGTAGCAGCAGAAATTTCGTAAATTATTGAATCTGTGGAATAATGTTTAAGTTTGCTAACAACCATTTTTCGTAGTAGCAGAAATTTCGTACATCATTGAATTTTTAGAATAATGTTTAAGTTTGCTAACAATCATTTTTCGTAGTAGCAGAAATTTCGTAAATTACTTAATTATTGGAATAATGTTTAAGTTTGCTAACAACCATTTTTCGTAGTAGCAGAAATTCCGTGAATTATCGAATTTTTGCAGTAGTAGCAGAACAGATTTCGTAAATTTTTAATTTTTTTTTTTTGGGACATCAGTACAGACACATTTGTGGGTTGTGAATTGTGATTTGTGATTATTTTATCGACTATTAATATATAGACTAGCTGTAAGCCCGTTGCCCAGAAACGTGAGATTTTTGTTGCATTGTGTTTAATTTTATTTAGTTTAATTTAATTTAATTTTAATATATTTTATTTTAATTTTAATTTTATTTTATTTTATTTTATTTAATTTTATTTAATTTCATTAACTATTAATTTTCAAGTACGCAAACAAATTCGTCAGTACGCACACATTTGTGAAAAGTGAAAAGCGAGTGATTATTTTATCGACTATTAATATATTGATTTAGTATGAATAAAAAAGTGGAGACTGGAAGGTGTGAAATCTGTGGGACATCCTTCGGACATTATCGACTATTAATATATAGATTTAATTTTTTTTTAAAACAGGAAAAATTCGTTGAATGCACTTCACATGATGTATAAATAAGAAATAAATTGATGTTTGGACATCGGAAGACGTTCTTGTAAACCTGATTTAAGACAACTGCAATCAGCTTGATTGCACGGGGGATGATTGTCATTAATTGTTTTCTTATGTACTATAATTATATTTTACAAAAGACGTAAGAATCGTTACCATTTTATTTATTTGAAATTTCGATTATAATAAAAAAGCTGTTAGGATTTTTGAAGATATTTATTCTTCCGCAGACCCCCAAATGATTTTTAATTTGTCACGGACCCCTGGGGGTCCACAGGAACCACTGGCATAGATGAATCAAAATTTTGTATTATAGTTTTTTTGTTTAATTGCTTTTTTCCAGCTATCGGTAAATCTTGCATGATATTTCAAGACAAGACTATGTCGATTAAGAAACAGTAGCATATGACAGCCATATTTATACAAAATATAATATTGTTTGCGGCTAGTAAAATGAAGTAGCATTCAAAATGTTTGCTTACCCTCAAAATTTTATTTAGTAACTTGAGGTGTACATTTGTATCGAATATCTATGGCTAAGAAAATGTAATAGAAAAATATATCATAACTTGATGTTTTTTGTTTTGTTATATTGTTTTCAAACAATTGTTGTATCAGAGAAATGGAATGATCAATTGGTTGAAATAAAATCAGATTATTTTTTCAACTTACGTCTCTTCTAGGCCAGCTGGAAATCACTTTGAATTCTTCTGTGGGGTAACCTTCGACTGTGAGATAATCCAATAAGCCCTTAGAAAAAGAAAACAATTATTAAGATAAAATTTAAATATTTTACGTAATACAATATTACACAATTCAACAGTCGATAAAATATGTCCGATTAGTCTTATTACATTTTTTATAAATAGATTTCCAGGCATGCAACATAGTGGTTAACATTGTGTTCTTTCGATTCAGCGGGCACAGTTCAAATCCCAATACAGAAACAAAAATAGTTTATATGGTATTAATTGATTTGGCATTTACTTGGTAGAACTCCATTTATAACAGATTAAAAATAACAAAGTATTTTAGTTCTACAGTTTTTAATAATTTTATTCGTTGATAGCTATTTCGGCTTGCGCCATCGTCAGAACTATACTTTTTAGTTTATATGGATTTGTCTGGACGGAATATTTTCATGTACACCTAATTCTCTTTTTGCACAGCTGTTTCCGATGGAAATTATCTCACGTGCAAAAAGAGAAATACGTGTACATACTTTAATTTCAAGTTCTTCATGATTGTAATGGTTGTGCAATTGTATACGATCAAGTGAATCTTACTCTAAGTGGTGTATCGACAGTGAAGCGTCTTTCTAGGAATCGACCTTCCGGCAGTTTTACGCGAATTTTTGTGATGGAGTCGCCATTAGCCTCTGCGGGAGGTTCGACCGGGAGTCTGGCCAATACCATTCGACGGTGAGACTGAAAAATAATTTACAATCAATTTATTTGCGAGAAATTTTACACAATATGGGTTATTATTTATGTGGGTATAGCATACGGCTAAACAAAATACATTCGATTCTCGTTACGGAATAATATATTTTTTAAAACTGATTCATCTGTGATGTTCATGTGGCGCTTGTCTGACGTTGATTAGGATGTTTTTATATGCAGTAGTATTAGGTATAGTTAAAATATATAGAAAAAAAACATAATTTAACCCTTCGGTTGTCAAGGGAATTTCAAAATAAAGGAGTTTCTTGGAAATTCTAGGATGTATTTATTTTGTATCAATGTTCAATTACTTCTCGTTTGGCATCTGCTTCTTGTCTCTCAGATTCTACTCTTTGTCTTTCAGCATTTTTGGCCGTTTCTTGTTGTTTTTTGAATTCTTCTTTTGCTCTGTAAAAAAGCAAGAACAAACATCAACAAAAGAATAGTTAAAAAGAAAAAACGTCACATTCACAAGTGGTTTAACCCATTGGTTTAGGATTGGCAACATACCAAATCCACTGCAAATTTCACTTACAAGCATCACCCCAATGCATTATTACAAGTAAAATACCCTACTATTTATTTTCGGAATATGATTAGAAAACATCAATCTTTTGCATGATATCGAGATGCATCATGACAGTTGTAAATCATTACACTCTGGTTTCTCAACGGTATGCTGATTTGTTTATATTAAACTGTTCATTTGTTTGGATTACATTTGAATATATAAATAGTTAATGCACATAGCATTAAACTAGTAGATTCATTTCTTTATGTATTCAAGTTCTTCTGCTTTAAAATTAGTTGAATATAAAATGAGCACGATTTGAAGTAATATATTACAAACAATGAAGAAGTTTTAAAATAAATTTCTCCAAGAGTGGAGTTGAATATATTTTTTATAGTAAATGGGGTGATACTTTCAATAAGGTTAAGAAACACTTAATGTGAACAAGAAATTACATTTTCATTATTTTAATACACTGAAAGTTTGCACAGTAAATAAAGATATCTTATTTTTGTATTACTAAAAAAATATAAACATGGTACAATAATACACTTTTATTCCCCGAGTGTGATGCAAAATCTCTTTGAAAGCGAGGGAGATATCATATTTTTGGTAATATTTCAAATGGATGAGGAGTCGTTAATATATTTTTAATCCTTGATAATTACCTGTCAGCCTCTAGACTCTCTCGATAAGCTTCGTCTTGCTCCCACTTAACCTGATTTCTTGCATCTCTCTCTTTCTCTTCTTGAGCCTCTTCGTCTCTTTTCCCTGCCCATCTTTCCACTCCCTCTATCAGATGGCCCAAAAGCTCTGGTACACTCACGTTTCCTTCAAGGAAAAAGATATCATTTATTATCAACTTTGAATCCGGCGAAAGAAAAATGTGATGTATTATAATTTTAATTATTTTTTAAAAAATTATCAATTGTTATTAAAAAAAATTAAACCTTTTTTTCATTATTGGTCAATCAGAGAAGAATAATTATTCCATTATCATTTTAAGCAGTGTTTTATTTGTTGGAAATTTCAAATACATCATAATAATCTAATCAGTTACTATATTTAAAGATTTATCCAGCAGATTTATCTTCCAATTCAGGTTGAGATCTTTAATGAATTCTTGTATGGGTATTTGGTAAGAGCTTTTTCTCTGTCCCGACCATTTCAGTATTGAGAAAAAAATATGTAGTTTTTCGTGTGGTTAAAAAAAATAATATTATTTTTTCTTAAATCTCATCTTGTAAAAAAATACTGCTCAATGGATTAAACGTTTGCTTTTTACCGTTAATAACTGAAAAGATCTCGGTGTTGGAGCGAATTCTCATAATGATGATGAGAACGGGTAATTTCTCCATAGGAATATTTCTCACTGTCATACTGGCGACGCTGCCGAGTGAATTTGATACTGCTGACAATAACCTTTAAAAAACAGACAAGCCAATAATTCGTTAGGTTGATGAATGAACATTATTATAATCCAGAGGTAAGTTATATTGTCAAATAATTAAAAATATTAAATACGTACATATTTTTATTCGATTCAAATGAGAGATCCCAGCCATATACTATAAAATTATTTGCAAGTAACTGAAGAACCGCCTCACAGCCGAGAAGTTGTGCACAAAAGACGTTGGATAAAACGCTGCCCTCGTGGTGAAGATAAACACCTAACAGACGGCGCTGGAAAAATAACAATACTCAAATTCAGGAAATATTAAAGATTATATTACAAATTTAGCCGCTCGCGTGGTCGAGTGGTCAACGTCGTTGGCTTTGCTTACATAGGTCACGGGTTCGAACCCCAGTATGGATAGTTTTATAAATTTCTGTACGAAGGCATGGATGTTTGTGATAAATTTCCCCTTACCACCTATTCCATTCTAAAAACACATAGCAAAAGCGATTAACTAACCACTAGTCCTGTCCTAGCCTTATTCTTGTCTCATATCCTGTCTTTGGAAAAAAGAGGTAAAGCAATTAAGGTAAAGCAAATCGATTTCTCTCAAAGTATTCTTTCTGTATTGGGATGCGTAATTTTTAAGACCTTTCAAGCAAAAATGACGTGCACAGCATGAAGCATGCTGTGCATGTCATAAGAACTGTTAGGACTGACTGCTCAGTACCTATCCCAGCATTATATTGTTCCTTCAAATTGCATACCATTAATCACTTGCTTTTACATTCAAGAAACATAAATTATTTAATATCTAAGACATTAATACTTTCGATGGTTTCGGCGGTAACTTTGTGGAAGTTCATTTTAATAGAAAATTTAAATTAACTTTGATTATTCCACGTATTGTGTAACTAACTGTGACACGTGTTTCGCCTCTTTCAGAGGCATCTTCAGACTTACTATCGCAAAGTTTGCTTAAGTAATGAAGCAAGATTGATTCTAACATTTTAAAATTATAAAATTACAAAATGGATTGGGTTTTTTTTCCTTTTAAGAGGAGCAAGGAGGGGGGTGTAGAATCGAAATAAAGCAAACAGATAATGATACTAATTTTACTAATGAGTTGTAAACAATCAGAATGGGATTTTTCCTTTTTAATGGAAGCAAAGAGGGGATTATAAAATGCAAACAAATTTAATCATACTACTAATGACGTTAAACATTACAAACTATTAAAACTAATGAGCTACAATCAATCATCTAGGTTTGTGATTACTCTATTAATTGGAAACAATTTTAGTAACGGGGAACCGCCTGTGCTATTAAGAATATTATTTAATAATATTTCTTTTTTGTTAAGAGTTTTATTAATTTCTAAAAATTAAATTTGTTTGCATTTTATAATCCCCTCTTTGCTTCCATTAAAAAGGAAAAATCCCATTCTGATTGTTTACAACTCATTAGTAAAATTAGTATCATTATCTGTTTGCTTTATTTCGATTCTACACCCCCCTCCTTGCTCCTCTTAAAAGGAAAAAAAACCCAATCCATTTTGTAATTTTATAATTTTAAAATGTTAGAATCAATCTTGCTTCATTACTTAAGCAAACTTTGCGATAGTAAGTCTGAAGATGCCTCTGAAAGAGGCGAAACACGTGTCACAGTTAGTTACACAATACGTGGAATAATCAAAGTTAATTTAAATTTTCTATCTAAGACATTTATGACCGTTTTAACCAAAGACCAGCACAAAACCGTCGTAGACATTTATCAATAACAGTATGAATGATTGCCGCCAACTCAACTATATTGTGAACTATAAAATAATTAGGACTTTTGATTTTACTAAATGATCAATAATATTCTTTTATATATAATGACAGCGACACTCACATCTTTGGCAGGTTTCATGCACGCCTCTTTGATGGCATTTTCTAATGACCCCTGGAAGAAAATTGGATGTTGGGGTCCATATCGATCTTGAAATCTTTCAGCAAACTGGATGCAGCCAATCGTTTCATCATCTATATTTTCTGGAACTGTTTTAACAATACAAATTAAAAAAGGAACGATAGAAAATTACAGTTCAAGTTTATTATTCGTAAATGTTTATCGCTACTATTAGAGACATCGGTCAGACTTACTTAAAGGTTCTAATCTTCTAGATTGTACATTATCCACAAATATATCATCTTCAACTGTAAAGCTCTCAGACGCGTCTTCGAACTCTTCGACGGAGCTTTGTTCACTATCTGAATTATCAATTATTATCTGAAAAGAAAAACAAAACAATTAACACATTATTGCCACAATACAGACATAAACTTGATAGATACATTCGCCACTCAATCTCCTACACGGTCGAATACTGCTTCATGATTGCAGGTCTTGGCCATAAGCCGAGCTTTGAAAACAGATGCATGCAATGAATACCAAGATAACGGTGATTAGATTTTGACAGGAAAATACAATCTAGCGTGTTGTTTTTACCTGTTGCAGCCAGGCTGCCATTGATTTGCAATAACACAACTTATTGAAAAAAAGTCATTCACTTGAGCTGTTTCTGCGTTCAACTTTGATCAGTAATGCCGTACATGTACGTCCAAGTATTTTGACACCTGTTATCTATTACCGTTCTCATTTAATATTTTTGAAAATTATTATTTATCTTTAGATACACACAACATTCTAAAAAATATATTTACTAATGAAATAATAAGCAATATTCTTCTTAGTTTGATCCATAACAAAAGAAAATGTTTTTAATATTTTTGAGTAGTAATAGTAAAATATACAGAAAAATTCTAATTTAATAAAAAAAATAGTTCATTACTTAAATGGTTTACAAACATGAATTGTGGAGCGCAGCAAAAAAGTGCATATATCTATCTCTATTGGTGGTTTTTGCAACCGTCCGATTCTGCATAACTGTACCCGATTTGAATATTGAAAAATTGTTTTACCCTCTTGTATTCGCGGTGTGCAGGTTTCTGTGGAGCTTTTCGTACTTTAAGGTTGTGTTCCGGATGAGTGATCCCTGACATTGCCAACATCGTGCTGTCTAAATTCAAGGACGTGGGCCAGCCCGTCCAAAGCTATAAAGTTAACACGTTGACTAAATAAAGACAGTTGTAATTAAAAGAAAGACAATCGATTGAATTCAAATGACACAGCAAAGTATTTACCTGATGTCTAACAGGAATGTCAGTGAAAGAATAAAGATCGGTTTTTACTTCTAGAATCTTTTTAGTTCCAGGAAATTGGAATTTATATGTTTTATCTTCGTATTCTATATTGAGTGTATACGTTTGCGTCAGACGCTCCGCAATAGATCTGCAAAGAAATTAAAAACAGATGAATACAATTTTTAAATTTAAATAAACACGACAATATTTAGCATTAATGTAGACAACGAAAGGTCTTTGTACATTTGGACTTTCGAGTGAAAATCAGCAATGCGCAAAAATAATTGTGTTTCTACATATCAGTATAAATTGTGAAGTGGATAAAATATTTTGCTGAGTGGCTTCAGAATGATTTATATGAAGGTGACACAATATATGAGTGACAGAAGATATGCATTTACAATTCAAAAAAGATAACGTGAATGTGTGTCAAATGATTTTAATGTTTCCAGAATATAAATGGCTCTTATTTTGGCGCTTCCATCATTCCAGTGATGTTCAAAATATGTAATTTGTTTGTTTTAACCACTTGCCGGTCCAATTGATTTAAATAAATGTTCCAAAATGGGATCACATATTTTTTATTATGCTCGAATATCAAACACAAGTGTTATATTTATAAAAGATACATATTTAGTGAAAGAATTCATTGTTTCTTTTTAATGGAATTTTTCCGAGTTATATCGTGTGTCCGTTTTGACGACTTTCAATGCCCGAGTATACTCGGGCGTGACCGGGAAGAGGTTAAGTAATTTTAGGTAATGTGTTGATTGAGAAATTGAGAAAGTAAACTTCAAAATGTAAATAAGAATTATACAGATGAAAGTAAACTAAAGATAAGATTGATTAAATCAAACATTTTTCTGAATCATTTACTTCCATTCGACAGTTACTTTTGTCACAGTTAACTATTTTTAATTTTTTGAAAATTTTAAATTATTACTCATCATCGGGCTGTATATCGTCAGGTGCAGTCATGAAGAGATCGCAGGGAGTAGGCAGGTGAAGCGAAGAGAGAGTCGAAGTGGTAGCAGGGATTGGTCGACGGAGACTGCCGAGCCCTTCGAGAGATTGCTGACACGCCGCTACGCCTGATAATTCTGAAATGCGACGCCTCAGGTCCCCTACAGACAGACACATCACTTACTATTTACATTGTTATAAAAATAAAAGTGTACCATAAGGATTGAATGAAAATACAGCAGGAGTCTTAAGGAGGCATAAGTATTTCTTAAATTTATTATAGTACTAACCGACTGTGGCGGATTCTGAAATCGTAAGATCGTATATCCGATCCAAATAGTGTACGTGGAAGTCCATCATCTTGGGCGGATTGCTGTGGCTACTTGATGAAGTGGAAGGCACAATGATAACACTATCATTGTCAACTGGAACTAAATATTACAAAAAAATTAGATGTTGATTAGTTTGAGAGGGAAAGTGTGATTGAAATTCTAATGCTTGTAATTTCAGACATGTTACATATAAAATCAACGAATTTATCACAACCTATTATTATTTTCGATACAAAGACTATTTGAATTAACAAAAAAAAAACAAATTAAGGTGTTTTTTCCTTTCTGCTGTTAGAACAGTCAATGTGTAATCTAACAAAAATTTAACAGTTCGAAGAGCGAAATATCATTGTAAGCAACTTTTCCTTTAAAGGCACAACCGGTATCAAAAACTTGTCTGATGAATTCTACCATAAAAGTGCCGAGATCTAGTAGCAAGTAACAGTAACGGAAAGGTAATTCAGGGCCTGGTGAGGAGTGTAATCACCGAATGTTTTAATGAAGAATCAAGATGATTGATCGATCAGTGTTGTTCAAATACATACAGCGTAAAAGAAAATCTAGCAGTTACTATTTTCTCTTAATTTAAATTGTTTCATATTTTTGATGCATTAGGAGATGACGTAGTGGAAATTATTTTTAACCCTTTAAGTGCTGCAAGTATAAGTATGGCTGTACCCAGCAGGCTGAAAATTTCTCCGAATGATAAAAAATATCTTTTTTGTAAATGTATTGAAAGTATATCATAAAGACTTACCAAATACAAAGTGTATCATTTGTACCGCCATGACCGTAGCAAATTCGCAAACTTAATTATATGTAAAACGTTGTTGCATAATATGTAAGTTTTATTTAAAAGTATATGATATCACAACAAAATTTTAAAAAATATCATTCAACTCATCCCAAAATATTATATAGTCTACAAGCAGCGATTCATTGCCTAACCTTGCATAGCGGTGCATTTTGGTTGCTCTTTTTGAAATCAATGTTATATTGGGAATATTTATAATCTTTCACTTCTAAGTATTTCACTATTATTCTAAGAGATGTCAGTGTGTGACAAAATATTTGATTTTTTAAATAACCAATCATGGCCTAGTATAATGAGTGTATTCTATTGTTTCACTTTCACAGGTCACTGTAATTCTTGATTAGCATTGCCAGGACTTACTCAGTGGAAGCGACGGAATGAGTCTAGGCTTGATGACTGATATGTCATCGTCGATCATATCTACGTCTACTTGGCTGTCATTGACGAGTGGTGGATTTTGATTTCTTATTGCCGAGCTTGATACATCTTGCGGTACAACTCGGTTTATAGCAGACTGAAAATTTAGAAAACATTTAGAGCAAATCACTTTAAAAAAACAATGAACGCGAGATTATTTTTAACTGTTCTTATTTGTTGGGATTATTAAGGATAATATGTGAGAAATCGAGGATCCCCTGAGGATGTTTCTCTATTTCACAGCATCAGTTGTGTATGAGCACGTAGGACAACTTAATGAAAATAGGCCAAAGCCTATATAGAGTCCATGTCCGTTTAATATTGCTATCACACAGTGACTTCAAGTATCTCTGTTTCAAACCCACTTATTTATTTCCTCCTTACCCAACCTACAATCCAAATGTAATTAATTTACTGTTAGTCCAGTCCTTTTATTTCTACTCACTTTGAAAAAGAGAAGTTGAGCAACTTAGTAACAAACATTTTTTGTAGAAAATTTTGCTGAGATAATTTTATGAGACATTGGGAGCTGTTATAGATAAAAAATAGCATGTATTTCTTTTACAAGGTTTTCCAGGTTATTCAAATTACTTAGATACTCACTGTGCTTAAAAAATACCATTGTCAGTATAATATTTATTGTAAAAACCATTAAAATACAATAATTCTTTGAATAAAATTTAAAACATCACATTTTTACCATTAAAAAAATTATGATGACACTACTTTTCAAATTACATATTGTTGCAAAAATCATAAATTTTGAGAATATTTTCCAACAGTTTTACAAATTCACCAAGGTAGTTTTACTATAAATAGTAGTATTAATGATTTAGTTTCTATAATTGAATTTAGTTCTCGGTGATAAAATTACCTAATTTTGTATATGTTACAATGGAAGCATAATAAAATTTAAATATTACTTTTATTTTTAATTTCGTCACAAATTCTTGCAAGTAAAACATGTTCAAAATTTTGTTTGTGCATCTTTAACTGAGCCGACAAATAATAGTCGTAATGTGAGGTTTAGAACAAAATCACGTAATTATGATTCGAAGTAGCTGTAGTGTTTTGTATTATTGTTTTGTTGACTTACCAGAAGATCCCAATTTGTTTCTTCCAAGTGAAATATTGCTACGGCAACATCTTCGATCTCAGTTATACCCTTAAAATATATAAAAAAAACAAGTTAGCTGCAACCTAAATTATAATAAAACCGTTAAAATAATGTTAAGTCACGAATTTTTGTGAGATTACTAATTTTCCTTTGTGTCCTCGATTTAAGAGTCTAAAAAATATTTGATACTGAAACATATCCTCGTAACTGGAATTTATAAAAGCTAATCTACGATTATTAATGTAAAATATTGACTCGCAACAATGCTAGTCCTTCAAACGTTTAGTTCGTTGTTTAAGTCGAGAAGTTGACAATCATCTCCTAACCTTTCATTTGCGCAATCATAGTATATTAGGTATAAGGAGGTAGCGTGAACTAATGGAAGATCGCTTACCTGAAAGTTAGCTAATATCTCTTCCCTGTTTTCCTCCATTATTTAAAAAATGATTATTCCACTATTGACATTTATGACTTGACACTTCACGAAAAAAATTAAACGCGAACGACTGTAGACTGCATAGACTAGTGTAGACTGTATCATAGACAATATACTACGATATATACTATGTATATATATGTACATACATATGCGTATATTGTCTATGATACATATATTGATACATAAAAAAATAAAACTATATCGATTGTGGAAAGGAAAAAGGACGTATCCCACATATAGCAAATTTTATAGGAGGCGCTAAAAACGTGCTTTGATGATTTTGTGACATATGCAAATTATGAATTATACACAATCTTGAAGTGCACGGAGACTTCTAAATTGGTGTTTAATTGACATAATCTAATATTAATTCAAGAAGTTGTCTAGTAAAAACCTTTATTTCAATCTTTTTTCTTGGTTTTATTTTTTTACAAGGTCATATTTTTCAAACTTAAAAGCTAAATTTAGGTATTAATTCGGCATTTGCAGCTTACATCCTTGCATCCTTTGCATTAATCGATTTATTATCTACATTAAATGCTTTCTTAAGTTTATTATTTTTCAGTCTGCCTAGATGTACATTATAAATCAGCTGTCAAAGTTGTATTGGTTTATTATTGATGACAGACTGATGCAATTGATATTTAATGTTTTTTTTTTTGGTTAAAATTCTTATCATTTTATCCCTACTAGTCTCTAAAAAAATAGAGGTTGAGCGACTGAGTAACATAGATTTCTCGTAGTAAAACATATGTTGAAATACTTCCATTAGGAAGCGATATGATCCACATTGGGAGCGGGAATGGATAATAATGAAAAAAATACTAAATGAAAATTTTCATTCCATTTCAGTACTTTCACTTATTTTATTCACTTTATTAAGTGAGGAATATTTTTTTTTTCATTAAGTGTCGATTTTGGAAAGGAAAAGGGACGTAACACACACATGAGAAATTTTACAGGAGGCGCAAAAAACGTGTTCTAATGATTTTGGGCCATATGCAAATTATGAATTATACACAACCTTGAAGTGCACGGAGACTTCTAAATTGGTGTTTAATTGACATAATCTAATATTAATTCAAGAAGTTGTCTAGTAAAAACCTTTATTTCAATCTTTTTTCTTGGTTTTATTTTTTTACAAGGTCATATTTTTCAAACTTAAAAGCTAAATTTAGGTATTAATTCGGCATTTGCAGCTTGCATCCTTTTGATAGAACGTGTATCAAGTTTGATACATTGTGATTATCGAAAAAATCTGTTTTGAGAAACTGTGGGTTACGTCCTTTTTCCTTTCCACAGTCGATATGTATCGATAGTTCAAGCTGACCTAAACTATTATGTAACTGATAGCATAGCATATTATGCATATTAATAACAATTATTATACATACACAAGCTATCATTTAGAATAGAACATACCTAACTTATATTATTTATTGTAAATTATAGTAAATATCAGCCATCACCTTCAGACCGCATTTCCGACGTAATTTTAGCGTCGTCAATAAATATCAAACCAATTTAACACTATGGAAGATACTTCATGGAAGATACTCCATGGCACAATGGTTAACGTGGCCGAATTTCATGCCGGACTTCACTGGCTCAAATCTAAGAACCGGCAGCATAGATTTTTCATTTGTTTTTGCTTGAAGAAATTCATTTTTGTAATGTCTTAAAATTCCTCTCCACAATTTCAATTCTAAAATATGTAGTTAATAATATTTTTTTTTAAAAAGAAGTGAAAGATGGATTAATTTTTCATTTGCCTTTTAAATGCCAGTTTTGTTTTAAAAGATTATATACATTTCTCGACGTTTGTGGCGTTAGTTTGCGACAAAATGGAAACTATGAAATCTGTAATAGTTAGCCATTATTTTTTACTAGATGCTGAGTCGAATGATATTGCCAAGGATTTGTAAAAAAAATATTTAGCATAAATACAACTTCCAATCGCATACAAATTGGAACGTTCTGAAGTTCCGTGTCTAGTCTTATTGATAATGAGACTCTTAAGTTCATAGATGAATATGTTTCGTAAATGATGTTATAATATATAAGACGTTAGAAATAAAACTAACTTTAAGACATTTAGTTTTTGCTGTTTTTTTTTTTTAATATTTATTCTAGTATTTGAATCGTGTTTTCAAAAACCTGCCGTGTATGAATTTTCTCTTTTTTACCTCAAATTGTTGCATAGACAATATATAGACTTGACGTTCCCGTCATAGACTAGTAAAGGATGGCTCCCATAAACAGAGATAATATATAGCCCATAAACTAGTACTGGCTCCCGTCATCAAAATACATCGCGGATTTGTTTAGTCATTAACTTATTTTCAATTTATCAAAACAGAGTGAAATGGAGCCGACTGATGACTTGCCGCTAGAACCTTCACTGCAAAATGTAATTGATCAGAAATCTCTTCGCTGGATATTTGTCGGCGGCAAAGGCGGAGTAGGCAAGACGACATGCAGGTAAATCTAACCTCTGGCACTCGGAATGGATTTAATGTCTTAATGATTTTTATGTTTCTTAATTGAGTCTTTAAGTCATCATACGAACAGTTGAAGAGTTCGTCTTAGTCTTTTAACTGTCGTCGCTTTATATTAATCGATTTATTATCTACATTAAATGCTTTCTTAAGTTTATTATTTTTCAGTCTGCCTAGATGTACATTATAAATCAGCTGTCAAAGTTGTATTGGTTTATTATTGATGACAGACTGATGCAATTGATATTTAATGTTTTTTTTTGTTGGTTAAACTTCTCGGTCAGACGGGTTTTGAACTGAAAAACACCACAAGCTACGCTAAATATGTCGATCATGTAATGCAAACCAACCATAAGTGCAATTTTTTTTTGAAATATTTTTCCAAAAATAATTCGCCGGAGAAGTGGTTAAGATGTGGCCTCAATTAATTTATTATGTCCTTACATTTCTCACCTAATGAAATATTTTAATTACAAAATGATCACAAGTGCTAAAAGGGGGCTTTACGATCTTTGGTAAATATGTCATGTAGTAGCACGTCGACTATCGCGACGAAAAACTTCACAAACTAAGCTGACTATTTTTATTTTATTTTAATGCTTCAAGCATATAAATATTATTTTTATTAATTTTTTTTTTAACCCTTCAAAGTCTCTTTTATATTTTTTTTATTAAAGATTTTCTTCCTGAATTTTTATATAAAATATACGAATTCCACAAAGCTTATTCATATAAATTGAATATCGTGAAATTGTATGAAACACTTTTTTGCGTGAACGACAAAAGTCGAACAACGAATTTAAAATTCTTCGCTTCGGTTATCACACGCATTTGCGTGAGCGCCGAAATTGGAACACTTTTTTTACACGTATTCGTGTGAACGCCGGGGAAGTGGTTAATATCTCCTAATTTATTTTGACTATATTTCTCAAAGAGGCGAAACACATTTCACATTTTGTAACATAAGTGGAATAACAAAGTCATCATATATAATTTTATATTAAATAATGTTATAAAACAAATAATTTCAGTTCAAATGTATTACAAAGTTGCATAAAAAAGAAAACTTTATTAATGATAAATATGAAATGATATTCCTCTCAATTCCAATTTTTTTTAATTAGGCTTCATTGCATAACTGCACCACATATTTTTCTCTAGACATCATAATTGAATTATAATAATATCACAATTAAAGAAGAGTATAAAACAAATAAACTCATTCAGCAACAGACTTAACAAAATAATAATAAACGAATGCTTCGTTGACTCGACAACTGTGTAAAAAAATGGAGATAAAGCAACAGATTTTTTCACATGTGTTTATTTTGCATTGAAACATTTTGAATTTATAAATATGTTAAAGACATTTATTTAACATAACAGCGATTATATTTTTTTTACAGCAAAGATGTGAAATATACGAATATATTTGCATTCTCAATTTTTGCACTTATACTTCTTTTAATTTACATGAGCAATGTGATAAAACATGCTAATATATTTCTTAGCAAAAAAATTTCACAATATAGCTAAAAAAATTAATCCTAACCTAATTTTCGCAATATATCAAGCATTATTATGAAGATTACTTGTAAATTATGCGAAATATGAAAACGTTGCTATCGTATATGAAATGTGCCTTTATCCACATCTCTGGAACAGCTCGGCAGAAAATTCGCTGAAGAATATTAATTTTTCATTAATAATATGCAATAAAAATATTATCTGTTTTGCGGTGTATTTCGCATAATTTATCAGAATTTTTATGGATCACAGCGTCAGAGAATGTTGGCTTCCGAAATATTTTAAACTCGTGAGAATGATATTATTTGAGAATGATATTACGTTACAGCTAGCTGATAGTGTTAGACCTGCTTTTTACTGTAAAAACTCTTTAGGCAAATTATTAGTTAATAATAAAGATAAAATACATTACTTAAATAAATCCGGGATTTATAGATTGCAATGCTCTTTTTGTACAAAGTTTTATATCAGCAAAACAGAAAGGACACTGAACATCCGAGTTTTAGAACATATGGCAGCCTTTAGATTGAAAAAAGACACGTCTAATTTTGCTCATCACTTAATTTCGGAAGGACACGTGTTCAATCAGGAACAAGGGATAAAAATGTTACACCCAAATACGGACAGTCATAAGCTCTTTTTCCAAGAAATTTTAGAAATCAATAGAGCACAGCTGCAAAGTCTTCCGATTTTAAATGAAATATTAAACTTTCCCGCATCTCCACTTCTATACCCTATATAATCATAAAATCATATAATCATAAAACCTTTGCCGACAAACAAATAATATAATTCTTGAAACTACTTACTACTCAAATCTGTTGGCATTCCCATGAGCCTATCCTTTTCGCCAGCAATGGCTTTGGACTCAGTGATGCATTTATTTCTTATATAAACACGAAACTTTCATTTACTAAACGTCAGTTCAAGTTCATCCGTGCACTTGAATGCCTGAAGATGCCGAAAGGCGACACCCGGGTCGTTAGTGACAAAATCTGTGAGAATGTACATAGTTTGAACGATTCAAATTTAATATTGAAATTCCACCAAGCACCTTCAGTCGAAATCTTAAATTAAATAATTTTCATGTCGAAAACAAATAGCACGCTGCAAAGCATATTTACCAATTATTCCACTATTATAAAACAAGATTTGTTTTTGAATTTTAGTTGCAGTTTGGCCATACAACTCTCATATGTGAGGGAGTCTGTTCTTATAATTTCTACGGATCCAGCACACAACATATCAGATGCATTTGATCAAAAGTTTTCGAAGGTAAGAATTAACATTCTGTGATGTAACTATTCGGTGTAAATTTTAAGCAGTGCTATAGTTGTAAGATAAGCAGATGATATATGGCAACGCAGTCTTTGTGTGTGTGATATATTCTAAGATTGCACTTTACTGAACTGTGTACTCTCAAAATTTGATTTGTTAATTTTTTTGTGTTAGTGGGTATATGCTGCTTCTTCAAATATAGCTACAGGTTATATGTCGTTGACCCTCAAATACCCACCACTGCAGCCGACTGCGTAGTCAAGTGGTCAACATCGTTGGCATCAGTTGCGGTCTTCTCAGGCTCGAATCCCAATCCATACAGTTTCATAAATTGATTTTTGGATTTAGATTTTGAATAAAATATCACTTATGTAAATAATTAGAATCAATGTTTGTCTACCTTATAAATAAAGTCCGACGATGCTTCTCCAAGTGGCAAAACACATGATCACATTAATCCATGTCCCTTCCTAATGCAGAGCATATGGACTCCTAATAGAGGTTTCTAAAGAATAGTTTTTTTCTACAAGAACTGTTTTTTACTCAGTTGTTCACTCTTTCTTTTTTCGAAGTGAGTAGTAGGGGTAGATGGATAGGACTAGGACAGTCCTTATCGCTCTCGCTATCTTCTGATCAGAAAGGTGGGAGGGAATTTTTAGACATCACAAACACCCATGCCTTCGACCAGAAATTGATAAATCAATTGAAAAAATGCTATTTGTACTGGGCCTCAAACTCTTGAGATTCGTTACAGAAGCCAACGACATTGACCGCTGCGCCACGGATCCGACACCGCTAGTGGAATATTTTTTATTATTAAATTTGAAATATATTACAACAAAGTTACGCTAATCTACTAAAACTTATAACCTGTTAAATTGAATTCTAAAATTTGGTTTTGCTCATCTGTATTATTTCATCTAAATTCAAAATCATCAAAATAGCTACCAGCTGACATCTGGGTCTGTATGATGTCTCTTTTTTTATTTTTGTTAATGCTTTTATTGCCCAGGACACATAATTTATATATTAATTTTCATGGTGAGAACCTCTAAAACAAATATTCAGTGTTGCAATACTACTTTTAGGTTCCTACAAAAGTCAACGGTTTTGATAATCTTTTTGCCATGGAAGTTGACCCTAACGTTGGACTCAATGAACTTCCAGAAGAATACTTTGAGGGAGAAAATGATTCAATGAAACTCGGGAAAGGAATGATGCAAGAAATCGTTGGCGCTTTCCCTGGTATCGATGAAGCTATGAGTTATGCGGAAGTCATGAAGTAAGTATAGTAAAATAATAAGGAATGTTTTTCAAATTTGCAGCATATTTTCTTTGATTTGTTTTGGAAACGAAATTTAAAAAAAATTTGGAGAATTTGGTAATATTTTTTTTTAGTGTGGTGCCTCCGTGATTCTCTATCTCCTGCCAATTCCTTTGCTTCCTCCAATGACTTGCCAGTTTTACTCAGTCCCACCGAGTACATCATATGGATTGTACCGGACAGTTATCTAGTAAGTTGAAGTCCCCTCGATCAGAAGAAGAGGCTAGCAGGTTTCAAGGCATCCGTACGACATGGCTTAGCCAGTTTTAGGATCTTTCTATTACCACTGATTTAACAAGGCACTGTGGTTTATGCTCCCTAATCTTTCGAGTTCCTCGCGAAATCAAACCACCCACCCTCAATATCTGACGCATGCATCTATTCTTGCAGCTAGGTATATGGTATTTCTGAGTATTTGCCAGGTGTCATGATTTGCTACCATAGAGCAGCACTGGTAGAATACTAGTGTTGAACAAATGGCATTTGGTTTTAATCGTGTGGAGCTGTATGTACCAATGTGTGGCAATTTAGTGCAGCATCAATGCACTCGTGAGTTTAATCAGCAGTAAACATTTTTTTTAATCATCCATTGTCAGTTTGAAGGCAAAGCTCATTGAACTACATCCATTTTTACCTTTCTACTGTTATGATGCCTTTGTGGTTTTTTGTATACATACTGTATATTAGTACTCAGTGTCCCCCAGAATTCAGATTCAGATTTTATTTAGAATATTTTTCAATTTTTGATATAATTTATTTTCCAGACTAGTTAAAGGAATGAACTTCAATGTTGTGGTGTTTGATACGGCGCCAACCGGACACACACTTAGGTTGCTGTCGTTCCCCCAAGTCGTAGAGAAAGGCCTTGGAAAGCTTTTGAGACTGAAACTGAAAGTAAGTTTGTAATTATTTTCATTTCACAAAACACAGTTAATGACGCAGCACTATTTTTATCAGTTTGAATATTCTAAATATTGTCTTTTACGTCAACAGGTGGCTCCTTTTCTCAATCAAATGGCGGGAATGTTTGGTCTTGCAGATTTTAATGTCGATACGTTGACTGTAAAAGTTGAAGAAATGCTGTCAATTATCAAACAAGTAAACGCACAGTTCAAAGACAGTGTAAGTACCGAATCCTTTTTCTTTCTTTATTCGTTACTCTTTTAACTCGATGGCTGCCGCAGAAGAGATATCTCAGAAAAGTTTTTGTACTCAACATGCCAGACGAGTTATCTTGTCAATAACTGATTAAATTAATAATTGCAAATTATAGTCGGCGTGCTAGGTAAGGAGAGTAATTTTTTCTACGGCAGCCAAAAGGCTAAATATTAAACATTTTTAAAAATGATCTGATCATATGTTTATTACGCATAGTAGTAAATTATTGGAATTTTGGCACTGAAAATAATGCACACATCCAACAATGTGTTTGTTTATAAATCCACATAAAAATTACTTCATAGATTGCCTAGATATTTATTAGTTACTGTTCCTTTCAGAATCAAACAACATTTGTGTGCGTGTGTATAGCTGAATTTTTGTCACTCTACGAGACAGAGAGATTAGTCCAGGAGCTAACAAGAAACGGAATAGACACTCACAATATTGTCGTGAACCAACTGCTCATGAAGACTGCCGACTCTGCTCCGTGTTCACTGTGTGCTGCTCGACATAAGGTATTTTGAGACATATTTTGAATTTTTTTATTGTACTGTGTAATAAAAATATGCATGCCCGAATATAACAAGACATCGAGTATGACGTCACATAAATGTTTCGGAGCAAGCTCAAAAGGAAACGTATTTGTATAAAAATTGCAAAGTTAGCTTAAATTTGTTTTAGTTGCAAAATGAGTGCAGAAAAACTGTTGCGACATTAAGGCTATTGCTGTAAATTTACATTTTTAAATTCAACTATCATTTTGATATTTAGATTGATTTATATTAGTTTTGGGAGAAAAAAAACCAGTGCTGTGGAGTAGTGATAAAATTGTAGGAAAAAGATGTTAAGTTTTACATCATTTTTTAAATATCAGTTTCTAAAATGCATAGCCTTTTGTTAAATTTAATTTAATTTAAAATATAGCTCTTAAACACTGAAATACCATGGCTCACTTAAAATATTATTGACTGACGTATTACACGTTGAAAAAACGTTAAATGTATTTGAAGTATAAATTGATTTTAAATTTCAGGTACAAGAAAAATATTTGGAACAAATTGCCGATTTATATGAAGACTTCCATGTTACGAAACTACCTCTCCTGGATAAAGAAGTTCGCGGGGCTCAGGACGTCAAAGAATTCTCTTCCAATCTTTTAATTCCATACGTACCTAAATAATAGTGAAATTTTAGTTCTCTTTATAAAAATCTGTAAATAATGAACACAGTGACTAAAGAATAAAATGCCAAGTCTTCGGCGATGGTGACAAATAATCTAGGCTATACAATAGTAGAAATTACTTATCATATTGCTGTCATAAAAGAGACTTTAATTAAGCATAGTTGGGAGTGATGATCTGTATTGTAGGGGAATTTCTTGTTCATAGTGAAAGCTTAAGCTATCAAATTTGTTATGGCACAGGTTAATCTTAAACTTTCTTAAACAAATTAAACAAACTGATAATCTATACATATCAATTAACTGGTCTGGTCGACATTTTCCTAACCTGTTATCCCTTTCGTCAACTTGTTTCATTGTGTCCTACGGGGCAAAGTCAAAGCGAACTCGATGAAACGCTAATGAAAATATCAAACAACCTCCCCAGCAATAGAGTGACCAATGTGACAAGTAGGAGGCGGTGCAGGGTTTCAGGGATGCGGTCAGTCAGTTTGATATTTTTGCGCTGGTCGCGGCAGTGTTTCATGTTAGATGTAAAAAATATGATTTCTCTATGAACATGTCTTTCTAAATACATATTATTAATTTCACTTCTTTGATATACTGTTTCTGTAAAATTTTGTATTTTTAATAGGAGTCTTTAAATAAAAAAAAATATAATGAATGTGCGATGCCGACTGGTAAAAATGGTGGATACGTAGGACAGCGTTGCCGTTTCACTCTATATCGCGTCAAATCACGAGTTCACCCACGTAAGACACGGTCTAACACATTTTTAACCCTGATTTATCAACCAAAATAATATATCTTGTTGCTTTCAAAGCTACCATTTAAAATCCTCTAAAGTTTTATGGAAAAGCTACTTTGTAGATCTGTAAAATCATATTTTACATTGCGTTTTGTAAAAAAAATAAAAAGGAAAAGACAACAATCCAAGATGTAAAGAATATTTAAACCCCACCTTTTATATATTTTCTTTCTACTTTGACTCACTATGATGGTCAAGCAACGTTTGCCTTAATGTTGTAACAGTCCTGTTGACATTTGTGACTTGATTGTTAATAAAATGAGTACAGTAAATTATTTCAGAATTATGTTAAAAACAATTCATTCTATAGATGTCTTTGCATTCAATTTAATTTAAAAACACCATATACATTCATAAATATCATTTCAGTACTATTTGCTTAGTAACACTCTCTGCGTTGTTTTGAACATCCATAAAAATAATTACTTGAAATGAGTAACGGTTGACAATATATGTAGTGAAGTCATGAAGTTTCTTGCATGATAATTTTGGAATGAGTGTTTTAAGCCTTCAGGCAGTGAAATAGATTTTCAGTCCTAGTGACTAATATTATTTTTTTGATGTTGAAAAACAGACTGCCATATTCCATAATATTGTGTCAAATAATTTTGTCTTTTTGTTCTTTAGTCATTGTAATAAGTGCATATTTTGTATCTCTACCAAGGCACTGTTGTTTTCTTGTTATATTTAAACATTTTTAAAATTCTTGATTTTGTTTATAATGATACAATAATATCAAATGATAGTCGAAATCGGATAATACAAACGAATGGCCTTTGCGTAGATAATTAATAATAAATGTTTAACTTAAATATTTCATACAAATATCTTCGAATTAGAATATGTAAATATTTAAATTTGAATCGTTCAAACTGTATACATTCTCACAGATTGAACGATTCAAATTTAACATTGAAATTCCACCAAGCACCTTCAGTTGAAATCTAAAATTATGTAAATATTTGCTTGTATTAAGCTTCTGGATAATTATAACTTGCCAAACAGAATAGGAAGAGTTAAATATGACATCTCACTAGGATGCCAGTGCTCTGGGATCTCTGTGATTCAGATGCCTGGGATTATTTTTGTGAAGAATTAATTTTGCTTAAAAATCTTACAGTTTTGAGATAAAATTTTATATTGGTATAGCCGAGTGAAAGGCTTCAAGATTTTACCCGACCTTATCTTTTTGATACCGAGCATATTAAGGTAATATATTCTTAGAGCTCCAAATGTTTTATTTTTAAAACGTGTTATTCTTTTCTTTTTTATGAGTTTCTGTATCGTCAAAAATTCTCACGAATAATGTGTGGAAATGATGAGTTGATGAACAGTAGATTGAATCGCAATAATTCTATTTTGGATTGGACTAAACATCAATACAACACTTCCAAGTTCATTTCCAGGGTCCTTGTTCTAGAGAGGTTTTCACTTTTTTTATATAACAAAAAAATAAATTCAATAGATATATAGATTTATTGTGTTTATATTGTTTGTCGTGGGTTTGGTGAAACGGGAATTGGTTTTTATGGTGACGTTATAAATGAAAAATGTATGATTTGCTTTTTCAGTATGATTTTGTGTAACCCATTTGTATTTCTTGGCTAGATACAACATTTACTGTTGGTAAGAATTCGTCAAAAGTTGTATTGACTGCTTACTTTGGTCCATGTGCTAGAGTAGACACGCACAACCTTTACCTTCCAGTGGGCCGCATAAAACAAATTATCATGGGTTCAAACAAACATCATCAGATG
This sequence comes from Himalopsyche tibetana, assembly GCA_030503985.1. NCBI lineage: Eukaryota > Metazoa > Arthropoda > Insecta > Trichoptera > Rhyacophilidae > Himalopsyche > Himalopsyche tibetana. Next base: position 3,606,604 of record JAPJYX010000015.1, read on the forward strand.
TTTGAAAAAGAATCCGGTGACTATGATTGTTTTGAATGAGCCGCATGTGGCTCGTGGGCTGCAATTTGAGTAGCGCTGGTCTATACCAAATGTTGGAAAAAAAGGTATCATACTGCGGGAGTGGATACATCATCTCAAATCATAAGAGCATTATCTGAATCCAAATTTCTACACGTGTTATTGCAAACCACTCTTTCTGGTAAAGGCTGATGTTATTATTAGATAATGCACTAAAATAGCCTCTCTGGTGACATGTGCCAGGTATTCGGTGTTGTTCGGCGCCTAGTTATGCAAAAGGGTTAATAATGTATGCATAAATTTGTCAACTTTGTATTTTCTTATTGGATCCATTGTTTCAAGGGTTATTATTTGTTTGTATTCATTGTTTATTGATTTAGGTGTAATTACATTTAAGCTAATGTAAAAAAAAATTTAGTCCACCAAACTTTCGGCACTCTTGAAAAATAAAGTCTAATACGAACGACTTGACCGTGCCTAATGCTAGACGCCTCATTTGTTTATGCATACATTTTACCTTTTGATACTCAATTTTCTATGTTGAAAAAGATTTTTTTTTTTGCATTTATTAAAGAAAAAATGCATTTCCTTTTTATTTTTATTTTCAATTAAACCATTTAGCCCCAGAGTGCCTATTGAATTTATTGGCGCACTGTTACTGTGCTAATATAGGTCTTACAGCAGGGGTTACCAACCTTTTTGGATCCTAGAGCGCAATCTAAAATATTGGTAGAGCGGCGAGCACCACATTTTGTCAAAATCTCAAAACCCAGGAATATACCGATTTGCCCAAAATATCTCCGTGACTCGTTATTTTATTTTTTTTAGCTCACCGAGTTATTTGAAAATCTCCAAACCCTATAACGAATTTACCGATATGTCCAAATTCTCACTGTGACTCGTTTTTCTTTTTTTAGCTCAAAATTTGAAAATCTTAAAATCCTAGAAATTTTACGATTTGATAAATTAGTTGGCAGGCGCATTGGAATCAGTTGGTGGGCGCCATGGCGCATGACACGAACTCTTTGGTAACTTTGATTTGATCATTGTTGGAAAGATGGTGCTCAAATTTTCAATTGATTAACATGCATCTAAGCCAGGGATGGCGAACAAGGGACCTGCAGGTCACGCAGTGACCCGCGTGAGAATTTTTTTGATCCGCTTAAACTTTTAGATTACTTTTTATTGTTTTTATTTAAAGCCTTAATTATTCAATCTATGTGACCCGCTACATGACTTTTTAAATTTTTAATCAAATTTGACCCACTTGCGAAAAAGGTTCGCCATCCCTGACCTAAGCTATAATCATTGTTTATAATAATAACAATGAGGAATGGTGTTTTATATAATTAGGAAGAATTGAATAATGTTCAATTTAATTTTGTAAAAGGAAATGCAAGATTTTATTCAATGGCGATCTCAAAAACATTGAAAATCAAGTTACCCAGTTAGAGTATTCGGTGAGTTGATTTCGTGAAGAACTCAGAAATTTGGAAACGTGCAAGACAGTGCCCTGATACATCAGTGGTCATGGGGACGTTGGAGCTAGCTGGGTCGCATGCTGTAGATGCTTCTGCAGTACCCCATTCTTGGCTGTCTCTTTTGGCCGGTGGGTTTCCGGTCTCCTAGACAACTGCCGGGAGGAAACGAAGCAATCGGTGAGAGACATTATGCATGGCAATCGTATGCTCCACACAGCCAGTGAATATGACCAAAGAAGAAGTACTGAGGTGGCGATAAAAAAAGTCTATTATAAAGTAACACTGAATACATTGAAAAGTGTGTGTCGAGAGATCAGTGCTCTGTGGCTAAAGGGTTAGTATGTAAGGCGGCTGGGAAATATTTTGCATTTGTTTTAAAGGGAGTTATATTATATATCAAGGGCTGTCCATACAGATAAAGTTTATTTCGTCAATTGCGTAGTGAAAATTTATTAAACTAATAAAACTATTTTTCAAATATATATTGTTATTACTGATGTAGGAATTCCACACATTGACTACCACAACTCTTAACAGCAGAATGAATTCTGTATCCCCTCAAAAAGTAATAATTTTCCCTACAATGACTGCTTTATGAGGTTATATAAAAAAAAATGTTATTTATTTTCAACCTCATTTTCAAGGAAATTGAAAACATATTTTATTAAAGGTAAGGAAATAAAGAAGGTATAAAATACTACAAATTCACATTCAAACTTACATTAACTGGATGGCTGCCACAGACGAGATATCTCATCAATTTTTTTGTGCTCAACACGCCAGAGACGAGTTACCTCATATGATTGAATTAACAATTGCAAATTATAGCCGGCGTGCTAGGTACAAACGTACTTTTTTCTACAGCAGCCTAAAGGTTAACTACAGTTTATTGAAAAAATAATATTCAGCTGTCCAGAACGTTTGACTCGTGTTAGAAGCATGTCTAAAAATGTGTAGGCTACAAGGTATGAATGAATCCAATTTTTATTTCTGATAAAGAATAAAAAATACACTTGCAACAGCCAAAATGTCAGATGTAATTTTTTCAAAACATGAGGTTTGGTTAACTCGAAAAGAGATTCTCTTTTTGAGAATCTGCTCTGAGCCTTGTCAGGACTTACACCCAGACCACTAGGAAAAAGCTCTTACCACTTATCATTTATGGGCTTAAAACAAAAACTGGAATTTTATTTTATTCGGACGCGAATTACTTCATACTGTAAAAATTCATAATATGTGGGTTGATGATCGATAAACAAATTTTACATAAAACCGTAATAAATAATTTTATAATTGCATAGTAGCCACCACTTCCAGCAATTATTTCTCTTTTTTTTTCATTTGATCCTTATTGTGTGTAAATAATATTGTATTATTGCCTTAATCTTATTTAAGTCGTAAATCTATTCTGTATTCTGCCAAGCAGCGTCGGGCTGCTAATATGTTAACAAGGAACTTGCTCCATCTTTGCCATAATGCCTTTAGACCAAGAATTGAATTTTCTAACACAGAGCAGTGTTAACATCGATTTAAAAAATCGTGTACCCTGCCATGAGTCTACGTTTTACCGTAATAAAAATAATGCGGGAAATCTTCAAATAATATTAAAAAAATGTTTAATTTTTGAAAAACGTATTTGTTTATTTCACGTTTAAGTATCGCAGGTAAACGCGAGGTAATATTTTTAATTTTTTGAAGCTCATGTTTTTGTTTTCAAAATTTTGACTGAATACGATTGTATCAAAATATTCATTACCCTTACCACCTTTTATTTACTTTCGATTATTTTTTTGACCGAGCGTTCTAAGTGAATGTATAATAATACTTAGTAACATGTTAACTTGCAATTCCGCCCCTAAGACAGTTATGACACTTCTGACCTTGAATCTCGCGTCCTTACCAGTGAAAAACGATTGAATGCTGGCTGATTCGATCGATTGAGATCATAAAGTCTGTCGAATGCTGGGAGAAAAAATATTACAAAATTGGTGCCAACATGATCGTTTTTTATTTTATTTCTGGGAGATTATTGATACAGCTGTTGTTGAATAAGAAATCAACCGATCGCATTTTGCGTATAACATGATTAACGACGTGAATGGCGCGCATGATTATTTGAAACAAGGTTTCTTTGAGGTTGGATAATTATTATTTTACCAATAGCGTGATAGAATGTGTGGAACTAACATAGCTAAAAAAGCCTCCGCAGTCTCCCATAAAAACTTACGTTGACATCATATGTGATTTCAACTAAATAAACAGAAGAGAAGATTAAATCAATAATATTGTACGACTCGCAATCCTCCATAGATGTTAGTTAATATTATAATCTTTTTGTTTTAAACTTTGGCGCCAGCTGACAAAACACATATCAAAAAGTATGCAGCATTGGAAAAAAAATAAACCACAATAATTGTTTGAAACAGTATAATATTACATACATAATACATGTACTTTTTTAACCTTGCCCGCTCCCGATATGGATGCTCCAATAGAATCTCACTGGAAATCAGTTGCTCAACCGTTGGGATATAAGGGTAGGGCTAGACTATGACTAGTAGTTAGCTTATTGCTCTCGCTATGCCCCATTTTAAAATCGGATAGGTGGTGAAAGAAAATTTTCGACATTGCAAACATCCATGCCTTCAAACAGAAATCGGTTGAAAAAATGCTGTTCGAACTAGGATCCGAGCCCGTGAGGTCCAGCACGGAAGCCAATGATGTTGACCACTGCGGCATGCATCCTAAAAAGCCCACATAATATATTTTAAAATCAGTTTGTGTTATTCTAAAAACAGTATCTTCAAATTTGATTGCGGGGTCTTCCGAGTGGTTTCTCCGTTACTGGATGGATTTACATAAAACTCACGTAGATATGTGTTTAAAAGCTTTCAAGGAATTAGGTAAGATGCCTTATAAGCAGTGACATATTAAGCACTTTGGAGGCCCTGTTGTTCGAATAACATAAAAGCGTTGTTAGGAATGAACGTCATGTACGTTAAATATTGAAAACTGAATGGCTTTATATAATATTATTTATGCTTTTTTGAGACCCCCAAGATTCAGAGGATCCCAGGCGCGCGCCTCTTGCGCTTATCGGGTAATCCGCTACTGCTTGTAAGTAACGTTAAAATGTTTTATTTTATGTAACAAAAACAGTATTTTATTGTTTTATGACTATTTCAATTTTTTATCGCGTACGAAGAAAAATAAGTTAATTTTATTACGATTTTATTGAAGCTACCCATATAGTAATCATTTCGTGTAACGCCTCTGATTTGCGATCTTGCTGAGAATATGTACGAAGTGAATGTGCCCACATCCAACAGGTTTCAGTTTTTTATATTCAGTTGCCGCATACCCAACAACCAGTCGACGGTACTTACTGTTGTGGATCATTATTCAATAAAAAAATAAATGATATTATTATTCACTTCTCGATAGTGTTTCCGACGGTGCGATCATAGTTTGAAACAAAAATATTTACGCGATGTCAAAAGTAAATCTTCAACTTCTTTTCAATTGTGAGTGTTTTTATAATATACAGAAATTCTACGTCCGTTATTATTGAATTTTGATTCCCTGTGAGGTAATGCCAAATATATATTAAATTTCCTGGTAGTTGTTCTATGAAAGTGATTATGAATATAGGATGTTAAAACTTGTGTTCGAATGAGAAGAGTGTGTTCATATTTTATTGCGCGGTAATACAATTTTACGTACTTTATTTAAACACATAACTATCGTACACAACGAGAATAGGCAATTATGCAATTAGATTATGCAATTCAAATTCAACACAATAAAACAAAATTTCGTTTTCAGGTTACACGGTTTATAAAAAGCAAGATCCGATGTAATGGAAGTTATTTTTATTTTTTCTGTGTTCATGATTTTTTAAAGCGACTTTTGCATGAAATATAAAACCAGAATAAAAATAGAATTGTATTTCATCAAATTAAAATTAACTATATAGTTATCCTAGAGGTGCATTAAGCATATGGGAGGCACTAGACCAGTGATGCACAACCGTTACCTTCTAGCGGGCCGCATAAAACAAATTATCGTGGGTTCGGGCCGCAAAAAAATGATTTAAAATACGCTCCATCCTTTTTTATACAGAACATATATACGTTCCATGTAAAACAGCCTTAAATCGTGTAAAAAAGATTAAGTGAATTTAGCTAAATGAGTAATAGGCTCCACTATATTATTTTGACCGTGTTATTTCGAAAATAAATAAGCCATGCAAAAAAAGGGATTTTGAGTACATGCTTATTAAAAATCGTTTCGTTGTGAAATATGTATGTTTATCAGATAATGCGTTCTATTTTTTTTTAATTTGACATAATATTTGTAAGTCTGTTTCTAAGAACCAATTTATTCTTCTTCATTGAAGAAAAAGCTTGCTTACATTTATTAAATAAATGTTTTACGTGAAAAAAATGTTTGAGAAAAAGATTTAAGCGGGCCGCGGCTTGTGCATCACTGCCCTAGACGCAGTAAAATTCGGAGGCCCTGTTTTTCGGATAACACAAAAACTTTAGAAAATTCTATGTAAAATAATAAAAATATATTAAAATCTGAACAAATTTATATGGGTTATATCAGTGGTTCCCAAACCTATTATGCTAATGGACACCTTTCAATGAAAAAATCGGACCATGGACCCCCAAGTGAAATAATAAATTTTAAAAAATACACGCTCACATTTTGGGCAAATCGGCAAATTCCTGGGTTTTTGAATAGTTTGAAAAATTTCATGACACCAAAAGTTTTCTCAATTTAAGCCCGATTTCATGTGTCCAATCCCGGGATTGAAAATCGGTCAATCCCGAGATCACAAAAAGGCTCCGGGATTGGATACCCTAATGATAATTATGGACCTGTGAATTGACCTCATTTAAAATGATATATTTTTTACAAGGAACATTTATTGAATGCACAGTACAAATCAAAACTTAATTGCAATTACGGCTGCTATCAGTTTAATTGCACGGTGGGTGATTGTCATTACTTGTTTTATAATGTACTATAATTATATTTTACTCAGGACGTAAAAATTGTTACCATTTTATTTATTATAACTTTCGGTATAATAAAAAAAGTGTCAGGAATATTTGTTATATGTATTCTTTCGCGGACCCCCTGACGTTGTCCACGCACCCCCAAATGATTTTTAATTTCTCACGGACCCCTTCAGTGGTTTCGTGGACCCCTGGGGGTCCGTACGAACCACTTTGGGAACCACTGGGTTATATAATACAAACTATTTTTGAGGCCCTTTAAATTCGGAGCCCCAATGCGCGTGCCAGATTTATTTATAGGGTAATCCGCCACTAATAACATGTAAAGTAAAAAGAAATATTGAGAACGAAATCAAAAGTATTTGGGTATTAATTACCTACATAAGTTATTTTGTTGTCTCTAAGATTTGGACGCGCCAAACGCGCGTCTTATGCGGTTACGGTCTTTTTGGAGTCATCCGCCACTGATTACTGAGCACGGTGTTAGCTAATCATCAATCACTTTTAGATATATAATAGCATAGTGATACGATTTTTTCACAATGTAAATATAATAGCCACCTGTGTGGTCGAGTGGTCAACGGTGTTGGCTTCGGCTACGGAGGGCCCGGGTTCAAATCCCGATACGGACAGTTTTATAAATTGATTTTTCAATCAATTTATGAATTTCTGTTCAAAGGCATGGATATATGTGATGTCTTGAATTCCCCCCTCTCACCCATCCTATCCTATGAACGGGGCGTATCGAGAGCGATTAGCTTACCACTAATCCTGTCCTAGCCCTATCCTTCTATCCCTACTCTCTTTGTAAAAAGAGAGGTTGAGCAACTGAGTAACAAACAGTTCTCGTAGAAAAATACTTCTGTTGAGATAAGCTCCATTAGGAGTCCATATGCTCCACATTGGGAGCGGACATGGTTTAAAACAAATAATAATAATAATATGTGTCACTTTTCAATTTGTAGCCTTTCGTCGCTATGGACATTCAAGTCCCGCGCGTTCGCAGTTATCGGAAATTTTGGAGACCCGATTGGCCGGAATAAAAAATGCGGGAACATGGAAAGGGGAACGAATAATTACGACGCCGCAGGCTGTTAGCATTTCCGTCAAAGGTGGTCCCAGCAACGTGCTGAATTTTTGCGCGAACAATTATTTAGGATTAGCTGTAAGTTAAAAAATATTATCCCATTCATAATTTCTTTTGCTACATACATAAATCAACAGAAAAAAAAATCGAGTGGCTACAATATTTTTTGATAATTTTCGTCAGTTTTTTAGTAATATACAATATATTTTAAATGTGAAATTAATTGCATTAAAATAAGTTGATAATATCGCAGTCATTTTAGCATAAAGTTAAATGGTTTCACGCCATCGTCAGAAATAAGTTCTATAAAAACTATAAATTATATTTTATAATAATTTATTATTTTTATCTTAGTATATTTTCAATTCCTTACTTTGAGCTATTTATTGCAAGGGACCTCTTCTTCTACGTGGTTTGTACAAAATAAACATTATGAAATTAATATCTAGTAACGATCGCTGCCGTTAGAATTTGTTCGAACTTCTTCTTTCTTTTGTTAAGAATGTTTTTTTTTTATGTAAATGTTAATTGAATTTCAGGATAATCAGGAAGTGATAGCTGCTGGTAAAGAAGCAATGGACAAATATGGTTCTGGATTAAGTTCTGTCAGATTTATTTGTGGCACCCAGGTTATTCATAAGGTACACTGAAAGTTTTCTGAAAAATAGCTATTTTTAGACGAATCAGGACCACTTCGAAATTTCTATGCTTGTGACATCAATAATTAGTAATAGTAATAAACAGTTCAATAACGCCATCTCGTGATAAATCGTGTAATTTGACCGATTTAATTATTAAGGAATGTTGAATGGAAGCTTTTGAAAGAAATTATGATATTTTTTTGAGTAAAGATTTTTGAGACTATTTTGAATAAGCCCTTACAGCAATTGCTTGATAAATTAATGTTAACAGTAATTAATAGTTAACAAAATGAGATATGTTCTTGTAAGCTGAATTTCATCAATACTTGACTATATTTTTACCAGTAATTTTCCCTAGCACAGAAGTTTAAACTTTGGTCTTAAATAATTTTATTGAAAATAACCTGAATCATCATTATTATCATTAGTTGCTGGAAATTCATCGGTCGGGGAAGGATCAATTATTTTTATTATACGCTTCTTCGTTAATGGTAAGGAAATATAGAGCTTGCAATGCATGGGCATCATAATAAGAATGGTAAAATATTATTCTGTCTTGTTACAATACAGGTCTTCTTTAATTTGTTATGCCCGGGTGAATACTGAAATATGCAATATGCAAAAGTATATTGCACATAGGTTATAATGTAATAATGAGATAAATAAATAAGAATAAAATATTTTTTTGAAAATGCAGTCCGTTTAAATAATGAATAAATAAATAACTGAAAAAAACATTTACATACTCTAATACAATTTCTTTATATATAAAAAAATATTACACTTATTCACTTACAGTGTTTTCATTGTACCTTAAAAAATCATTTTCAATTAATCGAAAAAAAGAAGTTAAAACTTGACAGGAAGCACACCAAAATTTTTTGTAATGACTGTTATAGTAATAAAACATATGGTGGTGCAAGGACGTCCCGTGGGCATAGGCGAGTAGGGGCGGCAAGTCATAGGGAGCAGCAAATGATCACAGTTCTTTTCTTAAAGACTGAATATTTTTGAAATGCGATTTTGATTAAGAATAAATATGATGCCTCAATGCCTTTAATAAAAAAAGTGAAGAGAAAAACATTTTCAATGGGAATAATAACAGTAGTTGAATTGATCGCAGAAATCTTCTTTAAATATGACATTTACCCATCTCAGCACTATAGGCGGCAAATAATGTTACTTCAAAAAAATAATAAAATTGTAAGAGCGCTAATTCAAACTCTGCCTTGGGGCGGCACATAGCCTAGGAACGTCACTGTGGTGGTGCATGGTTAATTCAATTTCAAATTATTATGGTGAAAATGTTTTACTTAATCCAATGGTTTTTGAATATAAGTTTTATGCAGCATTTTGATTATATTACTTATGTTCCTTATCTAGTCATTCTACTTATGAACTGTTATTTGTATCGCAAGCATAAATCGATATTCAATAATTTAGGTGAATCGTTTTATTCAAGGTTTTGTTTTAATATTTAGAATTATTTAATTCCGTCATATTGCAGGAACTCGAAGAAAAAATAAGTAAATTTCACTCGAGGGAGGATGCAATACTTTATGCTTCTTGCTTTGACGCAAACGCTGGAGTGTTCGAATCATTTCTTACACCAGAAGACGCTATATTCTCTGATGCTTTGAATCATGCATCCATAATAGACGGCATTCGACTGTGTAAAGCAAAAAAGTTTCGTTATAAACATCGTGATATGGCAGGTAATTCAATCCTTTCAATAAAAAAAGCCTGTAACAAAAATTCTTATTCGATGTATTAATGTCCTCTGACTATGTAAAGAGTAAAAGTTGTTCATCTCTGACTTTTCTTTTACCCTGTTCTATATGATGTACATATTAGAAACGAGTTTGATTCTCTTCAATTTTGTTTGCTTTATTGAGAAAAATGTAAGCTTCATTAGAACATTATCAATATTGATTGGGTTGATGATGGATGATTCGGTGATAGCTTTGTGGAAATATTCTTTAATATGAATGAATCCTTTTAGTCTCAGTGCCCAGCGCACTGAGAAAAAAATTAAAATTGATAACTTTGTTATTACACTGGTTGTGTTCGTAAATGGCACAAAATCAGTGGAGCAACAAAATCAACAGTTTAGGTTTTATACTATAATATATTCATTGGATTTATTTTAGAGTTGGAATCACTTCTGAAACAGAATGAGGCCAGACTGAAGCTCATCGTAACGGATGGAGTTTTTTCAATGGACGGCACAGTGGCTCCGCTGTCGGCCATTGTTGGTCTAGCAAAGAAATATGGCGCATTGACATTCATTGATGAGTGCCACGCGACTGGATTCTTTGGAGAAACAGGAAGGTATTCAAAATTGTATCTAAAAAAATATGATTAATCTTGTATTTTATTAAGATATTTAACATCTTGGTCAATAAAAATATTCTATTCTATAATATGTGAAATATTAAGTATTGTAAGTATCTTTTGAATTGTACAATTCAAAGAGTACAATTTGTGTATTACGCTATTAGAGATTACACCATTTATAAGTGTTGTGGGGTAAAATAAAAGAAAATTATATCTGTGGGTGACATTGGCTAAGAAATGTTGTTCTACGGCTATTGATTTGCAAAAAATATATTGTAATATTCAACGATAGAACTGTGGAAGTCTTCATAATCAAATAATATTTTATAGACACCAATATCCACTACTTTACAAATAATATTATTTTAAATTATTCTGTTTCTTTGCAGAGGGACAGAAGAATACTCAAAAGTGTCCGGAGAAATTGATATTGTGAACTCAACATTAGGAAAAGCTCTCGGAGGAGCATTGGGCGGGTACACAACTGGCCCAAAAGCATTCATAGATCTTTTACGGCAGGTTTCCCGACCATATTTGTTTTCAAATTCTCTCCCTCCAGCAGTTGTGGGCAGTGCGTCCAAGGTGAGAATGTTCATCGTCATTGTTTTAATGAAAAGCAAAAATCTTATTATTCAGTGCTGCGTTTACAATGTAGTCATTGAAGGATTGTCTTAGAGATAACATTGTGTTCCATAGATTTATGAACTCTTATCTTTTGTATCTATAAAATCAGCCAATAGCATAGTCAGAATCAGCCCTACAACCCACAGTAGGAGTAGTATATTTGATAGCTGTTTCGGTGTCATACTGAAAAATGAGTTACTGAAATAGCTGTTATTTATTTTACATAAATCACATGAAACTAAAAACATTACTAATTTTTACCCTAATATGATGCCAGATGAATACCTACATAGTTATCAGATGAAAATGTTTGTGATGATGCAAAACCGGCCCTTATCATTCTATGATATTTTCTAATTAATGCGAAAAAGTTGTGTTTTATTTATATAAATAAAATGTCTTAAAAATGTATTGTCTGTAAAAGAATTGACAGTCATCTCCTTAAAAATGATTTCTATTAACTAAATGTTGAATTTAACACCTCCGTACCCATGGTATAGGCATAGCCGGTCGAGTCATTAAAACATTCAATATTTCTCTTCATATTGTCAATAATTATTTATCATTTTAGGTATTCCTAGAAAAAATAGTTTTACATCCAAATATAAATAAATAAATTCAAAAATATTACGTCTTTTGCACAAAATCATTGAAATTGTATTGCTCTAAACGATTTATCGATCTTTGTATGCTAAAATGCGATAGACATATACGAATTAAAATATGCAAGAAGAAAAGACATCACAAATAACTTAGAGGGAGACCTACCAATATCCATTCAAGTCAAACAAAGACGACGATATAAAAACCCTAACACATAAAAGCTTAAACTTTCGTGGGTAATTCAATAGAGTTTTTTTCATCCTTGTGCTTATACAAGTGTCCAAAAGTCGAGTGTGCCCTTTTTTCTAACATATGGACCGATAGCAAATATTTTTGTTTATTGTCGCGAGAAAATACTAAATGAAATAACATGTTATTATAGGCAGAAATTGTTGTTAAACCTTTTAGTGACTTATGTTGTAAACTGGATAATAAAACTATATTGGTTTGCAGAAAAGTACAATTATGCCTTCAGTAAATAGTTGCCGACATCTTCAAAGACAACATACTTTTAAACATTGCTAAGTAGGGCAATAAATCAAAAATTATATGACTATTTATTCTATTATTATGCTTTGCGTCTTCATTTCCTTAACATATTTTTTCTAATGCTAATAAACTTACTGCAACGAGAAAAATATAAATCTATTCAATAAAGTCCAACATATTGTGATTACATGAAGACATGATGAATAATTTGAATAGTTTGTTGCTTTTATTTAATTTAAATATATATGTATGTACCTATGTATAGTTAATCATATTTTTAAACGGTGATATTAAATATAGAATATTCAATTAAGATTTTAAGATGAGATACTCATCTTTTATTTAAAACTCATGAATACTTATTAGGATGTGTAAACATATTATCATATAAGCAAATAACCTGGAAGGAAAAAGTTTAAAAGTCAATAATGATACTTTTTTTACTTGTATATATATTTCAATAAATATTTGCAGTCTATAAAACTTTATCTGATTGGTAAATTGTATTCATGTTAAAAACAACAATTTGTAATGTAATTAAAATCAATATAAAATATCGACACACTCTGCAATCTTTCCTTTTTTCTTTATATAATATAATATGCAATAAATAAATAAGACTTCTTATTGACGAAATATTTTTGGGATAGTCCAAATAATATTTTGAACTTTTCAAAGAGCTGTATAATCAACTTATGTTTGGCTATCGTTACATCCACCTCAGCGGGGCAAGTTTATGACCAAAAAGGTACATTTTTTTCATTCATCGTTAGACCTTCACGTATGAAACATGCTTGAGACATCGCTTTGAGGCCGAGTTTTGAATATCAAGCATTTACAATATTTGAATTTGATTAAAGCTGATTTTATGCCCTTATTAAAGCATTTCTAATTAAAATGAAGGTGAAAATGATACCTAGAATATATTTGCAAGCAAAAATTATTTTTTAGCTTCTAAAATAGGTTTAGATACTGTCAATAAAGAGTGAAACTGAGATGCCATCATGGCAGGAAACGTGATTTTCTAGCATGGCATGTCACGGGTTAAACAACGGAATGTCTCGAGAAAGTACCTTCAATTCTATCTCTCCTAAGCGTGTTAATAATTTGCATATAAATGAATTGTCTCCAAAATAATAAAGAATCAATGTCTCACTTACTTTTACAGGTATTTGATATTCTTCAAAGTTCTACAGCGCTGTGTGAGAAAATAAGAAAAAACACTTTACAATTTAGAAAAGGGATGACAAGTGCAGGATTTAAGATCAACGGACAAGATCACCCGATCTGTCCAGTGATGATCGGGGATGCCAAGTTGGCCAATGAACTGGCCAACAGATTGTTGAGTATGTGGATATATTATTATCTTAAGCAAGTAGTTGAATATTTGTAACAGAATCTTGTTTAAAAAATAGGGAACTGTAAAACTGTTTGAAACAGTACCTGTGGATTCTACAGTCAACGAGATTGTATCTTTAGTCAATACCATGGGACTGGAGGTGGATAACAATGCTATTGATGAGCTTGTGAAAGAGTACAGTCAAGAGCTGACTACTGATAAGCTTATGCAGTTGCATTGTTTTTCACAGCAAGAAGTTATGGAGGAGAGTTTGTTAGTGGAGGAGGAGGAAGTAGCCGAGTAAGAATCTTCTGGCGCAATAAGATAAAAGCTGAAAGCATGTGAAACCGTTGAGAAGTATCGCCCTAATAAGGAGGTGGCTATGCGTTTTACAAATTTATTCAATGATAATGCTGTCACATTTTCATTAAATTTTGAAGCATCGGCAAAAGCAAATGTCTGCTAGTAAAAAATATTTAATTATTTTGTCATAAATAATTAGCTTGTTTGTTTTTTATTGTTTTTTTGCAAATCGAAATCGCATTCCAGGTTGTTCCGCTCCTTAACAATTTATGAGTATGTAATTTTAACACATTAAAAATTTAAAAATTGTTTTTTTTTCCGGCATGGAACGCATTATTGTATTTTACATTGTATTATATGGGGAAAATTGTTTCGCTTAACGAGTGTTTCAAATAACGAGTAAGATTCTGGAACGAATTAAACTCGTTATGAGAGGTTCCACTGTATAATTATGTTTCTCATGCTATCAATGAGGGCGGTCAAACCCCCAGGTGCAGCCCTGCTTACTTCAGACTTTACTCACGCTGACTAGTAATATGAGATATTTCATAATTGGCATGGAAAAGCTTAAATTACGAAAAGTAAAAGTAGTAAATAAAGTAAAGTAATGAATTAATGACGATTGTATTTGTATTGCAGATGAGAGTATATATGTCATCGGATTCAGCTATCCTGTTGTGCCAGAAGGAGCAGCAAGAGTCAGAGTTCAAATAAGTGCTGCCCACGATCCAGCTCAAATCGATATGGCTGTGAAAGCATTTACTAAAGTTGGCAGAGATTTAAAAATTATCAAATAAAATTCATGTTATGTGTGGTTACGTATTTTTCAATTATGTATAAAATTATATTTTAATCGGTTTATCCAAATAAATTATGATGAATTTAAAGAAGAGGATGATTTTTTACACCATTAACCCCTATCCTAGCAGTTGATAAATACATATGCTTGAATCCCAGCGCAACAGAACATAAGTGAGAGTGTTTGCCGCTGTGTAAGGTTTGTGAAGCACGGTCAGTGAGGTCTCAGGCTTTCTTCCCTACTTTCCTGAATTTGGAGGGTTGGGACGCAGGAGTAATTCTGGGCTGCCAGGGCCCCCTTTTCGTCCATGTAAGCGAAGCTGGCGTGTTTAGGGTGCCGTCTACAGTCTTTGTAGTTAGCCAGGTGTGCCTCTTTGCAGTTTGCACATTTGAATGGCACTGTTGGGTCCTTTTTGCAGTTGTAAGTCCTGTGTTCACCTACGCATCTGGCACACATACGTCTTGCAAAGTAGCAGCTGACGGTGTTTTGTATAATTTGAAACAATTAATAATCTTCATTTAGATTTCGTAATAACAAATGCGACATCACATTCAAGAGCTATTTTAACAATAATGAAAATTAGATCACTTAGTTGTAGTTTTTAACCATTTTCCCTCCCAATGTAGAGCGTAATATGGAGCTTATTCTAACAGAAATTTTCACAGTTACTCAACCTATCTTTTTCAATAGAGTAATGGATAGCAGGATAGGGCTAGGGCAATACTAGTGGTAGGCTTATCGCTCTCACTAGCCCCGTTTTTTAGGATCGAATGGGTGGGAGGGAATTTCAGACATCACAGACATCCATGTATTCAAACAAAAATCCATTAATCTATTGAAAAACCATTTTATAAAAACTGTCTGCACTAAGATTCAAGTGAGCATCATAATGGTAGTCAAGGAGGTTGACCACTCGGAACGCAGACCCGACATCCTAAAAATGAATGTGGGTATCAATCTAAAATGTGAACAGGATAGGGTTAAACAGGTATTTGAAAAAGTGTATACGTGTAGATAAAAATAATAAATCAACAATAGAAACTTTTCAAATCATTTTATTGCCTTCTAATAAAACTTACTCTCAATAATGAATATTCATAATTTTGCCAGCAATAACATTCACACATTTACAGTAATCGATAACAAAATTCTCATCAACAAAGTGATCTCCTCTAGTGAAAGTTCTAACTGATAGTCGTGAACGTTTTACAATAAAAATGATAAACACTTATCAACGCTCCGAGAGTATCTCGAAGTCCATTAAAATTCGACACACCTATAATGAAGAAGGTTGAAACTACAAATTATTGTATTCTCTAATTCCTAAAGAAAACATAGAAAGTATCAGACACATCGTAAGCTTTCCCTAAATTCATTTATTTTTTAGAAATGTTCACTTTCAACATCTACTGTTTGATCACACTAAATTTGGCGAATACATATGATTCATACACAATTGAATAAAAATATTAATATTTACAATATTGTCTTCTATATTTAAAATGAAACAACGCCACGTATGTGAAATATAAAAAATAATAACACGCGATTATTATGATTTAAAAAATATGAATGTTTGCCATAAAAATAAAATAAATATTGATAACGAGAACGGAACACTGTGTCTGGTTTGTTTACATATTGTGAATTTTATTTGCTTAATCCATAGTAATTAATTTCAAGTCACGCAATTATATCGCAATGCGATTATTGCCAAGTATAAAATAAATAATTCAATGCGGCCAGTCACCTCAGTTTTATTATAATTATTGCAGTTTTGTGATTGACTAATTTGGACTATATTGACACAAAAACATATCAACAAATTAGAAAGTTTTCAGAAGAGAGGAAAATGAGTTTGTTTTTTTAGATTAATTATTATTTAAGTAAAATAGGAAGAGATAATATTGAATTCAATTTGTATTTGTAATAATAAACATTCCTCAAATTATTTATCAGTCTCCTTTGCATTCGTTAAAAACGATAGTGTGGTGCGTTATACGGTGTGGAGGAATCTTTTGCACCCACTTTTTTTAAGATGAACGCGGTGTTACGGTAACTGTTAACGGAGAACGTTATCGTTACATGATTGACAACTTTTTGACATCACAACTGGATGTTTTGGGATTGAATAACGCGTGGTTTCAACAAGACTATGTGCAACTTCACATACGGCCAATGTTACAACAGAATTACTTAAAGTAGTAAACCTTCCCGGTGAAAATCTTATATAAAAACAGAAATGTATCAGCCTATACGTTTTTGCGTTTTTACATGTAAGCAACAATATACATTTTAGATTATTTCTTTACCCAGTGTTTTAGCAGACATTACACCTTTATGTTACAGATAGAACCGACTAAAGTGAATAATTCTACATACTTTTTGTAGATAAGTTTTTACTTTACATACCCAACGATAATCATGGAGGCAGTACCTCATAAATTAATCCCCTTATTGCTAAAGAGGACTATTCGGTGAAATAAAACTATAATCCAATATTATACAACGACAAAACCTGCAATAATTGTAAAACTATACTGGAATACTGCCAGCAGTAGAATAGTCATATAGGATTATCTTTTATATTTTATCTGGGTTATTTGATAATACTGAACAGCCATAAAAAGCAGAGAAAAAAATGTTTTTTTTTAATCGTAACAATTTAGCCAACATAAATATAATCAAATGAAATTAATTACTTTGTGTCCGACTAGAATACTGACAAAATTCAATGAAGAACACAAACAAAGCTTTCAGTGTATAATTTGAATGCGGTAAATAGTGAAAAAAATGATTGATGTGTTGGGATGTGTTAAAAATTAAAAACCACAACTAATTATATATTTACATTTATGGTTTGCGTACAAATACAAATTTAAGGATGATAACTTTATTAAGGATTAAACAATTTATCATCCATCTTCCGTTAGTGACGCGGAATATTATAAAAATGTTGGGCTTTAAAGTACATATTTCATATATTCACGTAGACACACGGTGGAAAATTTTCAGTTTGTTATTTATAACCTGAGCATTATGGATCTAAGGTTTTCGAAATAAAATGTCACATCCGTTATATATTTAAAAATAAAACAGAGATATTTCTTATCAACTTCATTCTCACTCTGGGGTGTGAATAATAATATGCTATACCAATACGCTTATATTATTTAAAAGTATCTTATTAACAAAATGTATCATTTAACAATATTATTAATATTTGGATGGAATAACCTATTCGTATCAACGGAATGACGAGGTTACGACATTATTAAAATAATTTTTCGTACAGATACAATAAATATTTAGGGTAAACGTGCTACTCTTTTTCGTTTGAAAATATACTAGATGCCGCTTATAACTACATATCGACTGTGGAAAGGAAAAAGGACGTAACTCTCAATTTTCCAAAACAGCTTTTTTTCGATAATCACAATGTTTACAACTTGACACACATTCTATCAAAAGGATAGAAGCTGAAAATGCCGAATTAGTATCTAAATTTAGCTTTTAAGTTTGTAAAAGATGACCTTGTAAAAAATTAAAACCAAGAAAAAACACTGAAATAAAGGTTTTTCCGAAACAATTTCTTTAACCTTTTCAGTACCGCGATGTTTTAAGCTAAAAAACATTCACTCACATACCTACCGCATATTTTTAATAATTTTTGAATAGTTTTAAAAAATAGGACTGAATTTATGAATATTAAAAGTTTACTTATAAAATGATATAAACAGTTAATTATTTTTAAGTTACATTAGTGGTCTTCAGTAGCATTAAAGTATTCACGCCGTTCGTATGTAACGGCCACCAGTGTCCTTACGGTACTGAAGCGGTTAATTAATATTAGATTATGCCAATTAAACACCAGTTTAGAAGTATACGTGCACTTCAAGGTTGTGTATAATTCATAATTTGCATATGTCACAAAATCATCAAAACACGTTTTAAGCGCCTCCTGTAAAATTTGATATGTGTGGGTTACGTCCTTTTTCCTTTCCACAGTCGATATGTTCTCTAAGAAACTTAATTATAGATCGAAAAATGCATACACGGGAATCTATAATGCACTGTTTATTTTCTTGGCATTTTCTTAGTTGCAATAAAATTTCCTGGAGAATTATTTTGTTTTAACGGCATTTAGTAAATTTTCGAGTAGGAAAAGATTAGCATGCTGCGAAGCATATTAACTATAGTTAATTCTTCTCTACGTGAGCAAGATTGTTAAATGAGCAATATATAAAAAAATAATTATAGCACAGTCGAACACTAAGCGTATTTTAAAATAATCTTCTGGATAATTTCTAATGACTAAAATTCAAAAGAAGTATACGCACTTGCGAACGACATGCGTATCATTACCAAAATATATAGCTGATAATAATGTATTTTATTGGTCAGTGTTGTCGTGTTCGATAAATATTCCAAATGCGATATATATTTATATGAATATCGTATATTTTGGCCATAATGAATTATATTAATATTGATCTATATAAAATTGATTCACCCGGCCGTGGTATGAAGTACCTATATACAGGGACATTCAACAGTAGAAGCCAAAAGACTAAAGAGAAATTTACCTAATAAGCGTTCTGGAAAAGTTACTAAATTATGGTTGAAAGAATTTCAATGTTTTACTGTCAATCAAAAATTTAGTTTTGTATTTTCAATATGATAACTTAACTAACATTTTCGATAGATTTAGTCCGGCAAAACTTCTTAAAAGTGAATTTGACGGAAGGAAGTAATATCTATTGAAAAATTGATAAAACATATATTTATAGAATTTTGTAAATATCTCAGATGACTAATGCATTTATTTTTAATACTTTTAGAATAGCTATTAAATATTTAAACTGAAAAGAGGGTGTTAATCAATTATACAAAAGTCGTAAAAAAAATATTTGACAAATTATTTTTTTCATTAAAATATGTAATTTTTGAATCACTATGAAACAAGGGGACAGTTTATTTTATCTCTATCAGTTTTCTGTTTAAATATTGCACACAAATTGATTTTTCTTAAATATGTAAATAATGCCAAAAACAAGCATGGTAGAATCCTTACATCAAGAATACCTAAAAGGATTGCATTCTACGCTTACAAATATCATTTTAGGATTAAAATATACATAAATTATTCCATTATGAGTAAATTCAGAAACATAATAATTAATTTGGCTTAGATTTAATTAAATAAAACTGCATATAGGTAAAACACTAGCAGTTTATATCATTACCGTGGCGGATGTTGATAGGGAACAAATTGACAGATCTAAGTAAGCTTTGAGCTTTCAGAATGGAGCACCAAGCCTCCATATTAAGTATCATTTAAATAATTATATTATCAAAATACAGACACAATTTAATATGTCGATCTGACTCAGATAAAGTTAGAAATTAAAAGAAGTGACAATTGTCCGCATAAAACATTGGATTAATTGGCCAATAAAATAAATTACTCCTTTTGCAAAAATTAGTTGAATAGGCAGTGAAAATCTCATTGCAAACTTACCTCGCTTTTATAAATTTTGTGACTTACCAACATCTGCCAGTACGGAAATGGTCCGTAACTAAACGTTGACAAAAGATATTGTCGACGTTGACTGCACAATTTTATTTTCACGCCTTTGCGTCATCAATTATAATTCCCAGCAAAATTTTTCATACGAGTTATATAATTTAGGTAAACAGTAATTTTTACACCCATTTATTGTGCACCGTTTGACAATTCAACCTATACACTATTGACACACTTTTTTGTGGTGTGTTGGCATATTTTTATAATGAATTTCATAGTAACATCAAAATAAAAGAATCGGTATGATTTCTATTTTACCCTGTTTATTATGGGAATTCGACATGACGCCTCAGAGGTTTTGTTTTTTCGTTTCTTGTGATTAAAAATATCTTCATATAGAGCAGCCTAAATCAACCTTTCGTTCGCGTACCTCATTCTTATTTTTGTCAACTTATATATCACTAATCTATTTCTCTGCTGAACTATACGCGAGCCTTATCATAGAACTCATAGGTTTTTTTATAATCTCTTTATTTACAATTTAAAAGAGCTCATTTGAAAGTGCCTCCCTCAATAATTCTCGTGTTATTTTCTAATAAAATCAAATGAAAAAAATAAAGAATAAGCAACTAATTTCTTGACGAACACGTTAGCTTCGGTGTCACTCGTTTCCGTAATCCGTTTGTCGGGGGTGAGAATAAGAATGTGTACAAAATGAAAGGAATAATTTCACATCCTCCTGGTTGAATGACACTGATCTATACAAGGATATTATAATATTATAACACCTTGCCAACATTTAAGAATTAGTGACAAATACTCCACAGATTCTATACATGTAAATTTAAAGATTTTATCTGTATTCATACATCTTTTTAACCAGTTTACTTAAATTTAGATATTACACAATTGTTAAATTAATCATATTTTTGGTAAACTGTGAAAATCTACATTAAATTAGTAGGTATTTAAAGTGTCGATTGATAAAACTATTTTCCATGTATTATATTTTTAAATTACTATATAATATTATGTACATATTGTCTTAAAACATTATGAAGTTAAACATCAAACGAAAGACTTTTTATTAACAAAAACAATTTAAAATACGGATATTATCTGGTGAAAATGTCAAGTCAGAAATACTAGTCTAGTTGAGAGAAAGTCTATGTTGAATATTTATGTTTCAATCGCATGCAATAAAACAATGTATTGTTAAAATAAAAACAGCGAACAATAGCGCATGTAAATTAAGTTAACGATTACAACTTATATTGATTTTTTTCATATAAAATGTAATATTTTGACAAAAGTTTTTGCAGACAGTAGTGCATAAACAAAAGAACATTTTATTGTTAACCTATCATAGTTATAAAATATGACATTTTAGTTTTTTGCCAGAACAGAGAATAAAAAATATATTATATGATAAAATAAAGCAATATATATATAATTGTATACTATTTGAATATATAGTATCATAGTAATTGAGTAAAAACTGTAGTAATTGTGTAATAAAATGAATGACCTCTATTGTTAAAGCAAAATGGAAAGCAAATGTTTTAAAGAATAATTATGTTGTAACTACAATATAATAATATAATAAAATATTTTAATAAAAGGGTGTATCTTAAAAAACACATTCATTATTATGTAGACAGTCATTATTTTATTGTTTGTATTATGTAACATTTTTATACGTCACACTAGATCTTTACATATAAATATGACTTCTCTTTTATCTTAGGATAACAAACGCTAGTTCTGTGCATAGCTATTTATATACTATATTAAACAATATAAATCAAAGCTTCACTATTTGTTATCACTGCCTATAATGCAGTATATCTTGCACTATTTGTAAAAAATGTATTTGAACAACACCTAGGAGTTCCTTTTTTGCATACTGACAAAAATCGTATGAAATTTTATGAAATTAACAATGAAACTGAGTTAAAAACTGAGCAAAGCCAGTTAGATCATTTTATAAAATTCTGAATTTCTCCACCGTGTCCATTCTTGATTTATGAATTTGTGTTTTGAAAAACATGGTAGTCTGTGATGTCTGAATTTATTCACACTCATTTGTTCCTGATACAGGGCAAAGTGAAAGCGATTACATAACCATTATTCCTGTCCTCGCCTTCTTTCCAATAAGAGAGAGAGGTTGAGTCATTTGGTAAAAAGCTGTTTTTGCAGGCACTTCTGTTGAGATAAGCTCCGTTAGCAGTCAATATACATTACATTGAGAACATAATATCAATGGCTTAGTTCCATAGTGCTACAAGTAGAAATTGGTAGTTTTTAGATATGGCTGACACATCTAAGCTGAATTGTAAAAAAAAAGTGATAATTATTATTTGTCTCACCTTTTAATGAATCATTAAATCATTTATCTCAAATCAATTAAAATTTATTGCAATTTCAACAAAACCGTAGATCGAATTTTCGAACATTATTATTATTAATATTATAACTCTTTATATTCATATTCAAACATCTGCCTACTGAAATTTGTACTTTTTTAGAGATATAAAAGATAGGTATCTGAATATAATGGGTAATAAATCTCAAAACATCTAATTTTTGACTTATCGTACTGTGGAACTATGTTATCGAATTATATCTTTGATTAGTCTTAATTAGGCAGTAACGACATTTACAAAGAAATCCTGGTCTATCTGATACAATGGCGGTAAAACTACCTTATACTGCATTATAAGCGATAACAAACTTTTGATAGTAGGGTAAAAAATAAAACGAAAATAAAATAAATCACGCTCAATTAAAATTAAATACGAAACGATACTATCTAAACCGATTAAATTTCGTGCGGCTATAGAATATAAATATTCTGCAAATGAACCTAAACATAATGGCGATTGAACCGATCTTAAATGAAAATGGATAAAATAACATAACAGTCACTATTGAATCATTCTTCTAACCACTGCCGGAACTACTTAAGATGTTTGGTTTTCCTGTGGCGCTTCTGGCACTAATTTGAGAAACTGAAAATTTAAAAATTAAAAATCTTACACACATAAAAAAATTATAATGATCTAAGATTTAACTCTCACTCCCGAAAGAGTAAAAAGCTAAATAAAAACTAATAATATAATAATTTCTATAAATAATATTATTAAATTATTATTTACGGAAGAAATATACAAAAGAGTTCTATTTGAAGGTAGTAGGGTAGGGTAACCAAGATTTTGATATTTTATCCCATCAACAAGTAACTGAATGTAGAATTTGTGTTAGTTATGTTAAGTTTAGAATCAGTACTGAAAATTAAGATAAAATGGAAGATAGATTATATTTTTATTCTTAAGCTTATCACTCCCACACAATTTAAAATTATATTTTATAGAAGATTAGAAATTTACATCCATGTATTGCTCATCACTTATCGGAATATATTGACAGTATTGGGCCTAAATATTATTAAATTGAGATTGAGCGCGCAAATATCCAATATCAGAGTTGAGTTGTTAAGATAGATCCTTCAAAAGTGAAGTGACCTTAGTAAATACACAATGCAATAGTGTTATCTCCTTAAAATAAATAATATGCAATTTACCAAAACACCAAGTAAAGATGTGATTGTACTTAGAATCCAATAATAAAGTTTTATCATTTTACTATTTAGCTCACTTCACTTCTTGAAAGCTGGCGATGTGGAATCGTTTCAATAGTTATCTCAAAAACATTGTTACATAGTTGTCGTATTAAGGTGGTGATAAATATATAATATATACACAAAATGAATGGTTACCCTAAATAAAAATATTGCAAGCCTCTAAAAACAAAAAGATGAATTCAAAATTTTATTCAGTCAAGATAAATTATAACACTTTCAACGCGATGGAATTTGATCGGTATCGATTTCGCATATGTTTACATGCTCATCGCGGAGAAAGAGTTAATTTTCTTCAGACGATGTACACCAATGAAAAATAATAATATTATAGTTACTTGGATATTGACAAAAGAAAAAAATCTGAAAACAGGTCTTTGCGTAAATAATACATTAAACTTTATCTATTTTTTCTAAATATATATATATTTTTTTTATAGACATTTCGCAATTTGAGAACTGCAAGGTTCTAAGCGTAGATTTTTTGCGAAGCAAAAGTAAAATGAGATAGTCTTCAAAGTCACATCAATTGTATTCATTGTTACTTACTTATGTTTCACCAAAAATCTACACTTATAATATAACATTGTCATTCTCGGGTTGCGATTTGTTGGACACTATTCATAATAAATATTAAATTGATAAATAGATATCTTCATAATTCTGCAGCTCGTGCAATATAATTTATTACTTCAATGATACAGTGTAAGTGTATCGAGGAGTTCAGGGAACGGAATTCATCAGTACCCATTGACCTCTAATTATCTTAGAATTTATCTCGTTCCGGAATTTGTTTTTACCCCATTATTATTCCTCAGCGTTGACCAAAATATTTGGTTCATGTGATTCGTAAATTTTATATTTTATGTGATTTAAAAATAAAAAAAAGCACCTTTGGTAGTTTCTAACGGTGAAGATGGTGAGCTTGGAAGAATCTGAAAAACAAAATAATTACCGCGTTATGTGGATTATTTCGAGTATTCAAACGTACTTTTCTATCATTCACTCGGTTAGGTTAGATTATATTGATACATTCACTGCATTGGAAATATCTCTTCTATTGAGGATTTGACAGAACTGAAATGTTTTAAATTGTAATCCGTTATGTTACTAAGACCTCACATCAAAAATACAAGTCATGCTTGAATTACTTATAAACTTGGTAAAATAACATGAATGTGGCTCCTGTATCCATGGCGCGGTAGACCTTGAAGCCATATTCAACTCATGAAACGTGTTAACTGTACCCTAATGTATATCTCACAGATGCCTTTCCAACCAAGTCTGTCACTTAATGTTATATAAACATCACCTGCTTAAAAACAGAGCATAAGTCGCTAAGATTTTCTGACCATTTCAAATCTTCTTCCCAAGTGACACTAACGACATGTATCTCTGAAGGTGCTGTGCGAGGTCGAGACTCTCCAAAAGAATTCACAGAATGTGCCCGAGCAAGTTCAATTGTCGCCTTTTAATTTCGCAAGAGGTTTCAGCTCTTTTAGTTTTCAATTCCATATAAAACTAATGATGGATTCAGCGGTAAAATTACCATTCCATTGGTTAACAAAAGTTATAAACTTTATACTGCTATTTATTAAAGTATATAAAATTGCTATTTTAGAAAGGCAATCGATCACTAACTTTTGGTATATCATAAATGTTGCCTGAGTCCCTCTCGTGTAGGTTCTTGGTATCCTTAGAAGGCAAGGCTGAATCGGCAGGTGCTTTATCGACAGCTTCAGGGATTGGCGATTGGACATTTGGCAAATCAGTCATTTGTTTGGCTTGAGTGGCGGCCAGCTGCTCTTTGAGCTGTTTCAGTTCCAGGGCCTGCCGCTGTATCTCCGAAGACTTGTCGGCTACCTGTCAAACAAGCAGGTTACAGTTTGGTATATTCTTTTTCTTTGATAGCGTTTTTTGAGAAGAAGATAAGCCAGAGGAATAAATTTAAAAAGATGTGTTGATTCACAATTTGACTAGCTCTTTTGTGCCTTGTTTATTAATTGAGTAAGAGAATGCGTATTTTACCATACCTTCTGTGTAAGCTCGGTAATATTTCTGGAGATGATGGTGTTGCTCTCCTTCCAAGCTGTTTGCAAACTGCTAAGCGCTGCAGAATTATTTTGTACCGATTCCAAGAGTCCTGTCACTTTATGCTACAAAATTCATTCAATTCAATAAGTATTCAAAAACAATATAAATTAACTATATAATTTAAATTGCTAAACCAAATACCGGTTTTGGAAATACAAAATATCGATATTTCAATATAAAAAATGTTAACCAAAAATATTTTGAATCCATATCACGATAAGGCATGGGTGCTTGATGATGTAAAAGAAAATTAAGTATAGGTAATACAATTATTTTAGAATATCAATGAAAGTAAATCTTTATATTGCAAAAACGAGTTATCAGTCTTACTTAAGCATTTACAATATTTTTGCATTATCGAGATCATGACTTTTGCATTAGTTTAACCCACCAGAGACGAGAGCTTTTTATCGATAAAAAAATATTTTTTAAGCCATATTGAAGTGACGGATAACTTTTATTCCTGACAAAAATTAAAAAAAAAAAAAAATTCAAAGTCGTTGTATAGAAACACCGCATGACTGTATGGTCATGGTCATCCTTTTATTACCGTGTTATACTGTGTACGGACAGAAGTAAGGACGAGCGTGACCGTATGGGCACGCAAACATTATGTGGGTGAATGTTTTTTAGCTTAAAACATTGCGGTACTGAAAAGGTTAAAAAAAGAAAATCACATGTGCTTTTGGTCGTCGTTTCTGTCCCCGCGGCTGATGGCTAACTGAAGTCTGTACCCTTCTTAATCAAATATGAGTGAAAGCAATGATATTCAGATAGAAAAGGGATGAATAGTGGGATCAATAGACAACGCTGTTTACTGTGACCATGTTCATGGTCACGCTCGTCCTTGGAGGGTTAATATTTAATTTGCTCTTTTTAAATGCATTAATTTTACATTCGAGGTGCGATTATATTAATTAAAAATACATACATGATCCCTTTGGAAGTCTTGTGTTGCCCAGTTGATTTTTGTGCCAAGCGTTTCGTTAATAAGCGTCAGGTTAGTTGACAGTTGAGTTATCGATCCTTGAAGATCTGTCTGCTGTTTCATAAGGGACGCCAGTTCTTTAGCATTACTTTGATCGTTGCCCGACTGACTTTTGTTTCGAAGCTGTTCAATTTCAACCTAGAAAATGTAAAATATATTGAATATTGTTTACCTCTAGCATTACACTCACGATTGACACTATTGGTCGTTTTTACTTGGGCGTATTCGGCAAACACAAGCTTCGTCAATGAGTTTTTATTTAAACTAAACAGAAAGAATTGTTTCTGAAGAATTTATTCGCAGTGCTAGGGGTTAATTATTGCTGGGTTTTGCTCTCTTAAGGGGTTAGTAGGACTTAAAATCCATTTTAAATACAAAGTAGAATATGTTTCACTATTTTAAAATTTTTTCTTGGTATTTTAGGTGGCCTTAATCTGTCAATTCACTTAGTAACTGCGAAAGAAGAATGTTTCAATTATTTTAAAAATGTATCAATCAATTTTGACCATGTAGCCAAGAAGAAAGTGTAATTCAGCGTATGGAAACTTTCATACTTTGTTTTTTCATACCATTTACAGATATTTGTTGAAAGCCACGAATGTCTGATATTTTCTTCCCTCTGAGCTATCCTCGCCGATGACGAAGAGAGGGTGATTGACTTATTTTTAGTCTTTGTCAAGTCCCATCTTTATATCACTGCCTAATTATTTAATATTGGAAAGGTTTTTACCTTCAAATCAGTAACGTTGTGATGAAGTACAGCTTGGCCATCCGATACGGCTGCAGACTGGGCTCTCAGTGCTGTCACGGTGGAGTCTAGATCCTTTATTTGGGATCCAAATCTGGCAACACTGGCGCCTAGATCCAACAACTGCTGGGGCATGCTGACCAGCTCCGGAGTGCTGGCCAGCTGTTCTTTTACACTAGCAAGCCCGGTTTGCATCGTTGCCACCTGTTAAGAATATTTCAATGAAAATAACAAAATTTGACTGAATTGTACGTATGTTAAATTTAAGAGCAAGCACATAGATTACCATCGAACGCGACTAAATGCTATGCATGGGTAAACAAATAATTATTCTTCATTAAAAATGATATTTATTTTTAATAATTTTACTCTATTTCAAAAAATAAAAGTCACAAATTGTTTAGTTCCGTAAGTTTTTTTTTTTTTTTTGTTGAATATCAAATTTATGGTGCTTTAAGCACCAGGACGTGTCCTAATATTAACGTCAAGGTTTCTCTAGTCTCCTTCATCGCTAATGTTTTTGAAAAATTGTATTCCCCTACCATCGTTGCAGACGGAAAGGTGCGATCGCTACAGAGATAATAAGTTCACGGGAACTCCATATGCATTACTTTGCAAATCACATTCTAATAAAGTTGATAGTTATGTGTGAAGCTGAAATAGCTATCGACCGTCGGCATGCAGTGGATATTTCTCCAAAATACAGCCTCACTTGTCTATGAGCGAGTAGGATAAAAGAGCAATGTTCTTATATCTTGCTCACACTCTTCACTGAACATGTGATCAGGTGAAAAAGAAAAAAAATTACGGTCCGTGACTCGGCTATATTTTATAAATCTTGTGATACTATTTACATATTTTTTGCCCTATTAATATTCCATGAAAATTAAATAATCTTTATCAACCTGCGAGGTAAGGTTATCTGCTCTCAATATAAGCCTATCGAGTCGTGCTGCCATCTCAGTGTGGTTGTGTTGAAGCTCTCTGGCGACAGAATGACATCTTTGAAGCGCATCGCCGACTCCTTGACTACCCATTGATACTGTGGAAGAAAAAAAAAGAGTCCAGTAGTAGTAATGTTTTTTCCTGATAAACAAGCCTTCTTGTTCTTATTTTAATTTTAAAATGTCTTTTAAAATTAAAATCAAGTCGCCATATAAAATAATAAGAACACGATGTGTCATAAATTTTGTAAAATCTCAAGTCATAGGAATATCATCGGTACCATAAGTATCTTCTTGACTACCAATATTATTTAAATACCCTTTCACCAAACTAATTTAGCAAAGATGTATTATTATTTAATAAAATAGTATTTATTATTAGTGATACTAAAATAAACTGAAATTTTGCCATTATAATGACCTGAATTCTAGAAATGACACCAATTGTATTTAGGTTGATTTTAAAAACTAATAACTCTTATCGATATATCTCATTATTGCAGAAGGAACACCGTTTCGTTTCCTCCTAATATGGAATTATTATTTAAAACATTATTTCGAAATAACAAATAACGCTGCCATTTTTTTTCTCGGCTATTTGACAGCGTAAAATTTAAGTCATAATTTATTCTTATCAAAATAATATTTAAATTTACTGGATGGCAGATAAGGTAAGTTTGAGAAATGTCAGCGTGGAGTAATTGCCAAAAATACTTATGCAAATTGGCATTGTAAATTAGTTGTATTTTCTTATTATTTTGTAGTGGAGTGGGTCAACATTGTCACATACAGGTAATGTACAGAATAAATTCGATTGATAAATATAAAATTTTATATACTAATTCCACAATTTTTACGATCTTCGATAGATTTGTATAGTTTAGTTGAATATGTTTGCGATTAGCGAAATCAATCCTAATTATTGTACAAATTGTAGAATTAGTGCAAAAAATGTGTTTTATTTCTATAAATATAATGTCGCTTCATCAGGAATTGACAATATGCACATTAAAAGTGAAAACTATTAGAGCATGACTGGCGGAGAATTCACAGGGGAAATTGCTGCCGAATACGAAAGATTTTAAATATTACATAATGTATTCATATTTGGATGTACCCTTTGAATAATACTATTTTGAGGAGGGGAATTATATTATGAGCAATGGTGAAAAGATTAACGCTGTAAAAAAGAATCATATTTGATAAGTCAATCAGCCAACCTAGCTCCATCTCAGACCGCAGCGCTGTGATCTGTTCACGGACATCCACAAACAACCACACTACTGTGGCGGTCGCAGTAGCGCAAGCACAAAGCAGCAGGGCGGCACAGGCCCTAGCCGCCGGAGCACAGCTACTCCGGCCTCCTCTTCTGCCCCTGGCGATGCCCCCTCCAAGAGATCCGCCCCATTCGTCTCTCTCGTCACTGGATCCAGCGAGAAGCGGAGCCGCCCTTCGGCCCCCGGCTCCTCCGGCGTAGCCCACCAGGGCATCCAACTCTCTGCGTTTTCGCATTTTCTTGCCGGTGCGCGGCGGGGCCACCCCCGTCACCAGGTTAGCGCTCGTTTGGAGAGTCATCTTGAGGTTATTTATGGAAGTTTTTCAGCTACACATTTATGGCCCAGCTCTTTGAGAACAACACTAGTCGAAGAGTTCAGACCTCGTCATGCTTTTCACTTTTCGTTTCACTCTGGTTTTATTTTCGTACACGAACTTCGGGAAAATTTATTGAAATAAAAATTATTACCAAACGAGCAAAACAGATAAATTGTTTTCTTAGCATAAAAACTAAATATGTGTTGAAAACAGGGCTGTGGAGTCGGAGTCGCGGTATTTTGGCCGGAGTCGGAGTCGTGAAAAATGAGCGGCTCGAATTTTTTTTGAAAAATTTATATAATGATCTGTATTTAAACAAAATAGTTAAAAGTGTTGACATTTCACGCTTGGCTGGAGATAATCTGATGGTATACATTTATTTCAGTTAAAATGAAATTATTGAAAAATTTCCTCTGAGTAGTTAGTTATTTTAATGCTGGAGTCGGAGATGTCTTTTTTTTTCACGCAACTCCACTGCTCTGGTTGAAAAAATTATTTTACATTTTTATAATATGAAGATCAACAATATCTGTTGAATATCACTGATCGAAGTCGGTCCTGATTATATTATGTTATATTTTTTTATAAAAAAATGTATTTTTTGTTCAAAATTTCAATCTAAAAAGCGTAGCCCTCAAATGCGTAGCAGTTTACGCAAATAACCTACAGTCACAACCATAATTTTTAATTTGTGCTAACAGAAGTTGGTGAGTAACAAAATTGACAAAAAATGGAGTAAGTACACAATGTTGTCTGTAATAACTCAGCCGGTACATTTATTAAACCGGTTTAATAAATAAACAATTTTTTTCGGTAACAATTAATAATGTAGATTCAAAGGCAGCTAATAGTTAGTACCAGCCAATTCATTTCCAACTCTATTTGTGTCACATAAACACAAATCCATCGAGATCTAATCACTCTTGAAAAATCAATATATAAAACACTCTGTACAGGGATTCAAACCGGCGACCTCTATTTTTAGTCAACAACGTTGAAATCGACCACGCAGCCGGTTTATGATAATATTAATTTAATTAAATACAAAAAACGCTAATAATCATTTTGCTATAAGTTTGGACATCAATAATCATCCAGAGACAGGCATACATATATGTTATGTATATATTCTTTATGTATAAATACTTTAATTTTATTTGCGTTATGAATGTGGGTGTGATTAGGCTTTCCAATCCCGGGATCCCGTTCAATTTTGTGATCCCGAAATCCCGGGATTGAGAAATTTTTAGCAAATGCCGAAAAGTTATAGGATTTTTATAACAGCAAAAAAAAAGAAAGAGTCACGGTGACATTTTGGGCAAATCGGTAAATTCCTGGGTTTCTGAAATTGGAAATGAAATAATGAAAAAATTCCGACACCAAAACATTTCTTAAATTATACACGATTTCATGTTGAAAATTAGTCAATCTCGAAATCCCGTGATCACAAAAAGACTCCGGGATTGGATACCCTAAGTGTGATGAACGATTCTTTAATACACTAAAATGCACAACGAATGCCCAATACAATGTGTATTTATGCTGTAAACTTCTATCGCGTATTACTTTTCGGTTTGAAATCCCTGACAAAAGACAAACAATGTTGTCATTTCTATGTTGTTATTTATTTGTGTTAACACACATACAGCAAATATAACTTTATTGTTATCTGCGGAATGAAGCGAATGTCAATTTGTTACAGTTGGATGCAATCGAAGTAATTGAGAGGAAAGTCATTTGCAATGCTAATATGGACTACTATTCAACAAACTGAATTACCATAGTACGAAATATTTAAATAATTTTAATTGGTAGGTTCTACTTTCACACAAAGACTGCAACACCGGACGAATTTATCAATATTGGTATTACAAAAAAAGTTTAAATAAAGCAAACAAAATACGATCACAATGAAATACCGCCAGTAAAAAATATATCATAATCGGGTGATTTTCATAATTAATTTGTTAACGGTTTTTAAAATAATAATACATAATTGAAAGGCTCATTAATTCGGGAACATGTCAATATTGATAAAGCTCTTAAGATATGTAATGGTTTCCACACATTCATAATTGACAAGCTCAAAGGACAATCGGCCCGACACAAATTTTTCGCTTATTTAAATTCTTCAATAAGGTCTCCTTATGGTCAAATTTTTATTTACAGCACGCGTTATACAAGCCCGTGTGCCGTTTGGCTAGTTTTCTGTTGTTCCAATTTGAAAGAATAAATATAAATGACTTTTTGTAGAAAAAATATTTTGTTTTTGAGCGTTGAATATTCGGCGACGTTGAGAATTTTATAATTCGTATAAATTGTATTCAACCGGATAGTTAATTATTGTTGTGTTATTTCAGGCTCGGGCATTTCAAATTGAATAAAAATGCATGTTTTAAAAAAACACGAATATATTACGAGTAATTCACCGGCACAGAGGGGAAATTACAAAACAAATTTTTTGGGGAAAAAGTGAAAAAAGTTTTTGTCTAAGTAATTTTGTATGGCATATTATATTTAACGGCAAAAATATACAGCCGAGAGATCAAAGGTTTGTCTTTATCATAATATTGTTTTTAAAATTAATCCGAATTGAAATATGTATTTTTCTTGCACAATTAGGCAACATCCCTATTTTCAATACTACACCGAAATTCGTCAAAATGCAATTGAGCGTACTGTACACTGGGCGTATCGCATGTCTTTTCTGGACGAAAAAAACCAACAATGTGTACATTGTTAAGAATGCAGTAGCTCTGTTGAAGTGGTTTGATTGTAAATAAATAATTTGAAAAAGGTTAACAGGTGAACAACACGAAGAATTCACACGCAGGGCACGTCTCGTAAACTCACCGAAACGATCTGTTTGTAGTTTGAAATCCATTAGACGAGCACACTGCCACCCGACGACGAAAAAAAATACTACACAATAAGAATATGAAGTTCCATTTTTAAAAAAGTTTACGTAAAAAATAAAACCCTGTACGCACAAACGTGCTTCTTAGAGAAAATGTGTACGTATATAAAATATATATATATTTAAAGTGATGAATGCAGAGTGTTGGAGACGAGCTCGGAGCAAGAGTTTGAAGCAGAGTATTAATGAAGTTATAGTCAGAGCACAGAAAATTTGAAGTGATTCACTGGTCCAGATAATTTTGTTTTATTGTCGGAATCAGAGTCGTAGTGTTTTTGGTGAAATCGGAGCCGAACTTCACATCTCTAATTGTTATTAAATGACACTTCACAATGCTAGAATTATTTGACATACGACGACACTACATCCAG
Organism: Himalopsyche tibetana; assembly: GCA_030503985.1. Lineage (NCBI taxonomy): Eukaryota > Metazoa > Arthropoda > Insecta > Trichoptera > Rhyacophilidae > Himalopsyche > Himalopsyche tibetana. Next base: position 3,640,174 of record JAPJYX010000015.1, read on the forward strand.
GACCGTAGCAAGGGGCTCGCGAATAGGATGATAGCCTTGGACGCCAAGGCGTCGAAGTAGCACAGGGGGCGCCAATACGATGCCACAATCTTTTGAAAAAGCAAATAAAATCTACCAAAGAGCCTCGCAACGGTTTTACTACCATCAAGTTACTCAAGCGAGTGTCGAGTGATTATTTTCTGCACTGGAATTGTTTTTGAGCGAGAATTGTCCAACGATGGAGGATGTAATGTTGTCGGCCATTATATTTTATATAATCAATGATAATTACTAACATAATAACGTTTATCCTTCAATTATTTCGTTAACAAATTTAGGATACATATTATACATCCTAGCCAAACCTTTTATCCGTAGGATGGAGTGGAGTTGGAGCAAGAACACCCTCTATCCTCTTGTTATGCGGTAGATGCATTCTACAAGACATCGCATTAAAAAGTCTTTCATAGAAAATGTGGAGATGCGCTCCATTTACTTAAAAAACTGCATACATCCGAAGCAGTGATTTATAATTAATATATTCAGAATCCCATATTACATCAGAGTTATTATATAACAATATGCTTGGTGCTATTTGGAATATGATTGAAATAACTTTAAAAGTAATGGTTTTAAAGTGACAAATGGTCTTGAAATCACTTTAAAGACGATAGCAACAATTATAATTAGCTTCCACTTCACCATGGTTCAATGTTGTTTTTTTAACGATGTATTAACTATCAAGAAATTAAGTGAACAAAATTTGTTATGATTTATTGAAAAATTGTTTATTAATTGCGTTGTATGTCCCTTCTCGAATTATATTTGCGAAGTTTTTTGTTGTTGAAATTTTTTATTAAAAATAGTCCCATAAAAAAGTACTAAGTATACTTTGCCGTACACCGGAGCGGAGTAAATCAAAAAATGTTCCTCTCCAGGATTAGTGAATATGTTCGTTCATACGGGAATTCGGACTTGCATCTAAATTTAACTTAGAAACGAAACGTTACCAGTTGTACGCGGCAATAGTTTATTTATAACCTGAAAAAACATGCCTGAAAGGTAACTAATGGAGACCAAATGAGGTAAAACAGCGGCACGTAGCATGATCAGAACGAATTTGTCGAGGCGGTCACGAAATTGCGAGCTATTTTTGTTAATCATGGTGTATCAAGGTCTTATTGTCTATCGCAGTGGTATGGCGTTGATGGCCCGGGGACCGTTTTAAGCGTTCACATATTCGCTAATTCACTGCCGAAAATGTATGCATTAGAAGAACTTACGTTTACAACTTTTTTCTGTACATTTTCTTTACGAGGACGCCGATGGAGCTATTGCGTGCAACTCTACATCGGTTACGTATGGCAAATATTATTATTGTTAATTCAATTTCTTTCGGAAATCAGTTGCACACAAATGACAGCGTGTCTTGCAGTAGCTCGACTGGTAACATTAATGATTTTCTTTGTTAATTCATGAAACATTTTCATACAAAATATCGTATTTTATATGCGGGTATATATTTGTAGAGCTGTCGAGTAAGAATGCTAGAGTACTCTAGGTGGCTCATAAGCTTTAATTCTAAATGGACGTGTTAAATGTTACGAATTAAAGATGGCGTTAGAAGAAGAAAAGCAGTGAGTTAATAATATGAGTACCTACCCTTTATATTGGAAGCAAGCATGGTTAAAGGCAATCTATAGATTTTTTTTTGCATTTCGTCAAAATACGTTTTATAAATTGTAGTTAATTTTTAGATAAATAATTTGAGTGTAACAGCACTGTAGATTAAAAAAAACTACCTATGTATTCTACAATCGAATAATTTATTACTTTTACTGATGTTAACTCTTTTATTCGCGGAGAATCGATAAGTTTCTTCTAAAGGTGCTCAGTTGCGGTCTTTAAAGAAAACGCAATAAAAATTGCTATCGTCCTTGGTTATTTTTACAATAAAAATTAACCGCAAAACCACCTTGTTCATAGGCAATTCGTTATCACAATCTTTCTAGGCGAATGGGTATATCCGGTGCTTTTTTACCCATGTAACGCGGCGGAACGGCGTTCCGGCACCCCTAATCTCGATTTTTTAAATGTTTCAAATCAATATTTATGTACAATTTTATTTTTATTTTCCTTTGAAAACTTTTGATTTTCTATGTCGAAAAACGTTTGATGTTATTTTTTGAAATCACGATCTCGCGAAAAAGTAATAATCTACTAGATCGATTTCTGTTCGAAAGGGTTGGTATTTGTGATATCTATCCCTACCACTATTCTAATCCTAAAATTAACAGGTCAAAGCGAGAGCGATTAGTTAACCACGATTCCTGTACTGGCCTTACTTTTATATCCTTACTCTCTTTTTTAAAAAAATAGGTTTAATAACTGATTAACAAGCAGTTCTTGTGAAAAACTCTTTTGAGATACCTTCATTAAGAAGCCATATCCTCCACATTGAGTACGGACAAAAAAAAGTTTGATAATAAATGAGTTTCGACACCTTTTTTATAAATTAATGAATTGTGTTAGCGACCAATTATTCGTGGACACATTTTATTTATAAAAATCAACCACAATTTAACGACAGAATGCTTCAGAAAGAGGTGATATTTAAGAGTCACAATTGATAACACAGCCAGTGGAATAACAAAGTTATCAATTTTAGTTAAATATAAAAATTAAAATGTATCAAGCATGTATAAATAAAAGTAACGAAGCGTGTTTTTTTTTTTAAATTCCGCTTGATTTTAAAATAAAAAAATTTCCGTGTCGTGAAATATTTATTCAAGGTAAGTTATCCGATATGCATAATCCCTTAGCCTACATAGTGTTGAGTACGATTAATCTCGATATACATATAGTGCAAAATGTTAAAAAATAATGAATAAAATGAATTGCAAAAAGTACCCATTGCAACAGATAACAAATAAACAACAATGTTAGTAAGGTAAAAAATATCGACGAATTTAGTTGTACATTTTTTTTTATGGGATGAGTTTATAGCTATTTCCGCTGCACCATCGTCAAAACTATGCTGCGTATACTCAGCTATATATACTGCCTTAGAAGAGATACACAATACATCTTGATATTTGCTCCAACATCCTAATTTATATTACATGTATTAAACATGACTTTAGTGTTTCTAAGAACGATAACAAGTATGTGGTTATTCAAGATAAATTAGTTTAAATAAAACTGGTATGTATTATTAGTTACATTAAGGATTTTGGTAACGGTGATGGATTGATGATTGTTTGTCCATTTAAGATGTAATTGCTCAAATGCATTAAGTTTCGGACCTTTATTACAGAATTGTACAACTAAATAAGTTGATATTTTTTTACCTTAATACAACGGAGTAAGTAAGTTAATGTCAATTCAATCAACAATGTTAGTATGTTCTTGAAAAAGCAGATGGCACGTCAAGCGTCAATAAGAATACAATGACAATCTTAACATTAATAGCCGATAAGGTCTGTCTGTAAGGACGTCCGCAGTAAGGTACAGACCAATGATTTCGATTTATTCTGAACAGCACATTTTTGAAATGTTGTTCTATCCAATGGGAGCGGCTTATTTTAAACCGGGCGTGAATGTTCTGATATCGCCACGTTTGAAAATTTGATATTTCTTGGTGTAGAGCTAAAGTATTGTATCACCATACATCATAATATTCGAATAATCAAAGACTTTAATTCGACTATTGCAAACTATGATTATAGGGCTATCGAAATGAATCGTCTGATCGTGTGAGTCGATGTGAGACTAATATTTTTTGGAGCGGATTTGATCAATTGAATCATAATGATGAATCTTTTCACGTCTGACCTTGAAAATCTGTTAGAATTCTTTAATACATTAAGAATATTCAAATTATGATATGGATATATGATAGAATAATATTTTGCTTTTTTCATACACTTGGACAAAATGTGCAACTGATTTTTTATTGAAAAATTGGATTTGATCTTTTGATTTTTATTGGAAATAATTGTTAAATAATTTAAAATCCGAAAAATAATTGTTGGCAAACTTAAACATTATTCCAAAAATTAAGTAATTTACAAAATTTCTGCTACTACGAAAGATGATTGTTAGCAAACTTTAACATTATTCCAAAAATTAAATAATTTACGAAATTTCTGCTACTACGAAAAATGGTTGTTAGCAAACTTAATCATTATTCCAACAATTAAATAATTTACGTAATTTCTGCTACTACGAAAAATGGTTGTTAGCAAACATAAACTTTATTCCAAAAATTCAATAATTTACGAAATTTCTGCTACTACGAAAAATGGTTGTTAGCAAACTTAAACATTATTCCAAAAAATCAATAATTTACGAAATTTCTGCTACTACGAAAAATGGTTGTTAGCAAACTTAAACATTATTCTAAAAAATCAATAATTTACAAAATTTCTGCTTCTACGAAAAATGGTTGTTAGCAAACTTAAACATTATTCCAAAAATTCAATAATTTCAATAATTTACGAAATTTCTGCTACTACGAAAAATGGTTGTTAGCAAACTTAAACATTATTCTAAAAAATCAATAATTTACGAAATTTCTGCTTCTACGAAAAATGGTTGTTAGCAAACTTAAACATTATTCCAAAAATTAAGTAATTTAGGAAATTTCTGCTACTACGAAAAATGGTTGTTAGCAAATTTAAACATTATTCCAAAAATTCAATAATTTACGAAATTTCTGCTTCTACGAAAAATGGTTGTTAGCAAACTTAAACATTATTCCAAAAATTAAGTAATTTAGGAAATTTCTGCTACTACGAAAAATGGTTGTTAGCAAATTTAAACATTATTCCAAAAATTCAATAATTTACGAAATTTCTGCTACTACGAAAAATGGTTGTTAGCAAACTTGGACATTATTCCAAATATTAAATAATTTACGAAATTTCTGCTCCAACGAAAAATGGTTGTTAGCAAACTTGAACATTATTCCAAAAATTCAATAATTTACGAAATTTCTGCTACTACGAAAAATGGTTGTTAGCAAACTTAAACTTTATTCCAAAAATTGAATAATTTACTAAATTTCTGTTACTACGAAAAATGGTTGTTAGCAAACTTCAACATTATTCCAAAAATTAAATAATTTACGAAATTTCTGCTCCTACGAAAAATGGTTGTTAGCAAACTTGGACATTATTCCAAATATTAAATAATTTACGAAATTTCTGCTCCTACGAAAAATGGTTGTTAGCAAACTTAAACATTATTCTAAAAATTAAATATTTTACGAAATTTCTGCTACTACGAAAAATGGTTGTTAGCAAACTTAAACATTATTCCAAATATTAAATAATTTACGAAATTTCTGCTACTACGAAAAATGGCTGTTAGCAAACTTGAACATTATTCCAAAAATTCAATAATTTACGAAATTTCTGCTACTACGAAAAATGGTTGTTAGCAAACTTAAACTTTATTCCAAAAATTCAATAATTTACGAAATTTCGGCTACTACGAAAATTGGTTGTTAGCAAACTTTAACTTTATTCCAAAAATTAAATATTTCACGAAATTTATGCTACTGCGAAAAATGGTTGTTAGCAAACTTGAACATTATTCCAAATATTAAATAATTTACGAAATTTCTGCTACTACGAAAAATGGTTGTTAGCAAACTTAAACTTTATTCCAAAAAATCAATATTTTACGAAATTTATGCTACTACGAAAAATGGTTGTTTGCAAACTTGAACATTATTCCAAATATTAAATCATTTACGAAATTTCGGCTACTACGAAAAATGGTTGTTATCAAACTTTTTTTTTCCAAAAATTCAATAATTCACGAAATTTCTGCTACTACGAAAAATAGTTGTCAGCAAACTTGAACATTATTCTAAAAATTAAGTAATTTACGAAGTTTCTGCTAATACGAAAAATTGTGGTTAGCAAACTTAAACATTATTCCAAATATTAAATAATTTACGAAATATCTGCTAACTATAAAAATAAAATATATTAAAATAAAATATAATTAAATTAAATACTATGCAACAAAAATCTCACGTTGCTGGGCAACGGGCTTACAGCTAGTCTATATATTAATAGCCGATAAGGTCCGTCTGTAAGGTGTCCTCGACCTCCCAGTCTCCACTTTTTTAAATAAAATAAAATAAAATAATATAAAATAAAATAAAATAAAATAAATTAAAATAAATTAAAATAAAATAAAATAAACTGAAATAAAATAAAATAAATTAAAATGAAATAAAATAAAATAAAATGAAATAAAATAAAATAAAATAAAATAAAATAAAATAAAATAAATTGAAATGAAATGAAATGAAATGAAATGAAATGAAATGAAATGAAATGAAATGAAATGAAATGAAATGAAATGAAATGAAATGAAATGAAATGAAATGAAATGAAATGAAATGAAATGAAATGAAATGAAATGAAATGAAATGAAATGAAATGAAATGAAATGAAATGAAATGAAATGAAATGAAATGAAATGAAATGAAATGAAATGAAATGAAATGAAATGAAATGAAATGAAATGAAATAAAATAAAATAAAATAAAATAAAATAAATTAAAATAAATTAAAATAAAATAAAATAAATTAAAATAAAATAAAATAAATTAAAATAAAATAAAATAAATTAAAATAAAATAAAATAAAATAAATTAAAATAAAATAAAATAAAATAAAATAAAATAAAATAAAATAAAATAAAATAAAATAAAATAAAATAAAATAAAATAAAATAAAATAAAATAAAATAAAATAAAATAAAATAAAATCAAACACAATGCAACAAAAATCTCACGTTGCTGGGCAACGGGCTTACAGCTATTCTATATATTAATAGCCGATAATGTCTGTCCGACCACATTTCAAACCTTCCAGTCTCCACTTTTTTGAATAAAATAAAATAAAATTAAATTAAATTAAATTAAATTAAATTAAACTAAATAAAATCAAACACAATGCAGCAAAAATCTCCCGTTGCTGGGCAACGGGCTTACAGCTAGTCTGCAATAAATTATTGATGATAGGTGATTTAAACTGTATGCGGCTGGTGTTAATATGATATATTTATTTATAAACTGTTTCAATGACTTTAGATATTATCGCAATAAATAATTTCTTAGGTCAATGCAACGGCATTGAATGCAGAATGCAGGTGAACAAGTTTCCTATTTGATTCATTAAAACGAGGATTTATTTGCAATAAGTGGGTGGGATTCTGCGATTTACGGACGATTGACTAAAATAATATAATAGGAAAATAAAATATTGATGGAGTTACTTACTTTACACGGATGTTTTTAAAGATTAATACGATAGTTCAGTCTTATCACAACTGTCAATTAAATATACAACACTTACTTAATTAATATAGATAAACAGATTTAACCCTCCAGAGACGAGAGCTTTTTTCCGATAAAAAAATTATTTTCTAAGCCATATTGAAGTCACGGATAACTTTTATTCCTATCCAAAATTAAAAAAAAACGCAAAGTCGTTGTATAGAAACCCCGCATGATTATATGGTCATGCTCATCCTTTTATTACCGTGTAATATTGATTACGGACAGTAGTAAGGACAAAAGTGACCGTATGGGCTCGCAAACATTCGGGGTTGAAATATAGCTAAACGTGATTTTTTTAAAATCATTTACAATTTGACCTCTTTAGATCAACATAATTTCAATACAAATATATTAGCAAAATAACTGTAAATAATTTGATGTTTTTACAAAAAAATACTTTTTCTCGGATTATCTCCAAACCTCGTTTTTTTTTAGCTCACCGAGGAATTTGAAAACCTCGATTTGGTAAACTTTTTCCCAGATTTTCACAAAACCTCGTTTTTTAGCTCACCGAAGAATCTGAAATTCTCGATTTGCCAATTTCGTGTCAATTTTCGGGATTTTCTCAAAATTTTTCAATCTTGAAGTCCCGGGATCGCAGCCGCATCAATCCCGGGATTTCGGGATCAGAAAATTGAACGGGAAAATTGAATTGGATGCCCTAAGAGCAATGTCTGCCAAACTTCTTTACTTCGCGGCACGCTAGTGAATAAGATTTTTTCCGCGGCACACCAAATAAAAATGCTATAAAAAGGAAAATGTGTTGAGTCGACTACTATGGTAATAGTACTTATACTACTATATAAAACGTACATGTTGAATTTGAATAAAATTTAAGAAAATGTTAATTAACATTTTTGAAGCGTCTTCCTCCGCGGCACACCTGAGACTTCTTGCGGCACACAGTTTGACAGACACTGCGATATATTTTTGTATAAATAACAAATTCAAAATACAACTTTTCTAAGAAACGTCATTGATTTGAATATTATAAGTGATAATAAAAATGACGGCCTTTAAGTAGTGCATACACACAGCTGTTCAAATATTGAAACCGACTGCATCGTAAGCATTGTTTACAATATTGTATAGTATGACTACTTACCAATGCCGATTAAAAAACAGTTGCCAGTACACACAGTTTCAATGCCATGGTAATGGCAATCGCAAGGTTACAACAATTATAATATGAACGATAATTGAAAATAACTGACGACATATTGCTATATAGCGCACTGGTTTCCAAAATAAGATACTCGCACACTTTGGAATAAGGGTTGGAATATCGGAGGAACATAACGATGGCTTAAATATTGTATCTTCATAAATCATAATGCAGAGAAAAATAATTTGAAGCTTAGATTTTGTGATATGAAAATCAGTGTTTAGTTTCATATTATTGTGGTTGATATATTCAACTTTCATATCGACTGTGGAAAGGAAAAAGGACGTAACCCACAGTTTTTTCAAAACAGGTTTTTTTTGATAATCACAACGTATCAAACTTGATACACGTTCTATCAAAAGGATGCAAGCTGCAAATGCCGAATTAGTATCTAAATTTAGCTTTTAAGTTTGAAAAAGATGACCTTTTAAAAAATTAAAACCAAGAAAAAAGACTGAAATAAAGATTTTTCTTAGACAGTTTCTTTAATTAATATTAGATTATTTCAATTAAACACCAGTTTAGAAGTTTCCGTGCACTTCAAGGTTGTGTATAATTCATAATTTGCATGGAAGTATTTCAACATATGTTTTACTACGAGAAATCTATGTTACTCAGTCGCTCAACCTCTATATTTTTAGAGAGTAGTAGGGATAAAATGATAAGACTAAGACAGGACTAGTGGTTAACTAATCGCTCTGGCTACGCACAGTTATTGAATGATCGGAAGGGTGGCGGAGAAGAAATTGTTAAACATTACCAACACCCATGCCTTCGAACAGACTGTCATATAATTAAATAACATAACTGTGTTAATAAAAATATTGCCTGGAGAATTAACAATATTACATTTTTTATATTATCTTTGGAACAGTAGGTTTTAGGAGATACAAGATTTTAGCACATACAAATATAGGCTATTCTTGCTACATTCAGTCCTTAACTTATTTTCGACGAAAATTGGATATGGAATATTTTAGTTCTTATGCATCAATATTACAGAAGTATTTAGAAAAAAAAATACTCATTTTTACTAATTCTACTTCATTATAATGAGGACCGGTTTCGCTCATGACGAGTTTTATCAACTGATATCACCATCGGTTGATAGGCATATGGATAAAATAAATATATAATTTATCGATTAACAATAATAATTGAGAAAAAACAAAGTGAAATGCGGATACGTGGTCGAATAGTCAACGTCGTTGGTTTAGAATACGGAGCTCTCGTGTTCGAATCCCAGTACGGACAGTTTTTATAGATTGTTTTTTTTCAATCGATTTACAGATAACTGTTTCTATGTGTTATGTTTTGAATTCTCCTCCCATCCATCCTTCCTAAAAAACGGGGCGTGGCGAGAGCGGTTAGTTAATCACTAGTCCTGTCTTATTCCTATCTTTCTACCCCTGCTTTCTTTGAAAAAAAGAGAGACTGAGCAATTGAGTAAAAAGTATTTCTCGTATAAGCTCTTCTGTTGAGATTAACTTCATATGTAGAGCAAACACGGTTTAATAAAAATGTAGTGACTGTCACACATATTATTGAAACTGTATTTTTTAGAAATCCGGCGTACGATCGCAAGTCACAAATGCGCCCGTTACCGCAACAAGGTAATGAACCCCTGCTGTAATATATTGTTTTACTGGTACATATTTTGCATTTTAAAAACTGGAAATTCAGTATTGAAAAAAACTGACGAAATCCAGGATTTAGACAATATCGGTAATGCAATCCGTACTCGGGATTGATATTACTGAAAACAGATAAATAATTCATAACCAACATTAACCCTCTTTTCTTATTGGTTCACGCAAGTCTTTATTTGTGTGCTATTTATGAAATAATCAATGTGTTACAATAGTTAGTGAGGTTATTATATGATTTCAATGGTGCTGTTAAAAAAAATGTTACCGTTAAATAACACCATTATCTCCTCTAGACAGAATGTGTACAATAAGGTAAAATATATTTTGAAGTTCTAACTAGCAACACGTTACCAATTACTCCAATGCTTCAAAATAAATATTCATGAATATTTTTGTTGTGTTTTTTTCCGAATCTACGTCAACTTAACTGTGAAAAATGGCATTTTGAAATAAAGATGTCCCCCAAGGCCTGCTTGATGCTTTGTGTTTGTCTTAATTTCGAGTTATTAATTAAATCCTACCTTTGTGATGTAATTTTATAAAATAATTCTCAAGTAAATCTATATTTTTCTCGTATGTACATGTATAATAACTTAGTTTTTACGTGCAATTAAAAGTATCATTAGCCTCGGGCCTCGACTTTCTCCGAAAGGCCCTGAATAAAAGTGCAAATATCAGGTCAAGGAATAAGCTTTCAGATTGATATGCAATTTGCATGCATGCAATACGTATAAAAGTCCCAACGATACCTTTTTGTTTCTCTTCCTTGTGTAAGTATAGCATAATGGCACAGCGATTACGCGGTAAGGGATGAGATAAAATTGTATACGAGAATCTGTATTTGACGTAAACATGCTAAACGTTAGCTTTAACCTCGCTACATTACGATAACGTCGGTGAAAATGTAGCCTTATACATTGTACATTTCAAGTTTTGTAACAAAAGTGTGTGTGTATATAATATAATATATTCACAAATGTACCGTATTAGTCAGGATTTTTAACAGGGCGAGTTGGATGTTGTTTTCTGGAGTCGGAGGTGAAAAAATCTCACGCTACGACCCGTTATTTATCAAAATTATTTAACGATGTGTATTTAAACAGCAAGATTCCATAGTGTTGCCACAGCATTGCAGCGTCACATTAGAACCAAACAACATTACCCGACTGCCATTGCCGATGAGCTGTCAAACGGAAAGCAGTTTACATATTTAAACGTGGGCAACTGCTGGATTTATTTTGTATTTATATATAAACATGGTTTGATATAAAGATTTCAAGATATGCAGGGATCCTATTACACTGATGTAATTTTTCACAAGAGCGATATAGAGAAACTACTGTTTTTAATACGCAGAAAATACATCTCCTGCTCCTTAAAATTCGTATGGGCTACCTTCTGGATATACTTACATATATTCTGATATTATCTGTATGGAGAATTGCCATCACTCACGCTTCCTCTATACTCTGTAATAAATTAATTTGTGCGTGTGTGTGCCCATATATTTCAGCATTGCTTAAATTAGCAAACAAATAAATTATAAAGTTCGATTCCATGAAAAGTAATTTAATTATTAAATAAATAAGTAGTATCTATTTATTGACTTCTAGGATTTTTCCACTAACGATTTGAGGGAACCACATCCCCGTACGACTAGAAGATATCAATTCGTTAGTAAATAGATTCCTATTAGTAAGTGATAGTCTATTCATAATATTGAATGGTAAAATGATGGCTATGTACTAGAATGATCTGATGGTATACATATATGTAAGTTAACCGGAAATGACTGGGAAAATCAATTCGGTTTTTAATTTAAAGCCGGAACGGAGTCAAAAGACATTCTCGCGCCACTTTTCACAAATGTCAAAAATCTTTAGTAATATTTGTTTGGACCGCACCCGAGGCTCCTGCTGTGATCAAATTCTGAAGGTGGTATTTATGTACAAGGCCAAACTATTAAGCGAGGAAGCAGGCGAACGGAAATAAAGACGGAATGGAGTTCAATTATTCAGAAATTCTCGTCCCTCTCCGTGTAACATACTATGTAATATGACGCATGACTCGAAAGTGTGTGTAAACATTCGCGGGGCGATTATGTCTGTTTTTATTTTGAATGAATATTCCTGTATTTATATGGCTGGCTCAGCATTAAAATTGAATATCTACTAAATTTGAATTGTACAAATTATGTACATTTACACAAGTTTTGTTACTGAAGACCCGGCGTTCAAATGCACGGATGAACTTGAACTGACGTTCACTAAATAAATGTATCGTGATCGTCGTACATTTATTTCTTACGTAGGCACGATACATTTATTTACTGAACGTAAGTTCAAGTTCATCTGTGCACTTGAACGCCCGAAGATCCTAAAAGGCGAAATCCGAGTCGTTAGTGACAAAACTTTTGTGAATGTACATAATTTGAACGCTTCTTCAGTCGAAATCTTAAATTATAAACATTTAAGAAATTAAGAAAATAAGGGATTAAGGAAGAAAATGTCTTTGCTGACACAACAGCGAAACCAATTGAAATCTGTAATATCGGTCGTTTATATGTTAGGCAACTCCGACAAACCGAAATTGGAGTTAAGTGATTATTGTTAAAAACTTCCGCTCCATCTGTTTCAGTAATCAGACAATTAAAAAAGGTTAATGCTGATAAACTAAAGGATAAAATACTCATTTGTACTAATTCTACTTTTAATTAGTAAAAATTAGTGGAATAAGTACAAAAGTGTATTTTATTTTCTTAATATAATGCCTTTCCCCAAAGTATTGACAGTGAACACTTTAAAAGTGGCCGAAAAACGTATTGTAAAATAGCATTTAAAATATGGCAGGCTGCTCACCGTTGTTGAATTTTTTTTTTGTGATTTAACTTACCTATACGCGTAATTAATTTGTAAATAGTACATATTACTATTATTTGTATCTTACCCTTTCTCTGTATTCAGTTGAAAAAGGAAATACCCCAACCTTCATTTTCTAATTTATAAAATAAAAATAAGAATCAATTTTTAATTAATACGTAAAGTGCTTTTGTCTGAGGGTGTTTCGCAAAGAGGCGAAACGCGTGTCAAGATTTGTTACACAATCTGTGGAATAACACAGTTACCAAATCAAATTTATATTAAAGATTAACCTCTACAAAGTTGCCGCCGAATCATTCATCGAAAATATAATCATTACGATTTATTTCTTTGCAAGCGTGTCTACCCCTAGTTTGTGCGGATGAGAGTAAACAATCAAGTATCAACACATCCACTTTCTATTGGAGCGGTAAGTTTTCCGCCCGAGGCGATAAAAACTAATCGTGCCGAGTAAACGTGACATTTAACATGTAGCTGAGATTGCCTTCCGCGTCATTTTCCTAGACAGATCAAAATAATTTCATGTCTTTTCTATTTTCCTCACTCTCGTAATAATTGTATACAATATAAGCCAGTGGTCGCTTGGCGGCGGTCTACGATAAAATTTTGGTAACACAATAAGATTCAAAAATCATTATTTGTAGATAAGGTCATATAAGTGGTTCGTGCGAAATAAAAATGTAAGTAGATGTCTGTGAGACGTGAAAGGTTTGCGACCGCTAGTATAAGGAAATATTTATCAATTTTAAATGTATTTTTTAAGAATTTTATTTAATTACTTATGTTAACATATATATCAGCTGAAAATATGCATACTTTATAGCCAGAACCGAAAAAGTTTTTTCAATAGACATATGCTAAAAACACTCATACTTTCGTTTTTTTAAAAATTCTATCTATCGACGATATGTAATAATTAGGGTTGTCAGATTTCAAAAACCGGTTTTTTGGCTAAATTTGCGACATTCGAAAACCGGTTTTTTAACTTCGTAACCGGTTGTGCTGACTTTCCCATAAACAAGTCTAGAAACAAAATGACAGAAAATTTGAATATTTTATTTGATGGCTTAAGACAGTGCTTCCCAACCTTTTTCGTTCCACGGCCCCCTAAATCTAAAAAAAATAATCCGCGGCCCTCCTCAATTGTCTCCGTAACTCGTTTATTTTTTAGCTCACCGAGGAATTTGGTATATTTAATTTGGTATGGTAATTTGCGATTCGGTATACTTTTTCCTCAGATTGTCACAGAAACTTGTTTTTTTTTAGCTCACCGAGGAATTTGAAATCTGTGATTTGGTATAATTTTTCCTCAGATTGTCACAGAAACTCGTTTTTTTTAGCTCACCGAGGAATTTGAAATCTGCGATTTGGTATACTTTTTCCTCAGATTGTCACATAAAATCGTTTTGTTTTTTAAGCTCACCGAGGAATTTGAAATCCTTGATTTACTATACTTTTTCCCCAGAATCCAATTTCTATCCAATCCGGCGGCCCCTTTAAGAAATTCCGCGCCCCCCAATATGGGAAACACCGATTTGATAGACTTAAATATATAGATTTTCGTACTTTATACTGAATTTCGCGGCCCCCGCAAGAAATCCTAAGGCCCCCTGAGGGGCCGCGGCCCACACGTTGGGAAGCACTGGCTTAAGACCAAATGCCTCACATCATTACCCAGCGAAAGGGTATTTTAGAAAATCTAATCAAAACTAGTTTAAATGACAAAGAAACATTGTTTTGATTCCATAATCTCGAAACATTGTTTAACAGTCGAGCCTTTATACTTGATTTATGTGGTCTACTGATAAGAGTTTTGTCATAGCGATCGAATCGGTTAAGGTTCAACTTTTACCGAGGTCAATTCAATATCAAATATAATTGAAATTTGTGATCTTAGACATGGTTGTGTTGTCTTGTATCTTCAAGTGAATTATATTTCTTATGTGATTTAGAAACTAAAATATTTGTCGCATATACCAAACACCGGTCAATTTGGAGACACCATTTTTCAATAGTTATATATTTTTCTGATTATGATGACATATCTTTGAAAATTTCCAAGTAAAATTTTGTGTCTTCGTCGTTTTGTTGTATGGCTACATAAAACAGTCATTATTGATGTGTCAAAATCAGTGGTCGGCAACCAACTACCCGCGGGTAATTGAATTACCCACTTCGCATTTTGAATTACCCGCCAAGAAATTATAATCATATTTTTTTTATCAAATTACTTATTTAAAAAAACCAAGGAAGCCACCAAAAACAATAGTATATGTGTGTTTTGTATTTACACATATATTATGTACTATATATGAATATATGTATTATTTTCTAAAAATGATTTTTTAAGAGAGTAAATGATAGAAAAATATTTTTGACTTTTACCCACTAACCAAATTTATTTTTCAAAACATTTTTTTTCTACCCAGTCTCAAAAAAAGTTGCCGACCACTGGTCAAAATGATAGTAGTAATAAAAAACAACTTTGCAAGAATTATTATCAGTGACCTTTTAAAACAGCCGCATACAAATATAAAACAAATGAAAATACACTACAAACAAAAGATGAAACTTTTTTTTATTATATTTGAATAAAGAACAAAATAAAAGCTTTCTTGTTTAATAATGTATTTATTTTCTGAAGCAACTGAAGTTTTAAAGTGGCAATACTGGTAGCCCTTATTTAATTTAGACAGCGTGCCAACGGAAGAAACAGGAAGAAAAACAAGAAACATAAAAATCAACGAAACAACGCAATTACAGATAATCTTGTAAAGACCGGAGGCATTATTTCCTTTTTATTTCCCTCTTGAGAGCGTTAATTATGTGCCAATTACTAGATAAAAATAATATTATATAAATTCATGAAGGCAAGTAGTATCGTTGAAAATCAATCTCAAACGAGAGGATTCTCTCCATTTGTTTGAGTTTGACATCTTTGCAGGATATTTATATTATAGTCAACGATGGATGATTTAATTTGTTTCTTTTCAATTATTATCCATCTTTTTTTCCGATAATAAGTATTTGAATTTTCAGGTCCCAGTTCGACAATCAATGCTTGATTATCTCGACTAAAGGACACTAAAAATGAGTACAAATTTTTTGATGGTATATATAATATTATATTACATTTATTATAATCGATTATTTGAGTCTGTAAGAAACAAGCTTAAAGGTAAGGGTTTTTGAGAAGAATTTCAACGATTGACAGTTTTGAATTCGAACTGAAGTATTTACAGTCTCTGGAATGTCGAGCATTCAGGGGTATGTTAGAACTAGGGCATCCAATCCCGGGATCCGGGATCCCGTAATCCCGGGATCCCGTTCAATTTTCTGATCCCGAAATTCCGGGATTGAGATGGCCGCGATCCCGGGATTTCGGGATTGAGAAATTTCTAGCAAATTCTCGAAATTTATACGAAATTGGCAAATCGGGGATTTAAAATTCCTCGGTGAGCTAAAAAAAAAAACAAACGAGTTTCTGTGAGATTCTGGGAAAAAGTATACCAAATCGGAGATTTCAAATTTCTCGGTGAGCTAAAAAAAAAAAAAAAACGAGTTTCTGTGAGATTCTGGAAAAAAGTATAGCAAATTGAGGATTTCAAATTCCTCGGTGAGAAAATCTCAATCCCGGGATCCCGGGATTCAAAATAATTCAATCCCGAAATCCCGGGATTGGAAAAAGGCTTCGGGATTGGATACCCTAGTTAGAACGATACTCGATGTTAATTCGAAGACAAATATATCGTCAAGATAACAAAAAAACCGTGCCGAGAAGTCAAGTGGTTAACGACGTAGGTATTGCCACGGGTTAGAGCCAAACAGAAAAAATCCAACTTTAAACCTGTCGACTACAGTATTATAATTTTGCATATGTCACAGTGTGAAATCTCGGCTATACACCTTAACTAGCAGTTTAGTTTACATTATAACAATTCACATTCACTTTGATTAGTCAATGTGTGAATTAGTCAGTAAATGTATAAACTCACTGACGAGCGCTAGACATAATAGAAATGACATAACGATTTAAGTAATGTTAGTATACTGACAGGAGCTAGTCAAAGTACAAATGAAATTGCGGTTAGAGTTAGGTTAAATATTTTACAAAGAGGGCGAGAATGACAAATGGTTGAAATTTTTGGGGTTATGTGAATTGTTATATGACAGTAAAACACAACTGCGTGATTCCGCGCGCACAGCAATGGTGAGTGGCTGGCAACACTAAGAGTGCACGCGAGATTATTTTTAAGTTTGTGAACAGTTTAACTATGTATGTGTAGTTAATGTACATAGTGATTGCTTAAAGTGTTTTCTCGTGTATACTGTAACTCAGTGATTCCCAAACTTATTATGCGCATGGACCCATTTCAATGAAAAAACCGGACCGTGGACCCCCAAGTGAAATAATAAATTTAGTTGTAATGCCTTGAAGGGTGATTTTATATTCATGTCTGTAATTGGGGTATGTCAACAGAAGTTTTTCCTCGAGAACTGGTTCTCACTCAGTTGCTCAACCCCTTTTTGTCAAAGAGAGTAAGGATAGAAGAATAATGCTAGGACATGACTGGTGGTTAACAAATATTAACTCTTATGGCGACCTATTGACTTCACGCTTATTTGATCATTTTTTTGCAAATATATATTTTTTATTTTTGCCGTGGTTTAATATTACCTAAAACGGATTGATTCGCTGTATATTGAATATCTGGTGAAAAGAATAAGTATACACATGGCGGTACTATCGGCAAGACGGAAAAAGACTTGTGTGAACGGCCGGCTCGTAGCGTGTGCGAAGTGTGCGGCGCACACATGTGCACGGGCGACGCACATAGATTTTAGCACTATAAACTCATTTAGTTCTAATCTTAAGAGGCGCCTAATGCATTTATGAAAAATCAGACGGCTATATGCTCTATATTGTGAGCGAATATTCACAAAAAGTTTATAAAACTTATTTTTTAATATTTGTAGGAAATAAACAGATTAAATTCAGTAAATCTATGCTGTGTTAACCACTATTCCTATTCTCGCTCTTTCCTTATATCCCTACTTTCTTTGAAAATAAGAGGTTAAGCAACTGGACTTCAAATAGTTCTCGGAGAAAAAAGATAGGTAATACCAGTCGATTTATTTATTACCTGCGACTTTCAGTAATATAATAGTAATTAATAACTTTCGTTATAATAAACAAGGTGTTAGGAATATTTGTTATATCTATTCTTCCGCGGACCCCCTGACATTGTCCACACACCCCCAAATGACTTTTAATTTGTCAAAGACCCCTTCAGTGGTTTCGCGGACCCCTGGGTGTCCGTACGAATCACTTTGGGAAACACTGCTGTAACTGATTAAAATGTACAATGTAACATCTAAATTGAACAAGTGCTATAATTTTACTGTAACACGTGCATATTCTCTTTCATGATATATTATTTTGAAATACATAATATTATTATGTCATTGAGTATAGAAATGTAAAATTATTAACATTAGGTGGTATACAATTTGAATCATAACTGTATAATTTCTAGTTTCGTTCACAGTATAATTAATTCATTAGTAATTGACTTAGCGGTTTAAAAGCGATCGATACAGCTGATTGATTTTACGTATTAATATCAACAATATTAATGTTGATTAAGGTAAGCAAATGGCAGACGGTAAATTTAAATTTGGAATTTCACACAGTTTCATTGAAAATTTATTAATAATGTATGTAATTATTAAAAAAACAGAATATCTTTTAAGGCGTAGCTGACGCCTGGTTTATTGTAATACAAGGGAATTTGATAAAAGAAAAATATTATTTTCAAAAATAAAATCGAATGCCGACTGAAATTATCTACACACCAATACAACAGAGAATGTAGCGAGATGTATAAAAGGGAAAAAGAAACATATCAAACAATAGACAATCGAAACGCTGAAATTCGAAATTCGAACGAAATCCCAAAGACAACCGAACACGAAAAAGTCTTTGAGATGAAAACACAAAAAGGAAATTGGTGGTTGCCACTTCAACGTTTTTCAAACTTTTGTAATATGATTCTTCAAATAATAATGAAAGCACTTGGAAAAATTAAAAAGAATTTCAAAAAATGAAAATGTATGTATATTACATTCAAATGATGCCTCTAGTCTAGTACAGTGTCGACGTAGTCATTCTTTAGTAATTATTGTATAATATTATTGAAAAGAAAAAAAATGTAGAAATGAGATGTGAGATGTCTTAATGTTTAAATTAGACGTTTTAATCTCTACATATAGTTCATAAATTTGGGAAAGGTTTTTAAATATACATATGACTTTAAGGGTGTTCACTGTCAATACTAAGCGGAAAGGCATAAAATTAAAAAAATAAATACTCATTTGTACTGATTATTTGCATTATCAACTGATAAGAGAATACAATCTCAGTTGATAATGTTCGTCATGAGCGAAACCGGTTGTCTTATTAAATTAAAAAGTGGAGTTATTATAGATGAGCAATGTTCCCTCTAAGCCAGCCATACTCAACCTTTTTTTCCTTCGGGCCGCATTCCGATATTTGCTTCTCTACGTGGGCCGCAACATATTTATGGTATACTCCTTTTTTATCTCACCGAGGAATTTGAAATCCTCGATTTGGTATACTTTTTCCCCAGATATCTCCAAAACTCCATTTTTTTTAGCTCACCGACAAATTTGAGATCCTCGATTTGGTATACTTTTTCCCCATATATCTCCAAAACTCCATTTTTTTAGCTCACCGACGAATTTGCAATCCTCAGAAAATTTCATAGGCTGCGCGGAGGCTACGCGGGCCAATCCAGAATGAGTGCGCGGGGGCTTCCCAACAGCTGCACGGCCGGGCACGCGCGCAGCTTAGATGGAACGTTGCAGATGAGTATTTTTTTTTTCAAATATAAAACCTTTCTACCAAGCATTGACAGTGAACACCATAAACGTGATTAAAAGGTTTATTGCAATTTTTTTTTTATTTAAAAAAAAAACGATTAAACAGTTGAATTTTGGTCTACACACACATCTATGCCACGCCACGTTTGAGGCGTCGCATACCTAGGGGTTAAAGCATCAATTTTATTGTATTTTGAAAACTATGTCGACAATGCCATTTCTCCCGCGGCTTGTTCGATTTGTAACAATTGAAATCTGGGCCGTGGATAATATATTATTCGCTTTCAAAAATACCCAACGGCGGTCCCCGAGGACGCGGTAAGTGATGCGGCAACGCTACGCTGGAGAGCCGGCGCGAGCGATCGAGAACCTGTCACTCTGCCCACACTTTGGCACCCCTCTCCCCCACATCGACAATAAGACGATTGCCGAGACAGACGGCGCCGAATGCTTTTCAGAAAGCGGATTTTCCTAAGGCTGGCCGCAACGTCAGCTGTATCGGGTAGTGTCGAATCTCATCTAAGTAATCGCATATAAACGACATGAATAACCTCCAAAAATAGTACAATTAAATGCGTGTCACACAGACTTCGTAAGAATGTAGAAAGTATTGCTCGAGCTTTCCAGATTCACTACTCTTTTCGCCTCTTTTCAATGGTTGACGGCGGTAGGATTCAAACTAACAGATAAAGAAAGAAGAGGATAACATAATGCCGATTGCAGCTTCAAAACTATTTAATATACTGGCAGTTTTAACTCACTTTAAGGATAAAAATGAATAAAAATATGGAGAAAATAAACTTTCAAAGCTAGAGATTATTTATCACCGAGCAGTGTTACCACCATTTACATTAGCAACATCGATAAAAAAATAGAGACATAACCTATAAATAATTAACGAATCATAGTTTTAAAGTCAAATAGTCGGAGGAATATCATTTAAAGTTTCAATGGGAAAAAATGCAAAACATAGCTTTCAACTGATTTTTAAAGTGTAATGTAATATCGCGAGAAAGCATCGCTGGGCGATAAAAATGATAGACAACACATTATTATAAAGTAATATAAAATAAATTGGGAGTCACTCTACGACCGATTTTCATTGTCTGGTTGTACGGTAGAATCAATACTTAATATTATAATTACAATACGTACATACAAATAAGCAAAACGTGTTAGGCTTAGAATTAAAACGAATGGTATTGCCATTGACAAAGATAAACTACTAATTTTATATTGAAAATGAATGTCCATGATGTATTCGTTGAATCTATGAACAATATTGGGTAGTATAGTATATCAGCCATCTAAAGAAAACAGTCGTTGAAATAACTATCTCAATCGGTTCATTAGCTGCTTTGTCAAGTTTATTAGAAATATTTTTGGTTTCATCCCCCATCATCAAGCAGAGATCTTATTATTATTTAATAATACGTCTTGCAAATTGAGAAATGAACATATGGAAAACGAATCGAACTTCATTTTGACAGTTCGCGCAATGGCGGTGAGTTGAATAATTTTATTCTAAATTTGAATGTTTAGATTTTCTCCAAATCGCGTCGCCCCGGCTCGCGGCGAGCGCTTTTACGGCGAGCGTGGGCAGTGGGGCGGGCGTCGTGGGCGGGTGGCTCAGAGGGCGCCGGATCTCTCCGAGATATATGGCCGGAGGGCTCCGTTATTAATAGCCCATGATCGCGGCCGGTCGGCGAAACGGCACCCGTCAAATAACGGCGTCCGTAAATTTTGACAGCGCCTGGGAAATCACAATTTAATGCGACTTTTACGCCCTATTAATAGACTCGGACCTTTTTTCAGCGAAAAAGTAAACGGGCGTGTAATAAAAATAGTTTGAAGTCAGAAGTCACAATGAAAAACGACCAACACCGGACGAATAATAATAATGAACTCTACTTCTGTTTACTGTGATTCCAATGTGAAAAGACATTTCTTTATTGATTTGGAATTTACTTGTTAGAACTGTATTACACTAAGACCGACATATCAACTTATGTAATGTTCTGCTTCTGACAAAGGATTGCAATGTCGGACGAATATATTATTGTCGGTTTTTCATATTACATACCGGTATTTAAAAAACAAAGGTGAAATAAGTACGGCTAGTTGGAATCGCAATACCGGATAAGTACATCGAAATCGGTATGTCGATACTTCAAACAAAATACCATCATTAAAAAATAAATAATACATCATTGAAAGGCTCATCAATTTGGAAATATTAACAGTTTTTAAATATTTCAATTCACCGTGAGCAATATTATTAAAATATGTGATGGTTTCTTTACGTATAAATTGAATTTGGTTAATTTTTAAAACCGAATAATACCGGTATTTCGGTATTGAAAAAACAACTACATTGATTGGTATTGCAATCCTCAACTCTGACGATGGTACGAAGCCGAAAAACTAAATCACTTCATAGAATTAATTGATAGCTTAAAAGACCTTAAAAGGACACTATTTGATATAATTAAGTATTTTTCTAAATTGTAATTCAAATTCAATATTTAATTTAAAAAAATACAAGCTTCGCTTAGTGAGAAAGCTTTATCAACTGAAAACTGTGTTCGTGAGAAGAGAAAGTTAAGATTGTAATAATCAATAATAAGAAAACCGAAAGCGATAAAGAAAATAAATTTTCGCGAAATTCTGTCCTTGGTATAAATTTAAAGAGCATTCAAATATCTTGGATCTGTTCCAGCTCTATTGTTGCTTTTTTTTTAATGGAAATTCGTTCGATTTTTTCTTGTTTACGTAGGTAATCGTTTGCAAAATAAGATTGATAATCATAGGATTAGAAAAAATGCGTATGGAGTCTTCGAGTATGTCTGACAAAATTATTATATGTATCCAGAAAAGTAAATATTTATGTACTAAGATATTAAATACTTTTCACACTAATTCCACATTATAGATCAGGACCAGTTTCACTAATCGCGAGAAATTACAAATAATAAAATAATACATGAATATGTATAAACAATTAAGTAAGACTACTAACAAGGAAGGCGTGACAAACAATTTGGAAAATTAATTATTTTTTAATATATTGCTTTTCCATGAAGAATTGACAGTAAATATATTATTATTATATAAAAAGGCAAGCCTCTTATGACACCGAACTACAAAAACACGTTTTCAACAGTTGCGATATTGCCCTTGCGTGACAGGATATTTTTTAACACTTATACCACGTTAATAACGCGATAGAACTCAAAAACCCGAATGTTAAAAACAAAAAAAAATAGGAAAATTTCAATAATTAGCAGCCGTGTTTTATACATAACCGAGTAAAATTTTTTGACGAAAATTTCATAGGCAAAAAAATATACGAGTAAATGATTTGATAGGAATTCAAGGGTCCTCCAGAAGACCGCACTTGGTGTCCTTTAATGCCGCATGCGGTCTGAAAGACAAGGGTCATTCCTGATATAAAAACCGTCAGTGCATTTACCCACAAACGATTTTCCCACAAAAACTGGTATACTTTCTTAAAATATCGACTTAAAAGTTCTATGCATTGAACTTCTGCCATTAACACATTGTTTACGGCTATACTTTTTTAAAAATCTGACTTGCCGCGGGTGATAAATAATCGAGACAAAAGGAGTTTAGATAAGCGCTCCGCGCTAAGCAACCGACCTTAATTACTTCAGTAAACTTCAAACTGTGAGGTGCGTATCAATAAAACGAACTTTGTTTGAATAAACATAATAATATATAATGGAAAAAATATATTTAGACGACGTAATTAACTGTTTTCATAATATACAGTAAAACTTTTTACTATAAACATCTTAGACTTGCTGATCCACAACGATTTTTTTTCGATAAAATCAATATTTGCAAAATATATTTTTGAGCATTTAAAAAAATCTTAACAGGTGTCCCATTCTGAGCATGCTTTTTTAATTCTCGAATGGTTACATCGGTTCATTTACGTGCATGGGCTGACCTCGGACGGTTGTGATGATTTTTTTCCCTATACGTATTTGCATCCTTGACTCTTTTTTAGAATAAATCATCTCCTATGAAGAGTGATGTCACATCCCCTACACTTGATGGATTTTCAGGGAAAATTTTCAGACCCGGTACACCTTTAAAATCAGGCAAATCCCTAGGAGTATCAAACTCTGCCCAATCCAACGTTATAACTGGGATTTCTGAAGATTCTTTAGATGATGATGATATACGGATTACTCGCGGTCTTGAAGTAGTACGTAGCACTGGTCTATCATCGTATTCACTGTTATCTTCTTGAGCGTCATTATTTTCATCTTTAACGTCACTCGGTATATCGGAAAGACAGTCTTCAAAATTTTCGTCGACAAAAGTATCCTCTCTCCCATCCATTTTAAATAAATAAAAAAAATCACACGAGTCCCAAAAACTAATCACAAAAACCCTAAAAACAAATCACTTTTAAGGTGTTTACTGTCAATACTTGGCGGAAAGGCATTATAATAAAAATAATAAAAGATTTTTAGTACTTTTTCCACATAAAATCTTTTATTATTTTTATTGTAAAAACAAATCACAAACATGCTTACAAAAATCTACATAGTAAATATTTTCAAATACACATTATAATATTATACGAATACGGTTTAAAAATCTCTAATGTCTCAAAAACAAATGGCAAAAGTTCACAAATTATTTAGTATAATAAATAATAAAGTTAAATACACTTCATATAATATTACACAATAACGCTCGTTAGTATATGTAACACGGTTTAACAAACGCTGCAAAAAATAACTCGGCGCGGAGAATATTGATAGGTAATGCGCTTCGAAAGAATGACGATTCTAGCATAATTTTCATTTAACTATTTAATTGTGTTATTGAACCAACAAAGAATCGATAATCGAAGTGTTGCCTTTGGAGACATCTTCCAATCACACAGTAAAGTAAATATGCCAAGAAATAAGGTGTTTGACATGCGTTTTTTATATATGACGATGAAAAGCATAAAAATGTGCTCACCGCGGCAATACAAAGTTACTGAAACACACGAATTTGTGCAAACCGTACGCAACGTGTTAAGATACGCCAATCGGCATCTATAACGATGAAATTTAAATTGCTTAAATTTTAAACGCATACCGCATCCATCTCTCAATTTATGCGGTAGATTCACCCAATGAAAAACCGCACAAAAATATACGAAGTTTATAGAAAAAAAAGATGGCGTACAAATAGATATTGAATTTAGGGAAACCAATAACAAATTCTATCATGTAGTTATTTATTTATATGCCCCTACATACAGGATAATATGTTTCAATAAGATGAGCAGTCATGTAATAAGACAATGTGTACATATTATCATACATAATCAAAATTTTAATATTGTAATACAATAAATTAAATAAACTATATTATTTTGAATTTTCGTTGCTGTCTTCTGGCCAACTGTTTCTTGTTTTCGCTATCAATACACGCCTGGTTATTATTGTTAAAAATCTGTTAAGTTTGCTCTTTATTTGTAAATATATTTTTTTAATCTGTAGTCTCTTTCTAGTTTGGAATTTTTACGTTAATAATATTTTTTTTTGTCATTTAGACTATTGTCTACTTTAAAAAAATCAAAAAAACTTGTATTCAATGATAATAAACGGCAGAAAATATTTTTATTGAATTCAAATATTAAGTCGGGGATGTGTATAACGCCGTATATAGTAAATATATAAATAAGTTGAAATACATTATTTTGTAGACTGAATAATGAATATTCAAAATATGTTCGATGGATTTGGCGGTAGAAAAGGACCAAGCTCCGACTTTTGTATTTTAGCTGATAACTTAAGAATTATAATCAATTTTTAGTTCATTTATAAGCCTTGCGATGCAATGTCTGATGCTTCTCAATGAAACGAAACACGTTTCACATTTTGTAACACAACAAGCGGAGTAACAAAGTTATTAAATTAAATTTGAATAATGATTTTTTACAAACATGTATTTTGTCGAGTTGTCAATATATTCACGACATAAACTGTTTTTTTTTATTTCCTATTAAATCTATGTAGCATAGAATAGCATGAAGCTGGAAGAAAACCGTGGCAATGAACTTCGAAGTTATAATTTAATTGTTTACATAAATGCATTTTTACTTTTGTTTATAAATAACGATTCTTACAAAAACATTTATTACGGAGCGTGTGAAGTGATCATAAATTTTAGAGCAATAACGTGAGAATTTCTTTGTGAAGTAAATCCATTTAAAAAACATGAAATGATTTATGGCATCTACGATCGACATGGTAAAAACGCTTTTTTTGTTTTGCATTTCTTTTTACAGAGAAAGCACTTAGTTATTTATTCCAGTGAGTTATTTATTTAAAACATCCAGTCTCTTATAAAACAGCAATTAGATTGTTTCGCTTTGTGAGTAATTAAATTTATTTTATAATAGCGGCTATCAAGCGGCGGTTTAGAAAAGTTAATATGGAAGAATAATATGCTCAGAATGTTCTAATACGGAAATGTCAGACTTATATTGTATCGACTGTGGAAAGGAAAAAGGACGTAACCGACACATGTCAAATTTTACAGGAGGCGCTAAAAACGTGTTTTGATGATTTTGTGCCATATGCAAATTATGAATTATACACAACCTTGAAGTGCACGGAGACTTCTAAATTGGTGTTTAATTGACATAATCTAATATTAATTAAAGAAATTGTATAGGAAAAACCTTTGTTTACAGCCTTTTTTATCGGTTTTAACTTTTTACAAGGTCATCTTTTTCAAACTTAAAAGCTAAATTTAGATACTAATTCGGCATTTGCAGCTTGCATATTTTTGATAGAACGTGTATCAAGTGTGATACATTGTGATAATCGAAAAAAACCTGTTTTGGAAAAACTGTGGTTACGTCCTTTTTCCTTTCCACAGTCGATATTTATACACTATACAAATCATTTAGTGATTTAAAATGAAAATCGAATCTACATTGTCTTCTGTCGGTACTCTAGGTGAGAATAAACGTAGAGAATATTTGTTTATATTTTCACCAAACATTTATATTGTATTTACAAAATAAGACTTATTGACGGCTGAGAAAATACTGGTACAGATTTTTAATACATTACTTAGGGAGTCGACTCCACGTTCTTCAACATAACACTCTTTCTATCTTCAATCAAGAAATGATAAAAAATAAATAAGATGCCATTTAATTATTAAATTAGTGCTTCCGGTTTTAAAACATGATTAGTAAAATATTTCAATAAATTACATTGACATTATTTTATTTTATTTTGATTACAGGTGTCTGATGGGAAAACTGATGATAGAAAATTTAACATGGAGGATTCCCCACTCAGACAACTGTTTCGCGTACGATTGTCGACACGGAAAATCCATAGTGAAAATTGGACGTGCGGGAGAAACTTATTGCCAGATAATTTTTGATATTACCCCGTCACTATGTACTTAAAAAAAAACTAAATGTACAGATCAAAGTTTGATGGTAAGGTCCAGGAACACGATCGTGAAATCGTAAATTGTGATTTTATAAATAATTCCTCAAGTATGTACCAAATGATTTTTAATTTTAAAACATTTTGATGAACCGCTAGCGGCTATTGCATTAAATATTATTTTAAAATTATAAATTATATTTAAAAAGTAACATCTTCGGAAAAGTGCAATTGAAGAACGTGGCTAACGAATTGTGCTTAATGTATTTTTTAATTGGTGCGAAAATTCACAATAATATTTAATATCGAGCCGATTTTGAATGATCTACTGATGTTGCATATATTATACTGGAAGTTATTTCAGGTTATTGTGAAGAATCATGCACCGTGGCGTATTTCAGTTCAGAATTCAGGTTTAAATTAAGAGTGTGTGTGGGTCTACAGCGAGATCTATAATTAAAACAAATTATAGAATGGTTTTTTTTTAATATTCGTGTAATTGATAGAATCTAGCTGAAAAGGATTTTCAAAACATCCCAGTTAAATAAAGCATTCAATAAAATTTATCTGTAAAAAAAACAAGGAGCCAGTGGCGTGCTTGAACAGTAACATTTACAGTATATATTACAAACAATCATCAGCCAAAAACATTTACTGCCGGAAATTAATAATTTTATTATTTAATTTTGGTACAAAATTTCAATTATGGATTGAATTAGTTTGGTTATCTTTTTTTTTTTTTCAATTCATGTCCGCTCCCAATGTGGAGCATATGGCATCTTAATGGAGGTATCTCAACAGAAGTTTTTCAATGATAACTATTTGCTACTCAGCCGCTCAACCTCTCTTTTTCAAAGAGAGTAGTAGGGATAGAAGGATAAGGTTAGGACAAGACTTGTGGTTAACCAATCGCTCTCGCTACGCCCAGTTGTTAAGGGGCCGGAAATGGTGTGAGGGACATCGCAAACACCCATACCTTCGAACAGAAATCGATCTAAACAATGCTGCTAGTACTGGGACTCGAACTCGTGAGGTCTGGCACAGAAGCCCACAACGCTAGCCGCTCCGCGTCGGGTATTCCGATTTGATCATTGTTAGGAAAATATACTGTAAACATTATTTGATTAACATACAGGTAAGCTTGAAACGAATAGTGGTTGTTTGTATAAATTGGGAACAAATAAATATTGTTCAATTGAATCGCCTAGAAAGAAATTCGAGATTATTCAATAGCCTATATCGGTGGCGAAATAAAAGAAGCATTTTTTTTTTGTTTTTACTGTTGCAATTTTAATTTAAAACCAAGAATTGGCCGATAACAAATTAATGTGACATATATACTATACACCTCATTTTACAATATTATTCGAAAGCTTAATAAATTCACAGATCGCCCACGCAATTTCAATTCAGTTTTCATAGGAGGGCGAAGGTGGCTGAAAGAGAGGGGGGAGGTTATTTAGGCAGGGTTTAATTAATCTAAGTGGCAATTCCGAGTTATATTACAGAGTCATGTTCATAATTTACCAGCTATTCGTTAGTAATTATATTGGCAGTGTACACAGCGTTCGGAAAAGCGTATTGGAATATTAATTAATATTTAATTAAATAATAATTGAACATGTCTGCGAACGTCCACAGCCAGAAGTTGTTGGCATTATTGAAATGACTACTTTATTAATGGGTAGTGTTTATTAGTTTTAAGAAATATACTAATTGAAAACATCATTAAATAGTCAGTACAATATATTGTGATTATTTAGGAGTTAATATGATGACTATAGGACATCGCAGTTTCAATTATCGTTGAAAGAATCACCTTCACTACAGTTCCACATGCTTCTTCTTTCCATATATGGTGTAGTCCAGGGATGCCCAACTGAAATCACTTGGTGGTCTAAATAAAATAATGCACGTTTTTGATAGCCAACACATAAATATATTGAACCTAAAGATAATACGATTTTTTTGTATTAATAAAAAATAAACAGCTCACAGTAAACAATATTTTATTATTTTTTTAAACCGTTAATAAAACATAATCTGACCATTAGAGCGAGATAGCAACCAGCGCGCGCCAATCTGTATTGCTCAGTCGGTTACCGCTGTCTCTCAACACTTACTTAGTAGCTAGTAGGGATTCTGAAGTCTCGGGGTTTTCAAGGTCCCGAGACTCGAGGCGTGATAAAGTCAAAGTCCCGGGACATCCCGGGACCCGAGACTTTTATTTTCCCTTCAATAAAATTATAATTTTATTAAAATTAAATATTTGCATGCATGTATGTATTTATGTATTACATACACTCGGCGCCCTTTGAAAGTACGCACCAGTAAAAATCGCGTTTTTTTAATACAATGTTTAATAATTATTATTTTTCTTATGTAATGGATGTGTGCAATGCTTACTTAAGGGATGAAACGGTACATGTAATGAAAACATATCAATGATGCCGCCGTCAGGAGTAAATTTATGCCTAACTTCACAATACAGCTTTTAGACCATTTTTGTCCTATTGAGACATTGGCACCCTTGTGAAATAGTGAAAAAACATTTGTACATAAAATAACATCAGGTATGAACATTTAATTTGATTATTTTGTAATTTTATTTTGCTAGAGTTATATTACAATATTTAAACTCATGGTATTTCAAACTTCTTCGAAATTATAATATCAGATCGCTTTTATATATGCATACTTAATTTTGTTAAAACTCCGGATAAGTGTCACGTCCCGACCTATCGTGTCCGTTTTTCTTGGGGCTCCCTTCTTATACCTGCTTTCATTCAATACACATCAGTCCTTTTGAGGGTTTCTTAACCACAAGAATTGTTTTTTCAAAATTAAAATGTACATGTTATTAGCACATTAAAAATCACAGTCACAATTCCCAGGACATTTTCCAAAAAATCCCGGGACTTAAGACAGCAAAAAACCCGACAAGTCCCGGGACGTCTCAACACAGAATTCCTAGTAGCTAGTAATCAACAAAAGATCATGGTTCTACCTTTTTGAGGGTCTTTAGGAATTGGCATTCACAGATGAATATGTCTGTCACCTTATCGCGTAAATTCTCAGCCAGTCTGTACAAGCGAAAACATTCGTACTCGTAAAATATTCATTCGGTATGTTTTCCACACCACGTGTCGCTTGTTAGTTAACGATTTTATGTTCTGGGATACAGTAAGAGTGCATCATATTGGGGAGGTTATTCATCGTGTGGGAATTACTATAAAATCTGGCTAAAAAATACTTTACATTAAAACCTTTTTTTTAGGGCTGTAGCTGAGGATTGTTATACTAAGCGAATATGAGAGTACAGTGGAACCCCCAATTACCCTACCCCAAATGACACGCTGGCTTGAAATATTCGCCGCAAATCCCCCAATTGAACGGTCGCCTTCCATTGTCGTTGCTACGAGACGGTCGTCTGTGCGGTGCATACAGTAAAATGTTGGCTAGCGTCTGTTTATTCAACACGTAACAGGCTATACACGCATAGCCGAGCGACTGTCCATGTGTCGGATTTTGGCGCGCTTTACAGTTTATCACTTAGTAACTAAATATTTCATCCATTTTTTTTTGCAAAACTAAGTGAAATCTTAGTTTTGCATTTTTCATGGTAAAAAACAAAATCCACAATTGTGTACGAGATTCACTCCCCCAATTACACTACCCCAAATTACACGGACCCGACTTAAGTGTAAATGGGGGTTTTACTGTACTGGTATTTTATATTAAATACTGGTATTGTAAATATGAATACCGGTATTACCAAAAATGTTTGAATAAAGCAAATACTGGGCGAGCAAATCAATACGGTAGTATCATTGTTAACAGTCAATTCTTGGTGAAAGGCTTTACATTTATAAAAAATAAAACACAATATATGAAATGATCAGAACCAACATCGCTAATCGCAGAGATTTTCACCTGAACAGATTTATTAACATAACATTAAGTACGACTAATGAGAAAATATAAAAGCACTTGGTGTGTGATTATCAAAAGAATTTATGATTATTAGGTTAAGCGTCGAGTACACATTTATGAGAAAAATAATATAATGAGACATTTTGATGTGAACAATGATATATAAAGATTACTTTATAATACTCAAATAAAGCGTGTAAGCATTGTTCGCGGTTTTATTAGTATATCCATGCGCTGTTTTAACATGAGCGAAATAAAACACAATGTAGATAGGAATGATGTGTAGGTAATCCTTTTAGGTGGTTTTTATTGGGATTCGAATTTCAAAATTAAAATAGAAAACAAAATAGCGGTCTTTCATCGAATTTAATTAAGTAGAGTGCTCTTTGCTAAGTACGCTTTTCCTCTATTATTTTATTTTACACGTGGCAGCACTGCTGCTGTCAAATGACAACTATCACTGAGCTGTGGCAATTATGTGGTGATGGATAAATACTATAAATACACAAAGGGATTGCAATCCCGACATATACTTTATTTTCTGTCACGATTCCGGAATATTCTAAGTTTCATTTTAAATACTTAATATCCAGAGTTTGTGACTGAACACTTTTTAAGCGTCAAATACTTAGTAATGTAGTTTTTGTTGTATCTTTTTGGAATTAAAATATGGACAATTATTACAATATGCCGGAATTAAATTTTTGTTAGTAAAATTTACGAAATATACATTAAAAAACCGTCATTTTTTATGTCTTTTTGTAGAAAAGTTAAATAATCATACATGCGAATCAATAAAACCGAAAGTTTATCTAAAATACGAAATAGAGCGTCGCCATATTTTAAATTTGCTGTAAAGGTATATTTAAACGTTGATTGTAATAATTTAGGACTCCAAAATGTTTCATAAATGCTCGATTATGTTATGAATTAAAATCCAGAAAAGTTGAAATCAGGGTACCGAATCCATTCCCTCTAAGACAGGAGGTTATCTGCGCGGAAATTTCAAAGGCTGCGCTGACCCAAATATGAATTGAATAACTGTCTTGTAGTGCGCGCCAACCCGGAATGACTGCGCAGGGGGTTTCCCAACTGCTGCGCGCGCGCAGCTTAGTGGGATCGTTGGTACGGATTGGTCACTTTCGAAACCAATAAAACGTAGTAATAATAATTTTACAAAATGTGTATTTTTCATCAAGAATACGATTTAAATCTGCTGTATTGTTTTTATTTTAAATAGTTATTTACTGATTCGATTAATTCTAATAGTTGTTTATTTAGTCATTTCGTTCATAAAAATGTAGTTAATTTGCAAATGTAATCCATTAAAGAAGTATTTTGCAATTTATCTAGTAAACTATGATTGCGGCAGTTTTAGGAAGGGCTATTACAAATAATGAGGGTGTCGGTAAAGATTTAAAGAATACAGATAAAAGACACAATTCACGGAGTTATTTTGAATGAAAAATGTTTGATATTCCGATGTCGTATTATGCGGCTTTTAAAAATAAACAATCGTTTAGCAAAGTTCAATGAGGCGATACTAATATCATTGCCATGTTGGATGGACACCTGCTTCCGATAGTTCTGATATGTAGGCCCCTCACGCTCTTATAAATACGCCATTAACTGCATCCGTAGCACTAATGCATTGGTATTACGTGCCCACCTGACGGCCGGATTCGGTACGCTGCGAGCTACGATGCGTAGGCACAGCTACGTCGGCTACGCCACGCGTTTGAATGGTCAACAGAATCTACGCGCTGTATTGTCTATTGAAAATTAAACTGTTGGCAAACGCAATGTATGTATTCATAAAACTTTCTATGCCGCGTTCGCTTCCGTTGTGTATTGTATGATTCTTGGAGAGACAAAAGAGTGACATTTAATTAAAATTATCTATTTTGGCTGTTAGACAAATTTGAATGTCCAGTTCAACATTCCAAAAGACCATAGAGATAATTATATTAATTTTATAAAGAACATAACAAATATCGATAAGGATAAAATAAATCAAAGATATTAAGGGAGGAAGCAGGCAAACATAAATAAATTCGGAATGGGATTAAATTATTCAGAAATTCTCCTTTTAAACATCACAAAAATGATAAAGATTTTATTCAAATCCATTGACCGATTGAAAAAATCCCATGATTGTTTTATACGGGGTTTTGAAAGCTTGACAGTGCAATTGAATAAGACGGGAGCCTAAGCGCAGCTAAATGATCAAAGCTTAACTTCAGAAGAGTCAAAAAGGTTTTGATACTTTCGGTGGTTGATATACTCGTCAAGACAAATTTGCAAACGGAATTTCTCGCACTTGAATGACCTTTTTGGTACAACCATTGCGATAAAAGTTGGACAGATAAGTCAATCAGTGCAAGTGAAGATAAAACAACTAACGTGGGAATGCGGGAACGGAAAAGCCCAGACAAAAAACTACGCATTGAAAACGAGACGAGCTATGGTAAATGTCCCCTATGCATGAAGCGCAGTGGTTTCCAACCTTTATGTTACTATGCCTCCCTTTGAAGAAAACAATATCTTTGCGCCCTTCCATCCTTTATTTTATATGGTAACAAAGACACGTTTTAAAGGGTAAATATATATTTTGGACTGTTCGCGCCTCCCAGGTTGGAAATCGCTGATGTAGCGTATTGTTAAAGTTTTGACGGCGACGACTGATAAAAGTGAATAACAGACAATGAAGACAATTATTGCTAGGTGCTTGCTATTTAACAAGGTAAATTTGAAAACTAGACGGCTATGTCGTGTTAATGAGATATTTTGACATTGTTAATATTTATTTTATAGTTCCATACAATATAATTTAAAACTATAATAACATTAGTAACTGTTGTTCTTACTACATCGATAATACGGTATGTATGTATATTATCAGGCCGGGAAAATATAACGAAAATAAGACGTTTCATGTACCAGATGTATTGCATCTCTTACTCAAGCCAGTGTGAATGAGAGGTTCATGTATATTTGACGTTACCTACGTGAATGCTTCTTTAAACAATATCAAAATATAGTTGTATTAATAACACAACGAAACGTTGTTAAATTGAAATAGAATTTATCAAAAGAAAAAAAAACAGTACACGGTGGTTGAGCATTTTCCCAGCTGTACGGGCAGTGATTTTTTTTAATAGACTAAACAAAAACGTGACGTATCTACAGGCAACACTCCAAATTATAAAAATAATTTTTAAATTATCTATGATTCGATTCGATATATTTATTCTCATGTAATTCTACATTTGAATACTAATGGCTATACGATTGACAGCGATCATTGTTAAACAACAACGAACTTATTATTCATTTTAGGTGAATGTTTTATTTCGATTAACTTAAGCACAGTTAATTCTTGCGTAATTTGAAAAATGACTAGTTAGTGTTAAATTTTTAATCTCCGGGGCCCGGAGATAAATAAGTGCCGACCCATTTACAATGTCAACCGGTGAAAATGTAAAGCAACCATCTTGAATTTTATGAAGGGTCGATGCAATTAACCTTTTTGAAAAACGGAAATTAGCTATGTAACGGAGTATATATGAACATAAATATGGCAATAATTTGTATTTTACTATTTGACTTTGTTATCATTCTGTTTTAGATATTTGTAAAAAAAAAACACCGTGTTTTGAGTTCCGGATGTTATGATGCAAATAGTTTTTATACTTCTTCGCAATCTATTTAAAGAATATAATTTTAATTCGAAGAAACACATTCTTTTTTCGCGTTGCTTCAATAATATTTACTTGTGTATTTCCGAAACTATTATTTATAAGTAAAGAAGCTTAAAAAGCTATGAGCTCTCTATCTCTCTTTCGAAGAGAATATGAATATAATGATAGGATTAGGACAGGGCGAGTGGCTAGGTTATATCTCTCACTGCGTCCCGTTTGAGAATTTATTGGGGGGGGGGGGGGTTGAATTACCACAGACACCCATACATGCGAACTGAAATAGATTGAAAAAATAATTTATTAGAACTATCCTGGGAAAAGTAATGGCATTCGAGCTTGTGTATATCTTTTTTTTTTTTTTGGATATCAAATTTATGGAGCTTCAAGTACCAGGACGCGCCAACGTCAAGGCTCTTCTAGTCTCCTTCATCGATAAAGTTTTTGAAGAATTGTAAATTGCATCCCCTTACCATCGTTTGCAGACAGAAGGGCGCGATCGCCACAGAGATAAGAAGTTCACGGGAACTCCACATGCACTACCTTGCAAATCACATTCTATATGCTTCCCCATACTGCATCCGTACATGTACACACACATACGTATACATACATACACACATACAGTGCACAAAGAAAGTCAAACAAAGAGAGTCATTTTCGTGATGCTAATTTCGTTCTAAAAGTGGCAATTTTAGACGACATAAGATCTATGGAGGGTCGTCGAGCAGAATTGCTCTCGGTCTAAAACGATTCTCAGGCAGTGTCTCGTCATAGTTGTGGAGATTAGATATCGTTGGGTTAAAATGTTTTCCTACTTCGCTGTGAAACTTTTGAGCTCAAAAGTTGTGTATATCAACTATAATGTTATTCTGAAGAGTTATGTGGTTTACATTTTAAGACGACTATCAATTAATACATGAAATTTAACGTGGGCGACTTAAATTATTTGTAATTTAAAGTGTTTTTATTATTTGGAAGCGATATAATGTGTATTCGCACAATACAGGAAATGCGCCGCTTATCATAATAGTCAATTAATTAATTAAACAAATTGCAGCGTAAACAATGAGAAAAACACACACTGAAGCGTTTATTTATAAACCACAATAATAGATATCAACTTTCTTCTGAATGCCACAGTTCAAATGTATATCGAGGCTCGTAGCTAGGGCTTCTAGCACAGTTTAAACCGAAACTGGTTAACCGGTTTATTGACTGTTTTAAGAAAAAACGAAAAACGGTTTATTTTGCACAGTTAATCGGGGTTTACTGATAACCTCTTCTTGCCTTAAGTACAATTTATTTTTATATAACTATCCTTATGTCGGATCAGTGGAGCAATGGTCAACGTCGTTGGTTTCCGTGACGGATCTCACAGATTCAAGTGCCAGTATGAACGGCATTTTTTTCATTTAAAGGCATGAGTTTTTAGAAATTAAATATTCACTCTTTCCATTCTAATCCTCAAATAAGGAGGCGTAGCGGAAGCGATTTGTTAACTATGTATTAGTTCTTTCCTAGCCTTATTCTCATATCCTTACTCTCTTTGAAAATATAGGCTAAGAAATTGGTTAACAAGTAGTTCTCGTAGAAAAAAAACATATGCATAGATAACTTTCATTCTATATGCTTCACATTAGGAGCGGAAATTAATAAAAAAAAAAGTTAATTTACTTTTTTCTGCACCTCATCAATGTTATAATAGGGCATGTAAAATATAGGCCACTTTGCTTACCTAAATATGTATGTTAAGTAAGCAAAATGTACTCATTTTTTTTGTTTTGTGTGGTACTAAAATTGTTTTTTTTTTTTGAAAATAATTGCAGTTTAAACCGGTTTATTTATTTGAAAAAAAATACGAAAGTCGGTTTATGCTTTGGACGGTTAATAAGATGCCCTAGTCATAGCCTAATGTTTCTAAGTAAAGTGTGATTCATTACTATCGTTTTAATGTTTACCGAAAAACCGGCAATCATCGTTTATCAGTTTGGTATTTACCGGTAATTATATTTTATATACTGAACTTAGCGTTCGGATGGGTATGGGTTTGTGTTCTGGCAAGTATAATTTTGTTAAATTTAATATTTGAGATTTTGGTCAAATGATTTGCTCATCGAGGCACAACATCGTGTGACATTATGAATATCTTATCGAGATGAACTAATGTGATCTACAGACGTCAACGTTTCTGAAGCGTTGACCATTATAAGTTATAATCAGGGGTGTGGAGTCGGACTGTTTTAACTAGAGTCGGAGTCGATCAAAACTAATAACTTCGAGTACTTTTTAAAAACGATGTGTATTAAAATAGTTAGGAGCAAAAGTGGCGTCACTGTATGCTACTAAGACTAAATAAATATAATTAAAGTCGTACTTAAAGGTTAGGTTGTACTCGTCGTGTTTCTTAACGACGCTATAGTCCTATAGTATTATAATACCAAGTTATTTATCTATTTAAATAATGCAAAACTTGATAGAATACATTAATTATAATGATAAAAAGATTTTTTCAACGAAAATGTGATAAGAAAGATTGTGCCTTATTGCTAAAAAATTAAACATCGCAATCAATGCAATCGAATCAAATGTTTTATAATCATTGCAGCCAATAAAATAATATAGAAGTGTGAATACATATTTTCATAACAGGTCAAATCTCCACTGAATCTCGAGACTGGCTGTAAAGTAATATCTCCTTTTTTTTAAATAAAGAAACAGATTTTTTAAACTTTTGATAAAATCAATTTTGTTATTTATCACAAAAGCATTAACAAGAACAAAGGTTTATTTTAATCTCGGGAAATAGCCAAAGTAACCTTTATCTTTAAAGGAAAAGATATGTTAATTGCAGTTTTTAGTGTGTAACTATGTACAATAATAGTTGATGGCTATAACTCAATAACAAAAACAGGTCATTTGATAACAATATGATATTGCAGATGATTATTGTCAGGTTTGCAGTCGGAATTCTGTGACTCAAGTCCCAGGATCCAATTCAATCTAAGCAACAATAAGCTTACGATAAATCGATACTTCTTATTTCACACGAAAAATATTGTCGTTACTACTGTTTCATAAATTATGTATGTATTTTTTCATATTTCATCAATTAAAAAAATGTTAAATCATTAACCGAACAAATTTCATATAATAGCCACTTCTTCTGTTGATGTGGAATGCGAGGTATCTTTTTATCAGGAGTGATATGAATTAATTATATATAAATAAGTTAAACAATAATATGGTAAAATTTAAGTTGTGTAAATACCACAGACAATAAAATAAGATTATCTGATAATAAAATGACAATGTAAAAAGTTTTTGCTACTGTTAAGCAGTGTTTCATGTCGAGGCATGCGCGATCTAAATATCATTAAATTACTTATAACACATATAATATTGTTTACTAATCCGAGATATTGTATCAATTTGAACAAAAGTTTCGTTGTTATAGATATAATATCGCATTTTTGAGTACTTTGAATTTTGTCTATAATTGCATTTGATTACGTATTATTTGTGTAACGATAATTAGTTTTACGTTGTTCTATCTCAAGTTGGATCAATAAGACTCGACATGAAGCATAATTTTGTTTAATTATTTTTCCTATAACTTGAATTTGCTTACTAACAGTGCGGCCCCAGTTACGTTTTCTATTACGACATGTTACACATTCATACTGTTCGAATATTGACTCCATTTTAATACGTCACAATTAAATTAATTAATACTGTTTACGTACACCATTTTTTTTTATACACGGTCCACTAAAAAGAGCGAATACTACATGTTTACTCGTATTATTTGTTCTAGAACGATTCCCAATTCATCAATACAAGAAGATAACAACAAACAAAAGTTTTTATTATATTCCAACGCATTATACGTATTAAGACATTTCTAGTTTTAACCTCAAATAATTATATGTATTCAATTATTTTTTACACGGTGTTTAGTGTGACGTATCCGCCGTGTAAAAAAGAGGTAATGTATCATCAACTTTTTCCAATTTAAATAATGTTATTAAAATATTTTACATCACAGATTATCAAAGTATAGTTTTCTTTGTCATTCTATTATGTACCTGCAAATGAAATCGTCTGGCATTTTCATGAAAGATAACTTAATTTTGAGTACATTTAATATGCCCCACATTATCTGGTTATCTCACTATCTTATATCAGTTTATTTAGATGTGTTATATTAAAAGATAATATTCACAGCGACAATAAATTGTTCTACGAAACAGACTTTGACAAACAAAATATAATTAGTTCGAGTGTATACTGGCCAAAGATTGGTTTCGTTCGGCACGTAATATTTGATATCGGAAAGTTTAAAATTCAAACAAGCTTACTAATATTGGGCAATCATTTTATGCTGTTTATTGTAAAGATTTGGTTTAATATACATACATCGGTTTTGTGAGAAATTTTTCATAAATATATATTTGCTGAATGTGTTCACTCCTAATTGAGAACATTTGGATACTTAAAAGACCATCTT
This sequence comes from Himalopsyche tibetana, assembly GCA_030503985.1. Lineage (NCBI taxonomy): Eukaryota > Metazoa > Arthropoda > Insecta > Trichoptera > Rhyacophilidae > Himalopsyche > Himalopsyche tibetana. The sequence continues at coordinate 3,679,698 of JAPJYX010000015.1, forward strand.
AATTAATAGAAAAATTTCTTAAGCAACTGTTTGTTTTTCAGACGTTTAACCTTTCTTCTTTTATGATAGTAAGAATACGATCAAGAGTTTAGGACAGGACTAGTAGTTAGCTGATTGTTCTCGATATCGGGTGGGTTGGTAGGAACAATGTCAATATCACAGACATCCATGCCTATGGACACAAATCCATAAATCGACTGAAGAATTGTTTTAAAAACGCGTAAGAAATTGGATCTCAATATGTGGAAACCACTAACAAAGAAGACGACGTTGCCCACTTGGCAAATAATTATACATGCTGGTTTCCTCGGTTTTTTGAATTCATTGATAATGTTATCTGCATGAGTTTCGAAACGTCACCTTTTTTTTAAAACGATGTGCATTAAACTCAAATATTGGACATACCTGTTCTATAAAATTGTACTATAATTCTAGCTAAAATACTACATATGTGAATCGAGTTTTTTTAGCTTCTTTAATTAAATATACATACTTCAATTGAAGAATAGCGTTATTGGCATGATTCTAAAATTGCCAACTGTTGACATACTATATTTTTTAAGAGTCCTCATTTTAGCAATAAAATACAATAATAACAAACTATATTAAAATAAAAATAATAAAACATTTTTAGCACCTTTTCCACATAAAATTTATTAGATCAGGACCGGTTACTGTTTCATTGTATTTCTTATTAGTTGAAAATGCTCACCATGAGCGAAACCGGTCTTGATCTAATACATTTAATGTGGAAAAGGTACTAAAAATGTTTTATTATTTTTATTATAATGCCATGCCACCAAGTATTGACAGTAAACACCTTAAAAGTAAACTTTATTAAGCTTTACTTCTTTTCATCCGCCCCCTTTACTTTCCCAATTTTATACGGCTGTATTAAGTGGCGTAGCAAAAGTTAAGCGACAGTTTTTAATCTTAACCGTGAGTGTCTTAGGAGTAACTGCCAAAGACTTAATCGTATAGAAACTCTATCCTTGCAGACAAACGAAAAACTTCTACGAGGAATCGCTCTCTGTGTGTATTTACTATTATCTTCTAAAAACATATATTTAATATATGTATAAATAAAGAGTAAGCAGTTGATTCCTACGCATATTCGATTTATTCAATTGCAATGGCCTTTCGTCAAAGATCAATTTAAAAGAAAATTAATTGGGTCAAGTATATAATAATTGACATAATATAACTTGAAATTGCACCGTACTGGATGCATTATTCAAAGTAATACACGAGTGTTGGATAAATTTGTGCATTTAAATCTGGCATATAGTGTTTTGGGGTTGCAATTTACAGTTGCCATCTGCAAATAATAGTGACTTATAAAGTGTTACCACTTTCGCAAAACAATATTTTTATTCAATTTGTTGTGTTTGGAATTTATGACGACCATCAAGCATTGTTTTTGTTACAAATGTTCGATCGACCATAGCCAATCATGATCGCAGCTTAAAATGATCAAATATACAATTCTAATAAGGATAATTTGATTAATAAATGTACATGAAAACTAATCGATACTTAAGAGCAAAAAAATGAGGGAGCTTTTGAAAAAAATTCGTGACAAAATATGAAAATATCAGCGAGTTAAATGATGTTACGAAAATAGCTACTGTTTGTTCAGTCAGTGAGAATTTTTAAATAACGTTTTAAGTCTTTCCACGAAGGATTAAGGCTAAGCGAAGATATTCTTTCTGCAGTTATATGAAAACGGCTAATGAAAAGTACACACAGCCGACGAATAAGTACTGCCATAAAACAACATAATATAATTCAAAAAAAAATAACGGGGAAAAAAATTCGATATAAATTGAATTGTATTCTTTATATTCGGTATTTTTTGAGAAAAACGTGACAATAAATTTCTCAGTCTATTTTTATTAGTTTTTTCATGCGTTAAATTTGTCGTTTGTTCCTTCCCCAGGCATTCTTAATTCTTACGCAAATAACCCGCACGGGTTCTATTTGTATGAATACAAAAACACACAAACATTGCCTTCATCAAAACTATACATACAAGCAAAATTGAACGGAAAAACCGCTGAAAGATAATTTTGCTTTGAATTATTTAAAAATTATTATGATAATATACAATGGAATGTTGAAGGTATTAAATTTTAAAATAACAATAGCACAATTTATCTATGTTGTTCTTGATGTCAGTATAAAAAACAAAAAATGTTTGTGAAAGAAGGTAAATAAAAACATACACACAGGTAGATAAAATAGGTAATAAATTCCCATGAAATAAACCTCTAAACTTCACAGTAATTTTCTGTCATCCATTGCAGTACTATTCACAACACTGTTATATATTATTACACTTGTACTGTATTTACCACAGGTGTTACATTTTCGATTCCGCCGCCGATCGATAAGATATGCGGTTTCCAACAGAAACAGTCTACAAATATGACATTGGCGTTTGACAATTCACAATGACGTGAGAACGCGGTAATATTTTTGCAACGCAGCAATATGGCAACATTACCACCTGGCGGCAGGGGATCGACTGAACCGTTTGAAAATGGAACGAAGGTTGTTTGCGCGGGGAAGAGTGACGCGACCGTATGAAAAGCGCTATAGCCAGGCTGGGAGGAAAGCGTGCGCACGCATTGGAAAATCTGTTGACGTGGGCGAACAATTTCTATTCAGGAATGTGTAGTCAATAATGCATACATACCAATAACTTCATAATACGGGATTCATCCCGTTCGTTTTGGTATCGTAAATCGAAATTTACTATACAAAGCATTGGAGTTGATAAAATATACGATAACACATATTTAAATTAATTTGAATATTGATCCATCATTTGATGAGGCTAATGGGGTCTCCATAAATAACGTGCCATGATTTATTAAGTATATCTGGATCACTGTTATAGATTTTGTTGAAAAATCTTATTTTTATTCCGTTAATAACGGACACATAGTTTAACTCTTAATAAAAGTTATTGGTTTAAAAAGTGAAATCATTTAATCATTCAAAACACTTTTTTGTACTAATTCCACATTTTAATAATGTAACGGTTTCTCTCATCGCTTGATCATTATTTAAAAATGTTGCAATAGTAAAAAAATGCATTTCGACCAAAAATTGGCAGTGAAACCCGTTAAAAGTCATTAAAGTAATATTAATGCCTATATAAAATTACGTTTTTAATTGAATGCTACCATACGGAGAACCGGTTACATTAACCCAGTGCATTTTTAAGGAATGGCATTCAATAAATAATACATATGTGATACTTCTAGAGATTCTAAAAAATCTATTACCAAAAATGATTTTATGCGGTTTTCTTGTGTGTTCAATAATTTATTTAAAAATATGCATACAAGTAATGCGAATATGCTAAGCTCATTTCGGAATTAGTTTTATACAATGTTTAGATGTGATATTGGTAACTGATAAAAATTGTTAGAAACTTATGATTTAGATGACGAGAACGTGTCTTTTTTGCATTACTACATATAGCTTTTAGTGCAAGCTGACTCATATACAATTTCAATATTTAAAGAAGTAATACGAACGAAGTTTATTTTGTTGGCAGTTATTACTGGCAGAAACCTATATATAAATATTATTTCTACATCTAATCAAAGACGATTAAACGACTTAAACGTTTTTAAGCTGTAAAAATTGTGGTCAATTGTTGTTTATACATATATTTGTCTTATTGTCTACCGCCTCGCTAAATTTCAGCTCGCTTCGAGATATTTAAAAATTCGATTATCTTAAAATAAGGTTTTTTGACAACGTTTTCTGGCAGAATACTGAAGATATTTTAAACGTCTCTATTAGATTTCGGTTCAGGTAGCAAGTGTCAGCATTCAAGTGTCTTTCTTGCAAGTTCACTTTGAGGGTATAACTATAGATAGGGTATACGAAAACGCATGAAAATGGCGTTGCTCAAACACTTTCGTTTATATCAATATCGGAATGAAGGATTTATTATATGATAATAAATATTTTTTAAATAACACAGTCCTGACAGAGTAAATTGTTGGCTTGTTAAATTATATCAATAGACAGGATAATAGATGGATATAAAATAGCCACATTTTTGAAAGATATTTAAATTGTGTAGTTGACATGTTGGTTATAACTAAAACAGTGAAATCTTCATATTAATCAAATGCGCGACCATGCAAACGTACAAGAATTTTCCAATGTCGACGCACCGTAGATGCGGCATGTATCGTAGCTATAGCAAATCGTAGACAGAGCAATCCCTTGGCGCCATCCCGCGTAATTAAGCAGTAGTTGGGAATTCCAAGCGATTATTCAGACATTTTAAATTGAGAACACCCAATTGTATTGCTTTTAATTTCACTTATATGGCGATATGATATTATTGTATTGTAAAATATGTTATGTAATATTATTCAAAATAATTAAAGTAGGTACGAAGAATAATTTATCTACATATGAAGAAAAATTAAATAAGCAGAATTATAAAAAAAACATAACATATAAGACATATTTGATCATGGTGATAATGAAACTGGAATTTGTGATTATTTGCAAAATTTCATAAATGATCTTTAGAGAAAAAATAACTTAGATTATTCCACGTATTGTGAATACACAATACGTGGAATTATCTAAGTTATTTTATATTAAAATGAACTTCCACAAAGTTACCGCCGAATTCATCGAAAGAATTTTTAGAGTTTTTAAGCGACAGTGTTTTATTTTTGTTTTGCATATCTATTTTTAGATACATTTAATTTATCATGAATAAATTAAGATTTCAATTAAAAAAAAAACATTTGAGTAACGTAACAGATAATGGAATCGACAGATGTATATTTTACACACCTAGTGGATTTGAAATTTATATTTTTCGGGTCACTGTGGTATTATTGACGTATATTATGATACGAAATAATGGGTGTGAGGACGAGAAGATTTTTTCAAGGGAGGCTTAGCAACACACAGTTTAGAAGCCACTGATTTACGAAGAATATTTATGTGCGTATAATTCATAAAAAAATATATAAATTCGTGCGGAATTTATTTATTATTATTCACGCATGCAACATAAATATGTCATAAATTAATTGTACGCCCAGAAAAAAAAAGAAAGAGTAAAACATTGAAAGAAAATAAATAAAAACGGATGAATTTTTACTAAGCCACATACATAACTCAAACATGTAAATTCAGACCTACGACACTATTAAAAAAATTTGATCGTGCGAATTATAAGTCGTTGAAGCAATGCGACAATGATTGAGAATCGCAGAAAATGTTTCGAATTCAGTAGATATGTATAAGTTCGAGGAGAAAAAAATCAACTCATTCCATAGATCTAAAATACAAATAACAAAAGATCATCAGTTTGAATCCAGAAACATCTGATAAACAAACGGGCCTGTTACATCTTGGGTATTCTAGCCGATATATTATTATAAAGTTTGGCAGTAGTTGCTTCTCAATGTTCTTTTCTTTCTATACTGTTCTTTGGTCTCTAACCGAGTAGTCAATGTCTGCTTTTGATTGCGTTGTTTGCGGGTTTGAATCCCAGTTCGGACAGTTTCATAGATTGATTTGTGTTCGAAGGCGTGGTCCTCTGTAATTTTGACTTCCGCCCACCCGTACGATTTTGGTACTGTCCTAGCCCGATGGTTATATACGACAAACATTTCTTGTACATTTTTGTTGTTGAGATAAGCTTCATTACGAATACTTCAAATTAAAAACAAACATGGTATCAAATATTTATTTCACTTTACTTTACTTTACTTATATTGTTTATTATGTATTATTTTTTCATTGAGCCCGACCGTACTATTCTGTGGAGATATGCCTTAAAAGAATTTTGTATACAATGTATATTATGTACTCAAAAATTACAAAATGCAAAAGATATCTAACACCCTAGCGCAGTAGTCATAAACCTCTTAGTTCTAAATGTCGGAATTGCGTAATATTCAGACGGAAAATTGCTAAGTTATTATAATAATTACTGTCGAAAGCCGGGTCAAGTTACGCTCCGAGTTGGAAAATATTGCACGATGGCAACACAAGAACGCTGAAAAAAAAACACCATCATTTAACGGAGCCTGTCGGAAACATAAATTACGAGAAGATATATGACCTGTATAACAGGACGAAGTAACTGATTTATTTCAGATTTAACGAAGCGATTCCCAAATACAATTTAAAATTTACAATCAGAAATTGGATTCCGTAACACTTACATTTAAGCGCGGCAGTTTGACATGTTTTGAATATGATTGTATTCATTTTTAGGCTGATATTTGAAAAGTGACACAAATTCAAAAATTGAATTAGATTATTTCGTAATTCTGTATCCAAAACTTTTTCAAAACGTCAGTAATCTGATTAAAAATCTTTGTTACGATCTTACGATAAGGACGTTGGAACCGCGCGTATGCTGTTACATTATTACATGCCAGTTGATCATTGTATGTTTAACTTTTTCAATAAGTCCATAATATTCGACACTGATGTTTCCAATCCTACAGATTCTTCGTACATCGCAATATTGTCAAGCATTGAAATAACCTGCTAAGAGTCCTTACGTTGTGTTTGTAAATAATATTTTTGTTTTAAAATGACGGATATGCAATCGTTTAAAATTATATAGATTCCAAATGTACTTAACTATTCAACAATTTTTTCAAATGCGTTATCAAATCGCACCAAACACTGCGACAAATAGACTATTTTTTCGAAATATTTCTGCTCTAGATATAAAATGATATGAATATATGTATAGTATATTTATTTATTTATGTTGTGATGACTGATCTTCTTGTCACCATGTAAGAAAAAGAAATTGATAAAAAAGGAACAATGGTATGTACACAAAGTAATTTAAATAAAAGAAGTCGGAGTAATCATGAATTTTAATTCGGCTTCGTCTAGTAAAATAGAAGAAATCACGACTTTGGCGATAACTGGTAAGATTTGTCATTTTTTTTATTTCACAGAATCAGGAAAGAAAAATGATTGGTTGAAATTGCAACGTATACATGCACGCTCTTAAATAAAAAATGCGTTGATTATAATCTCAGCATGTTGAGAAACGCAAGCTCCTGGGAGTAGAAGCCGCAGGGCTGCCAACCTAGCAAGAGAAAGAGGATTTTGTTATCTCCAGCTGTATCAAAAACATGAAGGGTGAGGACGGAGGGATGCTGCTAAAAAAAGAACAGATGCGAACCAACCTGACCTTTCGTATTTTAAATCAGCCCCACGCCTGGTCGGCCCATTAAATTTTAGCGGGTACTTATCTCTCAAAAATATATATCAAGATCACGTTTACGTTATTCGGAGAGCGCTTGAGAAAAAAACATAAGATTGCAAGTTCATGTTGTTGATTGTATTCGCCATTAAGACGAAACCTTCTATTTTTTAAATTGTATTAATGAGATCAAAAGATATATCTCAGATGAAAAGAACTTGAAACACATTCAAGTGTCCATCAAATAAATATTTTTTTTATCTGTTTACTTAGATGTTGTGTAAAGAAGTCAAATTTTTGAGGGCAGTTACTCGGTTCGTGTAATTCGCGGAGAGACGCGCGCCGCGCAGTCTTGTAAAAAAAATTAAAAATCCTTTCCGAAGCTAGTTTATTTAACAATTTTAAAAAATGGGTCCAAGTCGTAAGATTTTTCAGACTCCCGACTCTGGAAACAACCAAGGGCTATGGAGCCGGAGTCGTGGAATCAGACTGTTATGACTGTATTCGTGCTCGAAAAAAACTAATAACTTTGAATCATTTTGAAAAAAAAATCAAAAGTGGCGTCACTGCATGTTACTAAGCCTAAAAAAATAATAAAAGTCGTGTTTTAAGTTATGGTCGGAGTCGTCTGATTTCTTCATGACTCCACAGCCGTGGAAAATACACCTGACTCCACGACTCACGACCTTCTATCTACGCAGTATAACACGACTGAGGATTCAATGAAACAGCAGGCATTGTTGTAAAATAGTCCACGGACCAGACTGTCAATGGGAATTCAATTGGGAAGAGCTTTTAGTTGTTCGGCGATATTGTTCCTGATGTGCACATATTTTAGGCTTTATTAGCCGTACCATCACGGTCTTTCTTACTCTTTACCCCCCCCCCCCCCCACGTATATATGCTACCTTTCCTCTCCCACACCACCCCATTCCTCTATACCCCAAAAAAATGTAAAATCTTTAAAAAATATATATTTACAAGACAAGCCCAATATTATTCTGAAAAAATTAAAGAGAATCCTTCAATAAAAAAATAAAATGATAATAATAATTGGGCCCTCAACATCTAAACTAACACTAACCAACGATGAAAAGGAGATTGGAGCTTGCTCCACAAGCGCCCCATAACATATGAAAAGATACCATCATCAGGTCTTTAAAGAGTTAATAGAAAATTTAAATTAACTTTGATTATTCCACGTATTGTGTAACTAACTGTGACACGTGTTTCGCCTCTTTCAGAGGCATCTTCAGACTTACTATCGCAAAGTTTGCTTAAGTAATGAAGCAAGATTGATTCTAACATTTTAAAATTATAAAATTACAAAATGGATTGGGTTTTTTTTTTTCTTTTAAGAGGAGCAAGGAGGGGGGTGTAGAATCGAAATAAAGCAAACAGATAATGATACTAATTTTACTAATGAGTTGTAAACAATCAGAATGGGATTTTTCCTTTTTAATGGAAGCAAAGAGGGGATTATAAAATGCAAACAAATTTAATCATACTACTAATGACGTTAAACATTACAAACTATTAAAACTAATGAGCTACAATCAATCATCTAGGTTTGTGATTACTCTATTAATTGGAAACAATTTGAGTAACGGGGAACCGCCTGTGCTATTAAGAATATTATTTAATAATATTTCTTTTTTGTTAAGAGTTTTATTAATTTCTAAAAATTCTAAGCTATTCATCTTTAAACCCTTTTTATTTACTCGGTGGAGTATTTCTAAATTACAAATCTGATTAAAATTATGATTATAATTTTAAAATGTTAGAATCAATCTTGCTTCATTACTTAAGCAAACTTTGCGATAGTAAGTCTGAAGATGCCTCTGAAAGAGGCGAAACACGTGTCACAGTTAGTTACACAATACGTGGAATAATCAAAGTTAATTTAAATTTTCTATTAAAATGAACTTCCACAAAGTTACCGCCGAAACCATCGAAAGCTTTAAAGAGTTCGTAATATTTCTGTTTGAACATCTGGAGAGAATTTCATTTGGTTGGATATTTCTTTTAGCTTATTCAAGGCCAAAATGAGAATTTTGCTATTCTTGAAAGTGTGACAAATTGTGTTTTTCGTGGACACGATTTTTTTTTTCTTCCAATGTCTAGAAAACCACCTCAAAAATTTTGAACTGGTTTATTCTTCTGCATTCTTTTTAAGATGTTCAATAACTTTTTTTGATTTTTAATTTATTTCCAGGAAATTTTCGATATCAACTAACATTTGTGTTCATATAGATCTTAATTGGATTTCTACTATATTATATGTTCATTCCACATCTGGCCAATCGAAAATCTCCAAATTGAGAGTAGCCACTAACACAGTCTAGATATTTAGTGGAACTGTGATCCATCATTCGCTGACTGTGATCGCATTCATCATTTTTTGAGGAACCATTAAAAAATGATAAATCAGGGTCCCAGTGTAAAAATATTTTTTGTTATGTCTTCAAAATTCCTGAATTGTTTGAATGTTTTTAAAGCAACATTGATTTTCATTAAATGGATAACTGTAGAAAAGTCTTAAATTGATTTAATTTTATCTGGTTTATCACCTGCATGCCACCTCTAGCATATGCAACCAAGGATAAATAGCCCTGGTGTAGAGTGTTGAATGAGATGATTTCAACATTTCTCCTGGATCATACACACATTGCAACATAAAATATACAAAAAATAGTTGACCTAAAGAAGTTAACAAGAAACAAGTGAAAAAAAGATTTACCTTCTCTAAGTGCAGCATCTAACCGCCGTGTGTCTGCAGCAAGAGCTGCAGCCGCCCAGGAGAGTGCGGCAAGCCAGGCAAGAAGAGCTGTCGCACCAGCTAATGCTACAATTCTCTGTCCCCAACCATCATGTGACAAACGTGTTGTTATCACCTTATTCCTTCCTCGTCTCGTTCTGCTGGACGAAGAGAAAATGACATCAGTGTCTCTATTGATCGGTATTATATCAACCAACATATAATAATTATCTCTATTTTATTACCACTGCGGTATAGCACATGAGTTGAATATATAAGACTCCTTATTTATAAAAATAAACACATTTTCAAAAATAAAACAATTTTCAATACAGGTTTCGGAGCATTTTTGTCTGATATTGATGTGATGACCCAAATTGGTAAGGATCATTTAAAAAGGGGGAATTACTACAAAAAAATAGTATACCTATATCTTTCCGCTGTTGACAATCAAAACCTTCAAAATGATATAAAAAAATCCATTTCATTAGATACAGAATGATTTTAACCTCTCGCTTATGATTAACCTTTTGACCGCGGCTTGGATCCAGATCGGTTCAGATTGGGCTGCTATAGCAGTCAACCGCGGTCTAAGGGTTAAGGCATCATATTGCCGAACTGAAATTATGGGTTAGTTGTTACTACTAAAGCCGGCAAAAGACGGAATTCTTTGTTTCATTTATTTAACAATTATTTCATTATGGGTTTAATTTCAGGTAATAAATAAATGTCAAAATTATTATCTTGTCTAAATTTTTATTTCTTTAAAAATTTTGAATTCAATTTCGAAACTTTGTTATAGACCAACTTTCATGGCATACTTTACAATTTAAGAAAGACAAAGTTATTATCAAGAATCTAAAATAGAAGTCATAGAAACAAGTTCTCAAACTTTTCACACTGACCGGTCTTAACACATTGGCTACGGAGCGAATATGCCCCAAGTATTTCATAAAAGAGCAGTCTTCTTTAAAATATCATAAATTTTACTCTGGTGGGAAATAATTTTTCAAAATTTGTAAATATATTTAAACTATACTTTTTTATTATGGTATAAAAAAATAATCATATTATTCTTTTTTTTTGATTAGTGATTTGAGTTCTTTTGCCGCATGGTTTACGATTTCAGAATTTTTGTTAAAAAAATACTTTAATGTGTGAAAACAACGTATTTACATATCGGCAGACATTGCTGTTGAATCTTGTCGTGCAAACAGAGGATGCTCCTGTGAATAAAGTTATAAATATGGTCATACTTAATAAATAAATATGATAACATTGACGAATCTACTGAAAAAACAGATTTTTACTCCATTAATTGCTCTAACCCAGTGGTTTCCAACCTTTATCTTACTACGCCTCCCTTTGAAGAAAAAAAATATCTTTGCACCTCCCCATCCTTTATGTCATATAGTAATAAAGACACATTTTAGAGGATAAATAAATATTTTGGACTGCTTACGCCTCCCTTTGCAGCAGTTCACGCCTCCCAGGTTAGAAATCGCTGCTCTAACCAGCAATGGCATGGAATGCAAAATCAGTGGTAAAAATAATTTGCAATTCTCATTTTGATATGAAAATAATATTTTTCAATTTTCACAAGAAGTTTATTCGCATCCAATTTTCCCAGTTTAGGCCTGCAAAAAAACCAGGTTATTTCCAGCCTCGTATCTCTAGTTAAATGGCAATGCAGAGTGCAAATCACTTTACTTCAAAAATAAAGTAGACTATAACTTCTTCAACTAAGTCAGGGATACCAACTGGTGGGGAATTTCAGACTTCCAGGGGAGGAATTGTTGGATTGCTATCTTCCTGTTTTTCAACTGAAACTGACACACCGAGCTTAAAAGGTTACCTATCACTGACGTAGGATATCTTAGGTAGGGGGGAACTATATTCTGAAAAATATTGAAAGGGAGGAATGGAGTAAATTAAGTTGGGAGCCCTTGACTAAATGGATTCTTCACAAAATAAACAATTTAAATAGATCAACATTACCACGTTTTGCTATAACAATGAATAGGTGTACCACTTACTTCTCGTAAGCTCATAAAAAATGTTTGTCAAAAAAAATACCCGAATAAATGCACGGAGAGAATGCTAATAATCTTTACAAAAATTGCAAGTGCATGAATTGAGTTGTAAATTAGAAGAGTAAACAAACCTATTGACTTTTCTTTTTCTTGGCGCTATTTCTAGTTGAAGGACATCTGAATCAGTATCGCTGGAAACGTCCAGCAACTTGAACGTCTCCTTGTTGTTATTTGTATTTAGTGTCATGTTAGCGTTTTATATTGAAAAATCATATCTTAAAAACAATAATCTATTTTTAGGTTATGTCAAGGATTCTTGAATGAACACATATTCAGGATATAACATATGATTCCATTGTTAACTATTATGGTAAGAGCACATTCATTTATTAATATACAAATCAAATGAGAGAATTTATCTAAGGTATAACTACGTAATTATAATTATCTAAAACATAAGTCAAAATTAATCGGAATCAGCTGTCAAAAGTACTATCTGCCAAGAGCTGACCATAAACAATAAAAACCTTGTGATTCACGATAGTTGCATAAACAATGGTTGAATGTTTAGAAAACGTCCACATATTACTTTTTTATACAACAGTTTACCACTTTTAGGGTGTTCACTGTCAATACTTGTTGGAAAGGCGTTATATTAGTAAAAACACAATATTCCACTTTATTTAATACGTCAGGGCCGATTTTGCTCATTGCGAGCTCATTTCACTCATTGCTCAGTTGACAATGCGCGCAATGAGCGAAACCGGTCCTGACCTATTAAATTAAGTGGAATAAAGTACAAAGGAATATTTTGTTTTTACAAATACAACAGTTTATATTGTCATTTTGCAACTATTTGAAATATTTCATTTCATAGTACAAATTTAAAATGGACATCAAAAGTTATATCACTGCAACTCCACAGCTTTTGAATGTAACTAATAAAACATTCATACTTTTCACAATAAGCAATGTTAATTTTACATATTTATTTTTCACATTTAGTTTTTTTAGCACCGTTATGATTTTTTCTAATATTCCCTTTTGCAAAAAAATAACGTAATGGAAAGTAGCATGTAATACCTACTTACTATTATAATTTAGCTATAATTTCATATTCAAGATAATATTATATCATTTTTCTAGTGAAAATGGAATCTTAAAAATATAGCCGTCTGGTAACATTTAGAAAATTGATAAAAGTCATCAACGCGGTGTAAAACTCGGAATAAACTAATTATTCTAAATTAAAAATCTCATAATACCCCAGTGTCATCAATGGTAAAATTAAGATGGGTAACAAATGGAGCTATTTTATGTTTCTGTTGTGGCTTTCATACCTTATCGTGTCAGGAATATTGATGTTTACGAGAGGGTTCCTACTGACCAGAGTTACCCAAAATGAAGTGTCCCAGTGCCAAGCGTATACAGACATTCCTTGTGGTCCTCTGGAGGCGAGTAAGATGAAGATTACTAACGGACATGAATTTTCTTGTACGCAAGATGACAGGCTCGTCTCTCTGTTGCAAGACGTCAACGCGTCGACTCGTACGTGTTTACCAATGAGGGCGAAAGTGGTGCTAATTGTTATAGATGCATTAAAATATGACTTTGCTGAGTTCAACGAGACGCTTGTGGAACCCTTGCCATTTCAAAATAAACTTCCTGTTATAAACGAGCTGCTGAAATCGGCGAGTGAACATAGCAGGCTTTATAAATTTATGGCTGATCCTCCGACGACGACTCTGCAAAGATTGAAAGGACTGACGACGGGATCTTTGCCGACTTTTATTGACGCCGGATCCAATTTCGCAACTCCTGAAATAAATGAAGATAACTTTATTGATCAGGTATTAAGCTTATTTTATTTAATCACCTCTATAAAAGCTATTACTTAATTTGATTCACTTAAAGAGTTGTACCATTACTCAAAAAAGTGTTAATCACATGCCCGTATTGAACCCTCTGCTTGTCGATCAAGTATTAAAATTGAGCATTTTTGTCAAATGCCTGTAATGTTAGCCATAGGAAAGACAAATGGACATGCTGTTGAGAGACTGTTTTTTAAAACTGGGCTATTCTTTAGCTTATTGATATATCTACCAATTTTGTGTCCGATTTGATTTTTTTAAAAAAATAATAATGAAAACACTAATAAGCAACACAATGGTTAGAAGCAAAAAATCAAACCGTTTCAAACAGTTTCACCGTTGATTGTATAAGTTAAAAGTAGTGGTTCGTATACAAATATTTATTGTTTCAATACACCTGAAATACCATAAATCACGACTCCAACTGCCCTGGTTTTGTAAAAATAAGAAATAAAATAGTTCACTGTTACTGCTAATATATACTAATCTGAAGTGTCAACATTTCGGAGAGTATTTCCCAAAATAGTAACGTAACAGCAACATTAAGAGTACCTCTGGTTATGAATAGTGCAAGTAGACAAACCAATTTATAAGTTAATGCAGTTGTCCTTCACCATTTATCTATCTGATCTAGCCCTTCACGCAAGCGGTTTCTATAACCATTTAAAATTGTATAAAAAATGATTTGGCGTACAAATTTTGTTGTCTCAACACATAATAAACATTTATTTTTAGTCAATATTATGTACACCAAATGAAAACTTGTCATTAAAGCTAACTGAGCTATATTTAAGATTCTCTGTATGATAAAAAAAACTGTTTACAGAGGTATAACTGATAATTTGAATATTTAAATTATACCTCCTACATACTGATATCATAATTTTTATTCTGTATTTGTAGTTGGTGTCTAGAGGTGGAAAAACAGTTCTCTTGGGAGATGATACATGGGCGCAACTTTACCCAAAGCGGTGGACACGATCTCTCGCTCTGCCTTCATTTAATACGTGGGATTTAGATACCGTTGATAATGGTATTTACACAATTTATAAAAACGTTTTTGATCAACACTATACCTAAATTATGCTATTCTTTTAAACATTTTAATATAATATGGTTTTACAGAGGTAATTTATGTTTCAGATATGCTTGTTAGGCAAAACACTTCTAAAGTTTGTTAATAGCTGCATTTCAATTTAATTTCATTCACAAATTATCGGCAGCATGCTGGTAGTTTATTTCATAGACTCCAAACATTTTTGGCTGTCAAGGTTTTTATCTTTGGTTGAATACTATATCCCAACTGGTCCTGAATAACTCATATCAGAAACAGAATAACCTGTATAGTAGAACCGTATTGGTCGCCTTAAAATGCAAAATATGGAGCATTCTTGCCGGTCTGCGCTGAATGATAACGTAAGATAGTTGATAATAGCAAGATTGCCGGTAAGTATTGATTTACAAGATGATCAAAGTGCTAATAGCGTTTAAAACGTCCCAAAAAAATTGAAATTCTCGATTTATGCTAATAGAATATTTATACTAACAAAAGGTAATTCGTGAAAGCTTTATAGATCACAGGACAAGAAAATGCACTTGAGTGTGAGTGATTGATGACATTTTCAGCATTGTTTTTGTATGTAGTGAAGTAATTTTCAATTTTTCACATTTTAGCTATAAAATCACGTCTTCCTGACGAGTTGAAGAAGAAAGATTGGTCTCTTCTTGTCGCACATTTCTTGGGTGTGGACCACTGCGGTCACCGCTATGGCCCATTCCACCTGGAAATGGAACGTAAACTGACGGAGATGGATAAAGTCATTCGAGATACCCTGCAGAGTATTGACAATGAAACTGTTTTGATTGTGATTGGCGATCACGGAATGACTACCACAGGTATGTCTAATACCGACTGAGTAATAATTTCATGACAAAAACAAATTGCTATCGTCACATGGCGTTTCAAAATTCGGTAGTCAGTGAAGGATTTTAAGTAACTCTCATTGGATTTTCGACTACAAAATAATAATCTGCCTCAATGTTGCTATTTATTGAGAAAATATAATCCCACGCATGGTTTGAATATATTGATAAATTGAGATACATTAATCAATTCGTTTTGTTATTTTTTGTTTGAGTGGCTCAAATATTCACGTAAGAAATGCTGGAAAAGTAATATTTGTAAACATGATTTATGTCAAGCTGTCAATATATTCTCACTGATACAACAACATCATTGCGATTCGAGTGATTGGTGTGTTGATACATTTTAGGCGACCACGGTGGGGAATCGGATGCTGAAGTGACTGCCGCTATGTTCATGTACTCTCCATACAAACTCTTATCGACGCCAGAACTCCTCAGCCCTAATTCTGTCCGTCAGGTATGATTTTTATTGACCTGGTAACTCTATATGTTTATTACCTATATCTTGCCCAAATGCTTTTGGGCATTCGTCCACTTTCTTACAGAGTCATGCATTTGAATTCTGGAATGTAAACTTTTCTATGTTGATTTTCAATTATTCAATGGATTTGTAGCCAAAGACATGTGTACCTGTAATGTATATAGGGAGCAGAGAGAGCAGCCAGTTAACCAGTTTTTTTTCTCAGCTATACACTCTCCGAAAAGTGAAGTAAAGTGAGTGGAAATGGTTAGTCAGGCGTAAAAAGTTTGAAAGTGTTACCCAGGTCTGTGAGTGCCCCGAAACAAATAAACTTAAGAGTAGGCCTGGGCTTTGAAATGTCTTCAACTTTACCTTATGCTCTGAAAACTTTGTGAAAATTCACTAGAATTGTTTAACCTATACATCAGCGATTTCCAAACTGATATTAATAGTTGTGTTATAAAATTTTCAGGTGGACCTGGTACCGACTATATCATCCATATTAGGCTTACCGCCTCCGTATTCGAATTTGGGTGCAATTATGTTAAATGCCCTTCCGTATTCTGATTCCATGAAAATACCATATAAAGATTGGCAGTTCGCCCTTTTAAATTTATGGGCAAACGTGAAACAGGTAAACAAATCTATTTTCATGATTTTTTAAATTTACCCATTGCTCATTGATGAAACCATTTGCAGAATATAAAATGATTATACTAACAAGTTTATATTAACAAATACATGTGAAAATAGATTCATATTAAAATTAAAATGTTTTTCTATTGCTGTTGATATAATGATTTTTGTGAGTGTAAATATAAACAGAAAAGTCTAATATGTCCTTTGTCAAAGATAACTATATTACAATGTAATATCTGCCTCATACATATTACGTTAAGCTCCTATGCCATCTCTGATTTTGACTGCGTAACAAAAAAAGGTCACATTTTGTGTTTCAGGTAACAAAATATATAGAGCAGTATTCCCGAACATCAGATCAATTCACTAGTAATAAAATGGATAACATAGAAAAGAAATTCACCATTCTCAGTCACAGAGTGCAAAGTGTTTACAACGAAAAAGCATTTCACTCTTTTGCAACTGATGCAAGGTAAGTAATCATTTTTTATGACTATTTTTTTAAAATGCATAGTAACAAATTACATATATTAATCTGCCAATTTTTTTTAGGGAATTCCTCATCGAAGTAAGATCAATGTGCCAAGAAGTGTGGATACAATTCGACTCGTTTTCAATGTCCCGTGGTCTTCTTCTGACATTCCTGACAATATTCTTCTGCTACATGATTGTGGACGGCATTCCGGGGGAAAGGCTTCCTGAAATTTTTCAAAGCTCATTCCTGTGGTGCTCGTATGGAGCCATGGCTCTGGCAGTCTTGATCAGCGTTATCTGCCACTCGTTTTTAATGGTTGATAATTTGGAGTTGACTATATTGTTTTCAACCGGGATGATATCAGTGTTCATGCTGGCCATGTTGGTCATACAGAATTGGGAACTGATAGCCCAACACTGGTATGACAATTCAAAGAAGAAGAGTTGGCTAGACGGCGCGGCGAGGACATCGCTGGCCCTCTCTGCGTGTGCTCTATTTTCAAACAGCTACGTTGTTGAAGAAGGGACAGTTTTATCGTTTCTGTTACTCTCTTTGCTGTTAGTTGCATGTTATACTGGAAGTCTTCCCAAGGTTTTGATGCCTCTGTATTTAGGCGTAGCGGTGGCATTAGCCTTTTCACGATTTTACCGCGTTTGCCGAGAAGAACAAGGCGAGTGCTATTTTAAAAACGGTGACGCGAATCAGACCACACCTTTGAACATGGTAACCGGGTTGATAGCGCTGGCTCTATTCGTGAGTTTGACAAGACTTTGGCTGCGATCTTGCGGCAATTTAGTCGCTCCCGATACCATGCTGTGGAGGTACGCTCCTTCTGTGGCAGCAGTCTGTACGGGCGGTCATTGGGTAGCCTCGTGGGGTCCCCACCGTGCCCCTTGGAGGGCAGACAGCCTTGCGAGAGTCGTATACGGAATTGTCGGTTTTTCATTGATCATCCTAGTGATTAAACCGCTCAGTGTATTTCTGATACCAAAACAAACCGAGAGCGTGTCGGTATTCGGTCAAGATAATATCGTTCCGCAGATTTTCAATCAAATGAAAGGAATGTTCGGAAGGCAGTCCTTGAATGCCAAGAAAGGAGAATCGGGACAGGGTGACGTGCCGATTGTGTGCGGGCTGGCCACAGTGTACAGCGCAGCTTATGTTATGTTGAGCGTGTGCGTGACCCTGCTCATTGCTTTACTCCTGGGAGCGAGCTCTGTTCCATCTATAGTGTTGCTGTACGCAACGGGAGGCTTGATGCTGACACTGTTGGGGATTATAAGATACCAAAAGTCTTCAACTCTCGGTAAGTTTACATAGCATACTATAATTTAAGAAGTCAAGTAAACATGCAGTCCTTACAGCTTTTGATTGCTAATGCGTCACATGATATAAACTCGATAAGATCACAAATCTCAAGTTACCAAATTTAACAAATCTGATATTGCTCGTTCCAAAATGGTTGAAAAATGAATCTTGAATGATATTTTGTATGGTATCAAATCAGGTTTGAGACTGCTTTCTAAAAATACTTAAAAAATATATTTTTATTTACTAAATTACATTCATGGTTCATCTTTCACCAGTTTTGGAACGAGCCGGGTTTGCAAAATAATAGCCTCACATATTTGTCTCCTTTACAAAAACCAATGATAAGATAGATTCAGGATGTCCTCAACTTACGATCAAGATATATTCCTGAACTTAAGTCGTATCGGTTATGTGTCGAATTTTATGCTAAAGTTATTCCATTTATAGACACTGCAGGTACAATTTAATGATTATTCACTTCAGAAACTATAGATATGTTTTTTAATATAAATAAATATCCAAATACGACAATGCTGAATTTACTGAATTGGAATTTAAAAATAATGAAGAACGAAGTTGTCTACAATTGTTGCTGACCGACTCAAACAATCGCATTATCTATTTTTTACAATATTGCGTCATATTTCTTCCCATATTCATCAGCCGTTGCCAATGGTGTCACGTGATGCAATAATTTAAAAAAAAACTTTTTTATTTGGTTGTATTTGCAGAACGTCAGACTGTCAAGAAATAATTGTATATTTAACGGTATTGGCTTATGTTTCGCCTTAAATAATTGCAATAATTACATACATATGAAATTGAAAATTTTCAGCGCAACTGTTAAATGTAGATGCGTGCGGTGTTCAATGTTGGGTTTTACTGTCCCTTTACTTCTTCTACGGGACCGGACACCAGGCCGCACTCTCTTCTATTCAATGGGGAGCCGCATTTGTCGGCACGGGCGGCCATTTCATTCACAATTCTATACCTGCCGCTCTCGTTACCGTCAACACTTTTGGTATGTTTCTAATTCAGCTATCATTTTCTTATAATCTTGTATCGTTTAATTGGTGGTTATATATAATGTTGCAATTGTCACTGAAAATGATCCATTTTCCTTCATCTTTATTATAATTATCTTCCTAAATTGTAATTTTCTTTTTTTTATTATTTATTTTTGTCACAAAAAATAAAGTATACCTTGACTCGCCCTTATTGCTGGATACCAATAATAGAAACAACAAAAACTTTATAAGTCACAATGGTTATAAGAAACATTGGTATATTAGATACGCACTTTCTTACCATTAGCCTGAATCTTCAGTGAACCTGAAAGTCAGATTCAGTGCCTGATTTCTCAAAGTCAATGTTTTCGTAGTCTTCCCAGATAATATCTTTTTTTACATTTTTGACAGCCATTGTAAGGTAAGTGAATTCAATGATTCCAAAATTGATAAAAACATGCATTTTAATCAAGGAAATTTAGTTATTATTTATTTCCAATGATTATAAAAGTTGCATCATTTTTTCCGCAACTTTAATTAAAAGAACAGTATTTAAATCAGATTTGTATCCTTTTATGTAGCATTATATTGCCGTAGGTGATACTTATAATATTTTTTGTTCATTTAACAGGTTCCAATCTCTTGACTGGGCTGTGCTTGCCTTTGTTGGTGATAGCTCCGTTTCCAATCTACGTAATGTGGGGACCTTCGCAAAAAGGACACGCCGGAGTAGACGTGCAGAGGGGAGAACTTATGCTTTACGAGAGAGAACCGATGCTCATGGCAGCCATGTTTAATGTGTCTGCCAAGTATATCCTCTTTCATTCAGTTCGGGTTTGTAACATTTATTGATTAAACACTTCAAATCAATTGGGTGGCGATTGGTTACTGTTTAAATATTGATAGTGCAAGGAAGTGGGTTTGACGTCGAGTATTTTTTTTTTTTTTTATAACCATGTCCGCTCCCAATGTGGAGCATATGGACTCCTAATGGAGTTTATCTCAATAGAAGTGTTTCTACGAAAACTGCTTGTTACTCAGTTGCTCAACCTCTCTTTTTCCAAAGAGAGTAGGGATAGAGGAGATAGGGGAGAAGGTTCGGGCTAGGACAGGATCAGTGGTAAGCTAATCGCTCTCGATACGCCCCGTTCATAGAATAGGATGGGTGAAAGGGGGGAATTCAAGACATCACATACATCCATGCCTTTGAACAGAAATTCATAAATTGATTGAAAAATCAATTTATAAAAACTGTCCGTACCGGGATTTGAACCCGGGCCTTAGCCGAAGCCAACAACGTTGACTACTCGACCACACAGGCAGACGAGTATTTAATTAAATCTAATATATTTTTTTTAATAATTGGTGAGAATTTTTTAAACAACATATTATCCACTCGACGTTGGCATGAATAAATCGGGAATCGAAACTGTGAAATCCACAAACGTAGATGATAACTTGGACTACTCGGAAGCAGGCCAAGTATTTGAATTTGTGTTAAAATGACTAGCCTATAGTTAAATGTTCACTTAATCCTTAAAACAAGGTATAAGGATCAAGATTAGCTAACTAATAATCATGTCCTAGCCCAATCTGTCTATCCTTACTCTTTTTAAAAAAGGGAGGTTGTTTGACTGAATAATGACCAGTACAGTACCAGAACAAATTCTGTTGAGATGCTATATTAAACGGTCCATATGCTCCACATCTAGCGTAGATATGCCAAAAAAAAGATATAAAGAATATTCTTTACAATTTTTAGATGTTCGTGTGTATGCTTGCTGCGACAGTCCACTGCCGCCATTTGATGGTGTGGAAAGTGTTCGCACCCAAGCTGATATTCGAAGGAATCGGTCTAATAGTGACACTGGTGGCCGTGCTTCTCTCGAATTTGCTTCTACTAAGGATCCACTCTCGGCTGACAAAGTTCCTTGACAAAATAACAAAATCCAGCTGATCCTCATAAAAAGATGGTGAAATTCAAAGACACGCATATTAGGTTCTCCTGTGACTTATTTTGTGTACCCAGCTAATACGTTTGGACAATTGTATGGAATTGATTTTATGATGTCCATTCCGACTCATTTGTGAATTGTTTCTTATTCCGTTTGATAGGATTGCACTTGTATTATTTAATTATACGCCTGGTTTGCTTGTGTAGATCAGATCTATGTTTAAATCTTGACCAGTTATGTATTTTCTGTTGACAGTGTTAATTTTATATGGTTTATTGAAATACGTTTTGTTTTGAGTTGCGAGATAAATTGATCAAAAAGTCGACTTGTTGAAGAATTCTCACTTTCAAATATCAAATTTTTCACATTTTAAAGATTTCAATCTTAATTTCAGATTTGTAATATATATGATAACTAACTGAACTACATTTCACTAAATGTTTATCTGGATATTGGATTATTCACAAATTGATAAAAACAACAGATGTTTGCGGGAAGGAAACAGCGGTGTGTTTTTTCATGTATTTAATATTGCTGAATCCAAAAATAATGATAATAATGTAGAAAAAAGTTTGTTCAATTTTGTTCATATTTATACATAAACACTGACTGAACAAGTCGTATCGGTTGAGTTTCATGCCCTAATTACTGGTTTTTGGATCATACAACAAACTTGTTCCACCAGATAGTTTTTAGATTTCATTCCGGCTAAAATATCAATGCACGCTTTGGGCCAGGTCCGTGCAGCTATATCTACAGCAAGGTGGGCCGAATTGGGCTTGAAAGAGACTGAGTACTTCGATAAAAATTCGAGACAGTCTAGGAATCTAATCGACGTCACTTCAAATCATCTAATTATTACGCATTTTTCATCATCACCATGAACGATCTCCAATTCATTTTAATCAACATTTTAAGCCATCAAAACATTCATTATGTTTTCATCAGTATTTTTTATAAAAATATATAATTTATTAAGATTTGCGGTTAACGTTTTTGTTGTGCATTTCTTTTGTGGAAATATATGACGATAATGTTAAAAAACTTTAATAGTGCAGTCGAAAATCATCATTTCAAAATACATTGTTTTTTCTTAAATTATCAGTTTTATCTTTATTTTCTACTAGATTCCAATGTAATCGAGTTTTTGTATGTATTTCGCTGTATGACATACACGCAGTGACGTCATTCAGCTTATTTCAGAGGATGGGAAAATTGTCCGTTTTTTATTTTATGTTTGACTATATGTACAAGCCAGTGCAGCAAGAGATAAATGTAACATATTTCTTTAAAATCAAGGAGCTAAAGCAACCCCCTTTCCTCTCCAAATGACGTCCTTGCATATATGTCTTTCTTGTATCTAGAACTATCGGAAAAACTGCATCTTAGAACTTTGCTAGTTCCTCATGTTTTGTTTTGATGCATTTGTTATGCAAATGAATCTCATTATTATTGGAAATTCACTCTCGATGGGTGCTTTTTCTTACCAGTAATGAATAAGTATTTCTTTTTTCAATAAAGACTAATCCCCAATTTATTTATAATTTGTTAGATTAATTACAGCCAGTGCTGTAGTAAACTTTGCAGAGGGTATACAGTAACAATTTTTAATACTCTTTATTTATATTCTACAGTATCGTCAGTTTGCTGGTAAAAGGCGTGTCAAAAAACCTTGTTTTGAGTAATTGTCATTTCGATGATCATTAAATTTTAACATGTCTATTTATCACTACAACTATTAGTTATCGTTCGAAATTCGATCCAAATATTCAAAAGTGCTTAATTTGTAGTTTTTTTGTTTCAACGAACTTTGACCGGAATTGACTTGACACATATTACTTCTTCAAATTATGTATTAATAAATAGAATATGGCCGAATTTGATTTTTTTTCAGAAAATAGAGTGTGTTTATATACATATATCTATCTGCATTCATAACTCAAAACAGTCCATTTTTGACTTAATGCCTTCTGTCAGTATATCAGCGATATATTCCAGTATTGTTTTCAACGGTATTGTGAAATAGATGAAAGTGTACGGGTTGACCAAGTATGAATTAAACTTAGATGACATTTTCCTCGATACGCCAAAAATACCATTCAACAATGCATAAGATGTATCTAAAACAATGACTCAATGCTGGTAACCTGTGCCGAAAGACAAAAAAAAACATTTACAATTTTCTATCAATATTATTTACTGAAAAAAGAATGTTAACTTCTCTTTGAATATGGCTTATATTTTCCTCTACAACACGTGTTATAGCGGACTTTCGCCGTGAAGTATTTATTGGGTTGATGTTGTTTAATTTATTTTTTATGCACCTTAAAGACATTAATATAATAATATTTCTCTGCTTGGAAGAAGTGAAATTTTTTAATATAAATAGATGACATGCGTGTTTGTTAGTTGATAGTTAACTCATATTTAACTGAGACCTCACGAGTCAAAAAAATAAATACAGAAATTTTTGATAAATGTAAATAATTTAACATTTTTGTAAGATTACTAAAAAAATCTTTACATTAGTTTTCTATGTCATTACATTTTCTTATACAGTAATTAATACCTCATTTCGTTTCCAATTGGTTTTTACCTAACATCGTCGATTAATATGTTTATTAAATCTTAACGTTTTTTTTTTTTGTAGTATTCTTTATTAAAAATGAGTCTTGGATTCCCACGCCTCAGGATAATTGTCAGTGCGAGATTGGAGTTTGTGTTAAAAATATATTTAAAATGTCAGCTAGTGGGGTGTCAAATAATGAGGTGTTACTGTATATATTTAATGAAAATTGTATTAATTTTCACTCCCATTCAAAGATTATAATAAAACAGACATTGATTGATTTTTGCCTTTGCTTGTCTTATTTATATCATATGAACTGAACACTAGATGTTTTTGCATTTGTCTAATTGTAAGTGACAATTTTGTATAAATAATTACTCTGTTATAGAAACATCTAGAACTAGGATTACAAATATTTTTATTTTTTGCTATCCGACGTAGTAGAAAATTATGCATGTGTCATTTTTGAAAACGCTAATCAAAATTAAATAATGTCATTTGAATGTATCTGTGGCAAAACTCACTGTCTAAAATGTTACAGTTATGTTTACCTCGGATGGCTATGATATGCAATGGAGGGAACACTTCTATGTACATTTTTGTTTACCGTTAAATAAAATTGACGAATACCTTAAATTTAAGAGATACTCGATCGCAATAAATGTTTGACTAAATCTTTTACAAGATTGTAATAAATTAAACTAAGATTGTTTGATTTACGATTTGTATTTTGATAGCGTTCTAGATAAAAGAATAATATAGTCTATGGTTAATTAATGCATTTAAGACTTTTCAAATCTTTGAATGTTAGGATTATTGTATTGTTGCCATGGGTCCATTTAATTCTAGTCTTTTATTTTTTTTAAATATGAATTCAGATTGAATATGTATCTAATTGTTGCACCAATTTATTCATAATAAAGTAATTTAACAATAAATTTTTATTGTCACTGTGAGCATTTAAATCTATTTTTTTTTATTTTTTTTATTTATTTATTTAATTAACATTGTACAAGGTTGACAAATTATAAATTTAAAACTTTTACAATGGAGAAAAAAAAATAGTATAATTTAATATTAAAAGCAGTAAAAAAAAGTGGCAAGGAAGTCAACTGAGTAAGCTCCGACGAACTCTACTATATATTTCTATAGTCTAAATATCTGACAACAGAATAAATAATCTTCTTGTTATATTTTGAATTTATTATTTATTTATTATTTGTTAACACGGGCAACATTAATGTTTATATTGTTGCCTTAATGGTGAGCTGATCTTTACCGCACAAATTTCAAAAACTTTTTTGTTTGAACAAACAATTTTTAAAACCGAAGGATCCAACTTATTAAGTGCATTTGTGAAGATATCCATGCGACATAGAACTGTTCACATTAATTCAATTAGTAAGCGTTGTTCATTTTATTGACAGTATTATGAAAAGACTGTAATAACATTAGGAAGTTGTCCTTCAAAACACTTCGTTAAAGTGAGACTTGAAATTTTTCATATCAATCATTCAATTCATTAGTCTGACAACTCTGAAAAATAAAAATTGGTATTAAATATGCAGCTATGTGTAAAAATTTTCACTTTATCGGCTTCAATAATCAGATAATTAAAAACTATCCAAAGAATAATAATGCCGATAAACTTATAAATAATTAAACAAAATGTTGGCATTGTCTGAGTCTTTAGACAAATATTTATTAATGTCCTTCTACTGAATCCGACTTAAGTACCTAACCTGATGATAAAATGTATAAATCTCAGACACATATGAATAATAGTTTATTTACGGTGACCATTTCAATATTGTTTTTCAAAACAGGTTATTTGGAGCTATCTGGCTCATGATTTGAATGATTGATATCACAGTTACAAATGTGTAATAGGTTAGTTCACCGTCAAGGTTTTTATTTTGTCCAAATGACAAGAATTATGAGAATAGTTCCGTTTTATGCAGTTTCAAAAGAGAAAAACTATGTGTAAATCAATGTTTAATTTTGTTGTTATTTTCGATATATTTTATTACAATTTTATTTCACTGGGCATGGATTTATTTTTTATTTAGTGTTACCATTAGTCAAGTTACGTATTTTAGTTAATAGAAACATTTTGGCTAACAAAATACTCACTGCCAAAGTAATATCAATAACTATTTAAGCGAATCTGGTGCACAAATTTAATTATAAGCAATCACGTTGCTTGATTAGTCTCATTTGGGGACAAATAGGTATTTATTATTAAATAATCTGTTAAATTTCTTGTGCTGATTTTTTTTAATTAAAAAAAATATGGCTTCCATAGACAATTTTGCCTTATTCTGACAACATAGTGGCCAAATTAGAACTTTCAAATAGAGAATTCGATATTGGTTAATACTCGATTTCAGTTATAATGCTATTACTATCATAGTAAGATAGTGAGCTATGTTGTGTCATGCTATACCATATGTTAAAATGAGATTTTTGAGGTTGTATGGCTTGGTTCCGTGATATTTTCAGCTTCAGCGTGCTTCATAAAAATAATTGAAGACTACAATAATAATATTTACAGTATAAACACAATATAACAGGAAAAATATAAGGTCAAGTGTGAATCTTTTATTTAGTTTTATATGACCACGGCCGCTCCCAATGTTAGGTAAATGAAGTCCTAATGAAGCTTAAAATACATTTTTTTCTGCGAGAACTTGATGGCATAGAATAATCGGGCCAGGACAGAACGAGTAGTAGGTTATTCAATCTTGCTACTTCTTGATTTTAGAATTTAACACTTCGGAGGGAAAGTTAGACATAGGCATCCATGGATTCGGAGACAAATTCATTAAAAATCATTCTATGATTCAAAGCTGTAGATACCACAAGCAAATAAGACAAATGCCCAATAGCATTTACCATTTTTCTAATGGACCAGCATAAGATTAAGTTGAAAGCTTTTCCTGTTAGCAGCTAACTGATCCTGTATTAACACATTCAGTGCTCATTAAAATATACTAACATTAAATTCTGATAACTTATAGTACACACTTGAAATGACCGAATTTCTTAGTAGTTCTGAACTGATGTGATGTGCGAGTGTTTTTTTTAAAATTTTATTTTAATCAATTATAAATTAATTATAACTATTTTACGATATATGTTTAAGATTAACACTATCTTCGTACCCTGTGCTGGCTTAGCAGTCAATGTGTTAATAGTCGTATTGCATATCGACTGTGGAAAGGAAAAAGGACTTAACCCTCAATTTTGCAAAACAGCTTTTTTTCGATAATCACAATATATGCAACTTGACACACATTCTATCAAAAGGATGGAAGCTGAAAATGCCGAATTAGTATCTAAATTTAGCTTTTAAGTTTGAAAAAGAAGACCTTGTAAAAAATTAAAACCAAGAAAAAACACTGAAATAAAGATTTTTTCGAGTCAATTTCTTTGATTAATATTAGGTTATGTCAATTAAACACCAGTTTAGAAGTATCCGTGCACTTCAAGGTTGTGTATAATTCATAATTTGCATATGTCACAAAATCATCAAAACACGTTTTTAGCGCCTCCTGTAAAATTTGATATGTGTGGGTTACGTCCTTTTTCCTTTCCACAGTCGATATGTTTGGTTCCAGTCCTCATTTAAACAAATTTTAGTGTGATCAGTTTTAACGTTTGCTGGCATATGATTTGACAAATGCTTATTTTTTAAAATATTCACATTGTATATACATAAATGTATCGTGTTGGTTATTTTCTCATAAATTTAAAAATAATTGTATGATGGACAATCTGCCTTTACGGACACCTCGTCTGTTACATCGGGGTTTTACTGTAAACATATAATATTTACACAGTATTTGTATTGCAGATTAGTAACAGTAAATACTTTTTGACTGCTGCAACAGGTGATAGATAGGACAAATGCATATTGTTCTTTTTTTTTTAAAACCTTGTCAACTCTCAAGTGGAGTGATGGACTCTTAATTGATTTTATCTCACTTGTCCATTTCTCGCAGAAAGGGGCTAGAACAGGACTAGTGGTTGGCTATTCGCTATAGCTACACCTTATTTTTAAGGTCAAATGAGTGGAAGGTAATTTCAAACGTCACAGACATCCATGCCTTCAAGCATAAATTGATAAAAAAAAACAATTTATGGCAAACTATTCATTTAGGACTGAAAACTATGTTGACGACTTGACCGACTGTGGACCCTTTTGTTCGCTTACTTTTCAATGTTAACTCGTAGGTTTCCAGATATTATGTTGCCATGCAACCATGGTTGTATACATTATAAATCTTTGTTTGGTTTAGTGTTTAGAAAATTATAAAAAAGTGTTCATTCCATACTAATCAGTTTACATTTTTGAAATGTATTGTATACATGATTTTTTTTAACAAGATATTTGGAATTTTCCATAATGAGTGTGCATTTCAATCATTTATTATGTCAATTAAAATAAAAACATTTTTGTTTTCTTTGATTAGTTTATTTTTTACGAGTCTTAAAATACATTTTTTCTTTTATTTTATAAAAATGTAATGTATTGTTATATTTTTAGTATTAAAACAATTGTACATAATATAATAATTGAAAGTTTAATTTATTGAATACAAAAAATAATAAACAAATATCAAAGTTGTTTTACTTTTATTTTTCTTTGTATATAAATTTAAATGAATTTTTGTGATGTATAAAAGTCTTCTCCGTTGTCTTATTGCATCGATATGCCATATTTTGATGACGACTTTAACCTTACAAAAGTCATATTCAATACAGCGATTAGTCGAGAGGTCCTGTTCATCTTTTTATGGTGCAGCATTTCTACAGCAATTAGGTGTTGTCAATAGTGATGGTGATGATGACATAACTGTAAAACATAAATTTTGTTTAACTACAAATGAAAGAAAGACTAATAAAAATTTATACTGTAATGATTAGTCATAAAACATTGTAAATCAACTATGACAAATTATACTGCGCATTTGTTGGATTGGCTTACGCAGCTAACCTCTCGCCTTAGAGGGAACATTGATCATGACGTGATATTTGTCATAGTCCAAGAGCCTGATGGGCTGGCCATGTATTACATCGATTCATACTTTTTACATTTATATTATCATAGCAGCACTATTGCTATCATTACTATGAAAATAGGATACATCTTTGGACAATCCCAAAAAATATGCTCTGAACATTGTTTTTTATCACTACAAGCTCAATTTGTTAAGGTCTGGTTTGATTAAAACTCGTACAACTTGGTATTTAACACACTGTGCCCAATCATAAATTGAGAGGAGTCCAGTGAAATTGTTCTGAAGATAAGAATATATTTTAGAACCCACCTTCATTCTATTTCTTACATCTTGATTTGATCCACTTGCTGAATCTGGTCCGTTGTCTTCTTCTAAATTGTGATAAACACTTTGAAACGCTTCGTTTACATCCCTCTTTGGTTTGTCCTCGCTAATAATATAAGAAATGTAATATTCCATAAAAAAGCATCAAATTTTACAGCATAAAATGTCAATGGGAAATGTGCATAACCATTTTGGCAACTGGTTTGCTTGTTGTTGTCGGGGTAAAGTTTTAGTAGCCGTTAAGTTTTGTTTTATGTTTTGATTAAACTTCCTACCTGACGAGGATCGGTTTAATTTATTTACACAAAAAAGCATCCACAAAAGGTATTTATGGTGTAGTATTATAAAGAAGAGTCAAATATAAAAACAAAATATTTTTACCCATCTTGATTTGATTTCGATTCAGTTGGCAAGAGTGCTTCTAAAAGACTTCTTGCTATTTTTTGAGAGTTTTCATTTGTATCAGCAGAAGATTGAATTCCACTTCCGTCATAAGTGGACGTGATGTCGGTCTCCATTTTGGTTAATGCGTCAAATGCCTTGCTTAAGACATCCATCTTTTCTTGGAGAGGGCTCGGTGTAGTGGGCTTCATGAAGGCGTACGGTCCAAAGAATGATTTCTTAGGTTTTGACATTTGCATTTCTGCAGCCGTGTTAAGCATGTCATCTTTCAAACTCGACAACTCCTTGGAGATTGATGTCAATATTTTATCTTTCGTAATAATAGGACCTGAATTTGGAACTATTTGCTTGTTATCTACTTCATCGTCTGTGTATGGAATGGCTTCTTTTACTTCTGGAGGGATCATATTAGATAAAATACTTCTTAAAGCTTTCAATGGTAAATTTTCAGGTTTATCAATGTCTTGTTCTTGACTGGTTATACTTGGCATGAAAATCCACGCTCCAGGTTTTGCAGCCTCTGTCAATGCTTTAAAAGGTTTTTCAGTCGCTGATCTTGTTTTTAAGAATCCTGATTTCAGGCCAGTATAGCTCATCGGTGAAATCGGTAAGGAACTGAAAAGACTATTTAGAAATTTGGATTTTTCCTGCATGAATATAGTTGGGTCCATTGTTGATAAGTTTTTAGCGGTAGGTGTAAACCAAAATTCTGACAATGCTCTCGGGGGTAATATAGAAGGCACTGAAAACATTTAAATAATTAATTTTGTTTTTTAATGAATTACTTTGTAATAGTTGATTTTTGTTAAAAAGTAATAAACAAAACATGCTTTAAAGATTAGGGAATCATTCCGGAATGGTGTTTGCTGCCTAGGATTCTAGTTAAATAATACCAAGATGTTAAGAATAGTAGAGAAAACTACAGAACAATTAATATATCTCTTCATTTTGCTCTGCAAACTCCTCACATTATTGTTTGGGTAACTTACAAAGTGGAGATAGCAAAGATTTTATTTCATCATCGATTTTATCAGTGTATTCACTCACCATGATTCAATTCTCATTGCTTATAAAATGTAAGAAATAGAAAAACAAATCTTATGATTAAAAGTAAGCTACAAATCTTATCAATCAGTTTCAGCGCAAGTCCATGTGGTCCAGACCAAAACATTTTGTTTATTTTTTAGAATTTTGACTTTTTAGCCATGAAACTAATATACCAACGAAATAATGTAAATCAATAATTAGGATACATTTAGTTTAATGCATCCATTTTTATATTTTCTGTAGCATAAATTAATGTGTAAACTAATTTTAAAAACTTACCGTATAGAGAGCAAGCAGCAAAAATGCAATTATAAAATATAACAAAAGCTAACAGGCTTTTGAGAGACATGTTGATAATGACGTATTGAAAATCAATTGTAATCTAACGAGTATTTTTCAGACAATCTTTTATATGTCCGACATTTATTGTGATTTTGTACCTGCAACTGAAAACATCTGTTTTCACACATTCATTTCAAAGACGGATGTCGGCCAGACATAATAAGCCCTTAATATTAAATAACCATTTACTAACTAACATGTTCGTAAAATGGAAACCAGATGATATTATATTTCATGTTGAATATTCAAAGTAGACACGTATATTGCTCTGCTAAGTAAAAAGTGTTTTGAAAAAAACGCATTTTAGATGAACAGGGGAAATTTTAGATATCAAGAAAAACATTATTTTTCGTAAATATGTGTAAATTTTTTTTCCAGGTTTTATCATTTTCATATACATACAGTGGAACCCTGATTTTACGTTTTTCAAGGGACCGAAAAAACTCAACGAAAAATGCGGGAAACTGATAATGCGGGAAAGCTAATAATAATAATAAAAAAAAATCTGTCATTTTTTAAAAAGGTCCTTTTATGCTCAGTTGCTTCTTTGCAGTTTGACACTTCAATTTTAGCAAAGGCACGCAGTAAATATCTCATGGTTCGTATTCTTCAACAATCCCATGTAATCTCGTTATTCATGCTGCGGTCGTGTCATGGTCCACAGCAGCGCTCTCGCCCACTAGTTTTTTTTTTATATACAAGACCAGAGGTGAGGAACCTTTTCTTCTCTAAAGGTCGCATTTATTTTTCTGATTCGACATAAGGCCGCAGTAAACATTGACTAGGAAATCTTTGGCCGGAAACAGGAATTTACGGTCAGAATAAGTCAGGAATTTACGAATTTACATACATTTACAGAATTGGCTAGAAGGCTGCACCAGAGTAGCCAAAAAGCCACATGCAGCCTTAAGGCCGCAGGTTCCCCACGTCTGTACAAGACCATGCTGATCTTCAAACCTATTGATCCATCCGTTCTTTGCAGAGAAATCTGAAATACCTTTTTTTTCGATTATTTGCAAAGTCATTTCTCTGAGTATGGTTCCAACAGTAGGTATATTTTAAGCTCGCGCTTGCTGGTACCACGCGTGAAGAATCTCCTGAAGCTCATTTAAAGTAGAATTCTTAGCGGACTTTCTTTTCTTTGCTGATTTGCCGCACTTTTCGATTGTCCTTTGCATTTGCAAGCAATTCTACGACGCCTGGGAAACATATATTCAAAACAACGTAAAATCGGGATAATGTTTGTGAAGGGACCATAATATTTAGACGATAAATCGAGGAAATCGTATAATCGGGGAACGATTAATGCGGGATTATTTAACATTGTTCTTATGGGTGTTTGGACAGGACTATAACAAATGAACGATCCATGCGGTAAAACGAACAATGCGAGAACGGTAGATCGGGGTTCCACTGTATTTATTAAATTTTGTTGAGTGTACATAAACTATATACTATAAATTTCATATTCCATATGAAGTCGAGATAATTCAGTAATTCTATATATTAATACTGGAAATAAAAAAGGCACTAAGCACCAAAAAAAATGAAAAAAGTGAGAATGCAAAAATGTTCTATGTGACACATTTTCTCAGTACTTAGTAGCTTTTTTATTTCCAATATTCACATGATAAGAAAAAAAGGTAGTTCAAAGCTTGAAAGCCTTCTACAGTCATGGCACTAAAACCAAAAACACTGCGTCTTTACTTAGCAGTGCAGTATAGTTTTCAATGCTTTTCAATGGTCTAGTCTGAAATTAGTATAAAAAATGTTTTTTAGTTTTCGTTTTCCCCATGTTTTTTTTTGTAATCAAAGTTGATTGGTAGAATTTTTAAAAGCGTCTTCCCAGCGTGAGAATGCTGATTCAATTGCATTTGTGAACAAGTGATTTCTTAATTGAAATTGAACAAGTCTAATCAAAGAAATCGCTAAAGCAGTGACAAATGCCTACTTTCTATCTGAATCTAATATCATCAATCTGACTAGTGCTGACACTTAATTTCATCATGTAATATTCTCTAAATGTTGATCAGCAAGTGTAATTGTAAACCTAAAGATACTATTCGTAATATATGCATGAAATTGTGGGATTATAATATTAATAAAAACAATAATCCTTTGTACTTCATTCCACTTTATCTGATCATTTGACAATGCTCGCAATGAGCGAAACCGGTCCTGACATATTAAATAAAGTGGAATGAAGTACAAAGGATTATTGTTTTTATTAATATAATGCCTTTCCACCAAGTATTGACAGTGAACACCCTAAAAAAGGATTATAATATTGTCGGTATCCGTGGAATGTTTATCCTCTGCAGGCTTACGAACTATTGGGCAAAGGTTAAATCACCCGGACTGCTGAATAGGTTGTGCATCACTGCTCTACATAATTAACCATATTTACAGCTAGTTGTTGTAATCTAACATCCAACAGTTGATATGAATTGGCAACTCCTGCTTTATAACGCAGCTTTCGTTATAAATGACCACCCATTTCATTATGTTTTAGATCTTTTGTGCACTCATGATATTTTTGCGTTGGCATCTCAGGTAAACTATTATTATAAATGCCGGTTACTACATCTTTTAACCTATATTTTTTTGTCTGATTGTAAAACTTACCTTTAATGAAATGGCTGCTTCTGCAACTATTTTTGAAAAGTTTTTTTCATTTTTTTCTTGTATATTCGGTGGGAGTTTTGAATGTTCGCTTGAAGAACAGCTAAGCTATCAGTCTCCAGAAGAGACCGTTCGTAAATATTTACTCCTCGGCCAGGTTCAAATAAATCACTTTCCAGTTCAACATTATCAAGAATTACGCCGAGTTCAAATTTGAAAAATTTAAATCCGCATTGAAATTTCAAGTGCACATTCTGTTGTTGAAATATTCTAACACAGAAATACTTATTTATTTTCACGCATAAAGGTTTTATAGTTATCGGTTTAAAAAATTTCGAAGGCTTAAAGACTTCTCTTTCAATAGGGCTATCCTCATCTGTAATTGGTTTGTCTACATTTTTCAGATACGGAAGAGACCTGGTACTTTGACCTTCTCTGTTGATAAATTTTTGTTTGGCAAAGCTCAGTGTTTTCTCTGTATTATTTTGTAAAACCAAAAGCTCTTCGTCTATCGGAGATAAAAAGGTATCTGTAAAAACATTCTCAAGTTGACGTTTTCCTAATGCTTTATGCCATTGAAATATTCTTGGCGCTCCAACGTTTCCGTCCAGTAAAACACATTCATGTTGATTGTATTTGAGTCTAAAAAGTAATTCATTAGTGAACTTTTGAATTTTATACCAAAAATTCATACTATTTCTAAATTTAAATACGTACCGAATATTGCCAGATAGGTCATAAATAATGCCTCGTCCCAATGTATCAAATATAGCCAAAATTATAGTCTCTCCGGGAGGGCCTTGCTTTAAAATGTACCTTCTGACGTCTTGACCTGAGTGATTGAAATAAATAATAATATAAGGATACCCATATTGAAGATATTCCGACTTAATATAAAATTGGTTAACGTGATATTCCACTTACTCGACAAAAAACTGACTTACAGATAATTTATTATTCACTTGAACTTTATTATTATTGTGTCATAGAAGATATTAATAAATGAGTTGTTTCCAAAAAATATTTTGAATGACTTGGCTTAGACACTGTAAGCAAAAAATGTAATAAAAATAAAATTTATGTTCATTTCGCTGAACTATTCGCCATTTACGACAGACGCACTCATTTCTTTGTGTCAGTGTTAACAGAATTCTACTACATTTATACGAGCCTAATATAATACTCTTCAACACTATTTCAAAAGTTTAATGCTATTGAAATGTTTTCTTTTCTGTAAATATTGTAAAAGAATTTCAACTCTTACATATATTTTTATTTTGCTTAACAACAATTTCCATTGCTTCATCTCCATTTTCATAGAACAGTGTGGCACCACCATCTTCAATGAACGTTGCCAGTAGTTGTCCAGCGGGATAGAAAATTGGGCTGCACTTTATTTTATTTTGGGTGTACCAATCAAATTTACGATTTATCTTCTTTATATTGAATATTGTTTCCTAAAATTATTAGTAATGAACATTAGAATCGAATCACATATGTTTCTTATTCTTCATGATTCCCTGTCATGCTTGCATCCTTAAGTTCCGTCAAGTACGACAGTACATAACATCTATGAGAGTGCTGGAATCCTGCCAGTCAAAAGAAGAGAGAGAATTTAGGATTGAGGCTCTCCAGCTCCTAACCAGTTCAAACTGTTTTTGCGACCACTGACGTAACAAGGCGCTGTATCACCATTACAGTACTCATCAATCCTCATTTATTATGGTTTTAAATTAGTTTTATAATTTATATTGCAATTAACAGACTGTTGATGGAAAAAATTAACAGTGGTTATTTTTTCAGCATTGCTGTGACTGGGTGATCTCACTCCAAGGCTTCTACCACAACACCTTACAGTGTTCTAATCCCTGAATGGACATTTACATCCATTGATGCATGAATTGTAATCCGGAGATACAGATGAATGTTTCTTCCATTGCATAGGTACCTAATTCAGCATTGTTCATAACCAGGACCAGCTTGTGGCGTGTGCAAAAAGTGCGGCGCACACAAGCACACAGGCGTCACACTGAGGTCTACTTTTTCGAGGCACGCCTCGCACACTGCCGCAGAAATTCATGAGCCGGCCCTGGTCACAACTGCTAATAATTTACTTATTTTATTTGAATCGTTCAAACTATGTACATTCTCACAAATTTTGTCACTAACGACCTGGGTTTCGCCTTTCGGCATCTTCAGGCATTCAAGTGCACGGATGAACTTGAACTGACGCTTAGCAAATGAAAGTTTCGTGTTTATATAAGATATAAATGCATCACTGAGTCCAAAGCCATTGCTGGCGAAAAGGATGAGCCCATGGGAATGCCAACAGATTTGAGTAGTGAGCAGTTTCAAGAATTATATAATTTGTTTGTCGGCAAAGGTTTTATGATTATATGATTTTATGGTTATATAGGGTATAGAAGTGGAGATGTGGGAAAGTTTGATATTTCGTTTAAAATCGGAAGATTTTGCAGCTGTGCTTTGTTGATTTCTAAAATTTCTTGGAAAAAGAGCTTATGACTGTCCGTATTTGGGTGTAACATTTTTATCCCTTGTTCCTGATTGAACACGTGTCCTTCCGAAATTAAGTGATTAGCAAATTGGCATTCCCATGGGCTCATCCTTTTCGCCAGCAATGGCTTCGGACTCAGTGATGCATTTATATCTTATATAAACACGAAACTTTCATTTGCTAAGCGTCAGTTCAAGTTCATCCGTGCACTTGAATGCCTGAAGATGCCGAAAGGCGAAACCCGGGTCGTTAGTGACAAAATTTGTGAGAATGTACATAGTTTGAACGATTCAAATTTAATATTGAAATTCTACCAAGCACCTTCAGTCGAAATCTTAAATTACTTATTTTATGGTGGACAAAAAATGAAAATAACAGGAAACAGAAGTTGGTTTCATACATTCATTTTCAAACGGTAGGTAAGTCATGAAATTTTGGAAATATTAAAAAAAATGAAACATTTCTTTTTATCTAAATTGATTTAAGCACCTTCAATTAAAATTCCTAATTGTTACCACTAAAGTGCGATAATAAACAACTCTATCCATAACCGATTAATAATACATTATTGCAATAAGAAACAATGCTATTAAATTTTTACAGCATTCTGAAGGGGAAAAAATTGTAAAAAAAATGATGAGATACCTTTTGCATAATTTTGTGTTCTGGTAAAACTGTCCATCCAAGGTCAATAAACTTTTTATCTGAAAGGGCATATTGAATTCCTTTTGGTCCTTTATCTTTCAAATCTTTATCTGTTCAATATTTCAAAAAAAAAAATCTCAAATTTAAACTGCTTACTTAGTATTAATCAATAATTTATTATTAGTCCATTTCCAAGAACATATTTACATTTAAGTCAGTATCGAACGAGTAAATGTGTAATATTTCAAAAAATTTAAAACCATCTGAGTTTAGTCTAAGACACTACCAAGACCAATTAAGCCATTAAGTAATTTGTATAATTTATTTTTTATGAATTTTATGCATAAAAATATGATGATAAATATGAACTATTTCATCCCTTTTTAATAATTATACTAATACGTTATCTTTTAAATTTTCTATCATCTGAAAAGCAATATTTCATTGTAATAACAAAAAAAAACTTTTTGAAACGATTGATGCAGAAATGCGTTTTAAGTGATAAATATATTAATTTCAATTTGGTAATAAGATTCACCTGCGCTATTGCTCAAAGTTCATTTCTTTTGACAGATGCTCTAATATCCAATTTAAAATGCAATAATTATTTATTGCCAGATGTTCATCACAGGATGCAAAGGATTTAATGATGTAATTATAATTTGTGAGAAAGAAATTTGAAACACCAATTATTTATTGCAAATCCAGATGTAAAATAAATTAGAAAATAAACATGATAGCAGGCATGCAAGGTATTACCGGTTATTTTTTCATTGCTTTGTTTTTTTTTAGAGTTATTTATTGTTTTTGATAGCGGTCTTGTCATTTTATGTAATAATTCTTTACCCAATAACAACTTCTTGACAATTTCATAGATTTGATAGCTTTAACAGTTTTATGTCTTATAAAAATGGTTTCATCTTGTTTTAGTTATAATTTTTTTTTTTTGACATTAGATCTTGCTCTTAATACATTTCGAAGTTCTATTTATGAATTATTAAACAAAATTATTTTTTATTCATCACTATAGATTCAATTTAATCCTTATTTATGTTTTTCTTATTTTTAATTCTTCTTCTTCTTCAAACATATTTGCTCGCCATCCACTAATTGCCTTTACACTATTATTAAGATTGTTCATCATTAATATCAAATAAATATGTATCTACATTAATATAGTATACTTAGTGGTAATATTACTTCATTTTTCTATTTTCTATGATTTCTCAAACTGTTAATTTAATGTTACTTGAATGCCATAAAATACTATTATACAAAGCCTGTCATTAGTGATAAAAGATGTGGAAGTTACAAAATTTGTTACAAATGTGAAATTATTTCCAATGAAGACGTAACTTTTAACAATTACTGATTTTTTCTAATTCTTTCTTTGAAGACATTCGCTTTCGATGCGGATCATATGGCCGCAACGCATGGCCACCGCCCTTCTCCCACAACTGCTTTGCTTTCTCCCATGAAATACCAGCACCCTCCGGTTTGCCGAGTGCATCCTATGTATAGCACACTACATTCATCCAGAACGCTGGAAGCCTAACGGTCGGAAGAGGCTCAGTCTGCAATGAGTTAAATGTGGATCCAGGTATTTTCAAACGAATAGCGAGGTCTCTCCTGGTGCTACCGTCTTCTGGGATATATGCACCGGAGTACATGAAACTGTCAACATTCCCGATGATCTCTATTGAGCTGTTGAGAGTCCTATCAGTCATGATTTGTTTGGTTACACATCAATTTGGTCTTACTTACATTTGTTTTCAGACAAATGAAATCTGAATTAGGTAGGTATTGTGGGGAACTAATCACTCCGCCCCATTATTTTATAATTGGAAGGGTGGGAAGGAATTTATAGACATCACAAACACACACCACTGCGCCACCGCCCCAATTGCATGGAGTATTACAATAAATATCAAAAATTAAAATTAAAGTTTTTTGAGACAAACGAAACATTGCAATCAAATAGTTTTATTTTGGATAAGTTTCACAAATAACAAAACAGTTTATGCATTAAATTCATTTTTTTAACCAAGAAAATAAATTATAAATTAACATATTAAAACATAAGTATACAAATAATTCTTTTGTTCTTGATTGAACAAGAAATTGTAAATTGAAAATTAGTCATTGATATCCATTTTTATATCATTAACATGAAATGTTTAGAATAGCTTAAATAAATTGTTTGATTTGATCAAAAATTTCAAAATATGGATGTTTAATATTTATGTCATTATTATTCACTAAGATCATTATTTTAGTCATAAGTTTCATTTTTTTATAAATATTTATTGGAATCTAATGTCAGCTAAACCGATATATAGTATTGGAATACCACAGATTGGAAGCAGTGTCTATACCAAGTCAGCCAAATTATAGATGTATGTATATATTTTTTGGGAAATTTTGTTGATTGCTACAATGAGAAATAATGTTGAAATTGTGCCTTAGAAGGCGGTTAAGTCATGGCTTGATATTTTAGGCAGAGTTGAAGCTGTCAAAAATATGTCAACGCTAACAGCTTTTAACAATAATTTGTGTAAGAATTTACGTAGTACAAAATTGTAAAAAATGATAAAAACAACCAGTCGCGGCAATTATCGCTTGTAAACAATATTCTGCACATGACAGGCGCAAGATCATAGCTGCAGTAGTTTTCACACGTGCAAGCTAAAGATTTGATGTGCGCTAAGTCTCATCGAGGCCATCCAAACCTCATGCATTCCTTGTATACCCTTTTATAAGTTACATAAAATATGTGTAACAAATAAATCTAAAATTCTAGTCATGTAAACAATTCTTTTCGTTGATTTTCCCACTAATGCGCATGTGAGAAACGTACTTCATTAATTAAAAAGGCTTTTGGCTGTATAAGATACCCCCATGCTTGGTCACTAGTCTGTTATATCAAGGTTTTATTATATACACTTTTGCCGTCGATATACATATATGCAGTGTCATTGTAAAATTAGTGATTTGTGCGAGACTTATGTTAAAATCAGGTATCCAATTTATTCTAAAACTATTTTGATGACGGTCAACATTATCTTTCATTCACGTATTTTAGCAAAAATAATATTCTTCACATACAATTTCAATTAACATGTTGAAAATATTTTTCAAGCACTCAATAATGAAGAAAATAAAAATTGTTACATTGAGATGAGAATATTAAACTTGTCATAAAAATTTCATTTTATGGCCATTAAATATGGAAGATAGCAGATCCATCCCTACAATCGATTATAATAAAATAATCTTATCAAATAAATGGATATTTTGACAGATCAATCAGTCGCATTGTGAATTCCATATTGGGGAAAGACATCTTTAGGTTTCATCGTCAAAGGCACACAAAATTGGTATTACAATTATGACAATCTAAATAATTTTGCTATAGTTTTATATCAATATGGACTTTGGATCTGGAGAAGACTTTGATTCCGTCTTCCAATTTTTCAAGTTCCTTATCCAGCTGCATTTTGCGATTCCTCATCCGTAGTGTGTCAGTCCTGACAGGCATTTTGTTCAGTTCAGTCACCAGTTCGGCAAATTCTACGCAAACAAAAAACACAGTTACCATAGATGTATTATATCGATTAGTAATCAGCAGAAAAACATAAGTGACAATTAATAAATTTTACAGAAAAAGGTTGTTTTTCTCTTCCTCTCGTAATAGGCTCGTAAAAAGCAACTTTAATTGACCTAATATTACAAACTGTGATATTGGATATTTGTGATGCTTACACGGTGTTGTAAGATTTATTTCCAAGCCACTTTTTTTTCCTCTCATACTCTAAAAAATAGAGAATGTGCGACTTAGTCACCACGATATCCTCCATGCTCAGTTAGAGGTAAGTTAAGTATTTATTTTTGTTTTCAACTCTGTAACTGAACGGAATGAAAAAGCAAATCTTGACAGGTCTGGATGGAAATAATGAATTGTAGATGTAAATCACATACTTTTCTTTAATATTTTCAACGTTTCAACTCTTTCACATTCCGGAAGGACCATATATCCAGGCGGACACTGATCATCGGTTTCAGCTGTGACTGCTTCGCGTAACTGTTCCTTCCTCTCCTGAATATATTTAGGAACAACTCCTTTTTGGTATGCTGTAATAAAACATCATGTGATAGAACAAAACTTACATATTTGAATAATAGTAAGTATTAGTGTCAGGTATCTTATTTTGCAAAACAAAATACTGTCAACGATATCTGCTTAGTTCATTTATCAAAACTTTGGTACAGCAGTTTAATGACAATTGATCTGTACTATATATAGCTGTTTAATGGATGATTGAAAAAGGCAATATTGTCAAACCACTCAGTCCAAGTGTTCAGTGCCAAGTAACTATGAAGATCACAGCATATTTGATACAAGTAGGATATGTAACTATATATTTTTACTACACTATCTGTGTTGATTGACATTTTCACTAAATTGGATAGTAATTGGGAAATAGATTTAAATAATGACTCATTGACGGTGACAACAAAAAATGAGCCGCATGTGAATAATAACAACTCAAAAAAAAGACTAGTTTTAAAAAGCATTTCCAAATATAATTTCGATACCACTGGCTGTCTGAGTTTTTTTTTATTTGAGGTCATTAATCGTATACTGGTGATTTATGGGCAATATATGGTAACCAAATTATCGCAAATATTTTTTTTCCACCATTTCAATAAGTCTCATAAATATGTTTTGTTATGTAATTAGAATGTATCGATGTTGAATACTCTTTTTAATTAATAAACTATCTTTCCAAATTAAGTGTTTTAAGTATTTAAAATTCAATGCTTTTTTTAGATTAAAAAAATACGATACAAAAGTATTTATTGCCAAAATTTCAAATTTATCTTTATAAAAATTCAAGTTATTTGAATGAAGTTGGTGAACGTTAGCTATTATAAATGGACATCAAAACAGAGCATTGTTTTTCCGAGTTGTGCACATCATACATACTTCAGGAAGAGAATAAATGAAAACTTACTGGGTGGTGCCATGAGCGGATTAAGTTTCTCCTCACGTGCAATCGTTGGATGAGGGGTATCAATCTTTTTAGGTGAAGAAATACTCAATTTGTTAATTCTATCCGTTTCGTTTAGGTCATTGTGTGACATATATCGACTGGATACAACTTTCATGGGGGTAACTACTTCTTTGGTCTTTTCTAAACACTCATCTGGAGTCCGATCATCACGATTTCTAAAATCACCAGTCCCCGAACCCTGATCTTTCATATTCACATTAATCAAATCTAAAATCCTCTTTGACGGGTATATAACCCTCAGTCTGGCACCGTCGGATAAAAAAATGGTGTCCGGATCTACGTATTGACAGCCCGCATCTTTTGACTGTGCGACAGGTTTAGCTACATTTATATTTGTCTGCTGTTGGCATTCACGTTCTGCAGATTTGCGTGATATGTGTTCACGGACTTGTTTTCTTTTCATAAACTCGCTCATATTACCTTTTTTGATCCTGGTCGGATTTTGTTGGTGAGAACATTGGCCATTGTAAGATGCCGAATTGAGTGTGTAGGAAGGCAATTTGTTTAATTGAGGATTAGATTTGTGGCATCTTGTCAGCGGTAAATTCGTGTTGGAGGTGGGAACATTCAAGTGATAAGCTTCTCCTCTGTTACAGGCTTGACGTTTATTTTCATTGTTATTACGATTCGACTGAAGTTTCAATTGCTTAACATTTTCTCTTATAAAGTTTTTCTTAGGTTCTTTTGCTAAAATAACGAAATGGAAATAAATATAGGCATATGTCACACAAAAACATAATCATGATTTCTACATGATTATTGGTTTGGAGAATATTCAATTTGATCACTCATTCACGGACACTATTTCCATATTGTATGATTAGATAATCGCTATCAATTATTTAACGTAAGTGATAAATTACAGGAAATATCGTATAATATGCACTTACGAGGAGCAGGAAATATTCCTCGGAGGGACAGCATTGTCTTGATATGTTTTAATTAACTTCATAGGTACTGATTATCATAATGAAACTGTAAAATATACATATGTTAAAACAAATATTGATTGATAAAGATTAAATTTTAAAAAGTCGGTTGAATTATCCGACCCTGTTTTGAAAACAATTTTGACAATTAACAAAACAAAAATTTACTTACTCTGTGTTGCTACATAAAAATAGCTAGGTTAAAACGATATTAATGTATTACTGTAGCCACCTGTTTCTTATTATTATATTATTAATTATAAGATGAATTATTTTTTACTGTTTGGTGAAGTTCATAAGTGTTTTATACTGAACAAAACTGCACTTCAAAAAATATGACTCTTGATTAAATAAATAAATAAAATAAAAATAATCAACTGTAACAGAACTTTTTAGTATACAAATGCAATTTACGACAAAATATTTTACTTCGCCATTGTTGTTTTCATGTCTGTACTATTGTTAGTACAAAATTATATTTACGTAATAGTATGTAGTTAAACATCTCGGCCAGCCTGTGAATTTTAAAATTGGCGCCAATATTTCAAAATTCAATAGAAGTACTTCGAATGAATCAAACTTTTTAACATGTGTAAATATTCTACAGGCGAATTGCCGAAGCAAAAAAATCTTTCAACAATTTCGTCGAACAGCGACGTAATTTAAAATTATTATTCCTACATACAGAGACATTCCTGTTCTACCTACTTACAATAACAGACTTTTTGTAGCGTATGTGAGTACTGAGAAGCGTGCCTGTATTTATGTTTATACATTTATCATAAACACAAGAGGTCAGCAAAAGTATAATGTGATGTCAAGCTCAATAACATTGAAACGTATTCATTTGGTTTTATATTACTTAGATAAGCATTATTTACAATTCAAGCAGAGCTATAGATGTCATACGAAATCATGAATTTAAAAATGACTTTAAATTTACTTCGTTTATAAATTGTGATTGAAATTATCGGTATTAAGTTTGTTATAAGATGTCAGATATCGGATATTTTATCAAAGTGCTAGTTTTTATCGTATTATGTGCTGAACCGACGCGATTACAGGATATTGAAAAGTAAGATAGTTTTAATAGAATGCATTATTTTTAATTACTTTTACGAAATTAATTTATAGAAAACATTCAATCTAAGCAACTAAGTATTTGTTCAAAATTGAAAACGGATGATTGAAGCAGTAATAATGAAACAAACATAATAATTGTAATAATAAAATTGACTTTACTATAACCTTAATTTGTAACTAAAATATTATCAAAACGCGGT
This sequence comes from Himalopsyche tibetana, assembly GCA_030503985.1. Taxonomy (NCBI): domain Eukaryota; kingdom Metazoa; phylum Arthropoda; class Insecta; order Trichoptera; family Rhyacophilidae; genus Himalopsyche; species Himalopsyche tibetana. The sequence goes on from JAPJYX010000015.1 coordinate 3,724,141, forward strand.
GAAATTTTACGATGTATTAGATCGATATCATATGATTGTCTTAATACCGTTTCGTTGTCTTTTGAAGCGAAACCGGCCCTAGTTACAGTAAAATAAAAAATATACAGTAAAACGTCTTTACACGTTTCGTTCTTGTTTATTTTAATAACGTCACTGGTTTTTTTTTAAATTAAAGAAGCTGTAATGCCAAAATAGACATTGAAATTGTAGAACTAAATACATCGTTAATACCTTTTAAATTTATCATGACTATTTCTTTGTCAGGATAAAAGCAACTGTTGAAAAAGGATATTATATTATTTAATCACTTTCATAATAATTTAATATCTATTTTAATTCAAAACATATAAATCAATAAAAAATGCAATTGACAGTTGTGTACTTTAAATATTAAAAAAATGGGAATTTATTAAGTTTATAAAATTGTTATATTTATAATAAGTTTTCATTGTAATTGGCAGCTGTATTCAAATGAGTTCCTTATGTCCAATCCATATAAATTTACTTATTTATTATCTAAAATTGAATAAATATTTCTTTAGTTTCTGTAGCTAAATGAACAGACTAAATTTTATGTAAGCATTCAAAAAATCTAGATTCCCAAATATTATTTTTTTTATAAATAACCAAGAATTAATGTAAAAACCTGAATGAGGAATTATTAAGTTGAAAATAAAAATCAGATTATATTATTTATTTTTTAAGAAATTGGCATTACAGCCAATGCACAAAATATTTTGAAGTTGTAAGATCATACAAGATACTCAATGCGAATCACAAACACCCATGTCTTAGGTTTCAAACTCAAATTGAAAAAAATCTAAATTTGACATTGACCTTACCTAGAATTGAATCTAAATTCGACTGATAGGTAGAGCAATCTCTAACCAACTTGACCGCAACAGGTGACCGAATTTATTTATTTTATTTCAGATTGAATGAGCCAAAATATCTGCTCATTACTCCGTCACAATTAATATCCGGAGCTTCAAACAGAGTCTGTATATCGAGGTTTGGAGCCGCAACTTCAGGAAACGCTTTCGCTCAGTTGGAGCTTTTGACAGCCTTAGATCATAATGACAGAAATACTCGTAAATACATTGCGCGGTCGAGGAAAAGTTTTCCTGCTGGTAAAATTGATTATTTGTATGCATGACATATAGGGCTTGTGTCAATTGTTGAGTATGTACGAAAGGTTATCATCGCCATTATTATCCTTATCTAAAAATGACAATATTAAACATAAATATCAGGAATGTTTGCAAAGTTTTGTTTTGGTCAAACCATCTGGTAAAACCCAACTGTAATAACAAAAATAAAAACAAAATGCTCATCAAAAACTCATGTAAAAAGTATTTTATATACACTATGCTACTGAAGCTGAAAGGTATCTGTTGGACTTATTAGACTGGACAAATGAAAGGAATTTTATGATATTTTTTTTTGTTTCTTTAAATGAATCTTACACAATATACATAATGAAACAATTTTAATTATCTTTTATTACCATGTCCGCTCCCAATGTGGAGCATAAGGACTCGTAATGGAGTTTATCTCAACACAACAATTTCTACTGCTTGTCCATCAGTTGCTCAACATCTCTTTATTTTTCAAAGAGAGAGCGATATAAGAATAGGGTGAGGACAGAACTTGTGTTTAGCTAACCGCTTTCGCTACTCCCGTTTTTTTAAATTGAATTTAATTCATCCATGCATTCCAATAGAAATTCTTAAATCAATTGGAAAATCAATCTATAAAAACTGCCCGTAATGGAATTCTAACCCGTGTCCTTTGTGTTCTAAGCCAACAATGTTGATCACTCTACTAGGCAGCCGGCGTAGTTATTATATTAAATATTTCAATCGAGCCCTTGTCTCTTTGATGTAAATTTAGGTTTTTCCTTCTCTGAATATATAATTAAGAGATAAACACTTAAAGCCATAATTCTTGTGCCAATTGCAATTTTCATAAATTCGCAATATTTTAATATACATTTATTAAAGCAATTGTTTGACACCTTGCATAAATAATTAATTTTAAATAACTGAAATAGCGAATTTAGATACAGCACGAAATTTTGCTTACCAATTCGAAATGTTTTTGTCAATTCCAAGTAAAATAATGGTGAATTATTTACAGTGACATGCGATTTTTTAATTATGTAAATGAGACATTGTTTCCTTTGTCAATAATGAAGTTACTCATTTTAATGCCATAAAACTCCTTAGCGTACATGATACGAATTCTAATGTTTTATAATACAAAACTATATGCAGAATATCAGGTACTAAAATAATAACATACTTTAGAGCGTACGTATCTAACCTACATGATGTATGCTTTCAAAGCAGAAGTCAAACAATATACGCATTAATGAGATAACTGTACTCCATTGTTAGTTTCCCTAGAGGTCATTCCACTACAAATACAATTCACGGTCATAATTAATATTCTATGTGAAAAAAATAACACTACTCATCAATTAAAAACAATATATTTTTTAAATATCACCTCCTCTTAGCTTTCAAATATCCCACTTCATTGAGATAAATATTTTAATTGATTGTTTTCACTGATAATAGCTTAGTGATTCAATTATTTATTTATTTCATTTTTGATTGTCTTCAGATTCATAACATTAAGTTTTTTTTTTAGTTTTACTAATCTCACTATAATATTAAACCTTTGACTCACATTTCTTTTTCATATGATTTCGTTTTGTGATTTTAAGAACGAAAATAAATTTTAATTTACAGCAGGTACACAGGTTTACAGTATTACAATATATATAATATAGTAATTATGTCCGTGCGTAGTGTAAAATATATTGATATGTTGAAACCAGAGTCCACATTTTGTCAAAATAGAACAAAAAACACACAATTCATTTTACATAATATTTGATAATATATAACTTACAACAAAATGACCGCATGTCACACATATCAGACGCAGAAACTGATAAACTCAAAACTCATTTGTCCAATTTTTTTTTGCTTATATTTATTACAATAAGTAGTTGTTTGATTATAAAAGCATGTATATTGTTGTATTAATGGGAAATACCGTACAATGGAATGATATATACTCTTTATAAATCTAAAAATATAAGCGTGAAACACAAAAATGTATTTCACTATTAATATTGCAAAGTGAACATATCGATTTTTGCATTTAGATTCCCCAAATCATTATATTTATTCATTATTTTACACAAAATCTAGAATATGTTTAAAAAGTGTTTGATGTTTCGAAATGCTCAATTATTTGTATGGATGGCGAATAATAAAAATAACCATACTGTTTGTAAACATTTATTATGCTTGAGTTGTCAATATAATCCTGCCATACAAGGATATTTGTCTTGATATATATGTCAGTCTGTCTGTAACGCACAACACCGCACTGGACTGCACACAACGCAAAAAGAGAGTGAGTGTTTAAAAGATATTGACAGGTGGCACTATAATCTGGTGTATAATAAAACTAGGCTATTATATTTGTCTTTGTTATTTTTTCTAGTAAAATATTTTCTTTTTTATCATCGTATGGTTATCTTGTAAATTTTACCTGATGTTGCATGAAGGTTTTTCTAAATCAATGCCGATTTTTGATCCATGACAGTTAAAATATTGAAAAATGATTATTTTCAGGAAATGGGGGCTGTTTCGATATGCTTGTACCAAAGACGTCTCACCGAAAAGCATTATTACATTTAAAAATAAGGTACTTTGTAAATGTATTAAAATCCTTAATATTACTTTCTTGATAATTTTAAAACAACACTTATCACCCTCGGAAGTACACTGTTATAATTATTCTGAATTTTTATGATTTGAGTACGATTTTATAACATTTTATGAGTAGGGAAAGAAGGATAAGGCTAGAACAGGACTAGTGGTTGACTAATCGCTATTACTACACCCAGTTGTCAAAGGATGAGAAGGATGGGAGGAAAGGAAATGATGTGAATTGACATCACAAACACCCAGTCTTCTTTCCCTACTAATCACTTTGAAAAAAATGAGGTTGAGCGACTGAGTAACAAATAGTTCTCGTAGAAAAAAAACTTCTGTTGAGATACCTCCATTAGGAGGCCATATGCTTCACATTGGGAGCGAACATGGATAAAAAAAATATCTTATGAGAATACTAGTATTTTTATTTAATGAGATTAATTTACAACTTCAAAACTCTTTTAAATACCAAGATAAACACTGCAGTAACTTCTACACGAGAAAGATGATATTTTATTCTATAATATAATACAAAAATGTCGGAGATTGTTAAATTATAACATTGTTCAGTACATTTATATAGCTTAAAAAGTTTGTATGTGTTGACATACTGAAATGTACTTCGTTGGATGAGTTATATTATCTATATTAACTAACCTTCATTCCTATTTTCTTCTTTCAGATTTGATACTTTACCAAATTATAAAATAAACAGTAAACGAGAAATAAGATTGCAACACGATTCAAACATTTTTATTGTTCAAACTGATAAGCCTCTGTATCGAGCAGGAGAAAATGTTCATTTTCGAGTACTGCAGCTGAAACCTGATCTGACACCCCTACAGATGCCGGTACATAAAATTATTAGTTTGTTGGAGATAGTGGACATCTGTACGTTATTCATGTATTATTTAATATTGACTACAGCATAGTGTGCTATACCAACATATATCTGTCTTGATTTATTTGTCTTCACAACCAGTAACGAATTAAGCACTTGGTAGGCCTCAGGCGCAATCAAATTAGGAGGTCCAGTAATTAAAAATATTATATAGGTTTTATAAAATATATGCTATTTTGAGGCCCCAAGCGCGTGCACGTCGTGTACTTATTGGTTAATCTGCCATCGTTCACAGCACAACGCTAGATCTAGAGAGTGTGACAGACAGAGTGTTTGTTTTGAGAGAGAACGTTGACAGGTGTACACCTCGAGTATAACTATTTATTTTAGCCCTTTCTTCAGTAGGGAATGTTTTAAAAAATTAACCACTTGCTCAAAATTGATGTGTTTACTATCAATAGATTTATAGAATATCCATTGAAGCACCACCGCAATTATTTGGGGGACCTGTAAAGGTAGTCCGATGGACTAATGTGACTACACAATTGGGCGTTATAGAAAGAGAATATCAGCTTGACCGATATTCGCAGCAGGTAACTAAATTTCAAACTTATATTCTTTACTCTGACTTAAAATCATTTTTTTACTCTATACAATTTATTCTGTGATTGTAAATCAGTGTTGTCTAAAGATATTTGATATCATTTTTTAAATTTTGTGCACATATGTATTGATATCTTATCTCAAGTAAAGGATACTATAAGATGAAATCAGATCGATTAATTTGCCTGCTAAAAATTGGTAAATTATTTACTTGTCATCCTTATCTTGGATTAAAAACTTTCTGAATGATGATTTTAGGGAGAGTGGCGTATTGTTATTGAAAGCCGAGATGCCTCGATTGCATCGACAGTGAAATCTTTTCAAGTTACGGATTACATGCTGCCATCTTTTTATTTGACCATCGACTACGATAAAAATATTCTAATCACATTCAAGCAGTTGATATGGACAATCTGTGCGAGGTATTAAGATTTTTATTTTTTATGAAAATTTGCATCTTTAAAACCCTCCAAGGACGAGCGTGACCATCTGATCCCACTACTTATCTCTTTTCTGCCAGAATTGCTTTTACGCAAATTTGGTTAAAAAGGATACAGACTTCAGTAAATCATCAACCGTGGGGACGGTAATGACTACCAAAACCACATGCGATTTTTTGAATATCTGTTAGTTTTAATGGACTTTTTGAAACTGTATGTAATTATTTTATCAAAACATAAAATTATTTACATTACTTTTACTTTTACTAATGTATTTGTGTTGAAATTATGTTGATCTAAAGAGTAAGAATAATTTTAAAAATTTCACGTTTAGCTATATTTCAACCCCGAATGTTTGTGTGCCCGTACGGTCATGCTCGTCCTTACTACTGTCTGTACACAATTTTACACTGTAATATAAGGATGAGAATGACCATATAGTCATGCGAGGTTTCTATACAATGAAATTGTGTTTTTTTTTTTAATTGATAAAAGTTTTCCGTGACTTTAATATAGCTTAAGAGATATATTTCGTATTTTAGTATCGGAGTTAAAACCCTTTAGTTGAACCCCTGTTAAAATGTGCCACATTTAGAAAGATTCTAAAAAAGAAACTAGTCTCACTATAAAAAGAAATCAGCAATATTATTTTTTGCACACTTTCACTGTCAATGAAATAATTAATTCTTGATTGGGCTGTTTAATGTAATCAGACACCTTTGATCTATTGCCGAATTTATTCATAATGCTTTGATAAAATTGGCATGAAACACTCTCATACATATATTGATTCAAAGCACATTGTTTGATATGTTAAATAAAATAAATTAAAATGCGAAAGTGATTTATTTCAATTATTAAAAAAATTTAGCCAACTAAAGGTCTAGCAAGGTCCCCGGTTGAGTGGCCATGATTTAAAAAATAGTTGCACCAATATGTTCTTTTTAAATACACTTCTTATTAAAATTTGATAACTTTGTTATTCCACTTGTTGTGTTACAGAATGTGATGTTTGTTTCGCTTCTTTGAGAAGCATCATCAGACCATCACAACGTTAACATATGAATTAAAAAAATATTTTAATTCATATGTTATAAATTATAATTCTCAAAGTTTTCAATCAATGACGAAATTTCATATTTTATTTCAATTCTTCAATTTTCATCTGAGGCATGATTATTAATTGTCACACCTTTTGTCATTGGGTTGGTCTATTTGAGTGAATTACAATTAAAACATATTTAGCGTATTGGTAATTACAACTCCACATGTTGTCACTATTTCAGATATATGTATGGCGAAGGTGTGCATGGCAAACTAGATATATCTGTCTCTTCAGACTCTTACGATTCGCAAAAGGTTCACTTCACCACGGAACTCAGCGATTCTCTCGGATGCTTTAATCACACAGTCAGAACGAAGCTGTTAGGGTTTTCTCAAGACGCAAACAACACAGCTAAAATTGTCGTTGCTGATGTTGGCTTTCAAGTAAGAAAGATTTCATTATTTTAACCCAACTAACTATTCAATTGATAAATATATTTTTCCAATTATTTCTGGAAAATAAACAAATTTCAACATAATTGTCGGCTTAAGGTTAGACTGGGCAATTTTTACAATGAATTTTTACATTTAGAAATTATTTATATGTACTATCAAATGAAATATGATTTTATGATTGGAATAATTCACAGTATTAGCTCAAATGTAATGCAACATGTTTATTCGGATTGAAAGGAATTTTTAAAATTCAAGATTAAGGTTGTTCATTTCTTCAAATAGCTATATTCATTTGAGTTGATCCTTTCATTTTGCTATAACTGAGAAAGGGATGCAGAATAAATCAAAATGACACCAAAAAGAGATCTGTTTTGGACGTCACTTTACCCTAATTTACTGGCTAGGTCATACATTAAAAAGAATGTGACATTTGAGGGGAGAAATATGGTACCATACATACACGCATTTCTATAGTGCAAATACTTTTTACAAAAATAATATTTTATGTGTAAAACACTACATTATAATATTCTGGCTAATGACATAAACAATAAAAAACAATATATGTACATTATCATTCTTTGATTTTATAGGAAGCTGGAACTAAAATTTGGAAAAATAGTACGGCTGTATCATACATTTCATTAAAGGTTATTAAGGTTGAATATGTCAAAACCCACAAACAATATTTTAAGCCTGGTTTACCTCAAAAAGTCAAGGTATGTAATTTTTAACATAGTTATTCAATGCAAAATGTTTATGGAACACATATCGATTGCTTTATCTGGAAACCAGCTTATTCCACTTGACGCAATGGATAGAAAAATGTTTATAAAATAATAAAGCTTTGTTCTTTTGTTTACTATCTGAGATATCTTTGTTGATAATTCTCAAATCCTAGCAAGTCTTATGAATTAAATTGGAAGAACTCTGAAACCTGATAAATAATCTTATGAATATATTCTAAAGTAGTGACCGAAAATTCATTCCCGTTATTGATATATTATTATTTTACTGCTAAAAAGCCAACTACAAAATTTCATAAAGAAAAGAAAGCTGTAATAGAGAAATAATTCACAGTTCTGCTTATTTGTAAGTAAAAAGTGACAAATTGTATTTTTGGAAATTCTCAAATATATTTTTTTCTCTTCTTAACAATTTTCAGAAATGCAGTTAGCTGGTTTGCAGATAAATCATTCAATATGTAATTATTTTCATTCAATTTATAACATGTCGTGATAGATTTTATAGTATGTGATGTTACAATATATGAATTTGTTGTTATTTTCTTTTTCATGAAGGTACGGGTGACAAATTGGGAGAACTTTGGTGTCGCCGATGCTAAGGTTCAATTCTGTAAAATTTTGAATGGTCAAATTGATGAAGTGGATAATATACAACACTCGCAGGTCTTGTACGACAGTCGGAGTTTAAATTTACAGGGTAATCAATCTGCTGGCAATATTCCGAATGCATTGATTGACGATTGTGAAACTGGAATCACTGATGCCAGAGGATATGCATCATTTGCCTTTTCCATTAGTTTTGATCAAAACTTGGAATATATTCATTTAAAAGTGAGTAGATTATTCCTGTTCATTATATTGTGAATGTTCGCAGATTTTTTTAACAAAATAAAAAGTAAGAATGAGTGTTGCAACTTTTCTAGAACCAATTTTTACATAAACATTTGAATTATACTATACATATATATTTCTAAGATTATCATTTTTGCCACACATATTTTTAGTATACAACTGGAATATGAAAACCCTTTTTTATTGAAATATATGTATAGCAGTGTTCCCTCTAAGCTGTGCGTGTGTGCGCGCGCACATGCATTACAACAGAGCGCACAAAAGTTAAATCAACTTTACGACCACCAGAATAAATCAATTGATATTAATTAGTGTTGTTAATTATTGTCATTATTAAAAATAAACCTTTTCGTTTAGTAGGTCTAAATACCGTTATGTGGCACACAAATCTTTTTATTTCTTGTCAAAGTTGCACAGCCAATATCTTTTGCGCACATAACCTTCCGAAAATTAGAGGGAACATTGATGTATAGTCCTTTTTTTATTTAGTTTACTTATGCAGTTCATTTTAAATTTATGAGCCAATAAAAAAACATTATTAATAAGATAAGCACTAGAAACATTATATTAAAAAAAAAAAATTGTTTTAAGCCATGACACACGAAGATCTTTTTCAATGAAATATTGCCTTTGTTATTTCAACCTGAAAATTTTATATATAAAAATGCAATTACGATTAGTATAAAACTTTATACTTATTTTCAGACATTGGTATTGGACCATCCTCTGCAAGAATTTCAGCCAAATAGAACAGAAAAACAATTCGCAGTGGCAACTTGTGTATTGTATTCGTGGGGAAATGTCTCTAAAATAAATATGGATATCGGAGCGCCCCTCGTCGGAGCGCAAGGACTTCGCCCTGGTTTCAGACAGACGTTTCCGGTGTATCTCACACTCGATTCAAATGAACCGTTGAAGCCAATAACTCTCCATTACTTGGTAATAAGGAGTATTCTTTTGTTTCATTTCTATTTCAGAAAATGACAGAGTTTGTTGATTACTAATATAATAAAAATGTATTTCTCAAATAATGATAATTTATAAGGTTTTTATCTTTAATCTTAAAACTCACTTAGTGAATGTTAGCTAAAACTTGCATTCAATTTTGATTATTCTTTCGTGTAACAATTAGCTTAGTTTTAATGATTTTGTTAAGATAAAGTAAATCAACTCTTTTTTTACACAGTGTTTTTAATACAAAAGCGGTTAACAGATTTTCTAATAACAAGAAATTCAACAACACTAGGCAGTAATAACAAACAGAAGTCTGCATTAGATCCTAACACATTAGATATGTCAAGTATTTATAGCGATGGAAATGATTTGTGTTCAGCTCCTCGTAAAAGTCCCCGTATATATGTAATTAAGTAGTGATGAACAGTAATATTTTTTCTTAATTAAAATACACATTATGAATAATATTTCGTTCAATATTCCAATCTTCAATTTTTCTATACTACTTTTAAACAGTTTTTTGTGGAATGTATATACAGTGTGTTTTTTATCGAGTAATATAATATAAACCAAACGTTAATCTGATTCGGACTATTTCATCATGATGACACCGTATAAGGTAAGCTTGAATTAAAACAATTGCGTGAACATGTTTATACCACACAATCTGTTTTTATCAAACCAACCAGTCACATTTATAAAAATTAATTACTTGGATATTATGTTCTATTTATATACATAACAGTTAACGAATGATCAATTAATTTCAGCTTATAACTCGTTCAGGAATGCTTTACCGATGGGGTTCTTCAACTCAGTGCCCTTATCCAATTCACGACGTGCAGAACATGCAGACAGTCTTCGGTCCCAATTTTTCCGATAACGAATGCCCTGAAGAGAATTTCTCCGAATCGGGAGTCTACAAAATGATGGTCACAGTGAAGATATCGCACCAGATGTGTCCTTACAGCTATCTCATTGTTTACTTCACACAATCCGATGGAGAATTTGTCGTTTCAAATAAACACTACAACGTGAATGATTGCTTTTATAACAAGGTATAAACATTATTCTTACAATGCTGAAGATATCACTCATGAGGTGTTTACTGTCAATGCTTGGTGGAATGGCATTACATTAAAAAATATTTTTAATGCTGTAGATGAAATCTTGATCTACATTTGTATATTCTTGATGATTGTATTTTTATATGGAATGTGACAAAATTGATTATTATTTTGATTAGACCAAATCAGAAGAGGAACAAAAGGTTTAATCAACCATCGTTATCTCCCTTCATTCATTCACTGCATAACAAAGGTTTCCAGGCTTCCCAATTGACTCATCTAAGTCGCATTCTTCTCCTGTTATACATAGTGCACTGTAATACTTTCAAAGCTCCCATTTCTATCTAAATAGTTTTTTCACATAATTAATTTATGTATACTGTTAACACGTTGCGTACGGTGTGCAAAAATTCGTGTGTTTCAGTAACTTTGTATTGCCGCGGCGTGCATATTTTTATGCTTTTCATCGTCATATATAAAAAACGCATGTCAAACACCTTATTTCTCGACATATTTACTTTACTGTGTGATTGGAAGATGTCTCCAATGGCAAAACTTCGATTATCGATTCTTTGTTGGTTCAATAACACAATTAAATATTTAAATGAAAATGATGCTAGAATCGTTATTCTTTCAAAGCGCATTACCTATCAATATTCTACACGCCGAGTTATTTTTTGCAGCGTTTGTTAAACCGTGTTACATACTAACGAGCGTTATTGTGTAATATTATATGAAGTGTATTTAACTTTATTATACTAAATAATTTGTGAACTTTTGCCATTTGTTTTAGAGACATTAGAGATTTTTAAACCGTATTCGTATAATATTGTAATGTGTATTTGAATTTATTTACTATTTAGATGTTTGTGATTTGTTTTTACGGTTTTTGTGATTAGTTTTTGGGACACGTGTGAATTTTTTATTTATTTAAAATGGATGGGAGAGAGGATACTTTTGTTGACGAAAATTTTGAAGACTGTCTCCGATATACTGAGTGACGTTGAAGATGAAAATAATGACGCTCAAGAAGATAACAGTGAAGACGATGATAGACCAGTGCTACGTACTAATTTGAGACCACAAGTAATGCGTATATCATCATCATCATCTGAAGAATCTTCAGAAATCCCAGATATAACGTTGGATTGGGCAGAGTTTGATCCTCCTAGGGATTTGCCTGATTTTGAAGGTGTACCGGGTCTGAAAGTTTTCCCTGAAAATTCATCAAGTGTAGGGGATGTGACATCACTCTTCATAGGTGATGATTTATTCGAGTAATTCGATTAATAGTCAAGGATACAAATATGTATAGGGAAAAAAATCATCACAACCGTCTGAGGTCAGCCCATGCACGTAAATGAACCGATGTAACCATTCGAGAATTAAAAAAAACATGCTCAGAATGGGACACCTGCTAGGATTTTTTTAAATTTTCAAAAATATATTCTGCAAATATTGATTTATCGAAAAAAAAAATGCTTGTGGATCAGCAAGTCTAAGATGTTTATAGTGAAAAGTTTTACTGTATTATGAAAACAGTTAATTCACGACGTCTAAATATATTTTTTCCATTATATATTATTATGTTTATTCAAACAAAATTCGTTTTATTGATACGCACCTCACAGTTTGGAGTTTACTGACGTAATTAAGGTCGATTGCTTAGCGCGGAGCGCTTATCTACACTCTCTTTGTCTTGATTATTTTTCGCCTGCAGCAAGTCAGATTTTTAAAAAAATATAGCCGTAAACAATGTGTTAAGAAGAGAATTTGAAAAATATTCACTTCTGAAGTTGTCAAATTACATGCTGAATGTGCTTCTTCGGCCTCAAATTTAAGCCCCGATTGATGCTTACTTGCATTGAGCTTTCATAATTACGCAGAATTTGGCGTTTTTTTTGCAAGCAAAATTAAATTTATTTACGTCTTTTAAACAATCTCCAAATATAATAACCAAATTTTAAAAAAGTATCAGTTATTTTTCAGTTCATTTATTATAACCGAATTCATTTGTTTAACATATTTACAACTTTACAAGCAACATACTACACACAACAAATTCTATGTTTTGTTATAATAATATGTTGAATTATTCGCATTTTTCTCAATTTTCACAGTCTGTGTAAACTTATAAATACTGTTAAGATAATAATACCTGAGAAGCATGTTTTATTATTTCTTTTTTAACAGGTTTATCAGCAGTGGGTTCCAGACACGGTAGCACCATCTGGTGCTGTGAAGCTTCGACTGCGGTCGACGGGTCCTGCTCTTTGTCTTTTGAGCGTTTCAAATGTTGCCCTTCAACACGTAGTCACGGAGACTTCTGTTAGAAATAATGTTGAGAAGAAATTGAAATCTTTTATAGAATCCAGATATAATCGTACATACGGGGAGTCTATGGAGAATGTCTGTTTTTCAAGTAAGATTCAAAACAATTTTAATATTTTAAATAAAAAAATGGTTGACATCATCGAAGTGCAGTGGATGTTACACTGCGTACGCAGCGTTAGCATCGAATGGCATCCAAAATAAGTTTTAGTTAAACTGTAGCTAACGCAGTACTGCATGCCAGACTATGATTTCATATGGTGATTCTAATTTATTTTCTTTCCAGATTTGGATTCGGCCATCAAAAATGAGTCATACAGAATATTTTACGACAACACTTTGAAGACGTTTCTCAGCGCCGGACTGGAAGTGATAACGGATCTGGTGCCGGAAAGAACAGACTGCATGACGGATGCGGCGCCCGATCTGAGCGAGACGCCCGCCGCTTATTCCACACGTGAAAGATATCCCAAGGAACGATCCTATTTTCCAGAGACGTGGCTCTGGCAGATACGGATCATGGATGCGAACGGCTCGCTCGATATCGATACGACCGTACCGGACGAAATAACTAAATGGGAGAGCCAAGCTTACTGCATTAGCCGTTCGGGTATAGCGACGCCGATTAATAATCAAACGGGAATATTGAAAGTTTATCAGCCGTTTTTTATTGAGCTTTCGACACCTAAAACTATGAAAAGAGGCGAAGATGTCCGAATGTATTATAAGATTTACAATTATATGGATCAAAATTTACCGGTTGGTATTGATTATTATTAATATCGTAAAAACTGTACTACTCTGGAGACTTTCGTTGAATCCATTCCAATAACTTCTTTATTTAAAATTATATAAAAAATGTCCTTTTAATATTTTTTTTTATGATTATGTTTGTTAGTAATGTTTAGCATATGAACTTTTAATGGAGCTTATCTTGAAAGAAATTATTCTACGAGAACTGAGTTACTCAGTTGTTCAACATCCTTTTCGAATAGTGGTTAGCTGTTCGCTCTCAATACATCCCGTTTTTTGGATTAGACGGATGAGAAAGAATTTAGACATCACAGACATCTATACCTCCAAATACAAATTCATAAACCAGTTGAAAAATCAATTTATGAAATGGTCCGTTCTGGAGTTCGGACTGTGAATTTTACAACAGAAGCCAACGACATTGACCACTCAGATACAGGCCCGATTGTTGCTTTCCTACTATAAAAATTTCTCAGTAGAATTGTAAACTAGGAGAAGTCTTGATGTGTGACAAAAAAAGTATGTTCACTACAATGAAATAAGTAGAACATCCTTTTTTGTCTCAAGTTACCCACCCTTCTATCTCAAGAAATACAATTTTACCAGTACGAACAGTTAAATTATCTGACTAATTAAAATTTTATTATTTTGAATTGAAATTGATGATTTATTTGAAAGGTAACCATCGAGTTGGAAATAACACCCGGTGCGGCAGCCACGATCACATCGCACGAAACGGAGAGCATCGTGAATAGAGTGTCCTGCATCGAGCAAGGAAAGTCTCTCGTCAGCCATTTCACAGTGAAGGCGCATCAACTCCGAACATTAAACATCAGCATCACAGCGCAGATCCAAAACCATATGCAACTTTTATGTCCTCAAAGCAAGTCTATCAGTCACCTGTATGATGTTAGGTAATATTATTAATTTACTTTATAGGCTAGACAGCTCTTCACTTCGAAGACACCGAAAAATGTCAATTGATGATGTGCGATTTTCATATCGTATTGATACTTGAGTTAGGTACAGGAAGAAATTGGGTTTTTATTTTTTGCATACCATTCAACAAGAAATAATTGACAGTTCTGTCGTATAGTAATTTTCTGTACATTGGATATATTTCACCAAACTCTGGTGTATGTATATTTTCAATAAAAATTTTATGAAATATTAAATAAAAGGTATTTGCAACGAGATCTTTAAGCAAGCTCCGAGTTACCGACCGCTGGTTTGAGTGAGACGACAAAACTGTTAGATAGTTATTACTTATTATGATTTACTTCAAACTGAATGTATATATTTTCAGAGACAAAGTGGTGAAAGAAGTTTTGGTGGTACCCGAAGGAGTCCCGATCGAGAATCACAAGTCTGCATTGCTTTGCGTAGACGGTAAATAAGAAATTTTGTATATTACTACAGCTAACAATTATGAAAAAAAAAAAATGTGTTTTTACAAAACGTGCATCGTTTGTGAATACACTCGTAAACCTTGTCACAGTTTATTCTTAAACCTAATGGTAATATGTCTGATGATACTCCACAAAGAGGTGAAACACATGTCACAATTTGTAACACAACTAGTGGAGTAACAAAGTTAAAATATTTTAAGAAAAAAGGTTGAATGATTTCTGATTACAGCGACATTAAAACTCTCTTCAGATGCTTCAGTTCGGTTTTTGAAATACACTGTATATAAATTTCATTTCTTTCAGAATCTACAAATAAAACTGAAGTATCTTGGACTATAGAAAGGAGCGACTGTGTTGACGAATCGGAGAATTGGATTGTATCGTTGGTTGGCGATATTTCTGGACCCATGGCTATGGTTTGTAAGAGAAAATTTTGGCGAATAGGTATTGCTTACAGTTTATCTTCGCAGATGCTTCTGTGACTGACTGCCAATGAAGACAGATAAACTTTTAATGAATCTATATATTATATATAATAAAAACTGTAATGTTTTGACAAATTATTTTCAATTTATGAAGGTGCTACGATTGTAAGACCATAAATTATGTCAAATCAATATTAGATGCGTGGGATATTTGCGTAATTGAACTTTTTTTGTTGCAGAATGTTGATAACTTAATATCTTTGCCGATTGGCTGCGGAGAACAGAATATGGCCATACTATCATACAATCTGATCGCATTGGAATATTCAATGACAGGTAAACGAGTTTCCGGTGAAATGAAAGATGAAGCTCTACGGAATTTGTTGATAGGTTTGTTTGAAAAACTTTTTTGTTACTAATTTTATATTACAATACTTTGCACGGCCTTTTATTTTAGTTTCACTGGTAACTAGTTTATGCTCACATTAATGTTTTGATTCATTTGTATCATTACAATGTTCAATTGAGCCCTTGAGAAGTGAAGTGAGCCAAGTAGTAAAATATTTCTATAGTAGTTTTAAGCACAATCAAGCCTTTTCTTGGTGTTTCGGTGGATTGCATATTTTTATATTAGGGAGATAACATAAATGCATTGTGTATTTACTGACCTCACTTCACTGTCACGATATTTTAAGACATGTAGAATATCAAAACGCATGTAACTCATTTTATCTTAAAACACCACTTGGCTCACTTCGCCTCTCCTTCTCATTTAGCCCCTTGCTCAATTACAATGCCATTGGTTGCATGTTCGTAAATTGAACATGTGAAATGTAAACTGACGATATCAAGAATATTAAAAAAAAGGCAATTCAGTCGATAGAGATGAAATAATAAAAAATAATTGTGCAATTTCAGGATATCAACGGCAACTGCACTTCAGACATTCTGACACTGGTGCATTTTCAGCGTTCGGACCGTCAGACCCAGAGGGTTCGACATGGTTGACAGCGTTTTGTGTTAAGTACCTATATACTTTAAAACACAATTGGAACATAGGAAGTGACAATCAAATCATAGAGAAAGCGACACAATGGCTTCTCGGCTTGCAAATGGAGAACGGATGCTTTAGAAATGAAGGGCAAGTTTTCCACAGAGAAATGAAGGTATAGCTTTTGTGAGATTTTATAAAGTTATGGCAAAGATACATCCTACAGGACATGATTTTTGTTGCTGCCTAAATTCATCCTGCTTATCAATATCATTTAAAAAATCAGACACTCATGTCATATTTCTTAATTTTTATATATTCAAATGTCTTACCTCTATTTTCGTTGTTTATAATATTGTTAATTGATTAAAAACGATTTCAGTTGGTTATTGCAGATTTAGGACGTCAGTAAGACTTGTAACAAAAAATTCCATTTATATTAATTACATTATAATTATCCTATTTAGGGTGGATTGCGCAGTGACACCTCTGACATTGCTCTAGCAGCGTATGTCGTGATATCACTCATAGATGCTGATGTGACTCTATTAAGATCTTCAACCATACAAAACGTGGCATACTGTTTGATGGCTCTCAAATTCACCCAAGAAGAACAACAAAATAATGAAGAAAAAATGTACACTTTTGCTTTAGCGACTCTAGCTCAGATTAAAATCGAGCAATTTTATACAAAAACCCGTGACAAGAACGAGGTTATATCTGAAAGCAAAAAGATAAATAAGAGAGAAGTTTCCGACGATGACTTTTCAAGTTTGATGTCGATTGAAGATATCTTACCGGACGAGTCGCTACTTTTGGAAGATATTTTTGCTGACCGTTTCGCTGGAAATATAACTAACAAAAATCATGTTGATAGAGATGGCCGTGAAAATGCTTATTTAGCCGGCGGTGCATCAAACGCATTGCATCTCCTGAAGAGCATGGCTACTAGAAATGGAGATATGATTTGGTGGCAGGCAGGTAAAATGATGTTAACAGCTTACCGCCCGCGTGTTTTCTATTGAATTTGACCTGGCGGCCGGACGATTTTGCAAAAAATTCGCAAAAAACTGCCATTCTACTAAATTCACCATAATTTGTAAACCAATAAAGATATCTTCACAAAATTTTATTTGATAGCTTCCAGATACTTTGGCGCATAAATCAATGCCACTTGAGCAATGGTTCTATATCTGTGGGTTGCATACTTATGTGGTGTAGTCAAAATAACTTAAATCTACTGAAAGGTTTTCTTTTAAATATGTAAAATCTACTTTTTCATATTGTTTTCTTTGTTTTTATGTTCAAATATATAAAAAAATTAATTGGATATACTATTAACAAGGTATGATCAAAAAATCGTAAAAAAAGTACGTTTTATGGATAATAACATATTCAATACAAATATGTATTATTTAAGAATTGAGAACCCCTGCCACTGAGTTTGAATAGGTCGCAATATTATCAACCACCCGATTCAAATTTCAAAAATAGTTTTCGACCGCCACAATGACACTTGCTCCATAAAACTGCAGCATGGCCCGCCTCCTGCCCAAGCAATAAATAACAAGGCAATTCGATGTAAACAAATACTACGATACGTGTGTGCGTATCTCTAAGAGGCCCTACAAGAGCATCTGAGAATCATGTTACCCTGCTAATATTACGGATGTATGTCGTCGCTAATCAGAGAAACAAACCAGAAACGATTTAAACATAAAATCTTTTACCAGAACGTAAAATAATACTATGAAAAATGACACCTGAAAAAAATAAACGTCTACCATCTTAGGGGTATTTTTACGAAATATTTTAGTATAATATTGATTTTTTTTTCGTTAAATATTGCGTCAATGTGTATGCTACCATCTCTCGTTAACATTTAAAATCAAACTCGATCCTACCCAATTGATTTTTCAATAGAATAGAATGTATGACGTAGGACGCGTATATGCGTCCACGGTCCGCAACCGTTGGATTTCAAAGACTTAAATACGCGTCCACGGTCGTTAAGCTGTTAATGTAATTTGCTCCATTTAATCATAACACTTTAACTATAAACAACACTAACGTAATCTAACTGCTGTAGTTTCAGCTTCTCCAGTGACCGTCACTCTGAAGTTCATATTGTATATTCTTTGATACCTATATGTATTTGGGTGTCAGCCCGTCCTTTCTTTTATGTCTGCTCAAGTCTGTCATTCAGTTTGCTAAATATGCTAGGGGCGGGGGGGGGTTGAAGAAAAATGCAATTGTATGGTGTCATTTTACCCAAATACCCCGGACGTGTCTTTTTATAACTCTAATCGGCATGTGGGGGAAAACCACAGTGCATATCTACATCTCTAAAATATGTGTTATTTTCACTAGGCTCCATATACAGCACAGATGCTTTTCACAAAAAAATATTTTAGGTATAAATATTGCGTTATCTTCTGACTAATATGGTAAATATTTATTTTCACTTCCACCGGCCCGGTTTTAGACAGTTTAAATAATAAATTATTCCTTCAACTTTATCATATTTTAAGGTTCTCTTCCGGTATCAATTGAAACAACTGGTTACGCTATGTTAAGTTTACTAACAATCGGTGGAGAAGAGAATATTCTTGAGGCGATGGCGGCTGCTAGATGGCTTTCACTGCACAGAACTACCAAAGGAGGATTCATATCTACTCAGGTGATGATGAAATTGGCTATAGAATTACTAAATTTAATAATAAGGAATTTCTATCTCAACTTAAAATTCTATTAAGCTAGATTCCATCAACTATAGGAATGTTTGTAAACGAAAGCGAATTCATTTAATAATTTGTCTTAATTATAGGTGTCACTGTTGACCGCTACACTCACCCTTAATGAATTCTAAATGTTATTTCAATCAAAATTATTTCTGCTTCGGAACCGAGTAAGAAATATGAATGATGTTTATAAAATTGCAGTAAGAATATTAAATATTTTTTTTCCCTTTTACAGGATACATTGATAGCCCTTCAAGCACTGTGCATTTTGCGTCATTCAATGCCAGACTCTCCTCCGTCATTAAACGTGATGATTCAAGGTCCTGGAAGAGGGCGACACTTCACAGTGAGCCCGACTGAGCGTCACAAGCTACACACTGTACTTATAAAAGCTGTTGACAAAATTGAAATTACACCAACTAAACTAAAAATCAAAGCTGAGGGAAAGGGATGTCTGCTTGTTCAGGTAAAATGTGTACGAAAGGAAAAGAAGGGTATTATAACCAACTTTTCCTCTAGACTGCGCGTGCGTGCGGCTGCGCAGCAGTTTGAAACCCCCCGCACACTCATTCCGTGATGGCGAACACTCCAAGACAATTACTCAACTAATATTTGATTGCCACCCGCAGCCTTTGAAATTTCCGCCCAGTTAACCTCTTGTCTTAGAAGGGAGCATTGATCATGACTGAAATCAGTATGTTTCAGGGAGCCAAAACAAGATTTATGTTTACGCAAGATTACTGTAAAGTGAAAGTGAAATTTAATAATTCAGTGGTCTTGATTTTATTGTTTTTTTTCCCCTTTTCCCATGAATATATTATGGCATTGTAGTTATTATATTTTGTCATATTCATATAATTTTAAAAATTTTAAGACATAACAACTTTTGCCTATTGAACCCAGAATTAACCTCTTGTAGTACGATTTTTTTTTCAGTACAATAATTAATATAAAAACTAATTCAACAAGCTTATGTATGGTAAATATGACCTCAAGTGTCACTTCTGATTCCAGTGCAAGAGATGAACTATTCTAAAATTTTGTTTTATTCTCTGCGATTCTTCCGAGTGTTGATTGCAACTTATGCAGACATTCTTCGGACCCCCCCCCATCATAAAAAAGGAGATTGGAGTGTAGACAAATGAGTTTATCAAGACACAGAATACTCACATTAGACGTGATCGTGCGTGGCTTGCCTGCTCGTGAAATTATAAGCATGGACTGCCGGCACAACTTCATTTCTTTCACAGTTCACTTGTATTAGTGTCCTTTTGGGAATTCGTACCCTCTAACAAACAACTATGTTGAACAAGAGAACTACTACCTGTCCACGGCAATGACTTAAGTTTATTAATGCAGATATAACAGCAGCTATTTGTAATTTTGCTGTATTTTGCAGGCAACCCAGCGATACAATACATTGGCCAAGACATCAGCCTCATCTCCATTTAAGTTGTTAACTAAATTAACAACAGATGGTACTTTCCACTGCATCACGAATAGCAGCTGGTGCATGTGCGCTGCAGTATTAGAGGTATCTAAATATTTTTTACAAAAATAATGAAATAATAAAACATTGTTAATAATATTTATGTCAATTCACATATAAAAACAGTGGCAAATGTACCACTTCATATTTTCATCAAGTCTGTAATACTTTTTGCAACAATAATTCGGGGACTTAAAGTTAAACAACGTAATATATAAATAAGTGTTTTTCGTTTTTTGTTGGCGACATTAATTTTCATTCTCGGATACACGATTGTCAATTTTTAAATCACAAGTAAAGTTTAATGTTAACTACACAAAGTTGAGTCGTCTGGTATAAAAAGTAGAACTGTTCCATACATCATGTATGGAACAGTTCTGCTTTTGATACCAGATGACTCAGTTGTCCTGTTTTAATGTCTTTTAAGAACATACCTAAAAATTTTAGCATCACCATAAGCGTTATAAACATACAATACACAATTAATTTTAAAATATTAACTTGTTAAATTAAATGTTAGACTTTTGTAGATGTTTGACTTTAAGCCCTCGAATTGCCAATGATCACACGCCCATAAGATATTAAAGAAGGTAAGGTCGGGTGTATTTAGCGGTATCGAGGTGCAGATGTAAATAGATCAAGTATCATTTACATCTACAGTACTGGCAGATGTTGGCTTACTACTGGGGACTTCATGGACAGCAGCGTGTGTCTGATTGCATTATGGATACACATATATAATAGTTAATATTAGGGATCACCAGTAATGTCACTGCGCCAAATAATTTGAAATTAACTCAATGTGATTTTTTTGTAAGTCTCTCGAGATCAACTTGAATCATAAAAACCTATGTCATCTATGACATGGGTTTAATCTCAAACTTAATATGATAAAAATCCCAAGCCAAGCTCTATTTTTCAGCCCAAGGGCCACACTGACTCCTCCACAATCAGAATTTTTTAAATGTTTCTTTTTGTTTGTGACAGATATGCACAACGTGGCTCGAAGCTAGCGGCGTCAGTTTTCCAGAGATGGCAATTCTCGAAGTTCAGCTTCCTACCGGCTATTCATTTGATCGGAATCTTCTCTTCAAACTTATCAAAGACGATAACGTTTGTAAGTTTTGAATACAATTGTTTTTTGTATTAATTTCAGGACTGCGGAGTCGTGATAAAATACCGCGAAACTGAATCCAATTTGAAGAGAATGTAAAATTTTATGAACATATCTTTTTCAATATCTAATAAAATGTATAAGTTTTTGTATTTTAATTGAATAAAAAAAAGGAGTCGGAGTAGGTAACCTGGTGTTTTAATGACTTTAACTCTGACTCCACAGCCTTAATTAATATATAGCGTAGGCGATAAGCAATGTTCAAAGGAAATAATTGAAAAGGGCTGAGCCCCGTTAACTATTCTTTAACCCTCAGAAGAAATTAGGTTTATTGAAAACATTGAAAATTTTGAACAGTACTATAAAAAATTTAATATTGTTTATAATTAATATTTATTTACCTACAAAATAGACTGGTGAATAACGGATTCAAAATAAAATAATGACATACAATTTGTTCTATATAATGTCTTTGATTTTTGTAAGTTTGCGCTTCTACAAAATATTCAGTGCAGATGAATAAAAAATAAAGTAAATTAGAGTTAGTCACAGACATACGTATTTATATTATTATAATTTTTGTTGTTGAAAGATTATGCACAACATAAGATGCATTGTGATAATAGATTAAATGTTCCAATTCAGCAGAATGTTGTCCTAATTAAGCGATGTATACTTTTTTTTTCATGGGGTTTTGCCCATCTACGCGGCTGCCTCAATGAAGCGGGATTGTCTGTACATATTATTTTTATCTAATATATTCAATTTGATTGTAATGTGTATTTGTTGTCTGTAGTACTGAGAAGAATAGAAGAGTCGGAGGATTACAATACAATATACTTGTATCTATCGTTGTCTACACAATTGTCGTCATTGAGGCCGAGTGAATGCTACAATTTCTACCTCATCGGACCCAGATCTCCCACTCTTCCGGCGGCCATTAAAATCTATGATTACTATCACACTGACGTATACCAGGCGACTGTGAGTGGACTTGTCCAATTATTTGAACCACATTTTTTTTAAATCGTGTAGACTAAGCCTAATTTTTAAGTTATAATTCAGGGATAGACGGCATGCATGCTGTGCATTTTGCTATTTAGGATGACGGACGTGGCACTTCTCTCTAATAGAACAATAGGTAATTTTCGTAGTAGGACTTCCACGCAGATGATCAACATTAAGAGCCTATGGGCTCTACATTAGTAGCGGATGCGGCTAAGACCTTCGGTTGCCAATGACTTGCTTAGATAAATGTCACCGGTGTCCAGAGTGTTAATCGTGTTGTTCTACGAGTCTTACAAGCCGGTTTGATCTCAAAAGTCTGGCCCTCTTTGGGAGACAACAGCAGACAAATTAATGATTGCTGATATCTTATCAGAATTACAGACACTGGTCTATTTAATGAAGCCGCAAGGCTGTAGAAAATTCAATTGAGTTTATGCTCATGCACAACAATATAAATGTTTGTTACAATAAAAATATGACTACCAAGTCAAACTAGATACAAAGACGTCATTTTACACAACATGCAACATAACACTTACATTATCCTAAGACGAGCCAATGCTTAGTGAATAATTTATTGGATAAAACATAATGACCACATCTTATAAGCAAATTCAAATTTTACATTCAGTATAATTCCATATATTATTAATTTATTCATCATTGCTATTGATAGTGGTTTTCTATATTTTTTTTTATCTAGAAACTTAACCCATGAATTTAAACCAAATATTTATGTACTAATCTTGTAAAATTAATTTAATCTATGCGTTGAACCTTTATTATCTATGTTGACACACTATCCAAAACCACCTTACCTACGACGGCAATCAAATTATCTGATAAGAACCTATCCCACATTTATTGCTTGCGAAAATTTTGTAGCAAACTATGATATTCAATGAAATATTATGACTTTATTATTTTAAAAATTTAGAATGTATCATTAAAATCATGGTAGTTTAATTAAATTATTCTCTTTATTGAGATATATCGTATTAACAGCTTAACGACCGCACGTTTTTTTTTATAAAATTTCACCTGGCGAAATAAAATTTTGTGAAAAATTCGCAAAAATTATAATTTTACTAAATTCACTATAATTAGTAAGAAAATTGAGATATCTTTACAAAATTTAATTTTATTAGCTTCCAGATACTTCGCCTATACGCATATATGTGTCCGCCGGCCAGCAACCTTTGTTTTTCAAAGACTCAAATACGCGTCCACGGTCGTTAAGCTGTTAATAAAACCTTAAATATTATAAATGGTGCTGAAATATATAAAAACTTGATTTCGCTGAAGCAGCAGCAATATCTTGAAAATTTTGATCGGGAAACCTTGCGGATCATGACAATTTCTTGTAATAGGTCACCAGTGCGTTAAGTGGAATATTATTTATAAGAAAGCTCTTTCTGAATACTTTCAGTCAGAACAGAATTATAAGCTTCGTAATAACGTTAAATAAAATTCAAAGTTGACACACATTTTCTGGCATTTATAAAATGCAATGATGAATAACAGAGATTGGCGGTTTGCCAAATAATTCATTGAAACGGCTATCACATTTGAATCATAAATACTGCTGGAAGTGTGATAAGACTGGAATGGATATTCTGCCAATAAATGAAATGAAGCATACAGAGTTAAAACCTGAGCTCAATAAATGAATTAGAATAAATGTCTACATTAAAATTCATAGCTTTACGCTAGTTAGTACGAAGATACTTCTCAAAGAGGCGAAAACACCTGCCACACATAGTAACACAACCGGTGGAATATCAAAGCTATCAATTATAATTCTAGATAAATAAAAATGAATTTCCAAAGTGACAGCTGAATACATTGAAATTATAATTGTTTACTCATTAAAAATTTCTATCATAACAATGTAATCATGACATTAAAAACATTAATGGGTTTTTTTTCATTAAATAATAACGAATTTACATAAAAAAATATTTCTGTTGTCATACTTAATTGATTTATCATCATTTCACTGACAATAATTTCTTTATCATGCAATGCGCAGTTTTCTGTATGTAAAATAACTGGGAGAAGCCTTCATTCGATGAAGATGAATTTCCTTTGTTGTTAAGTGTTAATTTTTTAGACAAAAGTAATTTTGCAAACAGAACAGTGCTCGATGAATATTTCAGTTGACTCGGTCTAATTTTCCCGTCATTAAAAACAATTTACGGAAATAAAATAAAATTAAAAATAAATAAGACAGAATCATATTCACATAACTTATTATAATTTACGATATAATCTTGAATATTTTCAGACATACATAATTCCCGAGTCGTGTCCGTTTGACAGAAATAGAAAACCACATGACGAGCCAATGGACATAGTGATGGCAGGTGCAGATCAACTCGATACATTAGAAACCGATTCGCATCCGTCTGAATTCTTGTCAAACTTTCACGTCATCGACTCGGATTATGATTTGGAGATCCCGAAATCGGTCGAAGGTGTTCCCCCGGTTTATGCTCTTCCGCCGGATGATTTTGATAAGCATCGTTATGACAGCAGCCAGAACTTTCCAAATGGAGGTATTTTTTTGTAACAACCAATTTTGAGAATGTGGATGGATGACTTATGAAGCTTATCTCAAGAGAAGCCTTTCTAAAAAAACCATTTATCACCCAAGCTCTTTATATTGGAGAGCTCTGAAAGGATAGAATATAGAGCTGGGGTAGTGTTGCTAATCACTGTTGCTACGTCACATTTTTAGTGTCGAATGGATGGAAAAGAATTTAGACATCACAGACAACCATGCCATTGAACACAATTCTGCAAGTTAAATGAAAAATCAATTTATAAGTATCCGTACTGGGATTCGAACCCGTGAACACATCATTTGAGGTTAATAACATTAACCACTCGGTCGCAGGCTTGGCATCACTATATTTAATTATCACTTATTTGCAATTGTACATTGAATTAGTTTTTACTCTTTTTATTAGTTAAGATATTTTTTGTATAAGCGGCAAAACTTCTAGTGCGAATTATTATCAACATTATTTTGGTCAAAAATAAATAGTCAATCTAGCCTTGAAACAGTTTTACTTACATAAATATATGTTTTAATATAAATACATCTCAAATGGTACTATGCAGGAAGAAGATTGAGAATCTATGAAATATTATGATGGTGTTGGCAATAGACCGCAGGGTTTTTTTTTTTTAATTAATCAACACGTGTAGGAAGTTGTTTCAGGATAAAAGATAATTTGGAAGCAATGACATTTTTAGTAGCATTATTTTTAATAAATTAAATCTTACCACCAAGGGTCAAATAATGAATAAAAACTCTGAATAGCAAGTAAGTACACCAGAAATTAAGGTGCATTAATACTCTATCTATGTTACAATGAGTCATTGTTTTTGCTTTCAGATATGAACATGCAAAATGACCCATCGCAGCAAAAGCCATTTTACAATTGGACTATCATCGACTCGGAGGATGATTTGGAGGTTCCTGACGGTATGGAAGCTAACAGACCAGTTTGGCAAAGTCCCGATGGAAAAATGCGCAGCAAACAATCATACTCGTTTGGAACGAATTCTAAAATAAATCACAATCGCAGCGATATAAATGCTGCCAGATATCGTTAGATGTACATTAGTCATATTATTTTTTACTTTTACAAATTTAATATACTTCTTTTAGTTTACGAAAGTTGAATTTTATATATTTATACGAAAACAAGTAAGGCATTATAATATTAAGTTTGTTATGATTTGTGTGAATGGTGACACTCAGAGCTTTTTTGAGTCAGTTACGGGCATCTGAGTCATTCTAATGATTTTTTTATATTATGATTGAATTTCATTGTGAATAAATGAAAAGTAATGTTAAATTTTTTTATTTCTTAAAAAAAGGAGCAGACCACCTTCTGAAATATTTTTGAATTCACTTGGACCTTGTCGTTATTCGTAGTCGACAGATTGTACTCATTCTAACTCGGAAAAAATATTTTTTAGCAAATCAATGTTATGTAGGTGTGTGCTTAAAATTTTCTCTCGGAATCACATAAGCAAAGGGTAAGATAGCTGGTGTTTACTGTTTTATTGGACTTGCTCATCAGTCAGTCAGTTCAGTTTGTATATATTTTTTTAATATAGAATTATAATTGCAACGAGTTTTTAATTTACCAGACGTAAACATCTTAGACTTCTATTTCAACATATTTTTCTTTGGCCAGAAGAATGATAAAATTTACGCTAGAAATTTATAATTTGCTTACAATAGTTACCAAGTATTTTTTCGACAACTAAAATATACATTATGAATTTGTTTTTGTAACCCAAATTCTGTTCTACAAAATCTTGTTTATAAAAACAATAATATTCAAAAGCATCCGAAAAATAACATTATAGTAAGGCAATTTGTCCCCTGTGTGGTAGAGTGGTCAACGTTGTTGGCTTCGGCTACGGAGGGTCCGGGTTCAAATCCCGGTACGGACAGTTTTATAAATTGATTTTTCAATCGATTTATGAATTTCTGTTCAAAGGCATGGATGTATGTGATGTCTTGAATTCCCCCCTCTCACCTATCCTATCCTATAAACGGGGCATATCGAGAGCGATTAGCTTACCACTAATCCTGTCCTAGCCCTATCCTTCTATCCCTACACTCTTTGGAAAAAGAGAGGTTGAGCAACTGAGTAACAAGCAGTTCTCGTAGAAACACTTCTGTTGAGATAAGCTCCATTAGGAGTCCATATGCTCCACATTGGGAGCGGACATGGTTAAAAAAAAAAAAAGGCAATTCAATCCGATTTTATATATTCTACCTTATTTAAGAAAATATATTTTAAATATTCACCGGCTGACCTAACACGGTAACACGTTAAGTTTTTGATTGGATAATCCAGCAAATCAAAAATTAACTTAACGAATGTTTTATTTACATTATTATTTCTTTTCAAATTGCGTAGTCTAAAACTTAAAGAAGTCGGTATGAAATTACTATGCATTCATTTAGGATTAGTTAACTGCAATGATTCTAACAAAATTTGAAATGCGCGAGTTATATATATGATAATAACTGATTAAATGATTGGATGGTGGGGTGGTATAATAACGCAATGAATCAACGCAAATTTATGTCGCTATAAAACTAATTCTGCTTCTTTAGCATTGGGAAAAAGAATTATATCCATCCTACTGCCTATTAATAATTTTTTAACAAGCAAATCTACTGCAAGACTCTCTTTAGATAACTGGGCATGGATATGTTACAACTATTTTTGAAAGACATTCATCCTTTAAGTCCAAATCAGATATTTGGCTTATTTGGGTCAAATATTATTATATTGCAGAAGTAACTTAGTTGGGTTAGAGTTCTATACGGTGTTTTGTAATTTTACCAAAATTTTTGGATCACTCATGATATTCTCTCTATACCTTATCATATTTAGATATAATGTTGAGTTTATGGGTAAGCAAATATACGACAGAGCGGCAGTTATGTTGTAAATGGATCCATCCCATTATCTGCAGTCTAAGTAAGTATTCAACAGTAAAAAAATTGTTGCAGCACAAAGCTCAAGTGAAGACGAGCACGAGCTGAATGTTCGCTTCCTTAATACATCCTTACGTTAATACGCATGAACTTGCGGTTACAATTATATCAATTTTAATACACAAAGTACACTGTCGATTCTATTGACATAGGCAATATACTATCTATCTTCTCACATACCTGAATCGTTGGGACACAGTCGTATTTTTAATAATTTGCAATCATTTTAAAAGTACGTTGATGCACATATCACTCCAGTTTACATTAGGCCAAAGATAACGCAATTTTATTAGCAATAGATGAAGTTAGCTGAGCTGATTTAAAATCTTGTTATACCGAGAAGTTTCAACCGAAAAGATTATTAAACAGGGAAAATTGAATTAAGTATTATTGGAGCTGCTCGTATGTAGTTTTACGCAGATAAGGGGGCAAAAGTCTAATGACAGTTTAAGTAAAACACGATGAGTAACATTTTAATATAATTTATTAAAATGAAATTTCCCATACATAGAATACTCTCGTTGTCCGTTGCGGATCAGTAAAACAACACTCCGCAAAGGTTCAATATAAAAATAATTAAAACGTAACACGGATGGGGTCCGCTGAGAGCTCGGACAGCCGACGGTCGCTCTCGCGTCCCTCACGACCGCCGGCGTCCGTCCGCAGTCTGACTCCGGTCACGGAGCGCTTCTTCGTGAGGATCCTTTCCGTCTCACCTTAAAAATGCATTAAAATCGCTTCCCGTCGAGAGCTTCGTTGTGAACGGCACGAAGCGTCGACTCCGGCTCGACGAGAAAGGAGTCGCGGCAAAACAATGTAAGCGACTTCGCCTTCCCGTCGAATCGAACGAGCCGGAAGGGGAAACCGAACGGATCGCATCGTTTGAACAAATCAATAAAGAGCACGGGAAAAGAAGTCGGGAGGCGCGTTAAATATTTGAACAGAATTCATACTTATATAGTGATTATTTACATTTACGACGACGGGCGACCCTTCCGCTCTCGCGCGTCACGCGGCGGCGGCCGGTGGGGCTCGGCGCGTCCCCGCCCATCATTGGCTCTTGAGCTCCTTTCCGATGCTGTACGACACGATGCGGGTCCAGTCGATCTTAGTGCGAGTCACCGGCAGCTGCCGTCGCAGCGCTTTGAAGGTGGTGTCGCTCATGGTCTTGTAGTTCTCCGAAATGGCAGCTTGGTATGCGGCCTCAGCCTCGGCCACCAGCCTGACGAGCTCTCGCGCACCGGCGGCTTCGTTTCCGGGTCCGGCGCTAGCGGCAGCCGGCAGTGGCGCCCGCACTTCCTTGCTGCTGACCAGCTGTACATTGCCGTCTTCGTAATAGTGCACCTGCACTTTGAGCACTCCGCGAAGCTCTCCGCCGTTCGGTCCTACCACCGCCGACCATACGCTGCGCCACCGCCCGTTCCAGTAGTTCTTGGGCTGAAACTGGTGGTCTTCTATGCAAGCCACCAGCGATACGGCACCCGACTCGAGCGTGCGAGCGAACACCCCGCATGCTCCGTGCCTGTAGTGGCCTGCCGTGTACGCTGTCACCTCTTCGTCGAGTGCCGAGCGCCAAGGCTCCGCTGCCGCTTCGGGCTCGCGAGGTTCGAAGTCGGACCCCTCCTTACGCAGGTGGTCGTATTTGAACGACTGCCTCGAGCGCGGGTCGAAGAAACGCCCAGCACCCAACTCGTTGTGGTCAGTGACCAGTGCGGGCAAGTCGGACCCTTCGACTCTGACGGGGGTCAGCTGGTCCTTGTTGTATTGCGCGAAGGCTCCGCTGGCGCCCTCCTTAAGGAGGGCGTCGTTGTTCAAAAGCACCCGCACGTCATTAAACACTTCGTTGAACTCTCCCGGAGGTGAATGCAGAATGAAATCCGACACGATTCTCACTTTTTCCTGATCCCCGATCGCTTCGTCACCGTCCGCCGCCATTTTTGATAGGTTGGGTTTTTGACACCGCACTGACAAGCGACGCAGGCGGCCAACTTAAACCGACGAATCATAGACTGAAATGGTATATCTTTCTAAAAATATTGTATCTTATTATGTATCGTATAATTGATTTTTTTGAGTGCAATAATAACGCTAAATGAATAAATACATAAGCTAAAATTTTGTCTCCTTTTTATCAGTATGATAAGTGATAACTTAACTCAAGTTACTAATGTACATACTTCAATCGCGGTTTGGTGAAGAACCTTTGAATTATTAAATAACTGAAAGCTATCAAATAAATGTCTATGAAAACATGTATGCCAACTACTAGTACTTTAAGTAAAACTTTGTGTTGTGTAACTGCTGTCATTCGAATAATCCGCTAATATTTTCTCCCTGGCCGACTTAGCCTCGGCCCGAACGAACGCATCGAAAAAATGTTTTTTAAATTTGGATATTATGATGCTCCCGACGGTCAGCAGCTGTTCCCCAAACTGGCTTACACGATGTCTCTCGCCGGAATCGGAGGTCTTGTGGTGTCGTCATACGACGTCGCTCTGTATTCCCATCCAAAGGGTCTGGGATCTGTCCTCAGTCGCTACATCTTCTTCACCGGCCCAATGATAGGAATGGCTGCAGCCTTCACAACGACGACATATATGGCCACTAATATGAGAGGGAAGGATGACCAATATAATTATTTATTGGGGGGAATCGCCGCCGGATCTATATATGGAGCTTGGTTCAAATCTGTCCCCAAAGGTATAGTCACGGGACTGGCGCTGGGCGCTCTCGCCATGGTCAAGAAAACTTCAAAGATCCAAGGTTGGGAATTTTTCCCTATTCCAGTAAAAAGCACGTTCAGCACTCCAGCCCGGCGCGTAGATTATAGTTTAACTAAAGAGCGCCCTAAAAACTGGACCTCAGATCCAAATGAGCTTTGAACAGACCACCGATAGAAATATAAATCAATTAGAAATGCTATAAATCTACAATTCTGATCATACTGTTTACTAACCTGATGCAAATGATGTGAGTGATCGCTTTTCGCAATGTTTTTATAGCAGGCATACTTTAAAATGATCATGCTGGTATGTATTTTATTTCAAATTGAATATCATTAATTTACATGCTAGCTAATAACAATTAATGTTATTATTTAATGTACCTACAAATTATTTGCTGCCGAAAAACTGTAGAAATATGGGAAGATACTTGTACATAAAAAAATAAATATGAATTTTTGTTTTATTTTGGTCATTTCTTATCGGGCAACATGGCTACATGATTTTAAAACAGCCCGGACTATTACGACCTTTACCGTAATTATTTTTCATAGTTTTGAGATTTTTTTCTTATATTTTATTGTAGCCTTCTTGGAACTACGAAAATATTATATATGTTCGTAAGAGGACCCCAGCACACACAGACTTTTGTTCAGCAAAGTTTTATTATGGTGGGCTGAATTTTTGAAAATTCATTACTTGTTTAATAACTAGTAATAGGGACGGAATTAAACGGAATTCGTCATTATTTTTTAAAAAATCCTACAGTAAAAATTAAAACTCTAATTTACTGCCAATGAAGAAACATTGTCATACGTATTATGGAGAGTACACTAAATGTTATTTAAGAAACATCGGCTGATGAGAAATTATGTATAATTCTATCATAAAATTGCCAAGGTCACTGTTTTATATTTTTTATATGTTTGCGAAATAATATGTTGGACTTCTGTTATTCATCCTCTAAAGCAAATTGGACATAAATGATATTTGTAACTAGCTATATTAAAAAATATGCCACATACAAATCTGAGTGCTTTATAAGTCTGTGAAATAAAGATATTTCTACCTATTTAACTGCAAAAGTGGACTTCTATGACTTATCCACATATTAAGATTATTAAGCCAACTGAAAGCAGAAATCCACGATTTGAGATATTTTATTCGTCCAAATTTAAAATCGAACCTACGTTTGTCAGAGCCACAAAAAATCTTTCGTACTGATAATGCTTTCAATAATTCTATTAGCAGTGTTGACGCTAAACGAGTTTTTAGGATGGTGAATAATATAATTATGTTCACATTAGTATTTTATTGTGAAATATTTAAGAATACATGTAACAAAAAGTAAATTATATGAACAAAAAACTGCCCAGAGCGACAAGAAACACAAATGTGAGCTGATAAAGTTTTGGCATCCGTATTTTGGGATAAAAATGTGTTTTAATGAAACATTCAATGGTCACAATGGAGCCATGGGTTATGCATCATCTATATTCAATGGTTTGAAGGCATTATGGCTGAGATTCCTGTCCTGTTGGGTTATATGGCGCAGCGGTAAGCGTTGAGGGCTTCCGTGCCGGACCTCACGGGCTCGAGTCGCAGCACGGAACAGCATTTTTTCGATCGATTTCGATTCGAAGGCATGGGTGTTTTTGATGTCCACAAACTCTCCCTCACCCTTCCGATCCTTCAATTCAACTGGGCGTAACGAGGGCGATTAGTTAATCACTAGTTCTATCATAGCCATTTCCCTACTACTCTCATTGGAAAAGGGAGGTTGTACGACTGAGTAACAAACAGTTCTCGTATAAAAAATCTTCTGTTGAGATACCTTCGTTAGGAGGCCATATTCTCCACATAAGGAGCGGACATAGATAAAAAAATAAATATGACATTTACCAGGCCCTTTGTTAAGATATTGGCAGCCCAACGCTGGTGCTAAGTACTAGTGGAGTCAGGTAAAAAAAAAACGACCTGACATTATTAATAACTGACTCCGATTGCGAATTGATTTTTTCAATCATTACCATTTAACTAACATATATGTATACTATCAGATAATTCTAATACACAGTCTTCATTTCACCTATAAATTTGATGAATTGACTGATTATTTAAAAAAAATGGTTTGGAGTCATAAGATTTTTAAGATTAGGTAAGCTAATCAGCTCTGCTATGCCTATTCCTCACAGAGAATCATGCCTTTAACCTCAAATAGACTATTTATGAAACTGTTCTGAAAATCGAACCAATAAACTCGACAACCATAGCCTATGATGTTGACCACTTAGCTACAGACCCTAAATCTGCAACTACAGTCATTGTTAATAGAAAATTTAAATTAACTTTGATTATTCCACGTATTGTGTAACTAACTGTGACACGTGTTTCGCCTCTTTCAGAGGCATCTTCAGACTTACTATCGCAAAGTTTGCTTAAGTAATGAAGCAAGATTGATTCTAACATTTTAAAATTATAAAATTACAAAATGGATTGGGTTTTTTTTCCTTTTAAGAGGAGCAAGGAGGGGGGTGTAGAATCGAAATAAAGCAAACAGATAATGATACTAATTTTACTAATGAGTTGTAAACAATCAGAATGGGATTTTTCCTTTTCTGAGTTTGCCAATCATTTAATAGAAAATAATCATAATTTTAATCAGATTTGTAATTTAGAAATACTCCACCGAGTAAATAAAAAGGGTTTAAAGATGAATAGCTTAGAATTTTTAGAAATTAATAAAACTCTTAACAAAAAAGAAATATTATTAAATAATATTCTTAATAGCACAGGCGGTTCCCCGTTACTCAAATTGTTTCCAATTAATAGAGTAATCACAAACCTAGATGATTGATTGAAGCTCATTAGTTTTAATAGTTTGTAATGTTTAACGTCATTAGTAGTATGATTAAATTTGTTTGCATTTTATAATCCCCTCTTTGCTTCCATTAAAAAGGAAAAATCCCATTCTGATTGTTTACAACTCATTAGTAAAATTAGTATCATTATCTGTTTGCTTTATTTCGATTCTACACCCCCCTCCTTGCTCCTCTTAAAAGGAGAAAAAAAACCCAATCCATTTTGTAATTTTATAATTTTAAAATGTTAGAATCAATCTTGCTTCATTACTTAAGCAAACTTTGCGATAGTAAGTCTGAAGATGCCTCTGAAAGAGGCGAAACACGTGTCACAGTTAGTTACACAATACGTGGAATAATCAAAGTTAATTTAAATTTTCTATTAAAATGAACTTCCACAAAGTTACCGCCGAAACCATCGAAAGTATTAAAACAGTCATTGTTATTCTTTGTCCGGGAATGTTTGCCCTTGCATGGACTTCGATGAATATGATTGCAGTCGCAAACTTGTCCCATACCCATTATTTGTCATTTGTTGTGTTCCTCTTGGGGTAATCGTGGGAATTGGATTTAATACCTAATTTTTTCAATGTGGTTTTTATTTTTCAATAAGATTTATTTCATGATAATTATGATACCAAATCTGACTTTGAGTCAGATGATTTCTGCATGTATGCCATTCCAGCTATTTTCAATGGGGTAATTGTGCAAGAGTAAGAATGTATTTATTCAAATCCATTCATTAAATTTTTGTAGTGATAAAGAAAACTTTAGACAATATCAAAATGTTAATTCATAATTTGATTCCGTTTTATAGTGTCCCAGGGCACATCGTCATTAACTTTATACAAACATATCTTAACTTTGACAGTTTGTTGTTTTTTGATGTAATGAATTCAAAATTTCAATACACAAATATTCCCTTAATAATAATATGGTCATATGCTTAGCAAGAAAGAGAGGGCAGGATGGATGGAAACGTTTGCTTCCTTTATTAACCTTCTCAAAGATATTGAGGACATAATCATTCCAGTGGTGTTTTATAGTGATAACGATACAATAAAGTACATTGATGCGTGAAATTACTGACAATATCAATTACTCGATGGATTCAACAGTAACACAAAGAAATAAAAGAAATTTATTTTCTTGTTTTATAAAAAATTATTGCATTGTTACTAGTTGTGTCACGTGCTTTGCCTCCGAAGTATTTTCAGACACGCCTACTCAATTTAATGTAAGAATTTTATTTTTAAGATAGACACAGCTGCTAATTGTTTACTTAACCCTTACCGGTCCTCATAGATTTTATTCTCGTAGGTCCTATGTCGAATGTCATTTGATATTTTTAGCATTGAGTTTTTTTTTCACTCGTACCTATTACAACGGTATTCTGAGCAGAAGATCAAATGGTTTTTATAAACATTGCAATATGTAAACATCTACCTGTATTGTATACAAAATGGTTGTTTTAGGGGCTGGCTCGGCCAGCGCGGCATGTTTGCTGAGTTCTGCATTCTTTTTTCCAACAGTTACACTTGCCCCGTGCACTTGAAAATTATTACCAATATTTACTATTGTTCTAATAATTCTAAGCTTGCGAAAATGTCTAAAATTACAAAAAATCGCGAAAAAAAAGAAACTTAATACACATGTTGTATAACATGTTAGAAAAAACCTGGGCTATGAATGCTTTCACCGTTGTCATACTTTAGAAGTTTTAAAATATAAATAATGACCTTATTGTATGTATGTCGAAATATTATTTTTATTCTTACTATAAATCGAGTAAAAAAAATAAATGAACATGTAAGTTTCCCTTGTTATATTGTAAATGTATTGTGGACATGGTAGAATTTTGCGGACTGGAAAGGGTTATTAATGAAAATTTTTGAATGGGTTTTATATTTAATTCTTTGGGTCGTTTGAAGCCTGCCAAAAAAATGTTCATTTATAATAGCAAAAGTTCACTGATTTCATTGAAATAACTTGATTTCTTATTAAAGATAAGAGTGATGTTTTAATTTTAAATACTTTTTATCTTTATTTTTTTTGATACTTTGTTTGGATTTTGTAATTTGACACATTTTAAAAACTTATTAACACAGAAATATTATGAGATTATATAACCCAAAGTTTTTTTAAACAAAATATTCGATTCTATGTTCAGAGCTTTTTAGTGTCAATTAACCCTCCAGAGACGAGAGATTTTTTCCTATAAAAAAAATATTTTCTAAGCTATATTGAAGTCACGGATAACTTTTATTCCTTACAAAAAAAAAAACGCAAAGTCGTTGTATAGAAACCCCGCATGACTATATGGTCATGCTCATCCTTTTGTTTCTGTGCAATATTGAGTACAGACAGTAGTAAGAATAAAAGTGACCGTATGGGCTCGCAAACATTCGGGGTTGAAATATAGCTAAACGTGATTTTTTTTAAATATTAACAATTTGACCTCTTTAGATCAACATAATTTCAATACAAATATATTAGCAAAATAACTGTAAATAATTTGATGTTTTTATAAAAAAATATTAACAGTTTCAAAAAGTAAATTAAAAAAAACGGAAATTCAAAAAATCACATGTGCTTTTGGAGGCCGTTTCTGTCCCCACGGCTGATGTCTAACTGTAGTCTGTACCCTTCTTAACCAAATATGAGTGAAAGCAACGATATTCAGGTAGAAAAAGGATGAATAGTGGGATCAATAGACAACGGTGTTTACTGTGACCATATGGTGACGCTTGTCCTTGGAGGGTTGAGTAAGCACTGGTCTGCGAGTAATAACTTAAAAAAAACAACTTCAAAACCAGGTATGTTTTTCAAAGCAAAAAATCAATAATTTATTTATATTTTTTCTGTCTCATTCTTATATTCATTGCATATGAATGACTCGCTATTCAAAATGTATTTCAGGAATACATGCCCGAGGGTTATAAAAAAACGAACCAACATCCATTTTCCCTGTTCGCAATTTTCATAATCTTTTGGCAAGTTTGCAATGGCTTAAAACAGTTTAAAATTGAACTTAAAAGTATCATACCCATATGGAATGTAAAAAACTACCTAACATAACAAAATAAAATATAGGATCATGGGACATCATTTTGCAATTTTTTTTTTTTTTTTTTAATCCATGCCCGCTCCCAATGTGGAGCATATGGCCTTCTAATGAAGGTATCTCAACAGAAGTGTTTCTATGAGAACTTTTTGTTACTCAAAGTGAGTACTAGGGAAAGAAGGATAAGGACTAGTGGTTGGCTAATCGTTATTGCTACACCCAGTTAATAAAGGATAAGAAGGATGGGAGGAGATGATACCTGTAGCAGACTATGTATGTTGAGTCCTATGGCGCAGCAGTTAGCATTGTGGGCTTCCGCGCCAGATCTCATGGGTTCGAATCCTAGTACAAGTAACATTTTGTCGATCCATTTCTGTTTGAAGACTGTGTTTGTGATGTCTGAAAATTCCCTCCCACCCTTTCCGATCCTCGAATAACTAGGTGTAGCGAGAGCGATTAGTTAACCACTAGTCCTGTCCTGGCCTTATCCTTCCATCCCTACTAATCTCTTTGAAAAAGAAAGTTTGAGCGACTGAGTAACAAACATTTCTTGTAGAAAAACTTCTGTTGAATAACTCCAATAGGAGGCCATGTGCTCCACATTGGGGGGAGATATGTATAAAAAACTAAAAATACAATTTAATTTAAATTGCATACTAAAATCCAAACTTTTGTCAGAATTTTTGCATCAAATAATCATAATTCTCAACCCGGGCACAAAAGATTATCCATTATTGAAATTAAAGTAACTTCAAACATTTACCATCAAAAAAATATATTATACAAATGGCATGAAGAACCCTTTACTATTTTATTATCTATAAGTAAGTATTCAGAGCACTCGAGCTTAAAAAAAGTTTTATTTTACTTCAAATGATTTGAATGATGAACTCCTAGAATTTTACATTAAAAAATTCCACATATTGCATTCTCCAGTCCATTGCTTCCAACTCCAAAGAACGAAATTGGAGCTACATAATATGCTGTCTAAAAATTTTCATTCTTTCAAGTGTAGTTGTCAAATAATTAAGTAATGACAATTTGCACATTTTGAAGAAATTAAGAATTTTGAGAGAATATCATTTTAAGAAAATAATAAAGTGAGATCCGATCTTCAGCTGGAGTTGTGCGATTTGCAAACAAGACCCTTTTTTTTAAAGATTTTTTAAGTTTTTACTAGAAGGAAGGTACCCTAAATTGAAGAACTTTGTTCTCAAAATGTGCTCAATACTCGGAAGTACATATCTTTGTGAAAGTAGTGGCCTAGCAAGGGGGGTGTGGCAGACTGGGCAGCATTTTAGAAAAAGAACATAAATTCTTAAAAGTAATAAGGAAATAAAGATCGAAATGTATATAGAACCAATGCAAGCTGTATTCCTTTCACTATGTTTTCTTCTGCTTATTTGTCACTTGCTACACTGACTGACAAAATGTACTTATTTTAGGCGAGGTTTTTGGAATAGGATCGAAAGTTTCAGAGGAAAAAAAATAATATTTAGTTCTCATAATTCATAATAGTTCAAATGATTTTTAAAAAATTAAGGAAATATTGGGGGTCGTATATTCAAGGACCGCCCCGGGCGGCAGACCTCAAACCTCCAGACGCCACATCTGATTGGAGTGACGTTGACCATTCAGCTGCGGGTCTCGTAATTATTTTATTTATGAAAAATAAAGAGTAGGTTTTTTCATTTACTAGGCACTGAAAGTAGGGAATATGGACAATAACAATTGGTTGGAAAGTTAATTAAGAAAGTTATTAATCAAAAAAATTGTTGGGTTTTTGTAATTTATGCTCACATACTCCTCTTTAACCAGTGTTCATTATCTAAATGCCGCGAGTCGGTAAACGGTGAAAATAAGAAAAGACAACAGCATATCTTTTAGTAGATGATAATTTTATTTTTTACATAATACCTATGTACGATATTGTATAAATGGTACGATAAAAATAAACAGCAACTTTTACGTACACGATAAAATAAATACAAAATAACATTCGACAAAGAAAATGAAGACGATCACAAAAAAATATAATATGAAAAAGTGCAGCAAAAATAATTAATGTTTTCTATTCTATTTTGATTTACGTGAATGAAATGCCTATGTCTATAAATAATGAGTACGTAATATTTTACCCTTGTAGTTAGTATCACTAAAATGCTTGATTCTTAAATTACACACATAAATTCTTGCAAAATATTCAAACAAGCATTCCATGAATGCATATTTGCTGGATACTTTATGGAAAATTTTCAATATTATGATAACAAAATCAGCAGATGGGTTAGTGAATAGAGAATGGAAGAATAAAGTAAATTAAGAAACGAAACTTCATAAAAAAAACTTGAAAAAAGACAGCCAATACAAAAATGTTTCATACGAGCAAATAGTTGTTTTAAAATGCACAAAATATATTTTTAACATTCTGTCAGACAAATATTATAGAATTAGCGATGATATATATAATTAACCTACAAAATTTTCTTGTTTCCATTAATTTCAAATAGATAAAGATGGTCGTGTATTTAGTACTTAAGCAGTTATGTCAGAAGTGTTTTACTAATAAAATTGTGAATTACAAAAAAAACAAAATTGCAGGCGTACATAGTCAAATCTTTTAAGAGAAAGGAAATGTATTACTAAAAAATTGGCACAGATAAATTTGGCAGCGGGTCAGAGATTAAAACTTTTCCTGAGTACGAATAACATGCCTAATCACAAAAGAACAATTATCCCTATCACACCCGTAACTTTCTTATGAGTTTTATCAATATTTAGAAAAATATTCCTAATTTATCTATACAACCCTAACAGAATCTCCCACGTTCTTTGTTGGAGTATAATTTTGGTTTCAGGCTGCCTTTTAATATGTTACGTTTCATAAGTAATCTCAAGACAAGTAAGCATTATAATATAACAAAGGTTCTCATAATACGGAGGCAATCACCATTCGTAACACTAGTATTACAAAAACATATCACAATTATTACAATCTTCAAAAAGCAAATAATAGCAACCGTAACCTGCCATTCTTAAACTCGTCAACTCAAACAATGTGTGTAATAAAAAATTATGAGACAGAAATATTTACGATACTAAAACGTTGGAAATAAATACAATCATTAAATAATTCGGCACGAAGCCTTCGTTAGGTTTTGGAA
Source organism: Himalopsyche tibetana (assembly GCA_030503985.1). NCBI lineage: Eukaryota > Metazoa > Arthropoda > Insecta > Trichoptera > Rhyacophilidae > Himalopsyche > Himalopsyche tibetana. The sequence goes on from JAPJYX010000015.1 coordinate 3,764,490, forward strand.
CCGTAACATGGAAAGGAAGTCGGATTTATTAAAACAATATTTTGTATATTGTAAGGAAAAGCTCTCGGATAAATTATTGCAACAGAGGATTAAAAGATTGATAAAATGTTGATAACTTTATTTAAAGTTTGCAAAAGCCAGTTGAAGCCATCGGTCTAATCACTGCTTCTGTTTCAAATGAAAAATTGAACCGAATTGAACGCGCAATATAATCATGCTGATATTGAGATATATGTAGATTGCGTGTTTGGCCACACCGATAAACAATCAGCGATATCTACTTTTTAGAGTACTGTGATACACAATGAATTAAATTCAATGTTATTAATGAAATAAATTCAGTCAAACTCAATGATCAAATAAAAAGATCCAAATTAGGATTGCCGAGTAAACATTATTTAAGAAATCATGTTTACAACGATGTTGGCTGTTAACAAAATAGCATATTTTAAGGAGACACTTTTGGTAGAAAATAAATGGGAAAAAAGTGAAATAATTAACGATTATGCCTTTTTTTGGCATCTTTTTCCTCTTCTTCTTCTTCTTCGACTTCTTCTTCTTCCACTTCTTCTACTTCTACTTCTTCTATTTCAACTTCTTCTACTTCCTCTTCTACTTCCTCTTCAACTTCATCTTCTTCAATCTCATCTTCTTCAACCTCAACTTTTTTCACTTCTTTTACTTCTTCTTCTTCTTCTTCATCCTCTTCAACCTCAACTTCTTTCACTTTTTTCACTTCTTTTTCATCTTCTTCTTCATCCTCTTCAACCTCAACTTCTTTCACTTTTTTCACTTCTATTACTTCTTCTTCTTCTTCTTCATCCTCTTCAACCTCATCTTCTTTCACTTCTTCTTCTTCTTCATCCTCTTCAACCTCAAATTCTTTCACTTTTTTTACTAATTCTTCTTCTTCTTCTTCTTCATCCTCTTCAACCTCAACTTCTTTCACTTTAGTCACTTCTTTTACTACTTCTTCTTCTTCATCTTCATCATCCTCTTCAACTTCTACTTCTTTCAGTTTTTCATCTTTAACTTCTTTCACTTCTTCTTCTTCAATTTCATCCTCTTTGACTTCAATCTCATTCAGTTCTTCATCTTTAACTTCTTTCACTTCTTCAACTTCATCCTCTTCAACTTCAATCTCTTTCACTTCTTCTTCAACTTTATTTTTATCAACTTCAACCTTTTTTACTTCTTCTTTAACTTCAACCTTTTCCACTTCGACTTCTTCATCTTCAACTTCTTCTTCCTCTTCGCTGGCTTCGTCATTTCCGTCCTTTGAAAAAGAAAAAAGGATTTTTCAATCAACAACACAATTTGAACACTTCTCACAAGTAAAGTTTAAGATAATCGCGAATGAAACTTTTACAGCAACACACTTTCGACATCCAGTGATCGCAAGTTTTAAAAGTTGTTTATATTTAATTTTAATAGTAAAATTACAAAGAATGATGAATAAATTTTTACTATGACAATACAGAGTGAAAATTGAACAGGAAAGAAAACGTTAAGTAATATAATGCTTACTTCAGCAGTCTGTTTGGGAGCTGTGGCGGCACTAGCTGTGGTGAATTCATCATCTTCTAAATCCAACAAGGAATCATCGATGACGGCTGCAATATGACACTCGTATTAAAATCAATATTGCCTTTAAGATAACTGTCAAATAGATATTTGTACTTAAGCAAGCATTTGTGAAAGTAAGTCTGTCTGAGAATGCCTCTGAAAGAGACGAAACACTTGTCACAGTTTGTAGCACAATACGTGGAATAATCTAAGTTATTTTATATTTAATATTAAAATGAACTTCCACAAAGTTACCGCCGAATCCATCGAAAGGAATAACCCTAATTGACGCAAATAAATTAGAAATTGAACATTGAAATAATTCAACTAGAATTAAATTAATGTCTTTTATAATACCAAGAAATTGATCTTAATGAAGGATATAATATAAGGATTAGTTGTAAGAAGCAACGTAAATAACTATAATTTTTTTTAATAAATAAATGAAATCCCCGGAAATATCGGTTTCCTCGTCTTCTAAATATTATCCTGCCACAAATATTGTCTCGATTGACCGTTTTGGTTGAATTTTTTTTTCGCTCATAAATACTTTTACTTTACATTTCGTTTTTTTGTAACTCACAACTAAAACAGGACAAAAACGAATTGACATAGCAAAAAGAGTTAACTTACACAAGTACACATGTTTGAAGGTTCTCTGTGAAAATTTAAGTGCCAAACTGCAATGTATTAAGCAATTTAAATACATGTATATATTTATATTTTTTAAAACAAAAAGTGTAAACAAATAATTTTGCCGATTATTGAGAATCTTTTTATTACCGTTATCCCTTTCTGGGGTTGTCTTTGCAGATTCATCATTGATCAGTGATAGGGTCATTTTTCCACTCAGAACAATCTGAAAATAAGAAATAATTACATTTGTGGCAAATGAAAATTAAAAGCTAAAAAATGTAATAAGTGTGTAAATAAATTCTCATTGTGTATTTTTGTTTAAATTGCGATTTTTTGTGTTATGTGACCGTTCCAAATACTTCATGTCTTCCTGTGATGAGTATGTTTGTAAGCATTTAAAAATACCTATTCTCTGATATAACGAGCAAATTCAGTTGGTCCCATCTTCCTCGTAATAACCAAGTTCGACTGTAGTTCTCATTAAATCTTTAAGCCATATGCAATATAAGGAATCTAGCATATACTCTCTACTTTGGGATGAGACGGGATAAAAAAAGGATGAAATAAAATATGAGCCTTCGTGAAGTGATGTGAGCCAAGTAGCAAAATAGTAAAACATTTCTATCGTACAATCACATCTTTACTTAGTGTTTTTGTGGATTGAATATTTTTGTATTAGGGAGAAAATACCATTGCAGTGTGTATTCACTGAGCTCATTTCATTTTTACTATACTTTAGGACATTATACAGACAGTATTATAATGCATTTTAACTATTTTTGTTTCTAAAATGTCACTAGTCTCACTAAATCTGAGCGCAATTCGAACCTAAAATATTATCGAATTATCATAAAAAAATACCAACTGGTTTATCTTTGTCGTCTAATTCATCCATCGTCTCCTCTCTGTGCGTTTCTGATTCAGCCACCAGAAGACGAGACTGATGTGGCAGAGCTCCCTCCAAATAAATGGACGAAACTTCATCCATCATCTGGAAAGAGATTTGGATACACAACATTGATCAATTTGACATGAATAAAGTAACTCTTGATTAATAAAAGATTTTTGTTAGTAATAGTCGTAGTATTATCCATTTACTGAAACCTCCACACACAGATTATTCTCTAAAGACTTGTCAAGTTTTTTTTACAATACTTTTTATTTATTAATTGTTATAATCGGACTTTTATATTTAGCCCTTTGCATTCGAGGGTGTCATTTCTCTTCACTCTTCATCAATTACCAAAGTGAAACTGTTGATATGCACTTATGTGACATTGTCGAGATAAAAGTTTCAACTAGGGATGCACAACCCGCCGCCCGATTGAAGTTTCTTCTTAATATGATGATGGCCGACAACTTCATATTCGTTTTTTTGACATTTCCAAACTTGATTCAGAAAGCAGCAATTTGTGCAACCTTATTCAGTAGCACATATATCTGTGAGCAAGCTTTTTCGATGATGAAGCAGAAATAATCGGCTCATAAGAATAAGTTTCTGATGAAAATTTGAATGCGATTTGCAGCTTAGTACTGTAAATATCCTATTAACTTTTGAATTATACAGTTTTTGTAAATGATGACTAAAAATTTCATTTTTCTTTAAAGCATTTTTTATGTGGTGTAATAGAGAAAAAAGGTTGTGCATGCCTGGTTTAAAACATTGAGCCTTAACAGCTCCTGATGGAAGTATTAATTGCTTCATTCTTCATCAAAATACATTAGTATGAAAATAATACACAATGAATTATTGGGATAACTTAATATAAGTCTATATTTTTTCAAACACGATTCATGGCTCAGTGGGTATGATAAAGGAGATATTAATTTTAATTTATATTTTTTTTAGGATCACACAACATAACGCAATAATTTAGAACATGAAGATTTTGTAGTAGATTATTTAGATAAGCTAGTGAGCCAAATAATATTATAGAATGGATGTGTGATTTTGTGATAAAAATCTAGTACCCTCTGGTAATTGTAGTTTTTTTCGAAATGAAATAAATTGAATTTGAAATCAACATTCATATTCCAACATCTCTTTAAAATATTACTCCCACTGAACATTGCATTTCTAAGTTCGTTTTTATAGTTTTCGACAATAATGACTCAGCATGTTATCCAATTTTGTCCCTCCCACATATACTTAAATCACATCTAGAAAGCTGAAATGTCTTTTAAAAGACCAGTCAACATGTATTTATATCAAATAAACGTGGGATGAATGGTAATATTGGGCATTCTGAAAACTCTTCAGTCAACAGCTTACTGTCTGAAGTGACGGACAAAACCTGGACACGTCAAAGTGATATTTTTTTTAACTGTTAAATTAAAATACACCCGATTCTCTTTTTGCGCAGGTTTTTTTTTAAAATTACTATCAAAAAATTCTTGTCAATTTATTGTCAAACAGCAATGCTGAATAATTTATTTTAGTACTTGGTTTGATTGAAATAATAGACAATGCAAGATAAGTATTCCATTTTTAAAATAATATAAAATAAAAACTACTTTTGTTTTAAGAAATTTATCTATCTGTCATTTTTCTATGTTAACTGTATTTTTCTTTTGCACGGAGGTCCTCAGAACGTATCTTCCGTGTAAAAAGAGAATCAGGTATATAATATTGACATTCTAGAAAAAGCATGACATCTTATTACTAGTTCTGAATAAATAATAAATAAATGTTTGTCAATCATATAATCAAACTATGTTTTGTTCAAATTTGTTGAAAAAAAACTGAGCAAAGATAGATGTGAACTAGTTATAATATTCAAAGAATAAATAGCTTTATATTTGAAATCTATTGTTTTCGAATTTCTTTTTCATAACGAAGCTTTTAAAGAGAAATTTTATTATAACGTATTGGTATGTTTTGCCGGACAATAAAACCTTAAAAATGAAACATGAGTGTAGATAGAATCAGCAAACTGCCAAGTATCTAGTATGATTGCTTTCTTGAATGTTGGGTATCATTTCTTGGTGGAGAGATATTATTAATTTATTAAAATTTCAATTTGCAGTACTCATTATAACACAAAATTGTGATTCACACATACAATTTATAATTTCAAGAGGTAAATTAGTTAAAATGGGTAATTGGAAAATGTGAAAGTTTGAGCAAATGAGATATGAAGTTTACCGTTTGCACTTGTCATTTCATATATTACTGTGATAAGTATGCTGAAAATTATTTTGAATATTACAGCCAAACAAAATTCAACTTACACACAGTATTTGAAAAATAAAAAAAAACCTATAAAGATTTAAAATTCGTTAAATTATAAAAATCAAATAAAGCTGTGCAATGACTATTCCAGTTTGACGAATGAGTTAAAAGGGTCCATGACAGATAAACGTTCTTCAGTTCCATTTTAATATCGGTCAATAGAAATCATTGAGAATTTTTTTCAGTTTGCTGAAGAAAAACTGTCAAGCCTGAACCGTAAATAGTTTTTAAATTTTTCATCTACTTTCTTATCAGTTAACTTAAATCATATCTCATCTAACTTCATCCCCACTGATTTTCATATTTCATTATGCTTGGGAAATATGTCACATTGTAAACATTATTTTTATACAAAATAATTGTTAAGGTTATACATAAATACTAATTGGTTTTGTACAAAACACAGTGTGTAATTATTATTTATTTTTGTTGGTAGTAAATATCGGTATTGCAAATATCAATACTGCTATTACAGAAAAAAAGTATGGCCATCGAGATCACAATAACGGGTGAATAAACCGAAATCCATACTTTGATATTTCATATAAACAACTGTTGTGAAAAAAATATATCTATCACCAACGGGAGATTTTAATAAATGATTTTAACGAATAACTCACGGTTTCTGAAAAAACTTTTTTTTATCATTGAATAGCTAATCGATTCTGAAACGTATTAATATTGATAAAAGTCTTGTCAGAATTTTCATATTTCAATTCATCGCGTTTTTTTAAAATAATATTTAATGATTTCTATGCGTTCAAAAGTTTTTTTTAACTTTTAACGCTAAAATACCAGTATTGATATATTCATCAGGTATTTCAGTTTCGGTAATTGTAATCCCTAGTTGCAGTCATGCCAAAAGCACCGATGTCGTTTTTTACTGACATGTATGAATAGACTAGAAATCAATCAAATTCAATTCTCTCAAACACAAAAAAGCATTCTGCTACCCATGCACTCTAGTAAAATTAGCCATAAAAGCATACGTATGGTATTAATAAAAACAATAATCCTTTGTACTTCATTCCACTTTATTTAATATGTCAGGACCGGTTTCGCTCATTGCGAGCATTGTCAACTGACTCAGTTGACAATGCTCGCAATGAGCGAAACCGGTCCTGACATATTAAATAAAGTGGAATGAAGTACAAAGGATTATTGTTTTTATTAATATAATGCCTTTCCACCAAGTATTGACAGTGAACACCCTAAAAGTGGGCATACGTATGGCTTAGGTTTGATCTGGACTTAACCCTTTGACCGCGGTTGACTGCTATAGCAGCCCAATCTGAACCGATTTGGATCCGAGCCGCGGTCAAAAGGTTAATGGTATCAAACCCTTTAAGTGGTAATTAATTTATTAGGACATTAGATTTTTTTAATATGTTTAAAATAAATGAAAAAAATTAATATGACTAGATTTATTTATTCGAAACAAATATGAAAAACAATATGGCTGTCAAAAATACGCCAATAGGTATGTTCTGTATCTATGTATAATAAAATAATGATAGTTAATTTGTCCACGGATGAATATGATGTTGTCACTGTAACTAACGAGTTATGTGTTTGTTACAAAATATTGTACAAAACTGATGGAAAAAATAAAAGACAATGTATAAAAGAAAATATTTATTTAACAAATCAAACTTAACAAAATTTAAAAAAGCATAGATGAATAAACATGACTTATCAATCATTGCTTTATAGATTAGTTAATTTTAATTTCAAATATTTATATGATAAAATAGTCGTAAAACCATTTTCTTCAAAATCGAATGCGCCTTTTTACAAGTATTTAATTAAATGTTTGCGAGTAATGTCGATAAAAAAATAATAACTAAGCAGTGAGTGATAGGATAAATATTTTCTTTTTACTTGCGCAATATTCATGGTTGATTAGAGTAAATATTTAAAAATGCACGAAGAATTGAAATATGTAAGAAAAAAAACATAATGAACGGGAATAAATAAATGAGATAATTTAGAAGAATATATCAAACAGGAGTGGAAAAGATGCTGGGTTTCACATTATAATTATTACAAAATTATACGCAAGGTTAATTTTAAATTATTTCCTAAGTGGAAAGGAATATATTGTTATTTAGGAAAAACTTTGTTATAGTATTTTCACTAATGTCGTTAGATTCAGGAGGAATAAGAGTCATTTTAACAGGTACAAAGATTGTCATATGGATATATGTGATAGCTATAAATTAATTGATTTTTATTTATTTTTTAGCATTTTGCTGCATGAGAAAAATTAGATATGATTTTCCAGTATCCGTAAAAAATAGAGAAGCCATACTTTTTTCGAGCCATATTTCAACTGACGCATTTGAGCAGAATTTTTCATTTGTTACAATAGTAATATACTTTTTTTTATTATTATTACCATGTCCGCTTCCAATGTGGAGCATATGGACTCCTAATGGAGTTTATCTCAACAGAAGTGTTTCTACGAGAACTGCTTGTTACTCAGTTGCTCAACCTCTCTTTTTCCAAAGTGAGTAGGAATAGAATGAAAGGGCTAGGACAGGACTAGTGGTTAGCTAATCGCTCTCGATACGCCCCATTCATAGGATAGGATTGGTGGAAGGGGGGAATTCAAGACATCACATACATCCATGCCTTTGAACATAAATTCATGTGACCTCTGTAGCGGTAGCCAACGACCTTGACCACTCGACCACACAGGCGGCAATATACTAACTAAACTAAAAAGTAAAGAAAACAAGCATTCAGTTTTTTTGTAATATGGATGATTATATTCTAAGGGAGATTTATTTTCTACAACAACATTAAGATAATCATTATTACGAACACAAAGAATTGTTATAACAATATTACAAACGTCAAATCAAAAAAAAGTTGTTTTAATTTTGTGATTCACTTCAAAAGAGGAATAGAAAATATTATTGTGATTAAAACAAAAGGTATTCTTTATATTTACTATTTAAAATAGGTTTGTATCTACCATGCGTTTGAAAGATTTTTACTCGTACTGTCATTTATTGTAATGAAAATAGCTTTCCGAGTCATCTTCACATTTAATAAAAAATATTACGAATATATAATTTTTTTTTTCTTTATGAAATTTTCATTCGCTTTACAAAATCAATTGTAGGATTGGTTATCATGGATTCGAACCAGCAATATTCAATTTTCGAGTAACGTTAAAAATTCGATAAAACATATTTCGTTGCCAATCAATATCCATTTTCTAGCACTGATAAACATTTCAACATATTAATTAAACTTGCCATTTAAATTCAGAAAAGAACTAGTTTCATCATTTTGTAATAGCCTTGATATTGAACATCAGGGGCAGGAGAGAGTCAAACTATAAATTTGTACCATAAATTTAGTTTAAATCGTTTTTTAACGAAGCACTTCCAAATATACTGTAATAAGTGGCATACTTGTTACAGTATATGTGAAAAAGCAAAGTTATTAATTTTAATGATTCATCAAAATTATTTTTTCTAGAATCTTCCGAACCAATCAAGTAAAAGTTATTTGTATAGTATTATTATCGATACATATACATATGGAAAAATTCCTTTTAGAATTACCTATATTTTTAATCCAATAATGATGAAAAAAAAAAACTCTTTAATGTCTAAATATGATGTACATGACATGTGTCGATTCATTCGTTTGACAAAATTTTTATGGTAGTTTATTAATAAATCGGTTTAAGTTGCTTTTGATTATTTTTAATGTTTTATTTGTCAAATAATAAATAAACCTCCTTCTTTTCATTGTCCTTCACTCTGAAAGTAACGACAAGAATTTTTTTTACTATTTGATATAACCCAACACAAGAAAGTTGGGAGAACCGATAGCCACTAAAGTATGGATATATCATGGCAAATAATATAAGGTTATGATGCGCGTGTCTGACGCGGATTGACACAAACTTGAAAGGGACAGCGTTCTTCGTAAACAAGAGCATAAAACAATTCAGGCTGAATATTTAAAGTCCCTTTACTTAATATTTCCCTGAAAATTAATTATTCCCTGAATATCGATATTATGAAACTGCTTGTAAAGCTTCTGTTTTTCCATAATACGTATGCTATGCTCGAATTTATGAAGAGGTGTCCGTCAAAGACTATTGCAAATTAGCTAAAAAATCTCATGCAATCCGCAGACGTCTCAAGTCTCGTTGAGAGTCTGCGTGATGTGCACAGTGTAGGAGAGTTGCCTGACCGTTGGATGTCGGTGATGATGATGCGGCTGTGTGGTCGGCGTGGGCGGGCGAGGTGCCTCCGCCCAGGGCTTGCCGCCTTCCCGATGCGCCGTCATCTCCATTCCGAGCACCTAAATAAGTAAAACGTCCCCAAACAGGACACCGTCAGGAGCTGACCACAGCGTGTGCGAGTTTAATGTCTCGACTGGAGCACTCGCTTATCTCGGATCACGTTAAGGATACATACTATCTCAGCCTCATAGACGTGAGAGATTTAAAATGAAAGCAACCGGGCTTTCCATTTCGTTGAACGCATTGTTCAAATAACCCAAGGGATAAATGAATAACTTCCTTTTAAATAAAATTTCACTATCAAATACATAACAGATAACATATCCAACACCATTAAAAATGCATAACAGTTACTCAATCTAAACTAAAATTAATAAATGCATTCATTCACGTTGAATGTAATTCATTCTCGTGCAGAAAATGTTAATTTCTAATTTGGTGTTGTTCGGGGTAATCGTGATAATTTATTGTAAAATTGACTTTACAATCGGTTGAATAATTTGTTGCGTTGAAATTGAACAAAAACACTGTTTGTTTGTACGTAGTTGTTTCATTATATGTATTTTATAGTGTATGTAAAAATTTCATAAAAATTTTATGTAAAAAATTGCTTCAAGCTTCGGAATAAGCCAATGAAATGAAGTGTTTTTAAAAATTATTTTATAAAATAGATCAATTTAGGAGGTATTTCCCAATCATCACAAATCAAAAAAAAGCTTCCAGATTATTATCAAGAAAGAGTATAAAAAATAGGAAATTTAATTTATTTGATCACGAATGGCTGCATACTAAACATTTCAGGCTCATCTCAAGCTAATAAAGATATTATGGAGACTTCATCAGCTGTATTAAAGCTATTAGAATCAATTTCTGCAGCCGCTTTATAATAATAAATTATTCAAAAACGCTTATTTCAAAAAGTTTTCATTTACCTTGACGGTGGCTTTTTCCTTCTCCACACTTGACCTCAAATTGCGTATAACCTTTTCCTCGATGACCGGTTCGTCTTCCTCTTCTGCGATGTCGATTTCTTCTTCCTCATAATCGTTCTCTTCCAGTTCTTCATTTAATTTATCTTCCGTATCTGCACCTTCTTTCTCTAGTTCAGGTAGGATTACTACATGCTCTTTTGAAGGGGGAAGATTTTCATTCGGAGGAGGTGTCTGCTCTCTAGGAAGGAAACTATCTTCGCGGGATTGAGGCGCGGTGGCCTCCCACGACGGGGGAGTGTTCTCTCTATGAGATGAATATTCTTTGGAGTTGGTAATAATCGGAGGAGATTCTCTTTGGGAGTGGACTGTTCCGTTTGTGTAAGGACGGGGGGGTGTTTCCTGAAAATATCATGAAATTTTAACAACTATAAGATTTAATAAAACTTTAAGCGGGAAATCTAACTCAACGTTCATTTATTCATGAAAAAAATCTTATTATTGATTATATTATTTTTGCCAAAGAATATTGAAATAGCATTCTCAATTTTTAAAGCAAAGATTTCGATACATTTTCAACACACGTTGTAATGTTTAAGAATAAATTGATTTTGCCGAAAAATAGATTCACACTTACTTCGTATTCTAGTGATATTATGTGACAATATGTAGGTGAAATAATAATAAATAAACACTAATATTCATGTTTAATTAAAATTGCTTAGCTGAAGGGGTGCCAAACTAATTAAAAACTACGCAAAATCTAACAAAGATGTATTTATGAAAGCATGCATTCCTAAGAAAAAACTCGATTACAAAAAAAGCTTTTAAAAAATCTGCAAAAAAAGTATTAGATTACACATTCATATCATTAAATTTACAATAAATAAAAAAATGCAAAAAGAATCAATGTACGTTGATCCGGGTTTCACCGTATTGGTGAAGATTAAAACATCTTTTCAAATCGTATTCTAAACGAGACAAAAAAATATTTCAATTCATACCTATAAAAAAACAAATATTTCTCCAGCTCCGCCCGATAATAAAAATTCTTAAGGGGTATCCACTGAATAGTTACTTTCATTATAGTATATTTATAAGAATAAAACACAATTTGTTACAAATCTTTCGCTTCTACAGGTAACATTATAATATGAACTGGTTTCTAAACTACATTCTAATAAGGTAGCAATTTTTTAGTCACACAAGAATTATGCGATACAGTCAATTGAAAACTTGTAACATTGGCGTGATGCTGACATTTCTATTTTATTAATCTGAGAATCCAATTTAATATTAAAGAGTAAATGTTTTGCAATTAGTTTCTAAGTAATAAATAAGTTGAAAATGCCATTTTGCTGAGAATCGAATTGTGTTTAATTTTAATAAATTTTTCCATTCAACCGATGTTTTTTACATTTGACAATTGTTTAAAATCTAAAGCTTTGAAAACTTTACTATACAACAATGAAGTGTCTCCATTTTTATGCAGTTACCCCGTCAGTCGATAGCGAAGGAAGAAATATGCGTTGTATACATTCATTAGTTTAAAATAAGACCAAATCTCGACATTTTAAATTATAATTATACTAAGAAAACTTAACAAAAATACAGTGTGTCAAATCCTAGAAAAACATGTTAATTATTGATACAAAATAATTATTAAATTAATCTTAGAATGAGAGTTATATCTGAATTTCAACTAATCACAGGTAAATAAAATTTTACAATCAATCGAATTGCTGTATTATTATTTTTTTGAATTTGTGTTTTTTAAGTAGCGGTTTCTAGGTAGAGGTGCATGATAATTTTTCTTCAGATTACAATTATTGATATATCTCATGAGATTTGATCCTAATATTAAATATAAACAAAAAACATTAAACAATAGTCGTAAAAGGTAAATCATGAAATATCCATTTCAGGTTTGGTGGCTCGATTGGCGTGTACTAAAACATACGTAAAGTGAGTCAAGAGAGATACACTTTGCTCTTCGTTATCCTGCTAAAATAAAAACAAAGCTTGTTAAAAAAGCAAACAATATGCGTCAATGATAAAACAAGAAAAAGAAGCTGTGAGTGGACAACATAATTAATAATCGGAGAATTTAAACGCGAGAATGGTATATATTTTATCGATCTCGTACGCGAGATTTCAAATTGTTACCGAAAGAGACAAAACAATACATCATGCTTAGAAAATTCTGTAGGTATAATATTAAGTGTTTATTGTAGGGATAGCGTTTTTGATCCACCAGTAATAAGGACTGACAACAAATTTTTTTACTTCCTATTTAAAGACTATTTACAGAGTTTTAATTTTTATTTTTGAAAAAGATGAAATGAGGTGAGAGAAAAATTAAAATTTACGCTGGTATCGCAGAAATATTCAATTAAATTCTCTTTAGCGGACTAAATATCACATTTTGGATTAAAAACACTAATGTTGGCTTTACTCAGAATTTGTACAAATCTATTTTACCTGACGTACTTTTACACACAAATTCACCCCCAGTAAAATACGCTTGTAAGTCTGAATTTGATATTTAGGAGAGACATGTGAAGTTTTCAAAAATTTACTGCAAATAAAAAAATGTCTGCGTAAATCATTGTTTGTTATTATGTGAAAATATTACTTTACAACGGTAGTTATATTTTTTATTTTTTATGTCACTATTTGACTTTGAGAAAACCAAAAATTGATAACTGAAAATTGTCAATTTCATACATAGTATGGGAAATATTGAATGGTGTATAATTATTAAGTCAGGTGATGAATTTCAGTGATGTTAAAGTATTTCAGATGCTCGATAAAATGTGACCGATGAAAAATAATCTAATTTTGGTGATTATTGTTTACAATGAGCAAATCAAACTCAAAAAATAAAACAGATAAACATCATGCGCGGCCGTTGCTTTTAGTGTTACAGAGATACTGTTATTTAAGAAAAACAGGACGTAGGCTCGCCGGCGAGGGACAACCGCTACCTGATTGACATTGTTGTGACTGTTGTGGTGAGTTTCCTCCATCTGCTGCCGAACCTCCGCTACCAAACCTGAGATGGCGTTAACAACTGCCGCGCCCCACCAAAATAAAAGAGAAAACAAACAACCCAACTCCTTTAGTTCAATCGATCACTACTCGTCTGCGTATTCACATCAAGCTTAACTATTTGTTACTCGTCCGTTATACAGCAGCCGTTTTGCTGATTCTCTATCAAAAAAGCCAACACAAAAAAAAGGTATATTATTTAATGTTTAAAATTGAAATTGTCAATGTTTGGGTGTATTAAAAATAACTACATTGGCACATTAACAGATGAATGGTTGGAATTGAGCTTTTCGATTGAGAACTCGGCGGCCAGCAACCGTACAACAGACTCGTAGTGTTTTCTTAGAGTGTTTCCTATAAAAATCTCCGGAAATAAATTAATATAAAAATTTACATAAATAATACCATGTATTGTGAGATAATTTTACGATCCCGGTTTAATAAAGTGACTCATTTCTTCGAATGTTACTTTATTATTTAAAAATTTATACTAGGGTTAAATAGCGGCACTCTATAGTCACCGAAGAAAAGTTAAAAACCATTTATTTTGATATCGGAAGTATAATAATTCAATATATTTCACACACATGAAATGTAAATGGTAGATAACGTAATAAAAACAGTCATTTTTTTAGTGTGAAAGTTCCCGATCAATTTCGTAAAATGATTAAATTCAAGAAATTGTGGAACGAATATAAAACAAATCGAAATAACCCGACAAGTGAATAACAATTTCCCTGACATTTATTTATTTTAGTGTGTAGAAATCACAGAAGCAATAGCTATAATTCCCATCTAATATTATAAAATAGACAGTTTAAAATATTGAGCAAAAAAAAAACATTACTAATTTTTAAAATTGAAAAATGATTGTTTTGGGATGCTTTTCAATCTCTTTTGAATAAAAATTACATAACACTGTGACATTCGTACATAGTTCAATAAATAATAAAACCCTTTTCATCTTTACTAGTCTTTGATATTGAAATGAGAAATGAATAAATTAAAAAAAACAAGATGATATAATCACGAAATAAAATAGTAAAATGAAAATGATGGTAAAAAACAGCATTCAAACACAAGACTGTAAAATGTTTTACTAATTATTGAAATACGCTTTGAAATCGTTCTAAATTAAAAATATTCTTTCAAACACTTCACAAACTGGGGTTGTGATTAGTGGACTATCTACAAAATATCATGACATCTACGTAATTAATAAGGAACACCCTGAGTTCTTCGGGACTCGACTTGCGGTGAATTCTAATCGTTTCCATTAGTATTACATTTTATAACAGGTCTTGCGGTTGAGTGCGGTATTTTATCGGTATCTAATGAGCAGAAGTCATCTTCGAGCAAGTTTCTTCAAATATTTCACATCAACGAGATATTCGTTTACGAGTGGATGAAATGTGACATGATTTTATTTTCCAATTTTATTCAAAGTATCTGCCAAGATCCGCGTTAAATGTGTCCAGTGAGACCAATACATGGCAAGACCCAGAAATTAATCATTCCAAAATATTCCAAAATGCGGTGGCGTATTATAGATGGCCGAAAACAATTACCACTATGGTAACAAATTTTCTGGCTCTGCACGCGAAATTTTATTTCATCGCAAGCATCTTTTAACCTTCCAGCGGGTGCGCTGTCGCAAAATTTACGGCAAATGCGCCTCATCGCTACCCCACTTTTACCACTTAGTCGCAAGCATCGAATTCCGAGCTATTCGAAGGTCTGTGTCTCTCTTACCTACAGACGTACTGATTATGCTTAGAAGTTTTTGTTATTCATTGATATTTGGAAATTTCCGTTGAGCGTAAATTTTACGACACACGCCTTAAAGTGTAAGTATATTAAATAAACTACTTTTTTCCTATTTATTTCTCATTTATATTGTTTCTTTTATAGCTAAATGTATTTTTTTGTTTGAGACGTGTTCCATTACGGAGATGCAAGATGATGAGACTTACTTTCCTTCGAGTGACAGCGAGTTTTCGAAAGAAGAAATCGAGCAACAAGCTGAAGAAAGAACAAATTGCCTGTCCAGGAAAGGCTCCAAAGCATCGAAGAATTTTCCTAAAAAATTTGGCATTGACCATGATGAAAGAGCATCTTATCTTCAGATCAAATATCAAACATTTACCGCAAGATTTAAGTGCTTTTCTCAAAGTGAATTACGGTCGAGATGTTGAACCAATGACAGAAGAAAAAAAAAGAAGCCTTCCAAAACGCGGTGTTTGTCGGTCATGTGCACTGGAGAAAACAAGATCCTCAGAATCAATGAAGTGTTGCCATTGCCGGTCCTTTACATGCAAGAGCCATTCGTCAGTTGAGGTGATTTGCAACACTTGTAAGGATGAGAATATTGATTCTGATTAACAGGTCGATAAAATATTTTGTTTTGAAATATTTGAGTGTTGTTTCGTTTTTTGTTTAAGAAAATCAAATATATGTTTTTTAAAGTACTGTTCATCATTTTTCATTACCTTACAGCAATTCCTTATATAAAGAAAACACCATTTAAATGGAGAAAACTTGATGACGTCAAATATACAACAAGCGACCGCTCAAGGGAAACTACTCAGCGCGCCCGCTGGAAGGTTAAGGTTTATCGTTGCAAATAGTTGAAAAAATAAATTGCAAAAACATATTCTCGACTCTTGCAGTTAATTGTGAAAGTCATTTAGTTTTTTTATCAATTGCGTATTAATATTTAAAATATTTATTATGACTATTGTAATATCAGCATTGGTATATATTTTGGAACGATTGAAAAGCTAAAGCATTTTAAATATTTATGAATATCGGGGATTATTTAAGAAACTTACTGTCAGATAATTTGTTTATTTTTGTTGTTGTATTCATTAAAATCAAACAACTCGGTTGTGAAACAAGTTCTGTCATGCCACACCAACATAAGCAGCTACTGTTTGTCGGTCAACGAATGCTGTGGAAGTAAACACGAGTGAACAAAAAGAAAACTAAGCTATTTATAAGGCATACTCGAATCTCTTATGACACGAAGCCAATTCACAGCGCGACTCTGCAATATTTTCGATATGCATTTACGAATTTTATTTTTGTCACTATTTTGACAAATTTTACTCTTGAAAATGGACAGTCACGTTTTTAAAATGACGCCTTAATGCACGACTTTAAGCGAGCGTATCGCTAATTGGGGACGTGAGCACGCTGAGATCGGCGTCATGTCATATAAGAGAGATCGCAAGCGGGTAAACGAGTATTTGGCATTGTCTCATCGGCAACGGTCGGCTGACCTGCCCGGCCAGCGGGCCTTGCATCTGCCGCACGATCCTCTCCATCGCCCTCTCCGTCTCGGCCAAACGCGCCTTCAGCATGTCCACTTCATCATCCCCTGGACAGCCCACCCGCCAAACATACTCATCACATTTTGCCAAGTTTTCACTTATATAGATTTTTATTAGTTGAAAAGCAAATAATTATTTTTCAAATTAAGATTGAATTCAATTTAACGCATAGAAAGTATATTTGAAAAAAGAAACATTGGTAACCAGAATATTACTTCCTTTATTTTAGAGGTAATCTTTAACCTATGTATATGACCAACGAGCAGAGTTTTTAGCCCTTATTATAAATAGTACAGCCGAAAATAAGCGTCATGAGAACATTAAAATATTCTGGCATTATGTTCCAAAAATATAATGAAAAAAAAGTGAATATACAGAAATATTCTATATATCACGTACATTAGTTTTTTGGTAATTAGTGCCTTTTTATTTCCTGTATTCAATTGTATTTCCATAGGAAATGATTTGATAAAAGTTTTAATCAGAAACTGCATGTTTCAAAAAATTGTAATAGTAATTATTATGATTGAATTAAAATTCCTTAGATAAATTTCGCTCAAAAAGGTTATCTCGGCAACATTACCTGGCCAAATAAGTCAAATGGAACGGTAAACATTTATGCTAATTATTTAATGTACATATTGGATTCTGTTATTCTGGTAACCACCTTGAAAATGGTGCTAATTAGAATGCTACCAAAAACGTACCCGACAGAAACAAAAATTATATTCTGTAAATTTTTTAAGAATAAAAAATGTTATGAAGTGAATGCTGAATATATATTTTGGTCTACATGCGACCTCTTGAATTACGACAGATGGAAATAGAATCAATTTACGTAAGTTTAATCACAAAACAAAAATTGTGTATCACAATTTAGTTAATCAATTCTTGTATAATGTACATACAGGTTAATGACCACTTAAAATTAGCTAATGATTGTGTTTTGTAAAAAAGCATATCTTACTTGTATCTCTTTCTCTTGGTCCTAATTATAATGAAGCATGAAGAAAAACAAAATTCAAATGTTAAAATTCACGTAATCAATTAAGTATATATTTCCATGTTCCGCTATACAGTAATCCAAAGTTCTGTCATCTTTTGAAATTGAATAACAGTCTGATGCGCTGAATTTGATAGACTTACCATTTTAACCTTTTCTGTGTCGCAGATATTTAATACGAGATTCAATTCAGGCGTTAATAATAAAATGATTATAGATTTGTACAAAATATAACAGCTTCAATCAGAAATATCTAATGTAAAATAATTTTTGATAACTTAATTAACCTAATTTTTAGTTTTAGTTTATTCATAACCCTGCAATGGTCTGATGATGCTTCTTAAAGAGGCTAAACACGTGTCACAAAATGTAACACAAGTGGAATAACAATAATATCAAATTATATATTAAAAATTTCCACAAAGTTACCACCGAATCTATCAAAGACATATCTAAGATTGTAAAAGTAAAATATTTGGAGGTAACATTTAAAAGGAGTGTTTTTAATATTTCTTATATTCAATATTAACTTCAGGGATGTCGAAAATACACTAATAACAATAAGAAAACGTTTTACTAAATTATCGTTTTAATAATAAAATTTTAATAAAAAAATGTTTGTTATTATGACAAATGCTAAGACAAGAGGTTAGCTGCGTGGAAATTTTAAAGGCTGTGCGGACCGATCAAATATAAATTGAACAACTGTCTTATAGTGTGCGCCAACTCGGAATGAGTGCGCGGGGGCTTCCCAACTGCTGCGCAGCTTAGACGGAACGTTGATTATGACTAATGCCAATGCGCCAAATATTTTAAAGTTGAAAAGTCGCATAAGAAAAAGTCAATGAGAAGTCATTGGAGATTCGAGAAGAATTGACATCACAAACACCCACATATTAGGTCTCAATATAAATTGAGAAAAGATTAAATTTGACATTGACCTTACCGGGAATCGAACCCAGACCCGCCTGATTGGTAGAGCAAGCTCTAACCAACTAATTCACAACGGATGACAATCTACCAAGCAATTAACTATTTCTATACTACTCTCTGATGTTATAAACAAAAAAATGCCCAAAGAAATATCGAATCAGATCATTCCTGCGCTATCACAAACGGTAACTGTCAAAAATCAAGTGACACAGATCAAATATTTTGTTGGTAAAAAATTGTTTGAATGAAAACAAAGAGTTATAAGTTTAACAGATGTTGGTATGCGATGTTAATTATAAAAACAAACCTATCGTCGCTTTAGACGCAACATAGGGGTAGGATATTTCTTATCAGGCTATAGAATCATGGACTTATAGCATGAGATATCTCATATCTGGCACAGAAAAGGTTAAGAAAGAAAAATGACTTAACCAACATTAAATACATAATACATTTGGAGATTTTTTTAATATCGTGTATATTATTGCACATGACCATGGCAATTATTGGATATAAATCCTCGATTTGAAGCTTTTAAACTCAGTAATGAAGCATTATATAACAAATAAGCGAAATCAGCATGAAGCGACGCATTAGTCAAAGTAATGATTTTAAAAGAGCAGTAATTGTGTTAAGCTTTTACACTCGATACCTGAATGATTCCGTATCCTAAAATATTACTTATGTAACTAAATGACTTCTGAAAAAAAGTTGCAATTGATAATTATTCGATTTCATTTCTAGCAATTTTTTTTCTTTTGAAAAAACATATTTTAAAAACTTTATTTTACAATATCAATGTAAAACATGTAAATTTTCATCAGAACTTTAGAGGACTACAATAAATAAGAGATGTAATATCATACCCAATTTAGTTTCTGGAGTTGAGCGGTCACTTCTGCTAGGTTCGTTGAACACTTTTCGTCTGAATTCAGGGTTGGATTTGATGGGTTCGAATGCACCGCCTTCGTTTTGTTTCCTGAACAACATCTACAGGGAAAAATATCAGTGAGATTTTTTGTTTGTTTCTGCGTTTAGCAACCTGACAATAAATTTATATATATGGTACATAAAAGGAGCTATTTTGAAACATTAACTGGGCTAATTCAGGGTTATATTTTTGACCAAAGTCTATCATTTATTTTAGTGCTTCCCAAACTGAGGGCTGCCGCAAAACATGTTTTTTTTTCAGGGGAGGCGCGGACTATTATTTTAGGGGGCTGGGCCGTTGCATGAAAAAGTTTGGGAAGCACTGATTTATTTTCTATAAATTACAAATTGATGCAGAAGGCAAGTTTATTATTGTAGAATAATAGTTTAGAGCAGGCGTGGGGAACCTGCGGCCTTTTGGCTTCTCTGGTGCTGTAATTCTGTAAATGTATGTAAATTCGTAAATTCCTGACATTCTGACCGTAAATTCGTTTCCGGCCAAACATTCCCTAGTTAATGTTTAATGCAGCCTTATGTCTAATAAGAAAAATGAATGCGGCCTTTAGATAAGAAAAGGTTCCCCACCCCTGGTTTAGAGGCCTAAATGAGGTAGGTTTTTTAACCTTTCTGAAACAGCCCCACCCCCTTACACAATATAATTTATATGAATTTCTTGAAAAATGTGCTCATTTTGCAGAAAAAAATTAGATGACACAAAGAAATAAATATACCTTTAACAAAATTCAATAAGAAATCCATTTACCTTGAATACTGTGTAGAGGAAAAACACTACGATGCAGAGGGTATACAGCGGCATGAGGAAACCAACGGAGGACTTGGGTGGTGGTACTACTCCGCCAGCACCGCCCATCGGAGGGCGCATGCCCCCTATGGGCATCGGCTGCAAATTGATACAAAACATATTCATTTAAAATTCAACACATGGCTAATCCTTTTAAAGCATTGAAATAGGGACGATGGCAACTGTATTTATTTTAAAGTTTAATTTGAAACAGCATTATCAGTTTGAAAATATACTTGTGGCATGATACTGGTCTCTACCCAATCACGGGACATAATATCGTACAGCTGTTCATATCCTTTTGCTCATCACAGTAAAACTAGAAACTGTTTGCTTTTGGAACAAGTGATCATTGTCAGGTGTCAGAAAAGCTGCTACATGCATTAAAGCATTGATTCATAACCTATGTATACCTAATAAATAGTAGAGCCTATCTATCCATTTTCCAATTGTTCATGGGCCACATAAAAGTATTGCAGATTGTGATAAAATCTTTCCTGAATCTAGACATCAATAGTATATTTTCATACCAGTGCTGGAGCGCTGGAATCCTAATCTATTCTGCATTGTGTGCAGCAGATGAAATGTAATTTCTTCCGATAACACTCGCAAAAGGTAGAGTATTTTGATAAACTTTCTGTGTAGAACTAACTCTAAAATGGATGTTATGAAAATAATAATCTTAAAATTGACTACAACTGGGTTGCAAACATTGTGGCAAATATGTTTTACTCTTGATAATATTAGCCGGAGTTGATATCAAAATAAATAATAATTAACTTCTCGTTTTTCCACATTGAAAATGAATCATTTTGAAACCTTGTAATTAGCCTGTAAGCCCCAGCTTGTGAACTCTGCTCTGATGTTACTTAATGTGACATTTGTGAAGTCGTCATAACAATGCAAACTGTTTTGAAGTCCCATTTTTGTTGGCCGTTGTCAAATATCGTAAAACATCATACAAATGATGTAAATTTCGTAAGCATTTTGCCAATCATAATTATATCAAATTACTGTATTCCTCGACTAAAAAAATATATCTATTATTGAAATAAACAAAACGACTCCACAGGGTCATAGCTTAAAAGAAACACCATAAAAAAACATGCGTGATTTCTAATAAACTCAAGTCTCATATAATAATAAATATTAGTTTGAAAACGTGACTAAGACTATGCATGGAAAACATTTTTGATAGTTAGTATTGTGTGAGAATAGAGGCATGCTCTCTTAGACATGCTCACATTTAATATAATCTTGCCGAGGCCAAAATGAGAATTTCGCCATTCTTGAAGACAGACATATTTATCTGAGGATTTATTTTTTGAGAAATCGCAGATATGAATTGTTTATTCTTCCAAGTGTAGAATCAGCCTGCTAATGGGGATGCCACTAAGACGAGCTCGAACAATGTTCAACGGTGTTGCTTTGGATGTTAAAATATTCCGCGTGGACGTGGGTGAGTTCAGACAGGTACTATTTTTTATGTAATAAAGTAGATTTTGTCGTTACTTCCTTAGGTGACTTCCATGCCAATTTCTAATGTTTTCTATTTATTTTTTATTTAAACTAAGTCTGATCCCAATGTAGAACATATCATCGGGAATTCGCCACAGCCTACTATCTCAAAAAGTAAAAGTTATCAGGAGAAACATAAATGTACTTTATTCTACCGCTATCACTTTCTATCTCTATAAAACACCATTGGAATGGTTTTGTCCTCAATATCTGTGAGGAAGTTAACAAGGCAGGAAGCAGAGACATTTCCATCCATTCCACTCTCTCCTTCGTCCCAAACATAATACACAACGATATTATTTTTTTGTCAACGTTTTTGTACTAGATTAAATAAAGCATAAAATAAAATATATTTTGGGGTACGAGTTAATGAAATATGTGTATAGAAATTCTGAATTCATTACATCAAGACACTCAAAACTGACTAAAATTGAGATAAGTGTTTGTAGAAAATTAACAATGAGGAATCCTAATGGAGTCTATCTTAACAGATGTTTTTTTAGGACAACTGCTTGCTATTCGGTTGCTTTTTACCACTTTTTTAAAGAATGTAGTGATAGAAGGATAAGTCTGGAACAGAACAGTGGACAGCTAATCACTCTTGCTATATCCCATTTTTAGGATCGGAAATTTTAGACATCACAGAAATTCTTGATCTTTTAAACAGAAATTCATACATCGAATGTAAAAATCCATCTGTACTGGAATTTAAACCTGTGAGCTCCGCAACTGAAATCGATGAATTTAACTACTCGACCAAGGATCCGACAAAATCTTTGTTTTACTATGTTTTTCACGTTTCAAAGGCAATAAGCCTATAATTTGTAATTTTGTGATGTACATAAATATATAAGATTATCAATATCGACCCAAGGCTACGGAAAAATGACAAATTGCAAGATGATATTATTCATAAACTTTGGACTTGCATAAGCATAAATGTTTTTACTCAAAAAGATGTCTATTGTAATGGCAGCGTCACTTTTATAATCATCTTATCTCATCGATGCCAACTTTATTATAAATATGATAAAAAAAATTAAGCATTTCGACAGATAAAATAAAAAATCAGTTATATTTGAAATATAAACACTGCAAGTTTTGCTTTATTCTTTAATTGGAACTATGCCTAATAAATAAAAAGTTATGAACAAGTTAGTTTTCCAAGTAAGTTCAGACAACATCTTTTAAATAAAACAATTTCTGGCTAAACTTACCAAAACAATGCGGAATATATCAATGGAGTAAGCAATATCGTCGATAAATTTTAATATAATATATATAGATATAGGAAAAAACTTTAATTTAAGATTTTGACTGAAGGTGCTTGGTGGAATTTCAATATTAAATTTGAATCGTTCAAACTATGTACATTATCACAGATTTTGTCACTAACGACCCGGGTTTCGCCTTTCGGCATCTTCAGGCGTTCAAGTGCACGGATGAACTTGAACTGATCAAGTTCATCCGTGCACTTGAACGCCTGAAGATGCCGAAAGGCGAAACCCGGGTCGTTAGTGACAAAATCTGTGAGAATGTACATAGTTTGAACGAATCAAAGTTAAGGAAAATACTTGTTTTGAGTGAATCAAACTAAGTGATTTCTGTGAATCAAAAATAATAAATAGTTTAATAACTGCTGTGAAATAGATGCATATTATCATAAAAGCATTTTTTTTGATATTGGTGTTTTAGAAGAGAAATTAATTGTCTGTGTTTTTTTGTGTTATACATAGTGACCATTCATCCTCTATTTAAGAGGACGGTTCTTTATTCCACAGAGCTGTGCTATGGATTTATTTGTTTTCTAAAATGATTGTTTTGTCTTTTATTTTGTGAATTGATAATTCGCACGCAAAGCATGGCTCAAAAAAATAAAACAAATTTGTGCAATTTGTATTCGATTTGACAAAAAAAGCTCACACATGCATCATGAAGATCTCTTACACAATTCGCAACCGCATCAAGGTAGTACCTACTGAATTTCAAAATCGCAAATATTTACGTGAAAAATTGCTAAATTTATTTCCAATGAAATGATTTACCATATCACTAGCTTGTATGAATATCTATACACAATGCGTGCGTAGGGGTGTGTAATACTAAAACCGGGATCCCGGTATATTGACTGTTTTACCAACTCCGAAATACCGGATTTGAATTTCGCAAAGTATTAAAATTTGTCAAAATAGAAATATAATTGATTTTCGATTAAATATAAATAGAAGTTTATTGATCGCAGTTTTACGAGCTGACCAACGGTCACTTTCTTTACAATGCCTCATTGACATTACAGGACAATATTGTCCTTGAAGTCAAGAGCAGTAACCAGGAGGTGATTCATCATACGGACGAATGCATTTTTTCAATTCAAATTGTTGCTTGCAAAATTATCACTTATTATCGGATTCGCGATGATTTCGATCCCTGCGGGTCGTATTTTCCGCATCCTCGTGCATTGTTCTTATACCGTTATTTATTACCGATGAAATACCGGTATTGCAATCCCTGTGCGTGTCATTAAGTTTTTTTTTTTTTTACACAAATTCATTATAGCATTACATTACGTCCATGTACATAACGTGTTTTGATGCACACACAAGCGATTGCGTTTGACGACGCGGTCGTAAAAAAAAACCAGTGTTTGTCAATGTGTGTTATACAAACAAATCTATTTTTACACCGCCGCCGCTCTCGTCACGTGCGACTTTCATTCCATCGCCGACATTAAGAATAATTATTTTTCGAATAGAGAACATTCTGTACTCTATTATTATACGTCAAAAAATTTGCGGAGGACGCTAGATGGTTTGAAAAAAAAATCGAAATAGCGAAATGTATAATACTTACAAGTCGAGTGGTCCCATAACGGACAGATTTCTGTTCGAAGACATGAGTGTGTGATATCTAAATATATTATGTTGAGACAAACTCCATAATGTGTCCATTTGCTCAACGTTGGAGCGGACATGACTGAGAATCGTAAAATAATGACAAAACCGTAATTTTTATTGTATCCTTTATAAATAGCCCCCTAATAAATCTCTTGATTAAAAATATAACATTATGTATTATACCGTTTAGTAGTTTTTATATATATATTGTATATATTGAGATATAACAAAAAAAGAAATGAAAGTTTCCATAAGTGCATCGTTCCAATTAATTCGTACTTATTCCAAAAAATTGGAAATAAAACAAATTTAATATGTTTTAAAAAGAAATACGAAATAAAGATTTAAGCATTATGTATAATAAACTTTTAAAAAAACGGGATGTTTGGATCATCGGTAAGATGGCGTAGATTTTTTAGAGGGATTTGGACAGTATAAATGTGTGACCAAAATCTGCCATCAAAGCCAGTTTCATTACTAAAATATGTTATTAAGGAACAAAGTTTTAAAATTGAACGTCGCGCGTAATCGTTGGCGCCGGAAAAATCGCGCGCCGAAAAAAGTGTTGGCCTATCAATAAATTACAATTCTCTATTCGTAATTTAAATTCGGAATTTATATTGTCATTCGCTTCGAACCCGCGAGCGAAAGTAACCAAAGACAATAATTTCCCAATAAAATGAACGACGTTTACAAACGAAATCTTAGTGTTGTCATAAAATAATAGATTTGTATTATATTATGATAACACGCGAAATATAATTGAGGAATAAGTACAAAATTGTTTTATTATTTTTCAATATAATGCAAATGGAAATCCACTAACTGACAGTGAGCACCTTAAAAGTGTTAACCCATGTCATAGAAATATAAAAGCGTTTTTATTGAAATAATTTTTCAATAAAGATGTTGTAAAGGTGCAATTTTTGCAATGTTGCTGATTATTTTTTTTTATAATTAATGTTTATTGAAAATTGGAAACACACTCAACAAGAAAATTTATTATTATTGTTGCAGGTAAAAATTGGCTAATACGCAAGCACTACCGGCCGGCCGATGGCATTGCCAAAAAATGTGAATCGTTTTGTCTCAACCACTATCGAGAAGTTTTCATTTAACTTGTGACTAAGTATTTCGGAACTTTCGATTTCGTTCAATGGAGCGGCGAATTGTTAAACAACAAAAAAAATATAGGATCAAAAAATCAATTAAAAAACATTTATCCGGGCAAGCTTTTTTATTTGATATATGAACGAGACGTTACGATGCACTCCTTCAATTTTTGAAACATTTTTCTTTTTTAAACTTCGTCATATTTTATACCCCAGTGTAGTAATTTCCGTACGGTTTTAATCTAGAAAATCTTGGGATATCATGTTTTCAGTAAACCAATGATGATAAAACGAGCAATATTCTGTATGTGAAAAAATATTAACAACAAATAAATTAGTTGAATATTCCAAAGTAATTATTATGCTACAATATAAACGAGAAACGGGTCTAGTCGAATAAACGCCGTTGACTATGCCAATCTCACGTTGAAACATATATTTTTTTATAAATTTGATTCTTCTAAGAACAACAAATTAACACTTAACGCCCTTTCCTTTTGCAACTAGAATTAACAGTAAATATTTAATGTTTTCGTCAAGCAACGATGTAATGACAACCATTTTTATTTGCGTGCCACGTGTTGTTTCTCGATTCTAAAACATGCGATATTAGATATAATGAAAGCTCATGTCTTCGGGCGATACGTTCTTTTGGTGCCTTGCCAATATGTCAATGACGCTATCTCGCAAATTAATTAAATGCCACACAGTATAACATGTACGCTCGCATAAATTACTATAAATAAAAAGATCGTATAATAATACAATTTTATTGCGACAGGCTTATAGAATATTATTATGTCATCGAGATACTGACATTGGAATGATAATTACGCTGGAAGTTACTGGACGATTGCATGGTGAATTCCGCATCGATTTCCAATTAGCTAAAGCAATCACAAGAAATGAGTAAATTTATTAATTCTTACAAAAAATGGATAGCAGTAATTACTAGTATGAATGAATGGTAAAGCTATAGCGCTTTCATCCCCCTTTGTTGCGCGGTTAAGGGTTCGGTTACCCGAATGAAAACTATCGTAAATTGATGTATTTAATTCATATACAGATTTGAATAACCAGTCATTTCCCACAGAATAAGAGTGATTGTTGACTACTCGAATTTGTAAAATATTTATTTTATTTATAACCATGTTTAAATTTCTTTTTCATTTGTTGATAATGCTCGCAATGCGCGAAACGGATCCGGTCGTTATAAATAAAATTTGCAATTAGAAGAAAATACCAATATTCAGATACACAATATTGTATTGTGTATGTCCTCTAAGACAGTATAAATGTAGGTTTAAACATATTTCTGATGAAGGCATACGCCGAAATAGCTATCAACATAATTTAAAAAAAAATTCAACAATACAGCAATGTCGCCGCGTTTAAAAACATAGATGAATACATGTCAGATTTTTGTCAGCTGCTACCTTTTGGCAGAAGCCCGACAGATCCTTTATTATGCCCATACTTAGCATCTTCGTGTATCGGGTCGTAAATATCCCATCTCGATCAATGAACGCGTGATTTAATGAGACCAGTGATACAACGCTAATGGCGCCCGATCTCGAGAAATCATAACGGGGCCAGTAGGCGCAGAGTCACGCCAGAAATAGACCGTCCCAGAGGCAGACAGACAGCGAGAGTGGCTGGCGCAAGACCGAAACCAGGAATCTTATCTTCGCACGCACGCACCCTACTGTCTCATCGCGATATCAAAACAGCACGTGAGGAAATCAACGTTACAAACAATGTATACATCATCAACTCTTCTGTGACACGGATATATGTACAGTGATATAGATATAGAAAATTAGAGTTAAATCAAAAATTGAGATAATACTATTTAAATTAAACAAAAGCAGGAAAAACAGTTTCGCTTAAAAACAGGGCTGTTGTGTAGTCGTGAAAAAAATCGCGATTCGTATTATGGCATTTACAAATGGTCCGACTCTGTTTAAAAAAAGATGCAACATCTTATATTATTTATCTCTCTCATACAACTTTTGTAAACTAATTTAAATAAAAAAGGTGTCGGAGTCGCCCGTTTTTTACGACTCTGAATCCACGGACGACATTTTTTATTTTTCAGAAAAACATGGCAGATCGGCATTAGCTGTAATGCCAAATAAATATATATTTTAAATGTAATTTAATGTGTAATCATTAATATTGCGGTGTTAGAAAGAGTTACATACATCTATTTTACACTAAAATATGAATAACGTATTATTAGACTATATTATTTTTCAGTCTAACCGCAGTTTACGATCCCCTCAAAAAAAGATAAGTTACTAAAAGTGGGTGCAAGCCATTACTATATCTACGCATCCGTAATTTAGATACCAATTTTCCCGGTGATTGCACAGTGCGATACATCGTTTGCCGCGAAAAAACATGGAGCACATTATTATGTCAGTGCCAACTTTTCCGACCGCCTCGAGAATAACCTCAACACAATATAGATAGAGATGAAACGGCTCCGCGCTCTCTCTCGCGCTTTTCTTCTTTTTGGCGGCAAAGTCAAGTTTATGCCGTTCGTTTTCGATTTTCGAATTCCCGCGCCGCCTTCAGATGTTTCGCAGTGCGTTTGGTGTGTTTTTTTTTTAAATCGCGGAATGCCAAACGCGTGCCGTATTATATAGGCCAGTGTCACTGGAATTATGCCATACTGGGCGAGGATAAGAAACGTACTGATGTTTCCTTTAAAATACACGCCAATACGAGGGACTTTCGTCAATCAAGCATAGCATACCAAAAGAAACATGCGGATACGCGTGTTTATTGTTTTAATAGTAAAATTTGAATTATTTAGTTTCACAAGAATTATTTGAAGATAGCAATTTCGGCTTCACGTCAACATTAGAATTACGTAATTTTTTTTTTAGATTAGCTATACATATATACTGGTTTAGCGGAGATAGGCAATATATTACCTTGCGTACTTCTAATACAATAACTTGTAATTATTTCTTTGAGTTGTTCTCGGAAAATGAAAATTGAAACTAGTCTAGTGCGTATTTTTTAATACGAAAGAAGAAAAAAAAAACAACAAAACCCATAAATTGAGAATGTCCAAAATACAGTAAACTTGCCTACACAATTCTCTTTATACGCGGTTTATTTTAACAGTATTTTTAAATTCAATGATATGCACGGTTCAATGAAATGTAGCTTTTAATTAATTTATCGCACACCCGGTGAAAAAACGTCATAAGTGAAAAAAATCTTTTTTTAAGGATAATCATTTAAAGATTCTGGACATGACGGAGCAACATCTTTTTATGGATTTATAATTTCAAGAACTTCACTACCGACATTGACGCACCAGGTGCGGATACCTATTAGGCATGTTTTGAGACATTTACTTCATTTTACATTATTTATTAGATGTTGTTGAAACGGGTGTGCGATATGTTCACTTCATATTTTTTTTTACACAGACGTTTTGCATGGCGCGTACAATATGCCGCGTGCAATAAGAGCATTATATTGTATCGTACACATAATAAAAACCTAAGATGAGCGTAAACATGATAAAGCAGCCAAAAAAAAACATTTTAAAATTAGATACGTAAACAGTCAATCTCATTGCATCATTCATTCGATTCAGAAAATATTGCTATGGCAACACTGCCCATACGTGGGTTGGACGATTCGTCTTCAAGCGCTATTGAGAATCGCTAAGACGCCCGCCATTTTCCGCAGAAACATTCGCCACCGGAAATCAGTATGTAAGCACGGAGTCGAGAGTTGATGCGCCTCGTAAACATTTACTTCACCTTTGAAATGTGAGGGTAATAAAAAAGTGTTTTGATCCGAAGAATATTTTTGCAGCATTGAAATAAACAAATAATACTGAACCGACGAAGCAATTTGAAACGATTTTTTTTATTTCAAGTTTGGCAATTATGTTTTTTCTGAGGAATTATCTATTGCGATTGAATGAAAGGATTGGCATATAGAAACGCTATGTATTTTAGTTCATATACCCGCGGTGGAGCGGTCAAAGTCGTCGGTCTCGAATCCCAGTACGGACAGATTTTTCAATCGACTTATGGATTTCTGTCTAAAATTCCCTCCTACCACCTATCCGATCCTTAAAAAGAGGCACAGAGAGAGTAATAAGCTAACCAGTAGTCCTGCCTAGATATATCCTTTCGAACTAGAGGGACGGAGTGACTAGTAGTTCTTGTAGAACTACTTCTAGATTAACTTCATCCTTACTGGTATTTAGAAGATAAAAGAGTACAAAATTTGAACGATTGACAAGCTCATTTGACATTATTCGTATCGATTTTAAAGACGTGTGATAAATTCAATTGCGCTGTGTTGATAGGAACATGTTAAAAATGATTTTCTATAAAGTTACGAATTCCACCGAAAATATTGTATAAGCATTTAAAATACATCGAAAAACATTTTTGCTGATATACCCTGCGTATGTATTATATTTATAATAAAATGATTTTGCAGTCATTTATTTCTTCGAACGTTTCCTACCATTAACAACAATAGAATCATGCAGGTACGAGTGTTTGAATAAATTATCAAAGAACGATATCAATCGATAAAATTTACCGAACCTTTGTATACGATCAATAAATTCGATCAAGTGCTTCGTTTGGTATTGGTATTATTTGGTTGCCTTTTGTTTCCCCCAGAATGGCAAGTTGAAATGCCGTAAAAAGCTAACGTATCTAGATTTTTTCTCCTATATTATTATACCTACCACACTCGGATGCATATATTTCCAAATCAAACACAAAACCTGAATATATCAACAAGAAAGGTATATATATGTACAGGTGAATCTGCCGACAACTGACTTAGCGTAACTTGTCGCCGCAACATATACAAAAAAACGAAATTGCAAACAAACGATGATTTTTTGTATACGTCGAGTGAGAAAACAACGGCGATAAGTAATACTGAGGTCGTCGCCGACAGTTATTTCAGTGGGAAATTGCAGCGGAACTCGATCTAAAAGCTGAGAGTTGCACAGCCTCGGCGTTAATGGGATCGCTGAAGAAGCCCAGCAGCGCTTTCTATCCATCTACAATCAATCAGCCGAGAGTTGGTGAAGCGCACGCTTAAAAATGTGTGACGAACCTCGTCTTCCTGTATGGCAAAGTAAACGTTTAGCGGACTAGACCATACCCTGCCCTCCGTGGGCCCGTTCTGGATGATGGGCACCGACGGCGTGCGGCGCGTTCCGGGCGAGGAGCCCATGATGGCACGGCCTCTCTCTCGCAGGGCCGGATGCAGCGGCGGCGACTTCAGGTGGGGAGGGCGCTCCTGTCGTACACCTGTGCGTCAAACAACATTCTATAATTACAGAGCAATTGGCAGACACGCTTTAAGCGGTATATTGCAACGCATATATTATATACGATCGACAAGATATGAACTGTATTAGAGACGTTAGTAAAAAAAATATAAATTGACACAGTCATGAATTCTTTTAGTAATACATCCAGCGGTGTAGGAAGGAGTCCTGCCGCCCGGGGCGGTCCTTGAATTTGCCGCCCTCAAAATTTCCTCTAATTTTGTTTCCGAATCACGTCTATTTTTTAACTATGAACTGAGAGTTTTTACTACAGGTGGGTTTATTTTAATTTTATAAAAAAAAAAAAACGAAAAATATTGTATATATTTTTGAAAAGGCCGCCCCAAAAATTTGCCGCCCTTGGTACGCTACTGTATACATCCCATTCTCTTTTCGCATGAGTATTAAATAAAGCAGTCTAATAAAACGATATACTAAGTAACTATATTTTAAAAACTGATTGTTTTACTTGAAAAACGTTAAAAAAAGTTATGATCTTGCATATAAAACATTATGCGTTTCTTTGCGAACGGCATTCTTTTAGCGGAAAACGAGTGCGGCGGTCTAGGAATGTTTTAGCACATTTTTTTACACAACTACTTATATAATGATGAATCATTTTTTTAAGCTACAGAAAAAAAAAATGTTACCGGTAATTCACAGCCCCTATACGTATGGAATATACAGATCATTATATTTTTAAATAGTGCAAAAATTGAAAACTTCGAATAAATACCATCTTAAACATGTAGTAGGATAATGACACGAATTACTTAATTAATTGTATGTAGACCCATATATTTTAGTGTTGTCTATGAAGTTTTACACTATTCATATTATTACGAGTTGACTTTTATAAGATATAATTATTATATAAGCTAGTAATTATAATTTGAATATGCAATTCATATAGATGGGCGACTGGCTTTTTAATTTACTTTATAGCCATAAAATATTTTGACCTATCACGAGTGTTGCTATTATATTGTGGAATTATTTAAAAAAAGAATACATGTTTACAAAACACATACAATATTATTAGTATTAGCATCTGTCATTGAAAAAACTATTGGTTAATCAGTAAAGGATACCAACCATTTTGATATTTTGATGCCTTAATCCTAATTATTTTACATTAGTAGAAGCAAAACAATGTGAATAAAAAATACTAGAGATTAAGTAAGTTAAAAATAACATTCAATTTATTCGCACAAGTATTGTCAATAATATCAGCTTGTATCATTTTGTTGAACATAGTATCATAAAAAAAATGACATAAGATATAATGAAATCACTTATTATATTTGCAAATCAGGACCAGATATTGTTTTTTTTTTACTGTAAATAGTAATTTAAAACTGAACGATTATGATAAAATATGAAATGTGCATTCAGTGTTTTCATTATAATTCAACTGATGTTATACCAAATAAAATAAAATGTTTTTTAGCTGAAAGTATGATGAAACCTTTTAATAAATTTGACGTCGAAATGGTTTATCATAATAATATTATATAATTGGATTATTATACGTTTTTCAATATAGTATAAAATGTAAAGAGGTTAATGATGGAGTGATGAAAAGCATGTCGCAAACAAAACATCAAACTTATTAAAAACACAATCGAAGCCCCAAACATAGTTGTGAGTTGACAATCCACATGCCGGAAGCTGAAAATAGAAGGAGACTGACTATTCGCATCGAGGCCCTGCATCCAAAACTTCCCCACCAGATGCGGCACACCTAGGGTCCACGGGGCGACACCGTAGTTCATCTTTAAGCAGTTGGACATGTTGTACGAACGCACTTCGTCCAGTATCTGCTTATATGTCTTCCCGAGGCGTATGTTTTGGTTTAGGAATGAAGCTATGTCCATTCCGCAGGTCATGTTTACTTCTTGCCGGCATCGCGCAATTATTTCCTTGGTCAGCTTTCCGCTTAAGAAAGCTTGTTCAGTCTTCGGATCGAGGACTTCTCCGTTTTTTTTGAGAATATTTCCGCAGACTTCGGTGATGATTTTTATTGCGTTGACGTCCGTCTCGAACACCAAATCGCAGCATCCTATTGTGTCATATTAATAATGAGGAATCATTACGGCGCTTCTTTTATGCTCGCTCAATGCCTTTAATTTTTATATATAATGTAAATCGAGGAGAAATATAAGTGAAATGAAACAATTAAAAGATCATCTAAATGTCCATTATTTATTATATTTCAATTATAAAAAGATGTAAGTATAAAATGTAAAAAGTGAAGCAATTATGCAAACACATTTTAATAGATACTAAAAATACCTGTAATTTTCTCAAATACACTTGCATTAAAAAAAATCATGGGACATATTTAACTAAAACTTGTCGGGATATGTATATTAATTAAATATAAAACCAAAAATTGAATTAACATCAAAAATAGTGTTACATAAAGTCAGCTTAAAGTATATACAATAAAATTTTACAATTATATATTTTAAGAATGTCAATAATAAAACAAGAAACGATCATACAGCACAGGCTTGTACCACCGCTGAGCACTTACTGCTTTCATAATAGTTTATTTTTATCCCAAGTTAAAATATGGCATGAATACTATCATATGAACAAAAAAGCTATATCAGAGTTAAAAGAATAGTTAAGTAAGTGAAAGATTTTGGTTTAAATACCATATAAAATGGGAACACCAAAGGCAAGTGATAATATCGATGGCTAAAATCGCACATAGCACAAATGTTGTTGCTATTTTAGGTATTTGGGAGATTAGTACTCTTTCCAGATCACTCAAGCCAATATCATACAAAGTTAAATCGTACAATTGATTCATTAATAACATTAGTGCAGTAAAAGTCGAGCTTCTAAAGTCCTCAAATCGCACGTAACACGTTTGAGAACTAGACCATCGAAATTGTGTAATGTAAAAATATTGTCTAAAAAGAACACCAGTTTAATGGAAGAATATACTAGTTTACATTTATGCTATGTTTAAAATTGAGATAGTATTATTGATTTTATGTAAAGTAAAATAATATTATGACAATTTAACATCAGCTCTAGCGATTATTAAACATGATCGTAAAAACTGAGAATTTGCGGATATTTAAGTGAGAAAATTAGGAAAATGTGGAAATTTTTACAACCATCAGGTGAAAATTGTAGAATATACATGAATTGTTGGAATACTATTTAACAGTTTTAAAGTGGATCTTCGATCTATTGTTATCGCATTCATCGTTTTCCTTCATGTACTTTAATTATTTTATAGTCTGGCCCACACACCCTTAAAAACAATGCAAAATGATCCTGTATTGATCATTCCCCAATCCATTGTTTTTTTCTTCTATTTATAGGTTGAATATTAAGGTCTCATCACTAATATTACCACAGTTGATCATTTTTGTCGAAAATTTGTCATCCTACTCAAAAGTACGCACGGTTCGATTCAGCCGCTATAGATATTATCACAAATCTCTATAGGTTGCAAGATGGTGATGAATGCAATGATGAACCTGTTCGAAATTTCGCAGAAGCATTGATAGCGTTAAAAAAGGTAAAATATTTTTTTACTGTGAGAAAAATGAGCAAAGTAGTGCGGTCATTTTTTAAATTTAAATGTCTGCAAAGAGGCAATTAACTAGACCGACTTTTTGGTTAAAAAATAAATGGAGATTTTATTTCCAAAAATTTCTGATAATTTAAAAAGTTTTTGTGCAATTTTAGGAAGCATGTGTTTATTGTATTATTAAGGGTTTTTAGACTTTTCCACATTGATCGTCTTTTTTGGAAAATGCCTTAAAAACGATACATCGGGGTTCCACTGTATATGAAAACTGTTTTAAATGGAATACATTATGAGGAAATTTAAGATTTTAAGAGTAAATAATGTAACATAGATAGCAATTAAAAAGAGAAAGTCGTGTTTTCTTTATTCGTAGCACATTTATTTGATCATGATACGAAAAACAGGTGTCTACGCCAGCGTTTTCTTAGTCGTGCACAAGTAGACACTGTGACGTTTCAATGTCCAGGATAAATTAATAATAGAACCGGAGATTAATTTTAGCTTAGAACTTATTGATGCAAATAAAATAAGACTCACCCGCACTCTTGTCAATGTTGTTCGGTTTTATTTGATCCTTGGAGACTGAAAACAACGGAAACAATATCCGCGGCCATAGCACAGCAAAACAACCAACTATGATCACCAATACAAACAACGATTTTCGCGGACCCAGTCCTGCCGTTTCCACATTCGCCATTTTATCGTTTATTTCGCGATTCGTTTTCGTAACAACACCTGCCAACCACATAC
The DNA here is from genome assembly GCA_030503985.1 of Himalopsyche tibetana. Taxonomy (NCBI): domain Eukaryota; kingdom Metazoa; phylum Arthropoda; class Insecta; order Trichoptera; family Rhyacophilidae; genus Himalopsyche; species Himalopsyche tibetana. The sequence goes on from JAPJYX010000015.1 coordinate 3,800,339, forward strand.
AGGCGCGTCCGCCCGCTACGAGCACATCATTACCGAAAAGACAAAAATAAAACTACTGCTCTCAGAGTGAAAAACTATTAAAAGTGACAGCCGTCAAAATACGACTTTTCTTCGTCCTCTTCGTATTTTTATTTTCGTTATATTGGTAGAACATGCGCAGAAGTTTTCACTGCTGCATGTTGGCATCCTCTATATGTCGGGAAAATTTGATAAAACTATGTTGCCAACGGAAATCGGTACACTGATTGAAAAAAATGTGGGAATTTTGAATATGAAGCGATGGTCATACATTATGGTGATATATTCTGTAGTTTATGTCCAAGTAAATTATGATGAAAACTAGTGGTTCAAGCTGGCTTGATGTGACACAGCCGCAAATTTAAAGACAATCAGCTATGCCGACATCTTGCCTTCTCAGCCACTAATAAAGTCCCAGACAAATAACAATTGAATCACTCATACTTTGTCGAATAATCACACCCACATTTTAAACGGTATATATAATGAATGAATATTATTTTACCATTATTTGCAGGTAATAAAAATTGGTAAAATAAACGCATATAAAAAATCTAACACTTAATCTGATGTGACATTAACATTTTTATGTGTTTTTGCTTAAAATTAATAAGATAAATATTACATAAACAGTTCATAAAGTAACACATTATGTTATATAGTATAACAATAATATTTTTTACTTCGCCAAGCAAACAATATTAACACGTTGTTTCAACAATTTTACAAAATTGCACAAAAATTAACTGAATAAAAACTTTGAAAATATATTATTTAACTTAATTACAAAGGCAGAGATGACCGCCTCCGCGAGTTCTTCTTTACTAAGTGCTGAACAATTTGAATGAGAGGATAATATGGCACTTCTTAACACCGCACAAGGTATATTCACCTGCCCCCCACCTATGCATTGACGCCTGTTATAATAATATTCTACTATTTATCAATATAATCACGCATTGCACACCTATGCCAGTGGAGTTCAACATATGTTTCAAAAAATAATATTATTCGATTTTTTTTCATTACCAACAACGTCAAAAAGTTCAACATTGATCCTGAGTCCTGACATTATCTTATATTGATTAAGTTCCATGATAGTTAATGACATCACAAACACCCAGTCTTCGATCACAACTTTGAATTGAATAATTCTCAAATTCACTGTGATCTGACCGGAAATCAAACCCAGACCTGCGTGGTGTTTGTGATGTCAATTCATATCATTTCCTCTCCTCCCATCCTTCTAATCCTTTAATAAATGGGTGCAGCAATAGCGATTACCCAACCACTAGTCCTGTTCTAGCCTTATTCTTCTTTCCCTACTACTCACTTTGAAAAATGTGAGGTTGAGCGAAGTAACAGTTCTCGTAGAAAAAAAAACTTCAGTTGAGATAACTCCATTAGGAGGCCATATGCTCCACATTGGGAGCGGACATGGATTAAAATATATATATATTTAATTACATTAAGAATTTTCCAAACAAAACAGGTTATTTTATTACGTATTTTTTATCATTCTTTATTTAAATGATTTTCAAGATTTTTTTACGCTTTTGATACAGCCCCAAAATGTATACAGATATTCCTTGCGCGAGTTTCAGTCCGCACCTCTTTATACTTAATTATTTATTAAAATATTAAACATCCATACAACGTTTTTATAATATTATTATAAAAGCTTTACATTTGTTTATAAAATCCGTGTCAACGGATGTTCAGTATTCACGGTGAATAAAATTGAAGACATTATGAAATATAAGCGCGGTCAATAATGAACTATATTGTCAGCGGTGAATGAACATAATTCCCAATGTCTCAATATTTCAGTTTATTAGTAAGACAGCTCCAAACAACCCGTATAAAGATACCGGTAAATGGATTATTTAAATATTTACCATAAATCAAGTATTAATTTGCTGTGCCTAAGATTTATACATTTTATCAACAGGTATTCACAGGTCAGGTAAGTCGGGTTCATTAGTAGGACACTATAACTATTTGCATAATACTAACGTTTTGTTTTGTTCAACTTTAGAATTTTGTTGGCATTAGCATTTTTTTTATCATCAGATTACTGAACTTGAAAAGGTGCAAAATTGAAAACATAACGGAATATGAATGTCTGATGAAATGGATATTAGATATTATTTTACGTTCTAACCAGCTAATATGAGGCAGATTAACACTGTATCACTAACTAAATAAAATCAATCAATCAACGTCAGTTGCTCCAATAAATGCGTAAGGTACGGGGCAGTTAATATTTTTGAATCACACCCCCATCAAAACTACAAGAAATTACAGTATTTTCTTGTTGAAAAAAATGAACAAAAGAGTTTCTCACTTCGATATTGAATTTAAACATCTGACTGTTATTTCTCTATCATTATTAATCTAAATCCGCAGATCACTGAAATTGTGAGACTCATGTTATGATATCTTCAGACAATCAATATATTTGGCAATAGCGGAGATAAGTGAGAAAACATATGAATCGTGGAAAATCTAATTATAATTGAGTCGCGAGTCATTCCATTCTGCCTGACATCGCAGTGATATAGTCAATGAACAAAAGATATTATGCTTTTTTCAATCATTGACTTGTCAATATTTATTTAGTGCTGTTCTGCGTCGCAATAAATCTCAAGATCGGTTCAATGTGAAATGTCTTACTTTTGAATTAAGCCGAGAATTAATTGTTATTTTAAACAACAATTATATTATTCTACGCCCATGAAGAATGGAAGCACGTGCGATACCGCGCCGGGTTGATCATTGTCAGGCAGACTTCACCATCGCCGCACAACTTTTGTCACTAACCAACCACTAGGTAGCCGATACAATGTTCCGACTCTTTTAATTATTAGAATCACATATTATTATTTCGTAACGTGCATCCTTTTACCATAAACCGAAGAAAGCTCGTCCACCGTTTCCGGCTTGTATCTGCAGCAATCTTATTTAATTTCTGGGACCGTTTCCGCCTTTGAATAAAAAAAGTCGTCTGCACGTTAGCCACATTATTGTTATTCATAGGACATGAATCTTTTCTTCCTGCCTTTCCTGGCAATCTACCATAGCGATCATCAACTATTATCCTGCCGTCATATGTATTAAAGAAACGGACAATGTCAATAATTATAATGAGACAGAAACTATAATTAAAATAATAGTAAGATTTATTTACCAAAGCAAACCGCGAAGATTTGCATAAACCTAAAGTTGAAAACACAATTTTTGATTAATTATTAAGAAGATAACCGTTTGAAATTAATTAACTATTTTTTTCAATCGTGATAAAAGAATTGATGTTACTCCGTTTAAATAATTATTTAAATAAAATACATATTTACATACAACATATTAGTTGCGTAGTGCATTAAAACCCATTGTCTGTATAAACAGCTCACTAATTTCTCTCGATAAGTGTTTATCTTCCGGTTACCGCCTTTTCCTGTTTTCGAAAAGTATTATTGTGACTATAAACGAGTAGATAATATATAAGTTTGGTATGTAATATGACATGGAATGAATATAAACAAGCTGCTAGTACAGTATACAGATAGATATTTATATAATATTTGACAGCGTTCCGTCACCAAAATTTATGAAAATGATTCCGCAGTCACAAGTCCAACTTATGTATAGTGTACTTTTAAATTTGTTTGACATTTTTTTATACTCATTCCACATTTTTATCAAATGAGCGAGACCGGTCACAGTAATATTATAGACTTATGGAAGGAGTACATATAGATGTGTTCTGAAAATTGTATATTTCATTAAATAATACAAATCATTCATTGCCCGTAATTTATCATTTACATAATATTCTTAAATGATCATAAATTTTCCCAGTTACGATTTCAAAGATACAACGCTGCTAATTTCGTATGTATCTGACAGTTATGCAACAAATCGATTTTTTTTTTGATTAGTTATACTAAAACGCAGTGTGTTTAATTATAGTACATACTTAATAATAATGCAGCATTATTTCAAATGAATAAGGATTCAAGTTGTAATTTAAAACAGACATATATGTTCCTAAAATTGCGTGGTAATCGATGGAATTATTGCATTGTTACCATTTCCGGTTCGGTGTTATCCGCTTGTCTTTCATTAATCATTATTTGGTACATGTATTCCGTCCGATTTGGAGTCGCCATCGTCAGCCAAGTCAAATCCACGTCTAAAGAGGCATCAACACAAAATGTAGAAAAGACATTGCGATGCGTAGAGGCCCGTCACCGCAACCTATTGTCTTGGTAGAAGCTCTTCTCGGAATATATTTAAATTTATTACGACTGACGACAGACTGGTGAATCTGTTAGCGTAAGTTTGTTCCAAAGTCTGGATTTATAATATTTTCCTCTTCGTTTACGGATATTTAATTATTTTAAGTGTACATTCACACTTGCTAGGTGTCATTCGTTCATAACAGAAATCATCTCAACATAACAAAGATTCAATTGTTTTCTTGCTATAGCAAGCAGTTTTTTAATCAATTTAACAAATTTTTATGTTAATGGGATAGACCAGTAATAAAATCGTTTATTATAATAAAATTCAAATTCAAATAGAATACATTATTATTCTGAAATCTTTTATAAACAAAAACAAAAGTTCAATATAGAACCAGTAAACAATTTTTTTTTTAATTATTTCATCAGAATTTAATAGAAACCGACACAACATTTTTTTTAAACTATTATTGCCACAAAGCGAAGCATAAAGATTCCTAATGGAGATTATCTAAAAAAGTTTTTTATATTAGAGCTGCTTGTTACTCAGTTACTCAATCTCTCTTTTTCGATGAGAATAGGGACGGAAGGTGAATGCTAGGATATTACTTGTGATCAGCTTATCGCTCGTGCTACGTCCTGTTTTATGATCGGATGCGTGGGAGAAAATTTCATTTATCATAGACATCCTTCAATCGACTAAAAAACAATTTCCGTACTAGGATTCGAGTCCATGAATACCAACGACGCAGAACACTCGACCGTAGACCCGATAATAGTTAGTTTAACAATACGACAAATGATGATATGCGCTTATTGTATTAAAATATGCTCACGTATTATATTACAAATTTAAACTTGCTTGTTTGTAATTATTCATCATTTTTAATATGGTTGACAAAGCGAACCGGTCCTGATCTTTATTCAACGTGTGAAATAAGTTTAAAAGTATTCATTTTTTAAGATGATTTGATCTTTAAGAAAATTCAAAACATACCTGCCACATTTTTATTTTCTTGTGTAAATTGTCAATTGTGAATTAACTCTATAAATGAGCCGACGGTGGTTTTTTTATATCTGTGAAGAATATCACATACAAAAGTAAAATATAATTATGCAACGCTTTTATGTATGATTTTTCATGCATTAAACATTAATATTTTAAAGTACGATTCATAGTTTGTGACTGAACAGAGTTGTTTAACGAGTATCGGATTTTACTCACAGTAAACAATAGTTTTCGTATTGAATTCGTTACGTCATATTATCCCTTCTACTGCTTTGTCACAAAACATCGTAATATGTAATATATTACATAAACCATAAGAGGTAAACGGAAGACATCTCCCGTAACTGTAGCCCTCTTCCACTCTGATTTTTTTTATAATTTGTATACCAACGGAAACAAAATCCAATCTTGCAACGTATATAGAAGTGCCTACCGCCTATTCGATCTGTGTTTGTTTGTCATACAAGAAACAAGAATTCATAAATCATGTGGGCTTATGCAAATTGATGTTTTTAGCATTGCTTTACCGTCAATGCTTACTTATAAATATAATTCATACATATTATAATAAATTGGTGCTACAGATAATAGTGCATTATTATAAAACTTCGTTCGAACAAAATCCATCTATAAAGTGACGATATAAACAATATTAAACAGTTCTTTCATTTCGTGAAGAATCTTATAAGAGGTTGGACATAAAGTGTGCTACCATTTTAAAATAAAGTACCAGACAATGTCGTCTCGCATAATTGTTTGAACAACAATAAGTCAATATTGATCTGTATTGTACAATTCGGAGCTTCTCAAGCTTGTACAAGAGGCTCGTGAAACATTTCAGTTCATAAAAACAAAACGTACCTATATCACGTTGTTGATCTAATCCCGTTTTTTTACGAGATAACGATCAACGGTTTCGCTTATTGCAAACGTCTCTAGCAGATTCAAAATTAAAAATAACACTGTTATTTATAGCAATAAAAACACAATATTTCTTTGTACTTATTTCCACTTTTATTTATCAAGATCAGGACCGGTTTCGCTCATGGTGAGCTCAGTTGATAATACTAATAATAAGGAATATTGTGTTTTTCTTAATATGATGCCTTTCCACCCTAAAACTGTTATTTATGCAAATAACTTTGTATGGCCATTGAGAAAGTATAGAAAACAATAGGTATTTATTACAAAAATAATAATTTACAGATTATCATTCACACCACAAAAAAATAAGTTAAATGTTAACGACCTGATAAAAGTAAATAAATAAATGTCGGTAACCAAACATAAAACTGTGGAAGTAGTAAAATGATCTTTATAAATATGATAGACAGTCAACATCTAAACAAAAATATATTCATTAAAAAAACTTCTGATATTTTCCGAGGATGTACTATAAAAAAGTTTGAGAAGCAATGGTGTTGTGAATTCATGTTGACAGTAGATAGAAATATATTGAAAATTAAACGTTTCAATTTATGAATTTGACACTTTAGGCTGTTAACTGTTAATTTTTATGGAAAGGCATTATATTTCATGGTGAGCGATGTTAAGTTATTAGTTGATAATGCCCGCAACGAGCAAAAACGGTCCTGATATTTACAAAAAAATGTGATGGTAAAAAATAAATGTGCTTTTTTCATTTTGACATTGGTGACCTTGGGTACTTACGATGCATTTTTATAATCGAATTTGTCTCTTGCGACTTGGGTGAAATCCTCCTGAAGGTTAAGTGTTTCAAATTAAAAATATCAGCACAACAATGCGAAATATATTTTCCAAAATCAAAATTTCGATTGTGAAAATACCATTCTTACGATTCTTCAATAAATATTTTTTTAAATTGTTCAATAAGCAATCGGACTTAATATTACGTCGGACTCGATATGTTTTTACAACGACTCTAAAGCCCTGCTTGTTAATACCGCAGATACAAAGCAATTAAATTTGCTTATTTTATTTTCTTGAAGTTACCGTTACATGCATAAACATAATTTTATATTATAGGGGCATACATTAAATCAATAGTCATTCACAATGTAGGGACAGATAAGTAAATTCAATACAATGCAAAATAACATTGAAACGGTTTATAGTTTTGTAATTCAATCGCTTACAATACGAAGCGGCTTCCGAGCGAAAGCTTATAATTTTTGGATTTTTTAAATTTCAAGTTCTTCACTCCTACTTACAGCTTTAATGTTAATACATACAGCATTTTTATGACAGCAGACGCTATGTAAAGTTTGTGCTCTCACGGTATTTCATTTCAACTGTCAAATGGGATACAGAAAGGAAAAATGGCCGAGAAAATTAAGAGTGGCAAGTTGTTGCGTCATTTTTCTATTATACTTCTTTTCTCTCGTGGGACTTGGGTGTAGTTAATACATATCTTTGTAATCTAGTGACAAGATTGTCACTTAGATACCCGAAAGACCCTCAAGGATCAAATCGATTTGCCTTTAAGTGTGAATTATTGGAATATTTTTTTCTTTTCGAGTTGACCTCATCGTTGACATTATCTTCAAGTTCAACTCGAGTAAGATGCACCAGCATACAGAGGAACTAAAACAAGACTATGTATTTATTTTAATTGAAGAAGTCCGGTGATCAGCATAAGGCTACCTTTATTATACATTTATTTTATAATCGTGAAAGCGTTGAGTCTTGTTTGGAAAATCTTGACGACCTCCAATTTTTTTTAAATATAAATAAACATTTCGTTTGTAAAATAATCGGTTAGGACTATCTTTTAGCAGAGATTGTCCGCCCGTGTTCTCTGAACACAATTTGCATATGACAGGGATGGGGCTAGGGCAGCGGTGTAGCCACCTTATAGCAAAGTCATGCGATGCATGTGAGCCAAGCAAAAAGGTGGTCCCAATTTGCTACATAATCAATATAACAAATTATATGCATTGTCTGACGATTGTATGAGGGCCCCGAATTTCTAGTTACGCCACTGGGCCAGTGCCGGCTTAACCATAGTAAAATAAGCACATGCCTAGAGCAGCTAGAAAAATGGGCACCAAAATAAACCACACAGAAAAAGTACGACTTTTAATTGATTTCAATACAAATAGAAATAATAAAACAATTATTGATAGATAGGCTTCATGCTTATTATTATTAGTTATATTATAAAAGCAGATGTATTCAGGAAAACTAGTTTAAAAATATTTTTTTCGATCATTGACAAGAGCGTTTACAAATAAAAACATTAAATTCTATCAAGTAATGATTTGCAACTTCATAATTTTACTTTACGATTTATATTTATCGATACTTTGTATATTGTGTTGAATGTAATACCAGGGCATCAAAACCGTGTAAACAAATGAGTAATCAGGTACTGCATAGTCTTTATTTCAACAACCACTCCAAAGATTAGTTTTATTTTAATATTCTTGCCGCCCTACATATTCGATGTCACCATTAGCATTTGCGGAAGTTTTTTTTTATCCACGAGGCCTAATGTTAAACTTGAAACGCTGGACTTTCCAAGAAAAAGAGAGAGGCTTATTTGCAGTTTGTGTGACTATTTCCCCTCTTGTATCTGTTTGTTTTATAAATTTGGTTGATTCGAATACATACAAATAGAGTAATCTAAAACCCAAACGAATGCCACATAGCCAGTATGTATTATAATGTGTTCATCGTGAATAGGAAAAAAGCAGTCTTGATTTTTACATTAATTTATTTCAGTTTGAGGTGTTCTTTCAGTAATTAATTTGACTGACTAGGATGCATGTAGGTTAAGCGGTCTGCATTTATCAAATAATATTTTTAAATTAATATTATAATGTATCAACGATTCTATCGCAAGACTTAACAATATGGGAATAATTACCATTAGGAGAATCCTCTATAGATTTTTATTTAAATTGCTTTGAACACCAAAATTAATTTGATTATCTAGGTAACATCAGCTTAATGCAAATCCCAAAATCCGTATTTATGACATTCCATGGCCAGCATAAAACACTGGGTTAAATAGCGAGGGATATTGGTTATAATTAATGCATTTTTTTAATCCATCCTCACATGGCATCACACACATGTGTGTGAATTTAAATCTATTTAGGTGTTTGCTAATTAGAATTTAAGACAGCCTGGGGCTACAGATAAACGTTTAAAAATAGTTGACATCTAGGACATTGTTAAAATTTACAACTTGGTTTTATCTGATCATTATGTTACATTTGCACAAACAACATAGGTGATAATCTTAGCACGTATTTCATAGACGATTTAATTTATGTGGTTGGTTGGTGTCTTACACTTAGTTGTAGGGCCTTATGGATTACTCCAATTGCCCTTTCGTCTGATGTTGGGGTTTCCCCTCTTTTTAGTGTTGGTTCCTGTCTCTTTTTTTTATATATTTTTTTTTATTTTATTTCTTTGATCCCATATTATTTATTTTTTTAAATATGAGGGAGACAGGATAGTCATGTGTATTGTATTGTTTTTTTTTTTTTTTTTATTAGTTTTTTTGGGATACAGGTGATACAGTTTACAAAAATAATGAAGAAGAGGATAATACAATGAGCAAAAGTAATAAAAAAAAAAAAAAAAAAGAGTACAGTAAAAATAGAAAAACAAAAATATAATGATAAAAGATAAAAGAAAGAAAAAGCGTGGGGGGTCATGGTTGTTGGCAAGTCGACGTTTTGTTGACGTTGGTTGACACTGTAGGGTGATTCATTGCATTGTTATTTTTTTTTTGTGGGGAAATGCTTGTCTGTTTAGTTTTTTAATTTTAATTTTGATTTTAGGATTTTTTTTTTTTTTTATATAAATTCCGTGTGGTCCCTCTTTTTTTTTGTTTTTTTACCCTCGAGAGGAGGTCGAGCCTACAGTGTCGGCGTGTGTCGTATGCCGAGGGTGGTTTTTGAAGACACCCCGGTGTATGCGCCCATTTTGTGGCGTACCAGCAAGTGGATGAGGGGTCGGGAAGAGCTAGGGGGGTTTGAGAAGGAGAACCTTTCTTGGCCGCGCTATGTCTGTGTGTGGGTATTTTATGTAATCGTTTAGTAGCGATTTGATAGAGTCGTTTGGGTGGTCTGCCATGTCGCTGTAGAATTTCTTCGATAGCTTCATGACGTGTTCGAGTATGGTGTCAGTTTTGGTGTCTCTGTGGAGAGTGGTATTTCGAACGAACCAGGGTGCGCCTGTTATCATTCGAAGTGATTTGTTTTGTATAGTCTGGAGCGTCTGGATGTGTTTCATGCTTGCGTATGCCCATATCGGGCATGCGTAAGTCATGATTGGACGAGTAATCGCGGTGTACAAGAGTAGTTTGCTGTTTATTGCAAGTTTACTTTTGTGCCCAATCATCGGGTAGAGTTGGCCTGTGACTTGGGATGCCTGTTTTTTTTTTACAGATATATGTCTGCTGAAATTTAGTCGCGAATCAAGAGTGAGGCCGAGGTATTTTACCGTTCGTGCCCACGGGATGTCTGTGTTTCGCATCCGGATGCATTTGATATTCTTACCGTGTCTATTTGGCCTGCGGCTGAAGGTTATTGCAGTGCTTTTTTCTGGGTGTATTTGAATGCGCCAGTTGGCGCACCAGGCTTGGATGTCCGCACTTGTCTTTTGTACAAGTGCGGTGGCTCTATTTCTGTTTAGTGATCGTGCTAGGATCGCTGTGTCGTCTGCGTACTGCGCGACGATTGTTTCGTTTACCCCCGGTATGAAGGCGGGTAGTGGGATGTCATGAGTATAAAGATTGTACAGCAGGGGCGATAAGGCGGACCCCTGCGGCACACCGGCTGTCGGCGTACGCGTCGTCGATAGTTCGCCGTTGACTTTAGTGCGGAAAGTTCTGTTGGTCATGAATGAGTTTATGATTTTTAACATTGGACTTTCGAGGCCGGCCTCGGAGAGTTTGACTATCATACCTTCTATCCAAACCTTATCGAAGGCTTTGGCTATGTCGAGAAATAGGCCAGTGGTGAAACATCGGCGGTTGAAACCTTCGCTGATGAATTCAACAACTCTGAGTAATTGGTGGTTGGTGGAGTGTCTGTGACGGAAGCCATGTTGCTCATCCGGGATGAGTTTTTTTTCCGTAACGAACTCTTCCAGTCGGGATTTAATTACACGTTCCAGTAGCTTTCCCATTGTCGGGAGTAGGCTAATGGGTCTGTGATTTTCTGGAATCTCGCGAGGTTTGCCCGGTTTCGGGATTAAGATGATGTCTGCGGCTTTCCAGGCGGGCGGAAAGTGTTGGAGGGCTAGGCATGCGTTTATGATCGTTGTTAGTGCTTTGACACCGTTCTCGGGAAGGTGTTTCAGCGCGTTGTGCTTTATTTCATCGTTGCCAGGGGCTTTACGATTGGATAAGCATTTGATTCTGCATTCGATCTCGCCCGTGGTTGCGGGTGGGATGGCAGTCGCGGTCGGAGATTAATTTATGTGTGATTTACTAATTATTTTACCAACAGTATAAACAAATTTACGCACGTTATTTCTATGAAATCGAAATCTACTCATTTACCATTCCAATTTAAAGTGTTGTTGATATTATTCTGAAATTGATGTCAAGTTTAGTGATAAAAATACGATTTATTGATAGTTAGCTATTTTATCGTTATAACAAATTACCAGGCGGACAGGTGCCGCCTGTCAATATTCTTGAGCGTGACTGAGATCTGAAACAAAAACTTTTAAAATTTTACTAATTTTACACATTGCTTCAAAATCATTTTACTATGAACTTTATATTACATGCTTTATATAGCAACGTACTTGAAAATATCTGTTGGTCCTGCCATCTTGTTTGTAATATATAATTTTATTAACTTACAATACATTTTAATCTAAATGTTATCATGTTTTATAACAAAAAAATATTACAATATAAAACAAGGATTTTCTGCTAAAAGTATTAATTTATAAACGCGGGTCAGACAGAGAGTATGTTGATAAATCAAGACTAATTTGTGTTTTAATTTTACCTAAAAAATATAGTATACCAGCATGTGTCGAATGGAATAATAAGGAAGGTCTCTTGATTTCCTGCAACGTATCCCTCCACCAATTCTTTTTCGGTGTGGTGTTTTTCCTGTGTGGTGCTCCGAGTGTGTCAGTCATTGACAACCCCGTATAAAAATGCTTTAAGCTCCATCGGAAACTTTGTGAATATCAAAGCCCTCAACGTTGTATTGCTTATTTGCGTCTTTGCTTCTGTAGATATATGTATAAACTCGTCGCGAATCAATTATATTCCCTCTAAACAATAACTTCGTTACTCTAGTCATTTAATTTCCCACTCTTATACTGATTGGACAATTGCGGAGAAAGTGAGAAAGCAAATGAATCGTTGAAAATCTAATTGTAATTGAGTCGCGAGTTCTTTGCTTTTTCTACTCTGCCTGACATCGCTGTGATATAGTAAAAGAACAAATGATACATGAAAAATCCAAATTAAAATTGAGCGGCGAGCAGCGACGTACCCATCTCATAGCAGATTCATCCAATGTATGATAACCTAGCGAAAAAAGAGGGTGGGGCTTGCTTGACGTTTGCATGAATATTTTCTTCCGCCCGCTGACAATATATACTTTTTTGGAGGCGGTATTTTTGAAATTTTCAATGTTAAAAAAATTGTTTTGATCAATGCGAGCTTTATTTCGATATTATACTTTCTTTCGTTTAATTTGTGCTTTGTGACTTACTGATTAAACACAACTTTTTAGGGGTCGCATTTTTAAAAAATAGAAAAAAACTTCAGAGGTAATTAACAAAAAATTGTTTCGTATAAAGAATCAATGCAAGTGATAATTAATTCACCATTTTTTCCTCGCATGATTATGTTTTGTAAAACACTAAAATCAAATCATGATGACATTGCTTGGGAAGAATTAAAAAAAATGTTGCTGTTCCTGCTAAGCAAACAGAGATGTGAAAGAAAATTGAAATGCTCTTACTTACTCTTATACTTTTTCAATTTATTTAAAAAATCTATTTCTTATTTAATTAACATTCATACCATGTCGACCAGTGGCGACTTTTGACTTTGTATTATTCGATTTGTGTACAAATCGAAAAGTAATGAGTGTACTCAATTTTTTTTTAAAAAACAGTCGGGGTCGTTAATTTTTTCCGACTACGGTAACGACTCCAACTCTACAACCATGTTTTTAATAAAACTTTAACTGTCGGATAAAATAGATGTTGATAACGTTACTAACTATTTTGTGAAGAGAAAAGCCAGAAAATTAAATTTTAAATATGTTTTTTCCAAATGTTATGTTTACAAAATAAAATCTGGTACCTTTTGTTATGAATTAACTTACAACTTTAAATTCGTTTACTTATTTGTAAAATGAATACTTATAATAATAGCAATAATTTGCCACTTTTCCTCCAAACATAATAAAAAAGACAATTGCCTTTTTTTTTGACACATTAAAAAAAGTTCCTGTTTTGAAAAAAAATCTATAAGAAAAAAAAATAACAAAATACAATATTTTTAAAGAAATATTATTTATGAATAAAAAAAATTGAGCCACTTATAGTATAATCTCATAGCTAAAAAAATGTGGAGGAATTATTTGTGGGGGGGGGGGCGGCAAATTCAAGAAACGCCCTGGGCGGCAGGACCCCTTCCTACGCCACTGGGTGGGACTTATTAAGGCTTATGTCAAAAGTGTATAGTGTTGTGTGCAAAGCATCACATTCGCCAAAAAAATCAATATGCTACAACATATTTATCATCATACTCTCTGTCTGACCCGCGTTTATAAATTAATACTTTTAGCAGAAAATCATGCACAACCTTTACCTTCTAGCGGGCCGCATAAAACAAATTATCGTGGGTTCGGGCCGCAAAAAAATGATTTAAAGTACGCTCAATCCTTTTATATACAGAACATGTCGACTGTGGAAAGGAAAAAGGACGTAACCCTCAATTTTTCAAAACAGCTTTTTTTCGATAATCACAATTTATACAACTTGACGCACGTTCTATCAAAAGTATGGAAGCTGAAAATGCCGAATAAGTATATAAATTTAGCTTTTAAGTTTGAAAAAGATGACCTTGTAAAAAATTAAAACCAAGAAAAAACACTGAAATAAAAGTTTTTCCGAGACGATTTCTTCAATTAATATTAGGTTATGTCAATTAAACACGAGTTTAGAAGTATCCGTGCACTTTCCCGTACACAAGGTTGTGTATAATTCATAATTTGCATATGTCACATAATCATCAAAACACGTTTTTAGCACCTCCTGTAAAATTTGATATGTGTGGGTTACGTCCTTTTTCCTTTCCACAGTCGATATGTATATTTTGACCGTGTTATTTCGAAAATAAATAGGCCATGCTATAAAAGGATTATGAGTACTTGCTTATTAAAAATCGTTTCGTTGTGAAATATGTATGTTTAATTTATATGCAATTCATCAGTTAATGCGTTCTTGGGCTTTGTTGATTTTTAACTTTTTTTTTTTAATTTGACATAATATTTGTAAGCCTGTTTCTAAGAACCGATTTATTCTTCTTCATTGAAGAAAAAGCTTGCTTACATGTATTAAATAAATGTTTTACGTGAAAAAGTATGTTTGAGAAAAAGATTTAAGGGCCGCCACAAAATTCAAAAGGGGCCGCGGTTTGTGCATCACTGTGCTACAACAATCAGTACAAATTGATAACCATGTGATAATATTTTTCTGTGTGTTGTTAACTTACTCACAAATTCTTGAAAAAGTCTTACTAATTAGGACCCTCGACCATTATTGTTATTTCTTGACATGCATACAAACTACTCAATGAAATTCATTTGTAATATGATATCATATCCGGATTGAGTACGCCAGTGGTATTTTTAAGGATCATTTAGTATATATGTGATATAAAATTAATGTTTACTATATATTAAATTAGTAGGTATATATTTATTTAAGGTGATTATTTTTCCTTAAACAGGACTGCATTCAAAGTTAATTTAAATTTTCTATTAAAATGAACTTCCACAAAATTACCGCCGAAACCATCGTAAGGACTGCATTCAGTTATTTTAAATGTAGATTTGCTTTGCAATGTGCTACTCTATTTCTCTGCAAAAATTAGCTAAAACAAGAAAACCGATAATTAATGCGAATTAAGAAATATGTTTACAAATATTCGTCGCCATATTTCAAACACCCCAAAATATCTCACTAAGCTGTAGCTTAAAAACCATGTGGTTCTTATTTATATACTTATAAATTTTAATAAACTAATTGTATATCATATTTTGATTTTTACTTTAACCTACTATTACTTATATTATTCATCTGACACGCAGGCTTTTCTTAAGAATCTGGCATATGTTTAGTAAATTTGAAAAAAAAGGTTTACTACCTCTGTCATAGACACTTCTGTCAATTAAAATGTGAATATTTTAAATTAATTTTCAACATTTTTCTAATTTTGACATAATATACAATTCTTTTAGATATTATATTGTTAAGATTTTGAGCCTACAAATTTTTTAGGCTGAATTTGTTTCGAAATTGGTCTACAGAGAAAAAGTAATCGACTTGTGAATCAAATCAACTTTTTTATGATACGATGATGATGAATTAGGTGGAAAAAAAATCTTAGACATCTTTTTTTACATCATAGTGCATTTTATTCGTCCAACTTTACAAAATCTAGGTGGTCATTTAGATATCACGGAGCAGAAAAAACTTTTCAATGTCGGGATGTGCCTATCAATCGCGAAAAATTAAAAACAGAATTCTGAATATAAAGGATTACTGTATATTTTACATTATTCAAAACACGATTTTTTCAAATAAACGTGTTGCCCAAACAGGGAAAATATAAAACAAAAACAGTTTATTTTGTTTATGGTTCAGCAAAAAAAATATTGCTAGTTTAGTCAAACACCATCCTGCCTAAGATGGCACCTCGATTTGTCGTGTACAGAATTTTGTTCGGTCTGCCATTTTCAATTCCTTTTATGACGACCATTTCAGAGGAAGTCTGGCCAACGTGTTATAAATTTATAATTTTAGTGAGTGTCTCTGGTCATCCAAATAAAATAATAAACACACATACACACACCGCCCGCTCACTAAATTGATAATATTTCCCGCACGCGGATAGAATTATTAAACAAATCCGTGACCGCAAGCAGGAGTAAAACCCACCCATACGCAAGTTTTTATTTTATTTTGTTTTGCACGTGCATTAAATACCTACAACTTACAGCCATATATTATTATTGGCCGTTTATTTAGCCACTATCATCATCGGTCATCAGTTTAATATAAATCTCATCGTTTGTAATAATATGTATACACTTCTTCCTCGATTTACACAGTAAAGTTTCGGATTACCATAACTTTACCGAGATTTAATAATAAAAATGGCGGATATATATATAATGGTTGAAGAAATCAGTTGTAGTATTTTTTTTAATACCATGTCCGCTCCCAATGTGGAGCATATGGACTCCTAATGGAGTTTGTCTCAACAGAAGTGTTTCTACGAGAATTGCTTGTTACTCAGTTGCTCAACCTCTCTTTTTCCAAAGAGAGTAGGGATAGGAGGATAGGGCTAAGACAGGATTAGTGGTAAGCTAATCGTTCTCGATACGTCCCGTTCATAGGATAGGATGGGTGAGAGGGGGGAATTAAAGACATCACATACATCCATGCCTTCAAACAGAAATTCATAAATCGATTAAAAAATCAATTTATAAAACTGTCCGTACCGGGAATTGAACCCGGGCCCTCCGTAGCCGATGCCAACAACGTTGACCACTCGACCACACAGGCGGCATTTTTAAATTTATTTACAACCATTAAAAAAAAGCATATTTCTTTGTACATTTATTTTATATTAAATATGTTTGGTTAATTTGTATATTGTTTTTGGTTCCAAATAAATACATATATAAAAAATATATATGTTTAACTAATCTTCAATAACCCAAGCTTAAATTTTGACTAACATTAAATAGAGCGTTTTGATCGATAAGAATAGTGAATATATTGAAAAAAGTAAAATGTCATTGTTTTAAGCACGCCACTGATGCCGTATCTGGTCGGTAAAATGGGTATGTATATGTGTAATAAAGAATGGTTAAATTAACTGGTTTAAAAAGTCTAGTTGGCTAAATTGTATTAATTGAACGAGTGTAAATAAAAAAAATCATTTTACACATTTTCATTTATAGATGTCCCTGTATCAAAATTTCAACCTTTACGCTCTTCCTTAAGTGTGAAAGAAAGACACCTATAACCTTTTAACTTCATTCACATGCTTTTGTTGTTTATCTGTTATTATTTGTTGCGATTGAACGCACAAATAAAATATTATACATTATAATTTTTCTAATATTTTAAAATAATCTCTTTTCCGAAGCAATAAAGGATTATGTTATCATATATGAAGAAATAGAAAAAGTGACTGTATTAAAGTTTAGTGCAAGGAAGTATCACCATTGCTCAATGAAAATAGATAAAACCCTTACGTTGTGATTGAATTACTCATGGCAACATTTTATTGATTCAAAATATAAACATTTTAAATACGTCAGAGTAGGTTACAAATTTCTCTTAAATTGTTGGAACACTATACCTATATATATATTTATTTTTTAAATAACTAATACGAATCAATACATATAACATGTCATAACTCATAATACTAATTTTAATACTTTCAAACGGAAACTTAGTAAAGTATACATAAAAACAAGGAGTTTCGAGATATATTAGCTAACGACTAGGCTTGCCCTTATCCTATTCTTCTTTCCCTACTCTCTTCAAAAAGGAGAGGTTGAGCAAATGAAAAGCCGTTCCCGTAAAAAAAAACTGTGAAATAAAATTTCATTACCGGTTCATATATTCTCATTGGTTAGACGACAGGGTAAAAAAATCCAACAATAAAAATTACGTAGTCCTCTCCAATTGTATTTCTGGAAGAATCGTAGTTGTCGAAATCAACTCTCGCCTCTCTGACTACCATTTTGTATTGATGAAGGAATACTGCGAATGCACAGAAAGCATGCATATTTGTATTTAAAAAAATATAATCATTTATACCTACGTAATTAGTAGTCAGGAATATTACAAAAAAGATATCCTATTCATCACAGTGTTTGGCAAAACACTACCACTCTAAGAAAAATATCTAGTAATGGATTAAGGCACTTGAGAGGCCACAGGCGCAATCAAATTTGGAAGTCCTGTTTTTAGAATTACTATAACTGAATTAAACATATTGTATGGGTTTTATAGAATATATGCGACTCTTGCGCTTATGGGGTAATCCACCACTGAGTAACTAGATTACGCATAATATTATAACGTAAAAAATAGCGTTTAGGGCCAAGTTTTTCGGTATTGGTCGGTTTTGAAACCACTCTAGATGCAGCTATCATAACATTGTTATATGTACTTGCTTACGATGCCAAAACATTACAAAATAATAATAAAAAAAACAGTACATACTTGATAAAACAGAACACTGACAAAACATAAAGGAGAAAAATAAAACATATGCTACTTTTTTTGTTTAATGAATTCAATACATATAAACCATAACTTCAACGTATAATATATAAAATAACAGCAGGTTGTAAATTGTATAATAATATAATATAATATGTGTATCACTTTTAGGGTGTTCACTGTCAATACTTGGTGGAAAGGCATTATATTAATAAAAAAACAATATTCCTTTGTACTGCATTCCACTTTATTCAAAAAAAAAATATTCAAAATATTATACAAAATAAAGTGGAATGAAGCAAAAAGGAATATTGTGCTTTTTTTTATTAATAATATGTGTATGTTGTTATATACTTAAAGTATATGTCAGCATTTAGCGAATAATGGTTTTTTAAACCATGTCTACTCCCAATGTGAAGCATATGGACTCCCAATATAGTTTATATCAACAGAAGCGTTTCCACGAGAAATTCTTTTTACTTTGTTCCCCAACCTCTCTTTTTTAAAGAGGTTATTGATAGAAGGATAGAAATATGACAGTACTAGTGGTAAGCTAATCGTTCTTGCTATTCCCGTTTTTAGGATAGGATGGTGGGAGGGAATTAAAAACAACACATACATCCATGTCGAAATACATAAATCAATTGAAAATAAATTTACCAAAATTGTTCATACTAGGATCGAACCCTTGACCTCCGTAACCGACGCCAATTTGAGTTTATTTAATGTGATTAAAAAAAGACTTGAACTGTTAGATGAAATGAAAAGATTTTAATACGGTAAATTGTATTAAAATAAATAAATATGAGGTTGAAAGCTTAATAAACAAAATACTACACCAACAATTGTTGTTTTTAGATGCTTCATAAGGCATTTAACAGTTTGACAAGCAGTGCCCGAAAATAACACAATGGCGAGGCACGATGTCTCATAAAGATTGAAAAGAGCGATTGTTGACTGTGTCATCGTTTTCTTCCCCAAAACCTTACCTGAACATCGTGCGACTTGAATACAAATTTCCAATCAAACGACCCGAGCATATCCATTTTAATTCAGTACGTTTCTCTTATATCATTTAATTCATTGTTTTTTTATGACTTCAAATATGAGTTGTGCTTAGGAATCCTCCTCCTTTATGTTGTGCCTGTTACCAAAAGCAAATAAAGCAAATAAATCAAGTAATATTATTTTACAACTGGTTGCAGTGCCACCAGGCAAAATCCGCTCAAAACTCACTCTCACATACATACTTTCTCACTGTGCAATGTATCGTGCACAGTGTTATGCTGTGCGTTACAGACTGAAAAGTTAATCAATACGAATATTGTATTTTCGTGTATTGTATAGCGTTCTCAAGAATTCTTTTTTTTCCCGCTATTAACCAGAGTAAATGTTCATATTTATTGCAATGGCCCCCAAAGAATAGATAATAATTAATTCATATTTTAAAAAATATATAAATATCTCGATTATGCCCTGATAAATGTTCGTAAAAAAACATTTTCAATATTAGTTATCAAGTTTTTAAGCCACCGGAAATGGTTCATTATTTTATTAAATTATTTTATTTGTACAGTGAATATGTAATTATTGTATTAATAATTGCATAACATCGTATTTCCTTTAGTTGAATTATATTTTGTATTGCCACAAAATAATGGTCAAGAGGAGTTATTTGAAAAAAACATACGACTCTGATTTTAATAATTTATCGACAAAACTTATGGGAGCATCCATCCAGGGGTGGGCTGGAAGGGGGCTCGGGGGGCTCGCACGAGCCCTTTGTTAAAATTTGGCGTGGCCGGCGAGCCCCTTGTTAAGTTATGAAAATCATTCATTTAATATCAAATCAACGCCTAACTGGAATTTATTTTAAATTGTAATACGAAACAGAAGAGTTTGTTGCTAAGACAACCAACCGGCCGCAAAAAAGCCAGCGAGCCACGTCATATGCATCATCCATGGTATGAAGAGATTATGGTTGAGATTTATCAAGCCCCTTGTTAACATATTACCAGCCCACCGCTGCATCCATCGGCTATGTACATATTATAATAGTTACTTCAGGAAGCACTGTTACATTACAAGACATGGTTGAGGACTTGTATCATTTCAACATAATTTTACCAAAATCTACGTTGTTAGTGCGGTTAAAAGTAAATTTTAAAATTAATCAAACATTGATGTGTCATAAGCATAATGTGTTTTTTCTATGAACTTTTAAGGCAAACAAATAATTTGGTGGATTTTTTGACTTGTCAAATATGGCCGCACAGTATTGATTTCTTTTCCAATAAAAAACCACTAAATAAATAATTATAAAATTACTGTCATGAAAAAATATTCACAATCTGAAATATACCTTAGCCTATTATCCTTGTTTTATAGTAGTATTCTCGTATATGTACTCGGTCTAAAAAAAATAGAGAACTGAAATTAATATCGGAGTAAAAATATTAATATTTATACGATCGACGAATATAAATAAGGATACTTCTTAATTTGGGACTTTCGATTCGTCTAAATATTTACAAAATATCTTCACTTCTTTGTTGTCAAGATCGTCTGCAAAGTTGGTGGATGTGACTAAACATCGCTCGACAAATAAAAGCTTTCGATAATAATAATTTTATTGGTTGAATAATATGAGGTGTAGTGTGTGCATACATACCCATATCGGCCATAAAATCGTGACGATAATGACAATGTGTGATGGGAATGCTTAAAAAGTGACACTGCATCAAATATAACCACGAGTTTGCAAAGTCGATAAACACTTTTGCACAATTCTAAATTTGAATAAACTCAATTTCCTACACAGTTCGCGATAGTATCGTATTCTGCAATTCAAATAATCTCTCGGTAAAAATCTCTTCAATTTTTATTTATTCCGTATTTAGTGCTTACAAAATGCAAATTTAATGTAACACACAATCGTCTGCGACAGCTCCTATGCGATGGACCGCCATCAATGATTGTGTATGTTTCAACATTAATTTTGCACGTTGATGAATTTCCCTGTTTCTTTTTAAAAGTTTACTTTTTGCTGGGAATGCATTACAACTCAATTTATACATCCAATGCAGTGGTGTGCGCCATTGTAGATCTGCGGCAAAATCATTCTTGAATTACCTTAAACAATAATTTGTAAACCATTAAGAGCCAAATAATTCAAAATGTGTTGAAATTCTGTAAGTTCCATCACCAATGTGTTTCATAATAAAAGGCACTATGAGACACCTTGAAAATCTTGTGCTTATCATCAAAATGGCTGAAGGCGGCGTGGTTTGTCCTGTGATTTTTTTTTACTGATTTGATGTATGATGTGTCAATTATCAATAGATAAATTTATGAAATTATTTGTTTTCTAGTAATTATTGAGTGTAATAAATAAAATCTAATATCTCAGTTTCATTATTTTGGTACTTATTTTTTACATGTATCCTTTTATTGTCTGTAGATATTGGTATGCGAAGTAAGCGTCGCATACCATCTTGTGCTAATTTCGTAGAAATTTTTATAATTTGTCGATACTCAAATATATTATTCAGATTTTTATTCAATTATATTTCTAATTTGCCTTACTCTCGCCTACAGTATAATATAGCAGAACAGTTTTAAATGCAGCGGTGGGCTGCCATTACATTAAAAAGGGGCTCGCTTATTCTGATGGCTTTTCGCCGTGATCCGGAGAAGGGTTGAGTTTTTTACGTAATAATTATTAAGCAATCGATTTTACCATCCAAATGTAAACTAAATGTTAGATTAACCAGTCGTTTTGGCACCCGAAATAAATGTTATTTTCTAAAGGCAACGAAAATTGTTGTTAAATACATTTAAGCCAATACATACAAATAAGCAAATACATACAGAAAACGCAGTTGATCACTAATAAATACGTAATAATATCATTTATGACTTAGAACAGGCATGGGCAACCTTTCCTAGGTCTGGGGCCAGATTATTATTCAGACTCCGAGTCAAGGGTCGGACCAAATTATTAAACATAATAAAGTAATATTAAACTAAATAAAACACGTTGCTACTTGTTCTATATTTTTATTTATATAATGAACGTGTCATCTCAATTACTTAATCCCTTTCTGGAACTATTAATTTCTTTCTCTATTACTTCGCCGAGATGAATCAGGGCCGGACAAAATAGCTCGGCGGGCCGGTGGTTGCCCATATATGACTTAGAATAAAGGGACTTGGTAGAATTTTCAATATGAATTTTGATTGTTCAAATGTTGTACATTTCCATGCATTTTGTCACTTACGTCCCGAGTTTGGTCTTTCGGCATCGTCAGGCATTCTCCGACGACGGACAATACCTGCCCTTTATAAATCAGTAAGTATTCCCATGCGATGGTCACATGCAATTTCAAAGACTCACAGAAATTTTAATTGTTTATGCGATTATTTTCCCAATTGTTTTAAATTAAATCGTTAAGTTGACTAGCCCAAACCGCCTCAATAACTTTTAATAACAGTAATAATATTTTTATTCTTATTTATACACGATAAAAACTATTTACTAAGCGTCCGTTTAAGCCTGAAGACGCCGAAAGGCAAAACGGGGTCGCTAGTGACAAAGTGTATGGGAATGTACAAAACTTGAACGATTCAAACAAAATTGCAATATATCACACCGAGCACTAATATCCCAGATGCCATATTATCAGAAACATTAAGAAGTACTGTTAAAACCCGTAAATCGAATATACAGTGCATAACTGCATACGTTGGGGATCGTTTTGTTTTCACGTTTCAATCAAGACAAAATATTATAGTATGCAGGTAATCTAAACAGTTTTCTTCATAGTGCAACTAATACCTACCATGTTGATAATAACTATAAACGCCACTGGAAGATTGGCAAACAATGTCACTTAAGAAACAATGTCATGTTGGGACAATAAGAATGAATTGATGACCAGCCTACTCGCGCAAATGCATGCAATTCTGAGTGAATTTACATGGCTATCTACTTAGAAGCAACAGTGGTGTAGTTCTCAGGCTTGCCACCTACCGCAACTTGACTTGAGAGGCAACTTTAGATTGTTGCAAATTTATTTAATGGTATTTAAATAATATTATCACTGTGTTTTAAGGTTAATTTTAAAAGTGAATACAAAATTCTCCATTAAATATTAACGAACATGTCGGTCTAGATTTAAGTACCGATAGAGTCAATAACACATATTATTTTAAAATATATATATATGAGATCTTGTTTATGGGTTTATGTGTATGTGATGACAGTTCTCCAATTCTTAAATCATCTTAAAATTCCATTAAAAATAATCTCGTATGATTTATCAATTTTAAAACATTTGACGCGACCTGTACTTAATACAAAATACATATTATATTTTCTAAAAAAAAATATATCTATAGCTAAAACCAAGTTCGTGTAAATATAATTATTTACCACTAAATATTCATATTATATATGAGGAGTTTAGGATTAAACTCTCTCAAATCCAGTTTTGGTATAAAAAAAAAATACTATCGCTATACTATCGAAGTACCAATTCAAAAATACCATTCACGATCAGATAGCAGACCAGTGCACATCGCCACTATCGCTACTGTTCCACAATATCTCAGACAACAATACTAAACCTACCGACTATAGCCATTCAACACCGACCACCGCTCCCGAACTTCTCACCCGCAAGACCAACAACCGCACAAACCAGCACTACCCACTCACACCGACCAAGCCATACTACAACAATAATCGAAATGTCTGACAACAACAGCCCGACCGCAACGCTAGACAATAACAACACAATATCCGATTTGTCTCCTGAGGAGATTATTACCGACAAGACCCACCAGAATTCCATACTATTCAAGATCTCGGACCTTCTCCATACAGGGAAGGATGGAAAAGGCCTCATCTCTGTTGAGTCTCTCCTCACGCTCTACCAGCTGCTTTGTATGGCATTCTCACCATGCACTGAAACAGACGAAAAGGCTAACAACCTTAAAAAAATCATTGAAGAAAAAAACGCACCGACCCCAGAACTCGTCTGGGTGGACATGGTCTGTGACGAGTCAGCCAATGAATCCTCAGACACGCAACAGTCCACATCACGACCTCGAAAAACCAAACCTCTCAAAAGAAAAATTAGATCGGAAGAGGACGAAGAATCCAAAACTGAAACATTCAAAACCATACCCACTCGCCGCTCAAAAAAAGCGGCAAAAAAAACGACCAAAAACCCACCAGACGCCCCAACTATACTCACCACTTCTCCGACTACTACCGCCAAACCTAAAACAAAAGTAGCCCCAACTATCACGACTGACAAAACCACCCCACAGACACCCGCTGCCAATAAAAATGGGGACAACACAGAGAGAGTCAAAAACTCCGAAAAAACGCCCCCAATAATCATCCACCGAAAAAGAGACTTCTCCATCCTTGAAAAGGACCTTAAGCTCGCCGGACTCTCAGGATTTTCTGCAACAGACCAGAAAGATTCCCTGAGAGTCAATACTGACAACAGCACAATCTACCGACGAATAATCGACTTCCTAGACAAACGCAGCATTTCCTTCCACTGTTACACCCTTAAGGAAGATAAAACATACAAGATCGTACTTAAGGGAATCCCCGAAAATTTTGAGGACTCGGAGGTGGAGGAAATGCTGCGCGAAGAAGGCTACCCGATCATTAGAGCACAAAGGATGAAGAAAGGTCAATCCAGGACACCAATGGCCCTCATGCTGCTCGACGTCGAGCACACCACAGAAGGGAAAAAAACATTCGCGATCCAAAGACTTGGAAACTACAACGTTTCGGCGGAATCACTAAAACGAAAGACCGAACTAGGACAATGTCACAATTGTCAAATGTTCGGTCACTCCCAGACTGGATGCCACGCACCGCCAAAATGCGTGAAATGTGGGATGGACCATCGCACCGACTCATGCAAAAAAAAACGAGAGGACGGTCCAGCCACCTGCGCAAACTGCTCTGGACAGCATCCGGCAAACTACCGGGGTTGCCCCCACCATCCACGTGCGGGCAAACCCATACAGCGTGCCGAGAACTGGCCTGCACTGCCGTCTAATACAGGACGTAGATACGAAGACCCCTCAGCCCGACGAGAAACTCAACAACAACGACCAAGCACTTCTTGGGCAGCCAAAGTTGCCGACATGACACAACTGAGACCGACACCAAAACCCAAAGTGAGTACCAAGCATTTTACTCCCTCCGTCCCACGCGAAGCCGCGCGTGACAGGGCCCTGGAAGAACTCGTAAGAGAACTTCAGGACTCAATCGCGCGCAGCCAAGCAACCATTGCTCGCGTATGCGACATCTATTACCAGACCACCTCCTTAACCAACCATGGCCAACATTAAAACTAGACCTACATCACTACAGATAGCGTTCTGGAACGCAAACGGTACTTTACGCAACGATAAAATCGAAGTGCAAAATTTCCTTAGAACACACGACATTGACGCATTACTCGTCAATGAAACGTTTTTGAAACCCGCGACACCGATTAACTTCCCGAATTACAGTACGCACCGGACCGACCGGAAGCACGCGAAAGGCGGAGGAACCGCCATCGTAATAAAATCACACATAGACCATTGTGCTATTATCCAGAAACCGCGTCTAAACTCTTGCAATTTAGAATCAACCGCGATATGCATTAACACAAAAAATGCAGGCAAAATACAGTTAATATCTGTATACTGCCCTCCGACACACCGAACAACATTGGCAGCATCAGACTTAAACGATCTCCTGTTGAATGATATCCCCGCCACCGTTATCGCCGGGGACTTCAACGCAAAACACTCAGCCTGGAATAGCCGCCGGACCACCTTCCGTGGCCGAGCCGTCTACAAATTTGCACTAGATAACAACGCCGTCATTGCCGCTCCAAATGAGCCAACCATATACCACCCTGCATCGAACACACAAGATGTGCTCGATTTCGCACTATTAATAGCGATGTCGCACACACCGCATATCAGAGTCGTTCACGAACTAAACTCAGACCACCGGCCGGTCCTTCTATTCTTAGCTGACCCCCTTGACCCCCTTGCTATCGTGTCGAAAAAAACCAGAGACAAAGTCTCCTGGGAAGATTTCAGCACTCACTTCTCAGACAATTTCCACAACCCTGCTAGTCCCGCCAATCCGGCAGACATAGACAGAGCAATTGCCGGTCTGACGGATTCCATACGCGCCGCGAAAGAATCCGCCACAACCGAAGTCCCCGTGGAAGACCACAGACCAGATATCCCAATTAGAATTAAGAACCTAATTCGGGAAAAAAACAGAGCGGCTAAGGAATGGCGCCGGCACGCCAATCCCACAGCAAGAACGCTCAAAAACCGTCTCACCGCGGAGATTAAAATTGAACTTCGGGAGCACAGAGACTCCTCCTATGGCAAATACCTACAGGGTATGACCAAAGGAAGCAATCCCTTCTGGATTCTCAGCAAAGCAGTCAGACACAAAAAATGCCCCATTCAACCGCTTAACGGTCCGAATGGCCCGGTCTTCACAGCCGCGGAAAAAGCAGAAACTTTCGCGGAATCACTCGAGAAACAATTCTCTCCGAATGAATTCAACCAAAACGACCTCGTGCTCAAAACACGTATAGAATCAGTAACCGCCAAATATATTAAAATCACTGAAGAGATCACAACATCTCCGACCGCAACTGCCATCCCACCCGCAACCACGGGCGAGATCGAATGCAGAATCAAATGCTTATCCAATCGTAAAGCCCCTGGCAACGATGAAATAAAGCACAATGCGCTGAAACACCTTCCCGAGAACGGTGTCAAAGCACTAACAACGATCATAAACGCATGCCTAGCCGTCCAACACTTTCCGCCCGCCTGGAAAGCCGCAGACATCATCTTAATCCCAAAACCGGGCAAACCTCGCGAGATTCCAGAAAATCACAGACCCATTAGCCTACTCCCGACAATGGGAAAGCTACTGGAACGTGTAATTAAATCCCGACTGGAAGAGTTTGTGACGGAAAAAAAACTCATCCCGGATGAGCAACACGGCTTCCGTCACAGACACTCCACCAACCACCAATTACTCAGAGTTGTTGAATTCATCAGCGAAGGTTTCAACCGCCGATGTTTCACCACTGGCCTATTTCTCGACATAGCCAAAGCCTTCGATAAGGTTTGGATAGAAGGTATGATAGTCAAACTCTCCGAGGCCGGCCTCGAAAGTCCAATGTTAAAAATCATAAACTCATTCATGACCAACAGAACTTTCCGCACTAAAGTCAACGGCGAACTATCGACGACGCGTACGCCGACAGCCGGTGTGCCGCAGGGGTCCGCCTTATCGCCCCTGCTGTACAATCTTTATACTCATGACATCCCACTACCCGCCTTCATACCGGGGGTAAACGAAACAATCGTCGCGCAGTACGCAGACGACACAGCGATCCTAGCACGATCGCTAAACAGAAATAGAGCCACCGCACTTGTACAAAAGGCAAGTGCGGACATCCAAGCCTGGTGCGCCAACTGGCGCATTCAAATACACCCAGAAAAAAGCACTGCAATAACCTTCAGTCGCAGGCCAAATAGACACGGTAAGAATATCAAATGCATCCGGATGCGAAATACAGACATCCCGTGGGCACGAACGGTAAAATACCTCGGCCTCACTCTTGATTCGCGACTAAATTTCAGCAAACATATATCTGTAAAAAAAAAACAGGCATCCCAAGTCACAGGCCAACTCTACCCGATGATTGGGCACAAAAGTAAACTTGCAATAAACAGCAAACTACTCTTGTACACCGCGATTACTCGTCCAATCATGACTTACGCATGCCCGATATGGGCATACGCAAGCATGAAACACATCCAGACGCTCCAGACTATACAAAACAAATCACTTCGAATGATAACAGGCGCACCCTGGTTCGTTCGAAATACCACTCTCCACAGAGACACCAAAACTGACACCATACTCGAACACGTCATGAAGCTGTCGAAGAAATTCTACAGCGACATGGCAGACCACCCAAACGACACTATCAAATCGCTACTAAACGATTACATAAAATACCCACACACAGACATAGCGCGGCCAAGGAAGGTTCTCCTTCTCAAACCTCCCTAGCTCTTCCCCGACCCCTCATCCACATGCTGGTACGCCACAAAATGGGCGCATACACCGGGGTGTCTTCAAAAACCACCCTCGGCATACGACACACGCCGACACTGTAGGCTCGACCTCCTCTCGAGGGTAAAAAACAAAAAAAAGAGGGACCACACGGAATTTATAAAAAAATAAATAAATTCCCAAAATTGAAATTTAAATTTAAAAACTAAACAGACAAGCATTTCCCCACAAAACAAAACAAAAAAATAACAATGCTGCTCGAGGTTAATGAATCACCCTACAGTGTCAACCAACGTCAACAAAACGTCGACTTGCCAACAACCACGACCCCCACGCCTTTTCTTTCTTTTATCTTTTATCATTATATTTTTGTTTTTCTATTTTTACTGTACTCTTTTCTCACTGTATTCTTTTTCTCTTTTTTTTTTTTCTTATGACTTTTGCTCATTGTACTATCCTCTTCTTCATTATTTTTGTAAACTGTATCACCTGTACCCCAAAAAAACTAAAAAAAAAAAAAAAAAACAATACAATACAGACGACTATCCTGTCTCACTCATATTTAAAAAAAATAAATAATATGGGATCAAAAAAATAAAATATAAAAAAAAATATATAAAAAATAAAAAGAGACAGGAACCATCACTAAAAATAGGGGAAACCCCAACATCAGACGAAAGGGTAATTGGAGTAATCCATAAGGCCCTACAACCAAGTGTAAGACACCATCATCATCAAAAATACAGAATTTGTTTTTCTCAGTTTAGGAAACCTGGTTATTTTTGATCCCAAGTTCCTCAGTGTAAAAAAACTATCCGTAGCTCTACTGAAATATGTCACGCAACTTCTTCTCATAGAACCCCCCCCCCCCTGTAGTCCACGAATAATCAATTATATAATATAGGTTAGTAAACTTGTTATATTGTAAGGCGCCGTTCTTTATCATATTTCGACAGTGTTTAGGTAACGGGGATCAACCCTCATTTTTTTGAAAAGTAGTGTTATTTCATAATCACAATGTTTACATTACAACTAAATTCACTACCTGTCAAAAGGATAAGCTGCAAATGCCGAATAAGTATCTAAATGTAGCTTATACATATGTTTGAAAAAAGAAGAGCCTATGAAAAGTGCAACCACAAAAAAGGACCTTCATAGAGGGTTTTCGTAATCAGGCTATTAAATTTATACAACGCTTTTGTGGCTACTGTATTTTTTTTCTGTGTGGGTTAATTCCTTTTATGTAGTTACAGTCAATATACTCTTATAAAGTCACATAAATCAATTCAATATTTATTACCTAAGCAATTTTTCAAATTCAGTAAACTGTAGGTTATCCAGGTTCGCACGAATAATCTTAAAACACATGTAATCTGAAGTTTTCAAACGTATTTCGCCTTAAAGTAATATTATTATTATCATTAGTTATATACAATTTGTAAACAAGTCATTAATATTTTTATTGTAATGTTGGTTTTTTTACAGGATTTTTAAACGATTTTATAATATTTGTTTGAATTATCCTATGAGCTATTATATATTATATCGTTATATTTGAGTATCCATTGTACTCTTACTGACTTATTTTATACTAAAATTGAGTAAATCCATGTATACATCGCATCACATTTCAATTTTATGGAAAGATTCGATGTAGTCACCTTTTTCATATCTTTCCATTGACGTTAGTCTTTGTATTGCAGTAATTAAGATATTCTTGCGATTGTTAGACATTTTCATAGGTACATATAAGCTGTTTTTTTAGTACCTACTATATATCATATAATAATTTTACATTCAAATAATAAAATATCGGTATAGATTAATATGTCGGGGTTGAGGTGTAAAGTAATGTGATCAATCAATAAAGCTTCCAAGGAATCGTGTCTATTTTTTAATTTGTTTATTAAATTTATATACAAATAATCGAGTCTTGTCGCCTGCTGCGGTCTAGTAGTTGGTTAGAGCTCGCTCTTCCTATCAGGCAGGTCTGGGTTCGATTCCCCGCGAGGTCAATGTCAAATTTAGATTTTTCAATTTAAATTTTAGACCTAAGACGTGGGTGTTTGTGATGTCAATTTATCTCGAGTTGATCTCGAGCAACTTACAAAAAAATCTCATCGAGTTTTTCTCTTTTGATGTTTCAATTAAAAACTATATGGGGCAAATATATTTTTTTAAATAACTAAAAAGTAAATGAAAACAATAGAATTCAAAAAAATATTCGGCATAGAAGCTCGTCATTTCTAGTTTAATTAAATATGAAAATCTAACATGGTTCATATTTAAACACTATGTTTAAATTTCAGTAATTGCGATATAAAGGTGATATTATTATTTTTGATCATTGATTATCTATAAAACATATGCGATTGCACACTACAAATATGTTGAGATTAACTGTCATGTGCAGGTCAAAAATATCCAGCCCTTATGGAAGTAGTAAATATGTAATAGAATCAAACAATCGTTTTCTTTTGTCGGTATAATCACTGTTTATTTCGACACATTTTTGAGGAGGATTTTGACGTTAATTTCATTTTCTATACCACGAAAAATATTGATTTTTCCCCCATAAAACATTCTTCAAATGTTTAAAAAGTAACTTTCACACTTTACTATGTATTTATAACTATAATATTAGTATTTACGTACTCGTGTCAACCTGTGATTAGCCCATAAATATTGACTGCTAGATAAATTTCTATATACAAAATCTACAATTGATATTAAAGTTAGCGATGCAAAATTATAAAAAATGCACTTCGATGTATAACCACCAAAAAATTTCCATCGTATGTAGTAAAAGTGTTTTTTTTATAGAGGCAATTTATATAGCAAATTAACCTTCGACAAGTGCTTAAAAGTTTGATTCGTCTACGCCACTGACGTACAGTCGTCAAACATGCAATACGCAAAAAAATCATACCTACGCAGATATTAGCCGAAAAAAACTATTTCTTGTGTAAAAATCGATAAAAATGTTTTTTTACACAATTATTAATATCGAATACCCATGATAACTATTCGAATGTCGGGCGTAATTTTGTCGACATCGTATTTTTCTTCTTCTATGCATAATACAGTTATCGCGTTCGTGAATTATCGGATTATTTCAAATGTTTATTAAACGATTGTTTTGAATAATTTATAAATTGTTATTGCTTCGAAGTTTTTTAAATTTTATTGGTGATAACGTTCTTACATCAATACTAAATTTGTGGCATTTTATTTTAATTTGCAGTATAGCTATTGTCATGAATATTAAAGGGTTCTAGGTAAAATGTTAGTGATGAAAATACAAATCAAACGCGTAGTTTGAAATAATATTGCTTCTCAAAACTGCTCTGATAATACGCTGATGCTATATAACGATGATGTGAATTTAATTTATATGTGGAAATTATTGTTCACGAATAAACCGTATAATTGATTGACACCTTCGTGAGTCTACGTACTCGCTTATAACGCCAGCACCCGGAAAATAATTGAAGTACATATAGTTAAAACGGAGATCAATGATAAACAAATAACTATCCACTTTTATCGGTGCAATCTGCGGTCGTGTGATAACCATGGCGCTAAATCCGAATTCGGTCAGTTAATGATTCGGTATTTAGTACAAATACATGCGACGATCACACTTTATAGTTCCACGTATCTGTCGAAGGTTAGGCAATTGAAAATCGACGACGTGAAGCAATGTTCTGGCGTCCATGTTTGCTGAAGGCATTAAGCTCATGCTAATAGGCAGACGCTGTTTTCTCGACGAATTATCGTCCAATTAGAAAGCGTACTCCATATTAGAATGGGAAAATAATTTGTGCCACTGTTGTCGTTATTTCATATCGACGTGTCATTTATAAATAAAAAGATGTTTATCAGTATGGCAACCATCTTTAAAATGCAGTTATGAAAACAGCGTGCATTCGTAGAAACTATTTTGAATTAAATACTTGCCGCAAATTAACATGCGAAGTTACCTTCTTAATTGAGTTTTGAAGATTTTCCTTTTTCTGATTCAGTAGTTTGTTTGAAAAATAATTAAATTCCGAAGCATCTCTATTGTGCAAAATAAAATTACATCTCGAGAAAAATATTACAAATTAATCAGTGGTTTCCAACCTTTATGTTACTACGCCTACCTTTGAAGAAAACAATATCTTCGCGCCTCCCCATCCTTTATTTCATTATAAAGACACGTTTTAAAGGGTAAATAAATATGTTCGCGCCTCCCTTTGCAATAGTCCACGCCTCCCAGTTTGGAAATCGCTGCATTAAACTGTTATTATTCAACTTGTTGTGTTAATAGGTGTGACCGGGGCTTGATTTTTTCGTGTAACGCGGTGGAACGGCGTTCCGTCACATTTTCTTTGACATGTTTAATGTTTCAAATCAATATTTGAAAATTGTTGCTTTCATTTTAACCCTTACCTAAAAAAACAATACCAGGTTCACAGAATTACTCTGTCGAAAACCCGGGAGATAATGCGTGATTTAGTGTGTGTTTTGTGTCGCGCGGATTCCTTCTGCATCAGATTTGTCTCTTTTGTTCATCAAAATCGTCGGACTACCTTTGACACTTTTCAATTCTATAAAATACGTTGACTAGTGGTCGCTCAGAGTAAGAAAAGGCTTCGACGATTCGAGGCCCAATAGGAATAGCATTTTTTCAATCGTTTTGAAAATTACATTTTATCGAATTGAAAATCCTCTTGAGATAAGCTCTATTAGGAACGGATACTGTTTAAAATAATGTAAAAATGGTAATTGAATGAAAGGAAGTCATTGCTTTAGAATAATCATTTATTTAACACAGTGTTCCGAAATATACACTAGCTAAAACAATACAATACATATTTGTTACTCACTCAGGATATATAATATAGCAGAAGTTTAGTGAAACAGTTATTATCAATTTATTATTTTACATTACTATAATCATTATTATTATGTAGTAATTCAAAGGCAGTTTTATATATTGCTTGGTTGAGATTTGTTACATAGTTAGTAAATGTGAAATATTTTCTATATTACAAATCAAAGAATTATCATTATCATTCAGATTCAATTTGAAATGTTGAAAAACTAGAATGGAATCTTATATTAAATAATGAACGTAAACGGATTGTTTTACAATTTTAATTTGCGAAAGATTCACAAAAAATATTTATTAAATTTTCGTCGAGTAACTAAGTTTATAAACAAATAAATTTAATATTGTTTACTGGAATGTTTACTATTCGTGAAATGATATAACATCTTATACATAATAAAAATATATTTTTTTCCCAGATTTTATATGTATGTATATAATAAATTCCATTTGATTTAAATGGTATTTGTTTTTGTTACAATAATATTAAAAATATTCGTAGCAAGATCATCTTTATTTCAATATCCGTTTAGATCAGTGTTTCTTAACCATTCGAAAGAATTGCCCCCCTTTAGCAGAAATAAATTATCTAACGCCCCCCCAAAATGCCATTTAAGTCATATTAACATTTTAATAATAGTTCCCCCAAATTCTGAAAAATTAAAAACGCTCCCTCAGACTTTTAAGAACCCACCAAGGGGGCGGTACCGCCCCCGTTAAGATCCACTGGTTTAAATTAACCAATTCTGAACCATTTCTTCTGGGTAATTGAAACACAATGAGTTCACCTCACAATTTACTTTCATTGTTTTGTGGAACTGAAATATCTTACATACAATAATTATAAGATTAAATATGAAAATAAATGTCACTTTCAGTGTTACAATGTTATGAATCACTGACACATTCATTATAAGTAACGTTATGACATGCAGCTTTATGTCTGGTTTGAAATATTCCCTTTCAATGCTTTATCATCTAGCTAGAACATAATTTCTCAACCTTTTTGGGCCCGTGGCCTCTTTGGAGTCTCATCGTTGTTCCGTGACCCGTACAAATAAGTTTTTCGAGATACGGGGATTGAAGATTCCAAAATAATTTTCAATTTTAAACATTTGGTTCGCTGATAGATTTGAAAATTTTAGTCAAGAATTTACGGAATTTTTTTTTAGCTCTAAGCGGATGGCCAATTCCGAAAACCCAGGAATTTATCGATTTCCCAAAACGAAAAACCGCGACCTTTTTTTTAGCTCTTTCGAGTTCAAAAAAATTTAGAATAGATTTGTCCGTGGCTCCCCTAAAATTATTTGTTCTCTGTGGTCCCCTTGGAAAATGCTGTGAACCTCAGTTGAGAAACCTAGGTCTTGAACAGTGATACTTAAAAGTGATGTCAACTAGGGGTGGAATTATTCAATTTTAGATAGGCCGGCGAGCTCCTTGTTAAATTAAGAAAAACAATATTCTCAAATCAAATCAGTACCTAACTGCAATATCTGTAGATGATTTTAACGCATTTTCTTTGACAAACTTTGTTGCTTGACTGAAATAACTCTCTCATAATTTCAAATTCATGTCGCCTGCTGTGGCCCAGTTAGTTAGCTTGCTCTACCGATCACTCAGGTTTGGGTTCGATTCCCGGTAAAATCACAGTGAATTTAAGAATTATTCAATTCAAAGTTGTGATCGAAGACTGGGTGTTTGTGATGTCAATTCACATTATTTCCTTTCCTCCCATCTTTCTGATCCTGTGTAGCAATAGCGATTAGTTAACCAATAGTCCTGTTCTAGCCTTATCTTTCTTTTCTTACAACTCACTTTCAAAAAAAGTGAGATTGAGCGACTGAGTGACAAGCAGTTCTCGTAGAAAAAACTTCTGTTGAGATACCTCCATTAGGAGTTGAGGATTATTTATTGTGTTATTGGTGTGATTTTAAAGCTACTTTGCCTCAATAAGAAGCACTGGTCTACCATTATGCACCGACTCACATTTAAAACACCTAAAAAAACATTTTAATCTGTATCATATACAAATATTTAGATGTAGTTTTGATTTTTACAATATCTTGTGTAATAAATGTACGTAAATGACACACAAAGTTGCAATATTTATTTAGACCAATCCATCAGACATGTGTTATTGATGACAATATTTAGCCGCCTGTGTGGTCGAGTGGTCAACGTTGTTGGCTTCGGCTACGGAAGGCCCGGGATCAAATCCCGGTACGGACAGTTTTATAAATTGATTTTTCAATCGATTTATGAATTTATGTTCAAAGGCATGGATGTATGTGATGTCTTGAATTCCCCCCTCTCACCCATCTTATCCTATGAACGAGGCGTATTGAGAGGGATTAGCTTACCACTAATCCTGTCTTAGCCCTATCCTTCTATCCTTACTCTCTTTGGAAAAAAGAGAGGTTGAGCAACTGAGTAACAAGCAGTTCTCGTAGAAACACTTCTGTTGAGATAAACTCCATTAAGAGTCCATATGCTCCACATTGAGAGCGGACATGGTTTTAAAAAAAAAAAAAATATTTTATCCTGGCCTCCGAGATTTCATCATAAGGAAAGCTTAACCTACATATTCAATTAAGATAAGATAAAAACTTGAAAATCAAGGATTGCTAAAATTTGATGATTCAAGTTAGCGGTTCAAATGATATATGATATGTTATTTGTGAATTCAAATTTTGTTGAATGGATTTTGTCAGCTAATTTTATGAGTATCAAAAAACGTGGGATTCCTTAAAATAGTAAGTGAATCTAATGTGATTAATTAATTGTGAATTTTGTTGAAAGGCATAAATTTAATGTCTTTAGTTTACATCACCTCCAACCCATCCAATTCTATAAAGGAGAGTTGTTAGTTAACAACCTGTCATCCCCTAGCCCCAACTGTCAATCTTTAACTACTCAGAAAGAGGTTGAGCAACTGAATATCAGTTTTCATAAAACAATTTTTCTCGAGATACTCCATTCGGTGTCCATCTGCTTTATGTCGGAAGCAGAATTGTTAAGGCTGGCCAAACCATTGAATGATAACATCAGAAAGTTCATTTTAAAATCACAACATTAACTAAATTTAGATGCATAAACATAAGAGCATTGAATTTTGTGAATTGAATTTTTTCTAAATATGTGGTGGTGAAACAAGATTGCACACTATTTCATAAACCTTATATTCTTCTATATGAATTATTTTCTGGTGTGGGATTTTTATATACCAATAATAGCTTGATCATTCATGTGCTATAATTCTATTAAATTTACACCATCTGCCTTACGTTAGTGGTCGGCAAACTTTTTACGTACACGGGCACTCCAAATGACAAGTGTATGAAAAAGGGCATTATATCTTAATTTTCTAATAAGTTCTAAACGTAATCACATTTAGGGTGTTCACTGTCAATAATTGGTGGTAAGGCATTATATTAATAAAAACTGATGACAATGCTCAGTTGACAATACAACCGGTCCTGACCTATTAAATAAAGTGGAATAAAGTACAAATGAATATTGTGTTTTTATTAATATTCTAAACGTAAGATAAAATTAAACCAAACTTATTTTTAATGAATCATAAGCAACCGACAGGTCACAATACTTGAGCAGGACAGCATGACTGACGAGGAAGACAAAATCATCATCACCGCTGTGTTTTTAAATTGAATAGTTGTCCCAGCGCTGCGGTATGAATTCATATAATTTGAGTTGACCTTATGCTTTGGTTCACTCCGGTTCTTGCAAGTCGCAGGTTGCCAACGAGTGTCGTACACCATAGCTAAGTT
Organism: Himalopsyche tibetana; assembly: GCA_030503985.1. Classification (NCBI taxonomy): domain Eukaryota; kingdom Metazoa; phylum Arthropoda; class Insecta; order Trichoptera; family Rhyacophilidae; genus Himalopsyche; species Himalopsyche tibetana. The sequence continues at coordinate 3,837,879 of JAPJYX010000015.1, forward strand.
CCTATTATTAACACAAAATTACTATACCAAATTGTATACTTTTTTTCATACATAAATAGCAAAATGGAGATATTACACTGAAGAAAATATATAATAAAACTTTATTGAATATATAAGTTTCTATCAAGCCGAGGTGACAATATACAGCAACGCTTCACAACCGGAATCCGTGCTGTATCCTTCAGCACCGAAAGAGATGAGTTAACGCATGAGGGGATAGTCATCATCTAGGAGGCGCAGACGAAATGAAATATTAATAAGACAAGAAAAACAATTAAATTTCAAAACAAATATCAATACAAAAACAATATAAATTTCCGGCTACTCCTCGAGGACACACTCTTTAGATACCTACAAAATTCGAGCATCATTGGAATGTAAATTATTAAGTATTGCTGTATAATGTCTTTTTCAGGTATAAAGTATCATCTTACATATGAAGCAAAAACAATAAATAAAACAAAATTGATGTTTACAAAATTTCATTATATTAAATTAATTATTGCGAATAGTGAGCGAACTACCAGTTTTTGGAACATCCAATGGATGATGTATTTAAAATAATTTGGTACCTTTTGAGGGCTTGAAGTCAAAAAACACTATCTACAAGTGTAGCGTTACAGGAGAGCGAATAAACGTTTTTTTATTATTTTGTAACATACAAAGCAATGCTACTGTTCATATCTAATAATTTATTATGTATTGTCAGTGTTTATTGCTTATGGTGATGCTAAAATTTTTATGTATCGTTTTAAAAAATATTAAACAAGAGCGACTTTATTTAGTTAACGTTAAACTTTACTGGTGATTTAAGAAGAAACTAGAAAATATGGACATACCTTTGCTTGACTATCACATAGCCGACGATGAACAATAATGTTATCAACAAAAAAAACCACATTCTTGCATTTGACGTTGTTTGACTTTAAGCCCTCGCTTTGTTGACTATCAAGGTACATCATAGTTTTTACTCTATAAATTAGCATACATCAAGTTTAGCATCAGTACAGTCATGGGTGAATATTAGATTTTTTAATGAAATAAATTAAAAATTGATAACATTGCGATTGACTGGCTAATTATTATTATTTCACTCGGTAAAATTACAAAAAAGTTTAATTTTAGATATACATTTATTATCTTAGTTAAACTTTTTAAATGTAAAATGATGCATTTTAATAGCATAAGACAGGGGTCGACAAACCACTCGCACTTGTCCTAGTGCAACCGTAAATATAAGCGGTGACAATGGATGTCACAGTTTAAATTAAAAACTACAGATTACATACCTATCATTGTTCTGCATGCAAAACCGCATTAGCATTTTTTTTTACCATGTCGGCTCCCAATACGGAGCATATCTCCTCCCAATGTAGGTATTTCAACAGGAGTTTTTCTACGAAAACAGTTTGTTACTCAGTCGATCAATTTCTCTTTTTCGAAGAGAGCAGAATAGGACAGGACGAGACTAGTGGTTATCTAATAGCTCTCGCTGTGCCGTTATTTAAGAATCGAAAGGGTGGGAAGGAATTTTTAGACATCGCAAACACCTAAGCCTTCCAACAGAAATTAATAAATCGATTGAAAAAATACTGTAGTATAATACTGGATTCGAACTCATAAGATACGTCGCTGCGCTGTGGACCCGACGATTAACAATAGTTTCACCAAAACTTATTTTTGATATCATTTGATACTAAATCTGTTATTCGTCGTCTTATTTCTTGAAGAAATAAGACGACTGTCTATTTTATTCAACGTTTCTGTAGGCAATTTGTAGCAACAGTTCAATTGTATTTTATTTATGAATCGTATTGTTCAATTGTATTCGCTCCAGTACAAACAAAAAAACACTAATGCGGTGTTGCAGCCGGAATGACAGTATCATAAACTATGTCGAAATCAAAAAAGGATAAACAAGGTCACTTTTCATATAAGTTCAAAAGGATACTGGAGTACAATATATTTTCTGTAATAATTGCGTACATTCGACACCTAATGGTTAATTGAGAATATCACAATGTTTTGTCAAAATATTGTTTGAGTTTAAGTTTATTGTCATTTTACTGTCTATTTCCGGTAAAGTTTTTGATACAACTAATTTCTTTGCTCTTTTAGAAAAGCAAATAGTTGCAATAATAGGATAGTTTTAATTTAATTTGACTAAGAAGTCATTTAACTTAAAATAGTGAAAAGTGCAGTTCAAACAATTTATATGATTTGAGTCGATTATCCATGTGAACAATAGTTAGAAATATATTATTATGATTATAAACATTAGTTTTTTATTCAGAAATGTCTTTCAATTCATTTAAATATACATTATTTGTAAAAATGTTTTCGATTAATGAAAAAATTCTTAATTGCAATGCTACTATTATTTGGCTCTTTTGGACTACAGGTTTGACGACCCCCGGCATAGGATAATAAATAGTAAGGCATTAATGCATATATTTATCGTATCAAAGTGCTTCTCGGCAATGCTTATTAAATATTTATTGACAAATTTATAGAGCTAAATAACGTTACGAGTCACTCGTATTTGGTGTTTAGGTTAACTTTGGCAACTATATTTGAGATGTATACGAAATACTAGCGTATCAAAACCAGATATTGTCTCGTTAGCGATAATGCGATAAAAGAAATCGTGAGAAAAATACATCACTAATTAAATCCAGATTTCCAAAAATAAAGATAATTATTTTTTGAGCGATACACACACACACCGGATCGTTGAGAACAATCTACGCATATTAAAGGATGCCGATCGCACCCGCTAATTATTTCAGGACGAACAATGTGAGCAAAAACTGCCGCGGTTTCTTCTACAGCATTTAAAGAATCACAGCAGCCGATTCGACTAATTGAAACCCTTAAATTATTATCTAATGCTTTTTTACTGCAAGGCATTTTTAAAAACTAAAAAACAAAGAGAAAGAATATAAATTTTACTATTTGACTATGTCAGTTTCCTTAAGCGGAATAATAAAAAAATAATTTAATTTAGCAGTGACAGCTTTAGATATGGTTCCGTCAACGATTTTTTTAATCATACAATTTAAATCAACAAAAAAAACATCACATATCTCAAGTAAACCATATTTTTAATACTGTTTACCGTCAATCCATAATTGAAAACTATTTATTTTACATATTGGTCAAACTAATTTGAGAAATATGTTAAATACAAACCATATTTAAAAGAAAATATGAAAAACTAGAGAATATTTACATAAACAAATTTCAACATAAGATTTTGTGATTCCTCACTTTACAAACTGCGGATTGACTCATAAATTTTAAAGACATTCATAGAGACATTGAAATTGAGCGAATTATGATTAAAAGCCACGGAGAAACGTTATAACATAAAAGCAAAATTTAAAATTGTATAAACGCATACTTTACTTTTATTAATCTATAAAAACTATCTACCCTGACCGAGTTACAATATATTTAAGAAGAATTTAACAAGTATCGGCTTGGATATGCCGCGGATCCGGATACCTTCTAAGAATTTCAGTTCTACAAGCCACCTGTATTCAGCCTAACTAAAGCAATTTGCTATGCTATTTGCAAGGGAAGGAATAATACAATTGACATATGACAGGAAATTCAGAGCAAATCCAAAAATAGGAAGTGAAAACGGTCAAAGACGATGAAAATGGATAAAATAATATGTATCTCGGTCTGTCGGTAATAGCTAGCGGTATATATAAATCTCACAGTGAGTATTTCAAAGCAAAACACGGAAAACAATAATTCGTAACAATTAAATATAATATAACAACAATAATATTTACAACAACGGGAGGTTTTCACGTAGCGTCGTTTGGATTGAGCAGACATTGTATTTCAAATGCAAAAAGGAATATTAAATCAGGGAATGCTTGGAATTAGGATCGTTGTGGGAATAAAGGAACACATATTAACATTAAAAAATCTTTCATATCACTAATTATACGACCGCAACGCAATAGTGGTTAAACTCACCGCATGCCCGTTATGACTGTAATATACTACATAACAGCTTAATATCTAACTAAATGTTTACAATATAATATGAATACAATACAAAATTGTACAATTAGTACAAATACTCATAGATTAGGGGTGAGAGAAAAAATCTCATCATTTAATGAATCAGTACAGATCAAATGTGGTTCTTCTTTATATTATGATATTTCCTCGACTTTAGGATGCCATCGATCATAAGACGAAGCCTTATTTTTAATTAGCAATGATTAAAGTATTACGAAAACTTTGATTTAACAAAAAAAGTCACGTAATCATAATTTAAACCATTTAAATATGTATATAAGATACTCACTTTATTAACAACATCCTCTTCATTGGATTCCGTGAATGATTTTTTAAAACATTGTTTTGATATTGAAAATATCTTCTTTTGCATTTTTGACAGCGATTGTATACGATCATTGATTTTAAAATACACAACAGTATATAATTAGTTAAAAGTGTAATGCCGCATTTTCAAATGTAAAAACGTGCATGAATGAATTGTATTTCTTCAAAGTCATATAAACATGATTATGATAAAAAAGAAAATTTGACACTTCCTACGCTTTGCACGTCATCTAAGCTTAAAACATTTTGATTATATTGACAAATGTTAAGTATTTTTTTATTCCTCAAGATATCATCCGTGTTTGATCTGTACCAACGCAGTTGTTTGTAGATATACATATACGTTTGTATCTTTTTTCTTAATAATTATATAAATTGCTGCATCCTCAAAGCAAATTATTTACTGATATGACAGATATAAAATATTACGGCCGATAGACACGGCATGAATTTCACTTCATAAAAAACCATTTTTATTTTAAATTGTAACAGATTAGACTAAACTGATCGTAACACTTTGCCATTTCGTTTTTGTGTTTTTCTTTATGTTCCTTGCTTATAAAGCAAAATCATATTTTTACTCCGCATATCAATGATCAGCGATTACGATTTGTTTCACGATTCAAGAATATTCTTCTTTTATTTAGAATAAATAATTCAATAAAAGACGGATGCTTTGAAGACAAAAAAAGGTCACGGTACAAATTGTCATTAAATTATATATCACAATAATGTAAAAGATGTTTTCACAGATGTCATTTTTGTTGGCAAAAACTTCAAACCGTCTTTTGCAATCGATAATTCAATTTTTTATAAAATATAATTAACAAATACTGCTAGAAAAACATATTTATATCTGCAGATAAATTTCATTTAAAAGCGTTCCAACAAAATAGTCATAGAGACGAAATATATTACATAAAACATGTCTAGATAAATAATATCAATAAAACTATAGAATTCAAATAAACTAGCGGGACCTGACCTGAGATATAATATTATAGATTACATGATACAGAACAATAGTATAGAATTAAATAAACCACAGATATGACAGTAGTCATATGAACATATTGAAATAAACAGCATTATAAACCACTCAGTTAAATCATTGAGTGGCGAGTTATTTTGTACAAAATAAAGTTTATTAAATATCATCACTGCACTGCCAGAAATTGGTAAGTAACAAAAGTGACAATAATGAGGTGAGTGCACAATAAAATTGTTGGGTAGCAATTCTTTGTCTGAAATGACTCATTGCAACATTTTGGCAAAAACAGCATTCTTCTTATCGATAAATTTTATTAATACAGATTTGAAGGTAGGAAATTGTCTCTGCCTAGTATATATTGTCAAATCATAATTGTACCCAAATTTTTATATTATAATTATCTATGTAATATGAAATATCAATGTCAGAGGCTTCATCCTGAGAGTTTAATTTTTTTATTCGCCGATTACTCAGAACCATAAATTTTTTACCTACTAACATTTGCCATATTACATATGGTGACGATATATTGAATACTGTCACGGCACAAAAAAAAATGTAAAAACACATTTTTTTGTTATCCGTTAATACGGGAAGGTCAATACTTTTGTATTTAAGTAGAGGTTGCCAATATTTTGAACCACACTTATCACTAATTTGAATCCATTAACACGTTTTTTTTTCAAAAACTGTATTACAAAAATCATAAATTAACAATCAAAATGTAATAACAATCACAATTGTCACAAACGTGTGATATGTTGCCGATTGTTAGAAATAAGATCATGTATTCTTCGCTCTAATGACGGCACTGCGACGACTCCGCAGACAACTGACACTTTATTACGGAGCACGGGTTGGTAACTGCCGATTTAAATTGTTGGAATTTTAAAATACACGGTAAAAAATCTATATTGAGAAATTGATTAATTTTTTAAAAAGCTATCCAGAAGTTTTACTTTCAATACTGACCGAGCTCTTTATTGAATTTGCTATGGGGGTGTGGTTCTATTGACAGAGAATCAGAAATGGCTTTATACGCTCAAAAAAAAAAAAATTAAATATAATAATAACTTAATTAAAAATATGAGAATTGCGAACAACTTTCGGCTTGCGATAGTGAGGCGTGCCAGTAAAAGAGTAAACAGTTCTCCGTATTTATATATGAATTTAATATTTTAATTCATATAAATGTACAACAATTACTGAGTATATGTATCCGCACATGGCATGAATGTGAGTTGAAATAAATCAAATGATTAAATTTATTCACTGTTTCGTACAAAATCTAGAATAGTTCAAACATTCACATAGAACATTCTAGAAAAGAGTCGATTGTTCGATATATTCGATATATTCACTATATTCAACATATTCACACAATTCACGGATATATATTTTAGATTAAAATAATATAACAATTAAAATGAATTCATAAGTATTTAAATAAATATTATAAATACAAGAAACATAAAGAATACACTGAATATTATTGAGTGCAAAACAATGACAAAGGGGGGTTCTTTATAAATGACATCACAGGATTTGAGGTATTTTTGCTCCTCTCCCCTCACAACCGTTTCGTATTTTTTTTAAACCTCCGTTATATGGAACCCCTCATTAAAAACGATCAATAGCTACAACAGTTACAAATAAATGGCATTGCCAATAATTTTTTCATCAGTAGCAATTCATTTATATTTGTTGACTTTTATCATTTACAAATTGCTGTATTATATATAATTAGACCCCTTTGCCCCCCTTACAATGTGACATCATTTACGTACGGCAATAGTTTGAATATTTTCTTTTATTTTTAACAGAAAAATGTAGAGCTTTGTAGCTAATTAAATTATTTAATTACGAAGTTACGTAAGTTTTACATTTGATTTCCGTTTTTTTTTTGCATCATTGCCCCCTGTGCAAAAAGAGAATCTGGTGTACTCGCACTTTGCTGCTGATTTTTTAACGAAATTAAATTTTATAATTTCAACAAACAATAATTTTACGGTTTCCATCGGTTTATAAATGTGAGAGATGTAAAAATTAAAATAGGTAGCTTGTAAAACTGCAACTCCAGGAATTGACTGCTGTCCACGACGGGAAGTTGCCGGTGAACGACTTCAACACTGAATTGAACTTAGAAGGCCCGTGGAGGAAATGACCGACGATGTTCATGTCCAACCAGTGCGTAGGTGGATCCTCGAAAGAATGCTAAAAAATGAAAATGATATTTTTAAAAATTGCCTCAAGTTTTTCGGTTATCAGTTTGCATTCATACAATTATTATTCTGGGAAGACAACTTTTGAGAATGAAGCCTTTCATGGTTTCGATCCAAAATAATACAACATTAAGTTGTATAATTTTGCCAAGCCTGCCGTATCGATGAGTATCAATTTCCGTACGGACACATTCATAAAATTGATTTATGGATTCCTGTGCTGTGTAAATTCCTTCCTAGCCATCTGATCCCCTAAGATCCTTCTATCATTACTCACTCACAAAAAAGTGACTCGAGCGACTGAATAACAAGCAGTTTTCGTGGAGAAACATCTTTTGGACTTTGGTAAACCACATTGGGAGTGGATGCGGTATGGCAATGGTTATACAACTTTGTCGTTATTTTCGAACATGATTTTTACAAGTTTAATAGTTATTTAATTATAGTGCAATGTCACATTGGCTATCAACCATATTTGATAATCTTTACATTGCTATTTTATTACACATTATGTAATTGAGTTCTAAAAACATGAATGTGAAATCTGTTTATTCTTCAAGATTATTTCATATATTAAAAAAAAAAATATATTATAAAAACACAGTTAAAAATTGCAAAGGCGCCAAAAACTATGTATTCTTAAATCACAAGAAGTAAACTCAATGGGAATTTTTTAGTCAGTCGAGGTCAATTTAGAGAGAATAGACATCACAAACACTAATTCCAAAATAACAAAAAAAAAATTAAAAATTTGATATCGATTGCGACCTCTCCGAGACTCATCGGAACCCAGACTCATCTGATCACTAGGAAAATACTCCTACCACTAGATCATACAGGCTGAGGGATATGGATACCATTGAGCCTTTCTCCAATATCACGACAGATAAAAGCTGAGATACACTGATGAATAAATGTCCCGGGACATGACGCATGTTTATAAGTTTGCTACAATAAAAAAAAAATGCATTCGATCATCCACAATTACAGCTTATACACCATAGACACGCAGAGGCACGCAAATAAGTCCCACAAAATATAATGCAGATAGCAGCAGATCCATTAAGTGATTCTGATATCTGAAATTTTCATGTCTGTTAAAATTTAAAGTGATTACCTTAATATCTAGATGAAAATGCCACGGTGTATCACTCTCAGATGCGGCAGCTAAATACACGAAGTAAGATTCCCGAGAGTTGTTCCACGGCGGGTTAGCCAACGGCTTCTCGCCTGCTAAGAAACTCCAGCTTTTCAAGGACGCTCCGGCTATCGGAGATAGCATTAAGCCCATGTGGTCTGGACCTAAATAAATATTATATTATAACTTTCAAATACCGTAGAGTAATTTAACAATCTATTCGACTGACTATATTTTAATTAGAGTTTCTTGAGACTCTTTCGTTGATTTAGCTTTTTATAATAATCCTCAAGTTACAATTATATTATGCTATTGATAAATTTTAAATAACTCTCGTGCTCTAGGATAAGGAGTACGCACTAAGAAACGAAATGGATAATGATGAAGTTCTATGGATACCAATTCAGTAATATGTCGTATCAGCCTAATAAAAGCAATGAATACAGAGTGTGACTGAAATAAACATACAATAAGATGAATAATAAATTGATCTTTAACCGAGACGGGAGGTTTTATGATATTAAATTAATGTAATTAAAATAGTAGTTAGTTTTGTTTGCATCTTTCCTATCTAAGCATTTAATTATTTATTATGACTAAAGAATGTCTATGATTGTGTTAAACATCTGCTCAATAAAGTTAGTCTGTTGATGCTTCTCAAAGAACACGTGTCACACCCGGTAACACAATCAGCAAAGTAATTTAAATAACATTATATTTTTCTAGTAATATAAGATTTTTCTATTTTATATTTTAATAATAAACGAGAGGTAAAATAGTTTGTTAAAATAATTATAGCGGTGTACCGGTGATCTTAAAGTGGAATCTCTCAAGTGTGCTAGAAACCGACTCTCTCCGCGTTAAATTAACATGCGCTCTGTAAGGCAAATCTGGTGGCGCTCCTTCCAGCCAATGTGTCTGCTTGATGAGCCTTTGAACGGGAAGAAGGTACGGTACTCCACAGTACAATTGATCAGTGCACTCCGATGCGTCTATCTTGACAGCGGACCGCATGGATGGAACTGCAAAATATACAGATAAATATAAAATATTCAGAATTGAATATCGATCGAATAGTATATTATCAAACATTTTGCTTTTGATGTCAGTATTCAATAGTTGTATAAAAATAAAACAGATTTTTTTGTACTTATTCAAATCTATGTAATTATTAAGACCGCTTTCAACTGATGCTTGTGATGAGCGAAAACAAAACCACTGTGTTTTATTTTGATAAGTCTAATGCCTTCAGACTAAGAATTGGCAACCCCAATATGGTTTCTAAAGAGTCAAAATTGAGCATTTTAACAATGACGGTGAATAGTGAAATCTCTTTTTTTCAAGGGCAATGATAGAAGTATTATACTATCAAGTAGTCAGCTAATAACTCTCGTCACACCCTATTTAAAAGATTGGATGGCTAGGAGAGAATTCAAACATTAAAGATATTAATGCCTTCAAGCACAACTGAATAAATCAATTGAAATATTCCAAGCAGAACCAAGGCCCGACAGCATTTACCACTCTGCTACAGGACCAGTTGTATCTGAATTGCATATTCTATCATCATTTTTATGGCATTACCATATCCATCTACTGAATGTGGGCTGTTTGCATCCATATCGACCATCCAGAACCCAGAGCTGCTGCCGAGATCTTCTCCAGCTACACCAATGAATTGGCGATCAGTGTGAAGTAGCATAAACCGCTGAGGAGCCGGGCGTAGGGGATCGCCCGAATAAGGAAAGCCCATAGGAGTGAGAATCACAAGACCCACGCTTACTAATATAACACCTAATAACCAGTTCACCTGAAATGAAAATATTCATAGAAATCAATTATTATATCATAGCATAAAATTCCTTTAAATTAGATACTTAAAATTTACTGCAAATAAAAATAGCTGTCATCAGTTATCTATCTGGGAAAAAAAAAACATTTGCTAGAATGATAGGGCTAGGGCAGGACTGGTGGTTGGCTAATCGCTCTCATTACGCCCCATTTTTTTAGGATAGGATGGGTGGGAGGAGGGAATCCAAGCCATCACATACATCCATGCCTTCGAACAGAAGTCCATAAATCAATAGAAAATTTAATTTATAAAAAATGGCCACATGGTCGAGTGTCAACATCGTTGCCTTAGAACCCAGAAAACACAGGTTCGAAATATGTATATTATATTTATTAATTTTTTTGAATATTTTTGAGAAAAATAAAAATAACAATATGATATAAGGTAAGGACACCATCTACCGCCACATTAGTAGCTCGATTTAAGAAATTTTGTGTATTTCTTATATTTCTTAACGAAAACATAAACTTCTTGTTTAATTCTATACTGTTATATATCGCCTATTTAAGTATAAAGCAATAGTGAGGATGAGCTTTATATTTAATTAATTAACTAAAGTTTTTTCGTTGAAGAATGGTTCCCTATTACCGCCACCCATTTTTTTTTGTATCCTATTACCGCCAATGCAGCGACCAACTACCGCCATATGAATTTAAAGCCATTTTAAACACATTTAAAGATGTTTGTTTGAATTAAATTCATTTTATTTATGTACCTATGTTTAAATGTTTCCTATTATACCTAGGTATGCACTTAAATTATTTATTTTTAAAAAAATCACATTCTTGTAAATAAAAAATTGCACCTTCATTGGCATTCATATAAATAATAGCTACTTATATAAGTACATACTATGATGAAATTAGGCAAGTAGGTTAAGTATTACTTCTTTTTTAAAGATACCACTTCTGGGACGTAATAAAAGCCCCTAGTATTAGTCAACGTCGGCGTAGAAATTTTTACAATATCTGCAACAGGGTAATTTAAAATATCGTCGATCGCAGGCCACTTCCAGTTTGACCCTGCCATTGTCATGGTCTTAACTTGCACTTCATTATCGGTTGTATTGATACCTAGAACAAGACCAGGAAACAATTCGCCTTCATAGGTCACAACAACATAATCGCCAGTATCAAATGATGCCATAATTTCTTTGTGTACTTTAGCCACTTTTGCAGAATTCTGTTGTTTCGCTGCCTTTTCGTCGAATCTTAATTTTCTTTTCAGCCGTCTCTCAGCTATATCCATTTCTTTAATGTCTTTGTCCAATTTTTGATTTCGAAGGTTCTGTGAAACTCTTTGCACCAATTACGGGTGTCTTTTTAAAAAACAGCTAAACCATTTCTTTCCAGGTCTTCCACCAGTAAATGGATATTCTCTGCTTAGAGTTTTGGTGAGTTCTGCGACAGAGTCCTGTAACTGAGGCTTCGTTATTGGAAATCCCAAACTTGCCAACTTTTGTGTCCACTTCACAAGCAGCGCTTCTTCTTGGCATGACAAAATTTTGGAAGGTCTTGGCTTAGCTCCTTCCCTATACTTACCACTTATCTTATCACGCAATGTGGTACGTGGTATACTATATTTTTTACTTATTGCCAGTACGGAACTCCCCTTTTTTAATTCTTTCAGTGCAGTATCCAATGTTTCAGCTGAGTATAAACATTTTTTTGTGCCAACCATATTTCATAATTTTTTAATATCTGAAAATTAAGGTAAAATAATGACCCAATCACCGATTATTGTTCCTTTTACCGCCACTTAAATTAAAGCTGTATTTTATCAATTACATTATTACGGCATTGGTATTTTTGAAACAAATTATGCTTATTTAATCATTTTCTTTATAAATTATATGAAAAATATTGCAATATTTAAGTTTATTTAGCTTAAATTTGCATTTTCATATATGTTTATGTGGAGCCTATCACCGCCATGGCCAATGCCCTATTACCGCCACTAGATTTTTGCTGATGCTTTTACGGGATCAGAAATGTACAGTAGAAGTGACGGTGATTGGACCAACACAAATATGAATTGGGTTATTCACTTTAATATTTGAAAAATTTATTAAATACTTATAATTTACATTAAAAAATTCAATGTTTTCAAACTCTATTACCGCCAGGGGTGGCGGTATTTGGTTCCCATATAATAATTAATGGGTCCAATCACCGCCACGCAATATTTTCTATTTTTATCACTTAATTTATATTAATTATGGAGTTATACTTACTTTAGAGTGTTCTAAATATGTTATTTATTATAAACTAAACTTAACTTTCATATATATTCAATGAATTTTGTTTTAAATCGAAAAATAAAATTTAGCTATTTCTTAACAAAGTGTTTAACGAAAGGCCAAATTACAATCGTACCTCCGAGCTCATCCAGAAAACTGATATTTCCGATAGAATAAATACAGTTAGCTATAAAACAACAAATGACACGTGATCACTATGCATTCGTGTTTACTGTTCAATATATTTTGTTGCGAAGATTTTAACGGTTTTCTTGTTATTTCGAGAACATTCTTACGGTTGCGGTAGTTGGTGTAGAGGCGGTGATGGGTGCTCTTACCTTATTCTTTATGATAATTAATGCTAAATAATCTATTTTTCAAGGAACTTGTGATTCTATAAATGCGTAGACTAAAAATAGCAATGTGTTAAAATGATTGTTGATTAGCCATTGATAAAAAGTGTTATTACACTTTGGAATATTTTCCATATTCATAATTCTTTCCTTCGTACTAAAATTTAATAAAAGAGATATTATGTGATTCTGAGATATATCCTTCATCTATGTGATACCGAGAGAAGAAAATCACCAAAGGGTTGCAGGAGGGTATGCGACAGTCATGATATCACCAAAAATAGTGTTATTTATGTTTCTTTTTAGATTTTGATGTCTGTGGTTGAAATAAGATTGAGAAGCACTGTTTCATACGGATATAGATTTTACAATAAAAAAACAATAATTTATACCAATTTCCATGGTGATTTAGCCCCTAATACAAGTGGTCCAACCCACCCTAGCACCAATAGAAACATCAGGCTGATTAGAATGCTCACAACCAACTGAAACAATCAAATAATTAATAATCAAAAATTATTTGGCTAGAAAACGGACTCAAGGTTTTAATCACCAGAAGGCGAGCATGACCATTTGGTAACAGTAAACACCGTTGTCTATAAAAAGGATACCGAATTCTGCTATTCATCATCCGCGTGGATGGACACAACTGCCAAAAGTGCATGCAATTTTTTCCAATTTCTGTTAAATTATTTTTTAAAATTGTTAGTTATCATTTTATGAAAGTTTAAAATTATTCACACTTCTTTAACCTTTTGACCGCGGCTCGGATCCAGATCGGTTCAGATTGGGCTGCTATAGCAGTCAACCGCGGTCTAAGGATTAACACTGGAGTATCGAAAAATCAAAAATAAGATCGAGGACCGACAGGATACAAAGTGAGCCCAGACATTGCATTGCATTTATTGAGGTTACAATACATAGCTAGATATTATTGGTATTTAGCAAATGGTTGAAATAAGACAATTTTGCAATGTGAATGTACCTCGCTAGGAACTCAATTTGTATTGAAATTATGTTGATCTAAAGAGATCAAATTGTAAATATTTTTAATATTTCACGTTAAACTATATTTCAACACCGATCAATTTTTTTAAATTATTTTGGCTAGAAATAAAAGTAATCTGTGAATTGAATATGGCTGAAAAAATATTTTATTGAAAAAAAAAAGCTTTCCTCTCAGGAGGATTAATTGAGTAATGCGGTTAGATTTACAAACCTCTGGATGGAGTCCAGATCCTGACCGCCCCATAATGGGTATAAACATATACACAGCACCGATTACCAAATAATAAGACTGTATGAAAGGTAAAGTCACTCCTGCTAAGTACAGCGGGAGTCGCTTCCAATCTGAAAAATAAAAAAAAAATGTATCATTACGTTGTCGGGCCCGAAGTAGAGTGGTGGACATTATTGGCTTGGCTCGTTGATACAGGTTTGAATCAAAGTATGGACAGTTTGAAAAATCAATTTATGGAAAACATACCATTCCAGTGAGGCACGAGAGAATGTCTGAAGAGATCCACGGCGGTGGGGCAGACCACCCATAGGAACGCCACAAAGCCAGATCTGATTCTGAACATCATGCAAAGAAGAAGCAACGAGCTCCACAATAAGGCAAATGCATCTGTGTAGATTTGAATCAACATCCATCCCATTCTGGTTTCCTGAAACAATACCTCAGCATCATCATTCTCAGCCCCTTAAACGTCTTCAGTAAAAAACCATGTTTGCATCTCCACTGTTTGGAGTTATTCCATGCTTGATCATTTTTACAAAATGTCCACTAAATACTTTTATACTGAGGCAGTAATATAGTTTTGATATTAGTGTAAAGACGACAACGCGACTGGCATATACTTGTAAATTCAGTGAGCATGATAGGTGTCAAAAAAATCATACTGACCCTTCTGTATTTGGTATTAGCCAGCAGCAAACAAACCATGGGTACGCACACAACTTGAGAAACGTAGAGAGCGTATAGCCAGTGCGGCCTCGCAAACCAAGCCATGGCCCGACCGAGTGCAGTCAGAAGACAAGCCAGGCCGCAACAAGAGGCGATGGCGGCCAGCCAGGACAAGGCGAGAACCAGGCATGCCTCACGTAAAAGTGACATGTAAGCCTGAGGACTCAATATTTCTGCAACATACGCAAATAAAACATGTTTCAGCGGTATTACAAGTGTTTCGTGATCTTTTATCATATTTTTATTGAGTAGTCAATTCATACATTATTTTTAATTGTTTTAAATGAAAAAAAAAATTTCGATAAAAATATCTGTAGCATAAGCTTAAACATTTTGTTCTTTTTTAGTGACTGTTCATGACTGCTGTGGTAATTTTTCACGCTCGCTAAGATTTGTTTCGACTATTCCCAAGTCAAGTGTTTTGCCATCCTGTTTAGTTTATCCATTTAGCTCGAGTCTGTTGTCTTCCCAAGACTTGAGCGAGGGATAGAAGAACCTTTCCACTGCATACTATGAAAAGGCACTCTTCTAATCCTGATGAACATCAAATTAAATAAATGACTACGATACTAAAACCCGTTTGAACAACTTACTTGCTTTTGCCGCTGCCATATTGAGATAAATATTTGCAATGACCATTGACAGTGCAATCAGAGAGAGAAATGCGGCGACGCTGATCGGGAATCTCACGACGAATGCGCCCAAAAGATCAAAGAAGACAGGTTGTCCGTCCATTGAGGGAATTTGAGATAACTCATATCCATTTGAAATTCCTTTAAAAAGACATTCAATATGTTATTAAATTTAACGATATTTTAATGTTTGATAATCAAAATAGTACAAATTTTAACGTGAACTGAAAACAAACCGAATAATTTTCATTCAGGAAAAACGTTTAGAATCAATACGGAGAAAAACAATTTGATAATTTTATAGTGTTAATTCGTTTGTGTAAACATACCTATTGCTAATGCTAAAATATTATCACCGGTACGTTGCAATGTTCCGAGAGGTATTTGGTTGACTTGGTCGAATTTGGTGTGGTACACGTAACCATTTGTACTCCACGCGAAATCGAGACCTGTAAAATGAAAGAATCATGGAGTCATGCCAATTACAATTGCGAGAAACTATAATATAATATATTGCACCGTGAGAGGATAATTACAACAGATTTGCATTGTGCAGATAGGTCATTAAAAACACTCAAATAAAAAATAAAAATGGCCACAAACACACTGGCACTTATTAATCAAAAAAAGGTTATTTAAAACTGAATATGCAACACCTCATATGCTCACAATTCGATACTTCGAGTATGTGCTTATGCGGCATTGAGTGTTATAGATGCAGTTTTTACCATTTTCCAAGTTTCTTCCACGCAAGAATACGAGCTGCAATTTTAATATTTACAAAGTTATAAAAAGCCATTTGGCAATTAAGAATCAACATTATTGAAAGAACAATTTTTAAAAATTGTATTAATATGCTATAAGAAATGATTCCTCTAATATTCTGGAGGTTATGTGCGCAAAATACATTGGCTGTGCAACTTTGAAAGGAAATGAAAGAAATTGTGCGCGACATAACGGTGTCTAGACATCCTCAAAGAAACGGTTAATTTCCAATAATGACAGTAATAATTAACAACACTATATAATTTCGATAATATTTAATGTACTACATACATACATAGAATAACAGAATTGGCATAATTTCAGTTGGAAAGTAAAGGTCGGGGAAAAATATTTTATAACAGCATTATTTTGTGCGCTCTGTTGTGATGTGTGTGCGCGCGCTCGGCGAGTTGTGTGCGAACACACACGCGCACAGCTTAGAGGGAACACTGGCTATAAGTATGCTTCTTTTCAACATAGAGCAATGTTATTTAAAAAGAATTCGCAGTATATTCGGGGTTTAGTAGAAAAAAAATATGTAGCGAATTCTGGTCCTGTCCGAATAGCAAGACCTGTTGCTCTCTTTCTGTCAGTATAATTTATCAGTTTTGCGCACCCCTCTTGAAGTTCAATTTACAATAAAAAGAGGTAACTACCTGAAATTTTTCCAAAATCTCTAAATATTCTGAAATCAGTATCTCCGGGTATGAGACCGCTTTCAAATATTTCTTGAGCTAACGACGATGCATAAGGATAAGGCACAGTTCTTGAATATGTCTAAAACAAAGCATAAAGATATGTTAAGTGACAATTAAAGAGTTCCAATACTTTAAAGAGTTACAATACTTTAAAATATAAAGTAAATATTAAAAATATGAAAATTCCCTCCACAATTCATTATCAGTAGAAGACTCATTCATCATGTAATTTTCCACTTCAGTCAACTGAATAACAACATATAGATAATAAACCGGGAGTTTACCTCCATGATCCATGGATTATTTGGCCCAGCTTGAAAAAGAACCTCTCTTCCTCCGGCGCCGCAGGCTTCCAGATTGATGAAGGCACGGACTTCACGGGCCCATCTGTAACAAAACTAATATTTCAATAATTTTCTGATACAGATGACACCTTTCTTATTCTAATACAAATACTTTTTTACCGAAATGTAGTTCTTTGAAGTGTAGTATAATTATGTATGCATTTAAATATATATCGACTGTGGAAAGGAAAAAGGACTTAACCCTCAATTTTCCAAAACAGCTTTTTTTCGATAATCACAATGTATACAACTTGACACACATTCTATCAAAAGAATGGAAGCTGAAAATGCCGAATAAGTATCTAAATTTAGCTTTTAAGTTTGAAAAAGATGACCTTGTAAAAAATTAAAACCAAGAAAAAACACTGAAATAAAGATTTTTCCGAGACAATTTCTTTAATTAATATTAGGTTATGTCAATTAAACACCAGTTTAGAAGTATCCGTGCACTTCAAGGTTGTGTATAATTCATAATTTGCATATGTCACAAAATCATCAAAACACATTTTAAGCGCCTCCTGTAATATTTGATATGTGTGGGTTACGTCCTTTTTCCTTTCCACAGTCGATATGCTGGATAAATTGGTGCCAGTACCAAGCCTGTGGGGTCACAGTGTTTTGGGCGGAGTATAAGTCGTAAAAAAGCAAAAAGTTAGGCATTTTGAAAGATAGAAAAAAATACACAAAGACTGAGAGGAGAGAATGTTGATATTTTTTTGTGTAAAGGTTTACGCCTTACGTTTGTGTCCTAATTGAAACATCTATCAAAACCCGAGTCATAGTTGCGGTAGTACACTTTATTAAAAAAGTAATTGATGTTTTACTACTGTTTATATATTGTACCAAGGTACAAAATATTTAAGTAGGTTAAATGATAAGAAGAGTTATGATCGCTCACTTGTTTCGACAAGAGAAATGATTTTCGACCAATAACACTTGAATAAAATTCAATCAGTGCTAACTCAAAAAATACAAACATCATTTTTTGAACATTTCAATACTGTGTAGGACAAGAAACTATAGGTCTCAAATTTTTATATTCTATTTTCAAATCATAACATTATAAAAATATTAAAAATTAACCATGTACGTATAACATGGAATCGTAATGGAGTTTATCTCAACATGACGTTTTTTCTAAAACAGTTGTTCAACATTTTTTCTTTAATAAGAGTACAGATAGAAGGGATAGGGCTCCCACAATATACTCGTAAGTTAATAGCTCTCGCTACGTGCCGTTTTAAGAATCAGATGGTTCAGAGGGTATTTCAGACATTGTAGATATAAATGTCTTAAATCAATTTATGAAACTGCCTGTATTGGGATTTGAACCTGTGATCACCGCAACCAAAGCCACTATGTTGACAACTTGACAGCAGACCTGAAATTGTATTAACAAAGTGTTTCCTTGGCTACATGTACCTCTGTTGCTACGATTTGAAGGAGTGGGCAGGCGTTTGGTTGAATAGATCGAATTCCAGTCAGAAAATTTTATGAAATCTAATTGATACGGTTAACGAAATAGCGATATGAATAACAATGACAGATAAGGGAGAGAGAATAATTGAGTCATACTTATGCTGGGTTATAAATCCGTGAGATGCCTGCATAAGATTCTCTTCAGCACCGTTGAACAGAAAGATGACATTGTGCTTGAGGAGTTTATCCGATGTTGACATCACGCGAAGAATTTCCAACATCACAGCACATCCTGCTCCATCGTCGCTCGCACCTTAAAAATAAGAAAATGTATTGTGTATCTCTTCTAACTCGAGCCAGAATATATAGCTAAGTCAATGTAAGTTTAAGCACAGTTCTGATGAGGTCTTAAACTGAAATAGCTATCAACTATCAGTATAGTCAACACTATTTGTAGAACTAAAAGGCAATCTATATATTAATAGTCGATAAAATAATAATCACAAATATGTTCGTACTAATAATGTCCTCGGCTCTTTTTCTTCTTCTACGAAATATATTTGTTAGCGTACTTGAAAGTTAGTTGAATAAAATAACTATTGTATATATTTTATATAATGGAGGTCTATTTCTGATATATATAATAGAGGTATATTTCTGCTACTACGAAAAACAATTGTCAGCAAACTTAAATATTATTCCAAAAATTAAATAATTTACAATTTAAATACTGCAGGGCTGTCGATATATGCCCCGAGGTCGATTTCTGCTACAACGAAAAATGATTGTTAGCAAACTTAAACATTATTTTGATTTTTAACAATAAATAAATAAATAAATAAATTATTCCAAAAATTATATTATATACAATTTAAATACTGCAGGGCAGGGCTGTCAATATATGCCCCAAGATATATTTCTTTTACTTTTAGAATTTCTGGCTTATTCAATAAATAGGTTTGTAATTTATTTTTCACGCCAGTAAATTTTCTGACTACTTAAAAATGCAACAAAAATCCCCCTGTTGAGGTAAACGGACTTACAGCTAGTTCAATCAATTACATCATAGGTGTCTGGAAAAAATGTTGAACTTAACATGCATATATATATACCAACAAATATCAAAAATGTAATATAAAGGATTTTTTAATTGTTTGCAATTGATTAAGGCCTTTGCTTTTTGCTATTTTACACTTTCTCCTGTCTGACGATGATAAATAAGACTATAGAAGACCAATCATTCTTCACTAATAAATGAAATTTGTCAAGTTTGTCAATCTCGAATTTCTTTAAATTTTCATTCTTCAGCCACGGGGACTAGCTACTTTAATTCTGTTTATGTACGTGGACATTTTATCCCAAGGTGTAAATATTCTAATCTAGTGCTCTAAAACAGTGTTTTCAAACCATTTTTCACCTGCATACGTGTAAAAAAAATAACAGTAGGATCACAAATGTTTCTGTATACCGGCAGAAACTACGTTTTTTCTACGTTAAACTATGTTTCGAAACTTTCAGTGAACTACGGACCGTTGCTAGAGAAGCACTATTCTAAAATATAGAGACAGCGTATAGGATCTATTTTGAATGTTATGTGAAAGGAAAACAATTTTATTTTCCTAAACTTTACTCTAGCTTTATCCATAGCGCTGATTTATTGACGAAACCGAATGATAGATAACCGCTCTGGGACTAAATGGGTTATTATACAAAGTATTAAGTGCTTGTACACACTGTCGACTAGCCTCTTTGCATCAGGCAGCTAAGGTTAATTAATTAACCGCAAATTATGTTTTGTATCAAAAACGTCTGTACAAAAAAAAATATACCTTTCTGTTCATGTGTTTATTTCACTATTGGCTGGTAATTTGGTAAAGCTGCTGTAGGTAAACACGACTCAATCTTTTATGAACGTACTTTACATTCACAAAACATTCATTTAGCAAAATTAAGATATCTGAGATGAGAATATTATTTCAAGTAACCAAATATGTCAACCGGCACCGTCAACATTTTTTAAATAACAATTTCTTCAGACCTAGCTATATTTTCAAATAAACATTCATATAACAGCTGTAATAGGACACTCGACTATATGTGCAGTGTGACTAGTATAGCGATAATACGTAGGGAAAAGTTGAATAGCTAGTTCACACAAGGTGCTTTGTATAAAATTTTCTGTTAATCAATCTACTTTTTCAGTTTTTACATTATGTGACTGTAAAAAGGTTGCCCACCTCTGCTGAAGCGGTAGAAAAAAATATTCAATACATATTAATAAACTTGTTTCTATAAAAAATTGAGTTACGTAAATTTAAAAATAAGTAATAAATCATCACAATATTTTTATGCTATAAAATAAACATAATTTTCTTACGTAAATTACAGAAGCAATACTTCGACAATAATAGAAAAATGTTCAAATCAATAAACGTTTGATTCCTTGTAATTTAAGACCTGTGTGAATATTGAACTTACAATTTGTCACCGGTAAATTGGGCCTAATTATATACCATTGTGATATGCTCGCAGTATGTAAGTGTATTTAATGATGCATTGCATAATACATACTGCTGTGAATGACGCTGAATAGATTTACTTTTACAGTACAGGTATTATGATAGATACGTACAAACGTGGTTTTTTTTATTAAATTTAATGCTTATCGAATTCAATATGTAATTTTAAATTTTTTAACCATTCTTATTATAAAACAACTGCGTTATAATCGTGATTTTCTGTTTTAAATTAAAAAATAATCATAGTATTTAAGACAACTGTTATGTTAAAACAATATTTTTTTTATATTTCAACAAAATATCTTAATATTTGAGATTGTTGATATTTAAGCAGTATGTTACGAGATGCATAATTTCAAAAGCAATTTTCTCTAAGCTACAAATTTTTAGTTATGGTTGTTATGCATAGATTGGGTGGACGATATATCAGTCTTACAAAATTATTGCAAACGTTGCTGCAGTCAGTCAGAGTGGAAAATAGAAATATTATGTAAAGATTCACTCAGTGCGAATAAACTTAAAAGTTTTTTAGAGATTTGATAAAACATATAAACACCAGGGCTGTCCAAAATGCAGCCCGTAACACAATTATGTGTATTGTATACATTGATACCCTAGAAATGTTTCTGAAATCTCAGATTTCTGGTTGTTTTTTTAATTTTTTGTAATTCAATGACTTTCAGTAGTAAATGTATTCTTGATTAAAAATAATTTTTTTTCGATTATTTAACACAAAAGAAAATTAGCATGCATACAATGACAGTAAATACACACCTGGACTATCACTGACGGAATCAAAATGACAGTTTAGAAGCAGGGAATGTTCTGAATTAATTCTGGAGCCTATGCGTACAACGACGTTCTGCACGTTTCTGTACACACTGGTGAGCCCGTCCAAGAAAGGCAGCGGAAAAGAGCCGCTGGCTTTTTGTATGTCTGTCTTTATAATGTGAATATCCCCGGCACCGTCGATTATCTTCCGTATCTCCCTAGTCAGGAAGTTCACGGCGAGAACTTCATTTTCATAACTTCCGCTGACTCGAGGACCGATATTCGTCAATTCCACCAGGTGGTCCATCGCTCTCTGAGCTATAAAGCGGCCGGGATTTTTTTGTTCGTCGGATCGTTTCAAATCCACCGGTAGGATTCTCTCTATAACGATCACCGATACCATAACGCATATTATAAAAGAGAATACACCGACTAAATGGAAGAAAGTGATCGGTAGATGGCTCTTAGAAGGTGGCTGGTTATTTGGAAACGGACTGGACGGATGCGAATGGTAATTTGAGTGCTGCGAAGGCGTTTGGTAAGTACCTCGCTGACGAACCTGCGGATTCAACCAATTATAATGAATGAAACTTATCTTTTTAATTTATTCTAAACAACACCTGTATTATCACTATGTTATATATGAGATCTGTTAGTGTTAAAATTGATAAGAAAATATATCAAAATGAAACCATAATAGCTCATACTAATATGAAAATATTTGTCATTTAAATTTTAAATTAGGTGATTTTCAAATGGTGAACTGCAGCACCTAATTGTGATGTGAGATATAAAACTGTTGACCACTATCAGCATCAAATAGACAGAGTTACTAAATGCTGCGTTAAATATTACCTCATTAAACTTTATTATATCAGCCTTATTTTAAAATATTGACCGAGGGTGCTTGATGAAATTTCAAATCATTTAAAATGTGTAATCTTCCATAATTTGTGTTACGAAAACAACCCGAGTTTGATAAATCAAATTTGCGAATTTTTAATTTATTATTTCAAAATCAATTATAGTCTCTGCGACACCAAGTGTAAATAAGATTTTTTTCCAGGCAGACTTACTTTGACCTAGTGATTGATTCATTATTATACATTTTGAAAATTTATATATCATATCATGGATGTCGTCCAACCGGTAGATCGCGATCGAAAAGGTCAATCCCAAAGCAAAATTTGGTCAATCCTAAAAGCTTCCGTGAATTTCGAAAAAATATATAATTTAAATATAAAATATACAAAAATACTAAAATTGAATTATTCTTTAAGCACATACCTATCAAATGATATGTATTTCGCATTTAAAATAAACGTTTGTAAGTTTGAAGAAGGGAAAAAACCCTAAATAAATAAATTTCTTATAAGAATCATGTTAGAAGTCGATCACGAGAAAACTTAAGATTAAAGAGTCGAGCCGAGGGCAAAAAAGGACACCCTT
The DNA here is from genome assembly GCA_030503985.1 of Himalopsyche tibetana. Classification (NCBI taxonomy): domain Eukaryota; kingdom Metazoa; phylum Arthropoda; class Insecta; order Trichoptera; family Rhyacophilidae; genus Himalopsyche; species Himalopsyche tibetana. The sequence continues at coordinate 3,861,605 of JAPJYX010000015.1, forward strand.
ATATAATATCTACAAAAAAAATGTATGATCTAAATGAGTAATATTAAGTTTTCTTTAATCTTTATATAAATAAAATTCACTTTATTATTGAATGGAGGTTGTTGAATGAATTATTCCTTGTCGAAATAGATTCAACGATGTGCATGGTCAACAAAACAAAAAGTAAAATAATATCCAGTTGAAATAATTCTAACAAGAAGTTTGTAAGATATTTAATGAAGTGAAACCATTCATTATTAATTTGTGGAATTATAATGGATAGCAATTTTCTTGAGATTTTCTTTAATTGAAAGAAAGGAAACTATTGAAAGCACTGTGCTTTCGATATATTCATTAGTGATTCCCTTCACAACACTTATTCTTCATTATTCTACGCAAGAATTAATTAATAATTGATTTCACAATAAGAAGTAATCTGTTAGAATAGAAAACTCTTTAAAAATATTCCTTTAAGAAAAGTCCTTTCTTTATAATTTAAATTTATGTGTAATTATTAATTATACTATTTATACGATTAATAATAATATGTAAGAAATACTTGAAAAATAATAAAATGAAGGACGCCGGTATATATTGGGCCACGAGCGTTGGTCAATATATAGAGTATGAATTTAAAGCACTTTATTAAACAGCGAGTAACGAATTATATTACAGGCAGTTGCATTCATTTAATATTAAATTATGTATTATATTGCAATCGAAAAAATATATAAAAATACTTACTTGAGACCACTCCTTCATGGTGAATGAAAAAAATGTTTATAATATTCCTAAAAATTTGAGCATGCCATTCCCCGGTTAACGTTAACAGATAATTCTTAACGTTAAATGTATTCAATCTGCAATCGCAGCTTATGAATACGTCGGAGTGGTCTGTCAATTTGTCAATTACGAATCTCAACCAGTTAACCATAGACTAGTGACTTTTAATCTACTGCGGCATAAGCCGGCTTTTACACGGATGCTTTCTCGTCCGATCGAGTGACTTGTATGCTTAAAAACGAACAATAACTCTCAACATAATATTATCTTTTACAATGTATTTTTTGAAACCCATAACCGCTCTCAATGAGGAGAATATTACCTCCTAATGGAGGTATTTCAACATGAGTTTTCCTACGAGAACTGTTTGTTAGTCAGTCGCTCAACCTCTCTTTTTTCAAAGAAAAGTATTAGGGAAAAATGATCAGAGTAGGAGCGGACTAGTGGTTAATTAATCGCTCTCGCTACGTCCGGTTATTAAAGGATTGGAAGGGCGGGAGAGAAGGACATTTAAGACATCACAAACACCTATGTTTTCAAAAAAAATCGATAAATCGATTAATAATAATCAGTGGCGGTTCTTGACCTGAAATCTTGAGTGGGCTAAAGAAACGCATAGCATTGTATACTGTTTACGAAATTTTGCATGCTTCCACTTTATCTTATACATTAATCTACAAGCATATTAACAAATACTACGACACTACTGCAAAGCATAAATTACTATATAATAAAATCAATGCAAATGTAAGTAAGAAATAATAAAATAATAACCTTAAATTTGTCTTTCAAAGTGAAATAACAAGTACAAAAAGCAATACAAAGCTGACACAGAGAGCTATCACTTTTATACAATACATCGATTTGGTATTTGTGTATGGGCCATAGACTAAATCGTTTTTAGCCCCCAATGAATGACAGAAGCCAGTAAATTTGAAACGCAGTCCTGTGTGTTTGATGACGTTTCCGTACATACAAATTCAAACAAAATCGAATCGTGCTAGATTGCGTTCCAGTGTAAAGAAATATTGTCTATGGTTGTGGGCTGGAAATTGTTCGCCCCTGACCAATAACATGTACATAGGTGTTGCCAGACTGACGTCACGTTGAATTTTCTCTATGAATTATTTATAGGGTTATTGTTTTTTTTTATGCCGGCTCAGCTTAAAATTGTAATACAAAACAATCGAGAATATTATTGTAGGTAGACATGGCATTGTCTTATATTGACAGAGGAAAATTTAAACAAAGATATTATATTCATTTGGGAAAGGTTAGTTACGCTTATAAATGTATTTTTTTTGTTCAGCGGCCGAATCGCTGTTCATTTTTATTCAGCCATCTAAAGTTTTGCGTGAAAAATGCAGGTCGGGTTTAGCCCACCTAGCCCAGTACCTAGAACCGCCACTGATAATAATGTATACACACCTATTTTGTTTATAAGCTCAAGTACAAGTCAATCGCACGTGAAAACGCCTGCGTTTAAATAAGTATTTCAGAGCACAACAGTGACTGTAACGGTGTTTCAATACTATAATACCTACATTTTCCTCTTATTACTTATTTAGTCATAAGCAAAAACCCGGGACTATTCCCGCCTCGAAGCACTAGTCCCACGTAATTTATGTATTAAATGTTTTTGAATTAAATTAATTAATTAAATTTATATCAGAATTATTTTTCATTATTTCTGTTTCAATCTAGGGCCCAGTTGTCGTCGCTAGGGCGTCGCATCCAGTGTTTTTCCTCGTGTAACGCGGTGGAAAGACGTTCCGACACATTTTTAATGTTTCAAATCAGTCAATCTATTTTTTTTTTTTGCTTTAAAAGTTTTTAATTTTTTACTCGAAAACTATAAACTGTTTGTCTCTATCTTTGGTTTCATTTGAATGTGATATACCGGGTGTCATAGCGCTCGTAAATTGATATCATAATACAAAACAAAACTAAGTCCATCTAGACCAGGCACAGGCAAACCGCGGCCCGCCACGTATTTTTTTGCGGCTCGTGGTATGTAGATGCATTTTCGCATGTGGCCCTCCAGCAATCTTATATTTTTTTAAAAAGATTCACGTTTTCATCTTTTAACGCCATTTTAAAAAAGATTGAAAATAAATATAATAATCGATATTTTTGGATCAACCTATATATGTGAACAAACATTTTAAATCATGAATCTCTTTACGATCAAACATCACCGATGAACAATTACAAGCAATTTTAAGAATCTACAAAATTAGCACCTGAATTTTTAAAAGACGTAAAACAGTTCCATTCCTCTCATAAGATTGCTTTTTGTTCATAATAATAAATGGTGTACCTATAAAATGATATTTTACTTGCGGCCCGCCGCGCATTTTGAATTTCCGAATTTGGCCCTTCATCCGAAAAGTTTGCTTCCACTGATCTAGACCAGTGGTTCTCACGTCAAATTTTACAGTGGTCGCATTATAAACATCAGATTATGAAAATGTCTCGTGGCCATAACAATTTTTTGTTTTGAGATGTGATAAAAATAGCAGTTGCATTTACTAAAAAAATGAATAAAATTTACAAATCAATTTGTAAAAAACATTTTTTTAAATATCAATATTTACGCCGCAACAAAATTCTCTGGTGGCCGCGGATAAGAACCACATGTGTGTGTCATACGAATTCCATCCTCAACATTTTTTTCACTTTTGTTCATCAAACTCGTCGGAGCAATTTTGACACTTTTCTATCCTTTTAAATAAGTGGATTGGTGGTTGCTCAAATAAAGACAAGACTTTCGTGTGGGATGTCACAGATTCGAGTCCTTTTACGAACAGCATTTTCTTTAATCGATTTATCGATTTCTGTTAGATGGCATGGTCGTTTGTGATATCGTAAATATTTCGTCTCATCCTTTCAATCCTTGAATAAGTGGAATAGAAAGAGAACGATTAGTTAACTATTGATCCTGTTCAGTCATATCCTTATATCTATACTCACTTCGAAAAAAAGAGATTTTGAGCAACTAATTAACAATCATTTCTCATAAAGAAACTTCTGTTGAGATTCATATTGACCGAAATCAGAAACGGACATGGATTAGAAAAACAAATGATGACAAATGTTTGACATGAAGTAGTTTCCGACACCCATTTTTTAAAAAAGCATGCAATATTTAATATCCTATTTTTTTTTATTTACCGACATATTAGTTATGAGAAGAAATGTTTATAAGCCTTGTGAAAAGTCAAATTGTTTGCAAGCCCTAGTTCTGACATACAGGTAATTGGTACAATCATGTACTTTATGACAGTTTTTGTTATTTTTTTACCACATTCCCTTAAATTACCTTAAAAACAAAGTGATGTTGTAAAGTGACATTAAATTTTATTGAACTATACATTTTTTTTAAAATAAATCACTGATTAACTAATATCTTATTGTCATTCCACAATTTTTCAAAGGGCCATATTTCAAATTCTTATATTTTTTTTTGGTTTTATTGTAGTATAGCCACCAATATTTGTTTATATTTAATAGAGGTGGTTATGATTGTGGTCATCACTAAAAACTGTTTCACGAAGAGATGACGAGAGTAAAATTGAAAATGGCAGAATTGTGCGTGCAGTAAAATATAAACGGCATTTATTTTCATATAAGATTTTCATATAAAAGGGTTTAAAATAAAATTGGAATTGATACTTCCATAATTTGACAAAACAATTGGTAAAGAGGTATTATTGTCACAAAGTATACTAGTTTATGATTGTCACAAGTAACAACGGCGGCCTCTAATGATTTTTTCGGTGTTTGTTTTATAAACAACATTATTTTATAAAATTCAAAAATTAAAAACACACTTAACAAACTTAAAAACAGAAAAACAAACTTAAAAATGATAATAGCAAATGAAGAATAGCTCTGAATATTAGATATTTATAATAATAAATCTAAGCTCAGGTGTTTTGTTTTTCAAATTACTCAGTGTTAAAATTGATTAAATAATTCAAATAAAGCAACAATAACATCTCCAAACTTTCACATTGTGTGAAAGAAGTTAACGATAATACTTATCTTTTAAAAACAAAACTTATTGCAAAATTGAATTGAGTACTGTTGAAATTAGTGTGTTTAGTTTACGGTAAATAAAAAACAGTTTTCAACTGGAAACCTAGAGCTTTTCTTTTCAAGTAACAAACTTTTTATATACTTATAAGAATTTCATGAAAAATATATACACAGTTTTTAAAAAAAATATTTTACAAGAATGTTGAAATATACGTATGTATCGATTCAGCAACACGTGTACCGCCTAGTAAAAGCCTAGACAGAGCTAGGGAACACCGATTTAAGGGAAAACTGCTCTATGGCACGTCCGTGTCACTTTGTGTAAAGCGATATTAGCGACGTCTCTTTTGATGACTATTACCTTACTACTATCAAATGGCTACGTAGCACAATTTAGATATATGGCAGCATTTTTAAAGTCATAGAGCAGATTTTGTCTAGTATTTTTTAGTAGCCGTCGAAATTGCTAATTCTCATTTGAGTATCTGACACTGTTACCTGTATTATTGTGCGACGCTTAGTCTAGCGCTGAAATGTAATGTTTTACTGTCAATCATTATCCAATTGATTTAAAATTTACTTTTTAAACCTTCTGTTTAACCAGTTAGTTGTATTAGTCATTTTGTAATGTTTTTGTTTTTCTTCACTTTGACGTTTACGTAACTAACCTTAAATCCAGGAAATATTTACATTTTAGATTGTTCTATCCTATCGCATATCACGCGCCTTGTGTTAACACGGGCACTTGTTTACTACTATACGTAACAAACCTGTCACTCATTAGTTACTATAATTATTATATGTATATACGTTATTTTGATGTATTTTTAACTAAGTTACTTGCTGTATATTACCATCAATGTACAGCTGACCATCGATTTATTGTTCTCGTATTCATCGCTTATTCCCATGAATCGTCAATTTTAAATATTAAGGTCTCGTCACGACTTACCCCTACTGATTGTTTTTATCTTTTTTTTATCCTTCTCAGAAATACGACTTCATTCAGCCGTTATTGCTGTCACAAATTTGATACCAATGTATTATTTTATATTAAGATTTGTTATCGCTCTCATAAACATGAGTGGGCCATGTCCGGACGAACGGACATGGACCGAAACTGCAACCTTGTTGAGATATCAGTTCATAATGCTTAAGTCAATCGCCTATTGATCAATAAAATATTTAAAATATAAATCACTCTATCGAAAAAATTATACACCACTGCACAAAGTAGGGTAATTGTAGAGTATAGCTCGTCATAGATTATTACAGCGAAAAACTTCACAAACTAAGCTAAAAACAACGCCACGATTTAAAATTATTTTTTGAGAGCTTGATAATCGCGTTAAAACCACACATTATTACGAAGAACACTGATAAATTATGCGAAATACTGAAAAATATTTCGTACTGAAAAATATTTCGTATTTCGCATAATTTATCAGTGTTCTTCGTAATAATGTGTGGTTTTAACGCGATTATCAAGCTCTCAAAAAATAATTTTAAATCGTGGCGTTGTTTTTAGCTTAGTTTGTGAAGTTTTTCGCCGTAATAATCCATGACGAGCTATACTCTACTTTTACCCAAAGTAGAAATACTCAAACTGAGAAAATTTAATTATGGTAATAATTTTCAGCAACATGGCTACAGATCAAGTTTCACCGTTATTCAAATGCCCTTTGACCGATTTAACCAGCGGCTTATGGAATCACCAAGTCTTCGGCCGGTGTGCTAAGATGGAAATGAACACCATGGATTGCTTAGAAGCTTATGGAGTAGAAATGGGAAAAGTGAAATGCGCCGATTTAATGAGGGATTTTGATGAATGTCAGTTCAGCAAAATACAATTGAAGAGATACATGGTAACTAGTTCATGTCATATAACTATACTTTAATATAATAGTAGTAATTGAGTGTGAAAAAAAAACGCATTTGTTTTTAAGTTGACACTTTCAATGTGTGCTAGTCATCATAGTGATTAGTGTTTTCATCTTTAATGCAAACTAATTCTTGATGTCTGCGAGAAGACATTAAATGCCCTTTAAAAAAATACTCGTTGTTTCTGGCTATAAACTAAACAGAGTACCAATCTCTTCCATGCCATTATACATAGCCAAATTATGCTGCAACGTATATCCCATGATGGCGATGAATCTCATAAATTGAACAACTCACTAATATAATTCTCATGGAACTAAATATTTTCATATTTTACCTTGTTGGAGTTCAACCATGTAAATGCCAATTCAATTGACGAAAATTACTATTCGCAGATATATATTTTTAAAATATTTACGTGAAATTGGAATTCATTGATACATTTACATATACCTTTTTTTATAGGAGTCGCTGATATAGACCATTATTGTAACTTTCTTATTTTTTATAACATTTTGCTTTGGATTATATCTTAGTCCAGCATCGAGTTATTAGTAAATATGCGGAAAATTACATTCCGGTTAAAAAAAATAGTATTAATATAGAAGCGTTACTGTAGATAGATCAGGGGTCACCAACCTGGTCCGTACCGCCCGCTAGTGGGCTTTTTTTAAGGCTTCTGTTTTTTTTGTTTTTTTATCGAAACTGTATATTATACCGAGCTGAAAAATCATTTAAAAATCACCACAATAAAAAGGAGACCTAAGGTTGTTTCTGCCGAATTTAGAATTTTATTCCCAACCATTTTTATAAATTTAAGTAAGGACTGAGCATTTTCCAGAAAAATTTTGACTCACTTTCGAAAATTTATTTGAAATTGCATCAAAACTTAATTACCCTTACACTGGATTGAATGGCTGTTATGTTGGTGGGCTGTAGGTAAAAAAAGTTGACAACCCCTGCTGTAGAGAAATACACACATATTCTACTTATAAAAGTAACAAGCATTTCTTATAGAAAAACTTTTGTCGAGTTGAGCGCTCCGTCAGGAGTCTACTTGTCCCTCAAGGGAGCCAACGTGGTTACAATGATATAGTGCGAGTGTTGTGTATCACATTAATTTTTTTGAAATAATTATTTTTCCTTATTGTAATTTTCAGGCAATGAGAGCTGAGAGGGAACGTCAAATAAATGCTGGAATTTTGAAAGGCGATGAGAAATACGTAAACCCAAGAATCGATAGTTTTTAAATAATTTTCATTCTGAAATTTGCGTAATATCAACATAGTCTCATTTCTTTATATCTTTTAACATGTTAGGGGTTATAACTATCACAATGCTGAATCAAGATTTTGAACAAAATAAAATTATATTGTAACAAACGATTCCTCACATTCAAGCAAGTGTTTTTTGGAAACGTACTAATTTGCCATATGTTAACGGATCCAGGATGTTAATGTGGGCATTTTTGTATTGAAAATATTTAATTCAGTGTGACGCTAGACAATTAATTGTTGTTGTCTATGGTATATTAGTAAATGAAATAAAATAAATAAAAACCCCTGTACATGACATAATATAGTTTTATTGAAATATTTTAAATATGTCTTAAGTCACATGGAAAACATCAGACGACATTCATATAACACATTTTTTTGGTTTTATGCATATGCGAGTTACGTTTACTCAAAATATATAACTATGTATAGGTAACTTCATAACTGCAGTTTTTAACGTATACACATATGCTATATTCCCTATATATATTTTAATTCTTCATTCAGTCTTTTTTCAACAGCATTTTTACATACCAGCATACTCACGATGTTGTAACTCAAACCTGTCTGTTTTTTGTGTAGAAAATACCAAACTACACTGAATGATAAGAGAAAGAAAAAAATGTTGCAGCAGCATGCTGTGTCACTGACCTCTATTGATAGACAGGCAAAATTATTAGATCAAACTTACACAAACTTCGTATTATTGATACTATCAGAGTTGACACGATGTTAAAAATGTCACTGTCTTCGGGCATCACTGACTTGATGCAACACCTGCTCTGTACAGCATATGCTAAATAGTATTATAAGTAGTAATATCCAATCGACAGAGACAGTTTCAATATTTTAGCTGATTACATTTTATTGATTACACTAGTTGTGTAAATTTTAATTACTGCAATCGACGTTTACAATTGTTTCTTGTAGATAATTCAAATTCACAAATTAAAGATTACTTGTATTTTTGCACTTTGTAAAAATGTGATTTTCCTATACGAGGTTGAGTCAAAACAGCGATATGAAAGCAGGTATTCAACATGAATATAATATCTCCTTAAATCCTTGTCCACTTATGAAAATATTTCCAAAGTAATGTTTCAAAATTTCTAAAAATATTTCTTATTTTTCCTTTATTTTAATTGTTTCTTTTGTATTGTAAATATGAATAATTGTTTTCAAGAGATGATAGAAATATTATCAAATTTGATTTTTATCACTAATACCATGTTATTCACTGATAAATGTATATATATATATGTACGTATTACAATTCTTATATGTAGTATACATTCAACGTTGCAAATAAAAATTCAATATTGTGAGTCAAATTATGTGGAAAAAAGCCATGTAATAGTTTGCAAAGTCGTGCCGCGTGACCATAATGTTTACGCTGCTTAAAGAAACTATGCAATTGATATCTTAATGTCTTGTCTTATTTAACTAAAAGTAAAATATTTTTCTATGTTATTTCTTTATTACAAATTTGTTCATGTATATTATATTTCAAGTTCCTGACTAGCGGGTCGTGGAGTGATCTTTGGCACTAGCGTAACAAGGGCAGGGTGAGGGTGGCATTTTTAATAAGTAAATAGTGAATTTCAAAAGTAATGGAATAAAAATTGTTTTGTATACATAATCAATGCGGGCTGCTTGATTTAAATTTATAAAAAAAACATAAAATAGATTTTTATTTGGATAAACATGATTGGAAATATTTTTATTCTAAATTAATTCACGTTAAAATAATAACTGATGACTATATCATTGAAAATTTCGAAAAAGCATTTTACTCTGAGTAACATAACTGATTTTTTTTGACTAAAAATATGTATCTATTAAAAGATTACATAAAGGTCAAATTGGCACATGACTATGTCGATACCGGTACTTCAATTTAATTACTGTTATTTAAAAAAAAAACCATGAGCATAAATGGTTGATTTTCATGAATACTTAATATGTATCGTTTCTTTGAATTCATATATCGTCACCGTGGTGGCAGAAGTTTACAAAAATGAGTCGAGTGCAAATTGACAAAGTTGGATATCGATTCTTTGTCTGAAATAAATCAGTTGTTGCGTTCATTGGGCCAGCAAAGCAGCTTTTGTTTTATTGGTAACCATTATTAGCGCAATTTTAAAGCCCGGCAATTGTCCCAGAATCAATAATTCGTATCTTTATTTGTGTTTGATCAGCATAAATCTATCAAAATTATGTAGACTATCTAAGACCGAGGCTTTATTTTAAGCCTTTGAGGATTGTGGCCGCATATGTGCGTCGAAACTTTGTATTGTCTAATATATATTGCCATTCTCATGTTTTTTTTTTATCAAATTGTCATTATTTCTTTATATATGGATAGATAACATATGCATCTGTGATTTTTGGCAGTCACATGATTTTTATAGTTTGTTGCAAATGAATTTTGAAAAAGGTTAATTGTAAACAAATCGGTAGCCATAATATTGAGGTTAAATTACATTTGGTGATTCTCTTCTTGGAATCAATGTCAGTAGAGCGCCATATGTCCGTAGATAAATGAAAAAAAAATCTAGGACCGATCTTGAAATAACAGCGACAAGATTCATGGAAGAGTACAGGATTCAGACAATTCAAATTTGATATTGAAATTCCATCAAGCACCTTTAGTCGAAATTCTATATTATTAAAAGAATATTTATTTCTTAAAATAGTAATAAAATTCTCGCCAAACCGATCAGTACCCAAAAAAAGTATGTTTTTATATTTTTATGTGTGTATCAATGGTGAAAACAATCAAAATAAAAAAAAACAAAATTTAATAAAAAAATACTCGCTACTCAAAAGATTAAAAGCTCAAATTTTTCATTTGCTGTTTGCTTGGAACTATCATCAGTTATCACCAATATCTGCCAGAACAATGACGATATGATCTTAAAAATGCTTATTTACTAATACGAAGTTGATTAATACAATATGATCGTCATAAAAACCAAATTTAATGATATCAAAATATTCGATTGTGCGAACTAAACAAAAGGTTTGCGAACTAAACAAAAGGTTTGCGAACTAAACAAAAGGCTGCAGTGCTTGTCAAAATTAATCCTGAATGAATACAAGGTATAAAGAACGATATGTTTCTGTGACAACTAAGTTGGGTGTCAACTCCAAGGAAAATATCGACACATGCAGTCAATGCGAGGTCAGGATGAGGCGTCTCGAAAATTGGCTTATCGCAAAATAGACGCTTCGTGTCAAACCAAGAATTAATTACATCGATTTACATTTCGATGTTACCTTATTTAACACAACCGAAATATCAGTATTCCGGTTTTGGAATTCCTAGACTCAAAGGGTAGGAGATTGGATAAATTTGCTTGAGGAAGCTAGGGACCACATCTGACTGTAGAATTAAGCATAATAAATGTATTTATAAATCGGCAGTTAGCTATTTTTACATAAACCTTAAACATTCGATGCTCAGATTTATGTGAAAGGTTAGAAATTATCGTTGTCAGCCCATGATTGTTATATGCAACAAATCAATCGACAAACTTCTAAAAATGACATAATATTATAATGATTGTTAAAATTTTCAGAGGCAAATCATTGGTTAAATATGAAATATGATATTGGAATTCATCATATTGAAAAATTGAAAAAAGTGAATCAGGCTTAACTCATACAAATCACATTTGCGTATATGTCGGGTCGTTATGTTGTCACTGGAATCAACTACTCACGGATCGCATTGAGTGACGACAAATTTAAGCACACGACACACTAAATGTCAACAGCGATTTTGAAATGGTAGCACTGTCCCATGGATTGGATATGCCTATTGCAGTGAGTGCGTGGTTGACATGTTGCATCTTACCACTTTTGACAATGTTGTGGACGTCGCCTATAGTTGCTAACCGTCGGAACTGACCCCAATAAGTTCCCAGTGAGTACGATTATATTTTCCATATAAATTCATGAGTGTCCATAAGCAACCACAATTTTGTAGTTATCTGCATGAGTTAAGCCTAAATGACATAATCCTATGCCAATTTATTTATTGAATAAGCATCTAGTTGGTAGAACTCCATCAAGGAACAAATAAGAAAGTAATTAGATCCACAAGAATCACATTAGTTAGTTGATCGACTTCACACCATCGTCGGAATTATGTTTGAATGTAATTTAGAAGTTATGTTGTGTGATTATTTATGGCTAACCTAAGTTAAGTTTAAACATAGTTCTGACAATGACATGAAGGCGTGATAGCTATCAACTTACTATTCTAATTTTTGTGGAACTAAATACTTACTTTTTTTGACCTTATCTGGAGCTGATATGATGTTAATGAAGGTTAATTTTAGATTGAAATAAATATTATTTTATTCCAGAAAAAGGTTTTATTCCATGTAATCCTTTTTGGAATGTGACGCATAAGATACCATTTGTGTTGAAAGACATTTATGATAAACAAATATGTAATGTAGAACCCCAATATAATGGACAAAATATATGGTCAAATGTGAAATTTTTTAAAAACTATATACTAATATGTTAAAATACAAATGCCATCATACCTATTACACTTGAACCTGAGTCATAATGCTTTCACGTGAACGTAGCACTGTCACCGGCCGCTGATTCATACAGCTGCACAGCAGTTTGACTTATTTACTGTAAGTGAATCGATGCAATTATAGCTCCGTTCAGAAAGTTGTAAGTTACAATTAAACACATTGTCGTAATCCTACCCTTAAAATATGGACAAACGGAAAAGGATTAATTTCACCCTAAATCAAAAGCTTTTATATAATGGACTTTCGACTTTAACGGATGCCCCCTTACCTGCGTTACTCTGTTATATTGAAGTTCTACTGTAATTGCTTCCAACACTGTTAACTGTCAGTGAATTGGAAATGTAATATAAAAGATATTATTAAGGTATTATTTATAATATTGTTTTCATTAAACTCAATACAGTTTGTAAAGTAAAATGTTGATCTTTGCGGAATAATAGATTGGAGAGTGAATAATAAATGCAGTCATATTAATGCGGAATCTGAGTGAAATGAACCAGATTTCAAACAAATTTTCATTTTATAAAAAACACAACCGATAACCCTATTTCAAAAAATGTTATATAATTATTTTTTTATTATTATATATTATACTAATGAGATCAAATCCTAAGTGAAAGATATCTTTATGGCTAAAATTAATCCCAGGTATTAAAATTTGTTCATGAAATACACTACTAGTAGCAAAATAAATAGATTATCATATATTCATATTGTGTAATTTTATTATATGTTAAGTAGGGGTCGAGATGTGTAGTCGGATAAGTCACAAAACATTGAAAACGAGATATCAATGCCAATCGACTAAAATAAAAATATTCTTTCGATGCGTGCAGTCAGTTAAGTCGTAGGATATATTGTTGAGATGGTGCATTTTCAGTTAAAACATATTTATAAGTTTACGGTGTGCGCAGTCGGGTTTTTTGAACTTTATTTTTGCTGTATCGCCAAATCGCGTAAATGACAATTTCTGACTCCACGCCCCAACCCACGATTATTTCTTGCATTTTATCGCGTAATCAATGGCAAATATTCATATAGTTATTGTATCACAAAATTTCATTGTCCTTATTTCTTTAAGAAATAGTTATTTTCAGCCAGTTTAAAATGAAGAATCGATGCAATTCCCACAGCTATGATTACACAGATCTCATCTAAGCAGGGGAGGGCTGGAGGGGGCTCGGAGGGGCTCCCGCGAGCCCGTTGTTAGATTTTACCACGACCGGAGAGTCCCTTGTTAATTTAAGAGAAAACAATATTCTCAGATCAAATTAGTAAATAACTGCAATTTCTGACTTATATATACACAAAATTCTCTTTTTGGGCGGTTTCGAAATTGCACAGTCCAATGTTATAGCATGTATCTTTAATTTCTCTATGAACACTTCATATTTTGACACGGTTTTTTCTGCACAATCTTTTGCTTATTTAAGTATTGCATATAAGAGATTAAGCGAGCCCCTTGTTAACGTATCGGCAGCCCACCGCTGCATCTAAGTATTGTATGATCATAGCTTTTTGTGTAAAAATAGTGAAGTATATATTATGCATGTACCAGGGATTCCAATTGGATATTCGAATGTATTTAGTTTTTTTTTCAAATTCAGATATTTGAATATTATCCGTTCAGTATTACAAAAACTATCATTCAAAATCGCATTTTGTTTACTTAAAAAACCATAATACTTACTTAAACTAGTGTGTGTTAACCTTTGGTACGTCACCCCAGAAATATAATAAAACATAGACGGAATTCACACATATTATTTGAATACTTTAAAGATTTGATATTTGTTTTCAACAAGTATTGGAAATCCCCAGCGTGTACCCATTTACATTATTACAAATGACTAAGACTGTAAACTCATAAATTTGGCCAACTTGTATGATTTTGTTTGTTTCTATAATGTGAACATATTAATGGTATAGGTTATATTTTTACCGTCACCATTATAAAACATTCTTTTAGTACTTTCATAATCCAGAAGATATAAATAAAAGTAGTCTGAAAAGTATGGTAAATTTCAATGAGACGGCGACACAATTTATAAAGTGTTATCATTGCTGTCAATTATAATTTTACAAGTGACATTTTTTTTGAGAAAAACAATAATGAACGCACAATTGATGAATTGCAGCGAATAAAGTCGAAGAGGACCATAGGATAAATGAGATTGAACAAATCTATCCATGAAAATGAATTGCACTCTGAACCTATTGCATACAAAACTGAAGAAATCATTTAAAAAACTACATGAATCGTAATGGATGATCGCTGAGATCATCCGAGCACAATTGCTGAAGTTATCGGCTAGGAAGGTCATGCTTTTTTTAGGGACTCTCGAGGCATCATCGCATCTGAAAAAATCAGGATTATTGGAGCATATGAAAGTCACTTTGCAAGAAAATTAGCAAAGATTATCCTCGTGTTCACCTAATCGGTTCCTCGATCACTGTATTTCCCGGACTGAAATTGAAATTTGGCTACCTAATAATGATCCATCGGATTATAATGTGATTGCCTTAGGCTCAGTTGACAATATATATATTTTTTCAGATAAGGCGATCGAATTGTCGCACCGAGCAAATAGCCTACCAAAATACCATGAAGAAAATTTGTTTTTATTCGAAATAATTATTTTTTGATTCTTTTTACCGAACTTTTCAACCTACCCATGCGTAGGAGTGCACTTCTCTTAACTCTATCATTGAGTCAAACACATTCTGAATACTAATTATTTAACTAATTTTAGAGTAATACATATAGCATTATATCTAATTGTAAATCGATAACTTCTAAAAAAATCATAATCAAGTAACTTTTAGCAGTTTGTGTAAAACATTTCACTCAAAATGGAAACAAATTCAATGGTATACTTATAAAAACAAAAGGTAAATATGCTTTACCGCATGCAAATCTTTTTCAACTCGAGAAATAACTAAATACCGTTAATAATAATGCACTTTTGTAAAAAATTATCACACACTTTGGGAAACCAATAACTTACGTAAAATAAAAATATAAATTCAGTATGGAAAAGTTTGCACACAAGACTAAAATGTCAATTGTTTGTTCCATAGAAAACATTTGAAATAATATGGAAGCCAACTTTCCAACTAATATTTCTTAAGTCGCATAAATTATCAGTTTCCCTGTTTCTTAATTTTTGGTATTTTCCTATTCGCTAATTAATTAACTAGAAATTTGGATTCTTTTTGTGGCATTTAGTAAATTTTCTGTTTTTTCTTTCTTAAAGTAGCATGTTGTAGAACATATTTAACAAAAAAAACAAGACTAGTACGCATCCATTTTGACTTTAAGTCTATTTACCAAAATCATAACTGTTTTTGTGTTGATTTGATTATTGATTGATATAATTTTTTTTGAATTTTTCAGTTTTTATCATATGCCATTCGACACATTTGACACGGTACATCATGAATTTGATGAAAATAATTGTTTAAGCCATTTAGATACTGCAACGGCTTAATCTTTAAATCCATGATCTAAAACTAAAATATTTATCAAATAGCTCTAGCTTCCGGCTGCTAAGTCTTACAATACATTAATTTAAAATTGTGACCGCATTACAGCTCTTCGACTAAGCTCGCTTCGAACAATTATTTATATCTAGACATAAATAACATTTATAATCACGTCAGTAATTGAAAAGTATACTATTTCCTGTATCAAATTGTTTGTATAGTCTCCGGCTCAAATTGTACATCTATTTATTCTCAATGCCCTGAGAACGGTTTTAAAGTGTAAGTATTCGGTGGTGATTGCACACTTTTACACGTGGCTTTTGTGGAATAAGCACTCGATAATGAAACATTACCGTTTATGATACTGCACGGAGATATCAAGTCAATATCCATATTAGATAATTTCGTCATCATGACAGTTTCGTCATTTATAATCGGAGGATACTGTGCAGTCAGAAAATTTTGCATTTTGAGGATGTCGATATCTTCATCTTGCATCCGAATAGATGTCTGACTGCTCGGATTGCTTCCGATGATCGACGGCGGTCGAAAGCTGTAATGGTTTTGCTGCGCCGAGACGACGGACGGTTTGCTTTTTCCCAAAGAGATCGGTCGAACGTATCTTTCAGATTCCGTCAACATGTCTCCGCTGTTATGATGGCTGTACTCGCTACCTCTGTAAAGAATTTTCGTTAACCTTTTAAATGATGATATGTATAATATGTTAATGTTATTTAGAGCAAGGTTTCCTAAACTATGTTCCGCGGAACACTGGTGTTCCACAGAACCTAAATTGGTGTTCTGCAAACACTCATTTGTCAGAAGAATCCCCCAATGTGTAAAAATAAGTTATTATTGTTTTACTTCTGTTTTATACAACCTATTTATGTGAAAAGGATTTCTTTTTATGTTACGAAGAAATCAAAGTGTAGAAACAAACTGAAAGCCACACCATTTAAAAATAATAACTGTTTTATTGACATATTTTTTTGGATTTAAACTATAATGAACTACCCGACCTTAAAAAATAAGCTGAATGTTTCATTAATACTATTTACGTAATAATACGAATACTATTTTTTATGTATTGAAAGTAGAGTTCGTCGGAGCTAACAAAGTTGACTTCCTTGCCATTGTTTTTTCTACTACTTTTAATATTAAATTGTACTATTTTTTTTTCTCCGTTGTAAAAGTTTTAAATTAATAATTTGTCAACCTTGTGCAATGTTAATTAAATAAATAAATAAGTAAATATTTTTTTTTTTTTTTTTAAACCATGTCCGCTCCCAATGTGGAGCATATGGACTCCTAATGGAGTTTATCTCAACAGAAGTGTTTCTACGAGAACTGCTTGTTACTCAGTTGCTCAACCTCTCTTTTTCCAAAGAGAGTAGGGATAGAAGGATTGGGCTAGGACAGGATTAGTGGTAATCTCATCGCTGTCGATACGCCCCGTTCATAGGATAGGAAAGGTGAGAGGGGGGAGTCACATACATCCATGCCTTTGAACAGAAATTCATAAATCGATTGAAAAATCAATTTATAAAACCTGTCGCCTGTGTGGTCGAGTGGTCAACGGTGTTGGCTTCGGCTACAGAGGGCCCGGGTTCAAAAATAAATTTAAATATTCTTATTTGCGAAGTGTTCCATTGCAGAAAAAGTTTGGGAAACCCTGATTTAGAGACCCAAATATCCATGTTTACATTAATTTTCATTAGTTTATAAAGAAAATTAAAACAAAAACAACAACTAATACACCATTTTTAGGGAAATAACAGAAAACATGATGTAGATGTAACAAATTTCAAATTTAAATTTTTAAAAAAATCTAACCTTGTCCTTATCCCACACTGAATCTTTAAATCAAGGGGCGCAACCTTTACAAGGCTGGGATCTACTTTTCAATCATAAGTTTTTTCATGACTAACTCCTAGCATGAGTCTAATAATTAATTTTATTTTTATGTTTTTTCGTCTATTTCAAACTTAAAAATGTTTATTTTAAATGCACAATATAATTAGATAATTTAATTTTAGTATTTTCGTATTTTATTAACATATTATTTATGAAAAACAACTTTTTGGATGGAACGAGAACATAAAAGTTTTCGATACCTTTGCTTTACACCATCTTTCTATTTTCCACTATTGTGACAAAACTTGTGCAAATGTAAAAAAATGACGATTCAAATTTATTATTGCAGTTCCACCAAGCACCTTCAATCGAAATCCTATAATAGCATAGCCATAGATATAAATAGATCTTGGTAGATTGAATTGAATATTTTTCAAGTATAGCGAATGCAATTTTTCACTCTTCATTACTAGTGCTCGATGGAATCCAAGAACTATTGTCGTTCATACATAGATATTATAAAGTTATTATTATAGATATACATACTTTGAGATTTGATCAGAACTGATGTTTCGCATATCGTCTATTTCGTTGTGATCAAAAACATCAAGACTCAAATAAGCGTGCGAGCACATTCCATCTAGTAGATTGTCAAGCCGCAGACGAATCTCTCCAAACGTCGGCCTATCTTTGGGCCTTGTTCGCCAGCATGCCATCATTAATGCATATCTGAAAAAAGCCACGCATAAATTGGACAGTAATAAATTAACAAGTAACCGTTCAATCGTATCATCTATAGCTCCTAATATCAGTCCAGATCATGCTTTTTTTTGATCCCCTTCTCACATAGGTGTCATAGGACAGTGGTTTTCGAAATGCGTGTTACTTCATTCCAAATTTAGCTGAAAATCTTGGTGGCCTATAATATTATAAAATAATATGGATACAATTTTAAATGGTAAAAAAAGTTTCATTATATCACAAATTTTATATACGAAGCAATAAGACATTAAAATTTTAAACTTTTTGAGCACAGCAAAAGTGGCTTGGCTCCCAGCTTAGAGATCGCTAACTTTATACTCCTGCAAATATTATATTAATTAAATTCAGAGCATTATATTGATGTCTTATTAGAAGGATTGTTATTATTTACTATTCAAAATTGTCCCAATATGCATCTCAATATTTCTGCAATTAAACGTATTCAATGTCAATAAAACAAATGGTAAGAAGAAGCGTTCTTCGGCCAAAAGAATGAAGAAAATTTACAATCAAACTTACAAATCTTCACTGCAGTTATTCGGGCGCTCCATCCTATATCCTGACATGAGAAGTTTTAGTAAGCGGCCGGTGGGTACACTGGGGTATGGGTTTCCACCCAGTGTGACAATTTCCCAAAGAAGAATACCAAAGGACCACCTGCAAATTACAGTAGAATTATTCAATTTGAATGAAAGTGATTTTAAATATTGTTTTGTAAGAAAAATTAAATCTGTAAAAAATAGCTATTCATTTTGTTCTCTATGCTTAGTTATATGCATATTGGTGATAACTATTTCGGTAATTCAATTGCATTGTTGGCACAATATATGCTATAAATTACAATAAAAAATGTATATCTACTATTATATATGCTTTACTAATATTATAAATATACGCCAGGTGGCAAAACCACCTTTCAACATGACCAATCCATCAATGTGCAGACCTCTAACTCTGTGTGTGTGTTAGAGAGAAAGAGAGTATGCATAAATGCTTGGTGTGTGTATGTGTGTCGTGCTGTGCGTCACATAAATGCCATTCTTTTGGATCTAGTAAAAAAGTCTGGGTCTCTAAGGTTTTCAAGAAATGGGCCAAATACATTTTTTAATAACATTTGGGCTATGAGAATGCTATTAGACATAAAAAAAAAAATGTTTTGTAATTATAAAATATTTATATGAAAAAATCTGGGGCCAGGTGAAAATCTTTGGAGGGCCGGCTTCGGCCACTGGGTGATGACTGCTGGCTTACTAGAATGAGTTGTATGCTAAAAGCTGCGCCTGCACATGGCCGAGCAGCAGTTTTAAACTTTTGACCGCGGCTCGGATCCAGATCGGTTCAGATTGGGCTGCTATAGCAGTCAACCGCGGTCTAAGGGTTAATATTTCAATAATATATATTTTAAATTGGGATAACCCTAATTGACCAAAATAAATTAAAATTTGTACATTTAGAATTAAATTATTTATTATCAGACGAAGAAATTTATCTAAATAGAAAATATAATATAAAGATTAGTTGAAAGGAACGACGTGAAAAATTAGAAAATTAAAAAATAAATTTATAAAATATAGTAATTATTTTATTGTCGCCTGGTGTGGCTTAGTTGCTTAGAGCTTGCTCTACCGACCACGCTGGTTTGGGTTCGATTCCCGGTAAGATTACAGTGAATTTGAGAATTATTCATTTCAAAGTTGTGATCGAAGACTGGGTGCTTGTGATGTCAATTCACATTATTTCCTCTCCTCCCATCCTTCTGATTCTTTAATAACTGGGTGTAGCAATAGCGATTTGTCAACCACTAGTCCCGTTCTAGCCTTATCCTTCTTTCCCTACCACTCACTTTAAAAAAAAGTGAGGTTGAGCGCCTGAGAAATAAACAGTTCTCGTAGAAAAAACTTTTGTTGAGATACCTCCATTATGAGTCCATATGCTCCACGTTGGGAGTGGACATGGATTTAATAAAACAAAAAAAATATTAGCGACTGACTACATTTTTTCATTCTGCTTGTTTTTTTAATTTGTGCTCATTTTATGTACAGAAAAATAGAATGAAATGAAGTTATTTTATATGTTTTATTTAATACAATAATATTTTTTATTTTGCAAATTAATAATAAAAAACTTACGCAGCGCATTTTTTGGATTGGCCAGCGCAGTCTTAGGATTCTCCGAGCATATAACCTCTCGTCTTAGAGAGAACATTGACCTTCACTGTCAGAAACTAGATACTGGTTAAATTTAGATTTAAAAATTTCAAAATATCTGATGCCTCCTTGACTACTTATTATCAGATGTAGTGCATTTTTTTTTTTAACTTGAAATATAAAATTATATATTGTTATGATTCATTTCGGCCCCTAATTCCCAACTTATCAATCATTAACAAAAAAGTATTCTCAACTGAAAAAATATCTTACTATCTTTGGGTCAATTTATCTTTTGCAGCATACGCATTATGTTGATTGCTAACGTGTAGTACTAAAAGTAACTCAAAATTTCCTAAAATTGTGATATGTTTCATTGACAGAAAGGGTTGTATTATCACAGTTAAAGGTAAAATATAATGTCAAAATAACTCACACATCACTTTGAGTAGTGTAAACCTGATGAGTTAAAGATTCCAGAGCCATCCACTTGATTGGTAACTTGCCAGTACCGGTCTTCCTATACATGTTTTCTTGGTAAATATCACGAGACAAACCAAAGTCAGCTATTTTGATTGTTTTGTCTGCACATACCAGAACATTTCTCGCAGCCAGATCTCTGTGGACCACACGATTGCAAGAGAGGAACTCCATGCCCATAGCAATCTGTCTGCCAAATGACAACAAGTCGATCGCTGATATTTCGTTGTCTTTGCAATCTTCAACTTTTTCTATAATATCTTGCTGGAGGTCATAGAGTCTGTTTACAATAAGATTAGGCTGCGACAAAATCACAGATGTTTCACAATCGCTGTTTTCAGAAGACAAGAGTTCGGCATATTTTATTTGCTCCATGGAGTTGTCGTTAGAATTGTTAAGGTTCATATCTGACGGTGTGAGAGGTTTTCCATGAGTGTTGGATGTTAACTCATCCCATGCCAACCTAAAAATTTCAGTAAAAATTTAGAAATCACCGGCTTGGAAGGTATAGAAGATAGTAATCTACGCCCCTTTTTAGTTAGGATATGGGAGGAATGAAATAGAGTGAAAACATCCGTTACAGACATTGAATCACACAAACCCCAGAAAGTATTTACCCTTCGGTCGAATTCACAAAAGCAAAACTGTCTCCTGTCGATGTGGGGCATGTGGACTTTTAAGAACCTCTATTTTCGAGAGATTGTGAGAGAAATATTTTTAGATAAATAAAAAGGCGTGGATGATTTTAAATTCAAAGTATTACTCAAATCAGAACAATAAAATATTGTAGAAAGGTACATTGAATTGTGATAATGAAAAATGATGTAAAGATTATTAGCTTTCAGGTCAACCTCATGTTTTTCAAAAAATATGGACGGACGAGAAGAAAGTCTACTCAGGATTGGTTATTAGCGATACAAAGAAAATCTTTTTTTTCACCTCAAATAGTTCTGCAAATCACCACGAGCACAAAATTCAACAACTAGCATCATGGTGGCAGACGGTCGGGTGCAGCAGCCAACTAAACTGACTATGTGTGCATGTCCACCGACTGACTTCATCATATCGATTTCCTGACGAAACTGCTTAACTTCTTCAGCTGAATGCTCATCTGTAAAGCGAATGAAAGTCAAATTTTATAGCATGGTATTTGCAATGACATTAGTATGGAACCAATCTCATTTGAATATTGCATTCAATTTAAATTTCAAAATATATTTTGTTTATCTCCTTTGTTAAACAATCTCACTGAGAAGAACTTTGACATCATTCAATGATATTGTTTTGTATAATGTTATATTATTTTACTTGTGTATAAAATCGTTCCAAGTAATATAAAAAGAATTTATTTAATACCTTTCACAGTGGCGGATTAAGCACTTGGGAGGCCCCAGTTGCAACACAATTTGGAGGCCCTTTTTACAGATTGAATTTTTTCAATATCGAAATATAGGTTTTGAAAATGCAAACATACCGAAATTCCAATATTAAAAATTAGCCGTAATCAAATTTTGAATGCACAGAAACTGTAACACATTTTAATAAAATTGTTTAAGATGAATTGGTAAACCTTTAATTGATGTAGTAATATTTTAAAAAACGTAATCTATTTGTGAATTTGTATATTTTTTCTACGAGAACTGTTTGTAGCCCAGTCACTAAACCTCTCTTTTTCGAAGAGAGTAAGGATATAAGGCTAAAGCTAAGGAATAGTGGTTAACAAATCAAGATTTATTAAATTAAACTAATTTATTTTGTATAGATATTATAAATTTATTTAAAAAAAAAATGTAGATTTAATAATTTAATAATAAATAATAATTAAACGATTTGTGAATGTTTACTCCCAATGTGAAGCATATGGCCTTCTGATGGAGGTATCTGAAAAGAAGTATTTTTCTTCGATAACTAATTGTAATTCAGTTGCTCAACCTCTTTTTTTCGAAGAGAGTAAGGATAGAAGGATAGAACTAGGATAAGACTGGGGGCTAACAATATATTAAATCTTAAATTTAACATATTTATTATTTATAAATATTACGATTCAGATAATTATTTTTATATTTCATAAATTATATAAACTTACTATAAATAAATTTATTATTTAGAAGTATTATAAGTTTTAATAATAAATTTTAGAAATTTCATAAAATTTATAAACTTTTTTATAAATCCATGCCTGCTCCCAATGTGAAGCATATGGCATCCTAATGGAGGTATTTTAACATATTTTTTTCTACGAGAACTGTTTGTTTCTGTGTCGCTTAACCACTCTTTTTCAAAGACAGTAAGTAGTAGGGATAGAAGCAGCGGTGGGCTGCCAACACGTTAACAAGGCACTCACTTAATCTCAAAGAAATTTTCGGTGTTCTCGGGAAGGAGTGAATTTTTTTTTCACTCCTATGCAATTATATGCAATTACAAAATAAGCTATCGATTTTTACCTAGTACACTTCATCGAATTCATCGAAAAAAAGCTCTCGTTCTAGAACTCATACCCTTGAGAGAAGAAGTATTAATTTTTTTATTATTTTTTCATTATACTTTAAATAATTACATTACATAAATAAAATATCTTTTTTATTTTTAGATAGGAAAAATACGTAGGCATGTACTTAAAAAGATAATACACTTTATTGGTGGTCTAACTTTGCACATGCAATAAGAGTAACGAGGATTGTTTTCTGTATATTCACAAGTTTATAACTATATACTAATAAGCTAAAATATTTATAACGCCTACATTTTCCCTCGTTATTTAATATATTTTTTTATTTTGACTCACTTTTAAGAAAATTATCAATATTTGTGAACTTTCACTTTCTTAATCGCACGAATAATTTGATACGTATCAGAGCATAGTTTATCACTTGAACACATTTTGAATTGATAATAATAAAAAAAACTTTGAAAATATCAAAACTGTGCAAAACGAGAGTTTACATCGACGCGTTATATAACACTAAAACGTAGGTTGAAAAAATATTCTTTCATCGTAAATATTTATTTACTCCAGATGTATGCAATTCTATCATATGCATTTGGAAAAAAATGGGTATATTTTTATGACCTGTATATCGAAATTAATATTTAGTGAAACATACAAAAAAGCCACATTCATGAATCCATGAATAATTACAAGTTAGTTATTTATATTTTAAAAGCGAAAAGATTCCTATATTTCTTAAAAAGACTTCGCCCAAAAATAATTAACGGCTAGAACTGAAATATAAAAATGACACCGACCCATAAATTAATTCAAAGTTAATCCATGAATTGACAGCTCCTTCAGAGTCAAAGATAAAAACACATGGTGCCCCGCTAGGTAAGCACGCATGCAGTCCTTGTAGTTAAAAAGGTCGGCATACTAACTGAATGTCGGACAAAGTCAAAGTGAATATATCAAATGGTCTCCGCGGTTATTGAGTGTCCTACTCGACAAAAAGCACACCGCGATCACTTTATTTGATATTTTGATTTGCTTTTAAGGTGAGAGTGACGGTCTAAAGCAGCGGTCACCAAACTACGGCCCGCGAAATTTTCATCCGGCCCGCGAAAAGTTCTGGATTTTTACATAGAAATTATTCATAAAGAAATATAAATTTTCATGATTTAGTTATGAATTCACGATAACTATTTATTTGATATCATCAATTGTCATACAACTATCTGGTAGGGGGCTCAAAGTGAAGGAAGTTGAATAGAAATTGGAGGCGAGACGACCAGATGTTCGTTTGTTCAAAAATTTCTCGAAGATTCTCATTTATTGAAATTCTAAGAAGGGCAAACATTTGTTTACATTATAATTATTATGTGATCACATAAAATGAAATAATATTCTGATTGGGTTCCAATAAGAATTTATTTGTCGTCCGGCCCCCTTAGTTTTTAAAAATTTCGCTTCTCAAAAAGTTTGGTGACCCCTGGTCTAAAGAGACAAATTATTAAATTGCTTATATACAAATTATATGTTTAATTGATAGAATTTAGCTCAATAGGATTTTCAAATCATTCTGGTTAAGTAAAGCATTCTTTATTATCATAATTCGACTTTGGAAAGGAAAAAGGACGTAACCCACACATATCAAATTGTACAGGAGGCGCTAAAAACGTGTTTTGATGATTCTGTGACATATGCAAATTATGAATTATACACAACCTTGAAGTACACGGATACTTCTAAGCTAGTGTTTAATTGACATAACCTAATATTAATTAAAGAAATTGTCTCGGAAAAACCTTTATTTCAGTGTTTTTTCTTGGTTTTAATTTTTTACAAGGTCATCTTTTTCAAACTTACAAGCTAAATTTAGATACTTATTCGGACTTTTCAGCTTCCATCCTTTTGATAGAACGTGTGTCAAGTTGTATATATTGTGATTATTGAAAAAAAGCTGTTTTGGGAAATTGAGGGTTACGTCCTTTTTCCTTTCCACAGTCGATATCTTAATAAAGTTTATTTGTTCAGGCAAAAATGATCGGGGAGGCAGTGACGTGCTGAAGCAAGGACCTCCTATTTTTTCAATAAAAATCGTATTTTAACCAAACCGCAATAATTATATATGAACAAAAAAAATGAACGTTAGCAAAATTTAATACCTCAATAATTACATTGAGTATTGTTTTTTTTTTTCAACTTTTATTGGACATTCAAACCTTATTAAATTTTGAAATAGTATCTGTCAAATGAAGAATAAAAAAAAATGTTATTGTCGACATATTTGATTTTGTCAAGGCCTAATATTTTTTTCAAAAATAAATAGTTCGTTTTGGTTAATATGCGAATGTGTATAAGGTCCCTGTTTGAGTTCGCCACTAGCCCCCTATTATTTTTTTACAAATAAAAATTATTACAATATAATAAATAATAAGAAATGCTTAACTCAACTGTGATAATTTTAAAATCCTATTTAGCTAGATTCTATCAATCAAACAATGTTTTTGTATATAATTAATTAAATATCTTGTCTTATCTTATCTTATAATTATGTGTATCTGTAGACCGTTACTATTACACGAAAACCGCGTTTCAATCGTGTGCGCACTGACTTCACTCACGTAACAAGTAATAAGTCTATCAGTACTAGTGATTTACGTAAATGTTTTGAATTTCATGCTATATAGTTAATTGTCAATGATATTTTTTTATATCACTGATTTCCATTGAGCTGAAAAAATAGATCTATTTTGTTTAGTTTTGTTTTGGTGGAATAAGGAACATTGATTTTTTAATAAGGAAAATGTCAATATTTTGTATAAAATTAAATATCTAGAATAAATAAGTTATGTATAATTTATTTTGACTTATTTTGTTTTTTCATTGAAAATATTCGGAAGATTTATATATTTTTTTAAGAATGCAATGAATTGTTTTTATTTCTTCAGCAAAATTTGTTTCAGCGTGTACTTTTATAAAATCTTTGGTATTCACGAGATTTTCATAGGACCGTTGATTTTGCAACATTTTGCAACACTAAAGTTTTACGTGAGAACCCCTCCTCTACTATTAATTAAAAAAAAATAGTTGCTCCGCACGCCTTATGTGAGACGTGTTGTTTTAGGGCGCATATTCTATTTCAAGTTAGTTTCTTACACATAAAAACCCCATTGCCAATTATGAATAGCTTCCTTTATGTGTCACTTAAAATAATGGTATTTGGTGAATATTGTTTAGTTGGCTTGCGGTATTTAAAAAATGACTACCAAAATTAAAACCAAATATTAGGGCCTCACTCCTTGTGATAAATATTCTTTATTTAAAGTGTTACATGTTAAATAAATAAACATTCACATCGAAAAATACACGGAAACAAAAGTTTTTTTGAGGCCCCTAAAATTCGGAGGCCCCAAGCAAGCGCCTCTTGCGCTTATGGGATAATCCGCCACTGACCTTTCAGCATTTTCACAGCAACCTCCCTCTTCTGATCCGAAAGCCACCCTTTACGGACGACTCCAAATGCTCCCTCTCCTAGAACTTCATATAATATCAACTTTTCTGGTATTACTTCAAAACCATCGTCTTCTGGATTAATTGTGAAACTGGATCCACTATCAGCTTCTCTAGGCGCTTTTTGTTCTAACTCCTATAATATTCAATTAAAAAATTATAAAGACGAGACATATCACTTTCCACATGTGTTCTGTGAAAGAAATTGAAGGTTTCACATTAGAGCTCTGGAAAGACGGCTGTCTCCATATTTTGTCTAAAATGAGTTGGATATATCATCGAGTAGAGCTTGCGTATCGCGTATAGATAAATTTAAGGAAAAAAAAAGCTTCTGACATGTAGTAAGCGGCAGTTTACATAGTTCTGTGTAGCATGTATCTTAAAGGCTGAAAGCTTATGAATGCTATTTCATTTCAGATCCCACAGATGGCATAGATAGACAGGGATGTTTCTTAAATAAACATAAATTCAGCAAACCTCAAAATAGCGACATCTTCTTTTGTAGAGCTTGAGTTTCTTGTGACGATGATATATAAAAGCGACTGTAGCAATTATGATGATGATAGATATAATAGGCGCCAGTACTGACCAAAGAAGGGTACCAGTTATTCGTGTACCTTCAGCATAAAAAAATGAATTATTTAATACCGATATTTGTTATATGTGATCTGCAAAAATGCAGAAAATACATCAATTTTATAATTGTAATGCGGAATAGAAGAACGGTAAAAACTAGTTGAAACGAAAATTATACATTACTTATAACCAGGGCTGTGGAGTCAGCTAAAAACAAATGGTTCCGACTCTGAATTGATTTAGTTCATTATTTTCTCTTAAGTGACTTATCGATGGTCTAGTACAGGGGTGGGGAACCTTTTATTCTCTAAAGCCCGCATTAATTTTTCTGATTCGACATAAGGCCGCAGTGAATATTGACTAGGGAATCTACAACTTAAAATTTACAACATGTCTTAACTTAACTTAAGAAGCGTCAAAACTTTGGCTAGCCATATCTCAAAACTATCAATTTCTAGTTGCAGTACTATGTTATAGAACTAAGAAATCAATATAAGTACACCATCAGATCATCTTTCGTCGGGCTAGCATGCGGTGGCGACATTGTGGACTCTTGAGGTTGTAAATGGGTCTGTGATGTAAGATTTTTCCGTTTCTGACTCCGCACAAAACTCTCGACTCCATGACTACTGACTCCGACTCCACAAACCTGGTTATAACTTATTAATCTCATCCCATTCTTTTGCAAAATGTATATTAAAGAGCTTAAAACAGTTTTCATTTAACCTTTTGGTTGCCGTAGAAAAAAGTACATCTGTACCTAGCGTGATGGCTATAATTTGCAATTAATATTTCAATTAGGTATTGTCTCTGGCATGTTGAGCATGGAAAATTTGATAAGATATCTCGCCTGTGGCAGTCATCCAGTTTAAATATACATAATATATAATTTATTTATGCAAAGCTTATTTTTAAGCAGTTTCAAAATTACTTAGTCCAATATCGTTACATTGAACCTATCTTTAATTGGTTTTTGTTCATTTAATAAACTGCGCTTAAGCAGCTTTGAGAGCTTACATTTGTCTTTGAGACATTAGAATCATGTGGCAGAACATCACAATCGCAGGGATCTTAGTTTAAGGTTTTTTTTTTTCATAACTGCTGTTTGGTACTCAGTAAATAATAAAATAGAGCAGATTTATTTTTTATTTACCAAAAAACTATTTTAAATAAAAACCGCCACTAGATACATGTTAAAACATCTAAAAAAACTTTTTGAATTCTGAACAAAACTAATTTATAGCCCCAATAACTAATATGTAAATAATTACTGTACAGGTCGATTGCCATTACCCTTTCATTTAACAAAAGTGACTTTTTAATTTTTCCCGTCTGATCGAGGTGTAGCTGTTACTGTCAGTCTGAAGTTGTGTGATGCCATATTATACAATTCTGTTAAAGGCATCCGGGAGACTATTGACGGGTTAGAAACCAATCCAGGTTGCATTGGTCTGAAAATAAGCACGAGTGAGACCAATGTGATGTATACTTGAACCTGTCATTTGACAGGACCCTGAAAAGTACCTCGGTGTACACATCACAGAAAACGGTAACATAGAGAAAGAGCTCGCTGTTCACTTAGGAATAACTGGAGCTACATTCGACTGACTGGGATATGCAGCTGTATTCAAAGAGTAAATGTTCTCCATATTATTGTCAGCTGTGAAAACTTTATAGAATATCATGATGAATCATCGTTAAAAGCACTCGTGTAAAGTAAGAATTATAAAATTCAGAAGCCCATATCTCGGTTAGTTCACAACCAGGGCGACGGTTTGAGGGTTATGACAATTAAAATGTACAGTGATGATGTTACATTTTTAATTTATATACTAAGGATAGTGTCATTCTTACAATGGATTGAATAATTTAAATGTGATATTGTTCTTAGTAGCTATTTATTGAAATTAAAGACATTACATAATACCTGAAATTGGAGGCTTCACTTCACGGTAGAGATATGCTGGGTTGCTTAAGCCAGCTTGTGAACCAGCACTCACAGTAACTTGATAAAGCGAACCGATATTGGCTTTATCAAATTTAACAGTATTTTTATTCTGCAAGAATAATTCAAATTATAGTCTATCAAGAAGTATAATAGTTTCTTTTAATATGCATTTTCATTTAAACATTGACTTTAAAATTATACTTTTAGTTACAGTAGAACCTCAATTATCCGGACTAATTGGGGATGAAGATAGTCCGGATAAGGAAAAATCCGAATAATCGAAAAAAATCCTAATAGAGTGGGAAATACATCTACATTCAGTATGCATATTTTTTATTGTTCTATATTTACATATAGATTAAGTATTAATTTATGTTTTATTAAGAAACTCAATAATTGATTTTTGGTTAAATAGCTTTTCTTTTTGAAACAGTCAAATTGCGAATACTTTTAAGACATATAAGTTGTCCTGAGTGACATTCCTCTTGTCTCTTAAATCACATCATGGTGACATCTGAACACTTAAAACCCTCAGAATGTGCAGGATCAATATCTCTTACCCGGCAAATCTCTTCTTTGTTTTCTCAATCTTGTTCCTCCGAGGCAAATATTTCTTTCATTTACTCTAATCATTCAAAATTTAAAAACCAGGATCGTTCGTATCCCAATTTACCACTCTGTTACACCATCTTCGTCACGTTCAGGACATATTAAAATTTGTGCTATTGCTTCCGCAGTGTCTTTTATAACAAGGTGTGTAACTTGATAGTTTCAAGATTTCGTTCGATGATTTTCGCAAAGTTCATTCATCCAGGCTTTTTCTAATTGTTATATTTAACCGGAGGACTTCCGATGTTTTTAAAGCATCTAAGGTTTTTTGATTTCCATCCACGTAAAACAACGAATAAAAGTTATGCATTTTATCACATACGTAAAATACAGTAAACTCAATTTGCCCCGTGAAAATCAGCAAATTCTTAAAGTTTTTGTTAATATATTTTGAAAAATCCGGATAATCGAGGTTCTACTGTGTTTTTACTCATGCTATCCAATTATTTGGATACATCACAAGCAAATTAAAACAACATATATATTTTTTAAAACAGACGAAATAATTATAATAATCATTACAAATTTAATCTAATCAACGATACATATTTTATGTATGACAAGTTATCTGTATTATGTTATATGTATTTATATACGGAATTATTTAAACAAGATAGGATTAAATAATTACAGATCAATATTATGCGGAAACTCAAACCATCGATTAATAATTGGACTATAGAGTAAATAAAAATAGAAATTGTCAACAAACCCCGCTTATATTCCTGGAATCCTTGTAATCTCGTGTATCTGCATTGGTCAAATTGATGTTATAGTAATCAGGCGATAGTTCTGGTTTATTCCAAGATATCGTTACTTCATACAATCCATCGTTTTCACGGGAAAAATCTTCAGTTGCAATTAATCCGGTCGGCTCAGGAGGCTCTACAATTTTAGTATTTAGAATAAACAAACCATAAATCTTTTAAGCCCAACAAATGTATTATAATTTTTAACAGAATTCGACTGTAGGTTCATCTTTTAAGACTAAATATCAATTTTCCAAAGGCATCAATATTTTTGAATTCAATTGATATGTCATATATTATATATAGAGAAATAAAAATTCATTTAATATTTATATTGCAGTAAGTTTTAAGACAAAAAATGATAGGAAACGAATTGTAAGGTTTTTTTTTTGTCAGTTGCAATTTTTTATATAACAATTCATATTTTCAGGGAAACTTATCTTTTAATCACATTTTACATAACTTCTAAATTTATTTTGTTATTTTAATATATTTCTTTGAGTACAGGAAAAACCGCAATGCCTTAG
The DNA here is from genome assembly GCA_030503985.1 of Himalopsyche tibetana. Taxonomy (NCBI): domain Eukaryota; kingdom Metazoa; phylum Arthropoda; class Insecta; order Trichoptera; family Rhyacophilidae; genus Himalopsyche; species Himalopsyche tibetana. Next base: position 3,893,210 of record JAPJYX010000015.1, read on the forward strand.
TTAGGAGATTTTTTTGTTATTCATTTTTTTATATTGCTTTATAAAATAATCTTAAGCGGTCATGAGAATCAAATATAAAAACCTATATATTTTGTAAATATTTTCTGAATTGATATTACTCATTATAAAACATTATTTTTTTAATTTATTGTATAGATAATGTAAATAAAGAAAGTTGAATATGCTTTGTATAAATTTGGAATTATTAAAAATGAATTGGGCTTACTACAAATTTTAGAATCATTATGGGTTTCCATGCACGTATCAGTTTTAAAAGAAAACCACGCTTTCTCTGCTTCTTTTCGTCTGTCAGGTGTGGTTGCAGTTATTGAAACTGTAAAGTTTGTATCATAGTCCATGTCGGTTAAAACTGCTGAGAAGTTTTCATGAGGCTGAAAAATAACAAGAAATAATCCATTCACTCAAAATGTGGAGCATAATAATACAGACAAAGCAGTGACTTAGTTTTGGTTATTTTGCAAGACAAAAAAAGGCAAGCTTAAAAATTTATCAATTCAAAATAAAAATATTGAAATTGAGTAGCTTCATAACTTCATAAAAAAATATAAGAGTGACTTAGTGATCTGACTGATTAAAACAAATTATTAAGTGAATCGTTTTCAAACATTCGTGTAATTGATAAAATCTAGCTAAATAGAATTTTCAAAACATCCTCAGTTGAGTTAAGCAATCGTTATTATTTTTTTAAAAATAAAAACAGTGATTTCAAAGTTGTTTATTATGCTGTTAAATATACATGACAGAAACATTACTAGAGAAGCAGGGCTCTAATTGGACATACCTTGTTAAAATAATTCATTTCAATGTTTATACCATCCAAATCAACGTAAAAATAATCGATTTCAATGTCCAAGCTATCAAAATCAAATTTCTATCAAGTTGATACTATCCAATCCAAAGTACAATTACAAACATTATATCATAAGCGTAATTAATAAACAAAAAAAAAATAGTAGAAAAATACTCACAATTCGTTTCTCCATTTCCATGAACATTGCACCATTGACAAACGCTACCACATCATAAAAACAGGAACTTTCTAAAGAGAATGATTCCATGAAATACAGTAGATCAAAGCATATATTTCCAAAGGCATACATTTCTAAAGGCATATAAATAGAATAAAGGCAAACTAACAATAGAAAATATCAATTGTTGAAATATTGTCAATAATATGAATGTGTTAAAAGGAGTAGCTTAGAAAATGCTATACTGCTTCAAAGCAAAGTTATGGAAGAGGGTAAATGAGAAGGTTTAGGGTTGGAAGACGAATAACTGAGGTTAAATCAAAAGAAAAATAGAAAATGTAAAAAACTTTTATTATTTGAAAGCAGCATGGTACAGGTTATGGCACGAGAGATGCAAAAAACCTGAGAATTTTGAAATGGCGGAAAAATACGGGAATAGTCCCAGAAAATTTGTAAAAAACAGGAAAAATTAGGAGAGAATGCAGAATATTAGGAATAATGATATTAGTCTTCATTTTTGCAACATACCGAGTCCATGTGCACTCATAAATTAATATACAACAATGGGCTCGCCTAGTCATAAAGATATTCGTGGTGTTCTGCGAGAAGGATGGATTTTATACACTTTTATATAATTATTCAAAAATGATAATTAAAGTGTCGAGTATTACGATACATACTTATAATACGTAACAATACACAATGTATCGTGATTTAATTAATTTCAATAGCTGGAAAATGTATTTACCTATTGTACATTAGATTGAAAGGGTGAAATGTGTTAGATTCTTTTAACTTCAATTACATGTTTCAAGTGCTATTCGTAGTCGTTGAATATGTATATTTCAGAATCATCAAATGTACATCACTGCGTTATAAATTTTAATTATAATGCATATTTACACTATTATATAACGGATGAATCTGAGAATATTTTTTTTCTTAATTTAACAAGGAGCTTCGCTGGTCTAAGTCAGATTTAACAAAATGCTTGCGCGAGCCCCTTTGAGCCCCCTCTAGCCCACCCCTGTAAATATGTGCATTTTGACAAGTGTCAACAAACAGAACCGTTTCTAAATATTTTTTTTCAAATTCAAGTATACCTAGATGTCACTGGTCAAACTTGTAGACTAGTCTTTGTCACAAACTAACAACTCTTCTTAACATCATAAATATTCATATTAACCTCTTATTTGTGGATAGAATAAGTAATAAATTTTGCTCTTTTTAAATAAATTAAAGCTACACATTAATGAATATACCGAATGCTAAAAAATATATACAATTATCAGTTTGATATAAAAATAATATTTTTCAATTTTACCGGCTTAAGCTCGCAAAAAGCCCGAGTTTTACCTTGCATCACTAGTTACGAAATAGTGAGCTTTATATGATTCTCAGATATATAAAAAAAAAAAATGAAAATCAAAAAACATTTTTTTTATCTATTTTCCGAGCAGTCATAAGTAATTTTTATACGTAGCTTATTTCTACAGTATTGTTTTATTTAATAGAAACGCCCATAGTGGAATTAGTACATGTTTTTTTTTATAAAAACTATACTGCCCTCCTAAGCCTAAAATATTTTTTTAGATCAATCGTGTAAAGTTTCAAATCAAAATAAAATTGAGATACGCCTTTTGGGATTGTTTTTCAAGTATTTTAAAAAAAAAGAGTTCAGTCTAATTTACCATTGGCCGGGTTCCACATGATAACAGTTTCTAATTTGCTATTCTTGACAGATTTGATGTCTCCTTGCCATATTAATGGAACCACTGCCGGAGTGAAATTCGAATGGAGTGTCCACAATTCCTTGCTGACGACAGGCTCTGTGTGGTGTCCAGTCGGGGCGAAGCTCGTCACCCGTATAAAATATTTAGTATATTCAGATAAGTTGAAGAATGTTGCAAAATGGAGATCAGTCTGGAAGAAGAAACATTTATTGAATATATTATACTTTGTGATAGTTTATTTATTCTTGCGTTGCATTCCTCGGTGCCAAATTGTCTTTATTAGCTGGACACATTTTTTAACTTCAAAAAAACAAATCTTCATTTTAAAGCTTTGTGCTCCTGCCAGCTACTGTCGTAGCAGATCTCATATTTTTGAGAGTGATTGAAACAGTCTATAGTGATATTGATTATTAAAAAAAATGTTATGTGACTTAATGAAACATTTGTGTAATTGGTAAAATCTAGTTAAATAGATTTTTAAAACATCCCTGTCGATAAATGCATTCCTCATTATATTACTCTTCTAAAAGTTTACTGTATATAATAAAAAGATAGCCAGTGGCGTACTTAAACAGCAACATTTTTCTTACAATAGATCTCAAACAAAACAACTTCTTAAATTTGTAAAATTTTACTAAACGATAACAAAATAAAATACATTAATATTATCATAAGCTTTTTATTTTTTTACAGCCTTTATTGGACATTTATTAATTGTCAATTGGAGAATTGTTAGTAGTCAAAAAAAAGGAATGGCGATGTTAATCTTTTACTTATCGTTAGTACTGACTGTATTTGAAAAAAAAAATAGTACATTTTAGTTGAGATATTTTTTTATTGAAAAAAAATAACTGCTTACTGCTTAAGCACGCCAATGGCTCCCCATTCATTTTATTATAGATGACTGTGATAGTGTTATAGTGGAATAGAATAATAAGTGATGCTTAACTCAACTGGGATGTTTTGAAAATACTATTATGTTAAATTTTATCAATTACACAAATGTTTTTAAATAAGTCACTTAACAATCTGTCTTGGTTATAGACGTTGTTGTAGATTATGTAGAATGTAGACAGTTGCACTCACCCTTAAGCTCCGTTTATTTTAACCTTCGAGCCCACGTGGCCATTATATTTTAATATATAAAATTTTATACTAATTTTATACAGTTTTTTTTTAAAAAAACTTTAATTTCGATATAACAGAATAATATGAGGAAGATGATGTCAAATAGGCGTAAAGGTTGCTTAACAATAAGTTAAGCCCATTGAATTTGTTTTTAATAAAATTTTAATAAAAAGATAATCGACACAATACATTTTACATATATGCAAAATTTTCTTTTTTTTGTATTAATACATAAACATATAATAATATTATGTAATACAAAATGATGAGGTATTAATGAAATTACGATGGACTGGATGTGGCTTAGCGGACTAAGAATCTTTAGAGTACACGCTTAAAAACTGCTACAGGTGCTTACAGAATATTGGTTACCAGCAAGTTTGTTTCCCACCACCACCCGTTGTGTATATGCAGCCAACGTTTAATGGCCGCCTTCCACAACGCTATCGACAGAAAAAAAGGAGTCTACCCCTCACATTCATGGCCTGAGCAGAACTGCACGGGTATTAGTTACTAGCAATGACTCTTGGGCTTACCGTCATTAACTTCAACAAGTTACAAAGTTTGAATCACTGAAATTTTATACATTTTCATAAGTTTTTCTCGCTGACAACCCGTGTGTTCAGGCATTCAAGAGTGCGAATGAACTCAAACTGACGGATCGTTAGTGCAAAATTAATTCATATTGCTTAATAGTCGAATATTTAAAATTTTAATGATATTTATGGTGTCATTTTTTCCCTTTTTAACAAGTATTAGTTTTAAAGCAACTTACGACGGTATAAGCTATGAAAATAGCGCTTCTGTTGTTGACGGATGACAGAGGATCGTCATTTTCTTGAAATAGTTCCACCAGATATATCAAGTCATTAATCTGCGCCAAGAAATTGGATGTCCAGTTGGTCGTTATCCTTGCATCAGAACAACAAAGGATACTCGGCGTCGATATGAAGTCATCGAATCCTAATGATGGATCTTCTGAAATGAAAAAAAAATGTCAGTTTAATGTTTAGGTAAAGGTTTCCAGATCTATCGAGTCCAACCCGTAATTAAATTACGGCAACAACCCAACACAACCCAATACACCCGATACTTTTTTTTGAGTGATTTACTCGTTGTGACCAATGTTCTCCCAAAATGTACCCGCACATATTTTTCCGTCCCTGGACAGGTCGCACACAGAAATATTGTAAAAAGAAGTTTGTTTGACCAAAAGTTATTTTTGCTTCAATACTTTTACTTAACTCATAAAATCTTCCACATTTTTCTTCCACAAATAGCTTCAGCGAGTATATTCCTACATACTTGCGCACATTTTTTACTTTGCTGAAAATTTACTGCTCAGAGAAGTTGATGGTCCGCACACACAATAGAAAACTTGGAGGGAACGTTGATTGTGACGCGATTTTTTTTGAAGAAGAAATGCTGAGCCTGCGCTTAAAGAAGTGACCCTGGGCAAAAATGTGTTGTAGGTTGTAGTTCTGCTCTAAAAATTGTTTAAATACAATGCATTTATTAAATTCGTTGAATAGCACGTTTCCCGGTCATACATTTTATCACCGAGAGTTACTCTGTCAAATAAATAGACGTCCAAATATTTTAAATACAAACCGAAGATGGACATATTATTTTTTAATTAAAATATATTTATAGATATGGTGATGTTTTAGGCTCGTACCGAATAAACGCCTGCATTTAAAAATATATTATTTACTCTTTTAACTGTTCGTCGGATCAACAAAACAAACCCAATGTAATAATAATTGACTCGGATCAAGAATCTAGGAAAAACATCATTTCATCAAATGAGCAAAATTCAGATTCAATCAAAATTCAATACGTTCGTTCAAAAAATCGCGAACGATTATATTTCGAAGCCGACAGTGACAGCAGCGAATAACTTCTATAAGTGAAAACAATTAATTGTGCATGTGTACATAATATGCGAGAGGATGTTAAGGATGCCTCAAGAGAGCCTGAACCCTGCATGTCTCTTCTTCCAACCGGATGGATCCCGGCGTCGGGCACTGATGACCATCCACAGGATGTACTCAGCGGAGTTACGGGACGCTGGGATGACCTGGGAGGAAGCAAGGAGACTGGCTGGCGATAGAGAATCGTGGAGGAACTTCGTGGTGACCATATGCTCCGTATAGGGAGCGGATATGGACTTAAAAAAAACATAATATGCATCTGTTTCTCATTGTATTTTTATAATCAAAAGAGAAATTAAATTTTATATGTAAAAAAAAAAATTGTGCGCGAATTCGAGGAACAAAGTTTGTTTGTTCCTACATTTTTGATACTTTTTTATGCGATATTGTGATTTTTGAATCGATTTATCAAATTACATTATTATATGAAAGTGAGGTGTTTTTTACGCGCTACTTTTTGGAACCAATGTATAAATATATATTTTTTTATTTCTGTGTATTCTTGGATTTTCTATTTTTTTTCGATTTTACACTCTTCAAATATCCGGCTTCCCGGTCGGTCGGGTGAATCTTTTAAAAATGATTTTATGTTCCTGTCGAAAAATGAAGATTTTGAAGCGATGGAAGAGTGGGTATGATACAAATGAGGTAGGGAAACACTGGTCTAAAAAATTCACAATATAATATTTTCTCATCTATTTGTAACATGCTTACATAAATTAAAAGACTAATTATATAGAGATTTAATAATTTTGTTTTGTATTGTTATAGAAAACGTATCCGAACGTATTAATAAATAGTTGTCAAATCAAATTCGTTGATTTTGTTTAGGGTATCCAATCCCGGAGCCTTTTTCCAATCCCGGGATTTCTGGATTAATCCCGTTTTTTTCGGGATCCCGGGATTGGGGTTTCGGGATCCCGGGTTTGTGATTTTCTCACCGAGAAATTTGAAATCCTCAATTCGTTATACTTTTTCCCAGAATCTCGTCGAAACTCGTTTTTTTTTTTAGCTCACCGAGGAATTTGAAATCTCCGATTTGGTATACTATTTCCCAGAATCTCGCAAAACCTCGTTTTTTTTTTTAGCTCACCGATTTACCAATTTCATGTAAATTATCGGGTTTTCCTCAAAATTTCTCAATCCCGAAATCCCGGGATCGCGGCCATCTCAATCCCGGAATTTTGGGATCAGAAAACTGAACGGGATCTCGGATCCCGGGATTGGATGCCCTAATTTTGTTATACTTGTTAAAACTTGAACTTTTTGAAATGGCTTATGTAATTATTTTGATTTGTTGTATTTTTTATTTTTGAGATTACCTTCACTGGATCCCTTGAATGTTGATGTGTGTTGTTTTAAATAATAAAACGATTCATTTAAGTGTTATTGAAATAGACTTCTTGAGATAATTTGATATCTAAAATATATAAAGGTTATTCGGGTTTGTCTGTTTTCTTCGAAATTATTTACCGTTTCATAAAAAAATATTAAATAAAAGCTTATTCATAGAAAGTAGCTTAATTGAAAATCCATTGAATTCTTATCGTAATCCATGTTTTAGAGATTGTTTTGTTTTGAATATTCGATTAACGCACGGGTTCCCAACCTATGGGTCGCGACCGGTTTTCTGGGGGTCGCCAACTTTTTTCGATTTTGGATTTGAACAACAAAACTAAAACTACAGTCAACTAAAATTACCTTATTAAAAAAAAAAATGCATTTTTCAATTGCATCGAAGCCGCGGGTCACATGACTTATAAAAAGGGGTCACCACCCGAAAAAGGTTGGGAACCTATAGATTAACGAGTTTACTTCCTCGCTAAAGTCGCTGTGAATATTTAATTTTGGTTATATTTATTTTTGAAAATCCTTGAAATATAATATACATATATTTGAATAATGTATTATAATATAATATATATTTCATACAAATAGTGTTTATTTATTTCAATAGTTGGCAAGTACTGCTCTGCAGAACCCGTAAGCGCATTCTAATAACTATGTATGTCTATTTCTGTGCATTGTTATTGCTTCTCAAAGTCCAACTGCGAAATTAAGTTGGACAGCCTCACATGGATGGTCACCAACAACTTTTCATACTGTATTTGCAATCTGATTTAATACATTACATACATATGAGCTGAACTTTACCGAATCTCTATCGTCTTAGTGGATTAGGATTTATTACCGCTTCAATATGATACTGTACGTATTCCGTTACGCAACAGATCTGTGTCTAAGTGCTTTCAAATGATTGCCGTCAGTGTTTTGGGGTGGGGTGGAGGAGGGGAGGGGTTAATAGTTGTCTGATACAATATAAATAAAACAAGTCACATTTTGTTCAAAATTAATTCAAATTTAATTTTATATTAAAAATGAACTTTCACAAAGTTACCGACGAATCTATCGTAAATATAAATAAAAGAGTTTTACTATGTAGAGACACTACTTTAAATGGCGTAATGCCAAATGTTTTTTTTTTTAAATTAAGAAAAAAAAAAAAAGATTTTAGCCCAAGTCTTGGCAATAACTGAGAAAAGAAAATATTAAAAATCACCAACTTATGTAATTTGGTGCGCTGGCAATTATTGGCTGCAGTGACAAAAACAGAAAAAATCTAAATTTGATATTGAACTTCTAGAGAATTCGGAACCATCTGATCACTAGATATAAGTTTTTTACAGTTAGACCACAGAAAATGATCCTGCTCAGTTCGAGGCCCCCAATGGAACTTTTACACATTGATTTATGGATTTCTGTCCAAAGCCATGGATGTATGTGATGTTTTAAATTCCCTCCCTCCCATCTCAACCTAAAAACGGTCTTAGCGAAGGCGACTAGCTAACCACTAGTCCTGTCCTTTTCTTCTATATCTACTCTTTTTGATACCTTTCCGATTTTGAAAAAGTAGCCAATAAAAAAGAGTTACTAACTACTAGTGCCTTCCTACTTTCATCTTTATATTCTTATATGTACTTAAAAAGCAAAACAACTATTTTTTGACAACAAAATAAAACCGGTCCAGATCTATATAAAAATGTGATGTTAATGTTAAAAAAAATGTTATATTTGAAAAAATCTTTCGTTGAAATGTTCATTATGAATTCACATGCCGACCGGAAACGAGTTAAAAAGCACGCATTATTGAGTTTACGCTTAAAAGCCATAAATAATGTTATTATAAGAAAATTGATCTGATTATTAAACCTACAATTTTCTTAATATTTATTCAATAAAAGGGTATTGCGTGGTGCTGAAAAGTAGGCGAATGAATAATACATTATTCCAAAGCTGTCGCAATTCGCCACCACTGGAAAATGAAAATTGTTTTCAAACTCAATAAAGAAAGTTCTCGAAAATATAAACTTATTTATATGAAATCTTTTAATGCGATAGAACAACAATGTCCTTTAATATAGACATTTTATCGAAAAGAAAGGCGCTTATTTTTTTTCTATGCATTATTTTTTTGTCGTGGGATCGAAAATAAAAACTTTTTAGATTTTTAAATTAATATTTACTCCAAATGTGGAGAATATCGCCCGCTGTGGTCTAGTTGGTTAGAGCTTGCTCTACCAACCAGGCGGGTTTGGGTTCAATTCCTGGTAAGGTCAATGTCAAATTTACATTTTTCAATTTAAATTTCCGACTTAAGACATGTGATGTCAATTTACCTCAAAGTGATCTCGAGTGAATTACAATAAATTCTCACCGAGTTTAAGATAAGCTAGTATTAGTATAGTTAAGGTGACAGTATATTTTAAGTTTTAGTGAAACTATAGTTTCAGTATATAAATATAATTTAATTATCTAAGGCTGTGAAAATGTATCAAAAAATGAATTAACAATTTCAATTCTCACTATGTTTGACATGTACGACCATGTAAACAGTAAAACGCCGCGTATTTGTTTGTGAATACGATATTGACCTAACCTAACCTAACCTAACCTAGCCTTACCTTACACAAGAGCATAGCTAGGATTTAATATTTTGTCAGATTTCATGATTTCAATGGTCATTTCACAAATGTCAAATTTTGTTTCAATGGCATTTTGAAGAAGAATATTGTTTCACTGGTGATTGTCAGTGAAAGTATATTTTTAATAAAAGAAATAATATACGTATAAGTAAAAACCTGTTTGAATATGATTTCAATAAAGCACTAGTAAATATGTATTTTCACTTGAAACACACTTTCGGTGCAACACGCACATAAAAGCAAATAATGCTTACTGAGATGGTTGATTCGCGCTTTCATAAATATTCAGTTATTATAAATATTATGAAAATAGTTCACCTCTGGCGTTACGATCGCAATTATCCATGCATGCTTCAGATATCTGGAAAGAAAAAAAATATTATTCAGAGTCAAGAATATATTAAAAAAATATATCTATAAGGCGCATAAAACAAAAAACCGATACGTACCCGTGTTGTAAAAAGCTATCGAAAAATTCTCACTAACATAATAATATGACATATGTAACTTTTAAAAACCTTAAAAATAATACGAAAAAAAGGTTTAAACTCTTAGTAATTTTTTCAGTATTTTTTCAATAAGGGGCTGATTGGCGAATAGAAATGGAAATATAATATGAGAAAAAAACATCCTGGTTGTGTTAGTTATACTTTTAAAACTATTGGTATTCAATTGAGATAATATTAGCCCGAAAATGAAACCTTCGATTGCTGTTGTACTAACATTGAAAATTGGACGTATCGGTTTTTATATTTGACAATTCATATATTATATAAACCCTTCTCATATTTATATAGAAAAATGCTTAAATATGATGTTTTTAATTTAGATTTATACAAATATTTCTGATGTAAAAATCAAAATCAGCAACGAGTATTCTGATTCTAGGGCTACGTTCATTCGATGCTGTCATTTTATTGCGCATTAAGATTATGATACGTTTCTTTTTCCCAGAATATTTAAAATTCATAAATAACCATTATTTGAAGATTCCTGGTCTACTACAGACCAATTTGTAACTAATTATGTTTGATATTTTCGTTACTTTTGTGGTAATTAATATAGTTCAAACGTATTTTGAGAACAAAGCAGGAGTAATAAGACATATAATTTGATTTCAGTATTAATCGAATACCATATTTATAATGACTCAGATTTCTCGGAAGAATGTATCTATATTTAAATAAATCTCAAGGGCGTCGAATGATAAAAAAAAACTCGTGTAAATTTTTCCATGAGTATTTTCATTTGAATTTAATAATTAAAAGCAATATTTAAGAACAAAAAAAAATATATAAATATGCGTTATAGCTAAATATAATATTTACATGGTTAAAATCATAATTTAAAAAGCATTATAAAAAATACTAATTTCTGCCTAGATTCATTACACACATTAAGTACAGTTTATCATTTTAATGTTATTTTAATATTCATACTAGCTGTAAGCCCGTTGCCCAGCAACGTGAGATTTTTGTTGCAAAGTATTTAATTTTATGGTATTTTATTTTATTTTATTTTGTTTTGTTTTGTTTTGTTTTGTTTTGTTTTGTTTTGTTTTATTTTGTTTTATTTTATTTTATTTTATTTTATTTTATTATATTTTATTTTATTTTATTTTATTTTATTTTATTTTATTTTATTTTATTTTATTTTATTTTATTTTATTTTATTTTATTTTATTTTATTTTATTTTATTTTATATTATATTATTTCATGTTATATTATTTTATTTTATTTTAATTTATTTTATTTTATTTTATTTTATTTTATGTCATTAACTATTAATTTTCAAGTACGCAAACAAATACATTTCGTAGAAGAAGAAATAGATTACGGGACATACATCGACGCCCCTGCAGTATTTTAATTGTAAATAATGTATTTTTTAGAATAATTGAAATGTTTAAGTTTGCTAACAAACATATTTCGTAGAAAAAGAAATTGATCTCGGGACATATATCGACACCCCTGCTCTATTTTAATTGTAAAAAATATATTTTTTAGAATAATTGAAATGTTTAAGTTTGCTAACAAATATATTTCGTAAAAGAAGAAATAGATCACGGGACATATATCAACACCCCTGCACTATTTAATTGGAAATTATATAATTTTTATAATAATCGAAATATTTAAGTTGGCTAACAAATATATTTCGTAGAAGAAGAAATAGATCAGGGGACATATATCGACACCCCTGCAGTATTTTAATTGTAAATAATGTATTTTTTAGAATAATTGAAATGTTTAAGATTACTAACAAATATATTTCGTAGAAGAAGAAATAGATCTCGGGACATATAATAAATATATCGACACCCCTGCAGTATTTTAATTGTAAATAATGTAATTTTTAGAATAATTGAAATATTTAAGTTTGCTAACAAACATATTTCGTAGAAAAAGAAATTGATCTCGGGACATATATCGACACCCCTGCTCTATTTTAATTGTAAAAAATATATTTTTTAGAATAATTGAAATGTTTAAGTTTGCTAACAAATATATTTCGTAAAAGAAGAAATAGATCACGGGACATATATCAACACCCCTGCACTATTTAATTGGAAATTATATAATTTTTAGAATCATTGAAATATTTAAGTTGGCTAACAAATATATTTAGTAGATGAAGAAATAGATCACGGGACATATATCGACACCCCTGCAGTATTTTAATTGTAAATAATGTATTTTTTAGAATAATTGAAATGTTTAAGTTTGCTAACAAATATATTTCGTAGAAGAAGAAATAGATCTTGGGACATATATCAACACCCCTGCACTATTTTATTGGAAATAATATAATTTTTATAATAATCGAAATGTTTAAGTTTGCTAACAAACATATTTCGTAGAAGAAGAAATAGATTACGGGACATATATCGACACCCCTGTAGTATTTTAATTGTAAATAATGTATTTTTTAGAATAATTGAAATGTTTAAGTTTGCTAACAAATATATTTCGTAGAAGAAGAAATAGATCTTGGGACATATATCAACACCCCTGCAGTATTTTAATTGTAAATAATGTATTTTTTAGAATAATTGAAATGTTTAAGTTTGCTAACAAATATATTTCGTAGAAGAAGAAATAGATCTTGGGACATATATCAACACCCCTGCACTATTTTATTGGAAATAATATAATTTTTATAATAATCGAAATGTTTAAGTTTGCTAACAAACATATTTCGTAGAAGAAGAAATAGATTACGGGACATATATCGACACCCCTGTAGTATTTTAATTGTAAATAATGTATTTTTTAGAATAATTGAAATGTTTAAGTTTGCTAACAAATATATTTCGTAGAAGAAGAAATAGATCTTGGGACATATATCAACACCCCTGCAGTATTTTAATTGTAAATAATGTATTTTTTAGAATAATTGAAATGTTTAAGTTTGCTAACAAATATATTTCGTAGAAGAAGAAATAGATCTTGGGACATATATCAACACCCCTGCACTATTTTATTGGAAATAATATATTTTTTATAATAATCGAAATGTTTAAGTTTGCTAACAAACATATTTCGTAGAAGAAGAAATAGATTACGGGACATATATCGACACCCCTGTAGTATTTTAATTGTAAATAATGTAATTTTTAGAATAATTGAAATGTTTAAGATTGCTAACAAATATATTTCGTAGAAGAAGAAATAGATCTCGGGACATATAATAAATATATCGACACCCCTGCAGTATTTTAATTGTAAATAATGTAATTTTTAGAATAATTGAAATATTTAAGTTTGCTAACAAACATATTCGTAGAAAAAGAAATTGATCTCGGGACATATATCGACACCCCTGCTCTATTTTAATTGTAAAAAATATATTTTTTAGAATAATTGAAATGTTTAAGTTTGCTAACAAATATATTTCGTAAAAGAAGAAATAGATCACGGGACATATATCAACACCCCTGCACTATTTAATTGGAAATTATATAATTTTTAGAATCATTGAAATATTTAAGTTGGCTAACAAATATATTTAGTAGATGAAGAAATAGATCACGGGACATATATCGACACCCCTGCAGTATTTTAATTGTAAATAATGTATTTTTTAGAATAATTGAAATGTTTAAGTTTGCTAACAAATATATTTCGTAGAAGAAGAAATAGATCTTGGGACATATATCAACACCCCTGCACTATTTTATTGGAAATAATATAATTTTTATAATAATCGAAATGTTTAAGTTTGCTAACAAACATATTTCGTAGAAGAAGAAATAGATTACGGGACATATATCGACACCCCTGTAGTATTTTAATTGTAAATAATGTAATTTTTAGAATAATTGAAATGTTTAAGTTTGCTAACAAACATATTTCGTAGAAGAAGAAATAGATCTCGGGACATATATCAACACCCCTGCACTATTTAATTGGAAATAATATATTTTTTAGAATAATTGAAATATTTAAGTTGGCTAACAAATATATTTCGTAGAAGAAGAAATAGATCACAGGACATATATCGACACCCCTGCACTATTTAATTTTAAATAATGTATTTTTTAGAATAATTGAAATGTTTAATTTTGCTAACAACCATTTTTCGTAGTAGCAGAAATTTCGTAAATTATTGAATTTTTGGAATAATGTTCAAGTTTGCTAACAACCATTTTTCGTAGTAGCAGAAATTTCGTAAATTATTGAATTTTTGGAATAATGTTCAAGTTTGCTAACAACCATTTTTTGTAGTATGTATATTTTATTCAACTAATTTTCAAATACGCAAACAAATACATTTCGTAGAAGAAGAAAAAGACTCGAGGACATAAGTACGCACACATTTGTGAAAAGTGAAAACTTATTTTATCGGCTATTAATATATAGATATTCACTTGAATAACATAAGAGTAAAATAGTAAAAAATGATCAGTCACATTTAATGAGATAAATAAATTATTAATGAAACATTTTTTTGTAAAGATTTTTTTTTGATGTTTATCATCAAATGTACCGTTTTTTTTTAAATTTAAGATTTCGACTGAAAGTGCTTGGTGGAATTTCAATATTAAATTTGAATTGTTCAAACTATGTACATTCAAAGGCGAAACCCGGGTCGTTAGTGACAAAATCTGTGAGAATGTACATAGTTTGAACAATTCAAATTTAAATGTACCGTTATTGAAACCGGAACATTGTCATAGGGAGGGGCTTTTTTGTCGATGCTACGCTGATTTATATCGATTCAGGAGATTTTCGTTTGTTTGTGATTTATTAGGTAGCTATTTTTCTGTTCCAGTCCATTTTTAATTTTTTTGCAAGCGGCAAGGACGACAGTGATGATTTTTTATCTCAACGAACGGCCGAGCTACGACGACTTTTGTAACGATACTTACCGCTTTTCTCCAGAAAATACTAGGAGTTTAAACAGAAGCTAAAAATATCTACCGAATAAATCACCAACCTAAAATTAGACTAGTGGTTGGCCAATTGTTGTTACTACGCCCCTTTTTAAAAATTGGATCGATAAGATGAAATTTAGACATGTCTTTAAACACAAGTCCATCAATTAATTGAAAAATCAATTCACAAAGCAGTCTATACTATAATTCAAGCCTGTGCATACTTTAACCGAAGGCAACAAAGTTGAATTTTCAGCTACAGGTTCAGCATTAGCAGATCCACGAGGAGGGGAGCTATCCCCCCCTTAGGAGAATTTATTTTATAATTCATTAAAATAATTGTGCAATGGGCTCTTCAATTGCTTAGTTTACTACGTTTTATAGAATCCATTCTTAATTATGGATTGACATTTTTGTATAGATATATTATCTTAAAATCAGCAATTTGTAATGTATTATTTATGTATCATGTTTGTTTTCCCCCCTCCTGGGACAATTTCTAGATCTTCCACTGAGGTTCAGCGTTGTACTAAAAAAGTCAGTATAGTTATGTCAAGCAATTTTTTTATTAACAAAGATTTCGCAGACTTGCGTTTGGTCTAATTAAAAATTCAACTTATCGTTCAATAAATTTTACAAATAAGGTTATATATAATATAATTTAGTGGTATATTTAATATTAAACACATAATAAACTTCAAAACAAAGCTCCCAATACGCTTTGAGTCATTGATTATACATTGAAGGCCTATCTTTGTCGAATTTGCTGTCAAATTAAAGCCTATTTCAAATCTTATGTAATTAAATTGTTATTGAAAATCTGCTGATTATAATTAATTTTGGAAACAGGGATTCAAATTTGTGACTTGGTGTGAATGTAACGATGCATATATTTAGTACTTACATAAATATTACATATTACTTAAATATAATGACAAATTAATTAATATGTTAAAAAAAAGAGATTCTATTAAATAATATGAATATAAATTACTATTAAATAATTCGGAAAGTTGACGCAAAAAATTTCGTCATGGGGCTTGTTGGAATATATCACATATGTGACGGAAAATTTACAGAAAATGTTGTGAAAATACTAGGACAAAATTGTAAAATAAGTTCGTTATAGGTCGGTCCTGAAAATGGGAGGAAATCATTGAAATCATGTGTGTATATGTTAGAAAATGCCAAGAATATTTTGGCAAATATTCATCAACCTTCTAATATGTGAAAAATCATATCTGATATTAGTCGGAAAATGTCGGAAACCACATAGACAGTAAGGATGTCGACTATTAAAATGCTGAAAAACCATGTCACATGAAAGAAGACAAAAATTGTCAAGACGTTGGGGGGTCGACATCGTTTCTAAAAATATTAGAGCCCTATGATTATAGCTTGCAATAGTCCGAATGAGTGTCTTTAATTATTTGAACATTTTCTGAAATAATCATATATTAAAATCTAATTTGCAAACAATCGAATTCAGTTTTCTTCATGTTATAATGGAGATACAATATTTTAACTCTAAGCCATCGATGTGTTAAATTATAATATGTACCGTTAGGTGGGGAACCATCGCATTTTCTAATGACTAACATATGTACATAATACATACATATTAAAATTATTGATTATAAATATGACGAAAATCGATCACAGAACATCCCAAGGATATTTTTGTGCCATAGAGCTTCTAAAAACAGTGAATACATTAATTCACTATTTTATTCGAATATGTTCGAATAATCAAAAATAAATATAAAGTTTTGAAATTCAATATTCGAAAACATACATTTTTCAAGATATGTTTTGATTTTCTAGCTCTCATTGAAGTACTTACAACAAACGCCTGATCATCCTTTGTCTCTTTGAGCTCTAAAAGTAAAATACAAGGACATGTTTACCACAAAGCTACGGGATCGAGAAATGATTGTGAATTAACCCAAAGCAAACATTTAACGCTTCTATATATCAAATTATATATTCATTTTGCTCTGTGTATTTAGGGACACAAATTTAGTCTAAATTATTTTCCATGCTTATGTCAGTTGACGTCTACAGTAATCATGTACTCACAAAATATTTATTTCTCCGTTGATAATTTGAAGAAAAAGTTCTTTCATTTTTTTGTTAAAAAATATAAGTTGATAATGGCGAGCAATTTGAAACTCGTGCAGTTATTTGGAGACTGTCAATAATTACAACGAACGTTTTTTATTTGAATATATTATAGACTGTCTGGATGTCTTTATGTTCATTCTGGAGGCTCAAAAATATTAAACTTAATTTTTACGATTACGTACTTTATATCAGTGTTCCCCAACCAATGGTCCAATAGTACCGTAATTGTCTGCCGGTATACAAAAAACGTTTGCAATCCAACTTTTAAATTTTCAACCGTTTTGCAGATGTTAAAAGGTTGAGAAACACTACTTTATATAAAATAAAATATGTTTTGTTTTCAAAAAGACTTTTTGACAGCGAATGTGGGAGTAATCTTTGGTAAGAAATTTACCCTATCGATCGTCTTGGAAAATTCAAATAAAATTTGAAAACTTATACGTGGACGTTTGTAATATAATTTATTCTCAATTGACTTGTCTATCTCTTATGAATTTAAAAAGTTAGAGTATTTGGCGCATTTCGCAATAATTAACTGTGACTCTAAATATTTATTTTTCATTAAATAAATTGAAAATATAAGGAAAATATATGCTGTTCAAACACTCCGTATCCAGTGCATGTGCCATACATCATTAATAATTTAACATCAATAACGGTTTATTTGAATAATATTACATTGTTTCCGCAATAAATGTAAACAAAAGTTTCAAGAGAAGAAATTTCGGATAGCTATACGAGACATATGGAATAAGTACAAACAAAAAACCTACATAAATTTATGTTTACAAATATTCATAATTATATTATATTTACACAAAAAATATGTGATTTTGAAGTTAAGGTATTCTTTTAATCATGTCAGTCAAATTTGGATCCTGATAAGTGCGAGCTATTTTCAATACAGTGGAACCTCGATCTACCGTTCTCGCATTGTTCGTTTTCCCGCATTAATCGTTTATTTTTCATAGTCCCGGCCAAACACCCATAAGAACAATGTTAAATAATCCCGCATTAATCGTTCCCCGATTTACCGTTTTCCTCGATCTATCGTTTAAATATTTTGGTCCTGTCACAAATATTATCCCGATTGACCGTTTTCGTTGAATATTTCTCATAAATAGTATTGCGTCGTATTTCGTTTTGCGTTTTTTACAGTGGAACCCCGATCTTCCGTTCTCGCTATCTTCGTTTTTTTTGCATGCATCGTTTATTTTTTACTCGACTAAGACTTCGTAATAACAATTTTTAATAATTCCACGTTAATCATTCCCCGATTTACCGATTTCCTCGATCTATCATCTCAATATTATCATCCTGTCCTAATTACGATGCCGATTGACCATTTTGTTGATAATATCTTTTTTCACTCATAAATAATCTTGCATTGCATCTGGTTGCGCGAATTTTTCTAACACAAAAGTCAAAACTAAAATGGCCAAATAAAGAAAAGTTGAAAAAGTGAATTAATATATGACTTGGTTGAAAATTAAACATTTTTGGTACTATTTGAAGATTTCCCGCATTATCGGTTTCCCGCATTATACGTTGATTTTTTCCGGTCCCTTGGAAAACGTAGAATCGGGGTTTCACTGTATAACACAAAGGTGAGAATCAGTAAAATTACATTTTTTGTTTGTTTCGATTTCTTATATCATTGACACATTTTTGTGTTAACACATATCTTTATTTTCAACGAGGAACGCATTGATTACTTATTACAATACCAAACGTAAGTAAAAAGTTTTTTACTTTTGTATTCATCGTTTCTTGTCTCTCATGTGTTATTGCAGTATTGGCGACGATGTGTTCTTCAGATACTTCATTTAAGAACAAGACAATTCACAAAGACACGTGTTTTAGAACAGTGTAAGCTGTAGCTGGAAATATTTTTGAATTTGTATTGTTTTTAAGCTCGATGAAATTTGTCAAATAACATTGCTTAATCAAATGCAGCTATTTGTTCAACATTTTTTTTCCATGTACCAGAGATTTTCTGCAATTAACAGATACCTATATATATATTAAACTTTTAAGTCTGTTCTTCAATCAATTAGAAAGACGCCAAATAGCTTATGATGATAGTACAATTTTTTGACAAAGCGTAAATACCATCTTGCTTAGTTTTGTTATGGTTGGAAAATTACGAGGAAGTACAAAAACAATTAAGTATTATTTGTCACTTTTTAATTCTTTGCAAACCTCATTGTTTTGATTTTTTTTTCAATATTTATAACGCTTTTCCGCTAAGAATTGATAGATAAAAGTGACCAAAGACTTTGAAAGTGACACATTTATTATGCTTTCATTATTTCTTTTTTTATTTGTTCGCCTAACTCAATTTTAGGCGAATTATTGAAGTAGATTAACTATAAATTCAAAATGAATACAGTGCCCCACTCGCTTTTGATCTTGTTAAAAGTGTTCAGTATAGGAAAAATCTCTCATCTCACATGAAAATACATAAAATTTCAACTATTCAATTGATTGCTTCCGTTTATAATGTAAATTTACCTGACACGTGTAAAAATATATATAATGTGAGCTCAAAAGAATCTCTCGTTTGAGGAAAAAAAATGTTTGTACATTTAAATGTACAAACAAGTAAGCTTTAGCTTAACGTAAAAATAATCAATTTATTATATTATTATTAAGTTTTTCTCCCTTTCTAATTTTCCGTAAAAATAATAATGCGACCTCGAAACGAAATTTTTAAATGTGTATCCTTTATTCATGTTGTTTTTTTCAGGTCTTTTTTTATATTATTTCTTTGATTCGAATGTTTTTGAGTGAAAATTGTTAAGAAGCCACCACCGACAGCTTAAAAAACTGGAAAAATATTCAAAGAGATACCTAAATGTTTTCTTGTTCTCTCGATAATTATTTGAGTCATTGAAAATTGAAAATCATCGATTACTCTTTAAACATTTCATTAATTTTTTAACTTGCATATAAAATAATTGAGGGTTTTTTAAAATTGTTCAATTCCATTTGATGGTTGAAATATTAAGTGTTGTAAGTTAATACGAAAAAATTACCCAAGTTGCAAAAGCCAGTTTACAAACAAAGTATTGAATATGTCGTATTTTTAAACTATGTTTGCTTCCAATGTGGTGAGAAATACGAAAAATAGCCGTCATAAGAAAACGTGAGGATCATTTTTTTTAGTTTTCATCGTCAATGTCAGTTGTGACAAATTTATTAAAAATACTCCAAAATAGTTGGAATATATTCCAACACTACATTTAAACTATTTAATATTGTAAATATGTGAAATCTGTATCGGGTGGAAAATTTTCATGTTTTTCTTATTGTGATTAATGAACTGGAAAATCATTACCACGCGGCCTATTCGAGTGAAAGATAAATCTTTTAGACACGTAGAAAAAAAATACAAATTCGATTTTGTAAACAAGCCTTTGAAAAGTCTCTTTGATATAATATAATACTTTATTTTATTCGGTGTTGAAGAGTATATTGACGATGTGATTTATTTTATCAATATTCAATATGAAACATATGAGTGATAGTGAACCCATTGAGCTCAATATAGATTAACTCAAGTGAAGTATCACATCTAGAAATATTCATAATGTTGTGATCAGTGCTTTTTTCGGTTTTTAAAAAAGGTGTCGGAATTCACTTTTGGCAAACTTTTTTTTCGCTAATCCATGTTTGTTTCTAATGCGGAGCACATGGCTTCCAAATGGAAGTTTCTTGACAGATTTTTTTTACGAGAACTTCATGTTACTTAATCTCACTTTTAAAAAAACAATACATTAACCGTTAAAGCCTCGATTCTGGTCAAATATCTTTCCAGATTCTTAAGTCCAAAAATTCTTGAGCCCAGCGCGTTGACTTCTCTTGAGCGAATATTGCCCGTAGACGAGTCGCGTCACTATATGTACATATTTTGGCTTTGAAACGCGTGCCATAAGTTTAGACTAACAGGTATCTAAGATTAAAAAAGGTTCAAATGGTACTAGTATAGTGTTAATATAAACTCAAAGTGTATTTTTCATATTTGACAATAAAAAAACTAAGGCAATAGACTTATACCTATATCATATCATAAGTAAGGAATCTGTGTTGAGACAACTTGAGAATATATTCCCGAGAAATCGACGCTTTTCGCCAATTCAGTTCCCGACTCATTTGACTATAACAACCCGAGATGAGAGAAATTTCCATTAATGTAGATTTTATTCATTCAAAACAAATAAAGTTTGAATATCTTAATATGTACTCTGAAAACATTTGTAAATTTCTAAAAGCAATAAAAAATGTCAAAATCACAGAGCATCCTTATTTTGTTTAATAAAATAAAATATGTGTGACAGATGTTGCTTTGCAATACTAGCATACAATTATTGATCTAATTTAAAGGAAACGGTTTCAGGGCCAAAATCAAACGAATCTTCTGCAATTAACGGCAATAAAAATATTTACAATAAAATATTGTAATCTTTTGCAATATTTATCTTTAAATAAGATTGCATGCCTTTTGAGTTACCGTCAAAGTTTAAAAATCTGAAAATATATATAACAAATTTATTTAAAACATTGCACTTGTTCTAGTTGTATATTATTATTGTGTTTGTGATTGAAACAAATTTAAAAAAAAGTTTTCAATACTTTGTTTAAAAAAACACATTTTTAAAGAATGCTACTGTATTTTGTAAAAATATTTTCACGAAATCGGAAATCTATCTATCTTCGCGTGTCACGGAACTTGAAAACAGCCGAGACTTAAGAATCCCTAATCACGAGACTTCCAAAACTTAACAGGATATTTTTTCCTAGTTTTACGATTTTTCGCCAGTTCTGTCCAGACGAATAAGATTTTTTCCGTCGTATTTGGCAGTGATATCATCAAACTCGAGTCCCCAAGCGGACCATTTCATTGAATTATTTTTTAATCGATTTATATTCGAATGCGTAAGTGTCTGTGCTGATTACAGTCCTTTCCTTCATTTCATCCCAGAGTCCCGTAGCTTGGTCGAGTACATCCATAGCAGTCTTATAGGGGGCTTTGGTACATCCCATGGGTGGTTGTCATTGGCCTTCCACGACAACGGAATCTATCCGGTTGGTAGAAGAGACTGGCAAGGCTACACGTTAGAAGCAAATGTCATGATTTATTTTTTGTACACTCATTTATACACAAAGATATATACACCCATAACAATATCTCCGTCTTTATTATTTTTATCTTATATAGCGTTTATTACTTTGTTAAAAAAGGTTGAAAATGTTAAATATCTGAGAAAACTGAAACCTGTTGTTTTTTTGCTGTCGATAATATTAGGAAACATTAGCGATCTTTAGGTATTTCACCGAGGATTAAATATTTTATAATATTAAATTTATTTCCACGGACATCATTTTAATTCAGCCACGTTGTAAATTATTTATCGTCATTAAATATTAAATACCAATTTGGTCAGTATTTAAATTATTTTTTTGACATTATTTCATATTATTTATTCACTATTTATGTTATAGAAAGTGATCAGTATTTATAAAGAATAACCAGGGTTTTTGTATTATTGATCCGCATTTTACCCTCACAACTAAAATTGACCAAAAAAAAATCAGAAATTTCAGAAAAAAGAAAGGTCAATATTTTTTTAAAATATTGAATACCTTTCTATTATTTTATGCCCTCATATTTATACTGAAGATAATGTTCGATTTATACTGAAAAAATCAATTAAACATACGTCCTCGGGTTAACTATTTAAGAAAATTTTTTACCAAAATCTTCTTCAAGCACGTCATGACGAAAAACGCCCCTCCAACTGCTCATATAATATTAAAATGAAAAACTCACAGAAAGTATGAAAATATCTTTGGATTATTTAAAAAAAAAACTTAAGAGACCAGCATAGCATGTTTTATTAGAGTCGGACTCTAAAAAAACTAATAACTTCGAGTCCTTTAAAAAGAATCGTTTATTCAAATCGATAGGGTCAAAAGTGCATGCCTAAAAAATAGCTGTGTTTTAAGCGTATTCAATTCGTATGAGATTCCGTAAAAAATGTGAAATCTTTATTACCGTCACTGGGACATTCAATCCCGGGATTGACACGGCCGCGATCCCGAGATTTCGGGATTGAGAAATTTTGAGCAAATTCAAAATGGTTCATAAATGAAACCTGAATTTCATTTTGTAAAACAATATAAATTTTAAAGGTACTTTTAGTTTTACATTAATTTGGAATGATATTTTGTGTGTTATCAAGCCATATTTGAGACCGATTTCTAAAAATACTTTGAAAATTTATATTTATTTACTAAATTACATTCATAGTTCATGTTTCAACAATTTTAGAATGAGCCGGGTTTTTCAAATAATAGCCTCGTTTTTTCTATTACACAAGAATTAACGGAAAAGTTAATTAGAGAATTATATAATAAATATGAAGAGATAAAAAACGTTTCATTTAGATAATCCGTTTTAATTTCCAAACGCTTGAACTTTACTCATATATCGTACTATATATTTAGGTCAGACGAATACATAAGAATATTAATTTGTTGAGTTGCTTTGCGGTATTGTTTAGAAACAAGCCATCCAATTAATTACCAAATAGTAAGGTTACCGTTTTAGTCCAAAACAGGTTCAGTATATGAGAATGTTTAATAAAAAATAAGTATTATATTTATTTAAATAAATTGATTGCTGCCAAGAGCAATTTTATTTTATTATAATAAAAATTTCTACATTTTATGGTAAGTTAATATTTATTTAAATTGAAAAAATCCAACAGTGTTACAACTCCGTTTATTATATCTTTTATACAGATTGCTTCCGGTTAGATATGATGAGATAACTGGCATTATTATCTAACATCAGCTGTGTCAGTACACTTCTTTGCTGACTATAAAAATAATTAATTTTCTTGGCGCATGTCTATGTAATGTAATGTACGTTTTAGATTTCGTTCTAAAAACTTCTGAATTTCCTGAAATTGAAAATATACACACGGTAGATTTTAGGAAATTCGAGTTTTCATATTTCTTTTGTATTTAACTTTCCCGTGTCACTAATGCTCGTTTCATGATATTTAACTGGAGCTCGTTGAATTTGCTTCAAAACATAAAGATGAAACGACGGGAGTGATGATTAATGAAACAACTAAAATATGGTAGAGACGTTTAGTGGTGAGTTTGAATATCACAATATTTTCGATGGATTCCGCGGAAATTTTGCAGGAAATCATTTTTTTTTATATAAAATTAAAACTGATAAAATTGTTATTTTACTGTTAATCTTACTTATTGTGACACGTGTTTCAGACTCACTTTATCGTAAGATTATTTATTTCCAAAGTAAACAATGTTTTTAACTCTTAACGTATAATATACAAAATTGTGATTTTTTCATTATATTGTGCTCAAGGAGAGAATGAGGTTAGTGCAAACAACAAAATTAAAAATTACAATTATTTTACGCCTGTCATTAAAACTATTATTTGTTTATTTATTTCCAGAGTAAAAATAATTTGTAGTTATTTAATTTAATTGTTTTAACATAATTAATCTATTTACTGTCAGTGAAAATATATTTTCAATAGTAGATATATTAAATGTATAATTTAAAATTTCACCAAAGTTAAATCATTTTTCCTTTTGTAAATGTAGTGAATATTAAAAATTACGCGTTTTTTGCGTTCCTTCTTAAGTTTTCCTATTTTGTTTTATTTTTCACGCGCATTACATCCACCCTAAAAAATATTTTCTATCAAATTTTATTGTATTAATATTATAATAATAAGTGTTTATAAATTATTTTTCAGCACGCGGTCGAATGGTCAACGTTGTTGGGCTCAGATTCTAGTGCAAACAATAAAAATATACGATTGTGATTTTTTATATTCAATTGGTCGTAGAAATTTGTAACGAGATACCAATAGCGGCTGAATGGAATCGTGCAAACTTCTAAGTGCAGACAAATGTTCGACGAAAAAGTTGTTCTTACGAGTGCTTAGCCACTACTACAAAGAATAAACGATTTATACAAAAAATGATAATTTAGAGATTCGTAAATAGTATTTTTAAATGATGAAACAAACTATGCTCCTAATTGTGTACCAATTTTTTCTAAAAAAAAAATATTTGTGGAAACTATTATAGAATTCAGAAAAAAACTCTGAGACGGACATTTTGTTTTGGGAAAAAAATAAATGGTCAGAATTTAAATCATTTTTTGGTCAGAAATAAAATATTACACGGTCAGAATATTTTATAACCATTTTGGTTAGGTTAGGTTAGGTTCTTAAATTTCATTTAAATTATGACTATTTATTCTGACCGATTTATTATGACGATTTAATATAAATTCAGACCACTATTATATAAATTCTGACCGGAAAATATGAGCATTTTGTTTTCATTAATGTATGTCACCGCATACCAAAATTATTTTTGTTGCTTTATTAATGGTGTGTAATACTCAGGAGTGCAAGACCTTGATCTATTTTTTTCGAGTCATCATTGACACCGAAATTAGTACGGCTTTACGTATGACGTAAACAGGAAATTAGAAAAGCCTACGAGAAGCTAACTGACATTTTAAATTAAGATCCTCTAATTAAATACAAAGAAAATTTGAGGCCTTCATAATTTTTCAGAAAAAATAAAAACTAAAGTTGTACGGTCGTACCTGAAGAATAATTTTAATAAAATTCGAGAAAAATAAATGTTTTATCGACCTTTTTACCAATTTATCGGGAAATAATATTTGCGTTCAAAGAAATTCATTTTTAATACAAAATAAAATTTGATAGCTTTGTTACTCTGACAAATTGTAATACTTACTTGCCCTTTTTTAATCTTCTTCGTGAAGAATTCTAATTCCAATTTCACTTTTTTTATCAATCCATGTCTGCTCCCAGTGTGGAGCATATGGCCTCCTAATGGGATAATGAGATATGAAGGTATCTCAACAGAAGTTTTTTCTACGAGAACTGTTTGTTACTCAGTCGCTCAACCTCATTTTTTTCAAAGTGAGTAGTAGGGAAAGAAGGATAAGGCTAGAATAGGACTAGTGGTTGGCTAATCGCTATTGCTACACCCAGTTATTAAAGGATCAGAAGGATGGGAGGAGAGGAAATGATGTGAATTGACATCACAAACACTCGATCACAACTTTGAATTGAATAATTCTCAAATTTACTGTGATCTGACCGGGAATCGAACCCAGACCTGCGTGATCGGTAGAGCAAGCTCTAACCAACTGGGCCACAGTAGGCAATATTCAAATATAATATATTATTTAAAATATTTAAATTCAAATATATTATTTAAATTAGCCTTACGATAATCAGTCTCAAGATAGGAATAGAAGAACAAAACTAGGACAGGACACAAGGACAGTGATTAACTAATCGCTCTCGCTATCCCCAGTTATTGAAGGATCGGAATGGTGGAAGGGAATTTTTAGACATCACAAACACCAATGCCTACAAACATAAATCGATAAATCGATGGAAAAATGCTGTTCGTACTGAGACTCGAGCCCGTGAGGCCCGGCACGGAAACCAACAACGCTACCCGCTGCGCCATAAGACACAAATAGTACAGTATTTTTGATGAAATTTCTGCAACTCAACAATCACATAGTAAAACGGGTTACAGAGATTTTTTTAAAAAAAATGATGGCTCTCATAATAAAAATAATAAAAAACGATGGGTACAACAACGATAATTATTTATCGAGGCAGTTTTTATGTTTAGTTCATATCGCAAATCCGGTTTTTTAAAGAAAAGTAAATCTCACAGATTGTTATGAATAAATATGGAGGTAAAAGCTAACAATTTTACGATAAGTATTTTGCAAAATTAATACGCCGTACTTGAAATATTAAAGAAAATTGAATACATTTTAGACTCGATAGAATCTAAAAAGCTTAGTCAATAATTTCCAAATCCCGTTAAAAGCTCGTGCCAAATGTATCATATTATAAAATATTTTTCACAAGTAAACGAAAATCAAATATTTAACTGTATTATAATGATAGTTGGCAGTTTAGTTACATATAATATAAAATGTTATCACTTTGCCATGTTAAATAGAAATTTTGGACACATATCTCTATTTTTGATGTTATTGGCTTAGTTTATTTTATGAGTGCTAGATATAAATTTTTAGGTACGTACTACGTGGTCAAATGATCAAATGGTCGACGTCGTTGGCTGAGATTAATGTGTTTACAGGCTAGAAACCCAGTACTTTTTGTTAACTATTTTTTCAATCGGTAAATGGTTAATGGATGTCATTTCGAAATCACAATTAACTACTAGTTCTGTTCTAACTCCTCCTATTTCTTGCTAGAACAAAGAGATTGTGCAACTGAGTAACAGACAGTGATCAAAGAAAATTTATATTGAGATAAGTTTCATAAGAAATCTATATGCTACAATTTAGAAGCGGGCATGGTTAAAAAAAATAAGATGACTTCTGTGGTCTCATGGTAAAGCTTCTCAAATAATCGGATGGGTGTGAATTAAAGTCTTAGCAAGGTTAATATCATAAATTCAACTATTTAGCATTTTGACTGTTAGCTGTAATATCAAATACGTTTTTAAAAAACTACTTTTATATATCTGGTGAAAAAGTTAAGTAACAATGTAGTCCAATAATATTGTTATGACGACAGTAAAAACATTTTTTTCTCACAAACATAGGTATGGTAAGCATTATTGTGTTTATTTATTTTCAGCATTTTTTTTGCATTCTTAAACGCAAAAGTTTCCCTTGCCATATAAGTATATTTGAAAAAAATATATAAAAACTTGTTTACTTAAAGTCCTTTGCTAAGCTAAAGGACGTGTTTTGTTGATTTTTTATAGCACGATAAAAAAAGTTCAAGGTAATTTCCCATAAACAAAAGCTTTTAAGAGCTTTGTGCTTTCATTGAAAGAATTTCAGACTCACGTGAATTTTGACATTGATTTATGAAAACGCAGGTCGTAATTGGAGCAAGGCTCTCAAAAATTAATTTACTCGTTAAACACGGTTTTAACGTGTGGTAGATAAATCTAAAAAGAGGTTACGAAGAAGAAATTTAATTCTTTTTAAAAACAACATTTTCAAAAAGATTATTGTAAAAATATATACGCCTCTTCGTTTAAACTGTCTATGTGTGTGTGTCACCTGTGTGATTGAGTGGTCAACGTCGTTGGCTTCGGTTACGGAGGTCACGGTTTCAAATCCCTGTACGGACAGTTTTATAAACTGATTTTTCAATCGATTTACGAATTTCTGTTCGAAGGCAGGGATATATGCGATGTCTTGAATTCCCCTCTCCCGCTCCTCCTATTATATGAACGGGGCATATCGAGAGCGATTAGTTAACCACTAGCCCTGTCCTAGCCCTATCTTTATATGTCTACTCTCTTTGGAAAAAGAGAGGTTGAGAAACTGAGTAACAAGCAGTTCTCGTAGAAACACTTCTGTTGAAATAAACTCCATTAGGAGTCAATATGCTCCACATTGGGAGCAGACATGGTAAAAAAATATATATATTACGTAGCTTAAATTTTTTGCTGCTATTACTTTTTCGCGAAATAATCATTTAAAAAATATTTTCAATCGTCTTTTTTTTCTCCCTAAAAAACGCCTTTCACCGCGTTATATGAGAAAAAAGCACTGAATATAACCATCTCCGTAACCCAAAAATGCCAATTATAGACACATTTCTATTTAACTAAAAATGCGTTTAATTAATTATGTAATTGTATTCAAAAAATCAATTTAAATTGTGCAACGTGACCGATTGATAGTTGAAAGTATAAATACGCTTCAGCGTTGCACTATGAATAGACAAAGGTACGACACTCTAAGCTTTCATTTTGCATATTTGTCCAGGTACAAAGGTGACAGTAATGATCGAGAATTGAGACTAATTACTTTAACTGACTACAGTTTATCTTGTAATATTCTCAGACACCTGCTATACAAAAAAGGAGTCGAAAAACACATTTAAAAAATCACAATTCTTAGGTTCAAAGGGTCAAAAGATTGGAGGGGACCCCTTTCAAAATATTCTGCTCCAGCTACATATATGAAAAAGTTCAAAAATAAAAAAGTATTTTTAAAATATGATTTATGATTTGTCATTTTCAATATAAATTTATATTTGAAAAATTGCGAGCCGCAAATAGTTTTTTGAATTAAAATTATTCAGCCGCATTTCAAATAATTTTAGTGTTTTTAAGCATCAAATAAGTACAATAAAAATAAGATTTAATGATACATTATATAATTAATAAAATATCCGGTTCACTTCAAATTTTTGGCATTCCACTCTTTGAATTGGTTCCCCATCCACAGTATTTTTCCTAGCAAGCTACTACCTGTTTGCAGACCTAAAAACATGTTCCACGAAAAGAGATTTGGCTCCAATGAAGAAGCGATTGCTAAAATTGAAGTCTATTTTGAGGCCAAAGATAAATCGTTCGACAAAAAAGGCATCGAAATGTTAGAAAAGAGTTTTAATGAATGTATCACTCTTGAAAGAGACTATATTGATGAATAAAGTCGAATTTCGCCTAAAAGTTGTTGTTTTATAAATCATCCTTTATACGTGATGCATCATACGAAATTATTGAGTGATGAATTATTAGAACATGTCGTATATTGGTTCCATTTCTATCAAAACAAAAACAGTCAAAAGGATTTCACTCTCATATCATTGCAATTAATATTATTGCATTATATATACAAATTCTAGACACAATATTTTTCAATTTTATGGTGTTCACTGTCAATTCTTGGTAGAAAGGCATTATATTAATAAAATCACAATATTCCTTTACAAAATAATATTGTGTTTTTATTAACAAATTATTTTTTAAAAATCATATATGACAGATATTATTCGGTAAATTTGAAATTCATCAAGAGAATACCTAGTCTTTTATTTAAACGTATTCAACTGTTTGCTTAGAATGCGATTTAAAAAGAGATTATATTTTCAATTTAATCAAAACTAAAGCACAAACAACAACAACAACAAAACAGGTAAAAACAGTTTTAAATTAATCTCGCTATATTATAATTATATTTGAAAACCTATACAAACTTGACAGTTTGTTTTATTATAATTTTTTAAATTTACTATTCTATATATCTAAAGAAATCAGTAAACAAATTGTACACAAAGAAAACGAAAGTCTATCAAGTTTAAAGCTCCAAAAAAAATAAGAGAAGATAGTTTAATCGCGTAATTAGGTCGCTCAAGTAGTTTCATCTAATTATATCTAAAACAAAGGTTATTACTTGTGGAGTCTATTTTCTGATAAATAATGTTAGGATGGGTAGTTTGGCATGGTATCAATAGCCAATTCAT
Organism: Himalopsyche tibetana; assembly: GCA_030503985.1. NCBI lineage: Eukaryota > Metazoa > Arthropoda > Insecta > Trichoptera > Rhyacophilidae > Himalopsyche > Himalopsyche tibetana. The sequence continues at coordinate 3,923,837 of JAPJYX010000015.1, forward strand.
CCATGGACAATACTTGTGATATAGACAATACAATAATGATTATTTCTCATGTATTTTACTAACTTTAATTTGTAAAATAAATGATAACCCAGCGTTCAGTTCCAGATGGATTTATTAAAGGTATTTCTTATCACATCTTGACAGCGAATTTAATAAAACTATTTTCCTATTTTTAATTTAAAAAGAAAAAATGATATTTTTACTTTGTGATATTAGTAATAAACGACGTTTTTGTGTTGCATGCTTGACATATTTGTTTTAACGATAATCAAAATTTTACATCGAATCGTATATGTATACAATAATAATTAGGATTATACACATTTTTTGTAGCCAGTTATTTATTAGAATAAATATGAAATAAAAACTATTGAAAATATCTGAATTTGCTTGTAACTATTGTTTTTATCGACTTCTGCATATCATTAACAATTTTAACAATTTTTCGTACGCCTTCGTCAGGTTAGGAAAGTTATTGTATTTATCATAGCATGTTGTGCGTAATGACTTTGTATAGTTGATCTAATATTTTTTATGTTTGAAAAATTGAAAAAATGTGGGCCTATCGATTTTTGTAAGTGTAGAATAGCCAAACACATAACTACTAGTAAAAGCCGTGCATTTTTTGCTTTCAATAGAAAAAACCGATTACCTTATCAAATATATAAAGTCGATTGTTTAAGCACTTACAAATACATTAAACAGCACACAAATCTTAAGCTTCACAAATAAGGTTATTTCTCAACTGTGCTGTGCTATAATGGTTACCTTATAAAAAAGTAGAATTTTATTTCAAAGAAAAAACATCAAAAAACAAAATGGTATTGAGCGGCTTTATGCTCCCACGCTGAGAAATTTCCTTTTACCATAAAAATATCAAACCATTTTTTTCCTATGTTTGTAGTACTAATATAAGATGGCCGATTTACTGTGAAGAATCAAAACACGGTAAATGGCCAAAACGTTAACCAAAATAAAAATACATACTTATATTTAAAAACTTTTTCAGAATATTGAATTAATATTCTTTCACTAACGGTATAACTATATTTTTTCTTCTAAGGTTTATTTCTTATTTATAATATTATATGCCTAGCTCACTTTATTACAAGTTATCTGAATAATTAAAACATATTTGCTGTCAAGATAAATAATTATCTAATTAAGTATTTCGACTGAGGGTGCTTGATGGAATTTCAATATCAAATTTGAATTTTGTACTTTTCCATGAGTTTTGTCGCTAACGACCCAGGTTTCGCCTTTCGGCATCTTCAGGCATTCCAAGTGCACGGATGTACTTGAACTGACGCGTAGTAAACAGTTTGTATCGTTTATATACAAAAATATAAGTATATCACTAAGTTAAAAGGCTATTAAATTATTTTACCAAGAAATTTTAGAGATTAATCGAGCTCAGCTCAACAGTTTGCCAATTTTAAACGAGCAATTTTATCTACCAAATTCTCCATTGTTGTACCCCTTTTAAATAATTGTAATTTTATTAATAATTAAAGCACTTGCTATCATTAAATATTAATTCAAAGGCTTAAAAACAAATCAACCTAGATTTATTTTAAACATTCCTATGTTATTATCTGGTCATTAATATTTTCAAAAAATCCCCATAATTATAAAAAAACCCACTTAATTCATTGAAAATTGTATACATTCAATTTTCGCTAGTTTACATTTTAATAGCCTTTTAACTTAGTGATCTACTTATATTTTTGTATATAAACGATACAAACTGTTTACTACGCGTCAGTTCAAGTACATCCGTGCACTTGGAATGCCTGAAGATGCCGAAAGGCGAAACCCGGGTCGTTAGCGACAAAACTCATGAAAAAGTACAAAATTCAAACAATTCAAATTAAATAATTATCGTTTATTTTATTTTTGCTAGAATAATTCAAACTTAAATTATCACATTGAATAATTTATTTTTCAATTAAATTGAAGAAATACCAACTTTAGTACGTAAAAAGAATAAATTTCTATCCTTCCGAAGTTAGTAAGCTAAAATCAATTTAAAAATAGTTTTTACGAAAGCGTGAGGACGACATATGTATCAATAATATGATCAAACTAATTCGTATATAATTTATTAATTTGATATTTAATAGTATCGTTCATAATATGTTATTGTTAAATATTGAATAAGTGTTTTTTTTTTAATTTAGAATATCTGTGAATTGAGTTGATTGAATCTGAATTGAAATTATTAAAACAGGAATCTATATAGTTTTTTAAGAAAATTGTCAAACAAAATTATTAAAATCTTTCTTGATATTGCAAGATCTCAATTAATTAATTTGAAACTAGAAACCTCGCAGTATCGATTTTCAATAGAGAAATCTCGGTTATTGCTTGTATATGACACTTATTTTGACACTTGCCAGGAATGAATACATTTTCAACACGTATCCGCAATACCTCTATTAATTTTCACTTACATTTATTAATGCCTGATTAATAAGTTGGGGCGTCATTGATAATTAAGCGAGCTGGATTATATCCATATACAGGCGGACCTCTAATTTCGCACACAATTGGTTCCTGAAAATGTGTGCGAATTAGGGATTCTGTGTCGAGACGTCCCGAGACAAAAGTCCCGGGACTTGTCGGGTTTTTTTCTGCCTTAAGTCCAGGGACTTTTTTCAAAAATGTCCCGAGAATTGTGACTGTGATTTATAATGTGCTAATTACATACATGTACATTTTAATTTTGAAAAAAAAAACAATTCTTGTGGTTAAGAAACCCTCAAAAGGACTGATGTGTATTGAATGAAAGCAAGTATGAGAGGAGAGCCCCAAGAAAAATGGACACGATATGGTCAGGACGTGACACTTATCCGGGGTTTTAACAAGATAGAAAAACAGGTGTTTGGGATTTATTATTTCGTAGAAGTTTCAAACACCATGTGTTTATATATTGTAATATAAACTGTAGCAAAAGCACATATATGTATAGCGGTCCTGGGCGTTGCGCGGAGTTTTGAGCCTCATATAACCGCTATCTCTAATGTTTTAGGGTTTAAAATCGGTTGAAAATATTACTGATTATATATATTATCAATGCCATCTATTGGATTTGGTCAAAAATAGTTTAATATTGGCTAAAATTATTTATTTGTAGAACCTACCAAGCACGCATCTATGCGTGGGTTGAATGAAAATAAGCGATCGAGTGCGGATGAAATTGAATATGTTCCTGGAATTATTATTATAAGTAGGCACGGTGGTGGCGCAGTGTTCTCGGTTGCGTGTGGCGGTTTTTTACAAAATGGTGGCGTTACGTCGCTATTGTATGAAGAATGATTATTGTTGAATTAAACAGAAAATACAAGAAATATATTGTATTTCATTATTGAAACAATTACTATAGGTGCCAATAAACATATTTAATTATTTGAAAAAAACACTTAAATCTATATTTATAGTCAAAAACGCGATTAACAAATCCGCAAAAAAGCTGCCGCGTACAGGGTTTGATCTCTATATTTTGTGACGCGGGCAAAAGGTTAAGGCAAGATCCCGTAAAATATTTATTTACCATGCTTGAACGCGAAAGGTAGAGTGACAATGGAAAATATAAAGTCGGCACAGTACTCGACTTAATATTTAACAAATACTGCTGCTGATGTCATACAAAACCTCTGACTAACTCTACCCGGCCTTTGGTGATTATTTATTATGTAAAAAGTGCCTCGAATATTCCATAAATAAAATATGAAGTAAAATATTTTCTATATTTTTATAACAAACTGTATTATTGTCAAGATAATTTTGAGTCACGGTGCCGCAAAAAATATCTTATAAATTAAGTAAGTAATTAATAAATATGTTTTCATTTTTTACATCGACGTACGGAACGAATATTTAAAAAAAATATCATTTTATTCTAAAGAAAGCTTTGCTATTCAAATGGTTACTGGCAAAAAAAGTTATCTTGTAATTTAATATTAATGTTTTGATTAGATAAATAATCACATGATAAGAGTTACATTCAGTTACAGTCTAAATAATTAATAAAATGGAAACTGAATTTCTATGTATGTTATGTTATTAGGTGGATTTTTATTCTCCCCGGCCACAGAAGTATGCAATATTATTTTAAATAACGTATGGAGTCAGAAATATAAAAAATAATTTGATAACTGTGTTATTCCATTGTTTCGATTCTTTGGGAAGCATCTTCAGACAAGTGTCAAAGCACAACAAAACCAACAAAATACCAAGTTACCATCGAATTCATCAAAAATATATGTAGCTGAGAGAAAATGTTTTCCCACCTCTCGCTTTACATACTGAGATGACAAGTTATTTCTTTTCTATTGTTATTTACGTATTTAAGTTCAGAATGATTGAATCGAATCTATGGCACTGACAAAAAAAAATTAAATACAAAAAATATGTACTATTTATGAAAAATATACGATAAATACATTTTCAGAAAAATCATATCAATCATATGACTATAAACTTTGTTCAATAAAAATGTGTCAGAAAAAAGTTTAAAATCTTAAGGAATTGTAGAATTTTACTGACAGTGTTGTTTATTTTTTTTACATAAACAGCTTAAGCTCAACTTCTTCAAACAATAACAGATTGGATACTGTCTAAAAGCCTTGAGTGATTCTTAGACATTCTTATTTAACCGATAAAATTATCCTGTGAAATTAGATGTAAATATAAGATATAATGTAAAATTAGGCATCGTCTGAAAGGAAATCAACATTTAGATGGAGCTAAGACCATCGCTTGCTGAATTAGAAACATTCATATCGTTAGATATTATGTTACCAAATGATTTTAAAACAGAAAGTTTACGTACATTTCATTTAGAATCAACCGAAGAAAGAAAAAAGTCATTGCTACGGTATCGCTTTACCAACTTATACAGAGTTAAATCCATAATATTTTTGTAAAAAAGAGCACTGATTTTTTTTCTTAATTCTTAAAATATATTTTTGACATCCCCATAATTGAGAAGAAAACATAAACCTCTAGAAATAATAATTATCAAATAAACTACTTTTACACTTCAACTGGTATTTTTTTGTGTGAAATATATATATATCCTTAAGGTAATTAATTAAATCATTAGAGGGAGAAGATTTGGAAAGACGATGTGGGTTGATAATCTTGCGGTTACGCACAGCAAATGGGAATATTTTAAGTACACGTCTATCTTCATATTTGGTAATTTATTCAGTTTTCCATTATTATTTAAATGCACAAATATTCATTAAAATTAGCTAATGCATGTTTTAGACATTTAAAAATAAATTTGACGTTAAACAAACTAAAACGTTTTCTTAAAAAGATGTCGATATCAATATTTGTGGGTTGAAAATTGTAACGTAATCTTTTTTTATGTAAATTCACATATTTGAGCTGGTCGGTCTAATTGACAATAGTCGTGTCTTCAATTTCAATTCTTAGTAGACGCAGGATAAGCTCAAAAAAAGGGCGGAAGGGGGGTCGTTCGCAAGAAAATAAGAATTAATTTCTAGTAAAATTAAGCTTGATAAATTAAACATCACGAATTTAAAAAATATGAAAAAAATAGTATATAATAATTATTTACAAATCTAGCCTAAATACAAACTTAAGCTCAGTTTGAAACGTGTATTAATTTGGTGTAATTATCCTTTCAAATACAGTCATAATTTGGGTGTTTAGTAAAATGTAAAAAATCACAGTTGTTATAACGGATACTAAAGTTATTCTTAACTAATTTATTTAGTATTTTATCGACAAATATTTGATGTGTCCATATTTGATGAGGACACATCAAACACGATCGACGTATTTGATTTGTCCATTCGCCCTTCTGAAGACCAACCAATGGTGCAGTCACCACTTTGAATGAGGACTTTGCATAATTCATAAAACAGGATGTCAAGGAACATTAAAAAATATATATTGAGACCGACAGCAACAGCAGGTAATAAATAATGTAAAAGTAGAAGATGCCCGCCGAAGTGAAGACTCGATACATGTGCTTCACGACAGATAAAATTAAAATTATATCAAACTAAATTGAATGGTTATAGTCATTCAAAAAATAACAAAAATTTTCGTTTGTTTCGAATTCGTTGTGTTACAGCTATTTTTTACATTTAGTTTACAGTTAGTTACTAGCCTTTGAGAAAAAATGCAATTCTTCTTTTATAAGCTGAGCATTTAGCACTAAGCTCTAAGACACTAAACAGTTTCATCTGATTTGGATAAAATAAAATATGAATTTTGATTTATGGCCCAAAATGTGGCCGAATGAAAATTTTACAGGAGCGTAAAATATTCTGCACGATGAAGCTTTTGAATTGTTTTCATTAAAAAAATGACCATTCTACACTATGTCTATATATATATTTTTTGGTAATATTGATGATCCAAGACGTAATGTATATGTTTTATACTGAGATCGCTATCAGTATAGACGTTTTGATAGACGTTTTCAAAGAGGATTTGTCGCTAGGAAATCGCTCAACGTCTCTATTCGGAGAAGGTGATGAGCTAGCTAATCATTCTTTTTATGTCCCATTTTAAGTCTCGGGTAGAAAGTGCGTAAGAATGCGTTGAATTTTCAGACAATGTACGTGCAATTGAAATTGATCAATTACACAACATCGCAAGAAATTGGGACTTAAGCTCTTGGCTGCATAATCGAAAAAAACGATGGCCGCGACCCCATTGACATAAGTTATAACATAATAAAGAAATACTAGTAATTAAACAGATCATTTATTACTAAGATGGAGTAAATGCGAGATGAATAAAAAACATTTGTTTGCAAGTCATCGTATTTTGTCATAATAATATAAATCTCATGTTGAATTTTGGCAATTTTCGTTCATAATATTGACATTGAAAATTGAATTCTTGCGATAAATGCTTTATAGGTCACCACTACATTCATCGATAGGAATTTAAATATTGACGAACAAAGAAGAAATACTAAGGAGTAATAATCAGTATTTGGTTTACCAATTGGTCGGGGCTATAGTTGAATTTTAAACGCCGAAATGTTTGGTTGAAGTGTTTGCAGGTTCAAATCATACTACCTACGTATAATATAATTATAAATGGATGTTTGATCCTGTAAACAAGACGTAGCAAGAGCGATTAGATAATTACTTGTTCTGTAATAGCCAAGCTAAACTTATTATTTTATTATTACTTTATCGAAAAATAAGAGATGGGGACTGAACAGTTTTTGTAGAACATTTTCTGTTGAGATTTTTTTATTATTTAAATTTTACGGAGCTTTAAGTTCTTATTTCATTTTGTTAATGTTTAATACAATTTTAACAAATAAATGAATGTAGCAAGTGTTCAATTTTTTATTCAACTCAATTTAATAAATTACACGATTTTTTGAAAACTTTCTGTTTAAACGCCTTTCAAAAAGATCGAATACAAAAAAAGGATATAATAAATTGATAGAATTCGTGAAAAGGGTAAAGTATACATAATTCAATGTATTAAACATTTGTTGTTATTTACTGTGTATATCATAAAAAATCATTTAAAGTTTTTTGACTACCTCATAATAAATTGAAAAATAAATAAATTGAAAACTTGTTTTTTAAGTCATATAATATGTACAATAAATATTGGTATTATGAAATACGTTAACACACATTATATATAAATCTTCTATTTGATGAAAAATATTCGTTTCTGTTTTTGTATTTTTTTTAAACTAAAGAATAAAATAAAATAAAAATATTCCAACTCAATGAAAAACAATCAAAGCATGAATTTGTTAGATATTTAAAAAAAATATATTTATCATCTTAATAAAAACACAATAATCCTTTGTACTTCATTCCACTTTATTTAATATGTCAGGACCGGTTTCGCTCATTGCGTACAATGAGCGAAACCGGTCCAAATGAAGTACAAAGGATTATTGTGTTTTTATTAATATAATGCCTTTCCACCAAGTATTGACAGTGAACACCCTAAAAGTGATATTTATCATCTACTAAGCCTCTGTTTTACGGAGACTTTTGTAGACTATGTAGGCTTAGTTTTTTTTGTAAATGTTTAAATGTTAAATAAAAACATACCAATATTGTTATATTTTAAATATAAATGAATTCATTTGCACTGTTATATATTATTTCACTTCCATTTGGACAAAGGCTTCGTCAAACTTCTTAAAAATGTAAATTAAAATAAAAAATTGAATCAGGAGTGGAAGATTATTTTATTATTTTCAATAGTCGTTTAGAACTATGAAAAGCATACTACTTAAATTTTATGGGACTGAAATTATAACAGAATATTTTTTAATTTAAAGGTGTAGAATTGGGGTCGGGAAACGTTGGCTCGATACTCATATGAAATATGGCTCAAATCTGTCCAGATGAAGTGTTGATTGAATAATTTTAATGAAAGGTGGTATTTACTAATTTTGACCCGCAGCTTCAAATGTTATCTCAGAAAGAGTAATTAAATTATTCTGATTCGTATAGCTTAATTAATATTATTATATATTACATTTGTTGTGTGTTAATAACCATATTTTAATTTGCTAAATATCTTCAAATTTGGTTAGTTATAAATTCCAATAATAAGGTTGGATAATTATTAACTTTCGTGTGCAGTTTTTAATATTTGATTGAAAATGTCTATACTGCGGTGCTAATCCCGCGTGGACAGTCTGCAATACTCATCACTATTAGGACTAACAAAATAATTTTGTATTAACATTTGACGGTTGGTGTAAAACAAATGTGTTAACTGTGGCTATGTTCATTTTTGTTATCATAGAATAATAGTTGATGGTTATAATCGATATGTCAAACACCAACGATATCGTAGTTTACGGTATTTTGTAGGAAAAGCAGAATTTCAATTGGAATTCAATACGAAACTGCATTGCCATTAGTAGCATTCAATCAATATTCAAGTAGAAAGAGTAAGAAGCTGTAAAGCATATTTGTCTCACTACAATTACGCTAATACGCATATTATAGCGAGTAGACGTTATTAATTTTAAAGAATAAAACAAAATTTTGTTTACTTAAGCAATACATTTGAATGCGTTTCACAGATTAATGAAATTAACCAAAAAAGCATCTACATATGCCTACGACAGTGTAGCGCTTGACAGACACAATATGACAAACTTGAATAAATAATAATCGTGTTATTTGATTCATAGCAATCGTCAGGTCAATACAACAATATTGTTTTCGTCGTGGTTGTTTTGAGTATTTTGGACCGTCCAAAATAGGTGTACGGATGCTGTAATTCGGCCGCTGGTATTTGAGCACGTGTAAACCGCAGCCAAATCTAATGACGTTGGCCATTCGGCTACAAGTCAATTTTATAATGACTGTTAGTTTACAAGATTTCCCGTGAAGAATTTGAGGAGTTGTGTATTCAATCAAAATAAAATGTTAAAACTTTACATTATTCATGAAGTGGAATTTTGAGCTATTATTGAATCATAATTAATTGAACAAACAAGTATTATCAAGGCATCGACAGGGGCAAAGTGCATTTGAATATTTTGACAAAGTGTCCAATGTCACCCGATTTGATGAAACGTTTACGGAACAAATAATATTCGTGAACAATTTATTGTTCGTAAACTTAGTAGAGGTAATTTCAACGAGTTGCAGACATTGCAGAAATCCTTCCACCACCCGCCTCGCCTATACATCGGTGTCCAACAGACGTTTCCCGTGGCGTAACGAACGTTATGCGTCATTCAGTTTTGCGCTAGGATTGTCCCGGGAACAATTGACCAAGACTGGCGGCTTGCACTTGAGTGTGCAAAAAAATGCCATATAAAAAAATGTCTCGAGGTACTATAAGTATATGTTCACTCTTTACCAACTAGGCGTGGCCTGTGGGTCCAAAGATGGTCGGACTGACTTGATTAATTACTCCTTTTATTATTCATGAAATGACAATCCCAGAAGATGTGATCGGCATCATGCATCACTTCAGTTGGAGTAACAGGTATTGTAACAGATTTAAATTATAAACACCATTACGAATGACTCTTTAAATATGTTGAAATAAATAAAGATCTCAGAAACTCTTACACCCGATTCTACTCTTTCGGATTTTCTATACGATTGTCAAGCCAGCAGAAATTATTTTAATAGTTAATTATATTAAAATGTATCGAAAACCAAGTTTCGCTGGTGGTTCGTTTCTAAAAGCTGGCAGGTATGATCTTTTTCAAAATAAAATGATTGTTCTTGCTTTTTTAAGGAAATCTTTAAATTTTCAATGCGTATCCTACTAAGATATATAGATGAAAACAGTGGCTTCGTTGTACTGATCATTTCTGATGAAATGCTGCCCAACTACTGCGAATTCTCACAGGCTGACTTTGGCTAAGCTTATAATGTCGTTTTTAAATTGAAAATATTATTATAAATGTTAAAATATTATTATTAACTGATTCAGCATCGGTTGATGAATTCGTCGGTTGTCCTCACGATGAAATAAGCCGGAACTGATCTTTAATAGATAATGGCGACTTATACAAAAAAAAATATTTAAAAAAAAAGAAAACAGATTACACATGCAACACCCACTTACTATAGGTTTACTCTCAAAAGACAGATAGGTATCGAAAAAGCCAAAGATTTTTTGTAAACATACGGTCGTAGTACGAGAAATAATTTCCTGATAACAACTGAATTGTTTTGTCAGTATTTATGAGGTTTTTCTGGTTTCTCTCTCTCTCTAATAGCCTTTAGTAATTCAGTGTTAAGGGTCAACGAAGTCGCTATCATTTTAACATTGAGGGATAGACTGATCGTCGGCTCATATATCAAAATTGAAATTCAATCAGGACGTACCTATGTAGATTACGTCTCTCTAGTAGCATTTGTGTTTGGCATAGATAATCATATTTAAAACTTATTCAAAACGTCGAGACATTTACGTTAGGTGATATATTTTTCGCCAGAGGTCACTCGCGAGACCGTTGGCCGGTTGGCGATTGATTCTCCTCAAAGACAAATAGGATATCTGGACAAACTTTCGAGCGTAATTACCATAAAAAACCTTTTTGCAATTCAATGATTCAAATAATGCACACCAAAACTTCCAGCGAACTATTTAAAATTCCGCTGTATAAAACACAGCTTTTTAGAAAAAAAGTTGACTATAACTAGACTTTTTCATGCTTCTTATTACCAAGCAACGTTGAGTTGTGAGAGACTTCCATATTAGAGGTCGTCTCTTAGATGTCAAACGATGGGTAATCGTCAACCTTTGCTTCATACAAGGTCAAAAATTGAATTAAAAGTTATATGGTAAGCAAACGTTTTGCAAGACCAGATTTTTTTTTAATAACTGAAACTTGATAAGGATGTACACTACTAGTGTATAATACGTAAATGTTATACTAAAAGTTTGCATCGACCAAAATTTGATAAAATCTGGACCGGCTGAGCCCCGCATCTTCAGGCTCGTTCAGCGCTCGTGTATTTATATATAAATTAGCTGTAAGCCCGTTGCCCTCAACCAGGGGAATGTTTAAGGATGTTTAAAAAAACTGATATTTACTGGCGTGAAAAATCAAATGCAAACGTATTTATTGAATAAACAAGAAGGACTAAGCATAATAAATTTTCTAAATTGGTTTTTTAAGAATATACCCAGTCCTCTTTAAGAACTAAAATAAAACGGGATTGTAAAAAAATATGCAAATAGCAGAAAAACGTGAATTCCGGGCACGTGAAAACAGGATTTCACTGAACTGTAAACACTCAAAATTTACGTCTAAACTAAATTTAATAAAACAAAAACTTTTTGCTCTAAAGGTTCGAAAAGAATTAGACCCATAGTTAATTTTTTATTTGTAGCTTAAGTATAAATAAAAAAATAGTGTGACAACAAACCTTGAGATAGTAGGGGTGTCGAGTTCCAAAATGTTGAGAAACCATGTCACGAAAGTAACATAAACCATCTTAAATTAGGGGTGTCGACTCTTAAAATGTTGAGAAACCGTGTCACATATGAGATGAAAAAAATCTCCAAGGAATCTCTTTTTTCAATATTAATCTTTAATACAAAAATTATGTTAAAAAATATTTAATAAAAACAAGAGTATGAACTATTCAACTGAAAAAACAATAAATACGATTTTTCACAATTGTTATACTGTTGTTAATTGTTTTCCATTATGTGTTAAGACATTTGCGACATCTACGATATTATATTTTTTCAGAGCCTCTCTGTCGACAAAATAAATTAAGCCAAAAGAAAATTGGAAGTTAGTCACTTAGTGACGGCTTCTGATGATGAAAATACTTCTTCAATTAAGAAAACAGATATAAATCAGCTTCATAATAAAACCAAGCCGATAACACATAAAAATAAACGATTTTTATTGCCGATTTCTAATAAAATTGCTTTATTTTCGCATTCCAAAACACATTTCCAATCAAATGATTATATCAATTACATCATAATCTTTCTTTTGAAAAGGTCCAATCGATAAACTTGGTTTACTTCCTAGCTGTACCCAGTGGCGGATTACCCACCCTATAAGCGAATAAGGCACGTGCTTGGGGGCTCCGAGCTTAGGAGCCTCAACAATAGTTTATATTATATAACCTATATAATGCTAAGTCAGCTTTTTATAAATTTGTATTATTTTACATGAAATTTTTGACGTTCATATGTTATCCGGAAAACAGGATCTCCAAATTGAATTGCGACTGGAGACTCCCGTGTGGTTATTTTGCCACTGGCTGTACCAAAAAATGTACAGTGTTACGTTTTTTGTCATATTGTACAACAATAATTACTCATTTTCCCTTAAAGAACAATGAATTTTATAATAACAAACCAAAAAAAGAATACATCAATGTCACAATGAAATTATTCTATTCTCGTATTTAATTATTGACAACGTTAAAAACCAACCTGTGAAACAAACAATATGTACTTAAATGTAAAAATAGAAATATAAAAATAATATGAATGGGTTTTTTGTACAATGTTTTATTAATATCGATAGGGAAAGTGTACATGAGTGTTCTTAAAGTCAAAACAATATTTTCGAAGAGAACAATGAACTTTGTATGAACAATGTATTTTTGTAAGAAATAAACGAGAGTAAGAAATATGTTTTTGTTTCGGTCACTTTTATTTATATTGTCACCTTGGCATTTAAACACCAGGTCGTAATAATCAAGCACAAATCATAAACGAAGAATAATTTCGAAAATATTAATAATTATATTTTAAAAGTCTTTTAATCTATTAATATGAGCAGCCAGTTTATACCTATACAATATCAAGGAAAAAATACTTTATGTAGACTAGAACACACATTTTTCGAGATTCAAAATAATACATTTTACTATGGATGAGAGTTTTGATTGTTTATTAAGCAAATTTTTCCCCCATTTAAATAGTACGAAAATGGGTGAACTGATTTTTGTGTAATATTGTTGTTTAGATATCTGCGATCCCTAAAATTCCTTCCCACCGTTCCGATCCTTCAATAACTGGGCGTAGTGAGAGCGATTAGTTAACCACTAGTCCTGTTCTAGCTTTATCCTTCTATCCCTTCTACTCTCTTTGAGAAAGAGATGTTTAGAAACTGAGTAACAAACAGCTCTCGTAGAAAGAAGTCTGCTGATATACTTCCATTGGGAGGCCATATGCTCCACATTGGGAGTGGAAATTGATAAAAAAAGATATCTGTAGTTATATTTTAGTAAAGAAATCAAAAAAATATTTTTTCAATTAAATTTATTTTAATACCGGCAATATGAATTAATATTTTACATATGTTTAATATTTGCCGAACTAGAAATAAAATACACAGAATGATATGTGAAAAATTCATTCAACAAACTTGCCATGATCAGGTGTAAACTGTTAAGCCCAGTGCTCTGTGCAAGACTCTTCACAATGAGCCTTCAAATAATTGGAAAAGCGTTTAGCTTTGGAAAATCCATAGAGATGAGCTTACGGTTGTATGCCGCCAGGCATAAAATTCTTTTGGATGATCTTATGTTGAAATACTTATCAGCTAAGCATGTCGCTGACACGCTCGCTAGAATTGATATTGTGAGAGTATTTTAGAGGCAATATTTGCGGGTGAGTTTGTAAGTTTGAAGTTAGAGGAATGAAAAGTCTAATTAATCTAAGCAGTCCATAAAAGTATTCACTTTTGCTTACAAAAAAATCGTTTTCATTTTATCATTTATATAACTAGTTTCATGAGCGCGCTGTTTTTTTTTTATTTAGGATTAAAGAATGAAATTAATAATACATTTATTTCAAACATTTGATGTTTAGTCTATTGCAGTATTCGCTGTAGCTTATCATAAAATTCTATGTATGATAATTAAAAAACATAAAAACATAATGTTTTGTAATAAATTTATGCAACGAATGCGCAAAGGCATGGTATAGTTAAGACAAACATATTTTGAGACAGAGCTTTAGGGCGAAGCTCGGAGATGTGTCTGTCGCTCTTCCCTATAATATTGTAAAAAGATTGTTTAAAATCTTATTTGAAGGCTTCATTTTTAATTAGAAAATATCGTCTCAGATCTGGCTAAAAAAATACTCTATCGTCTTGCAAACTCGCTAATTTTATTGAAATTATAATTCCGTTAAAAAAAATAATTTGAATCATTTTCGATTTTGAACTAGATTCACACATCATGTTTAACTATTCAACCGTTTTATAATACTTCTATATAGGGTTGTTCAATAATATGTGAATGATAAACAAATATTACAAATTGATCACATATATTCGAAACAATATTTTTTTCTAATTCACTGTGTATAAATGAAAAAAAGTAGAAACATTGCGCACTTTTTCATATTCTAATAAAGCGGCCGCCAATCTTTCAAAACTCACAAACTAAATAATTCCTATTTTTAATCACGTGTACCACCAACGGTTTTTTTATAATGTAAATAAATAGTTAATTATTGTAATATTTGTTGATGTATGTTTGCAATGAGTTTTTGAATTCTAGGTTACAACTGGTTGGCGACCACTCTTCTTATACATAAAAACAACATAAATTTTAAGGTTGTATTATATACCTTTATTGTTTTACATATTTATTATTCAGAAACAAAAGCTTTAAAGCGTCGTAAATTATTTAAAATGTAGTTAAATGTATTTTGTTAAACGTGTGTGGCAAACACTTTCGTAACTATTGCCGAATAATAAGGCTGTGTGAACTCATAACCTTTATATCCGCCGATTCATTCAAACAACATAAAAACAATAGACATTTAAGAATAAAAATACACAAATTTACTACTGCGAAAGACCCTGAATATTATGACAGTTAATTAATATGTAATTTCGTCTTTGAATATATAATGTTTTTTTTAAATATACCTATATTTATATTTTAACTTTGTTAAATTTAAATTGTGTAATTTTTAAGTATTTTTCATAAGATTTGTCATTAAAGATCTCGCCATATATATAATAACGTTAGCTTTTTTTGTAGGTAAGGACGTGTTGTCAATGAATAATTTTAATCGATAGATTTGGATCTTATTCATCTTACCACAATTGCATCAACACAGTTTTTTTCTACATCAAAGTTGCAAACAATGAGAAATAATTGAATTAATTATTTAAAGAAGAAAAACTAAATAAATAAATAAATTTACATATTATTTAAATAAAATTGAGGGTAGAAGAAATAAATTTGTTTCAAGTAGAAAATTACCGAGGATGTTCTTAAAATTTTACGACATATTCAAAATATCAGTCTTGAAGCCACGATTTATTATTATGTTTTATGAAAAAAATAGTGTAGTAATATGTTAATTTTGATTGAAGAGGCTTGAGAAGAGTCATAGATAATAAAGGATAGAATGTTGTTAGCGTCAGTTATCGGTTGGCGATAGTTTCAGAAATTGCTACAACCGTGAGCTCATAACTGTGTAAGTCGATTTCTGTGCATTCTAAGTTGTGATTGTGTATCAAAATCGAACTGAGAGATCACAGTCAGATGATTAAAGACTGTTTTTTATAGCTAAACATAATCAAACAAAGGATGTCATCACAGCCATATTTGCTTTAGCACCCCTTTCTAGCAGTGGCGTATTTATAAATTTGGTTTCCTAATGATAACTTTATTCAATGCCCGCCTCTTTATATTTATAGGGGTCTGGCCTCCCTATTTCTTTGACATGCATTGCATTACTCTGTTATGAGGTGGCTATGTCACTGTCTTCAACCCAGCTTAACTTTTCTTGTCATCATTATCACTGGACAGATTTCCACTATCCATTCGATGTCGATTTATAGATGAACTTTATTTGATCTTAAATCTGACAAGTGTCGAGCGATATTCCAGTTTCCACATATTTTTTCTCCAAAACTGATAATTAGGAGTGACATTTATAAGAGATCTGATTAAAATCAACAACTTCTGAATCCTTCCCTAAACTATCAGTTGTTCTGATTTATTGACAAATAATCTCAGCTGAAAAGCACATCAGCGCAATTTTGTTTCAGTCTTGTCAACCAAAATACATATTTGAAATGTCACTAATAATCAAAATATGTTCTTAATTTATATTTACAGAATTTTACAATCAATATAATCAATCTCGGATATATGATATATATAATGACAGTTTTTGCTATGGTTCGATGCGACAAGATATTTTTTTCAAATACAATTTTCTGTCGAATCTGCTCATTTTACAGCTTAGCAACCGGCAAAACTGAGCGATTTGAAATTGTAATTTTGAAATTGGCCAGACTACTGATTTGATATTCAAACACTTTTATAATCCATCTAAAAGTCTAAACAAATTGAGATGCAAAATTTATTTTTCTCACTATTTTCATGGAATATATTTTTTTTAGTTTTTTCTTTGACTAAAATAGCATTTACTTAAGAGAGCTGCAATACTTTGAATCGTGAAGCAAGAAGATATAATATGATGTTTACTTGGAAAATGAAGTTTTTAATGATTATATTGAACGGTTTGTTCAATTTAGCTATTTCATTTGCAAGGATTTAAAGCTAAGGTATTTGACAAAGGAACCGAGTGAATACTTACTTTCTTGAGTAATTTTGAGCGAAATAATAAAATTGTACGTGGCATTTGAAATATTTCCTTAATATTTACTTTAACACATACAGAAATAGTAGGAGAAATATTCCACGGACCAACAATGCAGAAATAATAACTGTTCAACTGTGAAAATTCTGTATTCAATATGAAATTAGGTTTGATATCTTTTTTTGTTATTCCACTGATTGTGTCACAATTTGTAACACCATTAGTGAAATAAAAAAGTTTTTATATTAAATTTTATGTTAAAAGTGGTGATATTTTTATAAAGCTGCTATTAAAAGTTAAAATTTTTTCAACGGTTGGCACGGTATGGACTACGGGTTGAAAAGCACTTTTTTGGGTTAGAATTTGGGTCGGTTTTGTGAACCGATTGGGTGGGAGAGAATGTCAGATATTACAGACATCCGTGCCTTCGAAAGCGACTCGAAGCGTGAATTGATTAAAAAAACATTTTTGATAATTGTCGGTACTGGGATTCGAGCTCGTGTACACGCCGTCGAATACTCGGCTACGGCACAAACGATTGTTTTTTCCAACTCCGGTCTCAATACGGACTATAATGGATACTAATGAAGCTTACCTCAACAGAGTTTTTTCTACGAGATCTGCATGTCTCTCAGTTGCTTAACTCTGAGGAAAACAATCTGGCTTAAGCAGTGCTAGAGATTCCAACACCAGCTGAATGTTTCAATACAAGTAGTTCGATTTTCGCTATAAAATATCATTATTTTTAATATCAATTAAATTATATAAGAATTAAAATAAAGCAAATAAAACGGCGTATTGGGATCACAGTACCGGGCGAGTATATCAAACATTGCCTTCAGAAATATGTGATAATCATAAACGGGTGATTTTCCTAAATAACTTACGGTTTCATCACGGATGTAAAACATTTCAATTTCATCCAAATATATAATGCGGCGGTCCTATAAATTTTCGTACAGAAATACCTGTGTTTTTGCATTTTCAGAACCTGTATTTTGATTTTGATAAAGCACCACGAATAACGGTATCCTAGGGCAGGAATAACGGTTAGTTAATCGTATCCGCAACACCCTGTTTTCGGATCAGGTGTGGGAGAAAAGAAAATTTTACATCACAGACGTCTGTCATATTGATTTGTGAAACTGCACGCAACCAAGAAGACCAAATCCAAATCTGAGCCCGTGGACAAGATAACCGAATACACAGACGATGGCTGCATGGAATAATCCGCAAACAAAAACTTCTGCGATTTTATTGGCTATAAAAAAGCAAATGGACATAACTCACAGATTCTTATAGAGTTTTTTTTCTGATAATCACAATTTATACAATTTAATACACGTTCCATCAAAAGCATGCTAGCTTCAAATGCCGAATAAATATCTAAATTTAGCTTTTAAGTTTGAAAAAGAAGAGATTGTGAAAATTGCGCGTCGGAAAAAGTTCTTACAAGAAGGTTTTTCTTAAATAAATTATGAAATTGTCCGTACCGGAATTTGAACCCGGGCCCTCTGTAGCCGAAGCCAACAACGTTGAACACACAGGCGGCAGTTTTATAAATTGATTGTTCAATCGATTTATGAATTTCTGTTCAAAGGCATGGATGTATGTGATGTCTTGAATTCCCCCCTCTCACCCATCCTATCCTATGAATGAGGCGTATCGAGAGCGATTAGCTTACCACTAATCCTGTCCTAGCCCTATCCTTCTATCCCTACTCTCTTTGGAAAAAGAGATGTTGAGCAACTGAGTAACAAGCAGTTCTCGTAGAAACACTTCTGTTGAGATAAACTCCATTAGGAGTCCATATGCTCCACATTGGGAGCGGACATGGTTTTAAAAAAATGAAATTAATATAAGATCAAGTCAATAAAACACAAGTTTATTAGCCTTCGTGCACTTTGAGGTTGTACATCATAAAACTTTTTTTGTGCCTCCTGTCAAATTTGTTATGTGTGTGGATTACGTCTTCTTGCCTTTCCAAAGTCTTTATGTAAAACAAATAGCACTGGCGGTGTTAACATTAGGTCAAAAGAGTTATATTTAAGGTAGTACCGTTTTAGAAAATTAAAAAAAGCATAAATATAATGTTACAAAGCCGCGAAAAACTCATAAGCTGTTTTTCTTAAATAAACAAATAACGTTGCGGACGATTGTGTACATTTTATTTCAAATTTACTTCTGTACAAATATAAGCTTAAAGCACATCGTTCATTAAAAAAAATGGAGAATGACTACAAAGCGAATGTGATGAATTTTATTAATTATATATATTCTATTTACACTAATAACAAATAGAAAGTTAACTTCATTGATATGAAAAAGCTCATTTTTTTGAGAACTATCTTGTGAAAAAAACACTAAATTTCGCTGACGTTTAATTTTTTGGTTCTTTTTTATCTATTGTAATTTTTAATACCAGTTCTATATAATATGAAATACCTAAATACCGGTTCCGGTGAATTCATCCCGTACGCAGTACTTTTTCCCGAAAACCAAAGTAAATATTGAAATTAAGGTCTGTAAAATAGCATTTTCGTAAACATCATAAAGGTTTAATAACAATGGTGTAAAAAATGCTAAATCTACATACCTTCAGCTGACACAAGGCAGAGCAAACCGCTATGATCATTTCACCACGCTCCATATCGGAAACTGCAAATAATGGTTCGAGCTCGTGAACACTTTTCGCAACGCCAGTCAAATTCCCCAGCGCATCGAATTCCGCCATCACATCGTTTGAAATTAAAAAAACAAACGGAAATATAAAAAATAAAATTAATGGCTGTTTGATAGATGTACGTGTTGATTTAAAAGGAGTACGCGCCATTCTGTGGTTTGCCATCACAGATAAATAATTAAAAATGTCTTGCGATTCTATTCACATCTCGTCAGCTTTTGTAATTTTCCTGAAACAAAAAGAAAAAAAAAGTTATATTATGGTGAATATTTTACAGTGTGTATACTTGTACAATAACAGGAGAAAATAGAAGAACAAAAAACAGAGCTATGACATTTGAGAACAGGGGAAAAATAGAACACACAATATTTCTTTCGTATCTATTTCGTAGTTATAAATTAAATACATATTGTGCAACGAAATTTTAAAAAATATATGATATTTAATTGTTAAATATATATAATTACCGTACGTTGCATATATTATAAACCTAATTTATATTTAAAATATATCCCGCAATCGAAACACGTTAATAATAATATAATAAGAGATTAGATTTTCAAATTTACTTTTATTTAGTATTTAGTATTTATAATCGATATGGTTGTAATGCCGATATTTGTATATAAATGACAAATATAAGAAAAACTTTTCAAAAAAAAAGACAGGAAAAAAGCGTACATAGATAAAAATAAGTATTCACACTTAAAATACTTCTTATATTTTCATTCCAAATTGAAAAAAATCATAGGCTTTCTATTTTAAATAACGTCAATCAATAATCGTCAGAAACTCATAACATCTGACGACGAAATTTATTGCGTTTTGACCGTTGACGTTGGATTAGTTCTGTGAAATTTCAAATTTAACTTTATAACTCTTGTATTGTCTTTTGAGAGTAGTCTACGTGAATAGTATCGTATGAACAAAGTTTAGTACGCACATATTATCGCTTAACTGTAATTTTCGCAAAGGAATTAAAAGAACACGTTTAAACTCGTACGAATCACGCAATAATCTGTGCCGCGATCACAACGGACCGCATCACAAAGCAGACGCATGTATGCGTCGCAGCACTGCTTTATCATGTCTCACAAGCCTGTGGTTGCGAAAAAAACTATAACTGTCAAAATTTACTATCGTTCGCGAACGACAACTCTCGATTCGTGAGTAGCGGCTTAAAATATAATAAATTCAGTTTCATATTTATAATTATTTATTCTTATTTATTACCCAATTGAAATGCACAAACAGCATGGGAGAAGTTATAAATTAAGCTAATAAAAGACGACCGTTTTTTGAATAATTAACTACAGATTTTTAGAGTTTTTAGGATATAAGCTTTATGCAAAAGGCACTTTCTATATGTTATTTTAATGTCAGTGTTTCTATATTATAAAATTAATGTGATTGAATGCGAAGATGAGTTTTGCACACATCCACGTGTATTGACATTAAGGATTCTGTGTCGAGACATCCCGGGACTTTTGTGGTTTTTCGCTGTCTTAAGTCCCGGGACTTTGCTGTCTAATGTCCCGGGAATTAAGACTGTGATTTAAAATGTGCTTATAAATTGTACATTTTAATTTTGAAAAAACAATTCTGGTTAAGAAACTCTCAAAAGGACTGATGTGCATTGAATGAAAGCAGGTATAAGAGGGTAGCTCCAAGAAAAACGAATGATTTTTATGATGGGTACAGACATGCAGATATAAAAAAAAACACTTAGGCACGTGTTCGCACAACTATTGTTATAGCATGAGATAACCGCACATAATTCTAAGAAATAATGGAACGCACAGCTATTTCTGGAAAATAGTGCCATATATCATAGCGATTGTAAATGTTTTTATTAATAACGGTTCAGCTGGGGCTAATAGATTCGTTGAAGGATCAGTTTGTTTCCTGACTTTGAGCAAGATCGTACTTATTTTTTGTATCCGGTCTCTGACGTGTGGCTAACAGAATGTACATATCAACATTTCCAGTAAATTTCTCAAAGGCTGTTATTAATTTCACATATCTCGAATTAAATAAGTGGTATAGTTTTATTATATATTATTATCGTAGCCCATAATGGAAATAAATCAATCTGAAGTATGAAAACATTACAAAAAAAACACTAAAAAAGCACCCGTTGTCCAGAACAAATCACATGCAAATGGTCAAATACAACTGGATTATCGAGGCATCTTGAAAGAGTTCATCACATTATTGAATTAATTTTATATTTTCATAATTAATAAATAAATGTGTTCAAAAATGTATTTTTTAAAATTAACACATACTTTTGGCGCCACGAAAAATTTTACAGGCTTAAGCTGCGCAAAAAAATAGTTTAATTGAAAGAAAACATTTAAAAAAATTGGGAGAAAGATATCTCCATTTACATTATTAGAAATTTGTTTAAAACGATTAATAATCGTATAAAAATATAACTGTTGCAAAAAGAAATTACAAAATATTAAAATTAAATGTTCATACCTGATGTTGTTTTATTAACAAATGTTTTTCACTATTGCACAAAGTTACCAATGTCTCAATAAGACAAAAAAAAAGGTATAAAAGCTATATTGTGTTTTGTGAAGTAACGGTCATAATTTTACCCAATTCATTGATATTTTTTCAATTCATGTACCGTTATCATCCCTTTTTAGTACGTACATAAAAATATTTAATTTTATTAAATGTATAATTTTATTGAAGGAGAAATAAAAGTCCCAAGTCCCGGGAAGTCCCGGGACTTTGACTTTATCACGTCTCGAGTCCCGGGACTTTGAAAAACCCGAGACTTCAGAATCCCTAATTGATATACAAACGCTGTGCCCTGCTTGGCGCGTGTGCCACGTGTCTGCTATCCTAAATACATATTTTAACTCAGTATTATACGCTGTGTTCTTTTTTTTCTAAGAACTATCAACAATAGTCAAGTATTATTGAAGAAAGTTACATTGTCAATATCATATAAATATCATTGAAAGTATACAGTGCTAAACATATTTAAAAATAGTTTAATATTAATTATTTCAGTTCAATAAATTTTGTGTGTAATAAACGTTCTTAATTATTAGCGAACACTGTGGCTTAACTTCAACATTTCTTTGACATACAGCAGACATGCACAACTTTTTATTCTAGTAGGCCGCTCAAAATAAATTATGATGGGGTTGGGCCGCAATAAAAAATAATTGAATAAATTATTTTTGTTGCTTGTATTAACTTTTCATTCATATAATAATCTTCTTGAATCTCTTCTTTGTAATTTGTAAATAAGCATCAATGTTTTCTTCCCAATTTAATTTAACGGCAAATAAACACCATCTAAATTAAATTAAGGCTATATTTATGAAGTCATAAATCATGTGGCGTAAATGGAATAGTAAATTTTAACAAATTATTTTACACGGGTTTTTAGTCTTGGTACTATGGCAACCCATAAATATATATAGTATTTATGCGGATATAAAACCATCGATAAATATGTCTGCTCTGTCTAGTGCATATAATTCAATTTTTTCGGGACGGCAATTATAAACGAGCAACTGATTTTTTTTTAGCATTTATTTAATATTTAAATATGTCTTCCGGTATTTTCATATTGAACGTGGGATAAGAAACCGTTTCCCAACATAAATATTCAATCATTTTTTGGACCTTATTCTCCCATGTATATGTGGAGTATATAACTAAAATCTCTAGTATTTCCCGCCATCCGTAAATTATTCCACACCCTTTTACATCACCTGGTGAAACTACGGCTGGTCATGCGTTCAACAAGCTGTTTGTAATTAGAAAATTTTCACGAAAAATCTCAGGATTTAACCTGCGGTTCGTCAATAATTTTGATGTTTTAATGTGGTATTTTATCCAACAATTTACCCAGACCTGGTCTATGACATGCCCAGCATCTTTATGAATAGTACCCGACGGTCGTCTGGGACGCAGAGATCTCACCAGCGGAAAGAAGAAGCAAACTGGGTTAATGTTTTAAGGCGGCATTCGCAGAACGTAGCCCAGCCAGTTCCAAGGTCTCTCTAGAAGTAATGACGTAACGGGACGATGTCTAGCCCGTTCAATAATTTCAGAGTTCCTCATTAAATGAAGCTTCCTCATTTCCGATATCCAACACCAGAATCTATTCTCGAGTACTTCCAAAGAGAACCCAGAAGATTTCATCAAAAAAAAAATGAATGTCAAATTATTCATACATTGATAAAATGTTGGTTTTGTAGTAGAGTGGTCTAAGTCGTAAGCAAAAGATTCGAAGCTCACAGTAGTGTTGAATTCGATTTATGGATTTATCTTTGAAGGCATGACTGTCTGTGATGTCTAAAAATTTGCTCCCACCAATTATTCGACCCTTGAAATAGTGCGTAGCGAGAGCGCTTAACTCTACCCTTAACCCCACTCTCTTCAAAAAATATGGTTTGAGTAAATCATTAACTTATTAATAATAAACTATTTAAAAACGAGCTAAGCACTATGAAAATGACTCTCCTTGGTTGACTTCTTTGTATACTGTATGTGTATATGTATGTATGCGCACGTGTGTGTACATGTACGGATGTAGTATGAAGGGAAGTATATAGAATGTGATTGCAAATTAATGCAAATGTAGTCTCCGTGAGCTGGCTTCAGTTGGAGTGTCTTACCTCTGTAGCGATCACACCCTTCCATCTGCAACGACGGTAAGGGAATACTTTTCAAAATATTAGCGATGAAGGAGACTCGAAGAACTTTGACGCTAACGTGTCCTGGTACGAAAAGCTCCATAAATTTGATTTCCAAAAAAAAACAACCAGTTTTCGTAAAAAAAATCTATTGAGATAAACTCCATTAAGAATCTATGTGCTCCACATTGGAAGCGGATATAGTGAAAAAAATATACATTATAAAGATTACTGTAAAAAGAATGAAAACAATATTATACAATTTTTGCTCCAACTTTTTTTGCTATTTGTATTATATCTTTTTCTCATCTAATATCTTATATAACGGTGGAGGCAGCTTGAGAGGCAGGCTATCAAGAAATATCCTAAAATAAATCTTCATAGTAGGTAAAAATAAATAGATCGTACGTACATATGTATGTCCTACACACAAGGGACAATGCTCTTGTAATTCCCACTTAAGGCATGGAACGAGCACGCCTGAAGATTCAATAAACTTTTGAAGTTTACAAGATCGTAACAAGCGATTTTTTGATTCAAAGATTTTTTTTACCTGTAATGAGTTTTAGTTTCCAGTGCTTTTCCCACACAAAGTTTTAACATGGTTGAATCTTTTCGTAGCACAGTATATGTACTTAGTCAGAATTTATGCGGGAAATGTAAAAAAGGACTGTATACAAACAAGCAAACTTAAGTAGGGCAGCTAAATGTGAGTCGTATGCGAAAAAATCTCATAGCAATTTAAATCAGGTATGTCTAACACGCGGTCCAAAACAAAAAGTCATGTGGCTGAGATATTATAAATATTTTGTTGTATTTTCGAAACCATTTCTAGACAGTACACATACATAGGTTACCTCTAAAATTACAAATACAATCTATAGATTTGCAATCAAACGTTAATTTTTTTTATCGGTAAACAATTTTCACAGAGTAAAATATCATGTTTCTCAATTAATTTATGAGCAATTGTTTTTTTGTTAAATTAGCACACAAAAAGTAAAATAAAAAAAGAGTTCTGACAAGTTTTACAAAAGAATTTATTTTTACATAGAACGACTTATGGCGGTGTTTCCCAACCTTTATTTGTGTCACGTCCCACTTCAACGCTTCGAAAATCTCCAAGCCTACCATTATCAAAATTCTATAGGTAAAAAAATGCGTACAATCAATACTGTTTTTGACATTCGTAAATATACATATATTTTATGTTACATGTACTTACATGCAACTCAAAAGAAAATAATATGCAAACTAGTACGAATCATGCGAGCTGGTAAAAGTTTTTACGTGAGGTAAAAATTAAGGCTTTCAATCCCGGGATCCCATCCAATTTTGTGATCCCGAAATCTCGGAACTGTGACAGTTCTAATTTCGGGATTGAGAAGATTAGATAATGTTGAGCGAGGTGAAAAAAAAAAGGTTCGAAATTTTGGTATTTATTGAGAATTCGTAAGAATCTCGGGATTCCGGGATTGGAAAAGTTGTCAATCCTTAAATTCCGGGATCACAAAAAGGGTAAATTTGTGTGACCTAAGAAAATAATCTTTAACTATTGTAGCCTAAGAATGTGAAAACGTTGGACATTCATGCATTAAGAATGGACTGAAATTTAAGATAAAAACTGACCGGAAAGCTTATGCACCTGCACTATGTCTCAGATGTTTGTGTTCTAGTTTATATCATTGAAACAGTTAACTAACAATTATTTCATAGCTATAATAAATGGTTTTCCCTACACTTATAATACATCAATCAGATACTAAGACGATGGCACAATTAATAATATCAATATCTATATTATATAATGTATATATATTATTTATAACATTTTCTAAACAGTTACATATTTTTTAATACTCATATAAACCATTTCTCGTAAAAGCATGCTCAATTAAAGTTTATGTTGCACACCGGGAGCGAATAATGATTTGAAAAAAAACGCATTCAAAACGTTGAATCATAATATCACACATAATAATATTGTTATAAGTAAATCGTTAAAAAAATAAATATTATCATGCATTCCGGCGAAAAGAAAAAATATATTTCAAAGCGTTTTACGGTTGGAATTATCTGAACGTAATACTTGTTATACGTGAACAATTTGAATATCATCCTTGACAGCCTACTATAGAGACCCTTCCAAATGAAAGGCATCCATGTTGGCATGTAAACACATTTAATATTATTTATTATGTAACGTGTTTCCTTGCAAAATAACAGTGGCGGTTGCTGAACTAAAATCTTGGGTGGGTTAGAGGAAAGTTTAGCGTTGTATGCTATTAACGAAATTGTGTATATTTTCACTTCACCTTATACATTAATCTACAAGCAAATTAACAAATATTACGACACTACTGCAAAGCATAATTTACTATTTACTATATAATAAAATGAATGCTTATGTACGTAAGAAATAATAGAATAATAATACGGGACCCTAAATTCGTCTCTTTCAAATTTAAATAACAAGTACAAAAAGCAATACAGAGCTGTCACTGAGAGTCAATACCTGTCACTTTCATACAATACAACGATATTGGTTTTTGTGTTTGAATGTATGGGAGGGCATGGGCAGATTCGATTTAGTCCCCAACGAATGACAGAAGCTTGATAATTTGAAGCACAGTCGTGTGGGCTTAGATGACGTTTCCGTACATAAAAATACAAAAGCAAATCTAATCATGCTTGATTGCGCTCCAATGTAAAAAAATAAGCTATATTATCTCTGGAAAGAACTCGGACTTGAAAGATCTAGCCCCTGAGTCGTTAATAAGTAGGTGTTGCCAGACTGACGTCACGTTGCCTGCTCTCTACGAAGTATTTATAGGGTTATTGTTTTTTTTTTATGCCGGCTCGGCTTAAAATTGTAATACAAAACAAAATCTAGAATATTATTGTAGGTAGACATAGCACTGTCTTATATTGACAGAGGAAAATCAAAACAAAGATATTGTATTAATTTGAGAAAGGTTTGTTACCCTTATAAATGTATTTATTTTGTTCAGCGGCCGAATTGCTCCTCATTTTTATTCAGCCATCTAAAGTTTTGGGTGAAAAATGCAGGTCGAGCTTAGCCCACCTAGCCCAGTACCTAAAACCGCCACTGCAAAATAATACAATGCCTGTAAAAAGCTGGAATATCCGCTTCCGTATTCTATTCAACACGTAAAGCGATGCTATTGACCTGCTATATGTAAAATATTAAGCCAGAACATATTTATTATAATGAAATATTAGATATTTTGTGTAGTGCGTCGAGTAACATCAGGAAGAACTAGTTATAAGACAATCGTTGAATATTTATCACGTGATAATCAAACATTGTACCGAATATTATAGCAAATGATATATATGAATATTATCGATAAAAAAATGTAGAAGCATCTAGTTTTGAGATAAGTATTTAAATAAATGTATACATCACTTAGTGTGAGCTTAGATTTTTATGTTAATTTAATAATTTATTTCTGTATAAAATATCCTTCCACCCATTCCATCCCGAACACAGTCCTATTCTAGCTACAACAGTTATAAAAAATTAAACACAATATTTTAGTTTTCCCTTAATATAAGCCTTTTAAAAGAAGCAAATTTTTATGAATCGTGATAATAGAAACATATTCAACAGGATGCCAGCAAAGTGGATATATTAAACAGGGAAATCATGTCAGTTAATGAAAAAAATATCAATGTTTGTCCTAACTTTATAACAGTAAATTTTTAGATTTAATATTTTAAAAGTGGTACAAATTGTGCGTGATTAAAATAATTATTTTTTTAGTGTTCTGCTAATTCTTTGAACGAAAGCGTAGAGTAACCGTATACTGCGCTCTTAAAACGAATACTAAGAGTGCGATGGTCTGACTTTGTTCGGATCACGGAGATAAGAGAGCGGACTAACCAGCCTCTTATAACGTCCAAACGAGACAAATACAGCGACGATGGAAATGGCTAGGACATGTGCTGCGGGTGCCTCAAAAGAGTCTGAACCCTGCCTGTCTCTTCCACTAACCAGTTGAATCCCGGCGTCGGGTAAAGCTACTGATGACTATTCACAGGATTTAGTGAAGCTACGGGAAACTGTGATGACCTGGGAGGAAGCAAAGAGACTGGCGGGGGATAGAGAATCTTGGAGGAACCATGTGGTGACCATATGCTCCGTATAAGGAACGGATATGAAAAAAAATCTTTGTCAAAACTCGTCAGCTTAAAATAATAAAACTAGTGCTGATAAAATTGTGGAAGTATTGAGAACAAAAAACTGCGCTTTGAACTTATAAATAAAATAGTAAAGATCTTTGTATAAATCGCGATTTGATAGTTTTTTTTATTTTTTATTATAACTGCAATTTTATCGTTCAAATATTATTTGTCAATACTCACACATTGGAAGCAATTTTATATCGACAATTTATTGTTTACCTTGCTTGGCAATTCGATCAAGTAGTATTTGCTGGGAAAAAAGTTTATCTTTCACAATGAAGCTTCGATTCTACGTTTTTCAATAAACCGTAATAAAAAAAACGAAAAATGTTGCAAACCGATAATGAGAAAAGTTTTTAAATAATACCCAAAAAATGTATATTTTTTTAAAAAACTTATTGATTTCTCTCTTTTAATAAAGAATAATCAGATTGCTTAATACATTCTAAGTTGCCTATTTGCAGTTTCCCAATTAAATTTTAACAAAGACCCTTTAAGCTCGCGCACTTTTCTAAGTTGACTTTTTTTACTATGTCAACTTGTTTTTCTCCTGAATTATTTTCAATGTCTTGAATTGTTTCCAATTTTTCAGCTAGAGTTCTAGTTTTCTTTATGGGGGGCAGTTTACCTGTGAGTAAGAAAAAAACGAGATGAGAGGCAAGACTACTTATGAGCGAAATGAAAAATATTCAATAAAAACGGTTAATCGGGATAATATATGTGACAGGGCCATAATATTTAGGGGATAGATCGAGAAATTCGGTAAATTAGGGAACGATTGATGAGTGATTATTTAACATTATACTTATGGGTGCTTAGCAAGGTCTATGAAAAATAAAAGAACAGTGTGTATATCAATACTATATCTATATAACAAAAAAGTTTAAATATAGTAAAATTATACTGAGCAAGAAAATCAATATTGGTATCTCGATATACATATCTATGTTATATATGTATATACATATATAAGGTTTTGCTTATTGTATTTTTTTTGGAATGTCTTTTATCCCTATGTCAGCATTCACTATTTTTTTTAAAATTGTGGACATTAATAAATATTTTCCTAGCTATGCGTGGATCTTGAAAGTATGGCCATGTAGTGCTAAAAATGTTTTAACTTACATATACTCGTACATCCAATCTTTGTTTAAGTCGTTTAGTATTCTAAGAATGTATGCTTTATACTTTATATAAAGAAATATTATATGACAACGATTTAAATTTAAAATAATTTATTTTGTGTACCAATACTCACTCCTCCAGCTAAATATGTAAATTTTAAACATTGTTTTAAACTTCATTTTATTTCACTTGTTTTTCAACGTCACCAGCATAATATGTTTAAAAAATACACGTTTAGCTATACAATTTTCTAAATTACAAGAGTATAAATATTTAAGATGAACTTGTAAAGGTAAAATATTCCATTCATATTATACTTACTTAATGATGTTTTAAGAATAAATGAAAAAAATCAGTTTCGCTTAGTCTGCTTGTCAAGTTTTTAATCAAAACTTTGAAATATGTTCAACACATATTTTCTTCACATATAAATCAAACGTGTAACTTAATAAAAAATTAAGAAAATGTATATTGAAAGTGCTAGACATAAGTATAAACTTTCGCCGAGGCATATATAATATTCTAATCCAGTATTATCTAACACGCAGCCTGTGATAAAACTCAAACTTAGACATGAAAATCTCTTAAGTTTAAATAATGCAATTCATCTCCAACAATAAATGTTATAAAATGGCTTTCATAATAGAGAATAGATAACGTTTTTTAACCTATCGATTTCGAAGAAAGTTATAATATGGGTTATATAAGGGTTGTGTTAGGATAGAACTAGTGCCTCGGCATCACATATGCCCATGTCTTTAACAAATGTCACTAAATATGTTAAAACATAATTTATATATGATTTAAGCCCGTGAGAACTGCAACCAATGCCAACAGCGTTGACTAACCAACCACGAACCCAGAAAATCAGCAGAATATTTATTACAGCAGTCCTTTGTAATATATAATAATATAACTAAATTTAAGATTTCGACTTAAGGTGTTAAGTGAAATTTCAATATAAAATTTGAATCGTTCAATTTTTGTGTATTCCAACATGTTTTTTTATTCCATTCACGACCGAGTTTTGTCTTTTGGCATCTTCATGCGTTCAAGTGGACGAATGAGCTTGAACTGAACGGCTGAATTTAATATTAACTTCTCTCCGTAATGAGTGGTTGAGCGTAGCATCTTAACATTATTAGTCTTAACATTAATAGCCGATAAAATAATCACAAATGTGTCCGCACTGATGTCCACTTCGCCCAATGATAGCGGTTTATATTGAACAGCACATTTTTTGACCAATGCTAACGTTTTATTTTGAATCGCATATTTCGTTCGTCCAATTGGAATGGACGTCTTTTTATATTCAAAATTCCTGGCTTAGAACTGAAGCATCGTAATTATATTGAGAGAACTTTATTTGAAAGTTTGCATGGCTACGAAGTTTTTTAAATAATCAAATGTACTGATTCGATTTTTTGAAGCTGTAATTATAGGGCTGGGAGCTGATTTGACAGATTTTGTTCAGTGTCATTGATTCGATTATTGTAAGGTATGGTTTTATTTTGCATCCGGCCTTGAAAATCTTTTTAATTTCATACATGCATTAGGAATATTCTAATGATGGTATGGATATTTTATAGAACTATATTTAGACTTTTATTTAAAAATCTTCTACTACGAAAAATAATTGTTAGCAAACTTAAACATTATTCCAAAAATTCAATTATTTACGAAATTTCTACTACTACGAAAAATGGTTTTTAGCAAACTTAAACATTATTCCAAATATTAAATAATTTACAAAATTTCTGCTACTACGAAAAATGATTGTTAGCAAACTTAAACATTATTCCAAATATTAAGTAATTTACGAGGTCTATTTCTGCTACTATGAAAAATAATTGTTGGCAAACTTAAACATTATTCAAAAATTAAGTAATTTACGAGGTCTATTTCTGCTACTACGAAAAATAATTGTTGGCAAACTTAAACATTATTCCAAAAATTAAATAATTTAAATACTGCAAGGCAGGGCTGTCGATATATGCCCCGATATATATTTCTTTTACTATCAGAATTTCTGACTTATTAAATAAATAGGTTTGTAATTTATTTTTCACGTAAATTTTCTGACTACTGAAAAATCCCCCCGTTGAGGAGCTAGTTTGTTATTAATACGACTTCTTTCCAAAATGCGCAATTTTTATTTTTTATTTTGAATACAATTGACATTGTAATTGTAATAAAGATAATACTGTCAAATAAGAAATCGAAAAATTGACTACAGCTGATTCTGTCAAAGGATAATTAAAAGGTATTAAAAGGTAATTTATGTGTAGTCGACGAAAAATAATGTTTTTTACTAACATACCGCTAACTAAAAGTATCAGTGAGATAAAATGAAAAGACACGATTTTGAGATAAGTATTATGCCAATCGATTACAAAAAGCTAAGCCTATGTACATAATGGAGCATTGAAATATTTAAAAAGATGCTTCATTTAAAAACAATATCTCATTGCTACGTATATTGATATAACCATTAGAAGTCTTTATGCTCCACATTGATAGCGGACATGGAAAATAATGTATTAGTAGCAAATATGGATTTTAAAGTTATGGTTTTATGGTTAACACTTCGAATCGAATTCGGGGCCAGCAATTTACGTTTTGCTAAGCTGCTGAAATAAGTCATGCA
The DNA here is from genome assembly GCA_030503985.1 of Himalopsyche tibetana. Lineage (NCBI taxonomy): Eukaryota > Metazoa > Arthropoda > Insecta > Trichoptera > Rhyacophilidae > Himalopsyche > Himalopsyche tibetana. The sequence continues at coordinate 3,956,235 of JAPJYX010000015.1, forward strand.
ATTATAAATGACAATTTTAATTATAGACTCCGTTATTAACTAAGTACTAATTGGATTTATTTATAATTAACAAAAATACAGTACCATAGTGGTACACGCATATTTAACACAATTTAAATAATTTAATATCTTGTTTTTTTTAATAATATATTATTTAATGCTCAGCCACGTACAATTATTTCAGGAGTACGATCCCAAAGTCCTGACATTTACTTAATATACGTAGGTGCGTATTTCTTGTGCTATTCAGGCTTTTTCCATTGCATTATATTATATATCCTTTATTTCCTTAATGCTCTCTTCGAAAAAGGGAGGTTGAAAGACTGAGTTAAAAACAATTCTCCTAGAAAAAGTTATATTTAATACCAATACAATTCTGATTGATCATTTTTTTATTGAACTAGCTGTGTTACTACAGACTGATATTCGACAAGAGCTTTGCTATAGCTACCAGGCCAGCCTGGGTTCAAGTACCAGTGAGGTTTTATTTAATTTTAATTTGAAATACATGGCTGTTTGAGATATCTCTACTCCTCGAGATTATATTCTCTATCCAATGATTTTTAAAGTAAATTTCATCTAATTTATTGGATTTTCTAATTTCAAAAATATTTGGTGAAATGGCATCAACTGTAATGCTCAATTTATCTTTTCAATACTTTGATTGATAAGTTAGTAAGATACTGTGTTAAATCATCAATAATGAGTAGTTTAATGACCGCAATTAAAAATTATTCAAACCTTTCAATCAATTATTATCATAGTAAAAAAAAAGTTTTTTAATAAGACGGTTAGTTCCTACGATGACAAAATTTCCCAAGAGATTTTTTCTCCAAACAGAAATAATCAGAATCATAATTAGTACTTTTATTAATGTGTCTAACGTTCTTCTCTGCCTAGTAGAAATAAAAATTATCGTTATTTATTCTTTAAACTTATAGTTTAATAATCAATGTTTATGTTTTAAATTAAAATATTACGACAGAGTTAGTCTGAAGATGCTTCTCAAAACAGCGAATATTAATATTTTTTAGATAACTAAATAGAACCTGAGCACTGAATAACGTTGTTTAAATATATGTGTATTTTAAGCAGTTAAAAAGATGACTCAATCATATAACAGTGGAACCCTGATCTACCGTTCTCGTACGGATCTTTTACTTTTCACAGTCACAATTACACCCATAACAATAATGTTAAATAAACTCGAATTAATCGTTCCCCAATTTAACAATTTCTTCAAGTTTTCATCCAAATATTACCCCAATTTTGTTTATGTTGAATATTTACCATTTCGCTTGGAATGTCGGCCTTGCCTCGCACCTCGTTTCGTGGACACAATAAAATGCATCCCATGTAGGAAACTAAAAATCTAACTAATAAACTGAAAATAATTTAAGAAATTCAAAAAATCCTAGAAAAAAAGGGTTGACATAGCAAAAAGAGTTGACATAGTACGCTAGTTGGAGGGGTCTTTGTTAAAATTGGAGTAACTGCAATATACAAGTTATTATTAAAAACTTTAAAAAACACACATTCTATAATAAAAGTAAGGGGAAAAAAACAGTTTTTGGTATTATTTGAAGCTTTCCAGCATTATCGGTTTTCCACAATTTTCGTTTATTTATTAAGGTCCCTTGAAAAACGTTGAATTGAGGTTTCACTGTAAAAATTCACCTATAACTATTACTTGTAGACGGTTACGCCATGAAGCATTAGAACTGACATGTTTTCATTTATATTAAATAGGACTATACTAGGTATTATATTAATTTTGTTATGCAAAAAAGTAAAGTTGAGTGAATTGATTCTGGATATTTACAAAATATGATTTTCAAAGTGCTACTCTTTTTCTTCTGGAAAAAAACTCTCCAACAACTATGTAATTCTCTGAAAAAAAAATATAATAAAACACCGTAGTATTAAAAAAACAAACAACGTAAACAAAAAGACTATTTCAAACCTTTTCGAAGATTTTTTTTACATAATAGTATTATTTCATGTCAAATATAATATATGTATGAAAAAGTCACCATAATATTATTATGTGACGTTTTCAAACTCATATTAGATTCTTTTTTCGGGAAAATTATGCGTACCTCATGTTTTCATGCATGATAATTTGAAATTTTCCTATCTGTCATTTAATATGTTTATAGGTTTCAACCCAGGTAGCACGACTCGCAAAGAGTATCATGTTTTCAAACATATTTACCGAATATTTTTACATATATAAAATAAAATTAGATGGTATTTTGTTGTGTAAAGATCGTTAAAAGATTAAAGATTCAAGATCATTGATAATTTGAAATTTCATATAAAGTCTTTAACATGAAAACCAATCGATTTGTTTTCTTTATCAAACGATTCAAAATAACACTATTTGACACTAGTGAAGTTTTTTTAATATTTATAAAAAAACTCAATAAAAACTACGTTTCAAACATTTTTCCAAAACTTAGTAGGTATATTAAACAGTACTTTAATAAATTATACAAACTTTTAGATATGTGTTGGAGTTAGAACATTTTGATTATTAAATTTACCAACCTTAATATCTCTTTGATTTTATAATTAATTACACAAAACCATTATATTTGATTGGTATTTGATAATTAAGACGTTCGATAGATATTATGTTAAAAGTGATTTGTTGATATATTAGATATCAAAATTATTTATTTATAATGTGTATATTTTAAAAATATACTTTACAATAAAAAATAATTTATAGTATCACACATAATTTAATAAAATATGCTTACCGATAAACTTTTTCAATTCTAAAATCACTTTACTACCCACTTAAAAAATGATAAAGTTTACGTCAATAATAACAACGATCTTCGGTTCACTGTCAAACTTTAAAAGTACACAAAGAGATAAAGCTCTGCGCACACATCACTTGTGAGTATAGCAAACTGTCTTGTAGTTAGTTATAAAGCGTTTTAGATACACTTTGAAGGAAACTATCTCTGAAGTTTTCACACGATGCCGGATAATATTGTCTCGGGCGTTTGATTTATTGAAATTTAAACGTATACACACTTGCGTAACTGGAACAATCGTTTATAAATTGTATTATTTCGCTAATCATATTCACAAACTCGAAAACACGCTGACAAAACTCTATCGAATCGGATATATTCCATTTATAATAATATAAACAATCTTAGTCATTTAGAAACCGTGAGTCGTTAAATCTACTCAGAATAAATGTCAATTTGAAAGTGTATACAAAGTTTGGATGAAATTGTTTTCGACTCGATCTAAGCTCCGCGATGTTTGTGTGAGAAAGTGCAAAAAGCTGTCGTCAGAAGCGTCGTAGAGAACTCGACGTTGCGAAGTCCAGGCCGTAACTGAATTTAAAAGTCGACGCTTGACGTCTGCCTTCTACCGTCTGTCGACCGCGCCGTCTCAACTAGTGTTTACTTAAATTTATCATTATTAAATCGATCGAATTTGAGGTAAATGGTTGAATTTAAAATGTGTCACTTGAATAATAGTAGTATAACTCCAAATCTATAGAAATCAGAAATCAGTTTTTACTAGACACGTTGAAAATATTGTAATTTTACAGTTGGATGTTTTTACTGGGTACATTTTTAATAGTATATTTGATACTTTCGATGAATTCAGCGGTAACTTTGTGGAAGTTCATTTTGATATAAAATTTAAAATAACTTAGATTGTTCCTCGTATTGTTCTACTAAATGTGACAAGTGTTTCGCCTCTGTCAGAGGCATCCTCAGACAAAGCGCCTTTTTTGCCGTACTGGCCGTTGTGATACGCCGTATCCATCGAAAGTATTAAGATATCTGAAAGAGGCGATACACGTGTCACAGTTAGTAGCGCCATACGTGGATTAATCTAAGTTATTTTAAATTTTATAATATTTGATTTTTAGTTTTGAAACGAAACATTCTACATAGGAAAATATTGAATAATTTAGACTTTAAATAACTATCTTACACATTTCGCGATTGCAGTTAACATAGTTCTGCATTCAGCTTACGATATTTCTATTTACTAGTTTCATATTGGTACATCGCACAAAAACCCCTATTTTTTGATAAAAAAAGTACTTTCCAAATAACAGAAAAGTGTCTCCTTTATTAGAATTAAAGAACACAGCTTATATCTAAATAAAATATATTTTTATATTTTGTCATATTTTATATTTTAATGTTCTTTATAAAGAAACCTGGTTTATCTCAACATTTAAAAATCTAAATATATCACTGTTGTCTTAATTTATTGACACATGATTTCAGATGCTAGTTTATGTTGTTTACAATTTTTATTTACTCAAAATAAAATAACATTTTTAAAAATGTTTATCATGAACAAATATCACTTTTATGTTTTTAGAGTAGTCATTAATAAAATTAATACGAGATACACCAGCAAAAAAAAAATCCTTTATATTTTGAGTCATGATATAAAAAAATTCAAAACCTTTCCCAGCAATCAAATTTTAGATGTATTAACATATGTTGAACAAGCAAATAAATTCATTTCAATTATCTACAAAGTGTTAATGTACACATTGAAATAAAGAAAAAACTACTTATGTGTTATCGAAAATTAAAACACGTTGAGAGTAAATTGAGAAAGAAATATATGAATAAAAATATGGAATTTTTTCACAATTAAATTCAATAGTACTTATATAATTCAAATAAAAAATAAAATAATGGCATATCAATGATTTTATACTTCTCTTATGGGAAGTGGTAAGAAAGTTTTTTTCAGTATGTGACTAAAATTGTTTTTTGTTGTTATCAAAAAAAATAATCATTCATGGATTTGAACGCTTTTGCACTACCGAATAGCACTAAAGCGAAAGTGTATTTCCCACTCGGTAACAAACCCCAATTTGATAAATATTTTTTTGCGATTTTTTTATTCAAAGAATCAGTATCAATTGACTAAATATCGCTTTGTAAAAATATGGCTTGTACGTAAAAAGTATTATTTGATTTGATTGAATTTTTCAGTTGTATTAGAAAACACTACTATAAGCATAAATAACTCAGGTAAGTAAAGTTGTCCAGACGATTTTGAATTATATATATAAGAGTAAATATTAGTGAAATATATATTCTCGAAAAGTGATTTCGTAGAATTTTTAAATGATTAAACATCTATTCTTCATTACATAAGCGAACTATCCCAGAAATATTCACAGGTAATTCGTGTGAATAAGGCGTTATCTCTCCGAAAGGAAGCACCGCGTTGCTAATGATTATTTTTGGTTTTGTGGAACAATAATGGTTAATAATAATGTTTGAATTGAATACAACGTTTAAAATTACTAACCGGAGGGCTTATGTTGGTTTTGTTATTCTAGTGCTTAACCTGTGCTCAGTGAGACTGTTTAAGTGTAATAAAATAAAATATGAAACGTTTACGAAAATATGGGTTGCAAATTAAATGGATAAAAATAACCAAAAAATAACGAAAAATAAAAAAATCCGATATTATGTTACTTTACTAAGAAAAAAAAATGTGAAGAAATTTATTTCAGAACTTTCATAATCTTCGGAAAGAATGTTTACTTGTTATTAACAATGTTAGTTTAACATAGCAAGCAATAACGTATTGTCGTAACAAAAGGAAAAAGAATTACACCCATACCTCGCTTTACGGCCTAGATACGTTCCACGAAACTTGGCCGTAAATCGAAAAGCCGTATAAGTAATCAATTATTCTAATACAAATTCAGACAAATTCAATGGGATCGGTTCCAAATTTTTTAAATATGTAACATGGTTTATCATTCAAAATGCATTTTATCTTTTGGACTGTTAATCTCGAGACATTTAAAGGTGCAGCAGATTGCAAATATGTTTTAATGTCTTGTCTTCTTTTTTATCGTGAATAGTTTGAATGGTAGATTTCTCAAGTCCTTGCAAATTTCAACATTTTTTTCTCCAGCTTCTATACAACGTAATACTTCTAGTTTAGTTTCTAGCGTGACTGATTTTCGGCATCTTTTTTTATCAGTCTCCGAAGTCGATAATTTTTTCGATGAATGAAATTATAAAATAAGTAAAAAAAATACATATATTTTTTTTTAATTTGTACACACATACATATGTACTTACGTACCAAAAATGTCCCTAATTGTTTCCAATTTTTCCAGTTAATGTGTAACAATCAGTAATAAATATGTATGTACATGAAACACTCATATCGACATCGAAAAAAAGTTTTTTTTGCCGTTATAGTGAAATGTTTTAAGCCAAACATCGAAAACGTCCGAAGAGGGCCGTTATAGCGAAATGCCGTATAAAAAGCGGCCGTATAGCGAGGTGTGGGTGTAGTATATTTATTGTCAACGGATCAAATTTGAAGCAACAACTCGTGGGCAGTTTTGTATTTGTATTCCTTTTCAATACCCAGCTTCTTCCACAAATGAATTCAGAATAAGAACAATTTTTAAGATAATATACGCGTGAGCTTCCTATATGTTGATATTGCTGGAATCTGTGAAATGCATGAAGTTTTTTTTTGACCCTATCCGCTCCCTAGTCGTAGCATATGGTCACCACATGATTCCTCCAAGATTCTCTATCCCCTGCCAGTCTTCTTGCTTCCTCCCGTGTCATTCCAGCGTCCTGTAGCTCCGCCGAGTACATCCTAATAGATGGTCATCAGTGGCCTTCCACGACGACGGAATTCATCCGGTCGATAGAAGAGACAAGAAGAATTCAGGCTTTCTTGTGGCGTCCTCAGCACATGTCCAAGCCAGGTCCATCGTCACTTTTTTATTTTGGACCGAATTTGCTTCAAGCTTACCAATTGTATTACTGTATGTCAAGTTTTTCTTAAATTTTTACAAATACAATAAATTATTTATGTTACCACACATGTAAAAAAAAAGACTTTTTGTGAGCATCGTTTTGTTTTAAAGAAAGTTTTGCTGTTCAATCTCAACGCTTACTGACAACGTTAGTAATTCAGTGCCTAACCATTAAAATTATAAATATTGACATAATCTAGCACACATACATATAGGTAAACTTTCTTTTTTAAATTCAGCTATTTGTGCCGGTGAATATATATCGTTTTATTCGAAAGGGAGCTTTACTATCACTAAAAATATTAGTCATCCGGTGTTTTAAATATTGACGTCATTACAAACATGAGAATTTTGTATATTTTCACCATGTGTTATAATATATGACTATTTTTGTGTTTAATAGAAATAAAAATCTAAATAACTTTTGCTGTACATATATTATTAATATATTTAATCAATCCTACATTAAGATCCTATCAGTTGTTGTCCTTCAACATTATTATTTTATGCTTTTTCAGCAATCTTTATTTTTATGTGAAATTTGTATTTATCCATTTTTAATGTTAGTTTTGTGACTTCGATAAAATTCAAAAACCACTGATCTATTTTAAAAAATTAGGGCGACGTTTTATTGATTAAAATCGTTTGTTATAATCGCATATTAATTAAATAAAACATGAATTGTTATCCTCATTTATACTAAATCTTCATTAAAATTTCCATATTTACAGGCAAGTTGCTTATAATAGATATCTTAGACAACGAAAATATAATATTTCCATGTAATACATTGATCTCATTCTTTTACGTAGTACCGTTGTCAAAAAGTGAGTTATCATCAATTTTTTATATATTTTTTACGTGTTCTTGGTCGGCCTACAGTCTTGTATCCGAGCGGTCAAAACTGTTCGACTTTCGAGCATTTTGGTGTGGTGTAATGGCTCCAAATCCCGGAACAAAAACATTCATCAATAAATTAATAATTATTTCTAAAGAAACAGATGTATTTTTCAATAGCTGAATCCTTGTTTACTTTAGATTGCAAGACTTAAGAGTTCCAAAATTGATACAAAACTAGGCACTATTATTTCCACTCTTATACCATGTCTCAAACTTAATACTTAAGCCATCGTAGATAATACAACTAGGGCATCCAATCCCGGGATCCCGTTCTATTTTCTAATCCCGAAATCCCGGGATTGAGATGGCCGCGATTCCGGGATTTCGAGATTGAGATTTTTTTTTTAAAAAACGAGTTTCTGTGAGATTCCGGGAAAAAGTATACTAAATCGGAGATTTCAAATTCCTCGGTGAGCTAAAAAAAAACGAGGTTCTGTGAGAATCCAAGGAAAAAGTATAGCGAATTGAGGATTTCAAATTCCTCGGTGAGAAAATCTCAATCCCGGGATTCAAAATTAATCAATCCCGAAATCCCGGGATTGGATACCCTTAATACAACCAGTGCTCTTTTAACGCGATTCCGCTTTGAGGCGAGCTTTTTTGACGGCACCGTTTCCTTTTACTCGTTGTTACGCAATTTTTTCCTTCCAAAATTTGTTTTTACAGAAGAAACGGTGATCTTTCGCAAAATCTTGAATTGATGACTTTGTTCTGAATATTTTTAAAATACATTTGTTGAATTCGTTAAATAGCACGTTTCGGCCATATTTCTTTATCCAAACGCAAAAAGCGTGATATGTATTAAATCTAATAAGTAAATGCACCCTAGACGTCCGATCGTTATTGTACGAGATATATTAAAAAGTTAATACAATTATGTATGTATACATATCGACAGTGGAAAGGAAAAAGAACGTAACCCACAGGTTTTTCAAAACAGCTTTTTTTCGATAATCACAATGTATCTAACTTGATATACATTATATCAAAAGGATGTAAGCTGCAAATGCCGAGTTAGCATGTAAATTTAGCTTTTAAGTTTGAAAAAAGATGAGCTTGTTAAAATTCGAACCAAGAAGAAAGTCTGAAAAAAAGCTTTTTCTTAGACAATTTCTTAAATTAATATTAGATTATGTCAATTAAACACCAATTTAGAAGTCTCCGTACACTTCAAAGTAGTGGATATTTCATAATTTGCATATGGTCCAAAATCATAAAAACACGTTTTTTGTGCCTCCTGTAAATTTCTGTGTGTGGGTTACGTCCTTTTCCCTTTCCACAGTCGATATGTATCTGTTTCTCATTGTATTTAAGTATCAAATAAATAAATGGTTAATATGTAATTTATCAAATTATATGAAAATGAGGTTTTTTTGGCGCGATTTTTTTACGCGTCAGTTTCTAGAACCAATGTATCGCGTAAAAAAAGGATTGGGTATATATATGTGTCAGAAATTGCAGCAAGGTGCTGATTTAGTCTGATAATGTATTTTTTTAATTTAACAATGGGTTCTCACAATCCCCTCAGAGACCCCTCCAGCCCATCCCTGCTTTCTTAAGTTTTGCTTCAAACAATTCGGGTTTCGCTTTTCAGTATTCGCTTTTCACACAAGCGCACCGATGACGACTGTAACTGTTAGTAAACATCTCATTCGAGAATTGCTGAGAAAAAAAACTCACTCTTCATCTTAGCTCATGCATTGAAAATTGTAGTACGAATTTTATTTCGGCAGTCAATAAACTCGACATACAAAGGTATTAATATTGCCACCGCATACAAATGCAGTGCATTTAATTTATTTTATAGAACAACATTTTTACTGGAACAACTTTATGGATGGCTTTAATACAAGTAATTGGTATTTAAATAACCTGTTTAATGGACCCACAAACTGTTTACTTGACGACGGTAATATATGTGGTCATTGATCACAAAAATAATTCGTACATCTTCATACTATAAAACAAAAAAAACTTTTGCCTGTCACTATGTCACAATAACTCCTCCCAATCGGTTAAAAGTTGTGACGTGACATTGGCACATGTTATTCGGGCTGCCATTTCTAAGTTAACTTTGCGTTTTTAACTTTCAATAATTATTAATTGATATACCATATTTCGTGTTTTTTGGTAAACCCCGTTGATATTTTAAATTTTCAACAAAAATTAGAACAAAAATAACGCCATAATAGCGCAGAAGCAAATATTTGTATTTTTGATGCCTGTGTTTGTAAGCTCAATACAACCAGGACAAATCCGTACAGTGTAGGGTAAGCGTGGTTAATAAGCTGCCATATTTCAGTTAAATGTAACATGTTTGTGATCGTGATATGTAGAGGTATATCCAACTTATTAATAAACGCGTTTCAAAAAAAAACTGTATTATATATTTGCCCTACTTAGTCTGTCTAAGTTCATTATGAAAATTATGTCGATAGTCATCAAATTATCTGATTTCCAATTATTATAATGATTCTCGGCTAATCAAGTGTCGTGCACAAGCAAATGCCATTTTTAAAATCAAAAATTGATAGCGTTAAAACGAATCCACACTCACCGGGGTCGCGTTGAAGGAGGGACACCTGTACTAGCTATGAATATAATATTAGATTAAATCTGTCCCGGACGAAGCCGGGTAATAATTTTACACACAGTTCAGAATAAAATTCGACTAGGCATTATTTATTATTCATTCGGAAACAAATTCAATGGTCAGAATTTAAACAGATTAAAAATAACAAAGTATTTTAGCTCTACAGTTTTTAATAATTTTATTCGTTGATAGCTATTTCGGCTTGCGCCATCGTCAGAACTATGTTTAAACTAATATTTTGCTCAGCTATATATACTGGCTCTGAAGAGATACACAATGCATCAAGTTATTGATAACTAATCTAATTATAATTAGGATGTTAGGTTAGTTTTTTTCTTAAGAATTTAAATTATGACTATTTATTCTGATCGATATATTATGACCATTTAATATAAATTCTGACCAATGTAATATAAATTCTGGCCGGAAAAATACGACCCTTAATCTTCTATCAAATGATATTATGCCAGTTGTCATAATATAAAACATTATATGTATATACAGGAAACGAATGTATAAGATTAATAATTGAGGCATAAGTAACAGTCATATTCTTATACATTATACATACATGAAACGAAAGTATGAATATAATTAATCAAGGCATAAGTATCCTTAATGTTCATAACAGTTAAATTGTCAATTTTAGTACAACTTTCTATTAATAATCACTGTAATGTATAATAATATCATTTTAAAAGTGTGAGCTACAATTTTACTAGTGTTAAATGTAGCATATATGTGCATGCTTAATCCAACAAATTTTATTTATCCCTGAATTAATACAGTAGATACATTAAATGAAAACCGCGTTAAAAGACATTCGACTTAGAATGGTTAGGAAGTTCTGAGATAGGAAAATATCTTGATTACTCTAAAAATAGTAATTGGCGGAAAAACTAGCGCTCGCGGCACCCAAGCACCCTCAAAATATAATACATATAATATGCTCTCCATGTGAATTAGTCTTTTTTTAATATTTCGCATTCCATCAGTGTTATTCCAGCGCGTATACACTTATTTTGGACGGTATGTAATACTCATTACATACCATGTTGAGTATTTTAGACCGTTCAATATTTTAAGTATATGCACGCTGGAATAACACCGCATGGAGTCATAGTTTCATAGAACATTTTAACAATATATATTGTAAAAAAAAAAATAACCCTTAAATTGAAACATAAGTAAATTAGCTTTTTTCCTTATCACCAGTCAAGCGATACCGTTTTTCTTCATAATAAGAATAAACAAAGTGCAATGATTGCATCGGTCACTCATGGCTTATGGCAGTGCATGAGTTTCCACTATTATCTGAGACTGGTATCAATAATGTATTTTTTATACTCAAGTTTGAAATTACATGCAGCAAAATGTTACTAAAGTTTCATTCGTTATAAATTAGCCACATATAATATATCTGTAATAAATATCAGAGCTGTGGAGTCAGAGTCGGAGTGAGGATTCATAGAGTCGGGTGCTTTTTTTTCCGGTGGCAAAGAAACGGAGAAAATTCGTTTAAAGATGTTGGAAAATTATTAAGCTATTTATCATATTGATTGGTGAAATGTGAAATTTACTTGAATTATTCTAGTAAATAGAATGATCTGATTGTATAAAGATATATCAGTTGAACGGAAATGTTTGAAAAAAACAATTTAGAGCCGGTATTCAATTTAAAGCCGGAACCAGAATCGGAGTCGTTAATTTTTAACCCGACTTCACAGACCTGCTAAATATAATACCGTCCTCCGACTTTATAATTGGAAAAATGTTATTTGTCTTCCTTAAATTCAATGACAGGCTGTAATAATAGAAAACTTGATAACTTATTTGAGTTTTTATATGTCATTACGAGCCATTCCCAATGGACTTAGATTAGTTTATTATCTCAAAAATAATCATTTCTCTTAAAGGACTTCTTTCCTTAAGTTTTTCCCTACACAGACTAAAAGAGTTATTCGCAAAAGTCTATTCGAAAAGAGATACGAAAACTAATTATTATATCTACAAAGCCGTTTATTTAATTTATCCAGGAAGCTATGAACCCTCTTTATAGGTTCCGCAAAGTTTCAAAAGGATACACAGGGTGGGAAAATTATTGTATTCGTAAAAAAATATTAGTCAAATATATTTAAAAAAAAAAACAAAGACTATAAATTCATTAGTGAATTAGTTATCGAAAATTTATGAGAAAAACATTACTATTTCATAAAAAAATAAATTTTATAATAGTTTATGAATTCTAAGCTGGGTTATATATATAGCATAAATTATTACATCTTAAATTTTAAAAAATACAATTAATTCATTCACTTAAGAAATTAGCCAGTTTCTACTGGTTTATTTTAGTTTAATAATAAAAAAAAGAATGTTTTCCATCGGCTTTGGTAAATTTTATGTTTCGTGAAAGTTAAAATACTATACTATTATAACCATTTTTTAAATTTCCACTGCCAGTCCCAAAACTTATCTTAACACAAGTTTTTCTACTACAGCTGCTTGTTACTTAATTGCTCAACCTCTCTTTTTTCGACGACACTAAAGATATAATAATAGGCAAGTAATCGCTTTCGTTATCTCCGTTTTTTGATACTACATAAATATATGGTTGGAAGGGAATTTACGATCATTTCTTTTCATTTCTTTTTCGGTCCTGGCAAGAAAAATATACTGAATTCACTGTAAAAATATTTCAAAATGATAACAAATTAAATGGTCAGAGTTTAAATCAATTTTTGGTCAGAAGTCAAATAAAATTTTGTTCTGAATAAAATTCAATTTTTGGTCAGAATAAAAATATTATACGGTCAGATTTTTATAACCATTTTCGTTAGGTTAGGCTTGGTTTTTTTTTCAAACTCATTTAAATGACTATGATTATTATATATAAATTCTGACCATTAATTATTTATTCTGCTCTGTGTACACTGAGCGATATATTCCGACCAATGTAATATAAATTCAGACCGGAAAAATACGAGCCTTTCAAAATGTTCGCAAACGTACGGCTGGGAAGTCTCGATTATATAATATGAAACATTATGTGTATACATAATAATACTATGTTGATTCTAATACACGAGTTTACAGATACCGTCTATACAGCAAACTACAGAACATTTAACCGGATTAAAATTACATATCGAACTTACATAGATATCTTATTAGTATTTTGAATGTAAATATATCAACCCCAAGAATGATATGAATGTGTTTGTAAATGAAACACATTGTGTACATATTATTTAAGCCTATTTGTAGATGAAATGATATGTGAACTATTTGAGTGATTGATTACGCCTAAATTGGTTATTGCGCGACAGAATCACACTCTTATGTTACTTCGTAGAATTCGTGTAAAACCGTATATTTTTCTTCGCCTCACTTGTCCGAATGAAAAAAAACGTTAAATAGGGCAGATGTAAATTATTTAAGTTTTTTTGATATATTAAAATATTAATATATTTATCATACCTTGATACAACAGAAAACTTATGCTCAACTTTTAAAAGTGTGATTTTTGATATTCATGCTAAAATCCATTAACATCCGAGTCACAAATTCTGCGTGTGATACGCAAATGATTCCGTAGCTGCGACAGTTTTAAGGCGTGTATACCGATGACTTGAATTGAAATTAGCCACATCTTAACCACACCTTTTATTCCACTGGCCTTGAATACAAATGTTTTCAGTATTTTTCCTTCAAGGAATACAAAAATGGATTTGGAAAACTTTATATATTTTAAAGAAAATTCACCAAATATTTTGAAATCGAAAAATCACGCGAGACAAACCAATGAAAATTTTTTTGTAAGTCACTCGAAATCAAATCAATTCGCAAGATTTTAAATAATTGAAAAATAAATAAATTTGTTTTTGATCTTTCCAGGAGTGGGACCTAGACCCACCTGGTAGGTAAAGTAAAGCTTATACCACTAAAATAAAATCACTTAGAATTCACATGGAAGAAGTTTTGAATACAATGTAATTGTTCATTGAAATTTTCTTCAGTAATTTTAGTAATAAGCAAAACAAAATCATTTCAATAAAAAAATAATATTATGTACATAAATACCTATATATTAAAAAATAGTTCCAACACTACGTTCACGTAGTGTTGGAACTATTGTATTATATCGAATATACTTTTTGAGTTTGACTATATTGGGTAGGGTAGAATTATATTCTGAACAACGGCGAAAGAGAGGAATGGAGTGAAAAGGGTTTGAAGCCCCTGCACTTAGCCATAAAGGGAATTAATATTATGTATTTTCTGTTTCAACGGTACTCAATTATTCTGAAAAAAGTAACAAACCATAACAATACAAATAATATTGTATTTTTACAAATTAAGCACCTTAGTCGAGAGATTTTCATTTATTCGAAAAAATATGTTAGTTATAATTGTTTATTCACTCTAGAAAGTGTAAGAAGATATTCGTTTTGAATCAATTGACATTGAAAGACTAAGCGTCAATTTTTTTATGAATTTGTATGCTTTGTCAGATATTGCATGACCAAATATGCTTGGTACTTACTACTTGGTACAAATATACCAAACTGAATTTCTTTCGTTCAAACGTTTTCCCAGAAATACGCCACAATATAATTTTGACCAGGGCTAAAAAATGCAAGACGAATTTATTCACGGTCAAAGGAGTTCCATTGAAATCTATTTAGGCTCTCCTGCGTTCATCGTAGTACGACAGCGATGTCAGACGTACTCTCGTAACATTCCGTTAAGCGAATGCCAAGACAGCTTTATAGATAAATAAATACCAACCGGCCTTTGGGATCAGACTAAATTTATACAATTGATCCAAAAAAAAGAATCCACTAGTACATGACTCGAAGTGTTATTTTGGCTAGCAGGACAGCCGGTATAAGATTTTCATTGTTGATCAATTTGTAATATAAAATTTTGCAAAGCTATCAAGGCTGTGAACAAGGAATCATTAAAAAACGAGTGACTGAATTAATGTAATAATAGCATTATCTCAAATCCAAAAGCTTTATAATCCTCGAAGTAATTAAGAAGTTAAAAACAGTAGCATTTTTATAACAATATAGCATTTTTAACTTGGTATCAATACGAATTCGACAGTGTTGAAAAATACAAAAAGTCCACATAATATGTATGTCATTGAATACATATATGGTAAACTCTTGAATAGATTTAAACTCATTAACGAAAGTGTCCAAGAGCTCTTTACCGAAAACCCCTAGAGAGTTCTGTCTCGTCAACACGACCAGGCTTGTTAGCTCCGCTTAATCAGAATGCCATTTATTTCATCAAGATAATGTCAAGTTGAGCAATTAGTGGAATGATA
The DNA here is from genome assembly GCA_030503985.1 of Himalopsyche tibetana. NCBI lineage: Eukaryota > Metazoa > Arthropoda > Insecta > Trichoptera > Rhyacophilidae > Himalopsyche > Himalopsyche tibetana. Next base: position 3,971,871 of record JAPJYX010000015.1, read on the forward strand.
CAGATTAAAGATTTAGAAAAAATATGAAAATAATTCGCTAACGACAGAAAAAGATTTTCTCTAACTAATGTTGGTAAGTACATACTTTCTTTTGCAAAAAGTAATTATCTCCGAAAACATTTTCCAGTAGACAGAAAACTGTTTTCACAATTTGATTTATTTCTACGATATGTAAAATATTTTTTTTAAATCTACGTGAATGATTACGGCTTGAAATGAGTATTTTTTTGGTTGTGTTAGTTCGCTTTTTCCTGAATAATAAAAAAAAATATTCTCATTTGAGAATATATTTATGATGAGATCTATTTTAAATTAATGAAAAACATTTTTCTCAGAGAGTCTGGTTTTCTAGATTCACTCATTTGAAAGTTTTAACTATTCGTGACAGATAAGTCAAACTAGATTTGAACCGCAGGCTATAGAAGCCTATTTATAAGAAGTGGGAGGGATTATAAGTTTTCAATCCAAAAAATGGAAAGACATTTTTTCACGTTAATCTAAAGTACATGAGTTATAAAAAAACAATCGTAAACAACGAATTGTTTTTATATTTTATCATTGATTACAGAGTGGGCTGCTATACTGTATTTCCGAGACCGGTATCCTGAAATTTTGGATGTTTTTAAAAATACCCGTCCTGGACTAGATAACATAATAAATAAACTAAAATTAAACTTAATTGATATTTAACTCAATATAAAAAGTTTAAAGTGCTTACGTCACACAAATTATGCAGGAAGTGATCGTACCACCACACGATCACTTCCTGTCCAAAGCGTCTATGAAGTGGAGGGTCAATATAAGTGACACACAGGTTCTTTATCAAACATACTCATTGCTTTACGTCCACTCAGTCATTTAGCCTTGCAAAAGTACCAAATACTGTCTCCGTACTGGCAAAATTTGATAAGTAACAAATTGATAGTTCTGCGTAAGAAGCAAGTGAAAAATTTGAGCTTTTTGGATAAATCTTCAAGCCTTGATGTTTTATGTTGCATAGAATTTTACAATACAAAAATATAGATACAACTATGCTAATGTGACACAAGTTAATATAAAATTTCCTCCCCTTTAGGCTTGCATTAATAATTATTATCGAAAAAATCGCTGTTTTTTAAAAACTGATACGATAAATACACCAACTGAGTTATTCGAAACAAAGAATTGATAATATCAACAAACCTTATTTTTTATCAATTGTGTTACTTACCAACGCCACGTATCTTAAAGACATTACTAGTTAGTACCTTGATGATATTATCGAAATGGTGATCATTGCGATCCCAGTTGACTGTACTAAATATTTTTTCTCATTTTCATGTATAAATAATCTTGATATTTTCAATACCGGTATTGATCTATTTGACGTGTAATGCAATCCTCTCAACGGAAGCTAATTAACTGTCAAAGAGCCAAATGTTTGAAATTCCTGATATATGGTATACAAATAACAAGTGCTTTTTTAAAAAAATAAAGGTGCCGGAATTCACTTCTTGCCAAGCATGTCCGTTCCCAATATGGAGTATATGGCTTTTCTGGAAGTTTCTGAACAAAAGTTATTTTACGAGAAACAATATATCAAGCATTTTACCCTTGGTTTTGGTCACAGAGTAGATCTATTGACCTGGTATTGTTTTATATTACAATATTGAATAGAGTTATGGTACCCTTCACATAACAATCAAAATTAATTATATATAGCGACAAACAGCTGATGACAATGCCTTAAAAGAATAAAAATCAAAAGTTTTCAATAATTAAAAAAGAATACTTATATTGATTTAAAATATTAAAAATGCTGAAAAGGTGCCGGAACGCCGTTCCACCGCGATATATGGAAAAAAAACCTTGGAAATAACTGTAAAATTAATCTTTGCCTACCTTTTTATTTATTTATGGGAGTTTTCGTGCCGTCAATAACATAAAATATGTTTTATTATGATTGATGTGGGTGTTAAAGGTACTATAGGGTTATTTTGTATTATTTTTACGACTCTGATAATATGTATGTATAATAATGATATCATGTTGATATTTTTGTAATCGAACCTACGCAGTTATTAATAATAAATGCGTTGAAAGATTATTTATATACATTAGTACCCGAGCTATCGTTACTCGATCTGAAATTTTTCCACACGCATCGTCCGTTTTATTAGGTTCCGAAAGATGCACATACAAAAGTAATGAATTAATCTTGCTTCTAGGGTTATATATCTATTTTTATCCGTAAGCTTTACATCAAGAGCGGACTCTTAATGTGGAGCATATGGCCTCCAATCTTAGTATACCAACAGCCGTTTTTTTTACGAAAACTGTTTCTTACTCAGACGATCAACTTCTCTTTTTATAAAAGAGACGCGTAGAGATAGGCTAGGACAGGACTAGTTTCTGGCTCATCAGTCTTGTAATGTCCCGTTTTTTAGGATTGGGATGGTGGCGGGGGGTATTTTTTATACAATACAAACATCCACGCATTCGAACAGAAATCGAAAAATCAATTGAAGAAGCGCTGATTGCACTGGAATTCGAACCCATGAGGCCAACATGAAAGCCAACGACGTTGGCCACTGAGCCATGTTTCTGACGATACCTCTCTATATCAAAGTTAATAAAAACAAAATATTCCTTTGTACTTTATTCCACTTTATTTAAAAGGTCAGGACCGGTTTCGCTCATTGCGAGCATTGTCAACTGATAAGATAATATATAAAAAGTGCTATTTATACAAAAATAAATTGTAATAAAAGGTGTAAATAACAATTGTGTTTTTCTATTAATATAATGTCTTTCCACCAAGTATTGACGGTGAACACTCTAAAAGTGATCAAAGTTAATTTTTTTCACTAAACATCGTCGATTCATAACTCAGTCGTCGATTATTGAAACAAAAATTTATTTAAAAAAAAAATAAGTTAATTTTAACTATTATTTATACACATTCATTAGAGTATTTACACACACGAACGGCGATGAAGAGGGTAGCACATGATTTTTTTCGCCTAGGGGTGATTTTCGGTTAGTTTGGAAATAGCATCAAAATGATGTTATGACAGAAATTGACAGTTAACCGATTAACGGTTTGTAATAATATTACAACGTCCATTGATAAAATCGTCGATAAGTAAGGTACCACTGAAATCACCTGATGATTTAGAAAATTATCATTTTTGGATAGATAGTTTTTATTATGTTTTAGTTTACAAAACTGGGAAAAATTAAGGAAATTTTTAGTATCGACTATGTGCATTTTCTACCTGAGGCAATTATTTTTTTACGAATTTGTTTGGTGCGTAACTATAAGATTTTGATTGGGGAGGGGGAGACATGGAAATTTTTGAAGGGTCAAACTTGGGCGTGGCACAAATATGGTTGGGAAACACTGCGATAGATCGAGAATGTATCACCTGAAAGAAATAGTGGTAAGTGGTAATGAAATATCTTTTTTTTAATAGTTTTTATTTTCTTCTTAAAAGTCTCGAAAGAAAATAATGGGTTTCTTCACAAATTTCGTTGATCTTTACACCACAACTCGTAAGTCAAGTTGTATATTTTGACAGTCCGCAATTTCACTTGACACTGAAAACGTTACGATAGATATAAAACGTCTCTGACATACAAACGGCCAGAATATGGCGTTCATTTACAAAATAAAAAAACGTGCATACTAATTCTTGCGAGAAATAATAATTTCTACACATTATTTAAAGTTATATACTAAATGTACATCTTCCAACGAGATCACGGAATATAAAAAAATCTGCTATTCATATATTAAGATCTAAATGTAATCTGAAGATGATTCTTAAAAAGGTGAAACACGTTAAATAATTTCTAGCATAATCAGTGGAATAACAAAGATATCAAATTCAATTTTACATTAAAAAATATTTTTTACAAAGATACCGCCGTATCCATCAAAAATATACCTGATACTCAATCGCTCAACATTGTTTTGTTGAAGAGACCGGGCATATACGGACATGAGTAATACTGGACTAGGGAATCTATTCCCGAAACCCGGGATTGAAAATTCAACATAATATATCGTGTATAAATTGGGATTCGGGATTAAGAAAAAAAATTCTCGGCGATCCTGTGATTTTTCAAACAATGTCATGTCGATTTAAAGAACCCAAAAATTTGCGGATCAAAATTTCCAGTGTGAGACCTTTTTTTAGCTCTTTCAAATTTTATTTTCTGTAGTTTTCTTAATCCCGAAATCCTCGGATTAGTATTGTCATAATTTCGGGATTTCGCGATCACAGAATTGGACGGGATCCTGGTATTTGATATCTTAGACAGGACTAGTCAGTGACTTACAATTTTCTCTCACTGCGCCCCGTTTTTGAATTCTATATATAGGTGGGAGGAAATCTAACATATCATAGATATCCATCAAATCCACAAATTCAGTGAGAAATAAATCAAAAAGCTTTCCGTTCTGATATTCGATCCCTTGAGCATCGAAACTGAAGTTAACGGTTTTGAATATTCGTCTATGGATACGAAAGGTTAATAATTATCGAAAATACGGATAAATACATAGTTATTTCGTATATTTATGAAACAATAGTTGTCGTTTAACAAATTGAAATTTATAATGACAGTAAATATGTCACAAGCATTCATCTGTGAGTAATTGGACTATTATATTCATCCCTGTATTACAATTATGTCTTCCTAAGGGTTGATATGATTACTCAATCATTTTGTATTAATTACAAGTAAACCCGTTGATCAATACTGATATTATGACAGGTTTCGATGGTTTGTGTTGATACCTTTAAAACGGATTATTTCGTAATCTAATTACATAATGTTCATATACGAGCAATATACAGTCATTCTTTGAATTACGCGGTAGAAAAGTGCCAGAAAATACCGCGTCAACAAGATCTAACGTTCATACAAAACTACTGAATAGTCTCAGGCAAAAAACCGCGCAAAAAAGGATCGCGGAATAGATTTTTTTTATTACGTATTAATACATTACTTTTTTACCATGTCCGCTCCCAATTTGGATCATATGGACTGTTAATAGAATTTATCTCAACACAAGTGTTTTTTCGAGAACTGCTTATTACTCAGTTGTTCAACCTCTCTTTTTTCCAAAGAGGGTAGGAATAGAAGGATAAAGCTAGGAAAGGACTAGTGGTTAGCTAATCGCTCTCGCTATGCTTCTTTCTTAGAATAGGCTGGGCGGGAGGGGGAATTCGACACATTATATTGTCATCCATGTCTTCGATCGTAAATTCACAAATCAACTGAAAAATCAATTAATAAAACTATCCGAACTGGGATTCAAACCCGTGACCTCCGTAAACGAACTCAATGACGTTGGCCATTCGACTACTCAGGCGGCGTAACAAATAATGTTTTTTTTTCGAATGTGTGAATCTATCACTCATTGTTTGAGATCATTAATGGCGGATGTATCGAATATGTGTATCATATATTATATCATAATTGAATCGATATTAAAATTTAATTCCTTAAAATTTTTCACATATCAAGTTTTAGTAACCAATAGAAATTATTATTTTTTTAACGGTCAGTTCAAGTTCATCAAGCACCTTCGGACGACATCTTGATGATGATTAATTTAAAATAATAGAAATTTAAATAATGAAAATATCTCTGATCATAGAAGATTATATCTAACGTGAATTTTTCATGATATCGAATGAGAAGTTGTTTTAACATTTAAGTCATTTCTCAATTTTCCGTAGAGAAATTTCCCACAATTTCTCAATTTTCTCAATATTTATGTAGATAAGATTTAAATCCAAACGTCCCGACAGTATTTCGCAACACGTAATACATACAGGATTCCGGAACTGCAATCAATACAGAGTTAAAATAAGTATATAAATAAAGCTGTGCTGTGGGGCTTATTTCTCATAAATGTCACTGCGGAAAAAAGCTTGTAAGTTCATTAGTATTCTAAATTCGTAAAGTAATTCTAGACATTGTGTAAATTTGTTTTTATAGTAGTGCCGAAAAATAGCTTCGCAACGTTATTAAACTTTTGTGTTGTCACAAAAAATTTGTACTCGCTAAGTGGTCCTGAAACTATATAATTTATTTAAATTCCCTTCCTCCTGCTCCTGTTAATTATTTTATGTATCCAGTGGCGTATCTGCAGTTTCTTTCCTCAACTAGAAGTGATTAGGGAACAACTGCCGAAGACTTAGAGTTGTGCACGAAAAACAGTACCTACTTATTGATAAACAAAAAGCTTCTACAGATGAGGTCTACTCGCTCTTAGCATGCCGTTGCAATTTTTCGTTATAAGTCACCGAGTCAACGTCGCCAATCGGCTTAAAATACGGTTGAATCAAATTTATTTTTTATAGTATAAAAATAAATTTGATAATTTTGTTGTTTTGCTTGATGTGCTAAAACTTGTGACACGTGTTTCGCCTCTTTGAGAAGCATCATCAGACTATGGCAACGTTTACGGATAAACTGCAAACTACAAAGTTATCAAATTTAGTTTTATATCAAAAATGAACTTACGAAAAGTTACCGACAGATCTATCAAAGATATATTTGTATGTCTTACTGTACTAATTTAATACTGTTGAGGATTGGATAACGAATATAGTCCAATCAAAGACATTGTTGGCTACCCGAATTGTTTGTTGACATATTACCGATTTACTGAAAACTTTTATACAATTGATTACTTCTTCTTCAACTGTTATAACGCTACATTACTGGGAAAAAATAGCTTGCTTAATAAGTCTTCATTTTTCCAGTCGGTCCTGCAACTTCAGCACTAGTAAATTCTGTGATATCTCGTCCATTTAGCGAAGTCACAATCTTTTTATACTCCATTTTTCCTCAGCAGTAGAAAACATGATGTAGGCTTCTATTTTTCTATGCATAATATATCCTCCGTCATGCATAGGCGTTGAATGTTGATGTCGCCAAATGCCATCCTCGCAGTCGGGGCTGAAGATCTTTCATAGGATTTTTTGTTCAAGAACTTGCAGTTTTTGAGAATATTCATAGGTGAGCGTCCAGGCCTTTGACCCATATGTCAGATTTGGTCGTATAAAGGTTGTGTAGAGGCGATCTGTGTATTTTGATTACAAAGCGAGAGGATTTGTATTGTTTATGCAGTCCATATAATTTCTAACTGCGTTTATTTACTATACAATATTATTTTATGATTATGAGACTCCAATACGGTATATATAATATTATATATACTGCACAAAAAATATTTCAGGCTATTATTAGTAAGCCCGGCTCGTTCTAAAATTAGTAAAAGATGAACCATTATTGTAAATTATTTGATAAAATTACAATATTTAAGTATTTGTAAAAAGCAGTCTCAAACCTGGCCGGATAAAATACAAAATATCATCCCAAAATAATGTAAAACTAAAAATACTTATTACGAAATTCAAGGTTCATTTTTCAACCATTTTAGATCGAGCTGGGTTTGTAAATAATAGCCTCATTTATCTATAAATTCTGTTCCAAGGGATGTATGAACAGAACATCGAAATTCTCGCACACCGTCCGACCCCAAAAACGTAGAGTTACTAGTGTTATAAGCTAACAACTAATACTACCCATACCTTAACTTATATCCGGACTCTCTAAAAATCAACAATGAAAGGTTCCCGAAGACAAATATTTTGAACTGAAATAGTCAAAATTTGGATGAAGCATCATTCATCTTGGCAAGTTTTCGACATCTACTTGACTACGTGCACCTTAAAAAAACATTGCTCTACTTTTGTGCATATTTTAAGGAATCAAATTATGAACGAAGTACGTGAACCGCCTGTATTACATTTTCCAAAACCGCGAAATACACGATGTGTCTAGAAAAATATTTGACGTACGTAGATATAAAAACAGCTTAACAAACAACTTTTCCTGGCAATCTTATCACGCAGTACAATTATGATAATTCTGTAAAAAAAATGGCAAATATGACTTCGTTTCACACACTAACTTACTCGTCCGTTTATTTCAGGTAGAGATGACACGCAATTAGCCGCATTTTAATACCAACCTAAGTTTCTCCAAAGGAAATTGCCACATCGAAATTGAAATAAGTGCCAAACCGCAAATTAGTCAATTAACATGTATTAAGGAATTTAAAAATATACATATATATATTCCAGGAGTCGGATTTGGAGTCGGAGTCGCGGAGTCGTGGTATTTTGTCTGGAGTCGGAGTCGTGAAAAATGAACGGCTCGAATTTTTTTTGAAAAATATTTTTAATGATGTGTATTCAAACAAAATAGGCATATTAACACTAATTTTTTTTTTTTTTTTTTTTTACCATGTCCGCTCCCAATGTGGAGCATATGGAATCCTAATGGAGTTTATCTCAACAGAAATGTTTCTACGAGAACTGCTTGTTACTCAGTTGCTCAACCTCTCTTCTTTCAAAGAGAGTAGGGAATAGAAGGAAAGGGCTAGGACAGGACTAGTGATTAGCTAATCGCTCTCGATATGCCCGTTTATAGGATAAGATGGGTGGGAAGGGGGGAATTCAAGACATCACATACATCCATGCCTTTGAACAGAAATTCATAAATCGACTTAAAAATCAATTTTATAAAACTGCCCGTACAGGGATTTGAACCCGTGACCTCCGTAGCGGTAGCCAATGACGTTGACCACTCGACCACACAGGCGGCTAAAATTTAATAATAATATTTAATAATAATATTATTAAATATAAGTGTTGACATTTCATGCTTGGCTGACTAAAGATGATCTGATGGAATACATACATGTAAGTTAAAATGAAATTTTCCTTGAAGTCGGAGTCGTAAATTATTTTAAAGCTGTAGTCGGAGTCGTCTTTTTTTACACGACTCCACAGCCTTGATATATTCTTCAATAAAGACAATTTTAATAAATAAAGAGGTTTTATAAAAATTAAAGATTTATTTTGGTACTATTTGAAGATTTCCAGCATTATCTTATTCCCGTATTTTTCGTTTGCTTATTACGGTTCCTTGAATAACTTAGAATCGAGGTTTCACTGCATTATATAAAAAAACTTCTTTTGGGAAAAAATAGCTTCATAAAACACTTTGAGAACACATTTTTTTTATATTTAAACGAAGCTTTGTAATTGCTACCGCATGACCAGTTGCACTTGCTCGTTGTGGAAAATGCTAAGAACGGCCACTCTATTTTGTCATCGTGTTTAATTTCTCAAATAAATAATCTTTTGTTATGCGGTATAAAGTTCCCACGTTTTCATCTACTATGTATGCTATTATGGGAAAGTATTTTGTTATAAACGACTTGTTTGACATTGCTAATAGCGCAGTTCTTTTGCTAACATCTAAGGATTTTCAAGCATTCACAGCATACTTAGTCCTTAAAAAAACATTCTGAGCTTATACTTATGCTGGTAATTTAAACATGCCCTTGTAAAAAAAATGTTTCGTAATAAAATTGCTACGAAGGTGATCGTTCACTTAATTAGTCAGACTAGCTGTAAGCCCGTTGACCTCAACCCTCTGGGGGATTTTTGTTGCATTTTTAAGTTGTCAGAAAGTTTACTGGCGTGAAAAATAAATTACAAACCTATTTATTGAATAAGCCAGAAATTCTGATAGTAAAAGTTATATATCGACAGCCCTGCCCTGTAGTATTTAAATTGTAAATTATTTAATTTTTGGAATAATCTTTAAGTTTGCTAACAACCATTTTTCGTAGTTGCAGATATTTCGTAAATTATTTAAATTTTGGAATAATGTTAAAATTTGCTAACAATCATTTTTCGTAGTAGCAGAAATTTCGTAAATTGTTGAATTTTTGGAATAATGTTTAAGTTTGCTAACTATTTTTCGTAGTAGCAGAAATTTCGTACATTATTTAATTTTTGGAATAATGTTTAAATTTGCTAACAACCATTTTTCGTAGTAGAAGAAATTTCGTAAATTATTTAATTTTTGGAATAATCTTTAAGTTTGCTAACAATCATTTTTAGTTTCACAAATTCGTTTAGTGCAATGTTTCACCCACAGATGTCATTATAAGTTCACTAAGAATGCGCTTGTATCATTCGCTTTGTATTTTTTTTTAAATATATAGATCTTTGAACTGCCCATTTTGAATACGATCCCCAGCTTAACAAAATTTTTCTGGGTTAGTACGAAAATTAATTGTTTTTACACAACATAATAAAATATAAAAATGTCTTGACTTCAAAAATTCACACATAGACGTCAGAGAAAAATGAATGAATGGTGATAGCGGGCAAGGGTGGGGGGAAGAGGACCGTCTTTATTGAAGTCATCGAAAAGGCGAAATCGCGACCATATCAATTTTGGAAAAGAAAAAGGACGTAACCCACAAATATCAAATTTTACAGGAGGCTCTAAAAACGTGTTTTGATGATTTTGTGACATATGCAAATTATGAATTATTCACAACCTTGAAGTGCACGGATACTTCTAAACTGGTGTTTAATTGACATAACCTAATATTAATTAAAGAAATTTTCTCGGAAAAACCTTTATTTCAGTCTTTTTTCTTGGTTTTAATTTTGTACAAGGTCATCTTTTTCAAACTTAAAAGCCAAATTTAGATACTTATTCGGCATTTTCAGCTTCCATCCTTTTGATAGAATTTGTGTCAAGTTGTATACATTGTGATTATCGAAAAAAAGCTGTTTTGGAAAATTGAGGGTTAAGTCCTTTTTCCTTTCCACAATCGATATACAAACAAAAAAGTATGTCTTTAGTTTGAATAAAAAAATGGCGACAGCGAGGCTGGGGAGGAGGGTGTGAAGCGGCAGGGGGAGGGGAAATCGGGGACATCCTTCATACATTCATACAAACAAACGGGCGGACCTTATCGACTATTAATATATAGATAACTACGAAATATCTAAGCTGGAGTAAAATGTGCAGTTATGTCTAAAATGTTGCTCTGTAATCAGATAATTTAAAAATGACACCAAAAATATGCTGATGCGATTCCTATTACTAGAAATAACTTCTAAGGAATATAACACACACTCCTAACAGGTAGGATGGTGTGTTTTTTTCTGGTGATTTTCACAAACATTTCATTCACAAACTGTCGTTGGTTTTCTAGCAGTGTCCAAGACATCAGATATTACGACTTGTAGTTAGTTATCCCACTGAAGGCTTTTCATATATATAAAAGATGATTACTTGCCATATCCTATCGCATTATATTTCATTTAATAAAAGAACTGCCTGTTGGTCCAGTATGTACAGGGCCGGCGCCACCATACAGGCGAAATAGGCAACCGCCTAGGGCGCAAACCATTAGGGGGCGCATAAATGGAGTATGAAAATTATTTTTATGTTCTCAAATAATAAAAAAATAGCAGTACATAATATATTATTTTGATATTTGTATTTTTTGTTGTAGCTATGTATGATTCGAAAAAGAGAGGTTGAGCCATCAAGTAACAAGCAGTTCACGAAGAAAAACTTCTGTTGAGATACCGCCATAAGGAAGCCATATGTTCCACATTAGGAACGGATATGGATATATATAAAAAATCTAATGATTGTGGATTGTTTTTCTTTTATTATTACGAAAAAAAATGGGACGATTTTTTAAAAAGGGGCGCGCCAATAACCTTTGCCTAGGGCGTCAAAAAGCCTCGCGCCGGCACTGAGTATATATTGTATGCATTGGTACAGTTTTTTTATTTGTATTAAAAATTACTGAGCACTAGCTGTCAGTCTATCGCATGGTTGGCTTTTTAAGAGTATGCAGGATAGACTTATTTGGTTAATCTAATGTCCTGTCACTTGTTCAACCTCACAAATAGATTTTGACGGAGCAACGAAGACTTGTTGATAGCTTATCCTTGTGAAGGCTTTACTAATGTTGTACTCTTCAAGGAGTTGTTGACTAGAATTGTTTACATTAGTAAAATGTAAAATTCATAGTTCAATGTATAAACATTGTCAGCTTTTTAACAATATGTAAGAAAGAATTATTTGGTGTATATAATTTGTCACTTGTTAGACATTGTTAACAGATTTAGACGGAGCAACTAAGATTTGTAGTAAGTGTTTCCCTCTAAGGGTCTTACTAAAGAGGGAAAGATACTAAAAGTCGCAGGATGCTCCACTATGGACTGGTATTACCGTATGTTTTTTCTCCGAGAACTATTTGAAGTCCAGTTGCTTAACCTCTTATTTTCGAAGAGAGTAGAGATATAAGGAAAGAGCGAGAATAGGAATAGTGGTTAACACAGCATAGATTTACTGAATTTTATCTGTTTATTTCCTATAAATATTAAAAAATAAGTTTTATAAACTTTTTGTGAATGTTCGCTCACAATATGGAGCATATGGCCATCTGGTTTTTCATAAATGCATTAGGCGCCTCTTATAAGTTGATAGTGCTAAAATCTAAGTGTGTCGCCCGTGCACTTGTGTGGGCCGCACACTTCGCACACGCCTCGAGAACTGTTTCTCACTCAGTTGCTCAACCCCTTTTTGTCAAAGAGAGTTAAGATAAAAGAATAATGCTAGGACATGACTGGTGGTTAACAAATATTAACTCTTATGGCGACCTATTGACCTCACGCTTATTTGATCATTTTTTTGCGAAAAATTAACACTCTATCTCAACTTTTTTCAGTTTTGAATTTTTCGATCTAATGAATGAAGAATTTAAATACTCACATATTCCTTTAACTCGTAGGCGTTTCAAAAAAAAATATTCCATGCTTTATTTAACCTTGAACAAAAACATTGACAAAAAACAATTTGGCGAATAATATGGTCATGTATGTTGACCATGAAGGCAAAGGTGGCACGCATTTGCTTCCTTTCTTATTAACTTTCTCGAAGATATTGAGGACAAACCATTCCAGTGGTGTTTTATAGCGATATAAAGCAATAGCGATAGAATAAAGTACATTTATAAGTCTCATGAAAGCTTGTACTTTTTGAGTTACGAAGTTGTAGAAAATTACCGACGATATGTGATTAATAAAATTTCCAACATATTTCCACTTCTTGCCAGTAAGAATATTATAATATAATATTATTCACAGACAACAAAATTCAGTACGAAATTAAATCGGCACAGAAGAGAAGTACATACGAGTGTGAATAAACGAGTAGAATTGCCGACCGGAAAGTTATTTACATACATAATATATCGACTGTGGAAAGTTACCACAAATATTTTTTTACAGGGGGCGCAAAAAACGTTGATGATTTTGGGCCAAAGGCAAATTACGAAGTATACACAACCTTGAAGTGCACGCTGATTGATCAACTGTTTTTTTTTATTGACTTAGCATAATATTAATATCATAAATTTTTCAAGAAAAACATTTTTTGAAGTCCTTTTTTTGGTTGCAATTTTCACAGACCTTTCTTTTTTCACATTTAAAATCTAAATTTAGATACTAATTCGGAATTTTAAGATTACACCCTTTTGATAGAACGTGTATCAAGTTGTATACATTGTGATCATCGAAAAAAAGCTGTTTTGGAAAAACTGTGGGTTACGTCCTTTTTCCTTTCCACAGTCGATATCGAAACAGAACATAAATACTTACTTCCAGCGGTGGGCTGCCAATATCTTAACAAGGGGCTCGGTAAATGTAATATATTTTTTTATCCATGTCCACTCCCAATTTCGAGCATATGGCTTCCTAATGAAGGTATCTTAATAAAAGTTATTTTTCTACGAGAACTGCTTGTTACTTAGTCGCTCAACCTCTCTTTTCCAAAGAGAGTAGTAGGGATAGAATGATAAGGATAAGGACAAGGCTAGTGATTAAATACTAGTAGCGCCCAGTTGAATTGAAGGATCGGAAGAGTGGGAGGCAATCATAAAACATCACATACACCCATGCCTTCGAACAGAAAAAAGATACATCGATCGAAAAAATTCTGTTTCCTACTAGGACTCAAACCCGTGAGGTCAAACACGTAAGCCTACAACGCTGACCATCTACAGAAATTGCAGTAATGTGATTATTTGATCTAAGACGAATGATTTTCTTATCTTAACAAAGGGCTCGCCAGCCGCGCTGGAATTTAACAATGGGTTCGCGCGAGCCCCCCCATCGAAGATACGGATGTTTGTGATGTCAACTGGTTCAAAAGACCACGCTGACCTGATCTCAACCAAAGCCGACTTCGAGGCAACCGATGAATTTGCAGCATCATATGGGGAACAGGATATTCTTGATTCATCTTTAAATTCAACGTGGAGTAGATTAAAATCTTCCACCATAACGGATTCTCAGTATACAGATACACAGGATACTTAATATCACTTAAACTAAATGGCTGAGCAATTCACACTCTTTTTTTTTCTTTCTATCTTTATCTTTTTTTAAACACAATAGTGCATGACTAAACGATATGTGAAGAATATTAGAAGTAAATTAGTATCATCAGTGGCGGATTATCCCATAAGCGCAAGAGGCGCGCGCTTGGGGCCTCGAAGATAGCATGTATAATATTGCGCCTGGGGCCTCCAAAATGCTTAATCCGCCACTGAGTATCATTTCTTGATAGCTATTGCATTATTATTGGAAGGCGACCGTGAAACAGCGGCTGCATACACTTAAACGGGTGGTGGTGAGATAATCAACAACTAACTTGTGCGTCTGTGATGTGTACATTGTCGCCTAATAATCTGATTGTTAAAACGAGACGTAGTGAGGGCATTAGCTAATTAATGCACCTGCCATAGCCTCTATCCTTCTTTCTATCCTGAATTTGTTTGATAAAGGAGAGTTGGGCAGCTCAGTAATTGTTGAAAACTTGTTGAGATAACCTTTGTTAAAATTCCATCTTATATACATTTGTAGAGGACATGGTTTAAAAATATTATTTATTTATTTATCGTATAATATTATGGTACATTCGGCATGCAGCTAGTATATTACTATTGTCCATTAAAGCAGTGCTCCCCAACCGATGTGCCGCGGCGCGTACCTCCAATAAACGGGAAAAAATCAAATAGTTTCGTCTATACCAGTGTCTGCTAAACTTTTTTACTTTACGGCACACTAGTACCGCGGCACACCAAGATGCCGAAGATTATCTCCGAAACTCCTTTTTTTTTAGCTTACTGAGGAATTTGAAATCCTCGATTTGGTATACTTTTGCTTCCGAAACCCTACATGACAAATATTTGTTTTTGAATAGGCATTAATTTAAATAGACATTTTTAAGGCTTCTTCCACCGCGGCACACCTGAGACTTCTTGCGGCACAGTAGTGTGCCGCGGCACACAGTTTGGCAGACACTGGTCTATACTATAAAATATTTCTGAAGACACTCAAGACACAAAGACAAGTCACAGAGAAGTAGAAAAAATTGTTTTTTGGTTGCAAGAATATGTTATATATACATGCTAAGTATGTATACTCAAATCGATTAAATGTTTATTTCTTAGTATAAAATTTTACCACTAAATGTTTGAAACATTTTAATAACCGATGCTGAAAATTCTTTGGTGCAGCCTTTTGGCTGATAAATAAATCTGAATAATCTGAAACTTTTCTTTTAAGATAATCTTCATTAGGAGTACGTGTGCTCTAAATTGGTAGTAGACATGGTTATAAAATATCCATATGGTTATTTTGTGGTCTGTATCATAATATATAAACACAAACTAATGTAATTTCTGTATATTATGCACATTTTTACTTGTGGTGTGCCGCAAAATTTTGGAGAACACGTCGGTGTGCCTTGGAATATAAAAAGTTGCGGAGCACTGCATTAAAGTATAGTAACTTAAGTTAAAAGTCAATTAACTAACTGTATACATACTTGTAGTCATGAATTATTGTGCTGGAAGAACATAAGTGAAGATTTCCAGTCTAATTGAAGCAAACTTTTAGTTTCAAACTGATGTAATTTGTATTTGACAGACAAATAACCACATCCCTAACATGAACTGTTTCAAACAGTTTGAAACAGTTAGTATGATAACCATTTTAATTATCAAATCCATAATATAATATAATGTATCAACAATTTATCCGTCTCGGCATATGAATTCTTTATCTATTTCCCAGTATTATTTCACTTTTAGAATGTTCTCTGTCAATAATTGTCTAAAAGGTATTATATTTAAAAAAATTAAATACTCATTTGTAATAATTATACAGTTATTTAATAAAATCATGACCGGTTTCACTCATGAAGACCATTATCAACTGATAAGATAATACAATTTGTATAAATAACACTGCAACATTGTATTCTCTTACCAGGTGATAATGCACGTCATGTTCAAAATCAGTCCCGATCTTATTAAATAAAAGTGGAATTACATAGTCAAATGAGTATTTTATTTTTTGAATCGTAATATATCCACGTAACAAATGGAAACTAAAAACTCTTTCATGCTTAATTTGAACGACTCAAAATAATATTGACATTCTATCAAGCACCTTAATTAAGCAGTCAAAGAAAAAAATCTGGTTGTCGAGGAGGTCTCTTTTGATAATACTGCGTACTGCAGCGGAACCAATCACGTAAATCACTCAAGCAAATGCACTATGTTCTTGGAAGCCTCTACTGTCGTTCGTATGTAGGCCTACCGAGGACGTAAGAGATTTGCATTACAAAACATATTTTATTTAAATTAATCAGTTTTGCCCTCTCAGCGATAGTCAGTCTGGTGCTATTTTACGGCTTTAAGTCATCGCATCTTTGGTTATAAAAAATGGTGAGCAACAGAAGTTGTTGTGTTGTGAATTATTAACGTGTGTTGATAATAAACAATACTATGCAATTATTTATTGAATCGACGTTTAAAAAAATCTTAAGGGTTCTTCACTCGCATACGATTCATACAACACGAGTATCAAAAAAATAAAAGAATTTCTGTTTGCAAGAATTTGTATATGTTCATTCAAAGAACTGCAGTGAGATTTAAATTTTAAATTAATTAGTTAATTTATCCACTGAATTTAAGAAGATTTATCTGAACGCTCTTCTACAATTTTTGTTATTAATTGCACAATTGTAACCCCTAACTTTCTGTACTCATACACTTCTTGCCGAAATAGTATATTTGATAACCGTCTTTCTGCCGGTTACAAAGTTCGTATTATCATAAATGACAAAAACGTTATTCCAGTCTACCGGAACACTGGTTTGTAAAATGAAAACTATCGATATTTTAGCAATATTATTCCTATATAATGGTATAATTATTAAACAACACTTCAGCCACTAATCATTTAATCTGAAAAGCGTTTTTCTACAGTCAATTTGTTTTGAAAAATCCGATCAAGATTGTCAGATTACATCATTAATCTTGCTAAATATCATATTTTAATTTAATGAAACAATGCTTGTGACAAAATACTCTATATGATATGCCGAAATAATATATCGATTTATACGCCCGTTATTGAGGTCCAGATTGGCTGTATTTAAAAAAATAATATTCGTATCAATTATTGTAATACCGGTATTGGCATATTTATTCGGTACTGTATGTAATTCCTTGTCGGGAATATAACACATTGCGCGAAGCAGCATTGCGACAGGCCGAACAACTGTTGCCATTCCTCGCGAACATTTAAGAAATTATTCGATCATGTCGTCAACCACACAAACATTTAAATTATTAATTCATTTGCATTATTATCAAAATTACACTGAGGGCTCGGGAAACAAAGGCGGGAGTTTTTATTATCTTAAAATCTCTTCAAATCAATTAAAAAGATTTTTCTATACATAAAACTTCTGAAAAAAGTAACGTCAAATATTCTTATTAGTGTTTACCTTTATATAATAATAAAAGCTATATTTATTTGTGAAATCCGCTTAATAATTGCCGCGTTTGCTATACAATACTATATAATATTCCACTTTAAAAAAAAGTTAACTACCATAAATGCGGTACTTCCAGCTCTACTCAATGGCATATTATCCAATTATGTTTGACAAAAAATGGAGACTACCGTCATTGTTTCCAGAGACTTCATATTTCATGCTTTTTTCTTTGACTAACTGTCCCAACTCATTGTAAATGTGTTATGTATATTTTCAAATCATTTAATCAGTTCAGTTCATTTAATCAAATCAGTTTTCTTTGTTGAGTTATCTCAGTGCAAATTTTTATTCACATTACTAAGCTGGTCGTAAAATAATGATTAAAAAATAAATTTAAAAAAAGGAATAGAAAAATTAAACATACTTCTTATTATAAATTTTATTTTTATCAAGGCTGTCAAATATTAATAAAAGATAATATCACAAGTAAAAAAGTAACGATAAAATATCTTCACAGTGAACCAGGAATCGGTTCCGTCTCGTTCTCGGAAGAAAAATGAATATTAATAATAAATTGTTTTTTATGCTAAAAATAAAAACTGTATGTCAATTTATAGGAAAAAAATCCTCCTTTGGACTTTTGCCTCTATTTTTGTTTTGATTAATTGACCATATGCAATCCGACTGTCAAAATTTTAATTGTGACTTTCATTACCGTAATGGTAATGTTCCCTGGTGTGACGTAAATTCAATTACAAGTACGAAACGAGAAAGACTTTCCTGGGATAAGAGAAGTTTGTTATTAACTGCGTAGAGTCTTTGACGGGACTGTCACACATAAACATTTCCCACACGGTAATTCGTGGCATGCATTTAACTCTTGAAATACCGACAAAAATGTTAAGTGTGCATAATTTATAACACTAAGGAGCGTTAATTCCTTCATTTTTTACATTTAAACCAAAATTATATTATTTATAATTGCCGAATTGCCGTGATTTTAAGATTTAACGTGTCACTTGTCAAACGTTCTGAATCGTCATCTTAAATACAGTATCCATGGGTTAGTATCCCAGTACGAACATTTTCAACAATTATGTTTACAATAGGTTCATGTATATGTACTTACACTCATCAAATCTTAAAACAACAGTGGATAGAAAGAAATATTAGCTTATTGCTTGTCTCGCCTGAGCCTCATCCATATATTCCTTTTCCCTCTGAGAAATAGAAGTTGATCGATCGAATAGCACTCACTATTCTAAGTTCTAACAACCACTACTAAGCCACTAATTCATCTAACCATACCACTCCTAAGAAGTGAAATTACGGCTTACAACCGCTATTGCTTAAAACATTTTATTTTCAATTATTGATGAGTTAACTTTAATTGTATGGATGATAACAATGTTATCATTGCAATTTGATTAAGTATGTTGTACTTTTATTCAATCCCGGGCTCATAAAAAAATATAGTAAATACTTTTAGGTAAAAAAAGATTTTATTAAGACTGTCTAGGGTTTGAAATAAAAATAAAAGCACTTCAATTCACATAGCTTATATGTAATTATTTTGAATCCATGCCTGCGTCCAATGTGGAGCATATGGTCTCCTAATGGAGGTATCTCAACAGATATTTTTTGAGAGAACAGTTGCTTAACTTTTCTTTTTCAAAGATAGTAGGGATGGAAGGGTAGGACTAGAACAGGACCAGTGGTTAGCCAATCGCTCTCGCTACACCTTTTTTTATGATAGGATGAGTAGAGAAAAATTCAAAATATTACATACAGCCATGCTTTCGGACAGAAATTCATAAATCGATTGAAGAATCAAACTATAAAAACGGTCTGCACTGTGATTCGAACTCGTGACCTCCGTGTTCTGAGTCAACGTCGTTGACACTCGACCACGCATCTGGACATATATGCTACATTTAAAAAAAAAGATAATGCAAATTAACTGTTAATTCTATTCTCAACTCGTAGGCCAAATAAATTGGACAAATTTACCACGGGTACTAAATTATCAGATGAGACTAGTATATAAATATTCATTTGCTTTGAAATGTGACAATGAAATTGTAATTGTGATTTTCAAAACAAATGATTTTACTTCTCACGCGGAGCTGCATAAGATTGATAAAATTACCATACTACGGTTTGTAAGCAAAAATAAATGTATTCTTGTGACTTTCTGAGCCACTTGGCAGTTAAATTACAGAAACTTACAGAAAAAAATCATTATTAATTAGTTGAGAACACAATAATGAAAGCTCAACGCTAAAAGGGTTATTGGTACAGCTTTTTTACACTGACTTGTCAGGTCACGAAATATTGGGGCCATCGGGTACATTTTAAGAAGCTGCCTTGAACATTTTCTGTCGTGTGAATTCCGCTGAAACACGCGGCGACTAGGGTTTTGAATACCGGTATTACTGAAACCGGGATTCCCAATATTTTGGCTGTTTTATCAAAACAGAGACACCGGCGAAACAAAATACTGGTATTCCCATTACATATATGTATTTATATTTAATATAATAGTTAATATTTGTAATGAGTGTACATTAAACTACTTTTAATTCAATAAGCGTTAAATCAGAATGTTATCATGATTGAGGTGTTGCTGCAATCGGACTTATTATATGGAAATCCAATTAAAATTTGCAGGTTTCATCATTGATGAACTAGCGAACTATCATTATAAACATATTTTATTTGCTCTTATTATTTATAAAAATCAACTTCATTTGCTAATACTCAATTTTCTTTTTACATAATATAATATTGTATTGGAATACTGGCTATAAAATTGTCTCCAAATTTTATTAAAACACTATTTTTTTAATCCACGTCCACTCGCAATGAGAAGCATATGGTAACCTTAAGTTTTTTATAAGATACCTGTGTGTTACTCAGTTGCTCAACTTTTCTTTTTCGATGAGAGTAGGTATAGACGAATGGGGCTAGAACAAGCTTCCTGGGTAATTGATTGCGTTATTTTAGGATTGGAAAGGTGTGAGGAAATGTTTAGAGACAACAAACACCCATGACACCAACAATACTGACCGATGCGCAACAGAGCCGACAAATATTATGGATCTAAATAGAAAAAATAAAAGTATAAACATTACTTAGACAAGGCTTCCAAAAGGGTTGCTACATCGATGACAAGCAAATTAATACTTCAATTAGTGCCCTAACAGAAAGTAAATAATAGATGGGACTGGACAATTAAAAGTAAACCATTGAGATTTATTATCACAAGTAATTCTCAATCAAAATTGAGCACATTTTTTTATTGAAAATCACAATCATTCATTAGTTTTTTGGGGACTAAACAAGAATACATTTAGGAATTGTTTACAAAGTCTGAACTTGTCTAGCACGCAATAAAAAGGAAACTGAGAGTCCGCTTTCTTGGTTGCATATAGTTACAGAAGTAAAGGTAGAAAAATCATGGTTTTTTTTTTTATAATACCGGTGATTAAATTTTATTAATCTGGTATGGCAATCTCCAGCGGCGACCCTGTTTGAAAGTGTATTGCCATTTTTTGTATGTATTTTTCTGTGACGCCATTACAATCCGGAACATTTTATTTATTCCGGCTGTGACCCGACTTCCTCGCTTGAGTCAAATAATTCTGTAACTTTCATCTGATGACCAACATAAAGGCCCAGCCCCCCCCCCCCCCCCCGCGTCTTGATCATCTCACCGTTCCCAATAATAAAATGCACTTGTACTTAAAAGGGATATGCAGACGTATGTATTGCAATACCGGACGAATATATCAATACAGTTATTTCAGTATTTCATAGTAAACACCAGTGATACGAAAATATATAAAAATAAATAAATAATCTTGACAGTACTGGATATATGAAGCATGTTATATCAGTGATTCCTAAGCTGGGAGGCACTGGTTTTCTCCGGGAGGCGCTGCAGAACATGTTTTTTGTTCAGGGGGCCGCGGACTTCTTTTTCCAGATTTCCAGGGTCGTAGCATGAAATTTTTTTGGAAACACTTTATTATCTGATATCTTTCCCTGTTAAAAGCTCTTTTGGACAAAAATTTTCACTATAATGATTTCAAATATATGATATTGTTTAATAAACCTTTTTTGGTCTGTTCCCGAGGTTTCAGCTTTGTACTGTTTCAGGCGCTTAAATTCCAGAACAAAGACTTTTAAAATTATAAATTAATTTTCAGTCGATTAGTAAAGTTTTTTCGAACGCATGTATGACTGAATAACAACCCACCCCTGATGCTTAAAATAGAGCGCATCGATAAGCATACTACTAGACCTATTCATATATACCAGAGACGCACAACCCGCGGCCTGTTTGATATATTTAAGTGAATCATTTAATTGATTAAATTTGAGTAATTTCATCACAAAAACATTTGTTTGTATGTAATCCTCTTTTGCATGTTTTTTAAAAAGCTCGATTGAATGTAATGGCTCCTATATTTTATTTAATTTATATTCACTGCATTGTTTTTAGGCGACTATTTTACATAAAAAGAATCCCCGTGTAAAAATAGGATTGACTTTAAATTTATTATACATTGTTTTTTTGCAGTCCGATAGAAGAAAAAGCTTGTGAAAATACCTGTTTTATACCTACTTTCTGTAAAAAATGGAGGTTGAGCGACTGAATAACAAGCAGTTATATTTTTTTTATATAGAATCCCGCTAAAATTCTTCATTAGAAATCTATAGTATTTGTAGCGTACAGTTGAAAAAATATTTCTTCAGTTTTTTTTGTCAACTGAATATTTTAATAGATACGTTATTATCAAAATACCAGTGTTTTTTTTAAATATACAACATTTTATATAAAAAAAAAACATTTTCAAATAAATACATATTATAATTATTTACATAAAAATATAAAAACATAAATTAATACAATACAAGTTATTTGATTAACAATAAAACAGTGTATTAAAATAATTAAAACATCGAGTAATCAGATAATGTCTGAGAAAATTATAAACATTATAAATTTTGTTTTGTTGGAATCGTAAAAGTCATCACAATATTAGTTTGGTGCGTGCAATCCTAACTTATTTATAAAAACCATGTTTATGATTTGGCCAATTTGCTTTTGACGACTTCCCCTAATGCTCTGGCACCTCTGGCATTCATTTTTTCATAATAAGGCAATTTTTCTAATCGTTTTATCCAATTTTCCATTTTTGGGAATCTGAAAAGCATAAAAAAAATTACCATCGACAAATTACATTTTATTTTTTCGGTTCATTTTTATTGAAAAAATGTCGAGCAAATTTCATCGAAAATTGAAAAAATATGTTTTTAGAAAATTGTATACATTTATTTGTTTCTTCGAAGTCGATAAGCTTGGAAAATTGTTGAAAAAAATCTTGAGTTTATTTAAAAACTCGGCGGGCCTAGACATGCATGTTATATCGAAATTCAATGACGATACAGAAAATAAAAATATTTCTACACGATAGTGTACAGTAAAGTGTTTTTTTTTTTGCATATTTAAATACAGTGTATTGAAGTTTATTACAAACTCGTCTAGTTATAAACAATATATTGCCGTAGATTTTTCTAAAGATCACTATTTATATGTATATATACAATATTATAAATTATAAAGATTCCATTTGAATTTGAGTAGTAAGTAAAAAATTCTTTCAGTGTACTTCAAAAGTATTTTCATTATAATATCCCTGAACTGTTGTTAATTAACGAGATAAACAACGATAAATAATGACAACCAATTATCGTTTATGTATCACAATAGATATATTCGTCTTGATTTATTCACCTGTCAAGTATCCGCATTTTTGTGATAAAAGTTTTCCTTAGTATATATTATATATACTATTGCAATAAAATTTACTGGAAAATATTATAATGAACAGGGACCTCTTATTTTTTTCATTAAATTGATTCATCTTGATTAAAAAATCCTATATATTTTTGAAACGTGTTTTAATTAGACATATTATTACCATCATAATATTTTTTATTGATCTTTAATTAGACACTCATAGCTTATTTTGTGTTAAAACAGTAATAATCAACTGGGACATTTTTGAAATTCAATTAAACTAAATTATATCAGTTACAAGAATGTTTTTAAAAAAGTTACTTTAAAAAATCTTAGAAAAATATGTCCTTTTCACTCGCCCTTAAATTAGATAGTGACCTTGCAGGGACTTAAAACTGAGTCGCCAGATCGCTAGGACAAAGCTCTAATCATGACACCACAGACGCCGACAAAATGATTAAACCATGAAATTAAAAAAAAACCCTTTTCAAAGAATTAATACTGTAGACACTTTTAGTCAGCTTATTTGCACGGTTTATTATGTCCGAGTGTCAAAATTTAAGCTGACAAAAATACGTATTGTTAACAAGATGTTTGAAGTGTATTATCTTTTACCAAACAAAATTTAAATAAATTTCTATGTTAGTCGACATGTGATTTCAGTCAAAATATTGTTTGTTACAGAACTAAACTAACTAGAACAATTTTAAAAGGTGATCCTGCAACCTGGTAATTTTTATTACTGTAATATAATAAAAAAAATATTAAAGACTCAGTCACAGAGTGTTCAAAGAGACATGTAATTTATACATTAGAAATAATATTGAACATTATATTAAAACTAACGATGAGATTATTGTTTCGTGTGTTATAGTATTTTGTGATGAAGAGCATAGATTTCATCACGACACAAATAACATAAAATAGTGAAATAACAAGCTCCGTCTTCATTTTATACGCAGTGTTATTTAAAAATCGGTATTATATTATATTAAAACTACAACTTAGTAGCTTTTTGACATAGCTATCGAATATGATATCACATTTTTTCTACAAAATTCAAATGAAACTTATTGTATTGTCCTCAGTTGATGTTTGACTGTTATTTCAAATAACGATTAAAGCTTAGATGTATGTTAATCAAATAATGTATGAATTTAATTTCCCAACTATTATCAAATAAGAGTTACCTAGGTGTAATATTACTGTGGTGATATAATGAATTTCCAGCATAGAAAAGTTGTTACTTACTTTGTTTTGTCAAATGGCATAAATTCATTAACTGTACTAATCGTTGCAATCAAGGAAAAGTCTGCAACCGTCATGATGTCCCCCGCAATCCACGACGTTTTTTCTAAAAATTGCTCTACCCATTGATATCCTTCTGTTATCTCGTTGATTACTTCTTGAGGGAAATAGTTAATGGAGTTCAGCCAAATTGGTGTCTAAAAGAGATAAGAATTATTCGTTTTTTCACTATTATCTCAACATACAAAGCCTTGGCGAATTACTTGCAGTCAAATTGTTTTCAGAAAATGTTGTTAAAACATCTATACAATAATAGAAAATTTAAATTAACTTTGATTATTCCACGTATTGTGTTACTAACTGTGACTCGTGTTTCGCCTTTTTCAGAGGCATCTTCAGACATACTATCGCAAAGTTTGCTTAAGTAAGTAACACAATACGTGGAATAATCAAAGTTAATTTAAATTTTCTATTAAAATGAACTTCCACAAAGTTACCGCCGAAACCATCGAAAGTATCATCTATACAATGTTCATATAGGCTCACCTCCATTTAAAGCTTTCGAAAATACTAATTCATTTCGCTTTTTAGTTTAAACGTGGGAATGAAATAATCAACGATTTTCAAATGGCAGTTGTCAGAAAACCACCTATCAAAAGAGTAGCGTATCTCTTCAAAACAATTATTGTATATTGTATTCAAATAATGCTTAAAAATCTGTTTGTTATTCATGATCCACAAATTATTTTGGAACATACATATTCCAATAAATAATACTCATTGGATGAACGAAACCGGTGCTTTTGCTTAAATAAAAAATAGGGATTATAAAATACAGTAAACTCTCCTTTTTCGGCGGTTTTCTAAAGATGGCGCTGTTGTCTCTCGTATAGCGCTTCCTCCCAGAGCGCTGTTTTCAACAAAACGCTAAATTTTCAGACTTTTTATATGTGGGCATAGTATTCTATAGGGCGGGTTTCTATAAAGTCGTCACGAGATCGGCACTATAAGAGGGTTGACTGTATACATACATAGATTTATTCTCGAATTTATGATTAAAATAAGTTTTTACAAGCATCAAAAATGCAATGATTTTTTTAAATCAATAAATAAAATATATTTTTTGTGCCAATTCTTTTATATTGTTTAAAAGAGATCGGAACCAGTTTTGTTCATCACGAGCATTATCAATCGATCTTTATAATAAAAGTGTGAAATGGGTACAAACAACGTGTTTTGACAGTTAATACATTAAAAATGATGTTGTGTACTATGAGATGAAAGAAAAGTTTGTGTACTCAATTAGTTACCAATGACTTCCGAAGTCTTTCGAATAGTTGTGCATCAAACTGAAGTCGTTGATCAACTGTTGCGCGCTTTTTCGGGTCTTTCGGTAAAAGTGTGCTATCTTTTCCATAAACTGTCACAAGGTAAGTCTCGATAGCATGACTGAAATCAATATGCCGTAGACAATATTCATAATTAATTAACTGCAATAACATTAAACACAGCTGTATATGTTTGATATAAAATGGAGAATTTAAAAGCGATATTCATCATAACATTACATTGTGTATTTATAATTAATGTAAATGATTCTGCTCCCTAAACATACCAAAACCAAATTTACACAACGAGTTTTTAATAATTTCAATTTTTAATTCAAAGATCATTCTGCGGTATTGATAATTGAATAATATTTTTACATTAAACGTATTATTATAAAAACAATGTTGGCCTAGTTTTTTTTTTCAATATTTTACTGTTTTCAATATTATATTGTCTTGTTTATTGAAAATAAATAAATCTTGTAAAAACAAGTCAAAGCCTCGATCTATTTTTTCGGAATAAATTTATTCATTTTGAAGCACCTGCGGTATTATTACTTTTAGAAGCAATTGTTTTTGAATCAAACTTTCAAAAGTTTTTGTATAGTCAGTCTTAAAAGTAAATAAGTCAACGAAGGCATATACATAAACATTTTTTTCTTGCTTTATTTTTTTCCAAGAATCTTATTGGTTTCATCCTTCAACCAAAGCCTTGGCGATAATCTTAAGATAATAAGACAGAAACTAAGTTTACGATTTGTATTATTTTGATTCTGTACACTTTCATACGTTTTGTCTGGCAATTTACGACTTTCAAAATACCCAATAATTTATTCATAGATACGAGATTATTATAATCTACCTACATAATTCATTAAAACTAATTTATGAAAAAAATTCTCGTAAAGTCATAGAAATTAGGTTGACAATAACTATACTGAGCGATTCACGTTTATGTTTGTATATAAACGATACACGTTGGCTGCTCGTCAGTTCAAGTACATTCGTGCACTTAAAAAAAGCCTGACTATGCCGAAAGGCGAAACCTAAGTCGCTATCGACAAAACTTATGGAAGAGTACAAAATCAAAATAAAACAAATTTTATATTGGAGTTCCATCAAACACCGTCAGTCGAAGTTCTAAATTAAGTTTACAATATTTAAATGTTATTGAACGAGTTCACTAATATTTAATTAACAGTCCCGTTTTTAACAGAATATTGTTTCTAAATCACTATGGACTATGGATTGCAATACCGGTATTTTCGAAACAAGGATCTCCGTATTTCGGTATTTTTTTCAATACTGAAATATCAAATTTAAATACGGTACGATTTTTTTACGAAAGTCCCACCGAATTTAAGAAAGCTTTTTCTGCAACCGGAATCCACGAATATTCGATGAAGATTGACAGATTCCAGCATTGATAAATTTGCCTTAATTAAGATATATTTCAATTCAATGAAAGAATACACGAGGGTATTACTTGCAAACAAGGCTTGTTCCAAAATGGTTAAAAAATGAAACTTGAATTTAATTTTGAAAATTTAACATTTTAGAAGTATGTTCAGTCTTACATTACTTTAGATGTTGTCAAGCCATGTTTGAGATTGATTTCTAAAAATACTTTCAAAAAATATTTTTATCTACTTAATTACATTCATGGTTCATGTTTCAACAACTTTGTAATAAGCCGGGTTTGCAAGTAATACCCTCACATGTTAAGCTAACGTCTTTTAAAAAATTACATGAAGATTTCTACATAAAATTTTATAAAAAAAAATACGTAGAATAATACCATTATGGATATATAGAACTATGCGCTCCCAACTGATCGTTATTTACTTATTTTCAACAGTTTTTGTAATACTAGTGTTCAAATTTCCAATGACAATGTGGAATTACCGGTATTGATCTGTTGATTCAGTATTGTAACTTTTAATACTCTAATCACGCTAAATGGTGAAAATATCAAACTTACAATAACATTTTTACCTTTCATCTTCATTTAACAAAAGGTAATTAGCTTTATATTTGTTATTAATTCATATTTCATGATTTACCAACCTATCCCAAACTATGAAATCACCATCTTGAAAAGTAGGCACAGTATGTTGCGGATTTATCTAAAAATATCAATTATAAATATTAGCATTTGAAGGTATTATAATATAAAAACTAATCAATGGCGTAAATCGGTGTTCTCGGAAGCCTTTCCAAATATTTACAAGCATACAAATTTATTAATAAAAGCAAGAGTACAGTGATAAAATAATAAGCCAAATAAAATCAATTCACACTGACTGACATAATTCAGAAATAAAGGCGAAGAAGAAGGATAGCTATAATCTGTACTCAAATTCATTTTCATGTAAAACAAAAATAGTTTGCCACAGTAACTTTAGCATGCGGCTAAAATTTTTCTCGATCTCTACCCGTAATTCAATTACCCATGCCGTATATTAATGAAATGTGTCATTCATAAATTATATTTCTTTATGGTGACATCTGTGATGTTAACGTTAAAACTCGGCACGTTAACCCTTTGCCCGCGTCACCAAATTTAGCGAACATACCCTGTACGCGGCTGCTTTTTTGCGGACTTTGTTATCGCGTTTTCGACTATAAATATAGGTTGTGATATTTTTTTAACAAATCAAATATGTTAATTGCCACACAAAGTAACTTTTTCAATAATAAAATACAATATATTTCTTGTATTTTTGGTTTAATTCAACAATAATCATTCTTCATACAATTGCGGCGTGACGTCACCATATTGCAAAATACCACCACGCGCGACCGAGAACACTGCGCCACCTCCATACCATGCTTATGATATTAAATTCTCAACAATTTCAATTTTACTTGCACTCGATCGCTTATTTCCATTATCCAAAATCTTGCATTGGTGACGCATGTTCACGGCGTGTTCCAAAAATAAATTATTTTAGCCCATATTGATTTTTTTTGACTAATGCCATCTATTGAATTTTGTAAAATATACATTTAGTAATATTTTCAACCAAGTTATACAATTTTAACACAATATATAGCTCTTATATAGGGTTTGAAATTTCCATGACATCTATACGTGTCGCACGCGCTGAGGGCATGTTCGCTAGGACATGCATAGATGTCATACGCGGTGAAAAGGCTAAAGTCGCTTAGCAACCAAAATATTATTATATAAATAACAAAACTCCATGCTACAATCGTATTATTTGTTTTAAACACCAAATTAATACGTTAAATACATCATATTAATAAAGAGAACATAATAGTATTATAGTAATATTCATTTTCTTCAATTTATCTGCCATATCTTGTCGTATTGATTGACATATCATTTGAAACGTTTTTTTTTGAATTTACGACAACTTTTCATGTCGGACCAATTTTGAGTAGAACTGACTTGCTAAAAACAATATAGATATTGTAATATGTGTGTAAGTGTCCTACTCGGTAATTATTGCTGTTTGGCTGAGTAATCGGCCGAGAAAGATCGACAGCGTACATGTTTGGTCTAAATGAGCCATTATGGTTGATGTATAAATACAACAAGTATAATTTTTGGTACTTTCCTGTTAATCTGGTCCTTTTAATTTGACTAACCTAACCTAACAACATAATTGTTTATTTTTCGGTATACGGCAGAGTGAATAGTTTCGTTGTTAAATGCGACTGAGGCAAGAGAAACTGTGGAAAAAAAATGAATGAAATTATTTAAAAATATTTTTTCAGTATAATTTATTAAGTCTATATAAAAGGAAAGAGCTTATTCTTATTACTGAATTTTCAAACCACAAAAATAAATAAGACTAACCCTTTGGGCCTCAGAGCGCCGATCTATCGGCGCATACTTTGGTGTATCATGCAGAAGGATTGGCTAAAGTATATTAGTTTACGGAATTGGCTAAGGAATCTTTGTGAAACAAAGCTAGAATAACATAGGTCGCTAGAATAACAAATTGGCAATAAAATAAACTTTTCTGATATTTATGTTTTTTTGTATCTATATTTTGAGTCTAAGTGTCCAACTCCCCTACTGGAAACCGATGACAATCGAAGAAATGTGATACCCTGTAGCTTGTATAGTGAATATTGGGAGAATAAAAAGGCATAAAAAATATGCTGGCTTTACCCTATCATCACAAATACCACATGATTCGGAAAAATGTTTGCGATACATATAATATCCCATATTTTACATTAAAGTCACTGAGGTGTTGCTGGTTTGAAAAAACCTGACAATTACGTAAAACAGTGATGTGTATGAAAGCAAAAAATATCTCGCACAAGAAGAGAACACGTTCGTGACCATAATCATGGTATTGATTGTTTATATATATATGTACATATATGATTATTTTTTATATAAACGGGTTATGATTTATTTGTGGTTGTTTTCTGATAGAAATATAGTGTAGGAAAATGTATAGACCTTCAAAACACTCCGCGTAAACTTTAAGAAAGTACTTTTATTTTAAATTACATTTCAGGTTTTTTTTGTTTATTTTTTTTGCTATATATTTTAAGGACGATATTTTTTTTCTTTTTAATTTTTTTAAATGTACTCTTTCTTATTTGTAATAATACTGACTGTTATTTTGTTTGTTTTATGGAAATAGTCGATGATAATTTGAACCAAAATAAATGAGAAAATCCTTCTGAGTGTAAAACGGGTTAACACGCACTAGAATTGAATATATAATAATTGCATGTTCACAAGTAAACTTTCATTTACCTCAAGAAATGCTGGTTTGAGATGTTCTTTTTCCAAGAAATTTATATTAACATATTCCAGTTGGACTCCAAGAGCTTCTGCCGTGAGCATCACTCCTCGTACAGGTGGACTCATCTCAGTCATATAAAGTATGGGAGGCATTCTAAAATAAATTATTGAAATCAAAGTTTATTTAAAAAAAACAATGTGTCGTATAATATATATGTAGTTGTTGTTTAATTGTTGTTATATAGATTTTTTCACGAATCATACCCAGATTTTATTTATTTATAATTAAAAGTGTATTGAAGGCACTACCTACCAGTGACATTCAAAAGTCTATGATCTTTTTAAAAAAACCTAAAAATAAAATGAAAAACTTAAAAGTATTTGTTGGTTAATTAAGAAGAAATTATCAAATTAAAATCTTTATTTCTATAAATACAAGTCGTCTAGTCTAGTGTTAATCAATTACTCCTGAGACAATCCTCAGCAGTTAAGAACACAACTGAAAAACGCTTAACGTTGTTAAGCGATGGAAAGCGTCTATTAAAATCAAGTTTACGAACGTGGCAAGTGGTGAAAGAACTTAAATAGCTTTTTAAATATTATATGTTATATAAGTGAATTGCGTCATTTTCCCTTACTACAACGAATTCAAAAACCCTACTTTATTAAATTCGACTGTGACAAACACCCCCTCGCCCGCATCAATCCGTTAAGTTGAGGTTTGAAGACTGAAGCCTAAATTTGTACATACGTCAAAACTACACTCGTAAATTATGACACGTTGTGTGTTGTAATGTTAATTATTACAAGATAACGTTTAATAAATGCTAACCGGCAAAATAATAGAAATGCAAGTCATGCTGACCGCGTCCATATCTCATAGTAAAAGTTGGTACATACATACAAGTGTAAGCATTATATGTAGGGTGACAAGACCAGTTCAATCAATAAATCGGGACAAACTATTTTTAAGGTTCAATATCTGGAATCTTAAGAATGTCAATTCAGCCAGAATTCTAGCGAGTGTATCCTAACTTGGGCTTGCAATTTACCGTCAAATTGCAATTACAAGTAAACGGTAAATATTTTTCCCGTTACCGGCTATTTACCGGTGAATGAAAAAAATAGACGTATATAGATTAGATAATTAAAATAAAACTGTATGTGGCCACCTTTACTAAAAACGGTATCTTAGATTGAACCCTAAATAATTTCAAATACGTTTCAGGTGAATAATGTCATATAAATTTATGCATATATTTTATATGATGTCCTTTTTGTTAATACTGAGATATGGTAATGGGAGATCAGATAATCTCTAATGTATGATATATGCTACATCGAGCTTGGTTAATTTGAATTACGGATGTATAATATTTAGTTTATCTGTCTGTGAGGAGTTAATACTATTGACTTATCAGTTTATCCATTAACTTATTGACTTATGTACTTTGTATACACCTAATATGTGTTCGTAATTAAAATAAAATAGAATAATATTACAATTTAATGTTTTTATGGAATTTATTAAAAAAAAAAATTGCAAATAAACAAGAATGCAAAATATGTAAACAAAGAAGAATATGTACCAAAATACGTATGGTTTAAAACATACTTCGTCCTCGGTCTTAAAATAAGTATGTAGGATCAGCTGCAGAGTTCGAGCGATCATTGCGATGGTGTTGATAGTGTTTTAATTTTGCCAGAGTTGGAAAAACGAAACTCCAAATTTCGCATCGATATCTACAATACACTTTCGTTATAATATGATTCGAGGTAAAATAATTACCGATGGTGTGTTTTGGATGATTTACCGGAAAACCGGTAATGCAAGCCTTAGTCCTGATATGCGCGTGCAACAAGCTTCAACCCACAAAAAATGGGACCGATGACTTTCTATCGCAACAGAACAATACGCTTAGCCTCTCAAGCGGAAATAATATTGATTCTAACACTTAAAGTTAAATGATATAACTGTGAAGACATAAATAAATAGAAAGGACCAAGATACTTTCACTTCAAGATCTACGACAAATTATGAGAATTTGAAAATCGGAACAAATCTCGAAAAATCAAGACGGTTGGTCAACCTAATTAAACGTCACTTCGACAAACGAATAAAAAAAAAATTCAAAAACAGTCATCGTTTCAAATATATCAAGGGGACCACAAATAAATCGCGCATTTTTAAAATAACTAACAGTTTATTTGTTATGAATATTTTTATGAAATATAATCTCCATTGTCATTTAAACTATTTCAAATTCATCGATAGTCAATCGGGGATCTGACTCGACCAGATATTTTAGCTTACAATCTTCAAATTTTGATAGTCGTCCAGATTTAGGTACATTTTAAAATTTATATTGCCCGATTTGAATCTTTGAAACCAAAATTGACATCTACTTACTGTCAGCACTTCGCCATAAATTTCTTTAATTGCGTTAGTTGCCTTGCTGGCATTTAAGCTCTGGTCGAAAAAAAGTAACATGCAGTGCCAGTTTGGACATTTTACCCTTAACAATAATAAAGATTTTTTTCAGGTCATAAAATGCGCGTTTTCATTCTAGTTCCCCTATTATAAATGCATTACTGTCATGAAAATCGTAGTTATGGTAATCATAAGTTTTCCAGCAAAAAATAAAACTTATAAAAGCCTTTGCACGCTTAGTGTCCATTTTAAATATTCAATTAAATTGAATAACTTTGTTATTCCACTTTATGTGATGAATTCCACAACATTCTGTAAGATGATGCTTTTCGAAGAGGCGAAACACGTGTTTCATTTTGTAACACAAGTGGATTAGCAAAGTAATCAAATTTCATTTACAGTAATGTCGATTGTACTGTCTACAGCGACCCCTATTTTTTTTAAACATTTTTACAAACATTCGTGAAATTGATAGAATTTAGCTTAATTTGTGGGACTTTAAAAACTTCCCAGTTGAGTTAAGCATTGTTTGTTATTATATTCCAATAAAAAAATCTGTAAAAAAAATATATAACAAGGAGCCGGTGGCGTGTTTCAGCAGTCAGTGACGATTCCTAATCAAAACGCACTACAAGTGAGTGAATAGTGAGAGCATTGTAGACACGCCTCTATTAGTGACCGGAAACTAATACATTTTAGAAATTTTAGCCCCACAGGTGTTTCATATTGAAAAAGTACGAGGTAAGTATATACACACACGCATTATTTTATAATTGCATAGGACCTAGAGAGAGAGAATCGCTCCATCCAAAAATATTTCGTTCGAACCCTCTCCTTTGAATAAAATGCATATTCGATAATAATAATGGAATATTATATTCACATTCCTGATGCTATCAATCTACTTATATGGCAGTGATGAGTGAATCCAGTAATTGAAGTAAATCTTTGTTAAAAAATATGGAATTAGTACAAAAAAAAACATTTTTTAAAACCGCAGGTATTTGAACAAGAATTATAAGACGTCAGATTTAATCTTCTTTTATTCCAGTACTTTTACGAATATCGTCATTCATTATTTCATAGGCAATGGTTCGTTAAATGAAATAAAAAATAGTATTAATTTCATTTAAATATCACATACCTACAAGATTGTTTTTGTTTTTAACCAACAACAGATTACACTCTTTATTTTACTGTGACACGTCTTATTTGCCGCGCGTTTAAAAAAAACTGATATAGTTATAGATTCAAGAAGCGCAAATGCTTTATGTACATGTATAATAACATAATAAAAAAAACATATGTGGCCATTATCATTCTTTGTGTTTCATTATCAAATACTGATATCGTTTCACGTGCTTATCAGTTCAAACGTGTATTTTTAATGAAATGTTTTTATTGTAAATTACATTATGTATGTACAAATTTAAATTCAATTATAATTAATCTGTACAGTAAACTTGGGGTATTTAATTTGTTATTTTTTTATTCAATCGTGTTAATAGTGTATGAATAACAACCGGAAGTAGTAAATACATTTACATGTATTTTTACCACATCTACTCCCATGTGAAGTATATGAACTCCTAGAGGATCTTTTTCAGCAGATTTTTCAGCATGTTCTCAGTTGCTCATCATCTTAGCTTAACAGGGATTGAAGGATAAAGCAGAGGTGGGGAACATTTTCTTCTCTAAAAGCCGCATACATTTTTCTGATTCGACACAAGGCCGCAGTAAACATAGGACGGGATTGATTAATATTCAATCCCTTACCCTACTTTTCCTTGCTATACTTTTTCCCCAGATATCTCCAAACCTCGTTTTGCCAGAATTGGTCAGAATGCCGCACCGGAGAAGTTCCCCACCTTTGGATAAGGCTAATAAATGACTAGTGGTTTGATAATTTGCTTTCGCCACTACCGATTGAATGGATATAATGGGTTTGAAGGATTTTGGACACAAGTATCCATACTTTTGAACATAAATCTATCGTTTATATTTTAAACGTGTCCTATATTAACAGTAAATTGACGTCATTTAAAGCCTTAAACTTTCCCGAATTTTCCTCCAAAGTAGAAAATTGTTGCGCACATGCGCAGTATCGCGAAAATTTTAGTATAACCCCCCCCCCCCCACCGATCAATCTTGATCTAGATTCTGAACAATGCACTTGGGTTGTTAATTAACAAATAAGGAATTTAAATCATAAGAGCTCGAACAATTGTTTTACATATGAGTAACAAGGACTCGATGTTAGGCCTTACCTCTGAAATAAACAATGCGGAATTTATTAGGACTGGTTGCAATACGATTTTCGAAAGTTACCTTTGTAGAGTAAAGGAGGACTAGTTAATAGTTAATTTTATACCCTGCTTTTTAGAAGTATGGATCATAGAATAATCTGGTTTATAATATTATAATGCAGTGTTTCTCAACCTTTTTGAGGCCGTGGCCCCTCTAGAGTGTTTTTATTTTTCTGCGGCCCCCATAGCATTGTTTTTAAGCTTGAAAGGATTGAAGATGAGCCTTAAAATAGATGGAAGATTATTTATACTCTAAATAAGGATTATAAATGAGGACTATTTGGCCTATTTTTTAAGAGTATGACGATAGAATAATTTGCGTAATATTAATCATCACGTATACGACATATTGATAATATTTGAAGTTTTATAAATTAAAAACAAACGTTGACGATAACTGATTGTAATTGAAACCTTTAATATAAAATAGCGGTAATTCATAAAGGTTTTTAACAATTAATTATTATCAGGTGGCAGTACAACCTGTCAGCAACCGCTCAATACGCTTGATGCGAGCGATGAGCATGTGTTGAGAGAACCAAAGCGTGCTTATGCTGCGTTTCGGAATGATGGAAAAGTCAGAGGAATATTATGCTACAATTTATCATAATTTTTGGGGTAGCTTTTTTTACGGCCATTATTGTGATATGAGCTTTACAATAAAGTAAGATATTTTTTAATAAATAATTGTTCTATCTTGTTTTCTTAGAAATCTGTAGAGATGAAAAAATCGATTTCATAAAGATTTTATTAATTGAATTTCACCTTGGCATTGTTATCAAACGTATTTTAAAAATAAGATCAACGATATCTCGTATCCCCTGACGTCATTAATAATTGAGCTTCGTTTCGATGCATTGTTTAATACATGTCATTAGTATGTTAAGAAGGTGATATGTCATTTGAGGTTACGTAAATATTCTCATTATCTGGAAAAAGATAAAAATAAAAAAGTCATCTTTCGTGGCAGTTTGATTCATTTGATAAGAAAATTTATATATGTGATTCATTGTTACTAGTCAACAATTTAAAATTTATGACAAAACGATCTTGATTAATGATAAAAATGCTTCAAAAGACCCGCGTGGGATTAAAGACAGAAATGTTTCCAGATCAACTAATTTAAGCCTTATTTTAATATTGGTTTACACCGAAAAATAAGCAATCAAAAAACAAATAAATCTATGAGTACGTAGCGTAATGTTTAATTACGAATTTCCGTTCGTATTAAAAATAGACAAAAGGTTTCGGGAATAGTTAAAGCTTGTGCTCAAACAACGCTGTACGCTACATTTTTGTCGAAAATCAATTAGTGAGTCATCAAGGCCATTAGCTAGACTTTTAGTGACTATTATGCGAGAAATGTCGCTAGTATATCATAAATAATTAATAATAAAAATGTGCTCTATATTTTTTAACAGTGCGCTAATATTTGATTGGCTGACACCCTCTACCCATATATATATAATATTAGTTAAATTGAAGACGTTATAATATTTTGTGAATACAATTTATATTCATTAAAAGTATCTACGTTTGCTCTAATGTCGAACACTTTCCATATTATAATTGAGCAGTTTTAAAATTCTCGTTTGAAAATGACGTTATTACATCTCATTTTTTATAACTATATGCTCGTACCCTAAGAATTAAAAAACGGAAAGAATCTTAACGTTGCAACATGATTGACATTGAATTTTTTCAGATTGACATTTAATCTAAGACTATTTTTAAGGGACACATTGGACTGTGAATACTGCACAGCAAATTTTCTAGCAAGAATTAGATTATGTATAATCGCTGCCTCTACGGTGTGCTAAATTTTAATTTGTCCAAACTTAACGCCTACGCTGACCCGGCCCTATATCACGCATACCTCCAAAACTCCTCAATTTTTCTCCTCCTGAAATACGACGTCACGTTCACTGGATAAATGGGGTGCGACAGAATTTACGAGGTCAGCGATTGCCGTCTGCAGAACGAGGGCCAACTAGAGTGGAGTAGACTGATCAAGTGGAATCAGTAAGACTTCATTCGCTTAACCGTAATAAATGTTAAAACTTTACATTACCTTTTCTGGCTATTTTTTGTGAAAACGATATAACTCAATTTTACCAAGAAGAAATAAAGATTGAAAAAAAAAATAACTACTGAATGGGGTGATTGAAAAAAATACATTTCACTAATTATCATTTATTTTTCAAAACATTTATTAAACAAAATTGCATTGCTGGTAAAAATATTAAAATATGTTACTACTCATGCGACATAACAAAATAGTGTGTAATTTTTTTACAGGTTGTAAGAAATTGTACTTTATTTATTTTTTAACCACACCGCTAAATGAATGAGTTTTTACTCTAATTTTATATTAAAATTAAACATTTGTTTCAGTATCTCAACACCATTTGCATTTATTTTTTGGAAATAAGGTAACGCCGAGCATTGTTCGAACCAGGATGCGAGTCGTGGAAATCTGAAATGTAAAAATAATATTACCATACGATAAAAATAGCTTTGATTTAAAAATGACTATTTGTATATAATATTACTTACAATTCTTTAATAATAATAGTTTTTCCACTAATGTATGCGTATATATATGTGTGTGTTTTATATATACATACATAGAAGAGTCTATTCAATAAAAGTAATTAAATAAATATACATAAAATGATATTTTTTCTAGAGTAAAAAAAAACTAAATAAATACCTAATAATTATCATTTCTTATATAAGAGGTATTATTTCGGACAGATAATATGTAAGGCGTTTATTGCAGAGAAATCCATTTGGTCAATTTTCTTTTGATTCTTGTCTTTGAATTCACAATATTATAATGTATTGTAAAAAAGACATAAAGAGAAAGTTATTTATTTTAAGTTTACTAATTTTTTGATAGAAGGAAAAGTGTATGGTTTCATAATTTCATAATTCTTATGATTTGTTGCGGCACAATTTATATTCTTCACTCGGTGAAAATCGATGACAATCCAAATTTACAAAACGCTTCTGCATATTCACGTATTTATTTTCTAGACAACTACAAATGTTGATCCCTTTTATATACAAGCTTTATATGAAAATTGGTCCGTAAGTAATTTTATGCCAAAGTTTTGATGAGTTTTGCAAACGTACGCGTCATAAATAGAATCCCTGGCGACTTATCTATTACCGCCCCTGATCTAAGCGATGGTAACTTACTTGTCGGAGTCCAACGGGATAATATTTCTTGAGTTGGTCATTGTTGCCGAGCAACACAGATCGGCGATGGTCAGATGATCTCCTGCAAGCCACTTCTTGTTTTCCAGAAAGGCTTCGAGGAAGGAGTACGCGTCAATTATTTCGTCAAATTGTCTGCGAGAGATATCAAAATCTTTGTAAACCATGGCGGAGTACTAAAAAAATATTTTTACGGTTAGGTTACATCAGTGTTCTCCAAACTCAATAAGGATGTGAGCTACTTTCAGAAATGGAAATTGTCTGGTGAGCTACCTATACATATTCTTTCTTTATAGTTTTTTGTCAACGGCCCTTATCGTAACATACATAATACTATTATATTACTTAAAGTAAATTAGAACATCAGATTTTCTAATAAAACATCAATTATTCTTTTTATAAACAAAATAATAATTGAAAAATAAGTGTGAGTAAAAATAAATATAAAATAAAAGTAAAATTAAAAAGAATGGCATTCACTTTCATCAATATTGTTTTCAATTCAATGTCACTTCCATCCGAATGCAATTGACAAGATGTACATCTGTGAGTCTGTTTCTATATGTACTCTTAACTACCTTCATAGAAGAAAACGTTGATTCACATAAGTAGGTAGAACAAAACAATGCCTTCATTTGATTTTTTTTATTATATTCGGAGCTTAATGATAAGATTTTTATAGGCAAATATAAATTTATTTATAAACTAGCTGGCCTGACGAACTTCGTACCACCTTATAATCAATAAATGTGTCAATTTATTGGCTGAATTAAATTCAGTTCAAATGAATACTCAAAATGAATTAAGTTCAATAAATGTGCAAAATTCAAAATTAAAAGTATTTTAATTACATTGAAATGATGTAATTCACGCGGCACAGTCAATAGATTTAAAGGAATGCAGTAGACTAACGATTTGATTTTGAATTGGGAAGCTTAAATGATCCACATCTTTTTTCTTAGCCGCAAGAATTGCTCGTTCACTCAACCAATTGTGATTTTTGTGATTAGATGGTCGGGAAAATTTTGTTGATGAAGTCGTCCATCGTCGAGACGAAATTGCAAAAATTCGGCGGAAACGAAATCAATCCGCTCGATTCGTCAACAGGAACACGGCCGTTACCGACGATAGTCAGCAATTGCTTGGAGAAATCTTCGGCAGATGAATCGTTTAGAAATGCGACTCGCATTTTTGTCATTAGCAGAAGTTTCTTCACATAGCGCCACAACAGAGTCGATGATTTGAGGCAAGCGTTTATTTCATCAGCAGGGGTTGATCTTTGAATGACTGGTAGTGTTTGGCAGAAATCGCCAGATAGTAGAATCATTGCGCTTCCAAAACATCTTGAGCCATTGCGCCGATCTTTCGTAGTTCGGTTGAGTGCTTCCAATGCGGAGAAAAAATAAGCCACCATTTCCATCATCAATTTTCTTCATTAACGTATCGTACACTTCCTTCTGTTGGGGGTTCAACAGTGGTACATTCGTTCGAACTGATTGGTTCAATGCATCTTGATCATATTCACGTTCACGTTTCAATTATCGATTGAAAGCGTCGTTCATTCCACGATCTGGCGGCGCATGAGGTAACACATGTCTTCAAAAGCAAAGCCTGGCTATGTATCTCTTCATTCACCTCGAGATCAGGATTCCCTGAACTGATACGAATACGGTGTAAAATGTTTTTGAACATGTCATCCTTGTACTTGTTCCACAGTTCACGTGGATTCGATGGGAAGCATGTCGAAATAATGAAAGCAAATAATGTACGTGAAGATGCAGAAACAGTTGCTTCAGCGATTGTCATGTTCCAATGAGTATCGTTTTCAAGCAAATTCAGCTGTTGACATGCGGCACGAAATGTTGGGCACACTACGCCATTGACATTTCGAAGTGATTCAAATGATGTCGACCCACGAAGAAAAATGTATTGGTATACTGTATAAGCCTTTCACTAGCGCCCTTATCTTATACAGTAAACGGTTATTGGAATAGTATTATAAAGAATATCAAAGATGTTTTAAAATTTCTAGTAAGATAGATTTTATCAATATGCAATTTTTTTTAAATACCTACTCGCATTCAATTTAATAATCTTTATATAAATGTTTTTTAATTTATTATCGACTTACAATAATTTGTCTGAGCTTAGGGAACATTACTGAAGAATTGAAGTGAAGACGTTGATCCACGACCGCTCTCTTTTTTGGATCCTTGGGATAAAGAGAATCGTCTTTACCGTACACCGTCACCAAATAAGCAGCAATAGCATGGCTGAAAAATATAAACAAACGTTTGCATAATTTAATAACATTTTAATTCTAATTAAATTCTTACACTAGCATACATTGCCATCTGTGTTCTAAATATAATACTACGCCACACAATGCTTTGCGAGTTTTCCGATAGATATATCGTATAATTGATATGGCGAGTTATTTTATTTCTATATTATAGTCAATTTCTATGGGTGTTTAAAGGTGAGTATATATATATTGTGATTACTGACATTCTCAATATTAACAAAGACTCTTGAAAAAACCTATTATTTTTTAAATATATTATTGTATAATGAGTAAATTTTAAAATTATACTAACCTATCCCAAACAATGAAATCTTCATCCTCCAACATGGGGATGGTATGTTGCGGATTTTTCTGTTTGAACAAAATAATATGTTTTAAAAAAATGTATGTAAACACATCGTCTATGTTTCAAAAATAAAATGCTTTTTGAGTTATCACGTGCTATTTTTATAAAAATTATCGACTGGCAACATATCACAAATCTTCTCTTTTGGGATAGTTGAACATTTTTTTGGGCTGTTTGCCTTTAGGAAACGTAGTTTTTTTAATACAGTGAACTTCGATTACGGACAAAATATTTGATCATCCGAATACAAATACACAGGAATTTTTATTTGCACTTTTTTAATTTGTAACTTTCCTTTACACGGATAAAGAGTATTTTTGGAAAAAGTGTTGGTTTATTTATTTCTATTCAAAACTTTTCGATGAATTACAGTTTACAAACCTACCTTAATGATTCTTCGAAATCACATAATATTTTTTCAATCCATTTATGGAAATTTAACTGACCTTCTAATGTGCCGTTTTTTTCCCTTAATAATAAACCACATTAAGAATATCTAATTTTATATAAAGAACCTTTAGCTTTAACGTATATCCCCTCACCCGCATTATTTCGTTATATCGAGGTTCTACTTTACAACAATTTCTAGGTAAATATATTTTTTTTTATAAAGAATGCACATCTACATTGTTTTTTTTGCAAGATAACATTGGGCTTATTTTTTAGAGAATTTTCTCCCAGTCTAGTTAAGCATTTAAAATTGAAAAAAGTCCTGGCGGGCGAACCGGATTTAAAAATCCAAATTGAATAATGTACATATAATTAATATGTTTCATTCATTATAAACTATTTTTTTGTGAAACGTTACAAAAAGGCCTGTAAGGGTCAATGTTCCCTCTGATTTTCCCAAGGTTATGTGCACAAAATACATTGGCTGTGCAACTTTGAAAGGAAATTTAAAAACATGTGCGCCATATAACGGTATTTAGACCTACTTAACGAAATGGTTATTTTTTATAATGACAATAATTAACAACACTTTATAATGACGATTAATTTATTCTGGTGGTGGTATAACTGGTGTAACTTTTGTGCGCTCTGTTCTAATGCATGTGCGCGCACTCGGCGAGTTGTGTGTGCGCGCGCACACGAGCACAGTTTAAAGGGAAGACTGGTAAGGGTATTCAAGAAAAATATATTTGGGATTCAACTAAGATTTTTCTTCAATTTGGCTTTTTAAATGGGTACGCACGACCTTTTCGGAAGCCTTACATTTCGCAATAATTATTGCGTAGAAATGAATTATTTCGCGCAAGCATGTCATCCAATAAAAGTTGTTTTTTTTTATAACAGATGTCAAAAAATATTTCGCATTATAAATTATTATCAATGCGTCAAATATTTTCAATTTTTAATTCAGATACTATGTGGTCTTTTAAAATTCAATTTAGATCAAGTCGAGGAAAAAGTCACCCGTGCCGAATACGTATCTTAAATTTTAATTAATTAAGCGAATAGTTTATCAAATTTTCAAGAATTTGAATTTCAAAAAATAAGCGAATGTATTAGAATTGTATGTCAAAACATTATCACTCGATTCAATTGAGCTAAAATTAGTATACATATAATATTTACATGTTTTATTAACCTTAATATATTCTGGTGTTCTATGCTGCCCTGCTCCTAAATTAACATCAACGTAGTCAAGCTTTAATCCAAGTGCTTCTGCTGTCATCATCGCTGCTCGAGCAGGTGGACTAACTTCTGCCATATACAATTTTGGAGCCATTTTTTGAAGATCTGTAACAATTGTAATGGGTGAATAATTATATGTATGTACTTGTTAACATATATTGTTAATTTACGTTCGCTCCCAATGTGGAGCATATGGCCTCCAAATAGAGGAGGTATCGCAACAGAAGTTTTCTAAGAGGACTAATACTAAGTTGCTCAACCTCTCTTTTTTCCAAAAAGGGTAGGGATAGAAAAGATTGGCCTAGGACAAGAGTAGTGGTTAGTTAATCTCTCGTTACGCCTTCTTATTGTACGATTGAAAGAGTGGGAGGAAATTACGAAACATCACAAACATCCATTTGATTTCGAACAGAAATCAATCAAACGATTGAAAAAATGGTGTTCGTAATTATTCAAATGTGACAAAACACTATTTTTATTTCTTTATAATGTGTAAACTCAGTATTGAACTATTCATCACACACAGGCATAAATATAACAATATCAAGATAAATTGGAATGAAAAATCTTGTGTTAGTATGAAAATGAGAGAATTCATAAATGATTTTCAATGAATAACCTTGTGTGACCGTCTTAAAAACCAGCGGAAAGATTTCTATTGGTTACCAAAGGTAGATAACCTGTTTATATTATGAGAAATACAATATACAATGTTCTAAAAATACACATCTTACAAATTCCTCAGTTGTAATTGAATAATTTGAATTTTATTTACTCAGCTGGTAACAATTTTCAACTAATTGCTTTGTTTTTTTCATAATTTATTATCTTTATGAATAAACAATAATTCAAAGTAACAATCACTTTCATTTGGGTCATTAAAGTTGAATGTCAATTATTTGTGAAAATGTTTATAAAGATAAAACAAAATTTATAACACGTACCCATGTTTTAAAACTAATTCACTGACTGACTTCGCCAAGAGATACTTTTAAATTAAATTATATTATATAACCTAAAAAACTTTATTTTATAACAGATTGTATTTATAATATTTAAAAAAAATCGTTATCTTTTAGCGTG
Organism: Himalopsyche tibetana; assembly: GCA_030503985.1. Taxonomy (NCBI): domain Eukaryota; kingdom Metazoa; phylum Arthropoda; class Insecta; order Trichoptera; family Rhyacophilidae; genus Himalopsyche; species Himalopsyche tibetana. The sequence goes on from JAPJYX010000015.1 coordinate 4,016,073, forward strand.
TTAGCTGTTTATTTATAAGATATAACACAGTCATTTTTTATATCTATAATATTATAAATTTAAATACATAATATTATCATTCACCTGTTCACGTATGTTGTCTTCTATTATTTGTAATGTAATAACTAATATTAATCATATACACCGAAAACCGCCTTCATAAGCCTGATAATATTTATTATTACACTGATAAGATTATGAGCGCTTGATATTAAAATGAAGTCGAGATGACTGATTATTTTCTGTCCATATTTTAGTTTAAAAGTGAAATACCGAGCCACGGAAATTTTATTTACTAATCATATTATTATAGATTTATAGAAAATGGCAAGCTTTACACTGGGGCGCCGTCGTTCACGATTAGGTGAAGTTTTTTCCTTATGGACATTAGGCACAAATAACACAAGTCACCTTATCGTGGACGACGGCGCCCCAGTATAAAGTTTGCTAATCACACCAGGTTGCAGTATCGTAGGAAGGGGTCCTTTGCAGCCTACATTATTTCCTCTATTTTTGTTTTTAATCACCTATACATTTTTTGACTATGATCTATGAGTGTTAACGACTGATGGTTTAATTTTTTTCATGTATTATTATAATTTTACAAAAAAAACATTTTATTTATTTTTTAAAATGACGCCCCCAAAAATGTGCCACCCTTAGCGGTCCGCCACTGCCGCACCCCCTTTGCTACGCCGCTGCTTCTAGGGCATCGAATCTCGGGATCGTCTTAGTACCAATCTCTGGGTTTCGGGATTCACTACAGTACGTAAAAATCCGTAAGAAGAGCTAAAAAAAGGTCTCACGTTTTGAATAACTGCGGAATCTGTCAAATCGTTATATCGAGTTGACAACATTTGTGGAATGTCTTAATTACCCAATTTTAATAGTAATTGTACCATGATATTAGGGCTAAAAATAATTGCGCTTGTGAATTGGATGGTTTTCACTACAAGTGAACTTGAATTTTTAATTTTGTTGAAAATATAACAAAATATATATTTAACATATATTTTTTATATTTTAAATTTTTTATTACAACCGTCAGAGCCAATAATATTTTATTTTAATTCAAAAATAAAATATTGCAGCCAAAAAGATTTCTATGGGGAGCTAAAGTTCATTTAATTCTAAGCCATGATATTATGGTGAATGATCTATCCCGGGATCACAGAATGGGTCCGGGATTAGATGCCCTACGTCAGGGATGCCCAACCGGTAGATCGCAATCGATCGGTCGATCCCAAAGCAAAATTTGGTCGATCCCGAAAGCTTCCGTGAATTTCAAAAAAATATATTATTTAAATATAAAATATACAAAAACACAAAATAAATATATTTTGTAAGCACATACTTATCTAATGAAACGTATTTCGCATTTAAAATAAACATTTCTAAGTTTGATGAAGGGAAAAAACCCTAAATAAAAATTCTTATAAGAATCATGTTAGAAGTCGATCGCGAGAAAACTTAAGATTAAAAAGTCGATCCCAGGGCAAAAGAGGTTGTGCACCCACACAACTATTTGTTTTCTTGATACATGCTCTCGATCTAAGCAAATATCAAAAAGGTACTTTAAGAAGAAAGATGTTACACATATCATGGTTATTTTTTTACTAATCAAGTGTTGTTGTAAATAATATGTTTTTTTTTCACCGCTCGCTTAGCTACAAATTAACGTGTAAATTAATAAAAAACATTTCTCTTTATTAGTTGATTTGGCATTTACTTGGTAGAACTCCATTATAACAGATTAAAAATATCAAAGTATTTTAGTTTTACAGTTTTTAATAATTTCTATGCGTTGATAGCTATTTCGGCTTCCGCCATCGTCAGAACTATGTTTAAATTTATATTCTGCTCAGCTATATAAACTGGCTCTGAAGAGATACACAATGCATCAAGTTATTCACTCTAACATCCTTATTATAATTACAATATTACACTTATTAAATGTGATTCTAGTGTTTCAAAGAACGATTAACAATCTGGGTTTATTTCTTAAAACATTAATTAGGATAAAATTAAACTGATATTTATTATTAATTACATTACATAAAATTTATTAACTACGGCTTTATCGTTTAGAAAAACAATAAGCAATATGGACATTTCTCTTGATAAATATAGGTATATTCCTAATATTGTTTACAAAATTTTAATTATTATTAGTAAAGTATTCTACAACTTTATTGGATATTAAAAACAATAAGGTCGAAGCAATCGTACATTGGATTGAATAAATTTTATCCGAATAGGCAAAAATATTTCAATATATTCCGAGCCGAATGTGACTTACGTGAAATACGCAGCAGAATAATCAGAAGTGAACAAGACGCCGGGTCAACCAAACCGGTCCACGCTAAAGTTGTTACTAAACTAATAATATAATTAAGTAAACAGAAGTTGTCGGCATTTTAGGTTCGTCATTTTTTGTTAAAGTGTGTTTTCTTATTATATAAAAATACGCCATTAATATTTATCCATTCGATGTTTTTAATGTATTATAATTAACATGTCGTGTAGAATATTGTAGAATGGTTGTCATTAAATATTAGCATGCTCATAGTTAAGCAGGGAGATTCACGTTATATTTTATGTCTAAATAATATCTATGTTATTATTATTATTTTTTTAACTATATTTAAAATCTGATCTTATATAAGCAAAACCAGTATTTTATATGTAATGCTAAAATTAAACCAGTAAAACCTTAATACAGTTTTTAAACTCCAAATTGGACATACATAACATATACACTGCTTTAGTTGATAAAATAACAGTTGATTTTTGTATTTATAATTCTTTGAAATTCTTCATTATTGTATTTATTATTGTCTCGTGTTGCAACCGTCATTTCTGCAAGTTGCTATAATTATTATATGAATATGTATTTGAAACTACCTGCAGCTGCCGCGCACGATCATTTATAAATTAAATTTACTGATTTATAATTGTATTTCATGAAAATGTGCTTAAGTATACCTAATTAATAAATTGTCTAGATGTTTAAAAAATGTTTCATTTGTTTTTTTTTATAAAATGTCCAATTTGGCGTGTAAAAACTGTACAGCCGAATAATATGGGTGCGGGTGTATTATTTAAAGCCGAATATCGGATAGGTAGATTTTTTCGATGTCTTTTTTTTAATTTAAGAATACGATTGCAACAATATGTTTGATTGCAATTTAAAATTTTAAAATATTGAATAGAGTAATAAATACATCCATTAAAATCGTTCCAATAAATTAATCTGTGTGAATCAGCGAGCAGCGTTACAAACATTAGTAGTACGTTCAGTTTGCAAGCATGAAGTGTGACTTGATAATCATGCGCAGAACAAAGTTAACTAACGACGATACTTTACTACGATTTTAAAATGACGTATATCATAAACATGATTTTTAGAATAATATCAAAATTTAATCAGATAATTTATCTGTTATATTGCGGTTCAAATGTATTTATATTGTACATCGTCCCGTATTGCAATCTTCAGTCGAAAGAATGCCTTTTTCGTATTTAGGAAACAATAAAAAAACTGCCATTGAGGAGAGTTTTAATGGCGGAATAAAAATGTTTTTTGACTGTTTCAAAATGTATTACTTTTTCGGTGACCTTTGTTCTTCTTTGATATAAGTTGTAATGGTACTTTGATATACATTGGAAAGGTCAATCTTTGAATCCCTGCTGCTTGGGCTTTTGTGATAAATCATCAAATTGTAATTTGTTATATTTATAACAAAGACAGTGAGACGAAAATAACCAATTGTACTGTTTCATTTCATTTATGTTTTGTGAAATTAGCTAATCAATCTGTTTTTTCCGCGAATGTGCATTTATAGAATGCCGAGTGTTTTTGTTTTAAATTCCGTTTATTTTTATACAACTGGTAACACCAATCAATGTTATTTCATTCACAATCTTAAAAAATATGAACTCTTCCTATCTACTGCATATTTTTACACGGTGTTGCGTGAATAACGAATATATCAGGGCTGTGGAGTCGGAGTCGTGGAGTCGCTTTATTTTGGCCGGAGTCGGAGTCGTAAAAAATGAGATGCTCGAAAAAAAATTGAAAATATATATAAATAAAATTATGTGTATTCAAGCAAAATAGTCCAAAGTGTTGACATAGCATGCTTGGCTGACTAAAGATGATCTGATGAAATACATAATTATAAGCTAAAATAAAATTATTGAAAAATTTCCTCGGAGTCAGCGTCATGATCGTTTTTTTTTATTTTAAAGCTGGAGTCGGAGTCGTCTTTTTTCACGACTCTACAGCCCTGGAATATATCTTAGTTCAACTATATTTTAAAATTTACAAAAATTTGCGCGTTTTAGTAGGCATTACAAATACGCAGATTATAGTATGTTTTTTTAATCGGAATCAGATCGTTTGTTGTGGTTTTTGTTTCATGACTCCTCAGCCCTGATATCAGTGTAATATAATAAAAATGCAACAACTGATTGCATTCATAGAAAAAGTATTTTTATTTGCATAGCAATATTTGTTTGACGAACACTTATCATATAACATTATTATGTTACACCATTATATGCAAGTCAGGGTTTTAGATACAGGGATAGCAAAAAAGTGACATACTTGCCTATCAGGGCAGGGCACTCAATCGTTGGTCAATTCATTCTATGAGATATGTGGTCAATATAATGTTTTTTATGTCAGTGCGTGCCGGCTGTGTGGTTGAGTTGTCAACGTCGTTTGCTTTGGTTACGGAGGTCACGGGTTCGAATCCTAGTACGGACAGTTTTATAAATTGATTTTCCAATCGATTCATAAATTTCTGTTCGAAGGCATGGAATGGATGTATGTGATGTCTTGAATTACCCCCCTCCCACCCATCCTATAAACGGGGCGTATCGAGAACGATTAGCTAACCACTAGTCCTGTCCTAGCCCTTTCCTTCTATTCCTACTCTCTTTGGAAAAAAAGAGGTTGAGCAACTGAGTAACAAGCATTTCTCGTAGAAACACTTCTGTTGAGATAAACTCCATTAGATGTCCATATGCTCCACATTGGGAGCGGACATGGTAAAAAAAAAATCAAAGTCATGGATGGATGTGCAATGGGACTAGGGAAATAATCGACCGAGAAACATTCGGCAGCATGTATTTCTCATCAATCAATTACATATTACTAGCTGTAAGCCCGTTGCCCAGCAACGTGAGATTTTTGTTGCATTTTTAAGTAGTCAGAAAATTTACTGGCGTGAAAAATAAATTACAAACCTATTTATTGAATAAGCCAGAAATTCTGAAAGTAAAAGAAATATATCTGAGGGCATATATCGACAGCCCTGCCCTGCAGTATTTAAATTGTAAATTATTTCGTTTTTGGAATAATGTTTAAGTTTGCTAACAACCATTTTTCGTAGTGGCAGAAATTTCGTAAATTATTGAATTTTTGGAGTCATGTTTATGTTTGCTCACAACCATTTTTCGTAATAGCAGAAATTTCGTAAATTATTTAATCTTTGGAATAATGTTTAAGTACAATACTTTCGATGGTTTCGGCGGTAACTTTGTGGAAGTTCATTTTAATAGAAAATTTAAATTAACTTTGATTATTCCACGTATTGTGTTACTAACTGTGACACGTGTTTCGCCTCTTTCAGAGGCATCTTCAAACTTACTATCGCAAAGTTTGCTTAAGTAATGAAGCAAGATTGATTCTAACATTTTAAAATTATGAAATTACAAAATGAAGTTTTTGGGTTTTTTTTCCTTTTAAGAGGAGCAAGGAGGGGGGTGTAGAATCGAAATAAAGCAAACAAATAATGATACTAATGAGTTGCAATCAATCAGATTGGGATTTTTCCTTTTTAAGGGAAGCAAAGAGGGGATTATAAAATCGGAACAGAGCAAACAAATTTAATCATACTACTAATGACGTTAAACATTACAAACTATTAAACTAATGAGCTGCAATCAATCAGCTAGGTTGGTGATTACTCTATTAATTGTAAACAATTTGTAGTGGGGAACCGCCTGTGCTATTAAGAATATTATTTAATAATATTTCTTTTTTGTTAAGAGTTTTATTAATTTCTAAAAATTCTAAACCATTCATCTTTAAATCCTTTTTATTTACTCGGTGGAGTATTTCTAAATTACAAATATGATTGAAATTATGATTATTTTCTATTATTTAATATAAAATAATCATAATTTCATGTTTCAATTTTAAACCGCTATCATTGGGCGAAGTGGACATCAGTGCGGACACATTTGTGATTATTTTATCTACTATTAATATGAAGATATAAGACTGACCTAAAAACTCTTGCTAATTATATGAAAAAAAAAGTTTATGTAGATTTTATCAAAACTATTATAATCTCTTAGAAATTACATATTTTATTTATACTAAATGAACTTATTTAATGTATTAAATTTAAGATCCATCCGCGACCAAAGCACGATATATATTTAAATGAGAGTCAAATGTATACATATTTATGTTTTCGTAGTGTGGGTAGTATAATAAAGTAAATCAAAATATATTTTTTAACGTTTAACATTCTGTTATCCAATCGTCCAATTCAGGCCATTTTTGTAGCAGCCGCAAATACCTAGTTATACTTAGGGCATCCAATCTCAATTTGTCATCCCGGGATTTCGGGATTCATAATTTTTCCAATCCCAGAATTTACCATAAAATCGTGAAGAAATTAGTGATTCGGGATTGAGATTGTAGGTCGTTGGCAGATTTAAAAAAATGTTGTCACTACCAGTGTTCCCTCTAAGCTGTGCGCGTGTGCGCGCGCACACAACACGCCTAGCGCGCACATGCATTACAACAGAGCGCACAAAAGTTACATCAGCTTTACGACCACCAGAATAAATCAATTGACATTAATTAGTGTTGTTAATTATTGTCATTATTAAAAATCAACCTTTTCGTTTAGTTGGTCTAAATACCGTTATGTGGCGCACAAATCTTTTTATTTCTTGTCAAAGTTGCACAGATAATATCTTTTGCGCACATAACCTTCCGAAAATTAGAGGGAACATTGGTCACTACCCGTTTTCAAAAACCCAGAAGTTTACGGATATCCGAAAATGAAAAAATTGTGAGATGTCTGTTTTCAACAATTTTTCGAGAACTTTGCACTTCTTTTTCTTATTCTTGAAATCCCGGGATTTCGGGATTACAAAATTGGACGAGATTTCGGGATAGGAGGCCCTTATTATGCTAACCTGGTTTCCAGGATCGAATAATTTTACATATTTCAAATTCAAAGCCAGAGCGCTTAGATATGTGCAGCTTATTTCAATATTGAAATCGCTACACCATAATAAATGACTTATTTCTTTTTACTGAAGATTGATCAAGATAATGTTAAAAGGTTGTGTGTCACTTTGCTATTTTATGTGAACTTCAAGCATAGCATGTCGTGTTTGATATACCTCATTTCTTACTATATAATATGGTAAATAAACACTCTTTTATACTGACTTCAAATTTGTTTATTTTGAACTTATTTATATCAACTATAAAAACGAAATACAAAAATCATAGTTATTAGAAGCGTTCCTTAACTAATGTTTAGATTCTAGTACATTTAAGAATATTCCCGCATATTTATTAGCTTTCATGAAATATTTATCATAAAACTGGGTTAATATTGTCCCCGATATGAAATCTGTTTTTTTTTACCTTATACTTTAAATTTGAATCGTTCAAATTATGTACATTCACAAAGATTTTGCCACTAACGATTCGGGTTTTGTTTTTTGATCAAGTTAACTTGAACTGACGCTTAGCAAATTAATGTTTCGTGTTTATATAAGAAATAAATGCATCACTGAGTTTAAAGCTATTGCTGGCGAAAAGGATAAGCCTATGGGAATGCCCACAGATTTTTCTTATATAAACACGAAACATTCATTTGCTAAGCGTCAGTTCACGTTCATCCGTGCACTTGAACGCCCGAAGATGCTGAAAGGAAAAACCCGGGTCGTTAGAGACAAAATCTGTGTGAATGTACATAATTTTAACGATTCAAATTTAATATTGAAATTCCACCAAGCACCTTCAGTCGAAATCTTAAACTTATACTTCAATTTGAACAAACTATGAAACTACTTTTGATTTATTAACTGTGAAAAATTCTATATTTAATACATGCGTGAATTAATTCAATTGTTGTTTTAGTTTTGAGTGACCAACTGTGTGACATCTTTGTCACGAATGAAAATACAATCCTGTGAGAAAATTGGTTATTATAATGAAGATAATACATTAAAGAATAGATGGGAATAATTAGCATTTTTTTTTCAATCTGTGTTTGTATTCATTTCAAAATACGATTATTAAAGTAAAATTTACAGTGTGAAATAATTATTATTTTTAATTTTAACGGGATCTGTTATTTGTAATTCTAATTAAATAATATATCTGAATTGCATATTTATAAATATTATATTGCAAGCACAGTACGATAACAAATCATTCAAGAATTCCTGCGATAAATTCTCCAAACACTCTTAGTCCTTCAGTGATATTCTCATCGTAGTAAGGGAGTGCTTTGCATCTTTCAAACCAATCGTAGACATTCGGATACCTGGAAAAAAATAAATATATTACGTACTTAAGTATTATTCAACAGCATAAATATTAATGATTTACAATATTTTCGTTGAAATCATAATATAAAATAATTTATCCTCGTTTAACAATCCACAAATAAAAATTCAACTCCGAAATGGCTGCACTGAAGCAAATTGATTTAAATAAAGTCAACTATGTTGATAGACAAACAAAAGTCTTGCAGTCGCATATGACTACGATGGAAGATCGTGTACATATTCACCCTCTCTCTTCGCTGAACATATTTGTCACTTTAATTTTCTCATCTATACAGGAGTTTGTCTCAAAGAATGCTTTCGTGTCTAACATTTTTTTCATAAATCTGAAATGAGTAGTGAGTCACTAGTGACTAACCAAACCGTCAATGTTTTTGTTTTTTATTGTAGAAACTTACTTTTCATGAGTTATCTTCATTACTTCGTTAATATTTCCAACCGTAGATACACAACACAAATCAGCGATAGTTGTCGAATCTCCGGCCAACCATTCGTTTCCTTCCAGAAATTTGTCAAGAAACATTAAAGCCTCGTCCAATTCATCAAAACGATGCTGAGGTATAGACTTTTCTCCGTTCTTCATCAACGGAACCTGCCAACAGTCATGAAACGCAAGTTTTAACAGTTTTATTACACAACACAAAAAAACGATTAATTTATCGGTGGCTTTTTAACGTGAGCACTACTGATATACATATATTAATTTGTTTGAATTGTAGTTTTAATGAAACACAGTCGTAACAAATTGAATTTTATTTGTATTATTATCATTACCATTTGTCATTAACAATGAAATAATTAATCATCTTCTTATTTCTTAACGATTTCCATCAAAAGTGGACAAAGTGTGTTTGAAACAAATCGATTGGAACACCTGTCATTTTATTGCAAATAAAAATTAGAGAAGGTTAGGATTTACTAAAAAAAAATAATCCAATAAAATTATTTTACAATGTTACCGCTGTGTTTTTGGTTAAATATGCTTTACAACATGCTACTCTTATTCTACTTGAAAATTAACTGAATGCCACTAATAAAAATGCAGCTCAGTATGAAATATAATAAAAACTATAAAAATACAAAATTATCATACAAAGGAATCAGGAAAACCGATAATTTACACGAAATTACGAATAAAATATCAGTATGGAAACGTCAAAAAAATATGTCATATGGACCTTTTTAGAACAAACCATATGTACATAAAGAGCATAGGTATTTGAAACATGACAACAAATTTTCGTTTTCGCATGTATTATCGGTTTCCTTGATTTTAGAAGTGGGTTTTCCCAGATAAATGCATTTGTTTTGTTCAATGGATTTTAGTTAATTTTCGCGCAGAAAAAAAAACTGCCTTAGCATGTTTACCGTGTTTTGTACTATATAACAAACAGTTGCTATGCGATTGAAACAAATTGATGACTATTAATTAGTACGTTGTCATAGAAAATTAAACCTCAGTAGACGTCATAGTAAACTGTTATTCAAATAGACATATATAATATAAATATTTTGGTAATCATTCCCAATATCGTCGCATGTTTTTTTCCTCCAGAAAACGTTACGAAAATCCATTCGCAGTGAAACTTAAAATTTTAACATTACAATTAATTGAATCAAAAAAAGTATTCATAAAATACTTCCATGACATATTTTAATTGTATTTTCTATATCAAATAAATATGTAAATTCAATATTATTTGATATGCTTGTTTCAATTAGATTGTAGTCAAAGACGATGTCGGTTGGTTCCAAATATTTTAGTGCCCTAAACTATTACAACTAATAATAATTAGACTACCTACCTGTATAATATAATAAATACTGCAACAAAACTTTGAGTAATCGTTCGGTTTCGTTGATTCTACTGTATTGAATAAAGTTTGTCTCCCAATTCACAGTTTCAATTATATAGGAACATTAAGTTTCCTTGCGACTGGAGTTCTTTTGAGAGGTCAATTCTCTACAATTTCTAGTAAAAATTTTCTACGCGTGTTTCGATTTTGGAAAGGTTTAACTATGATTTCTTGAAATATAGACTAAAAATAGTAGAATTTTTTAATGGTAGTGTAGACTGTAATTGATCTGCGTTATATTTACGGTTATGTTGAGGTTTTCTATAATAAATTTTAAGTTTTTTTATTTACGACTGTAGCTCTGAAAGTGGCAAAGAGCACTGAAGAGTTGAAATGCAGTTTCTGGTCAACCAGCGCCCTTCGCCGAGGCTCCTTGGGATACAGTTCATCGGTACGGCCGTACGCAGACACCAGGTAAGCCGATATGGCTTGACTGAAAGAAAATACCATGATAATACCAAAGTCACGAACGGAAGAAGTTACGCTGACTGGTAGTTAGAATATCACTTGAATGTCTGCTTAACGTGATATCCATTTTATATGCGTTTATTTTCAATATATTAAATAGGCAAAGTATGTAAATAACAGTACCGGTATAAGCAAAAACGATAAAGCATTGACGACACAAAAGGCGAGTAAATCAATATAAGTATTTTTATATTTCGTATTCATTTCACTTTTTTTAGTCTAAGCCAGGGATGGCGAACGAGGGACCCGCGGTTCACACAGTGACCCGCGTGAGAAATTATCTGACCCGCTTGAACTTTTAGAAATAAACTCTGAAAACAATCGGGGAAAAGGTTTACCAAATCGCGGATTTCAAATTCCTCGATGAGCTAAAAAAAAAAAACGAGCTTCTGTGACAATCTGGAAAAAAGTATACCAATTCGAGAATTTTAAATTCCTCGGTGAGCTAATCCCAATCCCGAGATCCCTATATGTGACCCGTGGCATGATTTTTTAGTTTTTTCAAATCAAATTTGACCCACTTGCGAAAAAGGTTCGCCATCCCTGGTCTAAGCTGATATTTCGGTATTGAAAATACATGAATACTATATGTCACTGTATTATTTTTCCGTTTACGCAACTGGCTGAAGGTTAAACATGATACTTATAAGATATTAATATATTTATAAACTATTATGTGAGAAAATATTTAAGTCGTGACATCATTGTAGACCACTTGAGATATATTATTCATCCAAAAGAAAATTCATTTCAATTCGTGTTGGCTTTGTAGTATATAATATTACGAATAGTGGTATGTTTAAGTAAATATCCATACATGGAATATATCAATGATTGCCTAATCATTTTTCTTGTAAACTAATGTAAATATTTAATATAATATACACGTGCATCGATTTTGATTTTCATGTTTAAGCCACTTTGAAAACGCTTTTTAAGAACTGATCATAAGTCATTTGCTTAGTTTTAGTTTTCATCTTCAGATCAAAGGAAAAAGGACACGGATAGTAAATTAATTAGATGTATCACTTTTAACCTCTCAGTGCGGCAAGGTTTTTTAACTGAATTACATTACTACGTTGCGAATACTAGGGATACCATTTTTCATGAAGGCAATAAGTATTTCAAAATATAACAGTTGAAATTCAAATTACATTAATTAATATTTTTAATAACACCAAGAATAAAATTGATAATGAATACCTTTTTCATTTAAAAAAAATACATTTTATTGATTGCATTTATAATGTTTTATAAAATATTTTGCATGTGCACAAAGTTATAGATAGGTATTTTAATACTGTTTTGTTACCTGTCGGAGAGACAGAAATCTTTTTCTTCCAGAAGAGGAATTGTATGTTGTGGATTTTTCTGCAAATGAAACAATCTTTTTTTTAATTTTTCGTGGGTCATATCATTATCATAATCAAAAACACTTTATTAAAGTTTAACTTAAAAAAAACTTTTCTATCGAAAGTTTTTTTTATTTGGACCCTTCGATTGGTTTATTTTACTTTAGTCCATTCGGGCATTTTATCCAACACAAATAATTTTACTACGACGCGAAATATAACTGAAAAATACACTTCATGTTTTTTTTACTTACAAATAAAAGAGACTTTCATCCTTAACTCCGTTTGATGGTAATAAAATGCCTATATTTCGTCTCCTTCGTGTGGTGAGTTAACCAAGTCATAGAGTTAAAGTGTTTTGGATGTAATCATGTAATTTTTAAATGTCAGAATCGAGGATTTTTTACAATCTCACAGCCCACTCCACATTTGTAACTATTTAGTGTGTTAAATCTATAAGCGTTTATAAAAAAAAACAATAGCACTTATTTCGTTTCGCCGAAATTGTTTCGTCGAAGTCAAATGTTTTTTCGTTTGTGTATAAATATCTCAGTTCACCCCCAATGCGGTTTAATGTAAGTAATAAACCCAAAAAAATCCCATGCTGTTTTCAAAATATTAACCTTAATGAAATCAGGATGCATATGGTCTCCACCCATTAAGTTCATGTCCACTAACTCCAAAGGGACTCCAAGTGCTGCCGCTGTGAGAGTCGCAGCACGAGCTGGTGGACTCATGTAAGTCATATATAGCCGAGGAGGCTCGCTAAAAAACAAAGTCATTATGAAAATTATGGGTCGACATAATTTATTACCCAAAACACAAAAACTTTTGAGCATACAAAACTAGGAAAACAAATTTTCCGGAGAAGTCCAATATGTAAATTTATTTCCTAACATGAATCAAACCATACGTACGCACTCTGTATACGAATCGTCCACATCAAGGGTATTGAGAGACGCTGACAGGTGGCACTGCCATCTGGTAACAATTTCTAGCGAAATAATTGTTGTATAAATCAAAACTTGAACTACGAGAATTTATTTTATGTTCATAATCTCTTTCTTTTGTGCACTTAAAATATATTAAGCTTGTCGATGATTGAATAATGTTTCATAGTTATTTTGAAAGTGGTAGCAAAACAATGTTAAAAAATATACAAATGTATCTTTCCGGCTTCTATATAAATTCTTTCAAATCAAAATTTACTTTCAAAACAATTTAATGAAGATTTAAAAATACAATACGTTTTTAGTTGAAAAAAAAATTGGGTAAAATATCCTTAATCTCTTCAATAATTTGATTGAGATTTTCGATTTAAATTAAATACATGTAACACAATCAATTCAGGTTTGCAACTTGGAAATAATTAATATTTGAGACGCGCTGCAATCTAAATAAATAATAATATCCTTACGCAAAAATAAGCTCAGTCTCATTGATGAGGTTGGTTGCTGATCTCCCTAGGTGGCACTGCAATATTCAAAAGTGAAATCAAATTTTAAGTTTTTCATATTTATGACGCATTTGACACGGAAAAATATATTGCGTAATAGGAAAACTAAAATCGCGAAATCGATATTGTCAGATAAAAATATCTATTTTAACTGATAATTTGGCTTTTTGATAGCATTGATTACATAAATATTTGTATATTACATATTCTAGAAAGATAGTGTTTTCTAATATTGGCATAATTTTAATATCTTTATTTGAGGCTTAGAACATAAATATATCGATTCATCATTTGCCGATGATCGGAAGTATTACAAATACATGTGATTAAATTATTTTATTAACATTAAATTTGATAGAACTCTTATTTTAACTGAATATACATTGTTGGAATTTTTAATTTTTGAGCATACCAAGTTCTTTAAACTAATCTCAACAGAGTTTTTCTAAAGGTCGCAAAATAATTTTAATATTTTTTTCTGACAAAATAATATATCAGTGATTTAAGCAAATAAGCTGTTGCAAATTTTACATTTATATGAATTTTTAGTAGAATAATAACATTACCTAGTTTAATTTAAATACACATGATAAAACATAATAAAGAATAAATTATTATCACTTGAAAAAATGCTTGATTATTATTGTAACTATGAATAGTTTAATGTGAATAGTTTGTCAAACTTTTTTTACCTCACGGCACACTGGTGAATGGGACTTGTACCGCGGCACATCAAATAAAAATGCTTTAAAAAAGAAAATGTGTCGCGTTGACCACTATGTATGAACGTGACCAATATTTGATTGAATGTGTAGATGTTAAATTATTTAAAATTGATTTTTAAGGTTTCTTCCATCGCGGCTCACCTGAAACTTTTGCGGCACAGTAGAGTGCCGCGGCACACAGTTTGGTAGACACTGGCTTAGTGGCAAAATGGCTGTCAATTTTTTTAAATTCTTATAAGAATGAAAAAAATTATCTTATTTTATTTATCGTTCAATTCAACTATAAAATTAATTTTAAAGTGTCGAAGCAGCTATTTGATAATGTCATTCAAAACTATTTATCCATTGTTGAGTTGAATGAGTTAAATATAAATTTTATTTTGTTAAGCTATTTTTTTTCCTTCTATTTTAATAATATGACAGTTAATCTTATTGAATCATTCGTAAATTTTTGACTATTACAACATAATAAAATCATTTTTGAGATAAATATTTTTTCACCGATACTTAATTTAAAAAACCACTCCAACGTTTGAATGTTTCAATTTATAAAGTAAACTCTCTAATATTGTTATAGACAAAAGGGGATAAAATAACTAGTATGTATTTTCCAATACAAAAATCGTGATTGGACTTATTTCATAAAATCTCATGATGAAGTAATCACGTTTGAGTTTCTTATTAAACTGCTGTTTTACGCTGACGATATTTATATTATTGAACATATTTCATTTCTAAATAAATATTAGCCTATTAATGCATCAAAACTCACTTCGTCCAATGAATACTTCTTTCTCCCTGATATCATTTCAAAGTCAATTGTGTGCGTTGATGAAAAGGTTTGCTTGAAATATTTTCCGCCTTTCTTTGATGACGTCTCCTATTGAACTAAGACTACGAGAACTTTCCAGCCTATTGTATGCTATCGTTTCACCACAATTGACCTACTTCCTTTCAAACGTAATACTTTTCAATACATACTAGCATTGTCGGACAGTGTAATTGCGAAAGGGACAAACTTGTGAACACCCGTATTGATAAAATACTTGAATTGCATCGGTGACCATGAGTAGCAGTATAGCCTTGATAAATTTTATATATATATAATTTACGGAAAATACACAGACATACATCGATTGTTATCATTGACATTGTCTCGATGGCTCGTAATTATTTATATGCTGTTTTCAAAGATTCATATAACCAAATTTGATGTTATGTCCACTTCTTATTTCTTCGTTATAACCGTACGCAGTAAAGTACCATTAGCAATCTCAACAATATTTCTTTCAATTTAGACTCGACAAAAAGTTGCATAATGATATTTTCTGATACAATAATATTTGAAAGCACTGCTTATAATTCTAGTACTTTTGTTTCTATTACAAAACGTATACCGTCCAATATAAATTCTCTCAATAAGTAACCCGTGATATTTGCCAGATAATTTTATATCATGAAAAAAAATATATTTAACATTGACCCAACAAAGTAAAAGTGGCGTTAACCGTTATATATAAAGTATAAAAAAGAATTCAATATCTGTTAGAAAAAGCTTAAGCTATATATTTTTATCAAAACACATATTCAGAGATGTGCGCGTTTAATCGATATAGATAATAATTTACAGCTCAATTTCAATATAATATCAAAGTATATCGACAATCGGAATAAATATGTATGTAAATGAAATTATCAAGATGATGATTTAAACATGCGCTTAAACGAAGACTATCGTAATTTAAAACAAAAAATAGTTATTTTTACATTAAAAACAAATTAAGGATAAATTAATCAACTAATTATGTATAACAGACCTCTAAAAATATTTAGTTCATAATAGTATACTTATTTTCGTTGTATAATTTTTTTAATTGTTGTCGTACTTTGAAAAAATGACAATAGTAGTAAAACTTATATTTGTATAATTCTAAATAAATACGCACTTGAAAAAATTTGCATTTTTTCCTATCTGTATTTTAAATTAAATTTTTAATTGGATTTATCGACGTATAGAATATTTATCTATTGCCATAATATGATCGTTTGATATGCAATCCCGCTCCAGCGACAGCAAATGCTGTGTGGTCTAATATCAATTTTCATTATCATGTGATACATTTAAATAACATTATTTCTTCACAAATTGATAAAAACATATACATGCTATGGTTTTTGGTGGTCGCATTATTTTTATTATTTGTTGCAAATGAACAAAAGATTTTTTCGAAATGGTTAATGTTTGTACACAAATCGGTATTCATATAATATTGGCCATAAAAAAATATTAAAAATAATAATACATTAGTTTACCTTATTCTTTTAACTTAAAAAAATATTTACTTCTTCAAAAATTGATCTGTATCCAAAAAAAAGTTGTGTTTATTTTTGTATGTCGCAAAAATACAATTAATCAAAATATTGAAAAAAAATAATTAGTAAACATTAAGTCACTCCTCAAAGAGTTAATCCGTTTTTCCGCGAATGACCATACGTATAATGCAGGGTAGTTGTTTCAATTAATATTAGATAAAAATTTAGAAAAAGATTTTATTTATAAACGTAAAAAAGAAAAAAAAATCACATGTTATTTTTATCGATATATTATCGTAATTATAATTAACGATTTTGTGCGTTTTTTATGGTACTTTTAATGCTTCTCTTAACGATTATCAAAACATCACCTTAATGTATAAAAAAATCAAAAGTTTGCCTCCTGTCAGCCATTGAGAAAATTCGTATAGCCAATTTATAGAAATATCTACATAATCAAAAACCAAATCCACACTGAACATATCTTTAATGGTAAAAGTCTAATGGAAAATAGTTTTTAAAAAAGTAAATGTATTTTTATATTTGATCAATTTTAACAGCTGTACTCACGTGAAACTTTACTATTTGAATGTTAAAAATATTTTTAGTCTGTCAGAAAAGTAATTTGACTAATGGCTTAAACAAAAGTTTTTACTTTAGACATAATTTCCTCTAAGCTCTTCAAAATCAATATTTTATTCGTCTACCGTCTTAACTTTCACCGAAACATCAAATAATTTATTTTATTAAAGTCAAGCTAAAAATAATATTCATAATAAATTGTAATTAATATTTCAAACTATTATAAAAACAATCCTATTTTATGTCATGTATATTTAGAACTTTTATAAAAAGTCGACTAAATCTATAGTTAATATCTAATTATTTTTACTTTCTTTATACATATAAATCATTGTATATATATTTATTTATTGTAATAAAAAAACTTCATCTTTTTCATCTCCATAATATCTACGTGAATGGCGATGTGCAATATTTCGTTGTAACTTGTGTCCGAGAAAGCTTTTCCCCAACAGTGTCGAATGTTTTGTAAAATGACAGAAATATCGATCTATTGAATATTTTATACATAGCGAAGAAGTGAAAAGTAGGAAAAGCCAGTGCTATTTCCGTCTCTCTTATAAACATATATATACATGTAGAGAAGTATATCTTTAAAAAAATATATTTATTGATTTTGCTTATTTCTACACATTTTCTTTAAGCATGTTCTTTTTCTTAAGCCATTAGAATACTTCTCAACGGTGACGCTGCTGATATCTGATTGGATTGTATGATTCCATAATGCAGGGGTCACCAAACTTTTTAAGAAACGGGCCGAATTGTTTTTTTTTAAAACTTCCGGTCCGGACGACAAATATATTCTTTTTGGAATCGAATCAGAATGAATTTATATGTGCTTACATATATAATGTAAAAAAAATAGTTTATAATGGAAACTATTTATTATAATGTATAGGTATCTATTTATATATAGGCCTGCCTATAATTAAAAATAAAGAATATAACAATAAAGGCATTCCAAGTATTGAATTTATTTTTTGTACAGTTATAACAGTTTTAAATATTGTATGAATGTTTTTCATTTATTGATTAAATCAATTGAGAGAAGTACGTGTATGTATAAATAAACATTAAATAACATATATTTTAAAATATGATACTATCGTGTGCAAATTATGATTAGGATTAAGTGTGCAAAGATGTTTTGCCTGCTCTACATGATGAGAATTTCAATAAATGAGAATATCCGAGAAATTTTCGAGTAAACGAACATCTGATCGCCTTTAAACGATCACATTTTACACCTCACTTTCTTTAATTTGGGTCCACTACCAGATAGTCTTATCCCAATTGATAATTTCAAATAAATAGTTTTCGTGAATTCACAACCAAATCATAAAACTTTATAAAATTGATATATTTTATATGAATAATTTATATTTAAAAAAATCGGGAACTTTTAGAGGGCTGGATGAAAATCTTCGGCGGACCGTAGTTTGGTGACCGCTTCCATAATGCAATGGGTCATATTTATCAACCCTTGTGAGACATCCAAGTTTATTTTACAACAAAGTTGTATCCGAGTTATTTATTCATTAGAAAAACAGTCTAATATAATATAATATAAAAAAGTCTTTATTACAAGAAATCCATTGCTTGAAACAAATATTAACAATAATAAAAAAGAAAACCTCCATATGGGACTTTATATTTTACGAATTAGAATCAATAATTTATTTATAAATAACCTTACTATTGTTAGTCTAAAAGTGTACTTTCTCTGGAGGCTACACAATGTGTAAAATACCCCGCTGTTTGTGCATCTGAAAAAAAGTTACATAATTAAAATACATTTTTTCTCTCTTTATTCTTCGTGCATCATTTATGTGCTTGAATTATTTTAAAATTATTGTTATTATGTTTTCAGGATGTCATCAGATACTCCTGTACTGTACTCAATGGATATAAGTCCTCCATGTCGAGCTGTCCTGATGACTATAAAAGCTTTAAGTCTCGATGTCGAAATCAAGACTTTGGATCTCACAAAAGAAGAAAATAAATCTTCAAGCTATATGCATGTGCGCAAGTATTGTAAAAAATACAAATAACATAATTAAAAAATTTGACTTGATAACTAAGTCTCATATATTTATAAAAAATGCATACGATATTGTCAATAAATAAGGTTACGAAAATAAAAATGCATCATATAAAAAACACGATCGCTCATAATAATCTTATCAGCGATATTCTCTGGTCAGAGAATCGAATTATTATATTTATTTTATCGATATTGATAATTAAATAACTGATAAATGTAAGAATATTAAGAAATTTAAATCTAATTTCATTAAATATTTTTAAGGAATCGATTGCCTTCTCAGACTGATGTCATTTAAATAAGTATGGTGTTTTAAAATAACAATACACCAATAAAACGTTCATTAATATAACTTTGGAAGATTTAAAATAATAAGATTTAAGCTAAATTGAACACCTTTAAAAGTCACTGTTTGTGGTAACTTACTATTTACAAATTCTCTTAAATCGAAAGAATATGTATTTGTGAAACGTTGTGGAAACTTTCAGATTATAAAAGGCAAAAGATTTTGTTATTTTTTTAGTTTGGATATAACTAATCAAATTTAGTTGAAATTATCTCAGAATCAACCTTTTTAGTTTAAGACTTCTTGCATCAAACAAACGATATATAATTTAAGAGTTAGGCGCGAAATTCGTATATTTCAGTTTATTTTTCCAACTGTTCCAAACTTTGAATCTATCAGCTTATTCAAATACTCTGTTTGCAAAAATAAAACGTTTTATTGTTTCTTTGAAAAATAGCGTTTTCTTGTTAATAATTTTCCAGTTTCACCGGCGATATTTGCGTCTAAGCTAATAATGACATTATAATGTAACGATAAATAATGTAGAAACTTTTCAAACATGAAAAAATATTTACGATTAAAGGATTTACGTTATCTTTTTTATTTTATATAGAAATACTCAATAAGATTAGATATAATGTATCATTAACAATACGAATGTTCAATACAATTATATAAATTATATTTTTCCGGTATTTATAATATTTTAATCATGATTTTCTATGAAATTTGCAATAAATACAATCAGCAACAAACGACCATGATCGAAAACTGTCAAGAGTGTAGGTCCTTAAGATTATTTGAATCAGTACATTTTTTTAATGTTAATAAACTTAATATAATGTTTTAAGTCTCTCGGAAGAGAGAGATTGATGAAACCAATCGATATTATGTATTATACTTTAATCTAAATATATAAAAAAATATATTGAATTTTCACCGAGCACTCTCAATCGATATTTTAAATATATCGTCGTCAACTCTAAAATACCTCACGTGTGATTGATTTTACAAAAATGAGTACCTGACATAAATACAGGAAATAAAAAAGGCACTTAGTATCAAACAGAATATGAAAAAAAGAGAATGCAGAACTGCATTTTTGCATTATCACCGTATGTTACATACTGATTGGTGAAATCTGCCAAGTGGTAAGAAGTTCAGTTATTTATTTTAAAATATTTCTCTACAACCCCTATTATTATAACCATATCATAGTAAACAAATATTATTTGCTTAACCATGGTGAAAAGGGAGAAACTACAACGCGTATTATTTAATGTTTTAAAAAACAATCCAATCACTTTTTAACGTCTTCTCAGCAATTATGTTTTTGACACATGGGAGGTTTTTTCGTGATGACGACGATATGTAGATTTTTAATTATATATAATCTATGCACAGTTAAATACAGGAAATAAAAAAGCACTAACTTCAAGAGAAATGGTTTGTTGGAGAAATGTTCTATGTATCACATATTTAACATTTCTGCACACTCACTTTGTTGTATTTTTCTATTGCCTGTATTCAGTTGAACATTATTTAATATAATTTAAGATTTCGACTGAAGGTGCTTGGTGGAATTTCAATATTAAATTTGAATCGTTCAGGTTATGTACATTCACACAGATTTTGTTGCTAACGACCCGGGTTTCGCCTTTAGGCATCTTCATTCGTTCAAGTGCACGGATGAACTTGAACTGATTTTTACTCGACACTTCTGCGACTTCCCATTGTACATTAATAAAATTATAAATTTAAGGATTAATGAAAAGTGTTAAATAAATGTAAAATAAATGAAATGCTAATTTAAGGCTAGTAATCGTTTCAGCTTATCAAAAAAAATATACCATTTGGTAAAAAAATTATTTCTTCGTGTGTTACAGTTGAACCATCTGCATAAAATCCCAACGCTGTCCCATGAAGACTTGACTATCACAGACAGCCACGCAATATGCACTTACCTGTTCAACAGATTTTCTCCGACTTCGTTGTTATATCCTCAGTCTCCCAAGTCTAGGGCGCGCGTTGACCAGATGCTCTGTTTTGACATGTGCCATCTTTTTGCAAGGAACAGTGCTTTCATGGTGATTCAATCTACACATATTACGTCAAGAATGCTAATCACATTAAAAACAAACCTTTTCAGATGGTTATTTTATTTAAGCAGGCATGGGAGACCTTTTCTTATTCTTGAATGATTTAAGATACTAAGGAGTAGAATTATTTGTTTTATATAAAAAATTACATTAATAACTTGCGGTGATTCCAAACATTTGTGTGAACTTAACATTTTACTTGAACTACGAAACCAAAAATTTTTAGTCGAAGGTTACTTAGTAATATGTCGCAAAGAACTTTTCATGTTCAGTGCGAGACTTAAGAAGTATAGGGTCAAATCCGGTCCACGGGGTAGTGGTTTCAGGGCCGGCTCGAGGATTTCTGTGTCGACGCCTCGACTAACTACAACTACATGAGTGGGTAGTGCTAAAATCTTAGTGCGGCGCCTGTACGCCCGTGTGTGCCCCACTCTTTGCAAACAGCACGAACCGGCCCTGAGTGGTTTCTTATATATTATATTCCAGGCCCATGAGTAATTAAATGAATATATTAAAAAAATGAAACATTTGAAATTTTGACAAATTTATATATATTTGGCTTAGAAGATTTTTCTCCTCACGCTGTTTTTGTTGAGGTTTTTTATTATGGTTTCAAAATTAAAAATACTGTGTTTTGACAGTCATGTTAAACTACAGTTTTTTTTAACTTTTTAGAACGATTTCTTTAAAAATGGAAGGAATACCAATAACCATGAACTTGTATCAGGAATTGAAGAAATTTATGGATTTTTAGACAAGTTTTGCATGAAATCAAAATGGTTAGCCGGAGAACAGGTCTGTATTATTTTTTGAACATTTTTTTTAAGTAATTGTAAGTTCTTACTTATGCATGTTCAAAATACATATCATATTAATTTCTTCTTTTTGCACCCAAGTGAATAACTATGACATGTAGATTGGTTGATATGTAGATATTCGTAGTCAATCGCTACCAAACATCTATAAAATAACGTAAATAACGATATTTTTAAAAAAGATTTCCTAGAGTGAAAAGCTTATTTTTTAAAACTGTGTTGTAAAATATGTTGATATTTCAGAGAGGCATTCAGCCAAAAGGATTTCAAAATCAACTTTAAATTGTAGTTTTCATTATAAAAGTGGTAAATTATCTGAGAACCAATTAGACTGCAGCAATATAATTGAATAAGTTGACTGAATATCGCTTATTTAATTGTATATATGCTATTCTTGGCTAACCAAATTTTAACTAACGTACATTGTCTACCCTTACCGCCCTTATAATCTACGGACAGAGTCATCGTATTGGGATTCAAACCCGACAGCGAAACAAAAAAAAATATTGACAACTTGGTCTCACAGGAAAAACTATAATTCAGGTTTCGACTTGTATTCAAATTACTCTTTGATAATAGTAATTGATAAAAACCTTCTTTTTTTAGATAACACTTGCTGATTTGTGCTGTGGAGCCTCTGTTTCGTCCGCCGTTCTCCTCGTTCCATTAGACAAGATATTATATCCTTCTGCAGCAGACTGGTTTCAGCGATGCAACGAGGAATCTCTTTTTAAGGACGTGAATCAACCAGGAGTTGAAAATCTGAAGAAGCTTATGAAGGCTAGAAGCTCTTATTGATGATGGTAGACTAGCGGTTTCCCGACATCAAATTTATGTCAGTTTAAGTAGTCTGTGGATTTGTTTTTTTATTCAAAATTAATTATAAGTCAGAAATTGAATCTCTTTTTTAAGACAAAACTTTTTGTCATACAGAGTCTTTGCGCACCGTGTTTAACAGGACTGGTGTTAATTGCTTGTACCAATGTTGCGATTTATATATTTTGTGACATTATACAATGAATTAAAGATATTATACTTCGATTTGTTGTATTTTTTAATCCGGCTTTCATCCGTTGTTACTTTTCTCAATTTCTAATACCCTTGCTACCACAATCTGACTGTGAGTCCCTGGTCTAGAGGTATAGACTCATCAATTTTAAAAAAAGGTACCACTTAAATCACTCAGGGTTTTTTGACAATTAAAATGGTTAGTGTTTCCACATCAACCGTATTTCCGTAACTTACATCATCTGATAACTATAATACTCACTGCGTACATTGCAAAACACGTAAAATGAAAAAATGCTACCATATAAAGGAAGTTATTCTTGCGGTTTTTCATTCAATTTCATATATTAACTCTTTAAAAAAATTGGTTTTCTAGAACCTTAAGGCTTCATTCAATTTTTATTTCAACGTGACCCTGTTCCTGCCTCAATTGTTCCAACAACGATAACACTTAAAGATGGACATTATTAAATGTTGGAACAAACAGTGCCGACGTTGTTAAAAGTTATCGTTTATAAAAGATTATTACTCTACTAACTGCTGCAACGGTTTATATCTCAAGTTTTGCTGATTCGAAGAATTCAGCTTTTTTATTTTTGCTGGCGGCTTGTCTAGGTGGGTTTGTCCGGGTGTCATTGACGGCAAAAGTTTGACTTTAGCAAGCTTTACACTAGAGCTCAATCGTCCACGATTAGGTGACTTATGTTCCTTATGCACAGTAGGCATAAGAAACATACGTCACCTAATCCTGGATGACTACGCTGCAGTGCAAAACTTGCTTTTGGCACCATTGTCTTGGCGGGTTTGTCAGAGTGCCGTTTGTGAATGTTCACATTTAAGCCACGACTAAGTTTTGAATCGGGGATAAACAATATTTTGGTTTAAAACTCAATGAGCTATAGCAGTGAGAGATTTCTTAAAAAATATCTGGGACTGCCACAAAAAAGGTCAGTAAAACTCCCTAAATAGTTTAGGACAACCAGAAGAGAAAGATGATGAGGATACTTATCACAAAACGACACTAATTCCTGTTGACACTTTATTGGAGTACATTAACTAATGATAACTCGAATATGACAGCTTTTAAAGATTCAAAGGTTTATGTAAAAAAAAAAAAACACGGGTACTCTTGATTTTGAAAGACCTGTTTAGATTATTAGCATTTTTCAATTATCTGTATTGCAATTATTTATATTTTACACCATCCAATCGGCTGATGTGTGCTTAGCGCTCAAGATTTATAAAAATACATCATTTTATTAAGACATGTTTTTTATCAAAACCAATTGTCTTATAAATTCAATACCAAAAATACTTAACATAGTTTGATGTCGCTTTTTTTTTACTAAAATTTTACTAAAATTGTTCTCGTCATGGATTACAAACGAATTCGATTAGATCACTAATGAAAGATAATATTTTTAATAATTCAATTTACATTCCAATGTCATTTTAAGACAGTTGCTGATTCATCGAAATATTATTTTTAATTTAATCCATTACTTAGAAATGAAAACACAACAATAATTAATAATATATAAAATCATATTGACGAAGGGTTTTTTTTAATATTTTAGAATAAATAGGAAAGTGAAAAAATTTTCGTTTGTAAATAAATTCTATTCGTATGTGTTGGAATTGACGCTGCATAGAATCAAAAGAAAATGCATTGGCAAAAAAAATGAGCCTTTATATAACTAATTTAAATATCGTAAAATTATTGTATGGACTACGGATTATTCTATTGATTCCAATGTGGGCAGGTTAATAAATTGTTTTTTTTAAACGATTTATGAGTTTCTGTTTGAAGGCATGATCTATGATGTATTAAACTCTCTCATTCCTGTCCTATCCTAAAACGGGACAAAAAAAGAGTGACATGCTTACAAGTATGTAATACTATCCTAGCCTTATTCTGCTATCCCTACTTTTTTTTAAAAAAGGCCGGTTGCCTAACTGAGGTAAAATTAGTTCTCGTAGAAACACTCATGTTGAGATAAAATACTATTATGTTTCAGTATTATCCACAGCGAGAGCGGACATTGTAGAAGAAAAATAAATGCGTTATAATAACGTGTAAATTATAATATTGCATAAATTAAAAATAATTTCGACTAAGCTGAATATTCATTTTGAATTGCGCATATTGTCACTTTTCAAACAATGTTATCAAATAAATCAGGTTCTTAAATTGCATAAGATTGCATATACAAATTAATTGCTTAAAATCATGTACATTAAAAAAATACTTAAAAGATAAACATAACATCAAGTGTTTAATTTTATTATCGCCAATTAAAATCATCAGCAGTTGCCAAAAACAATCGGTTCACGCCAGCAGAGGCCGCCAATCATTTATCGAATAAAATATTTACGAATCAATAATGAAGCCATAAAATTGATTAACGTTTGACGTGCTTTTCGGGCTTGCTTTAATTACACTTAAACCTTAATTGTCGAAGTGTATTTATAATAATACACAATAATATAATGATACGTATAACGCAAGCCTACGGAGGGTCCTTTTGCTCAAACCTCCTTAAGCCCCCCCCCCCCTTACTTTCATCACTCCCTGTTTCAACTGCCTGTTTGATGAAGTCATACCCGGAGAGATGAAAAGGACACTGACCACAACTTATTATAAGGATCATACAGGCACTGGACATTTAAAAAATGTACAATCGCGGAAGGAATTTGGTTCTAATTATAATATTCACATATTTATGCAATTCTTCAAAAAATATAATCTATGTTCCACAGTATGTCGATTGTATAGAGATGTAATAAATATAATATCTATATAACTACAACATTGCATCATCATTTTAGCACCACATGTTATAATAGTATATTGTTTAAGAGCACTTTAAAGATCTCTAGATATCGATAACACATTAATACTAAATGTCTTTCGATCGAACGAGTTCTTTATCAATAATATATTAAATTTCGCGATAAATTATCATTTTACAATCTGATTGTAGATAGCCATCGTATTACTATATTATCGTTTAAATAAAAAAGTTTTCCATATCATGAAAATGTATATTACATCCCAAATGTTTTGCGGAGAATCCAGCAGCATATTAAAACTAGAAAATTGTGTTATTCCAAAAAATGCTTGTTTACCGCAGAGAAAAAAAGCGTTCTAATTTTGCAAAGAAAATATTATTTAAATAAAATGAAAGATGTCAAGTTTATTACAAATAAGGCAAATGATTAAAATACATTCAAATCCCATACTGCTCGTAAAATATGAGGCTATGTACATAATTTGCATCATCAGCAATTTATTAGTGTTAGCATTTTTTAGATTCACATCATTTTCAACGCGGATGAACAAGATGGTTTTGAAAGCCGTTTTTTTACTAGAATATAGATGTTTTAATTACACTATAAACTCATATGGAGTAAGCTCAGAATAAATTGTTCTGCGAGGTCTAACAGTTACCCATTCGCCCATCCTCACTTTTAGTAGATAGTAAGGATATAAATAAAGCTATGATAGAATTAGTATGTTCGATTTAAATGTAAATACACACCTTTCTACTATAGCAGCGGTCGGCAAACTTTCATGCGAGAAGAGCTAAGTTTCGTCAAGGAAACAGGATAGCAAAAGTATTAGAAAAGATTACTTAAATCTACAACTTGTACGATGCTCTCAGGGTAGTAAGTCCGATCGATCAAGACTACGGGACTTCCTAGGATAGGCATTTTGCGCTATATTCCTGAATGTGAATCAGCTACAAAAGTATTTTACAGCATCCAGTTATGTCGTAGGTCACATATTATTTTTGTGTATCGTAATGTTACCATACACAAAAATTACTGATTGAGTGGAAGCATAATGAGCTTGATTTTTCAAACTACATTTATGCAGATGTTATTTAGACTATGGACACAAGACAGACACAGAAATATTGTTGGCTACCTAGATAGCCCCCTCCTCTCCCCATGAGATCCTAGCTACCCTTTCCAGAAGATGTATATAAATATTTCCAAGATTACTAAAATACTAATTTCAAAACTAACTTGGCCAGGACATGCTTTCTAAAAACTTGTACAAATGATTAAACTTCTACTATTTTGATTGACTGACGATGAATTGACAATCAACTTCTATGCATCAGTGTGACATACTGGTTTTAGAAAAACAGCATATTTATACAGGTAATTTGATGAAGATATTTTTTATTATATTGAAGATATTATCTTTTTCTACCCGAAAACTAAAAATTTAGAATTTTTTTAAACTAGATATTTAATTGCTAATAGGTAAATACCAAGAAAACTAAACGTTAAAATCAAGAAAACTGATAGTTAAGATGATAAGCAACACATAATTATTATGTGTATACAAGATATCTATAAATGCAAAAAAAACGATGGTAAAAAGTATATGTGAGGTTTTGTAAGGTTTTCTTTGCGAGTTCTTAAATTTAAATCGTAATAAGTGCATTTTCAAACAAATTTGTTTTTTATCGAAATACAACACCTCAAGATATTTTAATCATATTTGCGATCGATTCAACGTCGGAATATTCTTTGAAATAAAACATATCATTAAATCAATCACACACAGATTCAAAAACCCATACATTCACGCACCTCATTATCAGCCTGTGCAAAGATAAAGGTATAATATATAAGCAAAAAATATATAAAAAATAGTACAGTTGTGTTGTAACCGCTATCAATCATGAGGTTCCTCCTTGCATTCCTGGCTGTAGCCGTCTTCGGAGCTTTTGCTCTGCCACGAGGCGAGCCAACTGACTCTCGGGCTGCCAGCAATTGCGACCCTAGCATGTGCAAGCTTCCCGAATGCAGATGTTCAGGAACTGATATCCCCGGAGGCCTTAAACCTGACGAGACTCCACAGGTAATTTTACCGATGCATTATTGTAACAATTATTTTCTTTGGAAAACTGTCGGAAAAACAAATTCATACTTATATTAAATTCGTAGTGGATATATCGTGAATCGTGATATAATGTAACGTCCCGTGTGTTTTCGATATTTTCCCTGAGTTTTTCTCTTTGACTGCTAAAAGTTTTTTATGTTTAAATAATATACATATATAATTTACCGCTTAAACATGAGCTCAAAAGCAAATGATGCAATAATCAATGATAACGAAATCAAAGATTCGTTATTTTAATATTACAACATTGTTGGTTGCTAAGCGACTTCAAAATACTTCCCGGTTTCACTGTGATAAAAAAAAATTAAAAAAAAAACTACGAGATGATGTCTCGTGATCCCGTCGGGAGAAGTACCGGATAACCTGTATATATTTATATTTAGCAACCCTAATCACCGGTTGTACATTAAGGCTATGTGTATAATATAATATGAAGAATGATTATAAAGTAGCCATTTTGAATAAATAATCATTTTTTTTTCTAATGAAATATAAAATCGAAAAAAAATGTGAATTTTAATAAAATTATTAATTGAATTAAAAGTTAACTCTTTAAAGTCAAAATTGCTCAATAATAATTATTTAAGCTTTACGTTATATCAATTTGAATGCGTTTATAGTTCACTTTTAGGGTGTTCACTGTCAATACTTGGTGGAAAGGCATTATATATTTTTTTTTAAAATCCTTGTACTCTATTTCCGACCAATGCGTTTATAGTTGATTATTTATGGAAAGTCGATATATTAAAATATATAACTTGTATGTTGCTCGTGATGACCAAAACCAGTCTTGACTTTTATGTGAAATTAGTTATTCTTTAAGCTATTAGAACACTGAATACTTTGTTACTGTTGAATTCGATTCACGTTTAACTAAATATATACATATCGACTACGGAAAGGCAAAAGGACGTTATCCACAGTTTTTTTAAAACATATTTTTTTTCGATAACCACAATGTATTCAATACACGTTCTATCAAAAGGAAGTAAGCTGCAAATGCCGAATTAGTATCTAAATTTAACTTTTAAATTTCAAAAAAGTTTCAGGCCTGAGCCTGTCAGGCCTTTCAGAAAAGGGCCTGTTAAAATTGCAAAATAGACTTTAAAAAAATATTCTTAAACAATTTATTAAAATATTATTAGATTATGTCAATTAAACAAGTCTTCGTGCACTTTAAGTTTGTGTATATTGCATAATTTGCCTATGACCCAAAATCATCATAACACGTTTTTTGCACCTCCTGTAAAATTTGGTATGAGTGGGTTACGTCCTTTTTCCTTTCCACGGTCGATATGTAATGTGCTGATAAGAAATACAAAATCGAATCTTTTAAACGTATTAAAATCAGTTTATAAAGACATCAGACTTACACGGCTTACATAGAAATCAAGATTATCTATATATTATTATCTAAAGTCTTAGCTTAATTAAATTGTTATCTTAGCTTCCTTATACACACTTTCAATGTTAACCAGGGCTCGAGTGCACCAGATCGGTTCGCTGATTTGTGAATTTCGCGAAGATAAAAGCGCCGCGTCTTAAATCTCGAGCCCTGGTGCCAATTAATCAATCTTATCAATATTTACAACTTACTGATTATAAATTAAAATTACCAGGGACATGCAGATATCTGAAACTCTGATATAATTCACTCAATGCTATTTAATCAGATAATCTTCAGCTTAAGTTTTATGACGTGTATGATTAGTGTAAAGCTTCTAAAGAAGAATTAATATTTCCGATTTTTGTCATCACTGTTTGATTTTAAAAATAAGCTGATTCCGTTGCGCACATATGAGCAATTTTTACATAGACAATAGTGAAACTAAATAATAAGATTAAAGATAAGATGTAACCAAATAAATTGTTCACAGACGAAATCTTAAAAGTATGTTTTCCCGTTCTCTATCATGCGCTTAAATTTGTATTATACATTATGAAACTTGATATAGTTATATAAAGGCGTACAAAATAAACTATTTTTAACATTTCTGTATTGTTGTAAAAAAAAGGGGAGGCCATGGTGAAATTGTTTTGACATAAAACTCTAACATTTGAGAGCAAACTATCCAGCCCACTTTCGTATCAAAATATTAAAGGACGGCTATTTGCTTTGCTTGGGCACCGTTGCGCACATTTTTACCGATCGGAAAGGTTATGACGTCCCAAAAAGCCTTTAATGTTCGTATGTTACATTTGATTTAATCATTGTAGCTACTACTGGACATAGTCTATCGATGGGATAAGCCAAAGTTATTGAAGGTACTTTCTGGTGGCGATCTGCTCCGAAGTGCAGCCAAAGAGTTTATGTTTGCTGCAACTTGTCCACACTCAGGCCCAATAGGCCACGCTAACATTAAATAAGTTTGACATTGAATCTTGATTCCACTTTATATTCAATGCAGAGTATATTAAATTTTAAAGTCACGGTGTTTGATATACGGATACACAGGATACTTAATATCACTTAAACAGCGAGCTTAAACATTTTCTTTCTACTTTTTTAAAATCATAATAGTGCATGGCGAAAAGATCGGTCCCGTGCAGTTATTTATATTTTCAAAATCATGAAGAGTAGATTGGTTTCTTTTCTGGGTCAGTATGGCATTGTGGTAGGTGCAGTGAAGCAGCAGCTGCATAAAACAGGCGACTCTGACTCCAAAGAGTTTTTGAAAATGTGTCTAATTCGTATGATTTTCCGACTCCGACTCCACAGCTCTGATAGCGGGTGGCCGTGGGACAGTTTATTTTTAATGTGTATTCATTTTTTTTTTTAAAACAAGTGAACATTTTCATTGATCACATTTTTATTGATTTCTAGTTCGTCATCTTGACCTTCGACGATGCCGTCACAGTCAGCAACATCGAATTCTACAGGAAAGCTATCTATGGCCGCACCAATCCTAACCAATGCACGGTTGCTGCGACATACTTCGTCTCCCACGAATACACCGACTATACTCTGCTCCACGAACTCCACGCCAACGGAATGGAAATCTCCGTCCACTCCATCTCTCACCAGGCACTTACCAGCTACTGGATGAACGCCTCTACCACCGTCCTCACAAATGAGTTAGCTGATGAGCGTCTCATCTTCGAAAAGTTCGCCAAGATTCCCCTCGAAGACATCAAAGGTTAATATTATTTCTTTTCCACAATCAGCGAAAGTTCATAGATTAAGCATTCTCTTTGTTTTACTATGTCCAATGTTCAGCATGTGGACGGATTATTGATTGAATTATTAGCAATAAGCATTTTGAATAATAGTTGTGGGCGTTGTGGCATATTATTTTTAGTGTTATTCTTTCATTACATCTTTCTTTTTCTAATCACGTGGCTTGTAGCTTGTCTTTAAAGTATCCCTGCTCTTAAAGAATAACAAATATTTTTTTTATTAAATCGACAGATTTTATTGACTGATTACTGGTTTTCAGTAAGTCACTATTATTACGATTGATTGATGAATCCGAAAAATACATCTACCAATCAGTAAGTTGATTCCACTGCAACCCATAGGATCCTCCCAAGACCTCTACAATGACGAGGGGATAGGATAGATTTGAAACACTTCAGGCATTCATGCCTTAGAAAAGCCTCACTTTTCTGGAAATCTACAGAAAAACAATGCAGAAAAACTTCTTTTCTAGAACATGAAGCTCTAGAACGCACAGGCTAGTAGTAAATTAGACCTAAAATTTCTCGAACACGGAAACATTATTTCATATGTGTATAAAATAAAACATAAATCCAGGGGCTTCGCTCTCTTAAATTTTGCTAACGAAAACAAAATCTTAAAATGCGATTAACTCAATTTATATTTGATTTCCTTATAGGAATCCGCATGCCTTTCCTCCAGATGGCTGGCAACAATCAGTTCGCTATGTTGAAGGAGAACAACTTCCTCTACGATCTTTCTTGGACTACCCAAACCTTCGTTCAGCCTGGTATGTGGCCATACACTTCTGAGTACAAGAGCACACAGGATTGTCTTATTGGACCGTGCCCAGAAAACTCTTACCCCGGTGTTTGGGTTATTCCCATGATCAACTGGGAAGATGAGGAAGGTGTCGTTTGCTCAATGGTTGATGCCTGCGTCGCTATGTAAGTTTTTAAGCCTGGAAAATAAGCATCTATTCTTAAACAAACATAAAGTCATCATGATTTACATAGATTAAAATAATGCACTTATCAAAGGTCAATAAATATTTAGTAAATATTTTTTGTCTTTCAATAACGACTTTTAGGAAAATGTGTTTTTATCAATCTTTCAGTTGATTTAAATATTTATTTGCCATCTGATGAAAATTTCTGGTGGACATTGAATTTAATTTCCAACGTTAAATATTGTTATTTTGTAATCAAATCATTTGGAATAACCCCAAAGTGACAATAATGCCAATAGACGAAAAACGTTTACTTTTTTAATAAATTATCAATGAAATCTATTTCCGTGAATTTTAGTCCCAGCGAAGTTGACAAGCTCGTTGAATGGATGAAAGTTGAATTCAACAAACAGTACAAAGGAAACCGTGCTCCTTTCGGATTCTACGTCCATTCTGCTTGGTTCGCAGTCAACCTTAACCACTTCGAAGCATACGTCAAGTTCATTGATTACTTGCAGACTTTGCCCGATGTTTTCTTGGTAAGATAATAACAACACTTTTTTACGAATTCATCTCGTTATAAATATTAAAACATGAGGTCAATTCTCACATCTTAAACGTATCCGATCAGCGAATTATAATATTCGTATTTGTTTTAACCTAATCATATTTCATGGATACGTTGTATACTTTGTAATTTAACACTGTTTTTTATTCGTTGAATATAAAACGTACTATAGTCATTTTATTAACTCCAGAAAAATAGCAAAACTGCAATCCAGTGGCTGGTGTAAATTACATACATGAAAATTGATCTCAAGTGTAAAAATACACAACAATAATAATAATATAAAGGTGACACATTCCAATTAATTGAGTTTGTCAATCTTAATTCTTAATAATTCATTATGTATGTATCTATAATAATTTGATGAATTTGTTATTCACGGATTATTTTACTTTTTGTGACACGTGCTTCGTCTCTTCTACTAACTATCGTAAGATTATTTATTTATTAGAATAAATGTTTACTTAACAAATATGAATGTTCTATTCAAAATAAAATTCCATAAAGTTAGAGCCGAACCCATCGAAAATATTACGTAATATTGTATAATAAGTTTGTACAGATAAGTCTTGACTTGTTGTAGAATGATAACTTTATTAATTGAGTAGTAAATGCATATATGTATTGCAAAATACCGATACCAGATTTGATTATGCTTTTCTTTCCATGTAACGCGGTTGAACGGTGTCTCGGCACCCTTTTCTCGGCATTTTAATGTTTCTAATCAATATTCGCAAAAAAAAAAAATATTTTACATCGAAAATTATTTCACGAAAAAGTAATAACAGCAAAAAAATCGAGCAGTGTAATATAAATTAGCACAGAGAAATCAAACTTTCAATGTGTTGAAAAGTAAAATAAATCTGCAAGAACGAAATGGGTCATATTCTTCATTCTAAAATCGCTCTAATGGAGGTTAAGGTTCAGTTTAAGTTATATTCGAAGGCGTGGGTGTTTGTGATATCTGAATTCTCAGCAGGCAAGCAGTTCTCGTAAAAAAAGTTCTTACGAGATACCTCCATTAGGATGCCATAAGCTCCACATTGGAAACGGACATAGATTGGGGAAAAACTTTTAGTAAAATCCTTGACAAAAAATGAGTTCCAACAATTTTTTTTTCAAAAAAAACCACTAAATAAATAAATGTATAACAATTTTGTTCCTCAATTGATTTTAATATTAATAAAATATATCATAATCTATTTTTTATTCAAGTATTCGGATATACGTATATTTTCATAGACCTAATACGATTTTTATCATAATGTTCTAGTCCTCCGCATCTCAAGTCGTCGACTGGGTGAAATCCCCTAAGACCGTCGAAGAAATGAGGCAGCCAGGAAGCACTGTTTGCCAAGAAACTTACAAGCCAGCTTGCAGCCCCAGGGCCTGCCAATTGATCAAGAAGCCAGAAAATGTAATTATATTGGTTTATTTAATACTCACCCGCCTTTATCATAGACAAAAAATTACGAGAAAATTTTTAAATCAATATTTCAAATCCGCTAAAAATAAATATTTTAAGCATTTGAATCATATGTTTTCTGTGTTAAAATACTTTTAATGTGTTTTATGTTAATTGTTAATGGAAATTCATTGTATTAATAAATAAAACACTAATTGTGCTTATTAAAAAAAAATAATAAGTGTCAGAACCGGCATCACTTATTGAGAGTAATATCAACTGGCCATCGGTTGAATCTATCAAATTAATTAAATATTCTTTTTTAAGTCTTTTTAAATTCAAAAAAATAATAAATGAAAATAAGGTTTCTTATTTGATGGAACAAACGCCTTCATTGTAATTGGTTAGCTGCGGCCTGTAATATTTAATTGTACGTAATTGACACACTGGTCGATATTGACTTCGATACAACATTCTGCCAAAAGTGATTATAATACTACATGGTGAATTCATGTGTTATAGGTTGAACGTTGGATGACTTCCTGCTCATCTGCATGCCCCAAATCATACCCATGGTTGGGAAATCCTCTTGGAGACAACTGAATATTGAATCGCATAAAAAGCTCACATCAATATTAATAACAACATTTGATTAACTCAATAAAATTGTGTTTTTTGAGCATATTTATATTATATATAAAAATATTTCAATGCATTTGAATGAACAATAAAATTTCATCTCTTGTTTGTAACTATTTGTTTCAATGTTGGCTATAAGTACATTTATTATATATATATTGTACGTGCCAGTTACCGTAGTAAGGTTAAGAACTCCAGCACCAGCGGCGTAGCAGCGGCATGCAATGGCCAGCGAATAGAGGGGCCCAAATTTCTACATTCTCAACATAATAAATTGCACTGAGGGCCTTGGTAACTTTTACATGAAGGCCCTAAATTTCTAGATACGCCACTGCCCTTCTCCGAGTGAACCAATATTGCTTGCAAAGGGGTGAAAAATATTTTAAAAATATATACGTATGTATATTGTTTCGCATCTAGCCTTTGCCAGAAAGCTTAACACTGAATAATTCTTTTTGCTAAATCAGTTTAATCTAAATTAAAAAAAACACAGCTGATTTATTGTGTCAAGATTTTTTTTCGGAGACTCGTGAGATTTATTAAATTTTATAGTAGTTTCTCTTCTGCAAAATTTTATAGTGAGTTATCTGAATTTTTATCAGGGCTTCGAAGCGAAACTGAACCGAAAACCAAAAACCGTTAAATCGTAATTTTTCCGGGAACGAAAACCGGAACCGAACCGAAAAAAATATCGATCTTTTTTTCGGTTCAGCGCGTGTTCAAGCACGCTGGTATTTTGGGCAAATCGGTAAATTCCTGGGTTTTTGGATTCGAGCTGTTCCGAAAACCGTTATTTTTGCCGGAACGAAAACCGGAACTGAACCTATATACATATTTTTACTTGAACCGGAACAAAAACTGGAACGAAAAAAATAGCAGTGCGAAGCTCTGATTTTTATTTCTAAAGTAAATAGCCGTGGAATATATTGTTTTAAATCTATCTTCACATCCAACGTAGAGCAAATGGCCTCCTAGGTATCTCAACAGAAGTTTATTATGTAATATAACTATATACTTGTTGCACAGTTGCTCAAGATATTATTGTTCTCGTTATGCCCCGCTATTTTTACGACATCGCAAACACCCATGCCTTCAAACAGAAATCGATAAATCAATTAAAAAATGCTATTCGTACTGGGAGATTCGCAGTGACGTTTCTAGGACATGTGCCACCCCTAGGCAGAATTTAAAATACTACTATCTATCTACGCCCTTACTATCTTTAGAAATAAAATAATGACCAATGATTTTGCCTTTATGACCCAGACCATTTCCACTCGGCCTTATTAATTAACTCAAAATTGCCACCATCGATAAATGTCATATCTAAAAAAGATTTTTGCGATAAAGATAAGAACTGTATACCTATCGGCCATAATATTGTTACCATTTTAAAAATATTTTTTAAAGACACTGTGACATCATATTTATCAGGGCCTTGAATCGCTATTTTTTTCGTTCCTGTTTTCGTTCCGGTTCAAGTCAAAAAATATATATCGGTTTGGATCCGGTTTTCGTTCTGGAAAAAAATAACGAATTTTTCGGTTTTCGTTTCAGCTCGAATCCAACAACCCAGGAATTCACAGATTTCCCCAAAATACTAGCGTGAAAAGAAAAAAAACCGATATTTTTTTTTGGTTGGTTCTGGTTTTCGTTCCTGGAAAAATAACGCTTTTTGGTTTTCGGTTCAGTTCCGGTTCGAAGCCCTGATACTTATTCTAAGCCAAGGTCGTGTGTCAAAAATATTTGGTCTTTGGTCGTAAACTGTGACCATTTGCCGTTCCCAAGGATTTGCCGCCCCTAGGCAACTGCCTACTTGTCTATGCTCACGGAACGTCCCTGGAGATCCGTCACAGGAGGCAACGACATTGACCATCCCGACTGGAAGAGTTTGTGACGGAAAAAAAACTCATCCCGGATGAGCAACACGGCTTCCGTCACAGACACTCCACCAACCACCAATTACTCAGAGTTGTTGAATTCATCAGCGAAGGTTTCAACCGCCGATGTTTCACCACTGGCCTATTTCTCGACATAGCCAAAGCCTTCGATAAGGTTTGGATAGAAGGTATGATAGTCAAACTCTCCGAGGCCGGCCTCGAAAGTCCAATGTTAAAAATCATAAACTCATTCATGACCAACAGAACTTTCCGCACTAAAGTCAACGGCGAACTATCGACGACGCGTACGCCGACAGCCGGTGTGCCGCAGGGGTCCGCCTTATCGCCCCTGCTGTACAATCTTTATACTCATGACATCCCACTACCCGCCTTCATACCGGGGGTAAACGAAACAATCGTCGCGCAGTACGCAGACGACACAGCGATCCTAGCACGATCGCTAAACAGAAATAGAGCCACCGCACTTGTACAAAAGGCAAGTGCGGACATCCAAGCCTGGTGCGCCAACTGGCGCATTCAAATACACCCAGAAAAAAGCACTGCAATAACCTTCAGTCGCAGGCCAAATAGACACGGTAAGAATATCAAATGCATCCGGATGCGAAATACAGACATCCCGTGGGCACGAACGGTAAAATACCTCGGCCTCACTCTTGATTCGCGACTAAATTTCAGCAGACATATATCTGTAAAAAAAAAACAGGCATCCCAAGTCACAGGCCAACTCTACCCGATGATTGGGCACAAAAGTAAACTTGCAATAAACAGCAAACTACTCTTGTACACCGCGATTACTCGTCCAATCATGACTTACGCATGCCCGATATGGGCATACGCAAGCATGAAACACATCCAGACGCTCCAGACTATACAAAACAAATCACTTCGAATGATAACAGGCGCACCCTGGTTCGTTCGAAATACCACTCTCCACAGAGACACCAAAACTGACACCATACTCGAACACGTCATGAAGCTGTCGAAGAAATTCTAC
This sequence comes from Himalopsyche tibetana, assembly GCA_030503985.1. Taxonomy (NCBI): domain Eukaryota; kingdom Metazoa; phylum Arthropoda; class Insecta; order Trichoptera; family Rhyacophilidae; genus Himalopsyche; species Himalopsyche tibetana. Next base: position 4,054,224 of record JAPJYX010000015.1, read on the forward strand.
AGCGACATGGCAGACCACCCAAACGACACTATCAAATCGCTACTAAACGATTACATAAAATACCCACACACAGACATAGCGCGGCCAAGGAAGGTTCTCCTTCTCAAACCTCCCTAGCTCTTCCCCGACCCCTCATCCACATGCTGGTACGCCACAAAATGGGCGCATACACCGGGGTGTCTTCAAAAACCACCCTCGGCATACGACACACGCCGACACTGTAGGCTCGACCTCCTCTCGAGGGTAAAAAACAAAAAAAAGAGGGACCACACGGAATTTATAAAAAAATAAATAAATTCCCAAAATTGAAATTTAAATTTAAAAACTAAACAGACAAGCATTTCCCCAAAAAACAAAACAAAAAAATAACAATGCTGCTCGAGGTTAATGAATCACCCTACAGTGTCAACCAACGTCAACAAAACGTCGACTTGCCAACAACCACGACCCCCACGCCTTTTCTTTCTTTTATCTTTTATCATTATATTTTTGTTTTTCTATTTTTACTGTACTCTTTTCTCACTGTATTCTTTTTCTCTTTTTTTTTTTTTTCTTACAACTTTTGCTCATTGTACTATCCTCTTCTTCATTATTTTTGTAAACTGTATCACCTGTACCCCAAAAAAACTAAAAAAAAAAAAAAAAAAAACAATACAATACAGACGACTATCCTGTCTCACTCATATTTAAAAAAAAAAAAATAATATGGGATCAAAAAAATAAAATATAAAAAAAATATATATAAAAAATAAAAAGAGACAGGAACCAACACTAAAAAGAGGGGAAACCCCAACATCAGACGAAAGGGTAATTGGAGTAATCCATAAGGCCCTACAACCAAGTGTAAGACACCAACCAACAACAGACATTGACCATTGCACCACGAACCCGGCAACAAAATACGAACTTAATTAACCAATTATCTGAGCTTAAATGTATTTTTATTGTAAAACTAAATATTTCCAGTGACTTCATTTGTTGCAAATGACATCAGCACAATTAATTGTGATCTTGTGAGTTTTTAATTTTTATATTTTGTAATATAACATTTTTTCATTAATCAGCCAAAAAAAGAGTGAGTTGACAGATGAAAATTGTTGGTTTCACAACTACAGCCACTTGTTTCTTTACCAAGCCTAATTTAAAACACTTGTGAAAGAAAAAGTTTTTTCACAGGGACTTCAACTATATTACAGGCAGTTCGTGGTAATAAAAATATTTTTTCATAAATAAAAACGCACGAAATTGTAAATATATCGTTTAAAGTAATATAATATAACGTAGCTCTCATTTTAATTTGTACAATAAAACATTTTTAAGCAGTTTTCTTTCGCGATAGTCTTCCGAATGTATTTCTCAAGCAAAGGAAAATCGTGGTTTACTTTTTATTGATTAGTAACCCAAGACGCAACCCTTTAAAATATAAATATTTTTTAAATTAAGAGTTGTACCTTCTTACGATAGATGTCTATTCAACCATATTAGTTGGCTTTATACACAGGTTTTTTTTCAAAAAATGGGTCGTGTCATTACCGCCTCCATCCAAATAGGGGGCTATGGTAGTGTATATCGTCGATGCATATCAAATATGGTCTATGTGACGAAAGTGCATTCCGAGATAATCAATAAAAACTGTTTAAAAAAATAACGAAACGGAAAATAACACTTCTATAAAAGAAGGTGTATGACTACTGGGGGATCCAGAAAAAAATACTAAAAATAGTGGCTATCTCCCTGGATCCGCCAATTATTACGAATTAATATGTATACTTGTAACCAGGGGCGTGGAGTCAGAGTCAAAAAAAACTTACGACTTTGAGTATTTTTTTTTGTATATACAAATCGCTCGAGTTTAAAATAGCGTCAATGCATAATACTGTGCCTAAAAAAGTATTAGATTATAAAAATTTAGTTAATAAATAAATAAATAGTATTTGAAAGACTACAAAAAATAATGGAAGAAATTTTCGATTCTTTATCGAAAGAATGAGATATAATATCCATATAAGAAATTCACACTCTCGTTCACTTCCGAAGTTGTAATCTGTAAGTATATACATTATCTATTATGTAAGCCAAATATGTTTCTAAGGTAGCCTATTCATCGTATTGATTGATGAAATAATGACTATGTCACTGATAGTCAACCTTTGTATGCCTACCGCCCGGTTTTGTATCTGTGTTAGAGGTAAAATTTTCTTACCGCCCACCAGTTCCACAGTAATAGATTATTGAAGTGTTTTTATACCCCCTACCGCCTACCATGAATGCTAAAACGCCCACTAGGTACCAGGCTGGCTTCCACTGAGCTGAAAAAAAGGCAAATAATTAAAAAAATCAAAGCTGCAGTCTTTTAATTTTTAACAACTACACAACCTTGCTTTTAACACATTTTTAAAAAAAATATCGGTAGTTCATAATTCAGTCCCCATTTAAGTATGTTAAGCCACTAACATTCTTTTATTTATTCTGTGATTATCATTAAAAAATGGGGAGGTACATCCATATAATATAATTATATTTGTTGGGTTATAAAGAAGATTATAAAGATAATCGAATGTTCATTTATCAAAATATGTGACAGTAGATAAATAAATGGTCTATACATTAATAATTTATAGTATTGTGTAATTTATAAATGACGCGTTGTATGAACAACTAATTAATTTTCATCAAATGATATATATAATAAAAAATAATGGAAGTAATACTATTCTTACCGCTAGTCAAAACATAATTTTGATCCAAAGTTAAGTCGTAACAATTTTATATTTAAGTATGAAAGTCGCTTAAGTATTCCCAACTGTTCACCCTAAAGATAAATATATTTATAAAAGAAATAGATTACTCTTTCAGTTGAAATAAATTAATATATTCTTCCGTTCGAGTTACGTCGAAAAACCGTTTGATAATATATCTAAGATCTTTTTAGTCAGATTTTATGTGGAATTTTTATATTTTTCAATAACAACTCTATTATATATTTCTGTTTCAAACAGCAGGCAGTTCGAATAGTAATTTTTGTGACGTCTATTGATTGGTCAAGAGGAGATGTAAAAAATGGCTGCCTTGCCTTCTCCTACGCAGGTAGTTTGAGTGTATTTAATGAAATTACCGGTAGAAAGTGAACTATTTACAATTTTAAGTGAAACGAGGGTATCGTCGTAATTTTTCGGTTCTTTCGTTGAACCTATCGCACGGCAGAGGGTAGGAAAAATCGAAAGGCATGACCCTCAAGTGGATTGTTAGGGTGTATTATCGAATTTTGAGCTAAACGCGAATGACATTGAATTGTTTTCGGCTCGTAACGTTTGCGATATGTCAAAAACAAGATCCAGACTGATGCATGAGCTGCTTACTGATATTTTGCACGACTGCCGCAGTGCAGACTGAAAATATAAAAAGCAGTGATTGTAAAATGTCAAATGGTTTTCCGAAATGTCACACACCCCGACAGTAGATTTCTAACCGCCTTAATTGCCCTATCGGGATAAGTGTTCTCACTATGACTTGTAAAAATCTTTTGATATTGCAGGTGGCTGGAAATCACAGTGCTATTTATGAGGCGTACTATAATCAGGTGGGAATGTTACTTATATTTATCAGCGGTGATTTTGAATTCAGCCTGTCAAAACTCGATAAGTTGTTACTTACTTTTTTTTGTACAACTCGCAGGTGGATCCTAATGGCTCAGGTGTAATACAAGCGTTAGATGCTGCACGGTTCCTCAAGAAATCAAAACTTAGTGATGTTATACTTAGCAAAGTTTGGGATCTATCGGATCCCTCGGGGAGAGGATACTTGGACAAGGTAAAAATAGTATTTCCATATATAAGAATCTCATAGTATAAGCAGTTGACTGTGCAGTTTTTAAATATTAACAATATCCTATATGTGTTTTAGTTCAATTAGAATGATTCATTGAAGAATTCCCAATGAACTGCCAGAAATACAGTGATCAAATATAGGTCCCATCTTTAAGATATGTTTATTTATTTTACTCTAGGTAAATATGTTTTATAACATGCTCCTCTTTTTCAAATGGAAATGTTTAATAAATGCCACAAAAATAATGTAATTCTTTGGGAAATTTAATTATATACTAGAAAATACTCTCAAACCAAACATAAGTCAGTTTAAACTTAGTGTTTTTCAAATCAAGAAATATTTAAATTTGTTCTATGAATCGTTTTTACGCATTATGTTAGAAGATCAGGCCGTTTGACATATTTTTTCAATTCACTAAAATTATCGGTTACTCTGATTCGCCATGAATGCTATATTTGTTATTTGTAAATAATTTTCTTACAGAAATGCATTTTAATAACCAGCATTTAAGCAATTTTGACTAGAAAAAATTTGCATTCAAGCAATTTTACTGTTTGCTCATCATGATAAAATGGATATCAAATTTAAATTATTTGTGAAAGCTGTATTAAATATTTTGGTAATTAGAAGTGGTTTTACAACCAAAATTAATGTACAAAAAAACCAGCTTATTGAATTCTGCTTGCTGGTCATTGTATTTAGCTGTCCTGTGTTTCCTATGATTATATCCTGATATTGGGATATAAGATTTGTTTTCAATCAATTTATGAATTTGTATCTAAATGATATTGATCATATACCACCCCACCTGATCCTGAAATAGAGAAATTAACTCACCATCGCTTCTTCCTTGCCTCTTCCGGGTCTTTTCTATCTTCATTCTTGCATAATGTTTCTCTGAAGGGGAAGGTCGAGCGACTGACTTGACTTACAAATTCTTATTAAAGACCTGTTGAAGGCTCTTTAACCTTTTAACTGCCGTAATGTAATCATATGGTGGTATACAGGGGGCCGTGATTTTTTTTGAAAAATTAAAACCTTACAAATATGTCTTTTTTGTAAATATATATACAGTTGATATTCATGCATAGTGCGTTGTTTGTGCCGTCATTGATCCAAGAAAACAAATCGCAAATTTTCGCAAAAGCGTCAGGGTTGGCGCATCACTTATCATGAAATGGTCGCGAGCATAATCATATGTGGAATGTAATTGTATGTGTTTGTAAATTTATTATACAAATTATATAAAGCACAACGAAACTTTAAACAAAAATCAATAGTCTTCTACCGTGTGGTATGTCTTAAAACAAGGTTCAATACATAGGGCCACTGTTGCACTGTATTGACAATAATAATTGATAATTATTCATATCATACTATTACATGATGATTACAACAGATGGCACCATGCGCATAAATTATTCAATTATTTTTAACTATCGACGTTATATAGATATCGAGTGACAAAGTACAGCACATAAACTCGCTTCTTTACTAAGGCCGGCGTTATGTCTAGGGAATACTGTGTGCGTTAACGCGCTATTGGCAGTGAAAGAGTTAAAGAGCCCATATACTCCACAGTGCAAGTGGACATAGTTTGGTGAAATATAACAACGTTAAAGACAATAAAACATTTGTTTTAACAGCTATTAAATGTTTTATTTTTAATAATTTTTTAAATCATTTAACCCTAGCTAACTCGAATGCCACTGCTGTGGTCGTAATTCAGTAAAATCTATTTATTTTATTAATTGTTGTAAGTGGGGGTACATATTACAAATTTCGTAAGCGTGTTGTGTATTAAATTAATATAAACAGTCTTTAAAAAGGAATACAACATTTGTGGTTTCTTTCAATTTAAATGTTAAACCTCTAATAAAAGTTTAATTTTCTACAAACACGATATCAAGAAAATTTAATTAAAAAATGCTCAAGCCAATGAGTTTACCTGAACCATCCACTGAGCACATTGTTGCCTTTAAAATCAGTTAATCTATTTATAGACTAGTCTCCTATTTTTATTTGAAACTTTTCTGCAAAATGCCAGCGTGTATCTAATGTATTATAATATTTTTTTCCATTCATTTAATCTTAATTGCAAATGATATAAAGCAAGATATTGTTTAGTTCCTTAGAATAAAAAATACTGGATAAGCAAGCATGGAATGAAATATGGTATGACATAGTTTAAATGCTTTTATAAATTGCTTAATCCGATCAAAATAGAAGCCATATCGATAATTGTTATTGTGTTTACAAATGTCAACATCTCATTAACACTCGAGTACCGAAACATCAAAAATAGGATTGAAGAGTGGCAGGGTACAAAGTGACCCCAGACAGATTTGCGTTACATTTGCATTGCATCGATTGAGGTATCATTGTAGATTACAATAAATATCAATTCAATATTATTGGTATTTAGCGAATCGTTAAAATAAGGGGAACTATGCAATGCGCATGCACTCCATAGGTATCCAAAGTTTAAGCTAGTGTTAATTGTTAAATTGTAACCAGCATAATATAATTGAGGTGTTTGGTTTTTTAGGGAGGACTATTTGTCGCCTTAAAATTGGTTGCCCTGGCGCAAGCGGGGAAAGAGATCGCCATGTCCAATATCAATTCTGAAACACCGCCACCCAAACTGGTAAGGAAAAATAGTTTCTATAATTTACATCAATTTTAATACATTTTAAAAAATACTTTTATTTCCGATTATAATCACAAAGAAAAAAAAATATTTGGCATTACAGTTAATAATTGCCACTCCCTTGCGATGTATTCTGAAGTTTTTAAATCTCATCAAGAAGAGAAAAAACACAATGAACACTATTCCTTGATGTTTCAAATGTTTAACATGTTTACTGCTCATGAAAATACGCAAAAACAAGAAATTCTGATTTATCATGTTACCTTTTTACATTGATATTTGCACTGTTCAACCGAACAATGTAACAAATTTCGTAATAGTACTGATCTGATGGGAACGGGGCAGTGTTGTTATTTTGTGGATTTCTAACGGCGCTGGGGTTATTTTGCTTAATTACACAAATTTAAAGATGTCTCCGTACTGTATACGGGCTTAGTAGTCGATGTGTTAATACAAAAAATCTTAATTTGATGTTGAATTCTCCCAGGACCATCTGATTACCTAAGTTATGCTCTTAGCGCTAGACCACAGGTTGAATAAGTCATTGGAATAATCATCTGATGCAAGACATGCATCAGTTATCTTGTTAAAAGAGTCACTTGTATGTGATATTAATACTTAGTTTACAAGCAAAAAAAAGTATTCATATATCATAGTCAAAATCTTTAAACTCAACTTTTGGATGACTTCTTTATTCACATGGTTATTGACTAGTTTTATGACTTTAAATGTTCATGGAATGATTTGTTTGTTGTACGCATATTTGAAATTTAAACATTGTGTTATACAATAATGGTATAAAAAATTAAACAATTTAAAAATAAATCTAAATGCTTATCGATTTTATTAGTAACGGCATGTGTTGCAATTTCACTCAAAAAAAGAAAGTGTTCTTGTTTTTATTGTTTTTATTGAAGTGCTTTTGGATACATAATATAGTATTGCATAGGAGTGTAAAAAAAACTCACTGCTCCCCCAGAACACAGAGAATTGCTTTGATATAATGCGAGCCTCATTGTTAACGTATTGGCAGCCTGCTGCTGGCTCTACTAATTCAGAAACCACCGCGGGCGTCCACACAATGACTCACCAAAGTTTTATCGCAATCGGATGAACGGTATAGGAACGCATAAAGGACAAACAAACATTCATTTATATATATATATAGATATAGATAGATGATATGTATGTATTTAGGTATAATAAAAGCATTGAAATATTTTTCGATGACAGGGCTAGTGCTACTAATTTTCAAAGGCAAGTGATCGATAAAAATATTAATAAAAGTTTATATTCATTATATCTGTAATTTTTATAATACATATGTGACACCATTGTGTCATATTTCAAACTGTGCAGTGCACACCTCAGGAAAAAATCAAAGCCAAGTCAGATATTGATATTGCAATCAGCATAATCTTGAGTGGTGTTGATAAGAGTTAATTTAACATGTTTTCTTTCAGTTTTATAAATGTAAAAACATGTAGAATTTGCTTAAAACATTCCTTATCCTTAAAACTATATATTTTTTTAAACCTTGTCCGTTCCCAATTGTACAGCATATAGACTCATAATAGAAAATTTAAACAGAAATTGTTGTGTGCGAACTGGTTGTTATTCAGTCTCATCCTTTTTCTTTCCGAAAGGGTGAGGATGTATTAATATGGCTATGAAAGAAATAGTAATTGTCACTCTCGCTACGCCTATTTTTAGAACAAAATGAGTCTGAGGAACAAACAGATATCCACGCTTTTGAAAAAAAATGCATAAATTGATTCAAAAATTGTTTTATAAAACTGCTCGTACGGATAGTAAATTTGACAACAGTTGATAACTTCTACACGTCGGGCGTGGATTAGCAAAGCGGACTGATCATCATAAAGTGTATTTTATGATTTATCAAACATTGAAGAACTGCATACTATAATACTAGTATAATATAAAGTTTTATGCATATGTATTTTTTTTATTTTGCTGAGTTGAGTTAAACTTTCGTCACGAGTTTAACTCAACACATGTTTTTTTTTACGAGAACTGCTCTTACTTAGTTCCTCAACCTGTATTTTTGAAGAGAGTAGGTATGGAAGACATCCCTGCCTTTTAACCACAGACGTGGCTAGTTTTTGTATAAAAATATAATATGTTAGTTTAAGTGAAAATCAATGGAATATATTAGGTAAAATGGAAAGAAATGACATTTTTTTGTTATTGTGACAAAAAAAATTATACAATATTATTCAATTAAATAATTTCCCTCGTTGTCTATTATCTTCCTCCATAAAAGAGGCGACTTTTTGATACCCTTTTCGTAAAACTCTGGTGACTTACTGACAAAATACGAATCCAGGTGATTTTTCACCTGGTCATCGTTTGCAAATTTTTTGTCACGAAGTGAATGCTCCATCAACTTAAAGAGATAATAATCTGAAGGTGGTATGTCCGGTGAATATAGAGGATGTGCCAGAAGTTCGAAATCAAGTTCTCTTATTTTTTGCTGAGTAATTTTTGCCGCATGAGGTCTCGCATTGTCATGTTGTAAAATCCGCCTATTGAACTGCTTTTAATCGTTCCAGTTGGGCACAGTATAGCTCTGCCGTAACTGTTTGACCAGATTTCAACAATTCAAAATGTATTATCCCCGAAACCTCCAACCAAACACAAGCCAAACTTTTTTTAACGTCAATGTTGGCCGAGTAGTAGGCACAGGTACTTGATTTGATAGCCATTGTTTTTTTCTCCTAGTATTACTGTAAAGGACCCATTTCTCGTCCCCGGTAATTATCTTTCTGAGAAATGGATCCGTTTCGTGCCTGGACAATAGGGAAGCACAGATGGTCACGCGTTGCTCCAAGGCCGTTTGAGAGAAATCATGTGGTACCCAAATTCCTTGCCTGTGTTTTTTCCCAACCTTTTCAGATGATCTTGCACAGTTGTTATTGGACAGCCAAGGTCGTGTGACAATTCCTTCACTGTTTTACGAGGATCAGTTTCCACCAATGATTTTAGGACGTCATCATCAATTTTGAGGGGTCTTCCTGTTTTTGGTTTGTCCTTTAACTCCCTATCACCACTTTTGACCTTTTGAAACCATCTAAAGCACTTTCGAAGTTTCAAGACGTCACCGTAAATGTCACAAATGGTCTGCGCAGCTTCTTTTGGTTTTAATCCTTTATCGAATAAAAACAGCATAAAATAGCGCAAATGTGTTTCTTCAATCTCAGGGTTCTCCATTTTTCTACAACGGCAAGAAAAATATAAAATATGTTGAAATGGAAAGAGTACACACAGAGCTTCAAAATGATACCAACCACGACGTGCTAGCTCAACGGCAATCGTTGACAAGCTGATTTTAAAGTGACGCGCCAGAAAAAATGTCATTTCTTTCCATTTTACCTAATCTTTACAGTACTCAAAAGACAACAGAATGCATAAATGTGTTCCGTATTATGATTTCAATGTTCATTGCATGTTTCAACATAATATATCGCAGTCAATTTCAATCATTTTTGATATATTATAATTGATAGCTTTGTTATTGTTTCGCCTCTTTGTGTGGCATCTTCAGACAAACTATTGTAACGATTTTAATTTAAAACAGACATCGAGTCTAATTCTTAGTTTTTAAATGACATAATGAATAATAGGATTTTTTCTTTCTACTGCACGAAGGGCGGTGGCTTGGCAAACATTAATAGTACTAATTATTGATTTCTATTTAACCTCTTAATAATTTTGAAGAATTCTAAGTTTTAGATTTTTAATCATTGGCTATCGCTTCAGTGAAGTGTTTTTATATTATAAAAAAAAATGATTTCAAAAATGGTTATCAAGTGTAGAACATTACTGTAGATATAATATATCCAGATAGTAATGTAAATGACGAGGCTAAACTTATGCTGAGACCAGTGGCGGCCGGTCAATGTGGCATTGGATCAATACACCCCTTGTATATGCAGGGCGGTTATATTTCATGAAATAATATTCAAGCATAACATTTATATCATTACCTCATTTTAAATTCTTCATTGTCTATATATTTATTTTATTATATTTTCCATATATTTATTTTATTACAGACAATTTTTAATATTTATTATAGACAATAAATACTTGAAGAATTTAAAGTGAGTGAATGGTATAAATGTTATGTTTGAATATTATTTCATGAAATATAACCGCCCCTGCATATACAAGGGGTGCATTGATCCAGTGCCACATCGACCGGCCGCCACCGTCTGAGACCCAGACAATGCAGTCCTGTGCAGACCGGTGTACGTTGTGATTCTGGCAATCGCATCGCAGTCATTTTTCTGTCCTGCCCTTCTGCTTGTTCTTGTACTGACCTAGTTAACTGCTCCATTTATTTTGGCTGCCAAAGCATCCGCCACCGGTGACCGTCTGCTACTTCTACCCTGCCAATTCCAACCTGCGTCGTTTGCATCTAAGCATACGCTTAGCCTTTATGTCCTTTAAAATAACGTAAACTAATGTATTTGGCCGATTTACCAGTATAGTTTTACAGGTTCCAACGTCCGATAAATAATAAAAAAAATAATAATTCTACAAGGACCAATAACATAGTAGTGTAAATATGATCTTTTTGCATTACGTTGTTAAGTTTAATGTTTATTTTCAATGTATTATGATCTCGCAGTCAATTGACAAGTTAATCACTACTGCTCTAATTAAAATGTTTATTTTAGGTAGATTGCTTGCTATCAAAATTGTTCATTGTTTTAGTAGTCGCAAGTTATCAGTATTCGGGAGAGATATGGCTAAATTATTTTTTTACCATAAAATGTATTTTTGCACATCATTCTCGGCAATGAAGTTAGTTATCTTTTTATCAGACTACCGCTTATGATTCCTGATGACACCAGTGTGGAAACTGAATAATATTACATAATGCACATTTACATTTAAAGTTTGCCTCTCAAAATTTTATTTTCTCAATTGCTCAACCTCTCTTTCTCGAAGAGAGATAGGTCTAAAGCATGACTAGAGGTTAGTCAATCCCCCCGACTGTGAGATGTTTTTGTATCGGATAGGTGGGAGGGAATTTAATACATCGCAATCTGTTTTTTTTTTAAATCTGATTTGTTGAACTGCTTATCAATCATTGCTGTTCATATCCATCATTCCATTGATATTTAAATTATGACTGAGTCAGTCACTCCTCATTTCTATTAGTTAGGACCTATTTTTTTCGACCTCGCTATCATATGTTTTCTAATCAGTAATTATATGTTACTATCGTTGTGTGGCAGATTATGATTTGTATAACCTAATCGAGTGCTTCCATTTGTGTCTGTAATATTTCCACGCAAAATGAGTAGTTATAATATTACGCTTGTCTGTTCGTTAAAAATTTGCCAATGACGTTCATACATTTATTTTAGAAATCTCTTCTCAGTATCACTAATATCATCGACTTCTATTTTCTAGATTTATCAGTGCGACTTGTAAAAAATATTGTTTCATGACAATAGACATATTTTTAAATTCTTTCCTTATCTGATGTCAAAGCATCTATGTTTACCGACATCAAAAATTAGATAAAACTGTTTGTTTATGAAGATAATATTAATCCAAACTCAAGGCGACGATGAGTCGATTTGGCGTATCGACACTGTTTATTATTATGGAAACCGATGCAGTCGTGTCTCGTTTTTGAGGCTGCACCAGCCTCAAAAACTTACCGGTTCACTGTCAAATCTTCTTATGTCACTTTAGTTATAGTTTTTGACAATAGTTATTTATTATTTTAAGCAATAATTATACGCTTCGAAACAATCATAAAATGGTCAATTCTTCAACCATCGATAATTAATCTTTTTCGCGATTTTGGTGAAAAGCTGTTATAGTGTATTTAAAAATATGTTCCTAATTTATACGTATTATAAATACTTCCACAGTGGCTATCTGAAGTGTATAAACTCTAATATGAGCTACAATAATATTAAATAACCGTTGAGGAGAGTGGTCTCAAACTTTTTATTTATTAAGACTTTTTTTTCTCTTCAACTCCCGTTTATTCAACATATTTCTGAATTTACTCAATAATGATTGACTTTTTTTTATTATCTTAGAATTTAAATGCTGTTTATTTAAATACCTGGATTATTTTATTATTTCGCTTATCACAATCAATTTATACATTATTGATAAGAAAATTATAATTCTGTTCAAGAATTCAGCATGTTTCATGTGTATTATGAATTCTACAGTTATTTTTCCATCGCAATATTTTTTATGATTATTATTTGAAAAGTTTATAACTTGTTATCAGAAATGCATCATTCAACTGACCTATTTCAATTCTACAAATTTCAATTCATGAAAATTCACGCTTCAATATCATTTATGTCCAAACAACTTAAAAATATAGAAGACTGTGTCGGTGATTTATTATTAAGAACTGCTCGTGATACACCGGCGGAGGAAAATATCCACGGCAATTCGTCATCGATCAAAATAGACCACACTGTCAAACCTATGCGGGTCACGATCACTCCGGTAGATTCTCATACCCCGATAAACTCTTCTCCGGTTTTAGCGTTCGCATATTCTCTTCATTCTTCGCGCGCACCGGCATGGTTATGCGTAGAAAATATATTGAATCAATTTGTCGCTGAACAAATTCTCGAGCGTACAATTTCCCTACAGGTGAGTCGTTTTTGTCAGTGATATTTATTATACTTTCAATTGTGCAATTTTTTTAGCTCTGATAATTGTTGACAAAGACTTCATGTTTCACGGCACGGCACAGTCTGTCCTGTAGGCTTATGGAGTATGAAAAGGATCTCAGACTAAGACATTAGGCTATAATCATCCTCGTAAATACAATGTGTCCTTAGCAGCATATTTTGTCGACACGGTCAAGACCTTAAGTATTTCCTATGAAAGACAGCGATCTATGATCTGTGAGTGTAAGAATAAACAGACTGTGCGTAAACTTTGGAAACGTGCAGTATGTACATTGTTCTTGGAGATCGATAAAGTTGCCTTGCAGAGTTGATAGCAGTTCCTGTCGGTGCCACTGAAATGTGTCGCTCGCTATTCATCAACATCATAAGAATATAGCTTTCTGCGAAGACGGTCACAATATGAAACCGAACAACATTGTGACGATATCGGTGCTCTTTTTGCCCTACGGTTGTAAAACTTAGCTGTCGACGATTCGATAGAATAATAATGTCAATGTAAAGATGGTAATTTAATACATGAATTATTTGACATGACCGATCAATGTGTCGCCCATCTCATTGGCAAATCAAAATAATTTATGTAGATTTCTCTCAATCGATTCTCGAATCTTCTCGCAGCTCCCTTCCACTTATATGCGAGGATAGCTGACAAAGTATCTAGAATAAATGAATTTTGAAACACTTGCGGATGTGTTGGATTTTCAGAAATTTTATTCCTCGCTGTTTATTACATGTTTTTGAAATGCAGGCTAGAAATTTTGAAGAATTGAGTCGGTTTAAAGTAACATTGGTATTTATCTTGATTTATTATTCAAAATAAAGTATTTAGATACGCGCTGCTTGTATTCATTAAATTGTCGGGAAGACAATACTTTGTTTGACGATTACTGGCAGTCATTTTATTCTCATTACTCGTAAGGAAATATTATGATGAATTAGTTTCTCATTGTTTTATTAGAGCTCTTAAGAATTAATTATGCACTGGTTTTGAAACGATGAATAATTACCATCAGTCTTACTGCGGCATTATATATATATGTATATTAACCAATATTCAAAAAGTAATTTACAAAGATCAAGCATATATTACGAATAATATTCAATTTCAATGTATTCAATACGTATAAATATTTCAAAAAAGTTTTAATACATTTAGACCGTAACCGTTTTTGCGTTGTCTTCTCTGTGTGTATATATTTATTATTATTTCTCCACCAACTCACAAAGTTTTTTGGATTTTTCTACAAATTCATATATACGGGAACTCAAATAACGAAGACCCACCTGTATTCTTGTTGGTTAAAGTGATTTCAGACTAACATCGTTTTATAAATTTTAAAACAAAGATGTCAAGTTATTTAAAAATACACATTTTATTGAACTGACTTTTATAACAAATACCTTCACAACACTGTTGACATGAATTTACATAAATAAATAAATAAATACTATGAAGTACTCATTCAAGATTTATTTATTCAGATCAGGATTATCATTTTCATATTTGTATTATTATTTATAAATCATTTTTAAAATTTCTATAACCAATTGTTTTTAACACACTTTTTTCTTACTTTATTTTGTATAAATATATATTTTTATTGATTAATATGTAGATGAGAGAAATCAGTCTTGATAAATAAATGTAGAATAAGTATTCTGTTTTTGAACACTCGAGTACCGAAATGTCGAAAATAGAATCGAGGAGCGACGGGGTACAGAGTGACCTCAAGCAAATTTGGGTAATATTTGCATTGCATTTATTTAGGTATTGAAGATTAAAATAAATATCAGTAGATATTATTGGTATTCTGCAATTGGTTTGAAATAGAATAATCTTGTAATGTAAATGACCCCGCTAGGAATTCCACTAACTATTGACAGTGAACACCTTAAAAGTGATATTTATTTGTTTTTGTTAATCCTCAGGGAGAGTTGCCAAAAGTGCCTCCTATGGTTCCTCCGCCGCCGGCCAGCGACTGGTCAGTGAAGCCGGCTGAAAGAGACAAATATAATCAGCTGTTTGAATCCCTGCAACCGTCAAATGGCCTCATACCTGGCAATAAGGTGATTAATTACTTAATTATGTGCTTTCACACTGTTCTGAAAAATTTTCTACTATGCACAATTTCTCTTTATTGTGATCTTATTTCATATACCTAACTGTTGACTGCACAATCCCTTCCACCACCCGCCACGACCATACGTCTAATGAACAATTGACCAAGACTTGGCGGCTTACACTTTAGTGTGTGAAAAAATTGCTCCATACAGAAAATGTCTGGAGGTACTATGAGTGGTCGACTCTTTCTCCGTATGACGCCGCAAATTTAGTGAACGCTAAGTAGTTTGCCCCAATAGCTGCCAAGTCGGGCAGGATGCCCCCCATTGCTGGCAGTGTATGCGTACTTGAGCTCATATATTTATTATTATATATTCCAGGTCAAAGGAGTTTTGATGGAATCAAAGTTACCTTTGCCGACTCTAGGAAGGATTTGGGATCTAGCCGACCAAGATAAAGATGGCATGCTCGACAGGCACGAGTTTATTGTGGTATTTATTTTTATTTGTATTTATTATATTGCAACTATTTTTAATATAAACAAGTCATCAAAGGTAACTAAATATACATCATTGTCTTATTGTTTTACGCTTTACAAAGGTTTAAAATTTAAAAAAAAAAGAAAAGGTAATTTTTCAAAATATCAAGTCGACCTATTGCTCGTGGCAAATATTATCATCTAAAACGCTCGGTCTGTTGTCACTTAATATACTTATATCTATTATTTTTCAACCACAAATGTCATTTGGCACCTCCATATCTTTTAAATAATTGTAATTCCTGTAGCTATATTTTTTTGAATATACATTCTTAAAACAGTTGCAATATGAGGCTCGAATCTCCATGCTTTGTTCACGACTCATGGAAAAGGTTTAATTTAATAGTATCAGCCTATTCTGTTCACTCAGATTATCGGTCAAGACTGTTAACAATTTATACTGTCGTGTTTATTCTTTCAGGCCATGCATCTGGTTTACAAAGCTCTGGAAAAGCACACGATCCCGGCCGTGCTGCCTACAGAGTTGCGACCGGGCGCATTCTCCGAAAGAGGAAACGCACCACCCCTGCGGCCTCCTTCCCGACCTTCTTCCCCGTCTCCTTCTCACCCGCACCCCGCCAGGCCACCTCCGCCATCATCGGGCAGTCTGGTATCGCTCGCCGGCCCGCCGCCGCCTCTCAAGCCCGCGATGCCTCCTGCCATGTCCAACGGGCCGCCGCTCATCCCTGGACTCTCCGGTCCGATTTCCAATTCTGCTCTGCTGGCCGATTTTGATATGCAGGTATTTGCACTTGAATTCTAGTATACTTGCTACTCTTTATTCTTAAAATCACACAACTTCTTTACTCTTAAAACATTCTTATCAGTCTTACTTACTATTTTTATCAATATAAAATGATTAATTTTAAATTGAATTTTTTAAAAAAAGGGTTTAAGAAGCCTATCCTCATTTTTATCATTTTTGTAATCTCTGATAAAATTAAATGCTTTCTGTGCTGTCTCTTTCCAGCCTAGTAATGTAACGCCATGGGTGGTCACTCCTGCGGAGAAGCAACAGTACGACACGTTATTCATAAAAGCCGACGTTGATATGGACGGATTTGTCTCCGGGATGGAAATCAAAGACACATTCTTAAAATCGGGCCTTCCCCAGCCGTGCTTGGCGCATATATGGTTTGTATTTTATAACAGTATAAATTGGCAAGGAAAAGATTTTTCGCTTAAAAAATACAATGAAATACTTCCTAAATACATATTTAGCAAAAAAAGAGCAGAAAGTGACCCGCACAACAAATAATAAACTATTCATTAATTGAATATTTTTTATATTTCACAATTTAAAAAATTGTCCTATCATTAAACCAACGCAATAATCACATTTGCTCTGATTATGTGGGCCAAGACTACTACTACTAGTGCTACTATCACTATTGCGGTGAACTGGTGCACGTCTTTCAATGTTGCTTGAGGATCGGCTTCATTATGGAAGTAAAATAAATATGTTATACATACATGGGTAAATATGCATTTACACTGTTTTAATTGAACCAGTTTTACTACTACAGTTTTAGTATAATAAGAAGCAAAGTTTCTGACTATTTAAGAATTCAATAATAAATGTTAACACTTCTATCGAAACATTTTACATTCTAGTCGCCGCAGTGGGTATTCATACACTTCCTGTACACTTCTGAAATTAAATGACACTTTGGCATTATGAAGCAAATCTCATAACATTAAATTAATTTGCAGGGGTCTCTGCGACTGGGACAGCAGCGGCAAGCTATCGTCGGAGCAATTCGCTCTAGCAATGTGGATGGTGCAGAGGAAGTTGAGGGGAATCGAGCCTCCGGCGGCCCTCGCCCCGCACATGATCCCTCCTTCCGCCAGGGGATCACCCCTCGCCAACACGAATTCCAACTCGGTCGCCGCCCCGCAGTCAGTGCACCAACTGCCTAGGGAAGCGGTATGTTGGATACTTTATCTTATTGTGTTTTGGCATTTAGTAGAAATCTCAAACGCATCGCCGATTATCTTAAAAATATATTTATAATTTCTGTATTTCAATATTTTTAATTTTCTCATTCTAGAAACGCTTACATTGTGAAGTGTTAAATTTTCTTTCGTGCTATCATTTTTTGTAAAAAAAAATATTTTAACCCTGTGGATTGCTGTACCAGAAATCTGGAATTTTTCCACATATAAAACAACACTGAATGACCATGTGGTTTTAGGCAAACGATGAAATGTAATACGATTAATAGTTGGTCATTTCATTTTATAGATTCAATAATAACGAAACTTAATAAGCTTTATTATTCATAGTCATCACATATTTTAAGTACGAGTTCACGAAGCGGAACAATCAAATAAAATATATGATCCAATCCTCTGATAAAAACTGTATGCATTTAACGATTTTGTAATTCAAAGTTCATTTGTGAAATTTAAACATCTGCCGACGTCAATGTCTTCCTTTGCTGGATGAATTTCATTCTCACCATTCTTCCGATGCACAGCGAGAAAACTGCTGATATTATACACAAACTTGCTATCGTTACTATGGAATCAAAATCATATCTGTGTAACATTTTCACATCAATCCGAACGATCCCCTTTAATTCTTCCAATTGCCAACAACTGCAGTGAAAAATAAAAATGTATAATGTACACTCTCCTGCAGTGAATAATCGGGTATGGCTGTTGAGTGTGATTACCTGTAAATGTTTTCAGCAGACGTGTTGACATAATTTATTATTATTTGTTCTCTAGCGTTCACCGTTACTTTGGCGGTCTCACCCTTTGATTCCGCTAAGAATTGCCCACTAGTTCCGATCCTCCATCTTATGGTTACGTCAGTCAACGAGTGCCTGTAACAATAATGATAAATTATATGTATATTTCATCGCCAACCCTCCCCCTAATGTTTGTTTATTGCTAATGTCAAAAAGGGATAGCCAGCTTCATATGTTCTCTTCATTGTTTTAAATAACTGTTGAATTTGAAGAATAAAACCTGCAATGGTTTCGAGGCATTACCATCCCCCATCATGGCATTGCAGTACTGGATAAAAACATCAATAAAGTTTAAATAAAGCAACAAAAAAAAACGACCAATTGCGATCTCAATACCGGTTGAGAAAATCAAGTTCAATATTTCGATATTCCACATGAAATACCATCATTGAAAAATATATCATAACCTTAAACGGGTGACTATTTTAAATAGCTTACGGTTTCTCAAAATAATAATACACTATTAAAACGGGTTATCAATATTGGAAACTGTCTAAATTGATACAACAGTTGACAGATTAAAAATATTTCAATTCGCCGCGAACAATTTTATCAAAATATGTACATTTTTGATTATTTCTATACATTCAATATTCGGTTTCAGTTAATTTTCAATGCCAAAATAACAGTATTTTTAAAACTGCTATTGAAAAACATCATGAATACTGTCATCCCGGTTTCAGTAATACCACTATTACGACCCTACTCCATCTCAAAAATTAATAATCCGTAAATTGAATTTTACTTTATGAAAATGTCTACTCGGGCTTGAACTCGTCAGAATCACAACCGAAGGCAACGACCACTTGGCTACAGGCCTGGCGTTTACTGAGATTATTTTATTATACTGTAAAGAGACATACCTCGGACAAGACAATTTCACACGCTCTTCCTGTCTGACAAAGAGTACTTCTCTGGCAGGAGAGTTTGTATAATATGATTGTTGAAAATTTTGAAATATTGCCGAGTTTTCATTGACATTGTCCTTGTTACAGATTACCTGTTTTTTATTAAAATTATTAGAATTTGACTATGACAGTTATCACATAATCACATATTTCCTTTTACAAATGTGTGAAGGCGGTACCTTACATGAAGCCGTTACTATTTCACTTTTTCTATTTTTGACTTCTGCAATTTTTTCTATTTCGCCTGGGAGATATTTCGATCTGCAAGGTAATCCTTCGGCAAAGACTAAAAAAATGTTTCAGTCATTGTATTAGCTCATATTCAACTCTCAAGCAATTTACTTTAATTTTTCTCACCTTTCAAAATTGTATAATCTGCTTTGTCATTAGTGTATAGTGAAGAAGCATTATACGGTATCCGGTGTTTAATATAGCAGATTCCAGTTTGATGTCTGATTCCAATCTCAGTGCAAGAGCTGCACGCTGTCCAAGGATACCATCTTGTGTACAATTCCAATGGGTGTTTTGCGAGTTTTGTAGTGCTCGCACCTTTCGATACTTCAACTGTTGTCTAAATTTATTATAACAACCTATTAATGGCAATTCATCCTGTGAAACTGTATATAGTTGACTTATTTAAACATTTTATGAATGTAATTTTATTATTATTAGACTGTCATTGACTTAATTTTACACTGATAAATACTAAATGTGTGATTCAAAAATCCACACTGGACCGGATGAAACAATTTTTTAACCTTCTAAAAATTATTTGCATACACGTTGATTGCTTGGCTTGCTAAACATTTAAAACCAATTAGAGGCTAATACGTAATACTCTTAGTACAGATAAAGCAAAAATATTAATCTCTTGTGAACACGCCAACCGAATTGTTAGCGTGTCGACTCACTGTTAAAAGCGGTTCTTCATCATCAGTGATTTCCAAAAAGACCACTCCTCCATCACTCGCGCCCCGCTTGCAATAATATATTGCATCGTCTTCTTCTGATGTTTGGTAAATATGTAAACTTCCATTTTCGTGCAATACTATCTTGTTTGTATAGTCTATTTCAGTTGCAACCTTATCGGATTCTCTCTTAAATGGGGGATGAAAATAAATTCATGAAATTGAGTTTACATACAAAACACTCCTTGTAGCCTATTTATACTAAGCAGGGCTGCGGAGTCATTGAACAGCAATCCGATTTCAAGTGAGAAGGCAATTTATTTAAAAAAATAAACTCATAAAATTTTGAAATCAGCACAAAAATTTACAATTCCTGATTTCGTTAGTATGTATACCTATATTGACAGATCAAGTTGTTATCGACAGACATAAATAAAAATGAAACTAGTACATTGTGCGAAATTTCACCAAAACACGATAGAAAGACAGCCATCTTTTGTTTGCGACATTGACTATTTCAAAAACACTACGACTCCACAATCTTAATATAAAGTCTAATAAGAGAGATAATTATAAACATCAAAAAAACATTATTGTATGATGAATAATATATGCCGCTACCTTTTTCCTAAACCATATGACGATAGCGTTGCGTCTCGGACGATTGCACATTGAAAGACACGGAAGCGTGACTGACTGCCCTTTGAGCACCATCAGAGATGACACTACATGTTCTCTCCGAAGTGAGCTGTGATAATTATCATTGAGACATTTGTAGTATTGCTTCCATAGAGCGTCTATTTTGGCTCCATTTTCTTTATTGTGTCCTGTAATAAATCGAACACCATTCATAGGATTAAAATACGCACAGCTTATTCTGAGGGTGGAGAACCTTTCCTTCTATATAAGTCACATGCATTTTTCTGATTCGACATAAGGCCGCAGTAAACATTGTCTAGGGAATCTTTGACTGGAAAAAATTTCATGCCAACTTGTAAAGCCCAGAAATTTGCGGATTTCCCAAAATAATCAGCGTGGCACCTTTTTTTTATCGATATATACTCACAATAACAATCACAGTAACATACCTGGATATTCCAAAGCCTCATTCTTGGATAGTTCTCTTACCGACTGATGTTCATCATTCCTTCCGTATCCGCACGTCAGACACAAACAAAAGGATAAAATAAACAATGGGTTCATGTTGAGCTGTCAAATTTGTGTAATGCAGCTGTTTTTTCATTTGAAATAATTTAAACCTCGCTTCTGTTCTTTTTTTTTTTAAATTGAACTGACAAATGTGGCTATTATTTGTAAACCTGGCTCGTTCCAAAATGGTAGAAAACTGAAACTTGATTTTCATTTTTTTTTTAAACAATGTACACTTTTAAAACTATTTTTAGTTTTACATTACTTTGGACTGATATTTGGTTTGTTATCAAGCCAGGTTTGAGACTGTTCTTTAAAATGTATTTTTATTTAATAAGCCGGGTTTTCAAATAGCCTCATTTGTCAGTTAAATTTAAAAAAAAAAGAACAGAAACGAGGTTTAAATTATTTCAAATGAAAAAACAGCTGCATTATACAATGTCTCGGCGCCAATATAAAATAATTGTTTGCCATTAAATTTTAATCTAATGAGTAATTTTATACTCAATTATCTCAGTATTATAGAATAAATACTGTTTAAAAAAATTGCCATAAAACCCTCACGTTCAGGTATAAAAATTATTGGTCGATTTTCTTACAGGAAATTTCCCTCGGACCCCAAGCCACCCCGGAGATGGAAGCATTGGCTCGAGACATGGAACAATTGACGAGGGAGCGGCTTTCCCTCGAGGCGGAAGTGTCCGCCAAGGAACAGAGCATACGTGTTAAGAATAGTGAAGCTAACTCTTTACAGGTAAAATAAATATTGTTCAGAAATGAAATGTTCACATATTTTTCTTCAATTTCGATAACATGGTAAGATGATATACCTTAAAACACATTATTCAATTTTTGTTACATATTTTTGATGTTTTTAAAACTTTTGACGAATTTCTAATGATGATTCCAGCACTTGACAGGAATTTCACAGGCCTTTCAATTAGACATCGCTGTGGCTTAGTGGTTATATATATTTTTTTATAAATGTTATTTTCATTTTTTTTTTGCAGAGCGAACTGGACACGTTAGCCGCAACATTAAAGCAATTGGAAAACCAACGAGGAGAAGCTCAGAAGCGATTAAATGACTTACAAGCACAGGTATGTACCGGTATTAACTAACACCCGAAGACACTAAATTAACATACTGAAACATTTTATTCTGAAATTTGAATGGTTCACTCAATTCTTGCTACTGTTACTGTTATCAGTATGGTTTCTTACTTAAATTAAAGGGCGCCGGTTAGTGACTGTGACAATTGTGCATGTTGCAAATAATTAGAAGACTCGACTGGTGATCATATACTGTAATTGAAAAGGTTATGACCCTTCTCTTGTTATGACATCATAGGCGGAGACTAATTTCACTCTCATTGTGAGCGTGTTTGTGAATTTTTTGATACCGTATGTAAGATTAAATTATCTAACAATCAATTGAGTCGTCTAAAAGCAAAATCCAACAGGTCCATATTTTGTCAAAACCGAACAAAAAATACGTACAAGAATAGTATTTATAATTAAGTCATTTCACACAATATATCCAGAATCCGACTAAGTACATATGTGCATCAATTATTTTAAATCTGTATGATTTTGCACAAATTTTATCACGCAAATCAAGGAGTGCATAAAAATAAAGATTGGCTTCGGTGATTAATTTTTAAAATTGTTTATTTTCCATATGTCATGACAATTTTTGCGGAGACTGATAAATCCAATTTTACAGGGAATTATTGAATTTTACATTGCTTATATTTATCTCATTCAACGGTTGACTGGTCAATCAAAAGGCATATTATACAAACTTAATTTGAAATACAGTACAATATTAAAATGAACTATCGTTAAATTCAATAATAAAAGTGCAGTTACTACTAACATTACAAAGTGGACGTATCGGTTTTTGCCTTAGATGCCACAATTTTAAAGACACTCAAGACGAATATCGAATATAATTGATATGAAAGTGTTACTTGAAGAGAATTTGATGTCATTCGAAAGTACGTACAGACTGCCAATTTAAAAATGATGTGTGTGTGTAAACATGTGTATATTGCTTAAAAGCCATCAACTCTAAACACGCTTACACATAAATAAGGTGGTGTAATTAATAATTAATATTAGTGCAGTATAAAATGTGTCATTTTTAATCAGGTGGAAAAGCTTCGAGTGCAAGCGAGCAGTCAAGAGAGTTTGGTGAAAGGAGCCGAGGCAGAGGCCGCTTCTCGGCGGGAAGCGGCTCAAGGACTCAGGAAACAGGAGCAACAGTTGGCCGATCAGCTCAAAGACCAGAACAACACCGTGGAGAGGCTCAACGAACAACTGCAGAGATCTGTATTAGCAATCAGCCAGGTGATCTGTCCCCTAAAGTTTGTTTCTTTTCGTCTCAATGTCTTCTCAATTCATAAAAAGAAACATGTGAACTGAATATGGATTGGAAAATATCTTCTTCAGAAAATATAATATTCAGCTTTTTCGGTATATTTCAATTATCTTTACTATTGCTACTCAGAAAATTGATTCCGATTCAGGCCTAGATCTTAAACACGCTCATCCGTGAGCATTGGTTCAACGTCAATAATGGTTCTCCATTGAATTCCATCGAGGTGATTTGAGCCCAAATGGAATTTTACGCTCGATATTATATGAATACAGATTTTTTTACAAAATTCTTTTGTTCGCTTACAATAAATCTCTATACATATAAAAATCTCGTGTCACAGTGTTTGTCGCCAAACTCCTCCGAAACGGCTTGACCGATTTTGATGATTTTTTTATGTATATTTGTTAGATATGAGAATAGAATGTAAACTATATTTCATCCCGCTAGGTGAAGGGTGTCATGATCCAGATTTTTTTTTCAATATTCCTGACAATTCGTCGTTCCAATTTAAAACAATTGAAATGGACGTCTTTAAATTCAAATTTTCTGGCTTAGAACTGAAGCATCGTAATAATATTGAGAGAACTTTATTTGAAAGTTTGCATCGCTACGACGTTTTTTAAATAATCGAATATACTGATTCGATTTTTTGAAGCTATAATTATAGGGCTGGGAAAAGATTTTTTGGAGCTGATTTGACAGATTTTGATCAGTGACGTCATTGGTTCGATTATTGGAGGTATGGTTATATTTTCCATCTGGCCTTGAAAATATTTTTAATTATTAATGCATTAGGAATATTCTAATGACAGTATGGATATTTTATAGAACTGTACTGCGACTTTTATTTTAAAATCTTCTATTAGAAAAAATGATTGTTAGCAAACTTAAACATTATTCTAAAAATTCAATAATTTACAATTTCACGATTTTTTGGAGCTGATTTGACAGATTTTGATCAGTTTCATTGATTCGATTATTGGAAGGTATGGTTTTATTTTGCATCCGGCCTTGAAAATCTTTTTGATTTCTACATGCATTAGGAATATTCTAACGACGGTATGGATATTTTATAGAACTATATTTAGACTTTTATTTTAAAATCTTCTACTACGAAAAATAATTGTTAGCAAACTTAAAACATTTCAAATATTCTAAAAAATATATTATTTACAATTTAAATACTGAAGGACTGTCGTTATATATCCCGAGATCTTTTTCTTTTTCTACGAAATATATTTGTTAGCAAACTTAAACATTTCAATTATTCTAAAAATTATCTCTATCTCTATATAGGCTTGACCGATTTTTATGATTTTTTTAATGTATATTTGTTAGATTAGTAGAATAGGTTTTAAAGTATATTTCATCCCGCTAGGTGAAGGATGTCCCTATCCCGAATTTTTTTTCAATATTTTTGACGTCCGTCGTTCGTATTTCAAACAGAACGAAATTATTAGAGTTGTTGAATGACAGATGGCGCTAAGTGCGCAGCAACTTGAGTCTTTTTAAGTTTGATACGTGCCATGGTTACGTCAAACAATCAAAGGGTATTGTAAACAATTATCAAGTGAATTTGTAATAGTCGTCACAAAGCATTTCTTTCGCTGTCGAACAATTATGCCACCTAAAAGACTTGCTATTAGTTGATCTAGACCTCAAGCACGAAAGAAAATGGCATCACGAGCTTCGGAAACAGACGAGCAAGTTTGGAAACCGTTCGAGCTCTCACTGCTCAAGCCCGGTCGTCTGATACAATGATATGCAAACAACCCTTTTGACCGTAATTAGAAACGAGAAACACAATTTGATGTCGACAAATTGGGTACATTCGTTCAAACAAATCTTCTGAAATTGGTCCCGGAACAACGCATAGCGTAAGACAGAATTATGCATGCAATCAAACATAAGCCAAAACGGATCACGAAACAATATTGTTGGCAATCGCTTCATCTGCAATTGCAGCAAATCTTTTGGATGGTGGTCATTCAGCAAAGAAATTGCCTTTGAACACCAACATGCAATATCAAAAAAAATTCATGATTGATGAAGTTCTTTAATCATATCAACTCATTAAATGGGACGAATTTACTATGGCGCACAAAAAGGCATTGGAAAATCTTCACTATATGTACACTAAAAGATTTGAGAGGAAATGAACAGGTCTTTGGTGGCGAACCTTTTTTTATTGTCTGGTGTTTTTCGACAAACTACCAGTTATACCATGTTCAACAGCTGCTGATAAATCAAGTGCATGTCTCAAATCATCAGTTTTATGGTGACACGTGCAGAAATTGACTTTGAAAGCTAATATGCGTGTAGAATTACAATATGATGCATCCGCTGAACGTTTCAAAAAACAATTGTCAGATATTGGTACTGAAAAATAGAAATCGATGAATCCACACATTACCACCAAGCGTCTGTAAAATTACAGGAACCGTAAGCGAATTGATGCACAAAGTTTTCCCAAATATCGCACAGAATTACAAAAATCATCAGTGGCTTAGTGAATGTGTTATATTAGCAGTCAAAAACAACGATGGTATTGCCATCAACTTCAGGATTCCAAACGAAATACCAGGCAAAGAAACAACGTGTAAGTCCATCGATACTATAAATTGATCAAGACGAAGTTGTCAATTATCCAACTGAATTCTTATACTCACTTGATTTGCCAGGCATGCTACCGCACGTTTTAACACTGAAAATTGGCATACCTATCATTCTTCTCCGAAATATAAATCCACCACGACTTTGCAACGGTACCAGGTTTTCAGTGAAAAATTTATGAACAGTATCATCTAAGCCTCAATTTTAAATGGAAAATTTAAAGGAAACAATGTCTGTTGCCAAGCATTCTAATAATTCCGACAGATAGGCCATTAGAATTAAAATGTTTGCAGTTTCCGGTGCGACTCGCATTTGGACAATCGCTACAAGTGTGTGGACTAAATTTTAAAAATCCATGCTTCACACATGGACAACTGTCCATGTGTGACGCCTGCTCACGCGTTGAAAAACCTTAAGATCTATTCATATACACACCAGACAAAAAAACAAAATATATCCAAAAGCACTTCAATAAACATAATTAAAACACAAACACTTTCATTCTTTGAGTGGCATTGCAACGCATGCCGGGTCAGCTAGTAATAAATATAATGCGACTGCCGATAATCAGAAATAGATTTGTGTAGTATCCATATCTGAAGAAAAAAAAAATCTATTAAGAAATATGAAAATGGCAATAGATGACAAAATACTCCGCCATACATGTCCGGCGATACTAATCAAAGGGTTAAAATACCAACTTTACTGCGACCATCAACTAGAATTAGATTTTCATTACTATATTAGGTAAAACAAAGAAATGTCATTTTTTTAATACATAAATTATTTTTTCTGTTATTTTGTCTATATTAATAAGAAAACATTAACGATATCAATTCTGATTTGAATTGCAGGCAAATGTCAAATTGACTCATTTAGAAGAACAAGAGCAACAGGCGATGGCGGCTGAGGAAGCCATCAGAAAGGCTTTGGACGGAGGACCGGCGCCTTCCCACCACTATCTATCATTGGAACCGCCACTGTCACCTGCGGGACTCGCGCGACTCGTACAAGGCACCACACCTAATAACTTGGTAATAGTTACACGCTTTACTCACAATAACGGTTGTGTTGGGCGACTTTCAAATGTGAAATTTAATGATATACATTTTTTCACATCAGGATAATAAATCACCTATGGGAGGAGACGCTTTCGGAAGCATGAACGGACCTGCGGCCACCAAAGACGGCTTCGCTTCCGACCCATTCAAGGACGATCCGTTTGCTAGCAAAACCGGATCCGATGACCCCTTTGCTGCGGCGTTCCCCGCTAATAATAAATCAGTAAGATCTCCAATATCTATTTTTTTCATAAACCGATCATGAAAATTACTCTACTGCAATCATAATGAATTATTTATTGGAAAGGAATTTTAGACATCAATGATCCCAGTGAGCGTCGCGATCGCAAAGCATGGCGATGACCATTTGGCTACTGGTCCAGTTAAAGGTGTCCTTACATGCCAGCGGTAATTGATTGGCAGAAGCAAGGTTTTATTTATGATTGAGGATAACAACATTTTTACCTTTACAGGATGGATTTGCTGCCGATCCATTTGCAAGTAATAGTTTTAGAGGAGGTGCCACCCCGGACCCCTTCGGCGGAAGTTCCTTTGAAGGCTCACAAGACAATAAAACTAAAACAGAGGAGGTGAGTATCACTTTCATTGAATTCATAGCCATGCAAGTTGGCAGTCCAGCTACCAGAAAATATTATTTTATTCCAAGTAGAACAACCCTCAAATCTATTATGATCATTTGTCAAATTGAAAATGCTCTTGCAGACACTATGACGGCAATAATATCAAATCAATATTGAAATTAATTTAGAATACAATCTATAATTTATAGACTTTGTGACTCTTTATTATTTTTGTATAAAAACTATTTAATTACCATTAATTAAATAGTTTTTAGTAAACCTGAAGATGCCGAAAGGTGAAACTTGGGTCGTTCAAAACATATTAGGATGTACAAAATTCTTGATTGAATCGTGATTCAAATTTTTACTAGTTTAACCCAAAACTGACCTACATGTGAAAATTATTATTTTTATTGTTGTTTAATACGACATGTTGAACAAGAAAGATTAGCCACCACCTTACTACTACCATATAGTTTTGAAATAAGTAATTACTTCCATAATAATGGTAGAAATAAATCATCAGATCACGCTTCAAACATGCGTAAAGCAGGCAGTAATGGGTTAAATAAAGCAAATTTAATTAAATTAACAAAGTTGGGTCAGATATAAATCAGTAACAAATAAATATTTTTTGTTCTTGAGCGAAAACTGGCTGTTTTCAGTCACCCAACCGCACTCTTTCAGAGAGATAAGTATTCTAGGATGGGACCCAAAAATCCCTATTAGTATGTAGTACTAAAACGAGATTTATTAAAAAAAACAATTGAAATTTCCATGTACAAATGTGTCATTTTACTGTGAAACGTGATCACACTCTAGTCTTGCATTATTACTTTGCAGAGTAAGGATAAGGATCCTTTCGGCTGTGATCCATTTGCTATTCTGCACGCTCCGACGCGAGACGGATCCTCGCCGACTCCTTCTTTACCACCCAAGAAACACAAGCAGCCACCCCCGCGGCCAGCCCCCCCCAGACCTCACCAGCCGCAACCGCAGACCGCCTCGCACGCCTTCCCCACCGACTTCTCTTCCTTCAACAACAATAATAAGGTACGGCCGCGACATGTTTGTTTCTCGCATTCAACACTACGTAAAAATGTAGCTCTTATAGTTTGTAATGTCTTATTTTATTCTTTTGCTACACTATCTGGAACCGAACGTTGTCTGTCTCATAATTGGGATTACATCCTATATGAATTGAATAAAATTATTCAATATTTTTACCCCAAAAAAGTCATTGGTATATGCATAAAGGAAACTAGCCATTTTAGTATCTAACTACCTTAACTACCTTAACTACCTTCAAAAAAAATAAAAACAAGTAGCATTAACAATGAAACTAAAATTTTACATGCCCGGAATTCATTTGCTGCTATTTGAGGGCAATTTCTTTAATCCCGTTTCATTTCCTGCTTTCATTTCAATGTAAAATGAGGGCTTTTTTTACTAATTTTGTGATGTCACAACCCATGCCTAAAATCAAATTTTTATAAACAACTTACAAATTAGTTAAAACCAATTTGTGTTCATTTTTAAATCAAAATCACGACTTCGACGAATTCTAATTTTCTTCATATTTACATATTTTTCCTTCTCTTCTGAAACATAAAATGGGCGTTTCACTGTTCATCAATTTACTCTTATTACAGTAAAAGTCCGTTAATTCGAAATTCAAGGGACCGGATTTCCCAAAAAAATTCGAATTACGAATTTACACGATCACAAAAAAAAAAAAACGTGGCAATAGCCGACTTCTTAGAACATTGTGGCCATTTTTTTGTTCTGTCAAAATCAAAATTATAGTAAAGTTTTCATAATAATAATAACAATAGAATTCGAATTACGAATAACGCGATCACAAACAAAAAAAACGCGGCAATTGCCGTATACTCTAAACGCGGCCATTTCTTCGTTCTGTCAAAATAAAAATTATGTATTTTGGCAATATTACGATAATAGAACATATTCAAATGAAAAAAAAGAAAAAAAAAATATACAATTATTTTATCTCATACGAATAAAAAAACACTACATATTCAATGTATTTGTTCGTGCACGTGCTATAGAATAGAATGACGTCACTTACGAACAATGTACCATTCAAAGTTTTAGTAAATACCTAATATATAGATGTCTATCTTGCACTAATGTGCGCTCGAATCAACAACGGATTCTTTCTTATGTGATACTTCACTTTATATTGATGTCTCCCTTACACTAATGGGTTTGTTGTGAAGACACAACAGGGGCACACATTCCTTGATAAACAAAGCATGTTACAATAACTGTCAAATAAAAAATGTATAAGGTGCATATTTGCTTGGCAAGTTCGTATTCGACGCAGCCTTTAGATTTTTTTTGTGTTTTCCGTCCCTACTTTCTTATTACCATCTGTTCACGACAAAAGCCTCAACAAAAATTTTGAATTATTAGAAATGTAAGTACATTTTGACGAAAAACATTACGAATTACGAAATATGTGATATTTCGAATTATCGGTAGAATTTACTTTGAAAAGTCAATTTTCCCAAAATTGACTTTTAAAAATTGACAGTGAAATTACGAAAATTTCGAGTTACGAATTATCGTTGTTCGAATTAACGGACTTTTACTGTATTATAATTTCTATTGATTTCAAGAAACTCCTAATGATAATAAAGATAAAATTCCCAAAATGTGCATACCATTGTAAAGTAACGTCTCGACGATCGTCTCTGACCAATTACCATTTACATAGTAAATTAAGTACTTCATTTTATGTTGTAACGATTTTTTACAAAATTCAAATAATGCCAACAGTTTTTCTGAATTTTGATTGTTTATTTCATTAGTCAGTTGTCAAAATGATTACTTTCCCACTGTCGGTTCCACTTTTAGTTGTAGAATAATAAGATGCACAGCTAATTTTATGAACTGTGATAATCAATGTCAACCAATTTTCAGTGAAATGTTGATTTGAGTTTTATAAATACAAAAAAGTTAAATATTTCTCAACCAAAATTAGCTTTGCAAGTCTTTTATTGTATTAACCTGTTCGCTGCCCGTCCTGTTTATTTACGCACCACTGGATATTTGGCATATGAATGAATATCTAAATAATTTCAAATTTTATAACTGCCTCTTGCGTAATCTTGAAATTTTGCGGGTGTAAGAGGATAAATTGCGTTGGGCAGCTGGGCAGGGAACGGGTATTGATATTTTTCTCAGCATATCATCTGAAAGGCGTAACCGCAAGAGTGACAATTTTTTAAGTTTTAATGGAGCAAAAAATATAAATCTTCATTTATTTTGTAGCTAGCTTAGAAAGTTAAAGCTTAAAATTTTGATTCAATCACAAGTTGTATATAAAATGTTCAATGAGGGAAAACAGCCAAAAAATATATACCTCAGATAATCTATTAAAACTTTTATGTATATAAAAATTAAATGCAAAAATTCTTCTATATAATAACGGGACCACTCAATTCAATGGGAAAATAAAAAAAATGCTAATGCAGTTATGCCTTCCAGTGGTTAATATTTTTGACAAGCTCTCCGTTACAAAGTTTTTAAATATTTTAAACTAACTTTCTATCGGTCTATTATCAAATTGTTCGTAGGTGATTCTATTCGCTAACCCTTAAGCACTGAATTATTTTACGAGATCTAATTTACAATTAGGAGCTCGTTGAAAATAATTTTGAAACAAAAAGCTCGTCAAAGTTTGTTTATAGCATGATTGATATCCTTGAAGGATTTTGTTTGTATGAAATTTTAGATCCACAGGATATTTTAACAATTCTTCTGTCGCTTTGAAATATGTTTAGTTTTGAAAAAAATTAAGAATTTTTGGAATAAGTCATTTGATGTTTTTTTAATTTTGTATGATACAAACAACAATATATTCTATATCTTGACTTTATTTCAAGTATTCTAAACAATAGTTAAGTATTCGATATTGTGTTTGTTTTAGTTAACTAATTGTTTTCTTTTAATTTTTTATTTAGGGATTTTCACGACAATCCATGAACATTTTCAAAATAATCTCGAAGGCAATCTTTCAATATGTTAGATGAATACTTTTTATTACCTGAAAAATATCTTATTTTGGTGCATTTAATTATTATGCATTGATGCATAATAAGAAATTGATTGTAAGTCGTTATTCAAATAGAGTAAGGAAGTACAATTGACATATTATTTTTGTATATATTTGAACTTTACGTCGATTGATTAATATTTGATATAAACGAACCGACGTTGATTGGCATTTTTTTCTTACTGTTTTTAATATTTGTGTGTCAATCACGCATTGAATAATAATTTGATCAATCAAATATTACAAAAATAATGATTTTTGGGTGAAGATTTTTACCAAGAATTTTATTTCAATCGATTTGTTTATTTTTAATTTTAACTCGTAACAAGATTTTTCGGACATGGCATATTTTTGAAAACATTAATATATATGGACCTATGTTACTCGAGATCGGTTGCCGTGTTGAGTGTTCGAGACCTCAAAAAAATGGTAACAGTTTTTAATCTTAAATTGTTTACGAAAACAGTTCTATTTGACTATTAATTTCAATATGTTTTTATTTAAATTATAAGAGTTTACTTGTTTACTTGTAATTTCCGGTCTTGTGTTCATGCTAGCAGAAAAAGTAAAACTAGGTATGCATGATTTTTTCCCCCTTTTTATACGTTTATAAAACACCTTCCACAGTTCAAGTAACGTTCACACGACAATCTGTCAATTTATTTCTATGGCACCCGTACTTTGAATCTACGATTACAAATGCTTTTTGTTTTTTAAAAGATGCTAAGCCATTCAGTTTATAGCTAAAAAAATTGTACCTTGTCACGCCCTCAAACTGACATACACCAATTTCAATGATTAGAATTATCCATTTAATATCGGGATACAAAAGGACACATGTTAGCTCCGCAATCAGGTTTCGACTGCCTGCGCACAATTTTTTACATACCTAAAATCATTTTATTTTTGGCCTGGACTCGCACTTTATTTTACTTAAAACTGGCACCAGGGATTGCAATACTGAACGACTACATGGAAATGGTCATGCAACATCCCCGGTATTGCAAAAATAGATACAAATTAACAGAAAAGAATAAAACCAATACCTTGGTTTTGACATTTTATATTAACTACCGATGTTTAGTAAAAAACTGTATCTCAAGCAAAATATATATACTGGTTTTCGGAAATACAGTGAATTAATTCTTATTTAAAATCCTGCATTCTTTCAATCTTCATGCAAATGAGTACGGAAAGGTTTCTCTCGTATTCGACCGAGAACTTTAACGTAATATATTTCAACATTGATATGCCGGGATATCAATTTTGGAAATATTCGTATTCTAATCCCTAGGGTAGATTGACACTGAAAATTCTTTCAATTTATCTTTGTTGAATTGTCACCTATATTAATTTGTGTTCAATTTAGTAATCAATGCTGTCTGTTTTATTTTTTCTTTGGCATGTTTATAATAATTGTCCGCATATGAATATCATCATCGAATTTGTTTTGTCACATGTTTTTTTTGCTGTAAAATAATACATTTTTTTATTAAGTGATGTTACAATTTTACACGATGATATGATAGCATGTCAACATTGCTTTCTTATTTAATTTAATTTTTCAGGTTTTTTTTATTTGACCCCCTCCCTCATCATTATTATTTTATTATTATTTTTAATTTTGTCATCAATATAGGTTGTCCCTGTCGGCCGCACTTCACTTCTGTACTTAGATGTTACCTTTTGATCCGCAAGTATCACTGCATTGTTTATTTTTTTAGTTTGAATTGTTTCTAGTTTTTTTTAGAATATCATTTTTTTATGAATTTTTCTTTATTTTCAGTAGATATAATTTAATTAGAATTTTTTATCTATTTATTTATAGATGTGGATTTTCACAAATTTAAATTCATATTTTTTTTTTCTCTAATAAGTTTTTAATTTGTATTTGAAAAAAATTATTGTACGTCAGCTAAAAATATGTAATGAGAAATACGAATATAAATTTACTGTCAATTAATTTACTTAAACATAAAAAAGGCTAGAAACTCTCAAACTTAAACTAACGGCGAAACATCGCTTTCTCTTTCCTGTCTTTTTCAGCTTTAAAGGGAGGGGGGATCCTGAGTGAGAGGCGACACGGGGCCGTCGCCACATTCCATCCGGCCTGTCTTAATTATTTAACCCCTGCTTACCAATAAATCGACCTTACGTCTTCAGCCATCCGTCAAAGTCATGGGATCACGAAAGCCCGGAGTCGACGACTTCACAGAGGACCCTTTCCGGGACTACCGCTACGAGGACCCCTTCAATCTGGAAGACCCGTTTGCCGACGCCGCGGACGGCCCGAGAGCGGAACCTAAAGTAAATCGAGAGAGCAAAGGCAACAATAACACTTTCTCCGCGTTCGAAACTGACGATTTCTTCTCTACCTCTTCCGGGATGAGAGCTTTCGAAAAGAACAACAACGTCGCCGCCGGCAGGCAGTCTGCGCCTCTGCCCACCGCTGACCCCTTCGGGGGCGGTCGCACTTCCGCTCCCACAGTCATCAATCATCAAGCGTTCGCTGCGTGGGGGAGTGCGGGAAATGCCACCGGGTGGGGTGACGGAAGCGACGACTGGGCCACAGAAAACGACGGCGGCTGGAGCAATCCGACTCCTCCTCAAAACAACAACACTGTCGTCGCGACCGATCGATTCACCACCAACACGTGGAGTGTGGGCAAGTCGAAAAATTCCAAAAAAGAAAAGCCCCCCAAAGAAAAGTCACCCAAGCCTCCGGGCAGCAAGTACTCTCTGGGCCAAGCCGTGTCGTGGGGAAGTCTCGGTCGACATAAAAATAAAAGCAGCGAACCGACCGCCCCTGCCGTTTCTTCCGGTCTGCCATCCGAGGAGCGGCAGCTGGCCTGGGCTGCTGCGGAAGGGAAGAGGCTAGAAGAGGAGAGGAGGGAGAGGAGAGAGAGAGAGGATAGGGAATTGCAGATCGCCATGGCCCTCAGCATTGGGAATCAGTGATGAGATTTTTTCAGTTTCATTTTCTTCTGAGGATCCCGCACGCCTCGGACTGTACGCGTCGGCGTAGGTTTCACAGTTCTCTCAACGCGCGTCCGGGGAAACGGCGATATCGCCCCGCTGTCTTGATATTATTTGCATTTTTATAAGAGGTTATAGAAAGAATGACTCGCAAAACCTAGTCTTACTCTTAGCAGTTTATCTTATAAAATAAAACAATAAAAAAAATCATTAGAGGCATTTATGTGATATTTGAAAATAATTGACGATTCTGAAATGTGAGTCCGCTTACTTTTGGGTCATTCGATAAACATTCCGTTTTTTATAAGGTAAAAACAATGAGATTTGCATTTCTCTTCCAGTAAAAATTTACAACACACAGTACAAAACTTCGATTGACACGTTCCTCTTTTCGCTTCGGGTACTGTTTCAGATAGACATTGCCGACTGAATTGTCACATTTGAACCGATCATGAGTACTGTTAGATCTGAATTCCCTCTCGTCTTCCGGTCGGCATTTGCCATCGCGCCCCGCTGACCGCAATCTGGCCTAAGATACGAGAGGATCGATGATGCGCGTACGCTGCGAGCGCTTATCGATTTATACATCTGAGCTCTTACCAAAGATGCATAATTAAAAAAAATATATACGAAAATGCTTATGAGATGTTAGCTCTCGTTTTTTGTAACAATTGAAATGAATAATTAATAAAATAATTGTAGAGGTCACAAGTAAGGTATAGTGATGTATCTGTTATTAGTACTATTGTAAAAGTTGAATATATACTCACAGTATTAAGAGAAGCGAGTCGGGCGCGACCTTCTGTCGGTGTCGAATCCCCTGTAAATATTCCGGTAGTATCTCCTGTTTTAAATGTGTCACTGCGTCCTGTCTGCTTTTTATTTGACCTCTCGCACCTCTCCTGATGCGGCAGCTCGTGGACGTTTACGCTAAAAAATGATAGCGGCAAAACCTTGTGCAAAAACTGATGATATCTTGTCTGACTCTCAGCTAAACCGGAAAAACGATTCAGATTGATGAATAAAATAGATTACGTTATTTCTGCTACCGTATAAAATTTTAATCAAAAAATGTGGACAGGTCGAGTGGAAGACGGCTAGTGACCCGTCAAGCGGCTCGGTTTGATAACTGTGTATATATTGCTTTTAACTGTATTAAGAAAACTTTCAAAGACCGAGTCTTTATATTTTGAATTGTAATTATATAGTCAAAAAACTTCTAAACGCATTTGAATATGATATTCACCCATGCTAATTTGCCGACTATGTTATTTCAGGTTCATTTTATAAATAAACAGTTTTCCCCTTTTCTTACCGACTGACTCGGACGGTTCATACATGCAAGAATGTGAACTATAAAACCTTCCGTAAATTTTGTGAATTATAATTTACAAAACTACTATTATTTACTGTAAACTACTGCAAAACTCAGACAAACGTTAAAATATTATTTGATATTATTCTTTTTCTGATTTTCATCTTTTTGAAGATGCGGAAAGGTTAACCTTAAGCTCGGTACAAGTTTCTGAAAATATCCCACTCCGTGTATCCGTGAAACTCTGGTCACATTTTGTAACTTTTATTGAATAAACAGTATTTTTTGATTCAAATTGTATAAAATGCTCTCGGAAGTCGAGGTTTTCAATCAAATATAGTTTGATAGCCTTCCGCGTGCGGCGGCCGCCCCGGCCGGTCACGTCTATTGAATAAATCATTGTTAACTCTTTCCTAGGAACATTGTAATTATAAATAACTAACTGTTGTCATGTTTATGATTTTTGTCGGAGGATATTTATATCTTAATATTGTAAAAATAAGAAACCACCGTACTGGAGGCGTTCAGAATCAGGCGCTCGAAAGAATGCGGATCGATCTAGTCTGCTATCTATCTGGCGCAAAACGATTATCCTCATTCTTTCACGCGCAAGGTGCGTCCGGTACGACTTTCTGAAGATGTGCGTGCGTGTTTCGCACGTTTAAATCTATTTGTCTCATTTGTGAAGTCGATGTCTGCCTGTATGTTACATCTTATGATGATTCATCGCCATCTCTGAATTTCCTAAATTTTCAGGCTTTAACGTGTCGTTAAATTGGACCAATTCAATCTAACTCAACGGTCATCGACTCGGGACCCGGCCGTCTTTCATATTTTTTATTTCCATTTCCTATAATATTGAGTGAATCTCTACTCAGAACCCGCAAGGTTCAATGACAGCCGTCTTTGCAGAAATTTACGCAGCTTGTCTCAATATTTATGAAAGGACACATCTAAACTTTGAACTGGAGGTGAAGTATATCTAGATTATTGGACGCTGAGCCGGTCCGACGGCGCAGTAGTCTTAACAGTTTTTGCGCCACATATATACTGCCGTCAAACAAATGTAAGTATACGCAAGCTTAGTTATATATTAAATACCACATTTAAATTATTGATGATATACATAACGCTCGCGGGTGCTGCGATTTTAAAATTTGTCAATTTGAAATAATATGACGCTTCACATAAATTTTGACAATCTGCGTGAAATTTGAACAAGTTACAAATTGAGCTGTTCACGTTTACTAGAATGTTTATTGTTCGCGGAGTGCGGCTTGCGTCCGCAGTTTTGTACTCCGTCAGCGTAACGGCTGTCGTCTCGCCCGCATCTAAATGCGAACCTTAAACCGAACAAGACACCCCGTGTCCGACCCCCCCCCCCCCGCCCCCGACGCCTAGAGTTATTCGGCTCCGGTCTAATGTGAAAAATTATTGAATAGATAAACTTATTGCTGATCTATAATAAACCACTATAAATGTTGTCGCTGAATCACATATACATACATGATAGAAAGTAATTGTGCTTTAATTCACTGAATATATTATTATAATGTTAAACAAAATGTAAGTATTTAATAAAAAAAAAAAATATCAATAATAGAATAATGTCATTCTACGTAAGAACGAATTATACGTTATGTGTAGATTTTACATATGTTAAATTAGCGTTCTTTTCGTGTTTGCATAATATATACGATGCCTTCGATAAGCTTCAAATGTAATACTCAAAGCAATTCTCAAAATATCAATTTTCCAACTCTACACTTATTATATTAAATTAAGTTTTGTATCAATTTATTTAAGAAAACACTATTTTTAAATTATTTGAGTGGACATATATTAATATATTGTATCTTTGTTACCCCCGGTTTCGTGTAATATTTCTTTAAATCGTAAGCCCTCGTTAGCTTAGCCGCATGTATGTATTTCAAAAATATATTGTATTATAGTTTTTTGTACAATAATATTTATTTCCTCCTCAACTTTCAACTTAATTTTATGACTTTAATCCTGCAGTATCTTCGCAGACTAATCGGTGATTAAAACGGTAGTGACAAATCTGACTCTATCTACTCGACGTGTCGAATTTGTTCGGTCGCTGTAACTTGAATTTCAGCATGTGAATATTGTGACATGTTATGAAATACCGACTTTTTGGTAAACAAATCAAACGAATTACGATGTCAGTTTCGTATTCGTCTTTTTCTGTAAAAATTTGTAAAATGTTAAATATTTAAACATTCACTGTATGTAAAAAGTTCTTTAAATTGTGTGAAAGTTGGCAATACACTCAATATGTCAAATATTTTTCTTTTTATTGTAATTAAAAAAAGACCATTTCAATAATCCCAATAAAGTTTACTATTTGGCAGGAATTGATTTTTATCATTGTTGCTAAGATGTCTGATATTTTCATATTGTTCTAGAACGAGCGTGATTTAGAGATGCTTATATATAAGTAGATATTCTCGGTAGTCATAATTTTTTATTCATTTTAATAGACTGAAGGCGCTCTAAATCAATCGTTTCTGCACGTTTTGTACATTCCACAGTTTCATGATAACGATGCTGAAGACAGCTTTTCGTATGCATATTATTTTTAACGCGCATACTGTCTTATTCATCCGAAATATATTTTATTTGATTTCTCACGTTACGACGCACGCATCGCACCGTCGACTTGCCAATTGAATAATTGTCACGCCATGAATTTATTAATATTATATTTCTTCCGTAGACATCTGTCGCTTATAAAAGTCATCGAATTAGATTTGTATCAGTTGAGAGTTCTATTTACATCTTTGTAATCAGTTTAGAGAAAAAATTATCACTCACATACATATTTGAAATGCTAGATTATAACTATGTTGACGAATGCCGTCTCGCTAAGATTCGACGACTCTTTTCTTCGACATGCTCAATATGCTACGCTAAGCTATACAATATTTTATATCGCATAGCGTTTCTGTCTTTTAAGTATGAACCTTAAAAATCATCCGTACTCAATCAAATAACTAGTTATTTTTTACTCGACATCGCCGCGATATTTTTTCGTGCATCTATCATATCACTATATTTATTGCTAAAGTTAAACCGACAGGGTGAACCGGTTGAAACTTTATAATATTTAAGTTAGGCTTTTTCAGTACATATCTAAAAAATTGTAGCCTGTTAAAATTTTTATGTTATGCAAATGTTGACCCGGAAACTCTGTTACAGCAATTGCACTTCTTATTGCTATTAACGTCTCCTGCGCAATACTAAAGCATGTTCATCATTTGACTGTCAATATTTGCGTATTTGCCACAATTTAAATCCACCGTCGCCAGAATCGACGACGGAATCTATCGACTTTTATAAAGTCTGACTCTATCGCTTCTCGGTTCATACATTTTTTTTATGTCCTCCCTCGGTATTGTTAAAATGCTTATCCTCATTTATAAGACGCAAAGAATATATTTTTGACGGGAAAAACTGTTGGTATATTGTCATAGGTTTGTAGTAGATACTTCATGACCAAAAAACATTAACTACTATATCTATATTCTCCAGTAGTTAGAAGGTAACGTTTATCGTATTTAATATGTGTAAAATAACTAAATAAAACATGAAATTATATTTTTCAATTTTGCACGGTCACCGATCAGTGTCGAGGGCGATTCTTCTTTTTGTAAAATTCGTACAGCACCACGCGCAATACTTTTCATGTTTCTAAAATAAATATGAATTCCGCTCGCATTTTATCATCACAATATTAAGAGCACAAGTGAGCCGTTAAACTTGCGCTCTCACCTTATACAGTACGGACGCATCTTAAAATAGTTTGAATCGGACAAAGTAACCGCAACACCTTTGGTAATCCCCAAAAAAACACTGGCAAAACTCTGGGCCAGTTCTACTGAACAATTCGTTTCAGATGCGTTAGTGTGTATCAGTGTATAAAGTTACAATAAGATATCACTATTTCCTAGCGTGTCGTGAATGTTGCCATATTTAAATGAACAGTGAACGTTTCAATTCACTCACATATTCAAAATACTTATGAAAGTATTATAGCTATACGACAGTAAATGTTTTTACATTATAAGTATTGGAATGCATTACATATTACAATACAATTTATACCCTAAAAATAATTCCACGTTGGTAATGACATATGTTGAGACGTCTCAGTGATGATGGACTGAACAACAATCTGGTGTTTCTTTGTCATGCGCTTACAGGCTGACAGATAATAAGCAGTTTAAAAAAACCATATATATATATATATATATTTGAATAATAATTTGGTAAACCTAACTGAAATTATATTACAGATTGCATACCATGTAAATATTTGTATGTATTATTTACAGCAAAAATTGACTGAATCTTCATTTTTACAGTGTACCGTAATGCAAACCGTGTTTTAATAGTTTAATTTTGCCATCGTTGCAACAACTCGCACAACGTTAAACTCGTGTCCCACTCAAATATCTCACAGTGAATTCAAATTCACACTGAATAGCCCTAAGGTCGTTTGTCATTATCGTGTGCACTGAAAATAAACGCTTTAATTAACATTTCAACGTACTAAACCCACACGAGACTACACGTTTTAGGATTAGTTTTTTTTCTAAGTCGGCGGCAGAAGGAGTGAGCTCGAATGTAAATTTTTCATAATAAACATGTACACGTGCATCATCGTTACGCCATCGCCGGAACTGTGTTTAATAAATTAGTTTCGTAGACCTTTAGAAATCATCGACGCCGTAGTCCGGTAAATGTTATATCTATCATTTAAGCTAGGCAATTCAGGATAATGTATCACTATGATTCTTACTTAACGATAACTACTATTATGTATTTCCGCCGTTTTAATTATATTTTTTTTTTTTGTTTTTACGTTAACAGTGACAAAATGTTTGTAGATAGAAAATTAACCCTGACTGCTTCATTGTTATTGTATCAATCTGATTGTATCAATCGAAATATTTTTACTCGTACCTTGTATCATAGTAATATTATTAAATACCTTTGAAGTTATTTGTATAGTCTAGAGATTTATTAGCTCACTTAGATAAAAGAATATATAGACCTCACAATATTACGATTATTTTGTTATATTTTTCTTTCAGTAGGTGTCACTGTTAAAATTATCGGTGTCGCGAACCGATTATTAAAATTATTGTAATCTACACTATTGTATGGGTTTAAAATAGTTATATTGTATTAAAACTATTTATTACTTTTATTACGTTTACATTATACCGTAGAAGCAGAACGGTGGTAAGCGCCATCGCTAAAACCCCATGCGCTCTCGATATCGGTTGAATTATTATTATTATTGTGTTGAAGATATTTCGACTTGTTTTTATTGGTGTTTGTTTCTTCTCATTATTACCTCTTGGCGGTGCATTTATTAAGATTTCTAATGTCAAACACTTCATTGGTAACTGAATAATTATTTTAAACAAACAGTCCTTAGAGTAATATAGAGCTAATAAAATAAGCGGCCCAATTTTCAACTCTGGCCTCGCTTTGTTCGATTCGAGTTGCCGACGTGTATTTTTCTAAATTATTCGGCGGCAAAGATTGCGATGCTCGGAAGATCACATTTTTATCTCGTTCGTGAACTGAAGGTTCTCTTGCATTTTTATTAAACCGCTACTGAAAAAATATCTTCAAGTTGATAATTGAATCCTTTAATCATATATCACAAAATATTTGCGACGAGCCACCGTTCTGCATTTACCTTTGAGTTTTACTGTTATACAGGGAAATAATTATTATAAATGATGATGATAATAATTGTTAGATACGTTCATTTAGGTTTATAAAACGCTTTAATGTTCAGCTCAAACGGCTGGAAGAAAGAGAGAGAGAGAACACCTTCTGTCATTTCAATCAATCTTGTTTTCGCTTCGTTAAATGTCAATTTAAACATATTATATTGATGTTGATTCCTCGGAACGGTTGTAAAACTTCTTCCATCTCTGCGTTCGCTGTGTCATTTGAACATTTCATTGTTAACATACCTTAAGCTTTTACCTATAATATGTAACAAAAATAATCAATTAAAGTAATAGAGGGTATGTTCCATTGTTGATTATTATGTATCGTGAATCCTGCGAGTTATTTTTTCTCAGAATGACAAACGCAATGTCGGAGAATCGGAACGAGTTTGCGGCGGTCTCCGTTTTATTTGAAAAAGTCGGTCGTCCCGAGCCCGCGCGGATCTTATTCAATCTCGGGTTAAAAATAAACACTGACATATTGATGAGTATGATTGTTTAATAAAATTTGTTGTGGACACATAAAATAATATTTAACTGTACTGTACATGTATCATTAAAACTATTTCATTGTAAAATTGTGTTTTATTTTTGATCAATTTTCCCTACACGTTGAATATAATAAATATGCATACGCTTCCTTTTGAATACATTTCATCGCATCACATAAAGAACGATTGATTTCTACAATTACAAAATTGTAGACACCTACCCCGCCCCACGGCGTCCTCGGTGAACTACATTTTTAATCAATTTGAATAAGAAAAATATTAAAATATAATTCCATTATTTTTACTTGATAGAAAAGTATTCATTTTGTGACAGAAAAAAATTGTTGCCATCGAAGCAGGGCCTGTAAGGGCAGAGACGTGTAAAAAAATGACTTCTCCGACTCCAGCTTCAAAATAAAAAATGACTCAAAATGAAATTATTGAATTTTTTCAATAATTTCATTTTAACTTTCATATATGTATGTATTCCATCAATCAATTTTAGTCAGCTAAGCGTGCAATGTCAACATTTTGGACTATTTTGTTTGAATACACATAGAATATATTTTTCAAAAAATTTTCGAGCCGCTCATTACAGTATCAATACACACTTCCGTCAATTTACACTAGATTGGTTCTTCAAAATTTTATAATACATTCTTTCAAAGACATTTAAATTTTTATTTGTTTGATAATTTTTGCAGCTATTATATTGGTTTACATTTTACACATTCTCATAGTTACTCTATTTTTCTATTTTTACAGAAAAGTTTCAGCATAACACGGTTATAAAATAAACTAGCTGTAAGCCTGTTGCCCAACGTGAGATTTTTGTTGCATTGTGTTTAATTTTATTTAGTTTAATTTAATTTAATTTTATTTAGTTTAATTTAATTGTATTTTATTTTATTCAATTTTATT
Source organism: Himalopsyche tibetana (assembly GCA_030503985.1). Lineage (NCBI taxonomy): Eukaryota > Metazoa > Arthropoda > Insecta > Trichoptera > Rhyacophilidae > Himalopsyche > Himalopsyche tibetana. Next base: position 4,097,928 of record JAPJYX010000015.1, read on the forward strand.
TTATTCAATTTTATTTTATTTTAATTTATTTTATTTTAATTTATTTTATTTTAATTTATTTTATTTTAATTTATTTTATTTTATAATTTGAAAAATTACGCAAACAAAATACATTTCGTAGAAGAAGAAGAAGTCTCGAGGAAACATTTGTGAAAAGTGAAAAGCGAGTGATTATTTTATCGACTTTTAATATATAAATTTAGTATGAATAAAAAAGTGGAGATTGGAAGGTGGGAAATCGGGGACACCTTACACTCACCCACTCACTCAAACAAACGGACATTATCGGCTATTAATATATAGATTGTATTTAATTATAAAAATGAATAAAATATTACGGCTAGAAAATATTGAAATCATGGCTATTAATATTGCGATCGGGAAACTGATGGCATATTACTGGTTTCCAAAGAATTAGAAAAAAATAAAAATACATGCCGACACTGCACATATCGTGTTGAAAATAAAATGACCGGGCAGTGAAGTCGATTCTAGTAATGATTTTCAACCAATAGAAAATATAATTTGACTAGACTTTTAAAGTTGAATAACTTATATTTATAATATATGTATATAGTATTATGTATAAGTAAAACTACCCATTTTTATGTTATATTGGGACAGTATACATAGCAAATAATGTAAATTACGTACAAACAGGGCTGCAATGAGCAGCCTCGGTGCTTTGAATTACATCCACTTTCTGAGGAACCAATCTACTGCGCATATGATAAGTGTACTGTCACAATTTTTGCGATGAACATAATTTTACAATCTTGAAATATTTTCAGTCTTTAGAGTCATTTCAATGCTGGGGTCTCGCACGATACTCGATGCGATGCTCCCGTTGCGTGAAGGTTTGTTTTTTCCTCCGTCATCCTCCTTTCCTTTTTGAAATATCAATTTCTGAATATTGTGAAATGGGATTTCCACCAAAACACAAAGAGGAATGGCAAGTACATACGTGAGGGTAATACTTCCTGCAAAAAGTGATACCTGAAATGAGAAGTATTTAATTTTATGATTGGTCGTTATACAAGGAATCTTTTTTTTATATGGTGTATTTTAATATTAAACAAACCAAACACAGTCGAGCTTCAATGAAAGGCCCCACTTTATTTTAGGGGTGAGTTTTCTTCTACTTTTGAACGTGGTCACTATTTATGATTTTCTTGTTCGAGAAAAGTACTGAATAATACTGACAGCATTAGAAAATAAAGTCTATAATCGTCACAACAATTGTTCAATATTGTTGACAACGTGTTAGTGTTGCTTGAATCAATTTTCAAGTTGAATTTACAGAAGGTGGGCCAAAAAATGGTTAAAATTGTACAATATCATTTATATACAGCCATTAGGTTATATGTTGAACTACAAACAATGAAGTCAATCAACTTACCACATAAAAATCTGTCAATTCATTTGAATGTCTCGATAAGCCGACTAGAGATCGTTGTATAATTGGGTGTACTAGGAGAGCGCAATATGTCAATTTTCCGACTGCTTGAAATGGATCCCATTCGAGGCATACTTTTATAAAACCTGTTAAATGAAAAAACAAACCTTTTAACATAAAATATTACTACAGTTTTTGGAAATTATTTGTTATAGTATATGTCTGAAGAGCTGCATGCTCACACGCAGAGAGCGGTTTGCCGACCACTGCCTTAGGGGATTGGACCACATATTGGATTGAATTAATATCAATCGCTTTGAATGTGACAAACTGCTTGCAAGTGTTCTCACACGCATGTCACATTTTGTAACTCAAGTGGAATAACAAATTTATCAAAATTCATTGTATGGTAAAAAATGAACTTACTCAATGTTACCGTCGAATCCATCAAAAATAAGTAATTAATTTATGATTATATACCTTCAGAAATTTTCAGACTTCCACCTTCCACATAAACCCTATGACCAATGTTCCCTCTAATTTTCGGAAGGTTATGTGCGCAAAAGACATTGGCTGTGCAACTTTGACAAGAAATAAAAAGATTTGTGCGCCACCTAACGGTATTTAGACCCAATAAACGAAAAGGTTGATTTTTAATAATTACAATAATTAACGGCACTATTTAATGTAAATCAATTTATTCTGGTGGTGGTATAACTGTTGTAACTTTTGTGTGCTCTGTTGTAAAGTGAGTGCGCGTCCACACGCGCACAGCTTAGAACATAGGTTCCCAACCTTTTTCGGGTGGTGATCTCTTTTTATAAAAGCCATGTGACTAGGCGACCCCCCCCGAGGAATTTGAAATCCTCGTTTTGCTATACCTTTTCCCCCGAATTGTCTTCGAATTGGCTTACCGGGGAATTTGAAATCCTCGATTTCAATATCGAAAAAAGTTGGCGACCCCCAGGTTGGGAACCCGTGGCTTAGAGGGAACACTGCCTATGACTAAATCTTCTTCCAAGATACTGGAATTTCATCATCGAAAGAAAACAAAGCAGGGATGGACAATCTCTTAAAAAATTTTCAGCACGTGTACAACAATAAAACTATAGTTAAAAGGTTACTCACAACAATTTTAACTAACTACGGTTTTATTCTGCAATCAAGCTACAAGCAAATTGTTGGTAGCACCAATGGTAATTCATTTATTGTTTTACTAAACGCCAACGATTGATATTGACATAATCTTTTCTGATTCAGACAAAAATATACACTGAATGCCTCTTAGTATCAGTGGGAAATAAAATAATAACCAGTGTTAGCTTTGCATCGCAATCGCAGTCCCGATGGACTAGCATTTGCATTTGCACTGTTATTCTTGTATTATCATTTGACTGACTGGTGTCTTTCACCTTTTACAGTGAGAAGAGCTCTTACTCTATTTCTCTTTCATCTCATCTTAGGATTGCAATGCCAGACGATTATGTCAATACCCGTATTTTGGTATTTCATATTAAAAACCGGTATCGCAAATATTAATTTTAAATGAACGTTCAATAAACTCACCTCCGCAATTGCTCGCCAACAGAACAACGATGCACGCAATCATTGACGTGAATAATGGCTTATGTAGAGAAGCATAAATGCCGGCAACGAGAGGGTCATATATATAGCCTTCCAAAAAAAATGGCCGTGCGGAGAAAATTGCGAGCAAAAATCCCGGGACAAAGAAATAACTGCACACTGTGAACCACTAGAAGAGCAAACAAATATTTTCAAAAATAGCTATCGATCATATCTATCTAACATTGTGACTTTGTTGCACCTGGCCACAAATTTTAAGGAAGCGTCCAATAGAAAAATTCCAGTGTATTTATAAAAGCTCTGCCATTATTTGATTCAGGTATTGAATTATTTTCATTTGGAAATATTTTACGGCTTCATGTCAAAATACATCCCGTATCCTGTGTAAATCCATAGCTGTCGGTGAAAGGTACAAGGTTAAATGTCTGAAGAAATTTAGAAAAAAATCTTTGTCAACACCCAGTATTGACTATTCTGTGAGGTGGTATTTACATAAATGAAATATTTATCGTTCCAACGTGTAGAACTAGCCTGCCAATGAAGTTGACTCTGGAAAAAGTTTTAACACATCGTGACATTGCTTTGAATGTTGACAAATTCAGCGTGGACGTGAGTGAGTTTAGACGAGTATTTTTTATATTATATTACATAGTACATGTTGTCAGAACTTACTCAGTTGACATACTTGCAGATTTTCATTGTTTTTATTTTTTGAATACCTTTTAGTCATTTTCAAAAGTAAATAATTTTAATTAACAAAAACATATAATTTTTGTAATACATGTACATTTATTGATTATCTGTTTATAAATAAATAAATAAAATAAAGTGTTTTCTTACCCTTTTCTCTGACAGCTTAAAATTGTTTTGATCCATGGTATATTGAATGTATGCTGCAATGATTCCTATCACGTATGCACTCGAGTTTCCTTGCCAAGCCGAGTAAATATAAGTGAACGTTGGGTCATCGACATATGAGTTTCTTATAACTCTGAAAAAAATTAAACACTTAAATTTCATTGCAAATCTTTTTTTTTTAATGTTAGTTTTGTCAAATATCTGAAACACTGAATGTATAATATTGTGTTTCTGCATGCTTTGTTAGCAATATCATAAATTGTGCAGCAAAATGAAAAAGTAGATATTTTTTGGAAATATTATTAATTATTTGGTGTTATAAGTTACCTAAAAGCTCCAGCATTATATGTTATATGACGGGATATACTGGTGAAAAAGGAAATAGCAACATCTACATTATAAACTGCTAGTCTTGTTATTGCATATAAAAATGAATGATATTTATTACTGTAGGGTGAATTCATTTTCAGCTTTATATCAATCATTTTTCAGTAAACGCAGTTTTAAAACGATATTCGCATTGCCAATAAAAATATTGCTTACTCTGGGGATGTTCTTTGAACAGGATAATATTTGTTGAGATATGTCAGTACCCCAGGAATAACAATCGAAGCGACCAATAGTAATGCGAGCAATGGACGTATGGATTGTGGGAACTTCCATATTATCATCATGACTATCATAGCCATACAAAATAGTTGACTGTCTACTGCTAAATACCTGAAAACGTTGAACAATTTTCATTACATATTTCACAATCTTCACAATCAATTTCTAAAAGATTTAGTTGTAAATTTTGTACATTGTACATTTTTTTGGTTTAGTAAACACCCACATAAGACAAAAAAATCCTTAATAGCAGTGACGGATTAAACATTTGGGAGGCCTCAGGCGCAATTAAAGGCCTTATTTTTCGAATTAGTAAAACTGAATTGAATATATTATATAGCTTTATATAATGAATGCTCTTTTTTAGGGTTCCAAGTGCGCTTATGGGCTAATTCTTTTAATAAAATAACCCTCCAAGGACGAGCGTGACCATACGGTCACAGTAAACACATTTGTCTATTGATCCCACCATTCCACTTTCATTATTCAATTGAAAATGCTCGCCATGAGCGAAACCGTTTCTGATCTTGGTAAATATAAGTGGAAATAAGTACAAACGAATATTTTGTTTTCCTTAATATCGACTGTGGAAAGGAAAAAGGACGTAACCCACACAAATTTTACAGGAGGCGCAAAAACATGTTTTGATGATTTTGGGCCATATGCAAATTATGAATTATACACAACCTTGAAGTGCACGGAGACTTCTAAACTGACATAACCCAATATTAATTAAAGAAATTTATTAGAAAAAACCTTTATTTCAGTCTTTTTTCCTGGTTTTAATTTATTACAAGGTCATTTTTTCAAACTTAAAAGCTAAATTTAGATACTACAACGTCATTTGCAGCTTGCATCCTTTTGATAGAACGTGTATCAAGTTTGATTTGTGATTATCAAAAAAAGGTGTTTTGAAAAAACTGTGGGTTACGTCCTTTTTCCTTTCCACAGTCAATATAATGCCTTTCTACCAAGTATTGACAGTGAGCACCCTAAAAGAGATCAATGTTGGTATGCTGGCAGAAAGTGTTAAATCAAAAAAAAATGTGTGTTCATGTATGTGTTCATATTTAACAAATATTTTAATAAATAAATACTTGTAGCTCACTAGCAGAAGCCCTACGGACTCCCGGAGAGGCGTGAATACTGCTTTACTGATATAATCTTTTACCATAAACCATATTAAATAAACATTTAAAATACTTACCACGACTGTGGAAGACATTTGAATCCGTCCCCGACAATATTGTTAATATAAAAAAGGTTGGTCCACCAGAGTCTCCGGCAAGAATCGGCCTCAATACCAACCAAATCGTACCACACCGGACCACTTCCGAGACGTTCAGCCCAGCTGGCGACAAACCACATCACCACAACATTCACTGGAGTCAACCTGTTGGTGCATAATGTTTTAGTTTAATGTGTAAACTAAGCGACTTGAAACTCATCCTATCTGAGTCGGTACAAATGGGATTTAAGATATGAAATGTGTTTGAATGAATTAAATAATCACACAAATATACACGTAGCTTTTTCTCACTCGAGGTATTTATAAATCAGAGATGCCCAACCGGTATAACGCGATCGACCGGTCGATCCCGAGAGCTTCCGTTAATTTTGAAAAAATATATTATTTAAATATAAAATATACAAAAATACTAAAATTAAATTATTTTGTGTGCATACTTATCTAATGGTATGTATTTCGCATTTAAAATAAACATTTCTAAGTTTGAAGAAAAGAAAAAACTCTAAATACAATTTCTTATAAGAATCATGTTAGGAGTCAATCGGGAGAAAACTTAAGAGTGAAAAGTCGATTCCAGGGCAAAATAGGTTGAGCACCCTTGCTTTAAATGAACTATAATTGAAATAAGATACTCTCGTTCATTGTTATAGAATCAAATATCACAATATATTTGCAATGTCAAATATCGTTCATAACTATTATAACAGAATTATCTTATATTAACAGAATACTCGACGAAAAAGAATTTTATTAGACAATATATTACATTATACTGACTAAGAGGAAAGAGAGAATACATATTTGTTTACTTATTATTATATACTAGCTGACCCGACGAACTTCGTACCGCCTCAGAATCAATAAATGTTGTAATAAAAATAATAAAACATTTTTAGTACTTTTCCCACTGAATAAAATTTATTTGATCAGGACCGGTTTCGCTCATCGCGAGCATTATCAACTGAGTTATTATCATCTGAGCATTATCATCAGTTAATAATGCTCGCGATGAGCGAAACCGGTCCTGATCAAATAAATTTTATGTGGAAAAAGTACTAAAAATGTTTTATTATTTTTATTATATTGCCATCCCACCAAGCATTGACAGTGAACACCTTAAAAGTGAATAAATGTTCTGTTAACTTGATAACTTGAAGCATGATGACTACCGAGTCAACCTTCAGTTGTAAATTGCGCGGTGGCAAGCCAGGCAGATCCAATAAGTTTAAAAATTAAGTTGGATAGTTGGTTGCTTCGTCTTCGTTTGTTACACGGTCGATAGATTTAAAGGAATGCAGTGGACCAATGATTTGATTTTGACTTGTGAAGTTTAAATGATCCACATCTTTGTTCTTTGCCGCAAGAATTGCTCGTTCATTCAACCAATTGTGATTTTTGTGATTAGATGTTCGGGAACATTTTGTTGAATGAAGTGAAATTGCGAAAATTCGGCGGAAACAAAATCAATCCGTTCGATTCGTCGACAGGAACACCCCCGTTACCGATAGTCAGCAATTGCTTCGGCAGATAGATCGTTTAGCAATGCAACTCGCATGTTTGTCGTCAGCTGAAGATTCTTTACATAGCGCCAGAGTCGTGATTTGAGGTAAGCGTTTATTTCATCGGAAGCGGTAAATCTTGGAATGACTGGTAGTGTTTGGTGGAAATCGCCAGATAGTAGAATCATTGCGCCTATAAAACATCTTGAGTCATTGCACAGATATTTCATACTTTGATTGAGTGCTTCCAATGCGCATTTGTGCGCCATTGTCCATTCATCCCAGGTGATGATTTTACTTGCTACCAAAACTTTTGTCATTGGTGAGTGTTTCGCAATATTGCATGTCAGTTTTTCAGTCGTTTAAAGCAGTGCTCCGCAAGCGGTGTGCCGCGAGGCGATGCTGGGTGTGCTGCGGCGCGAATCTCTAATAAACAAAAAAAAAATAGTTTGGTCGATACTACAAACTATTTCTGATGACACTATCATAGAGAAGCAGAAATAATTATTTTTTGGTTGAAAGAATATGTTATATGTACAGTCTGCGCAAGAATGTTTCGCGCACCTTGCGAAAGTTCGCTAGATTTGAAGGAATGTAGTGGACCAACGATTTGATTTTGAATTGTGAAGTTTAAATGATCCACATCTTTGTTCTTCGCCGCAAGAATTACTCATTCAATCAACCAATTGTGATTTTTGTGATTAGACGTTTGGAAACATTTTTTTGATGAAGCCGTCCTTCGTTGAGACGAAATTGTTAAAATTCGGCGGAAACGAAATCAATCTGTTCGATTTGTCAACAGGAACACGGTCGTTACCGACGATAGTCGAAGATCGTTTTCAAGCTTAAATCATTTTTCTCTTCTCCTTCGGGGCCGAGTTAATAATCCTCAAATTCTCATGACTATTAATTTACATGCTCCCAATTTATTCTTACGTGGGCGTAACTATGAGCAAAAACTTGTATTTCTAAAAACTTATACCTCGCTTAAGAGGTTTAAATCACCAGTTCCAAGGGCCGTTAGATTGATCAACGCATTGCCTAGAGAAGTGGACATTTTTAGTGATAGTATTTGTGAACTGTTTGTAAAATTTCACTATTTTATTTCTTAATTTTTTATGTTGATTTTGATTCTGATATATTATGTAGTTTTATTTTATATTTTGTCTTATTATATTTTTCAAGTACATGGCGAATTGGCGTCAGCTGTTATGTCATGTACTGTAATTTTAATTTTGAACAATGAATAAATAGATAGTCAGCAATTGCTTGGAGAAATCTTCGGCAGATGGATCGTTTAGCAATGCAACTCGCATGTTTGTCAATTATTTGAGGCAAGCGTTTATTTCATCGGCAGCGGTTGATCTATCTACGTGGCTGCTATTCCAGAAGAAGAAACTGCTACAGCAATTTTTTTATCTCGCATGAACAGTGGCCATAATCAATGACATGAAGAATGTCTTCCCAGCTCCACTGGGCGCATCAAGGAAAAATAAGCCACCATTTCCATCATCAGTTACCTTCATTAACGTATCGCTAATTTCCTTCTGTTGAGGGTTCAATAGTGGTACATTCGTTCAAACTGATTGGTTCAATGCATCTCGATCATATTCACGTTCACGTTCCAATTCTCGATTGAAAGCGTAGTTCATTCCACGATCTGGCGTTGGCATTCCTAACTTGACTACCAAACTGACGCACATGAGGTAACACATGTCTTCGATCTAAAGCAAAGCCTGGTTATGTATCTCTTCATTCACCTCGAGATCGGGATTCCCCAAACTGACACGAATTCGATGCAAAATGTATTCGGACATGTCATCCTTGTACTTGTTCCACAGTTCACGGGGATTCGATGGGAAGCATGTCAAAATAATGATAGAAAATAATGTGCGTATCTGACTTGGAGATTCAGAAACAATTTCTTCAGCGATTGTAATAAGTATCATTTTCAAGCAAATTGAGCTGTTGACATGCAAGTAGAAGCATTCGTCATTTTTCGGATGAACTGTGTACATGCGACCAAGAGCATCAGTAGTCATTCGGATGAGCAGGAACCGCATCGCCTTGCTTTCGACGTTAAAATTTCTTCGATGTAGCTTTCCAAGTGTAATAACGTGGCATCTCAAAGTAGAGCAACGTTCGTGCAAACAGCGTAATATTTTTGTCAAAAAAAATATCATACCTAATTAAAAACATAACCTTATTTCAACATTATCCGATTTTATTTTGTTTTCATTTTATATCATCGATTTGTTTTATCCTAATCCATACTCTAAATTTAAAATTATTTAGAAGTCAATCGTATGCAAAAGAAGCAAAAACAAATGAATTTTGGAAAAATTGCCACCTAGCGGATGAAATCTGCATACAAACGACATTTTCATTATTTCAAGGTGTTCGCCATTTGAAAACTGTATGAGAATATTAATTTTCTTCATAATTTCTTTGCCGTGATATTTTTCCGATGTTTTAATGCTTATTCTGCTATTCTAGGCGGATACGAATTTAATAAAACAAAGATCATTAAAATCCGAGCTGTAATTCTCGAGATATACGTGGTGTAACAAACCCCACTTTCTTTTATATATATAGATTACATTAAGTTTAATTTCCTCGCAGGAAAACGCTGTACAAGTTGTGAACGCTGAATGGAAATTCGAATGCCCTTTTGTAGCTCTTAGTTTCACTAAGTAAGAATGTTAGTTTCAAAATATGACAAGATCCACATGAAATTTTATTCTTAAAAAGATACTAACAGTGCCAGCTGACATTTTTGATTACTTGAAAATGTATTCCAATCCATATAAGTAGCAAAAATCCGGCATTATTCTTGGCGTTTATGACACTAGCAAAAGATTAAATGCAATTTATCCAATGTGATAACTCAGTTGTTTTACAAATTACTTAGTTGGTAAATGTCAAACTTTTTGATTTAGCGTTAAATAAATTCTTTTCCGTCTGTCCATATTTTAAGGATAGAATTATGACGATCTGTTTTAATTTACAGTTTTAACTTATTGAATGGAGTAATAAATGCATCCATTCACTTCAAGTTTAATAAATTTTACTCGGTATGAGTCAGCAGCTATTGTTGCAAACATCAGTGCTGCGTTCTGTCTACAAACAGAACGATATTATGATTTGAAATCCTGCGTAAGAGATATGACGTTATTGTCTTATGCTGAAAATTATTTACAAGTGGTGACACTTGAATTTAAGCAAGTATAACCATTTACACATCTTACCAGATATTTCTTTATGTTCAAAACCACCTTTTTGATCTGTCAACATTACACATAATATATCAATACACCATATACTTACAGAGAAAATAAATCAATTCTCCAAATTTAAAAATGAAGTTAGAGATAGCCTTTTTTTTAACAACTATACTCATAATAAAATAACTTACCTAAGCCAACGCTGAATAATTGATAAGGGGTATAACCATATGCTGAACTTTTTGTGCTTCTCAATATAAATGAAGAAATTGTATGCCATCAGGAAACTTGATATGCAGAAAAATGTCTGTATTACTATATTTCCATTCAACAACAACAACATCAAGATCTGATCAAATGTCTGAAACAAATTTTAATGATCTGGTTATTAAACATCACCCTACGTGTTCACTGGTCTAGTGGTGAGAGCTTTGCTCGAGTAATCAGGTGGGTACAGACTTAAATCCTAGCAAGGTCAGTTTCAAAATATTTATATTATATATATTTATTTTTTTAAATAATTTTCCAAAATACAATAAAAATTTGAATAGGTCATAGGATAAACATATTATTCATAGAAATACCTACGTAGAAACATTTCTTTAAAAATAATTTGCTTAAAAAATGTATTATTGATTGTAAGATAAATTTATGGAACTGTTCATACTGGGATTCAAGCCATTAGCACTGCAACCGATGCCGATGACATTGACCACTCGGCCACAAGAAGGTCACTATCAGAGATTCCAATAAAAAAAAAATATTGATACTCGAAGCACATCATTAAATATTTCAACCACTAGGCAATATTAGGCAGCCTGATATTGTTTCTAATTGCCATCTCACATCTCATATGCTATTGTTACACTCTCTTGAAGCTCAAAGATAATCTTCTAATTAATTTTAATGCATTGTTATCATTAAAAATCCTGATAATAACTTATATGCTCCCAATTTTTATCTGCTTGGCTGAAACCACAACTGAACTTTTTTTTTGTTATTACTTTTTCTCCGTGCCGGTCATATGAGTCGCCAACTGAAAAGGCTGTTCGACTGATCGATGCATTGCCTAGAGCAGGGTTTCTCAAACTATGTTCTGCGAAACATTGGTGTTCCACGGAACCCGAATAGGTGTTCCGCGAAAATTTGAAATATTTTTATACGCTACAACATAATTAAAAATCTTTTTAAAAGTGTTCCGTTAAAATGTATGGATTCGCGAAATGTTCCGTTTTAGAAAAAGTTTGGGGAACCTTGGTGGAGACAGCGGTGGAAATTGTCGACATTGAACTTTGTGTATTGTTTTTCAGGTGTTATTTATTATTTAAATTTGTGTGTAAATATTATTTTTTATTCTTTATTCTATTTTAGTTTTTCTTGTTTTTATTTATGCTATACTACTGTAGTAAAAATGCTCTTCATTATGTTTGTCAAGTTAACAATAAACAATGTCATCCTTTTAAAGAAAAAACAATATTTCGATTGTGGGGATGTTTACGTAAAAGTCAGGGACGTGTAGGTTCAAAGTTTGGAAAACTTCAGGATTGTGCGTATCTTTTCGTAAATCCACGCTTTATTAGCACTTTTATTTACAAATTTGTATTCCCGGTATCCCGGAATTTATCATTAAGCATTATTAAATTTCATGTTTAAAATTTAATTAGGTCAGCCATAGACACATCCAAAGTAAAACTCATTTGAATTGATTTTTATCTGAATATAACAAAGCAAAAAAAAAAACAATAAAAGTGATATTCATTGTTTGCTCTTTCTACGGCAGTTATGAAATATGAAAGAGACCACAATACATATTAAATATAATATTATATAATGTACATACATGAAAAAATTACAGTACACCAGCGGATTTTTTAAAATTGTAGTAGTTAATGGGGAAGTATTTACATTTAAAATAAATATTTTACAATGAGTCCCTAAATCCTGGTACCTATCAGTAGTTTGACAGTACTGGGATTAATGATAGTGTAATTCAAGGGTGTCCAACCTTTTATGCCCTGGGATCGACTTTTCAATCTTAAGTTTTCTCGCGATCGATTTCTAATATGATTCTTATACGAAATTTTATTCAGGGTTTATTCCCTTCTTCAAACATAGAAATGTTTATTTTAAATGCGAAATACATATCATTAGACAGGTATGTGCCTATAAAATAATTCATTTTTTGTATATTTAAATTACATATATTTTTTTCGAAATTCACAGAAGCTTTCGGGATCGACCAAATTTTGCTTTGGGATCGACCGGTCGATCGCGATCTACCGGTTTGACACCCATGGTGTAATTTTTAGCTCTACTTACAAGGTATTACTGTACTTTATGACATGATCTAAATATTCATCAATCAGGGTGTCTGTTTTAAGAAAAGCGAACTCACTTACCCTTTCGATGTACTCTGTGTTTCGTATATAAGCCATATTAAAAGCGAGAAGAATGTGAGAAAATATAACTGCAACCATGGTCAAAAAGCGCATTCCTTGAATGCCGGCCAGGGTCCTGAGCCTCTCATCTCGATTCTCTTGTCTCTTCATTAGTTTCCGCCAATTTACCACTGCCGAGAACGATATTAACCAAGGATTCAAAGCTGTAAAATAATTGACCAAGGAATATGTTATTACAATTGTATGCGCTCGATTTTTATCTACGAATTGTATATATTATACAAGACGATTTACTACACTTGAGCTCTTTTTCTAGTCTAAACATAATAATTTAAGCATAAAGAGGAATTTCAAAATTCCAAACTACACTTCGTTATTTTCTTGTGTACTTTAAAAAAATACAATATTTCCTCGAGCTAAAAAGTCTGGTGACAGCCCTGTATACAACCAAACGAAAACTACAAATCCACTTTTTTCATATCTCAATCGCCTGAATGACTCCGCACAGGAATGAAATATCGGCAGAGCCTCGACAATAATTAGTCGACATTGATCTTGACGATTTCCTCATACATGCAGCGATGGAAAACCTGTTTTTGGTAGATATTTATTTAAATTTATCGACTTCTGTTCGAAGGCATATATGTCTGCGATGTCTAAAAATATTCAGTCCCACTCATCCTATCCAAAAATAAGGCGTAATGAGAGCGATTAGCCTTATCCTTTATTAAAATCATTATCCTCATAAAACAAGAAGTTTGCGTTTACAGTGGCGGATAAAGCAAATGGGAGGCCCCAGGCGCAATAAAATTTGAAGGTCCTGTTTTTCGAATAACATCAAAACGTCGGAATGTTCAATGAAGACAAATCAAAAATGTATAAAAATCTTAATATAAGCCATTTTTGAGGCGATAGATGAGATTATAGGTTAATCCTCCACTGAGCGATTGTGTAAGACTTACGTTGAGGTAAACTTCATAATTTTCACATTGGGATTGGAAATTGGAAACATTGGGGTAGAAATAATAAACAAATTATCAACACTGGTTAACCGAAAAGAATCAATTGAAATTTCTCACGGACGAAACCGGTCCTGATCAATTGATAGAATTACTAAAAACCATTATTACGTTTTATCCATATAATAAGTACAAAATCATTTCGTTGAGAATTCACAGATTACATCATAAACGTTATGCTTCTGACTTCTTTTTTTTTTTTACTTGTTTTTGAAATAAGCCTTATAAACCGGACGCAGAAAATGAGACAACTTCGGAAGAGTAGTAGACGGTCGAAAAGAAGAGACAGTCCTAGGGTGGACCAAATAATAAAAAAATATGTTAGAAGTGATAGATTTACTTTACGCTGAGAGGGAAAATTTGACAGATGGAAGCAGTGCAAAAAATTAGGCGTGGAAATTGACGAGGCCGGCATGCAAGGCACTGGGAAAATGCGTAACACTGTGAAAGTAGGTTCGCCATTGCTGAGCAAGCTGTTGCAATAATTATGTATTTAATTGATTTTAATTATATGACACTTAACATAATAAGTGTTTATTTATTTATATGGACGTATCAATGAAACATTTAACAACACGTAAAACCAATAAACACAGTTCAGTGTAAGAGACGATGATTTAATTATAAATCAGGCAAAATATTTCAATTGATCACAAGTTCTAGGCTGTTGATCTTGACATTTTATATATTCATGTTGTCAGCTCGTGATACAATTTAGATACAAATTCACCATTGAATTCATCTTGAAAATTTTCTAATTGCAATATTTTGTATTGATTAATTTGTTAATATAATATTTATTAAGCGGCTGTTATATTTTATTGTAAATATAATAGTGGATTGTCGATAAACTGTCTAATCAAATTTGTATATTGCTTTGTCAAACCGAAATGAGATTTGAATCAAAGCAGTTTCTACTGCATAACTTAGCCCCTTTCAGACCCCTGTTATTTAATATTATTAATATGACATGTATAAATATGTAATATTTATAAATGTTTAATAATGTTCGCTTCATATGTGGAGCATATAAACTCTTTAGGGGGATTATTCATTAAAACAGATTTTTTCTACGAGACGTGCTTGTTACTCAGTTGCTCAACGTCTTTTTTTCAATAGTACCTAAGAAATTACTTAATCAATGTCGATAAGCTCATTAGAAGGATTGGAAGGAAATTTTATCGATTGAAAGATCAATTTATGAAGCCACTGACGTTAACCACTCGACTACTGACCCACAGCATATACTATATTTAATAGGTATACTAAAATGATATGGTATACTAAAAAAATTACACCTCACTCCAGAGGATACCCATCGGTGGAAAAAATGTAACCCAAAGATTATCGATATTTTATAAACGCAAAAATAGCATAAGTTAAAGTTGCTTGGGAAAGGGGGAATTTTATTTCGAGCAATTGTAAAAGAGTTAAGACTAAGTGTGTGCTGAAACGCAGGCAACGCAGCGCAGTGCAACTCAGGGCAGCACAGATTTTGTATTACACACAGAAGCACAAAGCCGTCTATGCTAATAAGCAGGTGCGTGCGACGCATACATGCTACGGCCCTGTACTGAGGTCCGTTGTGAGCGCGGCACAGATTACTGCTTCATTCGTATAAGCTTGGACGTGTTCTTTTAATTGCGTCGCACAAATTAACAGTTAAGCTAATTGAATTTGTGCGAACTAAACATTATTTATATGATACTTCACATACTACTCTTAAAAGAGTTGTTGTGGATCAATGTGTTATTTATATGTCACTTGCTTGGCCAGTGATTTACAGAGAGTGTTTTTTTGTGTGCGGTGGCAGGTTTTGTATTGTAAAAGTTTAATTTACATTTACTAATAACTTTGATTCCTATTTGAATTATGAACTCGTTAAAAGTGAACCTTGAATCTAATTTTGTAAGGAAATATAAATATGCAAGCTATATCACTATATGTCATTCATATATGACACCTGTGTGACGCAGCTATCACGAGCATACGCTAATCGGACATGTCTATTTAATCTGCCTGGACCTACCAATTCCGTGTTGCACTGTGCTGCGTCGACTGCATCTCAACATACGCTTAGCCCAATGGAGGAATTAAACGTTGGAAACCGCTTTCTTACTTCGTATCTCCTTACCGCACACTTACATTTTGTTTCTTCGTTCGACTCCCCAACAAATTGATAGATTGAAGATATCACATTTAATATAAAAATGAGCAGCACAAGAGCCACGAACAGCCAGTCATAGAGATGAATATCTACATAATTGTCTGCGTGCACACAGTGGTTCACTTTTGTCACAAAGCCCCGAAATCCGTAGCGCCGGTGCACCTTCTCTGAGACGCAGTTCTCGAGGACTCTTTTGAGAGCGTCGGGGTCGTGGCGGAGGTGTCGAGCCTCCTCGCCGGTAACGTTGCACGAGGCTGTCACGCAGACGCCGCGACGGAGGACGTCGTGCTGGAAGTGACGCAGCGTGTTCGCCGTGAAGTTCTGAAACATGTCGCAGAACTTTAGTCGTCTCAGAAATCATTTTTTTGCCAACATATCCACTCTCAGCGGGAAAATATGGACTTAATAAGCGAAGTATTTCGTCAGACGTTGTTCAACTGAACCTGCTTGTTAATCATTTTCAGGGTACATATTGTAAAAATAAATTTATAAAATAAGCAGGACTTCATTCACTAATTTTTTTAATTTTTTGGTAGTTCATAATAGTATAAATAGAAAAAAAAATATAAATTATTTTTAAAAGGTGTGGCATCGAGTATGTTCATGCCCTTTGACTTCGTTGCAACATAAAAAGGACATCCTACTTCACATAAATAGATTATAAAAACCAAAGTAAAACAATAATAACTTATTTTGACACGTTGCGGGATTCTTTTAACAAACTCGCCAAGAAAGAACTTGATGACATTCATATCAGAATCACTGATAAAATCAATCAGATTTTCATAATCACTTGCGCTGAATAAAATATGCTGGTTTTGCTGTCACCGAATATGGATTCCAAACCAAGGAATAATAATTGCTAGTTTTCGAAAAATATTGTAAATGAGTGGTTTTTCAATTGTGTGAGTGTTCGCGGAACACTAATTCTTAAATTAAAACTGTGGAACACCAGTGTTCTGCGAAACATGGTTTGGGAAACTCTGGGTTAGATAATCACTGTCGCTACTCGCTACGTCCGGTTTTCAAGATCGGATGGGTGGGAGGAAATTTTCGATCTCACAGATATTGATAAAGTCGGACAAAAATAGATTGAAAATGAATTTGTAAAATAATCCGTACTGGAATTTGAGACCTGAAAACAACAACGTCGATGGCAAGTCTAGTAAGCAGAGTATACTGCATATTTTATCATAGATACATTTTAAATTCAATGAGTGAAACTGGTACTGAACGAAAAAAGTTTTTTTAAGCTATAGTTCTCTCGAGAAACAAAATAATAAAACTAGCGAATTTAATAATACACGCAACAAAAAAAAGCATTATAGAAAATCACAATAAGTAAACATAAGTGATTCCTTTTAATTTAAGATTTCGACTGAAGGTGCTTGGTGGAATTTCAATATTAAATTTGAATCGTTCAAACTATGTACATTCTCACAGATTTTATCACTAACGACCCGGGTTTTGAACATCCGAGTTTTAGAACATATGGCAGCCTTTAGATTGAAAAAACACACGTCTACTTTTGCTAATCACCTAATTTCGGAAGGACACGTGTTCAATCAGGAACAAGGGATAAAAATGTTACACCCAAATACGGACAGTCATAAGCTCTTTTTCCAAGAAATTTTAGAAATCAACAAAACACAGCTGCAAAGTCTTCCGATTTTAAATGAAATATTAAACTTTCCCGCATCTCCGCTTCTATACCCTATATAATCATAAAATCATATAATCATAAAACCTTTGCCGACAAACAAATAATATAATTCTTGAAAGTACTTACTACTCAAATCTGTTGGCATTCCTATGAGCTCATCCTTTTCGCCAGCAATGGCTTTGGACTCAGTGATGCATTTATATCTTATATAAACACGAAACTTTCATTTACTAAACGTCAGTTCAAGTTCATCCGTGCACTTGAATGCCTGAAGATGCCGAAAGGCGAAACTCGGGTCGTTAGTGACAAAATCTGTGAGAATGTACATAGTTTGAACGATTCAAATTTAATAAGTGATTCCCTTTGAGGTTCAACTTTGAAAGTTAACACCTCAATATTTGGTTCAAAGTTTGAAGTCAATGTTGCCGGGCGCTAATCTAGACTAATCTATGACATCTATGACAGAATTCAATTATTATGACTAAGAGTTCAAAATAAAGCAAGATCACTATTATTGTGTCTTGCTTTATTTCTAAATGAAACTGTCAATTCTTGATGGAAAGACATTTCCATCCAGAATTAAAGCCTCGAATCCCAGGATCAGGCATCCTAACCAATTTTACGATCCCGTAATCCCGGAATCATCTTAGTACTAATTTCTGAATTCACTAAAGCACGTAAAATTTCGCTCAACAGCGCTGGACTCACTGACAGACCTAACTTTTACAAAGAATGGAGCTAAAAAAAGGTCTCCGAGTTCTGTCAAATCGTCATTTCGAGTTGACAACAATTCTGGAATCTCTTAACTACCCATTTTTTTCGGTAACGATCTCAAACAATTGTGGCTTGATATTATGGGGAATGATCAATCCCGGGATCACAAAAAGGGTCCGGGATTAGATGCCCTAATTGGAGCCGAAATCCATAAATCGATTTTTTGTAATTGTCCGGACTTGGATATTAGCCCGCGAGTATTGTGGTTACAATAGCCAACGACCACTCGATCATGGTTCCGGTAAGTAAATCTACTGAAAAACAAATTTGGAAATTTAATGTTTTATCTTTCTAAACGTACAATATATTTCTTAGTTATTGCGGTGTATAATAACAATTTCTCAGCGTTTTTCAAATAACCGAAAATTAATTATTTCGAAATAGTAATAGATGTCGCATACGATTAAATAAATATTAAATTATCGTTTAGAAAAACTGGGATAAACGACCTTAAAAATCATCACAATTACAAACATGTCGCAATAGTTTTAATGGCCTTTCATCACACAGCGTTTAACGTTCTTTTTGTGCACTATCATTTTTTTTATTCTTTTTGACTATTGCAAGGCACTTACGCCCGGTAAAACAAAAATAAATCATTTTATAAGTATCCACCGATGTCATGACCATAACGTTTTACGTAGTAGCATTGTGGAGCATATTATGGGCTACCCTTTAGGCGCAGATGCCTTCCATAGATTTTGCATAGCAACTGATTTGTATCCAATAAACAGCAGAATGAGCCGCATATGAAAAAATAGGAATATGTAAAAGCTTTTCTTTTTAAAAAACATTTCTGATGACATTCTGGAAAAATAATTTTGAAGCCAAGTTGTCAAGTTTTTTTTATTTAAAATTAATACTCACAGACTGCCGATTTATTGTTGCTATATTGAAACGCTAAAAACTTCATCCACAATACCAATATTTTTTTGTTCACCTTTTTTCTAATATTACTAGGGTATATAGTTTTATAAAAAATTCTGTGTTTGTTTAGAATGCGTCACATTTTAAATTCTACTATCTTTCAAAACTTCAAGAAATCAATTTATTTAAATGAAATCGGTGAACTGTTGCTAATACAAACGGAAATCAAAACAGAGCTTGTGTTTTGCATTCTGTGCACGTCATTTGGCTTGAAGGGTTAATGAAGTTTATTTCAACATAAGTTATTTCTACAATTACATCTTTTTACTCAGTTCAGTTGTTCAAACTCTTTTTTTTCAAAAATAATAATTATATAAGAATAGAGCTGGCACGTGATATTATCCAATCGCTGCCGCTAATCCCCGCTATCATGATCAGATTTGGGAAGGCATTCATGCCTCCGATCACAAATTCATAAATTTATTTAAAAAAAAACCGTTTGTGAAACTGTGGAATTCGAACCCTCAAAATCAACGACCTTTACTCACTGGCTACAGGCGTTGATTTATTAAGCGAAAGACGTCAAATTAACTCGTTGACCTGTTACAGTGTGTTATATTCGATTTGAACGATTGAACAGAATATTTTATTTAAATTGTTTTACTTGAACAATCGATCGACACGAAATAATATTCTGGTCCTCATTTAATAATATGTTCTTTGATAAATGTGTTAACTTCACTTAACAAATAGCGCTAAGCATAAAAAGGTTTTTAAATAAACTACGTATGGAAAGCGTTTATAAAATGAAAAAATATTTTGTTTTAATGTTAAACGAATCCTACTGTCGTTGTTCTTTGCCAAAGCAATGCGAATAGTATTAGATGATTAAAGTAATACCAGAATGAAAATGTTCAAACATTGATTTTTGAATCGATTTATATAATTGAATCTGAGCCCAAAACTATGAGTGTCTTTGATGTTTTTCTCCGAGCCTGAAAACAGAGCACGGAGCGACAGTAACGATCTTAACATTGTGCCGTAACTAAATCTTTATTTTTTTTAATACCAAGTCGTTCTCGTAAACATTACACATACTGAGGTGCTCCATTATGATTAAATATCCTAGAGTTTGAGAGCGGATAGTATATCATGAAAACTCTGATCAGGGCTTTCCAAACTGGGGTCTGAAGGTTTTCTGTGGGGGTCCGCGAAAATTTTCAATTAATTTAGTCATTAATTTTACTAAAAAATAACGTCAGATCTTGCCTTTCTAATACTGAACCAGATATTGGTTTGTTCTAAAAAAAACCCGCATACACATCCATCTCATAAAATTATTTTTGTAAGCTTGTATTTTTTAAATTTTGTTTTTCAAACTTATTTATATGTAATTTTCTACTTTTATTGTGGTTAAATGTAAGCATGTACACATATATATTAAAAGTAACAGTTAATGCCTAATAAAGATTTTGGCGAATAAAATTTAAAAAAATCTAGAGGTCAGTGGTGGACTACCCTACCTCAGGCGTGGGGAACCTGCGGCCTTTTGGCTACTCTAGTGCGGCCTTCTGGCCAATTCTGTAATTCTGTAAATGTATGTAAATTCGTTAATTCCTGACATATTATGACCGAAAATTCCTGTTTCTGACCAAAAATTCCCTAATCAATGTTTACTGCGGCCTTATGTCGAATCAGAAAAATGAATGCGGCCTTTAGAGGAGAAAAGGTTCCCCATCCCTACCCTACCCTATAAGCAAACGAGGCGCGTGGTTGGGGCCTCTGAATCTTAGGGACTTGAAAAATAGCTTACATAATATAACTCATATACAATTTGTTCAGTTTTTTTAAAAATGTATTTTAAATATTTTATTTGGAAGTTGTTATGTTATCCGTAAAATAGGGCCTCCCGCGTGCTGAATCCACTACTGCTGGGGGTCCGTCGTTTATTTTTTCTGATTAAGGGGCCCGTGGCATGAAAAAGTTTTGGGAAGCACTGCCTTAAAGGGCGATAAATCGGGGGTCTCACAGTAACATGCTTTGTTTACCTTTATTTGATACCAAAGTTCTGTTGGTTTCTCTGTCGTCAGATTAAAATCTATCGTACAGTACAACCCATCTGGTGGGAACACACATTCTTCATATTCCTCCAACTCGAACACGGTGGGCATTTTCCGATATTCAGTAACTGGAAAAAAATACAAGTTTTATTATCTCTAGAAAGATTCAAAATAGTTTTAAAGGTGGCTTCGAAAAGAAATATATTTAATTTTGTTAACGTTTAATATTTTTTTCAAAAATAAATAATTCGTTTTGATTGAGATGCGATTTTTATTGGAAAAAAATAGAAGGTCCCTTCTTAAGCACGCCACTGGCTCCATACAGTGACGTTCCTAGGCCATGTGCCGCCCCTAGGCAGTACTTAAAATAACGCCCTCAATATTTTTCGAATATAAAATTTTGAAATTACGTTATATATGAATTTCTTAAAGCCATACGAGTATAAGTGTCATTTTTTTCATTATTTTTCATTAATTTAGGAATACATATAAAAAAATAAGAAATTCAAATATTCTCAACTTACTTACGAAAACTTTATGGTAAAGCTGCTGCAGCCTATAGTAATAATCATATTCAAATAAAAAAAAATGATAAAGTTAAATACTGTACACCCACCGGTCATAATATTATTGCCATTGAAAATGTGCTTTTCGGCATTTTTTTTATTCAAAACATTGAGGCATCGTATTTATTCTAAGCCTAATTCGTCTGTATTTTTTTTTGTGATCATTTGCCGCTCCCTAGGACTTATCGCCCCTAGGCAACTGCCTACACGCGTATACCCACGGAACGTCCCTGGCTCCATGTTCATTTTTTACTTATAATATGATAATAAGGAATGCTTTACTTAACCTTCGAGTACCTATATCTTGAAAAATCACACGGGTTCCGGAGCGGGGTACAATTGTACCCCCCAGAATTTTTCTCATTTAACGAAGTAAAAATTAAAATAATAAATGTCAGCAGTTCGAATGTTGATTTTGAGCATGCCCTGTCAAAATTAAGAGACAATTTGTCTTTTTGAATCATCCATATCATATTGCGTTGACGATACGTCAGGCGTATAGAAGCGGCGAGAGCAGACTGAACTAATCGTAAAGCGACGTCGTTCTCCCGGCGCGGGCGCAGGGTACGATGACATCAGGTGTGTGGAGTTTGCGCTCGGCACACGCACACACTCAAACGCAACGTGTATATGTGACCCAAATACCATTTGTTAACGAAAAACGTGAATATCTATTTTATTTTATACAATTTTTCAGATTTTTTTTTTGCATTGTATTCAGTAGGATATGTTTGTAGATTACAATAAATATCAGCTAGATATTACCGATATTTAACAAATGGTTGGTAAAATAAGAATTAAGGGACACAATTGTACCCCGCTCCGGAACGCGAAGGTTAACTGGGATGATTTTAAAATCCTACTAAGCTAGATTCTATCAATTAAACTATTTTTTGTCAAGGAACTACTATTTCTCAAGGAAGACATCGCAAGTTGTTTTTGTTTAATATTTTTTGATATTTCAAACAGGGCTGTGTTTTTTGAAAAGCCTTGTGACTGAGTTTTCATGCCTAGTTAAATAATGTCTTTTCTATTTTTCAATAACTTTTATTGTGTACTTCTTGGAAAATGGTTGAACGTGGTAATTAATTATAAATAATATTAATTTTGCATTGTATTACTGAACCAATAAAATATCACATATTACCATTACTGTAATGATCACCTCAAAAAAAATGCAATTAACTTTGTGTATTACAATTACATACAGTGAAACCTGTATATGACGTGTTGGAAATTCACATCCAACGAACAACAGCCGTCAACATTTTCAGGATCTGTATTCGTCTGATGTGTATTGAATACTGTCGCTGTATTTTGGCCGGAGTCGGGGAAAATGAGCGACTCGATTTTTTTTAGAAAAATGATGTGTACTTAAAACAAAATAGTCATAAGTGTTAACATTTCATGCTTGGCTGACTAAAGATGATCTGATGGTATACATACATATAAGTTAAAATGAAATTATTGAAAAAATTCTTCGGAGTCGGAGTCGTTAATTATTTTAAAGCTGGAGTCAGAGTCGGAGTCGTCTTTTTTTCACGCGACTTCACAGCCCTGATTTAAACGTTTCAAATATTCAAAAATGGACTAAATTAATGTACATATCATTGTACATAAAAAAAAGCTTTTTTACAATTTAAAACACGGTTTTTCAACCGGGGGACACAATGTGTTCCAATCGGGCCACAGAGAAACAATAATTTACGGGGAACCACAACACAGTTTTAGGGGGCAGGGATCAGATCCTGAAAGAGCTAGAAAAAGTCTTTTCATTTTGGGAAATCTGTAAATTCCTGGGCAAAATCTGCAAATCTGCCGGCGAGCAATATTTTCAAAGAATTGAATATTATTTTTTAATCTTTCAACTTCTCACTTCAATACTATATAAAAAAAACGGGTATGGGGCGTTGGAAAAATACAAGACTCAAAAGGGGCCACGGGTCGAAAAAGGTTTAGAAACTATGATTTAAAGTATCGTAAGAGTACTATAATATTTTTCAATTCACCAATTTCCAAACTTTTTAAATAATAAAATCATTTTGATTTTATCTAAGTTTTCAATTAGTTGTACATATATATATTTTTAAAAAACATTTAAAGTGCTCATTGATTTATATTAGTTTTATAATAAAAACAACTCAAAAATATGCACTACACCAATTTTCGTTTATTTATTTTTTAAATCGTTATTATTTACGTTTACCATCATAATACGTTGATCAATCCATTTAAAAACATCCGAGAGTGGTTTCACTGTAACTTTATTTTACTCACTATTGATATTTTCGCAGTGGGATAATCCTAAAAATCCTATCAAACACACAATAAAGAGTTTCCCTCGTTCCATCATACGGCCTTTTTTACTGGCCACTCGAAACAATAAATAATCTATGACGTGATCTTCTCAACCTAAAGATTCAAAGACGACTGATCTTACAACTTGGTCGCAATCCAGAAAGTAAACGCTCAACATGCCATGCATTGTAATATTGTCACTTAGCTTGTTATAATTACAAGGCATTCCAACTTTACTACATTGTATAATTTCATCGTAAATGTCATATAAAAATAATTATATATAAGGAATACATGTTTGAATTGTTCCGTTTTCAGACGAGTGGACTCCGGATTGAGTATACGAATCTGTTAATCGGAGGGCTGATTTATGAAGGCATCTAGGATGTGTTTTTGTTTATCAGATACATCTATTTCTGTTTATTCTTTCCTCTTTGGGGGTATATATAAAATATTTCAACAATCTTAAGTATCAATTTTTATTGTATCAATGGCGATCTAAATTCGGTCATACATTTCTTGTTTCTGTTATTCTTCCGTACACGAATTATCCTGATTAATTCTGTTTATATTCAATAATATTAACCCTTTAGCCGCCAACGTCGAAGTATTCATTACACATCTGACTCACAGGTGAGACGATGTTGTTCAAAAGGTTAAAAATACATGTAATTTTTACCTTCGCGCTTTCTTATTTCAGCAATAAATTATATTTTTAATATAGTATTATATATAGTGTTGAATATAAACTAAAAAAATCATTGAGGGGAGTTTTCTTGCGTGGAGAATTATTGTACGGAAGAATCTGTTCTCCACACTTATATACATATATCCCAGAACTAATGCGGTCATACATGGTAGTCTTCATAGTACTGCTGATGTATTTATTCTTCTTCTTTACTGCAAAAGCGCGGGTTGAACCATGACACCTTAATAAATGCGCTCTCTCCTCTTCCTAAGCCTTGTAGCACTCGTAAGTTTTCTGACACCGCGTTCATTCTGCAAAGTTGCAGTCTCCTATTACCGTCTTTCCTCAGTAGCAGGAAGACGAGTCGTAAAAAAATTGCCATGATCATAAATCGATAAAGTAAGAAGAGAACAGTATTTTTTTCGCACTTTTCTTAACCGCGTGAAAAGGGTACCGCTGAACTAGGCTTATCGTGGAGATAGCTCTGAGTATCGGATACAATTAATATCAAATATTCGAAGTTGCATGCTTTGTCCATTAGCCACGGAGGCGTGTCGTCAACTTCGTAAAGTTACAGTTAAACTAAAACATTTAAAAAAATGTCACAGTCAATTTTTTTGGGATGATTGCTCAGCTATTATGACTCCCATTAGAAGTCGATTATGTAATATCATAATTGCGTAATTTTTTACACGCATCTTAGTTGGCGTAGAAATTATTATTTAGCGACACCAAAATCAAGGTTTAATTGTACAAAAACCAAAAATCTACATCTAAATATTTCAGATCGGCGTCATCAATTATTATTTCTCATTTTCGTGCTTTGATGGCGGACGGCATTTTTTCACGTATTAAGTTTCCTTTTATAATACGTCCCAACCAGAAACGGGTTAAGCACCTGAGAGGCCCGAGACACGAATTTGGAGACCCTGATTTTCGAGTTAATATAACTGAATCAAAAAAATTATATGGGTTTTATAGTATGTATATATGTTATGTATATGCTATTTCACGTTATTTCCTCTCCTCCCATCCTTCTGATCATTTAATAACTGGGTGTAGCAATAGTGATTAGTTAACCACTAGTCCTGTTCTAGCCTTATCCTTATTTCCCTACCTCACTTTCAACAAAGTGAGGTTGAGTGACTGAGTAACAAACAGTTCTCGTAGAAAAAACTTCTGTTGAGATACCTCCATCAGGGGCCATATGATCCACATTGAGAGTGGACATGGACTATACCAGCTACTATTTTACCCTATTTCCAACCCTGCCAATCCGATAGGTATGTGAAGTCTGAATGATGATTTGGTGTTTTTTTTCAGTAGACTAAGTAAGTGTATCCTTGTAATATTAGACAGCAGAATTCGTTTTAAATTAACCAAATAAAAAAAATGTGCCAGTAGAACTGACAGTTGATTAAAAATACGTGCATGAAGCTTTTCCATTTAAATTTCCTTTTTGCGGCAAGGCGTCTTTGGATTTTATTTTGGTCTTTCTTGACTTCACTTAAATTTTGTTTTGATCAAGACTGTAAATAAAATCGTGATCCACATTTCGTCGGCAGTAAAAGATAAAATATTTAAATACATATAGTCAAATACAATATTGACGAACATTTAATAATAAAAATATCAAACTATGGAATCTCATTGCTGAAGTGTTTCTTCCTCCGCAGTGCATTGATCCTTCGAATTATCAATCGATCCGATCGAAAAGCAAAGTAAAATTGATCTAAATATCATCTTCCACAATAATTAACACGGACATACACGGACATGTTACTGTCAAATATCTGTTTACGTGTTTTTTTTTTATATTGGTAAAGCTTTTGTTCCAAGAAGGGCAGCTTATCGCAGACAAAAAGAACCTTGTAATGGCTTCACTATTTTTCCAAACATAAGCCTTCGCCTGCCACCTGTTGAATATTATTATTTGTGATTGTTTTATTAGCAATTACTTTGTATAGCTTGCTACCTTTTTTCTGTACACCTACATATACTAAATAATATTTTTTAGAATCAATTTTTCTATTTTCACTAAAAATTGATTGTCAACTAATTTGTATTGTGAATTAAGGGCTCAATTGGCTGCTTAATTTGATTAACATGCGCGCAAAAAGTGATGAATTGAAAATGATTTAACCTCAAACTATATTATATTTACGTATTTCGCAAGTTATGCCGACGATAAGTGGCGTATTTTTTATGATTTATTTAAAATATATATATTGATTAAATTTTGTAATTAAAGGCAATTAAATACATTGCCGCAACTCGGAAGTGTAATTATTTGCATGATCTCGTTACTTAGAAATATCATTCCAACCGGTCTTTATGTGAACTTGAACTCAGATCACTAGTTGTGTGTCCATAACGTCCAACGTCATGTGCTGTGATCCGCAAGGCTGGATTAGCCCTTGCAGACTAAGAACGCGCTTAGGGTAACAAGAAAAGGGGGGCACCAAATTTTATTTTTATTTTTAGATTACAATTAATTATATAACTATTCTAAAATTACTGCAAACGGTCCTGCCAAAGATGTAAACAATGATGAATTGATAAAATATTTTTTCTATATATCCGATTGTCACTTTTTTAACGAATACGTTGAAGTAAGTGTAGGTCCCTCCCTATTGTAATATTATTAATACCCACGGAACACCACAATGATTACCTGATTTAGAGAACATCAAAAAACATACTTGTTTAGACACATACGGATGTAAATATATTAAAAATGAAAGTTTCGGTGATCATTTAAAAAAAATGTAATTTAAAGGTATTTTCGACATGTCGAAAAACAATCGTTCAACACTTCTGCTGAAATGAACTCCATTAAGAGTCCGTATGCTCCACGTTGGAAGCGGATATAAGCTTAAAAGTATTTGACGCATTGGCGTAAGCTGTAATGTCAAATATCTTTAAAAAAAAAATGGTTAAAAAGTCAATACCGACTGTTTAATATGGTATTACATTATAATAAATACACTTTGATTGTTAAGATCACGAAATGTGAACTTATATTGTTACTTTACAATGTAGATAAACATTTTTTTTTAATTTGAGTCGGGGGTCGTATTGTAGGTCAAAAAGTAATATTTTTCAATATTCAAAAAAATGTGTGGTGCTCAAACAAAATTTTGGGTAGAATGCCTTTTATCAAAACGAAAAAATTAAAACTATAAGACAAAATTAATATTAAATCCATAAATAAAGCGCATCAGAAATTATCATATCAGTAAACTTATCATGGCAAACTTAATATTATTTGTAAATAGCGTCAAGTATTCGAGGGGTCCAATAAAGTTTTTAAAAAATAATAATTTTTGATTGACTAGATACCTCATTATATTATAACAATTACATAAAATGGTTAAAATAATATTTTATGAATATATAATACGTACCCACAAGTTTGTAAAGGGGCATCAAAGCTGTGGTTACGCCACTGCAATAAAGTAATCAAGAGCATACAGCTCAATAAAAACAATAATGAGATACAAAATGTTCCTATAATATATTAACCATTTAAAACTATAATGGTTTAAGAATCAATTACATTAGTTGTACATATATAGATATTAGAATTAGGGGATACCGGGGACAAATCGAACAAGTTTTATTATCAACATTATTTCTTATAATTAAGTTAAAGTTATTTGTGTGCACCTGACATCTACCAACACTATTCAAATATCAATTGTAAACTAAAATTTATTAAGTATATAATAATAAAATATATAAATATTGATACATGTTCTATAAAAATTAGTTTTGAAATAAAATGGTGTTTAAATAAAAAAAGTGTAATTCGCAAAAGAATTCATTAGGCATGGAGTTCTTTTTCAAATAAACCGTATTTTCTTATAAAATAATGAAGATAACACTTTTTTGCACACGATCATTAACTAAAATCTAAAAAACAATGACATATTATTTCCCTGTTGAACTTGTGTATCGATGTGCTGATTACAATGCGTTTTATACTCCCTAAATTCAAAATGTTCATACATCATCAACGTCAATCAACGAGCACGCTTCCTTCTAGCTCAGTGACGCTAGTAATTTTTCTAATTTCACCGAACTCCGTACCTGGAATGATTGCTGGGAGGATGAATAATTTATTGACCCAAATGTAAAATTAAGTAAGTAGTTTGTGTTTTTGATGGCTGTGGAGTCAAATCGGAGTCAGAATCGGTGTGTTTTTGGTGCCGAGCGCGGACGACTCCAACTAACCCTTTTTAATCAAATTGTATTACAAATGGTGATGAATTTAAGAAGATATTAATAATCACGCAAACTTGTGAGACATAGGACCGTCTTTTTATTATAAAGTTTTATATATTTTTTTAGTTGGACCATTTTTAAATGCAGGAGTCGGGGTCGTGGTTTTTTTCATAATTCCACAACCCTGTTTTTTTATTATTAAAGTTGAATAATTTCAATTTAAACATCGCAAGTGCTGAAGAGGAATAGCACAGACTGAGAACCATATTATTTGAAGAGTAGATTGTGGCTCAAGAGAATTGTTGGTGTCGTTAGAATCGGCGTGGATCATTTAGTACAAGCGTCCCCTATATCTTTGGGTAATGCAGAAATTAAAAGTGTATATATTAATAATTTATCTTCACGAAGGTGGTTATAATTAATAATCAACAACACGTTGTTACATCTGTTTTCTGTGTTACTTTAATGTGGATAAATAAATAAATATTATTTATTTCTTGTGAGGTATTTGTAAAAAATGTCAATACAGGAGCATGCTTCCCAAATTACGTTTTAGATTTTTATATATTTAGCATAACTAATGCCGATGCGCCAAATATTTTTTAATTAGAAAATCAAACAAGATATGAATTTTGAAAGCACTTGAGATCATCTCAAGAAAAAAAATACGTCACAAACACCGATGTTCACAACGGTGAAATAGAAAAAAAATGATACTGATTTTAATTTATCTGTGAACATTATAAATCATTTATTACAATAATGAAAGAAAGAATAATATCATATATTTTTGTTTTTAATTAAAAATTAAAATTTAATTTATTTATTGATTGTTAAATTTAATGAGAAACAGATACATAATATATGTGTGCATATTATGTATAGATGCATAATTGTATTCACTTATTAGGAGTTATTCACTGCTATCACTGTCAGTTGCAAAATATAGTCATTCGCGATTTTTTGAAAGATCTGAACTTTGCTCAGACTCATTTGATGAAATGCTATTTTTCCTAGATTCTTGATCTGAGTCAATTATTAATATTGGATTTGTTTTGTTGATCCGACGAACAGTTGAAACTGATTTTTTGAAATACGTAAGTATATTTTTTTATTTTTAAATGCAGGTGTTTATTTGGTGCGCGCCTATTACATCACCATATAAATGATTTAAAAAATATATATTTCCATCTCTGGTTCGTATTTATATTATTGTATTTAAAATATTTGGACTTCTGGAGTGCATTTATTCGACATTGTTACTCTCGGTGGTAAAATTTATGACCGGGAAACGTGCTATTCAACGAATTTAATAAATGCATTGTATTTAAACAAGTTTCAGAGCAGAATTGAATAGCATGATTTTGCGCAGGGTCATCATTTCTTTAAGCGCAGGGTCACCATTTCTTCTGTAAAAAAAAATCGAAAAAAAAAATCACGTATAACCGAAGTCGCGCAAAATAGCGTAACAAAGGACTGGGTGTCCAATTAAATTAACTTTTCCGTTTCTAAGCTCAAGAAATGCGACCCCAATACCAACATTTTCGTAAATATCTATTTTAATATGGGTGATACGATGTTTATAATTGAGGTATTCTTATATCATAGTTTTTTGGACCTTTTTTAGTTTATATAAATACGCGATAACGCTTATCAGCTGATTAGCGCCCGCGATAACGATTGTTCGTATGATAATTTGGAACGCTGAGAACACTTCAGTAGTCAATTCATATGTGTGCTGACATGACGTCTTTTTTACGCGCAACTTAAAATATGATTATTTATTAAAAAAACACAGATTTTTATAAAAAAAATGTATGAGGAATGATGCAAAGAGATATTTTTAAGCCCTTGGACTATTTTTTTTTTTGAAATTCATAAGAATAAGGCTAATAATGAGGAAACCACTGGGGTCAAAAAAGACCCCCATCGGCTGAGAAGTATTTTTCTAGTCTCCGAGCCGCAAGAGTTAAATGCATGATTTGCCAAAATTCTACTATTTCGACCATGTTTGCTCCTAATGTGGATCATACTGACTCTTATAGAGCTTACCTCAAATTGAAATTGTTTGAATTTATTAAACTTTCATAGTATAGGATATCTTAGCAGAAGTTTTTCTATGAGATCTAGTTCTTATTCAGTTGCTCAACCTTTCTTTTTGAAAGAGAGTAGGGATAGAAAGATAAAGCTGGGGCAGGACTAGTAGTTAGCTCATCGCTCTTAATGCCCGCCGTATTTACGGATCGGAAGGATGTGAGGTAATTTTAAACATCAACATTGCTTTCAAACGGAAATCAATGCAAAAATCAATTTACCAAACATCAGTTCAAGTTCGTACGTGCACTTTAATGCATGAGAATACCAAAAGGCGAAACCTCCTCTCCGCATATGGGCTCCTTATAAAGGTATATCAACAGAAGTTTTTCTACGAGAACTGTTTGTTACTCAGTCGCTCAAACTCTCTTTTCCAAAGAGAGTAGTAGGGATAGGGAAAGAGTGGGAGGGAATTTTTAGACATTACAAACACCCATGCCTTCAAACAAAAATCGATAAATCGATCGAAAAAATGCTGTTTAGGACTCGAGTTAAGCACAGAGCTATGGCCCCGACAAAAACATTGAAACTGTAAAATAAAGTATTGCAAGATATTTTTATTTACACCAATGCATACTGAATGTTTATTAAATACAAGCAAATAAAACAAAATTCTGTCTTTTAATTCAAATTTATTTTAATTTTAAAAATGGACAAAATTATTATTATAAAGATAAAATATAAATATTGTTTTAATATAATTATCATAACTATGTTAAATATTGCTAAAAGTATGTATGTATATATTTATAATATTACAAAGTTGCCGCATTGACAACTGGACGAAAGTAAAATCCTCTTTACAACAAAATAAAACTAATATTATCATTTATTTGAATACAAATTGGGAAACACAAAGTGCGCACATCTCATAACGTTAACCATATTTCATAAGGTTTGTTTTATTACAATCTTCACTTTACAAAACAACAACACTTAAATTCTCTCTTAGGGATTTTCAATCAGTCAGTTTTCTTAAAATTCTCTTCACGGTTAGTTCATGTTAATCAATCCTATTCGCTATTTGAATTAATAAACCTCAATTTTTCAACAAACATGATGGGTTAAGCGTGTTCAGATCAAATGAGGAATCAGTTAGGTGTCATTAATCCTGAAAGAATCAATAGTTTAAGACTAAAAAAACAGTGCTCTATTATTTTTTTTATAGTATCTGAACATATCATTTATCTACCACTAACAAATAATGTATAATTAGACTTTCCAGGTTAGACAGTTTTTTTTTGTCTTGCACGCAACCTTTTTCTACTGCCCTTTTTTGACAGTGGATCAGCATATGGCAAATATAACAAATACCCTATCGGTCAGTCTCAAATTCTTGGAAACCGTTCAGCAAACAAAAGTATTTAATTTTTTGATAGAAATATTACCTTTCTCAAAATTGTTCCTTGAATGGTCAACTGAGTTTAAAAAATAATCTTTGGAAGATTTCAATCAGGATTGACGTCAGATAGCCTGTCTCTTTGTCGAATACAAATTCAAACATGTTGATTTTTATTTTGACCAGTGTACTTCATATCTTGACAATTTGGCAACCCTGCGCAGAACCTTTTTTTTATTGTAAAATCCATTAGTCGGAAGATACTGTAAAAATGCTAAAATACCACATTGAGCGGTTGTTAACTTTTTTAATTGATACTTTAATATTTCAAATATTTAATCACAGAGAATTTCCATAATAAGAACCATCATTTATTTTTAGTAAGTAAAATAGCACAATGAATTAACTGCAAAAAATTATGTACCGCAGTATAAGTTTTTTATTTTCTCAGTTAACAGTGAAATTCGTGGTGGTTGATAAAATTCTTAAGTTTCATACACACCATTTCCACGTGATTTTTCCGAGTAGTGACCCTTAGCGCAAGAAAGAAATCACACAACCGATTCAGTATGAAACTATAGCCATTATCTATCAGTGCTGTCTTTGTTGTGGGAGAATTTTGGTCAGAATTTCAGACACGAGAGGTTTATTTGAGACAGTAGTAAGGGGAAAAAAATAATAGTATTCCTGAAACAGGCAAAACTATTTATTTAGACGAAAAGTGTAAGAAATTTCCAGTCTTCGCTTAAAAATAAAGTCAATAGATGCATGCAAAGAGGATTTGCAAAGTGATATATCGCACCCTCAGTAAAATAGTGTCAAAGTCTGAAATTATCATTTTTAAGTTACGGTTGGATTTGTGATTGTTGAAATGATTTACAAAGAATCTGAGAAGCTTTGCACTTCTTTTGAATGCCATTCAAAAACGGTGAAGTCGATAGTGTAATACAACACATCCATTTTTATTTATTTTGGAGAAAAACTAAAAATACAGTTGTTAAGAGATCATTTTTTTTCTTGTGAAAACAAACAATAGTAAATCCATTTTTTTGTATTTACCTAAAGAAATTTCTTGAAAACTATAAATGACTCTTGCAAAATGACAAATTATGACTGACAACCGTATTCAACTGAAGATACGATATAATACGAGGGAGTTCAATGCAAAAAATAATCAATATGTTATAATTTGATAAAAAGGAACAAGACTAATCATTATTCAATTTTGCAAAATTATGTAGATCTATCATTTTATATAGAGTATAAAAAAACATCCAGCATTTTTTATTTTAGATAAAAACTTTATTTCAGATGGATAACATTCGTTTTGGGTGTCACATGGGGACACCCCAAATAAATCATTTAATAAGAACTTGAATATGCAAACTAAATATTTCATTAAAAATCAATTTATATCAATATCAGGTCATAACTGGAAAACTGATATTTTTGACCGTAGCTGAGTGTTTTACTGTAAACCGCTACATATTTTTTGAGGATGTTTTGCTTTCAGACGACACAATCGTAACCGATAAGGTGACTGACCCGCAAACGAGAACACTATCAACATTTTATTTAATTTTATCGACGACAAAGATTTGTCTATGATTTTATTTACAATTTTTATTAGCTTTGGACAATAAGAAGGAAGATTTAATTTGAGATCAATGTGTAATATTTTAAAAGAAGCGCAGTATCATTTGTAAATCATCATACAGCTGAAGATCAGTTGTTTGTTAACAATTCATAAATGCACAAAAAGAAAAAACCACAGCATAGGCACTTTTTTAAGACATACTAATTATTAAAAATATGGGTAATATTTTTCATCATAAAAAAAACAAGCAGAATTAACATTATAAAAAAATATCAAGCAAAATTAATGTACGCTTACGGTAAAATGATAACAATATTTATATTTTTCATACAACCAGAATAGTTTTCTCTGATAATAAATCATTGAAAAACATTTTATTTTTATCTACAATAAAGGATTGCAATCCGGCCCGTTTTTCTTATTCCGGATTGAGAGAGTTGTCTTTTGATTTTTAGAATTAAAATCCTTATTATGTTACAATGTATTTTATATTCCCAGTATTCAAACCCGAAAACAGAAATAACATATACTCCAGGATTGGAATCCCAAATTACCGTTCAGTTGTTTACGATGCAATGAGACATTAAACTTAATTAAATAAATACAACGTGTTTTTAACGTAATAAATAAAGTATATAAAAAAAAACATACTTCAATATTGATCAACTATATTTTAAAATTCAACATTTGAATGAAATAAATGAACTAAATTAATATTAAAATAAAACAATTCATGGGTACATAAGTAGATATTTACAATAAGTTATTTATTTAAATTATATTGATTATATTTGGTCTTAATTATAGTGTTGTGAAATTATACGATAATGTCTAGGATGACAAGTCAAGAACAAAATATTGAACAATGAATGAATTAGTATTTACAATTTCAAACATACAGGTAGTCTCCGATTTATGACAATTTGACTCACAACATTTCACATACACGACGCCTCTGCCAACACCTGATACATACGGGGAAAAAGTCGGCACAATAATGTGAAAAATAGATGCAATACTTTCAAACTATCGGCCACAGTTGAGGGGTGTAAATAAACAACCATTTTTGTTTTTATTGTTACTAAGTTCTAATTCGGTCAATTAGGAATTTCTGAATTTATTTTTAAAAAAAGACATACATTTAATTACTGCAGTGAAAAATTAATAAATATGGCCCACGATGACTGGTAAACGGAATACAGTTTCTTCTGGAATTGAACTTTAGACAAATTTTACTTATAACTGAAGTTCAGGAACGTGAGTAAGTCGTGAGTCGAGGACGACCTGTATGATGTATCCGTGATAGATTATCCTTCCTAGATGAGAATGATTATTTATTCAAATTTATAGTCGATAAATCTAAATCTATAAAATATTAAATACAAACAAATTATTTACTACAAAACACTTTATGAGTGAAAATCAAATTTTATCGCGTGCAGAGATAAATAATGGAAGTTTTAAAATCAACTACGTGACTCACTTTCTAATGGATTTAATGTTGATAATGCAAATATATTTATAATTCATGAATGCAATAATCTCCCCGTGGCCGTTGCTTTTATGATTCGTGATCTAGAATAGCAATTCGCACACGAGGATCTTTATTTACTTTTTAAATTAAGTGGAGCTCTCTTACCGTTGATGTAATTATAAAATAACTATATGCGACATTGACCCAAACGTGGAATGCGCTCTAAAAGACCAATGGGACTTGTGAAATAGAAACAGAAAAAATGAGATGCCGTTTTGAAAGTAATCACCTTCGGTCTGTCATTCAGAAAAGATGCGTTTCATATTATTTTTGATTGGAAGATTACTCGATCTGTGTTGTGCAACAAAAAAAATTGTCTTTAAAGTAAGAGGGATTAGTCCAACAGAACGGCATTTGCAAAGCCGCATGATGATGCAATTTCATACAGGAAAAAACCTGTACCGGATACTATGAAAATGACTTAAATCGGCCATTAGACTGTTTGTTTAAAACCAGAAGGTCTTTTGAAAGTACTAGAAATTATTTTGTGTACAAATATTAAAAAAAAACTGGTTGAAATTTGCGTGTTTTATTGATAAAATATTACATCGATTCCAAGTCCCATCGGTCTTCTCAGTTTGTGTTGATATTTTCCAGAACAAAGACGATACGCTGTATTGTTTGATCGAAAGGAATTATAATTTTATACTATTTATGATATTATTTACTTTGTACAAAAAAAAATGCTATCAAAAATAAATAGAAGCGAGGTTAGAGACAGATTATGGTACAGATTGTTATTTATTCAGAGGGACATAAAGTTGCCCAGTCACAATCAATAACTGGATTGGGTGAAAAGGATCAGAAAATTGATATATGTATATAAAGTGTATCGAAGTTAATGCAGATAGATCGGCACTGTGGGGTTTTTAAACACAATACCAGAGCGCTAATCTATCATGGGAGGATAATTTTCACATAACTGCTTTCAGATTATTTTTAAAGTTTTCTGCTGTCATAAGAATATATACATATTATTGAATGTGACTGTTAAACAAATATGACCGCTGCGATAAACTATAAAAAGATGTTACATTATTAAACTAAAGAAAAATATGCTTCATATGTTAAAGGCTAGAAAAATGCTCCGTATTATGGCACCGGTATTATGGAAATATCAAAATTAAATGCTTCGTCGCAAATCAGGAGCCAGGGTGAGAAGTGTTAACCTACATAATCACAACTATGAAATAAAGGCAATTTTCATTACAGAATATTACTAAGATAATACTGTGCGAGCTAGATTTCCTGAATGCATAAATATTACTTTGAACGATCTCAAATTTGTGGTATTGCATACACTGGTGCTATTTAATGCTCTGTGGATTCATTATTTTAATTTTTTATTACAGGCATTTATTTTAAACTGTTATTTTAATAATTCTCTATGAATATAACATGTTTATACTGAAGGCTAGACAATGGACAAACTTTTGTTTTGTTATGCAAAACAAATGTTTTAGGGAAATCTCGATTCTGCTAATTTTTTTCAGTTCACCCGTTTTAAAAAATAGCAAAGAAATGCTGAAATAATTAATATTAATTAAACGGACCATACAAAACAACTTATGGCAATGGTAAAAATTCTTCAATACTAAATCATTAAATTGTATACTATGATTTATATTGAAAAAACGATACAAGGAGACGATAAGAATGAAAGTATTTAAATTAGCATTTCAAAATGAAATGCGAGAAACTTAACGTGAAAAATTTATCATCCTCCATTTCCGAGGATTTTAAATAGGAACATACGGAAGTACACCAGTAAATTAATGAAAACACAAAAACACAGTTTTGAGATATGAGTAAAAACAAAATTGGTTTGTAATTTATGCAGTCGAAACAATACTAAGGACTGTCACAAAAGTAAATTCGTTATATCTAAAACGTTATAAAAATGTATTCATTGATTGTTTATATTTATTTAGTAACCTTTCGTGGAAACACTGTTTATAACCGCCTATAAATATTGCAAAAAATTCCAGAGCAATAACTAACCAATGACCCCACTCCCAGATATAAAATATATAAAACCCACGAGAAGAAATCTAATGAATGAGTTTACGTGGCTGAAAAGTATTCAACGCGGCATACTCGAATAACCCAAGCCGCACTATGATTTGATTCATTAGTCAAAAAACCCAACATTTTAACAAATCTTCAAATGAAAAATATCTGCAGAGGAAGACCTTAAACTATGATTGTGATAAAAATTTATAACTATTACAGTATCTACAGAAATATTCATCGACTATCTAAGCACGATATAATTTTACAACGTAAAAAAATTGCACCATTAAGAGACGCCGCATGAAACAATGACAGTAGAGTAATTTATGATCGTTGTTAAGTTATTTATAAAGCATAACCCATAAGCCCCTCGGGACGGATGCGCATTCATCATTTATCCACTCACAAGGACAGGTGATTTTTATTATTTAAATAGTGGAAATAGTTATAAATCAATACACAATACACATCAGTTTGAGAGTCTATTGTTTACGGCGACTGTAGGTCTGTCGGTGGACAGTAAAAGTCTAAAAGCAAAAACTGATGTCTCCACTTCGCTTTAGTGTTAACGACGTTTTTATGTTTTACGCTTAGGTTATTAAAAAGATTATGTTTTCCATTGTATTTCTACAAGTAAATAAATAAACAATATGGATGTTTATACAGCCAGTCAACCTTTTATTGCAATAAATATAAGGGAAACAAAATTGGACAAGTTAACAATTATCGGTTATCTATCTATCATGCGGAATAGTTTAAATATTTTTTTTGAATGATGTTACCAGATTTTGTAAGTTACCTCGACAAGTTGATTTGATTTTGAAGTTTTTTAAGATAACTTTTGAATATGAACTCGAATTTGGAGCATATGGCCTTCTAATGCAGGTATCTCAAAGGGAGTTTTTCTACAAGAAATTTTATAAAACATTATTCATTTGTTTTCAACTTTACAAGAACACCATTTTTATTTTCAACAATAATAATAGCATAGATGTATGTTTATCAAATAAAGGTTGAATTTCATTTTATCATTCTCAAATCAGGGTTACCTAGTAGTAGTATTGAGGTGACAATATCATAACATATTCTATGAAATTATTATGTAGTGTGTATTTTCTAATAAATTAAAAAAAAATGTGGATTTATCAGTTTTTGCTTTTAAACACAACATATATTCCGTTCAATTTGATAAAATTACACAAAAAAATATGGTAAACATTGTTTTTTTTAGTTTAATCCATAGATTCCCAAGGTGGGCCTTGGTACTGGAAGGGGCTGAAGAAACTTCGCTGGGCCTGGGGAAAGTAGGTAGGCCTTGGAAGCAAAAAGGGGGCAGTGAATTCCTATTTTTTTTAGCCTTATAACATATTCTGCTAAGCCCATTCATTCAAGAAATTTTATTGCAAATAACAAACCGCGAAACATTAATAAGTCGTGCGGTACTAGGTTCCTGATGTAGTGACTGATTTGTCCTTGTCATTAGAATATTTTATTAATACTTGAACAGTGTCAGTGCATCTTATTTTTAATAGACTAGAGAAACATATACATACATGTTGACAAAAATTTTCTGTTATAAATATTTAATTTAAAAAAGGTGAATTTTCAGGTGTGTCTCCTATATCTTTATTCTGAAAAGGGGGTAACGGGTCAATAAGTTTGGAAACCTATGGTTTAATCGATTTTTTTTGTTGCTAACTATTTTTTTCTGTATGAATTCTATAATTTTATTGAATGATAAGGGCTGGTTTTGTTTTCAAGTTTTTAGCATTTTTAACTTTCAAAACGCAACGAGAAAATTGTGGTCGTGATCATTTTATAAATTTGCAGAATCGGTACAAAAAAACGTTTGTTTTGTTTTTATAAATACAATGCCTTTCCACCAAAAACTGACAGTTACCGTCTTAAAAATGTCATACGTAACAAAAATAAACTTGTTTTAGATATATTTACTTTTTTTTAAACAAAATATGGGGAATCGTGAACAATGTAAGCCACCAAGGCATTAAAAAAAATTTACATGCATGCATAAATATTCAATATTATTATATGTACTTTAGTAACTGAAACTGCACTGTTGACATTGAATGACTGAAGTTGCATTACTTAACCAGAGGTTGACGAGAGTGATCTTTTTTAGGTATTATATTTAAATACTTAAATATTCTTATACAATACTGAATTACCAAAGATGAAGAGTTTTATTTCCCAAAAATTCAACGCAATGTTGAAAAAAAACAGTTATATTATTTACAATATTAAGATAAACCACTTGAAACTGCAGAGAAAAGAATATATTTGCTGAGAAGAAAAAAAAGTGGATTTTTAAACATGAAAATTCGTCTTCATGCACACCATCCCGATTCGAGAGGTCAAAGATTTAGCGGCAGCGCACACACAGTCACTGAACACGACTACAGCTCACCCACTAGTGACTGCGTTCAGTTGCTGTACAATTTTTAAACGCAAGCGCTCGCCACTACACCAGCGGTCAAAGCACACGCACACCCTAGGCAGAAACGCTGGCGTTTCTCAACCTTCTTGCAAGAGTTGAAAATCAAGTGTGCGTGTATATTGCGGTCCTACTTAACTCTGTGTTCAAGAATCCATTGTCACTTGTCTGCCTTTCTTGGTATCCCTCGGTATTTCTCGGTAGGAACTCAGCAAGCGGCTGCTGCCGTTGGATTGACCAAGTCGCAAGCCGCCAACAGTGGTCACGTTTCATGGCTGTATGTGCGCTGCCTCTTAAAGTTGAATTACAATACATGGATCTAGCCCATCGGGTACCTATAATATGCAGTATTTTATTGCCACGCCTAACACACTTATATATGCAAGTGTTATTGAATATCGTCTTTGCTGTATAAATCATTTCATATTTGAGATTAGGTTTTTTTGATATTTCATTGAGCACTTTTCTGTAAACGGGAAAAAAAAGCGTGAAGCTCTTTCGTTTATTAAATGAATCGGCATTATTTGTCAGACGCGGCTCTCTTTTGTGTGTCATCTGAAGTGAAAACTTTCAGATATAAGTAAAAATATTTAAGTACTCCTGAGTCGATATAAACTATAGTCGAAGATATCAAGAGATAAAAAGAATCTTACGGTATTACCGCTGAGCAAATAATCACTAGACTTAGTTTTAGTGTTCCGTGTTGACCGTGTCGATGCAAGCATAATTACTTAACTGTCACCAGATATTTTACAAATAAAGGTAGAAGTGTCCTTATACATTGGATAAATATCTCATCAGTGGACAGTTTCAAATTTATCTTCAATGTAGACCTTCGTAAAGTATTGAGAGATCAAATCAGACACCATTGGTGCACCGCAAGGCATTCTACAGATATTAGTTTGACTCGTTTGAAGGCGAGGGTTCATCCTTTGTGATTTAAGTTTTAGGAAAAAAACGTCGTGCGTCCATATTGCAGTAAATTAATTTGAATAAATACTCAATTTTATAAATTGCTTACGCGGATTCTTACAATAATAAATTTCCTACAATGTAAGTATAGTGTTATATGCGCTGAATGCGCATATATTTTATTATATGACCTGATTAAAATCGATAATATAGTTTTACATTTGCAGGGATGGTATCAATATACACATTGTACAGTGGGAATCGGCCTTATGAAAAGGAAAACATTAGTTTTATCATAATAGTGATTAATTATTTTGAATACTGCTGAAGGTGCTCAGAGGACATTTTAAGTTAAAAAATATTTATTGTTCATGTTTAGGCGCTAACGGTGTACTCAAGTGAGACGTTGCAGTGCTCAAAATGATTGAATGAAGGCATATTTTTTAGAAACAACTTTTTTACAAACAATAACATGAATGGCACACACAAATCAAAGCAGTATCGATTCATCTACCAATTCATCCTTTTGTAATTTAAATAGCGGTAATAATTTTACTTAGGCAACACGGTTGCCAGCATGTATGAATGTGTTACATTTTTCCAGCATAGAACAAAATTGGAAATCTTCATTGAATTTTTGTTTTCTGTTTATCTTAGAAACTGCAGGCAAAAATATCAATTTTCACCATATTAATTGCATATAAAAGAAATCCTGTTTAAATTTAACTGTGACAACTTATGTAAAATCAGATTGAAATGCCACTTTACAAAAAAAAACAGACACATAGCCCCGCCTGCGGTTTGGGTCGCAAGAAAATAGATATCTGACTTAGTAATTACAGTCGTAAAGAATATTCTCGGTTCTTTAATGTTTTGGCTGCCGCAATGAATCAAAAGAACTGAATTACAGAGTAGAAATAGATAAAAAACCAAACAACGTGCCATTCATGGGTGTGAAATTATTGATAAAAGAGCTATACCTAAAAATAAATTAAATACAATATATTACCATGCAGAGAATAACATAACAGAGATGCCTTATTTACTAAGTTATTTTCCAACTTTTCGATGGGACAAATGTTTATTATCGTTATAATATCTGCGGTCGTTTTGCTGTCAAATAAAATTAAACATATCACCGAAGAGGCTTGAATGCGATTTATCTACAATGTCAATATTTAATTTAGTTATTATATTACAATTTAACAAAGGTTTAATAAGGATAAGTGATATTCAGTCGACGCCGGCGAAGCCTTGCGATCCTTCGATAGCCTTCACCAGTTTGTCCCGCAGCTGCTGGTAATTATCGTAAGGCGGCAGGTCTATGCGATTGAAGCTGGAAAAATAAAATGATTCACGGTCAACGCGGTAGGTATTCTTAAAATAGCGTAAGGAACTTATTTCGGTTAGATATTGCAACATAAAAAATGCGAGACACCGTAACTGATAACTGATTTATTGATGCGATTAGTTTTGAATCGACGGATCGAGCTTACCAAGTGTGGGCTCGCGGATAGTTGTCTGGAGTACCCCACTTTTCAACAGTGAACAACTGAGGACCGTTGGACCCGTACAGTTCTTTGAAGCCGTTCATCGGAACGCGAGACGTTCCAGTGACAAACTGCAAGAGACGCGACCTCATTTCGTTGGAGAATGAAAGCACCACCTGCAATCGTAGACAGTATTTTAATAAAGCGCACAATGATTCTATCAAAAGCGTATAATTTTAATAATTTGAAGAAGTTATCTTTTTCATAACAAGTTATTCTGTAATAAAAGGACAAAACTGCTTATCGATAGATTCTGCTCATTAAACATTGCCCGACAATAGTTTTGTTTCCTCCCGTGACACGCCATCAGTTCCACATAGTACATTCTACGGACGGTAACTTACTGTCAGCCAGGACGGCAGAATCTCACCACCGGTCAGTATCACAGTCGAGCAGATTTAGTTAAAGCATATCTTTTCAGACTTTTATTGACACGTTTATAAACCTTATTTAAATGTTATTCAAAGAAAACGCTTTCATGCCAGAGAACTCACCCTCCAAAACCACTGCACGACGAGATGGTTGGCATGATAGTCCCCTTTGTAAAGAGTGTTCGCTTTCCAGTCTCGCACGTCGATGTTTTGAATTCCGCACATCAGCAATTCCAATTCGTGTTCGTCAAAGATTTTCAAAAGCGGTATCGGGACTAGATCACTCAATCCTTCTAAGAAAGAGT
The DNA here is from genome assembly GCA_030503985.1 of Himalopsyche tibetana. NCBI lineage: Eukaryota > Metazoa > Arthropoda > Insecta > Trichoptera > Rhyacophilidae > Himalopsyche > Himalopsyche tibetana. Next base: position 4,141,242 of record JAPJYX010000015.1, read on the forward strand.
CCATTTGCTTTTGAACTCGATTACCGAACCTCCATTCTATAACTAACCTGAAAAAAAGCAATGGTAAAATATTTAATTCACAGTTTAACCATATTAAAGATTTTGATAACTACGTGTTCTGACAAACTTTAAATTGTTTAATAGACCTAACAGCAATAAAAAAGTATTCATACGTAACCTCAAAAGGCTGGACAGTTATTATTCTCTTCTGATTTCTATAAAAGTATCTATCTACGCGGAGATATTCCTCAACAGCTTACAAGTATGGCCACACGTCTGAGTGTTCTTTATAATTTTTATCAACTTATCATTATTATAATTGAGCCCTGAAGAGGTGAAGTGAGCCAAGTTGTAAAGTTGTAAAACATTTATTAATTTAAAGTTGAAGGATCATATGGAAAAAATTCTTATAGAATTTTTCACTCGTATGAAGTCATTCGAAATCAAATTGAGGTAAATTGACATCACCCACATCTTAGGTCTTAAAATTTGATTGAAAAACCTGAATTTGACATTGACCTTACTGGGAATCGTACCCAGACCCGCCTGATTCGAAGAACAAGCTCCAACCAACTAGACAACAGCGGGCGACATACAATACGTAAATCGTAAAAATACTTATTCCTGGGACCAATGTCAATCATAGGACACCCTCACCCGAGTGAAATCAATAAAGATCCAGGCCCGAATCCGAATAAGAGCTTTCTTTTGTACAAGTCTTTTAAAATAATAATGTAAATGAATGAATCTATATTTTTATTTTTAATGTTAAAATTCCAAGAATTACACATTTCCTGAAATATTATTCTTCCCAGATCGGCAAATGAATGAGCGATCGATTTCTGACGACGATGATGATATCTTGGCATCATTTACGTCTTAAATTTTACGGGGACGTAGTGCTCATGCCTCGGTTAGTGATGTTTCTTTTTGTTAATTTGTTTTCCAGTTTTTGAACTGGCACACGAATGAGAAAAATTTCTTTGTACAAATAAATTCTAGCGCGATCGATGCTTATATGAAGTTATATTAGAGAATGGAAATGGAGTGCAATTTTGAGGATGATGACACCATCTGGTATAGATATTTAAAGTTGAATAGATAAAGAATACTATGAATAGATTATTTCAGACAGTACTAACATCAATCAGTAAACATTGCACGCAACAGCGCAACAAAATTCAATACGCATTGAATGAGAGAGTTTAGTTTTTTACCGCACAATCTTCTTACGTGAGTTACTTACTTAATATATTCATCTCTATTTGACATGTCCACGGCAATATTGGCACCGTTCGGTTTCAATTCCCTTTGATTGGTCTTACCGAATTGATCTTCGTCTACACAAAACGTGACATCTAGTTCTGAAGGATCATTTTCCTGAAAAATAATGAATTTGTAGGAAAAATCATATTTAGCCTGTTGTTTCAAAATCATGTTTAAGTGCCCAATATTGCTCAAACGCTCAGACTTAATTTGGATTGAGTGAATGTGTTCAGATGATGCAGTATGTATATTTACTTTTACTATTTTGCTTAGAAAAAAAATAACTATAATTTCAATCGCAAATTCATCAATAAAAAGTGTTGCCTTTTCACAACCCGATTCGTGATTGAACGTTAAGCAAAAACAAATCCAATATTGTTAATACACGTGCCATCTGGCGGCAAATAAACACCGAGTTTCTTAAACTTGTAAATTAATTACTTTTAAACTCCAATGTAGCTTAATTTTCAATGAAATACTGATATTTTGCATTATCGATAATCAATATTTTGATAATATTGGTTTAACAATCGACAGTTCGGCAAATAAATAAAAAGAAAAATAAATACCTTTATCCACATAAGAGACTTGTAATAATCCCAATCGACCGATTCCATATCTTTCAGATCAATCGGTTTTTTTAACATCATTTTATAAAAAGGCCTAATGAAAAATGCTGAAAGGATAAACACATACAAACAATGTGAACAGTCGTATTTATAAAATTATGGGGAATAAAGCATTAAAGTTAAGATTCACAATCTAAATACTGAAAATTTAAAACTTCAAATCGACTGTTGCAATAACGAGCGGTTGTCATATGAGAATATCGATTTAGAAATCTTTTAGAATGATCAATAAACTCACCGTCCAACAATTTTCCATGATATATAGCCATGCCCGCAACGCGGCCGATGAATTTGAAATAATTTAAGTGCTCTTCGTTACACATTCCGCTGGCGGGATTTATTTGAAGTGTATAATTGTCCATAGCGGAATACTCAAAAAGTCCATAGTAAGGATTGAACATTTCCTTCGACAGCAGGAAGAACCACTCGCGAGCTAATCCACCATAATCTACAAAGCAAAGTATCGATTGATTATTTATTACATACACATTATATATATCATCTTCTTTCAAATAAAGTTAAATAATATGTGGCCAATAAAAGCGGAGAATTTCTTACCTAATCCAACTTCTGCTTCGAATTCCACCCAAAGTTTAGTTTTAAGGAAATCGAGACGACTCACGGAGCTGATGATGCGGTACGAGTCTTCAAGTATTGATCCCCGTCGAACTTTTATTTCAAATTTGTTAGGTACATTATTCTGTTGAAAATTACAATATTATTTGCATGAGACGAGTAAGAACATTTTTTAGATTCTATCACTATAGCGGGGAAGACGACGCATATGTTTTTTACACAACGAGTTGCAGAAAATGTGTACACACTGATATTCCATCGGTGCTATTCCCGCAGCACTTATTCCGAACAGTCTAAAATATCCAACACTATCACTTTTTAAGAGTACGAGTATTTCAGACCATCTCAAATAATTGTACGCGTGTTGGAATAGCACCGCATGATGTAAAAATTATGTAATACCAATTGTCAGACATTGTACTATGCAGGTTCCTGACGATTCGTGTACTAGGGTTAGGAAGGGAGAGCATTTTTATCAAAAATTAATAGTGAATCTAAATTTTTAAAACTTGTTGAAAATATTTGAAATGTAATATCTAATACGTTATAAAAATAATTCAGTATTGTGGTGAAGACATATTACGCTTTTAGAAATTAGCATTCAAAAAGTGTTACCAATTTAGTACAAAATATCTAGCAATTATTGTATACTGTTTTAAAAAACACTCGTAATTAATGAGGATTCAATTGAAATAAAATGTATTTAAAATAAGCCATAGTAAAGCTATAACTAATTACGTGAAACGTAATTTTGTCCATTGAAATATCATGATATAAATTGTAAGAATTTTTTCGATTCAACGTGGTGCAGTCAGTGTGACTTACAGGTTTGCGTAATTGATTTTTAAGGTATTCATATTTTCTTTTGTAATCCCTCGAGTAAGGCACGGCGGGTCCGGCTATTTGAGGATTCGACATTCTCGGGTCTTCCCATTGTGTAGTGCGAGTATCTGGAGTGAAAAATATTAACATCAATAAAGCAATCAAACACGACTAACGTTGGTATGCTACGGAATACGCCCTATAAGAAGAGTGTGAAGCCGTAGCGGGTGGTGGTGGGTACAGCGTTGAGTACCCTAGGGAATTTAAAAAAAAAAGCAATAGATACATGCACATACATAAGTGTACCAATTATCACAACACAGAGGAGTCCTGATGTTACGTGCAAGGAATTCAATTTACTTCTGAAAAATTCAAAAATTAATTTAAGTTATACGCCTTTAATGGCATGGCCATCATTTGTTGCACCGTAACCGATAAAGCCCCTGCATACCTTAATTATTAAATGTAAATATTTAAATAATTTTTTCAAGTGAGTTAGAAGCAAGTGAGCAAGTTTCACACAGAAACTAATGAATTTGGTGCGATTTTATTTATCTTACATAAATTACGATTAGAGGTCGACTCGATAATAAAAAAAAGACTTGACCGCTTCAGTACCGTAAGGCCACTTGTGGCCGCTACATACGAACGGCATGAATACCTTAAATCCACTAAAGAACATATATATCATTTTATAGGTAAACTTTTAATATTCATAAATTCACTACTATTTTTTAAAACTATTCAAAAATTATTTTAAAAAAGCGGTAGGTATGTGAGTGAATGTTTTTTAGCTTAAAACATCGCGGTACTGAAAAGGTTAATTGGAAATTTAATGGAAAAAACTGATAAAACTGACAATTTAAGCACAAACATGCAATCTACTACTAACAATGCAAAGTTGACTCATATAAAATATCAGAATGTAAGAAGTATGAAAAACTCACTGTGATCAATAAAGAATATTCTGCCGTCGGAATGAATTCTCTCCTCCCACCCTTCGGGCAGCGGACCGAGCTCGTCGTCATTGCCGCCCATCACTCCGGCCACACTTGCCGACGACCGCCTTCCTCTCGAACCGGCTCCGCTTATCCGACTCGCCGAACCTCCCGTTGTTCCTTCGCTGCCTGCCACGGTGGTCGGCGCCGAGCCAGGCATGGGCGACGCTCGACCTGATTTAAATGAAATAGACGTGTCAAAATCCCTTTCTTCAATTACAATCTATTACAATAATGCAAATGCACAAACACAATTTTCGGTAGCTTTTAATACAATAACAGCATAATATGTCGGGGCTGAATAATCTTACAAGAGAACAAACATATTTCATAGAATCCCTCGTCGTGAATTTGATATTTTTTTATGTTGTACGAAATAAGATGTACATATTTTGTAATAAGAAATAATAATCAGCAGAATTTTTAAATAAAAAAAACTGGCATGATTATGTTAGTGTAATCAAGTGCTCTGCAACCGATGTGCCGTGAATCGATGCTAGTTGTGCAGGGGCTCTGTAAAAGTTATTTTTAATATAAAATTGACTTTAACAACTTTGTTGTGTTACAAATCGCGACACATGTTTCGCCTCTTTAGGAAGCATCATCAGACAGAATATCGCAAGGTTTATTCGTAAATTTACACTAGACTTCCGTCAAACATTTCATATTTTACAAAGCACTGGTTGCAACACCGCGAAGCACCAAATAAGAGCCATCGTTTTGTCTTATTAATTTTTGTTTATATCTGAAATAAATAAGGTATATATTTTTAATACCTGTCCTCGGATCCACCCACGATGTTGTCTTTTCATTGTGATCTATGAAGAACATTCTTCCGTTGGGAGCCAGCTGCATGCTCCAACCCGTCGGCAAACCTTCACAATACAACAATACAGTAATAAACACATTGTTATTGGCCTGTGTCAGTTGGCGAAGTCATCTCTCAAATTATAGGTCACGGAATGGGATACACGGGGGACTGCGAAATATTTCGATACAACTACAAGTTTTTATGTATACATGAGTTTTTATTTATCTTTTATAACAGTAATAGATTTTACATGTTTAACCCTTTTAATCCCAGATAATATTGAAAAGAGCTCTCAAAAAACCCAAGGCATATTTTCGTAAAAAACCGTAGTCTTGATTATATTATTTACCCCAGCTAAGATTAACCTTGCAGTGTTCATTTTTTAAACCTAATCCCCCTAAGTGGGCACTAAGTTTAAACAATTCTTTTAGAAATAAAAAAAAAATGTGGTAGATAAAATAGAAAAAAGAAGGTTAACACTGGGATTGATTTAAAAGCAGAACAACGAATTGCTGCTGTATGCTTTCTCGGACATTCAATAGAATACTCTAGAACAGCCATACTCAACCTTTTTTTCCTCCGGGCCGCATTTCGATTTTTGCTTCTCTACGTGAGCGGTGGGCCGCAACATATTTATATTAAACTGTAAATATAGCACATACTATACTGCATACATATGTATGTATGTATGGTGTACAATGGCGTCGTGACTAGCGACTGACTTGACGTAAAATATAGTCACTAGTCGAGCCGGCATGCCAGTACTGCGGTTTTTGCATGTAAAATAATTGGTGACTATAATTATTTTGGGCCGCACATAAGAGCTTACTGGGCCGCAGGTTGAGTATGGCTGCTCTAGAATACTGGAAATATGTTTTTCAATTTTTTTAAAAAAATATTTGACATTACAGCTTATGCCAATGCATTAAATATTTTGAAGATGAAAGATCATACGAGATATGTCACATGAGATTAACTCAAGGAGAATTGACGTCACAGCCATCCATGTCTTAGATCTCAAATTAAAATTGAAAAAATCTAATTTTACATTGACCTTACCAGGAATCGAACCCAGACCCACCTGATCGGTAGAGCAAGCTCTAACCAACTAGGCCACAATGGGCGACTGGTAAATATCTGGTTATATCAAGATGTGACAAATATGCTAAACAGTAACTAAGATAATATAAGCCATTTAAACATGTTCGAAAAACTGGGGCAGATAAATCGTCCCTCTGGGATTTTCTTCACGTATATTCGGGGGATCCCCGTGAGATTAAAAGGGTTAAGCAATCATTGTAAATATAAAAATATGGCAGTAGAAATACAAATACAAGTTCTAATATTAAACCTGATATCAGACGGGTCTGGGTTCAAAAACATGCAATCTAGGTTTACCTTTAGTATATTTTAGTTCTTACTAAGTGTATAATTTTTTTTTATTTCGTTTGTAATATTGGGGTGTGGTATGAAAAAGATTGTGCAGCAATGGTCTAGTGGTAAGAGCCTTTTACCCTAGCGGTCAGATGGATCTACGTTCAAGCCCCAGGTCAATATCAAACATATATTTTTTCAATTAAAATTGGAGATTCTGGACTCCATGTTTGTGACATCGTTACTATTTGAGTGAGTGAAAAATCTAGAGTTATTTCATGTGATTTAAAAATTAAAAATAGTAATAATTTTTGTACTTTACTAGGTACTCAAATAAATTAAAAATAATGGATCTTCAAATTTGATATGTGAATTCTAAATACGAACATAACTAACCTTCGCTTCCTGGAATGGGCTGTGTACTATTTGTGGACCCCCGACCGCTCTGACTGTCTTGCGGAGTTTCGGTACCCGATGTGGAATGGCTAGAGTCTACGGAATCTTCATTCTGAAACGAAAAAATCGCATATTTACAGTGATTTTAGATGTAAAATTTTGCACATTCTGCTGGGCTATTCTCGAATTTATTAGGATATATACTGTAATTAAGGGGGGTCTCTAATACTCAATATGATTTTTATATTTGGTTTTTACTGTTGGTATAACTTAAATGTAATAATAAGACTGTAATAATTCACTGTTGCTATAGTTGATCTGTCAATTCGACAAACGGACAGAATTTTGTTTTATTCTTTGAATTTGTTTATGTCCGATTAATCATGCCCACTCACTATACATATAAAAGTGATTATAATAAGATAAATATGATTTATTTTGACAGTAAATTTCAAAATAACCTCTTTCTGATATATTTTTTTCGATTATTTGAATAAAACATAAATGTATCAAGCATAAAAACCAAAAACAAAAATCATGTTAAGTATAAGAGACCCCCCCCCCTTAATTAGTGTCTAGATCAATGTTCCCTCTAAGGCAAGAGGTTAGCTGCGCGGACGATGCGTGGAGGCTGCGTGGACCGTTCAAATGTTAATTGACCAACTGTCTTGTAGTGCGCGCCAACCCGGAATGAGTGCGCAAGGGCTTCCCGACTGCTGCACGGCCGCGCACGCGCGCAGCTTAGAGGGAACGTTGGTCTAGATTCTAATAAATTTGACAAGCCCTGCTGGAGTTAAATAGTATATTGTTAATTTTCCAACCTGGCTAAACCTCTCACCTGGATATAATTTATCACTTTTCAATATTCACAGTCCCGTCGTAAAATAGGAACATGTCAAGTCAATGAAATCTTCAAACATTAAAATCTTTGAAGTCAAATAACACCGAAACCCCGATTTATGCGATTTCACTTTGAAACAGTTAAGAAAAATTCATAAAATGTAATTGATTAATATGGATCCAATGCTCAACCTGAAGAAATGAAAAATTATAGATGACCAGCGAGTGTTCAACAAATAATGAGCCATTGCGAGGTTTATATACAGTGACATTTAACCAATTAAAAAAAAATGGTTATTTAAAAACAGAACAGTAAAGTGATGAAAATATATTTATGTTTTATATGGCACACGTGTAAAAACAATAGACAGCAATTCTCAAAAAAGCTTCTACCAATCTATTTTGATTTACAATTTTTTTTGATCCATTGAAAATTCTTACTGATTTTTAAGATTTGAATATCCTTAAGCTTTTTCATCAATTTTGTATGAATCTCAGTTTTTAAATTTACGAGGATACTTTTGGACCCTGTCCACCGCTATAATCGGGGTATGGGTGGACTTATGTTTTAAACTGGCATACTTTATGATATTTTAATACTGTTAACATGTTTTTACGCAATGCCGATAGTAAATACAGTAGTATATTCATGTGGAATGATTTTTCTGGCATAGTAAAAAGAAATATTAATTTTGAATAACAAAAAGTAGCAAAACTGTCAACAAACCATACTAATATGTCTAAAACTATTGCACTAGTAACATGCTTCTGTACAATTTCAAAACTGAATTATCTTTCTAAATATGGCAACATTGAATTACAACTTTGTACAACAAAAAGGTGCTTCCACTAAATCACTAAAAAGCAAACAATTCTACATAAACATCACCATAAAATCTCATATAGAAAAACAACTCTACTAGTATATTTTTTAATGTGCAATATTAACATACAAGTGACAGAATATACAATATATATTTGAAATAAATAAATCACGCATGCAATTATTCATGTTACAGTGGTCCACCTATAAGCCTGCGTTCTTACAAAATGACTCTGTGACGCGCTACTCTTCACAAATTATTATTATATTTATAGGTTGCGTGTTAAATATGACATGTTTTAATAAAAAGGAAACGAAACCCGTTCTGTTTTTCAGAACCCTACTTTAGGAATGTCAGATGAATTATTTTTTTACACTGAAATTCAATATTGATCGCAAATTAAAATAATGAATACCATATTCCAAATATAGGATTTTACGACGCCCACTACCGATGTCGATCAAATGAAGTCCTCAACGAGTGTCTCAACAAAATTTCCAACATCTCTTCAAGGAGAGGATGAAGCAAGGAAAGAACTAGTAGTTAGTTAATGACTCTATTGCATGAAAACTATGGAGATACTACATATTTTGCTGTTTACAAACCCGGAGGGCAGTAGCTTTTTGTGAAGCATAGAATATATTAGATATGATAGTGACAGGGCTAGCTTCAAAATTAAACTTTTACTACTAATTGCTGTTCTGAACCATTTTACAAGCTTACACTATGTATTTTAAATAAAAATCAGGAGAAAGAATAAAATGCATTTATACTTAATGCATTATTTACTATAATAATATTTGCAATAAATATATATGCAAAATATCATTCAATGGTATACTTGCAACGGCTTCTGAAATACTATCATATTTGAGTTATAGATTTTTGTCGAAAATTAAGAAGTTGTTGCACGAAGAAGAGATGACCTCATATTTGGAACAATATGGATTTTTTTTTTTTGTCTAACAGTAGTGATGATAAAAAGTGAAAATATTTCATACACACATTGATTGAGTTTTCTGTTTATATGTAAGTAAAAATGACAACTGATGTGCTGTATTCAATCTAAAGTCAACGTAAGAATCTTACAGGAGAAACAATTTACAAACCTTCATTTATCAATACAGGATTTCAGTGTGAACAATTTTCATTGAGACTCTCTACAGGTGTGAGTATCGAGGACTGGATTAAATATGTGACAACGAATACACGATCGGTGTTAAAACAGCAGGGAGACGGGGGCTAATCTAAAGACAGCAAGCTGACAAGCCGCTCTGGAACCCCCGAACGACAGACAAAGCAAACATGAAGCGCACAAAGTTGTAGCCCAACACACGACACCAAAGTCGGCACGCTCTCCGCCCACTCTTACCTCCGAGTTAAAGGAGTCTTCCGAAGGGCGGGAGGAGTCGACCGTCCTTCTGGGAGTCACGGGCGACCCCATCAGGCTACCTTCCCGCACGGGGGAACTGAAATGATTTTCTTCAATGTGCAACTCATCGGCACTGTGGAATTCCACCGTTTCACCGCTCGTCGACTCCTGAGAGTGAACCGAGGCGGCGTCATCGTCGTGGATCTCTCCCTGAAGAGAATTGACATCCGCCGGATTTGCACTGTCCGTTTCGTCGCCGTTCTCCACTGGGGTATTTTCAGGACGGTCGGGGTCACCGGTAGGCGGTCGATTGGATTGCTCATCAGTAGAATTATCATCCCCGGCGTTGTCGTTTACTCTAGAAATCTCTTGATCAGCTTCAAACGATTCGGCGTTGTTGAGTTTTTTGTTGAGAAGGCGAGCCAGAGTGCTATTCAGCTGGGCCGCGTGCATCGGTGAGACGTCGGGAGACCCGGCCACCGAATTCACTTGACTATTAGTACCGCTGTGAAGATCGTCATCCTGTTTGTGTTCATTTCAATTATTGATTTTAAAAGATGAACGCATCTCACTCTGATAATTTACCGATTTTACAATTCACAAATATAGACTAACTGAAGAAGAGCGGAATGCGTGTCACTCGTTGTCACTTAAAAAGTGATATTGATTAAGTAATCGATATCTATTTCATACTGAAAATAAATTACAAAAAATTAACCACCGATTCTATCAAAAATTATAAGTTAAAAAAGACAGCAAAGAAAATGCTACCAAATTTTAGTTGACAATCTTATTGTGACATTTATTTTTTTGCGTTACCAAGAGTGACCCATTTTTTGCATTTCAGAAAGCATCTTCAGAGTAAAATAAAGAAAAAAAAAAGTATTTCAAGTAACCAGTACTGTAGCCGAATGGAAAATTTTCTTGTCTTCGGTTGCGTTGCTCACGGATTAAAATCCCAAGACAGACAGTTTCATTTCTATTTTTTTAAATCAAAGTCAACATACATGTCTGTGATGTCTTAATTGCCCCGCCCACTGATCCAACTCTAAAAACAGGGCACAACAAAAAACGATTAGCTATCCACTAGTCATGCCATAACCCTGCCCTATCCTTACACTCTCTTACAAAAGGGAGTGACGAGCAGTTCTCTTAGAAAATCTTCTATCAAGACAAGCCCAAAAAAAAGTTAAAAGTCCGTTAGCCCCACATTAGGAACGGACATGGTTACAAAAAAAAGTTTGGTTAATGTTTTGAATAAGGTTAGTGGCTCTGCTGAGAACTAATTTTCTTAGGAATGCTCCCCCTCTCACAGATAATTGATTATGTTCCTAGCATGACCGTCCCCTCGTCTAACAGGGTCCCCCGCACCACTCATATGTTCAGTAATAGAGAAATAAGAATGAATAGCTTTTTGATACGTTTAGCCTGAAGATACTCCACAAAGAAAACTAACACTGTCACAAGTGGGATAGCAAAGTCATAATTTAAAAGAACCACAGAATCTTCTGAAAAATAAATGGTATAATTCAAAAACTAATTAAAAAAGAAATTTAAAATTTACGGTATATCTAGTTTTTTTTAACATCAGTTGAACAATAGAATTATGAAAGCTAATTACTATCAAGATTGTACTGTATTTCTGTTGTTTAATAGCGCTAAGCTATAGGGCAAGGCAAATCACATACATTGGGTGCACAAGAGAGCATTCTACCATTTTTTTTTAGCATCATTGTGCAGGATCATGCGAACATTTTTTGTCAGAAGAATTTCCCACAAAGACAAATACATGCATAATTGATAAAAATCTGATCGCAAAAGAATGATTCATGCTGGTTAGCTGTCTTTGTTAAAAATAATTTATAACAACATTCAAAAATGCATTCAAAATTATTATTTCATTCCACTAACGCAACATTAATTTGTTTTTTGATAGAAAATGTAGTTAAATTTGACTAATTGTTTTATTTACTCTGTTACCAAATTCATAATAATATGCAGTTAATAAAACGTCGCATTGTTGGTGAGTTTGAATTAATAGAAATGTTTAGCCTTGTTTTGCACAGGTGTTTTGAATAACTTCCCTATGATATTCTGTAGTCTTTTCACAATTGACAATACAATGGACAGCAATTAATAATTGAATAGAGTTGGAAAAAATGTTTGAAAAAAAATACATTAGCACGTTTGCTGTCACTAAAATTTTGTGGATTTTGGACAATTTGAAAAGTTGGTTTCAATAGGTCTTTAATAATTATATATAATGAAACCCTGCTTGTATGTATTTTAGACAAACATTACAGCCGGCATATATGCCGGAAGTGTCAATTTATCAAATGTTTCCAGTAGGAAGATAATAATAGTAGCTGTTGTTTAAAATATTGTAATATATATTGAATGTGGAAACATAAAAAGAGAATTCTTACTTTATAAATTAGTGCTTTCCCCGCTTCACAATTTTTTATGTTAGTAAGATGAAATTAACAGGGAAATCTAAAGCTGCCACGTCACAGGTGAATGTGAAATGAAGTCGATAGACAGATAAAAAGGCCCATCTGCCGATTCCAAAAATTTTGATAGATGAGTAACAAAAAGCTGTCCGTAATACAAAAATCTTGTGGTTGTAAAAGATACATCGCAACTGTTTATCTATGCTTATCTTGAAAGCAGGGAAAGGTTATATCACATTTATAGTATTTTCAGAAGTCGGGAACTTTCCAATCTGAGCCAATGATATTCCGCATTTAAATCTCTCTTATATTTTATAGATAACTAAAGAAAGAAATAAATATAAATAGTAATTCTTTTAAATAAATTTATTTTCATAACATAAATGGGATAAATCTGTCTTCCTTTCCTCAGTTGATAGAATGCCAAATTTTATCAGTAATTTTAAAACAATTAATAATACCCTCATTATATAGTATGTTTTCAGCAATGCGCTCTAAACATTTTGTATAAAGACGTCAGTTATCATTCATTGATTCAGTAATGGAAGAAACAAATAGCAAAAAAGTAGGAAAGCAAATATTAAACTATCGACCTGACCGCATCACATTCCTCAAAGGATTCAACCAGTAATTGGTTTGTTTGAAATGAGAGATGAACGACATTTCTAACACATGCCATTTAAAATGATCAACATAAAATAATATCCCAAAGTTGCCCAATGGATCTTTTCCAAGCTTCAGATGATGACTTTCACCTGTCGGACGCCACAAGTGCGCATGCACACAAATTGTACTGCTAGGATATTTATGCATGTATATATATTAAATCTCCGTCTGTAGAATGAAATATTTTTTTCATTATTTTAAAATGTATCATAATTGTTATCGCAAATGTTGCTAAGATTGCATGGTGGATAGATTCAGTCCAAATAAACTTGAAACTGTCAAATTTATATTTAAAATTTGATCACATATGAATCATGTCGTATTAAGGTTTTTTTTTTTCTGCAACCCTAGAAATGTTCCTGAAATCTTAATTTTTTTTAAATCTTCTTCAAAAATTAATAACAAGCATTTTTTAACATTAACCACTTCCCCGGCGTTCACGCAAATACGTGTTTCATACAATTTCACGATTTCTGACATTGAAACAAAAAAACCAGGGTTTGTAAACTGGTTTTCATTTTATTTAAATTTCAATAAAGATGCTTGTTATTTTTTAGCCTCTTTGATAAAACTTATGTTTTTGTAATTGTAAGTATTTTGTGTTGTAGGTTATGGAATATTGAAAACACATTGTATTGTAAAATGAATTCTATAAATAGTTCAGTTTTACGACTGTAAAAATTATTTTTAAAAAATCAGTATTGGCGGGCATGAAAGGGTTGAGTCTGTTTCGTGTATTTATGTGACTATTCCATGATATATTATAAATATATTTAATATGTACATATAATATTCTATGAAAAAAATTTAAATAAAAAATAGACTTTGAAGGGTTAAAAAAAAATAATAAAAATAATATTTATATGCTTCAAATTAAAAGAAAATAAAAATAGTTTTTTTTTGGAACATTTTTGCAAAAATAATTCGCCGGGGAAGTGGTTAATATAAGAGTTTCTAAAATACATTTTTATATAAATATAAAGATTTAAAAACGGTGTCATTTAAAGGGTTAAAACCAAACGTAACACATGAAATACAAGAAGGGTATTAATACCATTATCTCTGGTGGTAATTATCTCATTATCTATTACTGATGGTTAAATATGGGAATGGTATTTTTACCGATTTTTTAGCCTGGTGGTTGTTGATGGGTAAGGTATTATTACCCGCCATATTTTGTTAAATTATCCACATTAACTATGTTATGAGTATTGGTTTAATTTATTAAAACAAAAATATATTCTCTAATGATGGTACAGGTGGTCAGAAATTATGTTATTTTAAAAAAAAATACAATAGGGTAAATAAAATTTAAAATTTTCATAAATATTTAATTTTTACACAGTTGACAACCAGTTGACCGCAAGCTATATGGCCATATTTAACGACTTTGGTTTTGTCCTTTCCTATTTTTTTATGCCAAACATTTGAGAATGCTTTATGAATGCACATAAATAATTGTCATGGTAATTAATCAATTTCGAATTCTCGTAATATATTTAACTTCAATCCTATGATATTATGTAATTGTATTACATATTTCAAACATACACAGACTTAATAATAAAAATGAATTGAATATTTTAAAAGATATAGGGAATTATGTGACGCATGTTTTTTTTCACGCAAATATGTAAATATTTCCCCTTTTTACGCTGATAAGGGTACGCGGCGATCACCCGTATTTAATGTGTTAATGTGAATGGTGTGTTTTCGTTTAAGAATAGAATAACAGTTCCATTAATTAATAATAGTGAGTTGTCTTTCTGGTCCCATTTTTATATAATGTTAATATTGTCAGACTATTTTTAAATACATAATAAAGAGTTATTATTTTTACAATTATGTAATTTAACAGAAAATAGAAAATTTAAATTAACTTTGATTATTCCACGTATTGTGTAACTAACTGTGACACGTGTTTCGCCTCTTTCAGAGGCATCTTCAGACTTACTATCGCAAAGTTTGCTTAAGTAATGAAGCAAGATTGATTCTAACATTTTAAAATTATAAAATTACAAAATGGATTGGGTTTTTTTCCTTTTAAGAGGAGCAAGGAGGGGGGTGTAGAATCGAAATAAAGCAAACAGATAATGATACTAATTTTACTAATGAGTTGTAAACAATCAGAATGGGATTTTTCCTTTTTAATGGAAGCAAAGAGGGGATTATAAAATGCAAACAAATTTAATCATACTACTAATGACGTTAAACATTACAAACTATTAAAACTAATGAGCTACAATCAATCATCTAGGTTTGTGATTACTCTATTAAGTGGAAACAATTTGAGTAACGGGGAACCGCCTGTGCTATTAAGAATATTATTTAATAATATTTCTTTTTTGTTAAGAGTTTTATTAATTTCTAAAAATTCTAAGCTATTCATCTTTAAACCCTTTTTATTTACTCGGTGGAGTATTTCTAAATTACAAATCTGATTAAAATTATGATTATTTTCTATTAAATGATTGGCAAACTCAGAAAAATTGTTACTTTTTAGACATCTTATATGTTCTTTAATTCTAATATTAAAGTTTCTACCTGTCTGTCCAACATAAGACGCTTGACAGTCTCCACAAGAGAGTCGATAGATACCACTCTGTGACGATGAATCTACGCGATCTTTACTGTTCAATAAAATTTTACCTAAATTATTTACTGTATAAAACGCGGGTTCTATATTGTCTGGCAAAAATTTAACTATCTTTGACGAGATGTCTCCTAAATAAATAATTCTACGCCAGTTTTTAATATTATCGTTTGCTTTCTTCTCTCCTGAAAAAATATTATTTACTATGAGTTGTTTAACTTGTTTACGTTTAAGTAAGTTAACTACTACGTCTGTGTTGTAACCATTATTTACAGCTATCTGTTTAATAATGTTTAACTCTAATTCAAAGTTGACTTTAGTGAGAGGGATGTTAACTAATCTATTAATCATTGCATGGAATGATGAGAGTTTTTGCGACCACGGGTGAATTGATTGATGGTGAATGACGACATCTGTATAAGTTGGCTTTCTGTAAATGGCAAATTCTAATCTGTTGCTATTATTTTTCTTTATTGTTATGTCAAGAAAATTTAAGGTTTTTTGTTGCTCGATTTCTAGTGTGAATTTAATATTTGTATGCAATGAATTTATATGACGTAAAAAGGTATCTAACTGTCTATCTGTTCCTGTCCAAATGCAAAAGATATCGTCTACATAACGATACCAAGTTTTTACATTTTTAAGTAACGTGTGATTTGACTTAAAGAGATTATTCTCAAAATAATCCATAAAAATATCCGCGAGCAAAGGTGAAATAGGACCACCCATAGGTAATCCTACCGATTGTTTGTAAAATTTTTTATTAAACAAAAAATAGTTTTGTTCAATACAAATATTAAAAAGTCTAAGCATTTCTTTAACGACGTTGCTATTAATATCCGAAAAAGTTAAAATTTCGCTGACTATATTTTTGCACTCTTCCGTTGGTACGTTAGTAAATAAATTTGTTACGTCGAATGATACTAATTTACAATTACTAGTTAATTGTATGTCTTTGATTTTTTCTGTGAAGTCTATGCTATTCTTAACTGTATACTTCGGTTTAAACACGTTGTAAGAATTAAAAACGTCATTTAATTCACGGGCGATTTTGTAAGATGGAGAACTACAAAAAGATACCACGGGACGAATCGGTATCAAGGGTTTGTGTAATTTGGGTAAGCCAAATAATCTCGGAGCTTGTGGGTTTAAATTAATAACTTTATTTTTATTTAAGTAGAAAATGATAGGGCAGTTTTTGACACACGTTTTTACCTCATCTTGAAATTTGGATGTAGGATCCTTGTTAAGTAATTGGAAATGATCTCCTTTCGACAAGAAGTCTTCCACTTTCGATGTATAATCTAATGAGTTTAAAATTACTATGGAATTGCCTTTATCTGCTTTCGTCAGAGTAAGGTTTTCTCGACGTAAAATATCTTTGATATTTTTCGCCGTCCGCATATCGGAATTCGATGATTTCAATGAGTTTAAGTCTAATTCTTTTATTTGTTGGGCACAAATATGTTTAAAAGCAACTGGTTGTTTGAATAGAGCAACATCTAAATCTACTGCTAGATTTTCAACACATTTGTCTAACATACTGTTGGAGATGTTAAATTTAAGGCCTTTTGACAAAAGGTTCATTTCTGAGACACTGAATGTATGTGATGACAAGTTCTTAACACGATCAAAGAATTTATGAGAGCTAAAATGTCCTGACGTCTGTGTAACCGAAAACGTTTGGATTTTATGGGATTCGATCAAAACATCTAGTTTTTTATTTAATGTCAGTCTCTTTGCATGTGACAATTTGCTAGCTAGTGTTCTCACACTATCATCAAATATATCCCATTCAATTGGATGTAAAACATGTACTAACTCGGAGTGTAAAAATTTCAAATTGAGCTTAATATTAGCTCTCACTACAAACAATGATTTCACTTCACCCTTCAACCACTTCACTTTTGCGAATTCCAATGCACTGTTTGCCGCAAAACTCTTGCACTTTGAATTTAAATTTAAATTGATGTATTTAGGAATGACTTTATTTTTCAGACAATTCTGATTAAAAAAGATTTTTTGACAAATTATGGAGTATTTAATAAACAATTTACGATTACAGTAAATAATATTTTTTCAGGAGAGAAGAAAGCAAACGATAATATTAAAAACTGGCGTAGAATTATTTATTTAGGAGACATCTCGTCAAAGATAGTTAAATTTTTGCCAGACAATATAGAACCCGCGTTTTATACAGTAAATAATTTAGGTAAAATTTTATTGAACAGTAAAGATCGCGTAGATTCATCGTCACAGAGTGGTATCTATCGACTCTCTTGTGGAGACTGTCAAGCGTCTTATGTTGGACAGACAGGTAGAAACTTTAATATTAGAATTAAAGAACATATAAGATGTCTAAAAAGTAACAATTTTTCTGAGTTTGCCAATCATTTAATAGAAAATAATCATAATTTTAATCAGATTTGTAATTTAGAAATACTCCACCGAGTAAATAAAAAGGGTTTAAAGATGAATAGCTTAGAATTTTTAGAAATTAATAAAACTCTTAACAAAAAAGAAATATTATTAAATAATATTCTTAATAGCACAGGCGGTTCCCCGTTACTCAAATTGTTTCCACTTAATAGAGTAATCACAAACCTAGATGATTGATTGTAGCTCATTAGTTTTAATAGTTTGTAATGTTTAACGTCATTAGTAGTATGATTAAATTTGTTTGCATTTTATAATCCCCTCTTTGCTTCCATTAAAAAGGAAAAATCCCATTCTGATTGTTTACAACTCATTAGTAAAATTAGTATCATTATCTGTTTGCTTTATTTCGATTCTACACCCCCCTCCTTGCTCCTCTTAAAAGGAAAAAAACCCAATCCATTTTGTAATTTTATAATTTTAAAATGTTAGAATCAATCTTGCTTCATTACTTAAGCAAACTTTGCGATAGTAAGTCTGAAGATGCCTCTGAAAGAGGCGAAACACGTGTCACAGTTAGTTACACAATACGTGGAATAATCAAAGTTAATTTAAATTTTCTATTAAAATGAACTTCCACAAAGTTACCGCCGAAACCATCGAAAGTATGTAATTTAACTTTTAAGTGTGAGCGAAAAGGATTAGATTTGTAATTATTCATATATATAAAATTCTGTAATTGATAACAATAACCAACTTGCATTAAAAAAATCATGTCGGCTGAATGAAAGCATTCCTTAGAATAATAAACCACTGGTAGTTTATTATTTTGCCGCCTGTGTGGTCGAGTGGTCAACATTGTTGGCTTCGGCTACGGAGGGCCCGGGTTCAAATCCCGGTACGGACAGTTTTATAAATTGATTTTTCAATTGATTTATGAATTTCTGTACAAAGGCATGGATGTTTGTGATGTCTTGAATTCCCCCCTCTCACCCATCATATCCTATGAACGGGGCGTATCGAGAGCGATTAGCTTACCACTAATCCTGTCTTAGCCCTATCCTTCTATCTCTACTCTCTTTGTAAAAAGAGAGGTTGAGCAACTGAGTAAAAAGCAGTTCTCGTAGAAACACTTCTGTTGAGATAAACTCCATTAGGAGTCCATATGCTCCACTTTGGGAGCGGACATGGTTAAAAAAAAAAAAAGTTTATTATAAATGGTGGATAGGCTACCAGTAGCGTGATTAAGCAATGATATATTGTTTAATTTTTAACAAATTACTAATCACAACTTAAATGCTTTATTTAATTTTGAATATTATATAAAAAATAAATAAAAACAAAACGGCCTCGCCGGAAAAATCATTTGTTGATTTTTTATTTTTTCATCAGACATTCATAACATCCGCTATGGTCTAGTTCAGGCGTGGGGAACCTGCGGCCTTTTGGCTACTCTGGTGCGGCCGGCCCTCTCTCTAATTCTCTAATTCTGTAAATTTTTGTAGTTTCGTAACTTCTTGGGATTTTCGATGTCATAATCCTTGAAAAACCTAAAAAAAAACGTCCCACGCTGGTATTTTGAGAAATCCGCAAATTTCTGGGCTTTAGAAACTGACAAGAAATTATTTCCAGCCAAAAATTCCCTAGTCAATGTTTACTGCGGCCTTCATGTCGAATCAGAAAAATGAATGCGGCCTACATAGAAGAAAAGGTTCCCCACCCTGGTCTAGTTGGTAAGAGCTTAGTCTACCAACCAGGTGGGTCTGAGTTTGATTCCCGGTAAGGTTGATGTCAAATTTAGTTTTTTTAAGGTGAGGGTGTTTGCGATGTCAATTCTCTTTGAATGATCTCAATGAGTGACTTACAAAACAATCTCATTAAATTTGATCTTTTAACTTTAAAATATTTGGCGGATTAGCATTATTTGTAATGCCAAATAATTATTTTTCATAAAAAAAAACAATTAAATTGATTGCAAATACCAATTGCTAAAAGCTAAACCTACATAATAAAACATTACATATTTATTAAAATAAAATAATAGCCTTTTTAGAAGCAAAATCTCACTGTTACATTTATTGGTATTGTCCTGCAACTTGAAAGCATCAGCACGATAAGTGGGATCACCAGACAGACATAAATAATAGCATACAAAAAAAACTTACAATTATACTCTATCATAAGCCGCAAAAAAAAACTAAATAAAAATATTATCAACTATTTTAAACTAAGTATGAAACAAACCTAAAAAGTCAATTATCTCAAAAATAGTATTTCCCCGCTGTCGCTTTCATGCAGCGACATGGATAATCAGAATAAATGTTAGTTGAGAAAAAATTAAGAAAAATAATTGTCACTGTTTAAGGACACTACTGGCGCCCTCTGTCCAACCTGAGGGTAGACAAATAGTGAAATAGTATAATCACAAACGCCTTGATTGACCAAGACATTTAAAAATTTTTATCTTGATAGATTTCAGCAATTACATTAATTTGTTTTCTTTTTGCAAATCATTTAATAATTTTATAAGACGTTACAGTTGCAAAATCTGATCCTTTTCACTCACCTATAAATGGTATTTTTACTCAAAATCAATTGCTAAAATTCCAAGGAAAGATTTAATACACACATTATGTTATTGAAAATCAATTCCGTTAATTGTGGGAAAACACGATTAGGCTAAATAATGTTAGTACAAATACAGTATTTGAAACGTATTGCTTAATTCAATATTCAAATACTTTACATTAAAAACACGCTTACGTAAAAAATGAGTAGAATCCCACTATTTAGCCCACTTGTAATTCTGTAAACTTTTGCTCTCTGATTTCTGGATTTTCGTTATGTTAACTTTTTACAGACAACCCGACTCTTTAAAGCCGCGGATTGTTGATGCATATTCATCATAGTTATGTGTTGTACAAATTTGATTTAAAAAATCTGACAATCTGATAATTTCCCCAATACTATGTCGAATGCCGACAGCTGTTTGAAAATTAAAAAAAAAACAATGACGAGCCAAATCATCGTAGGAAATATTTAAAAGATAACAGATTAGATTTTAACAAGAAATAAAACATTGGTAAGCTAAGGTAAGTATAAATGTACCTGACGGGCCGTGATTTATTTAGCGATATTCTTATTTAGATCACTAATAGAGCGCTTGTTGTAATTTAAAAATAATCAAATTCAGTCGGATGTAACAGTGTGTCAAAAATCTACCGTGACTAATAAATTAAATATAAAGTAGAGTGTATCCCTATTTCACGCCTATTCTGTATAGCAGGCCTGACTTACAAAAGACACCAGTGGCACAAGGGTTAAAAGTGAAAACTGCCATGATCCTGATTTCAACAAGATAAATAACTTCAATCAGTAAACACTGCAAGAATTCAGAAATCACATTTTGCATACTTTATTAAAGCCATTTATTTAAGGCATAGGTTGCGCTGAAACCAAAGTATCACAAAATACAATATATTCATGCATAACACTAACCGATAGAAGTGTTTAAATGAAGAATAGTCGATATTACCTGGGGGTTAGTGTGACCGGTCGTGGGGTTATGTGGGGAATTTGAGTCGTGCGATATGTGGAATCTTCTCTGGAATTCCGTGACTGCCGTTTCAAAACGGCCGTCTTCAGATCCTTCGTTACTGAAAACAAAACAAATTTTATCATTAAATAGAAATTCAAAAAATTCAAGTGAAACAGTAAATCTTACTTCATTGACATCGGTATAGTGAAAAACTGTTATTTTGCCAAGATAATTAAATGGTGTATGACGTTTATAAAAGTAATGCCAGATTCATTTTCAAAAGTTACAATTGTGCAGATTATAGAAAGTAATTATGTAGCAAAATGTCATTCCTGCAAAGGTCTGTTTCAGAGATAACAAGCTTCATTTGAACACATTATGATCTTCTTTCTTCTAAGCGCTGGGTTTGGTTACATTTAAGGTTTCCATCATTCACCAATTGATTAATGATAGTATTCCATAAAGTCATTTTATGAGCAACCATCATGATGTGGTGCGTTATTTATAAAATTACTTCAACAATCCTACGATCAATAAGGCCTTTGATGGATCGAATAGATTATATCTGGGCCTTAGCATAAGAATTCCCTATGTCGAGATGACAAAATGTAAATACTATTTAAGTAAATAATGTTAAAAAACGTAATTTTCAGGGTTGTGGAGTCAGATTTTGGAGTCGTGGTGTCAGGTGTTTATACAGAGGCTGAGTCAGAGTCAGAGAAAAAATAGAAAGAATATATTGAAAAATTATTAGTCTATCAATATAATGATAGGTGAAATCTACTAAAATTAGTTTAGTGACTATAATGATGTGATGGTATACAGATATGTTAACTAAACGGAAATATTTTCAAAAATCAATCAGTTGGTTTTTATTTCAAGCCAGAGTCGCAGCCATCTTTTTTTACCCAACTCCACAGCTTTGGTTATTTTCTTAAGGTGCTGGGCATAGGCACTTCCAGCACATTTGAACATATTTAAGAGCCAATATTAACATAAACACATGAGTGAGCGAATAAATTAATGCCAAAAAAATTATGACAATTTAACAGAGAAGAAAACTCACTTTAATGTTGGCCGTTCCCATTGCGTACTTCTTGCCAGATGATTAACGTAATACGTCCGCCCGTTTCCATCGTGTTTCTCCTCCCATCCGCTTGGCAGTGGTGGCATATTGTCTGATACTATTACCTATTTC
This sequence comes from Himalopsyche tibetana, assembly GCA_030503985.1. NCBI lineage: Eukaryota > Metazoa > Arthropoda > Insecta > Trichoptera > Rhyacophilidae > Himalopsyche > Himalopsyche tibetana. The sequence goes on from JAPJYX010000015.1 coordinate 4,163,971, forward strand.
AAAGAATTAAAATGTTATTGATTATTCAATCAAGAATTGTTTTGAAAAATTAACATTCCCCTCAACTCTATGGCTGCCACAGACGAGATATTTCATACAATTTTTCATGCTCAACACGCCAGACGAGTTATCTCATCAATAACTAATTAAATTAATAATTGCAAATTATAGCCGGCGTGCTAGGTAAAGACGTACTTTTTTCTACGGCTGCCAAAAGATTAATTCTGTGTTCAAGAGGAAGAGTACCACTGAAGATAGTGACATTGAAAAAATTACTTGAACAATTTAAAAATAATAACTCAAAAGAGTATTTCGCAATACAGCTAATATTATCGAAGACACCAGACGTTTTGGATTTTTGTGTTGGAATAACGAGACGTCTTAAATGCAAAATCATAAATTATTACCTGCGTAATGTGGCAAGTCAATAGGTTTAAGGGGTTATAAAATATTCCCTAGAATTATTTATTTAGGACAGTTTAATAAATCATGTAAATCCAAGAAAGCCTGAAAAATGAAATGCGAAGGAAGTATCCGTCAACAGTTGAAGAATGGTAGGAAATTAAATACGTTACACCGGGGCTTAGTATCACAGAGGCGTAACTACAAGAATGCATGTTTCGAGTTAGGCCCGTTTCGGTAATGCCATTATTATTATTTCGATGGCTTAGTAGTTCCAATTTAGTAATTTTGAGATATTCCTGACCAAAGTTTTGACACATGTTAACTGAGTTGTAAAAAAAGTTTTAATTTTTATTTGTTTCATCTTTTTGGTGAATTATTCAATCATTTATCTCGATTCAATTCAAATGTATTGAAACATTCACAAAACCATTAATAGACATTCTGAGTTGTCTTTATATAGAACTGATTGTTTATATTTTTTTATTTCTAGTAAAACATAAATATTTTGATTGATCGGTCAATGGAACTAGGCTATCGATTTATGAATGAATTTATATAACCGTTTGCAAGATGTGTTTAGACACATTATATTATAATAACAATTTAATGTTAGAAAGACAATTATATGTTTTTTCAGTCAAAACTAGATAAATCAAGACATAAATAATTATAAAATATGTTTCTAATGCTGTGTATTCCTTAAATAACAAATGTAAGTGGAATTAGATGTGTTTTTTTGTTGAATTCTCTGGCATCAAAATCATTGTTTTCACCAAAATTTCAAAATATTTTTCTAATAACGCCCCTGTGATTCTGACCCTCCGACACTATAGTAGCATTGTATCATACAGAATCCACAGTTCCCGTTGGAGACGGTGTGTCCACGATTTCCCAACCTTCGGGCGGCTGTCCGGACGGCTGTCCGTTGGCCGGCTGCCCGTTCACAGCGCCGCCGATGAGAGCGTGATATATTTCCAAATGACCTTTAACTCTCGATCTAGCACTGAAAATATCATTTAAAATATTAAAAATTATATTTAAAAAGTAAAATTCATAAAAAAAGTATTCATATTCTATAAAAAAAAAACTGTATATAATGTACATAGTAAAACTGAGAAGGATTGATGTTTGTGATAAAATATTTGTTTTTGGTACATATAATAAAACATAGTATTATTCTGTGTGGAAAGATTGATTTTAAAATGTAATCTTTCCTACCACCATCACTGAACCGTATGTTGACTGCGGAATATTAATTTTGGTAGGTTTTTTGATTATGACAGCACCCAACGTGAAACAAACGGATGAACTCCTAATGGAGAACATAAGCAGAAATCGTTTAACAAGAACCGATTGCTACTTAGTTGCTCGATCTCAATTTACCAAACAAGCTTTGGATAGATTCATGATGATAATGACCGTTTTTATCAAGTAAAAGTCTAAATATTATACTTTCCTTGTGACAAAATAAAAACCATATTAAAAAATATGTGATACATAACTTTTTTTTTCTTCCATATCCGCCCCAATGTGGAGCATAAGACCTCCTAACGGAGGTATCTCAACATATTTTTTTCTACAAGAACTGTTTGTTAATCAGTCGCTCAACCTCTCTTTTTCGAAGAGTGTAGTAGGGATGGAAGGACAAGGTTGGGACAGGACTGGCAGTTGACTGATCGCTCTCGCTTCGCCCAGTTATTGAAGGATCGGAAGGGTGGGAAGAAATTTTTAGACATCACAAACACCCATGCCTTCAAGCAGAAATCGATTGAAAAAATGCTGTCTGTAAAGGCACTCGAACCCGTGAGATTTGGCACGGAAGCCAACAACGCTAACCGCTGCACCACAGGGCCTGACATTATTTTAACTTTATTTTTGTTTTATTTATTTATTTGTAGAAAAGTGCTTTAATTATTGATATATACAAAAGACACAACTAGAATCATTCAATCACTTATGGAATACAAATGCCACATCACATCACATATAGCAAAAGTCTAAAAACAAAGGAATCATTAAAAGAAAAATGTGAAATATAAAGTATTTAAAAAAATTTTAAATGGGTAAAATTGCATTTGACTCATGATAAGTGGTTCACTGCCTATTATTTTTTTTTGTAATGAGAATCACAGGACCACTTTCGCAATGTCATATTTTTAGAATCGGATAGGTTTAGGGAATCACAAGTATCCATGCATACTAATGCGCCGTGAACATAGCAACCCAAGACATCAACATTGACTGCTCGGCCACTGGCCTGACAGTATTTGTGATTTTCTTAAAAAGGCGTTTGTCTTAGTGACATCAAAAACCATCTAGTCCAATATGGGATGCATCACTATGGGGAAAATCTAAGCCTCACATTGAAAATTTTACAGCACAGTCACTAAGTGCAATCGAGAGTATCTGCTTTTCAAGGGAATGCAGGAATTAAGTTGATATTTTGTCGCATGACAACGAATTGACTATTTCAACGGTCTTCTTTACATTTGGTTTCTGATTGACCTCAGCTTTTTGACAATTAAGGAAAAAAATACTGGATAGATCGGCAATTTTATTCCCAAACTAGAAAATAATATATATCTCTATTCAGAATCATTTGCCTCTGTTGCATTTAGTACACCGGTGTAGACCACTAACGCAAGAGCAACGTTTTTAGGATATCAAATCAACAGTAAATAAGCAAATAATAACAAAACATAAAACCTTTCACAGCTGACTGCAAGGCTGGCAACACCAAAAAACACCATCTTTAGCATCACAGCTTCATTTTAAACCATTTTCATCGCCATACATACTATCAATCGTCCTATTACTTGATCGCTTGAAAATTAAATATACAAGCTTAGCTTTGAGAAGGGGAGAGGATCCCGTTACGCGTATTTCATGTTACATAAAATTATGTAGCACTGTGCATGTTTTTTGATATCACTTTTAAGTAATCGTTTTTAATTCAATTATTTCCATAGGCCGATCGATAGACGTAAATGACACCCACGGCTCATAGTGATGAGTAGTGACTGAAGAGGTGTGATCGCTACAGATGTCTCCATGCATATCCTAGGGGACTACTTACACAGACCTGCGAGGACGCAGAGGATATTTGGAAGGGGGCAAGGCAGCCGCCGGCGAGCTCTCCCGGGGTGCGGCCGCCAGTCCCAACTCCACCATCCCGAGGAAGTCGTCCCTAGTCAGCCGGTTCTCGTCAAAGACTTGCATCACCAGCTTGTGCTCCGATGGCTTAACCTGTCACATTGAAGCACAATTTATAGAGGTTTACGAGTAGAAATTTAAGCCGGAGCCCAAATCCAAAGCAAAGTTGTTAGCTTAAATATATTTTTGTAAAAAGCGTCTCTGTTATATTCGGAAACTGAAAAAAATAAGGGTAGTGCAAAAATGTCGCTATGTACTGTTTATCTTCAGGCTAATATGATAAGTAATTAATTCGGGCCAAATTCGAATATATGTATGTACGATCAAATATATTTTACTAAGGAAAAAAAGAATACACTATCTTATTTTCAATTGTTTTTGATAAGGAAGAATGGCAGAAATCTTTATCTTGATCCACAACAATAATATCATTGACGGACAATGACTGCGGTTTATTTATACCAATAGAAAACACAAGCTCAATGAAGTAATCACGCACAAAGCAATATTAAATATACCAGCACACTTGGAATGAAAATTGAAATAATGAAATCACAGCTGTAGTAAACAAAAATCTATGATTTGAATCAAAGTATTACGAAGATATCGTCAACATTGATCAAACGTACACTCATATTGATTCTTACGCGTACTGCCTCATTATTTGTTTAACTCATGTTATGACCACATCAACTAAGCTTGCATATTATGGGCCTTACATCTTTAATAATTTGATTAAAAAAAAAAATTAACACTGAAGAGAATTACAGAAAACATGCAAACATTAATTTATGAATGTACAGACCTTCGTGAAAACCCCATATTTGGAATACTTTGATTATTCCACGTATTGAATTAATACGTGGAATAATCAAAGTGAATTTAAATTTTCTATTAAAATGAACTTCCACAAAGTTACCGCCGAAACCATCGAAAGTATACTAGGACCTAGTTTATATTTATAACATCTCTCTAATACAGGGGTTCCCAACTTTATTCACTCCATTCCTCCCTTTAACCATTGTTAAGAACAGTGTATCCCAACATTGGGGGGCAATGTACAAATCATTAATATCCGTTACATTTTTTACAAACAAAAATTACTAATCATGACAAACCCAACTAAAAAATTTGTCATTCATCTTGAGGCAAGCAACGGTGTGAAAGTGATCTTTCCAAAACTCTGCGTCACTCGTTATGCGAAATATTGCTCGTTAAGAGAGCACTTTTTCACCATCTGTTTTGCTCGTTATGGGATTACTCGTTATGAGAGATTCCACTGTATATACAAATCGGAATAAAATTTAAAGGGGGTGCGAGAACATATTTTCAGATTCATGAAAGGACAGATCACTAAAAAGGTTAAGGATACTTATGAATAATAATTGATGAACATGTTTTGTTGTATTGAAAATAATACTTTTAAAAAACAACGAATCCCCCCTAGTGGTGACATTCCTGACCGGTTGGAAGCCCCTGCTCTAATACATAGTTTATAAAATAGACGCATTCAAAAAAGAAATTATTATCTTTATGAGGCACTTACCCTGAAGATGAATTCTTCATTCCAAACTGGATTGAGCGTCTGGAAAAAAAAAAATATAATTTAATGACTTAGTTTTGTTTCCATCTAAACAAGACTTTCCCCCTTTGTTAAAACAACCATACTTTGGTTATCGTAAAGATAATTTTATTCACTATAATTTTTGTATAACAGGGAGAGTAAGACCTTAGATATATGAAAGACGTTTCTGATGATGACTCGAGTACGCAGAGGAAAAAAACATGCACAGCTAGAGTTTTAGATTTACGCTGTCAATAAAAAACTAAATTAACCTGTCACCGATATGTATTTTGTAATATACTCCGGCTAGCCTTTTCTATTTTTTTTTAAGAAAAGTTGGCCGTGCGGCATATGGACTCCCAGTGTAGACCACTATTTTTTGAAGAAAGTCGGAAGAGAAGAATTGGGCTAGGACAGAAATACTGGTAAGCTAATCACTCTCACAGATTTCAGACAACTGTGGCATCTAACCGAAATTCATAAGCCAAATGAAAAATCAGTTTATGAAGCTGTCCGCGCAAGGATTTACGGGCGTGAAGCCAACGAAGATGTTCACTGAACCTCGACACATTTTCATAAACAGCACACTCGAAAGAAATTTCAATTCTGACATTAATATATGTATTCGACATTGGATTTCATATGAAATTTATTGAATTGTAATTCAATCCTTTCCCTGCTCGTCCTCCAAACATAATTAACCTTCTGCGTCCAAACTTTTAAGAATCAATGAGGAAGTGACAACATTAAAATAGAGTTTTACAGTGAATACAATATTATCCGAATATTCATTTATGGGCTGAACATTGGGCGATGTGTATACATACGGGATTGGTGGTAAACAGTATAAAATTATCATAAGAACATTTATATACTACTCGAGAGACTAATTTGGTGGTATTATTCACTGTGAGTACTGTAGTTAAAAAAAATAGAAATTACTTGGATATTTTAAATATTTAAACAAATTATGTAAATGCGTGTTTTTTGTGCATAATTGTAAATTATTGTCTGCATGAATGAGTTAAAATAAGGAAGCTATAACTACTCTTAAATGTTATAAATATGACTAATATGTATAACCTTTTAAAAGCGTTTGTAACATAAAACTCGGTAAGCCAAAAGTCTATGTTCGGAAGTGTCATAGCAAAACATCTTAAAATTGTGTGGGCGTATAGAAACCATACGAAAATACTCGAAACTTTTCTCCATTTTACGCTCAATTCCTGATGGGGTGCGACATTTTAATTTTGCTTAACCTTTGCCGGATTTTCTTTGTTCTAATTTTATCTAAAATGTTGCACGATAATATTTATTATGTAAATTTAAATTCACATTTTTATTTAAGATAATCAATCAATGAATCATCAAACAAAATATGGGATTAGAAAATTGGCTTTTGAAATCATAAAAATAGATTTAAAACTATATTTAACTGTGATATCAATTCCTTACATTACTAAGTGGAATGCGTATTTCACTGCTTTGAGATGTATCATCGGACTGATTTAAACTCGTTTTTCTTCCGTATCGTAAGTGTTGATTCTTATATTGAATGTAGAAAAAAATAAAGGTTTTTACTGATAGTCACGAATGGAAAAAGGAAGGATACACTGCTCACGTTAATAATTAATTATGAGAGAGCGAGGGATATGCCGAGAAATAAATATATGAATAGGGAGGTAATCTAAGGATTGATTCTATTGCATTATGTTGGTATCGAAAACAATAGATAAGAAAATTAATGATCAAGCGGTGCTACCTATTTTTGGTATCAGTAATACTAAAAAAGAATAAATAACATACCCTTAATTTTTATTATATGTCAAATTGCACCAATATGTCAAAAGGTATACATCTCGATACCTTAGTTCCAGAGTACACTATAACTGAATTTGGCAGTATTGAGATAAGTATGTAAAGTATTTCAGAATACATATGCACATCAATTACTTCCAAAGAGCAGCCGGGACGTTATTATGCTACATAAGATTATAATAACGTCTCGGTTGTCCTTTGGAAGTGATACATGTATGCATTCTGAAATACTTATCATACTCGACTCGATACTACCGAATTCAGACACAGTGCACTCTGGAACTAGGACTATCTTTACGACAATTATTCTAGTGAATATTTTCCTACTGAATGTTTTCAGGAAAATTTTTGGGTTCCACTTTCTCGGTACATGTAGATCGTTTTTTTTTTCGTAAAGCACTTGAAAGGGCAAATTCACAATTCTGACATCGTCCGGAATATTTAATTTTAGCAAATCTCACATCGCCACTTTCATTTACTATTTTTCCTGTTGAGCATACAAGGCATCTGAAGGCGCAATGCGACTTCTCAATTCACTCTAATAGATACGGACATTTTTGATGATCGCTAATTGCTTTGCGTTCCAGTATTAATTTTGTATATAATATCATTATATTTTTGTTATAATTTGTCTGCGCTGTTCATTAAATAAATAGATAAACTTAAATATTGCGGCCAGCATGTAAAGTGTTAATAAATATAAATAATGGCTCAACAATGATGAATTTTATAGCATTCACAATGACTCATTGTCAATGACCATATCAAATCAATTTAATAAGCACCTCACTATAGGGGCAGTTTAGTAGTCAATTGCTTACAGTATAATTTACTTCATAAAATTGTCAGGGTGAAATTGAACAGATATGGGAATCACAAGCATCTAATAAAAGCTATCCCGCCGTGCGCCTCTCATTTGAAAAAAATTACACAACACAGAGATTGCACTTGCATTTTTTAAAACTTTGCCTCTTATGAAAGCAGGAGAGAGATCTTTTAGTTCACTGAAAAGGGTCGAAATTTTTCAACAACCAAAATCGAGTACAAGTGGCCAAATGGACTGGCTAAACTTGGGTATGTTTTCAAATAAACATTTTTAAAAGAGTTTTAAAATTTCTGTACAGTGATCACGACTTGTTAAGTGGTTATCCGCAGGGAAAAGCATTATGTATGTTTTTGTGTATTCATTTTGATGCAAATTTGCTGATTCAACAATCCATTTGATAATGTCAACTTGGAATCGCTACAGCAATGGGATAGCTTGATTTCTAAAAATTATAATAATAACTGTCAATCACTGCATACAACAATATTATTTTGCTTAACGCTTAATGCATAATGTAAAATACCATCTACAAAGACAATAATAATAACATAACATCATGAGAGTGATCTATTTATTTTTTAACAGTTGCGAATGTAATGATAAATAATGACTGTTATTTCATACTCAATATAAAAATACTTCTATAATATGTATCGTCAATCATATTCGTCAACTCTCCACTGTATTGAGTAATCGCTTTTCCGACAATTCTAAAAGCTACCCTCATTTTTTTTTGCAACTAATTGATTTTTCAGAATGGAATGACTTTATAAATAAGTTTATCAGTCACACAATGTAAATTCATAAAATTATTACTCAAACTGCAGATAGATAGATAAATACATGGATTGCAGATAACGAGAGATATGCATTTATTAGATATGTAAATAAAAATAAAGAGTGTTTTGAGGCGTTTTAAAGAAGACCTAAATAATGTCGGAAATATTTACCTTTTTCTTGGTCTTCGTAAAGACCGAATCCACAACAATGTCGCCATTGACCGTGTGAAGATCAACTCGGACGTATGGATCGCTGAAAAATTCAATGAATGCATCCGTTAATATTTATCACATTATGAATCTCAGAAAGCCAGTGATAATTTTTATTACTAGTTAATGAGATTCAGATTGCTCGTCCGTTTAAAATGAATTTAGATTAAAGCAATATGAATTAGCAGTGCTGCATTTATGTCTTACTTCACGCAGGCTAGAAGAATAATATGCTAATTAGAATGATCAGTCGAAAATGCTGGTGATTTAAAATAATAACATATTGACTTCTCAATCTGCAAACCGGCCGACTCCACTCGGGCAAAAGATTCAAGGACATTTACAAAACTTGGCAATTCCAAAAATAAACTCTGTTACCTTTTATCTCACAAATAAAAGTAATGAAGTGAATAAGTCATGAAAAATTTGCAATCGCTGAAAAGTAGATGAAGTCGGTTTGAAGATTACTCAGTCGATGTACCCTACAGCAGTGTTTTCCGCAAATGGAGGTCCACCGACCCATCGGACTCTATCAAAGGCGTCCACGAGCTGCCTAGTCAAATCACACATATATTTCAAACTCAAAGCTTGCCGGAAACAGATATTGAAAAAAAATCCATACAAATTTAATAAATTAATGGAATGTGAAATTAAAAATCTTATAAAATGTATTAAAAGCGATGACTATAATTAAATAAACAAAAAATAAATACTTAAGCACTGTCTTGGAAGAATTTACGCATCTGGTCATTTTAAATTTTACAGTACCGAAGAAGAAGAAAGGCATCAATTGTTGTGGTAACAAAAAGGTTGCGGAGCGCTGTCCTACAGCACTACCCTATTAACTACCCTATGACTGTAACTGGTGAATGGTGAAGCAAAAATAATTGATAATTTAAACATACATAGCATTTATGGGTATGACAAAAATACTAGTTTTTGTGATTTGTGTGACCGGTGGGAGCTGACGCACTTTTTATTTAACATGATGGATTACACAATTTACTATTCAAATTTGTAATAAATGACGCGCAATAAGATACGGTGTTAGTGCTCGCTGCGACCGTAACAAGTTTTGATTTTTATTAAAATTGGAATTAGTACAAATAAATGTGTTTTAATACACATTATAAAATTAAAAGTAACCGTACGCTGAAGCTTAATCAAAATGAAGAGAGCATAATATGCAGCCTTTAATAACGTCCAAAAATTAAGCAATGGAAAGAAATATGACACGTGGAGCAGACACCTTAGAGAATCTTCTGATCGGATGGGTCTGTCATTCTAGACGGCCAGTGATGACTTACAATAGGATGAACTCGGTCAATGAGATTCATAGGAAAACAAAAATACCAAAAAGAATTTAGGAATACACAACCCAGACTCTTGCACAACAGCGTTGATCAATCAATTTATGTCTAACTAGATATTTGTGAAATTTAAAAACAATAGCGACTACATAATTATATTACATAGTAGATACATGTTAACAAGAGTCACTCATATGCCTCTATGTAAATATTTTCATGCCGTGAATCATTTACTTTTCCACTCTAATGCAGCTCGGTCCATAGCAGGCAGGGGGAGAAAACAAACGACTCGCTGATAATCCAATAAAAATCGAAATATAAGTCACTTGTTTTGGTTAAGCAGCGATATGATTCGAACGAATGAATCAACATGTACTAATTGGAGACGGCACGCGACTCGAAGTGTTCGATCCGTTTCAAAGTGACTCATTTCCAGTGTTTATTATATACCAATGAATTACCGCATTCAAACTATGCGTTACGTATGAAATTATTCAACAAAAATATTTAGCAACGTGCATTTAAATGCAATGAGTAAGAGAATAATCTATACACAATAATAACACATAGTAATATTTTGTTGCATTGATTCTGACCAAAAAAATTCTCAACTACGCTATTAAATAAACACCAGAAGACTATGAAAAAATGGTGAAACAATTACGATTAATACGGTGAAATGATAGAATGCGATCTAAGATATATTAAAATAAAATCAATTAATTAAATTATATTGCTCTAAGTGACGATATAATTATTCGCACTAATTCGATAACTACAACATACACCTTTAAGGTATCTTATAAGAAAAATCATTACCAGAAAATCTGCCTGCATATCCATGGGTCGGCCAATTCAAAATATTTTTTATTACGACACTGGACTAGATATTTATAACAAAATATTTATAGACTGAGAGAAATTGGTATTTCGTGGAAAATTTGAAATAGAAATTTTCCACGTGGACAATATTTCAACACTTATTTACTGTGATGTCAATTGACATATTGGCCAATCAAATAATTAAGATTATTATAAAAATATATTTAGGATAGGGCTGGGGCACTGGTGGTAATACAATAAGCCCTTCTATACCCCATTTTCATTTCAATATATTGAATTATGATGATAAAACACAATTTTTGTACTGGTTCCACGATTTTATTAAACATGTCCTGATCAATTGATAAAATTGCACAATTAGTATAGAAATTGGATTCTTAGAAATATAATGCCAGTCACCTTTCGCATCCCTCAATTAATATTTATTTCAACGTAATAGCTCCCGAATTAATTTATTACTATAATAATTATACTAAACAAATATATTTTGAAAAAACAACAAAGAAAAGTTCAAAAAAAAAATCTGTATAATTTGTAACCCAGCTCGACATAGGACTTTGTATAAGGGTGAACCGACAATTTAGAGTCAACACCTAAAAAGTGACAAATATTTATTATTGAAAACATAATTTTATATACAACATGAAAGTTAAGAAAACATACTCTTACCTAGCTCCAAATATGTCTTTTTTCGCCAAAGTATGCCCCGCAACAATCTTCAAGCGAAGCAAACAGGTATTATCATCGGCCTGAAAGCAATCAGAGAACAGTTCAATTAGCGACTCGTCCAGTCAGTTGGTCAGAAATTACTGTCAACACAACACGGTAGCCATTCACGATAATGACACAAAAAAATATTCATGAATTCTCTTCCCTTACGCTTCTAAAACACACTTCCGATATGTTGCTGGCCATTAAAGAACCACATGAAAAACATGTTTTTTTTTAAATGTACGTCCTGTGTTTTAACCGTTCATCAAAGGGCGGCGGTAAGTGTTAAAACATGTTTTTTCACTTGGGTCTTTAACCCTTAAAAGTCCTATGTCGAGCTGGACTCGACATTACAGATTTGGCAATGTTTTTTAATTTACTGATTTTTTTAATAATATAAGTTTTTTTTTCATCCAAATATTACCAATACGCATTGTGCGCAAGATAAATTTTGCTGAACATTCAAAATGTTTTTTATTATAAATATACGATAGTAAATTAATTAAAGACGAATTAATGTGAAAATATATTTCAATTAAAGAGTGCAAAGGGTAAAGGAACGTAGAAGTATTTTTTAGCACCGCAGGGAAAGTGTTACTAGAAAAATTAAGCACAATTTAATATATCCTGGCCAGATAAAATAGTACATGACATAGGAGTATCTTTTGAATCTTTATATTAATAGTCGATAAAATAATCACAAATGTGTCCGCACTGTTATCCACTTCGCCCAATGATAGCAGTTTATATTGAACAGCACATTTTTTGACCAATGCTAACGTTTTATTTTGAATTGCATATTTCGTTCGTCCAATTGGAATGGACGTCTTTTTATATATTTAAAATTCAAATTTCCTGGCTTAGAACTGAAGCATCGTAATAATATTAAGAGAACTTTATTTGAAAGTTTGCATGGCTATGAAGTTTTTTAAATAATCAAATGTACTGATTCGATTTTTTGAAGCTATAATTATAGGGCTGGGAGCTGATTTGACAGATTTTGTTCAGTGTCATTGATTCGATTATTGGAAGGTAAGGTTATATTTTGCATCCGGCCTTGAAAATCTTTTTAATTTCTTACATGCATTAGGAATATTCTAATGACGGTATGGATAATTTATAGAACTATATTTAGACTTTTATTTTAAAATCTTCTACTACGAAAAATGGTTGTTAGCAAACTTAAACATTATTCTAAAAATTAAATAATTTACGAAATTTCTGTTACTACGAAAAATAGTTGTAAGCAAACTTAAACATTATTCCAAAAATTAAATAATTTACGAGGTCTATTTCTGCTACTACGAAAAATAATTGTTAGCAAACTTAAACGTTATTCCAAAAATTCAATAATTTACAATTTAAATACTGCAGGGCAGGGCTGTCCGTATATGCCCCGAGATATATTTCTTTTACTATCAGAATTTTTGGCGTATTCAATAAATAGGTTTGTAATTTATTTTTCACGCCAGTAAATTTTCTGACTACTTAAAAATGCAACAAAAATCCCCCCGTTGAGGTCAACGGGCTTACAGCTAGTTATTTCTTAAAAAGCCAGCGCTATAGTAGAGGGTATAATATGCTCTTTACCTCCTGCTATATTTTTGGAAATAGTGCATACATACACTCTGATTAAATATTCATCCATCAAAAGAAAATGCCCTTTCACCAAATAATATTGTAAATGTTCCTTTTAGTTAATTTTTCATTTTCTATTCCACAAAACAATTAAGTACAATACAGGAATCTGTTATAGACGCTTTATGGATGTAAACATAGGGTACACAATACAGTGGAACCCCCAATTACATTACCCCGAATTATGCGCTGGCTTGAAATATTCGCCGCAAATCCCCCAATTGCACGGTCGCATTCCATTGTCATTACTAAGAGACGGTCGTCTGTGCCGAGCATACAGTCTAATGTTGGCTAGCGTCTGTGTATTCAATACGTGCCAGGCTATACACGCATAGCTGGGCGTCTGTCTGTGTGCGGGATATTTACTACTACAAAAACTAAATATTTTGTCCATATTTTTTTTTTTGCAAAACTAAGGGAAATCTTAGTTTGCAAAACCAAGCTTAGTTTAACCACGGTTGACTGCTATAGCAGCCCAATCTGAACCGATCTGGATCCGAGCCGCGGTCAAAAGGTTAATGGGGGTTTAATGTAATGCACAAAAAGCATTACTAATAATGACACTTTAATAAAATACATATTTTTGGATTGTGCCATGTTACTAATAAAATAACTAATGAAAATATAAAAATAAACTATTGTATAAATATATATCAACACCGATCAGGCCGAAATCAGCCCTTTACTACTTTTGGTCTGACCCTGAACCGTCTCAGCAAATTTAACAGAAAAAGATTATCCCTGAACAACACCAAAGCCAGAATTGATAGTCTTGTAGTTCAAATATGAGGCCAATCTTCACACTAAACTTTGTCATCACTAATTACTATAAAACATTATTGTTATGTAGTTTATTATTCATATATAACTGAAATATGATGCAGCAAGCTAATTCATTTAATATCGATTTATTTTCTTTCATAAATTGGTACGGCCCCGGGCTCGAGGACAGATTGGTAATTAGTCTCCAGAACTAGAAAGGTTGCCCGTGCTTGTTATAGACTATAACACCCTATATTATTTGCATCAATAAATATTGATGCAAATAATATAGGGTACACGATGTTGCACAGAGTGCGTTACCTTATACCATCTGAAACGTTTACGACTTAAGAAATCAGCATTGAGGAAAGCACATTAAAAATACACATATTTTTGGTTTATGATTTTTGCTGAGTGACTATGTAAAAAGCTATAGAATTTTTAACAGTGTATATACATATAACATCAAATTGATCTAAACTAAGTTTATACAATATTACTAATCCTATTATGATCTACGGTTGTCAGGTCTATGTACAGTGGTCTACTAGTTGACTTCCATGTCGGACCTCACAGGTTAGAATTTCCCAGTACGAACAGCATTTTTTCAATCGATATATCGATTTCTGTTTCAATCCTAAAATAACAGGGTGTAGCGAAAGTGATTAGCCAACCACTTGTCCTGTCCTAGCCATATTCTTTCTATCTTTACCCTCTTCGATAAAGAGAGGTTGAACAATTGACTAACAAGAAGGACATATGCTTCACATTGGGAGCAGACAAAGATTTTTTAAATAAAATATAATTATTATTTTAAATTCTTGAATTGTTTTATAAACGAAATTTTAAATAGTTCATCCTTTTACAAACAGCAGCAGCAGGCATGTCCAGTATTGCCTTTTATCTTTCGTCATTATCGTAATTTTTATTTGTCATTATTTTTTGATACCAAACAAATTCGTCAGTGATTTTTGGTAGTCAGATTATTTTTGTTATTTATAAAAATGTTATGATTTTAAAAAGTCTTAACAGTGGAAAACGAAATCTGTAGCCGGATAATAATATTGAGGGTGAAACTCCTTTTTTATTCAATCACTACTGGAATTAATATTAAAAACACCTGCCCGCAAACTCAAAAAAGATCTAGGGCCGAATCTGAAGTAAGAGCTTCTCAAACAGTTTTTAAGATAAGAATAAGAACTTATCAATTTAGATATGTTAATACAAGTTTTTTAAAAAGACAACAATTTACATACATATACAATAATCCTTGAAGGGATATTCTTAAAATACTCAACGAGTGGTCAACGCAATTGACTTTGGTTACGAAGCTTACAGATTTCGAATCCCGGTATAAACAGTCAAATAAACTGATTATGGATTTCATTTTCCAAGGCATGAATGACTGCGATGTCTCGAATTCCTTCCCACCATTCTGATTCAAAAAACGAGACGTAGCAAGAGCGATTAGCTAACTATCTGTCCCGTCTTAGCCTCATCATCTTTTCCCTACTCATTTCTAACAGAGGTTGAGCAACTGAGTAATGAGCAGTTCTCATAGAAAAACTTCCGTTGAGATAAACTCCATTGGAAGTTAATATGCTAAATATTAACAGGAAGCGAGGTTTGATTGAATTTTCATCAGCTGAAAATTTTACCGAGTGAAACCGGTCCATATTATATTACAAATCATTTCGAATAAGCACAGATAACCCTTTAATGGCACGGAAGATAGTTTCTGTGTGATTCCGACACTAACTTTAGCTGTCTCTGTTCAGTAAGTAGTCAACATCCAACAAATTGTGTGGTAATTTTTTGATATATGTGAATCTACGCACTGAAATATAAATTATAAGCCGGGCGTTATCGAAATTCATTTTACTGCGAGTTAAACTTAAAGAAAACAAAAAAGGTTTTCCGTCTTTTTCAGCAAAAATTGACAGTTAACACCACACCATCAAAGTGAATATTCATCTGATATAAAGATAATATGAAATGTCACAACGGTCATTTATATCAGTTTGAACATATTTAATCACTCATTTTACTATCGCCGGACCTTCCCAACGCCAATGCTTCACTATCTTTATTAAAAAAATCAAAGCGAGCATTTTAATAAACAACAGCTACCATTAATGATTTTTATAATTTCCATTCATAATTTTTTTTTATTGCACTATTTTAAACCATATCCGAAACCTATGTGGAACATATGGATTCATAATTGTCGTTCACTGTATTCTAGTCTAGAGGGTCTGGGTTCAATTCCCGGTAAGGTCAATGTCAAATTTAGATTTTTCAATTTAAAATTTGAGACTTGGGTGTTTGCGATGTCAATTAACCTCGAGTGACTTACAATAAATTCACATCGAGTTTATCTCGTATGATCTTTCAACTTTAAAATATTTGGCACATTGGCGAGCTGTAATGCAAAATATTTTTTTATTTTAAATTAAAAATAATGGAGTTTCAAATATGGTAAATAGTGAAAGGTGTTGCTGGAAAGTGTCTAGCAGTTAGTAAATCACAGTGTCTACATCGTTTAAAGAATTGGAAGTTAGCATCCTCGATTTCGTATAAAGGGTTTAAGACACTAAATAGAAAATATTGACGGGAAGGTATTTTTTTTTATACTGTCCAATGTGAAGCATATGGACTCTTAGTTACCTTCTTAGAAACCATTCCTAATCTTATTAACTCTTTGCACTCGAATGCCGGAACTATTGCGGCATATTACTTCAATGTCAGTTTTACTTTTATTCGTTATTTAAAATATTTTTATTTCCATTTGCTTTTTTCTTTAAAAGAATTTGAAAATAGTCGTTTTTTATATTTTTTCTCCCATTATACTGTATCCTGTTTTTTGGTGAAAAAATACTTTGAGTTGGTGGTATGAACACCTGAAAAATGTTTGAGTGTAAAGAATTAAATAAAGAGAATTAGTGCGAATGAGTATTTTATTTTTTGAATATTATGTCTTTCCACCAAGTATTGACAGTGAACCCCCATAAAGTAATCAATTTTTAGTGGATTCGTAAACCTTGCGATGGTAAGTCTGATGATGCTTCTCAACAAAGCAAAGCACGTGTCACATTTTGTAGCACAAGGGGAATGACAAAGTTATTAAATTTTATTTTACGTCTCTAAACTCTGTAACTCGGCTTGAAATATTTTAGCTTTGTAATAGTAAATTACTTATTTATTTTAAGTTTATTTATTAATTGCTATTATTCAATTGAAATTTGATTTTCGGTAGAATAGAACAGATGTGTAAACTAAAAGAGGTGAGTAGTCAACCAAGTAATTTGGTAGGAAATATAAGGAGAATAAAATAATGTTTTATTTGAAAAGATATATTTAATGATGATTTATATTTCAATAATTCAATAGTTACTTAGTCATCATTCTTTCGAGTGTCACTACTTCATTATAATATTCAATCATAACAATTTAACCACTAAAATTTTGACAAAAAAACCAGGATGTAGTATGTTAGTAACTATTATTTATTTAAATTGTAGCAAAAAATTAATGAATAAATAGGAAGATAAGTGAATATTTGTTTCTAATTCCTCATAATTAGTAAATTTTTAAGATACCAGTTACTTTCTTCACCTTTGCTCAAATTAAGTTACTTTGTTTGGTAAGAATGAAGTGTTGTCAGATTCAGTTTCAAGGTTATCACTACAAACACTACTTGTACTATTGATGAGTGAAATTTCTTCATTACCAAATTACCCCTGAAGAATTTGAGAAAAAGAAAAGCTTTTTTCCACTGGCAATGCAATTAGAAAATATATAGATCGACAGCTGAATGTGTGTGAAAGGTTCGCCGGAACGATTTTAACCGGTGACTGATTAACTACATAGGAGGCCCCAGGCACAACAAAACTTTAGACCCCGTTTTTCGTATTAGATTGTTGCATAACTATATGTAAAATAAAAATAAATATTCAAAACTGAAATTAAAATATCTATATCGGTTTAATAAAATATATGCTATTTTGAGGCCTTTATTGAAGGCCCTCCTGAGGCTTATAGAGGGAATCCACCACTGATTTTAACAGAGAGACAGCTTTCAACCAGTATGCCAATAGTTTGATTTGAGCTTTAAAATAAGCCGTTGAGCTGCTTGAATTTAAAGAATACTCCAGTTGTTTAGCCAATCACTGCGGCGGAGAAAAAAACCTTTAAAAATATAGCCCTTCTAAGAAGTGGCAGATAAGCCCATAAGCTTAGGAGGCGCGTGTTCCGAGCCTCAAAAATAAAGTTCATATTTTATAAAGCTAAATATGCATTACAGCATGCTACTCTTTTCCTACCTGAAAATTAATCCAAACCCTTAAGCAATACTGCAATTCTCTGGTAAAAATATCAAAAACCCATATTTGGAATCAAGGAAATCGATAATTCATGTGAATTGCAAAATGTTTTTACGAAAATTCATCGCTATATTTCAAATATGTTCTACGGTTTGTTCAGAAGTTCTATTTGACATGTTATGTTGACTTTTTCATACTGATATTAACTTTGTATTTCTCGTAAATAGTCGGCTTTCCTATTATGTCATTATCATGTATCATAATTTAGCATTTTCCTTTCCATAATTAAATTTTATAGAGATGCAATGCTGTTGTAAACGGCATTAAGTTTATTGTGAGCATATTGTATAGCAGATTTACCTAATTTTTGAAGTGCACCTTTTATTTGTTACATTATACGAAAGCTGATTGTAGGATAATTTAGTATGATCGATTAGAAATTAGAATTATACGTAATCATATATTATTATAAACGTTGATGAAATTGACCAAAGCAATTGAATAAAGATCCTACGTCTTTGAAGACATACTACGACAGTTAATTCAGGCTCTGAATACATGTTATGAAGAGAATTTCTGAGATTTCTTTTTAGTTTCAAATATCCATAATGAAATTTACAACCGGCTATAGAGATGATTAGCATATCTTTTTCATTTTTGAAATACTGTATACCAATATCTAATCATGCTTGGTACAATAAAAATAGAAGTAAAACCATCCATCAATGTCAAAATTTTGATTAGAATTTTTTATAACATTGACGCGCAAATACGTGTTTATGAAAAGTAAATATGAATTATTTATTTCATTTAATAAATATTATGACAGTAAGACTGTATTACACTAAAATCATTAGACGATAATGTTCGCATACACACTGCGCTGTGGGTATTGATAAGGGAAACGTTGGTGGATGTTAAAATTCCGTTAGGAATGTGTCAATAACTCACAGATTCGGTCTCGTCTGCGTTAGGAACATAGCCATATTCAGCGTTTTGGGCCATCGCCCAAATATGTCTTTACGTAATTAACAGTCAGCAGCCTTCCAAACAAAAATAATATTCCATTTGAAGCATACGCGTGACAATTCCTCGGATGTGTGTCGACAGCGGACAATTTTTTTCGTTATCATGGACGAATTAGTAATGAACTTTGCAACACAATTAATTTGAAATCACACGATCACACTCGATAAATCGCAAGTTTATTATATTTTGGCATAATATGATTAAACAAATTTACATAAAAGCCTTCAAAACCTATTTGCACTACTGTCAAATGTCAAGAGGTACAAGTGACACATACTCCTAGTGGTGAAATTCTGAACAATTTTTTTAGGTTATATTGTGTTGGTATCAGTGCTAGAGAATAATTATCTGTAATTGAGCGCGCCATTTTGACAAAAATCCTATTAATTCATTATCATTATTCTACATTGAACCTCTATGCACGAAACTCTCATTTCAATTATTCATAACAAAAATCTTTTTTTATTAATGTATGCAAACTTTTTATAGAACTATCCACAGTCCTGTTTGTATATACACTTGGGCCTCGTATAACACGGTTTTATACAACACGGATTTATACAACACGGTTGTATAAATTGTGGCATATTTTTTATACAACACGCTTTATATAACACGGTTTCGAAAAAAAAAAAAAAAATTTGCATGTTTAATTTGTACGTTCATGTAATGTGCATATGACAAATCTTACGAAACGGGATTGTATTGAAAGAAGATGCCGCGACGAACCTACATATCAAAAAACGAAAAACACGCTAAAGGATTCAAGGTGGCGAAAGAAAGAATATCTTTACTATTATGTTCTAATTCTTCAGGAGATTCCATAATGAAACCATTATTTATTAATCGATCCTTAAGCCCCCGAACACTAAAAGGTTATGAAAAAGAGAATTTACCTGTTTATTGGAGAGCCAATAAAAAGGCTTGGACCACAAGTATTCTTTTCAAAGATTGGTTTTACAATTGTTTTATACCTGATGCAAGAGATTATATGAGAAACAAGAATCTTGATTTTAAAATATTATTGATATTGGACAATGCACCAGGACATCCGCTCAATTTAAAATATCCTAATGTGAAAATATTATTTTTACCACCAAATACTACGTCTTTAATCCAGCCTCCAGATCCAATTTAATCCAGATCAAGGTATAATTTCAACATTCAAAGCCTATTACATTCGTCGAAAATTTGAAAAAATATTAGAAGACATTGATCAAAGTAAAAATTTAACACTTCCACAAGCTTGGAAAAAATTTTCTATTCGAAATTGTGTCGATATTGTTTCTGCATCCGCTAAAGAAATAAAAAAATCCACTTTAAATTCGTGCTGGAAAAAACTATGGCCAGAAGTAGTGTCTGGAGAAAATGTTCTACCACCAATAGAACATGAATACATAAGGACAATAAACATTTGTCGTGGTATTGATGGGGAAGGTTTTAATGACATCCAAGAAATATTGGAGGATCGTATGTTGAACGAAGAAGAATTAGCTGAAATATTAGATGAACCCACCACTATAAAAAAAACCGACTATAAAATTAGAAAACTCTTTTATTGAAAAGGATTATATAATGGAAAGAAGTTCAAAATTTAAGAGGGAATTGCAACAGATTTTGAAACCTTATAAGGAAATACGTGAAGATTTATATGCCAAGAGCAGACAATTACTCATTACCGAATTTTTGAAGGCTAAATCCACAAGAAATCCAGAGTCCTCCGATGATGAAAACGTACAACCGATTTCGAAAAAGAGTAAAAAATATAGAATTATAAGTGATAGTGATGATGAATGAATGCCATATTATGTTATTAAAGTTTTTTTCATGAATATGTAAATCTATATTTGTTTATTTAAAAAAATAAAGTATATATTTGTATAAATTATCTTCGTTATTTTTTTTTTTGGAACGCAACCCCTAATTTTGTATGAACTTCAAACCTTGCATAACACGGATTTGTATTACACGGTGTTTTTGTGGAACCATATAACCGTGTTATACGAGGCCCAGGTGTAATATAATTATGATAAATGTATCACACAGACTTTGTCTTCATTCAATCAGCCAAAAGGACGTAAGTAATAATCTAAAATTTCCAACATAACTTGTGAAAACGAAAAACAATAGATTGATTTGGTGCCTTTAATAAATAGTACCTAGGTAATAAGTTAGTTTAGAAGACTACTTATTAGCTAACCAAAATATTGTTATTTGTTAATTTAATCAAATAAAAATATATACTATTCACTCTTTTTTACAGTCCACTAAAAAGAACCAATTCTATGTTTTTACACGAATTATTTGTTCCAGCACAATTCCCAGAAACAAAGTGTCAATGACTCAATGTTCTCATGTCACAGCCACAATGGACTTGATTCTATGATTCACAAGGGCTTGCAATTCGCTACGAGTATGGAACAGTATTTTCTCATTCACAATCCCGATCTATAACGACCTTTAAAATTTCAATGGGGCTTGCACATTTGTATGGCTGGATATCAAGATGTGTAAAAACTACTTACTTGAGAAAAAAAACCACAGAAGTGGATAAGAAATTTCCTAAAAATAAATTCAACTACACAAGACAACAAGATAACAAACAAAAGGCTTTATTAGATCTTGTCATATTTTACGTGTCAGACATTTATAGAGATGAAAGCGATTCATTCCAGCCTATCATAACAGTGCCCGTATATAATCAAGTAGCGATAAATAGTATTATTTTTCTATTTAAAATACAGTGGAACCTCTCATAACAAGTAATTCGAATAATGAGCAAAACAGATTGTGAAATAAATGCTCCCTTAACGAGCGATATTTCGCATAACGAGTGACGCAGAGTTTTGTAAAGACCACTTTCACATCGTTGCTTGCATCAAGATGACTGACAAGGCGTGGGAAGGGGTTACCAAGAGAACCTCCACTTCAGCTTGGAAGAAGCTTTGCCAAGGAGCGTTGTCGGATGTGATTTTGAGGGGCTTGAAACAGTACCTGTGGTGTCTACAGTCAACGAGATTGTATCTTTGGCCAATACCATGGGACCAACATTCCCTCTAAGCTGCGCGCGTGCGCGGCCGCGCAGCAGTTGAGAAGCCCCCGCGCACTCATTCCGGGTTGGCACGCACTACAAGACAGTTGCTCAATTAATATTTGATCGGTCCGCGCAGCCTCCACGCAGCCTTTGAAATTTCCGCGCAGCTAACTCTTCGGCTTAGAGGGAACGTTGCATGGGACTGGAGGAGAATAACAACGATATTGATGAACTTGTGAAAGAGCACAGTCAAGAGCTGATCACCGAAAAGCTTATGGAGTTGCATTGTTTTTCACAGCAATAAGTTATGGAGGAGAGTTTGTTAGTGGAGGAGGAAGAGGATGTAGCCGAGCAACAATCTTCTGCCGCAATAAGAGAAAAGCTGAAAGCATGTGAAACTATTGCATCATACATTGAGTAGCATCACCCTAATAAGGAGGTGGCTATGTGTTTTACAAATATATTCAATAATAATGCTGTCACATTTTCACCAAATTTTGAAGCGTCGGCAAAAACAAATGTCTGCTCGTAAAAAAGAATTAATTATTTGTCATAAATAATAAACTAGTCGATTTTTTATCGTTTTTTGCAAATCGAATTCGCATCCCAGGTTGTTATGCTCCTTAACAATTAATAAGTATGTAATTTTACTTGAATACCCATTAAAAATTTTAAAAATGATTTCGTTTCCGGGATGGTACGCATTATTGTATTTTTACATTGTTTTATATGGGGAAAATTGTTTCGCATAACAAGTAAGATTCTGGAACGAATTAAACTCGTTATGAGAGGTTCCACTGTATATATTATGAATAGTATTTTGTGTAACTTATTTATTGGGTATTCATTATTACCTTTTTGCACTATTTTCTATACCAAAATGTTGTTCTTTTTTAAAATAACCCAGATTTTTAAATTTAGAGAACCAATCTTCAATTTTGCTACGAATTCTATCACTTTTTTTACTGAGTAAATGTAGAATGTATTTACTGTGTGAAAAAAGAGTTGAATGTATCTACATTCGTAGTGAGTGATATTATACATTCTAACCCCATATTTTTATATTAACACATACTTAATAAGCTAAAAAAAACTATGTTTTTAGTTTAGTCTTGCTTATGTTTCTAGAGCCAGGTTTCTCAACCGGTGTCCACACCATGTTCCAAGGGGGCCATGACGAAAATATCATTTTTCAGAGCCACAGCACAATTTTGGGAGACCATGGGCACCCTAAATACAATTAACAGAAATTGCACATTTTATATTCAATTCATAAAACCATAGGTTTCACCGATTGGCAGACGTAATTTTTTTTAAATGATAGAGCTATTAAAAAAAAAGCTCTCATGTTTTTTAATAATTCCAATTCCATTTTAATTTTCAAGTCATCAAGCAAAAAAAGAGTTGAAAATTATTTTGGAAACTATCAATTACTACTTTTTTTCGTAGTCATCTATCCCAGGATCAAAAAAAGGGTCTAGGATTGGATGCCCCATGGGGGTATGGGGGCTACGGAAAAATATGAGACTCCAAAGGGGCCACAGATGCAAAAAGGTTAAAAAAAAAAATGTTCTAGAGCAGTGGTTCTTAGCCTGGGGTGTGCGAGAAAGCATTTCCGGGGAGCGGGAGAAGTTTCTATTATGCGTTTTTTTTTCTGTCAAACACAAATATAAAATTATCTAGCTAAAAGGGATTGTGTAACATTTTTATTAAAAGAAAATTCAACATTTTTGAATCCAGGCAAATTTGTAGTATTTTACTTTTTGCCATGTTTCCATGTGCCTCCAAACGGCTTGATTTCATATTTGAACTTTAATGGTACTACTGAAAGACCAGTGTACTGGAGATGATAAAAGCGAGGCTGTGGAGTCGGAGTTGGGAATCGTAGATTTCCGGGTTTCATCCAGAGTTGGAGTCAAAAAAATCTTACGACTTAAACCCATTTTTGAAAAAAGTATTTAATTATGTCTATTCAGCCACAATAGTGCATTGTAGGGAATCCAATCCCGGGATCCTGGGATCTTGTACAGTTTTCGATAAATTTCAATCCCAGGATTAGAAGACACGATCCCGAAACTTTCGGGATTGATTTTCTTATAATATAGACACGTGTTGGTTATCAAGTCGAGCGGCAGTTTACATTCTTTGCGATAAGACTTACCTCAGATAAAATCGTAATTGGATGCCTAACATATTAAATTTCTTAATCGCATTTATTTGAATGCATTTTACGACAATAATAATTTTTCGGGACGGTTGTTTTTTTTTATGAATATTATCAAATATTAATGGCAGTGTTTGTTTTGCGTGATTTAATGCTTCTATTTTTCTATAAACATCAATTATGTAATAAAACACCAGTCCCGGGATCGAAAAATTCTAATCCCGAAATCAACATTTTGGCTCGGGATTGGATTACCTAGTCCATAGTGTTGACACTATGCTAAGCTGATTAAAAATGATCTGATTGTAAACATATATATATGTTCAAATTAAATGATAAAGCTGGAGTCGGAGTCGTGTTTTTTTTACCCGACACCACAGGCCTGGATAGAAGTAGAATCTCGAGAGCATAATTTGTACTTTTACAGAGTTCTACAAAAGTTTAGTGATGAGTAGGTTCATACAGAGGGATGACAGAAGGGGCAGTCTCTTTGGGTGTCATGTTTTTATTTGTAACATATTCTCTAAAGTTAAATGATACATATACTTTTAGTGTGATACTTTTTTTCTCTTATTTTATAATGGAGAGCTCATAGTGCTGCGTTTTTCCGACCCAACTTTATCTCTGAGAAGCCCTCAGATGTATCTGCTTGAAAATTATTAACTAGATCGGGAATGGCAAATCCACGACTTATGGGCCTCATGTGTTCTAATTGAAGACTTTTTGCAGCACTTTCTACAACTTCTGAGAAAATTAAGTTTTATCAGAAATATATCCTCGAAGATAACTTTCCAAAATTAAAACGACTGGCAATGCGCATTACAGCAGCATTTGGGACTACAAATCGCTGCAAATCATTCCTTTCAAAATTAAATGCAGTAAAAACGAAATGCCAAAACAGGTTGCTCGATAAAAACACAACTGCAATGTTTGTTGTAAGATAGGTTGAATGCCCTGCGTTGGAAACAAACATGTTAATTACCTAATAATATACATCATGGATCATTGAATGTAGAGAAAAAATGTTCTTTTAATAATTTTCTCTCACACCTAATAAATAATAACCTGTTAAGCCCGTATAACATGCAGAGCACCCAAATACAATGCTGTTCATAATAATTAACAACTGTCTATTTGTTGTAATGACAAAAATTTTACAATAATATTCAAATAACTTAAAATACAAATGTAAAATTAATGTTTTAGTGATAAATATGTTTTATTGTATTTCTTTTAATCATAAGAAACCTGTAGAATATTAATGATGAGAAAGAAAAAAATAATAATATGTAATATGGAAAGATAGTATACATTACTATGGTCTTCGGATCTTTTTAGCATTACCATATAGCGATCAAGCACCAGTCTGAGAGTAGTTTTAAATAAAAAAACTTCACACACCGGTGTCAAAATTATTTGCCCAGAATGTCGCCAGAAATTTTTTACAAAACAATTTTTTTTATTTATTCATGAGCTGTTATTCAAAATTAATTAAATTAAGTGTCCGAAGGGTTCCTAATGAATACATAATGACTTTAACTTTCATCTACTAATGGTTACCTACAGACTGATAAGAATGAATCGATGTAGTGATTAAGGAATAATATTTCAAGCTTCAGTATATCCCACATATTGTTATCCAGTAGCTATATATCGAATTTTTGTAATACCCTTGTTGGAAATAAAGCAACATATTAACATTCAGACCTTTTGTCTGAAAATTGACCACAGCAAATTCAACAGAATAGCTTACGGGAACACGGAGGGACCTTCTGGGTTCTTGATGGACAAGAGCGGCAGGGTTGCGCCCGATGCGGTGGCCCCACGACTGAGAACGGGGCCTCTGGGAGTCCAACGCTCGCTGAGCAGGCGACACCGCCGGGGCAAGAGCCGCAATGTGCTGGAAGGCACTGGGCATATTGACACAATCTCAAACCACCACTCACATCATGGGCTCAATGCTTTCAAAGAATACAATATTGCTGAACTGATTGCGTCACTCTGAGAAAACTTTCACATCAAGGACAACAGCCATCGATTACGTATGTATGATTTTTATTCACGTAAGGGAGACAATGATATAATAGCTAATTCTTATATGTTCCAAACATTCTCAGATTCCTTGTTAGTTAATTTGAAACGGGAGATGGAAATCTGCTATCTAAAAACAGTCGCAGTGGTGTAAAGATAATTTTATTCTTGTGTCAACAGAGGCTTTATCAAGGTCTGCGTAAAGAATTATTGTCAAGATAAGAAAACTGGTATCAACAATGGCACACAACTCCGCCACACGTCGAAAGGTTATCAAATAAAATAAAAATATACGGTCATGCTAATACAGCATTCGTTCATTTTATTGTAATCGTTCTTATTAATGTCACTGAACATAATATGATAAAATGGATTTGGAGATATAAATAACATGAAATCTACAATAAAAATGATTGAGTGACAATAATTATTGATGAAGTTAAAAACTTAAATTAATCATGAAATTTTAACATCATTAAGTATTACAATAGGACCAATATTTGATAACGTAAAATTTTGAAACATGAAGCCTTATTCTAATATTTGTACGTGGCATCAAGTGATAAAAAGTGGACAATAAGTAACATTTTCAAGTCAATCAAATATTTTTTTTCACATTTTCACAGTCCTCAATATGCACAACTTTATTAAAGTAAATATAAGATTTAAAATTCGGTATTTTACAGATCTTTCAACGCCACATTTTATAAAATCAATCAAACAGATATCATCCGCCGACATGTTTATTATTGTAAGAGTTTTTTCTTTTCGGTTTACTAAAGTTTATATCGCATCAAGAGTCGTTCGGATGCAGGGCAATGACGAACTTGGAACCGAAAGGAGAACTATACTCAATACCGAGGTCTTTGAATATTTTATTCGGGATGGCCAGATTGCAGAGATACAGTTTGCCGTTGTCCAACGAATGAGACAGAGGCAAGATGGGCACCAAGGAGTACTTGGTGATTATTCCGGGAGTCCCTGTGGCGGGGGGATCCAGAGCTAAGACGGGCGCTCGACTTTGATTGGTCCACTCCGCTAGGTGGGGATATCTCCCCGGAGAGTCGCTGTCTTCGCCCAGCGCCATGATGATCAGATCGACAGACGGCAGATCGAGAATATTCGTGGTCAGTTTGTTGCCCGTCATCTGATACATGTTGAGGTGTGGCCTGAGGGCGCCCGTCAGGTCCGCTCCCGCCACCAAAACTACAGTAGACACCCCTTGAGTTGCTAGGTGGCGAGCACACGTTACTCCCACGACGCCTTGTCTGTAATATTAATAGTATTTAGATGAGCCAAAATATAATAATAAATCTTCAAGATTTATTATACATTACTTGATTCATAACTGGGATAACGAAACCTTTCAACCCTTATTTTCATTAATACAACCATAATACCAAATCATAACTATTTAAAATGAAAAATAAGGTAACAATCAGGGCCGGGTCAAGAATTTGTGCGCCTGTGTGCGCCTTCCACGCTTCGTAATAAATAGATCTAAATAAGCGATTAGTGCTAAAATATTAACGCTCCGCCTGTGTATGCCGCACTCTTTGCACACGCCACGAGCCAGCCCTAGTAACAGTTATTTTTTAGTTAAAAATTGATATCTTTGTCATTCTACTGGTTGTGTTACTAGGCACAACATATTTCGCCTGCTTGAGAAACATCGTCAGAAGGAGATGACGAGAGCCTTGAGATATTTTAAAGAGGCGGCACGCGTGTCTCACAGCCAGTGGAATAATGATTTCTTCAATTTTAATTTAATTATTTTCCACAAAATTACAGGCGGATTTATCATAAATTCTTAATGTTATTCACTTTCTACGATTAATCAAGAATTCACCGCCGCATATGAGCACGAGTATGAACTAATATATATTCTCACCTGTGTGGTCCAATAAGAAAAGCAACTGTAGGAACTTGGTGAGTATTTCG
Source organism: Himalopsyche tibetana (assembly GCA_030503985.1). NCBI lineage: Eukaryota > Metazoa > Arthropoda > Insecta > Trichoptera > Rhyacophilidae > Himalopsyche > Himalopsyche tibetana. The sequence continues at coordinate 4,192,511 of JAPJYX010000015.1, forward strand.
CGGGTGGAGTCTCCGCGTGCCTCCGAGCAACTGAAGAGCGACTTCAGCACCCCCCCTACCAAGTAATTCCGCTCCGCCGAGCCCTGCCTTGCCGCACGCTGTCAGCAATCGGAGCCTAAAATCTGTCGTCAGCGATGGGACCACTAGACCGTCATCTGTTCAAACAGTTTCATACTTTAATAATTTTATGATTTGGTATTTACAACATAACACATTGGACAGTGACGTAACTAAAAGAATCAGGGTCCATGAGCAAAACATATCAAAGGGCCCCTGTTTTTTTTGTCACAAAAATAAAATCAACGCTACGAAAAGGTCATTTTCGAGTTGTGAATTCCATGCTGTAATGCAGTGCTTCCTAACCTTCTTCATTCCACGGCCCCCTAAATCTGAAATATAATAATCCAAGCCCTCCTCAATACAAACATGTTCTGCGGTGGCCCCCGGAGAAATTCCCCGGCCCCCAATCTGGGAAGCACTGCTGTAATGGATTGGGTAGAGGTGTTTTTTTAGCTAGGAATGTACTTTTATTTCGCATGTACCTAACCATTAATTATTTGTCAGGGACTTTTTTTTAAAATTTAAAGATGAATATAAATATGGATATAAGAGCTTTTATTCGTCGTAGGCCCCGTTGTATAGTGGTTACGCCACTGACATTGGATATTAGCCCCTTAGAGCAGTATGGTCAATTATTGTATTATCTATCCATGTATTGCCATTCTCATATTGTTTTATTGAATCATTATTTATTTTAAGCGAAGAAAAGATTTTTTTAAAAATGTTTATGTATGGAAACAAATTTATAGGCAGTATTGAATATAAAGATCCATTTCAGTTATATTTTTTTCCTAAAATTAGCGCCAAATTGCAAACCACACGCTCACAGTTGAAAGCACTGAAGACCTTAGTCGTAATTGGATCTAAAGGCTTCTAAAGTTATAATGTATATGTATTTACATAAATCAGCATTAGTGTATTTTAATAAATAATTATTTTAAAACTAAAAACTTTTAAGAGTAGTAAAGTTTATTCGCAAACTTTCCAATGTTATGTCTGACAATGCATCTCAAAGAAGCGAAACACGTGTCACATTTTCTAACACAACAAGTGTAATAACACAGTTTTTTAATTTAATTTCATGATGAAATGAATTTCCACAAAGTTACGACCGAATATATTAGAATTTAATTTAAAATTTCGACTGAAGGTGCTTGATGGAAATTTAATAATAATTTAGATTTATTTTCATTTCATATTTTCATTGGGGCGAAACCCGGGTCGTGTTCGACCAAGAATTTTATGGAAGTTTACAAAAGCAAAATGAAAATAATTCTAAATTATATTAGAATTTATTGTTGTATGTATGTCAAAGTTGATGATATCATAAGACATCAACGCAGGTAAAGTGTCTCAATATACCTGTTACATATTCCAATGCTCCACGCCCATCTTCCGGTACCGTAATTGCTCTGTACATAGCGGGCTGCGAACCCAATACGTTCTCGTCATGTTTAAAATTTTGCGGTGCCAGATTGTTTCGTCTCAAATGATCTGTCTGCCGCACCTTTCGAAAATAAAAGATTAAAAAATAGCAAAAGAAATGTTTAATTCATGAAAACTGCTATGAATTTTCCTTTTTTTATATACAGTGGAACCTCTCATAACAAGTAATTCGCATAATGAGCAAAACAGATTATGAAAAAATGCTCCTTAACAAGCGACATTTCGCATAACGAGTGACGCAGAGTTTTGTAAAGACCACTTTCACATCATTGCTTGCCTCAAGATGATTGACAAGACATGGGAAGGGGTTAACAAGAGGTCCCTCACTTCTGCTTGGAAGAAGCTTTGGCCAGAGAGCGTTGCAGAATGTGATTTTGAGGGGTTTGAAACAGTACCTGTGGAGTCTACAGTCAACGAGATTGTATCTTTGGCCAATACCATGGGACTGGAGGAGGATAACAACGATATTGATGATCTTGTGGAAGAACACAGTCAAGAGCTGACCACCTAAGAGCTTATGAAGTTGCATTGTTTTTCACAGCAAGAAGTTATGGAGAGTTTGTTAGTGGAGGAGGAGGAAGTAGCAGAGCAACAATCTTCTGGCGCAATGAGAGAAATGTTGAAAACATGGGAAACTGTTGCATCGTATATTGAGAAGCATCTCCCTAATAAGGAGGTGGCTATGCGTTTTACAAATTTATTCAATAATAATGCTGTCACATTTTCACCAAATTTTGAAGCGTTGGCAAAAACAAATGTCTCTAGACAGCTTTCTAGTAGAAAAGAATTAATTATTTGTCATAAATAATAAACTAGAAGATTTTTGTATTGTTTTTTGCAAATTGAAATCGTATTCCAGGTTGTTACGCTCCTTAAAAATTTATAAGTATGTAAATTTATTTGAATAAACTTTAAAAATATAAAAATTGATTTTTTTTTCAGCATGGAAATACATTGTTTTATATGGGAAAAATTGTTTTGTTTGAAACGAGTGTTTCACATAATGAGTAAGATTCTGGAACAAATTAGTCTCGTTATGAGAGGTTCCACTGTACCTATTTTTACTAGAGGGGCGGTCAGAGAAGTCATAGATTCGAAATCCTAGTACAGTATAGACAGTCTCATAAATTGATATCAATACGAGACAAGAAAACACTCTTCTACTTGGAGAACCTACAATTATTATTTTTTAGCTATTTCAGGTTAATGCCCTCGTGAGGATTAGTTCTGTATAATAATAAATGTAGAACTAATATAAATGAATATTTTTTAACCCTACTATAATGGAGGTCTCCCAAGTAAATGTCAATTCAATGAAGAAATCTACAAAAAATATTTAATGTCAAATTGATGTTCCCATTGTTTTATATTCCCATCCATTTATTCAGTTGACCTATACTATCTATTAAATAGCTCTGATGCAAAAAATAAATCCTTTATCCGTTCAACTATACTTACCACATCAGGTTTTTGTGCCTGTTTTAACTCTTCCCAGAGGGCTTGTTTATTGAAGAGAGCTAAATTTTTTTCAAAATCAAAATCTTGCGTGAAGGTAGGATCATCTGAAGGTGTTCCAAAACAAACTTCATTCCGACGCCTCTGGTTGTCTTTTTTATTTGGCGTTCCACCTGTATTTACCGAACCTATAATTATTAAACAAAATCATTATTCCTGCAATACATTTATTGACTGCTTCGATTTACAACAATATCATCAATCCAAAGCGACTAAAACTATTTGAAAAATTGCTCACATTCAAATAACTGTTGGAAACGGATATCAGAATAATCTACTGTTAACCGATACAATATAAGTGGCAAAAACGATAAATGCGCACACATAGATATTGAGTATGCGTGTGTTGTGATAAATTAAGACAAATTTACATTGTTTTTAATAAAAATATATATTACCAACCTAGATCATAACAATAAATGATATTTATTTCACAAACCTCCGCTGTTTGGTTTATTCTGTTTACCCTGTATATCAATCGGTTTGCTCTTAGAATTATTGACTCCTTGAGTGGCCGCTTGAAAGCCGTTCATATTATAGCCATTGTTATTTGACTTCTGACTGTGCTGGCCATTATTGTACTGGTTGCCATTGTAGTTAGAATATTTTGTCTGGTGAGACATGTGGCCGCTGCCGCTGGGCAAGCTCTGGCTCGTGCCAGGGTTGCTGTCGGCGGATGAAGGAAATTCAGACACTGACACTTTGTGCAATTTTTTTGTCACCTTGGAAACATCGACAGTGCCGTGTTGCTTCTTGTCATTTTGAGCGTTGACTGTTTTCGCATCAATAATCTGAATATCTTTAATATCTGTAGCTCTAAAAAGGGAAATAATAATATTGTTAAAAACAGCAATGCATAATATTCCTCAAGAATAATTTGATAGAGCTATTCAAAATCATTACATCGTAGTAAGGAACTCTATAGTCGTCTAAATATATCTGATTATTTTTTTTCACCAATTCTTTTTACACAGTTTCTCTTAAACAGCACAATGAAGTGTAACCCGTCATTCATTTTGATATGCTTCACTGCACATCATCAACCATACTATTAATATCGACGTACTGTTATTTATTACCATTTTTAATTTTTTCATTGAAATATTATTTCTTCAGATCTGAATACTATACAAATCTAACAGTGATTTTTTGCAGTCACATTTTTGTTAATGAACACAATAATTTAGTTGAACGGTTAATATTTGTATACAAATCAATAGCCATATACTATTGAGAGAAAAATTCCATTTAGGCTCGATTCCCTTCCTGGAATCAACTTCAATAGATACAGATGAACGCAATAAAGATCTAGGCTCGAATTGGTAGTAATAGCTTCTAGAAAAATATTTGATAAATTTGTTTATTTATAGTTAAACTACTGGTTTTAAAGAAAAATAAGCAATGTTTTTCTCGGATTAACCCACATCCAAAAAAAATACGTTTGCGTAAAGAAATGGTAAAATTATCAAAATTTACAAAAAACAATTTCTTCCCATTTTTCTACAAAGTGAATGATTCAGCAAAAAGAAAATAAACCAAAATTAGACGAGTTAAGTTGAATAGAGACAATTAACCCATTTCCCATAAGATATTTTTTCTTATTTCATTTAATTTAATATGGATATGGTGTATTAATACAAGATGTCAAAAATAATATATTAGTTATTCTAGTTAGTATATGTACATAGGTTCATTATAAGATAATATTATACCACTATGATATTTAATTGTTTAATGCAATTAGAACTAATCAAATTCTAGAAATTTACAATTCTCATTATTATTGTTGTCAATTCTTCAATGAACTAATAATAATGCTAATCAACATGGATGAAATTCTGGATTTGTTTGAAATGAAAACAGAAACATAATATTTTGCACAAAACATTGCAATTATGATGGAAAATAATGATGCATGAGTGATGTTAATATGATACATGATGTTAAATTAACAACATTGTTATTGTGCAAAATAATATCTCAAACTTTAAGTTGTGTTGTAAGTATCAACTAACAATATATTTTATCTGTTGACTAAGCAGAAACATGTTACATAATCCGTTTTCTATTAATGTAATATTTCGGTGTCCCAAATGTAATGTAGAAATAAATGAGTGTTAAAATCAAGATCAAATTATACAGATTTTTTTTGTATTATTAGTCTGAAACGTAGCATACAAGTAGAACTAACATACTCCACATTCATAGATTACGATATGGGCGATGAATGATTTTGACGATAACTTCCTCGTGATATTTGTATTTCCAAAACAGATGGTAAAATCAACATCACTTACTAATTTGACACAGGTAAAGTTATTAGTGTGTTAACTCTTTTAGAAAATATTCAAAAAAAAAAAAGTTCTTTACCATTAAGTGCTCAAAAGATATTTGATTATGATAAAACATTTCTGAAATTTGTGTGAAATTGTTTGATTGCTGAAAAAAAAATAAGCAATATAATTTTTGATGATCAAAATATTTGTTAAGATTACAGCTAGAGGTTAATAACCTTCACAAAAAATGTAAATTGATAAAGAATGATGATTATCAAAAATAAATTAGTATTTTTTAGTAGACACATCACCATGGTTCACCAAAAGACGGTGGTTTCATGCAAAACCTGGGGAATCTCTGAAACAAGGTTTATGTTGATATTTAATAAAAAATATCGTGATACAGTTTAAATATCACAAAAAAATTGTAGACTTAAATTCCTACATGAAATAAATTTCAAATTATATATTTTTTAAAATGATTTTGGTAAACCTGAGTATATATCTACGCTGAAAGTGATTGAAGAATTATTTGATATAGTAAGGTTGGGAAAACCCATTTTAACGTAAAAATCAGAAACCTGTAGATCTAATGTTATCATGATACTTCAATGCAAAAGTTAATACAATTTGGATAACATAGAGCAGATATGGTTAAGCTCTGAGAATGAGAATAAAAAATGCTCTCTTGGCATGCCTCATCATGTTAAAAGTTTAATAATATACAGGTAAAATTTTATTTTCACATTAATGTATCTTGGTACCCAAGAATTGTCAGATTCAGTATTCAAGTGATTAATAATTACGCCATCAATTAATTTTGAAATTTAAAATTTGACAACTGGTAGATTTAAAATATGCTGATAATTCAGAATTATTTAAACATTTTTGTAATAATATATATTGAAGTACATTAGGTGTGTACTATATATTAAATGTAAGGCAATTACTTTAAAGTCACTTGGGGTTTAGGATACGGAAAGCCATTCCGGAAGGCTTTAACCAACGTGATAGTTGCTCCATCTGCTTCGACTATAGTCCCTTGGTAGCATCCCAACGGTTCGCCGCAATTCACAGAAACGCCGCATCCGATCCAAGAAGACATTTGCTTTCAATAATTCAAATATGTTCGCAAATATATAGTTGAACTATCCGTATCGGTGAGACGGCGTCTTGTTTTACCGGCGGACGAGACAAAAAATATCACCATAAGCAAAAATATAGGTATTGGTGTCAACGAGTAGACAACAAACAATCTAACGGAATATAATTTGATGACTTATTGAGATATAAAAACATTGGATTTCAATTTTATATGGTTCTATAGTGTACCGGTTTTTCTCAATATAGAATTAGCGCTAACGCATTTCGAAAACACTATAAATTGCGTCTGAATTCGTAGTATGACAGCTGATCAAAGATAATAAGTGTTCTCGGCATATATTAGTGTTACTAGTAAACCATAGTAAACGTATGTCATAGACAAGTATACTTTATGTATGAAATAACAATATTCCTTAGCACTTATTTCCACTTTATTTCATAGGTCAGGACCGGTTTCGCTCATTGCGAGCATTGCTAATTAGAGTATCCAATCCCGGAGCCCTTTTCCAATCCCGGGATTTCGGGATTGATTAATTTTGAATTACGGGATTGAGATTTTCTCACCAAGGAATTTGAAATCCTCAATTTGATATACTTTTTCTTTGGATTCTCACAGAACCTCGTTTTTTTTTAGCTCACCGAGGAATTTGAAATCCTCGATTTAATATACTTTTTCCCAGATTCTCACAGAAACTGGTTTTTTTTTAGCTCACCGAGGAATTTGAAATCCCCGATTTGGTATACTTTTCTCCAGAATCTCACAGAAACTCGTTTTTTTTTTTATTTCACCGAAGTATATGAAATCTTGAATTTGCCAATTTCGTGGAAAAAAATTAAATTTTTGGGATTTGCTCAAAATTTCTCAATCCTGAAATCCCGGGATCGCGGCCATCTCAATCCCGGAATTTTGGGATTTGAAAATTGAACGGGATCTCGGGATTGGATGACTTATTGTCAACTGATATAATTTAACAATGCTATTAATAAAACAATATTTTTTATATAAATAGCTTTATTAAATTATATTTCTATCAGTTGACAATCCTCGCAATGAGCGAAACCGGTCCTGACCTATTAAATAAAGTGGAAGAAAGTATAAAGGAATATTGTTTTTATTAATAAAAATTATTATGTTGGCAGTAAATATTCCATATCAACTGACACATGTATCGTATTCAGAGATAATATATATTCCATAGACTAGTCCAGAGACTAGTCGTATTTGAGGTGTATTATTATCGTAGTTAGTACGAGGAAATTCAGTTTGATAATAAATAAGATTCACCGAAGGCATAGGACTACTAAATAATACACCTCTATTTTGATATTGTATTTCAAAACAATAGTAAACATGAATCCAATGGTCCATTGTCAGTTATGGATGGGAAGTGTAAGTAAACTTTTCAATGTATTTTAAATCATAGATGTATCGAAGCAAACGTAAAATCATTATCGCTAATTTTGCATTTTGGCACACTCCTAAGAGTGATCTTGGTAAAAGTAGAGTATAGCTCGTCATGGATTATTACGGCGATAAACTTCACAAACTAAGCTAAAAACAACGCCACGATTTAAAGTTATTTTTTGAGAGCTTTATAATCGCGTTAAAACCACACATTATTACGAAGAACACTGATAAATTATGCGAAATACGAAATATTTTTCAGTACATCGCCTCTGTTTTCCATTATGGCCGCGCGGCGCCGCGGATAAGTATTACAACTTAAATTTATTGAATGGATTAATAAATGCATCCATTCATTTTGAGTAAACAAATATAACTGTTGTATAGTTTTGTGAATCAGCGTCCATAGTTGCAAACGCCAGTGCTAAGTTCAGTCAATGATCAGGACGGTATTATAGTTCGTAATCGTGATGTTTTTTGTATTTTCAGTTGGAGCCCAACATGACTGAAAGTTTCATAACGAGTGCTTTTCAAAAAATGGGTGAGAATCCTTCCAACGTGAAAGTGATGCGCAACAAATACACCGGAGAACCGGCCGGATATTGTTTTGTCCATTTCAATACAGACGAAGCTGCAATCGACGCTATGCACAAGCTTAACGGGAAACCGATTCCCGGAACGAACCCTGTTGTCAGATTTCGACTCAACAACGCGAGCAGAGAGAGTAAAAATAATATCCAATCTGAACGTGAATTTTCTCTTTGGGTCGGTGATCTTAGTACTGATGTGGATGACTACACTCTTTATAGAGCCTTTTCTCTCAAATATTCTTCAATTAAGACGGCAAAAGGTCTCTTGAAACACTATTTTTACTTGTTACAATAGATAATTATATTGCTTAACCTTACCCTTCCCATTATGTGTTTATAAGAGTTCTGAAATCTGTTTGTGGTGTTATCTTATTGCCACATACATACACATTCGTAATTAGACAAACCACTGCGACGTCAGGTATATTTTAATGCATTGCTGGCCATTGACTGCCGTTCATCAATTGATTACAAAGACAATAGTAAAAAAGATGTTGAAGTCTCGTGATTTTCTACTAATCCGAATCCGTTCGAAATGAACACATACTCTATATCAGTGTTCCCCAACCTCTGCATCTGCGGACCGGTAAAAAAAGGAAAAAAGAATCGCAGACCACTAATGCAGAGCCGCATTATTGATGTCTACTTTTCACTAGAAAGATTTCATACGAAACATAAATATTACTAATATTGGTGTTTTAGTGTGTTCTTTAAAATAGCATACGTATTTAATTTACACTTTTACCCACAATTTGTTGGTTATATAATTTATAGATTTTGAAAAAAGGACATAATTGGATAAAGGATATAATTTGAAATGACGTTTTCTCGACACGTGCTTAAATTCATACCATATTGTACCACACTCGAGGTCGGTTGGCGGCTTCACCACACTTGTTAGATATTTCACTTCCCATTATTTTTAAGTTCCATGGTGTCCCATCATCTTACCAATTATTATTATTTAACAACGTACAAGTAAACGTGCAGACGAAAAAAGATCCTATATTTAATATTTTTGCAATTTTTTGCGAATTTCTTGATATTTGGCGGCCGGGCACCGGGCCGCGGACCACCAGTTGGGGTACACTGCTCAATATCTGTGCTCAGCAACCTTTTCACTCCCACGGCACACCAAAATTGTCTCCAGATTTTCACAGCCCGCTTCAAATATGAATAATAAGGGTATATGCAAAAATAGCATTAGACATTGTTCTCAATTGTGTAATATATATAGCCACCTCAGTACTACAACTAGGCAACTCTGATTTGATCATTGTTTGAACGAATTATTTGATCTTTTCTTCGATAAAGTAATGCGCTGCAGCACACTAGTGTGTCGCGGCACAGCGGTTGCGGAACACTGCTCTATATTACCAGTCGCCAACTATTAGTGATATGCATTTCATACAACACTTATTTGCAATCATGTTGATTGAAGCGTTAATGATCCTATTTTGATTATTTATGGTCTGATGCAATAATATATCAGTTAGTAATTGATGTTTTATCACTGGTCTAGTTCCAATGGCATAACCACAATCATTTCTAGGTTTCTATTATTTCATATGATATAATTTAACTACATCTATTCTGGTAATTTTACATTTAACAGTTGCTTGGATTTCCCATCTCGCATGATTATTAGAATCAAATATATCTGAGTAAATAGTTTTTTGATAAAATTACTGAATTAAGCGATTTTAAATTTCATTTTCCCCACTCTCCGAGGCCTACCAGCTATGTTTAAACGCAACCAAGTGAATAGTTTTTGAGTTGTTATGAAAAAATGTGTATGGAAAAGTTCGCAAAATATAAGAAGGATTTTAGAACCTTTTTATAAATAAGAGCAGTACCTTACATAATACTAAATGATTCACATTCTAAATGAACTCCTCTACTTCTGTTTGCTTTCTAAAGTAGATGTTACAGTTATGTTAATTGATTTGGCATTTACTTGGTAGAACTCCATTTATAACAGATTAAAAATAACAAAGTATTTTAGTTCTACAGTTTTTAATAATTTTATTCGTTGATAGCTATTTCGGCTTGCGCCATCGTCAGAACTATGTTTAAACTAATATTTTGCTCAGCTATATATACTGGCTCTGAAGAGATACACAATGCATCAAGTTATTCGCTCTAACATCCTAATTATAATTACAATATTACACTTATCAAATGTGATTCTAGTTTTTCAAAGAACGATTAACAATCTGGGTTTATTTCTTAAAACAATAATTAGGATAAAATTAAAATGATATTTATTATTAATGACATTACATAAAATTTATTAACTATGGCTTTATTGTTTCGAACAACAATAAGCAATATGGGATTTTTCAAAGTAAATTAGGATAAATTATACTAATATTTATTATTAATTACAATAGGGGTTTTAACAACGGTGATGGATTAATAATCGTTTGTTCGTTTAAGATGTTTTGTTTATGCCTATTAATCTCAAGTTGCTCTAATAAATTTAATTTTTGACCCTTATGACAAAGATGCAAAACGGTTGGCTCTAAACTTAAGTTAATGTCATGAGACTCGGTCAAAAAATGGTTTGCAAATTGTGAGTCTGATTTTGTATTGTTAAAAGATCTTATATGCTCTAGCACGTGTTGAAATGCTTCTACCGGTCTGTCCTATGTAAATCGCATTACAGGATCCACAGGACATTTTATATATTCCGCTTCTGTCCGAAACAATAAAGCCATAGTTAATAAATTTTATGTAATGTCATTAATAATAAATATCATTTTAATTTTATCCTAATTATTGTTTTAAGAAATAAACCCAGATTGTTAATCGTTCTTTGAAAAACTAGAATCACATTTGATAAGTGTAATATTGTAATTATAATTAGGATGTTAGAGCGAATAACTTGATGCATTGTGTATCTCTTCAGAGCCAGTATATATAGCTGAGCAAAATATTAGTTTAAACATAGTTCTGACGATGGCGCAAGCCGAAATAGCTATCAACGAATAAAATTATTAAAAACTGTAGAACTAAAATACTTTGTTATTTTTAATCTGTTACAGTTATGATTTTTATTTATAATTTTAAGTTCCATTTCTTTTGAAGCTCGACATCAGTATCTGGTAAAAAGCTACTTTTGTGCTTTGGAAGTAGATAACCGATTGAAGAATGTTTGAAATTGATTTCAGTAATATTAGACAATTCCGGCTTCAGTAAAGGCTACGGGTTTGTGAGATTCGGCAGTGAAGAGGAACAAAAAAATGCTCTGTGGGCAATGAACGGTTATGTTGGACTGGGTTCAAAAATTCTTAAGATTTGCAATGCAGTACCCAAACCGAAATCGGCCATGACAATGTCATCGACGTCATCAAATGGACAGCAGCAGTACTCCACATCAAATGTGAGTAACACAGATATTGTGTATGTATAATTGTTTGCCCAGCGGTAATGTTGTATGGTTAATTTTTACGAACCACCAGGCTTCAAATCCGCAGCGAGATATTCTTTCCATGGTTATTTATAAATTTCTGATAATTTTTCATTGATATAATTTCAAAATGCAACTTATTCATCAAACCTACCTGACAGATGTGATATTATAGCTGCAGTATATGCCGTTGGTGGGTCACAGGTTCGAATCCTGGAATGTAATCATTCTTATTTGTCGGAAATGTGTTGCAAAGTGTAAAACCAGTCTTGATCATATCAGGACAAAAAAAAAAATATTTGTATAAATTGACAAACCCACGATTGTATGCAAAGGCATTGATGTATGTGATCTTCCAATACCACAAAATATTTGCCTCTGAAAATGGACAATGAGAAAAGGACTAGCTAACTAACGAGTATCTTTTGTTTATCTCTTCTTCTCTATCTTCTCTGAAGAGGGAGGCGATCAACTGGTTCGTTTAAATATAATTTCTGTTGAAATGGTGAATTAGGATTCCACACTTATACTCACGGAGTCACGTGAAAAAAAGACGCCTCCAACTCCATCTTTAAAATAATTAACAACTCCGACTCCGAAGAAATTTTTCATTAATTTCATTTTAACTTATATATATGTATACCATCAGATCATCTTTAGTTAGTCAAGCATGAAATGTTTACACTTTTGACTATTTTATTAAAATTAATAAAAAATATTTGACATTACAGCTTACGCCAATGCGTCAAATATTTTTAAATTGAAAGATCATACGAGATATACTCGATGAGAATTTTTGAAAGTCACATGAGATTAACTCAAGGAGAATTGACTTCACAAACATCCATGTTTTTAGATCTCAAATTAAAATTGAAAAAAATCCAATTTTGACATTGACCTTACCGGGAATCGAACCCAGACCCACATGGTCGGTAGAACAAGCTCTAACCAACTAGACCACAGCGGGCGACGAATTTGTTTAAATACACATCATTAAATATATATTTCAAAAAAAAATTGAGCCGCTCATTTTTCAAGACTCCGACTCCACAGCCCTGGTTAGAACTATGAAACACGGGAATTATTTCTATTTACTGAATATCCTCATATATTATTTTATATTTTCAAAGCTATGATTATAGTATTTCACGATGTGCAACAGGTGTTCTAAGATTCAAAAAAATATTGCAGGATTTCAACCAGCAATACTATGACCCTTCGGCGTATTGGCAAAACTATTCACAAGCCTGGACAGGTTATTATGGAAGCGACCAAGTGGGCGGCCAGGGAGAGGCTCACCAGGTTGCCCCCGTTCAGGATATCGCTGCTAATGAATCTCCCGTCGTTGACGATGATCTGGCTCTCGTTGGTAAGCTATAGCTGTATTGAATTAGGTGATGTAACCGATAGTTAACATTGAAATGTGTAAACGAAGAAATAATATTTTTCCCCCTGTATGGTCAGTGTCATGCATTAATTTTTCAGTTGATTAATGAATACCGTAACCAACAGCATGGATGACTCTGATCTTCTCTGGAGTTGTTTATTCTCTTGCCCACAACTTAATAAGAAGTATATGACAATCAATTGACTGATGCCTGACCCTATTCCATTTTTTTTTTAAATAGTCAAGTAATTGATTCACAATTAGAATTAATTATCCTCCATTAGGACCACAATTTTGCCTAAGCAGATTAAATTTATGTGCTTAACCACTCACAGTTGTGTGTATTTAACAGATACCTAGGCGATTTTTTTGGTAATAGTCAATCGTGTCTGATTTAAAGCTTGTCTTTAAATAACAACATTTTTTTTTACCCTGGTGCTTGCCATTTTTTCACTGATGATGAAAAAGAAACTTTCATCTATAAAAAAATGTATGATGGCACGTATCCACGTTCTCAAACCTGTAACCACTGAAATGGAACTGTGGTTTGCGAACTCTGATGCGCCACGGTGTTTGTTTGTTTGAATGTTAAGCAAACATTATTATTGTTTGTCTGTAATGCAACGTAAACAAAATGAATCCTGGTTTTACTAGTGTCAACACATTGCGCTCCATTTTGTGTTTGCTAAAAAACTGACATCGTGCTGTCAGGAAATTCACATGTTCTGAGTGCGGAAACGTATTCACTAAAATGAAGCGCTACTTGTACGCGAACATGTTAGATATGTGTGGTAATATATTGTCATACTGGCAGAAGTTGGTATGTTTTCATAATGAAATTTGTTCGAGGATAAATAAACCTATATATTTTATGAAACGTAGATAATTATAATATCACCATATACCTAGATCAGTGTCTTCCAAACTGTGTGCTGCAGTGGAAGAAGCCTTAAAAATGTCAATTTTAAATAATGCCTATTCAAAAACAAATATTTGTCATGTAGGATTTCGGAAGCAAAACGGTAGCAAATTGAGGAGTTCAAATTCCTCAGTGAGCTAAAAAAAAAAAAAAAGAGTTTCGCAGATAATCTGTGGCATCTTGATGTGCCGCGGTATTAGTTCCATTCATCAGTGTGCCGTAAAGTAAAAAAGTTTGGCAGACACTGACCTAGATAAATGTCCACATCATAAACAATGTAAGGACAGGGGCAATAGCTTGCCTATAAATTTAGGTTCATTTACTTACCGATAAAATAAATTACTAATTGTTGCCTAACCGGTTCCACTTACCTAGTTATTCCAGACAGAAAATTGATATCCAAGAATCTTATTTTATTCAGAAATTTCCACCTACTTTATAAGTAATTCAATAGATGTCTCTTTTTTTTATTCAGATCACAAAGTACCCATAGATGTCGACCAGATGAACAAAGAAACAATGGAACAATCTAAAATAACATGGGACGCACTCGAAAGCTCGAGATGGCTCCCTAACGATGTAATAGAAACATTTTAATTTTGAACTCTGTAAAAATAGATTTATTAATTTTATGAATAAAACCGGCGTTAAAAATTGACAACAATGACTATTGCTTACTAATTTATTTTCAATATATTATGTTATACAGCAATTAACATTAGAAACAGGGGCGGACAGGTACGGAGGGGTCATAAACCTTCTTCACATACAAAGGTTCATGAGGTAGTAATGAAATATTTTGATAATATTGAAATATGCCATATGCTTTAGAAATGCACTCAATAATTTTATGCCTCATGAGAAGTGATATTAAAATTTATATTTCTACAGTTGTCCATCAGGGGACTTCTTATCGGATTGACTCTCATCGGGTCCTCACAACCGGGGGAAGTAATTGGACAGCTTTTCCTGCTAACAGTGTCACTCGATGAATTATCGGAATCGGAGTGTTCTCGCGGCGGGTGTGTCGATTCTAGAGCTTGTTTATTTACATCTATTACATTCATTTTACTGGCTATCGAATTAAGAATATCAGGCCGAAGAACTATAGCATTCATTTTGGTAATGCCGTCGACAACGTTCACTATGTAGGCCTGTAGAATCTTTTGATTCGGTTTTCCTGGAACTTCGCTGGAAAGAACGACCATGGATCCGGGTTCGACGTTTTTCGGTAGAAACCGTGTGGGACTGGCCAACGGATTGACATCCTTCGGAACCGGAGGGGCCATATTTTTGCGAGCGTTCACGGCTTGCGTCAGCTTGGCATGAACTTCTGCCAGTTTGTCTGACTTCAGAGAATCCGATTGTGAGCGTGTAACGCTTCGAATTCTGATTGTTTTCATTTTCTTCTCGGGTACGGTGTCCGCTTTTTCATCAGCGATGTGAATGCTTCTTGAAGCTATACCTGAGAAATAAAAGATTACACAATAAATTCTATGACATAAAGATTGTTACACATTTAAACTTTTTAGGAAATACTAAGTGATCTTAACCGGAGGACTGCCACAAACGTAATAACAAGCTCTATGATTCCGTATCCGCAGGACCGGCCATATAAAATAAGCGTGTTTACGCACTCGACTTTAAACTCGTTATATTAGGCTGAGATTGATTATTTATAAAATATATATATTTGGTCACACAGTGACCTCTCTTGGATAGGGAAATACTTAGAAGTGACAAATTAGAAATATTGCATATATTGCAGGTTTAAAAAAATGTTTCGTCGGGCAACTAAAACGTGCTGCTATGCAGGGTCATTTAATGCATCACTGCTTGTAGACTATATAATATATTGGGATACGTTGGAATCCTCCTTCATGATCATGATTTTTTGAAATTTTGATTTTATATACTTAAAAATAAAACTTTCGTATTTAATTACATTTCAAATATAATTAAGATGATCAGTTATGAGGCAACTAGCCTTCTCAACAACTACCCTCTAAGGCCGCGCAGCAGTTTGAAAGCGCACTCATTCTGGGTTGTCGTTTTATTTAATTGGAATAACCCTAATCGACTGAAATAAATTTACCATTTAGATCAGTGCTTCCCAACCTTTTTCAATCCACGGCCCTCTTCTCCTCCAATACATGTTCCTTTATTTTTCTAATCACCGACGAATTCGAAATCCTCGATTTGCTATACTGTTTCCGTGAAATCCTATCAATTTTCGGAATTTTCTCAATCCCGCATCCCGCGGCGGCCCCCAAACACTGATCAACAAACTTAAATATATACATACCCTAAATATGTTATGTGGAAAAATATTTAGGAATATATATATTTATGTATAGGAATCCTACGGCCCCAGGTTGGGAAGCACTGATTTAGATCATAGCCTCCCAACCCTTTTCGGGTGGCGACCCCTTTTTAGCCGTGTGACCCGCAGCCCCGATGCAATTGAAAAAGGCATTTTTTTCAATAAGGTAATTTTAATTGACTATTTTTAGTAGAAAATTTAAATTAACTTTGATTATTCCACGTATTGTGAACTGGGACGTGTGTTTCGCCTCTTTCAGAGACATCTTCAGACTTACTATCGCAAAGTTTGCTTAAGTAATGAAGCAAGATTGATTACCCATAGTTTGGGAACGTGTGATTTAGATCATAGTTTCTCAACCTTTTTAAGCTCCCCTTTTGAGTATCATATTTTTCTGTGGCCCCCCTACCCCTAGTAATAAAATTCTCAGGGCTCAGAGAAATTTAAAAAAAAAAGTAGGTACATTTATTTTTAAAAAATATAATACAATAAAATTGTTAATAGAAAATTTAAATTAACTTTGATTATTCCACGTATTGTGTTACTAACTGTGACACGTGTTTCGTCTCTTTCAGAGGCATCTTCAGACTTACTATCGCAAAGTTTGCTTCAGTAATGAAGCAAGATTGATTCTAACATTTTAAAATTATGAAATTACAAAATGGAGTTTTGGGTTTTTTTCCTTTTAAGAGGAGCAAGGAGGGGGGTGTAGAATCGAAATAAAGCAAACAAATAATGATACTAATGAGTTGCAATCAATCAGATTGGGATTTTTCCTTTTTAAGGGAAGCAAAGAGGAGATTATAAAATCGAAACAGTGCAAACAAATTTAATCATACTATTAATGACGTTAAACATTACAAACTATTACACTAATGAGCTGCAATCAATCAGCTAGGTTGGTGATTACTCTATTAATTGGAAACACTTTAAGTAATGGGGAACCACCTATGCTATTAAGAATATTATTTAATAATATTCTTAATTAGCAATTAATAAGAGTTTTATTAATTTCTAAAAATTCTAAACTATTCATCTTTAAACCCTTTTTATTTACTCGGTGGAGTATTTCTAAATTACAAATCTGATTAATATTATGATTATTTTCTATTAAATGATTGGCAAACTCAGAACTTCCACAAAGTTACCGCCGAAACCATCGAAAGTAATAAAATTGTTTGTTAAAAAAAAATATGTTTACAAAATAGTTGTATATAAAAATAGTATAACATTTTTTTTGTAAATCGTTAGGGTACCCAACGTTGTACCCATCACAGCCCGCTATGGTTCACATTATTCTCACGGGGGCGTATTCTGCAGCGTTATTTGTGTTAATTTTTTTTCCATAAATTTATTAAAACTAGTTTGCATGCACTGCAGGATGCAGAATGCTAAATAAAATAAAATAACGTTATCAAAAGAGTTTTAATGAAATGAATTCAATTCTTTTTTCATAAGACGCCGTGAACTCTTTGAATGCTTTGTAATTTTCCCTAGATGCTACTAAGTTGGCATGACCAACAGGACCACCAGATGCGACTGTGGTCGTATAATCTTGAGCAGTTCTTCCCGTTTGTTGTTCATGTTTTTACATTCTTAAAAAATGCGATCAGCCGACCTGGAAGAACTTGGTAGTGAAGTGATTATGGCTAGTTATAAATTGGCCTATCCGAAAATTTGGAGTCGCGCGTTGGTCTCCATTCGCATTTTTTAATTCTGAAAGAATTTATAAGATTGCCTGTCCTTAGAATAATTTCCCATCAATTTTACCAAATTCGCATAGCAGCGTCTGTAGCAATACTGTGCACCACAGTTATATGGGCCTTGAACTTTAATGTACAGATTTAACAAAAGTTTACCAAGCAGAACCGGCAATGCATTTGTAGAAGTAGTTCTGCTTGCTTGCTTTTTTAAAGACTATCAATGCACTGTATTATTCGGTAAGAAGAATTTTCTGTAAGAGAATAAGGTTACAAACCTTGTATCACATACTTTACCAGCCACTCCCATGGATTGGGTGTTAGGATTCAATTACTTAATACCTGCTACGCAAGAAGTTTTAGCATGCTATGCAGTGGTGTAGGAAGGGGTCCTGCCGCCCAGGGTGGTACTTGAATTTGCAGCCCCATGGAGGACCCTAAGGACACTAGCCACTAAGCGAAGGGACAAAGCTTTGCCAATGATCAGTTTTGCGTTTTGGTATTTGCATCAAGCTGATTAAAAAAAATGATTAAAAAAAGGCATTCTTGAAGTCAATGGGATTTTATGAAATTTACTGTTTATTACAATATTAAGGGTTTTACACAAAGGTCCCGTTTTTTGCAACCAAATGTTGAAGATGAATCGCGCAGGGAATTCAAAAAAATAGTACATGATTATTTATCAAAGTAAAACTTCAATACTTTCAACAATTGAAGCGATATATCCTTTAGTCATAAAATCTTAATTTATTGTTCAATCGTTACACTTTTAGTGTCTTAAAATTTCTGGCAAAGAGCATTAAATTATCTTTTCTTTTCTTAAATTAACTAATTTTTTCGTCATCAATAATCTGACACATCGTTTTAGGTTAGTCGATTTGCAAGGCAAAATGTTCAATTAGCTGTTTTTTTATCATCTGCCATCTCATACATACGTCTTGATACTGAACGGAATTGCTCAAAGGAATCACCCGAATAATTGCATTTTCACTCTGATTCATAACTCTTGAAATATTGAAAAATCAAAGATTTGGACATATAATGCGTTTTTCTAGCTTTTGCAATTAATTTGGAAATTTCGTGAGAAACTATTAATAAACCCAGTGTCTAATTTTTCACTGAATACTATAAATCCTATTTTTTTGCTGCGGAAACTTCTTAAAGCTTTTTTAATTATTCAAATGGCTTTTCTTTCACGTCTATGTGTTTTGTATAAAATGGATAGTAACGTTAGTGAAGCAAAACATATTTAACGCACACGAGTTTCATAATATCATGGGGTGATGAAAGAAATTCGTGAACAAGATAGTCAATACAATATTGTCGACACTTACTTTTGGATGCAGTTATTATGGTATCCATAAATATCATTGAAAAAATAGTAAAAAGTATGTATAACAAATACATTATTTCTACTACAATGTATTATTGTCCTACTGTATTATATTTGATTTCAATATAAATTTTAGTTCATTATATTTTGAGTGGCCGTGGCCCCCCTAAAGTCTGCTGTGGCTCCCCAAAACTGATATTTTCTTCTGAGGCCCCCGGTTGAGAAACGCTGATTTAGATAATTCAACAAGAACTTAATTCTCATCAATAAATTGATCTTTATTGAATATATAATATAAGGATTAGTTGTAAGGAATGACGTAAAAAGCTAGCCTTTTTGTGCGCCATAGTACATTCGTCCCATATAATAAGTTGACATGATTGAAGCACTTTAGCCATTCCGGATTTTTTTTTGATATTGCATATTGGTGTCTTGGTGATTTTCATATTCAAAGACAATTTCAGTGCTGAATGCGCTGTTCGGCCACCATCCAAAAGAGTTGCTGCGATTCCAGATGAAGCGATTGCTAATGCAATATTGTTTCGTGATTTTATAGTTGCCAAAATAAGTGAAATGAGAAAAGTTTTGCCTGTGCCTTCGGGTGCATCTAGGAAATACAATCCAACGCTTTGGCTTGTAATTGCATGAATAATTATATCATATGCTATGCCCTGTTCTGAAACCAATTTCGGAAGATTTGTTTGTACAAATGTACTCAATTCGTCGACATTAAATTGTGTTTCTCGTTGCATATCACGATCAAAAAGGTCGTTTATAGATCGATTCGGAGCAACCATTCCCAATTGTACCAGTGCTTTGTTAGAGATTCCCAAGCATATGTTTTCAATTGAAACCAATGCCTCATTATACACGTTTGGTGTGAATTGAAGGTCCGGAGTTTGATTTGTTGCACGAAAACGATGTAAGATGTCTTCACTCATGGTAGTCTTTGTATTTTACCCAAAGATCTTTTGGATTGGATGGGAAGCACATTGTCAATATGATTGCAAATAACGTGCGTATTTGCTGTGGTTGAGCAGTATTTGATGCATCAGCAAGTGAAGTGTCCCAATGTGCATCGTTTTCTAAAAGATGTAATTCTTGGCAAGCTTCACGATAAGTGAGACATACTTGACCGTTTACTGTTCTGAGTTCTTGGAAAGATGTCGGTCCATGTACGTTAATTAACAGTAATCGCAAGTAAAAACATTCTGCATTGTTTGGGTGAACAGTGTATAGACGGCCTAATGCGTCAGTCGAATATAAATTTGGATGTCCTTCAACTGCTTTGCCTTGTTTGCGACGTTGAAATTGCTTGACTGATGGCATTCCATATGAAGTATGTTGGTACTTCAGAGTAAAGCAGCGTCTTTGCAAACATATCATTCCCACACAATGAGAAAAATGCAGTTAACGTTGTTGGCGGTGGTGACAATGCTCTTACACGTGCATTTTCTGTTGTGAAGTACACGCGCTGTCCATTTTCAAGGTGCACTGCCAAATGAATAACTGTTGGATGTCGTTCGTGAATTGGAAATGATAAAATGCGTCACACTGCTTCATTGCTACTAATGTAGCGTCTCAGTTGATATTCATAGATTTCATCGATAGAAGTGGTTGCATTTTCCACTCCAAAAACTGCCATATTGCTTCCTTTGTTAACATATTTGCAAATGTACTTGACCGATTTTACCGAATTGCAATACTCGACATTGATGTGCACTTTGTACGTTTTCGATAGTAACGGTGAATACGGTACAACCCAACGATTATCGACTTCAACATCATTGTTTCGTACTTTTAAAGTGACGGATTTGCCACCATCTTCAGTTGATCGCCGACGATAGAGTGGATATCCATCATTACCAGTGATAGTCTCGGCAAGTAAGTCTCTTGGGTACCGTTTCGTGCATTTCCCATCAGACATGCACGGTGAAGTATTGTTGAGTAAGCCACATGGTCCATGAATCATGTTTTTGGTGACGACTTTAAATAAGTCTTGATCAATATTGACATCTGGTATTTCTGCTGAGATAACTTGATCAATTTGATCTAGTGTGACCTTTTCAATCAACCATATCAAAATTTGTGCATGTGGCAAACCTCTTTTTTGCCATTCAATGGAATACATCTAACAGCGTGTCTCTCCAAAAACATGATGCTTGACAATGAAACCTATTAAAGATTTCAATTTCTGTTTGAACACACACGCGGAAATATCATGACGATCCAATGATGATTATCCAGTCAACAAAAGTTCTTGTATTTCATCCCACGTAGGATTGCATGTGAAGGTAATAAAATAATCTGGGCGGCCATATCTGCGAACATAGGTCATTGCATCTTGTGTGTATTCATGCATGTGCCGCGGACTCCCTGTAAATGTGGCCGGTAGTATGACCATTTTTACCAATTCATTGAGATTTACATTGCCATTATTAACAACTGCATCACGTAAATGAATGTACTCATCGGATCGCAACTTAATTTGATTTAATCGAATGTAGAGGAGTCGTTCGGTTTAGATTTTCGCATACATATCGACAATGTATTGATGGAACAATTGTCGACACTTCAAGATATGATTTTCAGCGTTTTCGCGAATCATCAATCGATATGAATAGTAATTCATGGCACTGACTTTGTGTCACCGGATACTAATGTTGACAATGGTTCAGGTGTCGGATGTAAATCTGGCAGTTTCACTTTTCCATCAGCGCAGCACATTCCTGGTGTTTCATTCTTAAATTTGAGGGCATTACAAAACACGCATAATTTATCCATTTTTCCAATAACCACACTTGGGTGAAGACTGTAATTATAATTAGCATTGTAATGGAATGCACAAAAGTTTAAATCAGCGTGAATTGTTCGTCTAGATTGAGCAGTGCGAAGTCTAACGATTTCTATTCTTGCTTCCCGTTGCTCGTCTGTTTCAGATGATCGGAGTTGAGCAGTGCGAGCTAGAATTGTTTCCAGTCTTGCTTTTCGTTGCTCGTCTGTTTCAGACGATCGGGCTTGATTAGTGCGAGTTCGAACGTTTCAAGTCAAGTCTTGTTTCCCATAGCTCGTCTGTTTCTAAGGCTCGTGATGTCTTTATCTTTCGTGCTCGAGATGTAGATCGACCAATAGCCTTTCGTTTGGGTGGCATAATTAATTTGACAGCAAAAGTAACGATTGTTTGACGTAACCAAGGCGCATATCTAACGTAACTAAGGAGTCAAAAACAACTTGCGTCTAAGAAATCTCAGTGATTGGCCAGTTGTTTAGCTAAGAACCAATTACAAAAAGCGTGTTCAACCGATCCACGACTGGACGCAAATTCTTATTTTGAACGTAAGTTGTTTTTGACTTCTCAGTAAACATGACTATCTAAGGAGTCTACAGTTCACACCGAACATACGCGAACTGATGCTAAGCTATATTAAATACACACATTTTTTAAATGAATAGATCGCCATAAAAAGCTGTAATAGATTTTTTAAATTTTACTACGGCCGGAGAGCTCTTTGTTAATTTAAGAGAAAACAATATTCTCAGATCAAATGAGTACATAACTGCAATTTCTGACTTATTATATTATCTAAGACAGCTTCAGTATACACAGTAGTACATTTTCAGCCATCTAAATTGATAAGTGTATTAAGTAACAATCGATTGCTTATTTGAGTATTGCATATAATTCCATCAAAGTGATTAAAAAAACTCACTGCTTCCCAGAACACCGGGAATTACTTTGATATAAAGCGAGCCCCTTGTAAACGCATTGGCAGCCTACCGCTGGCTGTACTAATTCAGATACCGTTGCAGGCGTTCGCACAACAACTCACCAAAGTTTTATCGCAATCGGATCGGATGAACGGTATAAGAAAAGAAGCGCATAAGGGACAAACTAAGAAAATAGCGTATTGGCAGCCCACCGCTGATTTATATACATTCGCAGGCGTCCGCATAACAGCTCGCCAAAGTTTTATCGCAGTATGATGAATGTTATAGGAACGCATACGGAAAAAACAAACAAATTAACGTATTGGCAGCCCACCGATGATTTATATACATTTGCGGCCGTCTGCACAACAACTCACCAAAGTTTTATCGCAATCGGATGAACTGTATAGGAACGAATACGGTAAAAACAAAAAAATAACGTATTGGCAGCCCACCGCTGATTTATATACATTCACGGGCGTCCGTACAACAACTCACCGAAATTTTATCGTAATTGAATGAACGGTATAGGAACGCATACCAGACAAACAAACAAATTAACGCATTGGCAGCCCACCGCTGATTCATAAACCTATTCTAGCGTCCGCATAACAACTCCCCAAAACAATTATCGCAATCACATGAGCGGTATAGGAGCGCATAGGTAACAAACATACAAACATTCATTTTTATATATATAGATCTCATGAGAATATTTTTTTTATTATGGAAATCAAAACAAAAAAGAAAAAGCTGTTTTTATATTAACCGCTGGACACGTATTTAAGTCTTTGAAAACCAATGGTTGTTGGCTAGCGGACGCATATATGCGTCATACATTCCATTCTATTGAAAAGTATCTGGAAGCTATAAAATTTAATTTGGTAAAGATATTTCCTGAGATTGCCACCTGTGTGGTCGAGTAGTCAACGTCGTTGGCTACCGCTACGGAGGTCATGGGTTCGAATCCCAGTACGGGCAGTTTTATAAATTGATTTATGAATTTCTGTTCAAAGGCATGGATGTATGTGATGTCTTGAATTCCCCCCTCCCACCCATCCTATCCTATGAACAGGGTGTATCGAGAGCGATTAGCTAACCACTAGTCCTGTCCTAGCCCTTTCTTTCTAGTCCTACGCTCTTTGGAAGAAGAGAGGTTGAGCAACTGAGTAACGAGCAGTTCTCGTAGAAACACTTCTGTTGAGATAAACTCCATAAGGAGTTTGTATGCTCCACATTGGGAGCGGACATGGTAAAAAAAAAGATATCTCAATTGGTTAACAAATTATAGTGAATTTAGTCAAATTACTATTTTTTTGCGAATTTTTCGCAAAATTGCTCGGTCACTAGGTGAAATTCTATAAGAAAAACGTGCGGTCGTTAAGCTGTTAAATTTGACAAATAATGCCGTGCAATTTTTGGATTGGACGCCTTTGAATTTTCCGCGCAGCTAACCTCTTGTCTTAGCATTAGGGAGCATCGGTGGCAACCCTGATGTTTTGTGAAAAGTTAACTTGTGCGGTACAAACGACGCACTGTGTATTTATTTGGTAAGTCTTGATGATACACTTTCAATATATTTCCAGAAAGGTATATGTATTTATTTATTTTTCAAAGAAATTCGCGGCTTGTTAGTAATGCTTAAGTTTCCGAGTTCTATTAAAATGTCATTCACTGGTGATCTCATGGACGCAGAGTAAAATGGTCAATAAATTATTAATACATACTAAAAATATATATTTAGGTGAATACAGGCGGGCCTCGACAAACGTACGTATAGGTTTATATAAATGTGTATGAATGTTGAGTGTGCAAAATAAGAATGAAATAAAAAAAAAACATCAAAAAGTGTTTTTCAAAATATTGAATTACATATCAATTAATATAAATATGTTAAAATTATCAACATTCAATACTGTCGAAACAGCTTTTACTTGCTAGAAATTCCATTCTTCCTTTAAAATGAGTCTTCTGTTAAATTATCGACAAAAATCTTAAGATTCTTAATCCTATTCTTCAAAAATATTGTACATGATTTTACAAAAAAATCTACCCTTTCTTTCTATTCTTAGGACGCTATTTGTAGAGTTTTTTGGATCAATCGAAGATCAAAGAAGTCAAAGTAAAATAAGAAAAAAAACACAGTGGTTTTTATTATGATACTTAACCTAATGAAAATGAGCACACTACTAAAACAGTAATGATACCAGTACATAACCACAATCGCCGAAGCGAGTATTAATACAATCCGCATGCATCATTTGTTATCATTACAAGTTGAGAATGGATAAGGGTTAAAAAAAAATATACATATAACATATAAAGTCACACTCACTGGATTTTCTGTAATTGGGACGAGGTTCATTCTTTTTCTGTAATTTCAAATTTGTTTCCATTTCCTCTTTCAACCTCACGGCTTCTTGTTCTTTTTCCAATTGCTTTTCTAGTTTATCTATGTTAAACGAGAGCGGATTCATGAGAGCTCGCTCTACCAAGGCTGAATTCTGTCTTTCCTCTTTTTTAAACTGTAAAAGTATTATATTTAATAATTAACTTAAAAATAAATTATTTTTTCATTCTAATACCGAAAAATGCTTAAAACAATTTTTATTTCATTTCAATATTCAATTTAACTTATAAAAGACTCGATGACGGACACAAAATTATTAAATAAAAATATTTTGTAAAGTGGGAGTCCATATTATATTGGAAACAAATATAGTTGACTAAAAATTATATTAAAGTATTGCATGACAGTTACGTAACTCTGTGTAATTACGCCTCACCTTTCAAAAAAAAAATATTTGCGCCTCCTTTCCTTTTGATATTATAATGGACACGTTTTAAATGATAAAAAAAAAACATCAACACACAGTTGACATAATAATAACAAGGTTGTGTTATAAAATATATGTATACATTTATTTTATTATTGAATTATTTTTAATACAATGGGTGTGGTTGTTAATGAGCACAAAGTTTATGAAACCTAGGGAGCAATGAATGTCACTCGTAACATTTTTTCTACTACTAACCTAGTTCGACATATGGTTTTCATTGCTTCCAGTGCCGAAAAGTCCATTTCGCACAAATATGAAGTTATAATCGAGAAATGTACTTGTAATGCATTTATCGAAAAATGCTGTTCGTACTAGAAATGAAACCCGTGAGGTCCAGCATGTAAGCTAACGGTATCATGGATACGAAAAGTTGTGCAAAAAATGTGATGTTTAACTACTTGAGCCTGGATAACATTAATTTAGATTAATTATCCTTAGAAATTTACAATTTACCTTGACTTTTAAATCCCTCCGTGTCCTGCCGGGAAAGAGCTTAAGCATCAAGGAAAAATCTGTTCCTAGAGTATTGAGAGCTCGAAAAAATCGCAGCGTCTCCGAGTGATTCCAATCGCGTGATCTTCGACTTCGAGCGTACAACCCTCCACCTGCCGATTCCGAATCGTACACTACCGACCAAGTGGACAAGCGCTGTCTGCTTCTGACTGCCTCCGAAGTCTCTATCACCTGAAAACGAAACAAACAATACATTTTTATACTCGAATTGAATGTTTTGTTTATTTTCGATGAATTCAACGGCAGAAATTCATTTGTAATATTAAATTATATTTGATTATATATATTTTTTTTTTTCACTGTTATGGGTGTGTTAAGGTGTCAAGAAGAGATACAAATAATTACATAATGGGTTTAAATATGTTTCAAATAATTGAGAGACGAGTTTCTCGGAGTAAACAAATAGGGGTAGTAGTTTTATGATTTTCTGTTCTAAAATTGTGTTTCCAGGTAAAAACTTATATCTTAGGAAAAACTCCAGCAGAATTTGATAAAATAACACAATTTTTACAAGAATATTTCAGTATTAAATAGCAAATTGGTAGACAAAATTACCTACTGCATAAGATATTTGTAACCAATAAGAAGTTACTTGCGCGGAAATTTCAAACGCTGCGCGGCCGCGCGCGCGTGCGGAATGTTGGTTTAGAGGGAACGTTGGTTTTAACTGTTGAAATAACCTTATATTAAATCCTTTTTTTATTAAAAATATTAAAGTTACTTAAATTGAACAGATAGTGGTGCACAATAGATTTGTTAGACTTTAAGCAACCACGGGAAATACCATCAGAACCTACTGCATACCGCATATCGGACTTATCAAGATTGTTGATATCAAGAGTGGGTCAAGAAGAATATACACACTGATAGAGAATGGATGTATTCTGGTGGAATATTCGAGGAAACCTATCTAAAATGGTCGGCAAAACTCTCAGCAATAGACAGGTGAACATTCAATACATTACCATCGAGAGTCATGTATTTGGCAAACACAAGTCCAGAAATATTTTGGGTGGGAATTTATGTTCATACTGATGAGTTTAATATAAATTTTGTAATTGCTTTTGACGAGTTCACAAACTGTTTTGCGCAATTGTAAAATTATGCAAGACTTTTTAATTTTTGACAGCCTTTCAACATCGCCGATTAAGTACATATCTTTCCACCCTCCGACGTAAAGGGAATAATGGAGCATAGCGAGAACGATTAGCTGACTACCAGTCCTGTAACAGCCCCTATCCTATCTATCCATACTCTCCACGAAAAAGAATGGTTGATCAACTGAGTAACAAGCGATTTGCATAAAAAAATCTTCTGTTGAGATACCTCCGTTTGGCCACATGCTCCACATTGAGATTGGAAGAGGAGCAAGTAAAATAAATTTACTATGTTACCCCTTGTACCATTTTTTATGCAAAAAATAAATGAAAAGAAATAGGTACAATTATTCTTAATTTGAATAGCAGAGATATGGATTATTGTCAAAATCTAACAAAAATATATTTTGGGGTGGTTGAAAAGCTCCCAGGAGCCCAGGGTCCCAGCGCCAAGGGTTAAAACAGCAAAGCTTTCCTATTCTTTGTTTTAGTAAATTATAATATATTCGTACCAAGCTCTGTTCATCAATGACGATTTCACCGTTAGGTCCGAGTTTTACTTGTGGCACCGGCATAGCTTCCTCTTTATCATTGATTTCTTCTACTTGTTCTTGTGTTGTAACATCTTTAATAGACTCGTCTACTTTCATACTTGATATTTCTGGCTTGTTGTTTTTTTTGCTATCATCATCAGGGTTGCTGCGAGTAAAAGAAAATTATAATGTCATATAATTATTATCATAGTTTTGAGAAGTTTAACGATCGATGGCAATCACAATTTGAAATTAATATAATTGCATAATGATGGAATATCACAGAACCCTTGAATGAAATTGAATAGTGTTTCTGAGAAGAAAGTATGTTTAGTAATCTCTCGTAAACTGCTGGTAGCTCGCAAAGGTGCAAACAAACCTTGTCATCCAATTAATGTTTTGGAGGGTTCCTTAAAATTTCTATTGCTTCCTTCATCAGGCGAGGATGTAAATACCTATGATTAAATTGCAAGAAAAAAGACTGAGTCAAATATTACAACCATCAGACAGAGAGGTGATGGTTTTTCAAATTGAATAAAGTCAACGATGTGTTATATGTATATGGAAAGTTTTCAGATATTCTAAAAGTACCATGCTATCGAATAAAAATGATTACGCTTACTTGATAGAATTGTTGGGTGGGTTGTAAAATATCAGGTCATACATGGTGAGGGCATTATGAGGAGGTTTATGAAGTGCTCTTCGACGAGCAGCGGCTCGACGTGCCACTTCCCCACCGACTCCGCTCGAACGCCAAACCCTGCAAATTGGTTTTAAACAATTCATGTTTAGAATATAAACATATTATATAAATGGTTTCTTATTTATACGACATATTCAATGATTTTAGAGAAATATTTCTTATGCTTTAGAGAAGGCTACATAAGTTTGTCTCATTTTTTTGAGATAGATAGTATGATAATTCTTCGCCTACGTGGAGCATATGGCCACCACATGGCTCCTCAAAGACTTCCTGTCACCCGCCGATCGCTTTGCTTCCTCTCATGACATGCTAACATCCCTTAGTTCCGCCTTGTTCATCCCTTGTATTTTTACCATAATTGTTGATCCGAATATGAGGTAAGGCATTATTTCAGTATTAAAAAAGAAGAGCATTTAAAACAGGCAGTTAAACATATTGAAATGTGTTTATGTATTCAAAAAAACATTTTTAACCTGATCTCTGCCCAAAGCGTAAATTTACGCGCTACAAGTCCGTGTTCAAGGGGCCGTCCATACAAAATGCGCGTAATATTACGCTCTCCTTTGTACTTAATTTACAAGTCACCAGTACCTCTCTTAAATAATTAAATTTAACTCGCATATAGTGACATCTTTTGAGATTGTGTTGTAATACTTGAACTCGAAGGATATTGAATTTTAATCTGTAATACATCGATTTTTTGACATCGACAAAAGTTTTCGTGTGTTGTTGATATGCGGCGCTACTATATAGGGTTACGCCATACATATTATATATAGTGACTTATGAAATACCGGTACTTCCCATTTATTCTTACGTTATGTTTGTCCAGTATTATATTTATAAACAGGGAATTATTCATATTCTGAATACTCACTGTAAGTAACAATGATCCTGGAAAAATGGTCAGTTATGTGCGTGTTTTCATGTTTGACACATCTAAGTTGGTTTTGCGGGCCAGAATATCGTTTTTGTTACGTATTTAATTTACAACAGTTTATAACTAGATAAATTAACAGCTTATTTTTAAATTGACGTCTTTTTTCGTTATTTACCAAATGATTTTTTGTGTTTTAAAACTTTATAACCAGCGTTGTTTATGAGTGTCTGTTTATTTTATAAGATTTTACAGTGTCGTAACTTTTTAGACGATTGTTTATATATCTTTTTCAACTTACGTTTCCTGGATATTTGATTTTGTACATATACTATTTTAACGCCTGAGAATGGAAGGACAACAAAGTACATCTAGGTATAAGTGCAAACAATGTAAAGTGGCTCTCTGCGTAGAACCTTGTTTTGAGGCATACCACACGGTAGAAGACTATTAATTTGTTTTAAACTGTTCGCCGTATTTTATATATACTTTTAAGATACAATTGATATGATAGAATTACTTTTGATATACGATCGTGTTACGATTTTCCGTGTGAATTTTGTGACAACCCTGAAGTTTTGTGGATCATTTATTTCGGACATTTTTGGATAAATGACGGCGGAAATGGCGCATTGTGTATTTTTATGGCAAGTCTTTATGATATACTATTAGGATATATCCAAAAATATATATTTATTAGGGTTTTATTTTTTAAAAGAAAACCGCGGCCCTCCGTGTACGGCCATATTAATCCTTCCAGGCATAGAATCAGTTAAAATGAAAGTATTCCCTGTAACATATTAATTGTTAGTTGGTTATATACATGTCTGAACATTTTTTACACATTTTTAATTGACTATTTGCCCAGGAGCGTATCAATCATTAAAAAATGATCATCAAAGCCTTCTTTTGACAACAGAACTCGATCATGTGATACAAAAAAAAGTTTAGTATCTTGTCCAACAGGAGAACCAAGCACTACAACCAGTCTGCCATGTAAAACAAAATTGCAGTTTATTTTGTTTACTCACTTGTTTTATAGAATACATTAACCCTCCAGAGACGAGAGCTTTTTTCCGATAAAAAAAATATTTTCTAAGCCATATTGAAGTCACGGATAACTTTTATTCCTACCCAAAATTTAAAAAAAAAAAAACGCAAAGTCGATGTATAGAAACCCCGCATGACTATATGGTCATGCTCATCCTTTTATTAGCGTGTAATATTGAGTACGGACAGTAGCAAGGACAAAAGTGACCGCATGGGCTCGCAAACATTCGGGGTTGAAATATAGCTAAACGTGATTTTTTTTTAAATATTTACAAATTGACATCTTTAAATCAACATAATTTCAATACAAATATATTAGCAAAATAACTGTTAATAATTTGATGTTTTTATAAAAAAATAACTAACAGTTTCAAAAAGTAAATTAAAAAAAACGGAAATTCAAAAAATCACATGTGCTTTTGGAGGCCGTTCCTGTCCCCACGGCTGATGACTAACTGTAGTCCGTACCCTTCTTAACAAAATATGAGCGATAGCAATGATATTCAGGTAGAAAAAGTATGAATAGTGGGATCAATAGACAACGGTGTTTTGTGTGACCATATGGTGACGCTCGTCCTTGGAGGGTTAAATTAAAACTGATAAGTACCTAACTAAATAGTTTGAATACTAGATCAGGGCTTCGAACCGCTATTTTTTTCGTTCCGGTTCAAGTAAAAAAATATATATATCGGTTCGGTTCTGGTTTTCGTTCCGGCAAAATTAACGGTTTTTAACAGTTTTCAGTTCAGCTCGAATCCAAAAGTCCAGGAATTTACCGATTTGCCCAAAATATCTCCGTGACTCATTTTTTTTTTTTAGCTCACCGAGGAATTTGAAAATCTCAAATTGTGAACCGAAAAAAAAACCAATATTTTTTTCGGTTCGGTTCCGGTTTTCGTTCCGGCAAAAATAATGGTTTTCGGTTCCGTCCGGTTCGAAGCCCTGATAATAATATAGAAGCAGTGAAAAGATTTTGGGTATATCTGTATGAAAAATATATTATAAAACTGTAAATGCATGTAGTCCCAAATGAAAATTAAAATAATTGTTTTTTTTTTATTTGATAAACTTTTTTTTTTGTATCACACCGAAGATGAAATCTCCTCAATGATACAGTTAAGTTACATTTTGTAAAGCCATTTCGTCGGTGTTCAGCCAAAAAGCTTTAAAAAATGGGTGTTTTGAGTTATGAATGCAGAACGATACATTAAAACATTCTCTATCATATGAAAAAGCAAATGCACCTAGATTCCATTTATTTATTTTGTTATTTAAAAAAGTAATACGACCTAAGTCAATTCCGTTGACAGTTAGGACTGGTAAAAGGCTTCAACTGACTTGATGTTTATGGTCGAGCTACGTTGACAGTTCGCTCTCTTGTTTTATCCTGTGTTTTGGATTTAATTGTATTTTGTATCATTATTTATATACCATGTACCAATTTACGTCGAAATAAAATGGTTTTTGTGGGAGTTGTCGATTAAAATATAAATAAATGTAAAAGGTAAGTCACTTAATTTAACATAACCTCATAATGACGTTTGCTTCACAATTGATTGTTTTTGTATTGACACAGCGTGCCTTTGTTGCAATTACTAGTAATTTGAATGAAGTTGTTAACAGCGTACGTTTATTTTATATTCCAGATGAAAAATCTAGTGATGTGGATAGCAATCCATGGAGAATTCTACTTTACCGCTTAACGAAGAAAACAAGAATTCCGTAAGGCATGCATGACACTAGGAAGTGTATTAACCCATCATACATTATAGTGAAGCAGGTTTGTATGACAATACTTTGATTCATCCCTCCATTATTGGTTAAACATTGGTATAGCCTCAGGAAGATTCCAGTAATATGAAAAAATATGAATTTAAGCCTACACTTGCATACATCTTTATGGTAACGTTATTGATGTTTATGAATATAATTCCAGAAATTTGACTGAAAAACATCAGGGTGACCAGTGCCGGTCCGAGATTATTTGGCGCCCTAGGCAACGATTATTGACGCGCGCCCCCTGTTCTTTAATTTTTTTCGAAATAATGAAACAAGGACAAATCAGGATCATTTTATTTCTTTTCATATAATACATGTATATCCACTCCCAATGTGGAGAATATGGCCTCTTAATGGAGGTATCTAAAAGGAAGCTTTTCTAAGTGTACTTTTTGTTACTCAGTCGCTTAACATCTCTTTTTCGAAGCATATAGAATACGATACATAATCACAACGAACGATTAATACAAGTATCAAAATAAAATGTAGTTATTTATTATTATTAGAGTATATAAAAATAGTTTTAATACTCCATTTATGCGCCCTCTGATGGTTTGCGCCCTAGGCGGTTGCCTATTTCGCCTGTATGGTGGCGCCGGCCCTGACGGTGACTTGGAAAATATGCCCTAAATACCATGACTCATGTGATATGGATGAAGGACAATAGGTTAACTGACCAAATAAGAATGATATTGGTATACACTTATGTTTGACTATTATTATATCAAGGACTATTCTAGCTATGATCTCTTGGTCTCTAGTTGTCCTTTGTCTTCACCAATGATGATTATCCTTAATTCTTACTCACTGTTCTGTTCAGTTTATAATAATCTCGTGTCTCCATTTTTATAAATTTCTATATTTAATATGTTCGAATGTTGCCTATGCTTATGCAATATTATCTTATTTTAAGATAAATAATTACTCAAATAATATAAAAATTAAACAATAATTTATTGCAACTTAAATCAAATTGAATAACATAACGTTTAATTTAGGATGTCGGTTAAATTGCTTGATGTAATTTCAATATCAGATTTGAATGATTCAAATTTAATACTGTGTTTATTTTGTTATTTTACAGAAATCATTCAGCAAGGAATCAATGAGGATATGGCAAACAATCTAATCTATAATGAAGGTTGCCAATCAACTGCAGATGAAGCTTTGCGTGTAGCTCCAATCATGGCTCTATTTTAACATTATAGTACTAGTAATTGCACCCCGACCTTAACGTTTGAATAAACGTAAACCTGTAGGATGGAAATGCAATGTACAAAAAAAGAAGATGAATCAAAGGTTATCTTATGAAAACAAAAGTGGAGTTGTGAAATCTGCAAAACTACTTAAAATATTTGATTGCTCTAAATATATAGCCTTTCATAGATTTCCAAGATTCTAAGCTGTCGATTTTTATCTTTTAATTATTAACTTGATGGAATATTTCTACATAACATATCGTTTGTATTTAATTTATATTACATGTCTTTAATTTTAACATAAAAGTGTCTACCTGTCTAACTCACATAAGTAACTTTAATAAAAAAAATGTAGAATTGATACAAACAAGTGTTTTATTTTTTGAGAGAATTGTTTTTCATAATGAGAATTTTATTTTGAATTCCATCACATATACTATAAGTCATTAGTAATAATTTATTATTACAATCCTATATAAGGACGCAAATTAAGTGGGTATATTATTAAGATAAAAATGAATAAAGAGAATTTAGTTGAGTCGTATGAAAGTGAGGTTATAGAATTGAGAATGAAAATTTTTATACTTTTATCAATCAAAAATCATAAAATTCGAATTGTATTATGACTTTATGATACATGGATGCTATTTATATTTAAATTTCTTATTTATATTACATTAACTCGTTTATATGACTTATTATTACTCTGTCGTTACTTCGTAAATTTGACAGTTCACTTTTTGATGCTTTTTGACCACCGTAAAAACACGAAAAGTGGACAGGTAAAAAGCTTTAAGTTTTCTTTTTGTTGATAATTTCTAAAAACTTAATTTTATTACTATAAAATGAACTTTATTATCATCAACTCAGATTCTCAAATAATTGAATAATGTCATAAAATTGTCAGTTCAAAAATTAAAGGTTCAGGTGTAGAAATAGAGGTTTCAATTTCATGAAAATTTTAAAAGTCGAATATCTCGAAACAAGGTTTTATGACTTAAAGCTTTTTAGCTGAACACCGACGATTTGATAAACAACAATAAACAATTATTACAAAAAATCATTTGAACAAAAAGCGAATTTATTATGTTACCTTGGTGGTTTTTGGCGGGATGTAACAGATAATAATGAATCTCCAGTGGCTGAGCAAACCGAATCATGCCGGACTCTTCCCTCGTGAGGAGGGGCTGCTGGAATTATTGCGGCGGGCGACGGTCGAGGTATACAATTGACAACCACTTCTTCCCTCTTTACCCGTCTGGCATCATCTTCCGATTCACTCGCGCTACCCTTAATAATTAAAGGAAGTATTTGAAAAAAAATATTGGTTATTTTGTAAAAAAATACACTTCCATGACCACATCTTAAAATATCTACAGTGGATTTTCAGACCATCAATTTTGAAACAAAAATAAGCGAGGAAACAAAAGGAACACATGAGTCTTAAGAATTAGCTTTGTCTGTTATCTGAAATTTCAATTGATTCAATATATAATTTTAAAAAATCTTTTATGATTCCCTCCATCAGTTTAAAACATTAAATGAGATTGCCATATCGACATCTTTTCAATTCAACAGTTAATATACTGCCAATCAACGTTCCAACTAAGACAATAGGTTATATAGGAGGAGAACCTAAAGGTTGAGCAGGCCAAAACAACAAAAGTGAAAAAAATTTTTTTACCTTTTTACACCATATTTTTCATATAAAAATAATTATTTTTGTGTTCTTTTACATAATTAAAAATATTATTATTTACTTATACTGATAAACTTTTGACATTTTTATAAAGGTAAAAAGTTAACAAAGACATAAGAAAATATCTCTTCCTGGTTTGGTTTGGTCCAACGGGGTCCAAACTTTTTAGACTAAAATCCACACTGACTCCTCCACTAAGTTCCATGGGCCAACACCTCTAGCTTCTAGCTAAAATTCTAGCTTTTTATGTCGTTCCAATTTGTAATTTAAATCAGGGTTTCTCAATGGGGGGCCACATCGTGCTCCAAGGGGGCCAAAGAGAAGTTTTTTTAAGGGAGCCACATTACAGTTTACGGGCATAGGCAAATTTTCCAAAATCGTGTTTCAGAAATCTAGAGCTGAAAAAATCTTTCATTTTGGAAATTCCGTAAATTCCTGTGATTATGAATTCTAAATTCCTAGGTTTTTGAAATTCGAAACTATGGGAAGATCTTCAAAAACAGGTAGGGGGACCCACAGAAAAATAAGACACTCAAAAGGGGCCAACACTGTTGGTTGTTGCCAAAAAAGTTGAGAAACACTGATCTGAATGTTAAATTCCCAATTTATTTTGGTCAATTAGGGTTATTCGAATTTAAAAAAAATATTATTTTAATAGTTGTATTGGAGGGTGCGCTAATCCGGAATAAGTCCGCGGGGGTTTTCAAACTGCTGCGCGGCTTTAGAGGGAAGTAGTTAAGAGGGTTAGTTGCCACATAAACGATCATGGAAAATTAGCAGCTTAGAAGAGAAGTGGATGTCAATCCTTTTTAAGCACGGAGATAGGTTAGGTTCTGTGTTATAAATAGGTTATGCTTTTGTAATTTTTTAAAATTACACAAAATCAAGAGTTTTAAAATTTTATCTTGAACGACAAACCTTAGTTTACTATTTACTATTGTACAATATATTGATAATCTGGAAAATGCCATTAATTATGAACCTTTTCTATTGAAATTATTGAACATTTATTATTTTTGTGCGTGTCATTTATTGGTCCTATACTGTTAGAAACGGATTATAGATGTCTTTATTGTATACAATTTGATTACCTGTAAACTGTTTCGCCGTAGAGCAAAACGTGGCATCGGCTTTAATTTAGGTCTATTTTTGTTGACAGACGGCAGTGGTATAATAGGATCGAAGCTGCATTCACTGTTCAACACTGAAGTGTCATCACATGCAGTAGTGTCATGGAGTGCCTCAACGGGGGCGATTATCGTTGACAGCATTAGTGGTGTGATGCCATCGATATCAACACTGGTAGTTACCTTTTCTGTGAGCATACATTCATTCTCAATTGGATTTTTTAAATTCACAGTTTTTACAATATTTGTATCAGTCAATGTTAACGGAATACTTCTAGCGTTAGTTTTTTCGAAAGTTTCAACCAGATTTGAAGGATTTGCGATTTTCGAAATATAAGAATTAGTTTGATTTGAATTACAAGGTATGATATCTGACACAATAGTTTTTTGCGGTAATTGCACTTCTGTTGTATTAGATTGTTTATTAACAGTATCGGTGATAATACTGGTTTTATTTTTTCGACTTGAATTCGGTATATTTATAGCAGGTTTTACAATCCTTCTGCGCTGAGTGACGTCTTGGGACTTTTTTTCATTTTTAGACTGCGAGGCTTTGTCTACCGATGTATCAATTTTATCATCATCTTTAGCTTCTTTAATAGGTTCATTTTTAATGCATATAGCTATGGAATCAGTCACGGGATGTAGATGGTTAACTGCAGCGGTCGTTTCTTCTGATGGCAAGTTATCTGTTATCTTAGTCGAGAGATGTCCATTCCCATTGAAATTATCTACTGCTTCTGGTTTGTCGACAGCCGAAGGTCTCTTCCTAACAGGCAAGGAAGCGACAGCCTTTATTCTGGCGCGCCTTGTAGACATTTTTTTATAGTGATATATTTTTTCTGGGCCAATATTTAGATTTAAAACATCACGTTACGTATCTAATACTATGTTATTTCAGATTTTTTTATTCGATTAGACTAGAGTTACTATAAAATTTTATCAGATTAATAACGTCAGGTGAGGTTAATGTATGAAATTTCAACGAAATTGTCTAGTTATTTTCATGTGAAATTGACGTTTAACTGACGTATGACACGCCGTACGGTTTTTGCCACAAACAATACAACATACCAGAGACAATACTAATATACCACGGTACTAGCAGATGGTAGGGGTAAAACGTCACAGTGCCCGTGAAGTTTTTAAGCCGCTCACTAGAGATGGTATTATTTAATAACAAAATAAATGGTCAGAATTTAAATCAATTTCTGGTCAGATCTAAATCATCTTTTGCTCATAATAAAATTCAATTTTTGGTCAGAATAAAAATATGGTAAAATTGTCATACTTCAGAGCACGGACTATTGGGGCGAAAAACTTCACAGACTAAGCTAAAAACAACGCCACGATTTAAAATATTCATTAAAGCATCCCGGAAGCGCGTTAAAACCACACATTATTATGAAGAACACTGATAAATAAATTATATAAATGATATGAAATATTTTCAATACACATTGACATCTTTTGTGCCTTAAGGTGTAGCTCAGAGCATTGTTAGTGCAGTGCTACCTACTGAGAGGTTGCGGTCTCTGGTTGCTGCCTACTTCACGTACATATTGATAATAGACAAAGGCAGGGACGGGGAACATTTTCTTTTCTAAAGGCCGCAGTAAACATTTACTAGGGAATCTTTGGCCGAAAACAGGAATTTACAGTCAACATATGTCAGGAATTTACGAATTTACATACATTTACAGAATTACAGAATAACAGAATTGGCCAGAAGGCCGCATCAGAGTAGCCAAAAGGCCGCAGGTTCCCCACGTCTGGAAAAAGGTATAAAACGTATATATATTTTTTGTTTGATTTGATTTTGAATAAGTAGTGCATATTTTAGCAGAAATTAAAACAGCAGGAATTCAATAATTAAATAAAAAAAAAATCAAATCAAACAAAAAAAAAAAATACCTGGACCGATTTCGCGCGCGCGATATTTTGGATGTTTTAGCACAATAATAATTCCTGACATATGTTGACTGTAAATTCCTGTTTTCAGCCAAAGATTCCCTAGTCAATGTTTACTGCGGCCTTATGTCGAATCAGAAAAATAAATGCGGCCTTCAGAGAAGAAAAGGTTCCCCACCCCTGCCTTTGTCTATTATCAATATGTACGTGAAGTAGGCAGCAACCAGAGACCGCAACCTCTCAGTAGGTAGCACTGCACTAACAATGCTCTGAGCAACACCTTACGGCACAAAGGATGTCGATGTGTATTGAAAATATTTCATATCATTTATATAATTTATTTATCAGTGTTCTTCATAATAATTTGTGGTTTTAATGCGCTTCCGGGATGCTTTAATGAATATTTTAAATCGTGGCGTTGTTTTTAGCTTAGTCTGTGAAGTTTTTCGCCCCAATAGTCCGTGCTCTGAAGTATGGCAATTTTACCTTTTCGATGTTTATGGGGACATCGTGAAGCTTTGAAATTAGTCTAGATGGTTTAATATATTTAAAAGTGGCGATAGGAAATTAATGAACAAACCAAAAAGAGGAAGACCTCAAAAAATCGATGATGATACCCTGAACTCGTTGGTCGAATCTGATCCGCGCAAAACAATTGAGGAATTGTCACATGAACTTGGTTGCTTGAAGACAACAGTATACGATCATTTGAAAAGGCTTGGGAAAAAAGCAGGAAAAGAATTTGGGTGCCGTACGAGCTCTCTCCAACGGCCTTGGATCAACGAATAACCATTTGTGCATTTTTATTGTTCAGACACAAAACGGATCCATTTTTCAGAAGAATTATTACGGAGGATGAGAAGTGGGTCCTGTACAGTAATTCGAGAAAAAAAAAATGGTTATCGGCAAATCAGATACCTTTGTCTACTGCTCAGCCAACATTGACGCTAAAAAAGGTTCTCCATTGTATTTGGTGGGATGTTAAAGGAATAATTCATTATGAATTATTAAAACCTGGTGAAAACGTTACTGCAGAGATTTATTGTGCCCAACTAGAACGTTTAAAGGCGAAATTTCTTAAAAAACGATCAGTTCTAGTTAATAATCAGAGGCGAATTCTTTATTACGACAATGCAAAACCACACGCAGCAAAAATTACCTAGGGAAAAATCAGAGAGCTGGATTTCGAAATTTTGCCACACCCACCATATTCACCTGATATAGCACCATCAGATTACCATCTCTTTATATCCCTCGAACATTCACTTCGTGACAAAAAGTTTATTAATGTGGAGCAGGTGAAAAATCACCTGGATTCGTTTTTTAACGGTAAACCACCAGATTTTTTCGACAAAGGTATCAAAAAACTGCCTTTTTTGTGAAAAAAGATTGTAGAAAACGACGGTAATTATATAATAGAATAATAATTTATAGTTTATATGCAAATAAATTTGTTTCAATAAATAAAAAAATGGTCATTTCTTCCCGAACTACCTAATTATAAATAGCGAAAAACGTTGTAGAGCCGCATTTATATTATTATCATAAAAAAGTGAAAAGAACAAAACTAAAAGTGACGTACCTTATAATAACCTTTTCTAAAACACAACTACACAACATTTTTTTTTTGATGAAATGATAATTATTTATTTGGGAAAAATGACAAATTTTTTGACATTGTGTACTTCTTTGTACTTCTTTTCTTCGTATTAAAAAAATACTAACGTTGACAAAACTTTTTGGAAATTATCGAACTAATTTCGGGCCGTTTATCCATGTACACTAAGATTTATGGCCTAATTTGGGAAGCGCATTCAATACCAGTGGTCGGCAACCTTACTACCCGCGAGAAATTGAATTACCAACTACAACATTTTGAGTAACCCGCAAAGAAAATAAGATTATATTTTGTTATCAAATTCGCTTTGTTGTCAAAATTTGGTTCAACATATTCTTGTGGGCAAACATTTTCCAAAATAAAGTGTATTCAGAGCATTTCTCGAAATTGATTCACACCAAAAAATCTTAATACCTGTGTTTGAATCAGATACATATTTGCCAAATATTTCAAAATAATGAAAAAAATATTCAAAACCATGAAAGCCAGAAACCAAAATGTACGTTTTTATAAAATCAATTTGAAGTTATACATACATATGCGTAGTATATACATATATATTGTATTATAAAATTGTTTTTTCTAAATAGTAAAAAAAATATTTTGAACTTTTGCAAATTTGCGAATAAATTATTATTTTTTACGCAATCTCAAAAGGTTGCCAACTACTGCCCTAGTGCATAAAACAAATAAACACGTGTGACCTTGAATTATTTTGAAATTTGGCACTCTTAAAAATGTGTCTATATTATGTCCGTCTCTCTCTGACGTATACGGTCATTGCAATATAATATGGGGCCAGCCCTAACGATATGTGTTAACTCGATCTCCAATAAAATTAAAACGGCTCAACATAATGGAATTCTAACAATCAAAACACGTTGAAAAGATGTCTTTGCATACGATTTCATTAAAAAATACGATATTTATTCATAAATAAACTCGTAGTGACGTTTGCGTGCCTGCACGCGGGTGGCGCTGGTGGTTTGACCGATTTCGCGTGCAGGCACGCCGTGGCGTTTGAACGGTTAATACGGTCAGAATAAAATCTATTATACGGGCAGATTTTCATAAACATTTTGATTAGAATAAAAAAAATAAAGAAATTATTAATCCTTTAATTACGAGGCGTCGATTTTTCAACACTTAGAGTGCGAAAAAGTTACTGCACATTCGACATTTAAGTTTTTTTTTTTTTTTAAATAAGACTTAGACATTTCAATTATTCTATGAAATATATTTGTTAGCAAACTTAGACTTTTTAATTATTCTAAAAAATATATTATTTACAATTTAAATACTGCAGGGCTGTCGATATATGCCCCGATGTCTAATTAAAACACTTTCTTTCTTTGAGTGGCATTGCAACGCTTGCCGGGAACCGACTAGTCTTATATCTTATCTTATATCTTATATATATATATATATATATATATATAAAAACGAATGTTTGTATGTTTGTTACCTATGCGCTCCTATACCGCTCATCCGATTGCGATATTTTTTTTGGGGAGTTGTTATGCGGACACCAGAATAGGTTTATGAATCAGCGGTGGGCTGCCAATGCGTTAATTTGTTTGTTTGTTCCGTATGCGTTCCTATACCGTTCATCTGATTGCAATAAAGCTTTGGTGAGTGGTTTTGCGGACACCAGCAAAGGTTTTTGAATCAAAACATACAACGATGGGCTGCCAATACGGTAATTTGGTAGTTTTTCCTTTATGCGTTCCTGTTTCTATACAGTTGATGATAAAACTTTGATGATTTGTTGTGCGGACGCCCTCAAAGTTTTCTAAATTAGAACAGCCAGCGGTAGACTGCCAATGCGTTTACAAGGGGCTCGCTTTATATCAAAGCAATTCTCGGTATTCTGGGAAGCAGTGAGTTTTTTTTTATCACTTTGATGGACTACTTAAATAAGAAATCGATTTTTACTTAATGCATTCACAATATGTATCAATATGCTACTGTAAGCTCATTAATGTAAATGGCCGAAAATGTACTACTGTGCATACTGATGCTGTCATAGATAATGTATGTAAGTCAGAAATTGCAGTTATGTACTCATTTGATTTGAGAATATTGTTTTCTCTTAAATTAACAAGGCTGGCCGACCTTAGCAAAATTTCACAAAGGGCTTGCGCGAGCCCCTCTGAGCTTCCTCCAGCCCACCCCAGAGTGCAGCCATTTTACAATGAGAAATTTCGCCGAATAAAGCGATCTGCGTGCCACAGCTATCAGTTTCATGGCAAATCATAGATCGCGAAAAGTGAAATTTGGACCCGTTGATTGGCTATTTTTAGGATTCTCTGTGGCGAATTTTCTAAGAATTATCGCCTTTTCTGATGATTTTTATTAATTTAGCAAATGTGTGTATTTTATATTGTTTAGCGTCAGCTCGAGTGTCTTTGGTGTGAACATTTTTGGATGGTGGTCGAACAGCACATTCAGCACTGAAATTGCATTTTAATGCAAATCACTGAGACACTAACATGCAATATCAAAAAAAAATCGGAATGGGTACTGGAGTACTTCAATGGGGCTGAAGTACTTCAATCATGCCAACTCATAATATGAGACGAATGTACTATGGCGCACAAAAAGGCATTGTAAGCTCTATATTATGCACTAAAAGATTTGAGAGGAAATGAATAGCTCTTTGGTGGCGCACTTATTTTATTGTCTGGTGATTTTAGACATACCCTATCAGTTATACCACGTTCAACAGCTGTTGATGAATTAAATGAATGTCTCAAATCATCAGTTTTATGGCGACACGTGCAGTAATTGGCTTTCAAGGCCAGTATGCGCGTAGAATTACAATATGACACATCTGCTAAACGTTTCGCAATATAATTGTTGGATATTGGGAATGGAAAATTGGAAATAGATGAATCCACACAATGTCTTACATTGCCAAAAATCCTCTGTAAAATTAAAAAACAATAAGAGAATTGATTCACAAAGTTTCCCAAAAATATCGCAATGAATTACAAAAATCATCAATTGCTCAGAAAAAGTGTTATGTTAGCAGCCAAAAACAACGATGTTAATGCCATCAACTTCAGAAATCAAAACGAAATACCAGGCGAAGAGACAACGTATAAGTCCATCGATACTGTAATGTATCAATACGAAGTTGTCAATTATCCAACTGAATTCTTAAATTCACCTGATTTGCCAGCCATGCCGTCTCACGTTTAAACATTGAAAATTGGCGTACATATCATTCTTCTCCGAAATATAAATCCACAACTTTGCAACGGTACCAGACATTCATTGGAAAAGATAATGTACAATATCATTGAAGCTAAACAAATTAAATGGAAAATTTAAAGGGGACAATGTACTGTTGCCAAGCATCTCAATGATTCTAACAGATATGCCATTCGAATTTAAATGTTTTCAGTTTCCGGTGCGACCCGCATTTGCAATTACCATCAACAAAACACAGGGACAATCGATACAGGGGTGTGGACTAAATTTATAAAATCTATGCTTCTCACATGGACAGCTGTATGTGGCCTGCGCACCAGACGGAAAAACAAAAGATATCCAAAAGCACTTCAATAAACAGAATTAAAACACAAACACGTTCTTTCTTTGAGTGGCATTGCAACGCATGCCGGGTACT
Source organism: Himalopsyche tibetana (assembly GCA_030503985.1). Taxonomy (NCBI): domain Eukaryota; kingdom Metazoa; phylum Arthropoda; class Insecta; order Trichoptera; family Rhyacophilidae; genus Himalopsyche; species Himalopsyche tibetana. The sequence goes on from JAPJYX010000015.1 coordinate 4,236,269, forward strand.
CGCTAGTATCTTATAAATATAATTTTATTTTTCATAACGTATGAGAATATTCTGATGATGTGGATATTTTATAAAATTATATTTTGACTATTTTTCAAACGATTGGATAAAATTTGCAATTAATTTCGATTATCCTATATTTAAGGGTTTCCCAAACTTATTGTACAATGGAACACTTTGCAAATCTGGAAATGTTACAGGAACACAGCTTTTTTATGACAGGTTTTTAAAACATGTTACATAAAAATATGAGTAAACAAAACTCGAAGTGATTTAAAATCTCCGCGTGTACCTATATATTTTGACGTTTTAAACATCAGTTGAGATTTACTATCAATCGATTTTAAATATGAAGTAGAAGATGCTTAAATGCGTTGAAGAGTTATATTACCATTCCAAATTTTCAGGAAACACCTATTTAGGTCCCACGGAACACCAGTGTTCCGCGGAATATAGTTTGGGAAACCCTGGCTTATAGTATAAATCACAGAAGTTTATTTTTTAGCTTTTGCGGTTGAATATGTAGAAATGTATATTTTATTGTTATTAAGGTTTCAAAATCGTAGACTTTAATGGAAAGACTCTTTCAACAAATATTTTACACCGCTTTATTATAAAAATAATATATAATAAAGCAGTGTAAAACTTCATCAAGCACGCTGTGCTAAATTTTAAAATTACATTATTAAAAGTAAAACTTTGTACTTTGATATTTATATCTTATCACAACAATTTTTAATTAATTATTTTTGATCTTATCGGTTCTGTATTTGCGATAAGGAAATAATTATATTTCGTCATGAATAAATAAAATAATATATACGTACCAATCTTTTCCTCTCTTATCTCAAAGATTGTAAAGAAAGAATTTCACCACATAGATTAGAATGCTTAAAAACAAGACGCAGCTAATAGATGCAGAGTTATTTTAAAATTATAAATATGTATTATATTTGGGATATGCAGGCGTCAGACATAACATTATGTGTAACAACGAGAAATCTCTGCAACTTTTAATTGTGTCCTCTTCAACATATTTTTGTAAAAATACGTTTGCAATCACAATCGAACCAGAAACGGAAAGTATGATTGGAGACACAACCCAAAATAGCATACATTTTTCTGTCATGGGTGGATTCATATCTGAAATACATTATTTAAGAAAAGTTTTATATAGCAAAGTAGTTTTCCAAGGGACTTTGAATTATTTTTCTATTTAAAAATCCATAAGTTGATTTTAACGATTGATCCAATAAAATAGCCAAAAAAATACATTTATATTTTAACACATATTTCAAAACTGCTAATATTCGTTTAGAGCAGTGCTTTTAAAAAAAAAAAGTGCCGGAATCCAATTTTTGTCAAGAATTTTACTAAAAGTTTTTTTTTCAATCCATGTCCGTTCCCAATGTGGAGCATATGACTTTCTAATGGAGATATCTCAAAAAAACTTTTTTACGACTACTGATTGTTAATCAGTTCCTGGTTAAATGGAGTTAATATACCTCAAATCAAGTATCGAGTGAAAATGCATGTTTGAAGAAAATAAACGTGAGTTTTATCAGATAATATCCTCGAGGATAAATTTACAAAATTAATAAAGCTGGCAATGTGCATCACAGCTGCATTTGGGACCACATATCGTCGCGAGTCGTTCTTTTCAAAATTGAAAATAGTAAAAACGAAATGCCTTAACAGGCTGGCCGTTGAAAAATTGATCAATCAACTGCGATGTGCATCGAATAAATTATCAGTCGATATGAAAAATATATCAAATAGTATACAAAAACAAGTGTCACATTAATTATTAAGTAAATAAAATGTTTGGCTGTAAAATGGTACCATGATTCATGGTAATTATTAATTAATATATATTTTTTAATGCGTTTGTTTGTTTTGTTTTTTATGCGGCTCACCATAACCGGTAATATGTTATTTGACCCTTCAAACGATTGCTGTTGGACCACGCTGGCTTAAATCTTTACCACGATAATTAAAATAATTATGTATTCGTATCATATTATCTAATATACACCACACGTAGAATGGTTGCTTGGATAACATAGCGTCGTAATTTTCGACAAACAAGTATCCCAACATTTGTCAGTTTTGAATGATTCAAATTTAATATTGAAATTCCACCAAGCACCTTCTGTCAAAATCTTAAATTAAACTTATTTATATAACAAAAAAAAATCGATAAACGTAGCTCAGGCATTAAGCTTAGTGCTATGGGTGTATAATTTGTTAACTTTTCTAAACAAAAAGCTAGAAACATTGCTCTTTAGTCAGTTTCCATATATGTAATTATTTTACTTGTGTTGTTCGCATTCGTTTTTATGGAAAAAATAGTTTCATTGGATAGCATTGGAACACATTCGACACTTAATATGAGACATTCTGTGGACAGAAAGTATTATTAATGGAGATTGTTTAGTGTTAATAATTGTTTTAATTGTATAGATACACAAATTATATTGTGCCTGGGGCCTCACAAGTACTCAGTCTGCCACTGAATATACCTATATCTATTTCTCAATCCAATTGAATGATAATTATGTGATAAAAATGTTTTTTTTTTACATATATAATGAATAGTAAGGTATTATGAAACGTCATTTGTGAATGTGGTGAAATTCTTTATTCTTTATTCTTTAGAAAAGTTTGTTGAAGTTTATGTGCTTATAGCAGAGAAGAAGTCGTAGAGAAAAGTGCAAAGATTGGGTGAATATTTTATCACTTTCCTTACCATTACCTTCTATGATTTTAAACATACGGCATTTATGTAGTATATATTATTATTCATTGTATACACACTTATTTTCAGTGTATTCAGTCAATTTTTTGTTAATACGCAAGATGCTTTGAATGCCATTCAGGAAGAATGAGATCGACGGAGAGTTCCTTGTCGATTTGTCAAAAAGATTCCAGTATATAAAAAGAAGCTCATTTCTATGATGTGAAGAAAGAGTTACCACTAAATTAAATGTATCTTTCAATTTTGCTTTGATGCAAAGAGAAATAATAATATCATGTAATGTTTGAAAATTACTCCTTTAAATCTGAATCATTAAAATTTCCTCAATCAATACCTTTATAAATGATATTTCTGAAATATACTATCGTTAAAACGGTAAACTTGAGTAGGTGCATTCGCAAACATTTCTTTGCGGTTTCGGTAGTTATATCCAAAACTTTACAATATAATTCATGATCTCCATTATTATGTCCACGTCATCAAAACATAAACCAAGACAATATTGCTCTAAAAACTTGATCTTTGTGGAGGTCAAACTGACGATGATTTCATTTGTTCTGACCAGTGCAAAAATAAAATTTCCGTAAAAATAATAATGTAAAAATCCATTTAAAACTCACATAATCTTGTTCCATGTAGTGAAAATCTGATTTATTTTTTTCTATTTTTACGCAATAAAGAGTTGTTTTCCTGTAGTATGTGTTTTACTCAAAACTGAGTATGTATCTTTGTATTCTGATGAGAGATGCAAAAAACCAGGGAATTAAAAAAAAGCCGTAAATTAGCCCGGAAGATTGGTAAAAATAGAATAGCGTGCATAATTATAATTTTTCGGCATCAACAGCTAGAGTTGTGCAAATTAATAACAATTAAAAAAACACAATCTATTCAATTTAGAATAGATAATTTTTCAAGCAGTGCTTGTTTTCAATATGAAGTTCATGTAAACGTACTAGCGATTCAGTGTAACGAGAAACCCTGAATTAAATATAAAATAATTCAAGAGAAGTGAATCGGCGCTTTTTGCTAGTTTCGGTTCATAGACATTTACATAAAACAGCACGAGACTCGAGGCTTGCTAAATTTCTAACAAAACGTTTGTAAATGAGATTTTATCCATTTAAAACAAAAAGGTTTGAGTTTTTTTTTACTTTAAAGAACATAATTTAGAAAAAAATAATCTGAATCGGAAAAAATAAAAAAGGTTTTAATTTTTTTTTTCAAAATCTTTATTATATTTAAAAATAATATATAACCGTTGTACTATGTGGCTCTTTTAGATTGTATTATATTATTTTTTGAAGGAAATGGTTTCCTCGACAAAATTAAACGATGTGAAACGTGTGTAAAAAAGCATTTTGATTGTATACAATATTGTAGTATTTAAATTCATGTTTGCATTAGTTTTTAAGAAGTCGAAGTTGGTCTTAAGAAATAATGTATCTATACATTACAAGTTTACTAAAATGAAAGCTTTTCTTAGTATTGGTTTGTTATTTGAACTGTATATTTTGGAGCTATCTAAAATTACTATTTATTTTTATTTTACTTAGTTACTTTTTTACGGCTTCTTTCGTGCGTTATGTATAATCAATAAAAATCGACCCAAAGAAGTTTGGAAAAAAACACTCTAGTAGAAAATAGTAAAATATAATAAAAAATAGCCGAAAGTATTTTTTTGGTTGTATAATATTATATTTATGTGTTAATAATCGAAGCATAATTTCAAAACAGTATTTTTTTTTATTCGAAGCAAAGTCAGTCCTCTTTTTACGCGATTTCGTCTTTACGCGACTTTTTTGGTCGGCATCGTTTCTTTTTTTAACGCGATTTACGCGATTTTTTTCTTCGAATATTTTTTTATTACGTAAGAAATGTTGTAGGGCTGTCAGCAGTGGCGGCTGCTCAATGTGGCATTGGATCAATGCACCCCTTGTATATGCGGTTGTAAGCCCCCTCCCCCCTTCTACACCACTAACAACCATGCAATCAATTTATGTTAACCCTTCCCTTACCGTGCTAAAAAATCCCTTCGCAGACCATGCAGTAACGCTCTGTGACCGTCTAGAATTTGTCATATAAACGCATTTCTAAAGCAAAATGACATTTTCAAAAAACGCCATATGATTTTACATAGTGTATAGTACTTATTTTGTGTCATAACTTGTGGCTAAAACCTGAAAAACTTATACAAATCATGCATAATTGTCGAAAGGAGCAAGAATCAAAATTCTACGCAACAGCTAGTAGACAGGACGTGTCTCGATCACGTTTGAAAAGATACAGTCATGCACAAAGCGTCACGCAACTAATAATCGTTGTCGGGCGGTGAGCGGTTAGTGGAAGGGATAAGGAAATAATCAATCACACGCGTAAATACGTTATCTAAGTAAAACAATGTTTTATATAAAAAAATAAAATGAACATTTTTGATACATTATATGTATTTGGAAACATGCATAGAAAATAAAACTTTTTTGACAAACATATTTATAATTATTACAAAAAAACTAAAATAAACGTAAATTAATTTACGTAACGAAATGTATGACACCGATTGAAAAAAGAAAAAAATATATATTGGTACTATTAGTGAGTTTGTACACAACAAACACGGTCACATAATATTGAGTGAAAAAATCGTTCAAAATATGTATATGTTTCGAAACACTAACGCCATAGTTAATAAATTTAATGTGATGTAATTAATAATAAATACCAGTTAAATTTATCCTAATTAACGTTTAAAAACCCCAGATTGCTTATCGCTCTTCGAAACACTAGAGTCATATTTAATAAGTGTATGTAATATTATAATTGTAATTTGAATTAGAATATTTTTTTTTTAAACCATATCCGCTCCCAATGTGGAGCATATGGACTCCTAATGGAGTTTATCTCATCTGAAGTGTTTCTACGAGATCTGCTTGTTACTCAGTTGCTCAACCTCTCTTTTTCCAAAGAGAGTAGGGATAGAAGTATAGGGCTAAGACAGAATTAGTGGTAAGCTAATCGCTCTCGATACGCCCCGTTCATAGGATACGATGGGTGAGAGGGGGGAATTCAAGACATCACATACATCCATGCCTTTGAGCAGAAAGTCATAAATCGATTTAAAAAAATCAATTTATAAAACTCGAGATTGCTTATCGCTCTTCGAAACACTAGTCATATTTAATAAGTGTAATATTATAATTGTAATTTGAATTAGAATATATAGCTGAGAAAAAATAAGTTTAACCAGAGTTCTGACGATGGCGAAAGCCAAAATAACTATCAACTCATAAATATAAAAAAAAAACTGTAGAACTAAAAACGTTGCTGTTTTTACCATATTATAATGGAGTTCTACCAAGTAAATTCCAAGTCAATAAATGAATATAACAGAGTAATTATCGCGAAGTTAGCAACGGGATATAAGTATTGGAATGTGGTTACGGCAACACTATTGTCTGGAATATGATCGCGCGTCTGAGCTGATAAGCGTCAAGCGTTAAGATTGTTCAAACACAATCGCATATTGTTTTTTTTGCGTTCTCTGTCTTACTCGTGGAATTCATATGATTGTTTCGCACGGCAAAACTTAAAGTGCTTGTTACTCTTACATATTGATATTTATATATGTCTATCTCATGCTCGATAATTCAATATTTTTCGATGATAAAATCGACGAGACTTTTAAATTATGTATAACTATACAAAGAAGACGTTGAATGTATATTTTTTTAAATTTATATTCATATGTAAAACTATTTTATTGACAAATAGAAAAAAAACCATATTTTTTTGAGACCTATAACACAGGTATTTTAAAGGTTTAAAAGCCGAGGTCCGCTGCTGTTGCTGCAAGGGTACGGAAGAGTTAATACGTCGAGCTGTGTGGACGCGTTTTTAAGTGCTCCATACACGCCAGTCTGACGCGAGTGAACAATTAAATTTACTAGTGTCTTTTATTCGTGTCTACATACATTAGTTTTATTTTAGTTATTATTTACAATCTTACTGATTATTATTTACAATCTTTACAAAGTTTACAATCTTCATAAACTATCATAGTGTTAAGTTACAGTGTTATGTATCATTTGTGTTAATAAGCGTGTTCATTATCCTGATTGGTAAGTCCTGGTCCTCGGACCAGTAACTCCTACAGGAAACCTCCATCCAAGAGGGTTGAACTGATCACTTATTAAAGGACTAAAGTAGAAAAAAGACTAAAGCAGAAAAAATATATACATAGCAGAGTGAATTAGTACTATCTGTGTGGCAACGATTATTAATTAAGCCGCTGAATATAACTTCAATTACATTAACGAGCTACAGGTGTCCGGGCAATTAGTGATAATTTGCTACAATAATTAAATTACAGCCACAGGTTGTTGACCTGACGTTCAATCGGTCAGCAGAACAAGCTTAAAACAATAAATCTGTTCTGTGAGTTTCTTCTTATTCTAATTCTTGATGTAAATTTAAAAGCTCAAAATGGCAGGCCGAGGTAGCAGTAATATTACAACTCGGTCTACTCATGAGGTTTCTCCAAAAGAAATCTGTGATGCCTCACTTCAAGGCACAAACTTAAGAGAACCAGACGCATTCAACTCAGACCTATCATCTACAATGTTCATTAAAGAAATCAGGCGAATGACAAACGACATTCATTGCGCTCTTAAAAGTCAGACCAAAAAAGAAATGTCGGAAATAATAACTCCAATACTGTCTGAGTTAAGCCACGAAGCCGCTAAGATGGCGATACAGCTAGCCAAATTAGAAGGAATTATTGAAGAAAAGGACAAGAACGCAAAAAATAGCTGCGCAAATGAAAAAGTCAACATTGCCCCCGCCAAGGATATGACTCTACCTTGGACGACTGTCGTCGGGCGACGGCAAGGAAACAAATCTATTACTCACCAGCAGACGGCCTTCCCTAGTCTTCCCGTAACTGCTCCGCGCCCCGGAGTTCTATTCTTCCCAACCGGCGAAGAAAAAATTTCGGACAATACTAAAAAATCATTAAAATCTGCTATATCCCCAGGCGCACTGGGGATTCAAATAACTGGAGTACGGGCTATTCGGAATGGTGGAGTAATTGTCCATCCGAAAACTGATGAAGAAGCAAAATTACTCCTGAACGCCCCGGGCTTATCAGATGTCGGCCTTCGAGCAGAAATAGCGGGAAGGAAACTACCTCGTGTGATCATTTTTAACCTGCCCAGTCACATGAATGAACACCAAATTCAGGAGGCTATCCATGACTCTACCAAGGAAAAAACTGGTCTTGGAGATTCTGACGGAAGAGACCTAATTAAAATTAGCCATAAAGCTGGCCCACGCGAATCAGGAAAATGTCATTATATAGTATACGTACCTGCTGCAATCCGCGAAGCTCTTATACACGATGACCGTCTTTTCCTGGGATGGGAGTCATACTACCTCCATGACTTTCTAGGCGTAATCAAATGCAGCAAATGCCATCTATATGGTCATATGGCGAAATATTGTTCTGCTAAAGATAGGGTATGTGCCCACTGCACAGCTACGGGACATGATAAGGCAGACTGTCCCAAAAAAGCTGAACCTTCTAAATGTGCGGCATGTCACAAATACAAAAAACCACATAATCACCCAACTCATAGTGCTGAGTGCCCTGCACGGCAACATGCAGAGCTTCGGGAACAAGCGAAGGTTGACTATTCGGCGGCGCGGTGATAAAGTTCGCCCAGTTGAATGTGGGAAGAGGTCGAGCAACCACCCTTGAGCTGGCAAATATTATGCAGGCTGGAAAACTTGACGTGGCGTTGGTTCAGGAGCCGTACCGCTGGAGCCCAAGAATGGGTTTTGAGGAAGGTCGCGTGATCCACGACAGCCCGACATCTAAGGCTTGTATTTACGTAGCCAACTCTGAGATTGGAGTACTACACCTATCTCATCTCTCATCTGAATATATCGCCTGCGCTGAAATCTCCATTCCTGGAGGTGCCACAGTTGTGGTGATCTCTGTATATTTTAATTATGAAAGCTCAACAGACTATATAATACGGCTGTTAGACTCAGTTCTTGGCTCTCTTGCGGGTAGAAATGTTATCATCGGAGCTGATGCCAATGCACAGTCCCCTTTATGGGCTCCTATAAACCACGCAACCACCGATGGTTCCGTCATTGAAGAATTTATAGCTCAACATGGCCTGACTGTTGTTAACGATCCTGATAGCCCACCCACATTTGTGAATTCAATGGGAAAGTCCCACATTGACATTACACTGGCTACAGAGGCAACGTTTTTTCAAGTCAGTGGCTGGCGAGTTCACGAAGACGCTTCTATCAGCGATCACCGACTCATGACATTTGAGCTGCGACAAAATCTTGGAATAGCTGTCCCAAGAATTTCTTCACCAGTTATATTAAAAAGGTTTCGAACGCGACATGACAAATGGGAAGAATTTGATAACGCGCTCATCAAAAAGCTTGACCGGGCAGCTAGGAATCCTGTGTCGGACCTGCATTTGGCTGCTTCACGGCTGACAAATGATATAATTAATGCAGCAGAGCGCACTATAAGCCGCTGTAAGCCGAGAAATCGGACGCAATCTCCCTGGTGGACCCAGGCCGTCTCTGATTTAAGGGCACTCTTCAAAAGAGCCATGAGGTCACTCCAAAATGCTCGCCGGGCTGCAAAACCACCCTCCATCATTGAACTACTGGAAGCCAGGCATCGATCAGCTCGATGCAAATATCGAAACTCAATACTTCGGGCTAAATCAGACCATTGGCGAAATTTTGTATCTTCCTTGGGGGGCTGGAATCCTTGGGGTCCTCCATATCGGGCAATTAAAAATAACTGCAGACCAAATAAAATTATTTGTGGCATTGAACGACCTCTTGGAAATGGTTTTACCAGCACCCAATCAGAAACAACAGAGGTGCTGCTGAATGCGCTTATTCCACAAGACACTCCATTATTAGACGATGAACGCCTCAGACAAGCCCGCTTCTTGGCTACTTTTCCACTTGACACTGCTCACTCACCACTGCCTTCTGAGCAAGAAGTCAGTAAAATTATTCTCTCGTTAAAATGTAACAAAGCTCCGGGTCCGGACTGTATCGATAATACTCTCGTCAGACGATCCTGGTTTCTTGCCGCTCCAGAAATAACAAATATATTATGTCAATGCTTCACTAGCGGCATATTTCCCGATTGTTGGAAAACATGGACACTTATAGTCATTCCAAAATCTGGTAGCCGGTCTCCATCAGACCCTAAAGCTTATCGGCCACTTACGCTTCTGCCGGCTCTTGGGAAAGTGTTGGAACGGCTCATGTGCTCTAGAATTGAAGCTCATCTGGCTGAAATAGCACCACTATCTAATAACCAATTTGGTTTCAGACCAGGCAAGAGTACCGAAGATGCAAGAGTACCGAAGATGCAATTTCCACAGTACTTGCCACTTCGAAATCCTCCCCTAATAAATATGTTTTGGGAATATTTTTGGATATTGCCGGAGCATTCGACAATGCTTCTTGGCCACTTATACTGCACAAACTCAGACTGAGAAAAATACCTGGAAATGTCTATGCCTTGGTCCAAAGCTACTTCAATGACAGATCTGTTCTATATGAAAATGGACAACAGATTGTAAAACGAAACACCACAATGGGCTGTCCACAGGGTTCCGTTCTTGGCCCCTTGCTGTGGAACATTTTATTTGATGATATTCTGTCCATCTCTCTTCCACCTGACTGCAGTATTTTTGCCTACGCAGACGATGCTCTACTTTTAGTAAGTGCAAATAGTCGCACGGGTATAGAAACAACAGCAAAAGAGGCGCTTTCATCAATCCTAGCTTGGGGCGACGCCAACAAACTGTCTTTCGCTCCCAAAAAAACTGAAGCTATTTTTCTCAAGGGTGGTGTCAGTCTAAGCAGACAAAGACCTCCCACTATACGCATGGGATCTACGACGGTTAAAGTTTCCGAAAAGGTCACTTACCTTGGTATTATTCTAGACGACAGACTTTCTTTTTCATACCATGCCAAGACATCAGTGAGCAAGGCTACTTCTGCCTTCTACTCAATCTCACGCCTAGCAGGTAGAAATTGGGCCTTAAGATCTAGTGCCCTTAAAATCGCTTACGATGCCATATACATGGGGATTGCTGGCTACGCCGCTAGCACATGGTACAAAAGATGCACCGTTCAATCGATACAGAAAATCCTTCTAAGTGGACAACGCAGTGCGATGATAGCCCTAACCAAAGCATACAGATCCTCGTCTACAGATGCATTGCCGGTCTTGGCTGGTATACTTCCGTTGGACCTGCACATTCAAGTTAGAGGCGCAACAGTTATGCTGTACAAAGGTGTCGAGTCCCAGGTGGGAGAAATTCAGTTACTGCCTCCTCCTCGACCAGACCCTTACAATTCTAAGGCTCATAGAATTGCAGCGCGCAGCGTGGCGATAGAAGCTGCAATGAAAGTTTGGCAGGCTCGATGGGAGAAATCTTCTAAGGGGAGGCAAACTTTTAAATTCTTTCCGAATGTTAAATGGCGAATGGAGATAACCAAAGTCCTGACTCCTAATTTCTGGACCAGCCAATTCATAACTGGCCACGGTTACTTCGCTGCCAAGCTCTTCCAGCTTGGCCGGTTAGTAAATAGCCCTGAATGTAAATGCGGATATATGATTCAGGATGCTGATCACATCCTTTGGGAATGTCCAGACTTAAATAACGAACGGGAAAAATTGCTCAAGACGATACGACTATCTGTCGGATCTGTCGGCCCCGTCGGTCATGCCGACTTGGTTGCATCGAAGGCAAATTATAGGGCATTCAAAGAATTCTCCGCGTCATTTGGAAAAAAAGTTGAGTTAAATAGATAAAATCTCATGTTTTCAACTGCACTTAATTATTAATTAACTTTTAATTTCTGCACACTGTAGTGCATGCAACCAAGTCTTGAAGAATTTCTTCTCGGGACATTTCTGGCAAAATTTTGAACACGACTAACGTTGTTACGCTACGGAATACACCCTATAAAAAGAGTGTGAAGCCGTAGCGGGTGGTGGTGGGTACAACGTTGAGTACCCTAGGGAATAAATAATATAATCAATTTATGTCACACAAAGAGAAAAAATGAGAGATAAAATATGGATATTTACAGGGTTCTCCGAAATAGTAAAAATAAGCGCGATTAATTATAATTGATTATTTCTGATCTTATCGATTCTGTATTTGAGACAAAGAAATTATTATTTTTCGACATAAATAAAAAAAATAATCCTTGGTAATCTTATCCTCTCTTATCTCAAAGATTGCAAAGAAAGAATATTACCAAATTGATTGGAATACTAAAAAATATGACGCAGCTGATGAATATTGAATACAGAGTTATTATAAAATAATAAAAATGTATTTGGAATAAGCATCAGACATTTTTTTTAATTAAAAAAATATTTGACATTACAGCTTACGCCAATGCGTCAAATATTTTGAAATTGAAAGATCATACGAGATATACTCGATGAGAATTTTTAAAAGTCACATGAGATTAACTCAAGGAGAATTGACTTCACAAACACCCATGTCTTAGATCTCAAATTAAAATTGAAAAAAATCCAATTTGACATTGATCTTACCGGGAATCGAATCCAGACCCACTTGATCGGTAAAGCAAGCTCTAACCAACTAGACCATATCGGGCAACACATTTTATTATGTGTTTCACGAGAAATCTTTTAACTATGTCTCTTCAACATATTTTATTATCACAATCAAACCAGAAACGGAAAATATGATTGAAAGAAACTACCTAAAATAACATACATTTTCATCATTGGTAGACTCATATCTGAAATATCTAATAAAATTTTCATATAAGAACAGTGATTTTCTAAAGGACTTCGAATTAATTGTTGAATGCATTTATATTTTGGTTGACAACATAAGTATTTGGGTGCCTTATTCTGCAGATCGTCCAATTTTATTAATGTTGTCGTTATGTATGGATCCTTTACTTGACCCTTTCTCAACCGACGAAACCGACTTCGTTGTTTCAGTTTCTTGGTCTTACTAAAGTTTCAACAATTCTTTTGCGGCGAGCTCCCTTCCATGTATCATAATCAATTCCTCTACATCTTCATAATCGACATCCAATCCCGTGGACTTGCTCAGACACAAAATTTCATCAATAATAGTGTGATGCAGTACCTTCCATATCTTGTTCTGATACACACTCTGGCCATATTTTCTTCCAAGCCGAGGAAATTGTCTCGGAGAAAATACTTCTCCCTTCACCTGATCGATTATCCTCACACAAAAGAGAATATTGAAACGATCTTTGCGAAATTTCTTTGGCTCAAGAAAACTCTCCGAATTTAGAGTTTCAGTTTAATGCCAGCGCCAATAGTGGGTACACATTAGTTTTTTAACTGATGTGTATTTTTATTGATTATGACTTCATTTTTAAGAATATCTATTGTATTTTTTAAGCTTGTAAATAAAATTCAGAAAAAAACCATTTTTTATTTTTTCCATTTTATTAAATTTGTCTTACTGCTTTGTCACACCACACAATCGAGAAATAATATTTGAGGTTTTTTGGCATATTTACCTAACACGTGTATACTTTTTAATTTTACGACCGTTACCGTAATTTTTCTTCACAGTTTTGTTAAGGATAGGTTTTTTATATTACCTTTTTGTTTTATTAGAGCCTTCTTCTTGGAATTAAGACAATATTATATATCAGTACGTTAGGATCGGAAGTTTTTTTTGGTGAAGGCCAAATTGTAAAAATTTTAGGCTCGGCGGGTTAGGTACCAAACTCATATATAGGCGTATACATATATGTATACGCCTATATATGAGTTTGCGCCTATATATGAGAAAGTGGTGCGTAGAAAAAAAACTTTTTATATAATTTGATAAATTGATTCCAAATCCGCGTATAAACGTATAAAATGTACGAAAAAACTTCGTATGAAAAAGTCGCTTAAAAACAAAATCGTGCAAAAATAAATCGCATAAAAAAATGATTGGGTGTACGTACAGGTAACGTTAAAAATACGACCGAGATATGTTCTTGAGCTTTGGTCGTATGTCGAATTTCATACAAAATATGTCGTCGCTGCACACCAAATTTGGTATATGTGACGATTTTACGAAAATTAGTTAAATATACAGTTTTTTCTATGTAACAATACAACATAATAAATGAGATAGAAAACAAACTATGTGCCAGCATTTAAAAAAAAACATTTAAACCATGATTTATGTGATCATACTGCACATGCAAGGTTCATATTTACACATACGGTTCATATTTTACAGCTATAATTTTGCTTAACCCATTTTTGCCAAATGTTCCAATATTGGAACATTTAGTATTTTTATCCCCACTCCATTATGCATGATGCAATAAAGTTGAAATTTCATCAGTCTACAGCTAACAAGCGTGGAAATCGTTTCGTGTAGTAATTTTTTCCGATTTGAACCTATCAGAGTGAGCAGTGTTTTTTTGTTTGCACCAATTACGTTCAACAGAAAATGTCATCTGACAAGTAAGTTTACACACCTTTATAACACATTTATTACATAATGACTATATTTATTATAAGCTCTTATTGTTCTAGATTCGTTAAGTGAAGTATTTTTTTTAATTTTTCCATATGTAACTTTTTTATTCACAATATTATGCATGTTCCTAAATTAGAACACTGGGAATAAACATGCGAATTCCCCCCCCCCCCCAGAATTTTAACAACATTAGAGATGGAGGAAATTGATGAAGAAAATTCTTGAAAGGATGTTAAATGCGTAGATATGGTTATAACACCTCCTGAAGACGACTTTGAGACTGAAGAGGACAGCGGTGATGAAAATGGAAATGTTAACATATGAATTTTGTACTGACACCAAATCTGGCATTACTATTACAGCTTGGAATGACAACCGAGTTGTTCTCACTGTTATCTCCTGCGATCTAGTAGAACCAATAAGACATGCTTAAAGATGGGTATCATCAAAAATAAGCTATCAATCAACCGACCAAATTTCATATAAAAATAAAACAAGTATATGGGCGGAGAAGATCGAATGGATGAAAATATAGATAACTATCGAGTATCCATCAAATCTAAAAAATGGTGGTGGGTAATTTTCAGCTTTTGTTTGGATACTGCAATTCATAATGCTTGGCAACTTAATAAAAAAAATCAAGAAAATAAAAAGTTAGATTACTTGAAATTTAGAAGAAATATAGTACTTAAAAATTAATATAAATCTTATGAAGAGGGGAGGAAGGCCAAAATCTTTAAAATAATTATCTATCAGGGTGCCTGTCAATATTCAATATGATCGGGTAGATCATTGGATGATTCCAACTGGTAAAAAAAATCGATGTGCACTTTGTAAAAAAAATCCACAAAAAGTTTGTGAAAAATGTCCTCTCAATTTTCATGAAGGATGTTTCAAAACCTTCCATTTTCGTTAATTCATGTTTATATGTATATTTTTTTTTAACCATGTCCGCTCCCAATGTGGAGCATATGGGCTCCTAATGGAGTTTATATCAACAGAAGTGTTTCTACGAAAACTGCTTGTTACTCAGTTGCTCAACCTCTCTTTTTCCAAAGAGAGTAGGGATAGAAGGATAGGGTTAGGACAGGATTAGTGGTAAGCTAATCGCTGTCGATACGCCCCGTTCATAGGATAGGAAAGGTGAGAGGGGGGAATTCAAGACATCACATACATCCATGCCTTTGAACAGAAATTCATAAATCGATTGAAAAATCAATTTATAAAACTGTCCGTACCGGGATTTGAACCCGGGCCCTCTGTAGCCGAAGCCAACACCGTTGACCACTCGACCACACAGGCGACCATATATAATATATTAACATAACTTTACTTTACTATCTATGTACACTATTTTATAAGTTAACTTGTGTTGAAATAAACTTTATTTCTTATTTCAGTTTCATAACGTCTACCTCATTGTATTCCCAGTGTTCCATATTTGGAACATTTCGAAACACTCATTAAAAACAATACGAAAAATGTTTTGTATTAAAAATTATTTAATGAATACAACAATTTGTTAATTCTACTATCTGGGCTATCATTAGTTCATTATTAGCTGTTAAAAATTGTGTCAAAGGTAAAACTATTTATATTTGAAATGTAAATACATGCTTAGACATATTTATAATGATATTTATAAAGATATAATTCATTTTTGTTCTTTAAAGAAATTTTAAAATACAAAACTGAATTTTCGTAAGGTGCGCGAAAAATTCTTGCGCAGACTGTATATTTTTTTTCTAAGTTAGCTGTGTGCAATGGTGCCCCGTGATCCAATTCAAAATTTTAATAATTGCTATTTTTTTCGGTCGTAAGTGAGGATCGAACCGTCGTAATTCAGGGACTACCTGTATTTACTAACAAATATGGCAGATAATAATGTGTCATATTGGAACAATTTCTGCTTCGATATCTTTCTGTAGGTAATTTTATATTGCATCAACGTGAGTCCTAAATCAGCTGTGATTAATCAACGCTTGGTAATTAAAGGGTTAAATTACGCTGTAAGTCAATTGATTTAAATTTTTTGTTAAAATACTCGCAAATAGGTATCAAGATATATTTTTTTTATTTGCAACCAGGCACAAGACAAAATGAGAAAATTCCATCGATCGGTAGCCTTTTTAAGTACATTTTTCATTTGGTGAGGAAGAGTATTTCTTGAAATCTTCAAGCATAACATCAAAAAATATAGACGGCTTTGATGGATTGCATGACCCTACATTTTTTTCCTAGTCAAAAGGAGATATTTATTATTTGTTCATTCATCTCCGTAGTTAAATTGGCAGAATATGCATTTATGTATGTCCACTTAAAAGAAACTAATGGTTGCTGGTTGACAACTTTACATTTGCTGAATATTGTCCAAATAACCAACAAATAAGAGGCGTACATAAAGAATTTTCCACCCCGTGAGCTACTGAGCAGTTATCTGTTCAAATAGTTAGCCCTTTTAGTGTTTTTGAGATTGCATTTGTGAATATAAATTTAAGGAAATAACCAGGGCTGTGGAGTCGGAGTCGTGGAGTCGCGGTGTTTTGGCCGAAATCGAAATCGTGAAAAACGAGCGGCTCAAAATATTTTTTGGAAAAAATGTGTATTCAAACCACAATAGTCCATAGTGTTGACATTGCATGCTCGGCTGGCTCACGATGTTCCGATAGATTACATATCGACTGTGGAAAGAAAAACGGACGTAACCCACACATTACAAATTTCACAGGAGACACAAAAAAAGTTTTTTTATGATTTTAGGCCATAAGCAAATTATTAAATATATACACTATTGAAGTGCACGGAGACTGATAAACTTTTTTATAATTGACATTATCATTCATTGAATATATATAAAAAAACTTGTTTTAAGTCTTTTTTCCTGATCGCAATTTCCACAGGCCTTTCTTTTCTCAAACTTAAAAACTAAATTTATAAACTAATTCGGCATTTTTAGCTTACATTTTTTGATAGAGCGTGTATCAAATTGTATAAATTGTGATTATAAAAAATGGTGTTTTGCAAAAACCGTGGGTTACGTATTTTTTTCTTTCCACAGTCAATATACATAAGTTAAAATGAAATTATTGAGAAAATGTTTTCGAAGTTGGAGACGTCTTTTTTACACGACTCCACAACCCTGGAAATAGCACATATTTTCTAGGTAACGGGAGTTTCAGGTAATTATCAAAATAACAAAAACTTTGACTTACGATATAATAACTTCATAGATTTCGAAGTTGCGTAATACATTAAATTACATTTATTTCATCAAATACTATACATGCATACATACATATGTCATAGTTGGGGCTATTATTTGCAAACACGGCTCGTCCCAAAATGGTTAAAAATCATTTTCATATCATTTCATAACTTGAATTTGATTTTGTGAAACAATATGCATTTAAAAGTTGAACACTTTAGAGTGATATTTTGTGTCGTCAAGCCAGGACTGAGATTGCTTACTTTTAAAGATTGTTTTCATTTACAAAATTACATCCAAGATTCATGTTTTGACAATTTTAGAATGAGTCGGGTTCGCAAATAATATCCTCAATTATGAGCTATATCAATTTAAATTACTTTATAGAATACTGTAATAATTACGTAGCTCCCTATACAAAGCATTGCAACTATCGATTAGGGATACTTACAACGGCGTAGCCAGGGAGGTGCGGCAGGGGGACATTTTTGGGGAGGCAATAAATACTATATTTTTCGATAAATTGTATTTATACATAAAAAAAATTAAGCCACCTGTAGTGAAATCTCTTAGTTCATAGATAAAAATGGTAGAAGTGATTTGAAAACAAAATTAGAGGAAATATTGGGGGTGGTAAATTCAAGGACCGCCTCGGGTGGCAGGATCCCCTCTTACATCTGTTTTTCGAGATTTTGTCTTGAAAAAAAAAACATTTGTTTTTTTGACAAATGGGTGGAATGGATAAGAGGTATGTTTTTGACAAAATAGAAATGTCAATGATTTTTCGTTTTATTTCTATGATTTTTATAAAAAATATAATCAAGTTGATACATAAACATTATTCAAACCATTAAAAGAATAATGTAAGTTCTTTCATTTATATTTACTTTATTGTTGCTTTACCATTCAAATTATTGATGTTGCACAAAGAGAAATAATGTAAAGATAAAAGAATGAGGAATGAAAGTTTTTACAAAATGGATAAAAAAAAAATTGTTTTGATCGGTTGATTACATATAAGTACAGTCAACCCTACTATAGCGTCCACTTCTATAGAGTTTTGTCCAAAATCTTCTGTATATTACAAAATTCTGTGAATCACCGACGCGTCAGAGTCGAAGCACATTTCATCACAATTCACAACACAGTAAAATAATATTTTTCTTATTGTATAGCCACGGAACGGAAGTCGTTGCCGTTCACTCATAAAAAGCCAAAAACAACAACTAAAACAACGACAGAAAAAATAAAAATATCGGTACAAGTTATTATGTTCTTGAAAAATCCCAAGTTGATCTCGAAAGGCATAGCCGAACTTAAAATTGCTGGTCATTACAAAAAGAATTTTTTTGGGAAAAAAAATAATGGTTGAACATACAACAAATGAAACTTGGTTGTACACCTTCCAGAAACGTTAGAACTCTTGGAATCGAATCGACTATTGGCAATGAAAATGTCCAAAAAATAGGTTAACAGTGAAATTACGTATTCTGGGAATGACAGGAAGCTACAATTGAGTTCACTTTGGAAAAAAATCGATCACAGAGAATCTGTTGCACACAAAGTATCGTAAACATTTGTTTCTAAATCCGAAAAAAAGACGATTAAAAAAAAACTCGTATTTGTTTGCTTACTTAATTTTAGATTTGCATGTCTACAATAAAAATAAATAATGCAAAATTCGTATCATATTATCTAATATTCACACACTAAGAATGGTGGCTTGGATAATATAGCGTCGTAAATTGTCGACAAGTATCACAATTTTTGTCAGTTTTGAATTTTTTGTTGTAATAAATACAAATTTTCACTTCAATATACACACGGCGATTATTTTAGTAGTCAGCCAGTTAACGGAAGGGTGTTTTTTCGAAAGATATATTGAATAAATGAATAACTAGCTGTAAGCCCGTTGACCTCAACGGAGGGGGGGTTTGTTGCATTTTTAAGTTGTCAGAAAATTTACTGGCGTGAAAAATAAATTACAAACCTATTTATTGAATAAGCCAGAAATTCTGATAGTAAAAAAAATATATCTCAGGGCATATATTGACAGCCCTGCCCTGCAGTATTTAAATTGTATATAATGTAATTATTAGAATAAATAAAATGTTTAAGTTTGCTTACAAATATATTTCGTAGTAGCAGAAATCGACCTCGGCGCATATATCGACAGCCCTGCAGTATTTAAATTGTAAATTATTTAATTTTTGGAATGATGTTTAAGTTTGCTAACAATATTTTTTCGTAGTAGCAGAAATAGACATCGTCAATTATTTCATTTTTCGAATAATGTTTAAGTTTGCTAACAACCATTTTTCGTAGTAGCAGAAATAGATCTCGTAATTTTTTTTAATTTTTGGAATAATGCTTAAGTTTACTAACAACCATTTTTCGTAGTAGCAGAAATTTCGTAAATTATTTATTTTTCGGAATAATGTTTAAGTTTGCTTACAACCATTTTTCTAAGTAGAAAAATTTCGTAAATTATTTGGGCCTTTAAATATTCAGCGATTTCCCACGACACAAAATTTCTTCAAATAACGGTTCAGTGTATTGAAAAAATATGTCTTTAGTATGAATAAAAAAATGGCGACAGCGGGGATGGGGTGCTGGAGAGGGAGGGGCAGGGGGAGGGGAAATCGGGGACTATCAGACCATCAGACATTATCGACTATTAATATATAGATGATTATATGTTTTTTTCCACTGGTATTTTATAAAAAAGGTACCAAATAATGTTATCAAGTGAAAATAAAAACGGATAATATCGTTCTACACATACCATAAGAACAGTTTTTCAAAAAATGGCAAAAAATCCAGTAGTACCCAGCCATCAAAAATTAGTTGTTAGCCTTTCATAGGCATTAATTTTTAGAAGTCAGCTTAGTACAAATATACATCTTCAAGTGGTTAACTATCGACTAGGGAATCGAACTATTCGTCATTTTCAACTATCCTAATATCAAAGAGTAAAACTAAAACTATCCGGATATCCGGATAGTTTCAGTAAGTATGAAAATAATTTTTTTTTACTACATATATAAATTTATGTACTAAAATAATACAATAAAAACGAGTTCATTTGTAATATAAGTCATTTATTCAGATTTTAACAAATCATGTTTTAAAAATAAGAGAACATTAAATGTACCATATTTTAAATTTGATCTTAATTTAGTTTTAATTTGTCCTGCTGTTGAAAATACTCGTTCTGTTACTGTTGATGTTAGTTTTATTGTTAGAAGTGTTTTAAACAACACGTCCAACTTTTCCTTCCTTTTTTTGAGTTGATCTAAGTATTTAAAATCTTTTTTCAGATTATTTGTATTGTCATTTGTATTGTCGTCAGTTTCCGCGAGAGATAAAATAGAATTACGCATTTCATGTTGCAATTCGGAAGTCGAAAAAAAGAGAGGTGTTATTTATACATCAGAGTCCGGAGAGATTTCATCATTACTAGATAAAAAAGTTGGGTGAATTCTCTAAATAATACTTTGTGCTAAAGAAATGTTCTCATATTTATTTGAGTATCGAAAATGTTCATTAGAACTGGGAACATTTCCATTTTGTAGATATATCACGAGTTTGATTATTTTTTTTATGTCGGCTTTCGTTCATTCTCTTTTTAATCGCATGTAAAAATTCTTCACTTAATGAACTTCCAAATTTTTCCATCTTATTAAATACAAATTTATAAACTCCCTCGGCCGTTAATAATGTTGCATTATTATTGTTTAGTTCTTTATTATTATCCTGACTAAATCTTTTCCTACTTCTGTAATGCCTTAGATAGGGACAACACACATTTCAATACTATTCCATCCTATTAAAATATTGAAAATTTGCAGCTGCATTAGATTACTGCAACGGCATTTCTTCAATGAATGAAATTTCGACATTAAAAGTTTTTTTTGCCTCGAGTCCGAGCCAATTTGTCAAACTTTTAAGTACTAAGATAACAAGATAAGATATCCATAATACCCGAGTTTGGGAAAATTAAAAAAAAAACACTATCCCTAAGTAATGGTTTCTCCCAGGTAGTAAATACCCCAGTATTCATATCATCTTTTGTCGATTTTGTAAAATATTTCATTAAAAATTATAACGAATACTATCCGGATATTTCCCCGAATAGAAAAAAAAACATAATCTATACAATTTTAATGTAATATTATTTAAAGCAAACTTCAACAATCATTTTGTTTTAAGCCTCTTTGAAAAGATAAATTTTCAAGCCGTGCTTGTTCCCAATATGAAGTTCATGTACACGTACTAGGGATTCTGTGTCGAGAAAACCTTAAAAATAATTAAGGAGAAGTAAATCGACGCTTTTTGCTTGTTTCGGTTCATACGACATTTACATCAAACAGTTCGAGGCTTGCTACATTTTTAACAAAACGTTTGTAAATAATATTTAAGCAAATAAAGTTTGAGGTTTTTTTACTTTGAGGAACATTAATTTAGAACAACATTTCTGAATCGGAAAAAATAAAAAAGGTTAAAATTTTTCAAAATCTTCATTTTATTTTAAAATAATATATGACCGTTGTACTATGTGGAACTGCTAGAATGTATAATATTATTTTTTGAAGGAATGGTTTCCTCGACAAAATTAAGCAATGTAAAACGTGTGTAAAAAAAGCAATTTAATTTTATACAATAAAATTTTTTCGGCTTTTGTAGTATTTAACGTGCATGTTTGCAGTCTTTAAGAAGTCAAAGTTGGTCTTAAGAAATAATATATCTATACATTACAGATTTACTAAAATGGTAGCTTTTCTTAGCATTGGTTTGTTATTCGAACTGTATATTTTGGACCCACATAGCTTCGGAATGAAAATAACAAAAGGATATTATGTATCTAAAATTAACTTCTTATATTAATTTGACTTAGATACTTATTTATACGGCTTCTCCAGCGTTGTAAACGAAAGTATTTTTTTTGGATGTATGTATGTGTTAGTATAATCGAAGCATAATTTAAAAACAGTATTCTTTTTTATTTTAAGCAATTGTACATACGCCCAGTCCTGTTTTTACGCGATTTAGTCTTTACGCGACTTTTTTGGTCGGCACTAGGACATCCAATCCCGGAATTTGGGATCCCGTAATCGAGGGATCCCGTTCAATTTTCTGATCCTGAAATTCTGGGATTGACACGGCCGCGATCCCGGGATTTCGGGATAGAGAAATTTTAAGCAAATCCCGAAAATTGACACGAAATTGGCAAATTTAAGATTTCAAATTCTTCGGTGAGCTAAAAAAAAAAACCGAGTTTAGAAAAAGTATACCAAATCGAGGTTTTCAAATTCCACGGTGAGAAAATCTCAATCCCGAGATTGGAAAAAGACTCCGGGATTGGATTCCCGGTAAATTGTTCGAATGCAATTGCTCGAATGGAAATTGCTCGAATAACAAGTTCCTCGAATAACTAATTCCTCGAACGTCAAATGCTCGAATAAAAAATTGCTCGAAAATTTTTATAAAATTTTAAACATTAACTACTCATTTTTAAAAAATATTTAGGCAAGTCGGGAAATAAAAACCATAAATCAAAAAAAAATAAATAATGAAAAAATATATTTTATTTAAGTTGCCAGTGGTCGAGTGGAAAAGGTCGTTAGTTTTGTTTTCGGAGGTCGCGGGCTTGAATCTTAATACGTACACTTTTTAATCAATTATTTTTCAAACTATTTATGGATTTCTGTTCAAAGGTACACATATATGAAATTTCTTGAATTCCTCTCACCCATTCTTACTAAAAATTGGGCGTAGCGATATTGATAAGCTAACCGTTTGTTCTGTCTTAGCCCTAGTCTTCTATGTGTTTTAAAAAATATAGAAACAGTTTAAGTAACTAATTAACAAGCAGTTCTCGTATAAACACTTCCGTTGAGATAAACTCCATTAAAATATCATATGATCAGCATTTGGAGCGAACACGGTTAAAATAAATACTTACGAAAACTATTTTCATATTTCACTCTCTAAACAAGTGTTGCACAAAATATAAATGAAATTCGTAGAAAAAGTCGTGAAAAATCTTAGAAGAAAAAAAGTCAGGATAAAAAAATACTATTTACATTTTTATTATTATTTACATTTGGATGTGTGGCCGAGTGGTTAATGTCGTTGGCTTCGGTTGAGGGCTCGAATCCCAGTATTGGCAGGTTTCATAAATTGATTTTAGTAGTAATGTATGAATTTGATTAAAAAATAGGATGTATGGGAAGTCTTGAACTCCCCCCCCCTCTTATCCAAAGCTATGAGCTCCACATTTGGAGCCAAAATGGTTAAAAAAAACATGATAAAATTATTTCAATTTGTATAATTCATGAAAAAATGTCGTAGGTACAATATAAGATCAATAAAACAAACAAAAAAATATCATTATGTGGGCTTAATGTTAAGCAACGTTATAAACAAAAACTGATAGTGACGAACTATAGTCAAACAACGTTATGTCGATCTTTTTGAGTTTCTTCTTAAATCACAATATGCAATATAAATTACAATACACAATAAATTTGAAAAATATGCTATCATGTTACAAATAAACAACTGCTGTTTAAACCTAAAAAATAATAAAAAGTGTTTTTTGGGTCTCCTGTAAAGTTTTCACATTTTTAGACTTTAATACGATAAATTGTGCGCTATTCCCCGTATAAAATAGTATCTGGTCCATAACTACTCACTAATCTTAAAAGTCTTTTTGCACTGTCACAATATACCCTACCACCAATTGGAGGTGGATGGCCACTCACATATTGTTCAATTCTTAATTCATTCAAACTCTGCTCTCGTTTTAATGCGGATATAAATTTCCATATGCTTGGATGGTCTGCAGATATTTGCATCTGGAATCCTCGATGCCAACCTTCCAAAAAATTGTTCGTTTTTGGGAGACCTTCTCTCACACCTTCGAAACAATTCCACATATTATGCGCAACATAAGGTTGACGCTGCTGACGTCTCATTCTCTGTGGACGGCCGATCCATGTATCCTCGAAATAGTCGACAACAATTTGCATTTTGGGAGAAAATCTATTGTTGTCGCAAAGATTTTCAAAGGCACCTACTACATCTTCTGTTGGGACGAACGCCAAAGCTAGAAGCATTTTTAGTAGTAAAGCAGTTTCTACATTTTCTTGGTATCCCGTTCCAAGCCGTTTTCCTGAAAACGGCGATAAATACACTGAGGAAAATGAAAAAAGCATCCTCGATTTATAGTTTGCTGGAATTCAATTCGAATAGCATTTATCATTGAGAATTCGAAGTCCGTCATTATGGTAACTGGTGGTGTTACGGAAGCATTTTTTTATTTCTCGCAGAAGTGTTACGTATGTTTGCTCGGTTTTGTTTGGCTAAAGAGAGTATAACAATGGCTATATTATCTTGCAATCCATGAATTGTATAAAGTTGTTCGAAAAGTGATGGAACCACTTTAATTGTACCGTCCGCATACCAATGTTGGCACATTACCAGTAGACTAATGTTGCGAGCAGTTGAAAAAATTAGAATTCGATTAGGTATAGGTCCTGAATCAAACATTAAAAAATTGACGCCGGTTTCAGTGATAGTCTATTCATCGGGTAAAACAAGATTCTCTCTACACCTGGGAATAATTGGTGCGACTTCTTTTCTTACTCTCGCGTTCCTGATTGACCGTTTCATATTTTCAATACACGGTAATTTCGCTGCAACTGCATTTCCCAAGCCAGCAGAATCTTGGGACATAATATAATGAGGTGGATCTCTGGTGTTCTCCGCACTTTATTTTATTATCTGCATTACTTTATTTGCTTGAAGTTGTGAAGCGTCAGCGTTATGGTTGTGGTCGTTCTTATGTGAAGATACATGGTTATCTTGAGTTACCACACGAGCCCGACACTTGAATTTTTTAGAGTGATCGCGCTTCCAAGAGTTTATGTTGTCAACCGTCTTGTCTTTTATAAACAAGAAATTATCAAAACACAATTTCCGTTTGCCTTTCTCACTTGATATAAACTCGACATGTTCACTATTTAAAATACTTTTCACAATAAATACATATTTTTCGAGTCTTCAGTATTTATAATTTTTTATAATGATAAGTACAGTGTAGATTTAATAAATCAACCCATTAAGCAGGCAAGTCAAACTCGTTCACCACCAAGGGCCAAAAGAAGTTTTTCACATCATCGAGCTGCATTACAAAAATTCTAAAATTTATAGTAATCCTTTTTTATTATAAACTTACAAAATTAAAACTTTCGATGGTTTCGGCAGTAGCTTTGTGGAAGTTCATTTTCATATAAAATTTTAAAAAACATTGATTATTCCACGTATTGTGTTTTTTTTTTGAGCTGCAGTTATTTTTCAGACTGTAAATGTTGGTCAGCTAATCTAATACCTAAAATAAATTGAAATAATTTTTCACATAAATATATTACACATATTAACGACACCAAACAACACCTTACTGCACTTATGTGTGAATGCTGACATATTCCACGCGGACGTGAGTGAGTTGCAACGAATATTATTTTTATGTATTTAATTAGACTTTGTCGGAGCTTAGTCAGCTTTGTCAGTTGACTTTTAAGCCAATTTTGAAATATTTTTTTTCTACTATTTTTAAATATTCAATTATGTATATCCTGTTTTTCTACACTGCAAATAATCTTAACATTAATAGCCGATAAAATAATAACTTTTCACAAATGTGTCCGTACTGATGTCTACTTCGCCCAATGATAGTGCTTTATTTTGAACACCACATTTTTCGGCCAATTGAAATGGACGTCTTTTTATATTCAAAATTCAAATTTCCTGGCTTAGAACTGAAGCATCGTAATAATATTGAGAGAACTTTATTTGAAAGTTTGCATGGCTACGAAGTTTTTTAAATAATCAAATGTAGTGATTCGATTTTTTGAAGCTATAATTATAGGGCTGGGAGCTGATTTGACAGATTTTGTTCAGTGTCATTGATTCGATTATTGGAAGGTAAGGTTATATTTTTCATCCGGCCTTGAAAATCTTTTAAATTTCTTACATGCATTAGGAATATTCTAATGACGGTATGGATATTTTATAAAAATATGTTTCGACTTTTATTTTAAAATCTTCTACTACGAAAAATAATTGTTAGCAAATTAAAACATTATTCCAAAAATTAATTAAATTAAGAGGTCTATTTTTGCTACTACGAAAAATGGTTGTTAGCATACTTAAACATTATTCCAAAAATTCAATAATTTACGAAATTTCTGCTACTACGAAAAATGGTTGGTAGCAAACTTAAACATTATTCTAAAAATTAGATATTTCAAAAAATTTCTTCTTCTACGATATGTATTTGTTGGCGTATTTGAAAATTAGTTGAATAAAATATATATACTACAAAAAATGGTTGGTAGCAAACTTAAACATTATTCCAAATATTAAATATTTTACGACATTTCGGCTACTACGAAAAATGGTTGTTAGCAAACTTAAACATTATTCCAAAAAATAAATAATTTACGAAATTTCTGCTACTACGAAAAATGGTTGTGAGCAAATTTAAACATTATTTCAAAGATTAAATATTTTACGAAATTTCTGCTTCTACGAAAAATGGTTGTTAGCAAACTTAAATATTATTCCAAAAATTCAATAATTTACGAAATTTCTTTTGCTACGAAAAATGGTTGTTGGCAAACTTAAACATTATTCAAAACATTCGATAATTTACGAAATTTCTGCTACTACGGAAAATGGTTGTTAGCAAACTTACACATTATTCCAAAAATTAAATATTTTACGACGTTTCGGGCATTTAAAGAATTCTTGGATAAATGGTTGAGTTAAATAGATAAAATCTAATATTTTCAACTGCACTTAATTATTTATTAACTTTTAATTTCTGCACACTGTAGTGCATGTAGCCAAGTCTTGAGGAATTTCTTCTCGGGACATTTCTGGCAAAATTTTGAACACGACTAACATTGTGACGCTACGGAATACACCCTTTAAAAGAGTGTGAAGCCGTAGCGGGTGGTGGTGGGTACAACGTTGAGTTTCCTAGGTAAAAATAAAAACGGAGTTTATTAATTATGTGTTATTAGATTATATACATATATAATAATAAATATTCATTCATGCCAGTAAATTTCTGACTTTTCTATAATGCAACAAAAATCTCACGTTGCCGGGCAACGGGCTTATAGCTAGTTATTCTTAATTCTTTTTCAATGTTCATGTAAATCTTTATATATAAAACAAAGTGGGGTTGGTCCCACCACGTATATCTCGAGAATGGCAGTACGGATTGTAATGATCTTTGATTTATTAAATTCTTATCCGCCTAGAATAGCAGAATAAGCATTAAAACATCGAAAAAACATCACGGGAAAGAAATTATGAAGAAAATTAATATTGTGATACAGTTTTCAAATGACGAACAGCTTGAAATAATGAAAATGTCGTCGTATGCAGATTTTATCCGCTAGATGGCAAGTTGTTTCCAAAATTCATTTCTTTCTGCTTCTTTTGCATACGATTGACTTTTAAATAATTTTAAATTTAGAGTATGGATTAGAACAAAAAAAATCGATGATATGAAATGAAAACGAAAGAAAATCGGATAATATTGAAATAAGGTTATGTTTATAATTAGGTATGATAATTTTTTTGACAAAAATATTACGCTGTTTGCACGAAGGTTGTTCTACTCGAAGTTGCCACGTTATTACACTTGGAAAGCTACATCGAAGAAATTTTAACGTCGAAAGCAAGGCGATGCGGTTCCTGATCATCCGAATGACTACTGATGCTCTTGGTCGCATTTACACAGTTCATCCGAAAATTGACAAATGCTTCTACTTGCATATCAACAGCTCAATTTGCTTGAAAATAATACTCATTAAGACATGAAAATCGCTGAAGAAATTGTTTCTGAATTTCCAAGTCAGATACGTACATTGTTTTCTATCATTATTTTGACAAGCTTCCCATTGAATCCCCGTGAACTGTGGAACAAGTACAAGGATGACATGTCCGAATACATTTTACACCGAATTTGTGTCAGTTCAGGGAATCCCGATCTCGAGATGAATGAAGAGATACATAACCAGGCTTTGCTTTTGATCGAAGACATGTGTTACCTTATGTGCGGCAGTTTGTTAGTCAAGTTAGGAATGCCAACGCTAGATCGTGGAATGAACGATGCTTTCAATCGAGAATCGGAACGTGAACGCAAATATGATCGAGATGCATTAAACCAATCAGTTTGAACGAATGTACCACTGTTGAACCCTCAACACAAGGAAATGAACGATACGTTAATGTAGGTAATTGATGATGGAAATGGTGGCTTATTTTTCCTCGATGCGCCTGGTGGAGCTAGGAAGACATTCCTCATGTCATTGATTATGGCCACTGTTCGTGCGAGATAAAACAAATCTGTAGCAGTTTCTTCTTCTAGAAAAGCGGCCACGTAAATAGAAGGATGCCGAACGGCTTATTCAGCGTTGAAATTGCCGTTAAATCTTCAAACCATTGAAAAACCGACATGCAAGATTGCGAAACATTCAGCTGTGGAAAATTTTTTGGTGGCAAATACAATCATCACCTGGGATGAATGGAAGCACTCAATCGAACTATGAAAGATCTGTGCAATGACTCAAAATCTTTTGGAGGCGCAATGATTCTACTATCTGGCGATTTCCACCAAACACTACCAGACATTCCAAGATCGACCGCTGCCGATGAAATAAACGCTTGCCTCAAATCATTGACTCTGGCGCTATATGAAGAAACTTCAGCTGACGACAAGTATGCGAGTTGCATTGCTAAACGATCCATCTGCCGAAGATTTCTCCAAGCAATTGCTGACTATATATTTATATATTTATTGTAAGAAATTAAAATTACAGTACATGACATAACAGCTGACGCCAATTCGCCATGTACTTGAAAATATAATAAGACAAAATATAAAATAAAACTACATAATACATCAAAATCAACATAAAAAATCAAGAAATAAAATAGTAAAACTTTACGAACAGTTCACAAATACTATCACTAAATATGTCCACTTCTCTAGGCAATGCGTTGATCAATCTAACGGCCCTTGGAACTGGTGACTCATACCTCTTAAGCGAGGTATAAGTTTTTAGAAATAAAAGTTTTTGCTCATAGTTTCGCCCACGTAAGAATAAATTGGGAGCATGTAAATTAATAGTCATGAGAATTTGAAGATTATTAACTCGGCCCCGAAGGAGAAGAGAAAAACGCTTTAAGTTTGAAAACGATCTTCGACTATCGTCGGTAACGACCATGTTCCTGTTGACGAATCGAACGTATTGATTTCGTTTCCGCCGAATTTTAGGACGGCTTCATCAACAAAATGTTCCCAAACATCTAATCACAAAAATCACAATTGGTTGAGTGAACGAGCAATTCTTGCAGCGAAGAACAAAGATGTGGATCATTTAAACTTCACAATTCAAAATCAAATCGTTGGTCCACTACATTCCTTCAAATCTATCGACCGTGTAACAAACGAAGTCGAAGCAACTGCCTGGCTTTCCACCGCACAATTAACAACTAAAGGTTGGCTCGGTAGTCATCATGTTTCAAGTTATCAAGTTAACATAACACTTATTGATTCTTAGGCGTAACGAAGTTCGTTGGGTCAGCTAGTAAATAATATAAATAGATCTCAAATAAGAAAATCGGTCGAAAAACTATAATATGTCGGCGGGCCGCGTAATTGACATGCCTGCATTACAAGTCGGGGTTTTCTATATATTTCAAGGGATTATTTGATGGTTTAATTAGTGAGCAATAAATGCTATTGCAAGCAAATTCAATTCCAAATAATATTTCAATACACAAAAATTGAAGACATGATTGCAATAACAGCGTGTAAGTCTAAATTCGATTCTGAGATAATAGTTTTCAACATTTTACATATGAATTAAATGTATTTGGCATTCGAATTGATCATTACTTTTTATAAACATATTGTGTATTTATGCGGCCGATTTTTATTTATCTCCGCTCTTGCTTTTTCTAGTTATACTATCCTTTTCCATTGAATATTTTTTTTCTTTTTAATTTATTGATAAAAAAATATTATTAATGGAATTTTCAATTGACATGAGTACCATTTTAAACTGTATTACAATATCTATGCGAAGCAGCATATAAGGTAATCATGAATATAAGCCTTAAATTTCCACCTTCTGAGCAATATCGGATTTTTTTAATGAACTCTGATACAGAAGGAATTTTAGACAATTTTGGACGTTTTACTTAAAATATGCGTATGAGCGTATGCGCTCTTATTGCAACCATGTTTTCATTATTACATAAAATCCACTAAATTTTATATGTCGCATTTCATAAATATTTTGTAGAAACCCAATAGAATTACAAATAAATTTCACGGCTTACCGGCTACCCAATACCATTACATTTATTATAATTACCATTGCTCCATAAAATAATCCCTAAACATTACCCTTATCAATATATTTAAAAAAAAAACCCCTTTCAGCAACAGCTGCAAGACTCAGATTTATGAATTATTATTTTTATAAGAAAAAAAAATATTTAACAAATTTCTCCTGCTTTTACACACTTACAAGCACCTTTTTATTTTTTGTTGAATCAATGAATTTTAGAAAATGTTAAGCAGTCACCATTTTGAAATAAGATGTCGGATCATGCTGATTAACAAACTTCGTCAAGATTTTTTAAATATTTTTTTTCTCCAGAAAGATTCATTTTGATCCGTCACGAAATACAGTAATTTTCGTGCTAACAAAAACAGTTATATCCCATATACGTTTGTAATGTATATATTAAGTGTTTATTTATAATTTACCTTAAAAAACCCAACCATAATAGATTGTTGTAATGAATTTACTATACACCTCTCATTATTGCTAGAAACCTATTTTTAAGGTTTACTTTTCAATGTCTCTAATGTCATTATGCTTAAAACACACTTAAAAAAATTAGAAAAGACCTCTAAATATAATATCTGTTATTATTTGATAATGCCTAAATGTGAAATTCCCTGCAGCGTGAATCTTAAAATAAGCTTGTAGATTTAAAAACCATTAAATATTTCATATTATAAACAATTATATCTATATATATAAAAGAAAGTGGGGTTTGTTACACCACGTATATCTTGGCTATAACTTGGCTGATTTTAATGATCTTTGATTTATTAAATTCGTATCCGCCTAGAATAGCAGAATAAGCATTAAAACATCGGAAAAATAACACGGAAAATAAATTATGAAGAAAATTAATATTCTCATACAGTTTTCAAATGGCGAACAGCTTGAAATAACAAAAATGTCGTTGAATGCAGATTTCATCCGCTAGGTGGCAATTTTTCCAAAATTCTTTTGTTTCATACTTTGAGCTAGAGATGTACCGACGAACTTGGCTGTGTCAGAATTCGAAATCGTCGCCCTTGGGTCGAAATCTTCAATATCCATTAAAAAAAAAAAAAAAATTGGAATTTATGTCTCATTTTCATCACCGTCGCTAGAATATTTACTGAATTGTGAAAAGATAAATAAAAGTATGAAAAAAATGAGTATTCTTTTCATGTATACATATTATATTGTTATAGAATACTATCAAATCATTATTTTAGTTTTGATCCCCATATATAATTGTTTGTATATCGACTGTGAAAAGGAAAAAGGACGTAACCCACACAAATCAAATTTTACAGCAAAAAACGTATTTTGGTGATTTTTGGCCATATGCAAATTATGAATTATACACAACCTTGAAGTGCACGGAGACTTTTAAACTGGTATTTAATTGACATAACCTAATATCAATTTAAAAAATTGTCCAGGAAAAAACTTTATTTCAGTCTTTTTTCTTGGTTTTAATTTTTCACAAGGTCATCTTTTTCAAACATTAAAGCTAAATTAAAATGCTTTTTCGGCTATTTCAGCTTACATCCTTTTGATAGAACATGTATCAAGCTGTATACATTGTGATTATTGAAAAAAGTTGTTTTGAAAAAACTGTGGGTTACGTCCTTTTTCCTTTCCACAGTCGATATGTTGAACAAT
The DNA here is from genome assembly GCA_030503985.1 of Himalopsyche tibetana. Lineage (NCBI taxonomy): Eukaryota > Metazoa > Arthropoda > Insecta > Trichoptera > Rhyacophilidae > Himalopsyche > Himalopsyche tibetana. The sequence goes on from JAPJYX010000015.1 coordinate 4,268,885, forward strand.
AAACAAAAAAATGATATATTTTTTTTCTAATAAAAGAAAATCTCATAAATATAATATTGAATATTTGGACAACGTTGCGTTCTTTGTTATAATGAGAATTTATATCATTTTGTAATATAAAAAATAAGAAAATTTAGAATGAACTTTCGTAAAATTATAAAAAAGTATCAATTGAATAGTTTTGAAAAGCGCCGTCATTATGTTGGTGACATGCATTGAAAACAATTTTATCCTAGACCAACACATTCCATAGCAACTGTCAAACGGATGTAATTGTTTGTCAACATTAATACATAATTTTATTATTACAAATACAGTGAAATAAAGAGGTATCAGCTATGCCAAGTACTTCTAAACCAATCTGCAGGAGTGCCCGGGATGGTTTTCAAAAAGTCTTTCAGTTCTGTGAACATGAAAAATCTAAAAAAGAAGCAATAATTCCCAGCAACAGCTCCGTAGAACGAGCGGCTAATTTCATTCGGTTGAACCAAGCAAACTGCGTTCGGAGAAGTATATTCATTTATGCAATCAGAACCGAAAGAGATGCAGCTAATGTTGGTCGATTGACTATTCTACCGGCGATGTACGGTCGTCCAGATCTATTCACCGTATTCTACGTACAATCCGAAATGGATAGAAATTGTTCAACTGCTGCTCCCCGGACAAACATCAAGTGATCGACACGACATCACCGCACGTGTCTTCAAACAAAAAATCCTATGATAAATGAACTACATTGTTAAGCATTGCGTCTTTGGGAACGATGAGGCGATTTGGCGTATATTCTCATCCTCCATTCATGAACGTCATCCCACTGTTGTACATTTGGCGGAGAATCTGGGGAGTGGTCAACGAGCTTATTTCAACGCATCGAATGTTGCTTAACGTGCTGAAACACCTCCAGCGACAGCATTGACCAGTTTCTTTTTGATTTTCCAAAGCGATCCGTTTGCATGAGTGTTGCTCTATGCATGTGCGAGATGCCACGTTGATATTAATTACACTTGGAACGCTTCACCGAAGAAATTTCAACGTCAGAAGCAATGTGAATGTTCGTGGGTCGACATCATTTGAATCACTTCAATGTCATTTGAAATGTCAATGGCGTAGTGTGCCCAACATTTCGTGCCGCATATCAACAGCTCAATTTGCTTGAAAACGAAACTCATTGAAATATGACAATCACTATAGCTATTGTTTCTGCATCTCCAAGTCAGATACGCACATTATTTGTTTCCACTATTTCGACATGCTTCCTATCGAATCCATGTGAACTGTGGAACAAGTACAAAGATGACATGTCCGAAGAAATTTTACACCGAATTCGTGTCAGTTCAGGGAATCCCGATCTCGAGGTGAATGAGGAGATACATAACCAGGCTTTACTTTTAATTGAAGACATGTGTTACCTCATGCGCCGCCAGATCGTGGAATGGACGACGCTATCAATCGAGAATTGAAAAGTGAACGTGAATATGATCGAGATGCATTGAACCAATCAGTTCGAACGAATGTACCACTGTTGAACCCCCAACTGAAGGAAATGTACTACGATACGTTAATGAAGGCAATTGATGATGGAATGGTGGCTTATTTTTCTTCCGCATTGGAAGCACTCAACCGAACTATGAAAGATTAGCGCAATGACTCAAGATGTTTCAGAGGCGCAATGATTCTACTATCTGACGATTTTTACCAAACACTACCAGTCATTCCAAGATCGACCGTTGCCGATGAAATAAATGCTTGCCTCAAATCATCGACTCTGTGGCGCTATGTGAAGAAACTTCAGCTAACGACAAACATGCGAGTTGCATTTCTAAGCAATCCATCTGCCAAAGATTTCTCCAATCAATTGCTGACTATCGTCGGTAACGGCCGTGTTCCTGTTGACGAATCGAACGGATTGATTTCATTTCCGCCGAATTTTTGCAATTTCGTCTCAACGAAGGACGGCTTCAACAACAAAATGTTCCCGAACATCTAATCACAAAAACCACAATTGGTTGAGTGAACGAGTAATTCTCGCGACTAAGAAAACATATGTGGATCATTTAAACTTTACAATTCAAAATCAAATCGTTGATCTACTGCATTCCTTTAAATCTATCGACTGTGCCACGTGAATAACATCATTTCAATGTAATTAAAATACTTTTTATTTTGAATTTTGCACATTTATTCAACGTAAATCATTTTGAGTATTTTTAATTCAGCCAATAAATTAACACAACATTTATTGATTCTGAGGCGGTACGAAGTTCGTCGGGTCAGCTAGTACAATCATAAATAAAAAAACCCTTTTGGCAGAAGCCGCAACTCAGGTAGATTTTAGATGGAAAAAACATTTATTTGCTGACTCAGCTTGCATTTGATCAGCAATTCAAAATTATGATATACTGTGTAATGCATAATATATACCACTAGCTCTAATTTACAAATTCCCAATTTCTACATCGACATATAATATAACCCATTGCTAATCTTCCAATATATTTTTTAAAATTTAAAGTAGGATTTGAAACCTATCATACAAATAAGAAGAGTAACCATTCGTTCAAGAAAAAAAGTTTTTGAAATTTTAATATTCACCCATAATGTTTTTTTCTTTATGAATATTATTTACTTATTGAAGCAGTTATAAATTAAAGAGTAATAATAACCGCCATCTTGGATATTTACGAAATAATTTTCCAGAAAGTTTCATTTTAATCCAATAATATTTATGCCAATTACCACCAATTATCACAAATACGTTACATCCCAAATCTATAAACATTTTTACTATTCAGTGATTTTGGGCTCTCCTTGTAAAAGTAGACAATACTGATTTTTAAAATTACAGAATTAAGATCAATTAACATAGGTAGTATTTCTAAAATATCTGCCTAAAAAATAATAGCTTAATTCAATTGTGATAAATAGTACAGCAATAATATGCAATTTGATAAAAAGTTCGGCTTATAAACTAAAAGTACGTATGGTGTAATAAAATACCGAGTGATCAACTACCATGTAATAAACACTAAACTGTGTTAAAAACGTTTAAATAACCAAGCAATTCGAGCAATTTGTAATTCGAGCATTTGACGTTCGAGAAATTGGTTATTCGAGGATGTTGTCATTCGAGCAATTTACCGGCTCCCCCGGGATTGGATACCCTAGTCGGCACCGTTCCTTTTTTTAGGCGACTTACGCGATTTTTTTATTACATAAGAAATGTTGCAGGGCTGTCAGGGCTTTTAATTAAGTGCTGACTGATGACCCTACGCATAAATCAAACCATTTTTTTTTCTAAAGAAAATAATTACAACGTAACAATTTTTCACAAAAAAAAAAATATTGTTTATTTATCACCTTTCTCTGCTGATTCCAAAACTGTTTAAAATTGTTATTTTTTCTGTATCATTGACTGTTATAAAAATATATTGTCTTACGTCACGGGTCTCGAGAATTTCCCGGGACATGAGACATAAAAGACCAAATTTATCATGGCGGCTGAAATTGATTTCGAATTCTACCATGTGTTTTTAACCCCATTTTTCTGAATTACCTTCTGTCATTTTGGATAAAAATCTGTTAAGTATAACATATTTCTCCTTGGGATAGCTATCTGTGATTTTATTAAACCTGTATGAAAATTTCACAGTGGTGCAGCAGCATTTCCAATAACAGCAGCAGCAGCAACAACAGCAGCAGCAACAACAAAAACATCAGCAGCAGCAACGGCAGCAGCACATGATGTTGTCTGGTCCAATGCTTCAGCAGCAGGAACAATTGTTAGGCGTGAGAGCTCGTCCACCTGTTCAGCTTGATCACACCCAACTGCAGCAGGCGCAGCACACCCTTACAGGTACTTGAAAATAAAGTAATAGTATCAGGGACATTATGTATGACATACACCTCATCCGCTTTTTGTAAGTCTTTAATTTAACTTATCAATTACGATTGCACTGTCAAGTTTTGTAATTTTCTAATACTGTAAATGCTACTATCTCCAAACGTTCTACAAGCCACTATAAGTAAAAATGATTTGTTTTTAATATGGAATAGAAAAAAATGCAGAGAAGACTGTTTTGTTTCCTTTTATTCTATTTTGACATAATAAAAGCAGAGACTTCAGAATCCTTAACTCGTAACCATTTGAACAAAAAGTATTTGACGAGAAAGTGATATGGTTAATCTCTCGCAGACGAGCTTGATAGACAAGTTATTGAAAGTAAATAACTCTCGACCCGAACAATGTACGACCTGCTGCCCACGGGCCACATGCAGTCATATGCGGCATTTCATGTAGCCCAAAATTGTGCAATAGAAAAAAATATAATTTGAATTGTCATTGATAGAAATCACATATTCTGCTTCAATGGATACTTCAAAGCGTGACAAAATGAATTTATATTTATTGAAACTTTCCAGCGTAACGACAGATGGAGCTCCGACAATGATTGGAGCAAATAATGGCATGGTGAGCTTGGCCACAAATACACATTAAATATCACTGCAACAGAATCTAATATGAAAAGATTTGGAATATGAAAAAGCTATGGCCACTGCATTCTGCATCTTGCATGCACTGCAAGGTGCAGAATGCTAAATTTAATGAAACAACGTTATTAAAAGAGTTTTTTATGAAATTCATTCAATTCGTTTTTCACAAGACGCCGTGAGCTCTTTGAATGCTTTGTAATTTTCCCTAAATACAATCAAGTCACCATGACCAACAGAGCCAACAGATATGTGGTCGTATAATCTTGAACAGTTCTACCCGTTCGTTGTTCATATTTCGACATTCTCAAAAAACTCGATCAGCATCCTGAATCATATTGCTGCATTTATATTTTAGGCTTTTTACTAATCAGCTAACCTGGAGGAACTTGGCAGCGAAGTGATCATGGCCAGTTATAAATTGGCCGATCCGGAAATTTTGAGTCGGAGCGTTGGTCTCCATTCTCATCTTTAAATTTTGAAAGAATTTATAAGATTGCTTGTCCTTAGAATAATTTCCATCAAATTTGCACAAATTCGCTTAGCGGTGTCTGGAGCCATACTGTGCACCACAGTTCAATGGGCCTTAAGAATGAAGCGTCTGGTCGAGAAAGAGGCAGTACTAATAAAATACTAGCTGTAAGCCCGTTGACCTCAACGGAGGGATTTTTGTTGCTTTTTTAAGTAGTCAGAAAATTTTATTGGCGTGAAAAATAAATTACAACCCTATTTATTGAATAAGCCAGAAATTCTGATAGTAAAAGAAATATATCTCGGGGCATATATCGACAGCCCTGCATTGCAGTATTTAAATTGTTAATTATTTATTTTTTAGAATATTGTTTAAGTTTGCTAACAATCATTTTTCGTAGTAGCATAAATCAACCTCGGGGCATATATCGACAGCCCTGCAGTATTTAAATTGTAAATTATCTAATTTTGGAATAAAGTTTAAGTTTGCTAACAATCATTTTTCGTAGTAGCAGAAATCAACCTCGGGGCATACATCGACAGGCCTGCAGTATTTAAATTGTAAATTATTTAATTTTTGGAATAATGTTTAAGTTTGCTTACAACTATTTTTCGTAGTAGCAGAAATAGACCTCGTAAATTATTTAATTTTTGGAATAATGTTTATGTTTGCTAACAATTATTTTTCGTTGAAGGAGAAATCGACTCGGGGCATACATCGACAGGCCTGCAGTATTTAAATTGTAAATCATATAATTTTTGGAATAATGTTTAAGTTAATTTGTAGTGGCAGCTCATGAACCTCTTCGGGTTGATCTGCAAATCAAATACTGCAATTTTGTTTATTGACATATCCATTAAGCCATAAATGGGCCTCATCGCTAAACAAAATGTTGCACGAAAAACATTCCTCGCAGAACACTGATTTGCGTAATACAGCTGAATAATCTTTCCATTATAAATTGTAAAACAATACTGAACAAAAATAAAAAAACACGTGGGCACAACTCACGTGTTATCTATTATCAAATCCCAATAAGAAAAAGTACCTTTGATGATGAATGAATCTAAAACTTAAAATACAATATTATATCAAATAAATTTAGGGTGGGCAAAAAAACTTCTCTTAAACTTTATGGACAATATAATATCAAATAAATTCATGCCATGTAAAATTTAAAATAACTAAGAATATAAAAAATAAAATAACTTAGATTATTCCACGTATTGTGCTACAAACTGTGACAAGTATTTCGCCTCTTTCAGAGGCATCCTTAAAGAATCTTACTTTCACAAAGCTTGGTTAAGTACGTTACACTAAAGTTAAGTAAGTTATACGTTTAAGAAAGTTATTATATAATATCGAATACATATTTTCGCCGCGCGCTTTTACTTTTAGTTATATGAGACAATTATTCCGAAATTAATAACTCTTATCTACCGTCGACTACTAGCGATAGTAGAATGTGAGAGATGGTTTGTTTCCCAATTCTCTGAAGAGTCAACGATCCGACTTACTGTGCTGAAGAGTGTCATGTGGTCAGGATGTTGCTCAGACGAGCGAATAATTTTGAGGGAATAGATATCGGAATTATTTTTATCTTTTTAGTACATTTAAATAAAAGCTTATTTTTAAAAATATTTTTATTATAATTTATTTATGCTTTTTAGTCGTTGCGTATGTAATGCATGCTCAATTCATATTAATATACAATGAATATTATGTTAAAATCATTTTTATAATTAATTAATTGTAAAATTTTAAGTTCCCTGACGTTTCAACTTGAATTTTAACTTAGGGATCCGAACGGTCGCATAAAGCTCTGCGTGTCAGATTTTGGCCAATTCATGAGTGGATCCATAGTACAGTATTACTTAGTATTACATATCTTTATAATTATTGAACTAAAAATAACGTAATCTATTAATTTTGGCAAGATCATCGGCATAACGCGGTGCTTTTAACTTAATTCAATACAATCTAAACTTAAGATTTGCAATCCGTCGAGCGACTTCTGAGGGCGACACAGGCTTGACTAACAGTAAAAAGTTTTGATTCAAATATACGACTGCATAATAAACTGTAATGCCCTGCATCTTATGTACGGTAGAAAATAAACCACGCAAAAAAGGATTGAGTATTTGCTTGTTAAAAATCGTTTCATTGTGAAAAAAATACTTTTCATTTATATGTAATTCAAAAGTGAATGCGATCTTGGTCTTTGTTAATTTTTAACTAGTTTTTTATTTGACATCATATTTGTAGTACTAAGCAACACAATCAAATCCAAATTTTCACCAGTAACCCTGTTTCTATAAACCGATTTATTCTCCTTCGTTGAAGAAAAAGCTTGCTTACATTTATTAAATATTTTTTTTACGCGAAAAAAATATGTTTCAGAAAAAGATTTAAGCTGCGCCACAAAATTAAAAAAGAGCCGAATGCGGCCCGTGGCCCGCGGTTTTTGCATCACTGGTTTAAATGTTAGCAAAGATGTTGCAACCTTGTTGTCCCATGTTTTTCGTTTATTCAACTAACGTGAGCTTCCACCATAAATTTGGTGCGGACACTAATCTATCTCGTTGCTGGAATACTTGATTACCCCTAACCGGTGATAATTGCATTAAATTGCCAAATAGTAACACGTTCATACCACCATCAATTCTTCGCTGTTCTTCAATTGTCTTAATCGGGAGTCAATCATGTACAGCATTTCATACGGAACCAACCATGGAGATCTCTTCGACGACCAAAAACGCAGCAGTTTTCCATTGTTGGTTTCTGTTATTAAATAGTAACCAGTTAATATCGGCATCGGGACAATTTTCCCGTATTATTGTACTAGTAAATTAAAGGTGGCATGTAAAGTGGAGCTTCCAACTAAACGTGCTGCTACTCATGTCAATGCGCAAATTTGTTCTGAAATCTTACCATAACATCAATGTACATATTTGATTTTTTAACAAATTAAAAATGAATGTTTTTCCAATCTACATCGATATCGGACGAATTAAATGTATACCGTTCTTACCAAAGTCAACATTAATCATAGAATATCAATCTCATTCATTTGATTTGACATCTCGTTTTGAACTTTTCGAATTATGTAATGTTCCATTTTCAAAAAAGATAACTGTTTTATCGACACAACTGTCACTACATTTTTGATGATAAACCGATGGTTAAAGATTTGACGCCACAGCACTTATATTTCATGATGACTTATTCTTTTTACGCAATATCTCATAATATAAATGTAGCGCTATAATATTAAATTGTATTGAGACCGATTAACGATTTCGTAAAGGCGTGAGATCATTTCAAAACTACTGACGTTTGCGTTAAATTTTTGGCGGTCACGTCTTGGCGACTAACAGAGCAAGTTAAGAAAAAGCTTATAAAAATACATATCTTCCTAAATTTATATGTTATGATTATATAAATTCTCTATGGTTTTCTTCTCTTTATACATTTCGTTCCATTGCAAATTCCTAACTCTACTCAGATTTAGATCTGTTTTATATTGTGTCAGTTTTAAGATTTTTATTGCACTATTTTTCTTATCTTCATTAAGTTTCAGTTGAACTTGCCTTGTATCTTTTAAAATCTTACCTTTCAATTGTCAATATTGTTATTATACTTAAAACGCAATATGAGAATCAGAATCATTTATTTCTTCAGTATTTTTTAAATCCTCTCCTGTGTCAAATATTTCTTTGCCATAAAGCATCTAATAATCGATGAAGTTAAATGTATTTACTTAATGCACAACCGATATTCTTTTATTAATATTAAAGAAAAGAACAATAACTTAATAAGTGTGAGAAACCCATTGAATTTAATAAATGTGAGCGAGCAATTCCTTGGTGAAGCAGAATAAATCCTTTCATAAGAATAGGTTCAGTGATATAAATTTGTATTCGATTTTGCGGCTAAATACTACAAGTATGGAGTCAAATTCTAAATAATATTGAATTATTTTATAAACATATACACCTAATCATTTTGTAACATAATTTTTATTTAAGCGGCTTAGAAATAAATAACTTCATGAAATGTAGTTAAGATTGTTATGAAACTTTGACACGTATTATTTGAAGATTGGTACTTGGCTGGAATTATATTGATGTGTAAATAGTGGCACCATTTATATGTCATCCTACGAACTTATTGAGTTATGTGTAAATGTACAATAAGAACTTTTTTCAAATTTATTTTAGGAATTGCAAATTGAAGTATCAGCTTCTTTACTGTCGTTGCCTCTAAACAAAAATCAAGTTAAGCGGCTTTTATCAAATAATTACAAATACACATATGTAACTAAATACATTTTTAAGCGCGGTTTCTAAGCATAAAAGAAATCTATAGGTTTGAGAAGAGATTAATAAATCTATTGAAAAATCAATTTATGAATGTTCAGGGAATCGAGTCCACAGAATTGCAGCTGAATAATAAAAACGCCTAAGAACGTTGACTACACAGCTACGTGACCAGCTAGACCAGTGGTTCTTAACCGGTGGACCGCGAGCTTATTACAAGTGCACCGCGAAAAAAATGGTAAAAATGAAAAAATCCGCTAAATAGTAAAAATCGAAAAAGTCGTTGACTTTTACATTCCACTACGTGTTGTATGTGGATAAAAACTGTCCAATAGCGAGATATATCATGACAAGTTAAATCGCCACTTCACTACGAAGCACGCCAATCTTGCATCAAAAAGTAAAGATTACTTCAAAAGATTGTTAAGCATGCAAAATAAACAAGCGAAATATTTTTAAAAAACTGTTCAAATTTCCGATAAGGCACAACTGGCGTCAAACAAGATTGCTGTACAATTAAAACCACATACTATAGCAGAGTCTCTAATTTTACCTGAATGTTGTGAAATAGGAAAAATTCTGTTTGGTGATGAAGCAAAAAAGGAAATTATGAAAATTCCTCTTTCAAACGATACAATAAAAAAAAAGAATTTTGAATATGTCGGATGATATTGAGAAAACAGTTACCAACAGTGGCGGATTAAGCACTGGCGAGGCCCCAAGCGCAATACAATTTGGAGCCCCCTTTTTCAATAACACGTTGTAAAAAAAAATCATGCAAACTAGCGGCAGGATGCCCCATTAGAGATCGCATTACCGGTGTTACCCGGTATTTATGGTGTTTTTCAATACCAAGTATAATCGTCTTTTCCATAGGAAAATTGCAAACCTGCAAAAAAACTAAAAAAAAAAGATTATAATTATCCGCATTTTAGTGTAAAATAATACTTTTATAATTTAAGATTTCGACTGAGGTTGCTTGGTGGAATTTCAATATTAAATTTGAATCGTTCAAATTATGTACATTCACACAAGTTTTGTTACTAATGACCCGGGTTTCACCTTTCGGAATCTCTAGGCCTTCAAATGCCCGTATGAACTTGAACTGACGTTTAGTAAATAAATGTATCGTGCCTACATAAGAAATAAATTTAACACTAAAATTAAGGCCATTGTTGACAAAATGGATTAACTCATGAGAATGCCTTCAGATCGATTTATGTTCCTAGACATGGATGTTTATGATCATGTCTAAAAACCCCTTCCACTTATGAAATCCCAAACAGGTCAGAGAAATAAAATCCCAGAGAGGGCAATAAACTTATCACTGATACTGTCCTAGCCTAATCTTTCTCTCTCTACTTTCCTAAAAAAATATGGATTGAGTAACTTTTAGCAGTAGTTTTTTTTTGAAAAACGTCTGTTGAGAAAAACGCTATAAGGAGTATACATAATTTATATTGGTAGAGGACATCAAAAGTTTAACCTGAAAACGTAGCGATAAGCTGATCACTAGTCCTGGCCTAGCCCTATTCTTTTATTCCTACTCACTTTAGAAGCAAAGAGAGTATGAGCAACGGAGATACAAGCAGTTCTCGTAGAAACACTAATGTTGGGACTAGCTCTATTGAGTCCATATGCTCCACACTTGGCGGGGACAAAAAATCTTATTACAGAAACAAATCACAGTGTTCATATCAGCGGAAAGGGTAATAAGAAATAATAATTCTTTGATCAAGTATTTGTCTACATTCTACAACTAAGCAATGAAGGATTTCTTTTTCCAAGAAATTTTAGAAATCAACAAAGCACAGCTGCAAAGTCTTCCGATTTTAAATGAAATATTGAACTTTCCCACATGCAGTGATGCATTTTTATCTTATACTAGCCGGTACCCGGCAAGCGTTGCAATGCCATTCGAAGAAAGAAAGTGATTGTATTTTAATTCTGTTTATTGAAGTGCTTTTAGATATATTTTTTTCCGTCTGGTGCGTATACGAATAGATCTGAAGGTTTTCCAACGGGTGAGCAGGCCACATACAGCTGTCCATGTGAGAAGCATAGATTTTCTAAATTTAGTCCTCACCCTTGTAGCGATTGTCCTTGTGCTTTGTTGATGGTTATTGCAAATGCGAGTCGCACCGGAAACTGCAAACATTTTAATTCGAATGGCATATTTGTTGGAATCATTGAGATGCTTGGCAACAGTACATTGTGCCCCTTATATTTTCCCTTTAATTTGTTTAGCTTCAATGATATTGTGCATTATCTTTTTCAATGAATGTCTGGTACCGTTGCAAAGTGGTGGATTTATATTTCGGAGAAGAATGATAGGTACGCCAATTTTCAATGTAAAAACGTGTGACGGCATGGCTGGCAAATCAAGTGAGTTTAAGAATTCAGAAGAATTTATTGCGATATTTTTGGGAAAACTTTTTGAATCAATTCTCTTATTGTTTTTGTAATTTTACAGAAGTTTGTTGGCAGTGTAATACATTGTGTGGATTCATCTATTTCCAATTTTCCATTCCCAATATTCGACAATTTTTTTGCGAAACGTTCAGCGGATGTGTCATATTGTAGTTCTACACGCATGCTGGCCTTGAAAGCCAATTTCTGCACGTGTCGCCATAAAACTGATGATTTGAGACATGTATTTAATAAGTTGAACGTGGTATAACTGGTAGGGTTTGTAGAAAATCACCAGACAATAAAATAAGTGCGCCACCAAAGTCATTTCCTCTCAAATCTTTTAGTGGATAGTATACAGCTTACAATGCTTTTTTGTACGCCATAGTACATTCGCCTCATATTATGAGTTGGCATGATTGAAGTACTGCACCCATTCCGATTTTTTTTGATATTTCATGTTAGTGTCTCAGTGATTTGCATTAAAATGCAATTTCAGTGCTGAATGCGCTGTTCGACCACCATCCAAAAATGTTCACACCAAAGACACACTAAACTTTATGAAACACACACATTTGCTAAATTGAGAAAAGTCACCAGAAAAGGCAATAATTATTAGAAAATTCGCCACAGAGAATTCTAAAAATAGCCAATCAACGGGTCTAAATTTCACTTTTTGCGACCTATGATTTGCCATGCAACTGATAGCCATGGCACGCAGATCGCTTTATTCGGCGAAATTTCTCATTGTAAAATTTCTGCACTCTGGGGTGGGCTGGAGGAAGCTCAGAGGGGTTCGCGCAAGCCCTTTGTGAAATTTTGCTAAGGTCGGCCAGCTCCTTGTTAATTTAAGAGAAAACAATATTCTCAAATCAAATGAGTGCATAGCTGCAATTTCTGACTTACATACATTATCTATGACAGCATCAGTATACACAGTAGTACATTTTCGGCCACTTACATTGATGAGTTTACAGTAAATTGCATATTGTTACATATTGTAAATGTATTAAGTAAAAATCGATTGCTTATTTAAGTAGTCCATCAGAGTGACAAAAAAACTCACTGCTTTCCGGAATACCGAGAATTGCGTTGATATAAAGCGAGCCCCTTGTACACGCATTGGCAGCCTACTGCTATCTGTACTAATTTAGAAAACTTTGAGGGCGTCCGCACAACAAATCATCAAAGTTTTATTGCAATTGGATGAACGGTATAGAAACAGGAATACATTAAAGAAAAACTCCCAAATTACCGTATGGGCAGCCCATCGTTGTATGTTTTGATTCAAAAACCTTTGCTGGTGTCCGCAAAACAACTCACCAAAGCTTTATCGCAATCAGATGAACGGTATAGGAACGAATAAGGAACAAACAAAAAAATTAACGTATTGGAAGCCCACCGCTGGCTGAATTTATTCAGATACCGTTGCGGGTGCTTGCACAACAACTCACCAAAGTTTTATCGCAAACGGATGAACGGTATAGGAACAGGAACGCATAAAAGACAAACTAACAAATTAACGTATTGGCAGCCCACCGCTGATTTATATACATTCAAGGGCGTCCGCACAACGGCTCAGTAAAATTTTATCGCAGTCCGATGAACGGTATAGGAACGAATATGGAAAAAACGAACAATTAACGCATTGGCAGCTCACCGCTGATTTATGTACATTCAAGGGCGTCCGCACAACAACTCACCAAAATTTTATCGCAATTGGATGAACGGTATAGGAACGCATACCAGACAAACAAACAAATTAACGCATTGGCAGCCCACCGCTGATTCATAAACCTATTCTGGCGTCCGCATAACAACTCCCCAAAAAAATTATCGCAATCGGATGAGCGGTATAGGAGCGCATAGGTAACAAACATACAAACATTCATTTTTATATATATAGATAAGCACGAAACTTTCATTTGCTAAGCGTCAGTTCAGGTTCATCCGTGCACTTGAATGCCTGAAGATGCCGAATGGCGAAACCCGGGTCGTTAGTGACAAAATCTGTGAGAATGTACATAGTTTGAACGATTCAAATTTAATATTGAAATTCCACCAAGCACCTTCAGTCGAAATCTTAAAATATACAAAATGTTTCAAATTCTAGGATAAATACACATGGTGCCCCTAGGCTTTCAGGTATGCAGTTCTTGTGTTTAAAGCGGTCGGCATATTGCGAATGCAAAAAGACTCGGTGCAGAACGAAATATCAAATGTTCTCTGCCGCTTTAGTATCTGTCCTACGCGACAAAAATCACGCCGCGATCACTTATTTGATATTTTGATTCGATTCAAGGAGTCATGATCTAAAAAGACACCTTTAATTAAGACAAATTATTGAATTGCTTGTATACAAAAAATCGTTAAATTGATATAATCTAGCGCATATATGGGCAACCACCGGCCCGCCCTGCTATTTTGTCCGGCCCTGATTCATCTCGGCGAAGTAATAGAAAAAGATATTAATAGTTTCACGGAGCCAATATTGCTAGTCTCGTAATTCAAGTTCAAGGCCAATATTTACACAAAATTTTGTAACCAGTATATAATATTAATATTATGTCGTTCATTGTATAAATAAAAAAAAAATATAAGAAGCAGTAACATGTTTATTTAATTTAATATTACTTTATTATGTTTAATAATTTGGTCCGGCCCTTGACTCGGAGACAGAATGATAATTTGGCCCCAGACCTAGAAAAGGTTGCCCATGCCTGATCTAGCGTAATAGATTTTCAAATCATCCCAGTTGAGTAAAGCATTCCTTATTATCATATTGTAATAAAGTTTATTTGTAAAAAAAATGAGCAAGGAGCTAGTGGCGTGCTAAAGCAAGGATCTTCTATTTTTTCAATAAAAATCTTATTTCAACCAAAATGCACTATTTATTTTGGAAAAAAAATTGAACGTTAGCAAAATTAAAGACATCAATAATTACATAAAGTTTTGAAACAAAAATCAGCTTTTATTGGACATTCATACCTAATTAATTTTTGAAATAATATCCATCAAATGGAGAATTAAAACTTTATGTAATTGTCGATATATTTGATTTTGTAAAGACTTTTTTCAAAAATAAATACATAGTTGGTTTTGGTTAATATGCGAAAGTTGATTGAAAAAAATAGAAGGTCCCTGTTAAAAAACGCCACTAGCTCCCTATTATTTTTTTTACAAATAAAATTTATAACAATATAATAAATAATAAGAAATACTTAACTGAACTGTGATGATTTGAAAATTCTTTTAAGCTAGATTCTATCAACTGAGCGATTTTTTGTATATAAGCAATTTAATATTTTGTCCTAATTAAAGGTGTATCTGTAGACCGTGAGTCTAACACTAAAACCGCGTTTCAATCGTGTTCGCAGTGACTTCGCCCACGTTATAAGTAACGTAAGTCTATCAGTATTAGGGATTTACGTAAATGTTCTGAATTTGATGCAAAATGTGAATGATATTTTTTATCTCACTGATTTGCATTGTGCTAAAAAAATAGATCTATTATGTTTAGTTTTGTTTTCGTGAAATAAGGAACATTGATTTTTCATTAGAAAAATGTAAATATTTGGTATAAAATTAAATACGTAACGTGTAATACTTTTTTTTCAATGAAAATATTTGGAAGATTTTTAAAGAATGCAATGATTTTTTTTTCTTTAGCAAAATTGGTTTGAGTGTTCCAGCGTATACTTTTATTAAATCTTTGGGATTCACGAGATTTCCATAGGACCGTTGACGTTAATAATGTGGACAAAGTAAAGTTTTACGTGAGAATAACTCCTCTACCCGTAATTTAAAAAAATAAAATTTAGTTGCTCAGCACGCCTTATGAGAGACTTGTTGTTTAAGGTCGCATATCAGATTTCAAGCTAGTTTCTAACATATCAAAATCCCATTGCCAATTACGATCACATTTATGTGTCACCTAAAAAAAACGTATTTGGTGAATATTTTTAGTTGGCTTGCGATATTTAAAAAAATGACTACCAAAATTAAAATCAAATATTAGGGCCTCACTCCTTGCAATAAATATTCTTTATTTAAAGGGTTACATGATAAATAAATAAACAATCACATCTAAAAAATATATGAAAACAAACAGATATTTTGAGGCCCCTAAAATTCGGAGGCCTCAAGCAAGCGCCTCTTGCGCTTATGTGATAATCCGTCACTGGTTACCGATCAACTTTCCAAACGTCATTTTGCTTTAAAAGCAGGCGAATCTACTGACATTAGCGGTAAGACACAAATATAAGCATTCGTTCGTTTCATAAATTCAAAATAGTGAATCAATATCTGTGCTGAAAAAAAAATACCAAGCACACGACAGGACAAGATGTTTTTGATGCTATTTTTTCATATTTAGAACAATTTCAAATATCATGGGAGTTATGTGTAGAAATTTGTACGGATGATGCTCCTTCAATGGTAGGCTTCATTTAAGGGATTTGTTACCCTTGCAAAGATAAGAAACCCTGATATTTTATCTACGCACTGTTTTTTTACGTAGAGAATCTTTAGTTTCGAAATAATTACCAGCAGCACTAAAACTTGTACTAGATCATGTTGTAAATATGGTGAATTTCATAAAATCAAGACCTTTAAAAGCACGCATGTTTAAAATTTGTTTAAAGTACGAGTGTTTGCTTTTTCACTCTGAAGCCAGGTGGTTATCTAGGGGTAAAGTTTTATCTCGATTCATAGAACTTAAGAATGAATTGTTAATCTTTTTTCGAAATGAAGGTATGCATGATTTTGTAAAATGTCTTCAGAATAATGATTGGTATGCTGAAGTGGGATATTTAGCAGATATTTTTAATAACTTAAATAACATTGGCTTGTGTTTAGAAAAAACGAAAAAAAAATTAACACCCATTGACACATTGACAGGATTTCGGAAAACATAACTCTTCGGAAAAATCGAATAATAGAAAAATATGTTTTTAAGACTTGCTTAACAAAATATTGTTTTCATTGATTTTCTTCCTTCTTTTTCAGATTTCAGTGATTTCACCATGGGAAAATGCTCGCAATTTAAAGCATTAATGTGGAGAAAATGGAAGAGCCTTCGCCACTGGAAATTAATGGATTTAATCTTTCCTGTTTTGATATTAATTCTGTTTAAGATCACTTACAGCAAATACTCTTATGTAACACATAACACACAATACGAAACGGAACCAATTTCTGGTTTTCTCTACCAGAATGATGCCATAAATAACATCTATTATTGTTCAAATGAATCAGAATTTATAAGAATCTTGATGGATGAAGTATCCTATAAATTGAATCATTATTCAAGAAGTGAGTATTATATAAGTATTTGTTATTCCACTGGCTGAGTAACTAGTTTTAAAATGTGTTTCGCTTGTTACATAAAAAAGTTGTTTTAAACTGTAGCTAGTATATAATATTTTGTCGCCTATGTGGTCGAGTGGTCAACGTTGTTGGCTTCGGCTACAGAAAGCACGGGCTCAAATCCCGGTACGGACAGTTTTATAAATTGATTTATGAATTTCTGTTCGAAGGCATGGATGTATGTGATGTCTTGAATTTCCCCCTCCCACCCATCCTGTCCACTTAACGGGGCGTATCGAGAGCGATTAGCTTACCACTAGTCCTGTCTTAGCCCTATCCTTCTATTTCTACTCTCTTTCGAATAAGAGAGGTTGATCAACTGAGCAACAAGCAGTTCTCGTAGAAACACTTCTGTTGAGATAAACTACATTATGAGTCCATATGCTACACATTGGGAGCGGACATGGTTAAAAAAATATTACCATTGAGGTCGGAGGCAATAAAAAACAAGGTGTTGGAAGAACATTATTTTTCTTCAAACTAAAATAATTACTCATGGCTGGTACATTTGAAACTTATCAATCACACTGGTTCAAATATTACGTTTGCATATCAGTGAATAGGTAATGATCTTATTTAATGACCCTTGACTTACGCTGCCAATTCCATCTCATATGAAATGGTGATGCGACAGCCGTCTACATAATACACAAATACATTTTCTAATAATGCATTTATGTATTTTTTTTTTATATTAATATTTTTAAAATAAAATATTAAATAATAATAATATTATAATGATAACATTTTTAAATAAAAAAAAAAGTATTTATATATAATCTGAAATATTAGTCATTTAAAATGCTTTGTAGAGCAATGTTACATTATCAAAGAGCTAAGGTTAAAGAAATTATAAATATAATCTTATCCAGCAAATAATGCGGATGACGAAAAAACGATTTCAACATGAGTTACTATGGTTGTGTTGCTACAGTTGGTATCCCCTGTCACGAACATAGGTATCCCGGGATTTTGGGATCGCAAAATTGATCAGAACCCCGGGATTGGAGACCCTACTTCCAATGTCACAATATTTTAAAGATTTTTCATTTTTGTGGTACTTCAAAATATATAATACAACATATTATGATATTATCATCGCTTCCATTGCAAATCTCAATTTTTCAGAAAATAAAAATCGTTTTTAAAATAAATTTATTTTATATGTATATATAACAAAAATATTTTCGTTATATACATATAATATGTTGTTTGTCACATGTCCGGATTAGGGATTCTGTGTCGAGACGTCCCGGGACTTTTAAAGTTTTCTGCTGTCTTAAGTCCCGGAACTTTGTTGTTAAATGTCCCGGGACTTAAGACAGCCAAATTGTACATTGTAATTTTGCAAAAACCATTCTGAAAAATAAAAATTGAATGCAAGCAATCGCTAATGTGACCTAAAAGTCAATTTTGATTTAAAATAAATTTACATTGATGTCTATGCTCGAGATCAGTTTTGAAAAAAATGCATTATATTCAGGCTAAGGATCAAAGGCCGGGGTTTTAACAAAATTAAGTATGCATATATAAAAGGGATCTTATAAAAGAAACAACTGTTTGGATTTATAATTGTAGAAGTTTCAAATAACATCTATTTATATATTGTAATACGCAACAACCATTTTTGATGGGTAGAGACAAGCAGAAATACAAAAAGAAACTTGTTCGCTTAACTATTCTTGTAGGTAGCGTGAGATAATCGCTATTTCTAGAAAATTATGTTATAAATCAAGGCGCTTTATAAAAAAAATATTCGCAACGCGCCTCAGGACTCAGCTGAGACTAATTGATTTTCGAAAAGAATACACGAAACTTGATACCTGACTTTAAGCTAGTTTACACTTATTTCTTGTATTTGGTCTCTAACGCGTGGCTTACAGAACTTCATATATACATTTCCAGTAAATTTTTCAAAGGCTATTATTTAAATCACATATTTCGTATTAAATAAGTGGTATCGTTTTATTGTATGCAATTATTATTGAAGACCATAATGGAAACAATTCAATCTGAAGTATGGATACATTACGAAAAAGAGCTGTCTGATTCGTCATTAAATTCATTATTATTTTTAAAAGCATATTGTGATAAACAAAAATAAAATATTAACTTTTGTGTAAAGATTTAATACCATGTTTGATTTGAGGTTGTGATTTTATTATTGGATTAATTTTATATTTTCATTATTAATAAATAAATGTGTTCAAAAGATGTATTTTTTTTAATTAACGCATACTTTCGGCGCCCTTTTAAAGTACGCACGAAAAAAATTATACGTTTAACTGCGTAAAGAAAGCTCAAAAAAATGGTTTAATTGAAACAAAATATTGAAAAACGTTTGGTAGAAAGATGTCTCCATCTATGTTATTAAAAATTTGTCATAATCGTATAAAAAATATAACTGTAGCAAAAACAGATTACAAAATATTATAATTAAATGTTCATACCTGATGTTGTTTTATTTACAATTTTTTTTCACTATAGTGCAAAGTTACCAATGTCTCAATAGGACAAAAAAAGGTATTAAATCTATATTGTGATTTGTGAAGTAACGGTCATAATTTTACCCAATTTATTGATATTTTTCAATACATGTACCGTTATCATCTCTTTTTAGTACATACATACAAACATTTAATTTTAATAAATTTATAATTTTATTGAAGGGGAAATAAAAGTCCCAAGTTCCGGGAAGTCCGAAAAGACATTCTTTGCAGTTATATATACATTTTTACAATGAAAAAGAAGATATGAGGTCTTCATATTTTGGTAAAACGGAAAGTATTCAAAATATGTGCCACCTAAATTATTCTATTTACTACCAATATAACACGTAATGTTACTTTAAGCATTTGTAGCTTTATTCAAAAATAGGCATAACGTTTTAAACTATTTTCGCTTCCAATGTGGAACACATGAACTCCTAATGAAGTTTATCTGAACGGAAATTTTCCTATGAGAACTATTGTTTACTTACTCAGCCCCTCTTTTTCAAAAAGAGATGAGTTAGAATAATAAAGTTAGTGCAGGACTTGTGGAAGGGTCAATCGCTCTCGCTACGCCTCATTAGTATCGAAGTGTTTATTTCTATAGAGAAAAATTAATTGGGCCATATTTTGTTGAAAATAAGATATAGCGTCATCATGTCACGTAACAATATATTATATTTATAGAAAACTAAAAAAAACCTTTTTTTGTGTTTAACGGCAAAAGCATTTTCACCCACCAATAGAGTGACACTGGTATTTCATTTTGAACAAAAGCAAAAACCACAGAATTATAAAATTTGGTTGATGGCTATTTCGGTTTCATGTAATCTCCAGAACTAATGTGAGAAAAAATATTTTTTTAAAAACAAATATGATTTCAGCAAAACACCATACCATTTAATAAGTGATTTGAATTTGTCCAATCAAATTGATACATTTGTATCTCATATATTTCTTAATGCAAGAACGGTAGAAATAAAGCATTATCCTTTTGACACTATCTAGTTTCTGTCATAACGATTTTTTTCTGATTGCCTTTTAGTTACGTATTTCTTTTTTTTCAGATATGATTGGGTATTCCGATGAAGAATCTCTTTTGAAAACAAATGGAAAAATTCTTAAGAACGACCAAGAAAGTTTTGCTGTTATATTTGAGGTGAATTTTTTAACTTGCTTAAAATATTCAAACATATAGTATTGCACCTGGAATTTTTTTGAATTAAAAAATATTTCTAAACTTTTTCCAGCCCACTGAAGATATAACCAAACAAATAAATTACACGATACGTAATTCAAAGTCATACCAAACTGGCAGAATTATTCCGTCGACACTTATTCCAGGACCCCACGAAAGCTATGGTACGATTATCCATTTTAAATTATCTATTATACTTAAAATCTATGACCACTGCCGTCAATAAACCTTAAAACATTTAAATCTACAGATATAAAACTACTGTACTTAAGTGCTTATTTTAACATTCTCAAAATCAGCTTATTATATTACGAGACACATATCACAAATGTCTTGTAATTTATGTGACATATTTCCTCTTTAAACCAGTATTAGTGAACCTTTAGATGTGCGTGTGTCAAACTGTGTTTATTTATAAATTGTAATCTGTTCAAAGTTTGAAAACCTCCATAACATTTAAAACGAATTGAAACTTGAACAAAACTGTGAAAAATTTTGACAAAAACTGTCGGGAAAAAAAAATCATACCACGGCCACCTAAATCTGAAAAAAATAATCCGCGGCCCTCAATTTGTGAAGCACTGATCTAGTCAGTATGAGCTTAACTCTAGCAATAGGCGAGGATCTTAAGTCCTAGTAATGTCAATACGAATTTGGAATTGTAAGGGTCTGGTCGAAGAGGAGGCAGTAACTGAATTTCTCCCACCTGGGACTCGACACCTTTGTGCAGCGTTACTGTTGCGCCTCTAATTTGAATGTGCAGGTCCAACGGAAGTATACCAGCCAAGACCAGCAATGCATCCGTAGACGAGGATCTGTATGCTTTGGTTAGGGCTATCAACGCATTGCGTTATCCACTTAGAAGATTTTTTTGTATCGAAAGAACGGTGCATCGTTTGTACCATGTGCTAGCGACGTAGCCAGCAATCCTCATGTATATGGCATCGTAAGCGATTTTAAGGGCAGTAGATCTTAAGGCCCAATTTTTACCTGCTAAGCGTGAGATTGAATAAAAGGCAGAAGTAGCCTTGCTCGCCGATGTCTTGGCATGGTATGAAAAAGAAAGTCTGTCATAGAATTGCAGCACGCAGTGTGGAGATAGAAGCTGCTATGAAAGTTTGGCAGGCTCGATGGGAGAAATCTTCTAAGGGGAGACAAACTTTTAAATTCTTTCCAAATGTTAAATGGTGAATGAAGATAACCAAAGTCCTGACTCCTAATTTCTGGACCAGCCAATTCATAACTGGCCACGGTTACTTCGCTGCCAAGCTCTTCCAGCTTGGCCGGTTAGTAAATAGCCCTGAATGTAAATGCGGATATTTGATTCAGGATGCTGATCGCGTCCTCTGGGAATGTCCAGACTTAAATAACGAACGGGAAAAATTGCTCAAGACGATACGACTATCTGTCGGATCTGTCAGCCCCTTCGGTCATGCCGACTTGGTTGCATCTAAGGAAAATTATAGGGCATTTAAATTAAAGTTAAATAGATAAAATCTAATATTTTCAACTGCACTTAATTATTTATTAACTTTTAATTTCTGCACACTGTAGTGCATGCAACCAAGTCTTGAGGAATTTCTTCTCGGGACATTTCTGGCAAAATTTTAAACACGACTAACGTTGTTACGCTGCGGAATACACCCTATAAGAATAGTGTGAAGCCGTAGTGGGTGGTGGTGGGTACAACGCTGAGTACCCTAGGGATTTTTAAAAAAATATATGAATTGGGATTTTTTCAACTAATAATTTTAATCTCAGAAATGAGTATTTGCAATGTCATTCTCCTCGAGTTGATTTCGAGTGACATATGAAAATTCTCATCCAGCTTATCTCATATGACTTTGCAATTTCAAAATTTGAGGGCGCATCGGCATTGTAAGCAATTCAGAGATTTCCCAACTTACAATGGAGATACGTTCCTGAACATGAGTCGTAAGTTAAATCCACACAAAAAAAAAACAATCAAGATTTATTCATGTCAAAATTTTCATTTT
The DNA here is from genome assembly GCA_030503985.1 of Himalopsyche tibetana. Taxonomy (NCBI): domain Eukaryota; kingdom Metazoa; phylum Arthropoda; class Insecta; order Trichoptera; family Rhyacophilidae; genus Himalopsyche; species Himalopsyche tibetana. The sequence continues at coordinate 4,291,624 of JAPJYX010000015.1, forward strand.
TAATAAAATTAGTCATATGAATCTAATAATTCAATATTTCAAGTAAAAAAAATCATCGTCATCCTTACTCATCACGTCCACATGTATCTTATTTTGAATGATCGATATCGGATTCTTTTTTCTATAAAATTCTGCGATTCACATGAAAAATTCTTTTATTGTCTGGGTCCATAACAAAATTATTGCTTGATTAGTTAAATAAAAAGCAGCAGCCATTTGTTTCAACACAAATCATTTCAGTGGTTCCGCAGACACGTTCGATTCATTTTTATCAATTTCTTCTTCCGCATCAATTTAAGTTTCAATATCTAACAATTCTGCATCTGTGAGATCTTGCGAATCTTCATCTTTGATTGTTCGGTTATTTTTTAAAATTATTATCGTCGAAGTTAAGTCTTTCACTAAGTTACACGATTGGATTAGTAGTATCTTTAAAATTCTTTTATTTTTCGTATACAGAAAGAGAAATAGGTTCAAATCGATTGGTGGGTTTTTTCCATAGTCTGTACGTGCGTACTGAAGAAACTTCTTTCCATGTCTTTTCTCTATTTTTATTGCGCGAAGGATGTTGTAATTTTCCCAAAATTCTTCAAACGTTTTTCCCTCTTCTGTTGTGTCAATGCTTTGCGCAAATTTATTTTTAAAATAATACGCTTTAAAAGTAGCAACGGCTCCGTGATCTAGTACAATAGACTTAGTAGAAAGTAGCAATAGCTAGGTTGTAAGATAAGAAGGGAAATACACAATACTTTCATCCGGATATGAATCTCTTATATGTGGTGGATGTCTTCAAGCACCACGAAGAATTGATAGGATTTTAAAGGGGACGCCTTTCTGGTAATGATATTTTTTTGATACTTTCGATGGATTCGGTGGTAACTTTGTGGAAGTTCATTTTAATATAAAATAATTCAGATTATTTTACGTATTGTGTTACAAACTGTGACACGTGTTTCGCCTCTTTCAGAGGAATCCTCAGACAACTACTTTCACAAATGCTTGCTTAAGTACGAATAATTTAATTTTTCTATTCTGATATATTATAATAAAACATCAAATAAAAATGAGGGCAAAGAGGGGATGATAGAAAAACAAACAAATGATAATGTTTATACAAATGACATTTACATTAAGAAATGATTAACTAATGAGTTGTATCAATTAGGACGGGTTAAACCGTTGGAAAATAAATTTAACAGCGGCAAACCACCTGTTTAATTCAAGATATTATTTAATAATATTTCTTTATTGTTAATACTCTTATTTTTTTCTTAAAATTCTAAACTTTTCATTTTCAAACCCTTTTTATTTACTCGATGGAGTATTTCTACGTTACTATTCTGATTAAAATTATGTTTGTCTTCTATAAGTTGATTGGCAAACTCTGAAAAATTGTTACTTTTAAGACACCTTATATGTTCTTTAATTCTAATATAAAAGTTTCTACCTGTCTGCTCTACAAAAGAAGCTAGTCAGTCTCTACAAGAAAGACGATAGATACCACTCTGTGCCAATGATTTTACACGATCTTTACTGTTTAATAAAATTGTATCTAAATTATTAACGGTATAAAACGCGGGTTCTATGTTTTCTGGCAACAATTTAGCTATCTTTGATGAAGTTTCTCCTAAATAAATGATTTTACGCCAGTTTTTAATGTTATCATTTGTTTGTTCTTCTCCCGAAAAATGTTGTTTATTACTATTTTTAAATTTGTTTTCGTTTCAGCAAGTTAATAGCTATATCGTTGCTGTTACCGTTATTAGCTGAAATTTGCCGTCCCATGGTATCTTTTTGTAGTGTCCCATCATACAAGAATGCCGTATTTACTTCATACAAAGTTTTTAAGCCGACTTAGTATTGACTTCACAAATAGAATCAAAGACTTAAAATTAACCAGTAATTGTAAATTGGTATCGTTCAACGTAAAAAAAATATTTACCAACGTACCGACGGATGAATGTAAAAATCGTCTGTCGCAGCCATGTAGTTAAATATAAAGTTTTTTTGATTTTTTGAGGCATGATGGATCATAAAAGGTTTTCATATAAATTCAGAAATACTTCCGACCAATAAAAGTGTAATAATGAACTCTCGGTACTAACGGAGAGTCAGATATTAGTTGGGTGATAGAATCGACAATGTGTAAATTACGTTATTTTTATTCTAAACAAATCACGAAAATAAGCTCATTATTGAATTTCTCCATGCATTGCTACAACTGCCTTTACCCTACTGCAGAAAATATAGAGAAAAAAATGTTCTTGAAATCTTTTATTCAATTTAAAGCTCAGTTATACCGAGTATATTAAGAGCGACAGAATTCTGTCTCTGAAGAAGCTGCTCGACTGGAAAAAAAATATTAAGAGGCAGCCAATAAAAGTGAAAAACATGCTTTGGCAGCAGACTCGCAAGCCAGAGCACTTTATTTTAAAAGAATGCTTTGCATTAACAATTTGTCAATTTATAATTTAAGCAACGACCAAGTAGCGTGTTTCTGGTTTGAGGAATCTGTTACTAACTTTAAAGCCACAGCTTACATTAAATTTTGCATTGACTATTTGACGAAACTTGTTTACAAAGACCACCAAGACATTATTATATACTCGGATGTAGGACTTGCAATTTACCGTCAAATTGCAACTATCGGTAAATGTAAATAATGTTACTCACTACCGGTTTACTGGTTATTTACCGGTAAATGAAAAAAATAGATCTATATAGAGTAGATCATATATGGGCAACCACCGGCCCGCCGAGCTATTTTGTTCGGCCCTGATTCACCCCGGTGAAGTAATAGAGAAATAAATTAATAGTTCCAGGGAGGTAGTCTAAATAATAATTTGGCTCCAGACCTAGGAAAGGTTGCCCATGCATTTGAGCGGTCACTACGATGGTGATGACAGTTGACACCAGTATGACCACTAAAAATCTGTGTTTGAATGTTGCCATAGTCGAAAAAACGATTTTTTTAGTTTATTATGGATATCTAGAATAAACTTTCATTATAATATGATTGTATTTATCCTTGATTCGCGGTAAAATATTTTTCAGTAATTACCTATAAATTTTCCAATTTACCGGTAATTACCGATGGTGAGTTTTGGATGATTTACCGGTAAGCCGGTTAAACGGTATTGCTAGCCCTACTCGGATGGATGCACGACTCAAAAAAGAAACAATACAGTCTCAAACGTGGTTTTACGTCTACCTCTGCATAAAAAAGTAATAATTACGTAACAGTTTCTAGAAAAGGGCCACACCTCTCCCACTCAGGCGCCCTAAACATATCGAATCTCTTTTGTCAGATGTTCCCCAGCTTCATCAAGCCCCACAAACATATCTTAGATTAAGTACAATTATTTGAAAAAATTGAAAGATGTTATACCGTTAGATTGTTTTGATAAGCTGAATAACCATGAATGATCTCTCATCAGTCATGAAAACTATGATGCCCGTCTTGTTTTCAAGAGACTGTTGTTGAGATTATTTCTTCTTGGTGTTAAAATTGATATTTTAGATGTAAGGAGAATCAGGTCTTCGATTATAATTTTTTATAGTAAAATGAGACTGTCTGTTTTATGATACTAGAAAAAAAGTAATGTTGATGTTTGTTGATAATTATTACTTATTAAATGATTCTATTAAATTGGCTTTGCTTACATCATGCTGTTAAATATCGCTACATATCTACGTTAAATATGTGTCAAATTGTACTTGATCGGTATGACAAAACCAAGACAGTTACATAACATTCTTGGATTTATAAAAAAAAAATATCAGTTATTTTATCTTATCTTCTTTAAAGTTCAGTCATTTGTAGTTCCACGCTTTTGCAAACAGTTGTTCAGCGGCTATGCAATATCACCGACAACATATTTTGTTTCAAATTTACAAATCTTAAAAAAACATCATCGATATATCGATATTTTAAGTCACTCGGGATCTACTCGTGGAGGCGATACAACGCCACAACACTAGTGCCCAAGATCTCAAATTTTGATTTGAAAATCTAAATCTTATACTGATCTGACTGGGATTTGAGCCGGAGCCAGTCTGATTGCTAGGACGAAGCTCTTACCAACAAGACCACAGAAGACGTCAGGACTGAAAACGTTTTTTATTGTTTCTTCAGCATGAGATAAAAAAATATGACTTAAATAAATCACAAAAAATTGTTTCGGCTATATATAACGATAACTTCCGGGATAAAAATAAAAGCTGTATAAAAACTCTGATTATGATATGAGTATTTAATTTTATAATTTTTATCTTAAAACATTTCTTACTAGCACAGGAGCTTCGACGTTACTCTTCCCTTTTACACTGCAGTAGGGAAAAAAAACAAGAAAAAAAAATAGTCATTAGAATTATGGAACAGAATTGCAATGTGTGATGATATTATAATTTTTCTTTTACTATCAGGTACTGTCTATGCAGAGTTTTCCACCCTGCAGTTGGCAATTGATTCAGCCTACATCGAAAAAGTGACCGGAAGACCGATTACCAAAGTAAGTGTACTATTTGTTTTGCAGCTTAAATATTTTGTAACATCTGCGAACCAATTTTGTGTTCAGATTTCCAAATGATTTTTTTTGTGGTGAATAAAGATTCAAGTAGTTAATGTTTCGAATCCTTAGAATTTGTAACACCCTTCACAGGGAGTGGGGCCCAGTCGAATCAATGCTGTTGAATTATTGATTTTACATTGAAACATCATATTTTTAAAAAATACTCTTATATGTTTGTATTCGAGCATGAGTGTTTAGTAAATGTAAACGAGTGGCTCTGCTATCTGGTGTAAATACATATGAACACAGTAAAGAAGTTTAATGTGAGAAAGGAGTTCGTTTAGCACAGGCCTGGCCAACCCGCAGCCCTCGGCGCTTATATATGCATCCAGCGGTCATATATGACGAATAATGTTTTTTTTAAGTAGGGGGAAATTCAGAATGTATTGAAATCACATTTAAGTAATTAATTTTAAAATTATGTGAAAAACACAAAACGCATAGATTCTGTTATTGGTTCAATGCGTGTTTTCTTTTCACATCTGGTTGTAGTTTTGATTTTTTTTCACAATTTCCCTGATTGAACGCTTTCAGATTACATCTGTATTAAAACTAATTGTTCTACTCAAAAAATATCAATAAGTATAATTTTCGCTGTAATAATTTTTTTTATTTTTTTTGTATAATGTAAGCATGATAATTTTAGGTCGCCAATGCGACCCGGGTTGCAATTTGGGTCGGAAAGGCCTGGTTTGGCACATAGTCAATAGTTGAAGAGCGGACATTGGTAGCCGCAGATTTTGAAAGATAAAACAAAGTGAAAGATTAGTTACTTTCTTCTTCTACTTGGTCTGTATTTTACTAGGATTTTCTGTCTCTTGCCAATCCCTTAACTTCATCCCATGACAGGGCCAAGTGATCCCAAGTGGCAGTTATTTTTAGCTCATTTTTCTTCTTTGTAAATTCCGGTATCGATGTATTCGTCTGATATTGCAACTTACTACCCTTAACAATATTGTATGTTTTTTTTAATAAGCGTACATCCTCACCTATATATTACCTTAAATATAGCTTTGATATAGCTTACAACCAATCTTCTATTTACATTAATTCGAAAAATGTGCGTAAAAGAAAAAAAACCTGCTATATAACGTCCTAAAAAAACTTTTATATTGAAGTCATCTGCTGCTTTCAATATCGATGGCAAAGTGCATTGGTTTTCGATTTCCATAAATCAGAAATCACGAGTTGTATGCAGGCCTAGTTGAGATTGATTTTTTGGACTGTACTGTATGAGCGGGTTTTCTTTTGGTGCGTGCTGAAATTTTCATCTCGTAATTGATTTCTTGGGAAAAAATATTCCTTTCATTTGACAGTAACACAAAAAATCTTTTAACAAATTAAATATTATTGGTCATCTAAGTATGCCAAGATTTACAATTTCATTGTATCAATAGAGGTTTTTAAAAATTGATCACATTTTTTTTTATAATTTAAGATGTTGACAGAAGGTGCTTGGTGGAATTTCAATAATAGAATTGAATAGTTCATATTATGTACATTCTCACAAATTTTGTCACTAACGACCCAGGATTTGCCTTACAGCATCTTCAGGCGTTCAAGCGCACGGATGAACTTGAACTGACGTTTAGTAAATGAATGTATCGTGTTTATATAAGAAATAAATGTTTACTCACTATGTCGAAAGCCTGAAGATGCCGAAAGGCGAAACTCGGATTGTTAGTGACAAAACTTGTGTGAATGTACATAATTTGATTGATCACAATAATTATTATTAATAGTATGACTTATATTTTTCAGCAATTTACGGTGCAGCCATACCCATACCCATCGTATACAACAGATTACCTTTTAAATATCAAATATGACACTCTGTTGCCGATTTTCATCAATTTTTACTTTTTATTTATGTTCCTCACTAATGTTTCACGAATTATCAATGAAAAAGCTTCTGGAATATGGGTAAGTCATGTTAATTGACACTATTTTTTTTACCATTTTGACAAAAATAAAAAATCTACAGTTGCATTAACTTCTTGCAGGAACTAACTAAAATCCACGGAGTGTCTTCAACATTAATGTGGTCATCGCTCTACGCTGATTGTATGATCATTCAAGCAATAATGATTTGTTTCGTTTTTATACCAATCCTTAAATGTGGTGAACCTTTGATTCCAAAAACTGATCCCTGGATACTTGGAATTTCACTATTGCTGGTTATAAATTACTTTTTGTTGATGAGCTTCGCTGTGAGCGCCTGTTTTGATAACGGTATGTTTATGCAAAGTGGTCAATGAATTACACCGGACAGAAAAAAGGTTTTTTTTCATGTACTGTATTGTCCATATACGGTTTTTACCTGTCCGCTTTTTTCCCGTCTGGTTGAATCCTGTCCGTTTTTGACCATGTACAGTTTCTTCCCATTCGCTTTTTTACTGTCCAGCTTAATTCTAAGACCATATAAAATACATAAATGAATTAAAAATGATTTGGTGCAGAACGTACAATTAAATGAGTCATTTTGTTGTGGCTTTCAGTAAAGAGTAATGGGAAAACACTACGTTGAGTTCATTTTACTTTTAAAAAAATGTTTTTAAATCAATCATTAAATTATGGAATTTAATTTGCTTTTCTAAACTTTTTGATGCATTCCGCCAAATCTTTTTTAAAATTAATCCTCATATTGAATAGAAATCATCAGCCGGTAAGGGATAATATTTTAATAATTTCTGTACTACTAAATATGTTATAAGAGGTTGTGTACTTCCTCAGTGCCTAGTTACGTGTTTGCACCAAATAAAGTATTGGGTGTCATTCACCGACTGCTTAGCTGCAAACTGGCTAATTACAAATAAAAGCAGTAAAATTTATTTTGGGAATCGTTTCATTCTTAAAGGATAAATAATCATTTTTTTCTATATCCTTAAATATTTCCCCAACTGGAGTTAGCCGGCTTGTAAAGCAGTCGATGTGAATTATGTGTTCGTGAAATATATTCATCTTTATGAATGAATATTTTAAGAATGAAAGGTTTTTTTCAACCAAGAATTTATTCTGTTTTCAGCTCTGTTGGCCTGCATTGGTTCTACAATATATTGGGTTTTGATTCAAGTATCATCGACATATTTAAATTTGAAATCAGTCAGTTATGGATATTTTGTGATTGCATCAATAATCCCCAGCAATTTAATCTTCCGGATGTTTGGAATAATAGGCATTTATGAAAACAAAAGTATGACTCCTTAACCCCTAATATTGTAAATTAACGTTATCTTTACCACAGTTTTTATACGTGAACTAATTGCTTCTCAACCACTTGCACTCCTTTTTTTAAGATAATAATTATAGATCAATCTGTGTTGGTATTTTTAATCCTTCTTGAATCGTTTCAGCTTTAAATGTTGGATCCTCTGACTCGTTGTTAGCCGTAACAATATGTATTAAGTCCTTGTCGTTGAGCTTCTGGTCGAGTATGACCTTGTCAATACCTTCACGTGTAGTATTTTCGAAGCCTTCACCATTTACGGTGTCGACACGGACTGACCTTTGGAGTGCATTTGTTTAGTATTTTTTTTATATATATTTAGTGTTTGAGCATAATTTGTGGCCAAGTCCTGCTATTAAATGAATTCAATAAATGTATTCAAACTAGATTAAGAGCAAAGCATCATCATGTTTTTTGGGTAGGGTCACCATTTTTTATGTAACAAAAACTTTTCAATGAAAAAATCTCGAAACAATTAGTAAATCGCATAAAAAAAGAGCAGTGCCATACAAAAAATATACATTTTAGTTTGCTGTTCAAATATTGTTGATGAAATAATTGATGGAAACAATTTCAGATGAAGGCCTTCTGTGGAACAATTTGTTTTCCACACCATCTGACGAAGTTAAAATCCCCTTCGCATTTATATGGATTTTACTGTTGGTAAATATTTTTGGATGTGTCGTTTTCATATGGTATATGGATAACATCAGTCCCGGAAAATATGGGGTTGGAAAGCCCAAGCTTTTCTTGTTTCAGGTAAGATTTTTATCTATCTGCTCATGTTTATTTATGACAGGAGAATTCCAGATGGCCATCACCTCAAAAATAAATGTTAAGTTTCACAAAGGTTGAGTACTGTGTCCTCCGAGTGATTAAATACAAATAATGTTTAATATAAAGTCAATAAAAATAAATATCAGCTTATTTTTTTGGCTGCCGTAGAAAAAATTACGCCTGTACCTAGAACACCGGCTATAGTTTCCAATTAATTATTAATTAATTAATAATTAATTGAGATTTTTTTTTCTTTGTTAATAGTTGCTTACACCTTTTTATTTCAATTTAAATTTGTAAAAATAGCACAGTTTATATATTTGTCTTATCAGTTGATAATGCTTGCGATGAGCGAAACCGGTCCTGATACAATAAATTTTATGTGGAAAAAGTACTAAAAATGTTTTATTATTTGTATTATGTATTGTTGTTCTTTTGATTATTCAAGTTATCGATTCTGTTAATAGTACAGCAATCAATGTTTTTTTTTCAATATATTTAAATATTTTTTTTTCAATTTTTTTTCAATATATTTTTAATATGTTTTTTAACGGCGAAAAATCGACGACGCGAACGCCAACAGCAGGTGTGCCTCAGGGACCCGCCTTATCACCCCTGTTGTACAACCTTTATACTCATGATATTCCTATTCCAACATACATACCCGGTAGCAATGAAACAATCATTGCACAATACGCTGACGATACAGTGACACGACTCGATCTTCGGTAATAAAAAAACAGAAAGAGAAAACCTTCCATTATCATAACCTCCGAATTTAGAAGGATCGAATCAGTGTTACAAGTTAGGAAAATATTGGGAAACAATTCAAACAAATTAAACATCTCGGGTGCAGTTTTAAAAAGTGGGATTCCACTCGTTTATTTATAAAAGAACATATGTTAATGGAATTTTGAAAATAGTGCACAAGCTAACTCACAGAGGTGAGAAAAAAAACATATAAAATACAGTAAATAATTCGCCTGATATCGAGCCTACGATTTAAACGGGCTTCGATTGCGTAATCATAAATTTCTTTGCGCTTCGGGGTTATTATAGGATATAACGGTATAAAATAGTAAAATTTATAACAATAGGTATTTATTTAGAGTCCCTTAATTAATATCCTAACTAAGTATCGACAATTTATAAGAGTAATAAGTCTACTTGCTACACGTAGGGGGCGGAAGGCTTGATATTCAGAACAGTGTCGGTCCGGTGACACAACGTTAATTTTTCCAGTTATTTCGGCGGCGAAGCGCGAATTCCATTTTATCATCATCATCAGCTGTTCTCAATTCACAATCATGTCCGGTCCCTACGCGTGCCATATTTTAGTAACAAAATTCTTATTCGGCCCAGCCATGATAGCAGGAGGACGTCTCCCGGGACCCTCGGATCGGCGAGCACGGTGCCTAGGCGTGAGGAGGGCTGTTCGACCCTCCGCCTCCCAATCCGTGTGTCAACGTCCAGTTAACACAAACCAATGTGGTTAGAGCTCACAACTAGTGCTCAGAGTCAGTGCCGAATGACACTGATTTCTTCCCGGACGTTGCCCCCGCTCCATGCGTTGGGCTTCCTAGTATCTAAAAGTATCGAGCTCGTTTTTGTTTGGATAACCGGGAAGCGTGGGTGAGGGATGAAATTCCGTTCAAATTTCTCCGTCGACATGGCAGTCCGCCTGTGAAAAAGAAACATCATCCGATGTCCTGCCCGTTGTAACGAAACGGGTTTGGTTTACTATAGATTAGCTCTGCCAATTATGGCAGAGATGAACGTCGTCCACCAGTGTTCGCCTGCTAGACGACCATCGCCCACGGCGGTATCGGTCTTATGCATCTGCCATGTCAAAACGACCCGGTCACCTTGAGACCGGCGTCGCTGTCGCTTTCCGGTTATCCGGCACAATGAGCACCCACCTAGTCCTGTCCTAGCTACCTTATTTTAGGGGCAGAGCGCCAGGCCTGGTGGCATCGGCGACACAATCCACCTAGGCTGTCCAAGATTTCATTACTAACCTGGCGCTCCGGCACCTCATGACTCGATAGACGGCGTGACGACAGCTCTTTATCGTCGGGAGACCAGATCGTCTCCCTAAGCAAACAGTCTCGGCAGACTACACACGGCTTCTCCAGCCGACTCCTCAACTTTTACACGCCTTCTATCGTCAAGTTATGCTATTTGTCACGTCGCCTAAAGATCACCTCTTACAATAACAAAATTTATTTCAGTTCCCGCACACATAATTTCAATACGTTTCTGGTTGTGTCATTGTTAAATTACATAACGTTACTAGAAAAAGGTTTCTATTTCTACAGTTAGAATAAATTTGCATTACGCGTATATTATCAGATTAACATTCAGCGAAGGATTATCCTCCTACAACTTTCGATTCGATATATCGACCACATTCGATAGTGACTTTATGAGCATTTGCGTGTAATAAAATTATCGTGTGATAGAAAATAATATAATAGAACCTCGTGTATCTAGAATTAAATTTTCTGACACACAGTTATGGGCGCCGTTCAGGGCGTATTGTAAATGCGATAGCGATAAATTAGAGAATTGTTTGTGCTCGACAAGGCTTGATTTTACTGGATTAAAATAACACACGAAGAGGCTTTCGAAGACCTTCATCGGTCCCGCCGAAGCGTGGTCGCACTCGACTGAATTAATATGGTTCATTATTATAATGAGAATTTCGTTTATAGACTATAGACACTTAACCGGAAACGTATTGCTTTTAACACACATTAGGCTTCCCGGTGACTTTCGTCACGTACAGAGGCTACCGACATATTAACACCCACAATAAAATACATATTTATACAGGTCCTGAAATAATACAGTAGAAATTATAATAACAATTTAAATTGGCTTTGGTTTCAATACAATATCTTTACCGGGGTTGCTCCCTTGCTTCCCCTCGCCTGCCAACGCTCAATGTTTAACAATAGAGAGGCTGCGATACCTCATCAACGATATTTAATGCCACAAACCTCGAGGTGTCGACAGGAACTTGAAGACGAGAGACGGCTGGTGCGACAGGCGGAGAACTCTTAATTTGAATGCGAAAGTGCAAGTTGTTAAATTTTGAAAGTTATTGATAAGCTGCTAGTATAATTATTCAAGTTCGAAGTGAGTATAACAAAATGGCGGCAGCCATAAGTGTGAATTTTAACAGGCGAGGTCAGGGGAGCAACCCTTAGAACAACTTTACTTGGCGAGCGCTAACAGAGAAGAGAGTTTGTTTGTTTGTGTTACTATCCCTCCCTTCCTGCAAAATGTCCAGATCTCGGCGCGCAAAAAAAATGCATGGTTGCCGTTAGCGATGTTGCCCTGGCGTCAAGTTGGCTACCGCAAACATATCTTTCGAATGATTGTATATTTGTATTCTCATAATATGCCTATCTCTCTCTGGTTTCTTTCGTACTAACGTCATGCCAGCGACATTCTATGAAAATGCTATGGAATAATCGGGTCCCAAAAAACCGAGTCGTGACAACAGCTATCCTAGCAAGATCGCTAAATAGAAACAGAGCCACCGCGCTTGTACAAAAGGCAAGCGAGGACATACACGCCTGGTGCGCCGAATGGCGCATTAAGATCCATCCGGAAAAAAGTACTGCAGTGACCTTCAGTCGCAGAACTAACAGACATGATAAGAATATTAAAAGCATTCGGATGCACAACACAAACATCCCGTGGGCCAAAAAGGTTAAATACCTTGGACTCACCTTAGACTCGCGACTTAACTTCAGCAGTCACATAACTGCAAAAAAAAAACAGGCATCAACTGGGCCAACTCTATCCCATGCTAGGACACAATAGTAAACTCGCATTGAAAAGCAAGCTACTAATGTATACCGCGATAACACGACCAATCATGACCTATGCATGCCCAATATGGGCACACGCAGGCATGCATCATATCCAGACACTACAGACAATACAAAACAAGGCGTTTCGCACGATGACAGGTGCTCCCTGGTTCGTGCGAGGCACCACGTTACATAGAGACACTAACACAGCCCCAATTCTCGATCACGTCATGAAGCTGTCGAAGAAATTCTACAGCGACATGACGGATCATCCAAACGACACAATAAAAGCCCTACTCAACGATTACGTTGAGTAGCCGCACACTGACATAGCGCGGCCAAGGAAATTCCTCCTCCTAAAACCGCCCTAGCACCCTTCCGATCCCACCACTGACATGCCTGGTTGCCGCAATCGCACGGCTGAAAAGAAGACAGAAAAAGAAAAGAAACTGTCTTTTTTATATTATAGTACTGTAAATTGTAACCTCCTCTTACCCTTCACTCCCCCCCACGCATATATGCTACCTTCCTTTTCCCTCTCCCCACCCCCTATCACTCTGTATAAAAAAAGCACAATAGATAAACCCAAAACAAAACAATTCTTAAAAAATAAATAGAATAAAAAAACTGGGTCCACAACATTAAAAAAAAAAAAACCAAAGATGAAAGGGGGATTGGAGCTAGGCTCCACAGTTCCCCATATAAAATGAAAAGACACTGATGATGATGATTTAAGACAAAACCATTCCAGTGGTGTTTTATAGCGATGGAATAGCATTAGAATAAAGTACATGTATGTAGGTGTTTTCTGAAAACTTGCACTTTTTGAGATACCAGTTAGTGGAAAATTACCGACAATATTCAATCTTTGAAGTCATCGAAAACCATTAAACGTCCTAATTGTTGTTTGCGTTAATGGTGTATTGTTTTTTTCTGCAACTTAGAGAGCTTATTGGCTTTCAAACAAAGAGATGCTCAAGAACAATAACGGTGATGTGGAAGGAGAGAATTTATTTAAAATAGATCTGGCTTTGAATGTATACAATGTATCAAAAGTGAGTATTAATTACATTTTATTGTGTTGTTATGGTTAAATACATATCGAATGTGGAAAGGAAAAAGGATGTAACCCACACATATCAAATTTTACAGAAGGCGCAAAAACGTGTTTTGGTGATTTTGGGCCACATGCAAATTATGAATTATACACAACCTTGAAGTGCACGGAGACTTCTAAGCATGTGTTTAATTAAAAAAAATCTAATATTAATTAAATAAATTGTCTAGGAAAAACTATTATTTCAGTCTTTTATCTTGGTTTTAATTTTTTACAAGGTCATCTTTTTCAAACTTAAAGCTAAGTTTAGATACAAATTTGACATTTGCAGCTTAAATCATTTTGATAGAACGTTTATTAAGTTTGATACATTGTGATTATCGAAAAAAAGCTGTTTTGAAAAAACTGTGGGTTACGTCCTTTTTCCTTTCCACAATCGATATGTACAGGGTCACTCTATACAGCTTATGTCTCTTAAAAGTTTGCTTGATTTGGGAGCTTCAAACAACTAGTCTTAAATTTTAATTTCCGTATGTTCCAATTCTAAACTAACTTATGATTATGTAATACTGCATAACTTTGTTCTCATTAATCTAAATGATTCAAAGTTGTAATCAATCACATTACTTGAATCAACTTTTAGTGATTTAAAAAAATATATATGTAAGGGCCTCAATCATTCAATTAGTGAAATTTTTATGTGTTTAAATGCAAAATTGGCAAGCATTTTGTATGTTAAAAGTGGATGCGGTTATATTTTTGTTGAGGAAAAAGTTATTTAGAGACCACATCAAAAAAAAATATCATCAGTTATTACAGTATCCTAAAATAAATTTGATATTAATATGTATCGAAATATGTAGCAAAATTTGCTATCGTTTCAATGTAAATCAGTACTTTCCACTTGCATTTGATAAATAAAACTGTAGTACATAATAGTTTAATAGGTAAAAGGCTAGGAGAAAATTTCATTTTAAGAAATGAAGAGAAGTCCAAGGGGTAAAAACCAAATTCAGTTTTTTCATGATTATAAACATGTTTTCACTAATTTTTGGGACACCTAATTACGAGTCAATGTATGTTCGGCAATGATCATAAAGAATATTAAAACATATATTTTTTCAGATGTACTGTGAAACGCAAGTTCTGAAAGATATATCATTTGATATAAAAAAAGGTACTATCACAGCTCTTTTAGGCCACAATGGTGCCGGAAAAACTACTTTGATGTCAATTATTACAGGTAAGTTTAAAGGAAACCATAATTTTAATATAATACAGTAGAACCTCGATTATCCTGATTCTTGATTATCCGGATTGTTCAAAATATTTAAACAAAAAAATATATAAATTTTCTGATTTGCACGAAGCGAATTGTGTCCACTGTTGTTTGCGTATGAGAATGAATGCGTAACATTTTGTACGTTGCTTTGTGCATTTTTTCGATGCCAAGATGATTTAAAACATCAGAAGTCTTCCGGTTGAATATGATCATAAGAAAAAAGCCTGGATGAATGGTGAAATTTTTAAACGATGGCATGAAAAACAGTTCATTCCAGAAGTGAAAAAATATCAAAATTACATAACATAAATAAAAGAGGAAAAACTTAATTTTTACTAGTCGATTCACCGTTTGTATAATGTTTAAAACAGATCGATGAAAGTTTACGGTATTTTATTTCCATCTAATGTGACTTCGGTAAAAATAGCGATGGATCAAGGTGTAATTAAAACATTCAAACGCTTATACAGAAAACAGATGCTATGACGATTATGGCTTCCACAACCAAAGTACATATATAAGACTGTTTCTTAATGGCAACAAAGAGTTGAAACTCTTTACATTTGTCGATTTTGAGAAAATCATAGAACAAAACTTTGATCATAAGTAAGTTCCAGTAACACAGTAAAAAGTGGTATAGGAGACATTTCAGAAGCAATGGCACAAATTTCAATATGTGATGAATGTGACGAAGATGATATCACCGAGTGGGTAAATTGCGATGCGAACGATCCTGGATTCCAAATTTTTATTTATGTGGAAATAATTGAAGAAATGTCTGCATCAGAGGAGCAAAATCAAGAAGACGAGGAAGAGATTTGCGAGGGAAGAAGTCTTACACATTCTGAAGCTTTTAAATGTTTAGATGTAGCCATGAATTGGTTTAAGTGCCAAGGGGAGTGTAACTCAGGACAGCTATATGTCTTAAAAAGTATTTGCGATTTGGCATTTTTAAAAATAACAGTTAGCTGCTTTAAGCAAAAATTAATAAGTGATTTTTTTAACGAAATATAATTTAATACTGAAGCTATATGCAAATCTTTTTTTTTTTTTTTTTAACCATGTCCGCTCCCAATGTGGAGCATATGGACTCCTAATGGAGTTTATCTCAACAGAAGTGTTTCTACGAGAACTGCTTGTTACTCAGTTGCTCAACCTCTCTTTTTCCAAAGAGAGTAGGGATAGAAAGATAGGGGCTAGGACAGGATTAGTGGTAAGCTAATCGCTCTCGATACGCCCCGTTCGTAGGATAGGATGGGTGAGAGGGGGGATTTCAAGACATCACACACACCCATGCCTTTTGAACAGAAATTCATAAATCGATTGAAAAATCAATTTATAAAAACTGTCCGTACCGGGATTTGAACCCGGGCCCTCCGTAGCCGAAGCCAACAACGTTGACCACTCGACCACACAGGCGGCAAATATGCAAATCTAGACAACAATAAATAATCATACTGAATGTACACATGTTTCCCTGTCAATTATGACTTTTTTGGATTATCCGGATTTTTCCTTATCCGGACTACCTCCCCCCAATTAGTCTGGATAATCGAGATTCTACTGTATCAAGAAATTGAGCCAAAGATTAGAAAAACTTTTTTTTTAAATTCTCTCATACTAATATTTTTTATTTTAATACCAAGTACCTACTATAAAGTTTTATGTTTTATTTTTTGACGAAACAAAAGTAACATGGATACCAATAATGATACTTGATGAAGACTGTTACTTTTGTTTTGCTAAAAATCTACACTTAGAACCTTGTAGTACTCAGGTCGCAAATCAGAGCAAAGATATTGTATGAATGTGTGATACGTTAGTTACGTTATATGTAAACAATGTTTTTTTTTGTTCATACGGTGTCCGAATAGCTGTTGATTTTTATTAAGTCATGCAGGCTGAGCCCGCCTAGCCCAGTACGAAGAACCGTCACTGATGGAGAGAACCCGTCAGGCTCCAAGGGTGCCGTAATCACACCGGTTTTACTGTACTTCAATGCTTTCAGTCTTGTGCGCTCTTAAATACCACCTTTTGTAATTTTGGTTACCCCTCCTTAGTTTGAAGAGATATTTGGTGGCATATTTGACACTATACCATTCTGCCTCGATGGGTTCAAACCCGGATACAGGCTGCGTAGAGACCTGAATTATACCATCCCTCAATGCTGAATAGAATTCTTAAGTTCTGAAGCTTCCTAACATCAATTCTTTTCCCCGGAAGTTGTTCTACTATGCAATCTTTGATTGCGATTGTTCATAATATCCCATTAGGCTTAGTGAAACTGAATAATGTTTTAACAGTTTTTTTATGTCTCTTACACAGGTATGTGTTCTCCTACAGAAGGTGTCATCAAAGTGGATGGAATGGATATGCGGCATTATGCGGATGCTATACATTTATCAACTGGATATTGCCCACAGCATGACATAACCTACGATAGTTTAACAGTTCGAGAGCAAATAATCTTTTTCGCAAAGGTAATATTAAATTTACTTCCACAGACTAGATCAGCCATCCTCAACCTTTTTTTCCTCCGGGCCGCATTCTGATTTTTGCTTATCTAAGTGGGCCGCAACATATTTATAGTAAACTGTAAATATAGCTCATACTATACTGCATACATATGTACGTATTATGATGTCAAAATAAAACTATTTTATTTTATGTAAATACATACATATGTATAAATTTATCTATGCATATCGTTTTCAAATTAAAAAACAACAGTGAACAACAAATAAAAAATACGTAAAAAGTACACAAAATTACCAATGAATCCAAAATTTAAAATGGCAACACTGCTCCGCTCGTACCGACTTGCTAATCGACAGATTGCAACCCAATATTGAGAACATGCTGAAAACAACACCAAAGAAATATTTGTGTGACTATAATTATTTTGGGCCGCACATAAGAGCTGACTGGGCCACAGGTTGAGTATGGCTGGACTAGATGAATGTTTACAACTGTGTGCAATCATAATATTCTTCGCGGGGAATTTACCAGGGCTGTGACTTATTATGTCGTCTATGCAGTGGAGTAGGAAGGGGTCCTGCCGCCCGGGGCGATCCTTGGATTAACCGCCCCCAATATTTCCTCTAATTTTGTTTTTAAATCATTTCAACTATTTATAAACTATGAACGTGGAGTTTTTACCACATGTGGCTTAATTTCTTTTTATGTATAAATACTGTATTAATATCATGTAAAATATTGTATTAATTTTTGAAAATGCCGTCCCCAAAAATGTGCCGCCCTTACCGCACCCCTCTTGCTACGTCTATGAAAAGATGATATGAATAAAACTAAGAAAACTGAACAAGATTTATAATTTTCACTGGCCACTTATACAATTTGTTCATTATTTCCAACAGTTAAAAGGTTTGAATGCAGACAACGCTGATGAAATCTTGAAGAAATTCAATCTATCCAAACATGCTGACAAAACGTCTGACCAGCTTTCAAGTGGGATGAAAAGAAAGGTCCAACTAGCGATAGCAGTTGTCGGTCGCCCATCTTTGCTGGTCTTGGATGAGCCCACATCGGGCCTGGACATCGACTCTCGCAGGGGTTTATGGAAAACACTTTGCGTTTGTTTGGCAGTTCTCTCAAATAATATTTTCAGTGCTTAGTGGGTCATTTACTTACGCGGTTGAGAATTATACAAAAAACAATTTGATTTATGCGCACAATTGACATAACGAGACAAAATACACACTCTATTTTAAAAATAGCCGCCCTTCTTCCACAGGCTCATCACATTTTTCGCTTGCACTAAAACGTCCTGTTTGTCGTCCTTGAATCCTTTTTTGAGATCATTGATAGATGATACATCTGAAAGAAACCAATGAGCAGCAACAAGCTTTAAGGCAACAAAATAAATGGTCAGAATTTGAATCATCTTTTGATCATAATAAAATTTATTTTTTGGTCAGAATACAAATGTTTACTGTCAGAATAAAAATACTAACGGTCAGAATAAAATTATTATACGGTCAGAATAAAATCTATTCTACGGTCAGATTTTCATAAACATTTTAATCAGAATAAAAAAAAATAAACAAATTATTAATTCTTTGATTACGAGGCGTCGATTTTTCAAACAAAAAAAATACTGCACATTCGACATTATGTTTTTTTCTTCTAAATTTCGAATTCCTATTTCGGGAATAATTACAATGTGCCCAAATATGCAAGACTTATTCGACATTTTTTTTAAATATTATCTGGACCGATTTCGCGGCGAAATCGTTTCTGCATATTAGAAGACAACGTATTTATTCCCGAAATTCACAGCAGGTATTCGAAATTTTAAAAAAATATTTATGAACCGATTCCGTGGCGAAATTCTCATCATCCCTTAGGCTTAACTTTTAAATTAAAAATTGCCCGTATCCTATTTTTAATGTCATCTTTTAATTTCATCGTGTCATTTGCTAATGTTTCATGTGAATGTTCTTCTTCTGTTTTAAATACAATAACATCAGATTTATCAATGCAGTATAAAATATATAGTCTAGTATAACATTGCTGCCCTCTTCTTTTTACAGTATTACAGTGATAATAATCCTTTTCCCCGTCGTAAAAAAGATCCAGCAAAGAGGCCAACGCAAGATACTGCCAATTTAAAATTACTCAATCGGTTATCCATTTTTACGTACAAGGTTTGACTTTTGACATTTCAGGTAAGAGCATAGACAGAACGAAAACTCTTGATAAAAGTCCGCTACTCGCAAGCGTTCCACGCAACAGGCCAACACGCCGCGTTCCCCACACGATTAGACATTACACTGACATTTCTGCCCGCGCTCCATTTGTCCTTCCTTTTTTCGTGGACGCCAACCATTTTGCCTCTTTTAGTGACAACACTTTTGGATGCCGGATAGCCCGAACGGTTTATTCGACAGTATTTACCACGTTCTTTTGGCGTCCACGCCGAAATCCCAATGTAAAGTGCCCTATTGTCTCTGATGGTAACTGTCAATTCATCCTTCGCAATACTAGTGATTTATTCAATGACCGTGGCGCTAGTAGCGTCGGTCGTCCATTGGACGATTTGCCGTAAACAACTTCACTTTGCAGTTTTGCACCAATAGCATCGCAATACGATGACATCATTATCATCAAAAAAAATCTGACCAATGTCATTTAGATTCTGACCATTTAATATAAATTCTGACCACTTAATATAATTTCTGACCATAATTATTTATTCTGCCCTGTTATTCTGACCGTAACATTATGACCATTTAATATAAATTCTGACCGATATTGAATTAAAATTCTGACCGTTTAAATACGAGCCAAGCTTTAATATAGAGACTAGGGATTACAACTTGGATATCCGAATATATTCGGCCATTTTTTAACTATTTGATGTCCGGATATTTCCCCAAATATCTGAATAGTATTCGTAATAATTTGTAATGAAATATTTTACAAAACCTACGAAGGATCACATCACAATTTCTCCACATTTAAAGAATAATTATGAATATCTCGATGGTGGTTTTTTTTCCTTCACCCGAGTATTTAAATTATAAATTATTTAATTTTTGAAATAATGTTTAAGTTTGCTAACAATCATTTTTCGTAGTAGTAGAAATAGACCTCGGGGCATATATCAACAGCCCTGCAGTATTTAAATTGTAAATTATTGAATTTTTGGAATAATGTTTATGTTTGCTACCAACCATTTTCCATAGTAGCAGAAATTTCGTAAATTATTGAATTTTTGGAATAATGTTTAAGTTTGCTAACAATTATTATTTGTAGTAGAAGATTTTAAAATAAAAGTCTAAATATAGTTCTATAAAATATCCATATCGTCATTAGAATATTCCTAATGCATGTAAGAAATTAAAAAGATTTTCAACGCCGGATGCAAAATAAACCCATACCTTCCAATAATCGAATCAATGACACTGACCAAAATCTGTCAAATCAGCTCCAAAAAATCTTGAAATTGTAAATTATTTAATTTTTAGAATAATGTTTAAGTTTGCTAACAATCATTTTTCCTAGTAGAAGATTTTAAAATAAAAGTCGAAATACAGTTCTATAAAATATCCATACTGTCATTAGAATATTCCTTATACATGTAAGAAATTAAAAAGATTTTCAAGGCCAGATGCAAAATATAACCATACCTCCAATAATCAAATCAATGACGTCACTGATCAAAATCTGTCAAATCAACTCCAAAAAATCTTTTCCCAGTCCTATAATTATAGCTTCAAAAAATCTAATAAGTATATTCGATTATTTAAAAAACGTCGTAACGATGCAAACTTTCAAATAAAGTTCTCTCAATATTATTACGATGCTTCAGTTCTAAGCCAGAAAATTTGAATTTAAAGACGTCCATTTCAATTGTTTTAAATTGGAACGACGAATTGTCAGGAATATTGAAAAACAAATCTGGATCGGGACACCTTTCACCTAGCGGGATGAAATATAGTTTACATTTGATTCTCATATCTAGCAAATATACATAAAAAAAATCATAAAAATCGGTCAAGCCGCTTCGGAGGAGTTTGGCGGCAAACACCGTGACACGAGATTTTTATATATATAGAGATTGTCTCTATGTAAGATGTTACAAAAGTAGAAAATATTAAGTCTTAAATTATTATAAAATATATATCAGTGAACTAGGAAACGTTGATCATGCAACATCTCTATTTGCGTGCGAGTTATACGATTATTTAGCAAATATGACGACGTCAACCGCTACTGAACGAGTGTTTGCACAACAACTCACTAAATCAATCGGATGAACAGTATAGGAACGCATACCAATCAAACAAACAAACAAATTAACGTATTGGCAGTTCACTGCTGATTCACAAACCTTTGTACCCGCGCAACATTTCTTCAACATTTTATCGCACTCAGATGAGCGTTATAGGAACGCATAACGGACAAACAAACAAACATTCATTTATATATATATTTATATGTATGAGCTCGTTTCTATTGTATTATTTAAGTATATACATATAATTTATGTACTAAAAACTATCCGGATATATTCGGATATACTATTTGATATTCGAATAGTTGAAATCCCTAATAGAGGCCAAAGAGAAAAGTGTTAAAAAGTATAAGCAAGTGGTAATAAGTTCATAAACACTATGCAATAAATTAAACGAATAAATTGTGAGAACTATAACAAAACTTGAGTCAGAATCATGGGACGCGAAAAAAAATATTCTCCAATGCAATCCACGATCATTACAAAGAAAAGAGGCAATTGTTTTCAAAGGCCAAGTTGAGGGTCTTTTGACGGATTCTCAATACAAATAATGTTTTTCGATCCTCCACTCAAATCTCCGACTCTCCGCTCTGTCGATTTTCACATCATTTTGATTATCAATATTTTATTTTTGAGTATATTACCTATTTTAAAATGTATATCTTTTGTGGTGTGTTGTATTATTTTCATATCACATTGTCTTGAAAAAATTCATCCTGCGATAATTTATAGGTAAATAGTTTCGGATTATAGGCAAATAATAACATACCTACATAATATATGTATGTATAAAATTACTCTGAAGTATATTCATTGTCTGTGCTGCGGTTTCAATTGTTGTCCCTTGAGATTTATCAGTAGGGCGTGATTTTAGTAGTACCTAAGTGCAATAAGTTGTTAGTAGACAATTGACCATATATTTGAAAACTACATTGAAAGAATAAGTAAAAAACTATTATTGGATGCACACCAATTTGCAAATATATTAATATATAATATAGGTGTAATATATTACAATCTAGCAGGGATGGCAAATAAGATTTGATAGGCTTGCTTAAATGAAAAATGATTGTTATTCAGTTGATTAACTTCTCTTTTTTTTTCTAAGAGTAATCTCTTGGTATATAATGGATAAGATTAGGACAGTACTATTGATAAGCTTATTTCTCTCGCTTTCGCTTCGTTATTTTAGGACTGGAAGAGTGGGGAAGGGTATATTTTTAGACATCATAAGCATCTTTGTCGTCAAAAAGAAATCTATAAATTTAAAAATAATGCTGTTTGTACTGCGATTCGAATCTGTGAGATCCGTCTTGGAGACCTACAACATTGACCACATCACTACGGACCCAACAAATTTACATTTATTTTATATACCAAGGCATACCAAAATAATCACGAACTGCCCCTGCACATATTTTTTTAACTGGACGCTGTGGATTGCTTCCATACATTCAAAATGTGACCATTTTACAACAATTACAAGCCGTTTGTTTTGTAAATGAATAATGTCATAGATTTAAAGTATGTTTTTTTCAGCGATCGTTTTAAAATTACCTTCAATTTTATAAATGAAATAATAATTGTGTATAAAATGTTAGAATCTTTTAAAGCGATTTTTTTTAAAATTCCATTTATTAATATTCTCTATTTCATAAGATAAACATAATAACTACTTTTATGAACGAAATATTCTCCCATTCTGTGATGAAAGTTAAAATTTATAAAAAAATGTTTTACTATTTATTTTCAAACATGGAAATTTCTGATTTTTGATAATGCAAAAAAAACTCCCTGCGAAGGCAACAAGCTTACAGCTAGTATTTTTTTTTTGCCAAAAGGTATTTCGATGAATATTAATTAGTGAATAAATATTAACTGAATAGTTTACTGCTTGGGCTTAGGCACTAGCTCACCAACGACATTCTGATCGTACTATAGGAAGCTTTTTGCTACAGACCATATATATCTATCGCTTTGTAAATAAAGTCAGGTCGATAGTCATTGCCAGATAAACATTATTTTAACAATAAATAAACATTTTTTCTTCTTACATTATTAATTAAAACTAATCTAAATTTAAAAAAAACATAACTCCAACCAAACTTAAATCATTATTTCTTTTATAGATTATTGAAAAAAATCTTATGATTCAATTAAAGTTGAAAAAAAAGTGTTTGAAATTTGATATAATATTACTCATAAAATATAAGAATTTTTAAAATGACACGTGTCTGTGAATTTTGTAAATCAATTACGTATATTTATTACCTTTTCATTAGTTAATGTTTTCAATTTATTTGCAGTTTAAATTGAAAGTAAATGAATACATTTTTTAAAGCCAATATAAACAAGTGGAGTTGACATGATTCTATGTGCACTCGTCAATTTATATTACATTGGCTTATCAAATAGGTTCAGAATTATATTTTCGCAGTCACTTCTGTTTGAATTCAATAAATATTAAATATAATCTTATGGCATTGTGCGAGATTCGTTTTTAGAAAATTTATTCATGGAATCCAAACAAATCGACTCTTTTAAACAAAGCACAATTTTCATAATTAATCATCTAAAACACTTATTCAATCATATATTATTGATTGAATTGGCATTTATCCGATAGAGCTCCATTGTTATAAGGTACGGAGAATTCGTTTTTGGGAGAATCCATTCACCTCTGCTGTTGATGAAAAATGTTTGTTTTTGTTTGCAGAAATTGAAAAAAAAATGCACAATTTTGATAACGACGCATCTGATGGAAGAAGCTGAAGTGCTCGCAGATCAGGTGTTGATTTTGAAAGACGGACAATTGAACCATACTGGATCAATTATGGAACTCAAGAAAAAATATGGTTGGTATTAATTAACCATAATGATTATTTCTCAAGGATTATTTGTGTCTTCGTTATTTATTATAACTAGATGTAAGCCCGTTTGCCCTAACTTTAGAATTTTTTCGCATTATAAAAAAATGAAATTTTCCGACATGTCACAATCAAATGCATACTTACTTACCAAATTAATCAGAATAAATAAACTTTACTAATTCGCCAAACGGAGCTTGTTTTTAAGAATATATGAGTCTTTAAGAGTTGAAGTGAACCAAATGGAAAAATTTCACCATTTTTCTATTTGGTAAAATTACGTTTCCAATTATTTTTTGTGCGAGCTGTCATCAACTTTAAATTTAATGTGAAAGTTTATTAAATAAATAAGCATAAACAAAGTAACTTAGTAAACAAAATAAATCAGATTATTCCACGTATTGTGCTACAAACTTTGACACGTGTTTCGCCTATTTCAGAGGCATCCTCAGACAGACTTACTTTCAGTAAGTAAGTAAAAGTGAGTCTGTCTAAGTATGCATCTGAAAGCGGCGAAACACGTGTCACAGTTTGTAGCACAATACTTGAAATAATCTAAGTTGTTTTATATTAAAATGAACTTCCACAAAGTTACCGACGAATCCATCGAAAGTATAAATAATTTATTTTATGGAAAAAATGATTGAAAATATGTAATAAAAGGGGTGGGTTCAGTTCACATATTGTCCAAAGCATAGACTCGTTTACTCGTTGTTTAAAACAAAAAATACAATTTTTTTAAAGTATCGGGATAAATTCCAATTTTTTTTTAAACCATGTCCGCTCCCAGTGTGGAGCATATGGACTCCTAATGGAGTTTATCTCGACAGAAGTGTTTCTGCGAGAACTGCGTGTTACTCAGTTGCTCAACCTCTCTTTTTCCAAAGAGAGTAGGAATAGAAGGATACGACTAGGACAGGACTAGTGGTTAGCTAGTCGCTCTCCATACCGTTTAAGAATAGGATGGGAGGGGGGTACGTAAAAATAAATAAATTCCAGATACCCTCTGTTAAAACCTAAAATATTTCATTTTAAGCCGTCAGCATAAGCATATATGACACACATGGAGAGTCTGAAACCAGATATTAATTGATAGTTTTCAATGCATTTCAATATTCCCTGAACGTTAAAAATTAGCAATAATTAACAATCGATATAAAAAATAGTCCCAAATTTAAATTAAAAAATGTTTAATGAATACAACGAATTGTTAATTCTACCACCCTGATTATCATATGCTCATTATTGGTTGTTCCGAATGTCAAAAACACTTACATTTAATATGTGGGTACATGCTTAGACAAATTTGTAATGATATTTATAAAGATAATATAATTCATCTGTACCCTTAAACGACATTTTAAAATACAAAACTGAATTTTCGTAAGGTTCGCGAAACATTCTTGCGCAGACTGTATATGACATACATGGAATATTTATATTTAACTGTCGAGAATATATGTAAACATATTTTCTGAAGATTTAAATGAGATACAATAATGTATCATAACATAGAGATCTACATTATAACTTATTTATTTTGAATTTACCACACTCATTAATTGACATATTCTATTTTTGAACTTTTAATACAAATAATAGAAGTCACTTTGAATCGCAAAAATAGTTCCTTTTTCGAATGATTAATATATATGATCTATTTTTTCAATCTGGTGGTTACCTCAGCGGTAAAACGTTTGGCTGATAATCCAAAGTCCCGTGTAAAGATCCTCAGCTGCGGCGTTTTTTTTGTAAGAGAAATCAAATTTGCAGTGATTTTCGATGACACAAAATGTGTATCTTCAAATGTCAGTGTAATAAAAAAATATGTCTCGTATGAATAAAAAAATGGTGACAGGGCAGGGGAGGAGGAGAGGACCGTCATTCTTGATGTCATCGAAAAGGCGAAATCGCGGACATACAAACCTTATCGACTATTGATATATAGATCATATTAAGGATTATAAAATCTAGAAAAAAATAGCTGTTTTGTTGATGAAGTATTTTGAATGCAACAACTGCAATTGGTTAAATATATATTGATCAAATTTTTAATCATCTAAATTCTACTAAATAAACTAGGAATTGTCTCATAAAAAACCTCTTACTTGTTAACTTAAAGTAAAACCTATTTCAAATATACATATACATCTTCCGAACAATAAAACTCAAACTCAAAATTGCCGTTTTTTATTTTTTTTTCAACAAAATTATATTGATCAAATTTTCAATAATCTAAATTATAAAAAATAAACTAAGAACTGTCTCATAAAAAACATCTCATTTTTTGTCTTAAAAGTAAAACCTTTTCCAAATATACATATATATCTTCCTAACAATAAAACTTTATCTGCCGTTTTATATATTTTTTTCAACAAAATTTTAATAATTATTTCAATTCACAATGACCAAATCAGTCAACAACAATTTTTGAAATATTTTTTTTTTTTCAGTGTGACAGTGTCACTATGAAATATTGCTCAAAATATGCCTTTTGCGCTAGTGTCTATTTACTCATGATGGTAGAGTATGATAACCAAATTGCACTATTTGTGTTGGATTAATTAATACTGTTCTTATTTTACTTTATTAGGTACTGGCTATAGACTTCACATTGATTTGTTAAAATCATCAAAAACTGATGTTGTCTCAAAAATTAAGGAACAAACTAATGCTCTCGATGACTTACAATTGAGGACATCGAAGGACGAGCCCGCTGACAGTGTGATGATTCCCTTAAAAGAAGGTAATCTTAAGGATGTCCTCAAAATAGTGGAAGAGAATAAAAATAACTGGAACATCGCCAATATACGATTATCATCAACAACACTTGAAGATGTCTTTCTAAGGTCGGCTAATTAATTTATTGATGTAATAAAATTTATATTTTTTAGGTTGGGTGGGGCGGGGTTTTTGAAAACTGGTTTAAGCCGTGTGACCCTTTATTTTTAAAATTTATATTATCTTAGGGGTAGGAAGAGGCGTTATAGAATTTAAAAGTGCGCGAGCCAAGTACTACAAGGTTCTAAGTGTCAACTTTTGATAAAACTAAAGTAATAATTAGGCTTTCTTAAGCGTAGCATTATCTACATGCTGTATACATATATGAAGACGAAATTTTGCTTAAATTTCCAATAAGTCGTAGTTCTATGTGCAAGTCGCAAGATATCTGTGGATTCAACATAAGCTCCTGAAGATTCCGATAGGCGAAACTCGGGTCGTTAATGACAAAACTTGTGCGAATGTACATAGGTTTAATAATATCTTTTGTATTTTGATAATTTTATTGATGTACTATTTTCAATTATCTGATTTTGATCAATTATTTTTATTCTTCAACACAATGGTGTTATTTTTTACCATTATGTTTTGCATTCTTGCAGTGGGGTTTTATTACATTTTACAATATTAACTTAGTACATTATTGATATCAAACACAAATTACGAAAAAAAGCTCCTTTTCCTATTTATCCTCATTTTTTTTAAACATATTTTTTCTAATAATAATGATCACATTAAGTATCTTCCATAGAATTCTTTTTATTTTAATATGAAAAGCGTAAGTCCGTTTTTTGAATCACCTGTGCTTTCATACAAATATCAGTTAGAACCTTGTAGAACTGGCGGTTTGTTTGAATTTCAGATGGACAAGGTTCTAATAGAATTTTAGGTATTTCTAATTAACTATGAAGAACTATTTTTAACAATATTTTATTAATGCTTATATCATGCCAGTACTATTATTGATATATATACAATCAAAAAGAAACTTGGAAACATTTACAATTTTCAAAATACAAGCATTCAAAATTTCAAATGGACATATCTTTTTTGCTGCAGCTGTCCACATAGAATCTTGTAGCTCTTCAATAAAGATAAAAAAATGCTGAGCAAGAATCTTATTTGGTTTCTAAAAATGAAACTTGTAGCAAAATAGTAAATCATTTAATAAAACACATTTCCACAAACGGTGGGCACTACTTCTGGAACTATAGATACTTTACAATCTTCACTTGTTTGTTAATTAATGATTCTTCATTTACATTTCCACAGTGTCAAAAATGAAAAACAACCAATAAATGACAGCAATCTGGAAATAGGTAAATTATTTCATCATTTATTTGTGAGCCCCTTCTTTAATAGTTTTCTGTCCGCTATCATCAGAACTATGATTAGGTATATGTATTTAAGTTAACCTGTATAATGTTAGCATTGAAGAGATTGGCACTATTATCATCTTACTTATATCTTAATTAATATCTTAAATTGTATTCATTATTCAATGCGGTAATTTTCATTTGTTTTGTACTACGAAGAAAAACACAAGCTAAGATTTTTATGAGGCAGGTCAAGAGGTATGAAAATAGATACGAATTATTATTTATGGTTTCGAATCACAGAATGAAATCGAACTTTGTACAATCTAGAATAAATGTAAAAAAAAATCCCGCACCTTACGAAAATTCTGTTTTTCTTTCAAATTACATATATCTATATATTAATAGTCGATAAGGTCCGTTTGTTTGTTTGAGTGAGTGTAAGGTGTCCTCGATTTCCCACCTTCCAGTCTCCACTATTTATTCATACTAAATCTATATATTAATAGTCGATAAAATAATCACTTTTTACTTTTCACTTTTCACAAATGTGCGCGTACTGATGTCCTCGAATCTTTTTCTTCTTCTACGAAATGTATTTGTTAGCGTATTTGAAAATTAGTAGAATAAAATATATATACTACAAAAAATGGTTGTGAGCAAACTTAAACATTATTCCAAAATATAATAATTTACTATATTTCTGCTACTACGAAAAATGATTGTTAGCAAACTTGAACATTATTTCAAATATTAAATATTTTACGAAATTTCTGCTCCTACGAAAAATGGTTGTTAGCAAACTTGAACATTATTCCAAAAATTAAATAATTTACGAAATTTCTGCTACTACGAAAAATTGTTGTTAGCAAACTTTAACATTATTCCAAAAAATGGGTACTTTACGAAATTTCTGCTTCTACGAAAAATGGTTGTTAGCAAACTTAAACATTATTCAAAATATTAAATAATTTACGAAATTTCTGCTAATACAAAAAATGGTTGTGAGCAAACTTAAACATTATTCCAAAATATAATAATTTACTATATTTCTGCTACTACGAAAAATGATTGTTAGCAAACTTGAACATTATTTCAAATATTAAATATTTTACGAAATTTCTGCTCCTAAGAAAAATGGTTGTTAGCAAACTTGAACATTATTCCAAAAATTAAATAATTTACGAAATTTCTGCTACTACGAAAAATTGTTGTTAGCAAACTTTAACATTATTCCAAAAATTGGGTACTTTACGAAATTTCTGCTTCTACGAAAAATGGTTGTTAGCAAACTTAAACATTATTCAAAATATTAAATAATTTACGAAATTTCTGCTACTACAAAAAATGGTTGTTAGCAAGCAAACCTTAACATTATTCTTAAATATTATTATTATAATGCAACAAAAATATCACGTTGCTGGGCAACGGGCTTACAGCTAGTCTTAATAAATGTCATTACAAATATGATATTTATGAAGTTATAATTTGTCTGAAGCTCTTAAAAGACATTTTACAATACAAAACTGAATTTTTCCAAGGTATAGGAAACATTCTTGCCTGAAATGTACCTTAATTTTATTGTTTGATTTTAAAAAAAATGTGATATCAGTGCGCCATTCGGGAGGAACTCAAGGCCACTCTAATCAATGTCGCTAAATTGATAAATTTCATGTTTGAAAATCAAATTCTGTAAGATTTTATTTTTATTTTGTCTTTACTGAAAAATATAAAAAAAGGAAAAAAAAATACGAATTCAAATAATTTCATTCCTGAAAATACCCACCTCTCTGGGTAATGCATTGATCATCCGAACAGCTCTTGCAACTGGCGACTCATACGATTGATGTGAAAAAAAAATGATTATGATTCAGCCACGTTGATTAAAATTGGGAGCATGTTTATAATCATGAGAATGTCAGGTTTATTAAATTAATTCAGAAGAAGTAGATGAAAATCCTTTACCACAAGGCCACCGGTGGCCACGAATATTTAAAAATATATCAGTAATCTTCCAGTAAGAATTCGAAGGATATTTTTCTTTGCATAGCTAGTGACATCTATACACTGTCTCTAGACAAAAAATTGTCATTCTGCCATCAGTCAATCATATTGAAAAAAGGATTTTGTTAGAGGTCGAGCTGTAGATGTCACAAGTGACTAAGGATTCTGAAGTCTCGGGGTTTTAAAAGTCCCGGGGCTTGAGGCGCGATAAAGTCAAAGTCCCGGGACATCCCGGGACTCGAGACTTTATTTCCCTCTTCAATAAAATTATAATTGTATTCAAATTAAATATTTGCATGTATTTATGTATGTATTACATACATACATACATGCCTTATACGCCTTTTGAAAGAACGCACTAGTAAAAATCGCGTTTTTTAACACAATGTTTAATAATTATTATTTTTCTTATGTACTGGATATGTGCAATGCTTACGGTTAATAATATAATATTATTATATATAATTAATAATAATAATTTTACTAAGAAGGGATGATAACGGCACATGCATTGAAAAAGTATCAAAGAATTCGACCGCAGTCAGGAGTAAATTTATGATCGTAGCTTCACAATACAGCTTTTAGACCTTTTTTGTCCAATTGAGACATGCATATGACTTTTGTATAATAGTGAAAAAACATTTGTACATAAAACAACATCAGGTATAAACATTTAATTTTAATATTTTGTTATTTGCTACAATTATATTACAATATATAATGGTATTTGAAACATCTACGAAATTATAAATTCCAAAAATCTGTTTTTTATCAGATCCCTTTTATATATGCATAATAAATTTTGTTTAAGCCCCAGCTTTTAATCCTTTAGCCTGAATATAATGCATTTTTTTTCAAAACTGATCCCCAAAATAGACACTTAAGTCTCGAGACTTAAAGACAGCAAAAACCTTGAAAATTCCCGGGACTTCTCGACACAGAATCCCTACTAGTGACTAGGGCTACCACTTACGGCGAAATCCATAAAATTGAAGCAATCGCTTTATTGTTTTAACATATACCTGAATATAAAATGGGTGTGAAAGTGTTCCTTTTTCTTGCCTTTACCATTCATTTTTTTCATAATTTGCCCATTCAAAAGAACGTGCCCGTAATTACTGTCTTCGCATATTTATAAAAGATAATATTTTTTTGGAAAACGTATTCCTTTGTATTGTTTTTTGCTGATAACGACAATCATACTGTCAACTAGTATTCTGTGGTTTTTTTTACGAAAGGGGACCTATCCAACACAATGAGATAAATCAATAATTCACAGCATAGTGACACGACCCGATCTTTGGTAATAAAAAACAGAAAGAGAAAACCTTCCATTATCATAACCTCTGAATTTAGAAGGATCGAATCAGTGTTACAAGTTAGGAAAATATTGGGAAACAATTCAAACAAATTAAACATCTCGGGTGCAGTTTTAAAAAGTGGGATTCCACTGGTTTATTTATAAAAGAACATATGTTAATGGAATTTTGAAAATAGTGCACAGGCTAACTCACAGAGGTGAGAAAAAAACAAAATATAAAATACAGTAAATAATTCGCCTGATATCGAGCCTACGATTTAAATGGGCTTCGATTGCGTAATCATAAATTTCTTTGCGCTTCGGGGTTATTATAGGATATAACGGTATAAAATAGTAAAATTTATAACAATAGGTATTTATTTAGAGTCCCTTAATTAATATCCTAACTAAGTATCGACAATTTATGGGAGTAATGAGTCTACTTGCTACACGTAGGGAAGGCTTGATATTCAGATCAGTGTTGGTCCTGTGACACAACGTTAATTTTACCCGTTATTTCGGCTGCGAAGCGCGAATTCCATTTTATCATCATCATCAGCTGTTCTCAATTCACAATCACGTCCGTTCCCTACGCGTGCCATATTCTAGTAACAAAATTCTTATTCGGCCCAGCCATGATAGCAGGAGGACGTCTCACGGGACCCTCGGATCGGCGAGCACGGTGCCTAGGCGTGAGGAGGGCTGTTAGACCCTCCGCCTCCCAATCCGTGTGTCAACGTCCAGTTAACACAAACCAATGTGGTTAGAGCTCACAACCAGTGCTCAGAGTTAGTGCCGAATGACACTGACTTCTTCCCGTACGTTGCACCCGCTCCATGCGTTGGGCTTCCTAGTATCTAAAAGTATCGAGCTCGTTTTTGTTTGGATAACCGGGAAGCGTGGTTGAGGGACGAAATTCCGTTCAAATTTCTCCGTCGACACGGCAGTCCGCCTGTGAAAAAGAAACATCATCCGATGTCCTGCCCGTTGTAACGAAACGGGTTTGGTTTACTATAGAATAGCTCTGCCAATTATGGCAGAGATGAATGTCGTCTGGCAGTGTTCGCCTGCTAGACGACCATCGCCCACGGCGGTATCGGTCTTATGCATCTGCCAATGTCAAAACGACCCGGTCACCTTGAGGCCGGCGTCGTTGTCGCTTTCCGGTTATCCGGCACAATGAGCACCCACCTAGTCCTGTCCTAGCTACCTTATTTTAGGGGCAGAGCGCCAGGCCTGGTGGCATCGGCGACACAACCCACCTAGGCTGTCCAAGATTTCATTACTAACCTGGCGCTCTGGCACCTCATGACTCGATAGACGGCGTGACGACAGCACTTCATCGTCGGGAGACCAGATCGTCTCCCTAACGCGGCCCGTGGCCTAGCTCCCTAAGCAAACAGTCTCGGCAGACTACACACGGCTTCTCCAGCCGACTCCTCAACTTTTACACGCCTCCTATCGTCAAGTTATGCTATTTGTCACGTCGCCTAAAGATCACCTCTTACAATAACAAAATTTATTTCAGTTCCCGCACACATAATAATCCGTCTTAACACAATACGAATTTCAATACGTTTCCGGTCGTGTTATTGTTAAATTAAATAACGTTACTAGAAAAGGGTTTCTATTTCTACAGTTAGGATAAATTTGCATTACGCTTATATTATCAGATTAACATTCAGCGAAGGATTATCCTCCTACAACTTTCGATTCGATATATCGACCATATTCGATAGTGACTTTATGAGCATTTGCGTGTAATAAAATTATCGTGTGATAGAAAATAATATAATAGAACCTCGTGTATCTAGAATTAAATTTTCTGACACCTAGTTAGGGGCGCCGTTCGGGGCGTATTGTAAATGTGATAGCAATAAATTAGAGAATTGATTGTGCTCGACAAGGCTTGATTTTACTGGATTAAAATAACACACGAAGAGGCTCTCGAAGACCTTCATCGGTCCCGCCGAAGCGTGGTCGCACTCGACTGAATTAATATGGTTCATTGTTATAATGAGAATTTTGTTTATAGAATATAGACACTTAACCGGAAACGTATTGCTTTTAACACACATTAGGCTTCCCGGTGACTTTCGTCACGTACAGAGGTTACCGACATATTAACACCCACAATAAAATACATATTTATACAGGTCCTGAAATAATACAGTAGAAATTATAATAACAATTTAAATTGGCTTTTCTTTCAATACAATATCTTTACCAGGGCTGCTCCCTTGTTCCCCTCGCCTGCCAACGCGTATTCCTGATTCGTACCTTGAATTTATTATTTTTCATGCTTCGAGACTATAGTATTTTATGAAGGCAACATTTAAATAGGCTTTTAATACATTCGGCGAGCATCTAGAGTGCTCCGCCATGTGTTACTGATTTATACCCGGGGTTCGCGGAATTTATGTAAAATCCGTTGTCGGATCTTACGCACGCTTCTACTTTACAAATCGCCGCTCCCATGTTACAAAACACAATGTTTAACAATAGAGAGGCTGCGACACCTTTATCAACGATATTTAATGCCACAAACCTTGAGGTGTCAACAGGAACTTGAGACGGGAGACGGCTGCAGCGGCAAGCGGAGAACTCTTAATTTGATTGCGGAATGACAAGTTGTGAAATTTTGAAAGTTATTGATAAGCTGCTAGTATAATTATTCAAGTACGAAGTGAGTCTAACGAAATGCGGCAGCAACAAATGTGAATTTTAACAGGCGAGGTCAGGGGAGCAACCCTTAGAACAACGTGTTTACTTGGCGAACGCTAACAGAGAAGAGAGTTTGTTTCTTTTTGTTACTATTCCTCCCTTCCTGTAAATGTACACATTTCGCCGCGCAAAAAATGCATTGTTGCCGCTTACGAGGTTGCCAGAGATCGCTACCACAAAAATATCTTTCGAATGATTGTATATTTGCATTCTCATAATATGCCTATCTCCCTCTGGTTTCTTTCATACAAACGTCATGCCAGCGACATTCTATGA
The DNA here is from genome assembly GCA_030503985.1 of Himalopsyche tibetana. Taxonomy (NCBI): domain Eukaryota; kingdom Metazoa; phylum Arthropoda; class Insecta; order Trichoptera; family Rhyacophilidae; genus Himalopsyche; species Himalopsyche tibetana. The sequence continues at coordinate 4,326,389 of JAPJYX010000015.1, forward strand.
AAATGCTAGGGAATAATCGGGTCCCAAAAAACCGGACCGTGACAATAGACTAGTATATTTCACAGAGAAAGATATTTTGAAGGCACCAGACGATGATATCGATTTTAAAGTTAAAGTATTCAATAGTTAAAAATTCGAATTTGATGTGAATATAAATCTTCCTTCAACTAGTCAAAGTTTACCCACTCGAGACGTATTCTATTTTTAATGCAAAACAGACAAAAAATATAGCCCCACTGTTCATCCATTTGACCCGAAAATAATAATATTCATTGATGCCTTTGACAACCTTACAAGAAAATTTAAATATTAAAATTTTTGACAATGTAACTTTACAGGTAGTCCTCGACTTACAACCGAAATTCGTTCCTGAGCTTTGATCGTATGTCGAATCGGTCATAAGTCGAATTCGATACAAAATATGTCGTCGCTGTACATCAAATATGGTATATGTGACGATTTTACGAAAATTCACTAAAATTACAATTTTTTTATTTTTTTTCTCCGCCTTCTAAAGTATGAACCATGTAATCTATATATATAAAACAAAGTGGGGTTTGTTACACCACGTATAACTTGGCTATAACCTGGCTGCCAATTTCCGTTAAATCTTTAAACCAGTGCTCCTCAACCTTTTATTTTCCACGGCACACCAACGTGTTCTTCAAAATTTCGCGGCACATCACAAGTAAAAATATGCATAATATATAGAAATTACATTAGTTTGTGTTTATATATGATACATACCACAAAAGAACCATATGGATATTTAATTACCATGTCCACTACTAATGTAGAGCACATGTACTCTTTATGGAGATTACATTAAAAGAAAAGTTTCAGATTATTCAGATTTATTTACAAAAAAAGAATCAGTCAAAAGGCTGCACCAAAGTAGAGAAAAGTCCGTAAGTTTCCCACTTCAGTTGAATTTTCAGCTTCGGCTATTAAAATGTTTCTAACATTTAGCGGTTAAAGTTATACTAACAAACATTTTATCGATTTGGGTATTCTGTATATGTAAGTCTGCGCAAAAATGTTTTGTGCACCTTGCGAAAATTCAGTTTTGTATTTTAAAATGTCTTTAAAGAGAACAAATGAATTATATCTTTATAAATATCATTACAAATATGTCAAAGCATGTATCCACATCTCAAATATAAATGGTTTTACATTTGATAGAATTTTTAATAAATAATAATGAAAAATTAATAATTGGTAAAAAATAATTGTAAATTTAAACTGAAAAACAGTTAATGAATACAACGAATTGTTAATTCTACTACCCTGGTTATCATAAGCTCATTATTAGCTGTTTCAAATGTTAAAAACGGTAAAACACTTATATTTAAGATGTGTGTACATGCTTAGACAAATTTGTAATGATATTTATAAAGAAATAATTCATCTGTACTCTTAAACGATATTTTAAAATATAAAACTGAACTTTCGCAAGGTGCGAGAAACATTCTTGCGCAGACTGTACTTATAAAATATTCTTTCAACCAAAAAATAATTATTTCTGCTTCTCTATGATAGCGGCATCAGAAATATTTTGTAGTATCGACCAAACTATTTGATTTTTTCCGATTATTAGAGATTCGCGCCGCAGCACACCCAGCATCGCCTCGCGGCACACCGCTTGCGGAGCACTGCTTTAAACGACTGAAAAACTGAAATGCAAGATTGCGAAACACTCAGCAATGACCAAAGTTTTGGTAGCAAGTAAAATCATCACCTGGGATGAATGGACAATGGCGCACAAATGCGCATTGGAAGCACTCAATCAAACTATGAAATATCTGTGCAATGACTCAAGATGTTTTATAGGCGCAATGATTCTACTATCTGGCGATTTCCGCCAAACACTACCAGTCATTCCAAGATTGACCGCTGACGATGAAATAAACACTTACCTCAAATCACGACTCTGGTGCTATGTAAAGAAACTTCAGCTTACGACAAACAAGCGAGTTGCATTGCTAAACGATCTATCTGCCGAAGATTTCTCCAAGCAATTGCTGACTATCGGTAACAGGCGTGTTCCTGTCGACGAATCGAACGGATTGATTTTGTTTCCGCCGAATTTTTGCAATTTCACTTCATTCAACAAAATGTTCCCGAACATCTAATCACAAAAATCACAATTGGTTGAATGAACGAGCAATTCTTGCGGCAAAGAACAAAGATGTGGATCATTTAAACTTCACAATTTAAAGTCAAATCGTTGGTCCACTGCATTCCTTCAAATCTATCGACCGTGTAACAAACGAAGACGAAGCAACCAACTATCCAACTTAATTTTCAAACTTATTGGATCTGCCTGGCTTGCCACCGCGCAATTTACAACTGAAGGTTGACTCGGTAGTCATCATGCTTCAAATTATCAAGTTAACAGAACATTTATTCACTTTTAAGGTGTTCACTGTCAATACTTGGTGGAATGGCATTATAATAAAACATTTTTAGTACTTTTTCCACATAAAATTTATTTGATCAGGACCGGTTGCCCTCATCACGAGCATTATCAACTGATGATAATGCTCAGATGATAATAACTCAGTTGATAATGCTCGCGATGAGCGAAACCGGTCCTGATCAAATAAATTTTATGTGGGAAAAGTACTAAAAATGTTTTATTATTTTTATTACAACATTTATTGATTCTGAGGCGGTACGAAGTTCGTCGGGTCAGCTAGTTATACAATATAATAAAAGAGATAGAAAACAGGCTATGTGCCATCATTAAAAAAATTGCAAATATAAACCATGTGGTCTTACTGCACATACACCATATTTAATACATGGCTAGTACCGCGTATATGGTCACATAGTTCATATTCAATATCTATGAAATAAAAACTGTTTCCGCCTTTTACGCACGCGTCTTGGCTGTTGTAGAAGTGAAAATCACTGTTTATGTCCATTACATTCACATACATATTGTGATAATAGAATCTCATTATTAAATTCTGTTAATTTGACACCAGTGACTAAACTATTTATTTATTGAGTTGGAATTTACTTGGTAGAACTCAATTATAATAAGATAAAAATATCAACGTATTTAGTTTTACAGTTTTTTTAATATTTACGAGTTGATAGCTCTTTCGGCTTTCGCCATCGTCAGAGCTTTGATTAAAATTACATTTTTCTCAGCTATATATACTGGCTCCGAAGAGATAAGCAATGCATTGTGTTATTCACTCTAACATCTTTATTCAAATTACACATATTAAATGTTTCACTAGAGTCACACAAAAAATGTTTTGCTAATCTGAAATTTCTATTGGAAATAGTGCGTTTTGCAAGAAAAGGTAGATGATTTCTCGTTGGAAATAGTACGTTTTGCAGAAAAATACGATTTTCAAGATGAAAAACGACGGTGTTCTAAACATTGTATCGTAAAACTAATAATATCAGTTGATTCATTAGGCTTGAATTACCATTGGCGGTTCGAGACCTAAAATCTTGGGTAGGCTAAAAAAAGTTACTATTTACGAAATTGTGCATGTTTCCACTTTACCTTATACATTATGGTTATGTTTGGTACTCATTATTATATTTAAATAGAAGACCTTATGCATGGAGGTATTGCAGTCAAAGCGTTAACTGGATTTTAGTGACAGTTATCCCCGAAAGGCCCATATGCATTTGTTAGAAGTCATGCATGTCTAGGAATACGTTGCTATCAAAAATAATAAAATAACAAGAAAACGTTTTTCAGGAAACAGAACAATAAAATATATATTTATAACAAAAAAGTTAGTAAATTCATTCAAAAATAATATAAAATATCACTTAATTCAGTCAAAATCAAAAAGAAAATCTTCAGCCAAAATAAAAGTTGAAAATTTTTAAAATTACGCACTAAAAGATAATGTCTTTTACTTAAATAAATACTCAGCCCCACGATTTTTCTGGGAAGCAAAGTTGACAATTACTTTATCATGAAAATTTGGAGCGTTCATAATAAATTCTTTCTCTATTGACAAAACGGCCAGTGAATTTAAACGCGATTGACCCATCGTACTGGATTTAAAAGTTTTTACATTTTTAAGCGTACTAAAGCACCTTTCCGACTCGGCGCTTGTTACCAGGGTTGTTGTCACTATTGCGACAATCTTTTTCGTCACAAAAAAATCTAAATTATTTTCGACTAAAAATTTATAAAATTCGGAAATGGATGTTAATTTTTCAAAAATTATAGATTATAGTCAGTTCTTTTTTTAGTAAAACGATGCCAACAAAATTATAGTAGCTATTTAAAACGTTCAAATTTTCCGATGGAAAAATAGTTCTATAAGCAACGAAGTTTTTAGGATTGACAATATCAAACGCGGTAATAAGTTCATATTTAGAAAACCTAGCTTTTATTTGATTAGTAATAATATCGCAAATTTCTATCGCAATTATATCAAGCGAAGATCGAGTCGTCCGGAATCTTTTTGCTGAATTAAAAATATTTATATCCGACATATGTATCTACATTTATATAATTTCTAATAGTATTAACCGAGCTAATGAATGTTAATAATTTATCCGCCTGTGCAATCCCGGGATTGAAAATTTTTATAAAAAATGTCTAAAAAATAAATAAACTCTTCGTCTTTAAGCAATCGCAGAAGTCCATTGGCTTCCCGGGTGGTTAGGTCGTCCCATTTTTCAATTTGTATAATTTCGAACGCTTGTACTAAATATCAATATTTTCATAAACCGATTTTATGACGCGACATTGAAAATTCCATCGAGTTTCTACAGTTCTAGGCAGACCTTTTTTTGACACACGTAGATAAGTTAATTATCACGTTTAGAAGAACCCGAAATAAAAGTTGAAAATTCCGATAAATTCGCGAAAAAAATTCTAAGCACCGACGTACATGCAGTTTTCAAAACTAGATTTAAAATATGCGCGTAAATATGATTACTTACTGATAGTCTTGCCTTATTATTGTTTGAACACCGCCCTTGAATCCGCTCATTACGGCAGCCCCGTCATACGTTTGTGCTATTAATTTATCTTTTAGTGCGTAAATTTCAATTGCACTGCGAATTACTTCAGCCAATCCTTTTACCGACATGTCCTGGATGTCAAGAAATCGCTCTACTGGGGTATTATTTTTAATGTATCGTAAAAGCATAACTAATTGCAATTTATTAGACACATCCGTTGTTTCATCGGCCTGGAGTGCTACAATGTTTGTATTGGAAACTTCGTTTTTTAATAGTTCTAAATACACGTTGTTGATACTCATCAAAATATCGTTTTGAATTACATTAGATGTATTTTGTACAACCGTTGCACTTTTCACGTAGTCGTCAAAAACGGAATCAATTTGTCTTGTAAAGGAAACAAGACCTAAGAAAATCCCGGCATAACTTGATACTTTACTTTCGCCATGACCTCGGAGAGCCAATTTATGACCTCCACAAAATTTTAAAATATCAATTAATCTACTTAGGATCATGCGGTTTTTTGTGACCGTTTCGTTATGTCTGCGAACCGATACAGCATATCCGCTATCAACTGCACTCGTGATATTGACTTTATTAAAAAAAAAAATCAAATGTGGATTGAAGATGTTGACTACTATTTTCATGTTTTTTTAAAGCGTCGGGCAAGTGCTTTAAGTCAGAAAAACCATTATTAGTCCAAACACTGTCGCCTTTAAATAATACGCAGTAAAAACAATAAACTGAATTTTTTCAATGCTCACGGTAAGCTTTTGAGAACCATTCGATATTAAGTTTCCTATTTTGCTTATGGCTTTTCAAAACTAAATTAAATTCGGATGGCTGGTTTGGTCCTTGTCTCTTAATTTCTATTTTATCTTCCAGCGAAGCCAAATAAAATGGATGCTCTAACAAATAATCTATGCAATTCATTCTAATTAATTTATACTATTTATAACCATTACAAAAAGCCATACAGAACTGTCACTGAGAGACAATACTAGTCACTGTCATACAATACAATGAGATTGGTATTTGTGTTTGAATGTATGGGTTAATTCGATCAAGTCCCCGACGTTTGACAGCAGCCTGATACTTTGAAGCACAGTCGTGTACGTTTAGATAACGTTTTTGTAAATACAAATACAACAAATCTAACCGTGCTTGATTGTGCCCCAGTGTAAACAAATAACTCGGACTAAAACATATTTAGCCCGATCCTTTGTTAATATTAATAATACGTATGTGTCGCCAGACTGACGTCACGTTGCCTGTTCTCTATGAAGTATGTATAGGGCCATTGCTTTTTTTTTTAATGTCGTCTCGGCTTAAAATTGTAATACAAAACACAATCGAGAGTATTATTGTAGGTAGACATAGCATTGTCGTATATTGAGGAAAATCAAAACAAAAATATTGTATTAATTTGGTAAAGGTTAGTTACGCGTATAAATGTATTTATTTCGAACAGCGGCCGAATTGCTATTCATTTTTATTCAGCCATCCAAGTTTTTTTCTACACATTTTGGGTGAAAAATGCAGGTCGGGCTTAGCCCACCTAGCTCAGTACCTAGAACCGCCACTGTGAATTACCCTATCTGCATACCTAACTCAATATCGCTCATTTTGGAAATAGTACGTTTTGCATTATGGCACCACAATTATCATTTTTTTTTAGTAATTCGCAATATTATCAGTTTGTATTAATTTCAAATGTAATTAGATTGATGATCATATCAAGCCGATGAGTTTAGGTATTCTAAATTCGAGTAGATAATAGCTTTATTGGCCAGAAATGGCCAGTAAGCACACATATCTGCCTCACGTACAATTCTTCTGGTACAACTTTAACATTTTTTTGATTGATTTGTGATTCTCTAAATATCACCAGACATGGCTTCGTAATATTACTATATGAAGCATTAAATATCATTTTTTATTCAATCTTTTTTTCTATGTATAGATATGGATACAGATACGGATTTGGAAACAATGAAGGATATGAATATGAAAATGGGATCTATTTGGCGGTGGAAAATATGTGCTCTCCTTAAAAAGAAATTTATTTACAGCAAGAGGTCGTGGGTTTTTATGGGTCTGATGGTAATTATTTTTATTTTTGTTTTATAAAACATAATATATACTTTGACATTATAAGTGCGAACCCTCAAGAACTAACACAGTTCCATTGAGCAGTAATCGAAAACTTTGGAAAGGGTTAGTTCACCACCAAGGCAACAATTAATATTTGTTTTATCATTTATATAGATTGTGTGCAGTATAGCCATTCCGTGCATTACACTTTTGTTTGAAGAAGAAGATCAAAAGTGGCACGATGAGAATTCCAAATTGAGCCTTAACGTGTTGACTTACGAAGAGCAACATCCTCTGATATATTTTTCTACAAACTGTACAGATGTGAATGAATTGAGGTTATTTCATCCCACCAAATTTGAAAATACTGTGGGTGTTTATAATGGTGAGTTTTAAGTAAAAATAAGTTTTATTTTTGTAGTACTTATACAACAAATATTAAAAATTCATCCTCGGCGCATGATGTGTTAATGCCCAAGGCTTAACTTTTGTTATGCCTTTAGTTACTGTAGTGCAAGAGTGTACAACCTTTTTTGCCCTGGGATCGACTTTTAAATCTTAAGTTTTCTCGCGATCGACTTCCAACATTATTCTTATAAGAAATTTTATTTAGGGTTTTTTCCTTTTCTTCAAGCTTATAAATGTTTATTTTAAATGCGAAATACTTATTAGATAGGTGCTTACAAAATTATTTAATTTTAGTATTTTTGTATATTTTATATTTAAATTATATATTTTTTCGAAATTCACGGAAGCTTTCGGGATCGACCAAATTTTGCATTGGGATCAACCGGTCGACCGCGATCTACCAGTTGGATACCTATGCTTTGGTGCATGGATCAGGCATCTAACGATCCATTTACTGGGCTACGGGAAAACAGATCCAATCAATTATATAAAGTAATAATAAAATATCAACCCAACATCATTTTGCAAATAAAATTTGCAGAAAAAGTATACCTAAACATAAATTAACTTGTAATAAGATTCAAATAAATAATGACGGTAACTTCAGATCTTCATTGAAGTCTTGATTTATCATATTACATTTGGGAATAAAATAAAGTAATACGGCTGATTTCTTTAATCATTTCAGCTGTACTTCAAGAGGGTATCAATGACATCAGAAGCTACTCAGAGAGGATACCTTTTGCGTTATCACTCGACAATGACACCTTCAATGGTCTATATTCCACTTCTTTACACCACGCGTTACCAGCTGCGGTTAATATACTTTCTAATATATTGCTAGCGGAAATGACACCCGGTCAAAACAGCAGCCCGTCTATATTTGTCAGCAATCATCCAATCACAAAAAATCCAATAACAAGTGAATTGCAGAGTATGGGGAGTTCTTTTTATAAAATTATAATTTGGTCTTGCTGCTTAACCATTGGTGAGTGCAAATATTGTATTAAATTATATTCATTCACTTCATATAAATAGCATTCTTGACATTTTAAATTACCGGTTAACTTTCCTGAGTTACCAAAATCCAATAGCTTTGTTATGCGTATTGATTGAATATTAAAATTATTAAAAAAAAAAAACAGAAACCATTTTAATGTTACTAATGGGACAAGTATGGTTGGTATACAAAAATATTTAAAACAATTCGAGTTACAAACACAAAGAAATTGTGAAATTATAATGTCCATCGGCGATAATGAAGGTATCTATTTCTACGCTCCAAGCGTTATATTATACTTCATCCAAAATCAAAGTGTAACCAATAACAGATAATGTTCAAGACATTAATTTTAGTGTAATAATAATAACTAGCTGTAAGCCCAGCAACGTGAGATTTTTGTTGCATTGTGTTAAATTTTATTTAGTTTAATTTAATTTAATTTAATTTAATTTAATTTAATTTAATTTAATTTAATTTAATTTAATTTAATTTAATTTAATTTAATTTAATTTAATTTAATTTAATTTTATTTTATTTTATTTTATTTAATTTAATTTAATTTAATTTAATTTAATTTAATTTAATTTTATTTAATTTTATTTTATTTTATTTTATTTTATTTTATTTTATTTTATTTTATTTTATTTTATTTTATTTTATTTTATTTTATTTTACTTTATTTTATTTTATTTTATTTCATTTCATTTCATTTCATCTATATATTAATAGCCGATAAGGTCCGTTTGTTTGTTTGTTTGTCTGAGTGGGTGAGTGTAAGATGTCCTCGATTTCCCCTCCCTCTGCCCCTCCCCCTCCTCCTGCCAAGCCGCGCTGTCACTTTTTATTCATACTTAAGACATATTTTTCCAATATACACTGTTACTTATGATTTTCCTCGATTTCCTCTCAAAAGAATGAAAGAGAATGCGCGTAAGCGTGCATGGCGAGCTGCATTGACGGCAGAAAAAAAAGTAAAAGTTAGAGAAACAGTGCGAGAACGAAGAGCGAATCAGAGTGAACAAGAACTTCAATGTTCTAGACTGAAAGCAGCAGAAGCACAGCGTGAAAGAAGAGCGAATCAGAGTGAACAAGAACTTCAATGTTCTAGACTGAAAGCGGCAGAAGCACAGCGTGAAAGTAGAGCGAATCAGAGTGAACAAGAACTTGAATGTTCTAGATTGAGAGCGGCAGAAGCAAAGCGTGAAAGTAGAGCGAATCTGTGTGAAGAAGAACTTCAACGCTCTAGACTGAAAGCGGCAGAAGCACAGCGTGAAAGAAGAGCGAATCAGAGTGAACAAGAACTTCAATGTTCTAGACTGAAAGCGGCAGAAGCTAAGCGTGAAATAAGAGCGAATCAGAGTGAACAAGAACTTCAATGTTCTAGACTGAAAGCGGCAGAAGCACAGCGTGAAAGTAGAGCGAATCAGAGTGAACAAGAACTTCAATGTTCTAGACTGAAAGCGGCAGAAGCACAGCGTGAAAGTAGAGCGAATCAGAGTGAACAAGAACTTCAATGTTCTAGACTGAAAGCGGCAGAAGCACAGCGTGAAAGTAGAGCGAATCAGAGTGAACAAGAACTTCAATGTTCTAGACTGAAAGCGGCAGAAGCACAGCGTGAAAGTAGAGCGAATCAGAGTGAACAAGAACTTGAATGTTCTAGATTGAGAGCGGCAGAAGCAAAGCGTGAAAGTAGAGCGAATCTGTGTGAAGAAGAACGCGATATCGTAAGATTAAATATGAGTGAATATAACCGTCACAGGCGAGCTGAGCATGAATGTGTAATTGACATTAACGATCAGGTGACGAATGATAGACCAATAACATCAACGGAAAGAGTGCTAGAATCTTCGACAGGCAGAGTGGTTGTAAATCGTGCTACGTACAAATGTGCAATTGGAGGAACACCGAATGCCACTTCACCACCTATCCACTTTTTAGGTCCTTTAAATATTCAATGTACTGTTGACCATTGTAGAGCAGTACATTTTTCTGCTGAAAGTCTTCGATTAAAGCATAGTTGTTGCCATAGCGGAAAAGTTTTTTTAAATCAGCAGCCAGAATATCTAGTAGAGCTTAAAAATCTTTTATTAGGTAGTTCAGCCGACGCCAAAAATTTCAGAGATTTTATTCGTCAATATAATAATGCCAGTGCCTTCGCTTCTTTTGGCGCCAATATTGTAAATATTCCAGGCAGAGGTCCATTTTGTTTAAAAATTTCAGGTGAAATATATCATCTTACCTCGACTAAGCAGAAAGCTGACGACTACCGAGTAGCGTCGTATGCTCAGTTGTATGTGTATGATGCCGATGAAGCCGTTCAACTGCGCATGAATCATCCAGCGAATAAAAATTGTTATCGGGAAATAATGTCAGTTATTGATAGAGTGATACGTTGTGTTAGTCCTTATGCGAGTAGTTTCCGGAGTCTTCGAGTTGCTGTTGAAAGTGAAGAACGACGCATCAGGGAGAGTGGTGGTCCCGAGCGCGTTGTTGTTTTATTGTTTTCGCGCTCTTCTTATGATGATTCCAGAACGTATAATGCTCCCACATCCACAAACGATGTCGGAATGGTATACGTTGCTGATCACGAGGGGAATTTACCGGGTGACGTTGATATTGCCGTCTACCCGAATGGGTCCGATGGACTTCAACGTGTTAATCTTTTGTCTCCTCATTTAGATTCAATGGTTTTTCCTTTGTTGTTTCCTTCAGGCGATTCTGGATGGACGACAGGTCTTCAACATCATTCAGAATATGCAACCAGGGTTCGTAATACTATAACTTCTCTTCAGTTTTATTCGCATAAAATTGCAGTTCGCCGTGCTGTTTTTAACCCCGATCATTATTCCGGAAAACTTTTCCAACAGTACATCGTTAACGCATATGTTCGCTGCGAATCGGGGCGTCTTAACTTTTTGCGGTTTCACCAAAAAGAATTACGCGTTGAATGCTATCAGGGTTTGCTGGATCATTTAAATAATAGAAATGCTAATTTTGACAGTAGTATTCGTGCAGGAAATGTAGTTATATTGCCCTCTTCTTTTATAGGCGGACCTCGGTACATGAGCAAAATGTACCAAGATTCGATGGCTGTTGTTAGAAAGTTTGGTCGACCAGATCTTTTCATTACGTTCACCTGCAATCCTAATTGGAAAGAGATACAGAATGAATTGGAAGAATGGCAAAATGCCTCTGATAGACCGGATTTAGTTGCGCGAGTGTTTCAAGTCAAGGTCGATGAGTTCGTCAATGATATGATTAATAGAGAGATATTTGGTAAAGTGATAGCGTATGTTTATGTGATAGAAGAACAAAAGAGAGGTTTGCCACATCTGCATGGTCTTTTCACATTTTGTGAATCAGACAAATTCCATTCCAGCTCTGAGATTGATAGTATAGTTAGCGCCGAGTTGCCAGATAGAGATGGAGACCGGGATTTCTACAACTTAGTTTTAAAACATAACATTCACGGCCCGTGTGGTTTTGCAAACCCTGCTTCGGTTTGTATGGTTGAGGGAAAATGTTCCAAACGATTTCCAAAAGCTTTCAGGGACGAAACCGATCCGGACGTCAGTGGATACCCTGAATATAGACGTCGGAATAATACCTTAGAAAATCACACTGTTCGGAAATTTAAAGTGGACAATAGTTTTGTAGTTCCGTATAGCCCATATTTAACTAGAAAATTCAATGCCCATATCAACGTAGAGGTATTTTCGTCAGTAATAGCCGTAAAATACATACATAAATATTTGGCGAAAGGAAATGATTGTGCCCGCATAGAAATTAGACAGAATATTCAAGATGTCAGTGATACCGATACAATAGTTCATGACGAAATAAAACAATTTTTAGATTGTCGATTTATCAGTGCTCCGGAAGCCGCTTAGCGTCTCTTTGAAAATCCGATTCATGACCAATCTCATACAATATTTTTACTCGGTGTTCATTTGCCGGGTGGTGAACAAGTTTATTTTCAGCAGGGCAATGAAGAAGTGGCCCTTAGATTAACGCGTAATACGCATTTGACTGCTTGGTTCAATTTGAATGCGGTAGACCGTTCGGCTCACTCTCATGTTTATCAAGAGATACCAAATTTTTTTATTTTTAAAAACAAAAGTTGGCAAAAAAGAAAGCGAGGCGGTCATAAAGTAATCGGTCGATTAGCTTTGATTTCTCCGCGTAACAGGGAACTTTATCACCTGAGATTGCTGCTGTTAAAAGTTTCTGGGGCGACATCGTATGAACATCTCCGTACAGTGAATGGGGTAACGCTTCCGACGTTCTGTGATGCAGCGCGCGAATTAGGGTTAACGGACGATATTAATGAATGGTACAAGTGTTTAGAAGAAGGGGCGGCTTTTATGATGCCGAAAGCACTGCGCAGTCTTTTTGTAATAATTTTAATTCATTGTAACCCATCAGATCCGCTGCACCTCTGGAATTCTTTTAAATCTGCAATGTCAGAAGATTTTTTGAATAGCTCGCGTAGTTTAGATTTAGCGATTAATCTTGCACTTCTCGAAATTGAAGGTGCGCTTTCAATTGAAGGTTCTTCTTGCACCGAGCAAGGTCTGACGGAACCTGATCGAACGTTCAATTCAGATACCGGGCGAGCAAATATTGTGTCTGACGAGAGTTTGGGCGTGAAAATGCAGTCATCCTTAAATACGCAACAGCGAGAAGTGTTTGATTCCATTTTCGTAGCCCTTTCCGCAGTTTCAGGTTCAGATGTTATCTGATGCTTCTTTGTCGACGGGCCAGGTGGCGCCGGTAAGACATTTTTGTATAGAACTTTAATTTATTCAGCGCGCTCGAGGGGAATGAATGTTTTGAGTGTTGCTTGGACGGGGATAGCTGCAATTTTACTTCCTGGGGGTAGGACATGTCACACTTCCTTTAATTTGCCTTTAAACTTAAATAGTTCAACGACGTGTCGAGTTTCAAAAAGTAATAAAATAGCTATCAAAAATGCAGATTTAATCATATGGGATGAAGCACCTATGGCGCCTTTGGTAGCATTTGAAATGATTGAAAATGCCATTAAAGATGTAATGGGTAACGGACTGCCTTTCGGTGGTAAAGTGGTTGTTTTGGGTGGGGATTTTCGACAAGTTTTGCCAGTATGTCGTAGAGCTTCGCGTGGTAAAATTATAGCATCTTCGATAAAAAAGAGTAAACTCTGGAAATTGTTTAAAACGGTCTCACTTAATATTAATATGCGTGTTGCAAATGCAGATTGTGAATTTTCTAATTGGTTACTTGAATTAGGTAGTGGAATTCTTCCGAGTCCACGAGGCTGTGTCGAGTCTTCGGTGTTGCTTCCCCCTGGTACGATTTGTCAGGATATAGTCAAAGAAATTTATGGTGAATCCCATTCAATAGCAGATTCGATTACATTTGGTGGTAGAGCTATTCTCTGTCCGAAAAATATAGATTCCCACAAAATTAATGAGAAAGTTTTATAAGATATATTAGAAGGTTCCTTGAGAACATTTTACAGTGTAGATTGTGCTAAAAATGATGACGGCAATAGCGATCCTGAGGTTCAAGTAAATTTTCCCGTTGAATTTTTGAATAGTTTCGATCCTCCGGGTCTTCCGCCTCACGCTTTAAATTTAAAGATCGGAGCTATAGTCATGTTATTGCGAAATATGTCCATAGCGAACGGTTTGTGTAATGAAACCAGGATGATTGTGAGAAATTTTAATGAAAATGTTTTGCAAGTTGAAGTGATCACGGGTGACAGGAAGGGGACTGTTCATTTTTTGCCTAGAGTAACGTTGGATACGTCGTCGGATGTGACTGTTCCCTTTAATCTTTGTAGGCGTCAGTTTCCGGTTAAGTTAGCTTATGGGATGCGGTGAATAAGTCGCAGGGTCAAACGTTTGATAGAGTGGGTCTTCTTCTTCCGCAACCGGTGTTTACTCATGGTCAGTTATATGTTGCGTGCTCGAGGGTGAGGTCTGAAAATTCTTTGAAAATACAAGTGATTGAGGGACTGCGACAGGGCAAGAGAGAATGTGGGGTGACGACGCAAAATATTGTCTTTAGAGAAATTTTATAGTATGGCTTTACGTTTTCAAATTAAGTTTCATCTCCATTTTCAATATTGTCAATTCTTTCTAAAAAATAATTTGAATTAGCGTATTTTGAATAACAATATTATTATTTATTTTTGAGAGTATTACTTGCAAACGCGGCTTATTCCAAAATGGCTAAATAATGAAACTTGAATTTCGTTTTGAGAAAAGTGCACATTTAAAAAGTACATTACTAAGTCTTGCATTTCTTTGGAATGGTATTTTTGAGATTGATTTCTAAAAATAAAAACCTTAAAGTGTGTACGAAATGTACTTTATTGAAGCGGTATAACGACACTCAAATCGACACGATCAGTTGTAGATACGTTAAATTGGGTTTCAATTTCTGTTTTGTTTGAATTTATATAAATTAATAAAGTCAATACTTGGTGGAAAGGCATTATATTAAAGCAATACGGAATTTTCCATAGTACTGATTTCCACATTTGTTTTTCAAGACCATTGGTTTATTTACCATTAACCATTAACCTTTTGGTTCATTCGATAAGTATGCGTTTGATTGTTAACGCCTGATTATGATGAACAATAATATTTATAATTCTGAATATTATTTTTTACTCACAAATTCTCATATGTATCCTTAAAAACGCGTTGCATTTGAAGAAATGATTCAAATTCACTTTAACCCTCCCCTTACCGTGCTAAAAAATCCCTTCGCAGACCATGCAGTAACGCTCTGTGACCGTCTAGAATTTGTCATATAAACGCATTTCTAAAGCAAAATGACATTTTCAAAAAACGCCATATGATTTTACATAGTGTATAGTACTTATTTTGTGTCATAACTTGTGGCTAAAACCTGAAAAACTTATACAAATCATGCATAATTGTCGAAAGGAGCAAGAATCAAAATTCTACGCAACAGCTAGTAGACAGGACGTGTCTCGATCATGTTTGAAACGATACAGTCATGCACAAAGCGTCACGCAACTAATAATCGTTGTCGGGCGGTGAGCGGTTAGTGGAAGGGATAAGGAAATAATCAATCACACGCGTAAATACGTTATCTAAGTAAAACAATGTTTTATATAAAAAAATATAATGAACATTTTTGATACATTATATGTATTTGGAAACATGCATAGAAAATAAAACTTTTTGACAAACATATTTATAATTATTACAAAAAAACTAAAATTATACGTAAATTAATTTACGTAACGAAATGTATGACACCGATTGAAAAAAGAAAAAAATATATATTGGTACTATTAGTGAGTTTGTACACAACAAACACGGTCACATAATATTGAGTGAAAAAATCGTTCAAAATATGTATATGTTTCGAAACACTAACGCCATAGTTAATAAATTTAATGTGATGTAATTAATAATAAAAACCAGTTAAATTTATCCTAATTAACGTTTAAAAACCCCAGATTGCTTATCGCTCTTCGAAACACTAGAGTCATATTTAATAAGTGTATGTAATATTATAATTGTAATTTGAATTAGAATATTTTTTTTTAAACCATATCCGCTCCCAATGTGAAGCATATGGACTCCTAATGGAGTTTATCTCATCTGAAGTGTTTCTACGAGATCTGCTTGTTACTCAGTTGCTCAACCTCTCTTTTTCCAAAGAGAGTAGGGATAGAAGTATAGGGCTAAGACAGAATTAGTGGTAAGCTAATCGCTCTCGATACGCCCCGTTCATAGGATACGATGGGTGAGAGGGGGGAATTCAAGACATCACATACATCCATGCCTTTGAGCAGAAAGTCATAAATCGATTTAAAAAAATCAATTTATAAAACTCGAGATTGCTTATCGCTCTTCGAAACACTAGAGTCATATTTAATAAGTGTAATATTATAATTGTAATTCGAATTAGAATATATAGCTGAGAAAAAAATAAGTTTAACCAGAGTTCTGACGATGGCGAAAGCCAAAATAACTATCAACAAATAAATATAAAAAAAAAACTGTAGAACTAAAAACGTTGCTGTTTTTACCATATTATAATGGAGTTCTACCAAGTAAATTCCAAGTCAATAAATGAATATAACAGAGTAATTATCGCGAAGTTAGCAACGGGATATAAGTATTGGAATGTGGTTACGGCAACACTATTGTCTGGAATATGATCGCGCGTCTGAGCTGATAAGCTCCAAGCGTTAAGATTGTTCAAACACAATCGCATATTGTTTTTTTTGCGTTCTCTGTCTTACTCGTGGAATTCATATGATTGTTTCGCACGGCAAAACTTAAAGTGCTTGTTACTCTTACATATTGATATTTATATATGTCTATCTCATGCTCGATAATTCAATATTTTTCAATGATAAAATCGACGAGACTTTTAAATTATGTATAACTATACAAAGAAGACGTTGAATGTATATTTTTTAAAATTTATATTCATATGTAAAACTATTTTATTGACAAATAGAAAAAAAACCATATTTTTTTGAGACCTATAACACAGGTATTTTAAAGGTTTAAAAGCCGAGGTCCGCTGCTGTTGCTGCAAGGGTACGGAAGAGTTAAATGTATTATACAATAGCAGGAAATCAAACCATTAAAGTGTGTACGAAATGTACTTTATTGAAGCGGTATAACGACACTCAAATCGACACGATCAGTTGTAGATACGTTAAATTGGGTTTCAATTTCTGTTTTGTTTAAATTTATATAAATTAATGAGTGTTCACTGTTAATACTTGGTGGGAAGGCATTCTATTTAAGCAAAACACACTCACTACTTATTTCTACATTTATTTGACAAGACCAGTTGAAGCATGTTTAACTGGTTCTGAATATTCATCTCTTTATTTTAAAATTACCACTATAAATATTCTTAAAACATGTTTCGTTTGGAGAATTAATTCACTTTATTACTTTTGGTTCATTCAATAAGTATGTTAACGCCTGTATATTTTTGATTTTTGACAGTGCAAAAAAAAACAATTTCTGTTAAAGGTTACTTTAGCTTATAGCGGTGTTCGCTCATGCTCAATTGTACGTAGCTTGCTCGGGAGTGAGGTCTGAAAGTTATTCACAAATACAGTCGATTGTATGATCACAGCAGGTGAGAAAGAATGTGTTTTAAGGGAAATGTTATCATATCTTCTATCCATCTTCTAAGGGGAGGCAAACTTTAAATTCTTTCTCAGTGTTAAATGGTGAATGGAGATAACCAAAGTCCTGACACCTAATTTCTGAACCAGCTGATTCATAACTGGCCACGGTTACTTCGCTGCCGAGCTCTTCCGGCTTGGCCGGTTAGTAAATAGTCCTAAATGTAAATGCGGATATATGATTCAGGATGCTGATCGCATCCTCTGGGAATGTCCAGACTTAAATAACGAATGGAAATAATTGCTCAAGACGATACGGCTGTCTGTCGGATCTGTCGGCCCCGTCGGTCATGCCGACTTGGTTACATCTAAGCCTAAGGCAAATTATAGGGCATTTAAAGAATTTTTGGATAAATAGTTGAGTTAAATAGATAAAATCTAATATTTTCAACTGCACTTGATTATTTATTAACTTTTAATTTCTGCACACTGTAGTGCATTCAACCAAGTCTTGAGGAATTTCTTCTCGGGAAATTTCTGGAAAAATTTTGAACACGACTAACGTTGTTAAGCTACGGAATACACCCTATAAAAGAGTGTGAAGCCGTAGCGGGTGGTGGTGGGTACAACGTTGAGTACCCTAGGGAAAAATTAAAAACAAAGTTTATTAATCACGTGTTATTAGATTATAGACATATATAATAATTAATATGCATTCAATTGTTCATGCCAGTAAATTTCTGACTTTTCTATAATGCAACAAAAATCTCACGTTGCTGGGCAACGGGCTTACAGCTAGTTATCTATTAATTTGAAAATGTACGCAAACAAAATACATTTCGTAGAAGAAGAAGATGTCTCGAGGACATCATCAGTACGCACACATTTGTGAAAAGTGAAAAGCGAGTGATTATTTTATCGATTTTTAATATATAAATTTAGTATGAATAAAAAAGTGGAGACTGGAAGGTGTGAAATCGAGGACTCTCACTCAAACAAACACTCACTCACTCACTCACTCAAAAAAAAAGACATTATCGGCTATTAATATATAGACTAGCTGTAAGCCCGTTGCCCAGCAACGTGAGATTTTTGTTGCATTGTGTTTAATTTTATTTAAGTTAAATTTAATTTAATTTAATTTTATTTATTACCATCCACTCTGTGAATTTTGCCTCTCAACATAAATAACGCAATTGTGCATTGTCTTGTTTAGTGCAATAAGTCACCACGGCGAAAATTCTATGAAGCTTTATTTCTAGGGTTATAATATTATAACGATATCATAGGTTATGCTGCCATGTGGATTTATTACTGCCACCCGAAGTGGCCTCGTTGGAAAGTGTTAGTCATCTAAGTCTATTTAATGGTAAATTCTTATCAGATCTGCTTTCTAGCTTTTCCTCAGAATACTGTTGAAGTGACTTTAGTTACTTTGTCTGTATTGTCCGCTATTTGAATAAAACATTGATTCAATCTCAATGGTTGAGGTTTTCCTTTAGTGAAATACCTAATTATCTGATGTGTATGTTTAAATTAATAGGGTAAAAATAGCAACATTAGTTAGTTAATAGCTATTTTGGCTTGCGCTATCGTCAGAACTATATAGCCGAAATAGCAATTAACTAATATTATAAAAACTGTAGAACTAAATATGTTGCTATTTTTACCCTATTACAATGGGGTTCTACCAAGTAAATGCTAATTCAATCATTGTTTGCTTAATATTCTGATTAGCAGTGTTGTTATGCTAACTAAAACAGTCTGGGAGCGCTGATGAGTTTTAGTACTACTTTTTGGTAATGCTCTCTAGCCGGAGTGATCCACTTTCCGAACCAATAAAAAGTTCTTCCAATACATTAATACAAAAATCATTCAATTATATTTATGTTAAAATAAACACTTATCGCAAAGTTTCAAAATCGTCTAAATCAGAGAGGAGCATCGACCTCACGCCTCACTACGCCCCTGCTGACTGAATCTTCTTATAAATCCTTTAAAATCTGAAAACCTTGCAATGAAAAGTTTATATTTTTTAATTCTGTATCAAACTCAAAAAAACCTCCGAAGCGAACTTAGCAACTCAAATATTTGTTTTGTTTCACAGGAACTTTTATGATGCATTTCATGTTTATGCCATTCGGAATCAACGAACAGAGATCATTCTCTCGAAAGTTACAACAGATGACAGCAACGAATAAGTTTCTCTACTGGACTAGCAATATTTTATATGATGGCACTATCTGTTTCGGCATAAACATTATAATTATTGTGATTATGTACACTCTTAAGCAAGATTTCATCACACTAAGATACAAAGGTAAGTGAAATAAACAATTCATTTTCATCTTTTATACTATTAAAAAAAATATTGGCGTGGGGCAAACAGCGTTGTTTGTAATATCTGTACCTTTAATTTGTGCAACACCGTATTCCAATATTATGTTTTCGTTAGCTATACAGGTTGATTGCGGGGGTAAGTTTTGCAAATCGACACGATAAAAAAATCGTAATCAAGGACGGGCTTAAAATAAACCATTTTTAAATATAATAAAACACATTTTTAAAAAATAAGCATTATTAATAACCAAATAATGTCCACTGCATGTGCACCTGTAAAATAATTATCAGCGTTATTTTTACAACATCTATATTTTCATTATAAAATGGAAATATGATATATGCTTCACTGCAGTGGCCGCCGATAAATGTGGCATTGAATCAATGCACCCTTGTATATGCAGGGGCTGTTATATTTCATGAAATAATATTCAAACATAACATTTAAAATGAGTGAATGGTATAAATGCTATGTTTGAATATTATTTCATTAAATATAACCGCCTCTGCATATACAAGGGGTGCATTGATCCAATGCCACATTGAACGGCCGCCACTGCTTCATTTTACTGAAGAATTGAAACTATAAAATAATTTTTTAGATTTAAAAAAGCAGCAATGTATTTAATTCTACGATTATAATTGTTTAATTGTGATTGCTATTCAGTGGCGGAAAAACAACTTCAAAGGCTCCAGCCTCATAATTTGATTGTCCAGTTTTTAAGATAACATAAAAAGCTCCCAAACTTCCATGAAAAATAATAATAAAAATTTAAAACTGAATTCAAAATAAATGGATATTTTTATGAACTGCGATATTTATTTAGATCATCAGGCGTGTTTTCTTCGCTTAATGCGCACGCGCATTCACACGGCCACTGAAAGCGATCACTATTGGCTTGGTTCAGTTGCAGTACAGTTTTTAAAATGCGTTTCAATGAACGCTTCACACACGAGGCGCTCGTGTGGTCGCATTCGTTAAAGAAGTTGCAGCAAATACCCACACTCACTGCTGGTGATTGCGCTTTTTAATGTACATAAACAACTGACAAAAACTCGACCACTAGTGGTCAAGTTCGGTGGCCGTATGTGCTCTGGCTCTTACTGTATATACATAATAAAAACTAACATCTTGTGAGCAGAGCTCATTGAAACTCATTAAGAAATTGTGCCGCAGCTGAACACGACCACTAGTTATTCTACCATTGTTGCTTTTGAAAATCTTTAAAAAACTGAAAATTTGGTAATTTTTACCTCAATACATTTTTCACAGATTTGTTATTTTTAAAGAAGTGCAATTCATTTTTATTGTTGATTTTGTTTCTGCCAGCCATCATTCCCTTGAACGTCCTTTTAAGTTGTAATGTTATATCAGGACTCTTGTTCAAGTATACGCTGAGCCTCTTCATGAAAACGCCAGATTTGGGATTTGTCTACCTTCTGATCATTACAATATTTGGTAAGTAAATCTTTTGTATAATTGTTCAAGCCGTGTCTATAAGGAAAGTAAATTCTATGTTTAGAAGCAGAGATCCACAAAGAAAACTTTTAAACCAGAAAAAAAGAATTTTTACCCGTTTCTCAAGAATCGCTTTTTAAAATACAGCACATCGAAAAGGGTCCGATACAAATTAAATTTGTTTTCCATAAGATACTACTGGAGATCTTGTTTTGAATTTTCATATTGCAGTGGTACGAGTCCCCACCCCACTGTATTTATTTATCCTGCACATAGAGAGGGGATTCCGTATGATTATATTATATCAGACTCAAATTTTTAAAACTTTTAGCTCGCTGCTGAGATATCTATTATGAAATCAATATTATATAATGGATGCATGTATTATGATATACCAAGTCATGGCATTTACATGTACCCCAATGTGGCTCACATTTTTCTTTCAATTACAGGTATATTGTTTTCAATAATCTCATTCTTTGAGGAAATGTCAGAATCGTCTTCGATATACATCACATACTTGAAATATCCTTTATATCTACTCCCGAGCTGCTCCTTCAATCAAGGGTTATTAAAAATTGGAGTGACCGCCAACCAGAATGAACAGTGTCTGCGAAGATTTCAAAACTCAACTTACTCGGAGTCGGATGAAGACTTGTGTTGTGGTATGTTGAAGCCTATTATAGTTTTCTATTTATCATTCCCTTATTCCCTAGCAACAGGACCAAGATTCAATTTATAATATAATCGATCTTTTTCCGATTTCTAGTTTATGTTAATGAGTGTACTGCAATTCGAAACCGCTGCCTTGCGATAATGGTATTCAGTTTTCTAATCAGTGCTATCAAAAAAAAAAAAAAATATTTTCAAAAATTTACGTTACTTTCATATGGTTGGCTTACATCAGACACGCAAAACCTTTTTCCTGTAGTGAAATGCACAGTAAAAATAAAATGGGATTGGGCGCAAGGAAAAGCATGAAATTTAAATTACTCATTCACAAATCTTTGAAATCTTTTCAATATGAAGCCGGAAAATTGCATCCAAATGTGACCTTGCTGTCGAATAGGCTTACGCAAATCGTTGCTTTCTTAACCGGTTCTCTGCCACGGACGTGTTAACACGCCATACAATTTCGTGCTCGTAAGGCCGGCCATACAAAATGTGCGTGTTTACACGCAGTAATTGAGACGCAGCTTAAAGGCACAAGAAACGTATTTAATAATTTTAAAATATCATGCATATAGTGACATATCTTGGAATCATAGTGTGATACTTAAATTTTAAAGATATTGTTTTGTAATCTATAATACATCGATTTAAAAAAAGCTTTTTTGTTGTGTTCGAATAAGTTCCTGGCAGGTATTTAATTCCTTGGCGGTAATTTCCGTTTTTGGATAAATGATGGCGGAAATGACCCATTGCGTATTTATATTGTAAGTGTTTGCGATGTACTATTGTTATATGTCCAAAAGGTACATATTTATTAGGTTTTATTTTTTGAAAAAAAATCACAGCCTCCATGCACGGTCTTAATACCGCACGGCACAGATCAGGTTAATCAAGTTTGGATACGGATCCTCCAAAAGACACTTATAAAATTCAAATAAATTTTATAGATTAATCAACCGCAATCGTATGTTTGATTTCGCTTTCTTGTGTGAAATTTGTCTAGTTAGACAGTCGAGTTCATAGTCGTGTCTGTTATCTAAGTCTGGGTTGTTAGTTTTATTATTTTTGCCGTGGACTCGTTAGATTATTACTGTCGATTTTTCACACTCCTTTATTTTATTATAATATTTTGTAAAAAAATACCCTAAGTGAACTTATACAAAAGATTTTTATTTAGTATTGTTTGCAGCAAACAATGATTTTATGTTTCTTTTTTTTGAGGATTATACTGAGTTGTTGAAAATTGCAGATAGAAAACTAACATACATTTTTCTAAATTTTGACAATATGGCTTTATCGGTGTTTGCAATTTTGTTGACGTTAATTTAAAAAATATATTATTTGGCATCACAGCTAATGCCAATGTGCCAAATATTTAAAGTTGAAAGATCATGCAAGAAAAACTCCATGAGATTTTTTCGTGGTGAACGTTTCGGTGGGTGAATTTGCAGCATCGCTATGATTTAAATTTTGAGAAATCTATACATATGATTTGAAGACTACTAATAAAAAAAAATGTAAAATTTATGAATATTATAGACATTAATTTTATTGTGCAGCAACAAAAATTCTAAATGTTATATCACTTCACCCCTAGAATTCACCAGAACCATCTGTTTTTAGCCTCTTTGCGCAGAAAGATTATTTAACGAGCGTATCCGGCAAACGCGAGCTTTTCTCACACAATAGATGAATTAATTTCAGAATAATTGAAACCTTTCAGAAACGGATGAAACGACAGGAAGCTGCATCGGCCTTAAGAACTTTTACACAGATAACGAATTTGGAATCGATAAAAACCTAATTTTTCTTCTAATCTCCGCATGCATTTTCATGGTGAGTGATTTAGACAAATATTTATTCCATTATCATTAGAAACGCATTTTAATTTTCCGATTTATTTATGGATATAAATATAAAAAAAAACAATAAATCTTAAGACAATTTATTGTATTAATTACTAGAGATAATTTCGTATAATAATAATTTCAGAACAGCGTCAGAATTGAATGTCGATTCATACGGTGCAGTGGTTAGCTTTGTTGGCTTCCATGCTGGCTCTCAGTATGAACAGCATATTTTTTTATTGAAATCTGTTCCAAGACATGGGTGTCTGTGATGTCTAAAAATTCCCTCCCATCCTTCTAATCCTCCAATAACTGGGCGTAGCAAGAGCGACTAGTGAACCACTAGACCAGTCCTCGCCTTATTCTTCTATCCTTACTATTCTCTTACGACTGAGTAACAAACAGTTCTCGTACAAAAATAGTTCTGTTGAGATACCTCCATTAGGTTGAGATGCTCCACACTGGAAGCGGACATGAAAAAAAATATTGAAACATAAAGAAACAGTCCACAATCATGACAAATATAATAAAAATAAAGAATCGGCGACTCAAATACCGAATGTTTTGGTATCACAATTGAAGTGAGACAGGGCTGAGTTTTTGCACCGTCCGTGCTTATAATTATCTTTGACTGCATACTTTGCAGGTCGATTCTGATCTGATTAGGGTATAGCTTTTGCTCCCGGCCTGAGGCTGTGAGACCTTGAAAATGCCGATGATGTTGTCATATTTGACAAATCTGTGAAAGGGCATCCAGGAGGTTATTGTGGTTCTTGCTTTTGACATTGATTTCTGGGAGAGAACTAAATAGAAATAGATTAATATGGGAACAGATTTGTTACCAAATATTTACTATTTTTCTAAATCTGTATGTAACAATGTGACTACCAAAAATCATGTTGATATAATTTTGAAGAAATAATTTTGATTCAACAAAAGATAGTTCAGCCCTTGAGAGATTCATGTTAATTCCAAGTCGGACAAGGAAACAAGTGGAAACCCGTGGTCTACTTTGCTAACTCAAATTTAACAATTTTTCAGGTATTTATCATGGTATGGGAGCATCGAATAAAATTGCAGAAGAAATACAACTACTTTAAAAATAAGTCCGGTAAGCAGTTAATAGTGTTGATTATCTTTAAGTATGAAACAGAGAGGCTTATACAGTGGATTCTACCCAAATAAGACTGCCATTAATTTATAACTCACATTTGAAACAGAAAAAGAAAGGATTAAGTAGCAACTGTCTCATTATGATTTATAAATAAGATCTGTGTGAAAACACTTTTGTTATCATATGTATGCATACATTTATTAACTTAGATTATAATATCAATATATTATTGTATAAATATATTAATCTATATATATAAAAGAAAGTGGGGTTTGTTACAACACGTATATCTTGGCTATAACTTGGCTGATTTTAATGATCTTTGATTTATTAAATTCGTATCCGCCTAGAATAGCAGAATAAGCATTAAAACATCGGAAAAATAACACGTAAAATAAATTATGAAGAAAATAAATGTCTCCATACATTTCGTTTTTTTGAACTTCGCAAATCGAACGCCGTCGCGAACATGACGTTGTATGCTGTTTCCTATCAATCCACTAGGTGGCATTAGTTGCATTCGCATTTGACATTTATCAGCTAGCTGACGTGCCCCGCAATTTATCATGACTTTTTTTGAGTTTTTATCAATTTTCACTCAGTTTTCGTTACGATTAATCATTCTGGTGTGGAATTCTATACATATTTTTATGGTCCATCTCGAGATTCATGTATAATGGCAGGAACAGTGTATTTTGATTGTGGCGCGATTACTGTGAAATAATATTTAAACGATATTGTGCTTAGACTTCGCGACACTGTACAACTACAACGAATATACGAAACACACTGCTCATATGATGCATTGCATTTAGTATCAAGTAAAATCACCACCTGTGATGAATGGATAATTGCGCACAAACGCGCATTGGAAGCAATCAATCGAACTATGAAAGATTTGCGCAATGACTCAAGATGTTTTGGGAGCGCACTGATTCTACTCTCTGGTGATTTCCAGCGATTGCTGAATATCTGTAACGGCCGTGTTTTTGTCGACGAATCGAACAGATTGATTTCGTTTCATGCGTTTCTTCATGCACTGCAGTTTGTGAGTCAAGTTAGGAATGCCAATGCCAGATCGTGGAATGAACGACGCTTTCAATTGAGCATTGAACCAATCAGTTCGAACGAATGTAACACTGTTGAAGCCCAAACGAAAGGAAGTGTACGATACGTTAATGAAGGTAATTGATGATGGAAATGGTGGCTTATTTTTCCTCGATGCGTTTGGTGGAGCTGGGAAGACATTCCTCATGTCATTGATCATGGCCACTGTTCGTTCGATATAAAATTGCTGTAGCAGTTTCTTCTTCTGGAATAGCGGCCACGTAGATAGAAGGATGCCGAACGGCTTATTCAGCGTTGAAATTGCCGTTAAACCTTCAAATCACTGATAAACCGACATGCAAACAGTCAGCAATGGCCAAAGTTTTGGTAGGAAGTAAAATCATCACCTGGGATTAGGGATTCTGAAGTCTCGGGTTTTTCAAAGTCCCGGGACACGAGACGCGATAAAGTCAAAGTCCCGGGACTTGGGACTTTTATTTCCCCTTCAATAAAATTATAAATTTATTACAATTAAATATTTTTGTGTATGTACTAAAAAGGGATGATAACGGTTCATGTATTGAAAAAATAACAATGAATTGGGTAAAATTATGACCGTTACTTCACAAATCACAATACAGCTTTTATACCTTTTTTGTCCTATTGAGACATTGGTACCTTTGTACAATAGTGAAAAATATTTGTAAATAAAACAACATCAGGTATGAACACTTAATTATAATATTTTTTAATTGGTTTTTGCTACAGTTATATTTTTAATACGATTATGAATTGATTTAAACAAATTTCTAATAACATACATGAAGATATCTTTCTCCCAAACGTTTTTTAATATTTCGTTTCAATTAAACTATTTTTTTAGCGTTTTTTACGCAGTTAAGACGTATTTTTTTTTCATGCGTACTTTAAAATGGCGGCGAAAGTATGCGTTAATTAAAAAAAGTACATCTTTGAACACATTTATTTATTAATAATAAAAATATTAAATTAATTCAATAATAAAGTCACAACCTCAAATCATACAAAGTATGTATTATTTACACAAAAGTTAATATTTTATTTTTGCTTATCAAAATATGCTTTTAAAAATAATAATGAATTTAATGACGAATCAGACAGCCGATTTCTCATCTTTGTAATAAACGTTGTTGCTCATCATCATTGTTAGTCGATGTTGCTTTAATGTTATACATAAAAAATAATCTTTGTTTCCGTTCTCCAGTTGATTTTAAAATCTTAAATTCGTTTAGTTGTTTTGTTTTTAATGGAGAAATCTTTTGTTTTTTTGTAATCTGTCTATTTAATTCTTCTTCCAGTGACATTCTGCAATAGTTATCTCATCATCGATATTTTATTCAGATACTTCGATATCTTTTTTCACGGAGAAAAGACGTTGTAGTACATTATTTCCGTATTTCAAATATATTGTTTTGGAGCATTTGTCAAAATCTTTCGTGTACTCTTTTCGAATATCAATTAGTCCCAGTAGAACGGTTGGTAATAAAATATTTATAAGCCGCCTTGATTTATAACATAATTTTCTAGAAATAACTATTGGTTCCATTATTTCTTGGAATTCTGTGCGATTATCCCATGCTGCAAAAATAGGTAAGCGAACACGTGTTTAAGTTTTTTTTGTATTTCTGCATGTCTCTCTATTACATTACCCATTAAAATGGTTGTTTCGTATTAAAATATATAAATAGATGTTATTTAAAACTTCTACAATTATAAATCCAAACAACTGTTTCTTTTCTTATAGATCCCTGTTATATATGCATAATTAATTTTGTTAAAACCCCAGCCTTTAATCCTTAGCCTAAATACAATGATTTTTTTTCAAAACTGATCCCGCGGTTAGACACCAGTGTATCTTTATTTTAAATCAAAATTAACTTTTTAGGTCACATTAGCGATTGCTTGCATCCAATTTTTATTTGTTCGAATGGTTTTTTCAAAATTAAAAATGTACAATTTGGCTGTCTTAAGTCCCAGGACTTTGTTGTTAAATGTCCCGGGACTTAAGACAGCAAAAAACCATAAAAGTCCCGGGACGTCTCGACACAGAATCCCTACCTGGGATGAATGCACAATCACGCGCATTGGAAGCACTCAATCGAACTATGAAAGATCTGCGCAATGATTCAAGATATTTTGGAGGCGCAATGATTCTACTATCTGGCGATTTCCACCAAACACTACCAGTCATTCCAAGATCGACCGCTGCCCATGAAATAAACGCTTGCTTGAAATAATCGACTCTGTGGCGCTATGTGAAGAAAATTCAGATGACGACAAACATGCGAGTTGCATTGCGAATTGCATCATTTAAACTTCACAATTCAAAATCAAACCGTTGGTCCACTACATTCTTTTTATTCTATCGACCGTGTACCAAACGAAAACGAAGCAACCAACTATCCAATTGAATTTGTAAACTCATTGGATCTGCCTGGCTTGCCACCGCACAATTTTCAACTAAAGGTTGGCTCGGTAGTCATCATGTTTCAAGTTATCAAGTTAACAGAACAATTATTCACTTTTAAGGTGTTCACTGTCAATACTTGGTGGAATGGCATTAAAATAAAACATTTTTAGTACTTTTTCCAAATAAAATTTATTTGATCAGGACCGGTTTCACTCATCGCGAGCATTATCAACTGATGATAATGCTCAGATGATAATAACTCAGTTGATAATGCTCGCGATAAGCGAAACCGGTCCTGATCAAATAAATTTTATTTAGTGGGAAAAGTACTAAAAATGTTTTATTATTTTTATTACAACATTTATTGATTCTGAGGCGGCACGAAGTTCGTCGGGTCAGCTAGTCTATATATATAAAAGAAAGTGGGGTTTGTTACACCACGTATATCTCGAGAATAACAGCTCGGATTTTAATGATCTTTGTTTTATTAAATTCGTATCCGCCTAGAATAGCAGAATAAGCATTAAAACATCGGAAAAATATCACGGCAAAGAAATTATTAAGAAAATAAATGTCCTCATACAATTTGTTTCTTTGAAAAATACAAATGGAACGCGGACACATGACGTTGTATGCTGTTTACATTAAATCTACTAGGTGGCGTTGGTTGCATTATACCATGACTGATAATACTTCGTCGTTCCAATTTAAAACAATTGAAATGGACGTCTTTAAATTCAAATTTCCTGGCATAGAATTAAAGCATCGCAATAATATTGAGAGAACTTTATTTAAAAGTTTGCATCGCTAAAACGTTTTTTAAATAATCGAATATTCTGATTCGATTTTTGAAGCTATAGGGCTGGGAAACGATTTTTTAGAGCTGATTTGACAGATTTTGATCAGTGACGTAATGATTCGATTATTGGAGGTATGGTTATATTTTGCACCTGGCCTTGAAAATATTTTTAATTTCTTACATGTATTAGGAATATTCTAATGGCAGTATGGATATTTTATAGAACTGTATTTAGACTTTTATTTTAAAATCTTCTACTAGGAAAATAATTGTTAGCAAACTTAAACATTATTCTAAAAATTAAATAATTTACAATTTCAAGATTTTTTGGAGCTGATTTGACAGATTTTGGTCAGTGTCATTGATTCGATTATTGGAAGGTATGGGTTTATTTTGCATCTGGCGTTGAAAATCTTTTTGATTTCTTACATGCATTAGGAATATTCTAATGACGGTATGGATATTTTATAGAACTATATTTAGACTTTTATTTTAAAATCTTCTACTACGAAGAATAATTGTGAGCAAACTTAAACATTATTCCAAAAATTCAATAATTTACGAAATTTCTGCAACTATGAAAAATGGTTGTTAGCAAACTTAAACACTATTCTATAAATTCAATAATTTACAATTTAAAAACTGCAGGGCTGTCGATATATGCGCCGAGGTCGATTTATGCTACTATGAAAAATGATTCTTATCAAACTTGAACATTATTCCAAAGAATTAATAATTTACGAAATTTCTGCTACTACGAAAAATGGTTGTTAGCAAACTTAAACATCATACCAAAAATTAAATAATTTACGTGGTCTATTTCTGCTACTACGAAAAATGATTGTTAGCAAACTAAAACATTATTCCAAAAATTAAATAACTTTTTAAGTTTCTCGATTTTTTTAAGCTATAATTATAGGGCTGGGCAAAGATTTTTTAGAGCTGATTTGACAGATTTTGATCAGTGTCATTGATTTGATTATTGGAGGTATGGTTATATTTTGCATCCTGCCTTGAAAATCTTTTTTATTTCTTACATTCATTAGGAATATTCTAATGACGGTATGGATATTTTATAGAACTATATTTAGACTTTTATTTTAAAATCTTCTACTTATACAAAAAAATATTGATAGCAAACTTAAACATCATTCCAAAAATTAAATAATTTACAATTTAAATACTGCAGGGCTGTCAATATATGCCCCGAGGTCTATTTCTGCTACTACGAAAAATGATTGTTAGCAAACTTAAACATTATTCCAAAAATTAAATAAATTACAATTTAAATACTGCACGGCAGTCGATATATGCCCTGAGGTCTATTTTTTTTACTACGAAATATATTTGTAGACTTTTTAATTAATCTAAAAATTATATTATTTATAATTTAAATACTGCAAGGCTGTCAATATATTATGTCCCGAGATCTACTTCTTCTACGAAATATATTTGTTAGCAAACTTAAAACATTTCAAATATTCTAAAAAATATATTATTTACAATTTAAATACTGAAGGACTGTCGTTATAACAGAACGAAATTATTTATGTTGTTGAATGACAGATGGCGCTAAGTGCGCAGCGACTTAAGTCTTTTTAAGTTTGATACGTGCCATGGTTACGTCAAACAATCAAAGGGTATTGTAAACAATTATCAAGTGAATTTGTAATAGTCGTCACAAAGAATTTATTTCGCGGTCAAACAATTATGAGACCTAAAAGACTTGCTATTAGTTGATCTAGACCTCAAGCACGAAAAAAAACGGCATCACGAGCTTCAGAAACAGACGATCAAGTTTGGAAACCGTTCGAGCTCTCACGGCTCAAGCCCCATCGTCTGATACAATGGTATGCAAACAACTCTTTTGACCGTGATAAGAAACGAGAAACAATTTGATGTCGACAAATTGGGTATATTCGTTCAAACAAATCTTCCGAAATTGGTCCCAGAACAACGCATAGCGTAAGACAGAATTATGCATGCAATCAAACACAAGCCAAAACGTTGGATCACAAAAAAATATTGTTGGCAATCGCTTCATCTGCAATTACAGCAAATCTTTTGGATGGTGGTCAAATAGCGCATTCAGCAAAGAAATTGTCTTTGAACACCAACATGCAATATCAAAAAAAAATAATGATTGATGAAGGACTTTAATCATACCAACTCATTAAATGGAACGAATATACTATGGCGCACAAAAAGGCATTGAAAAATCTGCACTGTATAAAAGAATTGAGAGGAAATGAACAGGTCTTTGGTGGCGAACCTTTTTTATTGTCTGGTGTTTTTCGACAAACACTACCAGTTATACCACGTTCAACAGCTGCTGATGAACCAAGTGCATGTCTCAAATCATCAGTTTTATGGTGAAATGTGCAGAAATTGACTTTGAAAGCTAATATGCGTGTAGAATTACAATATTATGCATCCGCTGAACGTTTCAAAAAACAATTGTCAGATATTGGTAATGAAAAATAGAAATCAATGAATCCACACATTACCACCAAGCTTCTGTAAAATTACAGGAACGGTAAGCGAATTGATGCACAAAGTTTTCCCAAATATCGCACAGAATTACAAAAATCATCAGTGGCTTAGTGAATGTGTTATATTAGCAGTCAAAAAAAACAATGGTAATGCCATCAACTTCAGGATTCCAAACGAAATACCAGACAGAGAAACAACGTATAAGTCCATCGATACTATAAATTGATCAAGACGAAGTTGTCAATTATCTAACTGAATTCGTAAACTCACTTGATTTGCCAGGCATGCTACCGCACGTTTTAAGACTGAAAATTGGCGTACCTATCATTCTTCTCCGAAATATAAATCCACCACGACTTTGCAACGGTACCAGGCTTTCAGTGAAAAATTAATGAACACTATCATCTAAGCTTCAATTTTAAATGGAAAATTTAAAGGAAACTATGTACTGTTGCCAAGCATTCCAATAATTTCGACAGATAGGCCATTAGATCGCTACAAGTGTGTGGACTAAATTTTAAAAATCCATGCTTCACACATGGACAGCTGTATCTGGCCTGCTCACGCGTTGTTAAACCTTAAGATCTATTCATATACGCACCAGACAAAAAAAAACAAAATATATCCAAAAGCACTTCAATAAACATAATTAAAACACAAAGACTTTCTCTTTCTTTTTCTTTGAGTGGCATTGCAACGCATGCCGGGTCAGCTAGTCTATATATATAAAAGAAAGTGGGGTTTGTTACACCACGTATATCTTGGCTATAACTTGGCTGATTTTAATGATCTTTGTTTTATTAAATTCGTATCCGCCTAGAATAGCAGAATAAGCATTAAAACATCGGAAAAATATCACGGGAAAGAAATTATTAAGAAAATAAATGTCCTCATACAATTTGTTTTTTTGAAAAATACAAATGGAACGTGGACATTGTATGACACGTTGTATGCTGTTTTCCAGTAAATCCACCAGATGGCGTTAATTACATTATACTTTGACAGTTGACTGCTACATGCGACGTGATTTTGAGTTTTCATCGATTTTCATTAAGTTTTAATTCCGATAAATCATTTTGATGCGAAAATTTATTTATCCAATTATGGTCAAAGACGAGACGCATGAATACTAGCGGAAATAGTGTATTTTGATTGGTTTATAATGTTGGTCGATTGGCTATTCTACTATTGGTGACATACACTGGCAAACCGCGTCATATGCATGACATATGATCTTCGGTTATCTTAAAGAATAGCGTCGTGAAGCATTTGACGTTTAATCGAAATTGCCGCCAACACAGAAATCGTTTGTGAATTATTTGTTTTAATTAATTATACAAATCTAAGAAGCGTTATGATCTTTGATTACTGTCAGAATAAATGTATATTCAATCGTACCGATTTCGCCGCGAAATCGTTAATATTGGAAGCTATGTGTAACTATTTATACATCTTAGTTAAGATACGATTGAAAACACATTCATTTTTTTCATTTATTCTGACAGTAATCAAAGATCATAACGCTTCTTAGATTTGTGTTATTAATTAAAACAAATAATTCACAAATGATTCCTGTTTTGGCGGCAATTTCGATTAAACGTCAAATGCTTCACGACCCTATTCTTTAAGATAACCTGATCTTCATTACGGTCGTCAAGATCTATTCATCACCTTTACGTGCAATCTGAAATGGATAGAAATTGTTCAACTACTGCTACCCGGACAAACATCAAGTGATCGGCACGACGTCACCGCACGTGTCTTCAAATAAAAAATCCGGTCGCTGATGAACTACATTTCTTAGCATCGCGTCTTTGGGGATACTCGATGCTGGATGTATTCGATTGATTGGTAAAAACGAAGCTTGCCGTTTGCACGCACGTTGTTTTACTCTGAGATGCAGGGTTGTGGAGTCAGAGTCGAGGAGCCGCGGTATTTTGGCTTGGCTGACTAAAGATGATTTGATAGTATTACATATATATATGTTAAAATGAAATTGTAGAAAAATTTCCTCAGAGTCTGAGCTTAATTATTTTTAAGCTGGAGTCGGAGTCGTCTTTTTTTACGCGACTCCACAGCCCTGCTAAGATGGCACGTTATTACTCTTGGAACGCTTCATCGAAACAATTTCAACGTCGAAAGCAAGGCTATGCGGTTCCTGATCATCCGGATGTGCGTTCTACTGATGATTTTGGTCGCATTAACAGTGCATCTGTAGAATGACGAATGCTTCTACTTGCGGTTGTTGCTGGTAAATGTTCGTGGGCCGACATCATTTGAATCACTTCGAACTGTCAATGGCGTAGTGTGCCGATATCTCAATTTGCTTGAAAACGATACTCATTGGGACATGACAATCGCTGAAGCAATTTTTACTGAATCTCCAAGTCAGATACGCACATTATTTGTTATAATTATTTTGACATGCTTCCCATCGAATCCATGAGTTGCCTTACGTGCGGCAGTTTGTTAGTCAAGTTAGGAATGCCAACGCCATATCGTGGAATGAACGACGCTTTCAATCGAGAATTGGAACGTGAACGTGAATATGATCGAGATGCATTGAACCAATCAGTTCGAACGAATGTACCACTGTTGAACCCACAGAAGAAAGAAGTGTACGATACGTTAATGAATGCAATTGATGATGGGAATGTTGGCTTATTTTCCCTCGACGCACCCGGTGGAACTGGGAAGACATTCCTCATGTCATTGATTTTAGCCACTGTTCGTGCGAGATCCGAAATTGCTGTAGCAGTTCCTTCTTCTGAGATAGCGGCTACGTTGATAGAAGCATGCTGTACGGCTCATTCAGCGTTGAAATTGCCGTTAAACCTTCAAACCACGGAAAAACTGACATGCAAGATTGCGAAACACTCAGCAATGGCCAAATTTTTGGTAGCAAATACAAGTATCACCTGGGATGAATGGGCAATGGCGCACAAATGCGCATTGGAAGCATTCAATCAAACTATGAAAGATCTGTGCAATGACTCAAGATGTTTTAGAGGCGCAAAGATTCTACTATCTGGTGATTTCTGCCAAACACTACCAGTCATTCCAAGATTGACCGCTGCCGATGAAATAAACGCTTGCCTCAAATTATCGCGTTATGTGAAGAAATTTAAGCTGGTGACAAACATGCGAGTTGCATTGCTAAACGATCCATCTGCCGAAGAGTTCTCGAAGAAATTGCTGACTATTGGTAACGGTCGTGATGCTGTCGACGAATCGAACGGATTGATTTAGTTTCCGCCGATTTTTTGCAATTTCGTCTCAACGAAAGACGATTTCATCAACAATATGTTCCCGAACATCTAATCACAAAAATCACAATTGGTTGATTGAACGAGCAATTCTTGCGGCAAACAACAAAGGTGTGAATCATTTAAACTTCACAATTATAAATCGAAGCATTGGTCCACTGCATTCCTTCAAATCTATCGACCGTGTAACAAACGAAGACGAAGCAACCAACTAACCAACTGAATTTTCAAACTCATTGGATCTGCCTGGCTTAACACCGCACAATTTACAACTAAAGGTTGGCTCGGTAGTCATCATGTTTCAAGTTATCAAGTAAACACAACACTTATTGATTCTGAGGCGTTACGAAGTTCGTCGGGTCAGCTAGTTAAATAATAAAGTAAATAAGATCTCTTAATGTTTCGAGGTTCATGTTTATGAATTAATAGCATGCTCTTATTATAGATAAAGATTTATTTTGTAAAAAATAAGAGTAATCTGATTTTTATGTAGTTACGTATACAGCTTCCTGCTGTATATTAGAGATTTTTAAAATAATCTTTGCATATTTTTGGAATTCACCTTTTTATTTTGACTATCTTGGCAAGGGAGAAATGGTATTTTGAACAATGGCGCATTAACCAAAAATAATATTATTTTTATTAACATATTTAGCACTAATCGTAAATTGCGCAGAAGGTATACGGTAACACATCATTTGTGCTATATCATGTACCATATATTTACACCCCCCATATTATACTCTTAATTAAAATATAACTGGAACAATATCAAGTAAATCCTGTTTATTTGTTCCAAAAGTTAAGCGTTTTCAATATGTCTACATAGTATCATGATTTAACATGAGGGTATGTGGTGTATTCACCCAAAAGAATTTTTATTACAGTACTGCACATTATTCAATTATATTTGATATCAAAACGCTCAAATTTATTGCATTCAATATGTTACACAATTTCTTGTCTATCAATTTTTTCTTTTTAATTTCTAAGGAAAAGAAGATGCGCTAAATGAACCAATGGACGAATCTGCAGGTAATATATGTTTGATTTTACTTTACCAATGTCAACATCAAGAAAACAACTGACTTTCTAAACTTTAAATATCACAGCTGACATATTTTAGTCAGTAGGCACGGAGCCCCTAAATTGATTAAATAATTAAATTCACCCATTTCAAGACAATCCAATACAGGAAATACATTCAAAAAATACAAATTACATTTGTACTAATTCCGCTTTTATTTAAAATATCAGGACCGGCTTCGCTCACGACGAGCATTATCAACTGATAAGGGAAATATAATTTTACAGTGCTATTTATATAGTACAAATGTATTTTGTATTTTTTGAAGACAATGCCTTTCCACCAAGTGTTGACATTATTACAGTACTTTTTTTGTCATAAAGAAATATAGAGGAGTTTCTCAACCTTGTGCGCTACTTGCATGTGCCTGCTACAAATTATCAAATAACAAAAAAATGCATTTAAATCCAAAAAGTTGCTATCTAAATTTGTTCACAGGTGGATTTAGAAACGAAATGATCAAATGTAATAATGACTAAACTATTATGTTTGGCAATAAAATAATAAAAAGCACATACCTATTTTGTTTTGTAGAATTCTGGCTTCAGTTGGGTTGAGAATCTCTGCATTAAAGTATATTGCTTTTTACTAATATTTTTTTGTTTAGTTGGAATATTTATAATTTCAGATGTATTGTGTTTGAAGGGCGTGCAGAAAGAATACAAGAATTGGTCCTGGAGCACACCTGGCATAGCAGTGAATCACTTGCCAGTGAATATTGAAAATAGTAAGTATCATTAACTTAAAAGAAATCAGTTCAAAATAATTTCGAAAAACCACATGAGACTTGAAGAGTAAATCTCACGAAGAGTCAAAAAAAATTTAACACTAGATATTTTACAGAGCTATTTATATACTTTTTTGTCATAAAGAAATATAGCGGAGTTTCTCAACCTTGTGCGCTACTTGCATGTGCCTGCTACAAATTATCAAATAACAAAAAATGCATTTAAATCCAAAAAGTTGTTATCTAAATTTGTTCACAGGTGGATTTAGAAACGAAATGATCAAATGTAATAATGACTAAACTATTATGTTTGGCAATAAAATAATAAAAAGCACATACCTATTTTGTTTTGTAGAATTCTGGCTTCAGTTGGGTTGAGAATATTTGCATTAAAGTGTATTTTTTTTTTACTAATAAAATTTTGTGATGAATCTGCTATTTTTTTGTTTAATTGGAATATTTATAATTTCAGATGTATTGTGTTTTAAGAATGAGTGGAATAAATACATGAAATGGTTCTGGAGCACAACTGTCATTGCAGTGAATGACTTGACAGTAAACATTAAAAAAAGTAAGTAGCTTTAACTTAAAAGGAATCAGTACAAAATAGTTTCGAAAAACCATGAGATTTGAAGAGTATATCTCACAAAGAGTCAACAACATTATTCAAGTATTTTTTAACACCAGGTATCCCTTTTTTTATGAAATGCTAAAATTAGGTGGCTTCGGGGGACTGCCGGGAAATTCGGAGGCGTTAGCGTTCGGGGGGAGATTATATAAACGAACGGTCAGTAGTCACGGCTGCCAGTCCAAGATTGTCTTGAACGTTGTCGTTTACTTGTTGAGGGAGCCAGGCATGTGGTAACGAAAGCCGGCCGCAACAGTCTCTCTCCGAAAATCAAATCATTTAAATATATATCATTCAAATCTTCTTTTCTTTATAATGTGTACAGAATTACTTTGAATTTCCTCCATTACACTGTGATCATTATTAATAGCTTAACATAAAAAAATCACTAGGTTATTTGGTTTATGGGTAGTGCTTGGGATATTCTTTTTTGATGGTGATTCTCCTATGACTAAGTTGAATATTTAAAAGTAACATGTGCAAACATTTGATGTGTTCCCTATGAATATTACTCGATAGGTCAATGCATCGGTATCCTTGGAGCAAACGGCGCTGGGAAATCAACCATATTTAAGATGTTGGTAGAGGAAGAGCTACCTAATAAAGGAGCCATCTGCTACACATCAAATGTTTGTATACATATTTTTTTTGTAATATTAATTCTTATATCCAGTGCATTTCTTTCTATGTAACGCGGTGGAACGGCGTTCTAGTTTTTTTTCCTCGGAATTTTAATGTTTCTAATCAATATTTGTAAAAAAATATTTTTACTTTGCTTCGTAAACTGTTGAAAATACTTTTCCTGTTCTATGCCGTGCGGTATTAATATGGCCATACATGGAAGGCCGTGATTTTCTTTCAAAAAATAAAACTTAATAAATATGTACTTTTTGGACATATATTAATAGTACGTCACAAACACTTACCATATAAATACAAGATGCGTCATTTCCGCCATCATTTATCCAAAAACACCGCAAACAAATGTTTCACGACATTTCAGGGTTGTCACAAAACTCACAGAGAAAATACGTGAACATGATTTTGTATCGAAACTGAAACTTAATAAATTTAATTATAAATTTATATAAAAATACGCCGAAAAGTTTGAAGAGAAATAAATAGTCTTCCACCGCACGGTATGCCTCAAAAGAAGGTTCTACGCATAGAGCCACTTTACACTGTTTACATTGATACCTTGATTCTTTTCTGAACATACCACACATCTCGCCGTTGTTACATCGTGAAATGTCTTTCTGTGAGACACAATGGTAATTCTGTTTTTTTTTAATTGAAGATTTGGAAGGCACAACACATTTATATTCCGTCATCAGTTGTCGAATTACCTCCAACTGAAATTGTCCTATCGGTGTACGTTTTCCTATATTTGACAAAATAGTGTATGGGCCCAATGAAAGGTCCATCGTGTGGAAGAAAATTTTCTTGTACCACCTCATTGTCTTTCGCGTTGAGTGTACACTCCATAGAATCATGTCCGATCTGTTTACAGCGCCCATGTTTGGGTTATAGTCCTGAACACATTCAGGTTTAATTGTCGCTTCATTGTTTTTTCCTGTTTCGGTGAGAATAGCAGAATGAAGAGTCGTCAACATGGACGCGTCTTTTTTATCTCTCTATATTTGTGCAAAATTGTGTCAGTGTGATAGGATTCTATTTCTCCCTTTTTCATTTTTTTTGTGGGCTTTGGAATTCCCTTTCGGTTTTTTCTTACGGTACCGCAAGCATTTGTTTTTCGGTTCTGTAATTGATGAAATAATGTTAGACTCGTGTACCAATTGTTCACATACAACGTATGTCCCCGATCCAAATATGGTGACATTAGTGTCATGACTATACTTCCCGATATTCCAATGTGTGGATATGTTACGTATTCCGTTGTTTTGCCACTGTACACAATAAAATTAAATATATATCCCCGCATAGTCACAAATAACAAAGAATTTAATACCAAAACGGAATGCTTTTGAAGGAATAAACTGACG
This sequence comes from Himalopsyche tibetana, assembly GCA_030503985.1. Taxonomy (NCBI): domain Eukaryota; kingdom Metazoa; phylum Arthropoda; class Insecta; order Trichoptera; family Rhyacophilidae; genus Himalopsyche; species Himalopsyche tibetana. The sequence continues at coordinate 4,365,902 of JAPJYX010000015.1, forward strand.
GAATGATAAATTACCTTTGAAGAGCAGTAAACTTTCATCGATGCATACATTCATGTGAGGATACATACATTGCATGGAAATTTGTTTGAAATGTGTCACAAGAAATCTTATTTTAAGCATCTTGTCCCCGCTTACTTGCTGCGTATTATCACAGAAGTGAAGCATGCGTAGAATGTTTTGGAATCTATTGCGGGATATTGTATCAGAAAATATTGGTGAATAATATCTGTAGACTGGGCTGGCGATCCTGTTGGAATTACAGGGCACCAATCGACATAAAACAAGAAATAAGTATAATTCTTCTACTGGAACGTCTATCCACTGTCTCAACCTCCAACTTAGTCACCGCATTGATGGCGTATGTATCTGTACTGCTTATTTGTTTCGACCGTAATGAAATTCATGAACACCTTGAAAAAGTTCGACTGTATTTCTTAAACTTTCAATATTTGCTCTTGACCTTGAACTATCGAATGATTTTATTTTGGGAACTCGTCTGTTTTCCATTAAAAAACTGGTGCAGACTCATCAACTAATGGTACAAATCCATTATCAAGTGCTGATTCTGCAATACCGGAAATCAAGATATCTTGTTACTCATCATCGAAATTGGCATCAAAATTCAGCAGTGAGGTCCATGTCTATCAAATCTTCAATCAGTTGTGTACTTTCAGGTGTATTTTGTTGTTCTTCTTTTTTGAAATGTGAGAAGTGTTTACGTAAAAATAATAAAAGCAATAGTCAAAAAAGTTACGCCACTGTAAAATCTTATAAAATAAACAAACACCAACAGCACAGATTATTAAGGTAAAAAAAACGAAATCGTAACAGTAAATTATGAAATTATGTAGGTAGTCAAATAAAACATAAACTGTTTTCATCTAATATTAATTCATACTAGCTTTTAGCCCGTTGCCCTCAGCGGGGGGATTCCCGTTGCATTTTTAAATAGTCAGAAAATTTACTTGCGTGAAAAATAAATTGCAAACCTATTTATTGAATAATCCAGAAAATCTAAGCGTTTTTAATTCTCTAACTGGACTACTGGACTTTTTAGGAAAACACTCAATTCTCTATAAGAACTAAACTACACCGGGATTGAAAAACAAAATCTGCAAAAAGCTATAATAAAATATATTCATAAAAATTATGTTTGAGCTGCCGTGCTTAGCTGCTATATGCAATCTCGACAGCACTGCAGTATTTATATTTCATAATTTTTAGTTTTTTTAGAATAATTCAAATGTTTCAAGTATGCAAACAAATATACCTCGGAGAAGAAAAAGAAGACCCCGGGACATATATCGACAGCCCTGCAGTATTTATATTTTATTATGACTATAAACTAAAGCTTGTATTTGCATGATATTTTTTTAGATCATAAAACACTTAAAACTATTTCTTCTAAAAAAATACACTGCACGAAAAATATATCCAGTATTAATAATTATTATGAGTTATTAGAATAATTCAAATGTATGTTTAATATGTATGATCGATTTGTATCGTCTCTTCCAATCTGGCGTTTACCTCAACGGTAAGACTTTTCATTGATAAACCAAAGTTCCATGTATCGAATCCGAGCCCCGGCAAAAAAAAATGTGAAACTAAAGGTTCATCGATTTTTCACAACACAAAATGTCAGCGTATTGAAAAAATATGTATTTAGTATGAATACAAAAATGGCGACAACGGGGGAGGGAACATCTTTCTTGACGTCATCGAAAAGGTGAAATCGCGACCATACAAACAAACAAACGTACAGCCAACAAACCTTATCGACTATTAATATATAGATTATAACACTATCAATACAATAAATACACACTAGTCACAATATTCTAGCCGGTAAAATTATGTAAATTATGACATCGAACTCGACTACGACCATACAACTGATAAATCTTGTAGGATCACTGTGAGTTATGACTTGTATTAACTCTCGCGGCTCGGAGACTAGAAAAATACTTAGCAGCCGATGGGGGTCTTTTTTGACCCCAGTGGTTTCCTCATTATTGGCCTTATTCTTATGAATTTCAAAAAAAAAAAAATAGTCTACGGGCTTTAAAATATCTCTCTGCATCTTTCCTCATACATTTTTTTATAAAAAATCGTGTTTTTTTAATAAATAGTCATATTTTAAGTTACGCGTAAAAAAGACGTCATTCCAGTGCACATATGTAATCGCAACTGAAGACATTTAGCCAACCAATCATAGCAAATGCAATTTTACGATCGGCTGCTTATCGCTCCTTCACATGTTGCCAGAACTTATATAAAATTAGGCATCGACGAAAGATATTGTGAATTTTTTGAGAATAGTATTTGAGGATACATAAATTATTATCTTTAACTTCGAACGCATCAATCCGTTTTTTGTTCTGCGTTGAAGATCTTTTTTATTTATTTGAATTTTTTATTTAATTTTGTACTTATACCGTAATTTTGTTCAATGTAAAATATATATGCAAACTATTTTTTTCGCTTATAAAGAACATATTTATAAATTGTTTCGAAATAAATACCTACACACATATGAACATATTAAAAAACATAAAACCCTATACTTTTTAACAAAAAATATGATAGTGCTCAGAGCAAAATTTGCTGGAAAAGGTCAATGGTCAATTTATTAATTAAATTTAAAAAAAAAACTACATACCCGTCTAAATAGTTTTCTATAACAAACTTGATTTGCTTTAATATTTATTCATATAAAATACTGACATTTTTATTTAAAAATATATTATTTGGTGAAAAAGTATTTAGGCTATATGTAATAAAATATATTTAAGTATTAGAAAATTTATCCCACATATTGCATAATAGACCATCACAAATCATTTTTTTTACACAGTTGTGTGTTTTTCATAAACAATCGTAAAAAAGACTATTACGTGTATCATATTATATATTATGCTTTGCCCGCAATAATCATTCGAATGCAAAAGTTTCCCACAGAAATAATCTTGTGAAACATTTTTTAATTACACGCCGATGTCAATAAACGAATGAGTTGTGGCAGTTTGAATGCCTGTTAGTTTTCGTTCCGAGTCGTTTGTTTTTGGGTTTGAAACTCCATTTATCCATGAAGCCCGTATAAACATGAATATAGCTCTACGCATGTTTTATTGAAAAAATGTAAATATGTAAGATGTACATACATAATAATATAATAAAACCACAACCTGGCAATAGCAATTGCACTCATATTCGCAAAATAATCTGTGATTGGTTGTTTTAATTCGACGCCCAGTCAATTAGAATTTTTTCTAAGCACGGTGTTTCATAAATATTTCACCTTATAAGTAAAAGTTATTTAAGAAAATTTTCAGACTAACATTAATCAAAATAATAAAGCAGTTGTGTGTTTTTATATACGCTAACCAAATTAATGATAGCATAATCAAAGATACTCAAATTATGGTACAGCTCCTTCCTTCCTATACATTTAGTTGATAAATATATATTTTTTTAATACACAAATGAAAGTAAATTAGGAAGGTTATTAAAAATAAACCATTTTAAAACTCGACAAGAAGTAATAATTTAAAAAATAAATATAATATGCTGAAATATTATGATAAATTCTGAATGTAATAAAACATGATTTGTTTTCGTTGGGACTGCTTTTTCTTCCCCCTTTTTAACAAAGAATATCAGAAAGGAATGTATGTTTTTAAATCTAGCGATAAGGTTGTAATTAAAATTCTCCGAAATGGATTTTTGAGACATCAAGACTCTCATAAAATGAAGTTTATGTGACAGAAGAATTATGAAAATAAATTGACTTACCAGAATTGCATACGTTTAAATGGAATACTAATTCTTTCGAGATTTTATAAAGAAATTTTTGTTTATTCGTTAACATGAGTAGGTAAATACTTTTAAAAAGGAGTACATATGAAATATAATTACCTATACAACATACGTTTTAATGATTGATTTTTTATCAGTAAAGTATCGTTACGGTATATAACGTTTTTACCTTTTAGTATCCTATAGTTATTTTTCCTTTGAACAATTAGTTAGCTTAGTAGAATATTAATAAATATAAATGGAAATTAGTACAAATTTATATTTTATTTTGTTGAATATTTTATTTTACTAACACTAAATTTTTATACTGCGTTCATCGAAATCATTTGAGAATGTTCGCAATAAACGAAACCAGTGTTTATTACTGGATTTTTATAATGTTAGTAACGGATTGTTTACATATTAAAAGAAGGCGAATTATAACATATACATGTTAGAAGTATTACAATACATGACAGTTATTTATACAAAAAGTAAACTTACGATTATGGGGAAATTTTTAGTTACTCAGTCCGCTCTGCAAGTTCCGGTTTACTGCATATTGGACAAAACAACTTTTTTTCTTCATACCCATGTACTTTACAAACAAAACATTTTCACTTTGAACATTTTGTATTCATTTTTTTATCACAGCTTCGAGGGCAAAATCCACATCTTCCTCGTTTCAGGGTGTCGGATTCAATATCTGTTCTAGAGCTTGGCCCTGCAACACTTTCAGTAAAAAGATTAAATCCATACTTTTGATCTTTATGGAAATGTATACCACTATTTTTTCTGTCTTCCACGTTTTTTCTTGTCAAATCAACTGACAATTCCCGTATAAAAGATTTTCTCCTACTACGGTCATTTGACTTCCATTCCGGATATTTGGCAATCCATAAGAGATATGCATTTAATGCAGCCATGTCCAAAATTTCCATAAAAAATCTTAATGGCCACCGTCTTGTTGACCGAGCACAGGAGTACTCTCTCGTCATTTTGTCTCCTGTGTCGACCGCCCCTTTTGTCTCATTATAGTGTAAAATCATATGTGGCTTTTTGCGTTGAGTGTTTTCTTCTATTTTTTTGTCGTGAAACTCCGAAGACAATAAGCACACGGCACGTCGTTTTTTTGCAACATATGAAAGAATAGTAAATTTGTCCGTAAACCCAAATAAAGATGAAAACTCTTCTCTTGATTTAGAAGGCAAAAATTCTTTGGGTATCTCCCGTTTGTTTGCGCGAAGAGTGCCCGTTAGTGTAAGATTCTTTTCTAACAATAATCCTGCTAACGGCACCGACGTGAAAAAATTATCCGTTGTTAATCCGCGCCCAGATCCATAATACGGAGTCGTCAGATCCAACACTACTCTTTGGCCCTGGTTGACTTCTCTAATATTATTCATTTTTCCGGTGTACACTTGTACATTTAATATATATGCTGTCTTAGAGTCTGCAGCTACCCAAAGCTTAATGCCATATCGTCCCGGCTTACTCTTCATAAAAACTTTGAATCCACAATTACCCTTATACGTGGCAAAACGTTCGTCAATTGTAATATTTAAATTCAGATTAAAATTCCGCACACAACCCGCGGAAAATTGTTCAAAAATAGATCTAATGGGAAGTAACTTATCACCAGTTTGAGAAAAGCTTGCCTGCCTCGTTGTTTTATTATCAAACCTGATATTGCTATAAATATAAATAAATCGGTCTCTCGACATTGCAGCAGTGTAAAAATATTGACGAAACAATTCTTCAGTGCTCCACAACTCTTTCATATTTATTCTTCGTCCACGATTTCTCCCCGATGCCAGTAAAATTCCCATAAAAGCGTTAATTTCATTTAAAGTGATGTCTTTATCTGCCCGTAATAGTTTTCGTCTATGATTATTTGTATTTAAACAAATTTCATCCAACATACCTGCCGTGACAAAAAGTTCAAATGAACTTCTGATTGAGTTTATTTGTTGACTATATGCAGTTAGCCCTGGCCGAGAAGTCACAATATTGTGCAATCTACTGCGAGAACGAATTGGTGGTGACGAATTCCACTCAAAGCCTGATTTTGAAATAAATGATGAACTATTATAGTTACCATTATCACTATCAATATTATCAACATATTGATGTTGAAAGTGATGATCATTATCATCACTTTCATTTTCATCTTGATTCTCAATAAAATCTTCCACGTCCGTAATATCGTCAATTAATTCAAAATCTGTATCACTACCACTTTCTGAATCACTATTGTCTCTTGAATTTAAGCCTTCGAAAAATATTTTTTCTAATTCCGCATTTGATAGAAAATTCGACATGTTGCTAGTTAAAAAAATCTTTCAAAAACAATAATTACACAATTAAAACACACTCCACAAAACGTAAGCAATATTGTTTTTATAAATACGTATTAATTATAAGAACACTTTAAAAATTGAACTAATATCGAAAGACCCGCTAAAACCGTCCGTTAGATTTGGAACTTACTGTAACACTAAGGCGGGTTTAAAAATGGGGTCATAGCGATAACACTATAAAGGCGTTGACATATATGGAATACCACAAATTTGTAGCGCAGAAAAAAGTTTTTCGGATGAAATTTATCCGATTTCTTTTCTGTTTTATTTAATAGAGACGGAACTAGCAATTGAACATATTTTTTTTCTTCTACAAAAGGTTCAAAAAACTATGATATAAGAATACCTTAATTATAAACATTGCATCACCTATATTAAAATATATATTTAAGAAAATGTGGGTATTGGGGTCGCATTTCTTGAGCTTAGAACCGGAAAAGTTAAGAATTAAGGGAATGTAGAAATCTCTGTTTCAAAAACAAAAATTACCGTCACGTTGGCATAACCCTGCTAGCGGCACATTTGAAAACAACGAAAAAGCTCTTTTTAAAATTGATGTATTATAGATTACAAAACAATATCTTTGAAGTTTAATTATCAAAATATGATTCCAAGAGATGTCACTATATGCATGATATTTTAAAAAAAAAATGTTTCTTGTGGCCTTTAAGCCGCGACTCAAGTACTGCGTGTAAGTTCGCACATTTTGTATGGCCGGCCTTACGAGCACGAAATTGTATGGCGTGCTAACACGTCTGTTGCAGTGAACCGGTTAAATCTTTGTTTCGCGAAAAAGCAATAACAGAAAAAAATTCAAGCTGTGTAATAAACACTCTTTTATTTTAAACCATGTCCGCTTCCAATGTGGAGCATATGTACTCCTAATGGAGTTTATCTCAACAGAAGTGTTTCTACGAGAACTGATTGTTACGCAGTTGCTCAACCTCTCTTTTTCCAAAGAGAGTAGGGATAGAAGGATAGGGATTAGTGGTAAGCTAATCGCTCTCGATACACCCCGTTCATAGGATAGGGTGAGTGAGAGGGGGGAATTCAAGACATCACATACATCCATGCCTTTGAACAGAAACCTCCCCTATCTTTATATTCTTAATCTCTTAAAAAAGTAAGGCTGAGCAACCGATTAAAAAGCAGTTCTCGTAAAAAAAGGTTTTTTCAAGGTACCTCCATTGAGAGGCCATATGCTCTACATTGAGAACGGATATGGGTTGGAAAAAAAACTTTTGTTGCAGCGTCTCTTCTTTAAAAAAAAATTACTGCTTATATCTTAAGACTACGAATAATGACAACGGCTGTATTTAAGACAGGGTGTTAAAACAGGTGTCTACGCAGCCTTCAAAAGATTACTATTTCCATGAAAATCGAACTGCAATAGTGTAGAAAAGTACTTTGGAAACACAATCGAATATCAACATATTTTTTAAGGTCGAAAGTTTACGAGATTTAGGCGAAAGTAAACGTTTAATTAGCTGTGCTAAGCTGTGCAAAAGAACTATATCCTCTTAAGACCACGAATACTTGAAATGGCTGTATGCAGGACAAAGCAGTGGTGGATCCATAAATTGTCCCAGGAGGGGACCATTCAATTTGAAAATAAACATGATACTTAAATAATAATATCTAAAAAACTAAAATATTCGTAGATTTTCAATGTTTTTTACTGTTCAAACTGCCGGGGATATATCAAAACAAAAAAAGGCCGTCGTTCGAAATCACTGACAGCGGTTTGAACGGCGGCCATTTTGTTTTTGATATATTGACAATCCAATGTGAGTGAAATTAGAGCAAATTTTTTTATCGCAAGCGCTAATTTCTTTTTAAATTGCGTCGTAAAAAATATGCTTCCCAAACGTTCGTCACTTAGTAGATATACCAACGCAGCACGTAGATATGAGCGAATACGAGCTTCGTGACAAACGAGCAATGAAGCAGATCGTTTACAAATAGCTTATTCAAGTGCATCAGAATCAAACGAACAACATGCCGCAAGAATCTAAAAAGTACGTTTACATGCTACACAATCACGCGCATCAGAATCAGGTGACAGACTTACAGTTTGCATCCCAGTGTAAATATCGGCAAAATGAATAAGGTGTGTAGGCATTGCGGTTCACATAAATTCAACAATGAAACATCAGGAATGTGCTGCGTGAATGGCAAAGTTAAATTGCCAACATTGCATCCACCGCCTGATCTATTGTTGTCATTGCTTTTGGGTGACTCACCTGATTCCAAACACTTTTTGCAGAACATTCACAAATATAATTCAGCGTTTAGAATGATATCTTTTGGAGCCGACAAAGTTTTCCAAGATCAGTATATGCCTACTTTCAAAATTCAAGGACAAATATATCACCATGTTGGTTCATTTTTACCGGTTTCCGACGCTGAACATAAATTTCTAAAGGAGTTTTAATTGGTTATTATTATGAAGTTCAACGAATATTGTACAATTTCTTTTTTATGTTTTGTCAACTATTAAAAAAAATGCTAAAAGTATTTTGATCCTTATGCATGCATTGATTATACGTTTTAGATTTGAAAGTCTTTTTGATCGTGGTTATGATAAGCTCTTTTTCCAGGAAATTCTAGAAATAAACAAAGCGCAATTGAATAGTCGTCCGATTTTAAATGAAATATTAAACATACCTGGTTCGCCACTGTTATACCCTCTATAAATATAGTCATAAAACCTTTTCCGACAAACAAAATAAATATAAATTTGAATTGTTTGAATTTTGTACTTTTCCATGAGTTTTGTCGCTAACGACCCGGGTTTCTCCTGTCGGCATCTTCATGCATTCCAAGTGCACGGATGTACTTGAACTGACGCGCAGTTAACAGTTTGTATCGTTTATATACAAAAATATAAGTAGATCACAAGTTAAAAGGATATTAACATGTAAATTAGCGAAAATTGAATGTATACATGAACGGCCGACACTTTACGTCCGAATAGGTCCGACACGAAATCGGCCAATGATTCGGTGTCGGTGTACGCGTAATGTTAGTTTCTTCTTTCTTTAAAGATTTTCAGACATTTAATTGGTTGATCTTATTTGTATTTAATTTTATATTTTAGGTAAATATATTGAGTTTTGAGTATTTTCAATTTCCAAAAAACACATTTTGTAGCAGTGCAGCTCATAAAATCTTTAAAATGAAAAAATAAAAGCCTGTATAAAACAAATTTTGATAAACATACATATACAAGTCCTCCGTAGTATTTTTCAGCAATATTTCTTCGTTTTGTGTAGGAATGCCGCAATTGATCTCTCTGCTCTTGCAATCAAGTTATTTGCATGAAATATGGAATATAAATATAATTTTCATTTCCAGTCCAGTGACTCTATACGGGGATATTGTCCACAATTTGGCGGCTTAGATAAGTATCTGACGAGTCGGGAAACTTTGACACTATTTTGTGAACTCCGTGGCATGAAACCAAAATACATCAAGAAAGAAGTACAGAAAATGCTGGAGATGATAGGTGATATTCAAATATTTTTTTAAGTTTTTTTTGTATCTCTAAACAAACTAATTTAAGACATTAATAATTTTCAGCATTTGTATAAGAGATGATTTTTGATGAAAAAATATTTATGAATTAATAATAATTTAATACTTTCGATGGATTCGGCGGTAATTTTGTGGAAGTTCATTTTAATATAAGATATAAAATAACTTAGATTATTCCATGTATTGTGCTACAAACTGTGGCACGTGTTTTGGACAAACTACTTTCACAAATGCTTGCTTACGTACGGATGATTTTAATTTGACTATAATGATATATTAGAATAAAAATCAAATAAAAATAGGAGGCAAAGAGGGGATGATAAAAAAACAAGCAAACGATAATGGTAATACAAATGACATTAATGATTCACTTATGAGTTACTTATCAATTAGGACTTGTTTAACCATTAGAAAATAAATTTTAGCAGTGGCGAACCCCCTGTTGTATTCAAGATATTATTTGATAATATTTCTTTATTGTTAATACTTTTATTTATTTCTAGAAATTCTAAACTTTTAAATCCTTTTTTATTTACTCGATGGAGTATTTCTTCGTTACTGTTCTGATTAAAATTATGTTCGTTTTCGATTAGATGATTGGCAAACTCTGAAAAATTGTTACTTTTTAGACACCTTATATGTTCTTTAATTCTAATATTAAAGTTTCTACCCGTCTGCCCTACATAAGAAGCTTGGCAGTCTCTACAAGAGAAGCGATAGATACCACTCTGTGACAATGATTCTACGTGATCTTTACTGTTTAATAAAATGTTACCTAAATTATTAAAACGCGGTTTCTATGTTTTCAACAATTTAGCTATCTTCGATGAAGTGTCTTCTAAATAAATGAATTTATGCCAGTTTTTACTGTTAACATTTATTTGTTCTTCTCCCAAAAAAATGTTGGTTATTACTAGTAATAATAATAATCTCTAGTAATACTAGTAACAATAATATTATCTTGAATAAAACAGGGGGTTCGCCAATGTTAAATTTATTTTCTAATGGTTTAACCCGTCCTAATTGATTTAACTAATTATTTAATCATTTCTTAATGTAAATTTCATTTGTATTACAATTATCGTTTGTTGGTTTTTTTATCATCCCCTCCTTGCCTCCCATTTTTATTTTATGTTTATTATAATATATTAGAATAGTAAAATTAAAATCATTCGTACTTAAGCAAGCATTTGTGAAAGTAGTTTGTCCGAAGATGCCTCTGAAAGAGGCGAAACACGTGTCACAGTTTGTAGCACAATTCGTGGAATAATCTGAGTTATTTTATATCTTACTAGCTGACCTGACTTCGTACCGCCTCATAATCAATAAATGTTGTGTTAACTTATTGGCTGAATGATATTCAGTTTTTCATTAAGGTAAAATGAGTACTCAATATAAATTAAGTTCAATAAATGTGAAAACATAAAAATGAAAAACATTCTAATTACATTGAAATTAATGTAATTCACGTAGTACAGTCTGAAGAAATGCAGTGGACCAACGGTTTGATTTTAAATTGTGAAGTTCAAATGATCCACATCTTTGTTTTTTGCCGCAAGAATTGCTCGTTTACTCGACCAATTGTGATTTTTGTGATTATCAATGATGTTTGGGAACACTTTTTTGATGAGACCGTCCTTTATTGAGACAAAATTGCAAAAATTCGGCGGAAACGAAATCAATCCGTTCGATTCGTCGACAGGAACACGGCCGTTACCAATAGTCAGCAATTGCTTGGAGAAATCTTCGGCGGATGGATCATTTCGCAATGCAACTCTCATGTTTGTCGTCAGCTGAAGTTTCTTCACAAAGCGCCACAGAGTCAATGATTTTAGGCAAGCGTTTATTTCATCGGCAGCGGTTGATCTTGGAATGACTGGTAGTGTTTGGCGGAAATCTCCAGATAGTAGAATCATTGCGCCTCCAAAACATCTTGAGTCACTGCGGAGATCTTTCATAGTTCAGTTTAGTGCTTCCCATGCGCGCTTGTGCGCCATTGTGCATTCATCCCAATTGATGATTTTACTCGCTACCAAAACTTCGGCCATTGCTGAGTGTTTCGCAATATTGCATGTCGGTTTTTCAGTCGTTTGGAGGTTTATCGGCAATTTTAACGCTGAATGAGCCGTACGGCATGCTTCTATCAAAGTAGCCGCTATCTCAGAAGAATGAACTGCTACAGCAATTTCGGATCTCGCACGAACAGTGGCCAAAATCAATGACATGAGGAATGTCTTCCCAGATCCACCGGGCGCATCGAGAAAAATAAGCCACCATTTCCATCATCAATTGCATTCATTAACGTATCGTACACTTCTTTCTGCTGTGGGTTCAACAGTGGTACATTCGTTCGAACTGATTGGTTCAATGCATCTCGATCATATTCACGTTTACGTTCCAATTTTCGATTGAAAGCGTCGTTCATTTCACGATCTGGCGTTGGCATTCCTAACTTGTCTAACAAACTGCCAGACATAATAAGTTTTACTAAATGTTTTTTCAGTCAAACAATTATTGCCAATGACTCCACTCAATCTCTTATAAGGATATGCTTTATTATACGCTTTTCCTTAACTAGCTTTGTTAGTCACCCAAAGCCAAGGGACGACCGAAAATCTTGTCGGGATGTTTTGAAGTAACAAAATTTAACGTAAACGTCAGTAGTTTTGAAATGATCTCACGCCTTTGCGGAAGCATTAATCGGTCTCAATGCAATTTAATATTATAGCGCTATATTTTTATTAAAAGATTATGCTTTAAAACGATAAAGCTATATGGAATATAGGTGCAGGGTGTCAAATCTATAACTGTCGATCTAACATCAAAAATGCAGTGACATTTGTGTCGATAAAACAGTTATCTGTTTTGCCAATGGAACATTACAGAATTCGAAAAAATCAAATTACTGAAATAGTTTGACCGAATTTTGGATGAGGCAAATTCGACTTTAAGAGAAACGGTATACATTTAATTCGTCTAATATCGATGCAGATTGGAAAAACATTCATTTTTAATTTGTTAGAAAACTGTTTAGTTATTGTTCATCGATGAGATTTCCATGGTTGGTTCCGTATGAAATGCGGTGCATAATTGACTCACGATTTAGACAATTGAAGAACAGCGAAGAATTTTTTGGTGGTATCAACGTATCACTATTTGGTGATTTAATGCAATTACAACCGGTAAGGGGTAATCAAGTATTCCAGCAACGAGATAGATAAGTGTCTGCATCTCATTTATGTTGAAAGCTCACGTTAGTTGAATGAACGAATAACATTAGACAACAAGGTTGCACCATTTTTGATATAATATTGTTTTTTAAGTTTTAGATAAATATTTTCCCATGCCTTAAATTTATTTTATATTATACTGTACAATCAAGATTATTTTCAGATGAAGCGAACATGGTTAAAAAAATCGATATGTTTATTCTGCTATTCTAGGCGAAGACGAATTAAATAAATCAATGATCATTAAAATCAGCCCTGCCCTTCTTGAGTTATACGTGGTGTCAATAACCCCACTTTGTTATATATATATATATATATATATAGATATTAATAATAATTTGTTTATAATTGTCACGTTTACAATAAAGAGAAGGAAATAAATTTATTACGAAATTGTTTTTCTTTCCCTCTTATAGGCCTGAAAGAATTGGCAGATGTTAAAATAGGAGTATACAGTGGCGGTAACCAACGAATGTTGAGCTCAGCCATTGCTTTGATTGCTTGCGAGATAGTGATCCTTGATGAGCCGTCTGCCGGGGTTGATCCGTACTCCAGAAGTCTTCTTCATGCTACAATCAAGCAAGCGAAAAAAGATGGAAAAACAATTATTATGTCGTCACACAGGCAAGTTGCATAACAACAATAAAAAGATTAATAATTGCAGCTATCTTTGTGAAAAAATACTTTTAAGTGAACGAATACTTTTTGCTAATCTCGTAAAAATACAAAAGATATCTCGTGCATATCAGCACGATGCCTGAACTCAAAATTTCAAGGATTCATAGAAGCTGCTAGTGTTTTAGCAAAAGACCACGCAAAAGATTTTCAGCCCTGTATGCCGTCGGCACAACCATGAGATTAATAGCCTATATTGAAGAGTGGAAGCCTTTAAAATACCTAACTTTTTATGCTCCTGATTTAATAAATGACAACATCTTGATGCTATGACAACATCTTCACTAGTTTGACGTGTTCGTTTCAATTTGTCTTATTTTATTTTAATTAGTGCTACAATAGTTATTTTGTCAATAAATTATCATTTCTAACGACAGAAAAATCAGGCGGACTTGATAATTATTATAAACTGTAGTCGTGTAATTAAATCAATTTGCCAAAAGTGTTTATGACTGTCGATAGTTATTATTAATGAATAACATAATTCATTTTTATATCATAGTTGCTATGACAACAGCTTCGCTGGATTGACGCGCTCGTTTTAATTTACCTAAATTTTATTTTAATAAATACTACTAATAGTTATTTAGTGTATTAATAGTAATATAAAATATTTTTAACAAAATGGATGTTCATAGTGAAGTGAATATTATTATCAAAAGTCTTAAAGCCCTAACTGAGCGTATTGAAGTTGTGAAGAAATATGTTGAAACTGGTCAATGTGAGTTGACTTCGAAGAGTTCGACGGTGAATGTGCTAGCTATAACAGAGCCATCTAATAGCCAGGCAATTAAAACCAATAAAAGGGTCATCCGATCTTCATGTTCTGTTGTTAAACCCATTGCTAATGCATCAACATGTAAGCCAAACGTAAACGTGCTACCTGCCACTACTCCTTTTACTGCCGTTATTGACCTTGTGAATGATGATGAACCAAACGAAATTCAGCAAAAGCAGCCCCTTTCAACAATTTCAACGATTGCGGCTATTGATGAGCCTAGGAATAATAATCATTGGAAAACAATTCAAAAAAAGAACCGCAAAAGCCATGTTCCAATGACTGCCACATCATCACCAACACAGATATGTGGAACGAGAGTTGGCAGTTCGGCTTGCTCTGGTAGTGAGCGTACAGCTTCCATTCATGTTTGGTTTCTTCATCCGGATACAACCGAGGACGGACTTATAATTTTTTAAAGTGAAAGTGTACCCGATAAAGTAACCGTAAGAAAACTGTTAACAAAAGAGAAATATTCTTCGTTTAAAATTGAGGTGCCTAAATCGAAAATTAAACTATTTCTATGTCCTAGCATTTGGCCAGTCAACTCGATAATTAAAGAATGGCAAATCAAGCCATCAATCTTATATCTTATATATATATATAAAAATGAATTTTTGTATGTATGTATTTGAATCTTTGGCGTCTATGCGTTTAAACGCCACATGTCTGATTGCGATAAAACTTCGACAGTAAATTAACTTGCTCTTCCGGGAATAACATAAGCGTAATAAAATTAACTTAGTGTCGAAAAAATAAAATATTCGAAGATTTCAATGATTTTTACAGTTCACAAGGCCTAGTATTCCAAAACCAAAATAGCCGCCGCTTGAATTTTGTTTCGATTTAACAATTCAAATTTGATGTTCGATTGTTTCGATTTCAGATCTGTTAGATCGTATGGTCTAAATTTTGACATTACATTTAAATGGTTTCGAGCATTAGGTGTCATTGTTTGTTTGTTATTTATGCGATGTTCTTAGATTAGTTTTATTTGGAATTAGAAACTGTACTCTTTTCACTTAAATTAATACTATACTATTTATATATAGAACGTCAAAAATATATTTCGTAATATTTGACAGCAAAATTACATTGTGAATTATATTATATAACGTTAGTAAGCCATTATGTTATGGCTATTTTTAAATGCATGTGAATAAATGCAGTACATAATTCCTGTGTCCACTGTCAATACTTGATGGAAAAGCATTCTATATTTATATTAAATGGTTTTTCTCTTATTAAATGTTCTTATATAATCTCGAATGCGAAATTATTAACGAAGAGAGTTTTAAGTGATTATTTTCATGATGTTCAACGAATATTGTACAATTTTAAATTTCGACTGAAGGTGCTTGGTGGAATTTAAATATTAAATTTTAATCGTTCAAATTATGTACATTCTCACAGATTTCGTCACTAACGACCCGGGTTTCGCCTTTCGGCGTCTTCAGGCGTTCAAGTGCACGGATGAACTTGAACTGTCGCTAAGTAAATGAATGTTTCGTGTTTATTTACAATTTCTTTTTTATGTTTTGTCAACTATTATATGTAAATGCTAAGAGTATTTTGATGGCTATGCATGCATTAATTATACGTTTTAGGTTTATAAAGTCTTTTTGAACGAGGTTTTAAACCAGGGGTGGGGAACCTTTTCTTATCTAAAGGCTGCATTCATTGTGCTGATTCGACATAAGGCCGCAGCAAACATTGACTAGGGAATCTTTGGCCGTAAACAGAAATTTACGGTCAAATTATGTCAGGAATTTACGATTTTGCATAAAATTACAGAATTGGTCAGAAAGCCGCACTAGAGTAGTCAAAAGAGCGGATGCGGCCTTAAGGCCTCAGGTTCCCCACGTCTGTTTTAAGCTATTAGGTGTGTCAAGTCATATAAGTGTAGTTGAATAAATATATATCTTATATTCTGGAATTCATATTCTTAAGGTTCCCATATACTGCAGATTACTAACAGTAAGAACACAATAACATTAATTTATGTTTTTTACTATTTATAGTGTTTGTAACAGTTTTTTAGTGAGGCACATCTTTTTAGAAACGGTAATCATAGAACAATAATTTCGAATACGAAAAAAAACTGAACGTATGAAATAAAAGTCACACAATCATGATCAGAGTGAGATGACTGTTTGTTTGTTCGTACTTTATGCGTTGCCACACCGCTCGCCCGTTTGCAATAAAACTTTTTGCTTGCACTTCGGGAAGGTTTTAATCTTATATATAAAAATCAATGTTTGTATGTCTGCCATACAGTTCATACAGTTCATTTTGACAACGTATGCTTGCACTTGCGCGAAGGTTATAGTACAATTAAATTACAATAGGTGGCGCGTGTGTTGTACCATAGACAATCAGCAGCAAACGTCAATAAGGCAGACAAAGAAAACATGCACTTCAATATACATAATTAAAACATAAACATTTTCCTTCTCGAGTGAGTGGCATTGCAACGCTTGCCGGGTACCGGCTAGTTATAAATAAAAAAATGTGACTGTATCATAAAAATGGTCAATTTAAAATGTTAAAAATTTACTACCAGAATGTAAGGGGTCTACGGACTAAGTCTGTTGAGCTACGGAACGCTCTTTTGGCGGTTAGCCATCCAGTTGTTTGCCTGAGTGAGACGTGGCTTAATGATTCTGTCTATGATGCTGAGCTCTTTGGTAGTAAATACATTGTTTTTCGTCAAGATCGGAGATATGGCCAAAGAGGTGGTGGTTTTTTAATTGCCATACGCACTGACAGCGTTGATAGTGTTGCTAGGATTTAGTGCAATCCGTGCATTAACGTTGATGCCATTGTTGTTGATGTGATATGTGGTGTATCACATCACACAATTTGTTGCATTTATTTTCCGCCTAAATGCTCTATGGAAATATATGAACAGATTTTTAACTTCCTTCAAAATTTACCTGTACGAAACTCTTTTGCTATCATTGGTGATTTCAATTTGTATTCGTCAGCGCCCAGGGTAGAATTGGAGTTTGCTCATTTTTTGAGCTGTGTGAATCTTAAACAGTTCTCACAGATTAGGAATGCAAAGTCACGAATTTTAGACTTGGTACTGGCTGATGTAGATTGTTGTATCTCTGTGTATGCAAGTGACGATCCTCTTGTCCCTGAGGACACATATCATCCAGCTTTAGTAATTGAGTTTCCTATTTTTAAAAATAAATTAACTGGTTATCACCGCGATCAAAGTGATGTGATTGAAGATTTTCCTGATAGCACTAGAAAAAGAGCTTCATGGAATTTTCGCCGGGGTGACTTATTGCACATGTTCAACACAATGCACGGCATTGAGTGGGACGATATGTACTTGATCAGTGATATTGACAAGGCTGTCAGTGTATTTTATAATACAATTAATGATGTCTTGCAATTTTTTTTTGATAAAAATGTTAACTCGGGCTCAAAACGGGACTTTCCGAAATGGTTTTCCAAAAATGTAATTCTATGTATTATCAAAAAAAAATAAGTGCCATAAAAAATGGGAATGCTATAAATGTCCGAATGATTATAATATTTTTTTCTGAGCTGCGCAGAAGAGTTCACGAACTCATTAAAAGCGATTACAAAATTTACATAAACAACATCGGTATGAACATAAATTCAGAACCTAAAACTTTCTGGAACTGTGTCCGCCAAATACTTGACTCTCCTGCTCAGCTTTCATCTGTGTCTCTCGATGGTAGTGTATTGAATGGTCACCTGGCTATTGCTGAGGGTTTTGTTATGCATTTTAAATCAGCTTACTCTAAAATTCCAACAAAATACATCCCTTCCCAATCGGAGTCAGTACATACTTCTTGGCCTACTTTTGATATCAATAATCTTAATGAGTCCGATATGCGGTATGCCTTCTCTCGTCTTTACCCAAAAGCTTCAGTGGGTCCTGATGGTATTCCCCCATGGTTGCTCAAAGGCTGCAAATCTATTTTAAGTTCACCTCAATTGTATCTGTTCAATTTAAGTTTAAGTACTTTCACTTTTCCAAAATGCTGGAGCTTGACTCGCATAAGACCAGTCCACAAAAAAGCTCTCTGTCTGAAATCACAAATTTTCGACCAGTAGCAATTTTATCAGCACCAGCTAAACTTTTTGAATCTATTTTACAAAAATATATTTATATGCATGTTGATTGTCAATTAACTGATTCTCAACATGGTTTTAGATCAGCACGTTCAACTACGACCAATCTAATTGTGTATACTGATTATATTTCGCAATCTTTGGATTCTAACTGTCAGGTTGATGCTATTTATACGAATATTTCTAAAGCATTTGACCGTGTAGACCATGATATTCTCTTGGATAAATTGAGTGCTGTAGGATGCTCAAACAGGATGATTAGTTTTTTTGTTTCCTATTTGTCAAATCGACGCCAATATGTTGATGACGCTGGGTGCATATCAAACGTCTTTCCAACATATTCTGGCGTACCTCAAGGATCTAATCTTGGCCCAATTTTATTTCTTATCTTTATTAACGATATTAAAGAATGTATACGTGGAATAAAGTATCTGCTCTTTGCGGATGATTTAAAACTGTTTTTACGTATCAGTAATGAGTCTGACTGTACTATTCTGCAACAGAATATGAATAATATTTTGAATTGGTCTATAAAAAACAAACTCGACTTCAACATTTCAAAATGTTTTTGTATTTCCTTCTCTCGCTCAAGATTACCCATCACATATAACTATGTGATATCTAACGATGCTTTAAAGCGTTTGTCTGAAGTTGTTGATCTTGGTATAAGATTTGACTCCTCTTTCACCTTTCATTCACATATAACTTCTATTGCACTGCGTGCAAGCAAACTTCTTGGGTTTATTGTTAGACAAATCAAACCATTTGAAAACCCAGCTGTGCTTCGGACGCTTTATGTTTCTTTGGTCTTAATTAAGCTTGAATATGGATCCATTATTTGGAGCCCATATGAATGTTCATACAAGCTGCAATTGGAGAGAATCCATAAGAAATTTTTAAGATATCATTATTTCAAAAAATTCAAATTCTTCCCCTTTGATAATTCCTTAAAGGAATACTACCCCAACAAATTTCTTTTAGGAATGTTATCATTTCACTCTCTTGAAGCTCGAAGATCGTTTTCAAGCTTAAAGCATTTTTCTCTTCTCCTTCGGAGCCGAGTTAATAATCCTGAAATTCTCATGACTATTAATTTACATGCTCCCAATTTATTCTTACGTGGGCGAAACAATAAGCAAAAACTTTTATTTCTAAAAATATATACCTCGCTCAGGAGGTATGAGTAACCAGTTCCAAGGGCCGCTCGATTAATCAACGCATTGCCGAGAGAAGTGGACATTTTTAGTGATGGTATTTGTGAACTGTTTGATATTTTTTTCTATTGTATTTCTTGATTTTTTATGTTGAATTTGATGTACTGTGTATTTTTATTTAATATTTTGTCTTATTATATTTTTCAAGTGCATGGCGAATTGGCGTCAGCTGTTATGTCATGTACTGTAATTTTAATTTTTAACAATAAATAAATAAAAATAAGACTACACCATTGCTCTATTTATGTTAGTGCTGGAGGTCAACGATTGGTGTAGGAATGTATTCATTACAGGCGGGGCTGACAATTGGTTATACAGTGACATTTTTGATGTGTCTCAAATATAAATAATTTTACAACAGTTATTAAAACTTAACATTAATAAATAACCATACGACAGTTAGCATGAAGATGATTCTCAAGGCAAAACACGTGTCACAATTCGAGAAATAACATAGTTATTAAACTTAGTTACAGTTAATAACACATTTACTGCTGAATCCATCAACATATTGATATAACTGTTATGTAATTTTCTCAACAGCATGGACGAGCTTGAGAAACTTTGCGATCGCCTGGTCTACATGTCTAAAGGAACTCTCCAAAGTTACAATGCGGTGCCAAAGCTAAAGAATGAAATGGAAATGTTCGTTACTCTCACTATCAAATTAAAAACACCGTCGGTTCTGGCTGTATCGGAAGATTATGGTTTGATACTTTTGTAATATTATAAAATTTAGTGAAAATTTTACATAACAATGTAATATTTTTTTACTAAAATTTTCCGGTGCATCATTTTATAATAATATTTTTTGTGCCCCTTCTGCTTCAATGTTATTTGAAAAAAAGATAAAAAAAAATTATAATGTTAGAGAATTATTAATTGATTTGGCATTTACTTGGTAGAACTTCATTATAATAGGGCAAAAATAGCAACGTATTTAGTTCTACAGTTTTTTTATATTTATGAGTTGATAGCTATTTCGGCTTTCGCCTTCGTCAGAACTATGATTAAACTTACATTTTTCTCAGCTATATATACTGGCTCCGAAGAGATACACAATGCATCATTTAATTCACTCTTACATCCTAATTTAAATTACAATAACAATATTACACTTATTAAATGTGATTCTAGTGTTTCAAAGAACGATAAGCAATCTGGGGTTTTAAAAACATTAAAAAGGATAAATTAAACTGATATTTTTTAATAATTACATTACATTAAATTAAACTATGGCTTTAGTGTTTCGAAAAACAATAATCAATATGGAATTTTTCAAGGTAAATTAGGATAGAATATACTGATATTTATTATTAACTACATAAGGGGTTTTAACAACAACGGTTGTTTTAACAATTAGTGTCAATAAATTTTAAAAATATATTCAGAGAGGTATAAGCTGTTAATGCCGACTATATCGTCCAACTATATGTCCAGCAATTGTGTAATAATATTTTTTGACTTAACTAGTTGTATTTAATTAATTCCAATCAAATTATAAATGTTTAAGAGATCTTGTATAATCGCCCGGCATGAGTGCTCAATTATTTTCAATATCAACATACTATTTTGGTGTGTTTTGTTATCATTCATTGTTGGAGTAAGTAATAAAATATCGCATTAGTTAAATGGCTTCAGTTCACAATTGTCAACATCGCCAATGATATTTGATATTACAATGAAAAAATATTTCATTAACGCAAGCTATGCGTAGTTAACTATTAGTTTTAATAATATTTTAAGAATATATTCAGAGAGTTTCGAGCTATTAATGCCGACTATATCAAATGACGTCCTGGGGACGCCGTTTCCACATCTCCCGGTGTGATGCACAAGATAATTCGAGAATTGGCCTTTAAATGATAGAAAAGAAAAAGAGCAAAAATATTGAATGAACTTGTGAGCCCACTTAGCCCAGTACGTAGAACTGCCATTGTTCAGCACATAAAAATGAAGAGGCTTTGAAGTGAGAAGAAAAGAGAAGTCATTTTGTTTTAAATAATTAATATTAAAATAATGTATCATACCTAACAAGGTTTCCCTAAACTTTAGCTTCAATCCATTTTCTTCCAAGATTTCACAAATTGTGAAATTTTAACGGAACGTCTTTTCGACAATAATTAATATACAAGTCAATGAAATTTAAATATATTATATACATCCTGCCTTCAACCATTTATTTCTTACGTGGAGCATAAGCCTTCCTAATTGAGGTATCTCAACTTATTTTTTTTCTATGAGAACTGTTTGTTACTCAGTCGCTCAACCTCTCTTTTAGCAAGAGAGCAGTAGGGATAGAAGAATAAGGCTAGGACAGGATTAGTGGTTAACTAATTGTTCTTGCTACGCCCGGTTTTTAAAGGATCAGAAGGGTGGGAGAATTTTTTTTTGACATCACAAACACCCATGCCTTCATAGAGAAATCGTAAAAAAATGCTGTTTGAACTGGGCAATATGATTATAGCACCAAATATTTTTAAGTTGAAAGATCATACTAGAAAAACTCGATAAGAAGACACTCGAGATTAACTCGAGGATAATTGACATCACCGACACCCACGTCTTAAGTCTTAAATTGAAATTGAAATAAAGACATTTTTTATCAATGAATTTTAACTGAAAAAAAGCTATAAGCCGTAGTTTAGTATGGCACGAGCAGATTTTAGGAATTTAAAAAGGATTTTAAAAAAGTGTCCATAATCCTTATCATTTACAATTTACAATTCTGTTTACAGATACATCAGCTGCAAAATCTTCGAATAGGGAAAACAATAAAAACCTTTTAACCTCATTGAAAAAAACTCTAGGAGAAAGTTTTAGAAATTGTGAAGTGACACACAAATCTATAGTAAGTTTAATTTTAACTTTAATAACATTAATAATAAAACATTTTTAGTACTTTTCCACATAAAATTTATTAGATCAGGACCGGTTTCGCTCATGATGATCATTGTCAACTAATAAGAAATACAATGAAACAGTGATATTTCTTCATTGGCCATGTTTGGTCCCTGTGTGGAGCATATGGCCGCCACGCGGCACCTCCATGTTTCCCTGTCTACCGCCAAAAGTTTTGCTTCCTCCCATGACATGCCAGCATCCCTCAGTTCCGCCGAGTACATCCTATGGATAGTACCCGACGGACGTCCAGGACGCCGGAATCCCACCGGTCGAAAGAAGGCAGGCAGGATTGAGGCTTTCCGGAGGCATCCGCAGCACGTGACCCAGCCACTTCCAACGTCTCTACATAACCACTGACGTGACTGGACGCTGTCTTGTACGCTCCCTTATCTCTGAATTTCTCACAAAATCAAACCACCTCACCCCCATTATCCGACGCAAGCATCTGTTCTCGAAGCTCAGTATACGGTTTTTCTGAGTCTTCGTCAAGTGCCATGATTCGCAACCGTAAAGCATTACCAGCAGAATGCAAGCGTTGAACAAGTGGCATTTGGTTTTAATCGAGTACAGCTGTGTGTCCCAGACAGTCCGCATTGAGTTGAATGTGGCTCCAAGCCATTCCTAAGCGAATGGCGAGCTCGTTTTTTGTACTACCGTCTTCGGGGATATGTACGCCGAGGTATCTGAAGCTGACAGCCCTCCCGATGATCTGTCCCGCGCTGGTAAGGGTCCTATCAGAGTCATAACAGGTTTGGTTACACATCACATTGGTCTTACTAGTATTTTTTAGACCAATGTGACCTGAGTTAGTTCCTAACCCATCAATAGCCCCCTGGATGCCCTCAATGGGTTTATCGAATATGACAGCATCATCGACATATTCAAGGTCACACAGCTTCAGACCGGGACCAACAGCTACACCTCAATCAGGCGGAATTGACCTGCGAAGTATCAAGTCAAGGATAATAATAAACAGGAACGGTGCAAGAACGCCCCCTGTCTCACTCTGGTTGTGACCCCGAACCATTCGGTATTTGACTCACCGATTCTCTCACACAACATGCACTATTCTCATGTAGGGATTTGATTATGGCCACAATCTTTGGCGGAATCCCATAAGCATCCAGTATCCTCTACAAAGAGGGTCTGTGCGGACTATCAAATGCCTTCTCATAGTCGACGAAACAACAAGCAAGAGCACTGTTAAATTCATTGCTCTGCTGGAGGAGACATCGAAGATTGTGTATTTGGTCCGCACACGACCTTCCAGGGAGGAAGCCCGTTTGATTTTTCCTAAGTATTTTCATATTGGGACCTCTTATTCTCGCCAAGAGAATGTGTGCCATTACCTTCCCAGGAATACTGAGAAGAGTTATGCCTCGGTAATTGTTACAGCTGAGGGGATCACCTTTTTTGTGGAGTGCTAACACCTCACCGTCCACCCAGTCCCTAGGACAACGCTCACCGTCCCACACCCTGGCCATCAGGTGATAGAGAGGATGTAGGACGGCGTTAAGACAACATTTCAGAAATTCCGAATGTATTCCGTCTCCACCCGGTGCTTTGCCGTTTTTAAGCTTCTTCATTGCCAAGATAATTTCGGCATGTGTGGGCGTACGGTCTGAAATTAAGTTGTAATAGTTTTCATTGCTAAGCGGTCTTCAACTTTTTATTTATAGTTTATTTTTCTTGTATTTTGCTTCAATTCTTTTGCTTGGTTGTAATACCAATTGTTTGTCATACCTTGTTTTTCTCACTTAACTTTTGTATAAATATCACTGTTTCAATGTATTTCTTATCAGTTAACAATGCTCACATGAGCGAAACCGGTCCTGATCTAATAAACTTTATGTGGAAAAAGTACTAAAAGTATTGTCAGTGAACACCTTAAAAGTGTTTAATAAAATTCTCCACATTCAATTAATTTGAAGTCAAAAAGAAATTGTCGAAAAGAAATAACTGTGAATCCTTGACTAACTTTAATTTTGTTGGTTAACCCGATAAAAACCCCATCACCTAGCAAATTCCTTATGCCGATAATTACCATATTCAATCTATGCTGTATATCCTCAGATATCAGAAGGTTTTGGCTCTCTTTTCCGCACGCTCAAATTGGAAAATGTGTGTATTGTGAAATTGTATGATGCTGTATGAAGTGGAAGATATTTTATCATTTAAAAGATATTCTTCCTAAGGCGACGGCAGTAAGAAATCTGAAACACATTTGTTAGAACAGTTTCATTAGTCAATGTATTTCACAACCAAAAAAGGTTAATAAAACATCAATGATAACCTTCATACTAATTTACTTTGCGTTTCAGTCGACCCTGCAGTGCTTCATAAGTCAACCTACTAATGGATACATGGAGCTTTTTCAAAAAATGGATGAGATAGAGAGAAATTTTGATGATATAGTGGATGACTACATGTTATCTGACAGCACTTTAGAGGAACTGTTTTTTTTTAACAACTACCTGTAAGAAATTTAAAAAGCAGTAATCATAATATTCAAAAAGATTATTATTATTATATTAAGAGTTTATCAATTATCGATTAAAATTTCAAAAGGTGTAAGCTTAATGTTTTTGTCTTCAAATGTATACCTGTATTTACTTATACTTACTTTTCTGAACATATTTTGATTTATTTTTAACAGCTTTATAAACTCCATCAACCAAAATACAAAATGATGTACAATGTTTTTTTAAATAAAGACTGAAATTTGATAAAAGCAGTTATTTCAATTTTTTCATCTTGAAGCATGTCGTCGGCTTAATTTTAACATCACGTAAGTCATTTTTTAATAACTTCATGATTTGGTGATTTCGGTTAAAAAGCATATCAACGCATTTATTTCAGTTGTTTAAAAGTTTGCAAGTGGAAGGGGTCAAAAAGCAAACAACGCAATGTAGTGAATCTCTTCTTATATTTATTTATTCTAATATAACGGAAGTCTTCTACATTATGAATATATATACAAATTAATGATTTTTTTAAAAATACATAATTATGAATGTTAAAATATTTTACTACAAAAAAATGTATTAGAATTTGTTTTTGTAAGTTGAAATATTCAGTTTTTTGTGTCTCCTGAACAATTAGGGTAAACTGACTTACGCTTAAATGCTAGATAAACCGACGATATATCGAAATGCATGTCCGCTCCCAATGTGGAACATATGGCGTCCTAACAGAGGTATCTCAACAGATTTTTTTACGAGAACTGTTTGTTACTCAGTCACTCAACCTCTCTTAACACCTCCGTGCCCATGGTATAGGCATAGCCGGTCGAATCATTAAAACATTCAATATTTCTCTTAATACTATCAATAATTATTCCTAGAAAAAATAGTTTTACATCCAAATACATAACTATAAAATCAAAAATAATTCGTCTACTGCACTAAATTATCGATTTTGTGGTTAACCGATCAATTTATCGATCTTTGCATGGTAGAATGCGATAGAAATATACGAGTTTACATTTGATAGAGTAACAAGCATCTCAAATAGTAAGACCGAGAACAACTTATTTTAGTGATAAGTTAAACAGTGAACGCGATTATTGCATCTTTACCAAATAGAAGCAACATGTTTCAAGGGTTTCTAAAATTCAACAGTGTAAAAAAATCTTGTCACGCAAACACCGCTCAAAAGTTCCGCGTACAAATGTGTGTTCTTTTAAACCGAAAGTTTTATGATGGGAAATATTTTGATTGTCGACATGGAGAGAGTCATAAAAAATAACTTTAAGCCGGTTGTATTTTTTAAAACCTTTATCAGATTTAGCAAATGTCTGCAATAAAAATTAATAGATTATCATAAAAGTTGTCCTTTAAAATTATATAAGTTGTAAAGGTATGCCGACAATTTTTGCAAACGCATTATGGCAACTGAAAGCTTAATTGTATGGAAAAATAAATCATTTATAAAACAAATATGTTGTTGTTGAATATTAATTGCAAATGATAAAAAAACTGTGCTGGTTATATACAATTGTATTTTTACTTTTTTGTAAACACGTGTTGCATAAAAATCGCTTTATTTATTAACTTATGATTTATTATTTGGGCATGTAATTTTATTATAATATTAACAAATAGCCAGCACCAACCAATATAAATAAATAAAGAAATTAAAACGGTCAAAAATGATTTTTGTCAATACCTTTATTCCACAAAATATTCAAAGTCGGTAAAACTTTATTTAAGTAATAAGTGAATGTAAAATTATATCCACGAAAACACCAATTTGAAACCTAATAAGCCACCAAAAAATGTGTGCAATAATCTTTCCTTTTTTCTTTGTTATATTATAAGCAATAATTAATATGACTTCATAATATCTATAAAACATTTCAGAGAATGTCTAAATAACAATAAAAAATATTCTGAACTTTCCAAGCAGCTGTATAATAATTTTGGTTTTGTCGGATCACGTCAAATGTCCGGCTTTCGTCAGCCATACCTACCCCAGCTATTGTTTATGGCTAATAGGGTACACTTTTTGTATTAGTCTTCAGACCTTAGTTGAACTCTACATATGCAGCACGCTCGAGACATTACTTTGAAGATGAGTTTCGAGCATGAAGCATTGATAATAATCGTGTTTGATTAAAGTTGATTTTATGTGCTTATTTAAGCATTTATAAATAAAATGAGGGTGAAAATGAGACCTAGAATATATTTTCAAGCATATATAAATTTTTAAAATTATTTTTTAGCTTCTCACTTCTCACTGCCATCATGGCAGGAAACGTGATTTTCTAGCATGGCATGTTACGGGTTAAGAGAGTAGTAGAAATAGAGGGATAAGGCTAGGACAGGACGGGTGGTTAGCTAATCGCTCTCGCATCACCCAGTTGTTAAATAATCGGAAATGGTAGGAGGGACATCACAATCATCAACAGAAATCGATAAATCAATCGAAAAAATTCTGCCTTTACTGGGACTCGAATCCGTAAGGTCTGGTACGGATGTCCACAACGCTTACCACTGCTCCATATGACCCGACATGTATATACCTGTATTTATTTATACAATCAGTGCTTTTTTCCCATGTTATGCGGGGGAATGGCGTTCCGGCACTTTTTTATAAGCTTTTTCTTAACATGCTCTGTTAGTCGCCAAGACGTGACCCTGCTGTCGGGATTTTTGAAATGTCAAAATTTAACGCAAACGTCACTAGTTTTGAAATGATCTCACGCCTTTACGAAAGCATTAATCGGTCTCAATACAATTTATTATTATAACGCTATATTTCTATTATAAGATTATGCTTTAAAACGATAAGGTGTTATGGAATATAAGTGCAGGATATCGAATCTTTAACTGTCGATTGAACATCAAAAATGCGGTGACATGTGTCGATAAAACAGTTATCTGTTTTGCCAATGAAATAGTTTGACCGAATTTTAGACGAGGGCAAATTCGACCTTAGGATAAACGGTATACATGTTATATCGATGCAGATTGGGAAGTATTTAAGAACAGAAACCAATAATGGAAAACTGTTTAGTTTTTGTTCATCGATGAGATTTCCATGGTTGGTTCCTTATTAAATGCTGTGCATAATCGACTCGCGATTTAGACAATTGAAGAACAGCGATGATTTTTTTGGTGATATCAACATATTATTATTTGGCGATTAAGCGCAATTACCACCGGTAAGGGGTAATCAAGTATTCCAGCAAACAGAAAGATAAGTGTCCGCAATTCATATATGGTGGAAGCTCATGTTAGTTGAATGAACGAAAAACATGAGATTACAAGGTTGCACCATCTTTGCTAACATTTAAGCCAGTGATGCACAAACGCGGCTCGCGGGCCGCATACGGCCCTTTTTATTTTTTGTGGCGGCCCTTAAATATTTTACTGAAACATATTTTTTGCACGTAAAACACTTATTTAATCAATGTAAGCAAGCTTTTTCTTCAATGAAGAAGAATAAATCGGTTCATAAAAACAGGCTTACTGGTGAAAAATTGGATTTGACTGTGCTGCTTAATACTACAAATATTATGTCAAATAAAAAAACAGTTTGATATGAACAAAGACGAAGATCGCATTATCCTTTGAGTTACATATAAATGAAACATAAACATTTCACAATGAAACGATTTTTAATAAGCAAATACTCAATTCTTTTTTGCATGGCTTATTTTCTACTGTACATAAGATGCAGGACAGTAGAGTTCATCATGCGATCGTATATATAGAATTTAAAAAAAATTGCTGTTAGTCAAGCCTGTGTCGCCCTCATAAGTCACTCGGCGGATTTTTGTACAAAGAAACTAATTCGAAGTTTAGATTGTACTAAATTAAGTGAAAAGCACCGCATAAAGCCGATGTTCTTGCCAAAATAGATTACGTAATTTTCAGGTAAATAATTATAAAGAATATGTAATATTAAGTAATACTATACTATGGATCCACTCATGAATTAGCCAAAATCTCAGACGCAAAGCTTTATGTGACCGTTCCGAGCCCTAAGTAAAAATTCAAGTTGGAACGTCAGGGAACTTTTAAGTCCTACAATGAATTCATTTCAAAAAAAAAAATAAACATAATACTAATTGTATATTGATATGAATTGAGCATGATATTTACATACGCAACGACTAAAAAGCATAAAATAAATTATAATAAAAATATTTTTAAAAATAATCTTTTATTTAAGTGTACTAAAAAGGTAAAAATAGTTCCGATATCTATTCCCTCAAAATTATTCCTTCGTCTGAGCAGCATCCTGACCACATGACAATCCTCAGCACAGTAAGTCGGATCGTTGACTCTCCGGATAATTGGGAAACAAACCATCTCTCACATTCTACTATCGCTAGTAGTCGACGGTAGATTAGAGTTATTAATTTCGGAATAATTGTCTCATACGACTAAAAGCAAAAGCGCGCGGCGAAAATATTTTTTTATATTGTAACTTACTTAAACTTACTGTAACGTACTTAAACAAGCTTTGTGAAAGTAATATTGTCTGAGGATGCCCCTGAAAGAGGCGCAACACGTGTCACAGTTTGTAGCACAATACGTGGAGTTATTTTAAATTGTATATTGTAAATTAGGTTTAAGATATATATTTTCGATTGGTTATATATTTTAAAATTTTAAAGGATCATTACAATTGTTAACGAACGCTGCATGCGCAGTGAGTAAAGCTGTCGTATTTTTATGTTTAGTATATTAGTACAGTGATCGCCAAACGGTCGCTCGCGAGCTACCGATAGCTCGCCGAGACTTTTTCGGTAGCTTGCGTAGGATATTTTATCATATTTATAAATTTGAATATATTTTTTTTATTCTTTTTTTACAAATTTTGAGTGGCTGCGGGATTTTTCCTTTCTTGTCGATGTTACTGAAAGTATAAATGAAGTGAATGTTCAACTTCAGGGACAAGATAAAAATTTAGGGAAATGATCTCAAAAGTACAGGCATTTTCCTACAAACTTGCATACTGGGACTTGGGAGCACAACTTAAGTCTTGGAGATGTTAAAAATTTCCCGTGTTTGAAATGAGAAGCTGGAAAAAGAAATAAATTGTGAAAGATACAAAGGAAAAAATCATGTCCAGATTCTTTCAAACTTGCAAAAACAGTTTGATCTGCGGCTTAGTAATTTAAAAAAAGTTGAGCTGCTTGGAGAATTTGTTTCAGCTCCATTTAAATATAAATTTTGATATTGAAAAATTATTGAGCTGCACCGTCGAAAATTTTCAAGAAGATAGGTGGCCCTTCATCTGAAATGGCATTGATAGAATTTCAATGTGTTTGTCGCTTAAGAATCTGTATGGCCTTTTGTCCCAAAGGATAAGTATCCAATTTTAGTTAGTCCTACTTATTATTATCCTATGCATTATTTTGTTAGTCCTACTTATGTGAATCAACGTTTTCCACAATGAAGGTGGTTTAGAGTAAATATAGAAACAGACTCCTAGACGTACATCTTGATAATCGAATTCGGATGGGGGTTACAAGGTACTCACAGAGAACTGAAAAAATCGAAATGAAAAGTGAATACCGTTCTTTTCACTAAATATTTTTATTTTTATATTTATTTTTACTCACATTTTTTTTTTTTTTTTTTTTTATATATATATGTTAATAGTCGATAATTTCCGTCCGTCCGTCTGGCTGGCCGTCTGTATGATAGTCCTCGATAACTTTAAATAAGGAATATGTATAGGTAGCTCGCCAGACAATTTCAATTGCTGAACGTAGCTCACAACCTTATTGAGTTTGGAGACCACTAAAGTAAAGTGATGAAAGTAAATTACTAAGCAAGTCATTTATGAGAAATACAATACAATCACTTAAGACAGACTCAATGCTCTTGCGATGTTGACTGTAGAGAAGCAGTTAGTATCGTCAATATACCTAACTTTGACGTGTTTTCTAAATTAGAAAATTGAAAAATGGATTTCTATCATAAATAAGACATTTTTGCACTCTCTAATATTCTTGTCCCCAGCCGCCACTGGACTCTACCATAGAAGACAACACGACTTGACATATTTGAAATATTCCATTTTTTTATTTTTAACTAGCTGACCCAACGAACTTCGTTACGCCTAAGAATCAATAAGTGTTATGTTAACTTGATAACTTGAAACATGATGACTACCGAGCCAACCTTTAGTTGTTAATTGTGCGGTGGAAAGCCAGGCAGATCTAATGAGTTTAAAAATTCAGTTGGATAGTTGGTTGCTTCGACTTCGTTTGCTCAACGATCGATAGATTTGAAGGAATGTAGTGGACCAACGATTTGATTTTGAATTGTGAAGTTTAAATGATCCACATCTTTGTTCTTCGCCGCAAGAATTGCTCATTCACTCAACCAATTGTGATTTTTGTGATTAGACGTTTGGGAACATTTTGTTGATGAAGCCGTCCTTCGTTGAGACGAAATTACTAAAATTCGGCAGAAACGAAACCAATCTGTTCGATTTGTCAACAGGAACACGGTCGTTACCAAAATAGTCGAAGATTGTTTTCAAGCTTAAGGCATTTTTCTCTTCTCCTTCGGGGCCGAGTTAATAATCCTCAAATTCTCATGACTATTAATTTACATGCTCCCAATTTATTCTTACGTGGGCGAAACTATGAGCAAAAACTTTTATTTCTAAAAACTTATACCTCGCTTAAGAGGTATGAGTCACCAATTCCAAGAGCCGTTAGATTGATCAACGCATTGCCTAGAGAAGTGGACATTTTTAGTGATAGTATTTGTGAACTGTTTGTTAAATTTTACTATTTTATTTCATGATTTTTTATGTTGATTTTGATGTATTATGTAGCTTTATTTTATATTTTGTCTTTACATGGCGTTTACTGTTATGTCATGTACTCAGTGCCGGCGCGAGGCTATTTGGCGCCCTAGGCAAACCTTATTGGCGCGCCCCCATTTTAATAATTTCACCCATTTTATTTCGAAATAAAAAAAACAATTACTTCATCAATTGCACAAACCGGACAAGTCATTTTTGTATCTATGTCCACTTTTAATATGGTGCATATGACCTCCTAATGGAGGTATCTCAACAGCAGTGTTTATACGAGAGCTGTTTGTTACTCATTCGCTCGATTTCTCGCTCAATGACGTTGACTACAGTGCTGTGGACCCGGCACTCATAAATTTATTATTTCTTTATTAGAAAATCGGTAGTTCAGTTTTAAAATGAAAATAATTAAAATTACTCACTGAGTAACATTCTCTATTAGTTGGAATATATGGCGCATTACAATATATAGTTTTTCCAGAAAAAATCACTTGATTCCGGCATGCTCACAGACAACGGTATTTTTTTAACATACATAAACGCCCGGGACATTGCCGCGATGACACTAACTAGCGCGCAATATTTTATATTTTTGACTGTTCATTTTTTAAAAAATCTTACCTAATTTTATTCAATAATAATTAGTACTCTTCCAAATATAATATCTAAAAAAAAATAATCGGTTGTAAAAAAAAAGAACATTCTACCATGTGGATTTGTTGACTTATATTTCAAGAAGTATTTGAGTGTTAATCCATTTTGATATGATTAGTCAAATAAAATATGTTTAGTTATTAACAGATAGAGGTCCGCGGATTTACATTCTTAACTATTCGCGGGAGTCGGCCAATTTTCGCGCAAATGGCACATTTTTGCGCTCACGTTTAAAATGCGGTGACTATATAACCGATTGCTATATACTATATTTTTTCAGAAAAGGCTATGACATGGTTTTATACAAATGAAAATATGAGTAAAATTGTGTTTACCAACCAAGAGTCATACATAAAGAGGTTTAACAACTGTACAATTAGGTTATTTTGTAATGATTTAGTAATAAATGGCTATAAAGAGATGCTATAATATACAGTAATTTAATATGAAGTAACTGGATACCACAACCTTCCTCTTTCTCTCTTCAGATCCGATCACTATTTTAGTTTTGGTAAGATAAAATAAAACCGAAAATAAATAACTCTATAACGTAAGCTTAAATTCGCATGTCTTAAATACTTTTAAACAATTCTAGTATTTTTAAATAATTTAAATATATCAAGAGTTTGAGATTTGTATGTGTTTATAATGTTTGAATGGTGTCCATTCTTGATATATAGTGTAATATAATACGAAGCATTTTTTTCACTAGATTTGAGTTACATTTTTTTCACAGCAGTCACAAATTTTACAGAAAAAATAACACCTTCATGCCCGTGATGAATTCATAAATAGTTGAGCCATTAATTATTCAATATTTCTCTTAATATTGTCAATAAGTATTTATCATTTTAGGCATTCCTAGAAAAAATAGTTTTACATTCAAATATATAATTATAAAATCAAAAATATTACGTCTACTGCACAAAATTGTCGATTTTGTGGTTTGCCGATCAATTTATTGATCGTTGCATGGTAGAATGCGATAGAAATATACGAGTTTACATTTGATAGAAGAACAAACATTTCAAATAGTTAGAAGCGAAAACAACCTACAATATTGTTAAGTTAAACAGAGAACGCGATATTTTCATATTTACAACTAAATGCAACATGTTTTAAACCTTAAATCACGGGCATGGAGGTGTTAAGTGCGTTTCGAAGTGACATGAAGGATTTTAAACAATTTATTGCCTTCGGCAGGTCAAAAATACTTTACGTAGATTCATTTTTTTAATAGCAGTGGTGAATTCATTGTTCGAATTGGAACAATGATTCACAAATATAGCATAGCAGATCAGTTACAAAGTATGCACAAAAGAAAAAAGGATACAAATGTAATGTGAATCTTAGACAATGGGTCTGTCACTGTGTCATTATAGGTCTTTAGAAAAAAGAGATGCCAATTTAGAAGGTGGCTTAAAACTTGCTAAGGATTTTCAAATAGCATATCAAAGATGTTTCATCTAAAATGAAATATAAAATAAATCAATAATTACAACATACTTTATTTTCTGTTATATAGAACATGGGATATAAGAACATTTAAACTTAGAAAACTTTACTCTAAAATACTGAATTTATTTCATTCATGATTGGTCAAAAATGTAATGCTTATTAAATTTACGCAAAATTATCGATTAGTAAATATGTATTATAAAACTGTTTTCTTTTCACAAATTAAATTATCACCGATTTTTTTAAGTATTTACTATTTTTGTCATCATTTTTTTATAAAATAATATTGAATGTGGAAGAATTACTTTCGTCATTAATTTCATTTTCGTAAAAGTCCCAAAGAACAAACGTAATATTTTTCAGTGAAAAATCGTAACGCGTCCTAACTTGCCTGAAGATATTACCCATATTTATTCGAAAACGAAACAAAAGTTCTCGCAAAAAATGATTTTTTCCATGGAAATAATATCACGCCATTTTTATGCCCTAAATCATCAAATGCTGATTAAAATTATATGGTTAATCGTTATCTAAAGAAATACTATTTTCTAGGACTAGATGGTACTGTCGATTTTTTTGTTGTGTAACTTACACTCGGCAAAATGCACACATGTTCGCGCGGACTCTTTGTAAAACAAACCCTTGTTCGCCCGGCCTTCTGTGTTAAAATGTAAAAAAAATACTAGGGTTGCGCGCTCACATCGCCGCAACATCGAGCGTACAGTAGTGAAACGTTATTTCAATACTAGATATAAAAAAATCAGATTCCTTAGTTATAATTCTATTCAAGTCAAGAACGTTTCAATGAATGTCCAATAACTTTCCGATATGTATTGTTATCGTAGGTAGTTGTGCGGTATTGACTTCAATAATACTCCACATGTTGGTGTATAAAAAACAATTTTAGTACTCAATTTATGCGCCCCCTTATGATTTACGCCCTAGGCGGTTGCCTATTTCGCCTGTATGGTGGCGCCGGCCCTGCATGTACTGTAATTTTAATTTCTTACAATAAATAAATAAATAAATATATAGTCAGCAATTGCTTGGAGAAATCTTCGGCAGATGGATCGTTTAGCAATGCAACTCGCATATTTGTCGTCAGCTGAAGTTTTTTCACATAGCGCCAGAGTCAATGATTTGAGGCAAGCGTTTATTTCATCGGCAGCGGTCGATCTTGGAATGACTGGTAGTGTTTGGCGGAAATCGCCAGATAGTAGAATCATTGCGCCTCAAAAAGATCTTGAGTCATTTCACAGATCTTTCATGGTTCGATTGAGTGCTTCCAATGCGCATTTGTGCGCCATTGTCCATTCATCCCAAGTGATGATTGTATTTGCCACCAAAAAATTTGCCATTGCTGAATGTTTCGCAATCTTGCATGTCGTTTTTTCAATGGTTTGAAGATTTAACGGCAATTTCAACGCTGAATAAGCCGTTTGGCATCCTTATATCTACGTGGCCGCTATTCCAGAAAAAGAAACTGCTACAGATTTTTTTTTATCTCGCACGAACAGTGGCCATAATCAATGACATGAGGAATGTCTTCCCAGCTCCACCGGGCGCATCGAGGAAAAATAAGCCACCATTTCCATCATCAATTGCCTTCATTAACGTATCGTTCATTTCCTTCTGTTGAGGGTTCAACAGTGGTACATTCGTTTAAACTGATTGGTTCAATGCTTCTCGATCATATTCACGTTAACGTTCCGATTCTCGATTGAAAGCGTCGTTCATTCCACGATCTGGCGTTGGCATTCCTAACTTGACTAACAATCTGCCACACATAAGGTAACACATGTCTTCGATCAAAAGCAAAGTCTGGTTATGTATCTCTTCATTCATCTCGAGATCGGGATTCCCTGAATTCGATGTAAAATGTATTCGGACATGTCATCCTTGTACTTGTTTCACAGTTCAAGGGGATTCAATGGGAAGCATGTCAATATAATGGTAGAAAATAATGTGCGTATCTGACTTGGAGATTCAGAAACAATTTCTTCAGCGATTTTCATGTCCCAATGAGTATCATTTTCAAGCAAGTTGAGCTGTTGACATGCAAGTAGAAGCATTCGTCATTTTTCGGATGAACCAAGAGCATCAGTAGTCATTCGGATGATCAGGAACCGCATCGCCTTGCTTTTGACGTTAAAATTTCTTCGATGTAGCTTCCTAAGTGTAATAACGTGGCATCCTAGAGTAGAACAACGTTCGTGCAAACAGCGTAATATTTTTGTCAAAAAAATTATCATACCTAATTATAAACATAACCTTATTTCAATATTATCTGATTTTATTTCGTTTTCATTTCATAAAACAAGAAGTTTTCATTTCATAAAACATTTCAGAAACAACTTGCCATCTAGCGGATAAAATCTGCATACGACGACATTTTCATTATTTCAAGCTGTTTGCCATTTGAAATAGAGATATATATGAGAATATTAATTTTCTTCATAATTTCTTTGCCATGTTATTTTTCCGATGCTTTAATGCTTATTCTGCTATTCTAGGCGAATACGAATTTAATAATTCAAAGATCATTACAATCCGTACTGCCATTCTCGAGATATACGTGGTGTAACCAACCCCACTTTGTTTTATATATATAGATTCAAACAATCAAACGTCAAATTTAAATTGTCTGAATGCTGTTTGATCGTCAGTCGACGGTTGAAAGTTGAATTGCATGAACGGTAGACATACAAACATTGATTTTTATATTTTACTACGCCTATAACCTTCCCGGAAGTGCAAGCAAAAAATTTGTCAAAGTTTTATTGTAATCGGATTAGCGGTGTGACAGCGCATAGAGTACGAACAAACAAACATTCATTTTTATATATTAGATTCGATTTGGGAATAAAAACAGGTTGATTAATGACAGCGATGTTTTATTTTCAATAAAATATGGGATGCAGGTTAAAAAAAGCACAACAAACAAATATCTAGGTAAAAGTTTTGATCGCTTGATTTAATGGCATATATTTGAAAATTGATGGAATGTTTTTTTTCTTTGCTAAATCCATTTTCGCAACGTTTTTCTTATGGCAGGTTTTTTTAAACTTTGGTGCTTCTAGTATTTATTTTCAATGTCGTAAGATCTGATGATAAGCTTTTGGCATCGCATTGGTACCAGAAGGCAGCAAAAATAATTTTAAGTTGAAAGTATGAGATACACTCGAAGAGAAGTAACATGTTTTTTTCCCTTTACATGAGCATATTTATTTCCTTCCTACGTTTTAGTTTTTTTTTTATATTCCATTTACAATTTTCAGGTTTTCTTGATAGATTTTTTATTGTGTCATATACTGTTGATGGTTCATGTATTTGAGGATCAGGCCTTACAGGAAAAACACAAGAAAACCTTGGAATACCTGTTATGTCTACTCAACACCATAGCATACTATGGTTTATTCTCGATGACA
This sequence comes from Himalopsyche tibetana, assembly GCA_030503985.1. Taxonomy (NCBI): domain Eukaryota; kingdom Metazoa; phylum Arthropoda; class Insecta; order Trichoptera; family Rhyacophilidae; genus Himalopsyche; species Himalopsyche tibetana. The sequence continues at coordinate 4,403,342 of JAPJYX010000015.1, forward strand.
TTCTATTTTCAAATGTGAATTGTCAATTGAAATATTAAACTATTCAGTTTAAAGAAAACAATTGCAACCTGTCATCTCACTATTCTTCTTCTTGATTATAAGATTGATTTTATAAAGTGTAAATTATGTTATCAGAATAAAATTGAACCAACATATGAAAGTGTTTCAGTAAAAATTATAAACATAACATAAAAATTGGTGTCAGAAGTGGGATATGTGATAAAATAACGTTAAGAAATTTATGGTGACAATAAATTAACGGTGAATAAAATTCTTAAAAAATTAGCACGAATCAAATACACGAACAAAATAAATCTAATATAATAAAAGTACATCGATTAAATCGAACGGAAATTATAATAAATCAAATAGAATAATAATACGAAACTAAATTAAGACTAAATCTTCAACTTCTAAATCTACAAAATCTTCTAACTCTAATTCTACAAAACTATATGGTGTCAACAACATTCAAAAAATCCACCATCGAATCTTCAAACTTCAATCTACATAAATCTTCAAACCCAAAATCTACATAAATCAAACAACATCTTCTTTGCTGACTCCAATTACATCTTCTTGCCGACTCAACCAACATCTTCTTTGCTGACTCTAACTACATCCTATTCATCTTCAAGTCAAGCTTCATCTTCAAGTCATTGTTTGTTTAATCAATAAAATTAAAAAAAATCAATGCAATAAAAAAAATCATCTAATTCTGTGAGTACCTTTATAACAATTTTTCTTAATCAGTCTATACACCTTCACATCGAAATGCCTGCTCTCACAATTGATACGCTAGTAAAATTCATTTCAACATTTGACGGGGAAAGGAGAAATCTATACCCTTTCATTAAAGATTGCAATGCTGCATACGAGCTATGCTCAGAACAACAAAGAAACATACTCGTAAAATATATGATTCATTGCGTCGTTGGAAATGCCAAATACACAATTGCCAATTATAATTTTAAAAATTATGCCGAATTCAAATCATTTATAATAAATACCTACGGCGAAAATAATAAGACATCTCAGCTAGAACTGGAATTAAGAAACTGCAAACAAAACGTTAATGACCCAGTAATAAAATTCATACAGGGAGTAGAAAATATCACCAATAATCTAATCGGAGCTGTTCGCTTTTCGAACAAAGATGACAAGGAACTGGTAGGGAGAATAAAACAAATCGAAGACAGCGCTCTTAATATATTAATTTTAGGAATGAACAGTCAACTTTCAACAATAGTCAGGCTATCAAAACAAAAAATCTCATAGAGGCAACAAATATCGCCATTGAGGAAGAAAAGTTTAATAATGCGCTTAATGAAATGAACTCTAAAACAAATAAGAACAACCAAAAATATTTCATCAAACAATCGAAGCCAAACTCTTTCAATTCAGAACACAATCAATTTATCGTAAATTCTCAATCTCAAAACAATTCAAAATTCTGTAGATACTGTAAAAATTCAGGACATATCTTAGAAGAATTTCGGAAGAGACAATTTAATAATAACGTAATAAAGCAATATCAACAAAATTCTTCAAACAACAAATTCCAAACTTACCAAACTCCTCGTAATTCACAAAGCTTCCAACCTCCTCAACATTCGCAAAACTCTCAGGGTCATTTAAACTTCCTGCACTCCCGGAATCCTGCTGATTCCCGGAACGTGCAAAGCATTCGAGCAGACTATTCTCTTTAGAACCGATAACAGCATACGTAGAGTTGACATACGATAATAGGATTATTAGATTATTGCTTGATACCAGTGCTGATATTTCACTAGTAAAGATGGACTCTCTGAACGGAGAAGAGTTCGTCAATGAAACTGAACTAATCACACTGAAAGGCATTGATAATTCTCCAAATCTTATCAAAACTCTTGGATTAGTAAATTTAGCGTTTTCATTAAAATATGTTTATATTTACAACGTCCATTTCACATGATACCAAATAATGTCACTAACATTAGTGACATTACATTATTACATACCATTAGATGGACTATTAGATCATGATTTTTTTTTAATAATAAACCAAAAATTGATTATTTTACAAATACATTACACATTCACAACGAAACAATTCCCATTTTTAACAAAATTAATAATCCCCTATTTTCTCTCAAACCCAGAACTGAAACTCTCATAGAACTAATTGTTCAAAATCTCGAAATTAAACAAGGTATAATACCAGACTTTTAGATTCTCCCAAATTTATACCTAATACCTATCTCGTGCTCTCACTATTGTGCGCCCAGGAAATAAGGCGTATGCAACTATTCTTAATACTAGTGAAAAATCTGTCAATATTCGATCTAACAATATAACTCTTGAACCGTTGAACGAACGTGAAAGTTTTCTATATTTTTCAAATTCAACAAACAACCACCCTTCTCGAAATAAACGGTTGCAAAATGAATTGCGGCTAACACATTTAAATACTGAAGAAACCAACTCAGTTTCATCATTATGTTACGAATTCAATAACATATTTTATCTAGATGGTGGTTTATTGACTCACACTAACACTACACATCATGAAATACCTGTAACTTCCCAAATCCCAATATTTACTAAATTATATAGATACCCTGAAATACATAAAGAAGAAGTCAGAAATCAAATAAAAAAATGCTTTCACAAAATACTATAGAACACTCTACTTCCCCATGGTCTTCGCCTCTTTGGGTGGTACCTAAAAAAGACGACGCCTCAAATAAAAAGAAATGGAGAATCGGAGAACGTCACGATTAACGATAGTTTCCCTATACCTAACATTTCAGAGATATTAGACCAGCTAGGTCATTCAAAATATTTTACGACTCTTGACTTAGCCTCCGGTTTCCACCAAATTCCCATGTCTCCCAAGGATGCCGCTAAAACCGCATTTTCCACAGATCAAGGACACTACCAGTTTTCAAAAATGCCTTTTGGTCTCAAAAACGCACCCGCTTGCTTTCAGAGACTTATGAATAACGTTCTCTCTGGTTTACAAGGAATTAAATGTTTTGTATATTTAGACGATATTGTCATATACGCTGACTCCATTGGGTCTCACTCTGAAAAACTATATGAAATATTCCAACATCTTCGTCAACACAATCTTAAACTTCAACCTGATAAATGTGAATTCATGCGTCATGAAGTAGCTTATTTAGGTCATACCATTTCAAAAGAAGGAGTTAAACCAAACCCTTCTAAAATCATATCCGTTACTAATTTTCCCACACCAAAAAATACTAAAGATATTAAATCATTTCTCGGTATGGTAGGATACAAAATTTATTCCTGATTTTTCTAAAATTTCTTAAAATCTCACTTGTTTATTGAAGAAAGATGTTATATTTGATTGGACTGCAGTTCAAGAAAACGCTTTCCAAAAACTAAAAAATAAATTAACAACTGAACCCATCTTACAATATCCAGATTTTACGCAACCATTCAACCTCACAACAGACGCATCAAACTTTGCAATAGGAGCTGTCCTATCTCAAGGATCTTCCTCTAAGGATTTACCAATAGCGTATGCATATCTTACTCTAAATCGATCCGAATCTAATTATTCTACTACAGAACGCGAATTATTAGCAATTGTATGGGCATGTAAACACTTTAGACCGTATCTTTATGGTAGAAAATTCAAAATATTCACTGACCATCGCCCGCTCACTTGGCTTTTCAATGTCAAAGATCCTGGATCTCGACTAATTAGATGGAGATTAAAAATAGAACAGTATGGTTATGAAATTATGTACAAACAAGTAGGACTTCCAATTAACCGGACATTTAAACTAACCGGTTTTCGGTTTTTTTCAAATAAATAAACCGGGTAACCGGTTTAAACCGTTTTTTTAAAAAAAAAACCAATTTTAGTACCACACTTACCTATTTATTTTTTAAAAAAGTATTTTGATTACTTAAAACAGTCAATAAGTCCATACAATTAGAAAGTAGATAAAAATATCACTGTTTTCGGTTGAGAAGGTCACGGGTTGGAATCCCGGCACAGAGAGTTTTATATATATTTTTTTAAATTATAAATCGATTTATGAATTTCTGTTGAAGGCGTGGATGTTTGTGATGTCTCGAATTCCCCCCTCCGGCCCGTTCTATCCTGAGCACGGAGTGTAACGAGAGCAATTAGCTAGTGCTAGCTAGTGCAGAGTACATTGGTTTTACTCGCATTGATTTTAAGACCGATGCGATATGAGTTTCTCTGCAGTCTATCCATTGTCTCTTGAATACCCTCGACAGATTTATCAAATATAACAGCGTCGTCTGCATACTCGAGGTCGCATAGCTTTAGATTGGGGGCAACGGTTACACCTCGGTCAGGTGGAATTGACTTCCTCAGAATGAAGTCGAAGATTATAATGAAATGGAACGGAGCTAAGACGCAGCCCTGTCTGACCCCGGTTGACACCCCAAACCATTCAGTGGTTATATCACCGATTCTTATGCAGCATTCGCTCCCCTCTTGCAAGCATTTGATGATGGCAACAATCTTGGTTGGGATTCCGTACAATTTTAATATGTTCCATAGAGAAGACCGGTGCGGACTATCAAATGCCTTCTCGTAGTCTACAAAGCAACATGCCAGCGAGCTGTTGAATTCGTTGCTTTGCTGAAGAAGGCACCTAAGATTTAAAGTAGGCCTACGTATAAATACACACCTATAAATTATAACAAATATTTTCCGTTATAAATGGCAATATAAACTACATTTGTTTACATTATAATTATAAATTAATATTCTGATTAATGATAATGTATTTGTCATCTGCCCCCTAAGTTTTTTAAAAGTTTAATCCGGCCCGTTTCTCAAAAAGTTTGGTGACCCCTGGCTTACACTGAAAAAACTAAACCAAATTGCGTAACTAAATCTTAGCCACTGTGAACATCTTATCAATGTATGAATATTCTATGAATTCTACTTATATATATGTACATTATGAATAAAAGTATTTTACACTGAATTTTATGAAGAAATAATACTAGGGGGGCTGACTACCGGCTGAAAAAAAATACAACGTTTCCAGTTCTCAGCCCGGTGACTGAGCACTGACATATACATATCGACTGTGGAAAGGAAAAAGGACGTTACCCACACATATCAAATTTTACAGGAGGCGCAAAAAACGTGTTTTGATGATTTTGGGACATATGCAAATTATGAATTATATACAACTTTGAAGTGTACGGAGACTTCTAAACTGGTGTTTAATTGACATGATCTAATATCAATTAAAGAAATTTTCTAGGAAAAACCTATATTTCAGTCTTTTTTCTTGGTTTTAATTTTTTACAAGGTCATCTTTTTCAAACTTAAAAGCTAAATTTAGATACTAATTCGGCATTAGCAGCTTGCATCCTTTTTATAGAACGTATATCAAGTTTGATACATTGTGATTATCGAAAAAAACCTGTTTTGAAAAAACTGTGGGTTACGTCTTTTTTCCTTTCCACAGTCGATATATATTTGTAGCACGTTTTCGTAAATTACTCATGTTAAATCAACGGATCGTACTGCTGTGCCTCAAAAATAAATTGATCTACTGCCACCTCACCCTAAACCAGTAGTCAGCCGTATTATCGTATTTCAATTTAGGTATGGATGTTACGAAACCTTATTTTTTTTTGATTTTCTAGTATTATACGCAACAATGGCACAAAAAAACCCTGAGAAAAACGCTTAAAGCGATAAGAAACCGCCAAAAACTACTAGTAGAGAATTTTGAGTTCCCAGAGGCACAATTCAAGATCACATTCACGGCAGCGTAGTGGAAAAAAGTCGTAAGATGAGGCCAGATCTAAAAAAATAAAATTGAAGGGAACCATTCATACAGAGGTTTATAGGGAAATTATTTCAAGTGTTTTTGATTTAATATAACGTAAGATAATTTTTAACGGTGACGGGACAAAGTTTTAGCAGCTGTAACAAGCAGTGTAAAATTCCATCAAGCACGGTGCCTCAAAATTTTAAATTACATTATTAAGTAAGACGTATGTGTGTACTTTGATATTTTTATCTTATCACAATGAGCTTCAACCATGCAATCAATTTACGTTGCACAAAGAGAAAAAATGCGAGATAAAATATGGAAATTTACAGGTTTCTCCGAAATAGTAAAAATAAAACCGATTAATTGTAATTAATTATTTCTGATCTTATCGATCTGTATTTGAGATAAAGAAATTATTATTTTTCGTCATGAATAAAAAAAAAAACTGTGCTAATCTTATCTCAAAGATTGTAAAGAAAGAATTTTACCAAATAGATTAGAATGCTAAAAAACAAGACGCAGCTGATAGATGCAGAGCTATTTAAAAATAATAAAAATCGATTTAGGATAACCGTCAGAAATAATATTATGTGTTTAGCGAAAAAACAACAAAGTAACTTTTAATAATGTCTCTTCGACTTATTTTATTATTACAATCAAACCAGAAATGGAAAGCATGATTGAAAGAAACTACCCAAAATAACATATTTTTTTTTGTCATTGGCGGACTCATATTTGAAATATCTAAGAAAACTTTCATATAGGAACAGTGATTTTCTAAGGGACTTGAATTAATTGTTAAATGCATTTATATGTCGGTTGACAACATAAGTATTTGGGTGCCTTATTCTGCACCATCGGCCAATTTTATTGATGTTGGCGTTATGTATGGATCCTTTACTTGACCCTTTCTCAACCGACGAAACCGACTTTGTTGTTTGAGTATCTCGGACTTAATGAAGTTTCAACAATTCTTTTGCGGCGAGCTCCTTTTCATGTTTTATAATTAACTCTTTTACATCCTCACAATCAACGTCCAGGCCCATGGAGCTGCTCAGACACAATTTCATCAATAATAAGGTGTGATGCAGTACTCTATATATCTTGTTCTGACACACATTCTGGCCATAGCTTCCTCCAGGTCGAGATCATTGTCTCGGAGAAGACCCAATCGATTATCCTCACACAAAAGAGAATATTGAAACGATCTTTCCGAAAATTCCATGGCTTAAGAAAACTCTCCGAAGTCAGAGTTTCAGTTTAATGCCAGCGCCAATAGTGGGTACCAAAAAAAAAGAAAAATACTGCCAAAACAAATTTGGAAAAAAGTGTCATCAAAATGAGACGAATATCGTATATGACGAAAATGGAGGGTGAAGAATATAGAGGTTCCACTGTGTTGCTTATCAACATAATAGTGATTGATTGTTTAATTAAGTATTTCGACTGAGGGTGCTTGATGGAATTTCAATATCAAATTTGAATTGTTTGAATTTTGTACTTTTCCATGAGTTTTGTCGCTAACGACCCGGGTTTCGCCTTTCGGCATCTTCAGGCATTCCAAGTGCACGGATGTATTTAAGCATGCATTTGATAATTGAGAAATATCTTTGCGAGCCCTGTCGCAAAAAATCAAGAGAGAAATGATTTGTGAAAAACGACCAGGAAAAATATGCGAAGTAAATGTTGGCAGATGGCCTGTTATTCTTCGCTCACGATGGATACCTCGTTCAGAGTGACGGTTACGCTTTTTGTAATACATACTCGCCCATTTAACTCAAACAAAGTTAAAGTTAAACGAATTTCGAGGGCTGACAGATGGATTTCTTTCTGTGTGTGTTTCGAAAGTATGCACTCGTTAAAAGTGAGAAAAGTTCTTTGAATTTCAGTAAAACAAATAACACTTATTTAACAGAGACAAGTAACTGGTAAGCTGAAATAGCCGTAGTAAGGTAAAAATAGCAACGTTGTTAGTTCTACATTTGTTTTATTATTAGTTCATAGCTATTTTGAACTATGTTTACTATGTCAGAACTATGTTTAAACTCACATTTTACTCAGCTATATACAGTGGTGTGCTGCTAAAATTTCAACTACCGGCTTGCACCTTGGTGGTTGGTGATTTTCAAACAATTTCAAAATTCTAAGAATTTACCGATTTGCCCAAATTTTTTTTTAGCATTAGCATTAGTATTTTAGTATTTTTTGTATACAAGAATGTGTACAAGTTTCAATGGATTGGGTGGGTCTGTTGTAACTATGGGGATTTATTCAATTTTCGCTATTTTACATTTTAATAGCCTTTTTATTTAGTTATCTACTTATATGTTTGTATATAAACGATAAAACTGTTAACTACGCGTCAGTTCAAGTACATCCGTGCACTTGGAATGCCTGAAGATGCCGAAAGGCGAAACCCGGGTCGTCAGCGACAAAACTCATGGAAAAGTACAAAATTCAAACAATTCAAATTTGATATTGATTGTTTAATTAAAAAATGCTTAAATCTTTACCACGATAATTACAATAATTATGTATTCGTATCATATTATCTAATATATACGAAAAAGGAATAGTTGCTTGGATAACATAGCGTTGTAAATTTTCGACAGTCAAGTATCTCAATTTTTGTCAGCTTTGAATTTTTTGATGTAATAAATACAGATTTTAATTTCAATAGATCGATTTTTCCAGTAGTCAGCCAGTTAACGGAAGGGTGTTTTTTCGAAAGATATATTGAACTAATGAATGATGAATATAAGTTTTTCCAATAGTATTTTATAAAAAAAGGTACCAAATAATGTTATCAAGTGAAAATAAAAACGTTCCCATAATATCGTTTCACACATAAAATAAGAACAGTTTTTCAAAAAATAGCAAAAAATCTAGTAGTACCCAGCCATCAAAAATTGGTAGTTAGCCTTTTATAGGCATTAATTTTTAGAAGTCAGCAGCGGTGGGCTGCCAATACGTTATCAATGGGCTCGCTTAATCCCAAAGCAATTCACAGTAATAAAAATAATAAAACATTTTTATTATACTGCCATTCCATCAAGTATTGACAGTGAACACCTTAAAAGTGAGCAATTCACAGTGTTTTATAGAAGGAGTATATTTTTTATCACTCCTATGCATTTATAAGCAAAACTTAAATAAGCAATCTATTGTTACTTAATACAATTATAATATGTAACAATATGCAATTTACCGTAAACTTATCGATCTAAATGGCCAAAAATGTACTACGTTGTATACTGAAGCTACCGTAGACATAAAGGTAAACATTACTGTAGTGTTTTCTTTTGATGATGTTTACTCTATTGCGTGAACAAAGTTTTCATTATTGGCCATCAAAACTACAAATATTGACCAAGTCGCCAACATTTAAAAAGGATTGTCGAAAAAATCTGATAAATACACAAGTGAATAATAGTACTCTCAAAATACTATTTCCAAAATAAAATTGACCATTTTACTTATAAGTCACATATTGTGTTATTGGCCAGCCAGGCCAATAATAGAAATTCCGCAAAAAAATGAAACTAATTATTTATTGGCCACCACCATTATATCTTTTTACAAAAAAATATCCATTTCAGACAGTGAATGATTTATAAATACACTGAAAACAAACTACTCAAATCAATTTTCAATTCATTTAATGAAAATATAAACGTTAAATTTACCTTTACACGAAAGTCAAATCCTTGTGATTTTTACAACAAATCTCACTTGTTTTGCTTCAACCGTAAGTTTAAAATCAGATTTTAGGTTATTTGACAATGCTTTAAATGACAGTAATCTGATATACCAACGAAGGGGTAGTTAATGAACTTTCTTATTAAGTCAACGAGTGGAAATATTAGTTTCAAATCTTATAAAACTAGATTTTATATGCAAGTGGCCAATAATTGAAGCTGGCCAATAATAGTAGGTTTTACCCTATTTAAGATTCGGGTACATGCTTAGACAAATTTGTAAAGATATTTATAAAGAAATAACTCATCTGTACTCTTAAACGACATTTTAAAATACAAAACTGAATACTCGCAAGGTGCGCGAAATATTCTTGAGCAACGTGTACACATAACATATACTTCCAACCAAAAAAAAATATTTCTGCTTCTCTGTGATAGTGTCTTCAGAAATATTTTGAGGTGTCGACCAAACTATTTGTTTTTTTTTCGTTCATTAGAGATTCGTGCCGCGGCACACCCAGCATCGCCTCGCAGAACACCGGTTGCGGAGCACTGATCTAATGGACCCAAGGAAAGAATGAAAGGAAATGTATTTTTCTAGAACAAAAAGCACATGCAAAGCACATTATTATAAAAGTCTCGATGGAACGTGATATTACGTGTCAGTGTCATCACACTGACAGTAATTAAATGCATAATTACAAAATTGTATATGTTTACAATGTTTTAACGTGTTTACCATTGTTTACCTGACAATCAGTTGACAATGCTCGCCATTAGCAACACCGGTCCTGACCTTTTTAAATAAAGTGGAAAAATTTACAAAAGAATATTGTGTTTTTATTAACCTAAACCATATGTTCCTTAACCCCCTCACGCCCAGGGCGATTACCTTATTCACAGATGCTTAGCTTACGGCCTTGATTAAAATGACATTTTAATTTATACAATCTTATCTAATCATGAGAATGTGATGATAAATATTGTTAATCTATGTATATATACATAGGAGCTTAGGATTTTCTTGCTAGAAAGTGACAGTGAATTGACGACTTGACAGTGTGTTTATTAGCATCACCCTAAAAGTGAAGTGAAACGCTTAAAGTGCTCGGATCGTTTGTGAATTCTGCGTCGGCGACTGCAATAAAAAAAACTTGTCCAATATTGGGTGAATATATTTTTTATCTTTTCTGCTTCTTCTTCAGTACCTTTCAGAGTATTTTATTACCAGGGCTGTGAGTCGTGTAAAAAAACGACTCCAACTCCAAATATTTTTAAGTAATATTTGCAAAAATGGGATTTTTTTGATTTACAATACCTAATTACCAATCTCATTCCCGAGCGGACATGACAAGAACAAAAGAGTATAAACTTTGAAATCGCAAGTGTATTTACATCGATATTCCATATCCGCATATTTGATACAACTGAAATATTGGTCAATTGAACAGTCAATTCTGACACGTGAATCTGTGTACACTAGGGATTCTGTGTCGAGACGTCCCGGGACAAAAGTCCCGGGGCTTTTAAAGTTTTCTGCTTTCCCGGGACTTTGTTGTTAAATGTCCCGGGACTTAAGAAAGCATAATTGTACATTTTAATTTTGAAAAAACCATTTTAACAAAATAAAATTGGATGAAAGCAATCGCTAATGTGACCTAAAAAGTAAACTTGTATTTAAAATAAATTTGCATTGGTGTCTATGCTCGGGATCAGTTTTGAAAAAAATGCATTATATTCAGGCTAAGGATCAAAGGCCGGAGTTTTAACAAAATTAAGTATGCATATATAAAAGGGATCTTATAAAAGAAACAGCTGTTTGGATTTATAATTGTAGAAGTTTAAAATAACATCTATTTATATATTTTAATACAAAACTATCATTTTTGATGGGTAGAGACATGCAGAAGTACAAAATAAAACTTATATACGTGTTCGCTTAAATATTTTTGCAGCATTGGATAATCGCATAGAATTCCAAGAAATAATGGAACCTATAGTTATTTCTAGAAAATCATGTTATAAATCAAGGCGGCTTATAAATATTTTATTACCAACGGTACTGATAGGACCAATTAATTTTCGAAAAGAATACACGAAAGATTTAGACAAATGCCCCAAAACAATATATTTGAAATACGGAGATAATTAACTACAACGTCTTTTTTCCGTGGAAAAAGATATTGAGGTATCTGAATAAAATATAGATGATGAGATAAATATTGCAGGACTGTCACTGGAGAAAGAATTAAATAGACAGATTACAAAAAGACAAAAGATTTCTCCATTAAAAACGAAAAAACTAAACGAATTTAAGATTTTAAAATCAACTGAAGAATGAACACAAAGTTTTTTTTTATATAAAGCTTTGCTAACTATAAAACCAACATCGACTGAAAATGATAAGAGTTTTCTCGACAGCAACAACGTTTATTACAAAAATAAGAAATCGGCTGTCTGATTCGTCATTAAATTCATTATTATTTTTAAAAGTATATTTTGATAAGCAAAATAAAATATTAACTTTTGTGTAAATAATACATACTATGTATGATTTGAGGTTGTGATTTTATTATTGAATTAATTTTATATTTTCACTATTAATAAATAAATGTGTTCAAAAGATGTTTTTTTAAAATTAAGGGTTAAGAGTCACGCTAAAGTCATTGTCGAATTACGATGTAAAAAGTATTTATATTTGTCGTAATAAATCTAAAGGTAGTCAGAAAAATATTTTTTAATTTTTAAGTCGATTATTAATTTCATTATTTAAAAAAAAAGCAAAATAAAAAGGCTTTCGTTATTAGAATCCAGAATACTAACGGTTTGTTTTTTGACACTGATTTAAAAACTCAAAGATAGTTCAAGGATTCATCATATTTATACGTTTCGCAAAATTTTTGGTTTAATACGTTATTAGTACTTTATTTGGATTTAAAAAAGCGGTCAATATCAAAGCTATATAATACGATTTTTTTAGCAAATAAACCCAAAAATGTTAGACAAATGAATCGATGGCTTATATATCATTTTTTTTTTAATCTTTGGTATATTTATTATAATTTTACGAGCTTTCGTTAATTTTCTAGATAAACTTTAAATAAATACACAATTGATAGTTTTAATCGGTCGCATAAAGGGGTTTTTGACGACATAATTTTGAAACGCAGAATTTTATTATATTTCATCTGTAAAATGCTTGCGTTGCTTGTAAGCAGGTAGAATAACTTGTGTGTGTATTGTCTCGTATGCGATACACACATTGACACACATACTACGATATCTATACAAGCATACCTAAGTCTATTGCAGTCTATTGCAAAGATAATTATTCTACTGAGAACTGAACTTCTTGCGTCATTGTTTTGGTTTCGACTTATAACCTATTTTTATATATGTACTATAAATATATATAATATAATCTAATTTTATAATCTATTTCATTCCAACAGCTTATTTCATATTTTATACGCGTTTCCGACATTATTCCGTAATTTTCGCACTGTCAATAAACATGGATATAAGGGTCTCCATTCATGATCATTCCGAAATTCAAAACCATCGGGTAATAAAACGATTAAATGTGACTTTAATCGTTTGGGTGATGGGATGATTTTTCGACACCATTGACGAGAGAAACCCATCATTCCAACGCGTAACCAAATAAAAACACTCTTAATAAGTAAACTGCCGTAGTCTGCATTTTGGCTAATTTTAGTTATGAATGAAACTTATACAATTTCATGTTTTCCATCGTCGGAGAAAACTGCGGTTTTATTTGAAATATATTTCACGAGACATCCAAAATTTCATTATAGTTTCAAATACAATGACTAGAAATTGCAAATATAGCACTCCAGTAACAACAATATCCGGAATAAGTACAAAAGTGTTCCATTGATTGTTTCAAAATGTCATGATTATTATTTCCAATTGCAAACAAACAGCAATGATGACCTCGGAAATACAAATTATATTAAATTCGCAGAAATCTTTGGAAAAATACATTCTTGCTACTAAATCCTCTTGAAATTCATGCATTTGAGCTCCCGTTTCATTTGAAATCGATATTGATATACATAATTAAACATTATATTAAAGATTTTTGTTTATATGACATTATTTAATACAAATTTAAGTCAAATGTGAAACTACTCTGATCGATGAGGTATATAATTAGCTGACTTCTCGATTTTATTTGATTTTCCATTATGATTAAGCATATTTAATCAGCTCGAAGGAATGTTTTGTTCCTTGAAAAAATAATAATTTTTACATACGACAACTCACCTAAATAATAGCGAAAATCGTCAATGTCAACACACTTCAGCAGTCATAAATATGCTATTTTACGTTTTGTTTGGCGCCATTTACATGACTTATTGTTTTTACCTTCCAGGGGTGTACTTAAATAAAATTGGTTATATTAAATATTATGAATATATTATGTGTCGAGTCAAATTTGTTTTAATATTTTTTTAGACAAAAAAATCTTTTTATTTTAAGACTATTTATCTAGCTTGTAGTGTAAATGCGCTGTATTTGTTTTTGCGAAGTAGCACATAAGACATTATTATTGGTTTATATTATGTATGAGTTTAATAAATACCCTAAAAATGATGAATCTCTCTTTTGTTCTTATTCTACGCTTAATTTATCACAATCAGAACTGGTTTCAACATTTCACCACGAGAATTTTCAACTGAAAAAAATATATACCATATTCCTGGTCTTGATGACAATAAATTAATTGTATAAAAAAAATAATTGTTCTATTATTTTTCAATATAATTGAGACATTGAACACTTAAAATTTCATAATTACTCAATGTATCGTTTTTTGAAATATGTATTTGTTTTTAAGTTTACATATAAATATGTAAGTACGAAATATGAAAATTTCACATTCCAAGAACTTCATCCGTACCTGGATAATATTATTTTTTTGCAAACTCGTAAACATACATTTTTATTATACTGACTAATTCACTTTGACTAATTTATTACCATAAGCTGTGAACAATGTCGAAGTACAAAACAAAAATAAGTAAGTATATTTTTAACCCTTTGAGGAGTATTGCCGCTTCGTACGGACAAATATTTTAGTGCTTAATGCTTATTGCTATTCTCTTGCTTTTAATTGAATTGACATTATTTTTTCACATATAGGTAAAAAACATTTGTATCTGTGAATTTTGACGATCTCGTTATTTTTATTATTTGTTGCAAATGAACAAAACAAATTTGTAAAAGGTCAATACATATTTGTACAAAATCGGTAGCCGTAAAAAGCAAAAAAAGATCTAGGCCCAAATTGGAAGTAATAGGTTCTTGAAAATTGTTGAAAAATAATAATATGTTTGTATATTTACATATTTAATTTTGCATTGTAAAATTATAAAAGAAATATTATTCCATATTCTTACCAGACTGACCAATGAACAATTTGTTTTATATATTTTTGTGTGTATCAATGGTAAATGAATCAAAAAATCCTAATTTAGTAAAAATAAACTTACTACCCAAAAGGTTAAAATCAAAAGGATATCTGCCGATTCTGAAGCAATGTTAATAATTTCTTAATTTGATAGGTAATAATGAAAATGTTTTATATATTTATGAGGAATTTTTACATGCGGAATCTATGGATATAAAATCACATATTTTTTACGAGTTGATCAACTGATTAACAAAGTGTCGTAGAAAAAAATTGTTAAAATAAACTTCATTACGAGTCTACATAATCGTACAGAGATTTTGCTAAGATAGAACTACCGGTAAGCTAATCGCTTTCCCTGTACGTTGCTTTATAGATCGAATAGGGGGATGAAATTTTAGATATCGAAAAATATTTCTCTTATGTACTAATTTTACATTATTAACGATTGTGATCGGCTTCGTTTATTGCAGACGTTATAAACTGATGACAATATAAATCAATACTGTAACACAATATAAAGTTCAGTATTATTTTAAGATTAACTAACTGTTGAACCTTCAAATGATTGAGAGATTGTATCTTTTTGCATAATATATACGTCCAATTCTGATGGAATAGATTTACTAGAACTTGATTATAGAGTACTAGAATTGCATAATTAATATTGTTTTATAATGTACTTGCAATGCAAACTACTTATTATTGGATTTGAATTAAAAAATATATACATATACGGTATATGTGATATACCTACATTTCCAGTTGAACTTCCAACCTATTGGATATCCTTTCGTTCCGCAAATGTTTGCAAAGATGTTATGTTTTGATTTGAAATTTAAACATTTTTACTGTTGTTTATGGGGTCATTAAGTTTGAATGTTGCAATTTAGTGCATTTATGTGACAGTTTGCCTGTTTGAATATCAGGTAATCACTTGGCAGCGAACATATATCACTCGATTTTGACTTTAATGGTCTTGGTTTATAGCATGAGCTGAACTTTTAATGAGAAAATATCATTTTTCGCGCTCGTCAGTGTTCACCATAAAAGATGTTCGTTCTTCATCTTCGTCGAAGAAGCGTTGTAGTAAGATTAATCGTTCTAAAATGATCAAGAATACTATACATATATATAATATAACCTAATTTTATATTTGTATATAATATAAATATATATAATATAGCCTAATTTTATAATTTCCGACAGCTTATTTCATATGATATACGCGTATCCGACATTATTCCAACGTAATTTTAGCACTTTGCATGCAATTACAGCTGGCAATAGTTGGACAAGCTGATAATCCTCAGTTGATACAAGCACTGCAGAAAAGACTGACGACATCAATGTTTGGAATCATTTATAAAATGCGAAACTCCACAATCCGGCATAATACAGAGAAAAACATATTTCTCAAAAGAGAAATTGTAACAAAATAGATTATATAATATGGTAGAGCTGCTATCGATTTGTATGAGCAAAATCAGTGGTAGAATGCTCGCCTGCCACGCGGGCGGCCCGGGTTCGATTCCCGGCCGATGCAAGCTTTTTTATATATCAAATCATATTTTTGGGCTGTGGAGGGCTTCTTCACCACTCACAGGGCTGTGGAGTGGCGAAGAAAAACTCCGATAAAATAGGCCAACTCCGATAAAAAAAAAATACCAAATTTGTGATATGCAGTCTGCGTACATTTTAATATTCACGAAAAGACATACTTAGGTATAAACTTTTTTTATTTAATTTTTATCAAGAAAAAAGTATTCGGGGTCGATTTTTACGACTTAAACACCACGACTCCGATTCCACTTACCTGACTTCTATGTAACATTCAATCTAAGTGTCTGAAAAAAAAGGTTTTTGTTTTATAGTTAATAGTTTTACTTTATACATCGACAGCACAAGGACAGCTTTAACAGTATAAATGAATTTTTTTCGAGTTAGTGTTTTCTAGTTTCTTTGGTAATTCTTCTAGATAAACATGATCGAATAACCTAAGGTTGATCGAATAAGGAAGATCGAATAACTCGAGGTTATAGTAACGCTTGGTTCAATTTAGTCTTGTGGAGGATTTATCTCCGAAGGATTTATATCTTCTTAACGCCGTTTATTTTTGTATATTATATTGTTTATTCTTTTATCCGTAAATACAGTTCCTACCGAACAGCATTGATAATTGCGTCATAATACATTATCGATGGGAAAAGATAAGCATGTTGTAATGAATATTTACGATGCATTTTATTTCATATCGATGCAAATGTACTTTCATGTGATACTCGCTAATTCATGACTGTCTAAGCATGCGAAGCTAAATTTATATGAGCCGATACATAGCCCCCTATATTTAGATGGAGACGGTAATGGCCGACATCAAATCTCTTTTTGACAGATACTGTTTGTATACAAAACTCATAGACAAAGATCGCAAAAAATATAGAATTCTATGGCGCTAGTTCGCGTCAAAAGGTAAAAGCTTTTGTATGAAGCATACTATCATTCCCTACTAGATGTCAGAAAGGATGATTTTAGGCGAATTACTTATGGTGCAACCTTCCCGTTAAGGCATACTTTCGGCGCCCTTTTAAAGTACGCATGAAAAAAAATATTCGTTTAACTGCGTAAAAAACGCTCAAAAAAATAGTTTAATTGAAACAAAATATTAAAAAACGTTTGGGAGAAAGATACCTCCATTTATGTTATTAGAAATTTGTTAAAATCAATTCATAATCGTATTAAAAATATAACTGTAGCAAAAAAATATTATAATTAGGTGTTTATACCTGATGTTATTATATTTTTTAATGTTTTTCACTATTGTACAAAGTTACCAATGTCTCAATAGGACAAAAAATGTATAAAAGCTGTATTGTGATTTGTGAAGTAACGTCATAATTTTACTCAATTCATTGTTATTTTTTCAATACATTTACCGTTATCATCCCTTTTAAGTACATACATACAAATATTTAATTTTCATAATTTTACTGAAGAGGAAATAAAAGTCCCAAGTCCCGAGAAGTCCCGGGACTTTGACTTTATCACGTCTCGAGTCCCGGGACTAACCCGAGACTTCAGAATCCCTAGTTTACACTAGGCTTTCCAATCCCGGGATCCCGTCCACTTTTATGGCCCCGTAATCCCGGGATTTCGTTTTTGAGATTTTTTTAGCAAATCCTCAATTTTATGATTTAAAAAAAAGAGGCACGCTGATATTTCATGCAAATCGGTGAATTCTTGGGTTTTGAGATTTTGAAATTCTTGGAAGAGCTAAAATAAAAATAAATTATAATAAAAATATTTTTAAAAATAAGCTTTTATTTAGGTGTACTAAAAGATAAAAATAATTCCGATATCTATTCCCTCAAAATTATTCGCTCGTCTGAGCAACATCCTGACCACATGACACTCTTCAGCACAGTAAGTCGGATCGTTGACTCTCCAGAGAATTGGGAAACAAAACATCTCTCACATTCTTTAATCTATTACTTTTGGCAAGAAAATCGGCTTTACGCGGTGCTTTTCACTTAATTTAGAACAATCTAAACTTAAGATTCGCAATCCGTCGAGTGACTTTTGAGGGCTACAAAGGCTTGACTAACAGCAAAAAGTTACAATTCTATATAAACGATCGTATGATCAACTGTTCTGCATCTTATCTACAGTAGAAAATAAGCCATGCAAAAAAGAATTGAGTATATGCTTATTAAAAATCGTTTCATTGTGAAATGTTTATGTTTCATTTATATGTAACTAGCTGACCCAACGAACTTCGTAACGCCTCAGAATCAATCCGTGTTGTGTTAACTTGAAACATGATGACTACCGAGCCAACCTTTAGTTGTAAATTGTGCGGAGGCAAGCCAGGCAGATCCAATGAGTTTAAAAATTTAGTTGGATAGTTGATTGCTTCGTCTTCGTTTGTTACACGATCTATAGATTTGAAGGAATTTAGTGGACCAACGATTTGATTTTGAATTGTGAAGTTTAAATGAGCCACGTCTTTGTTCTTCGCCGCAAGAATTGCTCGTTCACTCAACCAATTATGATTTTTGTGATTAGATGTTTGGGAACATTTTGTTGATGAAGCCGTCCTAAAATTCAGCGGAAACGAAATCAATACGTTCGATTCGTCAACAGGAACACGGTCGTTACCGACGATAGTCGAAGATCGTTTTCAAACTTAAAGCATTTTTCTCTTCTCCTTTAGTTGATAATCCTCAAATTCTCATGACTATTAATTTACATGCTCCCAATTTATTCTTACGTGGGCGAAACTATGAGCAAAAACTTTCATTTCTAAAAACTTATACCTCGCTTAAGAGGTATGAGTCACCAGTTCCAAGGGCCGTTAGATTGATCAACGCATTGCCTAGAGAAGTGGACATTTTTTGTGATAGTATTTGTGAACTGTTTGTAAAATTTTGCTATTTTATTTCTTGATTTTTTATGTTGACTTTGATGTATTGTGTAGTTTTATTTTGTATTTTGTCTTATTATATTTTCAAGTACATGGCGAATTGGCGTCAGCTGTTATGTCATGTACTGTAATTTTAATTGTTAACAATAAAAAAATAAATATATAGTCAGCAATTGCTTGGAGAAATCTTCGGCAGATGGATCGTTTAGCAATGCAACTCGCATATTTATCGTCAGCTGAAGTTTCTTCACATAGCGCCAGAGTCAATGATTTGAGGCAAGCGTTTATTTCATCGACAGCGGTCGATCTTGGAATGACTGGCAGTGTTTGGTGCCAGATAGTAGAATCATTGCGCCTCCAAAAGATCTTGAGTCATTGCACAGATCTTTCATAGTTCGATTCAGTGCTTCCATTCATCCCAGGTGATAATTGTATTTGCCACCAAAAAATTTGCCATTGCTGAGTGTTTCGCAATCTTGCATGTCGGTTTTTCAGTGGTTTGAAGATTTAACGGCAATTTCAACGCTGAATAAACCGTTCGGCATCCTTTTATCTACGTGGCCGCTATTCCATAATAAGAAACTGCTACAGCATTTTTTTTAATCTCGCACGAACAGTGGCCATAATCAATGACATGAGGAATGTCTTCCCAGCTCCACCGGGCGCATCGAGTATCCCAATGAGTATCATTTTCAAGCAAATTGAGCTGTTGACATGCAAGTAGAAGCATTCGTCATTTTTCGGATGAACTGTGTAAATGCGACAAGATCATCAGTAGTCATTCGGATGATCAGGAACCGCATCGCCTTGCTTTCGACGTTAAAATTTCTTCGATGTAGCTTTCCAGGTGTAATTACGTGGCATCTTAGAGTAGAGCAACGTTCGTGCAAACAGCGTAATATTTTTGTCAAAAAAAATATCATACGTAATCATAAACATAACCTTATTGTGCAAGCCGCTTGTTGTGCATCACTTGTTTAAATGTTACCAAAGATGGTGCTACCTTGTTGTCTCATGTTTTTCGTTCATTCAACTAACGTGAGCTTCCACCATATATGAATTGCGGACACTAATCTATCTGTTTGCTGGAATACTTGATTACCCCTTACCGGTGGTAATTGCATTTAATCGCCAAATAGTAATATGTTGATACCACCAAAAAATTCTTCGCTGTTCTTCAATTGTCTAAATCAGGAATCGATTATGCAAAGCATTTTATAAGGAACCAACCATGGCAATCTCATCGATGAACAAAAAATAAACAGTTTTCCATTATTGGTTTCTGTTTTTAAATACTTACCAATCTGCATCGATATTATATGTATACCTTTATCCTAAAGTCGTATTTGCCCTCGTCTAAAATTCGGTCAAACTATTTCAGTTATTAGAATTTTTCGAATTTTGTAATGTTTCATTGGCAAAACAGATAACTGTTTTATCGACATATGTCACCGCATTTTTGATGTTCAACCGACAGTTAAAGACTCGATATCCTGCACTTATATTCCATAACACCTTATCGTTTTAAAGCATAATCTCTATATATATAAAAATCTCGTGTCACGGTGTTTGTCTCCAAACTCCTTCGAAACGGCTTGACCGATTTTTATGATTTTTTTAATGTGTATTTGCTAGATATGAGAATCAAATGTAAACTATATGTCATCCCGCTAGGTGAAGGGTGTCCCGATCCAGATTTTTTTCAATATTCCTGACAATTTGTCGTTCCAATTTAAAACAATTGAAATGGACGTCTTTAAATTCAAATTTCCTGGCTTAGAATTGAAGCATCGTAATAATATTGAGAGAACTTTATTTGAAAGTTTGCATCGCGACGTTTTTTAAATCATCGAATATACTAATTCGATTTTTTGAAACTATAATTATAGGGCTGGGAAAAGATTTTTTGGAGCTGATTTGACAGATTTTGATCAGTGACGTCATTGATTCGATTATTGGAGGTATGGTTATATTTTGCATCTGGTCTTGAAAATATTTTTAATTTCTTACATGCATTAGGAATATTCTAATGACAGTATGGATATTTAATAGAACTGTATTTCGACTTTTATTTTAAAATCTTCTACTACGAAGAATAATTTTTAGCAAACTTAAACATTATTCCAAAAATTAAATAATTTACAATTTAAATACTGCAGGGCTGTCGATATATGCCCCGAGGTCTATTTTTTTACTACGAAATATATTTGTAGACTTTTTAATTAATCTAAAAATTATATTAATTACAATATAAATACTGAAAAGCTGTCAATATATTATGTCTCGAGCAGTGGCGGCGCGAGGCTATTTAACGCCCTAGGCAAAGTTGATTAATGCGCCCCCTTTTTAACAAAATGTCCCATTTTTGAAATAATAAAAAAAACAGTCCGGGATCATTAGAAATATCTTTTTTTTTCATCCATGTCCGCTCCCAATGTGGAGCAAATGGTCTCCTAATGTAATTATTCCAACAGAAGTTTTTCTACGAGAACTGTTTGTTACTCAGTTGATCAACTTTTCTTTTTCAAAGAACGTAGTAGGGATAGACGGATGAGGCTTAGACGGGACCAGTGGTTAATTATTCGCTCTCGCTACTGCGAAAGGTGGGAGGGAATTTTTATACACTACAAACACCCATGCCTTCGAACAAAAATAAAAAAAAATGCTATTCGTACTGGGATTCGAATCTGTGAGAGTCTACAACGCTAACCGCTGCGCCATAGGACCCTACAGAGCTCATACTTATTAATAAAACAATGTTTATCCTTTACTAAGAAAATTAATTACATAAATTATTATAAAACACGCACACACACACAAAAGAAAAATAATATACACTTTATTTTTTTCAAAAAAATAACTACTAAAAGTTTTTATAAAAAATAAACAATTTAAACCAAAAAAAGAATTTATATTCAAATAATAAATTCCAAAAAAAGCACTTGGCTTTAAATATAAAAAATAAATAAACGGAAATAACAATACACATATAGTAATTTTCACTATCAAGTTTCATAACAGTATGGCAATATAAAAACCAGCTCCACTGTTAAAATTATATGTTCGGGTGAGTTAAATGCAAGTAACAAAATAAACAGAAATAATAAAATGTATATAGTTATTTTCACTATCATGCTTTATAATATTATGACAATATAAAAACCAACTTCACAATTAAAATTATATATTTGGGTTAATTAACGCCACAATTAATTTCTACGAGACAACAAATGCTTCAATGACTGTAGAGAAACATTGCATCAAAATATCGTATTACTTAGAGAGAACCTGAAAAATACCCAACGTTCAATCATAAAACTATTGTTATATTTTTTCTCTGTTCTGTTGCTTGAAATGTCAATTACATGAAATATACGTGTGCCCCAAGTGGTCTCGCATTGTTTACAAGGATATTGAAAAAAAAAAATGCACCCTTATTGCAGATGCGACGGTTGAAAACGACCTAAAGGCATATTGACACTTGCGCATATTTACGCATTGGCTTACATTTTATTTTCAACAAAAATTGACCACTCTTTAGATACATTGCTCGTTGTTTTAACGATTGTAAAAATATGTCATTATTACTATCAAAATCCAATTCTTAATCACTATCAATTTTATAGCCACATACAAAATACATTTAATCATCCCCTTGTTCTATTCTTTCGCCTTTCGAACGAGGTGTTTTATTTATTTTCAGAGGAAAAAAAAGAATTTCACGATCACTAAAATAAAGTGAACACAAATTCTCTAAAACGTTGAATATTGCTTATATTTCGTAAAAAAGTCTTTTTACGAGTAAAATACTGGCCACACTAAAGAAAAATTTCAGAAAAAATTTTAAAAATACACTTCACGCAAAATAATGTTTGAATATCTTACTTATTTAAACATTTTTTACGTAAGCACAAGAATTGTTTAATATGCGTATTTTAATTACACTAGTGTGAACAATTCTTTATGAAAGAATATTAAAAGAATGTGTCGAAACGACAGGTTGCTTCAATTTTTGAATGGACACGGAAGCCGCATTCGATGCAATTGTAGGCAGATCGGTTTGAAAAAAATATGAGGGTTTCCATTTCTTGGAAAGGTGCAGAAAGAAAGAAACACGTGCACTTCTGGTATTGTTTTCAAAATAATACAATAATATGTACAATCGTATATCGGTGGCATGTTTATTGATCTATGCACGTAGCTATGATAAATTTAAAGGGTTTCTTCAGCAACAAGAATCTATGAATATACAATGATAAAATAAATAAATAGTAAAATTAAAAGCGTAAGTTGACACTTTCATCTTCCATCCAGACAGTCCAACTACCTGGAAAAGTCGCAGTCATAACTAAAACGATCGATAGAAAAAAAGGGAACCAAAACATGTATAATATTCATACAAATTTAAAAAAAAATGTTAAGGAACTGTCAGGATTGCAAATGGTTGCATATTTTTGTTGTTGTTTGAGAATAGCTAACGATACATAACTACAACGAACAGATACAAACATCAAAATAAAATAAAACGTATTATATGATATTATTAAATAATGTAAATTAATTTTAATACTCTATTTTTGCGCCCCCTTATGATTTGCGCCCTAGGCGGTTGCCTATTTCACCTGTATGGTAGCGCCGGCCCTGGTCCCGAGATCTACCTCTTTTTCTACGAAATATATTTGTTAGCAAACTTAAAACATTTCAAATATTCTAACAAATATATTATTTACAATTTAAATACTGAAGGACTGTCGTTATATATCCCGAGATCTTTTTCTTTTTTTACGAAATATATTTGTTAGCAAACTTAAACTTTTCAATTATTCTAAAAATTATCTCTATCTCTATATAGGCTTGACCGATTTTTATGATTTTTTAAATGTATATTTATTAGATAGTAGAATAAGTTTTAAAGTATATTCCATCCCGCTAGGTGAAGGATATCCCTATCCTGATTTTTTTTTCAATATTTTTGACGTCCGTCGTTCGTATTTCAAACAGAACGAAATTATTAGAGTTTTTGAATGACAGATGGCGCTAAGTGCGCAGCAACTTAAGTCTTTTTAAGTTTGATACGTGCCATGGTTACGTCAAACAATCAAAGGCTATTGTAAACAATTATCAAGTGAATTTGTAATAGTCGTCACAAAGCATTTCTTTCGCTGTCAAACAATTATGCCACCTAAAAGACTTGCTATTAGTTGATCTAGACCTCAAGCACCAAAGAAAACGGCATCACGAGCTTCAGAAACAGACGAGCAAGTTTGGAAACCGTTCGAGCTCTCACTGCTCAAGCCCGATCGTCTGATACAATGATATGCAAACAACCCTTTTGACCGTGATTAGGAACGAGAAACACAATTTGATGTCGACAACTTGGGTACATTCGTTCAAACAAATCTTCCGAAATTGGTCCCAGAACAACGCATAGCGTAAGACAGAATTATGCATGCAATCAAACACAAGCCGAAACGTTGAATCACGAAACAATATTGTTGGCAATTGCTTCATCTGCAATTGCAGCAAATCTTTTGGATGGTGGTCAAACAGCGCATTCAGCAAAGAAATTGCCTTTGAAAACCAACATGCAATATCAAAAAAAAATCATGATTGATGAAGTACTTTAATCATATCAACTCATTAAATGGGACGAATTTACTATGGCGCACAAAAAGGCATTGGAAAATCTTCACTATATGTACACTAAAAGATTTGAGAGGAATGAACAGGTCTTTGGTGGCGAACCTTTTTTATTGTCTGGTGTTTTTCGACAAACTCTTCCAGTTATACCACGTTCAACAGCTGCTGATGAATCAAGTGCATGTCTCAAATCATCAGTTTTATGGTGACATGTGCAAAAATTGACTTTGAAAGCTAATATGCGTGTAGAATTACAATATGATGCATCCGCTGAACGTTTCAAAAAACAATTGTCAGATATTGGTAATGAAAAATAGAAATCGATGAATCCACACATTACCACCAAGCTTCTGTAAAATTACAGGAACTGTAAGCGAATTGATGCACAAAGTTTTTCTCACGCGTTGAAAAACCTTAAGATCTATTCATATACGCACCAGACAAAAAAACAAAATATATCCAAAAGCACTTCAAATAACATAATTAAAACACAAACACTTTCTTTCTTTGAGTGGCATTGCAACGCATGCCGGGTCAGCTAGTCTTATAATAGAAATATAGCGCTATCAAATTAAATTGTATTAAGACCGATTAATGAGTGTAAAGGCGTGAGATCATTTCAAAACTACTGACGTTTGCGTTAAATTTTGACATTTCGAAAATCCCGACAGCAGGGTCACGCCTTGGCGACTAACAGAGCAAGTTAAGAAAAAGCTTACAATAACAAGTCGGTTTCTGGGGTTTTGATATTGGAAATTCTATACGATTCTAAAGATAATATACGATTTAAAATTGACTGTTCAATCCCGGAATCCCGGCTCCGGGATCACGAAAAGGTTCCGGGATTGGATACCATTGAAAAAGTAAAAGTGAAAAATTTGTGTTTTATAATATACTTTTAAATTTAAAGAATAACATTTGATAACAACTAGGGCATCCAATCCCGGGATCCCGTTCAATTTTCTGATCCCGAAATTCCGGGATCGAGATGGCCGCGATCCCGGGATTTCGGGATTGAGAAATTTTGAGCAAATTCTCGAAATTTACACGAAATTGGCAAATTGAAGATTTCAAATTCCTCGGTGAGCTAAAAAAAAAAAAAACGAGTTTTCGTAAGATTCTGGGAAAAACTATACCAAATCGGAGATTTCAAATTCTTCGGTGAGCTAAAAAAAAAAAAACGAGTTTCCGTGAGATTCCGGGAAAAGGTATAGCAAATTGAGGATTTCAAATTTCTCGGTGAGAAAATCTCAATCCCGGGATCCTGGGATTCAAAATAAATCAATCCCGAAATCCCGGGATTGGAAAAAGGCTTCGGGATTGGATACCCTAATAACAACGTTGCATGCGCAGTGAATTTGCTATTCTATACAACAGCGGTCGGCAAACTTTTTGGGCTCACGGACCACTAAATTCACAATTTTAATCCAGCGGACCACTAACTGGACTTCTGTGTTGAATATTATAGCTTGAAATAAAAGTGATAAAATGCGGTTAAATGCACTTTATCACTTTTATAAAACTTTTAATTATAATTAAATTATAAAAGCTTTATTAATTTTAAATGGGATGCATGTTTCTGGAGATTTGATAAAATTCATATTTGGCTCCAATTATGTAACTGCAAGACGAAGAATTGAATGTATTTCAAGCTGAAGTTTAAAACTGAAAAAATCTGTTTTCTTTTTAACCGCCGCTGACAGCCCCGCCCTACTCATAAAAAGCCAAAAACAACAACTAAAACAACGACAGAAAAAATGAAAATATTGGTACAAGTTATGTTCTTGAAAAATTCCAAGTTGATCTCGAAAGGCATAGCCGAACTTAAGATTGCTGGTCATTATAAAAAGAAAATTTTTGGGAAAAAAATTAATGGTTGAACATACAACAAATAAAACTTGGCTATACACCTTGCAGAAACGTTAGAACTCTTGGAATTGAAGCTACTATTGGCAATGAAAATGTCAAAAAAATGGGTTAACAACGAAATAACGTATTTTGGGAATGACAGGAAGCTACAATTGTCTTCACTTTGGAAAATCGCAAAGAATTTGTTGCACACAAAGTATCGTTAAAATTTGTTTTTGAAGCCGAAAAAAGACGATTGAAAAAAAAGCTCGTATTTATTTGTTTGCTTAATTTTAGATTTGAAAGTCTAAAATAAAAATAAATAATGGCAAATTCGTATGATATTATCCAATATTCACACACGAAGAATGGTGGCCTGGATAATATAGCGTCGTAAATTGTCGACAAATAAGTCTCCCAATTTTTGTCAGTTTTGAATTTTTTGATGTAATAAATACAGATTTTCTTTTCAATACATACCGGGCGATTGTTCCAGTAGTCAACCAGTTAAGGTTATGTTTTTTCGAAAGATATATTGAATTGATGAATAATGGCATTTTGTAAAAAAAGGTACCAAATATGTGAAAATAAAAACAGTTTTTCAAAAAATGGCAAAAAATCCAGTACACAGCCATCAAAAATCAGTAGTTAGCCTTTCATAGGCATGAACTTTTAGAAGTCAGGTTAGTACAAATATACATCTTTAATTGGTTAACTACCGACATATATTTAAAAAGTTCTGTTTTTTTCAATGTCAACACTATTATTCATGTTTCAGCTAAAAGGCTGACTACTGGACATGGCTGGCTATAGGAACAGTGATTTATTTAACCTAATACAAAAGCGGTAGAAAATACTATGTTTAGCATGAAGGAGAGAGTGGGGTGGATGAATACGTCTTTGGTTTCTTCCTTATTAACTTTCTGAAAGGTTTGAATCGTTAATGATGCCGAAAGGTGAAACCCGGGTCGTTAGTGACAAATCTTGTGTGAATGTACATAATTTGAATGATTCAAATTAAATATTGAAATTCCACCAAGCACCTTCAGTCGAAATCTTAAATTAAACTTGTTTAAACAAAAAAAAACGATAAAGGCAGCTCAGGCATTAAGCTTAGTTCTATGAATGTGTAATTTGTTAACTTTTCTAATCAAAAAGCTAGAAAGATTGCTCTTTAGTCAATTTCCATGTATGTAATTATTTTACTTGTTTTGTTCGCATTCGTTTTTATGGAAGAATAATTTAATTGGATAGCATTGGAACACATTTGACACTTAATATGATACAATAGTATTAAGTAGAAAGTATTATGAATGGAGATTGTTTGGTGTTCATAATTGTTTAATTGTATTGATATCTGATAATAATCATGATCTCCAAATTAAATTGTGCCTGGGGTCTCATTATACTATTTCTCAATCCAATCTGAAGCTAATCATTAAAAGATCATTTTACGATAAAAATGTTTTTTTCGCATATATAGTTAATAGGTAGGTATTATGAAGAGTCATTTGTGAATGTGGTGAAGTTCTTTGTTCTTCATAAAAGATTGCCGAAGTTTATTTTATATAGCAGAGAAGAAGTCGAATAAGAAAAGTGCTAAGATTGGGTGAATATTTTTTTGTCGTTTTCTGCTCCTTATTCGGTATCTCAATTTTAAAAATTATGTTGAGAACTGAATGTCATTTAGTCACACACACATTCTCTTTTTTCGTAGTTTTAGTAAAAATGACTAGTAGAAAGCTTATCACTTTCCTTACACCCTACGTAAGATTTTAAGCATACGACATTTATGTAGTATATATTATTGATATATAGTATAGATAGAGATATATATATATAATATATATATGATAGTATAGTATAGATTGCAATGCTCTTGTTGTACAAAATTTTATATCGGGAAAACAGAAAGGACATTGAATATCAGATTAGCAGAACACAAGGCAGCTTTCAGATTAAAAAAAGACACGTCTACTTTTGCTCACTTAATTTCGGAAAGACACGTGTTCAATCAGGAACAAGGGATAACAATGTTATACCCAAATACGGACGCTCATAAGCTCTTTTTCCAGGAATATTTGGAAATAAACAGAGCACAATCGAGCAACCTTCCGATTTTAACTGAAATGCAAAACAAGCCGGGATCCCCACTCCTATACCCTATATATATTATATGTGATCATAAAACCTTTTCCGACAAACAAAAAAATATAATTCTTAAAACCACTCACTACTCAAATCTGTGGGCACTCCCATGGGCTTATCCTTTTTGCCAGCAATGGCGTTAAACTCGGTGATACATTTATTTATTATATAAACATGAAACATTCATTTATTAAGCGTCAGTCCAAGTTCATCCGTGCACTTTGACGTGAAAACTTTCACCCCGCGTGAAAAGTTGTAGGAAAATTAACTTTCCCGTAGGTTCACCTAGGATGGAATAGAGAAGAACGGTGGTTCAAATGTTTGGAAAGATCAAAATCCGTTACACATAGGGCAGGTTTATTAATAACACAATATTGTAACAGAGAAATACAAACTTATCACTTACACATTTCTCAATTTAGTTAAATAAAGTGAAACGACAACAAAATTTATGTTAACACTTGTGTTAACAAGTGTTAAGGTTTACACTAAGAGATATGTCAAATTGAAAGTTTCATCACCGCGTGTTTACTCGTAAGGGAATCGATTATTCACAGTTAAATTATTAACACTCATGGCTAATTTTTAAACGTCTATTTAATTAAGATGAATAGCTGTTGCCCACGTGGTCTGACATGTCTTAAAAATAATGAATTTACTTCCACGTCTCACGACCCCTTGGATGCCACTGGTCCGGCACAGATTTAACCCTCCCGGGGAAAACAAAAACAATAACTTACTGCCTAAAATGGAAACAAACAAAATAATAACTTCTTATTGACTAATCTCTTTACTCCCTAAATTAGTTAGGCCTAAATGTATCACAACGATTCCCGGTTTTACATGAGATCGTCAAGTTCGATTTAAAAAAACAGCTACTCAAATACGTATTAGCTCCCCGTCGGGACGAACAATAACAAAGAAACAATACGAGAAGAAAATCCAAACTTATGGTGAAACGTATAACCTTAAATTCTAGGCCATTTGGCTAAATAGTAAATTAAAGAAAAGATAAAAATCGCGAAACCGATTTTTCAAACTCAAACACAAGATAATTAAAAAAGACGACACATTTCTTTACTGCCCTCCCCACGATTTTAATATCACTGTATAATCACTTAGTATTTCATTTAATGCAATTAACTGATTTTTCTTTAACTTAGAATACCCGGCAAGTTTCTAAAGAGATAGCTTTATAATGATAGGTCATTAGTCGACCTGAGCGATAATTTAATAAAGGGTGTCATCAACAATAGTATTTAAATTGATTGGCGGTTATCATTTACATGATTTTACAGTTAATAGTTTCTTTACTAATGATTTTAAACGAATAAATGAATTTCAATAAAATTATGATGTTAGCCAATGATTTTGACAGTTAGTTTTAGTAAATGTTTTTAAATAAAGTAAATAAATGAATTTCAAAACTAAATGATTTTTAATAGATAAATGATGCTAGCAAATGATTTTAATAACATGACTTGACACTTCAAATAAATTATTACTGCTGAGCTTTTTTAACAAACAAATTAACACCAATATTTGCGTTATTGCAAATACACGATCGAACACATTATTGATAACACATTACAGATTCTAAGATTTGAGTTTTTAATTAAACACCGCGGAGGCTTAGAAGTATCTCTCCCAATTAAGTGACATTCAACCCATATTTAATTTAACCGATTGAACTATCGCCATAGTATATATAATAAAATGAAATACCGAGGCAAAATCGCTACCGTAGAGCGGGACTTGAATAAAACAAACAAATGAAAATACACGAAACTGCACGAGATTACATACGATTGATCAAACTTATGAGACAAACTATTACACGATAGTATAAACACAGATTCCAAAAGCTAACTTTGTGTGCAGCCCGGGTCTTATGAAATAGAAGGTAAACGTAAAGTTTGAGACAAAAAAAAACTATATTCCCCCAAAACAAATATGACTTGCAGCTGATTAGTAATGAATCACAGATTTTAAACGTATAATGAATTGACATTCCGAAGAAGATTATGCAGCCGGGTATTCCTTAAACAAAACAAATACACAACACAGATATATGAGTTAGACACAGAAGAAATACAGAGAAGTAAACAAATAATTGTTGCTAAATATAACAATGTTGTGTGAAATAATTAGAAGATGATAGTGATAAAATTAAGTACAGTAAATAAAAGATTTTTAAGTTAATTGATAAAAATAATTGGATTTTTCTTCCCCGACGCCGCACCCTAAGAGGGCCGGGCCGAGGGCTTGAAAGCCACGCGAGAAAGCTCGCTTACCAGAGTTCAGAGAGAAGTGATCCAATAATTTTGGTCGATAGCCAAAATCATTGACAAAGAAGTGGCGGGGGGGAGAGTGGGGGCGGGGCGTAGCTCCGCGTATCGCCCGATACGTGGCGCCGGCGGTGTCAACTTTGCCGTAGTTTTTCGGCGGCAAATTCGAATCTTGATAAATCGATATTTTATTTTAATAAAATGTATCTTTCTAGATGTGGGAAGCGAGAATTTATTTTTGTAAACTGTAGGGTGAGTAATTAAATGCTCGTCCCTGAAGTATAGGGTGATATATACTTAGATTAACGCTAGGAAGACATAAGTCCCTTATACGTTGTTGGTTTAGCTTGAAATTTATATGAAATGTTTAAAAAAATATATTAAAATGGAAAATAATTTATATAGTGAGTGGCATATTGCCTCCCCCTGAATTGCGTAAAACGCGAAAGCATCATTCTTTGTCTGTCTGTAATTCTGGATTTCTCGGAATTCGCAAAGCCGTTAGTGAATTTTTAGAAAGCGGCCGCTTGACCATATGCGGGAAACACTTCGCTAATGATTGTACGTGTCAGCCCCTCGGTCCGCCTTAGGGCTGTATAACCATCAGCAACTGAGTTGAGCGCTGTCGATTACTTTATAATTTTGTGGCAAAAGGAAACCGAAATTATCATCCGCTAATTTTATATATTGCTAGCGAGATGTAAAGGAGATGCGCTATGTCAGGGCACCTGCAAAATGGGGTCGTGTCAACTTGAACGCCTGAATATGCCGAAAGGCAAATCCGGGTCGTTAGTGACAAAATCCGAGTGAATGTGCATAATTTGAACAATCGAATTTATTATTATCATTGTATACACACTTATTTTCAGTGTATTCAGTAATTTTTTTAAATACGCAAGACGCTTTAAATGCCATTTAAGATGAATGAGATCGGCGGAGAGTTCTTTGTCGATTTGTCAAAAAGATTACAATGTATAAAAAGAATTTTATTTCTATGATGTGAAGAAAGAGTTGCCACTAAATTAAATGAACCTTTCAGTTTTGCTTTGATGCAAAGAGAAATAATAATTTCATGTAATGTGTGAAACTCCACATGTACTACAATTTTTATCGCCTGTAAATCTGAATCATTAAAATATCCTCATTCAATGGCTTTATAAATGATATTTATTTCTGTAAGATATTACCGTTAAAAAGGTAAACTTGAGTAGGTGAATTCGCAAACATTTCTTTTCGGTTTCGGTAGTTATATCCAAAACTTTACAATTTCACGCTCTCTATTATTATGTCCACGTCGTCAAAACAAAAACCAAAACAATTTTGATTTGGTCTTTGCCTCGGTCTAAAAGACGATGATTTCATTTGTTCTGGCAAGTGTATTTCGTAAAAATAATAATGTTAAAATCCATTTAAAACACACATAATCTTGTTTAATGTAGTGAAAAACTGATTTATTTTTTCTATGTTTACAAGCAGCTGTTTTCCTGTAGTATGTATTTTACTCATAACTGAGTATGCATTTTTGATTCTGATTAGAGATGCAAAAAACCTGGGATTTTTTTAATGTCGAAATAAATAGGATAGCGTGCTTAATTATAATTTTTCGACATCGACACCTAGAGTTTTAGAAATATTAATATTTTTCAATTATAACTTTAATTGTACTGGATTTTTTAATAACAATAAAAAAAAACATAATCTATACAATTTTAATGTTATATAATTTAAAGCAAACTTCAACAATCATTTTTTTTAAGCCTCTTTGACTAGATAAATTTTCAAGCCGTGTTTGTTCCCAATATGAAGTTCATGTACACGTACTATGGATTCTGTGTCAAAAAAACCTTAAAAATAATTAATAGGCAAATAAAGTTTGAGATTTTTTTTACTTTGAGGAACATTTATTAAGAACAACATTTCTGAATCGGAAAAAATAAAAAAGATTAAAATTTTTCAAAATCTTCATTATATTTTAAAATAATATATGACCGTTGTACTGTGGCTCTGCTAGAATGTATAATATTATTTTTTGAAGGAAATGGTTTCCTCGACAAAATTAAGCAATGTAAAACGTGTGTAAAAAAAGCAATTTAATTATATATGTACAATAAAATTTTGTCGGCGTTTGTAGTATTTAACGTGCATGTTTGCATTAGTTTTTAAGAAGTCAAAGTTGGTCTAAGAAATACATTACAAATTTACTAAAATGGTAGCTTTTCTTAGCATTGGTTTGTTATTTGAACTGTATATTTTGGACCCACACAGCTTCGGAATGAAAATAACAAAATGATATTATGTATCTAAAATTAACTTCTTATATTAATTTGACTTAGATTCTCATTTATACGGCTACTCCAGCGTTGTAAACAGAAGTATTTTTTGGGATGTATAATATAATATGTATGTGTTAGTATAATCGAAGCATAATTTAAAAACAGTAATCTTTTTTATTTTAAGCAATTGTACATACGCCCAGTCCTCTTTTTACGCGATTAAGTCTTTACGCGACTTTTTTGGTCGGCACTAGGGCATCCAATCCCGGGATTTGTGATCCCGTAATCGAGGGATCCCGTTCAATTTTCTGATCCTGAAATTCCGGGCTTGTCACGGCCGCGATCCCGGGATTTCGGGATTGAGAAATTTTAAGCAAATCCCGAAAATTGACACGAAATTGGCAAATTTAAGATTTCAAATTCTTCGGTGAGCTAAAAAAAAAACGAGTTTCTGTGACAATCTGGGAAAAAGTATACCAAATCGAGGTTTTCAAATTCTACGGTGAGAAAATCTCAAGGGAAATCAAATGGATTCCCGGTAAATTGCTCGAATAACAAGTTCTTCGAATAACTAATTCCTCGAACGTCAAATGCTCGAATTACAAATTGCTCGAAAATTTTTATAAAATTTTAAACATTAACTACTCATTCTTTAAAAAAATATTTAGGCAAGTCGGGAAATAAAAACCATAAATCAAAAAAATAATAATAATGAAAAAATATATTTTATTTAAGTTGCCAGTGGTCGAGTGGAAAAGGTCGTTAGTTTTGTTTTCGGAGGTCGCGGGCTTGAATCTTAATACGTACACTTTTTAATCAATTATTTTTCAAACTATTTATGGATTTCTGTTCAAAGGTACACGTATATGAAATTTTTTGAATTTCTCTCACCCATTCTTACTAAAAATTGGGCGTAGCGATAGTGATAAGCTAACCGTTTGTTCGGTTTTAGTCCTAGTCTTCTATGTGTTTTAAAAAATATAGAAACAGTTTAAGTAACTAATGAACAAGCAGTTCTCGTATAAACACTTCCGTTGAGATAAACTCCATTAAAAGGTCATATGATCCGCATTTGGAGCGAACACGGTTAAAATAAATACTGACGAAAATTATTTTCATATTTCACTCTCTAAACAAGTGTTGCACAAAATATAAATGAAATTCGTAGAAAAAGTCATGAAAAGTCTTAGAAGAAAAAAAGTCAGGATAAAAAAATACTATTTACATTTTTATTATTATTTACATTTGGATGTGTGGCCGAGTGGTCAATATCGTTGGCTTCGGTTGAGGGCTCGAATCCCAGTATTGGCAGTTTTCATAAATTGATTTTAGTAGTAATGTATGAATTTGATTCAAAAATAGGATGTATGGGAAGTCTTGAACTCTCCTCCCTTCTTATCCAAAGCTATGAGCTCCACATTTGGAGCCAAAATGGTTAAAAAAAAACATGATAAAATTATTTCAATTTGTATAATTCATGAAAAAATTTCGTACCTACAATATAAGATCAATAAAACAAACAAAAAATATCATTATGTGGGCTTAATGTTAAGCAACGTTATAAACAAAAACTGATAGTGACGAACTACATGATAGTCAAACAACGTTATGTCGATCTTTTCGAGTTTCTTCTTAAATCACAATATGCAATATAAATTACAATACACAATAAATTTGAAAAATATGCTATTATAATATGTTACAAATAAACAACTGCTGTTTAAACTTAAAAAATAATAAAAAGTGTTTTTTGGGTCTCCTGTAAAGTTTTCACATTTTTAGATAGTGTTGTTTGACTTTGATACGATAAGTTGTGCGCTATTCCCCGTTCCTGGTCCATAACTACTCACTAATCTAAAAAGTCTTTTTGCACTGTCACGATATACCCTACCACCAATTGGAGGTGGATGGCCACTCACATATTGTTCAATTCTTAATTCATTCAAACTCTGCTCTCGTTTTAATGCGGATATAAATTTCCAAATGCTTGGATGGTCTGCAGATATTTGCATCTGGAATCCTCGATGCCAACCTTCCAAAAAAATGTTCGTTTTCGGGAGACCTTCTCTCACACCTTCGAAACAATTCCACATATTATGCGCAACATAAGGTTGACGCTGCTGACGTCTCATTCTCTGTGGACGGCCGATCCATGTATCCTCGAAATAGTCGACAAC
Source organism: Himalopsyche tibetana (assembly GCA_030503985.1). Taxonomy (NCBI): domain Eukaryota; kingdom Metazoa; phylum Arthropoda; class Insecta; order Trichoptera; family Rhyacophilidae; genus Himalopsyche; species Himalopsyche tibetana. Next base: position 4,439,066 of record JAPJYX010000015.1, read on the forward strand.
AATTTGCATTTTGGGAGAAAATCTATTGTTGTCGCAAAGATTTTCAAAGGCACCTACTACATCTTCTGTTGGGACGAACGCCAAAGCTGGAAGCATTTTTAGTAGTAAAGCAGTTTCTGCTTTTTCTTGGTAATCCCGTTGCAAGCCATTTTCCTGAATACGGCGATAAATGGACTGAGAAAAATGAAAAAAGCATCCTCGATTTATAGTTTGCTGGAATTCAATTCGAATAGCATTTATCATTGCCAATTCGAAGTCCGTCATTATGGTTACTGGTGGTGCAGCGGAAGCAGGAAGTATTTTATTATTTCTCACAGAAGTGTTACGTATGTTTGGCTAAAGAGAGTATAACAATGGTGTGGCTATTTTTCGTAGTAGCAGAAATAGACCTCGTAAATTATTTAATTTTTGGAATAATGTTTATGTTTGCTAACAATTATTTTTCGTTGAAGGAGAAATCGACTCGGGGCATACATCGACAGGCCTGCAGTATTTAAATTGTAAATTATATAATTTTTGGAATAATGTTTAAGTTAATTTGTAGTGGCAGCTCATGAACCTCTTCGGGTTGATCTGCAAATCAAATACTGCAATTTTGTTTATTGACATATCCATTAAGCCAGAAATGGGCCTCATCGCTAAACAAAATGTTGCACGAAAAACATTCCTCGCAGAACACTGATTTGCGTAATACAGCTGAATAATCTTTCCATTATAAATTGTAAAACAATACTGAACAAAAATAAAAAAACACTTTGGCACAACTCACGTGTTATCTATTATCAAATCCCAATAAGAAAAAGTACCTTTGATGATGAATGAATCTAAAACTTAAAATACAATATTATATCAAATAAATTTAGGGTGGGCAAAAAAACTTCTCTTAAACTTTATGGACAATATAATATCAAATAAATTCATGCCATGTAAAATTTAAAATAACTAAGAATATAAAAAATAAAATAACTTAGATTATTCCACGTATTGTGCTACAAACTGTGACAAGTATTTCGCCTCTTTCAGAGGCATCCTCAAAGAATCTTACTTTCACAAAGCTTGGTTAAGTACGTTACACTAAAGTTAATTAAGTTATACGTTTAAGAAAGTTATTATATAATATCGAATACATATTTTCGCCGCGCGCTTTTACTTTTAGTCATATGAGACAATTATTCCGAAATTAATAACTCTTATCTACCGTCGACTACTAGCGATAGTAAAATGTGAGAGATGGTTTGTTTCCCAATTCTCTGAAGAGTCAACGATCCGACTTACTGTGCTGAAGAGTGTCATGTGGTCAGGATGTTGCTCAGACGAGCGAATAATTTTGAGGGAATAGATATCGGAATTATTTTTATCTTTTTAGTACATTTAAATAAAAGCTTATTTTTAAAAATATTTTTATTATAATTTATTTATGCTTTTTAGTCGTTGCGTATGTAATGCATGCTCAATTCATATTAATATACAATGAATATTATGTTAAAATCATTTTTTTAATTAATTAATTGTAAAATTTTAAGTTCCCTGACGTTTCAACTTGAATTTTAACTTAGGGATCCGAACGGTCGCATAAAGCTCTGCGTGTCAGATTTTGGCCAATTCATGAGTGGATCCATAGTACAGTATTACTTAGTATTACATATTCTTTATAATTATTTAACTAAAAATAACGTAATCTATTAATTTTGGCAAGATCATCGGCATAACGCGGTGCTTTTAACTTAATTCAATACAATCTAAACTTAAGATTCGCAATCCGTCGAGCGACTTCTGAGGGCGACACAGGCTTGACTAACAGTAAAAAGTTTTGATTCATATATACGACTGCATAATAAACTGTAATGCCCTGCATCTCATGTACGGTAGAAAATAAGCCATGCAAAAAAGAATTGAGTATATGTAATTCAAAAGTGAATGCGATCTTGGTCTTTGTTAATTTTTAACTAGTTTTTTTATTTGACATCATATTTGTAGTACTAAGCAACACAATCAAATCCAAATTTTCACCAGTAACCCTGTTTCTATAAACCGATTTATTCTCCTTCGTTGAAGAAAAAGCTTGCTTACATTTATTAAATATTTTTTTTACGTGAAAAAAATATGTTTTAGAAAAAGATTTAAGGGGCGCCACAAAATTAAAAAAGATCCGAATGCGGCCCGTGGCCCGCGGTTTTTGCATCACTGGTTTAAATGTTAGCAAAGATGTTGCAACCTTGTTGTCTCATGTTTTTCGTTTATTCAACTAACGTGAGCTTCCACCATAAATTTGGTGCGGACACTAATCTATCTGTTTGCTGGAATACTTGATTACCCCTAACCAGTGATAATTGCATTAAATCGCCAAATAGTGACACGTTGATACCACCAAACAATTCTTCGCTGTTCTTCAATTGTCTTAATCGGGAGTCAATCATGTACAGCATTTCATACGGAACCAACCATGGAGATCTCATCGACGACCAAAAACACAGCAGTTTTCCATTGTTGGTTTCTGTTATTAAATAGTAACCAGTTAATATCGGCATCGGGACAATTTCCCCGTATTATTGTATTAGTAAATTAAAGGTGGCATGTAAAGTGGAGCTTCCAACTAAACGTGCTGCTACTCATTGACATGCGCAAATTTGTTCTGAAATCTTACCATAACATCGATGTACATATTTGATTTTTTAACAAATTAAAAATGAATGTTTTTCCAATCTACATTGATATCGGACGAACTAAATGTATACCGTTCTTACCAAAGTCGACATTAATCATAGAATATCAATCTCATTCATTTGATTTGATTTGACATCTCGTTTTGAACTTTTCGAATTATGTAATGTTCCATTTCCAAAAAAGATAACTGTTTTATCGACACAACTGTCACTACATTTTGGATGATTAATCGATGGTTAAAGATTTGACGCCACAGCACTTATATTTCATGATGACTTATTCTTTTACGCAATATCTCATAATATAAATGTATCGCTATAATATTAAATTGTATTGAGACCGATTAACGCTTTCGTAAAGGCGTGAGATCATTTCAAAACTACTGACGTTTGCGTTAAATTTTGACATTTCCAAAATCCCGACAGGGTGGTCACGTCTTGGCGACTAACAGAGCAAGTTAAGAAAAAGCTTATAAAAATACATATCTTCCTAAATTTATATGTTATGATTATATAAATTCTCTATGACTTTCTTCTCTTTATACATTTCGTTCCATTGCAAATTCCTAACTCTTCTCAGATTTAATCTGTTTTATATTGTGTCAGTTTTAAGATTTTTATTGCACTATTTTTCTTATCTTCATTAACTTTCAGTTGAACTTGTCTTGTATCTTTAAAAATCTTCCCTTTCAATTGTCAATATTGTTATTACATATACTTAAAACGCAATATGAGAATCAGAATCATTTATTTCTTCAGTATTTTTTAAATCCTCTCCTGTGTCAAATATTTCTTTGCCATAAAGCATCTAATAATCGATGAAGTTAAATGTATTTACTTAATGCACAACCGATATTCTTTCATTAATATTAAAGAAAAGTACAATAATTTAATAAGTGTGAGAAACTCATTCAATTTAATAAATGTGAGCGAGCAATTCCTTGGTGAAGCAGAATAAATCCTTACATAAGAATAGGTTCAGTAATATAAATTTGTATTCGATTTTGCGGCTAAATACTACAAATATTAAGTCAAATTCTAAATAATATTGAATTATTTTGTAAACATATACACCTAATCATTTTGTAACATAACTTTTATGTAAGCGGCTTAGAAATAAATAACTTCATGAAATGTAGTTAAGATTGTTATGAAACTTTGACACGTATTATTTGAAGAATGGTACTTGGCTGGAATTATATTGATGTGTAAATAGTGGCACCATTTATATGTCATACTACGAACTTATTGAGTTATGTGTAAATGTACAATAAGAACTTTTTTCAAATTTGAATTGTTTGAATTTTGTACTTTTCCATGAGTTTTGTCGGTAACGACCCGGGTTTTGCCTTTCGGCATCTTCAGGCATTCCAAGTGCACGGATGTACTTGAACTGAGACGAGAAAACTCATGTAAAAGTACAAATTCAAACAATTCAAATTTGATATTGAAATTCCATCAAGCACCCTCAGTCGAAATACTTAATTATATCAACATTGCTAGTACGGTAAGATTGACTGAACTCTACAATGTATCAAACTTGATACACGTTCTTTCAAAAGGATGTAAGCTGCAATTCCCAAATTAGTATCTCCTAAATTAGTACGGCTTTTATCAAATAATTAGAAATACACATATGTAACTAAATACATTTTTAAGCGCGGTTTCTAAGCATAAAAGAAATCTATGGGTTTGAGAAGAGATTCATAAATCTATTGAAAAATCAATTTATGAATGTTCAGGGAATCGGGAATTCAGGGAATCGAGTCCACAGAATTGCAGCTGAATAATAAAAACGCCTAGGAACGTTGACCACACAGCTACGTGACCAGCTAGACCAGTGGTTCTTAACCGGTGGAACGCGAGCTTATTACAAGTGCACCGCGAAAAAAATGGTAAAAATGAAAAAATCCGCTAAATAGTAAAAACCGAAAAAGTCGTTGACTATCACATTCCACTATGTGTTGTATGTGGATAAAAACTGTCCAATAGCGAGATATATCCTGACAAGTTAAATCGCCACTTCACTACGAAGCACGCCAATCTTGCATCAAAAAGTAAAGATTACTTCAAAAGATTGTTAAGCATGCAAAATAAACAAGCGAAATATTTTGAAAAAACTGTTCAAATATCCGATAAGGCACAACTGGCGTCATACAAGATTGCTGTACAATTAAAACCACATACTATAGCAGAGTTTCTAATTTTACCTGCATGCTGTGAAATAGGAAAAATTCTGTTTGGTGATGAAGCAAAAAAGGAAATTATGAAAATTCCTCTTTCAAACGATACAATAAAAAAAACAATTTTAAATATGTCGGATGATATTGAGAAAACAGTTACCGACAGTGGCGGATTAAGCACTGGCGAGGCCCCAAGCGCAATACAATTTGGAGGCCCCTTTTTCAACAACACGTTGTAAGAAAAAATCATGCAAACTAGCAACAGGATGCCCCATTAGAGATCGCATTACCGGTATTACCGAAACCGGTATCCCGGTATTTATGGTGTTTTTCAATACCAAGTATAATCGTCTTTTCCATAGGAAAATTGCAAACCTACAAAAAAACTAAAAAAAAAAAGATTATGATTATCCGCATTTCAGTGTAAAATAATACTTTTATAATTTAAGATTTCGACTGAGGTTGCTTGGTGGAATTTCAATATTAAATTTGAATCGTTCAAATCATGTACATTCACACAAGTTTTGTTACTAATGACTCGGGTTTCACCTTTCGGAATCTCTAGGCCTTCAAATGCCTGTATGAACTTGAACTGACGTTTAGTAAATAAATATATCGTGCCTACATAAGAAATAAATGTAACACTAAAATTAAGGCCATTGTTGACAAAATGGATTAACTAATGAGAATGCCTACAGATTGATTTCTGTTCCTAGACATGGATGTTTATGATCATGTCTAAAAACCCCTTCCACTTATGAAATTCCAAACAGGTCAGAGAAATGAAATCCCAGAGAGGGCAATAAACTTATCACTGATACTGTCCTACCCTTATCTCTCTCTCTCTAATTTTCCTAAAAAAATATGAATTGAGTAACTTTTAGCAGTAGTTTTTTTTGAAAAACGTCTGTTGAGAAAAACGCTATAAGGAGTCTACATAATTTATATTGGTAGAGAACGTCAAAAGTTTAACCTGAAAACGTAGCGATAAGCTGATCACTAGTTCTGGCCTAGCCCTATTCTTCTATTCCTACTCACTTTAGAAGCAAAAAGAGTATGAGCAACGGAGATACAAGCAGTTCTCGTAGAAACACTAATGTTGGGACTAGCTCTATTGAGTCCATATGCTCCACACTTGGCGGGGACAAAAAATCTTATTGCAGAAACAAATGACAGTGTTCATATCAGCGGAAAGGATAATAAGAAATAATAATTCTTTGATCAAGTATTTGTCTACATTATACAACTAAGCAATGAAGGATTTCTTCAAGGGACATCCTTTCAAATTTAAAAAAAAAAAAACATTGTAACGCTATGGAATACATTCTGCAAGAAGATTGTGAAACCGTAGCAGTTGGTCGTGATTCGTGAGTACAAATTTGAGTACAACACGGAATAAACAAAAACTCGCTGAGAATATAAAAAAAGAAGTGTTTCGAAAATCATTTCAAAATAAGATGGAGGAATAATGCTGAAAAATAGTTATGTCTCATTTTCTGCATCTATTTATTTGGGTGAACTATTTTTCGAGATGTTTTAGAGGCGCAAAGATTCTACTATCTGTCGATTTCCGCCAAACTACCAGTCATTCCAAGATTGATGCCAAAGAAATAAACGCTTGCCTCAAATCATTGATTCTGTGGCGCAATCTAAAGAAACTTCAGCTTACGATAAACATGCGAGTTGCATTGCTAAACGATCCGTCTGCCGAAGATTTTTCCAATTAATTGCTAACTATCGGCGGTAACGGCCGTGTTCCTGTTGACGAATCGAATGGATTGATTTCGTTTTCGCCGAATTTTTTCAATTTCGTCTCAACGAAAGACGGCTTCATCAACAAAATGTTCCCAAACATCTAATCACAAAAATCACAATTGGTTGAGTGAACGAGCAATTCTTGCGGCAAAGAACAAAGATGTGGATCATTTAAACTATACAATTCAAAATCAAATCGTTGGTCCACTGCATTCCTTCAAATCTATCAACCGTGTAACAAACGAAGACGAAGCAACCAACTATCCAACTGATTTTTTAAGCTCAATGGATCTGCCTGGCTTGCCACCGCACAATTAACAACTAAAGGTTGGCTCGGTAGTCATCATGTTTCAAGTTATCAAGTTAACACAACACTTATTGATTCTGAGGCGATACGAAGTTCGTCGGGTCAGCTAGTTTAATATCTATATATTAATAGCCGATAAGGTCCGTTTGTCTGTTAGTCTGAGTGGGTGTTTGTAAGATGTCCTCGATTTCCCCTCCTCCTGCCAAGCCGCGCTGTCACTTTTTATTCATACTTAAGACATATTTTTCCAATATACACTGTTACTTATGATTTTCCTCGATTTCCTCTCCTCCTCCCCCTCCCCCTCACCAGCCTCGATGTCGCCATTTTTTATTCCTACCTTTTCGATGACGTCATTATATACTATTATTTGATGGAACATATCAAATCGCTGAAAAATTGAATTCTCATACAAAAAAAGCGCCTTGGTCTGGATTCGAAGCACGGTCCTTGAATTATGAGTTGAGAGCTTTACCACTCGGGTAAACAAACAGCTGTCAAATACGATAAAATAACATTATATATATTGAATTACGTTCGAATTTTGAAACTTTTGTTTTTTATTTGAAGCAAAACATATATGTTCTAATTTTCGCGCGTAGATTTAATTCCGCTCTACCCAAAAGGCAGAGCGCCAGATTCGTAAGCTGATGGTCAGTGGTTCGAGTCTAACCTTAAACGTTTTTTTTGTTTTGTTTATAACATTTTTTTTTTAACACATTACATCTTGATCGTATGAAAATAATAAAATCCGATTGATAAGCGTGATAAGTTTTTCAAAAAATAAATACCAATATATTAATATTCGATAAAATAATCACAATTAAAAAATTTACAACGTCTATTTCTGCTACTACGAAAAATGGTTGTTAGCAAACTTAAACGTTATTCCAAATATTAAATAATTTACGAAACTTCTGCTACTACGAAAAATGGTTGTTAGCAAACTTAAACATTATTCCAAAAATTCAATAATTTACGAAATTTCTGCTACTACGAAAAATGGTTGTTAGCAAACTTGAATATTATTTCAAATATTAAATAGTTTACGAAATTTCTGCTTCTACGAAAAAAGGTTGTTAGCAAACTTGAACATTATTATTCCAAATATTAAATAATTTACGAAATTTCTGCTACTGCGAAAAATGGTTGTTAGCAAACTTGAACATTATTCCAAATATTAAATAATTTACGAAATTTCTGCTACTACGAAAAATGGTTGTTAGCAAACTCAAACATTATTTCAAATATTAAATAATTTACGAAATTTCTGCTTCTACTAAAAATGGTTGTAAGCAAACTTAAACATTATTCCAAAACTTAAATAATATACGAAATTTCTGCTACTACGAAAAATGATTGATAGCAAACTTGAACATTATTTCAAAAATTCAATAATTCACGAAATTTCTGCTACTACGAAAAATGGTTGTTAGCAAACTTAAACATTATTCCAAAAATTGAATATTTTACGAAATTTCTGCTACTACGAAAAATGATTGTTAGCAAACTTGGACATTATTTCAAATATTAAATAATTTACGAAATTTCTGCTTCTACGAAAAATGGTTGTTAGCAAACTTAAACATTATTCCAAAAATTAAATAATTTACGAAATTTCTGCTACTACGAAAAATGATTGATAGCAAACTTGAATATTATTTCAAAAATTAAATAATTTACGAAATTTCTCCTTCTACGAAAAATGGTTGTTAGCAAACATAAACATTATTCCAAATATTAAATAATTTACGAAATTTCTGCTACTACGAAAAATGGTTGTTAGCAAACTTGAACATTATTCCAAATATTAAATAATTTACTAAATTTCTGCTCCTACGAAAAATGGTTGTTAGCAAACTTGAACTTTATTCCAAAAATTCAATAATTTACGATATTTCGGCTACTACGACAAATGGTTGTTAGCAAACTTAAACTTTATTCCAAAAATTTAATAATTTACGATATTTCGGCTACTACGAAAAATGGTTGTTAGCAAACTTAAACTTTATTCCAAAAATTCAATAATTCACGAAGTTTCTGCTACTACGAAAAATGGTTGTTGGCAAACTTGAACATTATTCCAAATATTAAATAATTTACTAAATTTCTGCTCCTACGAAAAATGGTTGTTAGCAAACTTGAACTTTATTCCGAAAATTCAATAATTTACGATATTTCGGCTACTACGAAAAATGGTTGTTAGCAAACTTAAACTTTATTCCAAAAATTCAATAATTTACGATATTTCGGCTACTACGAAAAATGGTTGTTAGCAAACTTAAACATTATTTCAAATATTAAATATTTTACGAAATTTCTACTCCTACGAAAAATGGTTGTTAGCAAACTTGAACATTATTCCAAATATTAAATAATTTACGAAATTTCTGCTTCTACGAAAAATGGTTGTTAGCAAACTTGAACATTATTCCAAAAATTCAATAATTTACGAACTTCTGCTACTACGAAAAATGGTTGTTAGCAAACTTGAACATTATTCCAAATATTAAATAATTTACTAAATTTCTGCTCCTACGAAAAATGGTTGTTAGCAAACTTAAACATTATTCCAAAAATTGAATATTTTACGAAATTTATGATTCTACGAAAAATGGTTGTTAGCAAACTTAAACATTATTCCAAAAATTCAATAATTCACGAAATTTCTGCTACTACGAAAAATGGTTGTTAGCAAACATAAACATTATTCCAAAAATTAAATAATTTACGAAATTTCTGCTAACTATAAAAATAAAATAAAATAAATAAAAATTAAATGAAATAAAATAAAATAAAATAAAATAAAATAAAATAAGATAAAATAAAATAAAATAAAATAAAATAAAATAAAATAAAATAAAATAAAATAAAATAAAATAAAATAAAATAAAATAAAATAAAATAAAATAAAATAAAATAAAATAAAATAAAATAAAATAAAATAAAATTAAATTAAATAAAATAAAATAAAATAAAATAAAATAAAATAAAATTAAATAAAATAAAATACCATAAAATAAAATAAAATAAAATACCATAAAATAAAATAACATAAAATAAAATTAAAATTAATACTATGCAACAAAAATCTCACGTTGCTGGGCAACGGGCTTACAGCTAGTATTTATTATTTTAACTCACTTTTAAGAAATTTATCAATATTTATGAACTTACACTTTCACATTAATGGTTTGATATAATACATTATCAGAGCATATTTCATCGCTCGAACTAATTTTTAATGGATGATAATAAAAAAACTTAGAAAATATCAAAACTGTGCAAAACGACAGACAGTTGACATCGACGCGTTATATAAAACTGAAAAATATTCTTTCATCGTGAATATTTATTTAACAGATCGATCTAATTCTTCCATATGCATTTGAAAATAGAACTAGCTCAATTTTTATGACCTGTAGACCCAATGATTATTGTTTTTATAGTGAAACACACAAAAAGGCATATTCATTCATGCGTGTCATGTTATTTATATTTTAAAAGCAAAAATAATTTTTAATTCCTTAGAAAGACATTGCCGGCAAATAATTTACGGCTAGAACTGAAATATAAAAATGACACCGAGCAATAAATTAATCGAAAGTTAATCCATGAACTGACATATGCAAGTAATATACAAAATTAAATTTGAATCGTTCAAACTATGTACATTCTCACAGATTTTGTCACTAACGACCCGGGTTTCGCCTTTCGGCATCTTCAGGCATTCGAGTGCACGGATGAACCTGAACTGACGCTTAGCAAACGAAAGTTTCGTGCATATATAAGATATAAATGCATCACTGAGTCCAAAGCCATTGCTGGCGAAAAGGATGAGCTCATGGGAATGCCAACAGATTCGAGCAGTAAGTAGTTTCAAGAATTATATTATTTGTCTGTCGGCAAAGGTTTTATGATTATATGATTTTATGATTATATAGGGTATAGAAGTGGAGATGTGGGAAAGTTCAATATTTCATTTATAATCGGAAGACTTTGCAGCTGTGCTTTGTTGATTTCTAAAATTTTCTAATTTCTAAGATTTCTTTTTCCAAGAAATTTTAGAAATGAACAAAGCACAGCTGCAAAATCTTCCGATTTTAAATGAAATATTGAACTTTCCCACATGCAGTGATGCATTTATATCTTACTAGCGAGTACCCGGCATGCGTTGCAATGCCACTCAAAGAAATAACGTGCTTGTTTTTTAATTCTGATTATTAAAGTACTTTTGGATATCTTTTGTTTTTCCGTCTGATGCGTATACGAATAGATCTGAAGGTTTTCCAACGGGTGAGCAGGTCACATACAGCTGTCCATGTGAGAAGCATAGATTTTATAAATTTAGTCCACACCCTTGTAGCGATTGTCCCTGTGCTTTGTTGATGGTCATTGCAAATGCAAGTCACACCGGAAACTGCAAACATTTAAATTCGAATGGCATATCTGTTGGAATTATTGAGATGCTTGGAAACAGTACATTATCCCCTTTAAATTTTCCTTTTAATTTGTTTAGCTTCAATGATATTGTGCATTATCTTTTTCACTGAATGTATGGTACCGTTGCAAAGTGGTGGATTTATATTTCGGAGAAGAATGATAGGTACGCCAATTTTCAAAACGTGTAACGGCATGACTGGCAAATCAAGTGAATTTAAGAATTCAGAAGAATTAATTGCGATATTTTTGGGAAAACTTTGTGAATCAATTCTCTTATTGTTTTTGTAATTTTACAAAAGTTTGTTGGCAATGTAATACATTGTGTGGATTCATCTATTTCCAATGTTCCATTCCCAATATCTAACAACTATTTTGCGAAACGTTCAGCGGATGTGTCATATTGTAGTTCTACACGCATGCTGGCCTTGAAAACCAATTTCTGCACGTGTCGCCATAAAACTGATGATTTGAGACATGCATTTAATTCATCAACAGCTGTTGAACGTGGTATAACTGGTAGGGTTTGTCGAAAATCACCAGACAATAAAATAAGTGCGCCACTAAAGACCACTATTCATTTCCTCTCAAATCTTTTAGTGCATAGTGTAGAGCTAACAATGCCTTTTTGTGCGCCATAGTACATTCGTCTCATATTATGAGTTGGCATGATTGAAGTACTTCACCTATTACGATTTTTTTTTTGATATTGCATGTTAGTGTCTCAGTGATTTGCATTAAAATGCAATTTCAGTGCTGACTGCGCTGTTCGACAACATCCAAAAATGTTCACACCAAAGGAACGCGAACTGACGCTAAACTATATGAAATACACACATTTGTTAAATTGATAAAAGTCACAAGAAAAGGCGATAATTATTAGAAAATGCGCCACAGAGAATCCTAAAAATAGCCAATCAACGGGTCCAAATTTGACTTTTCGTGACCTATGATTTGCCATGAAACTGATAGCCGTGGCACGCAGGTCGCTTTATTCGGCGAAATTTCTCATTGTAAAATGGCTGCACTCTGGGGTGGGCTGGAAGAAGCTCAGAGGGGCTTGCGCAAGCATTTTGTGAAATTTTGCTAAGGTCGGCCAGCTCCTTGTTAATCTAAGAGAAAACAATATTCTCAAATCAAATGAGTTCATAACTGCAATTTCTGACTTAAATATGACATCTATGACAGCATCAGTATACACAGTAGTACATTTTCGGCCATTTAAATTGATGAGTTTACAGTAAATTGCATATTGTTACATAATGTAAATGTATTAAGTAAAAATCGATTGCTTATTTAAGTAGTCCATCAGAGTGATAAAAACCCCACTTGTTCCCAGAATACCGAGAATTACTTTGATATAAAGCGAGCCCCTTGTAAACGCATTGACAGCCTACCGCTGGCTGTGATAATTTAGAAAACTTTAAGGGCGTCCGCACAACAAATCATCAAAGTTTTATTGCAATCGAATGAACGGTATAGATACAGGAACGCATAAAGGAAAAACTACAAAATTACCGTATTGGCAGCCCATCGTTGTATGTTTTGATTCAAAAACCTTTGCTGGTGTCCGCAAAGCAAATCACCAAAGCTTTATCCCAATCAGATGAACGGTATAGAAACGCATACGGAACAAACAAACAAATTAACTTATTGGAAGCCCACCACTGACTGTATTTATTCAGATACCGTTGCGAGTGTTCGCACAACAACTCACCAAAGTTTTATCGCAATCGGATGAACGGTATAGGAATAGGAACCCATAAGAGACAAACTAACAAATTAACGTATTGGCAGCCCACCGATGATTTATATACATTTGCGGCTGTCTGCACAACAACTCACCAAAGTTTTATCGCAATCGGATGAACGGTATAGGAACGAATACGGTAAAAAACAAAACAATAACGTATTGGCAGCCCACCGCTGATTTATACACATTCACGGGCGTCTGTACAACAACTCACCGAAATTTTATCGCAATTGAATGAACGGTATAGGAACGCATACCAGACAAACAAACAAATTAACGCATTGGCAGCCCACCGCTGATTCATAAACCTATTCTGGCGTCCGCATAACAACTCCCCAAAAAAATTATCGCAATCGGATGAGCAGTATAGGAGCGCATAGGTAACAAACATACAAACATTCATTTTTATATATATAGATAGATATAAGCACGAAACTTTCATTTGCTAAGCGTCAGGTCTTGGAAAAAGAAATCTTAGAAATTAGAAAATTTTAGAAATCAACAAAGCACAGCTGCAAAGTCTTCCGATTATAAATGAAATATTGAACTTTCCCACATCTCCACTTCTATACCCTATATAATCATAAAATCATATAATCATAAAACCTTTGCCGACAGACAAATAATATAATTCTTGAAACTACTTACTACTCGAATCTGTTGGCATTCCCATGAGCTCATCCTTTTCGCCAGCAATGGCTTTGGACTCAGTGATGCATTTATATCTTATATATGCACGAAACTTTCGTTTGCTAAGCGTCAGTTCAGGTTCATCCGTGCACTTGAATGCCTGAAGATGCCGAAAGGCGAAACCCGGGTCGTTAGTGACAAAATCTGTGAGAATGTACATAGTTTGAACGATTCAAATTTAATATTGAAATTCCACCAAGCACCTTCAGTCGAAATCTTAAAATATACAAATGTTTCAAATTCTAGGATAAATACACATGGTGCCCCTAGGCTTTCAGGTATGCAGTTCTTGTGTTTAAAGCGGTCGGCATATTGCGAATGCAAAAAGACTCGGTGCAGAACGAAATATCAAATGTTCTCCGCCGCTTTATTATCTGTCCTACGCGACAAAAATCACGCCACGATCATTTATTTGATATTTTGATTCGATTCAAGGAGTCATGATCTAAAAAGACACCTTTAATTAAGACAAATTATTGAATTGCTTGTATAAAAAAAAATCGTTAAATTGATATAATCTAGCGCATATATGGGCAACCACCGGCCCGCCCAGCTATTTTGTCCGGCCCTGATTCATCTCGGCGAAGTAATAGAAAAAGATATTAATAGTTTCACGGAGCCAATATTGCTAGTCTTGTAATTCAAGTTCAAGGCCAATATTCACACAAAATTTTGTAACCAGTATATAATATTAATATTATGTCGTTCATTGTATAAATAAAAAAATATATAAGAAGTAGTTATATGTTTATTTAATTTAATATTACTTTATTATGTTTAATAATTTGGTCCGGCCCTTGACTCGGAGACAGAATGATAATTTGGCCCCAGACCTAGAAAAGGTTGCCCATGCCTGATCTAGCGTAATAGATTTTCAAATCATCCCAGTTGAGTAAAGCATTCCTTATTATCATATTGTAATAAAGTTTATTTGTAAAAAAAATGAGCAAGGAGCTAGTGGCGTGCTAAAGCAAGGATCTTCTATTTTTTCAATAAAAATCTTATTTCAACCAAAATGCACTATTTATTTTGGAAAAAAAACTGAACGTTAGCAAAATTAAAGACATCAATAATTACATAAAGTTTTGAAACAAAAATCAGCTTTTATTGGACATTCATACCTAATTAATTTTTGAAATAATATCCATCAAATGGAGAATTGTAAAAAAAAATAAAAACTTTATGTAATTGTCGATATATTTGATTTTGTAAAGACTTCAAAAATAAATACATTGTTGGTTTTGGTTAATATGCGAAAGTTGATTGAAAAAAATAGAAGGTCCCTGTTAAAAAACGCCACTAGCTCCCTATTATTTTTTTTACAAATAAAATTTATAACAATATAATAAATAATAAGAAATGCTTAACTGAACTGTGATGATTTGAAAATTCTTTTAAGCTAGATTCTATCATCTGAGCGATTTTTTGTATATAAGCAATTTAATATTTTGTCCTAATTAAAGGTGTATCTGTAGACCGTGAGTCTAACACTAAAACCGCGTTTCAATCGTGTTCGTAGTGACTTCACCCACGTTATAAGTAACGTAAGTCTATCAGTATTAGCGATTTACGTAAATGTTCTGAATTTGATGCAAAATGTGAATGATATTTTTTATCTCACTGATTTGCATTGTGCTAAAAAAATAGATCTATTATGTTTAGTTTTGTTTTCGTGAAATAAGGAACATTGATTTTTCATTAGAAAAATGTAAATATTTGGTATAAAATTAAATAAGTAACGTGTAATACTTTTTTTTCAATGAAAATATTTGGAAGATTTTTAAAGACTGCAATGATTTTTTTTTTCTTTAGCAAAATTGGTTTGAGTGTTCCAGCGTATACTTTTATTAAATCTTTTGGATTCACGAGATTTCCATAGGACCGTTGACGTTAATAATGTGTCCAAAGTAAAGTTTTACGTGAGAATAACTCCTCTACCCGTAATTTAAAAAAATAAAATTTAGTTGCTCAGCACGCCTTATGAGAGACTTGTTGTTTTAGGTCACATATCAGATTTCAAGCTAGTTTCTAACACATCAAAATCCCATTGCCAATTACGATCGCATTTATGTGTCACCTAAAAAAAACGTATTTGGTGAATATTTTTAGTTGGCTTGCGATATTTAAAAAATGACTACCAAAATTAGAATCAAATGTTAGGGCCTCACTCCTTGCAATAAATATTCTTTATTTAAAGGGTTACATGATAAATTAATAAGCATTCACATCTAAAAAATGTATGAAAACAAAAAGATATTTTGAGGCCCCTAAAATTCGGAGGCCTCAAGCAAGCGCCTCTTGCGCTTATGGGATAATCCGCCACTGGTTACCGATAAACTTTCCAAACGTCATTTTGCTTTACAAGTAGGCGAATCTACTGACATTAGCGGTAAGGCACAAATATAAGGATTCGTTCGTTTCATAAATTCAAAATAGTGAATCAATATCTGTGCTGCAAAAAAAATACCAAGCACACGACAGGACAAGATGTTTTTGATGCTATTTTTTCATATTTAGAACAATTTCAAATATCATGGGAGTTATTTGTAGAAATTCGTACGATGATGCTCCTTCAATGGTAGGCTCATTTAAAGGATTTGTTACCCTTGCAAAGATAAGAAACCCTGATATTTTATCTACGCACTGTTTTTTTACGTAGAGAATCTTTAGTTTCGAAATAATTACCAGCAGCACTAAAACTTGTACTAGATCATGTTGTAAATATGGTGAATTTCATAAAATCAAGACCTTTAAAAGCACGCATGTTTAAAAAAACTTTGCATTTCTATGAAAGCTAAGTACGAGTGTTTGCTTTTTCACTCTGAAGCCAGGTGGCTACCTAGGGGTAAAGTTTTATCTCGATTCATAGAACTTAAGAATGAATTTTTAATCTTTTTTCGAAATGGATGTATCGATGATTTTGTAAAATGACTTCAGAATAATGATTGGTATGCTGAAGTGGCATATTTAGCAGATATTTTTAATAACTCAAATAACATTAGCTTGTGTTAAGAAAAAACGAAAAAAAAATTAACATCCATTGACAAATTGACAGGATTTCGGAAAACATAACTCTTCGGATAAATCGAATAATAGAAAAATATGTTTTTAAGACTTGCTTAACAAAATATTGTTTTCATTGATTTTCTTCCTTCTTTTTCAGATTTCAGTGATTCCACCATGCGAATCTCACTTAAAAGAAAATGGTCGCAATTTGTTGCATTAATGTGGAGAAACTGGAAGAGCCTTCACTACTGGAAATTAATGGACTTAATCTTTCCTGCCTTTATAATTATTCTGTTTAAGATCACTTACAGCAAATACTCTAATGTAACACATAACACACAATACGAAACGGAACCAATTTCTGATTTTCTCTACCAGAATGATGCCATAAATAACATCTATTATTGTTCAAATGAATCAGAATTCATAAGAAGCTTGATGGATGAAGTATCCTATAAATTGAATCATTATTCAAGAAGTGAGTATTTTATAAGTATTTGTTATTCCACTGGCTGTGTAACCAGTTGTAACTAGTTGTAACTAGTTGTAACTTGTGGCTGTGTAACTGTGTAAAATGTGTTTCGCTTGTTACATAAAAAAGTTGTTTTAAGCTGTAGCTAATATATAATATTTTGTCACCAGTGTGGTCGAGTGGTCAACGTTGTTGGCTTCGGCTACAGAGAGCACGGGTTCAAATCCCGGTACGGACAGTTTTATAAATTTGATTTTTCAATTGATTTATGAATTTCTGTTCGAAGGCATGGATGTATGTGCTGTCTTGAGTTCCCCCCTCCCACCCATCCTGTCATATGAACGGGGCGTATCGAGAGCGATTAGCTTACCACAAGTCTTGTCCTAGCCCTTTCCTTCTATCCCTACTCTCTTTCGAAAAAGAGAGGTTGCGCAACTGAGGGACAATCAGTTCTCGTAGAAACACTTCTGTTGAGATAAACTCCATTAGGAGTTCATATGCTTCACATTGGGAGCGGACATGGTTAAAATATATATATATACATTACCATTGAGGTCGGAGGTAATAGAAAACAAGGTGTTGGAAGAACATTATTTTTCTTTAAGCTAAAATAATTACTCATGGCTGGTACATTTGAGACTTATCAATCACACTGGTTCAAATATTACGTTTGCATATCATATCACTGAATAGGCGATGATCTTATTCATTGACCCTTGACTTTCGCTGCTAATTCCACCTCATATGAAATGGTGATGCGACAGCCGTCTGTCTACGCAATACAAAAATATATTTTCTAATAATGCATTTATGTATTTTTTTTATATATTCATATTTTAAAAATAAAATATTAAATAATAATAATAAAATAATGATAACATTTTTAAATAAATATTTTTTTATTCATATATAATCTGAAATATTAGTCATTAAAATGTTTTGTAGAGCAATGTTACATTATCAAAGAGCTAAGGTTAAAGATATTATAAATATAATCTTATCCAGCAAATAATGCGGATGTCGAAAAACAATTTCAACATGAGTTACTGTGGGTGTGCGGGTGCTGCTACAGCTGCTATCCCCTGTCCGCGCAACAAATATGGCTGAGCACTTGCCCCTCCCCTATATCCAAAGGACAGCGCTGGGTTTGTGGTTCAGTATGAAATGCCGCCGTCGGTGACTAGATGACACCAATTGTTCGTGTACTAGCCATAAAGGCTAAAGCATATTGTCAACAATGAATAACATAATGTCGTCGAGATGTAAAAACTTCCAATTAGGGTATCCAATCCTGGAGCCTTTTTGTGATCCCGGGATTTGCTTAAATTTTCCTAATCCCGAAATCCGAGATCACGAACATAACAATCCCGGGATTTCGGGATCGCAAAATTGAACAGAATCCCGCGGTTGGAGACCCTACTTCCAATGTCACAATATTTTAAAGATTTTTCATTTTTGTGTTACTTCATAATATATAATACAATATATGATATTATCATCGCTTCCATTGCAAATCTCAATTTTTCAGAAAATAAAAATCGTTTTTAAAATAACTTTATTTTATATTTATGTATGTATATATATAACAAAAATATTTTCGTTGTATACATAATATAATATATTGTTTGTCACATGCGCGGATATTTTTAGTGTAACAATACCACTTGGTCGAAAAGGCATTCTTTGCAGTTATATATACATTTTTGCAATGAAAAAGAAGATATGAGGTCTTCATATTTTGGTAAAACGGAAAATATTCAAAATATGTACCACCTAAATTATTGTATTTACTACCAATATAACACGTAATGTTACTTTAAGCATTTGTAGCTTTATTCAAAAACGTGAATTATGTTTTAAACTATTTTTGCTTCCAATGTGGAACACATAAACTCCTAATGGAGCTTATCTGAACAGAAATTTTCCTATGAAAACTGTTGTTTACTTGTTACTCAGCCTCTCTTTTTCAAAAAGAGATGAGGTAGAATAATAAAGCTAGGGCAGGACTAGTGGTTAGTCAATCGCTCTCGCTACGCCTCATTAGTATCAGAGTGTTTATTTCTATAAGAATAATTCTGTTTTTTGAAAAAAATTAATTAGGCCATATTTTGTTGAAAATGAGATATAGATAGCGTCATCATGCCATGTAACAATATACTCTATTTATGGGAAACTAAAAAAACCTTTTTTTGTTTTTAACGGCAAAAGCACTTTCACCCACCAATAGAGTGACACTGATATTTCATTTTTAACAAAACCACAGCATTATAAAATTTGGTTGATGACTATTTCGGTTTCATGCAATCTCCAGAACTAATGTCAGAAAAAACTATTTTTTTAAAAACAAATATGATTTCAGTAAAACACCATACAATTTAATGAGTGATTTGAATTTGTCCAATCAAATTGATACAATTGTATTTCATATATTTCTAATTGCAAGAACTGTAGGGATAAAGTATTATTCTTTTGACGCTATATAGTTTCTGTCACTTCTTCTTATCACCGTACTTCTTTTTTTTCAGATACGATTGGATATTCCGATGAAGAAACTCTTTTGAAAACAAGTGGGAAAATTCTTAAGGACGACCGAGAAAGTTTTGCTGTTATATTTGAGGTGAATTTTTCAACTAGCTTAAAATATTCAAAAATATAATAGTATTGCGCCTGGAAAATTTTCCAATTAAAAAATATTTCTTATCTTTTTCCAGCACACTGAAGACATAACCAAACAAATAAATTACACGATACGTAATTCAAAATCATACCAAACTGGCAGAGTTATTCCGTCGACACTTATTCCAGGACCCCACGAAAGCTTTGGTACGATCATCCATTTTAAATTATCTATTATATTATAAATCTATGACCTCTGCCGTCAATACACCGTAAAACATATAAATCTACAGATATAAAACTACTGTACTTAGGTGTTTATTTTAACATTCTCTAAATCAGCATATTATATTACGAGACACGTATCACAAATTTCTTGTAATTTATGTGACATATTTCCTCTTTAAACCAGTATTAGTGAACCTTTAGATGTGGCTGTGTCAAAATGTGTTTATTTATAAATTGTAATCTGTTCAAAGTTTAAAAACCTCCATCTATTATATTAATAGCCGATAATGTCCGTATGTTGGTATGTTTGTCTGTTTGTCTGAGTGAGTGAGTGTAAGATGTCCTCGATTTATGGTACTATGAAAAATGATTGTTAGCAAACTTCAACATTATTCCAAAAATTAAATAATTTACGAAATTTCTGCTACTACGAAAAATGGTTGTTCGCAAACTTGAACATTATTCCAAATATTAAATAATTTACAATTAAAAAACTGCAGGGCTGTCGATATATGCGCAAAATTAAATAATTTACGAAATTTCTGCTCCTACGAAAAATGGTTGTTAGCAAACTTGGACATTATTCCAAATATTAAATAATTTACGAAATTTCTGCTCCTACGAAAAATGGTTGTAAGCAAACTTGAACATTATTCCAAAAAATCAATAATTTACGAAATTTCTGCTACAACAAAAAATGGTTGTTAGCAAACTTAAACATTATTCCAAAAATTCAATAATTTACGAAATTTCTGCTACTACAAAAAATGGTTGTTAGCAAACTTAAACTTTATTCCAAAAATTCAATAATTTACGATATTTCGGCTACTACGAAAAATGGTTGTTAGCAAACTTGGACATTATTCCGATGAGCGAAACCGGTCCTGATCTAATAAATTTTATGTGGAAAAAGTACTAAAAATGTTTTATTATTTTTATTACTATTCAAAATATTAAATAATTTGCAATTTAAAAACTGCAGGGCTGTCGATATATGCGCCGAGGTCGATTTATGGTACTATGAAAAATGATTGTTAGCAAACTTCAACATTATTCCAAAAATTAAATAATTTACGAAATTTCTGCTACTACGAAAAATGGTTGTTAGCAAACTTGAACATTATTCCAAATATTAAATAATTTACAATTAAAAAACTGCAGGGCTGTCGATATATGCGCAAAATTAAATAATTTACGAAATTTCTGCTCCTACGAAAAATGGTTGTTAGCAAACTTGGACATTATTCCAAAAATTCAATAATTTACGAAATTTCTGCCACAACAAAAAATGGTTGTTAGCAAACTTGAACATTATTCCAAATATTAAATAATTTACGGAATTTCTGCTTCTACGAAAAATGGTTGTTAGCAAACTTAAAAGTTATTCCAAAATATAATAATTTACGAAATTTCTGCTATTACGAAAAATGGTTGTTAGCAAACTTAAACATTATTCCAAATATTAAATAATTTACGAAATTTCTGCTACTATGAAAAATGATTGTTAGCAAACTTGAACATTATTCCCAAGATTTAATAATTTACAATTAAAAAACTGCAGGGCTGTCGATATATGCGCAAAATTACATAATTTACGAAATTTCTGCTCCTACGAAAAATGGTTGTTAGGAAACTTGAACATTATTCCAAATATTAAATAATTTACGAAATTTCTGCTCCTACGAAAAATGGTTGTTAGCAAACTTGAACATTATTCCAAAAAATCAAAAATTTACAAAATTTCTGCTACTACAAAAAATGGTTGTTAGCAAACTTAAACATTATTCCAAAAATTCAATAGTTTACGAAATTTCTGCTACTACGAAAAATGGTTGTTAGCAAACTTAAACTTTATTCCAGAAATTCAATAATTTACGATATTTCGGCTACTACGAAAAATGGTTGTTAGCAAACTTGGACATTATTCCGATGAGCGAAACCGGTCCTGATCTAATAAATTTTATGTGGAAAAAGTACTAAAAATGTTTTATTATTTTTATTACTATTCAAAATATTAAATAATTTGCAATTTAAAAACTGCAGGGCTGTCGATATATGCGCCGAGGTCGATTTATGGTACTATGAAAAATGATTGTTAGCAAACTTCAACATTATTCCAAAAATTAAATAATTTACGAAATTTCTGCTACTACGAAAAATGGTTGTTAGCAAACTTGAACATTATTCCAAATATTAAATAATTTACAATTAAAAAACTGCAGGGCTGTCGATATATGCGCAAAATTAAATAATTTACGAAATTTCTGCTCCTACGAAAAATGGTTGTTAGCAAACTTGGACATTATTCCAAATATTAAATAATTTACGAAATTTCTGCTCCTACGAAAAATGGTTGTTAGCAAACTTGAACATTATTCCAAAAATTCAATAATTTACGAAATTTCTGCTACAACAAAAAATGGTTGTTAGCAAACTTGAACATTATTCCAAATATTAAATAATTTACGAAATTTCTGTTTCTACGAAAAATGGTTGTTAGCAAACTTAAAAGTTATTCCAAAATATAATAATTTACGAAATTTCTGATATTACGAAAAATGGTTGTTAGCAAACTTAAACATTATTCCAAATATTAAATAATTTACGAAATTTCTGCTACTACGAAAAATGGTTGTTAGCAAACTTGAACATTATTCCAAATATTAAATAATTTACAATTAAAAAACTGCAGGGCTGTCGATATATGCGCAAAATTAAATAATTTACGAAATTTCTGCTCCTACGAAAAATGGTTGTTAGGAAACTTGAACATTATTCCAAATATTAAATAATTTACGAAATTTCTGCTCCTACGAAAAATGGTTGTTAGCAAACTTGAACATTATTCCAAAAAATCAATAATTTACAAAATTTCTGCTACTACAAAAAATGGTTGTTAGCAAACTTAAACATTATTCCAAAAATTCAATAATTTACGAAATTTCTGCTACTACGAAAAATGGTTGTTAGCAAACTTAAACTTTATTCCAAAAATTCAATAATTTACGATATTTCGGCTACTACGAAAAATGGTTGTTAGCAAACTTAAACTTTATTCCAAAAATTCAATAATTCACGAAATTTCTGCTACTACGAAAAATGGTTGTTAGCAAACTTAAACATTATTCCAAATATTAAATAATTTACGAAATTTCTGTTTCTACGAAAAATGGTTGTTAGCAAACTTAAAAGTTATTCCAAAATATAATAATTTACGAAATTTCTGCTATTACGAAAAATGGTTGTTAGCAAACTTAAACATTATTCCAAATATTAAATAATTTACGAAATTTCTGCTACTACGAAAAATGGTTGTTAGCAAACTTGAACATAATTCCAAATATTAAATAATTTACAATTAAAAAACTGCAGGGCTGTCGATATATGCGCAAAATTAAATAATTTACGAAATTTCTGCTCCTACGAAAAATGGTTGTTAGCAAACTTGGACATTATTCCAAAAATTCAATAATTTACGAAATTTCTGCCACAACAAAAAATGGTTGTTAGCAAACTTGAACAATATTCCAAATATTAAATAATTTACGGAATTTCTGCTTCTACGAAAAATGGTTGTTAGCAAACTTAAAAGTTATTCCAAAATATAATAATTTACGAAATTTCTGCTATTACGAAAAATGGTTGTTAGCAAACTTAAACATTATTCCAAATATTAAATAATTTACGAAATTTCTGCTACTATGAAAAATGATTGTTAGCAAACTTGAACATTATTCCCAAGATTTAATAATTTACAATTAAAAAACTGCAGGGCTGTCGATATATGCGCAAAATTAAATAATTTACGAAATTTCTGCTCCTACGAAAAATGGTTGTTAGGAAACTTGAACATTATTCCAAATATTAAATAATTTACGAAATTTCTGCTCCTACGAAAAATGGTTGTTAGCAAACTTGAACATTATTCCAAATATTCAATAATTTACGACATTTTTGCTACTATAAAAAATGGTTGTTAGCAAACTTGAACATTATTCCAAATATTAAATAATTTACGAAATTTCTGCTCCTACGAAAAATGGTTGTTAGCAAACTTGAACATTATTCCAAATATTCAATAATTTACGACATTTTTGCTACTATGAAAAATGGTTGTTAGCAAACTTGAACATTATTCCAAATATTAAATAATTTACGAAATTTCTGCTCCTACGAAAAATGGTTGTTCGCAAACTTGAACATTATTCCAAATATTAAATAATTTACGAAATTTCTGCTCCTACGAAAAATGGTTGTTAGCAAACTTGAACATTATTCCAAATATTCAATAATTTACGAAATCTTTGCTACTACGAAAAATGGTTGTTAGCAAACTTGAACATTATTCCAAATATTAAATAATTTACGAATTTTCTGCTAACTATAAAAATAAAATAAAATAAATAAAAATAAAATAAAATAAAATGAAATAAAATATACTATGCAACAAAAATCTCACGTTGCTGGGCAACGGGCTTACAGCTAGTAACATTTAAAACTAATTGAAACTTGAACAAAACTGTTAAAAATGTTGACAAAAACTGTCAGCAAAAAAATACTTCAATTACTTTAATTCTTGCTCTCTGTGGTCTAGTCCAGTGCTTCCTAAAAAGAATCATATAATCCGCGGCCCTCAATTTGTGAAGCACTGATCTAGTCGGTATGAGTTTAACTCTAGCAATCAGGCGAGGAGCTTAAATCCTAGTAATGTCAATATGAATTCCGTTTAATACGTCGAGCTGTGTGGACGCGCTTTTAAGTGCTCCATACACGCCAGTCTGACGCGAGTGAACAATTAAATTTACTAGTGTCTTTTATTCGTGTCTACATACATTAGTTTTATTTTAGTTATTATTTATAATCTTACTGATTATTATTTACAATCTTTACAAAGTTTACAATTTTCATAAACTATCATAGTGTTAAGTTACAGTGTTATGTATCATTTGTGTTAATAAGCGTGTTCATTATCCTGATTGATAAGTCCTGGTCCTCGGACCAGTAACTCCTACAGGAAACCTCCATCCAAGAGGGTTGAACTGATCACTTATTAAAGGACTAAAGTAGAAAAAAGACTAAAGCAGAAAAATATATACATAGCAGAGTGAATTAGTACTATCTGTGTGGCAACGATTATTAATTAAGCCGCTGAATATAGCTTCAATTACATTAACGAGCTACAGGTGTCCGGGTAATTAGTGATAATTTGCTACAGTAATTAAATTACAGCCACAGGTTGTTGACCTGACGTTCAATCGGTCAGCAGAACAAGCTTAAAACAATAAATCTGTTCTGTGAGTTTCTTCTTCTTCTAATTCTTGATGTAAATTTAAAAGCTCAAAATGGCAGGCCGAGGTAGCAGTAATATTACAACTCGGTCTACTCATGAGGTTTCTCCAAAAGAAATCTGTGATGTCTCACTTCAAGGCACAAACTTAAGAGAACCAGACGTACTCAACTCAGACCTATCATCTACAATGTTCATTAAAGAAATCAGGCGAATGACAAACGACATTCATTGCGCTCTTAAATGTCAGACCAAAAAAGAAATGTCGGAAATAATAACTCCAATACTGTCTGAGTTAAGCCACGAAGCCGCTAAGATGGCGATACAGCTAGCCAAATTAAAAGGAATTATTGAAGAAAAAGACAAAAACGCAAAAAATAGCTGCGCGAATGAAAAAGTCAACATTTCCCCCGCCAAGGATATGACTCTACCTTGGACGACTGTCGTCGGGTGACGGCAAGGAAACAAATTTATAACTCACCAGCAGACGGCCTTCCCTAGTCTTTCCGTAACTGCTCCGCGCCCCGGAGTTCTATTCTTCCCAACCGGCGAGGAAAAAATTTCGGACAATACTAAAAAAACATTAAAATCTGCTATATCCCCAGGCGCACTGGGAATTCAAATAACTGGAGTACGGGCTATTCGTAATGGTGGAGTAATTGTCCATCCGAAAACTGATGAAAAAGCAAAATTACTCCTGAACGCCCCGGGCTTATCAGATGTCGGCCTTCGAGCAGAAATAGCGGGAAGGAAACTAACTCGTGTGATCATTTTTAATCTGCCCAGTCACATGAATGAACACCAAATTCAGGAGGCTATTCATGACTCTACCAAGGAAAGAACTGGTCTTGGAGATTCTGACGGAAGAGATTTAATTAAAATTAGCCATAAAGCTGGCCCACGTGAATCAGGAAAATGTCATTATATAGTATACGTACCTGCAGCAATCCGCGAAGCTCTTATACACGATGACCGTCTTTTCCTGGGATGGAAGTCATACTACCTCCATGACTTCCTAGGCGTAATCAAATGCAGCAAATGCCATCTATATGGTCATATGACGAAATATTGTTCTGCTAAAGATAGGGTATGTGCCCACTGCACTACTACTGGACATGATAAGGCAGACTGTCCCAAAAAAGCTGAACCTTCTAAATGTGCGGCATGTCACAAATACAAAAAACCACACGATCACCCAACTCATAGTGCTGAGTGCCCTGCACGGCAACATGCAGAGCTTCGGGAACAAGCGAAGGTTGACTATTCGGCGGCGCGGTGATAAAGTTCGTCCAGTTGAATGTGGGAAGAGGTCGAGCAACCAACCTTGAGCTGGCAAATATTATGCAGGCTGGAAAACTTGACGTGGCGTTGGTTCAGGAGCCGTACCGGTGGAGCCCAAGAATGGGTTTTGAGGAAGGTCGCGTGATCCACGACAGCCCGACATCTACGACAACGACAGGCTTGTATTTACGTAGCCAACTCTGAGATTGGAGTACTACACCTATCTCATCTCTCATCTGAATATATCGCCTGCGCTGAAATCTCCGTTCCTGGAGGTGCCACAGTTGTGGTGATCTCTGCATATTTTAATTATGAAAGCTCAACAGACTATATAAGACGGCTGTTAGACTCAGTTCTTGGCTCTCTTGCGGGTAGAAATGTTATCATCGGAGCTGATGCCAATGCACAGTCCCCTTTATAGGCTCCTATAAACCACGCAACCAGCGATGGTTCCGTCATTGAAGAGTTTATAGCTCAACATGGCCTGACTGTTGTTAACAATCCTGATAGCCCACCCACATTTATGAATTCAATAGGAAAATCCCACATTGATATTACACTGGCTACAGAGGCAACGTTTTTTCAAGTCAGTGGCTGGCGAGTTCACGAAGACGCTTCTATCAGTGATCACCGACTCATGACATTTGAGCTGCGACAAAATCTTGGAATAGCTGTCCCAAGAATTTCTTCACCAGTTATATTAAAAAGGTTTCGAACGCGAAATGACAAATGGGAAGAATTTGATAACGCGCTAATCAAAAAGCTTGACCGGGCAGCTAGAAATCCTGTGTCGGACCTGCATTTGGCTGCTTCACGGCTGACAAATGATATAATTAAAGCAGCAGAGCGCACTATAAGCCGCTGTAAGCCGAGAAATCAGACGCAATCTCCCTGGTGGACCCAGGCCGTCTCTGATTTAAGGGCACTCTTCAAAAGAGCCATGAGGTCACTCCAAAATGCTCGCCGGGCTGCAAAACCACCCGCCATCATTGAACTACTGGAAGCCAGGCATCGATCAGCTCGATGAAAATATCGAAACTCAATACTTCGGGCTAAATCAGACCATTGGCGAAATTTTGTATCTTCCTTGGGGGGCTGGAATCCTTGGGGTCCTCCATATCGGGCAATTAAAAATAACTGCAGACCAAATAAAATTATTTGTGGCATTGAACGACCTCTTGGAAATGGTTTTACCAGCACCCAATCAGAAACAACAGAAGTGCTGCTGAATGCGCTTATTCCACAAGACACTCCATTATTAGACGATGAACGCCTCAGACAAGCCCGCTTCTTGGCTACTTTTCCACTTGACACTGCTCACTCACCACTGCCTTCTGCGCAAGAAGTCAGTAAAATTATTCTCTCGTTAAAATGTAACAAAGCTCCGGGTCCGGACTGTATCGATAATACTCTCGTCAGACGATCCTGATTTCTGGCCGCTCCAGAAATAACAAATATATTATGTCAATGCTTCACTAGCGGCATATTTCCCGATTGTTGGAAAACAGGGACACTTATAGTCATTCCGAAATCTGGTAGCCGGTCTCCATCAGACCCTAAAGCTTATCGGCCACTTACGCTTCTGTCGGCTCTTGGAAAAGTGTTGGAACGGCTCATGTGCTCTAGAATTGAAGCTCATCTGGCTGAAATAGCACCACTATCTAATAACCAATTTGGTTTCAGACCAGGCAAGAGTACCGAAGATGCAATTTCCACAGTACTTTCCACATCGAAATCCTCCCCTAATAAATATGTTTTGGGAATATTTTTGGATATTGCCGGAGCATTCGACAATGCTTCTTGGCCACTTATACTGCACAAACTTAGACTGAGAAAAATACCTGGAAATGTCTATGCCTTGGTCCAAAGCTACTTCAATGACAGATCTGTTCTATATGAAAATGAACAACAGATTGTAAAACGAAACACCACAATGGGCTGTCCACAGGGTTCCGTTCTTGGCCCCTTGCTGTGGAACATTTTATTTGATGATATTCTGTCCATCTCTCTTCTACCTGAATGCAGTATTTTTGCCTACGCAGACAATGGTCTACTTTTAGTAAGTGCAAATAGTCGCACGGGTATAGAAACAACAGCAAAAGAGGCGCTTTCATCAATCCTAGCTTGGGGCGACGCCAACAAACTGTCTTTCGCTCCCAAAAAAACTGAAGCTATTTTTCTCAAGGGTGGAGTCAGTCTAAGCAGACAAAGATCTCCCACTATACGCATGGGATCTACGACGGTTAAAGTTTCCGAAAAGGTAACTTACCTTGGTATTATTCTAGACGACAGACTTTCTTTTTCATACCATGCCAAGACATCAGTGAGCAAGGCTACTTCTGCCTTCTACTCAATCTCACGCCTAGCAGGTAGAAATTGGGGCTTAAGATCTAGTGCCCTTAAAATCGCTTACGATGCCATATACATGGGGATTGCTGGCTACGCCGCTAGCACATGGTACAAAAGATGCACCGTTCAATCGATACAGAAAATCCTTCTAAGTGGACAACGTAGTGCGATGATAGCCCTAACCAAAGCATACAGATCCTCGTCTACGGATGCATTGCCGGTCTTGGCTGGTATACTTCCGTTGGACCTGCACATTCAAGTTAGAGGCGCAACAGTTATGCTGTACAAAGGTGTTGAGTCCCAGGTGGGAGAAATTCAGTTACTGCCTCCTCATCGACCAGACCCTTACAATTCTAAGGCTCATAGAATTGCAGGGCGCAGCGTGGCGATAGAAGCTGCAATGAAAGTTTGGCAGGCTCGATGGGAGAAATCTTCTAAGGGGAGGCAAACTTTTAAATTCTTTCCGAATGTTAAATGGCGAATGGAGATAATCAAAGTCCTGACTCCTAATTTCTGGACCAGCCAATTCATAACTGGCCACGGTTACTTCACTGCCAAGCTCTTCCAGCTTGGCCGGTTAGTAAATAGCCCTGAATGTAAATGCGGATATATGATTCAGGATGCTGATCACATCCTTTGGGAATGTCCAGACTTAAATAACGAACGGGAAAAATTGCTCAAGACGATACGACTATCTGTCGGATCTGTCGGCCCCGTCGGTCATGCCGACTTGGTTGCATCGAAGGCAAATTATAGGGCATTTAAAGAATTCTCCGCGTCATTTGGAAAAAAAGTTGAGTTAAATAGATAAAATCTCATATTTTCAACTGCACTTAATTATTAATTAACTTTTAATTTCTGCAAACTGTAGTGCATGCAACCAAGTCTTGAAGAATTTCTTCTCGAGACATTTCTGGCAAAATTTTGAACACGACTAACGTTGTTACGCTACGGAATACACCCTATAAAAAGAGTGTGAAGCCGTAGCGGGTGGTGGTGGGTACAACGTTGAGTACCCTAGGGAATTTAAAAAATATATGAATTTGGAATTGTAAGGGTCTGGTCGAGGAGGAGGCAGTAACTGAATTTCTCCCACCTGGTACTCGACACCTTTGTACAGCATTACTGTTGCGCCTCTAACTTGAATGTGCAGGTCCAACGGAAGTATACCAGCCAAGACTGGCAATGCATCCGTATACGAGGATCTGTATGCTTTGGTTAGGGCTATCAACGCACTGCGTTGTTCACTTAGAAGAATTTTTTGTATCGAAAGAACGGTGCATCGTTTGTACCATGTGCTAGCGACGTAGCCAGCAATCCTCATGTATATGGCATCGTAAGCGATTTTAAGGGCACTAGATCTTAAGCCCCAATTTTTACCTGCTAAGCGTGAGATTGAATAAAAGGCAGAAGTAGCCTTGCTCACTGATGTCTTGGAATGGTATGAAAAAGAAAGTCTGTCATGGAATTCTCCTCGAGTTGATTTCGAGTGACATGAAAATTCTCATCCAGCTTATCTCATATGACTTTGCAATTTCAAAATTTGAGGGCGCATCGGCATTGTAAGCTATTCAGAGATTTCCCAACTTACAATGGAGATACTTTCCTGAACTTGAGTCGTAAGTTAAATCCATACAAAAAATCAAAAATTCCATTTTTAATAAAATTCGTCAAATAAATCGAATAATTCAATATTTCAAGTAAAAAAAATCATCGTCATCCTTACTCATCACATCCACATGAGTACAATCCATGTCTTAATCTTAAATTTGAGTTAAAGTAATGAGTTTTCTAAAATATGTATCTTATTTTGAATGATCGATATCGGATTCTTTTTTCTATAAAATTCTGCGATTCACATGAAAAATTCTTTTATTGTCTGGGTCCATAACAAAATTATTGCTTGATTAGTTAAATAAAAAGCAGCAGCCATTTGTTTCAACACAAATCATTTCAGTGGTTCCGCAGACACGTTCGATTCATTTTCATCAATTTCTTCTTCCGCATCAATTTATGTTTCAATATCTAACAATTCTGCATCTGTGAGATCTTCCGAATCTTCATCTTTGATTGTTCGGTTATTTTTATTAATTATTAACGTCGAAGTTAAGTCTTTCACTAAGTTACACGATTAGATTAGTAGTATCTTTAAAATTCTTTTATTTTTCGTATATAGAAAGAGAAATAGGTTCAAATCGATTGGTGAGTTTTTTCCATAGTCTGTACGTGCGT
The DNA here is from genome assembly GCA_030503985.1 of Himalopsyche tibetana. NCBI lineage: Eukaryota > Metazoa > Arthropoda > Insecta > Trichoptera > Rhyacophilidae > Himalopsyche > Himalopsyche tibetana. Next base: position 4,470,328 of record JAPJYX010000015.1, read on the forward strand.
ACTGAAGAAACTTCTTTCCATGTCTTTTTTCTATTTTTATTGCGCGAAGGATGTTGTAATTTTCCCAAAATTCTTCAAACGTTTTCTCCTCTTCTGTTGTGTCAATGCCTTGCGCAAATTTATTTTTAAAATAATACGTTTTAAAAGTAGCAACGGCTCCGTGATCTAGTACAATAGACGTAGTAGAAAGTAGCAATAGCTAGGTTGTAAGATGCTGGTAGTATTAGAAGGGAAATACACAATACTTTCATCCGGATATAAATCTCTTATATGTGGTGGATGTCTTCGAGCACCACGAAGAATTGATAGGATTTTAAAGGGGACGCCTTTCTGGTAATGATATTTTTTTGATACTTTCGATGGATTCGGTGGGAACTTTGTGGAAGTTTATTTTAATATAAAATAATTTAGATTATTCCACGTATTGCGCTACAAACTGTGACACGTGTTTCGCCTTTTTCAGAGGAATCCTCCGTCAACTACTTTCACAAATGCTTGCTTACGTACGAATAATTTAATTTTTCTTTTCTGATATATTATAATAAAAATCAAATAAAAATGAGGGCAAGCAGGGGATGATAGAAAAACAAACAAATGATAATGTTTATACAAATGACATTTAAATTAAGAAATGATTAACTAATGAGTTGCATCAATTAGGACGGGTTAAGCCGTTGGAAAATAAATTTAACAGCGGCGAACCCCTGTTTAATTCAAGATATTATTTAATAATATTTCTCTATTGCTAATACTTCATTTCACTATTCATTTTTAAACCCTTTTTATTTACTCGATGGAGTATTTCTACGTTACTATTTTGATTAAAATTATGTGCGTTTTCTATTAGATGATTGGAAAAATCTGAAAAATTGTTACTTTTTACACCTTTTATGTTCTTTAATTCCAATGTTAAAGTTTCTGTCTGCCCTACATAATAATCTTGGCAGTCTCCACAAGAGAGGCGATAGATACCACTCTGTGACAATGATTCTACGCGTTCTTTACTGTTTAATAAAATTTTACCTAAATTATTAACGGCATAAAACGCGGGCTCTATGTTTTCTGGCAACAATTTAGCTATCTTCGATGAAGTGTCTCCTAAATAAATGATTTTACGCCAGTTTTTAATTTTATCATTTGTTTGTTCTTCTCCCGAAAAAATGTTGTTTATTACTATTTTTTTAAAATTTGTTTTCGTTTAAGCAAGTTGATAACTATATCGGTGCTGTAACCGTTATTAACTGCAATTTGCCGTCCCATGGTATCTTTTTGTAGTGCCCCTATCATACAAGATAGTTCGTGAATTAAATGCCGTCTTTACTTCATAGAACGTTTTTAAGCCAACCTATACAGTAAAAAATAGTATTGACTTCACAAATAGAATCAAAGACTTAAAATTAACCAGTAATTATGAATTGGTATCGTTCGACGTAACAAATTTATTTACCAAAGTACCGACAGATGAATGTTTTCATATAACGGAGAGTCCGATATTAGTTAGGTGATAGCAATGATAACATCGACAATATGTAAATTACGTTATTTTTATTCTAAACAAATCACGAAAATAAGCTCATTATTGAAGTTCCTCCATGCATTGCTACAACTGCCTTCACCCTACTGCAGAAAATCTAGAGAAAAATGTTCTTGAAACCATTTATTCAACTTAAAGCTTAGTTATACCGATTATATCTAGAGCGAGAGAATTCTGTCTCTGAAGAAGCGACTCGACTGGAAAAAAAAGATTAAGAGGCAGCCAATAAAAGTGAAAAACATGCTTTGGTACCAGACTTGCAAGCCAAAGCACTTTATTTTAAAAGAATGCTTTGAATTAACAATTTGTCAATTTACAATTTAAGCAACAACCAAGTAACGCGTTTCTGGTTTGAGGAAACTGTTACCAACTTGAAAGCCACAGCTTACATCAAGTTTTACATTTTTGTTATTTATTGCTAACTGAAGCATTTCCTCCGACGTTGACAGTTGGACTTTTTCTATTACATCTTTATCTCTTTATTTTTGTTCAGAAATAATATTATTATGATCCTTTGAAAAGTCATACTTAATTATATCTTTGATTTTCCTCCTGCAATCTTTATTATTTTGTCACATATTTTACATTTTTCGGGTTGGCCAGCTTTCGCCCAGTGAAAACATTTCCATATTTACGTTTTATCCATTACTATACAAAACAAAATTTTTATTTAAAAAATATTTGTTATATCAAATCAATATTTACAAATTTGCATTTAGCAAATAAACAAGAATACAATATATGCAAACAAAGAAGAATATGTACCAAAATACGTATGCTTTTAAAATAAACTTCGTCCCGAGTCCTTACACAAGTACGTAGGATCAGCTGCAGAGTTCGAGCGGTCACTACGATGGTTATGACAGTTGACACCAGTATGACCACTAAAAATCTGTGTTTTAATGTTGCCATAGTCGAAAAAACGAATCTTTTAATGTGTTATGGATATCTAGAATAAACTTTCGTTATAATATGATTGTATTTAGCCTTGATTCGCGGTAAAATATTTTTCAGTAATTACCGATAAATTTTCCAATTTACCGGTAATTACCGATGGTGAGCTTTGGATGATTTACCGATTAAACGGTATTGCTAGCCCTACTCGGATGGATGCATGACTCAAAATATAAACAATACAGTCTCAAACGTAGTTTTACGTCTACCTCTGCAGAAAAAAGTAAAAATTACGTAACATCAGTCATGAAAATTATGAGGCCCGTTTTGTTTTCAAGAGACTGTTGAGGTGATTTCTTCTTAGTGTTAAAATTAATATTTTAGATGTAAGGAGAACTAGGTCTTCGATTATGATGTTTTATAGTAAAATGAGACTGTCTGTTGTATGATACTAGAAAAAAAGTCATGTTCATGTTCATGTTTGATAATTATTACTTATTAAATGATTCTATTGTGTATTAAATTGGCTTTGCTTACATCATGCTGTTAAATATCGCTACATATCTACGTTAAATATGTGTCAAATGTGTACTAGATCGGTATGACAAAAAACCAAGAAAGTGACATAACATTCTTGGATTTATATTTAAAAAAAATCAGTTAGTTTATCTTATCTCCTTTAAAGTTCAGTCATTTGTAGTTCCACGCTTTTGCAAACAGTTGTTCAGCGGCTATGCAATATCACCGACAACATATTTTGTTTCAAATTTTAAAAAAACATCATCGATATATCGATATTTTAAGTCACTAGGCATCTACTCGTGGAGGCTTTACAACACCACAACACCAGTGCCCAAGTTCTCAAATTTTAATTTGAAAATCTAAATCTTATACTGATCTGACTGGGATTTGAACCAGAGCCAGTCTGATTGCTAGGACGAAGCTCTTACCAACAAGACCACAGAAGACGTCAGGACTGAAAACGTTGTTTTATTTTTTCTTCAGCATGAGATAAAAAATATGACTTAAATAAATCACAAAAAATTGTTTCGGGTATATATAACGATAACTTCCGGGATAAAAATAAAAGCTGTATAAAAACTCTGATTATGATGAGTATTTAATTTTATAATTTTTTATCTTAAAACATTTCTTACTAGCACAGGAGCTTCGCCGTTACTCTTCCCTTTTACACTGCAGTAGGGAAAAAAAACAAGAAAAAAATAGTCATTCGAATTATGGAACAGAATTACAATGTGTGATGATATTATAATTTTCCTTTTACTATCAGGTACTGTCTATGCAGAGTTTTCCACCCTGCAGTTGGCAATTGATTCAGCCTACATTGAAAAAGTGACCAAAAGACCGATTACCAAAGTAAGTGTACTATTTGTTTTGCAGCTTAAATATTTTGTAACAGCTGCGAACCAAAATTTGTGTTCAGATTTCCAAATGATTTTTTTTTGTGGTGAATAAAGATTCAAGTAGTTAATGTTTCGAATCCTTAAAATTTGTAACACCCTACACAGGGAGTGGGGCCCAGTCGAATCAATGCTGTTGAATTATTAATTTTACATTGAAACATCATATTTTTTAAAAATACTCTTATATGTTTGTATTCGTGCATGAGTGTTTAGTAAATGTAAACGAGTGGCTCTGCTATCTGGTGTAAAATACATATGAACCCAGTAAAGAAGTTGAATGTGAGAAAGGAGCTCGCTTAGCACAGGCCTGGCCAACCCGCAGCCCTCAGCGCTCATATATGCGTCCAGCGGTCATATATGACGAATAATGTTTTTTAAGTAGGGGGAAATTCAGAATGTATTGAAAATCACATTTAAGTAACTAATTTTAAAATTATGTGAAAAATACAAAACGCATAGATTCTGTTGTTGGTTCAATGCGTGTTTTCTTTTCACATCTGGTTGTAGTTTTGATTTTTTTTCACAATTTCCCTGATTGAATGCTTTCATATTACCTCTGTATTCAAATTAATTGTTCTACTCAAAAAATATCAATAAGTATAATTTTCGTTGTAATAAAAAAATGTATTTTTTTTGTATAATGTAAGCATGATAATTTTAGGTCGCCAATGCGACCCGGGTTGCATTTTGGGTCGGCAAGGCCTGGTTTGACACATAGTCAATAGTTGAAGAGCGGACATTGGTAGCCGCAGATTTTGAAAGATAAAACAAAGTGAAAGATTAGTTACTTTCTTCTTCTACTTGGTCTGTACCTGTTCCCTTTGTGGAGCATTTGGCCATTTCACTAGGATTTTCTGTCTCTTGCCAATCCCTTAACTTCAATCCATGACAGGGCCAAGTGATCCCAAGTGGCAGTTATTTTGAGCTCATTTTTCTTCTTTGTAAATTCCGGTATCGATGTATTCGTATGATATTGCAACTTACTACCCTTAACTATATTGTATGTTTTTTTTAATAAGCGTACATTCTCACCTATATATTACCTTAAATATAGCTTTGATATAGCTTACAACCAATCTTCTGTTTACATTAATTCCAAAAATGTGCGTAAAAGAAGAAAAGAAGAAAAACCTGCTATATAACGTCCTAAAAAACTTTTATATTGAAGTCATCCGCTGCTTTCAATACCGATATAAAAATTCATTGGTTTTCGATTTCCATAAATCAGAAATCACGTGTTGTATGTAGGCCTAGTTGAGATTGATTTTTTGGACTGTATTGTATGAGCGGGTTTTCTTTTGGTGCGTGCTGAAATTTTCATCTCGTAATTGATTTCTTGGGAAAAAAAATATTCCTTTTATTTGACAGTACCACAAAAAAATCTTTTAACAAATTAAATATTATTTGTCATCTAAGTATGCCAAGATTTATAATTTCATTGTATCAATAGAGGTTTTTTTTTTTTTATAATTTAAGATTTTGACAGAAGGTGCTTGGTGGAATTTCAATAATAAATTTGAATAGTTCAAATTATGTACATTCTCACAAATTTTGTCACTAACGACCCAGGATTCGCCTTGCGGCATCTTTAGACGTCGAAGCGCACGGATGAACTTGAACTGGCGTTAAGTAAATGAATGTATCGTGTTTATATCAGAAATAAATGTTTACTCACTATGCTGAAAGCCTGAAGATAAAGAAAGGCGAAACTCGGATCGTTAGTGACAAAACTTGTGTGAATGTACATAATTTGATTGATCACAATAATTATTATTTATGACTTATATTTTTCAGCAATTTACGGTGCAGCCATACCCGTACCCATCGTATACAACAGATAACCTTTTAAATATCAAATATGACACTCTGTTGCCGATTTTCATCAATTTTTACTTTTTATTTATGTTCCTCACTAATGTTTCACGGATTATTAATGAAAAAGCTTCTGGATTATGCGTAAGTCATGTTAATTGACACATTTTTTTTTTTAACATTTTGACAAAAATAAAAAATCTACAGTTACATTAACTTCTTGCAGGAACTAACTAAAATCCACGGAGTGTCTTCAACATTAATGTGGTCATCGCACTACGCTGATTGTATGATCATTCAAGCAATAATGATGGTGGTTTTTATACCAATCCTTAAATGTGGTGAACCTCTGATTCCGAAAACTGATCCCTGGATACTTGGAATTTCCCTATTGCTGGTTATAAATTACTTTTTGTTGATGAGCTTCGCTGTGAGCGCCTGTTTTGATAACGGTATGTTTATACAAAGTGGTCAATAAATTACAACGGACAGAAAAAAGCGGACGGAAAGAAACCGTGTTTGGACAAAACCAGTCAGGAAAAGTGTACACTGATGAAAACATGTATGGAAAAAATCGTACACTTATAAAAGCGGACACAGAAAAAACAGTATATGGGAAAAGAAGTATTCACATTGTATGTAATTGAAATTTAAAAAAAAATCACTACAAAACGACGCACATTAGCAAAATCAAATACGATTTTGTTGTTAATTTCAGCACTTCCTTTGTATTTCTTGTAGGATATCTCAATACAATTTATCCACAACTCAACACTTTGAAATTTTAAATTTCACAGCACTTATCCACGCCCTACTGGGCAATCCACACAACAAATTGAATCTTCGTTGTCAGGTTTCCGAGTTTCTGACAATTATTATCTGACGTTACTTAAATGAAAAACTCATTAAAAGAAATAAAGTATTTTAAATGTGAATACTTATTTTCCAATGAACAGTTTTTTTCCATGTCCGCTTTTAAACTTGTACAGTTATATTCATGTACTGTATTGTCCATATGCGGTTTTTACCTGTCCGCTTTTTTCCTGTCCAGTTTAATTCTAAGACCATATAAAATACATAAATTAATTAAAAATGATTCGGTGCAAAACGTACAATTAAATGAGTAACTTTGTTGTGGCTTTCAGTAAAGAAATAACAAGTAATGAGAAAACACCATGATGAGTTCATTTTACTTTTAAAAAATGTTTTTAAACCAATCATTAAATTAAGGAATTTAATTTGCTTTTCTAAACTTTTTGATGCCTTCCGCCCAATCTCTTTAAAAATTAAGCCTCATATTGAATAGAGATCATCAGCTAGTAAGGGATAATGTTCTTGATGCGTGCAATAATTTATGTACTAAATATGTTATAAGGGGTTGTGTACTTCCCCAGTGCCTAGTTACGTGTCTGCACCAAATAAATTATTGGGTGTCATTCACCAACTGCTTAGCTGCAAACTGGCTCATTACAAATAAAAGTAATAAAATTTATTTTGAGAATTGTTTCATTCTTAAAGGATAAATAATCTTTTTTTTTTATACCCTAAAATATTACCCCAACTGGAGTGAGCCAGCTTGTAAAGCAGTCGATGTGAATACTGTGTTCGTGAAATATATTCATCTTTATGAATGAATATTTTCAGAATGAATGTTTTTTTTCAACCAAGAATTTATTCTGTTTTCAGCTCTGTCGACCTGCATTGTTTCTACACCATTATGGATTTGTATCCAAATATCATCGACATATTTAAATTTGAAATCAGTCAGTCATGGATATTTTGCGATTGCGTCAATAGTCCCCAGCAATTTAATCTTCTGGATGTTTGGAGTAATGGGCATTTATGAAAACAAAAGTATGATTCCTTAACCACTAATATTGTAAATTAACGTTACCTTTATCATGTTTTTATACGTGAATTACTTGCTTCTCAACCACTTGTACTCCTTTTTTGTAAGAGAATAATCTAAGATCAATCGGTGTTGGTATTTTTATTCCTTCTTGAATCGTTTCAGCTTTAAATGTTGGATCCTCCAACTCGTTTCAATTTCTATTAAGTCCTTGTCGTTGAGCTTCTGGTCTAGTATGAAACTGTCAATACCTTCACGTGCAGTATTTTCGAAGCCTTCACCATTTACGGTGTCGACACAAACCGACCTTTGGAGTGCATTTGCTTAGTAAATTTGTATACATATTTAGTGTTTGGCCATAATTTATTCCGAATCCTGCTATTTAACGAATTCAATAAATGTATTTAAGCGAGATTAAGAGCAAAGCATCATCATATTTTTTTGAGTAGGGTCACCATCTTTTCTGTAACAAAAACTTTTCAATGAAAAAATCGCGTAACAATGAGTAAATCACCTTAAAAAAGAACAGTTTCATGAAAAAAAAATACGTTTTAGTTTGCTGTTCAAATATTGTTGATGAAATAATTGATTCACACAATTTCAGATGAAGGCCTCCAGTGGAACAATTTGTTTTCCACACCGTCCGACGAAGTTAAAATTTCCTTCGCATTTATATGGCTTTTACTGTTGGTAAATATTTTTGGATATGTCATTTTCATATGGTATATGGATAACATCAGTCCCGGAAAATATGGGATTGGAAAGCCCAAGCTTTTCTTGTTTCAGGTAAGATTTTTATCTATCTGTTCATGTTTATTTATTACAAGAGAATTCCAGATGGCCATCACCTCAAACATAAATGTTGAGTTTCACAAAGGTTGAGTACTGTGTCATCCGAGTGATTAAATAAAAATAATGTATAATATAAATTTGATAAAAATAAAAATCATACAAACATCTTGGAAAAAATGCTTGGCATGGATGGAAAAGTGTTTGCTTACTGCCATATTAGCTTCAACATAAATATTTAAGACAAAAACATTCCAGTGGTGTTTTATAGCGATAGAATAACATTAGAATAAAGTGCATATATGTAGGTGTTTTCTGAAAACTTGTACTTTTTGAGATACCAGGTTGTGGAAAATTACCGACGATATTCAATCTCTGAAGTCATCGAAAACCATTAAACGTCCTACTTGTTGTTTGTGTTAATGGTGTATTGTTTTTTTTGCAACTTAGAGACCGTATTGGCTAAATATATTGGCACGATTTTCAAAAAAAGAGATACTCAAGACCAATAATCGAGAGAATTTATTGATAAAAAATCTGTCTTTGAATGTAGACAACGTATCAAAAGTGAGTATTAATTACATTTAATTGTGTTTTAATGGTTAAATATATATCGACTGTGGAAAGGAAAAAAGGACGTAACCCACACATATAAAATTTTATAGAAGGCGCAAAAAACGTGTTTTGGTGATTTTGGGCCATATACAAATTATGAATTATACACTACCTTGAAGTGCACGGAGACTTCTAAGCTGGTGTTTAATTAACATGATCTAATATTAATTAAAGAAATTGTCTAGGAAAAACCATCACTTCAGTCTTTTTTCTTGGTTTTAATTTTTTACAAGGTCATCTTTTTCAAACATAAAAGCTAAATTTAAATACTAATTCGACACTTAGATACTGCATAACTTTGTTCTCATTAATCTAAATGATTCAAAGTTGTAATCACTCACATTACTTGAATCAACTTTTAGTGATTTAAAAATATATATGTAAGGGCCTCAATCATTCAATTAGTGAAACTTTGATGTGTTTAAATGCCAAATTGGCAAGCATTTTGTATGTTAAAAGTGGATGTGGCTATATTTTTGATGAGGAAAAAGTTCATTTAGAGACCACATCAAAAAAAAATATCATCAGCTATTACAGTATCCTAAAATAAATTTGATATTAATATGTATCGAAATATGTAGCAAAATTTGCTATCGTTTCAATGTAAATCAGTACTTTCCACTTGCATTTGATAAATAAAACTGTAGTACATAATAGTTTAATAGGTAAAAGGCTAGGAGAAAATTTCATTTTAAGAAATTAAGAGAAGTCCAAGGGGTAAAAACCAAATTCAGTTTTTTCATGATTATAAACATGTTTTCACTAATTTTTGGGACACCTAATTACGAGTCAATGTATGTTCGGCAATGATCATAAAGAATATTAAAACATATATTTTTTCAGATGTACTGTGAAACGCAAGCTCTGAAAGATATATCATTTGTTATAAAAAAAGGTACTCTCACTGTTTTGTTAGGCCACAATGGTGCCGGAAAAACTACACTGATGTCAATTATTACAGGTAAGTTTAAAGGAAACCATAATTTTAATATAAAACAGTAGAACCTCAATTATCTTGATTCTTGATTATCCGGATTGTTCAAAATATTTAAACAAAAAAATATATAAATTTGCTGATTTGCACGAAGCGAATTGTGTCCACTGTTGTTTGCGTATGAGAATGAATGCGTAACATTTTTTACGTTGCTTCGTGCATTTTTTTCGATGCCAAGATGATTTAAAACATCAGAAGTCTTCCGGTTGAATATGATCATAAGAAAAAAGCCTGGATGAATGGTGAAATTTTAAACGATGGCATGAAAAACAGTTCATTCCAGAAGTGAAAAAATATCAAAATTACATAACATAAATAAAAGAGGAAAAACTTTATTTTTACTAGACGATTCACCGTTTACCCATTTGTATAATGTTTAAAAGAGATCGATGAAATGTTAACGGTATTTTTTTCCATCAAATGCGACTTCGGTAAAAATGGCGATGGAGTAAGGTGTAATTAAAACATTCAAACGCTTACATAGAAAACAGATGCTATGACGATTATTGTTTCCACAAACAAAGTACACATATAAGACTGTTTCTAAATGGCAGCAGAGAGTTGGAACTCTTTAGATTTGTTGACTTTGAGAAAATCATAGAACACAATTTTCACCATTAGTAAGTTCCAGTAACACAGTAAAAAGTGGTATAGGAGACATTTCAGAAGCAATAGCACAAATTTCAATATGTGATGAATGTGACGAAGATGATGTCACCGAGTGGGTGAATTGCGATGCGAACAATTCTGGATTCCAAATTTTTATTGATGAGGAAATAATTGAAGAAATGTCTGCATCAGAGGAGCAAAATCAAGAAGACGAGGAAGAGATTTGCGAGGGAAGAGGTCTTACACATTCTGAAGCTTTTAAATGTTTAGATGTCGCCATGAATTGTTTTAAGTGCCAATGGGAGTGTAACTCAGGACAGCTATATGTCTTAAAAAGTATTTGCGATTTGGCATTTTTTTAAATAACAGCTAGCTGCTTTAAGCAAAAATTAATAAGTGATTTTGTTAACGAAATATAATTTAATACTGAAGCTATATGCAAATATATACTACATAAAATAACCATACTGAATGTACACGTGTTTCCCTGTCAATTATGACTTTTTTCGATTATCCGGATTTTTCATTATCCAAACTACCTTCATCTCCAATTAGTCCGGATAATCAAAGTTCTACTGTATCAAGAAATTAAGCCAAAGATTAAAAAAAACGTTTTTTTTTATTTTCTCGTACTAATATTTTTGTTTTAATACCAAGTACCTACTATAAAGTTTTCTGTGTAATTTTTTGACGAAACAAAAGTAACATGGATACCAATAATGATACTTGATGAAGACTGTTCTTCTTCTTCTTTGGCCATGTTCGCTCCCTATGTGGAGCATATGGCCGCCACGCGGCACCTCCATGTTTCCCTGTCTCCCGCCAATAGCTTTGCTTCCTCCCATGACATGCCAGCATCCCTCAGTTCCGCCGAGTACATCCTATGGATAGTACCCGACGGACGTCCAGGACGCCGGAATCCCACCGGTCGAAAGAAGAGGCAGACAGGATTGAGGCTTTCCGGAGGCATCCGCAGCACGTGACCTAGCCAGTTCCAACGTCTCTCCATAACCACTGACGTGACGGGACGCTGTCTTGTACGCTCCCTTATCTCTGAATTCCTTACAAAATCAAACCACCTCACCCCCATTATCCGACGCAAGCATCTGTTCTCGAAGCTCAGTATACGGTTTTTCTGAGTCTTCGTCAGGTGCCATGATTCGCAACCGTAAAGCATTACCGGCAGAATGCAAGCGTTGAACAAGTGGCATTTGGTTTTAATCGAGTACAGCTGTGTGTCCCAGACAGTCCGCATTGAGTTGAGTGTGGCTCCAGCCATTCCTAAACGAATGGCGAGCTCGTTTTTTGTACTACCGTCTTCGGGGATATGTACGCCGAGGTATCTGAAGCTGTCAACCCTCTCGATGATCTGTCCCGCGCTGGTAAGGGTCCTATCAGAGTCATGACAGGTTTGGTTACACATCACATTGGTCTTACTAGTATTAATTTTTAGACCAATGCGACCTGAGTTAGTTCCTAACCCATCAATAGTCTCCTGGATGCCCTCAATGGATTTATCGAATATTACAGCATCATCGGCATATTCAAGGTCACACAGCTTCAGACCGGGACCAACAGCTACACCTCGATCAGGCGGAATTGACCTGCGAAGTATGAAGTCAAGGATAATAATAAACAGGAACGGTGCAAGAACGCACCCCTGTCTCACTCCGGTAGTGACCCCGAACCATTCGGTATTTGAGTCACCGATTCTCACACAACATGCACTATTCTCATGTAAGGATTTGATAATGGCCACAATCTTTGGCGGAATCCCGTAGGCATCCAGTATCCTCCACAAAGAGGGTCTGTGCGGACTATCAAATGCCTTCTCATAGTTGACGAAACAACAAGCAAGAGCACTGTTAAATTCATTGCTCTGCTGGAGGAGACATCGAAGATTGTGTATTTGGTCCGCACACGACCTTCCAGGGAGGAAGCCCGCTTGATTTTTCCTAAGTATTTTCATAATGGGACCTCTTATTCTCGCCAAGAGAATGTGTGCCATTACCTTCCCAGGAATTCTGAGAAGAGTTATGCCTCGGTAATTGTTACAGCTGAGGGGATCACCTTTTTTGTGGAGTGCTAACACCTCACCGTCCACCCAGTCCCTAGGACAACGCTCACTGTCCCACACCCTGGCCATCAGGTGATAGAGAGGATGTAGGACGGCGTTAAGACCACATTTCAGAAATTCCGAATGTATTCCGTCTCCACCCGGTGCTTTGCCGTTTTTAAGCCTCTTCACTGCCAAGATGATTTCGGCATGTGTGAGCGTACGGTCTGAAATACCGGACACTCGGGGGAGGTCCATAGATGTAGCCTCTTCGGTTACGTCAAAAGGGTCCTGGGGGGGCGGTCGGTTCAGCACCTCGCAGAAATGATCCTTCCAAATCTTTTTAACGCTTTCTGCGTTTGACTCTATTGCTCCATCAGGGCCGCGAATTGGCCCGGGAGTCGGTGGTCGCTTTCCGCAGACCTCGCGCGTGATTTTAAATAACTTCTTGGTATCATTTCTGCGGGCCGCCACCTCAGCTGTCTCAATTTGCCGATCCAAGAATCGGCGCTTGTCAAGTCACGCAGACTTCTTGACAACTTTGTCCTGATTACGATAATCAGCGCGACGTTCTTCAAATTTTTCAGGGTCAGCTTCACTGTCCTTCAGTGCTTTTAGCCTGGCCCGCTCTTCAATTCTCCTCCACGTATTTTCGGACATCCATTTTGGTTGCCCCTCCCTCCGGAATCCGAGAACATCTTCGGCCGATGATGCAATAGCACGTTTGATACAGCACCAGTCCGCCTCAATGTGATCGGACCCGGATATAGGTCGCACGGAGACATGATCTATTTCCTTCCTAACAGCAATCTCGAATTTTAGTCTAGTATTTACGTTTTCTAGCTTCTCGATGTCGATCTTTTTCCGCGCTGGATTTTGAGCTATGCGACTTAGTTTCAGGCGGATTTTGCCGACAAGTAGTTCGTGGTCGCTATAAATGTCGGCACCTCGATATGTGCGAACATCGAGAAGTTCAAATCTATGCTTCGTGCTGTAAAGAAGATGGTCAATCTTCGTCTTCGTGCGACCATCAGGAGAGGTCCATGTGTATTTATGGATGTCTTTATGCGGGAAGATAGTTCCGCCAATGGTGAGCTCATTCATGATAGCGAATTCAATCAGTCTCCTACCATTGTCGTTTGCGGTGCCCAGACCATGCCGTCCCATCACTGAGGGCCCGAGAGCCGGATCAGCCCCTACTCGCGAATTATAATCCCCCATTACTATCACGCGATCCCTACGGGGGATTGCTGCAACTGTCGCGTGAAGGGAGTCGTAGAAGGCGTCCTTTGCTTGCTCGTTGGCGTCCTCAGTGGGGGCATAGCACTGAAAGACAGTCACAGAGCTGTCACTAGTCCTGAAGGTGGCACGTATCAATCTCTCAGAGATCGGTTCCCATTTCACAAGGCAACGGGCCGCTCTCCCAGACATCAGTATTGCCACCCCCTGGCGATGATATTGACTCTGGCCAGAAAATATCAACGTGCACCCCTCCAACAGCTTCTTTCCTGCGCCTTTCCAGCGTATCTCGCTCAGTCCTAAGATGTCAAGGCCATACTTTCGCAAGATACGGGTAGCATGCAGGTCCTTTCCAGAAGTGCGCATGGTACGGACGTTGTACGCACCAATGCGCATAATGTACTTGTTGGAGAGGATTTTTTCTTCTCGGTCCATGGTTGTGCTGGGTTGTCTACTTTGGCTTCCGGGTGTCCGAGGCGCTTGTGGCGGTGTTCTAATCGGTGTTGGGTTTAAGGATGCAGGGTGATTAACCCTGCGCTCCCGAGGCCTGGGTCACAAGGGCTCTAGGGGTCGGCTCAACCCTGGTTTTTCTGTCAGGGATTTCCTTCCCTTAGCCAGTAGCCCAGTTTTGAGGCGCCGGACGTTCGCCTTGCGACCCCTGCTGTTAGCTACAACATTGTTGCATTGCCCGATGGACGCCACGGGGAGGCCAGCAGATGGGACTTGCTGGTGTGCGGCATTTCCCACCATTTTAGTGTAGGCACGTCAACTGGCATTGACATGCCCACGTGGGACCCCCAGCCATTGACCATCTGCTTACTTTAACATCATGCTTACTTTAACAGTTGAAGTGAACGGACGCATTTTCTGTTAGTCAATACTAAATAATCAAAATAACGTCTATTGTATTAATTTATAACCAATTAGTAATTTCAATTAAAGTGTTATCAAGTGTCATTAGTGACAAGCTCACCGCCACAGGTTGTCAACTTTCTTTCTCTCTTTTTTTTTTAAATTTATTTTACGGACTGCATCTAAATTTCTATTTATATAAAGAAGCTTCGTCATTTCGATGACGGATCTTGAGGTTAGACGGCGTTCACCTCGTCGTCACCCCCCACGACTTCCTCGCGATGACTCTACGACAGGAGAAGACTCACCTTTCACACCAAAGCCATCCATCAAAAGAACTCCTCCAGGCATCATTAACAAAAAGATATTTTTGAATGGCACCGAATGCTTGAACCAGGCAAATAGCATACTAAATGCGATGAGGGACGAACTTGCTGCTTTAACAACTAAGAACCTGAAAGATCAACAAGCCAAGATGTGCAAATATATGGACGAGCTAAGAGACCTGTTCAGTGTAACTGTTGCTGAATCAATCGAAAATGAAACTTTAGCTCGAGTCTTTGCGCAGCAAATAGACTCAAATAAAGAAATTGTTGGTAAAGCATTGAACGTTATTGAAGTTAACTTGACTAAGAGCACCTCATATGCTGGAGTTGCTGCCAAAAATTGCCCACCCCCTATATCACGCTCTGGCGCTCCGGCACTTCCATCAAAGCCAGCGATAATCATATTCCCCACCGATGACACTGTTAAAGACTCTACAATAACGAAGGCAATGATTGAGTCCGCAGTTAAGCCAAGAGACATCGGAGTTAAAATAACTGGAGTAAAGCTTCTTAAAAACCGAGGAGTAATTATCAACACTGCTACGGTTTCCGACTCAGAACGTCTTGTTGCAGCTCCCTGTTTTACCAACGGCAAGCTCGAAGCTAAAATTGCCAATAAAAAGATGCCAAGAGTAATAATTTATGATGTCCCAAGAACCGTAGAAGACACTGATTTTCTTAGTGAAATGTATAGCTCGCTTAAGCAACCGAAGCCTGAAATTAAAGAATTTATTAAAACGACTACCCGCAGCCACCTGGCTGGTCCACGAGATGGACCAACATGCCATAGGGTATTCCACGTACTGCCAACTGTGCGTCACGCCTTAATCGCAGAAGGTAGGTGTTATATGGACTGGTCTTCTTTTAGAGTCAGAGACTTTACAGGAGCTACTATGTGCACAACGTGCTTCATGTATGGACACCCGAGTCGAATATGCAAAGAACGACAAATGTGTTCTCACTGCGCGCTACACGACCACAAAGCTGAGGAGTGCCCTCGTTTGCGGGATTCTCCCAAATACGCTACCTGCACACGATACGGGAAACCCGCTCTTCATCAAACAGGTGACAAGTTATGCCCTGCATACGTAGAATTCGTCAGAAGAACGCTCAACAGCATTGATTATGGCTGTTAGAATAAACATAGGGCAAGTCAACATTGGTAGGGGCCAAGCAGCCATGGCAGAACTACGTCAATGGAGTTGTCTAAACTCCATCGATATTCTTCTGATACAAGAACCGTTTTTATTAGATAAACACACTTCAGGGTTTGATAATAACACATTAGTTATAGAAAAACAATCTCCATCAGGTGACACGCTTGCATCAATCGTCGTTTTAAATAGAAAAATCCATGTTTTGCTAGTTTCGCATCTGTCGACAACAACCTGTGTCGTTGCTGAAATAAAACTAAATGGTTATTCGATTTTTGCAATATCCGCATACTTTAAATACTCGGACCCAATAAATATTCACCTGGCGCACTTAGACAAGGTATTGAGAACTCTTGGCGACGAAAAAAATATTATTGGAGCAGATGCCAACGCAGAGTCACCAATGTGGAGTCCACGAATCATAACAGCACATAGACACGCATTATGTGGCCCCGCCCTCGAAGACTTCGTAAGTCAATTTGATCTGTCCATCTTAAACGACCGCCATCAACCGCCTACATTTAACTCTACACTTGGTGTTGGCTATATTGACGTTACCTTGGCGTCCCCTAAAATACTGCCTGACTGCAAAAAATGGGAAGTTCTAGAGGATGTCACTGGGAGCGACCACAATGTTATTATTTTTAGTCTAGAAAATTTTACTAACGACATACCGAACATGGAATGCATCCCACGGCGGTTTAGAAAGTCCAAACGAAACTGGAAATTTTTCAACACATTGTTACAAGCACAGTTGAACGAATCAGCAAGTAGACTTGATGAATCTCCACATCAAGTAGCTTTTATGTTGACAAATAGTGTGATTGACTGTGCAGATATAGCGATAGGAAGAACCAAACCGAAGCATTCGTCCTCGAATCCATGGTAGAATACCACATTGGATGAACTTAAAAGATGTAAAAACCGAGCTCGTAGAGCATATCAAAGAATGAAAAGAAAACTACCCTCACCATTTCTAGATATTTTTAAGAAAAGCTACATGTGTGCCTCTTCTCGTTTAAGAAATGCTATACTTTCCACTAAAAAGGAAGCATGGAAAAACTTTGTGCGAGAAGCAAGTTCAACCGATCCTTGGGGTACTGTATACCAATCAATCTCGAACAAGAGAAGTACTTCAAGAGTCCTAAGTGGAATATTTAATTCAGGGAAGTTTACTATGACTTGCGAAAGCACTGCTAAAGCTTTCTTGGATTCCCTTATACCTGCAGATGAACCAGATTCCGACTCAACAGAACACGCTAGAATTCGCAAATACGCATTTGACATACCCAGCACAATAGAAGATGATTCGCCACCAGTTACTAGAGAAGAGTTGAACCAGATCTTTAAAAATCTTAATGTTACTAAATCACCAGGCTTTGACATGATTGATGCTGAACTGTGCAAAAAAGCATGGGATATTGGACAAAATGAGTTCACATACCTTTATCAAAGTTGCTTAAAACAAGGTATTTTTCCTGATTGCTGGAAGTCTGGTATTCTAATCATCATTCCTAAGCGCTGTGAAAAACCACCAACCGACCCAAAAGCCTACCGTCCTTTAACCTTACTCCCAATCCTTGGTAAAGTTCTCGAAAAGGTTATATTTACTCGTCTTAATATGCACATTTCTTCAAACAAACCAATATCGTCAAATCAATTTGGATTTAGGTCAAAGATCTCGGTAGATGATGCTATCAATCATTTACTCGGTGAAGTAGCGTCCTCGTCTTCTAAATATATTTTGGCTATTTCCCTTGACATATCAGGAGCATTTGACAATGCATGGTGGCCAATGATTTTAACTAAACTGAAACTCAGAAAGATTCCACCTGATCTATTTAAAATTATTGTGAGCTATTTCTCAAAACGAGAGATAATCATTTCAGCCGGAAATTCTTTAATCCAAAGAAATATCACACGAGGTTGTCCTCAAGGATCGATTCTTGGACCACTTCTTTGGAATATTTTATTCGATGATCTGTTAGACCTCCCTCTCCCTCAAAATACGCACATACAAGCATACGCTGATGATGCATTAATGCTCATTCAAGGCAATAGTAGAAGCATTCTCGAACAGCTCTCAACTGACTGTTTAAAGCAAGTTGCTGCATGGGGAGAATACAACAAACTACAATTTGCACCCCATAAAACATGTAGTATAATGCTAAAAGGGAAACTGACGCGAAAACCAATAGTCAGGTTTAATACAATCACAGTTCCAGTTCAGAGAACCTTGAGAAACCTCGGTGTGATATTAGATGAAAAAATATCTTTCTTTGACCACGTGAAAACTGCTATAGCAAGTGCTAAGACAAGCTTCGAAAAGGCTGCACGTATGGCTAGGGTAAGTTGGGGGCTAACATTCCCTACGTCTCGGCTTTATTACAAATCTATTTTCCTTGGTATTGCGTGTCATGCTGCAAGTTGTTGGGCATATAGGTGTACCCAACGACAGGAAATATGTCAAATACTTCTTCGGGGACAACGGTTTCCCCTTCTGGCTATTTCCAAAGCTTACCGAACTTGCTCAACAGAATGTCTTCCTGTAATGTTAGGACTTACTCCATTGGATCTAGAGGTCCAAAGACGAGCTGCAATTCATCACCTTTTGCACGGGAAACCAGCGCAAATTGGTCGCACAACTCTTCACACATTGGATTCACAGGATTTTTTAAAAGTAAAAGTGAAAAAACTCTGCTCACTAACCGTTTTAACTACTTGGCAAAGTCGATGGTCAAAGTCCCTTCGTGGTAGAATTACCTATTTATTTTTCCCAGATATTGCTTTTCGTCAGAATGCCACCTGGCTCTCTTCGGATCACTGGACCTCACAATTTATCACCGGACACGGTGCATTTAATGCCAAGTTACATAAATTTAAAATCAAACTTAGCCCACACTGCCCTTGTGGTGACATTAATCAAGATTCAGAACATATTCTCTGGAATTGCCCGATTATGTCAGTAGAAAGAAACATATTGTTTTTGTCATGTAAAAATAATCGTGATGGTCCTATCGGGAATCCAGATCTAGTTTCGTCTTCAGAAAATTTCTGTCACTTCAAGAAATTTGCTACTTCTTTTGGAGAAAAAGTTTACCTTCCCTGTCCCTCACCATTCAATCCTTAATCACATCTGTCTCAAATTAAAAGTTGTTTATTAGTACCATTAACTATCATTCTTGCTTATTATTATTTAATTGTTTTTACTTGTAATCATACCAATTCTTTGTTATTTAATTAACCTGTATTAATATATATATAGTTGTAATTATTATTTATTGTTGCCTTTAAAATTGTACCTAATGTATCTTAACTCTGTAATGTATCTTAACTGCATCATTGAGGAGATATCATCTTCGGTGTGATGCAGAAAAGAATAGAAAAAGTTTATCGAATAAAAAAAAAAAAAAAAAGCCATTGACCATCAAAATGAAGACTGTTACCACATTGTTACTTTTGTTCCTCTAAAAATCTACACTTAGAACCTTGTAGTACTCAGGTCGCAAATCAGAGCAAAGATATTGTATGAATTTGTGATAGGTTAGTTACATTGTATGTAAAAAATGGGTTTTTTTGTTCATACGGTGTCCGAATAGCTGTTGATTTTTATTAAGTCATGCAGGCTGAGCCCGCCTAGCCCAGTACGAAGAACCGTCACTGATGGATAGAACCCGTCAGGCTCCAAGGGTGCCGTAATCACACCGGTTTTACTGTACTTCAATGCTTTCAGTCTTGTGCGCTCTTAAATACCACCTTTTGTAATTTTGGTTACCCCTCCTTAGTTTGAAGAGATATTTGGTGGCATATTTGACACATTACCATTCTGCCTCGATGGGTTCAAACCCGGATACAGGCTGCGTAGAGACCTGAATTATACCATCCCTCAATGCTGAAGAGAATACTTAAGTTCTGAAGCTTCCTAACATCAATTCTTTTCCCCGGAAGTTGTTCTACTATGCAATCTTTGATTGCGAATGTTCATAATATCCCATTAGGCTTAGTGAAACTGAATAATGTTTTAACAGTTTTTTTATGTCTCTCACACAGGTATGTGTTCTCCTACAAAAGGTGTCATCAAAGTTGATGGAATGGATATTCGGCATTATGCGGATACTATACATTTATCAACTGGATATTGCCCACAGCATGACATAACCTACGATAATCTAACAGTTCGAGAGCAAATAATCTTTTTCGCAAAGGTAATGTTAAATTTAATTCCACAGACTAGATCAGTCATACTCAATCTTTTTTTCCTCCGGGCCGCATTCTGATTTTTGCTTATCTACGTGGGCCACAACATATTTATAGTAAACTGTAAATATAGCACATACTATACTGCATATGTATGTATTATGATGTCAAAATAAAACTATTTTATTTTATGTAAATACATACATATGTATAAATTTATCTATGCATTTAGTTTTCAAAGTAAAAAAACAACAATGAACAACAAATAAAAAATACGTAAAAAGTGCACAAAAATACCAATGTATACAAAATCTTAAATGGCAACACTGCTCCGCTCGTACCGACTTGCTAACCGACAGATTGCAACCCAATATTGAGAACATGCTGAAAACAACACCAAAGAAATATTTGTGTGACTATAATTATTTTGGGCCTCACATAAGAGCTGACTGGGCCGCAGGTTGAGTATGGCTGGACTAGATGAATGTTTACAACTGTGTGCAATCATAATATTCTTCGCGGGGAATTTACCAGGGCTGTGACTTATTATGTCGTCTATGCAGTGGAGTAGGAAGGGGTCCTGCCGCCCGGGGCGATCCTTGGATTAACCGCCCCCAATATGTCCTCTAATTTTTTTATTAAATCATTTCAACTATTTATAAACTATGAACTTGGAGTTTTTACCACATTTGGCTTAATTTTTTAAATGTATAAATGCTGTATTAATTTTTGAAAATGCCGTCCCCAAAAATGTGCCGCCCTTACCGCACCCTTCTTTCTACGCTACTGCGTCTATGAAAAGATGATAAGAATAAAACTAAGAAAACTGAACAAGATTTATAATTTTCACTGGCCACTTATACAATTTGTTCATTATTTTCAACAGTTGAAAGGTTTGAATGGAGAAAACGCTGATGAAATCTTGAAGAAATTCAATCTATCCAAACATGCTGACAAAATGTCTGACCAACTTTCAGGTGGGATGAAAAGAAAGGTCCAACTAGCGATAGCAGTTGTCAGTCGCCCATCTTTGCTGGTCTTGGATGAGCCCACATCGGGCCTGGACATCGACTCTCGCAGGGATTTATGGAAAACACTTTGGGTTTGTTTGGCAGTTCTCTCAAATAATATTTTCAGTGCTCAGTGGGTCATTTACTTACGCGGTTGAGAATTATACAAAAAACAATTTGATTTCTGCGCACAATTGACATAACGAGACAAAATACACACTCCGGTTTAAAAATAGCCCCCCTTCTTCCACAGGCACACCACATTTTTCGCTTGCACTAAAACGTCCTGTTTGTCGTCCTTGAATCATTTTTTGAGATCATTGATAGATGATACATCTGAAAGAAACCAATAAGCAGCAACAAGCTCTAAGGCAACAAAATAAATGTTCAGAATTTAAATCAATTTCTGGTCAGAATTTAAATCATCTTTTGATCATAATAAAATTTAATTTTTGGTCAGAATAAAAATGTTAACTGTCAGAATAAAAATACTAACGGTCAGAATAAAATCTATTCTACGGTCAGATTTTCATAAACATTTTGATCAGAATAAAATAAAATAAACAAATTATTAATTCTTTGATTATGAGGCGTCGATTTTTCAAAAAAAAAAGTACTGCACATTCGACATTATTTTTTTTTCTTCTAAATTTCGAATTCCTACTGTTTATTTCGGGAATAATTACAATGTGCCCAAATATGCAAGACTTATTCGACATTTTTTTAAAAATATTATCTGGACCGATTTCGCGGCGAAATTGGTTCTGCATATTTGAGGACAACGTATTTATTCCCGAAATTCACAGCAGGAATTCGAAATTTTAAAAAAATATATGAACCGATTCCGTGACGAAATTTCCATCATCCTCTTAGGCTTAACTTTTAAATTAAAAATTGCCCGTATCTTATTTTTAATGTCATCTTTTAATTTCATCGTGTCATTTGCTAATATTTCATGTGAATGTTCTTCTTCTGTTTTAAATACATTAACATCAGGTTTATCAATGCAGTATAAAATATAAAGTCCAGTATAACATTGCTGCCCTCTTCTTTTTACAGTATTACAGTGATAATAATCCTTTTCCCCGTCGTAAAAAAAGATCCGTGAACCGTTGCCAAAAGATGGGAACTAGTATATTATTAGGGGCCTGCACACTGGGATGCCGGCGTCCAGGATAGAATAGATAGAATAGATATTTAAAATTATTTAAAAGCATAAATATAATCAGAATTAGATTATCTAACATATTAATTTTATTTAAATGTCGTTATTCTATTAGCATATTTAGAAAAGTCGAAACTGAAGTTCGATGCTTTCAAATGTTCTAAAGTGTCTGAAAGAAATCTGCAGGTTGAACCTTGGTGCAATAATACTCAAAAATATAATTTCTTTATTTCTCTTAGGTACGCTACATTCGATTCATGCACTTGGAATACCCGTACTAAATACACCTATGCATCTACATACACTTATGCATCGTCTGATGTTAATATGCTATATATAATTATAACCAGTGCTTTTTTTGAGATTTTTCCATCCCTATTCGCTCCTAATGTGGAACATACGGCCTTCTAATGGAGTTATCTCTAAATAAGTTAACTGCTTGTTACTCAACCTCACTCTATTCGTGAAAGTAATGATAGAAAGTACTAGGACTATTACTTAACTGGTCGCTTTTGTTTGCCCCATTAATTTTAGGATTGGAAGGCTTGGAAGACGTTTTTAATATAGCACAAACACAATGACTTCGAACATAAAACGATTGAAGAAAAACTGTTCGAATTTGTGAGATCCGTCATGGAAGCCTTGTCTTCTTCTGAGTGACTACTGATCAATGTATTTTGAAGGGTAAAAAAGTGTCAAAGGTGCACTGACGAGTTTGATGAACAAAAGTGACAAAACCATCGCAGATGGAATCCATGTGATACAAAAAGTACACTAAATCATGCAGTATACCCCTTGGTTTTGGTCACAGATTAAGTCTATGAAACCGGTTTAGTTTTGTTTTATGACAATAATTTTTGAGTGTTACGACACCAGGTACATTACATTCAAAATGTACACAAGATAAGGACTAACAGCTAATATTTTTCGAATATTAATTTGACACATTAAAAATTCCATGAAAAAATGTGCCGGAACGCTGTTCCACCGCGTTACGTGTAAATAAAAGTTTATTAAGTGAGTAAAACGACTATAGCTAATTTTAAAAGACTAAGTTGATAATTAATAAGTCCGATATTTATTTCAATATTTTTTTAAAAAACGATTTTTTGATTACTTTCATGTAATCTGTCTTGAGAACCTCATAGATAGCTTTGCAGGTTTCTTGTATCAGAATACTCAATGCCGAAGACGATATTCCTGCACTGAATTTTAGGTCTTCAAACGAACGACCTGTTGCCAAAAATCGTAAAGTTATAAGGCACTGTTTCGAAACACAGTATCCTTCTTGGTGATTCTGTGCCTTACTTTGTCTAGCAAAGTGGCAAAACATACACTGTCCATCCTTAAGTATTTTTTTAAATCGTCTGGATAGTTTTCCCTTAATTCGTTAATTAACGGCTGGTGGGAGTAGCGCTGCCTGTAAAATTTACCCAGCAACTACGTTTTTTTTCTTTTTCTCTCTTCACAGATTAAACTGAGGCCAACGCAAGATACCGTCAATTTAAAATTACTCAATCGGTTATCCTATTTTACGTACGAGGTTTGACGTACAAGATTTGACGTTTGACGTTTGACATTTCAGGTAAGAGCATAGACAGAACGAAAACTCTCAATAAAAGTCCGCTACTCGCAAGCGTTCCACGCAACAGGCCAACACGCCGCGTTTCACACACGATTAGACATTACACTGACATTTCTGCCCGCGCTCCATTTGTCCTTCCTATTTTCGTGGACGCCAACCATTTTGCCTCTTTTAGTGACAACACTTTTGGATGCCGGATAGCCCGAACGGTTTATTCGACAGTATTTACCACGTTCTTTTGGCGTCCACGCCGAAATCCCAATGTAAAGTGCCCTGTTGTCTCTGATATGATTGTCAATTCATCCTTCGCAATACTAGTGATTTATTCAATGACCGTGGCGCTAGTAGCGTCGGTCGTCCATTGGACGATTTGCCGGAAACAACTTCACTTTGCAGTTTTGCACCAATAGCATCGCAATACGATGACATCATTATCATCAAAAAAATTCTGACCAGCTGTCAAAATAAATATGACCAATATCATTTAGATTCTGACCACTTAATATAAATTCTAACCACTTAATATCAGTGGCGGTTCGTGGCCTAAATTCTTGGGTGGGCTAAAAAAAAGTTTAGTGCATGTTTCCACTTCACCTTATACATTATGGTCATGTTTGGTACTCATTATTATATTTAAATGGAAGACCATATGCATGGAGGTATTGCACCCAAAGCGTTAACTGGATTTTAGTGACAGTTATCCCCGAAAGGCCTATATGCACTTGTTAGAAGTCATGCATGTCTAAGAATACGTTGTTATAAAAAATAATAAAAAAACGCTTTTCAGCAAGCAAAACAATAAAATAAATATATTCATATTACAAAAAAGTAAATAAATTTATTCAAAAATAAAATAAAATATCACTTAATTCAGCCAAAATCAAAAAAAATCTTCAGCCAAAATATAAGTTGAAAATATTGAAAATTACGCATTAAGAGATAATATCTTTTACTTAAATAAATACTCTGCCCGACGATTTTTTTGAGAAGTAACGTCGACAATTACTTTATCATTAAAATTTGGAACGTTCATAATATATTCTTTCTTTATTGATAAAACGGCTAATGAATTTAAACGCGATTGACCCATCGTACTGGATTTAAAAGTTTTTACATTTTTAAGCGTACTAAAGCACCTTTCCGACTCGGCGCTTGCTATCAGAGTTGTTAGCACTTTTGCGACAATCTTTTTTGTCTCAAAAAATCTAAATTATTATCGACTAAAAATTTATAAAATTCGGAAACGGATGTTAATTTTCCAAAAAGAAAATGTTATTATAAATTATAGTCAGTTCTGTTTTTAGTAAAACGATGTCAATAAAATTATAGTAGCTTTTTAAAACGCTCAAATTTTTCGATGGAAAAGTAGTTCTATAAGCAACGAAGTTTTTAGGATTGACAATATCAAACGCGGTAATAAGTTCATATTTCGAAAACCTAGCTTTTATCTGATTGGTAATAATATCGCAAATTTCTACCGCAATTATATCAAGCGAAGATCGAGTCGTCCGGAATCTTTTTGTTGAATTAAAAATATTTATATCCGACATATTTACATTTATATTATTTCTAATAGAATTAACCGAGCTAATGAATGTTAATAATTTATCCGCTACGTATCCGCTTGTACATTACCGGGATTGCAAAATTTTATAAAAAATGTCTAAAAAATAAATAAACTATTCGTCTTTAAGCAATCGCAAAAGTCCATTGGCTTCCCGGGTGGTTAGGTCGTCCCATTTTTCAATTTGTATAATTTCGAACGCTTGTACTAAATTATCATTATTTTCATAAACCGATTGTATGACGCGTGATTTAAAATTCCATCGAGTTTCTACAGTACTAGGCAGACCTTTTTTTGACACACGTCGAGAAGTAAATTTTTACGTTTAGAAGAACCCGAAAAAAATTCTAACCTCCCTCACCGACGAACATGCAGTTTTCAAAACTAGATTTAAAATATGCGCGTAAATATGAACAAAATGTGCTTACTGATAGTCTTGCCTTATTATTGTTTGAACACCACTCTTTGATCCACTCATCACGGCAGCCCCGTCATAAGTTTGTGCAATTAATTTATCTTTTAGTGCGTAAATTTCAATTGCACTGCGAATTACTTCAGCCAATCCTTTTGCCGACATGTCCTGGATGTCGAAAAATCCCAGAAATCGCTCTACTGGGGTATTATTTTTAATGTATCGTAAAATTATAACTAATTGAGATTTATTAGACACACCCGTTGTTTCATCGGCCTGGAGTGCTACAAAGTTTGTATTGGAAACTTCGTTTTTTATAAGCTCTAAATACACGTTGCTGATACTCATAAAAAATTTCGTTTTGAATTAATTTAGATGTATTTTGTACAACCGTCGCACTTTTCATTTAGTCGTCAAAAACGGAATCAATTTGTCTTGTAAAGGAAACAAGACCTAATAAAATCCCGGCATTACTTGATTCTTTACTTTCGTCATGACCTCGGAGAGCCAAATTATGGCCTCCACAAAATTTTAAAATACCAATTAATCTACTTAGAATCATGCGGTTTTTTGTGACCGTTTCGTTATGTCTGCGAACCGATGCAGCATATCCGCTATCAATTGCACTCATAATATTGACTTTATTAAAAAATTTAAAACCAAATGCGGATTGAAGATGTTGACTACTATTTTCATGTTTTTTTAACGCTTCGGGCAAGTGCTTTAAGTCAGAAAAACCGCTATTAGTCCAAACACTGTCGCCTTTAAATAATACGCAGTAAAAACAATACAGTGAATTTTTTAAAATGCTCACGGAAAGCCAAGGTTTTTTTGAGAACCATTCTATATTAAATTTCCTATTTTGCTTATGGCTTTTCAAAACTAAATTAAATTCGGATGGCTGGTTCGGTCCTAGTCTCTTAATTTCTGTTTTATCTTCCAGCGAAGCCAAATGAATGGATGCTCCATCAAATAATCTACGCAATTCATTCTAATTTATTTATACTACAATACAAAGATTAGTCTACAAGCAAATTAACAAATGCTACGACACTACTGCAAAGCATAAATTACTATATAATACAATCAATGCTAATGCAAGTAAGAAATAATACGTGACCTTAAATTTGTCTCTTTCAAAGTGAAATAACAAGTAAAAAAAGCAATACAGAACTGTCACTGAGATTCGATACCTGTCACTTTCATAAAATACAAAGATATTGGTATTTTTGTATGGGCCATGGACTAAATCGTTTTTAGCCCCCAATGAATGACAGAAGCCAGTAAATTTGAAACACAGTCCTGTGTGTTTGATGACGTTTCCGTACATACAAATACAAACAAAATCGAATCGTGCTAGATTGCGTTCCAGAGTAAAGAAATATTGTCTATGATTGCGGGCTGGAAAGCGTTAGCCCCTGACCAATAACATGTACATAGGTGTTGCCAGACTGACGTCACGTTGAATGTTCTCTATGAATTATTTATAGGGTTATTGTTTTTTATGCCGGCTCAGCTTAAAATTGTAATAAAAAACAATCGAGAATATTATTGTAGGTAGACATGGCATTGTCTTATATTGACAGAGGAAAATTTAAACAAAGATATTATATTCATTTGGGAAAGGTTAGTTACGCTTATAAATGTATTTATTTTGTTCAGCGGCCGAATTTCTGTTCATTTTTATTCAGCCATCTAAAGTTTTGGGTGAAAAATGCAGGTCGGGCTTAGCCCACCTAGCCCAGTACCTAGAACCGCCACTGCTTAATATATATTCTGACCATAATTATTTATTCTGCCCTCTGTTATTCTGACCGTAACATTATGACCATTTAATATAAATTCTGACCGATATTGAATTAAAATTCTGACCGTTTAAATACGAGCCAAGCATTAATATAGAGACTAGGGATTCCAACTTGGATATCCGAATATATTCGGCCCTTTTTTAACTATTTGATGTTCGGATATTTCCCCAAATATCCGAATAGTATTCGTAATAATTTGTAATGAAATATTTTACAAAACCTACAAAGGATCACATCACAATTTCTCCACATTTAAAGAATAATTATGAATATCTCGATGGTGGTTTTTTTTCCTTCACCCAACTCGGGTGCTATCAATATCTTATCATTATACTTGAGTATGACGAATCGGCTCGGACTCGTGGCTAAAAGAAACTTATAATGCCGTAATTTTATTCAGAAATACCGTTTGAGTAATCTGATGCAGCTGCAAATTTTAAATTTTGTAATATAATGAAACGGTTTTGAAATTTGTATATTTATATATATGTATTGTCTCTATGTAAGATGTTACAAAAGTAGAAAATATTAAGTCTTAAATTATTATAAAATATATATCAGTGAACTAGGAAACGTTGATCATGCAACATCTCTATTTGCGTGCGAGCTATACGATTATTTAGCAAATATGCCGACGTCAACCGCTACTGAACGAGTGTTTACACAACAACTCACTAAATCAATCGGATGAACAGTATAGGAACGCATACCAAACAAACAAACAAACAAATTAACGTATTGGCAGTTCACTGCTGATTCACAAACCTTTGCACCCGCACAACATTTCTTCAACATTTTATCGCACTCAGATGAGCGTTATAGGAACGCATAACGGACAAACAAACAAACATTCATTTATATATATATTTATATGTATGAGCTCGTTTTTAATGTATTATTTAAGTATGGCAACAAAATAAATGGTCAGAATTTAAATCATCTTTTGGTCATAATAAAATTCAATTTTTGGTCAGAATAAAAATGTTGTCGGTCAGAATAAAAATACTAACGGTCAGAATAAAATTATTATACGGTCAGAATAAAGTTATTGTACGGTCAGAATAAAATTATTTAACGGTCAGAATAAAATCTATTATACGGTCAGATTTTCATTAACATTTTGATTGCGTCGATTTTTCAACACTTCATGTGCGAAAAAATTACTGCACATTCGACATTTTTTTTTTAATTTCGATTTCCTGCTGTTTATTTCGGGAATAAATAAAATATTTCCAAATATGCAAGACTTATTCGACATTTTTTATTAACGTTTTAACCTTTTAAAAATTAATTAATTAATTAATAATCTTTTAAAAAAATGCCGAATATGCAGTAATTATTTGAAAATATTTTTTTTTAATTTCAAATATATCTGAGCACATTGTATTTATTCTCAGAATTCACAGCAGGAATTCGAAATTTAAAAAAATATATCTGAACCGATTCCGCGGAGAAATTTTCATCATCCTCTTAGGCTTAACTTTTAAATTAAAAATTGCCTGTATCTTATTTTTAATGTCATCATTTAATTTCATCGTGTAATTTGCGTTTCATGTGAATGTTCTTCTTCTGTTTTAAATACAATAACATCAGGTTTATCAATGCAGTATAAAATATATAGTCCAGTATAACATTGCTGCCTTCTTCTTTTTACAGTTATTACAGCGATAATAATCCTTTTCCCCGTCGTAAATAAGATATGTTAACCGTTGCCAAAAGATGGGAACTAGTATATTATTGTCTTTGATGGGAACTGTCAATTCATCCTTCGCAATACTAGTGATTTATCCAATGACCGTGGCGCTAGTAGCAACGCTCGCCCATTGGACGATTTGCCGGAAACAACTTCACTTTGCAGTTTTGCACCAATAGCATCGCAATACGATGGCATCATTATCATCAAAAAAAATCTGACCAGTTGTCAAAATAAATATGACCAATGTCATTTAGATTATGACCATTTAATATAAATTCTGACCACTTAATATATATTCTGATCATAAATTATTTATTCTGCCCACTGTTTTTCTGACCGATACATTATGACCATTTAATATATATTCTGACCAATGTAATATAAATTCTGACCAATGTATTAAAAATTCTGACCGATATTGAATTAAAATTCTGACCGTTTAAATACGAGCCTTTAAGTATATACATATAATGTATGTACTAAAAACTATCCGGATATATTCGGATATACTATTTGATATTCGAATAGTTGGAATCCCTAATAGAGGCCAAAGAGAAAGGTGTTAAAAAGTATAAGCAAGTGGTAATAATTTCATAAACATTATGCAATAAATTAAACGAATAAATTGTGAGAACTATAACAAAACTTGAGTCAGAATCATGGGACGCGAAAAAAAATATTCTCCAATGCAATCCACGATCATTACAAAGAAAAGAGGCAATTGTTTTCAAAGGCCAAGTTGAGGGTCTTTTGACGGATTCTCAATACAAATAATGTTTTTCGATCCTCCACTCAAATCTCCGACTCTCTGCTCTTCCAATTTTCACATCATTTTGATTATCAATATTTTCTTTTTGAGTATATTACCTATTTTTAAATGTATATCTTTTGTGGTGTGTTGTATTATTTTCATATCACATTGTCTTGAAAATCAATTTGCAGACATAGTAATATATAATATAGGTGTAATATATTACAATCTAGCAGGGATGGCAAATGAGATTTGATAGGCTTGCTTAAATGAAAAATGATTGTTACTCAGTTGATAAACTTCTCTTTTTTTTCTAAAAGTAATCTCTTGGTATATAATGAATAAGATTAGGACAATACTATTGATAAGCTATTTGCTCTCGCTTCGCTTCGTTATTTTAGGACTGGAAGAGTGGGGAAGGGTATATTTTTAGACATCATAAGCATCTTAGTCGTCAAAAAGAAATCTATAAATTTAAAAAAAATGCTGTTTGTACTGAGATTCGAATCTGTGAGATCCGTCTTGGAAACCAACGACATTGACCACATCACTACGGATCCAACAAATTTACATTTATTTTATATACCAAGGCATACCAAAATAATCACGAACTGCCCCTGCACATATTTTTTTAACTAGACGCTGTGGATTACTTCCATTCATTCAAAATGTGACCATTTTACAACAATTACAAGCCGTTTGTTTTGTAAATGAATAATGTCATAGATTTTAAGTGTTCGTTATAAGTATGTTTTTTTCAGCGATCGTTTTAAAATTACCTTCAATTTTATAAACGAAATGATAATTGTGTATAAAATGTTAGAATCTTTTAAAGCGATTTTTTTTAAAAATTCCATTTATTAATATTCTCTATTTCATAAGATAAACATAATAACTACTTTTATGTACTAAATATTCTCCCATTCTGTGATGAAAGTTAAAATTTATAAAAAAATGTTTTACTATTTATTTTCAAGGATGGAAATTTCTGATTTTTGATAATGCAAAAAAAACTCCCTGCGAAGGCAACAAGCTTACAGCTAGTATTTATTATTTTTTTTTGCCAAAAGGTATTTCGATGAATATTAATTAGTGAATAAATATCAACTGAATAGCTAACTGCTTGGGCTAAGGCACTAGCTCACCAAGGACATTCTGATCGTACTATAGGAAGCTTTTTGCTACAGATAGGGAATCCAATCCCGAACCAAAATGTTGATCCCGGGATTTCGGGATTCAAATTTTTCGATCCCGATCAGTAATTTTTTTTAAGAAATATTTTTTTTTTTTTGTGAAAAATAAATTAAACAATTTATTCCATATTGTATAACCAGCTGTGGGCTGCCGACACGTTACCAAAAAGCTCTGATGGGAAGATTTTTTAATTACTCGTAAAAAAATATGCACCATAATTATTAAACGAACTTAATATGCATACATTATGTAAAAGTACGCAATATAACTTAAAATAATTAATGTTGACAGCTGATAAAAGTATCTTCCTACTTCAGACTTCAAGAGCAAAGATTTCTGAAATTGTCGTGTTTTTTTAATGACCCAGTGTCAATCTTATGATCCCGGGATCCCGGGGCTAGTCCCGAAATTATAGTTTTTTTTTTTTTTTTAAATATTTACACATTTTATTTTTATAAATGATATTTATAATATTGGTCAAAAATTAATCATACAACTTATTCTATATTATATAAAGCATTTATTTTATACCATGTACATACAATCTTAGACATATTTTTAAATAAAATAAATGATATTGTGAAAAAATCATATAAAAAATGAAACAAACATGTACATTTAAAATAAAACGCCTCACAATTTAATTTTAATTTGAATAATATGCTCAAAGAAACACCAAAGCATCGATCGAGTGTTTCGTCATTTCGTCTGGATCTTATTTTTGTACTCAGCAAGCCTGCTGCTGAAAAAACAGTGAGTCGTCGAGTGATCGATCTTCTTTAGTTAAAAAATAGCCTGTGGTTTTTGTTGTAGAACCACTTTTATTCGATGGAAATGAATTGATGGAAGTTGGTCTATGAATTTTCATTTTGTGTATTGAAAATAAATGCGTGTGCAGACCTTTAGAAGATTCCTTTCCAGTTTTTAACACCATACTATACCCTTTACCCTTAGCTGTGGCTCCATCCACATATTGAAATTATATCATCATTTTTTTTATGAACTCGAAATTTCTGTTCCTTGTTTATGTTTAATTGAAGGGTAAAAATATTTTATTAAAATACTCGGCGTCTCTTGGAAATTCAACCGTAGAACTATATTTTTTGACACTGGTATTACATAGGAGCTGAAAGGAGTGAATTCTTGTTGAGTCTAATTTTAAAGATTTATTATGTTATTGTTTTAAAACCTCTTTTCAAATTTTACTTTTTAAAAAGTCATATATGTACATGCTTAGAACAATAGAATTATCACATTAGTTATGGTCACACTGGATTTGACAGATAATATTAATGATAACAAACAAAATAAAATTACTTGATAGAGCAAAGCTGAAGTGGCATTAAAATAAATAAAAAGTCAATCAACATTCCAATATACACAATGCAGATAAAGTAACAAGAAACATTTCATACTAAAAAATAACGTCTTATCGCCAAACATGTCCTCTTACAGTAATCTATAATATGCTGTAGAATTTAATATTTTTGGGATTTATTAAAACGTAATTTATTACCATAAATGACTTCTAGTATTGATTTCGTCAGCAGAATTTATTTTCGAATATGATATCTTAATTGTGCATTGTGAAATAATGAACAATGGAACATTGTTTATTATATTTGAAGATAAGACAGTCTGTATTGGCTGCGTTTCATTTTACAATGCCAAGCAATTCTGTTTTATACGAAAATAAATCTCGAATTTTTCGGGATCATGTTTTCTAATCCCGGGATTGAAATGTATCGAAAACTGTACGGGATCCCGGGATCCCGAATCCCGGGATTGGATTCCCTAGCTACAGACCATATATATCTATCGCTTTGTAAATAAAGTCAGGTCGATAGTCATTGCCAGATAAACATTATTTTAACAATAAATAAACATTTTTTCTTCTTACATTATTAATTAAAACTAATCTAAATTTAAAAAAAACATAACTCCAACCAAACTTAAATCATTATTTCTTTTATAGATTATTGAAAAAAGTCTTATGATTCAATTAAAGTTGAAAAAAAAAGTGTTTGAAATTTGATATAATATTACTCATAAAATATGAGAATTTTTAAAATGACACGTGTGTGAATTTTGTAAATCAATTATGTATATTTATTACCTTTAAATGTTTTCAATTTATTTGTAGTTTAAATTGAAAGTAAATGAATACATTTTTTAAAGCCAATATAAACAAGTGGTGTTGACATGATTCTATGTACACCCATCAATTTATATTACATTGGCTTATCAAATAGGTTCAGAATTATATTTTCGCAGTCACTTCTGTTTGAATTCAATAAATATTAAATATAATCTTATGGCATTGTGCGAAATTCGTTTTTAGAAAATGAATTCATGGAATCCAAATAAATCGACTCTTTTACAACAAAGCACAATTTTCATAATTAATCATCTAAAACACTTATTCAATCATATATTATTGATTGAATTGGCATTTATCCGATAGAGCTCAATTGTTATAAGGTACGGAGAATTCGTTTTTGGGAGAATCCATTCACCTCTGCTGTTGATGAAAAATGTTTGTTTTTGTTTGCAGGAATTGAAAAAAGATTGCACAATTTTGATAACGACGCATCTGATGGAAGAAGCTGAAGTGCTCGCAGATCAGGTGTTGATTTTGAAAGACGGACAATTGAACCATACTGGATCAATTATGGAACTCAAGAAAAAATATGGTTGGTATTAATTAACCATCATGATTATTTCTCAAGGATTATTTGTGTCTTCGTTATTTATTATAACAAGATGTAAGCCCGTTTGCCCCAACTTCAGAATTTTTTCGCATTATAAAAAAATGAAATTTTCCGACATGTCACAATCAAATGCATACTTACTTACCAAATTAATCAGAATAAATAACCTTTACTAATTCGCCAAACGGAGCTTGTTTTTAGGAATATATGAGTCTTTAAGAGTTGAAGTGAACCAAATGGAAAAATTTCACCATTTTTCTATTTGGTAAAATTACGTTTCCAATTATTTTTTGTGCGAGCTGTCATCAACTTTAAATTTAATGTGAAAGTTTATTAAATAAATAAGCATAAACAAAGTAACTTAGTAAACAAAATAACTCAGATTATTCCACGTATTGTGCTACAAACTTTGACACGTGTTTCGCCTATTTCAGAGGCATCCTCAGACAGACTTACTTTCAGTAAGTAAGTAAAAGTGAGTCTGTCTTAGTATGCATCTGAAAGCGGCGAAACACGTGTCACAGTTTGT
Organism: Himalopsyche tibetana; assembly: GCA_030503985.1. Lineage (NCBI taxonomy): Eukaryota > Metazoa > Arthropoda > Insecta > Trichoptera > Rhyacophilidae > Himalopsyche > Himalopsyche tibetana. The sequence goes on from JAPJYX010000015.1 coordinate 4,505,097, forward strand.
AGCACAATACTTGAAATAATCTAAGTTATTTTATATTAAAATGAACTTCCACAAAGTTACCGACGAATCCATCGAAAGTATAAATAATTTATTTTATGGAAAAAATGATTGAAAATATGTAATAAAAGGGGTGGGTTCAGTTCACATATTGTCCAAAGCATAGACTCGTTTACTCGTTGTTTAAAACAAAAAATACAATTTTTTTAAAGTATCGGGATAAATTCCAATTTTTTTTAAAACCATGTCCGCTCCCAATGTGGAGCATATGGACTCCTAATGGAGTTTATCTCGACAGAAGTGTTTCTGCGAGAACTGCGTGTTACTCAGTTGCTCAACCTCTCTTTTTCCAAAGAGAGTAGGAATAGAAGGATACGACTAGGACAGGACTAGTGGTTAGCTAGTCGCTCTCCATACCGTTTAAGAATAGGATGGGAGGGGGGTACGTAAAAATAAATAAATTCCAAATACCCTCTGTTAAAACCTAAAATATTTCATTTTAAGCCGTCAGCATAAGCATATATGACACACATGGAGAGTCTGAAACCAGATATTAATTGATAGTTTTCAATGCATTTCAATATTCCCTAAACGTTAAAAATTAGCAATAATTAACAATCGATATAAAAAACAGTCCCAAATTTAAATTAAAAAATATTTAATGAATACAACGAATTGTTAATTCTACCACCCTGATTATCATATGCTCATTATTGGCTGTTCCGAATGTCAAAAACACTTACATTTAATATGTGGGTACATGCTTAGACAAATTTGTAATGATATTTATAAAGATAATATAATTCATCTGTACCCTTAAACGACATTTTAAAATACAAAACTGAATTTTCGTAAGGTTCGCGAAACATTCTTGCGCAGACTGTATATGACATACATGGAATATTTATATTTAACTGTCGAGAATATATGTAAACATATTTTCTGAAGATTTAAATGAGATACAATAATGTATCATAACATAGAGATCTACATTATAACTTATTTATTTTGAATTTACCACACTCATTAATTGACATATTCTATTTTTGAACTTTTAATACAAATAATAGAAGTCACTTTGAATCGCAAAAATAGTTCCTTTTTCGAATGATTAATATATATGATCTATTTTTTCAATCTGGTGGTTACCTCAGCGGTAAAACGTTTGGCTGATAATCCAAAGTTCCGTGTAACGATCCTTGGCTGCGGCGATTTTTTTGTAAGATAAATCAAATTGTGAGTGATTTTCGACGACACAAAATGTGCTTCTTCAAATGTCAGTGTAATAAAAAAATATGTCTCGTATGAATAAAAAAATGGTGACAGGGCAGGGCAGGAGGAGAGGACCGTCTTACTTGATGTCACCGAAAACGTGAAATCGCGGACATACAAACGGCCAACATACAAACCTTATCGACTATTGATATATAGATCATATTAAGGATTATAAAATCTAGAAAAAATAGCTGTTTTGTTGATGAAGTATTTTGAATGCAACAACTGCAATTGGTTAAATATATATTGATCAAATTTTTAATCATCTAAATTCTACTAAATAAACTAGGAATTGTCTCATAAAAAACCTCTTACTTGTTAACTTAAAGTAAAACATATTTCAAGTATACATATACATCTTCCGAACAATAAAACTCAATAAAATAAAACTCAAACTCAAAATTGCCGTTTTTTATTTTTTTTCAAGAAAATTATATTGATCAAATTTTCAATAATCTAAATTATAAAAAATAAACTAAGAATTGTCTCATAAAACACATCTCATTTTTTGTCTTAAAAGTAAAACCTTTTCCAAATATACATATATATCTTCCGAACAATAAAACTTAATCTGCCGTTTTATATTTTTTTTTTCAACAAAATTTTAATAATTATTTCAATTCACAGTGACCAAATCAGTCGATAACAATTTTTGAAATAATTTTTTTTTTTCAGTGTGACAGTGTCACTATGAAATATTGCTCAAAATATGCCTTTTGCGCTAGTGTCTATTTACTCATGATGGTAGAGTATGATAACCAAATTGCACTATTTGTGTTGGATTAATTAATACTGTTCTTATTTTACTTAATTAGGTACTGGCTATAGACTTCACATTGATTTGTTAAAATCATCAAAAACTGATGTTGTCTCAAAAATTAAGGAACAAACTAATGCTCTCGATGACTTACAATTGAGGACATCAAAGGACGAGCCCGCTGACAGTGTGATGATTCCCTTAAAAGAAGGTAATCTTAAGGATGTCCTCAAAATAGTGGAAGAGAATAAAAATAACTGGAACATCGCCAATATACGATTATCATCAACAACACTTGAAGATGTCTTTCTAAGGTCGGCTAATTAATTTATTGATGTAATAAAATTTATATTTTTGAGGTTGGGTGGGGCGGGGTTTTTGAAAACTGGCTTAAGCCGTGTGACCCTTTATTTTTAAAATTTATATTATCTTAGGGGTAGGAAGAGGCGTTATAGAATTTAAAAGTGCGCGAGCCAAGTACTACAAGGTTCTAAGTGTCAACTTTTGATCAAACTAAAGTAATAATTAGGCTTTCTTAAGCGTAGCATTATCTACATGCTGTATAAATATATGAAGACGAAATTTTGCTTAAATTCCCAATAAGTCGTAGTTCTATGTGCAAGTCGCAAGATATCTGTGGATTCAACATGAGCTCCTGATGATGCCGAAAGGCGAAACTCGGGTCGTTAGTGACAAAACTTGTGCGAATGTACATAGGTGTAATAATATCTTTTATATTTTGATAATTTTATTGCTGTACTATTTTCAATTATCTGATTTTGATCAATTATTTTTGTTCTTCAACACAATGGTGCCATTTTTTACCATTATGTTTTGCATTCTTGCAGTGGGGTTTTATTACATTTTACAATATTAACTTAGTACATTATTGATATCAAACACAAATTACGAAAAAAGATCCTTTTCCTATTTATCCTCATTTTTTCTAATAATAATGATCACATTAAGTATCTTCCATAGATTTTTTTTTATTATTTTAATATGAAATGCGTAAGTCCGTTTTTTGAATCACCTGTGCTTTCATACAAATATCGGTTAGAACCTTGTAGAACTGGCGGTTTGTTTGAATTTCAGATGGACAAGGTTCTAATAGAAGTTTAGGTATTTCTAATTAACTATGAAGAACTATTTTTAACAATATTTTATTAATGCTTATATCATGCCAGTACTATTATTGATATATAAATCAAAAAGAAACATGGAAACATTTACAATTTTCAAAATACAAGCATTCAAAATTTCAAATGGCCATATCTTTTTTTGCTGCAGCTGTCCACATAAAACCTTGTAGCACTTCAATAAAGATAAGAAACGCTGAGCAAGAATCTTATTTGGTTTCTAAAAATGAAACCTGTAGCAAAATAGTAAATCATTTAATAAAACACATTTCCACAAACGGTGGGCACTAATTCTGAAACTATAGATGCTTTACAATCTTCACTTGTTTGTTAATTAATGATTCTTCATTTACATTTCCACAGTGTCAAAAATGAAAAACAACCAATAAATGACAGCAATCTAGAAATAGGTAAATTATTTCATCATTTATTTGTGAGCCCCTTCTTTAATAGTTTTCTGTACGCTATCATCAGAACCATGATTGTATGTATTTGAGTTAATCTGTATAATGTTAGCATTGAACAGATTGACACTATTATCATCTTACTTATATCTTAATATCTTAAATTGTATTCATTATTCAATGCGGTAATTTTAATTTGTTTATTATTACGACGAAAAAAACAACCTAAGATTTTTATGAGGCAGATGAAGAGGTATGAAAATAGATAGGAATTATTATTTATGGTTTCGAATCACAGAATGAAATCGAACTTTGTACAATCTAGAATAAATGTAAAAAAAAATCCCGCACCTTACGAAAATTCTGTTTTTCTTTCAAATTACATATATCTTAATAAATATCATTACAAATATGATATTTATGAAGTTATAATTTGTCTGAAGCTCTTAAAAGACATTTTACAATACAAAACTGAATTTTTCCAAGGTATAGGAAACATTCTTGCCTGAAATGTACCTTAATTTTATTTTTAAAAAAATATGTGATATCAGTGCGCCATTCGGGAGGAACTCAAGGCCACTCTAATCAATGTCGCTAAATTGATAAATTTCATGTTTGAAAATCACATTCTGTAAGAATTTTTTTTTTATTTTGTCTCTACTGAAAAATATTAAAAAAATTACGAATTCAAATAATTTCATTCCTGAAAACACCCACCTCTCTGGGTAATGCATTGATCAGCCGAACAGCTCTTGCAACTGGCGACTCATACGATTGATGTGAAACAAAAATGATTATGATTCAGCCACGTTGATTAAAATTGGGAGCATGTTTATAGTCATGAGAATGTCAGGTTTATTAAATTAATTCAGAAGAAGTAGATGAAAATCCTTTACCACAAGGCCACCGGTGGCCACGAATATTGAAAAATATATCAGTAATCTTCCAGTAAGAATTCGAAGGATATTTTTCTTTGCATAGCTAGTGACATCTATACACTGTCTCTAGACAAAAAATGGTCATTCTGCCATCAGTCAATCATATTGAAAAAAGGATTTTGTTAGAGGTCGAGCTGTAGATGTCACTAGTGACTAGGGATTCTGAAGTCTCGGGGTTTTAAAAGTCCCGGGGCTTGAGGCGCGATAAAGTCAAAGTCCCGGGACATCCTGGGACTCAAGACTTTATTTCCCCTTCAATAAAATTATAATTTTATTCAAATTAAATATTTGCATGTATTTATGTATGTATTGCATACATACATACATGCCTTATACGCCTTTTGAAAGAACGCACTAGTAAAAATCGCGTTTTTTAACACAATGTTTAATAATTATTATTTTTCTTATGTAATGGATATGTGCAATGCTTACGGTTAATAATATAATATTATTATATATAATTAATAATAATAATTTTACTAAGAAGGGATGATAACGGCACATGCATTGAAAAAGTATCAAAGAATTCGACCGCAGTCAGGAGTAAATTTATTACCGTAGCTTCACAATACAGCTTTTAGACTTTTTTTGTCCAATTTTTTGCATATGACTTTTGTATAATAGTGAAAAAACATTTGTACATAAAACAACATCAGGTATAAACATTTATTTTAATATTTTGTTATATGCTTTTGCTACAATTATATTACAATATATAAACATATGGTATTTGAAACATCTACGAAATTATAAATTCCAAAAATCTGTTTTCTATCAGATCCCTTTTATATATGCATAATAAATTTTGTTTAAGCCCCAGCTTTTAATCCTTTAGCCTGAATATAATGCATTTTTTTTCAAAACTGATCCCCAAAATAGACACTTAAGTCCCGAGACTTAAAGACAGCAAAAACCCTGAAAATTCCCGGGGCTTCTCGACACAGAATCCCTACTAGTGACTAGGGCTACCACTTACGGCGAAATCCATAAAATTGAAGCAATCGCTTTATTGTTTTAATATATACCTGAATATAAAATGGGTGTGAAAGTGTTCCTTTTTCTTGCCTTTACCATTCATTTTTTTCATAATTTGCCCATTCAAAAGAACGCGCCCGTAATTACTGTCTTCGCATATTTATAAAAGATAATATTTTTTTTGGAAAACGTATTCCTTTGTATTGTTTTTTGCTGATAACGACAATTATACTGTCAACTAGTATTCTGTGGTTTTTTTACGAAAGGGGACATATCCAACACAATGAGATAAATCAATAATTCACAGCATAGACTAGTATATTTCACAGAGAAAGATATTTTGAAGGCACCAGACGATGATATCGATTTTAAAGTTAAAGTATTCAATAGTTAAAAATTCGAATATGATGTGAATATAAATCTTCCTTCAACTAGTCAAAGTTTACCCACCCGAGACGTATTCTATTTTTAATGCAAAACAGACAAAAAAAAATAGCCCCACTATTCATCCATTTGACCCTCCAATAATATTATTCATTGATGCCTTTGACAACCTTACAAGAAAATTTAAATATTAAAAATTTTGACAATGTAACTTTATAGGTAGTCCTCGACTTATAACCGAAATTCGTTCCTGAGCTTTGATCGTATGTCGAATCGGTCATAAGTCGAATTCCATACAAAATATGTCGTCGCTGCACATCAAATATGGTATATGTGACGATTTTACGAAAATTAACTAAAATTACAATTTTTTTATTTTTTTTCTCCGCCTTCTTAAGTATGAACCATGTAATTATACAATATAATAAAAGAGATAGAAAACAGGCTATGTGCCATCATTAAAAAAATTGCGAATATAAACCATATGATCTTACTGCAGATACACCATATTTAATACATGGCTAGTACCGCGTATATGGTCACATAGTTCATATTCAATATCTATGATTTTATTCACAGTAATAAAAACTGTTTCCGCTTTTTACGCACGCGTCTTGGCTGTTGTCAAAGTGAAAATCACTGTTTATGTCCATTACATTCACATACATATTGTGATAATAGAATCTCATTACTAAATTCTGTTAATTTGACACCAGTGACTGAACTATTTATTTATTGAGTTGGCATTTACTTGGTAGAACTCAATTATAATAGGATAAAAATATCAACGTATTTAGTTCTACAGTTTTTTTTATATATTTACGAGTTGATAGCTATTTCGGCTTTCGCCATCGTCAGAGCTATGATTAAACTTACATTTTTCTCAGCTATATATACTGGCTCTGAAGAGATAAGCAATGCTTTATGTTATTCACTCTAACATCCTTATTCAAATTACACATATTATATGTGTTACTAGAGTCACAAAAAATGTTTTGCTAATCTGAAATTTCTATTGGAAATAGTACGTTTTGCAGAAAAATACGATTTTCAATATGAAAAACGACGGTGTTCTAAACATTGTATCGTAAAACTAATAATAACAGTTGATTCATTATAGTTGAATTACCATTGGCGGTTCGAGACCTAAAATCTTGGGTGGGCTAAAAAAAATTTGCTATTTACGAAATTGTGCATGTTTCCACTTTACCTTATACATTATGGTCATGTTTGCTACTCATTATTATATTTAAATAGAAGACTTTATGCATGGAGGAATTGCACTCAAAGCGTTAACTGGATTTTAGTGACAGTTATCCCCGAAATGCCCATATGCGCTTGTTAAAAGTCATGCATGTCTAGGAATACGTTGCTATCAAAAATAATAAAATAACAAGAAAACGCTTTTCAGGAAACAGAACAATAAAATATATATTTATAACAAAAAGTTAATAAATTCATTCAAAAATAATATAAAATATCACTTAATTCAGTCAAAATCAGAAAGAAAATCTTCAGCCAAAATAAAAGTTGAAAATATTGAAAATTACGCACTAAAAGATAATGTCTTTTACTTAAATAAATACTCAGCCCGACGATTTTTCTGGGAAGCAAAGTCGACAATTACTTTATCATGAAAATTTGGAGCGTTCATAATAAATTATTTCTCTATTGACAAAACGGCCAGTGAATTTAAACGCGATTGACCCATCGTACTGGATTTAAAAGTTTTTACATTTTTAAGCGTACTAAAGCACTTTTCTGACTCGGCGCTTGCTATCAGGGTTGTTAGCACTTTTGCGACAATCTTTTTTGTCTCAAAAAATCTAAATTATTTTCGACTAAAAATTTATAAAATTCGGAAACGGATGTTAATTTTCCAAAAAGAAAATGTTATTATAAATTATAGTCAGTTCTGTTTTTAGTAAAACGACGTTAATAAAATTATTGTAGCTATTTAAAACGTTCAAATTTTTCGATGGAAAAGTAGTTCTATAAGCAACGAAGTTTTTAGGATTGACAATATCAAACGCGGTAATAAGTTCATATTTCGAAAACCTAGCTTTTATCTGATTAGTAATAATATCGCAAATTTCTACCGCAATTATATCAAGCGAAGATCGAGTCGTCCGGAATCTTTTTGCTGAATTAAAAATATTTATATCCGACATATGTATCTACATTTATATAATTTCTAATAGTATTAACCGAGCTAATGAATGTTAATAATTTATCCGCCTGTGCAATCTCGGGATTGCAAAATTTTATAAAAAATGTCTAAAAAATAAATAAACTATTCGTCTTTAAGCAATCGCAAAAGTCCATTGGCTTCCCGGGTGGTTAGGTCGTCCCATTTTTCAATTTGTATAATTTCGAACGCTTGTACTAAATATCATTATTTTCATAAACCGATTTTATGACGCGACATTGAAAATTCCATCGAGTTTCTACAGTACTAGGCAGACCTTCTTTTGACACACGTAGAGAAGTTAATTATCACGTTTAGAAGAACTTGAAATAAAAGTTGAAAATTCCGATAAATTCGCGAAAAAAATTCTAAACTCCCTCACCGACGAACATGCAGTTTTCAGAACTAGATTTGAAATATACGCGTAAATATGAACAAAATGTGCTTACTGATAGTCTTGCCTTATTATTGTTTGAACACCGCCCTTTGATCCGCTCATTACGGCAGCCCCGTCATACGTTTGTGCAATTAATTTATCTTTTAGTGGGTAAATTTCAATTGCACTGCGAATTACTTCAGTCAATCCTTTTACCGACATGTCCTGGATGTCAAGAAGTCGCTCTACTGGGGTATTATTTTTAATGTATCGTAAAAGCATAACTAATTGCAATTTATTAGACACATCCGTTGTTTCATCGGCATGGAGTGCTAGAATGTTTGTATTGGAAACTTCGTTTTTTATTAGCTCTAAATACACGTTGTTGATACTCATCAAAATTTCGTTTTGAATTACTTTAGATGTATTTTGTACAACCGTCGCACTTTTCACGAAGTCGTCAAAAACGGAATCAATTTGTCTTGTAAAGGAAACAAGTCCTAAGAAAATTCCGGCATTACTTGATACTTTACTTTCGCCATGACCTCGGAGAGCCAAATTATGACCTCCACAAAATTTTGAAATATCAATTACTCTACTTAGGATCATGCGGTTTTTTGTGACCGTTTCGTTATGTCTGCGAACCGATCCAGCATATCCACTATCGATTGCACTCATAATATTGACTTTATTAACTTTTCCGGTTCTAAGCTCAAGAAATGCGACCCCAATACCCACATTTTCTTAAATATCTATTTTAATATAGGTGATGCAATGTTTATAATTAAGGTATTCTTATATCATAGTTTTTTGAACCTTTTGTAGAAGAAAAAAAATATGTTCAATTGCTAGTTCCGTCTCTATTAAATAAAACAGAAAAGAAATCGGATAAATTTCATCCGAAAAACTTTTTTCTGCGCTACAAATTTGTGGTATCCCATATATGTCAACGCCTTTATCGCTATGACCCCATTTTTAAGCCCGCCTCAGTGTTACAGTAAGTTCCAAATCTAACGGACGGTTTTAGCGGGTCTTTCGATATTAGTTCAATTTTTAAAGTGTTCTTATAATTAATACGTATTTATAAAAACAATATTGCTTACGTTTTGTGGAGTGTGTTTTAATTGTGTAATTATTGTTTTTGAAAGATTTTTTTAACTAGCAACATGTCGAATTTTCTATCAAATGCGGAATTAAAAAAAATATTTTCCGAAGGCTTAAATTCAAGAGACAATAGTGATTCAGAAAGTGGTAGTGATACAGATTTTGAATTAATTGACGATATTACAGACGTGGAAGATTTTATTGAGAATCAAGATGAAAATGAAAGTGATGATTATGATATTGATGATATTGATAATGATAATGGTAACTATAATAGTTCATCATTTATTTCAAAATCAGGCTTTGAGTGGAATTCGTCACCACCAATTCGTTCTCGCAGTAGATTGCACAATATTGTGACTTCTCGGCCAGGGCTAACTGCATATAGTCAACAAATAAACTCAATCAGAAGTTCATTTGAACTTTTTGTCACGGCAGGTATGTTGGATGAAATTTGTTTAAATACAAATAATCATAGACGAAAACTATTACGGGCAGATAAAGACATCACTTTAAATGAAATTAACGCTTTTATGGGAATTTTACTGGCATCGGGGAGAAATCGTGGACGAAGAATAAATATGAAAGAGTTGTGGAGCACTGAAGAACTGTTTCGCCAATATTTTTACACTGCTGCAATGTCGAGAGACCGATTTATTTATATTTATAGCAATATCAGGTTTGATAATAAAACAACGAGGCAGGCAAGCTTTTCTCAAACTGGTGATAAGTTACTTCTCATTAGATCTATTTTTGAACAATTTTCCGCGGGTTGTGTGCGGAATTTTAATCCGAATTTAAATATTACAATTGACGAACGTTTGGCCACATATAAGGGTAATTGTGGATTCAGAGTTTTTATGAAGAGTAAGCCGGGACGATATGGTATTAATCTTTGGGTAGCTGCAGACTCTAAGACAGCATATATATTAAATGTACAAGTGTACACCGGAAAAATGAATAATATTAGAGAAGTCAACCAGGGCCAAAGAGTAGTGTTAGATCTGACGACTCCGTATTATGGATCTGGGCGCGGAGTAACAACGGATAATTTTTTCACGTCGGTGCCGTTAGCAGAATTATTGTTAGAAAAGAATCTTACACTAACGGGCACTCTTCGCGCAAACAAACGGGAGATACCCAAAGAATTTTTGCAAAAAAACGACGTGCCGTGTGCTTATTGTCTTCGGAGTTTCACGACAAAAAAATAGAAGAAAACACTCAACGCAAAAAGCCACATATGATTTTACACTATAATGAGACAAAAGGGGCGGTCGACACAGGAGACAAAATGACGAGAGAGTACTCCTGTGCTCGGTCAACAAGACGGTGGCCATTAAGAATTTTTATGGAAATTTTGGACATGGCTGCATTAAATGCATATCTCTTATGGATTGCCAAATATCCGGAATGGAAGTCAAATGACCGTAGTAGGAGAAAATCTTTTATACGGGAATTGTCAGTTGATTTGACAAGAAAAAACGTGGAAGACAGAAAAAATAGTGGTATACATTTCCATAAAGATCAAAAGTATGGATTTAATCTTTTTACTGAAAGTGTTGCAGGGCCAAGCTCTAGAACAGGTATTGAATCCCACACCCTGAAACGAGGAAGATGTGGATTTTGCCCTCGAAGCTGTGATAAAAAAATGAATACAAAATGTTCAAAGTGTAAAAGTTTTGTTTGTAAAGTACATGGGTATGAAGAAAAAAAGTTGTTTTGTCCAATCTGCAGTAAACCGGAACTTGCAGAGCGAACTGAGTAACTAAACATTTCCCCATAATCGTAAGTTTACTTTTTGTATAAATAACTGTCATGTATTGTAATACTTCTAACATGTATATGTTATAATTCGCCTTCTTTTAATATGTAAACAATCCGTTACTAACATTATAAAAATCCAGTAATAAACACTGGTTTCGTTTATTGCGAACATTCTCAAATGATTTCGATGAACGCAGTATAAAAATTTAGTGTTAGTAAAATAAAATATTCAACAAAATAAAATATAAATTTGTACTAATTTCCATTTATATTTATTAATATTCTACTAAGCTAACTAATTGTTCAAAGGAAAAATAACTATAGGATACTAAAAGGTTAAAACGTTATATACCGTAACGATACTTTACTGATAAAAAATCAATCATTAAAACGTATGTTGTATAGGTAATTATATTTCATATATACTCCTTTTTAAAAGTATTTACCTACTCATGTTAACGAATAAACAAACATTTCTTTATAAAATCTCGAAAGAATTAGTATTCCATTTAAACGTATGCAATTCTGGTAAGTCAATTTATTTTCATAATTCTTCTGTCACATAAACTTCATTTTATGAGAGCCGTGATGTCTCAAAAATCCATTTCGGAGAATTTTAATTACAACCTTATCGCTAGATTTAAAAACATACATTCCTTTCTGATATTCTTTGTTAAAAAGGGGGAAGAAAAAGCAGTCCCAACGAAAACAAATCATGTTTTATTACATTCATATGTAATAAAACACTCAGAGCTGTTTGAAATCAATGTTTGAATTTATCATAATATTTCAGCATATTATATTTATTTTTTAAATTATTACTTCTTGTCGAGTTTTAAAATGGTTTATTTTTAATAACCTTCCTGATTTACTTTCATTTGTGTATTAAAAAAATATATATTTATCAACTAAATGTATAGGAAGGAAGGAGCTCTACCATAATTTGAGTATCTTTGATTATGCTATCATTAATTTGGTTAGCGTATATAAAAACACACAACTGCTTTATTATTTTGATTAATATTAGTCTGAAAATTTTCTTAAATAACTTTTACTTATAAGGTGAAATATTTATGAAACACTGTGCTTAGAAAAAATTCTAATTGACTGGGCGTCGAATTAAAACAACCAATCACAGATTATTTTGCGAATATGAGTGCAATTGCTATTGCCAGGTTGTGGTTTTATTATATTATTATGTATGTACATCTTACATATTTACATTTTTTCAATAAAACATGCGTAGAGCTATATTCATGTTTATACGGGCTTCATGGATAAATGGAGTTTCAAACCCAAAAACAAACGACTCGGAACGGAAACTAACACGCATTTAAACTGCAACTCATTCGTTTATTGACATCGGCGTTAATTAAAAAATGATTTACAAGATTATTTCTGTGGGAAACTTTTGCATTCGAATGATTATTGCGGGCAAAGCATAATATTTATTTTTTACGATTGTTTATGAAAAACACACAACTGTGTAAAAAAATGATTTGTGATGGTCTATTATGCAATATGTGGGATAAATTTTCTAATACTTAAATATATTTTATTACATATAGCCTAAATACTTTTTCACCAAATAATATATTTTTAAATAAAAATGTCAGTATTTTATATGAATAAATATTAAAGCAAATCATGTTTCTTATAGAAAACTATTTAGACGGGTATGTAGTTTTTTTTAAAATTTAATTAATAAATTGACCATTGACCTTTTCCAGCAAATTTTGCTTTGAGCACTATCATATTTTTTGTTAAAAAGTATAGGGTTTTATGTTTTTTAATATGTTCATATGTGTGTAGGTATTTATTTCGAAACAATTTATAAATATGTTCTTTATAAGCGAAAAAAATAGTTTGCATATATATTTTACATTTAACAAAATTACGGTCTTAGAACAAAATTAAATAAAAAATTCTTCAACGTAGAACAAAAAACGGATTGATGCGTTCGAAGTTAAAGATAATAATTTATGTATCCTTAAATACTATTCTCAAAAAATTCACAATATCTTTCGTCGATGCCTAATTTTATATAAGTTCTGGCAACATGTGAAGGAGCGATAAGCGGCAGCTCGTAAAATTGCATTTGCTACGATTGGTTGGCTAAATGTCTTCAGTTGCGATTACATATGTGTACTGGAATGACGTATTTTTTACGCGTAACTTAAAATATGACTATTTATTAAAAAAACACGATTTTTTATAAAAAAAATGTATGAGGAAAGATGCAGAGAGATATTTTAAAGCCCGTAGACTATTTTTTTTTTTTGAAATTCATAAGAATAAGGCCAATAATGAGGAAACCACTGGGGTCAAAAAAGATCCCCATCGCCTGCTAAGTATTTTTCTAGTCTCCGAGCCGCGAGAGTTAAAAAAAAATCAAATGCGGATTGAAGATGTTGACTACAATTTTCATGTTTTTTTAAAGCGTCGGGCAAGTGCTTTAAGTCAGAAAAACCGTTATTAGTCCAAACACTGTCGCCTTTAAATAATACGCAGTAAAAACAATAAACTGATTTTTTTTAAATGCTCACGGTAAGCTTTTGAGGACCATTCGATATTAAATTTCCTATTTTACTTATGGCATTTCAAAACTAAATTAAATTCGGATGGCTGGTTTGGTCCTAGTCTCTTAATTTCTATTTTATCTTCCAGCGAAGCCAAATAAAATTGATGCTCTTACAAATAATCTATGCAATTCATTCTAATTAATTTATACTATTTATAACCATTACAAAAAGCCATACAGAACTGTCACTGAGAGACAATACCAGTCACTGTCATACAATACAATGAGATTGGTATTTGTGTTTGAATGTATGGGCTAATTCGATCAAGTCCCCGACGTTTGACAGCAGCCTGATACTTTGAAGCACAGTCGTGTACGTTTAGATAACGTTTCTGTAAATACAAATACAAAAAAATCTAACCGAGCTTGATTGCGCCCCAGTGTAAACAAAGAACTCGGACTAAAACATATTTAGCACGATCCTTTGTTACTATTACAAATACGTATGTGTCGCCAGACTGACGTCACGTTGCCTGTTCTCTATGAAGTATGTAAAGGGCCATTGCTTTTTTTTATGTCGGCTCAGTTTAAAATTGTATTACAAAACACAATCGAGAGTGTTATTGTAGGTAGACATAGCATTGTCTTAAATTGACAGAGGAAAATCAAAACAAAGATATTGTATTAATTTGGTAAAGGTTAGTTACGCTTATAAATGTATTTATTTTGAACAGCGGCCGAATTGCTGTTCATTTTTATTCATCCATCTAAAGTTTTTTTCTACACATTTTGGGTGAAAAATGCAGGTCGGGCTTAGCCCACCTAGCTCAGTACCTAGAACCGCCACTGTGAATTATCATATCTGCATACCTAACTCAATATCGCTCATTTTGGAAATAGTACGTTTTGCATTATGGCACCACAATTATCATTTTTTTTTAGTAATTCGCAATGTTATCAGTTTGTATTAATTTCAAATGTAATTAGATTGATGATCATATCAAACCGATGAGTTAAGATATTCTAAATTCGAGTAGATAATAGCTTTATTGGTCAGAAATGGCCAGTAAGCACACATATCTGCCTCACGTCCAATTCTTCTAGTACAACTTTAACATTTTTTTGATTGATTTGTGATTCTCTAAATATCACCAGACATGGCTTCGTAATATTACTATAGGAAGCATTAAATATCATTTTTTATTCAATCTTTTTTTCTATGTATAGATATGGATACAGATACGGAATTGGAAACAATGAAGGATATGAATATGAAAATGGGATCTATTTGGTGGTGGAAAATATGGGCTCTCCTTAAAAAGAAATATATTTACAGCACGAGGTCGTGGGTTTTTATGGGTCTGATGGTAATTGTTTTTATTTTTGTTTTATAAAACATAATATATACTTTGACATTATAAGTGCGAACCCTCAAGAACTAACACAGTTCCATTGAGCAGTAATCGAAAACTTTGGAAAGGGTTAGTTCCCCACCAAGGCAACAATTAATATTTGTTTTATCATTTATATAGATTGTGTGCAGTATAGCCATTCCGTGCATTACACTTTTGTTTAAAGAAGAAGATCAAAAGTGGCACGATGAGAATTCCAAATTGAGCCTTAACGTGTTGACTTACGAAGAGCAACATCCTCTGATATATTTTTCTACAAACTGTACAGATGTGAATGAATTGAGGTTATTTCATCCCACCAAATTTGAAAATACTGTGGATGTTTATAATGGTGAGTTTTAAGTAAAAATAAGTTTTATTTTTGTAGTACTTATACAACAAATATTAAAAATTCATCCTCGGCGCATGACGTGTTAATGCCCAAGGCTTAACTTTTGTTATGCCTTTAGTTACTGTAGTGCAAGAGTGTCTAACCTTTTTTGCCCTGGGATCGACTTTTCAATCTTAAGTTTTCTCGCGATCGACTTCCAACATTATTCTTATAAGAAATTTTATTTTGGGTTTTTTTCCTTTTCTTCAAGCTTATAAATGTTTATTTTAAATGCGAAATACTTATTAGATAGGTGCTTACAAAATTATTTAATTTTAGTATTTTTGTATATTTTATATTTAAATTATATATTTTTTCGAAATTCACGGAAGCTTTCGGGATCGACCAAATTTTGCTTTGGGATCAACCGTCGATCGCGATCTACCAGTTGGATACCCATGCTTTAGTGCATGGATCAGGCATCTAACGATCCATTTACTGGGCTACGGGAAAACAGATCCAATCAATTATATAAAATAATAATAAAATCTCAACCCAACATCATTTTGCAAATAAAATTTGAACAAGTGAAAAAGTATACCTAAACATAAATTAACTTGTAATAACATTCAAATAAATAATGACGGTAACTTCAGATCTTCATTGAAGTCTTGATTTATCAAATTACATTTGGGAATAAAATAAAGTAATACGGCTGATTTCTTTAATCATTTCAGCTGTACTTCAAGAGGGTATCAATGACATCAGAAGCTACTCAGAGAAGATACCTTTTGCGTTATCTCTCAACAATGACACCTTCAATGGTCTTTATTCCATTTCTGTACACCACGCGTTACCAGCTGCGGTTAATATACTTTCAAATATATTGCTAGCGGAAATGACACCCGGTCAAAACAGCAGCCCGTCTATATTTGTCAGCAATCATCCAATCACAGAAAATCCAATAAAAAGTGAATTGCAGAGTATGGAGAGTTCTTTTTATAAAATTATAATTTGGTCTTGCTGCTTAACCATTGGTGAGTGCAAATATTGTATTAAATTATAGTCATTCACTTCATATAAATAGCATTCATGACATTTTAAATTACCGGTTAACTTTCCTGAGTTACCAAAATCCAATAGCTTTGTTATGCGTATTAGGGATTCTGAAGTCTCGGGTTTTTCAAAGTCCCGGGACACGAGACGCGATAAAGTCAAAGTCCCGGGACTTCCCGGGACTTGGGACTTTTATTTCCCCTTCAATAAAATTATAAATTTATTAAAATTAAATATTTGTATGTATGTACTAAAAAGGGATGATAACGGTTCATGTATGGAAAAAATAACAATGAATTGGGTAAAATTATGACCGGTTACTTCACAAATCACAATACAGCTTTTATACCTTTGTTGTCCTATTGAGACATTGGTAACTTTGTACAATAGTGAAAAACATTTGTAAATAAAACAACCTCAGGTATGAACACTTAATTATAATATTTTTTAATTTGTTTTTGCTACAGTTATATTTTTAATAAAATTATAAATTGATTTAAACAAATTTCTAATAACAAAAATGAAGATATCTTTCTCCCAAACGTTTTTTAATATTTCGTTTCAATTAAACTATTTTTTGGGCGTTTTTTACGCAGTTAGACGTATTTTTTTTCATGCGTACTTTAAAATGGCGGCGAAAGTATGCGTTAATTAAAAAAAATACATCTTTTGGACACATTTATTTATTGATTTTAAAATCTTAAATTCGTTTAGTTGTTTCGTTTTTAATGGAGAAATCTTTTGTTTTTTTGTAATCTGTCTATTTAATTCTTCTTCCAGTGACAGTTCTGCAATATTTATCTCATGATCGGTATTTTCTTCAGATACTTCGATATCTTTTTCCACGGAGAAAAGAAGTTGTAGTAAATTATCTCCGTATTTCAAATATATTGTTTTGGAGCATTTGTCAAAATCTTTCGTGTACTCTTTTCGAAAATCAATTAGTCTCAGCAGAACGGTTGGTAATAAAACATAAGCCGCCTTGATTTATAACATAATTTTCTAGAAATAACTATTGGTACCATTATTTCTTGGAATTCTGTGCGATTATCCCATGCTGCAAAAATAGTTAAGCGAACACGTGTCTAAGTTTTTTTGTATTTCTGCATATCTCTCTCTACCCATTAAAAATGGTTGTTTCGTATTACAATATATACATAGATGTTATTTTAAACTTCTACAATTATAAATCCAAGCAGCTGTTTCTTTTCTTATAGATCCCTGTTATATATGCATACCTAATTTTGTTAAAAACCCGGCCTTTAATCCTTAGCCTAAATATAATGCATTTTTTTCAAAACTGATCCCACGGATAGACACCAATGTAACTTTATTTTAAATCAAAATTAACTTTTTAGGTCACATTAGCGATTGCTTGCATCCAATTTTTATTTGATAGAATGGTTTTTACAATATTAAAAATGTACAATTTGGTTGTCTTAAGTCCCGGGACTTTGTTGTTAAATGTCCCGGGACTTAAGACAGCAAAAAACCATCAAAGTCCCGGGACTTTTGTCCCGGGACGTCTCGACACAGAATCCCTAATGCGTATTGATTAAATATTAAAATTATTAAAAAAAAAAACAGAAACCATTTTAATAACCAATAACAGATAATGTTCAAGACATTAATTTTAGTGTAATAGTAATAATAGATAATCTTTTTAGAAGTTCTACGGTTAAAATATTGATGTTGATAATCAATGCTAATTTTTAATCTATGTATATAAAAATGAATGTTTGTTTGTTACCTATGCGCTCCTATACCGCTCATCCGATTGCGATATTTTTTTTTGAGGAGTTGTTATACGAACGCCAGAATAGGTTTATGAATCAGCGATGGGCTCCCAATGCGTTAATTTGTTTGTTAGTCTGGTATGCGTTCTTATACCGTTTATCCGACTGCGATAAAATTTTGGTGAGTTGTAGTGCGGACGCTTGCAAATGTATATAAATCAACAGTGGGCTGCCAATACGTTAATTTATTTGTTTTTTTCCGTATGCAATCCTATACCATTCATCAGACTGCGATAAAACTTTGACGAGCCGTTGTACGGACGTCCGCGAACGTATACGAATCAGCGGTGGGCTGCCAATACGCTAATTTTTTAGTTTGTCTTTTATACGTTCCTGTTCCTATACCGTTCATCCGATTGCGATAAAATTTTGGTGGATTGTTGTGCAAGCACCCGCAACGGTATCTGAATAAATACAGCCAGTGGTGGGCTTCCAATACGTTAATTTGTTTGTTTGTTCCGTATTCGTTCATATACCGTTCATCTGATTGCGATAAAGCTTTGGTGAGTTGTTTTGCGGACACCAGCAAAGGTTTTTGAATCAAAACATACAACGATGGGCTGCCAATACGGTAATTTGGTCGTTTTTCTTTAATGCGTTCCTGTTTCTATACCGTTCATCCAATTGCAATAAAACTTTGATGATTTGTTGTATGGACGCCCTCAAAGTTTTCTAAAATAGTACAGCCAGCAGTAGGCTGCCAATGCGTTTACAAGGGGCTCGCTTTATATCAACGCAATTCTTGGTATTCTGGGAAGCAGTGAGTTTTTTATCACTCTTATGAACTACTTAAATAAGCAATCGATTTTTACTTAATACATTTACAATATGTAACAATATGCAATTTAGTGTAAACTCGTCAATGTAAATGGCCGAAAATGTACTACAGTGTATACTGATGCTGTCGTAGATAATGTATGTAAGTCAGAAATTGCAGCTATGTACTCATTTGACTTGAGAATATTGTTTTCTCTTAAATTAACAAGGGGCTGGCCGACCTTAGAAAAAATTCACGGAGGGCTTGCGCCAGCCCCTATGAACTTTCTCCAGCCCACCCCAGAGTGCAGCCATTTTACAATGAGAAATTTCGCCGAATAAAGTTATCTGCGTACCATGGCTATCAGTTGGCATGGCAAATCATAGGTCGCAAAAAGTGAAATTTGGACCCGTT
This sequence comes from Himalopsyche tibetana, assembly GCA_030503985.1. Lineage (NCBI taxonomy): Eukaryota > Metazoa > Arthropoda > Insecta > Trichoptera > Rhyacophilidae > Himalopsyche > Himalopsyche tibetana. Next base: position 4,524,664 of record JAPJYX010000015.1, read on the forward strand.
GATTGGCTATTTTTAGGATTCTCTGTGGCGAATTTTCTAAGAATTATTAGCTTTTCTGGTGACTTTTCTCAATTTAGCAAATGTGTGTGTTTCATATAGCTTAGCGTCAGTTCGCGTGTCTTTGGTGTGAACATTTTTGGATGGTGGTCGAATAGCGCATTCAGCACTGAAATTGCATTTTAATACAAATCACTGAGACACTAACATGCAATATCAAAAAAAAAATCGGAATGGGTGCAGTACTTCAATTATGCCAACTCATAAATATGAGGCGAATGTACTATGGCGCACAACAAGGCATTGTAAGCTGTATACTATGCACTAAAAGATTTGAGAGGAAATGAATAGTTGTCTTTGGTGCCGCACTTATTTTACTGTCTGGTGATTTTCGACAAACCCTACCAGTTATACCACGTTCAACTTATCAAATGCATGTCTCAAATCATCAGTTTTATGGCGACACGTGCAGAAATTGACTTTCAAGGCCAGCATGCGTGTAGAACTACAATATGACACATCTGCTGAACGTTTTGCAAAATAATTGTTGGATATTGAGAATGGAAAATTGGAAATAGATGAATCCACACAATGTATAACATTGCCAACAAACTTCTGTAAAATTACAAAAACAATAAGAGAATTGATTCACAAAGTTTTCCCGAAAATATCGCAATAAATTCTTCAGAATTCTTAAACTCACTTGATTTGCCAGCCATGCCGTCACACGTTTTAACATTGAAAATTGGCGTACCTATCATTCTTCTCCGAAATATAAATCCACCACTTTGCAACGTTACCAGACATTCAGTGAAAAAGATAATGCACAATATCATTGAAGCTAAACAAATTAAAAGGAAATTTTAAAGGGGACAATGTACTGTTGCCAAGCATCTCAATAATTCCAACAGATTGGCAGAAAATTGACATTTTGCATTATGTCTAAATAGATTTTCTTGTTCAAATCTGCCACGTGCAGTGGCGGTTCTACGTACTGGGCTAGGTGGGCTTAGCCCGACATGCATATATCACTCAAAATGTGTAGAAAAAAAAACTTGAATTTACTGAATAAAAATGAAATAAATACATTTCTAAACGTAACTAACCTTTCCCAAATTTATACAATATATTTGTTTTGATTTTCCTGTCAATATAAGACATTGCCATGTACACCTACAATAATACTCTCGATTGTGTTTTGTATTACGATTTTAAGCCGAGTCGACATAAAAAGCAATAGCATAGCTAATATACTAGAAGCAATGGCTATATACATACTTCATACAGAACAGGCAACGTGACGTCAGTCTGGCAATACCTACGTATTATAAACGCTCGGACTATTTTCTAGTCCGAGCTAAAACAGATGCTTTATTGCAAAACTCTGTTTACACTGGGGCGCAATCAAGCACGATTAGATTATTTATTATTTATTATACGTATTTATTTTATAACAATTGCCCATAGAAACCTCATCTAATCGTACACGATTGCGCCTTGGTATACAGCTTGCAGTTAATACGTCACACGGACTTATTCAAACTAGCCCCCCATTCATAAAAAAATCACTCCTACCAATCTCTGTTCGTTAAGAAATAAACATCGGAGTTCGTTGTATTCAGAGACAAGTTGTATTGTATGAAACAAAACACGGTAGTTTGCTTCATTTGAATGAGACGAATTTGAGGTTAATTTTTTTACTATTCTATTATTTCATACTTAAATTAACTTTGATTTTATTATATAATAGTTTATGCTTTGCAGTAGTGTCGTAATATTTGTTAATTTGCTTGTAGTTTATTATATAATATAAAGTGGAAACATGCACAATTTCGTAAATAGTATACAATGCTAAACTTGTCTCTATCCCACCCAAGATTTTAGGTCACGAACCGCCACTGCATGTGGCCCTGTTTTTTAAATGATGATTAATAATTTGTGCTGTAGTTTTTTTTTAAATTCCCTAGGGTACTCAACGTTGTACCCACCACCACCCGCTACGGCTTCACACTCTTTTTATAGGATGTATTCCGTAGCGTAACAACGTTAGTCGTGTTCAAAATTTTGCCAGAAATGTCCCGAGAAGAAATTCTTCAAGACTTGGTTGCATGCACTACAGTGTGCAGAAATTAAAAGTTAATTAATAATTAAGTGCAGTTGAAAACATGAGATTTTATCTATTTAACTCAACTTTTTTTCCAAATGACGCGGAGAATTCTTTAAATGCCCTATAATTTGCCTTCGATGCAACCAAGTCGGCATGACCGACGGGGCCGACAGATCCGACAGATAGTCGTATCGCCTTGAGCAATTTTTCCCGTTCGTTATTTAAGTCTCGACATTCCCAAAGGATGTGATCAGCATCCTGAATCATATATCCGCATTTACATTCAGGGCTATTTACTAACCGGCCAAGCTGGAAGAGCTTGGCAGCGAAGTAACCGTGGCCAGTTATGAATTGGCTGGTCCAGAAATTAGGAGTCAGGACTTTGGTTATCTCCATTCGCCATTTAACATTCGGAAAGAATTTAAAAGTTTGCCTCCCCTTAGAAGATTTCTCCCATCGAGCCTGCCAAACTTTCATTGCAGCTTCTATCGCCACGCTGCGCCCTGCAATTCTATGAGCCTTAGAATTGTAAGGGTCTGGTCGATGAGGAGGCAGTAACTGAATTTCTCCCACCTGGGACTCAACACCTTTGTACAGCATAACTGTTGCGCCTCTAACTTGAATGTGCAGGTCCAACGGAAGTATACCAGCCAAGACCGGCAATGCATCCGTAGACGAGGATCTGTATGCTTTGGTTAGGGCTATCATCGCACTACGTTGTCCACTTAGAAGGATTTTCTGTATCGATTGAACGGTGCATCTTTTGTACCATGTGCTAGCGGCGTAGCCAGCAATCCCCATGTATATGGCATCGTAAACGATTTTAAGGGCACTAGATCTTAAGCCCCAATTTCTACCTGCTAGGCGTGAGATTGAGTAGAAGGCAGAAGTAGCCTTGCTCACTGATGTCTTGGCATGGTATGAAAAAGAAAGTCTGTCGTCTAGAATAATACCAAGGTAAGTTACCTTTTCGGAAACTTTAACCGTCGTAGATCCCATGCGTATAGTGGGAGGTCTTTGTCTGCTTAGACTGACTCCACCCTTGAGAAAAATAGCTTCAGTTTTTTTGGGAGCAAAAGACAGTTTGTTGGCGTCGCCCCAAGCTAGATTGATGAAAGCGCCTCTTTTGCTGGTGTTTCTATACCCGTGCGACTATTTTCACTTACTAAAAGTAGAGCATCGTCTGCGTAGGCAAAAATACTGCAGTCAGGTGGAAAAGAGATGAACAGAATATCATCAAATAAAATGTTCCACAGCAAGGGGCCAAGAACGGGACCCTGTGGACAGCCCATTGTGGTGTTTCGTTTTTAAATCAGTTTTCCATTTTCATATAGAACAGATCTGTCATTGAAGTAGCTTTGGACCAAGGCATAGACATTTCCAGGTATTTTTCTCAGTCTAAGTTTGTGCAGTATAAGTGGCCAAGAAGCATTGTCGAATGCTCCGGCAATATCCAAAAATATTCCCAAAACATATTTATTAGGGGAGGATTTCGAAGTGGAAAGTACTGTGGAAATTGCATCTTCGGTACTCTTGCCTGGTCTGAAACCAAATTGGTTATTAGATAGTGGTGCTATTTCAGCCAGATGAGCTTCAATACTAGAGCACATGAGCCGTTCCAACACTTTCCCAAGAACCGGCAGAAGCGTAAGTTGCCGATAAGCTTTAGGGTCAGATGGAGACCGGCTACCAGATTTTGGAATGACTATAAGTGTCCCTGTTTTCCAACAATCGGGAAATATGTCGCTAGTGAAGCATTGACATACTATATTTGTTATTTCTGGAGCGACAAGAAACCAGGATCGTCTGACGAGAGTATTATCGACCGGACCCGGAGCTTTGTTACATTTTAACAAGAGAATAATTTTACTGACTTCTTGTTCAGAAGGCAGTGGTGAGTGAGCAGTGTCAAAGGGAAAAGTAGCCAAGAAGCGGGCTTGTCTGAGGCGTTCATCGTCTAATAATGGAGTGTCTTGTGGAATAAGCGCATTCAGCAGCACTTCTGTTGTTTCTGATTGGGTGCTGGTAAAAACATTTTCAAGAGGTCGTTCAATGCCACAAATAATTTTATTTGGTCTGCAGTTATTTTTAACTGTTGAGTTGTGAAAATATATGAAAAATTCGCGGATGGATATTTAAGCCAAGTTTTATTGGCATACTCGCGGGCAGTGATAATATCCATGCCTGCCGCATCAGATTTGCCAAAAGAAAAGTCGTTGCATACGATGCAATTTTTAAAAATCTCTTTTTGTTACTTCTTTTATACGTAGCCAGCAACATAATTTAAGCTGCTGCGGGCTAGGGAAGATGTTGTAATTTCAGATATTACGCTTTCAGGAAATATATTTTCGTCTTCCGAAGTTGTGCATGTATTTTTATCAACAGCAGTTTCTTCCCTATTACTAATTTACGTTTTTAGGATTGTAGGCATTCTCCTGACTGGTCATCCTCACAATTTGATCCCACGGAATGAGATGCGACCAAATTGTCAATGAGCAGAGTTCACTGCATCTGCAGTTCGATGCATCACTTGAAATTTGGTTGAGCTCTACTCGTCTTCTTTCCATTCTTTATTAACCCTAATGTATGCTCCTATTGTCTGTTGGACAAGTTGTTTAATGGCACTTTCATTTGACTTACCCTGATCTCAAATTGTGCTTACAACCTCCAATCCAGTTGGGTGGACAGCTTTTATCACATTTCTCAACTGGAACATGACCTTTGCTGTTTTGCATGGCCCTGAGCAGAATACGTACGCAACAGGTTGTTTAAATTAACGACGTATTCCTGTTATCGTGAAAACGACTACATGATCGGCAATATTAATACTTCTTTGATTATTGTCAAAGCCAATCCTTCAATTCTGTCCTTCCTTTCATCATATTGTAAATGGGGACTCAGACTCATTTCATCAAAGAGCAATGTAAAAAATCTCTCAATCGGTGTCATTGTCACCACCGCCTTTTTATGATGGGAAAATATCTGTTCGTTGATGCCAGTCGACAGTGGTACTTAGGGCTTCCAAACCGGTTTAAACCTAAACCAGTTAACCGGTTTATCGCTTGTTTTGAAAAATGCCGAAAACCGGTTTATTTCACTCGGTTAACCGCGTTTTATCAAAAATACTCTTTACTTATTTTTAATTTTTTTTTCAAATAGAAAAATCTTTTATAATGAACTAGCTGACCCGACGAACTTCGTACCGCCTCAGAATCAATAAATGTTGTAATAAAAATAATAAAACATTTTTAGTACTTTTTCCACATAAAATTTATTTGATCAGGACCGGTTTCGCTCATAGCGAGCATTATCAACTGAGTTATTATCATCTGAGTATTATCATCTGTTGATAATGCTCGCGATGAGCGAAACCGGTCCTGATCAAATAAATTTTATGTGGAAAAAGTACTAAAAATGTTTTATTATTTTTATTATAATGCCATTCCACCAAGTACTGACAGTGAACACCTTAAAAGTGAATAAATGTTCTGTTAACTTGATAACTTGGAGCATGATGACTACCGAGTCAACCTTCAGTTGTAAATTGTGCGGCGGCAAGCCAGGCAGATCCCAATAAGTTTAAAAATTAAGTTGGATAGTTGGTTGCTTCGTCTTCGTTTGTTACACGGTTGATAGATTTGAAGGAATGCAGTGGACTAACGATTTGATTTTGAATTGTGAAGTTTAAATGATCAACATCTTTGTTCTTTGCCGCAAGAATTGCTCGTTCATTCAACCAATTGTGATTAGATGTTCGGGAACATTTTGTTGAATGAAGTAAAATTGCAAAAAATCGGCGGAAACAAAATCAATCCTTTCGATTCGTCGACAGTAACGCGCCCGTAACCGATAGTCAGCAATTGCTTGGAGAAATCTTCGGCAGATAGATCGTTTAGCAATGCAACTCGCATGTTTGTCGTCAGCTGAAGTTTCTTTACATAGCGCCAGAGTCGTGATTTTAGGTGAGCGTTTATTTCATCGGCAGCGGTCAATCTTGGAATGACTGGTAGTGTTTGGCAGAAATCACCAGATAATAGAATCATTGCGCCTATATAACATCTTCTTAAGTCATAGTTTGATTGAGTGCTTCCAATGCGCATTTGTGCGCCATTGTCCATTCATCCCAGGTGATGATTTTACTTGCTACCAAAACTTTGGTCGTTGCTGAGTGTTTCGCAATCTTGCATGTCAGTTTTCAGTCGTTTAGAACAGTGCTCCGCAAGCGGTGTGCCGCGAGGCGATGCTGGGTGTGCTGCGGCGCGAATCTCTAATAAACGAAAAAAAACAAATAGTTTGGTCGATACTACAAAATATTTCTGATGACGCTATCACAGAGAAGCAGAAATAATTATTTTTTGGTTGAAAGAGTATGTTATATGTACAGTCTGCGCAAGAATGTTTCGCGCACCTTGCGAAAGTTCAGTTTTATATTTTAAAATATCGTTTAAGAGTACAGATGAATTATTTCTTTATAAATATCATTACAAATTTGTCTAAGCATGTACCCACATCTTAAATATAAGTGTTTTTAACATTTGGAACAGCTAATAATGAGCTTATGATAACCAGGGTAGTAGAATTAACAATTCGTTGTATTCATTCAATGTATTTTTAGTTTAAATTTACAATTATTTTTTTACCAATTATTAATTATTGATAACTTTTGACATCCAGGGATCATTAAAAAGCATTGAAAAAATCCATGTTTTCTTGAAAGCTTTTTATTTCAATTGATATCTTATTTCCCACTCTTAGCTTTTATAGGGTTAGTTATTTAAAAAAAATAGATTTTTTAGATTTAAAAGTGAAAAGACAGTCCATAAATAAAAATGGTGAAGAGATTTTAATAAAAAAAAATAATCTTATCCATATGGTTCTTTTGTGGTATGTATCATATATAAACACAAACTTATGTAATTTCTGTATATTATGCATATTTTTACTTGGCGATAATGGGCACCAAAATTGCAGACCTTAAGCCCAAAAAATAAATTATTTGAAAAAAGGTGTTTGAGGTGTTATAACCAAAAAAACCCCAATTTATTTTTAAAAGAGTATAATTTCTTGCCATGGCAAATAACAACCCCAATGAAAGCTAAGGGTGGGAAATTTGATATGTATTGGAATAGAAATATTTTAAAAAAACATGGATTTTTTTAATGAATTTTTAAGATTTCCTGGATGTTAAAAGTTATCAATAATTAACAATTGATAAAAAAAATAATCGCATATTTAAATTAAAATATATTCAACGAATACAACAATTTGTTAATTCTACTATCATCAGTTCATTATTAGTTATTAAAAATTCTATCAAATGTAAAACCATTTATATTTGAGATGTGGATACATGCTTTGACATATTTGTAATGATATTTATAAAGATATAATTCATTTGTTTTCTTTAAAGACATTTTTAAATACAAAACTGAATTTTTCGCAAGGTGCACGAAACATTCTTGCGCAGACTTACATACACAGAATACCCAAATCGATAAAATGTTTGTTATTATAACTTTAACCGCTAAATGTTAGAAACATTTTAGTAGCCGAAGCTGAAAATGCAACTGAAGTGGGAAACTTACGGACTTTTCTCTACTTTGGTGCAGCCTTTTGACTGATTCTTTTTTTGTAAATAAATCTGAATAATCTGAAACTTTTCTTTTAATATAATCTCCATAAAGAGTACATGTGCTCTACATTGGTAGTGGACATGGAAATAAAATATCCATATGATTCTTTTGTGGTATGTATCATATATAAACACAAGCTAATGTAATTTCTGTATGTTATGCATATTTTTACTTGTGATGTGCCGCGAAATTTTGAAGAACACGTTGGTGTGCCGTGGAAGATAAAAGATTGAGGAGCACTGGTTTAAAGATTTAACGGCAATTTCAACACTGAATGAGTCGTTCGTCATCCTTCTATCAATGTGGCCGCCAGAAAAAGAAACTCCTACAGTAATTTCGGATCTTGCACGAACAGTCACTATAATCAATGACATGAGGAATGTCTTCCCAGCTCCACCGGGCGCATCGAGGAAAAATAAGCCACCATTTCCATCATCAATTACCTTCATTAACGTATCGTAAATTTCCTTCTGTTGAGGGTTCAACAGTGATACATTCGTTCGAACTGATTGGTTCAATGCATCTCGATCATATTCACGTTCACGTTCCGATTCTCGATTGAAAGCGTCGTTCATTCCACGATCTGGCGTTGGCATTCCTAACTTGACTAAAAAACTGCCGCACATGAGGAAACACGTGTTTTCGATCAAAAGCAAAGCCTGGTTATGTATCTCATCATTCATCTCGAGATCGGGATTCCTTGAACTGACACGAATTCGATGTAAAATTTATTCGGACATGTCATCCTTGTACTTGTTCCACAGTTCACAGGGATTCGATGGGAAGCATGTCAAAATAATGATAGAAAATAATGTGCGTATCCGACTTGGAGATTCAAAAACAATTTTTTCATCGATTGTCATGTCCCAATGAGTATCATTTTCAAGCAAATTGAGCTGTTGACATGCAAGTAGAAGCATTCGTCATTTTTCGGATGAAATTTGTAAATGCGGCCAAGAGCATCAGTAGTCATTCGGATGAGCAGGAACCGCATCGCCTTGCTTTCGACGTTAAAATTTCTTCGATGTAGCTTTCCAAGTGTAATAACGTGGCATCTCAAAGTAGAGCAACGTTCGTGCAAACAGCGTAATATTGTTGTTAAAAAAATTATCATACCTAATTATAAACATAACCTTATTTCAATATTATCCGATTTTCTTTCGTTTTCATTTCATATCATCGATTTTTTTTTATTCTAATCCATACTCTAAATTTAAAATTATTTAAAAGTCAATCGTACGCAAAAGAAGCAGAAACAAATGAATTTTGGAAAAATTGCCACCTAGCGTATGAAATCTGCATACGACGACTTTTTCATTATTTCAAGCTGTTCGTCATTTGAAAACTGTATGAAAATTTTAATTTTCTTCATCATTTCTTTGCCTTGATATTTTTCCGATGTTTTAATGCTTATTCTGCTATTCTAGGCGGATACGAATTTAATAAAACAAAGATCATTAAAATCCGTGCTGCAATTCTCGAGATATACGTGGTGTAACAGACCCCACTTTGTTTTATATATATAGATTTACTGCGTAGGAGAAGAAACAATTTACATAAAACAACAAACATGCATATGAATTTTATAAAAAAAAAATACTTATGTCTCAAAGTTGTCCATGTTGTGAACAGAAATGACTTTTTCAAATAATTTAATATTTTTTCGTAATTATTGACAATTATTTATCAAAAGACGGAATGATTCTTACATGCACGTCACTCAATAACCTTCATTGTAAATTTGACAAATCATCCGTATAAATCTTGAAAACAATATATAACTAGGATACCATATAACTATCATGTACCATTTTAAAACGTATACAATTTAATTAATGAGTAATAATCTACATATCCTTACCAATTGTTATTTTGCTTGTTAGTAGATATATTCTTCCTTTGCACGATTATTGTATTAGAATTATTCTAAGTTTAGTTGATTTTGTTTTTAAATCAACAATGCAAAAAATCGCTGCTTTAAATATGATTGTTTTTAATTATTGTATCAACCTTTTATTCACCACCATAATGCAACATGTGAAAACTAATACCCTAGAGTTAATTGTAATGTTTTACCTAACGGGGGGTCAAAATTATTCCATGAACTTTGTCCTATTTCACTTTTACTGTATTGTTCAATTATAGAGTTGCTGTTAACTTCATACATATCCGTTTGCAAAACATATATATGTTTTTGACAAAAGATGCAGTCATACTTTTTACTCATCCTTTCTTCAGTTGTTAACATTAGATGTTACGTATTGTAAAGTGTCATTAAATTAAAAAGGCGAAACACGTGTCACACTTTGTTACACAACAAGTTGAATTACAAAACAATCAAATTTTCTGAAAAAAAATGCCGCGTGTGTGATTGAGTGGTCAACGTCGTTGGCTTCAGCTACGGAGGTCACGGGTTCGAATCCCAGTACGGACAGTTTTATAAATTGACGTTTCAATCGATTTATGAATTTCTGTTCTAAGGCATGGATGTATGTGATGTCTTGAATTCTCCCCTTCCATCCTATCCTATGAACGGGGCGTATGAAAAGCAACAAGTTAACCACTAGTCCTGTCCTGTCCTGTTTCATTTTTACCAACTAAAAAAATATTATTACCAATGGTTGATTATTTCAAACCGTCAAAAATAAGTACCATGCACCCCAGAATAATACCGCAGGCCTCGATCGTTCCCCTTCGCCTAACTAATTATAATCGACCATCCACTCTGTGACTTTTGCCTCTCAACATAAATAACGCAATTGTGCATTGTCTTGTTTAGTGCAATAAGTCACCACGGCGAAAATTCTATGAAGCTTTATTTCTAGGGCTATAGGGTTATAATATTATAACGATATCATAGGTTATGCTGCCATGTGGATTTATTACTGCCACCCAAAGTGGCCTCGTTGGAAAGTGTTAGTCATCTAAGTTTATTTAATGGTAAATTCTTAATCAGATCTGCTTTCTAGCTTTTCCTCAGAATACTGTTGAAGTGACTTTAGTTACATTGGATCAATCTCAATGATTGAGGTTTTCCTTTAGTGAAATACCTAATTATCTGATGTGTATGTTTAAATTAATAGGGTAAAAATAGCAACATTAGTTAGTTAATAGCTATTTTGGCTTGCGCTATCGTCAAAACTATATAGCCGAAATAGCAATTAACTAGTATTATAAAAACTGTAGAACTAAATATGTTGCTATTTTTACCCTACTACATTGGGGTTCTACCAAGTAAATGCTAATTCAATCATTGTATGCTTAATATTCCGATTAACAGTCTGGGAGCGCTGATGAGTTTTAGTACTACTTTTTGGTAATGCTCTCTAGCCGGAGTGATCCACTTTCCGCACCAATAAAAAGTTCTTCCAATACATTAATACAAAAATCATTCAATTATATTTATGTTAAAATAAACACTTATCGCAAAATTTCAAAATCGTCCTAATCAGAGTGGAGCATCGACCTCACGCCTCACTACGCCCCTGCTGACCGAGTCTTCTTATAAATCCTTTAAAATCTGAAAACCTTGCAATGAAAAGTTTATATTTTTTAATTCTGTATCAAACTCAAAAAAACCTCCAAAGCCAACTTAGCAACTCAAATATCTGTTTTGTTTCACAGGAACTTTTATCATGCACTTCATGTTTATGCCATTCGGAATCAACGAACAGAGATTATTCTCTCGAAAGTTACAACAGATGGCAGCAACGAATAATTTTCTCTACTGGACTAGCAATATTTTATATGATGGCGCTATCTGTTTGGGCATAAACATTATAATTATTGTGATTATGTACACTCTTAAACAAGATTTCATCACACTAAGTTACAAAGGTAAGTGAAATAAACAATTCATTTTCATCTTTTATACTATTAAAAAAAATATTGGGGTGGGGCAAACAGCGTTGTTTGTAATATCTGTACCTTTAATTTGTGCAACACCGTATTCCAATATTATGTTTTCGTTAGCTATACAGGTTGATTGCGGGGGTAAGTTTTGCAAATCGACACGATAAAAAAATCGTAATCAAGGACGGGCTTAAAATAAACCATTTTTAAATATAATAAAACACATTTTTAAAAAATAAGCATTATTAATAACCAAATAATGTCCACTGCATGTGCACCTGTAAAATAATTATCAGCGTTATTTTTACAACATCTATATTTTCATTATAAAATGGAAATATGATATATGCTTCACTGCAGTGGCCGCCGATAAATGTGGCATTGAATCAATGCACCCTTGTATATGCAGGGGCTGTTATATTTCATGAAATAATATTCAAACATAACATTTAAAATGAGTGAATGGTATAAATGCTATGTTTGAATATTATTTCATTAAATATAACCGCCTCTGCATATACAAGGGGTGCATTGATCCAATGCCACATTGACCGGCCGCCACTGCTTCATTGTACTGAAGAATTGAAACTATAAAATAAAATTTTACTTTGAAAAAAGCAGCAATGTATTTAATTCTACGAGTATAATTGTTTATTGTGTTTAATTGTGATTGCTATTCAGTGGCGAAAAAACAACTTCAAAGGCTCCAGCCTCATAATTTGAATGTCCAGTTTTTAAGATAACATAAAAAGCTCCCAAACTTCCATGAAAAATAATAATAAATATTGAAAACTGAATTAAAAATAAATTGATATTTTCATGAACTGCGATATTTATTTAGATCAGTGATGCACAACCTTAACCTTCTAGCGGACCGCAAAAAACAAATTTTCGTGGGTTCGGGCCGCAAAGAAAAAAATATTTAAAGTACGCTCAGTCCTTTTTTACACGGAGCATATGTACGTTCCATGTAAAACAGCTTTACAAAAAAACCGTGTGAAAAAGATGTAGTGAATTTAGATAAATGATTGATAGATATTCATTACATTATTTTGGCCGTGTTATTTCGAAAACGTAAAAATAAATAAGCCATACAAAAATACAAAGTATGTTGAGTACATGCTCATTAAAAATCGTTTCATTGTGAAATATTTATGTTTCATTTATATTTAATTCAAAAGTTAATGCGATCTTGGTCTTTGTTAATTTTTAACTATTTTCTTTTAATCTGACATAATATTTGAAGGCCTGTTTCTATGAACCGATTTATTCTCCTTCATTGAAGAAAAAGTTTACTTACATTTAATGTATAAATGTTTTATGTGAAAAAAATATGTAGAGAAAAAGATTGATGGGCCGCCACAAAATTCAAAAAGGGCCGCATGCGGCCCGCGGGCCGCGGTTTGTGCATCACTGATTTAGATCATCAGGCGCGTTTTCTTCGCTTAATGCGCACGCGCATTCACACGGCCACTTAACGAGATTCAGCTGCAGTAAAGTTTTTAAAATGCGTTTCAATGAACGCTCCACACACGAGGCGCTCGTGTGGTCGCGTTCGTTTCAGAAGTTGCAGCAAATACCCACACTCACTGCTGGTGATTGCGCTTTTTAATGTACACATACAACTGACAAAAACTCGACCACTAGTGGTCAAGTTCGGTGGCCGTGTGTGCTCTGGCTCTTACTGTATATTTTAAACCATGTCCGTTCCCAATGTGGAGCATATGGACTCCTTATGGAGTTTATCTCAACAGAAGTGTTTCTACGAGAACTGCTTGTTACTCAGTTGCTCAACCTCTCTTTTTCCAAAGAGAGTAGGGATAGAAGGATTGGGCTAGGACAGGATTAGTGGTAAGCTAATCGCTGTCGATACGCCCCGTTCATAGGATAGGAAAGGTGAGAGGGGGGAATTAATGACATCACATACATCCATGCCTTTGAACAGAAATTCATAAATCGATTGAAAAATCAATTTATAAAACTGTCCGTACCGGGATTTGAACCCGGGCCCTCTGTAGCCGAAGCCAACACCGTTGACGGCTCGACCACACAGGCGACTGTATATGTATACTGTATATACATAATAAAAACTAACATCTTGTGTGCAGAGCTCATTGAAACTCATTAAGAAATTGTGCCGCAGCTGAACACGACCACTAGTTATTCTACCATTGTTGCTTTTGAAAATCTTTAAAAAACTGAAAATTTGGTAACTTTTACCTAAATACATTTTTTACAGATTTGTTATTTTTAAAGAAGTGCAATGTATTCTTATTGTTGATTTTGTTTCTACCAGCCATCATTCCCTTGGTCATCCTTTTAAGTTGTAATCTTGTATCAGGACTCTTGTTCAAGTATACGCTGAGCCTCTTCATAAAAACGCCAGATTTGGGATTCGTCTACCTTCTGATCATAACACTATTTGGTAAGTAAATCGTTTGTAGAATTGTTCAAGCGGTCTATAAAGAAAGTAAATTCTATGTTTACAAGCAGTGATCCACAAAGATAACTTTTAAACCAGAAAAAAAGGTTTTTTAGCCCGTTTCTCAAGAATCGCTTTATAAAATACAGAACATCGAAGAGGGTCCGATACAAATTAAATTTGTTTTCCATAAGATACTACTGGAGATCTTGTTTTGACTTTTCATATTGCAGTGGTACGAGTCCCCACCCCACTGTATTTATTTATCCTGCACATAGAGAGGGGATTCCGTATGATTATATTATATCAGACTCAATTTTTTAAAACTTTTAGCTCGCTGCTGAGATATCTATTATGGAATCAATATTATATAATGGATGCATGTATTATGACATACCAAGTCATGGCATTTACACGTACCCCAATGTGGCTCACATTTGTCTTTCAATTACAGGTATATTTTTATCAATAATCTCATTCATTGAAGAAATGTCAGAATCGTCTTCGATATTCAACACATACTTGAAATATTTATATCTACTCCCGAGCTACTCCTTCAATCAAGGATTATTAAAAATTGGAGTGACTGCCAACCAGAATGAACAGTGTCTGCGAAGATTTCAAAACTCAACTTACATGGAGTCGGTTGAAGACTTGTGTTGTGGTATGTTGAAGCCTATTATAGTTTTCTATTTATCATTCCCTTATTCCCTAGCAACAGGACCAAGATTCAACTTATAATATAATCGATCCTTTTCCGGTTTCTAGTTTATGTTAATGAGTGTACTGCAATTCGAAACCGCTGCCTTGCGATAATGGTATTCAGTTTTCTAATCAGTGCTATCAAAAAAAAAAAAATATTCATTTTCAAAAATTTACGTTACTTTCATATGGTTGGCTTACATCAGACACGCAAAACCTTTTTCCTGTAGTGAAATGCACAATAAAAATAAAATGGGATTGGGCGCAAGGAAAAGCATGAAATTTAAATTACTCATTCACAAAAAATGTTCTGAAATCAAAAATTTCAGACAAATTTTTTAGAATTCAGTGAAATCTTTTCAATATGAAGCCGGAAAATTGCATCCAAATGTGACCTTGCTGTTGAATAGGCTTACGCAAATCGTTGCTTTCTTAACCGGTTCTCTGTCACGGACGTGTTAACACGCCATACAATTTCGTGCTCGTAAGGCCGGCCATACAAAATGTGCGTGTTTACACGCAGTAATTGAGACGCAGCTTAAAGGCACAAGAAACGTATTTAATAATTTTAAAATATCATGCATATAGTGACATATCTTGGAATCATAGTGTGATACTTAAATTTTAAAGATATTGTTTTGTAATCTATAATACATCGATTTTAAAAAAAGCTTTTTTGTTGTGTTCGAATAAGTTGC
The DNA here is from genome assembly GCA_030503985.1 of Himalopsyche tibetana. Classification (NCBI taxonomy): domain Eukaryota; kingdom Metazoa; phylum Arthropoda; class Insecta; order Trichoptera; family Rhyacophilidae; genus Himalopsyche; species Himalopsyche tibetana. The sequence continues at coordinate 4,540,075 of JAPJYX010000015.1, forward strand.
TGGCAGGGCTTTAATTCCTTGGCGGTAATTTCCGTTTTTTGATAAATGATGGCGGAAATGACCCATTGCGTATTTATATTGTTAGTGTTTGCGATGTACTATTGTTATATGTCCAAAAGGTACATATTTATTAGGTTTTATTTTTTGAAAAAAAATCACAGCCTCCATGCACGGTCTTAATACCGCACGACACAGATCAGGTTAATCAAGTTTGGATACGGATCCTCCAAAAGACACTTATAAAATTCAAATAAATTTTGTAGATTAATCAACCGCAATCGTATGTTTGATTTCGCTTTCTTGTGTGAAATTTGTCTAGTTAGACAGTCGAGTTCATAGTCGTGTCTGTTATCTAAGTCTGGGTTGTTAGTTTTATCATTTTTGCCATGGACTCGTTAGATTATTACTGTCGATTTTTCACACTCCTTTATTTTATTATAATATTTTGTAAAAAAATAACCTTAGTGAACTTATACAAAAGATTTTTATTTAGTATTGTTTGCAGCAAACAATGATTTTATGTTTCTTTTTTTTGAGGATTATACTGAGTTGTTGAAAATTGCAGATAGAAAACTAACATACATTTTTCTAAATTTTGACAATATGGCTTTATCGGTGTTTCCAATTTTGTTGACGTTAATTTAAAAAATATATTATTTGGCATCACAGCTAATGCCAATGTGCCAAATATTTAAAGTTGAAAGATCATGCAAGAAAAACTCCATGAGATTTTTTCGTGGTGAACGTTTCGGTGGGTGAATTTGCAGCATCGCTATGATTTAAATTTTGAGAAATCTATACATATGATTTGAAGACTAATAACAAAAAATGTAAAATTTATGAATATTATGGACATTAATTTTATTGTGCAGCAACAAAAATTATAAATGTTTACCCCTAGAATTCACCAGAACCATCTGTTTTTAGCCTCTTTGCGCAGAAAGATTATTTAACGAGCGTATCCGGCAAACGCGAGCTTTTCTTACACAATAGATGAATTAATTTCAGAACTAGCTGTAAGCCCGTTGCCCAGCAACGTGAGATTTATGTTGAATTTTTAAGTAGTCAGAAAATTTACTGGCGTGAAAAATAAATTACAAACCTATTTATTGAATAAGCCAGAAATTCTGATAGTAAAAGAAATATATCTCGGGGCATATATCGACAGCCCTGCCCTGCAGTATTTAAATTGTAAATTATTTAATTTTTGGAATAATGTTTAAGTTTGCTAACAACCATTTTTCGTAGTAGCAGAAATTTCGTAAATTATTGAATTTTTGGAATAATGTTTAAATTTGCTAACAACCATTTTTCGTAGTAGCAGAAATTTCCTAAATTACTTAATTTTTGGAATAATGTTTAAGTTTGCTAACAACCATTTTTCGTAGAAGCAGAAATTTCGTAAATTATTGATTTTTTAGAATAATGTTTAAGTTTGCTAACAACCATTTTTCGTAGTAGCAGAAATTTCGTAAATTATTGAAATTATTGAATTTTTGGAATAATGTTTAAGTTTGCTAACAACCATTTTTCGTAGTAGCAGAAATTTCGTAAATTATTGAATTTTTGGAATAAAGTTCATGTTTGCTAACAACCATTTTTCGTAGTAGCAGAAATTACGTAAATTATTTAATTGTTGGAATAATGATTAAGTTTGCTAACAACCATTTTTCGTAGTAGCAGAAATTTCGTAAATTATTTAATTTTTGGAATAATATTAAAGTTTGCTAACAATCATCTTTCGTAGTAGCAGAAATTTTGTAAATTACTTAATTTTTGGAATAATGTTTAAGTTTGCCAACAATCATTTTTCGGATTTTAAATTATTTAACAATTATTTCCAATAAAAATCAAAAGATCAAATCCAATTTTTCAATAAAAAATCAGTTGCACATTTTGTCCAAGTGTATGAAAAAAGCAAAATATTATTCTATGATATATCCATATCATAATTTGAATATTCTTAATGTATTAAAGAATTCTAACAGATTTTCAAGGTCAGACGTGAAAAGATTCATCATTATGATTCAATTGATCAAATCCGCTCCAAAAAATATTAGTCTCACATCGACTCACACGATCAAACGATTCATTTCAATAGCCCTATAATCATAGTTTGCAATAGTCGAATTAAAGTCTTTGATTATTCGAATATTATGATGTATGGTGATACAATACTTCAGCTCTACACCAAGAAATATCAAATTTTCAAACGTGGCGATATCAGAACATTCACGCCCGGTTTAAAATAAGCCGCTCCTATTGGATAGAACAACATTTCAAAAATGTGCTGTTCAAAATAAATCGAAATCATTGGTCTGTACCTTACTGCGGACGTTTTACAAACGGACCTTATCGACTATTAATATGAAGATAATTGAAACCTTTCAGAAACGGATGAAACGACAGGAAGCTGCATCGGCCTTAAGAACTTTTACACAGATAATGAATTTGGAATCGATAAAAACCTAATTTTTCTTCTAATCTCCGCATTCATTTTCATGGTGAGTGATTTAGACAAATATTTATTCCATTATCATTAGAAACGCATTTTAATTTTCCCATTTATTTATGGATATAAATATAAAAAAAATCAATAAATCTTAAGACAATTTATTGTATTAATTACTAGAGATAATTTCGTATAATATAGTAATAATAATAATTTCAGAACAACGTCAGAATTGAATGTCGATTCATATGGTGCAGTGGTTAGCTTTGTTGGCTTCCATGCTGGCTCTCAGTATGAACAGCATATTTTTTTATTGAAATCTGTTCCAAGACATGGGTGTCTGTGATGTCTAAAAATTCCCTCCCATCCTTCTAATCCTCCAATAACTGGGCGTAGCAAGAGCGACTAGTGAACCACTAGACCAGTCCTCGCCCAATTCTTCTATCCTTACTATTCTCTTACGACTGAGTAGCAAACAGTTCTCGTACAAAAATAGTTATGTTGAGATACCTCCATTAGGTTGAGATGCTCCACACTGGAAGCGGACATGAAAAAAAATATTGAAACATAAAGAAACAGTCCACAATCATGACAAATATAATAAAAATAAAGAATCGGCGACTCAAATACCGAATGTTTTGGTATCACAATTGAAGTGAGACAGGGCTGAGTTTTTGCACCGTCCGTGCTTATAATTATCTTTGACTGCATACTTTGCAGGTCGATTCTGATCTGATTAGGGTATAGCTTTTGCTCCCGGCCTGAGGCTGTGAGACCTTAAAAATGCCGATGATGTTGTCATATTTGACAAATCTGTGAAAGGGCATCCAGGAGGTTATTGTGGTTCTTGCTTTTGACATTGATTTCTGGGAGAGAACTAAATAGAAATAGATTAATATGGGAACAGATTTGTTACCAAATATTTACTATTTTTCTAAATCTGTATGTAACAATGTGACTACCAAAAATCATGTTGATATAATTTTGAAGAAATAATTTTGATTCAACAAAAGATAGTTCAGCCCTTGAGAGATTCATGTTAATTCCAAGTCGGACAAGGAAACAAGTGGAAACCCGTGGTCTACTTTGCTAACTCAAATTTAACAATTTTTCAGGTATTTCTCATGGTATGGGAGCATCGAATAAAATTGCAGAAGAAATATAACTACTTTAAAAATAAGTCCGGTAAGCAGTTAATAGTGTTGATTATCTTTAAGTATGAAAAAGAGAGGCTTATACAGTGGATTCTACCCAAATAAGACTGCCATTAATTTATAACTCACATTTGAAACAGAAAAAGAAAGGATTAAGTAGCAACTGTCTCATTATGATTTATAAATAAGATCTGTGTGAAAACACTTTTTTTATCATATGTATGCATACATTTATTAATTTAGATTATAATATCAATATATTATTGTATAAATATATTAATTAAATAATAAAGTAAATAAGATCTCTTAATGTTTCGAGGTTCATGTTTATGAATTAATAGCATGCTCTTATTATAGATAAAGATTTATTTTGTAAAAAATAAGAGTAATCTGATTTTTATGTAGTTACGTATACAGCTTCCTGCTGTATATTAGAGATTTTTAAAATAATCTTTGCATATTTTTGGAATTCACCTTTTTATTTTGACTATCTTGGCAAGGGAGAAATGGTATTTTGAACAATGGCGCATTAACCAAAAATAATATTATTTTTATTAACATATTTAGCACTAATCGTAAATTGCACAGAAGGTATACGGTAACACATCATTTGTGCTATATCATGTACCATATATTTACACCCCCCATATTATACTCTTAATTAAAATATAACTGGAACAATATCAAGTAAATCCTGTTTATTTGTTCCAAAAGTTAAGCGTTTTCAATATGTCTACATAGTATCATGATTTAACATGAGGGTATGTGGTGTATTCACCCAAAAGAATTTTTATTACAGTACTGCACATTATTCAATTATATTTGATATCAAAACGCTCAAATTTATTGCATTCAATATGTTACACAATTTCTTGTCTATCAATTTTTTCTTTTTAATTTCTAAGGAAAAGAAGATGCGCTAAATGAACCAATGGACGAATTTGCAGGTAATATATGTTTGCTTTTACTTTACCAATGCCAACATCAAGAAAACAGCTGACTTTCTAAACTTTACATATCACAGCTGACATATTTTAGGTGTCAGCAGGCACGGAGCCCCTTAATTGATAAAATAATGAAATTCACCCATTTCAAGACAATCCAATACAGGAAATACATTCAAAAAATACAAATTACATTTGTACTAATTCCGCTTTTATTTAAAATATCAGGACCGGCTTCGCTCACGACGAGCATTATCAACTGATAAGGGAAATATAATTTTACAGTGCTATTTATATAGAACAAATGTATTTTGTATTTTTTGAAGACAATGCCTTTCCACCAAGTGTTGACATTATTACAGTACTTTTTTGTCCTAAAGAAATATAGAGGAGTTTCTCAACCTTGTGCGCTACTTGCATGTGCCTGCTACAAATTATCAAATAACAAAAAAATGCATTTAAATCCAAAAAGTTGTTATCTAAATTTGTTCACAGGTGGATGTAGAAACGAAATGATCAAATGTAATAATGACTAAACTATTATGTTTGGCAATAAAATAATAAAAAGCACATACCTATTTTGTTTTGTAGAATTCTGGCTTCAGTTGGGTTGAGAATCTCTGCATTAAAGTATATTGCTTTTTACTAATATTTTTTTGTTTAGTTGGAATATTTATAATTTCAGATGTATTGTGTTTGAAGGACGTGAAGAAAGAATACAAGAATTGGTCCTGGAGCACACCTGGCATAGCAGTGAATGACTTGCCAGTGAATATTGAAAAAAGTAAGTATCATTAACTTAAAAGGAATCAGTTCAAAATAATTTCGAAAAACCACATGAGACTTGAAGAGTAAATCTCACGAAGAGTCAAAAAAAATTTAACACTAGATATTTTACAGTGCTATTTATATACTTTTTTGTCATAAAGAAATATAGCGGAGTTTCTCAACCTTGTGCGCTACTTGCATGTGCCTGCTACAAATTATCAAATAACAAAAAAATGCATTTAAATCCAAAAAGTTGTTATCTAAATTTGTTCACAGGTGGATTTAGAAACGAAATGATCAAATGTAATAATGACTAAACTATTATGTTTGGCAATAAAATAATAAAAAGCACATACCTATTTTGTTTTGTAGAATTCTAGCTTCAGTTGGGTTGAGAATATTTGCATTAAAGTGTATTTTTTTTTTACTAATAAAATTTTGTGATGAATCTGCTATTTTTTTGTTTAATTGGAATATTTATAATTTCAGATGTATTGTGTTTTAAGAATGAGTGGAATAAATACATCAATTGGTTCTGGAGCACAACTGTCATTGCAGTGAATGACTTGACAGTAAACATTAAAAAAAGTAAGTAGCTTTAACTTAAAAGGAATCAGTACAAAATAGTTTCGAAAAACCATGAGATTTGAAGAGTATATCTCACAAAGAGTCAACAACATTATTCAAGTATTTTTTAACACCAGGTATCCCTTTTTTATGAAATGCTAAAATTAGATGGCTTCGGGGGACTGCCGGGAAATTCGGAGGCGTTAGCGTTCGGGGGGAGATTAATATATAAACGAACGGTCAGTAGTCACGGCTGCCAGTCCAAGATTGTCTTGAACGTTGTCGTTTACTTGTTGAGGGAGCCAGGCATGTGGTAACGAAAGCCGGCCGCAACAGTCTCTCTCCGAAAATCAAATCATTTAAATATATATCATTCAAATCTTCTTTTCTTTATAATGTGTACAGAATTACTTTGAATTTCCTCCATTACACTGTGATCATTATTAATAGCTTAACATAAAAAAATCACTAGGTTATTTGGTTTATGGGTAGTGCTTGGGATATTCTTTTTTGATGGTGATTCTCCTATGACTAAGTTGAATATTTAAAAGTAACATGTGCAAACATTTGATGTGTTCCCTATGATTTTTACTCGATAGGTCAATGCATCGGTATCCTTGGAGCAAACGGCGCTGGGAAATCAACCATATTTAAGATGTTGGTAGAGGAAGAGCTACCTACCAAAGGAGCCATCTGCTACACATCAAATGTTTGTATACATATTTTTTTTGTAATATTAATTCTTATATCCAGTGCATTTCTTTCTATGTAACGCGGTGGAACGGCGTTCTAGTTTGTTTTCCTCGGCATTTTAATGTTTCTAATCAATATTTGTAAAAAAATATTTTTAATTTGCTTCGTAAACTGTTGAAAATACTTTTCCTGTTCTATGCCGTGCGGGATTAATATGGCCGTACATGGAAGGCCGTGATTTTCTTTCAAAAAATAAAACTTAATAAACATGTAATTTTTTGACATATATTAATAGTACATCACAAACACTTACCATATAAATACACGATGCGTCATTTCCGCCATCATTTATCCAAAAACACCGCAAACAAATGTTTCACGACATTTCAGGGTTGTCACAACACTCACGGAGAAAATACGTGAACGTGATTTTGTATCGAAACTGAAACTTAATAAATTTAATTGCAATTGTATATAAAAATACGCCGAAAAGTTTGAAGAGAAATAAATAGTCTTTCACCGTACGGTATGCCTCAACACAAGGTTCTACGCATAGAGCCACTTTACACTGTTTACATTGATACCTTGATTCTTTTTTGAACATACCACACATCTCGCCGTTGTTACGTCGTGAAATGTCTTTCTGTGAGACACAATGGTAATTCTGTTTTTTTTAATTGAAGATTTGGAAGGCACAACACATTTATATTCCGTCATCAGTTGTCGAATTACCTCCAACTGAAATTGTCCTATTGGTGTACGTTTTCCTATATTTGACAAAAAAGTGTATGGGCCCAATGAAAGGTCCATCGTGTGGAAGAAAATTTTCTTGTACCACCTCATTGTCTTTCGCGTTGAGTGTACACTCCATAGAATCATGTCCGATCTGTTTACAGCGCCCATGTTTGGGTTATAGTCCTGAAAACATTCAGGTTTAATTGTCGCTTCATTGTTATACGTGGTTTTTCCTGTTTCGGTGAGAATAGCAGAATGAAGAGTCGTCAACATGGACGCGTCTTTTTTATCTCTCTATATTTGTGCCGAAATAGTGTCAGTGTCTTTTTCTCCCTTTTTCATTTTTTTTGTGGGCTTTGGAACTCCCTTTCGGTTTTTTCTTACGGTACCACAAGCATTTGTTTTTCGGTTCTGTAATTGATGAAATAATGTTAGACTCGTGTCCCAGTTGTTCACATACAACGTATGTCCCCGATCCAAATATGGTGACATTAGTGTCATGAATATACTTCCCGATATTCCAATGTGTGGATATGTTACGTATTCCGTTGTTTTGCCACTGTACACAATAAAATTAAGTATATATCCCCGCATAGTCACAAATAACAAAGAATTTAATACCAAAACGGCATGCTTTTGAAGGAATAAACTGACGGAATGATAAATTACCTTTGAAGAGCAGTAAACTTTCATCGATGCATACATTCATGTGAGGATACATACATTGCATGGAAATTTGTTTGAAATGTGTCACAAGAAATCTTATTTTAAGCATCTTGTCCTCATTTACTTGCTGCGTATTATCACAAAAGTGAAGCATCCGTAGAATGTTTTGGAATCTATTGCGGGATATTGTATCAGAAAATATTGGTGAATAATATCTGTAGACTGGGCTGGCGATCCTGTTTGAATTACAGGGCACTAGGGATTCTGTGTCGAGACGTCCCGGGACATTTAACAACAAAGTCCCGGGACTTAAGACAGCCAAATTGTACATTTTTAATTTTGAAAAAACCATTCTAACAAATAAAAATTGGATGCAAGCAATCGCTAATGGGACCTAAAAAGTTAATTTTGATTTAAAATAAAGTTACATTGGTGTCTATCCGCGGGATCAGTTTTGAAAAAAATGCATCATATTTAGGCTAAGGATTAAAGGCCGGGGTTTTAACAAAATTAAGTATGCATATATAACAGGGATCTTATAAAAGAAACATGAATTTAAGATTTTAAAATCAACTGGAGAATGGAAACAAAGATTATTTTTTATATATAACATTAAAGCAACATCGACTGACAATGATGATGAGAAACAACGTTTATTACAAAAATAAGAAATCGGCTGTCTGATTCGTCATTAAATTCAATATTATTTTTAAAAGCATATTTTGATAAGCAAAAATAAAATATTAACTTTTGTGTAAATAATACATACTTATGATTTGAGGTTGTGACTTTATTATTGAATTAATTTAATATTTTTATTATTAATAAATAAATGTGTTCAAAAGATGTTTTTTTTTTTAATTAACGCAAACTTTCGCCGCCTTTTTAAAGTACGCATGAAAAAAAATACGTCTAACTGCGTAAAAAACGCTCAAAAAAAATAGTTTAATTGAAACGAAATATTAAAAAACGTTTGGGAGAAAGATATCTTCATTTATGTTATTAGAAATTTGTTTAAATCAATTCATAATCGTATTAAAAATATAACTGTAGCAAAAACCAATTAAAAAATATTATAATTAAGTGTTCATACCTGATGTTGTTTTATTTACAAATGTTTTTCACTATTGTACAAAGTTACCAATGTCTCAATAGGACAAAAAAGGTATAAAAGCTGTAATGTGATTTGTGAAGTAACGGTCATAATTTTACCCAATTCATTGTTATTGTTTCAATATATGAACCGTTATCATCCCTTTTTAGTACATACATACAAATATTTAATTTTAATAAATTTATAATTTTATTGAAGGGGAAATAAAAGTCCCAAGTCCCGGGAAGTCCCGGGACTTTGACTTTATCACGTCTCGTGTCCCGGGACTTTGAAAAACCCGAGACTTCAGAATCCCTACAGGGCACCAATAGACCAAAAACAAGAAATAAGTATAATTCTTCTACTGCAACGTCTATCCACTGTCTCAACCTCCAACTTACGTCACCGCATTGATGGCTTATGTATCTGTACTGCTTATTTGTTTCAACCGTAATGAAATTCATGAGCATGCTTGTCATGAACACCTTGAAAAAGTTCGACTGTATTTCTTAAACTTTCAATATTTGCTCTTGACCTTGAACTATCGAATGAGTTTATTTTGAGAACTCATCTGTTTTCCATTTAAAAACTGGTGCAGACTCATCAACTAATGGTACAAATTCATCGTAAAGTGCTGATTCTGCAATACCAGAAATCAAGACATCTCGTTCCTCATCATCGAAATTGGCATCAAAATTCAGCAGTGAGGTACCTGTCTATCAAATCTTCAATCAGTTGTGTATGTTCAGGTGTATTTTGTTGTTCTTCCATTTTGAAACGTGAGAAGAGTATACGTAAAAATAATAAAAGCAATAGTCAAAAAAGTTACGCCACTGTAAAATCTTATAAAATAAACAAACACCAACAGCACATATTATTAAGGTAAATAATGAAATTATGTAGGTAGTCAAATAAAACATAAACTGTTTTCATCTAATATTAATTAATACTAGCTGTAAGCCCGTTGACCTCAACGGGGGGATTTTTGTTGCATTTTTAAGTAGTCAGAAAATTTAGCGGCGTGAAAAATAAATTTTAAATTGTAAATAATATAATTTTTAGAATATTTCAAATCTTTAAGTTTGCTAACAAACATATTTCGTAGAAGAAGAAATAGATCTCGGGACATATATCGACACCCCTGCACTATTTTATTGAAAATAATATAATTTTTAGAATAATTGAAATATTTAAGTTTGCTAACAAACATATTTCGTACAAGAAGAAATAGATCTCGGGACATATATCGACACCCCTGCACTATTTAATTGGAAATAATGTATTTTTCAGAATAATTGAAATGTTTAAATTCGCTAACAAACATATTTCGTAGAAAAATAAATAGATCTCGGGACATATATCAACACCCCTGCACTATTTAATTGGAAATGATATATTTTTTAGAATAATTGAAATGTTTAAGTTTGCTAACAAATATATTTCGTAGAAGAATAAATAGATCTCGGCACATATATCAACACCCCTGCACTATTTAATTGGAAATAATATAATTTTTAGAATAATTGAAATATTTAAGTTTGCTAACAAACATATTTCGTAAAAGAAGAAATAGACCTTGGGACATATATCGACACCCCTGCTCTATTTTAATTGATAAAAATATATTTTTTTGGAATAATTGAAATGTTTAAGTTTGCTAACAAATATATTTCGTAGAAGAAGAAATAGATCACGGGACATATATCGACACCACTGCAGTATTTTAATTGTAAATAATGTATTTTTTAGAATAATTGAAATGTTTAAGTTTGCTAACAACCATTTTTCGTAGTAGCAGAAATTTTGTGAATTATCGAATTTTTGCAGTAGTAGCAGAACAGATGTCGTAAATTTTTAAATTTTGGGACATCAGTACGCACACATTTGTGGTTTGTGCATTGTGATTTGTGATTATTTTATCGACTATTAATATATAGACTATAATAGTTAATTATAACAGCAAATATATAGATTATAACACTATCAATACAATAAATACACACTAGTCACAATATTCTAGCCGGTAAAATTATGTAAATTATGACATCGAGCTCGACTACGACCATAAAACTGATAAGTCTTGTAGGATCACTGTGAGTTATGACTTGTATTGGGAATTAAAGGAATGTAGAAATGTAGGAATCTCTGTTTCAAAAACAAAAATTACCGCCTCGTTGGCATAACTCTGCTAGCGGCACATTTGAAAACAACGAAAAAGCTCTTTTTAAAATCGATGTATTATAGATTACAAAACAATATCTTTGAAGTTTAAGTATCAAAATATGATTCCAAGAGATGTCACTATATACATGATATTTTTTTAAAAAAAATGTTTCTTGTGGCCTTTAAGGCGACTCAGTAGGAATGCAAAACTTAAATTTGACCTACAGCATAAATATTGCACTGACTTAAATAAGTAACCACCCCAATACGTATTTTTACAGTATCAAAACAAGCAAAACATTTGTATATTTCATTACAAAAATAGCAATTTCACCTAACGCACGGATGGATATTTAAACAGTACTAAGGGTTTTTCATATAAAACAATTTGTTATTGACGAAAATCAGTAAGTACTTTTTTATCTTCGTGGCAAAGACTGACAATCTAATTTACTTCCGCAAATATCTGACAAAAATTATATGTTACTGAAACAATGCGTTAATTATATATACCGTGAAAATGACTTATAATGCTACATATGAGGTATTGGTAGCAACAGTAAGCCATCGTATTTAATAAAAGTAAACCAGAGATGGATCGAAATAATAAAAGAAATAAACACGACAAACCGTAAAATACAAATTTCTCAAACTTTCACTAATATATTGAAAGAATTTGTTTTTATTTTTAATTTTGTATAACCTATTTGTTATGATATTGATTTTAATATGAATACAGTTAAAAACATTCTGTTGAACAAAAATACTGACATAATAAGATTAAAATGGAAAAAGTATTGAGTTCTAAAATAATTATAAATTTCAGTTGATGGTTATTTCTGGTTCACGCCATAGTTCTGACAGTGGATTTTCCGAAAATTATAATAACTATGTCTTATATTTCTTGTTGAACATCTAAGCTATCTTGGAGGATATTTGTAATCATTTTCCAAAAAAAAAAAAATGATACTGAATTCACGGAATAAAAACATGTTTGCTATCAGAAAACTTAGTTATTCCACTGATTGCTTAGAATAAAGGTAAACTTCATTAACTAATAATAGCTTTATGATAGTTGGTATGAAGACGCTTCTCGAAAAAGCCATAAATGTGTTACAATTTGTAAACAATTAGTGGAATAACAAAGTTTATTTGTTAATTTGTTATAAAATGATTTTTTCTTTAGTGAATGCCGAAACTATCGAAAATATTCATAATCCATGCATGTCTTTCAAGTTATAACCAAATGTTATGATGTGTTTATTTTTACTTCAAGATTTTATATAGCCAATAAGGAAGAAACTAAATGAATAGTAATACCTGATCAAAAAAAATTATATCGAATGCATAAATATATTCGTATTTTTGTATAATGTTTGGGAACTTTTTTTCTCTCGTCAATATACAAGTTCGACATTTAGGGCTGTGACAAGAAAACATAATACTAATAATATTAAAAGTAATTCAAACCATGTGATTGATTTGAATATTAATGTATTGTAGGTATAATATTGTTACATTATTTGGTAAGTTATCGAAAAAATATGGTTTTCAATCATTTAATATAATAGATAAATTAAAGTCGTTAAGTTATATCGGCTGCATCGGACTAACTTTGTTGGGTGGTACAAAACAATGACTTAAATGTATGAATTAATATATTTCACAAGTTTATTATGTATCCATACATATGTTTATATATTTGTCATATATCAATTTCGAATATTTTCTAGCATTCTGTTTTATTTAATTATAAGTTAAAAAAAACAAGTTTGACGGTAGAAAAATGTATTCAATTAAAAAAACCAGGGCTGTGGAGTCGGAGTCGGAGTCGCGGTATTTTGGCCGCAGTCGGAGTCGTGAAAAATGAGCGACTCGATTTTTTTTTGAAAAATATATTTAATGATGTGTATTTAAACAAAATAGTCAAAAGAATTAACATTTCATGCTTGGCTGACTAAAGATGATCTGATGGTCTGGATGGATCTGATGACACAAATATATAAGTTAAAATGAAATTATTGAAAAAATTCCTCGTAGTCGGAGTCGCCTTTTTTCACGCGAATTTACAGCCCTGAAAAAAACTCTACGTTGCAAAAAAACATGGTATACCATCTTTATAATGATTCTTAAAAAATATCTTACCTTATCCAATAATTTTCAAGTTTTTTTTCGATTTAGATGACGAACTTTGTTTTTTTAGCAAAAATCTTTTGAAATATAGAAATGATTCAAAACTGCTAATGTGAAAAATCTTATTTTCAACTACTGCTATTATTATATTGAATAGAATCTCTTTTTAAAAGCATTGCCAAATAATTATTTCAAAATGCTTACCCATTAAGCTAAAGTAATACTGGTCTTTAAAATAATCGCTATTAAAAAAGACATTATTGTATTATAAACTAGCTGACCCGACGAACTTCGTAACGCCTCAGAATCAATAAGTGTTGCGTTTACTTGATAACTTGAAACATGATGACTACCGAGCCAACCTTTAGTTGTAAATTGTGCGGTGTTAAGCCAGGCAGATCCAATGAGTTTGAAAATTCAGTTGGTTAGTTGGTTGCTTCGTCTTCGTTTGTTACACGGTCGATAGATTTGAATGAATGCAGTGGACCAATGCTTCGATTTATAATTGTGAAGTTTAAATGATTCACACCTTTGTTGTTTGCCGCAAGAATTGCTCGTTCAATCAACCAATTGAGATTTTTGTGATTAGATGTTCGGGAACATATTGTTGATGAAGTCGTCTTTCGTTGAGACGAAATTGCAAAAAATCGGCGGAAACTAAATCAATCCGTTCGATCGTTTCATTTTAACATATATATATGTAATACTATCAGATCATCTTTAGTCAGCCAAGCCAAAATACCGCGGTTCCTCGACTCTGACTCCACAACCCTGCATCTCAGAGTAAAACAACGTGCGTGCAAACGGCAAGCTTCGTTTTTGCCAATCAATCGAATACATCCAGCATCGAGTATCCCCAAAGACGCGATGCTAAGAAATGTAGTTCATCAGCGACCGGATTTTTTGTTTGAAGACACGTGCGGTGACGTCGTGCCGATCACTTGATGTTTGTCCGGGTAGCGGTAGTTGAACAATTTCTATCCATTTCAGATTGCACGTAAAGGTGATGAATAGATCTTGACGACCGTAATGAAGATCAGGTTATCTTAAAGAATAGGGTCGTGAAGCATTTGACGTTTAATCGAAATTGCCGCCAACACAGAAATCATTTGTGAATTATTTGTTTTAATTAATAACACAAATCTAAGAAGCGTTATGATCTTTGATTACTGTCAGAATAAATGAAAAAAATGAATGTATTTTCAATCGTATCTTAACTAAGATGTATAAGTAGTTACACATAGCTTCGAATATTAACGATTTCGCGGCGAAATCGGTACGATTGAATATACATTTATTCTGACAGTAATCAAAGATCATAATGCTTCTTAGATTTGTATAATTAATTAAAACAAATAATTCACAAACGATTTCTGTGTTGGCGGCAATTTCGATTAAACGTCAAATGCTTCACGACGCTATTCTTTAAGATAACCTGATCTTCATTACGGTCGTCAAGATCTATTCATCACCTTTACGTGCAATCTGAAATGGATAGAAATTGTTCAACTACTGCTACCCGGACAAACTAATCAAAATACACTATTTCCGCTAGTATTCATGCGTCCCGTCTTTGACCATAATTGGATAAATAAATTTTTGCATCAAAATGATTTATCGGAATTAAAACTTAACGAAAATCGATGAAAACTCAAAATCACGTCGCATGTAGCAGTCAACTGTCAAAGTATAATGTAATAACGCCATCTGGTGGATTTACTGGAAAACAGCATACAACGTGTCATACAATGTCCACGTTCCATTTGTATTTTTCAAAAAAACAAATTGTATGAGGACATTAATTTTCTTCGTAATTTATTTTCCGTGATATTTTTCCGATGTTTTAATGCTTATTCTGCTATTCTAGGCGGATACGAATTTAATAAAACAAAGATCATTAAAATCAGCCAAGTTATAGCCAAGATATACGTGGTGTAACAAACCCCACTTTCTTTTATATATATAGATAATAATATTATTTGTCAGCGCATTGGGCAACCCTAACCCTAACCGCTGTTTTGCGCAACAACTTTTTTATAGCAAAATAAAAAATACCTTTCTTCGATTCATTTGTATGACCAGTGTTTTAAGTTAATGCAGAGTAATATCTGGCACGTGCACTCACCACGAAGCTCTCACTCAGACTGACTCGGTCTGCGAAATTTACGGCAAGAAAAACACATCCCCGAAAAATAGTTATTATTTATTGGTATGGCAATTTTTTAATTTTTTTTTTGCTTTTAAATGTAAATAATAAAATGTTTTATTATTCCAATTTTTTTTTAGAAGTATTATTGATCCAATTATGCTTTAAAAATCAGTCAGAATAAGTGGGAAAAATGGTACATTTCAAATAGATGTACAATCATTATATTACATAAGTTGGAAATTCTGCTCAAATCACTTTCTTAAACAAACTTTTATCTGCATTTCTTTCTAAGACATTAAACTTCGGTATCTTACAGTAAACTCTAAAAATGATCACAACGTAAAGCAGTTGAAAAATTCCGGGTGAACTTTTTGCCGTGCATTCTTGAAAATATGACTATTTTCATGAAAAAAAAAAGTAATAGTGTAAAAAAGCGTTTGGAAAATGTAAATATTGAAAAAAAAAATTAAGTGAATGGTTCACGAGATTTAGTCGACGGCAAACGGTCGATTTACTCTGTTTTCAGGCGTGAAGGACCTATATCCTCTTAAGCCGCGACTCAAGTACTGCGTGTAAGATCGCACATTTTGTATGGCCGGCCTTACGAGCACGAAATTGTAAGGCGTGCTAACATGTCTGTTGCAGTGAACCGGTCAAATCTTTGTTTCGCGAAAAAGCAATAACAGCAAAAAATTCAAGCTGTGTAATAAACACATTTTTTTTTTAAAACCACGTCCGCTTCCAATGTGGAGCATATGTATTCCTAATGGAGTTTATCTCAACAGAAATGTTTCTACAAGAACTGATTGTTATGCAGTTGCTCAACCTCTCTTTTTCCAAAGAGAGTAGGGATAGAAGGATAGGGATTAGTGGTAAGCTAATCGCTCTCGATACGCCCCGTTCATAGGATAGGGTGGGTGAAGGGGGGAATTCAAGACATCACATACATCCATGCCTTTGAACAGAAATTCATAAATTGATTGAAAAATCAATTTATAAAACTGTCCGTACCGGGATTTGAACCCGGGCCCTCCGTAGCCGAAGCCAACAACGTTGACCACTCGACCACACAGGCGGCTAAACATTAGCAAAGGAAAATCAATTTTTCAACGTGTTGAAATGTGAAATAAATCTTCAAGACCAAAATGGAATCGAAATGCGTCATATTCTTCATTTGACAAATGCAGAGGTTCAGGCTAGGCAAGGCATCGGAGTGACATTTTGGTTCTCTCCCACCCTTTCAATCCAAAAATTATTGGAACAAAACGAGGACGACAAATTAACCACTAGTCCTGTCCTCCCTTATCTTTCTATTCTTAATCTCTTAGAAAAGTTAGGTTGAGCAACCGATTAAAAAGTAGTTCTCGTAAAAAAAGTTCTTTCAAGGTACCTCCATTGAGAGGCCATATGCTCCACATTGAGAACGGATATGGGTTGGAAAAAAAACTTTTGTTGCAGCGTCTCTTCTTTAAAAAAAAAATTACTGCTTATATCTTAAGACTACGAATAATGACAACGGTTGTATTCAAGACAGGGTGTTAAAACAGGTGTCTACGCAGCCTTAAAAAGATTACTATTTCCATGAAAATAGAACTGCAATGGTGTAGAAAAGTACTTTGGAAACACAATCATTCATCAACATATTTTTTAAGGTCGAAAGTTTACGAGATTTAGGCGAAGGTAAACGTTTAATTAGCTGTGCTAACAGGTGCAAAGGAATTATATCCTCTTAAGACCACGAATAATTGAAATGGCTGTATGCAGGACAGAGCAGTAGTGGATCCATAAATTGTCCCAGGAGGGGACCATTCAATTTGAAAACAAACATGATACTTAAATAATAATATCAAAAAAATTAAAATATTTGTAGATTTTCAATGTGTTTTACTGTTCAAACTGCCGGGGATATATCAAAACAAAAAAAGGCCGCCGTTCGAAATCACTAACAGCGGTTTGAACGGCGGCCATTTTTTTTTGATATTATATATTGACAATCCAATGTGAGTGAAATTAGAGCAAAAAAATTTATCGCAAGCGCTAATTTCTTTTTAAATTGCGTCGTAAAAAAATATGCTTCCCAAACGTTCGTCACTTAGTAGATATACCAACGCAGCACGTAGAAATGAGCGAATACGAGCTTCGTGACAAACGAGCAATGAAGCAGATCGTTTACAAATAGCTGTTTCAAGTGCATCAGAATCAAACGATCAACATGCCGCAAGAATCTAAAAAGTACGTTTACATGCTACACAATCACGCGCATCAGAATCAGGTGACAGACTTACAGTTTGCATCCCAGTGTAAATATCGGCAAAATGAATAAGGTGTGTAGGCATTGCGGTTCACATAAATTCAACAATGAAACATCAGGAATGTGCTGCGTGAATGGCAAAGTTAAATTGCCAACATTGCATCCACCGCCTGATCTATTGTTGTCATTGCTTTTGGGTGACTCACCTGATTCCAAACACTTTTTGCAGAACATTCACAAATATAATTCAGCGTTTAGAATGATATCTTTTGGAGCCGACAAAGTTTTCCAAGATCAGTATATGCCTACTTTCAAAATTCAAGGACAAATATATCACCATGTTGGTTCATTTTTACCGGTTTCCGACGCTGAACATAAATTTCTAAAGGAGTTTTAATTGGTTATTTTTATGAAGTTCAACGAATATTGTACAATTTCTTTTTTATGTTTTGTCAACTATTAAAAAAAATGCTAAGAGTATTTTGATCCTTATGCATGCATTGATTATACGTTTTAGTTTTGAAAGTCTTTTTGATCGTGGTTATGACGGACCCTCATAAGCTCTTTTTCCAGGAAATTCTAGAAATAAACAAAGCGCAATTGAATAGTCGTCCGATTTTCAATGAAATATTAAACATACCTGGTTCGCCACTGTTATACCCTCTATAAATATAGTCATAAAATCTTTTCCGACAAACAAAATAAATATAAATTTGAATTGTTTGAATTTTGTACTTCTCGATGAGTTTTGTCGCTAACGACCCGGGTTTCTTCTGTTGGCATCTTCAGGCATTCCAAGTGCACGGATGTACTTGAACTGACGCGTAGTAAACAGTTTGAATCGTTTATATACAAAAATATAAGGAGATCACTAAGTTAAAAGGCTATTAACATGTCAATTAGCGAAAATTGAATGTATACATGAACGGCCGACACTTTACGTCCGAAAAGGTCCGACACGAAATCGGCCAATGATTCGGTTTTGGTGTACGCGTACTGTTAGTTTTATCTTTCTTTAAAGATTTTCAGACATTTAATTGGTTGATCACATTTATATTTAATTTTATATTTTAGGTAAATATATTGAGTTTTAAGTATTTTCAATTTCTAAAAAACACATTTTGTAGCAGTGCAGCTCATAAAATCTTTAAAATGAAAAAATAAAAGCCTGTACAAAACAAATTTTGATAAACATACATATACAAGTCCTCCGTAGAATGTTTCAGCAATATTTCTTCGTTTTGTGTAGGAATGCCGCAATTGATCTCTCTGCTCTTACAATGAAGTTATTTGCATGAAATATGGAATATAAATATAATTTTCATTTCCAGTCCAGTGACTCTATGCGGGGATATTGTCCACAATTTGGCGGCTTAGATAAGTATCTGACGAGTCGGGAAACTTTGACACTATTTTGTGAACTCCGTGGGATGAAACAAAAATACATCAAGAAAGAAGTACAGAAAATGCTGGAGATGATAGGTGATATTCAAATATTTTTTAAAGTTTTTTTGTATCTCTAAGCAAACTAATTTAACACATTAATAATTTTCAGCATTGGGATAAAAGATTATTTTTGATGAACAAAATATTTATGAATTAATAATAATTTTATACTTTCGATGGATTTGGCGGTAATTTTGTGGAAGTTCATTTTAATATAAGATATAAAATAACTTCGATTATTCCACGTATTGTGCTACAAACTGTGGTACGTGTTTTGGACAAACTACTTTTACAAATGCTTGCTTAAGTACGGATGATTTTAATTTGACTATTATGATATATTATAATAAAAATCAAATAAAAATAGGAGACAAAGAGGGGATGATAAAAAAAACAAGCAAACGATAATGGTAATACAAATGACATTAATGATTCACTTATGAGTTGTATCAATTAGGACTTGTTAAACCATTAGAAAATAAATTTTAGCAGTGGCGAACTCCCTCTGTTGTATTCAAGATATTATTTGATAATATTTCTTTATTGTTAATACTTTTATTTATTTCTAAAAATTTTAAACTTTTAAATCCTTTTTTATTTACTCGATGGAGTATTTCTTCGTTACTGTTCTGATTAAAATTATGTTCGTTTTCGATTAGATGATTGGCAAACTCTGAAAAATTGTTACTTTTTAGACACCTTATATGTTCTTTAATTCTAATATTAAAGTTTCTACCCGTCTGCCCTACATAAGAAGCTTGGCAGTCTCTACAAGAGAAGCGATAGATACCACTCTGTGACAATGATTCTACGTGATCTTTACTGTTTAATAAAATGTTACATAAATTATTAAAACGCGGTTTCTATGTTTTCAACAATTTAGCTATCTTCGATGAAGTGTCTCCTAAATAAATGAATTTATGCCGGTTTTTACTGTTAACATTTATTTGTTCTTCTCCCAAAAAAATGTTGGTTATTACTAGTTATAATAATAATCTCTAGTACTACTAGTAACAATAATAATATCTTGAATAAAACAGGGGGTTCGCCAATGTTAAATTTATTTTCTAATGGCTTAACCCGTCCTCATTGATGTAACTTATTATTTAATCATTTCTTAATGTAAATTTCATTTGTATTACAATTATCGTTTGTTGGTTTTTCTATCATCCCCTCCTTGCCTCCCATTTTTATTTTATGTTTATTATAATATATCAGAATAGTAAAATTAAAATCATTCGTACTTAAGCAAGCATTTGTGAAAGTAGTTTGTCCGAAGATGCCTCTGAAAGAGGCGAAACACGTTTCACAGTTTGTAGCACAATTTGTGGAATAATCTGAGTTATTTTATATCTTACTAGCTGACCTGACGAACTTCTTACCGCCTCAGAATCAATAAATGTTGTGTTAACTTATTGGCTGAATGATAATCAGTTTTTCATTAAGGTAAAATGAATACTCAATATAAATTAAGTTCAATAAATGTGAAAACATAAAAATGAAAAACATTCTAATTACATTGAAATTAATGTAATTCACGTAGCACAGTCGATAGGTTTGAAGAAATGCAGTGGACCAACGGTTTGATTTTGAATTGTGAAGTTCAAATGATCCAGATCTTTGTTTTTTGCCGCAAGAATTGCTCGTTCATTCGACCAATTGTGATTTTTGTGATTAGCAATGATGTTTGGGAACACTTTTTTGATGAGACCGTCCTTTATTGAGACAAAATTGCAAAAAATCGGCGGAAACGAAATCAATCCGTTCGATTCGTCGACAGGAACACGGCCGTTACCAATAGTCAGCAATTGCTTGGAGAAATCTTCGGCGGATGGATCATTTCGCAATGCAACTCGCATGTTTGTCGTCAGCTGAAATTTCTTCACAAAGCGCCACAAAGTCAATGATTTGAGGCATGCGTTTATTTCATCGGCAGCGGTTGATCTTGGATTGACTGGTAGTGTTTGGCGGAAATCGCCAGATAGTAGAATCATTGCGCAAATCTTTCATAGTTCAGTTGAGTGCTTCCAATGCGCGTTTGTACGCCATTGTGCATTCATCCCAGTTGATGATTTTACTCGCTACCAAAACATCGGCCATTGCTGAGTGTTTCGCAATATTGCATGTCGGTTTTTCAGTCGTTTAGAGGTTTATCGGCAATTTCAACGCTGAATGAGCCGTACGGCATGCTTCTATCAAAGTAGCCGCTATCTCAGAAGAAGGAACTGCTACAGCATTTTCGGATCTCGCACGAACAGTGGCCAAAATCAATGACATGAGGAATGTCTTCCTAGTTCCACCAGGCGCATCGAGAAAAATAAGCCACCATTTCCATCATCAATTGCATTCATTAACGTATCGTACACTTCTTTCTGCTGTGGGTTCAACAGTGGTACATTCGTTCGAACTGATTGGTTCAATGCATCTCGATCATATTCACGTTTACGTTCCAATTATCGATTGAAAGCGTCGTTCATTTCACGATCTGGCGTTGGCATTCCTAACTTGTCTAACAAACTGCCAGACATAATAAGTTTTACTAATTTTTTTTTCAGTCAAAACAATTATTGCCAATGACTCCACTCAATCTCTTATAAGGATATGCTTTATTATACGCTTTTTCTTAACTTGCTTTGTTAGACACCCAAAGCCAAGGACGACCGAAAATCTTGTCGGGATGTTTTGAAGTGACAAAGTTTAACGTAAACGTCAGTAGTTTTGAAATGATCTCACGCCTTTGCGGAAGCATTAATCGGTCTCAATGCAATTTAATATTATAGCGCTATATTTTTACTATAAGATTATGCTTTAAAACGATAAGGCTATATGGAATATATGGAACATCAAAAATGCAGTGACATTTGTGTCGATAAAACAGTTATCTGTTTTGCCAATGGAACATTACAGAATTCGAAAAATTCAAATTGCTGAAATAGTTTGACCGAATTTGAGATGAGGCAAATTCGACTTTAAGAGAAACGGTATACATTTAATTCGTCTAATATCGATGCAGATTGGAAAAACATTCCTTTTTAATTTGTTAGAAAACTGTTTAGTTTTTGTCCATCGATGAGATTTCCATGGTTGGTTCCGTATGAAATGCGGTGCATAATTGACTCACGATTTAGACAATTGAAGAACAGCGAAGAATTTTTTGGTGGTATCAACGTATCCCTTTTTGGTGATTTAATGCAATTACAACCGGTAAGGGGTAATCAAGTATTCCAGCAACGAGATAGATTAGTGTCTGCATCTCATTTATGTTGAAAGCTCACGTTAGTTGATTGAATGAAAAACATGAGACAACAAGGTTGCACCATTTTTGATATAATATTGTTTTTTAAGTTTTAGATAGTTATTTTCACCTGCCTTAAATTTATTTTATATTATACTGTACAATCAAGATTATTTTCAGATGAAGCGAGCATGGTTAAAAAAATCGATATGTTTATTCTGCTATTCTAGGCGGAGACGAATTAAATAAATCAAAGTTCATTAAAATCAGCCCTGCCCTTCTTGAGTTATACGTGGTGTCAATAACCCCACTTTGTTTTATATATATATATAAAGATATTAATAATATTTTTTTTATAATTGTCACGTTTACAATAAAGAGAAGGAAATAAATTTATTACGAAATTGTTTTTCTTTCTCTCTTATAGGCCTGAAAGAATTAGCAGATGTTAAAATAGGAGTATACAGTGGCGGTAACCAACGAAAGTTAAGCTCAGCCATTGCTTTGATTGCTTGCGATATAGTGATCTTAGATGAGCCGTCTGCCGGGGTCGATCCGTACTCCAGAAGTCTTCTTCATGCTACAATCAAGCGAGCGAAAAAAGATGGAAAAACAATTATTATTTCGTCACACAGGCAAGTTGGATAACAACAATAAAAAGATTAATAATTGCAGCTATCTTTGTGGAAAAAATACTTTTAAAACTCTTGTGGCTCGGAGACTAGAAAAATACTTATCAGCCGATGGGGATCTTTTTTGACCTCAGTGGTTTCCTCATTATTGGCCTTATTCTTATGAATTTCAAAAAAAAATAGTCCAAGGGCTTTAAATATCTCTTTGCATCATTCCTCATTTTTTTAAATAAAAAATCGTGTTTTTTTAATAAATAGTCATATTTTAAGTTACGCGTAAAAAAGACGTCATTCCAGTACACATATGTAATCGCAACTGACGACATTTAGCCAACCAATCATAGCAAATGCAATTTTACGAGCGACTGCTTATCGCTCCTTCACATGTTGCCAGAACTTATATAAAATTAGGCATCGACGAAAGATATTGTGAATTTTTTGAGAATAGTATTTGAGGATACATAAATTATTATCTTTAACTTCGAACGCATCAATCCGTTTTTTGTTCTACGTTCTTATAAAAATCTGTGGTTTTTAAATAAATAATCATATTTTAAGTTGCGCGTAAAAAAGACGTCACCCCAGCACACATGTGAATTTACAACTGACGAATGTTCTCAGCGTTCTCAGCTATCTTATTAACAATCGTTATCGCGGGCGCTTATCACCTGATAAGCGTTATCGCGTATTTATATAAACTACAAAAGGTCCAAAAAACTATGATATAAGAATACCTTAATTATAAACATTGTATCGCCCATATTAAAATAGATATTTAAGAAAATGTTGGTATTGGGGTCGCATTTCTTGAGCTTAGAAACGGAAAAGTTAAGTGATCGAATACTTTTTGCTAATCTCGTAAAATACAAAAGATATCTCGTGCATATCAGTACGATGCCTGAACTCAAAATTTCAAGGATTCATAGAAGCTGCTAGTGTTTGAGCAAAAGACCACGCAAAAGATTTTCAGCCCTGTATGCCGTCGGCACAACCATGAGGTTAATAGCCTATATTGATGGGTGGCCTTTAAAATACCTAACTTTTTATGCTCCTGATTTAATAAATGACAACATCTTGATGCTATGACAACATCTTCACTAGTTCGACGTGTTCGTTTCAATTTGTCTTATTTTACTTTAATTAGTGCTACAATAGTTATTTTGTTAATAAATTGTCATTTCTAACGACAGAAAAATCAGGCGGACTTGATAATTATTATAAACTGTGTTACTAAGTCGTGTAATTTAATCAATTTGCCAAAAGTGTTTATGACTGTCGATAGTTATTATTAATGAATAACATAATTCATTTTTATATCATAGTTGCTATTAGGGATTCTGAAGTCTCGGGTTTTTCAAAGTCCCGGGACACGAGACGTGACAAAGTCAAAATCCCGGGACTTCCCGGCACTTGGGACTTTTATTTCCCCTTCAATAAAATTATAAATTTATTAAAATTAAATATTTGTATGTATGTACTAAAAAGGGATGATAACGGTTCATGTATTGAAAAAATAACAATGAATTGGGTAAAATTATGACCGTTACTTCACAAATCACAATACAGCTTTTATACCTTTTTTGTCCTATTGAGACATTGGTAACATTTTACAAGAGTGAAAAACATTTGTAAATAAAACAACATCAGGTATGAACATTTAATTATAATATTTTTTTGCTACAGTTATATTTTTGATAGATTATGAATTGATTTAAACAAATTTCTAATAACATAAATGAAGATATCTTTCTCCCAAACGTTTTTTAATATTTCGTTTCAATTAAACTATTTTTTTTTTGAGCGTTTTTTACGCAGTTAGACGTATTTTTTTCATGCGTACTTTAAAAGGGCGGCGAAGTATGCGTTAATTAAAAAAAATACATCTTTTGAACACATTTATTTATTAATAAAAAAATATTAAATTAATTCAATAATAAAGTCACAACCTCAAATCATAAGTATGTATTATTTACACAAAAGTTAATATTTTATTTTTGCTTATCAAAATACGCTTTTAAAAATAATAATGAATTTAATGACGAATCAGACAGCCGATTTCTTATTTTTGTAATAAACGTTGTTGCTCATCATCATTGTCAGTCGATGTTGCTTTAATGTTATATATAAAAAATAATCTTTGTTTCCGTTCTCCAGTTGATTTTAAAATCTTAAATTCGTAATTCATAGCATTTGTCAAAATCTTTCGTGTATTCTTTTCGAAAATCAATTAGTCCCAGCAGAACGGTAGGTAATAAAATATTTATAAGCTGCCTTGATTTATAACATAATTTTCTAGAAATAACTATTGGTTCCATTATTTCTTGGAATTCTGTGCGATTATCCCATGCTGCAAAAATAGTTAAGCGAACACGTGTCTAAGTTTTTTTTGTATTTCTGCATGTCTCTCTCTACCCATTAAAAATGGTTGTTTCGTATTAAAATATATAAATAGATGTTATTTGAAACTTCTACAATTATATATCCAAACAGCTGTTTCTTTTATAAGATCCCTGTTATATATGCATACTTAATTTTGTTAAAACCCCGCCCTCTAATCTTTAGCCTAAATATAATGCATTTTTTTCAAAACTGATCCCGCGGATAGACACCAATGTAACTTTATTTTAAATCCAAATAAATTTTTTAGGTCACATTAGCGATTGCTTGCATCCAATTTTTATTTGTTAAAATGGTTTTTTCAAAATTAAAAATGTACAATTTGGCTGTCTTAAGTCCCGGGACTTTGTTGTTAAATATCCCGGGACGTCTCGACACAGAATCCCTAGTTGCTATGACAACAGCTTCGCTGGATTGACGTGCTCGTTTTAATTTACCTAAATTTTATTTTAATAAATACTACTAATAGTTATTTAGTGTATTAATAGTAATATAAAATATTTTTAACAAAATGGATGTTCATGGTGAACTGAATATTATTATCAAAAGTCTAAGAGCTCTAACTGAGCGTATTGAAGTTGTGAAGAAATACGTTGAAACTGGTGAATGTCAATGTGAGTTGACTTCGAAGAGTTCGACGGTGAATGTGCTAGCTATAACAGAGCCATCAAATAGCCAGGCAATTAAAACCAATAAAAGAGTCACCCGATTTTCTGTTGTTAAACCCATTGCTAATGCATCAACATGTAAGCCAAACGTAAACGTGCTACCTGCCACTACTACTTTTACTGCCGTTATTGACCTTGTGAATGATAATGAACCAAACGAAATTCAGCAAAAGCAGCCCCTTTCAACAATTTCAACGATTGCGGCTATTGATGAGCCTAGCAAAAATAATCATTGGAAAACAATTCAAAAAAAGAACCGCAAAAGCCATATTCCAATGACTGCCACATCATCACCAACACAGATATGTGGAACGAGAGTTGGCAGTTTGGCTTGCTCTGGTATTGAGCGTACAGCTTCCATTCATGTTTGGTCTCTTCATCCGGATACAACCGAGGAAGGACTTATAAATTTTTAACTTTTCCGGTTCTAAGCTCAAGAAATGCGACCCCAATACCCATATTTTCTTAAATATCTATTTTAATATAGGTGATGCAATGTTTATAATTAAGGTGTTCTTATATCATAGTTTTTTTAACCTTTTGTAGAAGAAAAAAAATATATTTAATTGCTAGTTCCGTCTCTATTAAATAAAACAGAAAAGAAATCGGATAAATTTCACCCGAAAAACTTTTTTCTGCGCTACAAATTTCTGGTATCCATATATGTCAACGCCTTTATAGTGTTATTGCTATGACCTCATTTTTAAGCCTGCCTTAGTGTTACAGTAGGTTCCAAATCTAACGGACGGTTTTAGCGGGTCTTTCGATATTAGTTTAATTTTTAAAGTGTTCTACTAATTAATACGTATTTATAAAAACAATATTGCTTACGTTTTGTGGAGTGTGTTTTAATTGTGTTATTATTGTTTTTGAAAGAATCAAATGCGGAATTAGAAAAAATATTTTCCGAAGGCTTAAATTCAAGAGACAATAGTGATTCAGAAAGTGGTAGTGATACAGATTTTGAATCAATTGACGATATTACAGACGTGGAAGATTTTATTGAGAATCAAGATGAAAATGAAAGTGATGATAATGATATTGATATTGATGATATTGATAGTGATAACGGTGGTTCATCATTTATTTCAAAATCAGGCTTTGAGTGGAATTCGTCACCACCACTTCGTTCTCGCAGTAGATTGCACAATATTGTGACTTCTCGGCCAGGGTTAACTGGATATAGTCAACAAATAAACTCAATCAGAAGTTCATTTGAACTTTTTGTCACGGCAGGTATGTTGGATGAAATTTGTTTAAATACAAATAATCATAGACGAAAACTATTACGGGCAGATAAAGACATCACTTTAAATGAAATTAACGCTTTTATGGGAATTTTACTGGCATCGGGGAGAAATCGTGGACGAAGAATAAATATGAAAGAGTTGTGGAGCACTGAAGAACTGTTTCGTCAATATTTTTACACTGCTGCAATGTCGAGAGACCGATTTCTTCATATTTATAGCAATATCAGGTTTGATAATAAAACAACGAGGCAGACAAGTTTTTCTCAAACTGGTGATAAGTTACTTCCCATTAGATCTATTTTTGAACAATTTTCCGCGGGTTGTGTGCGGAATTTTAATCCGAATTTAAATATTACAATTGACGAACGTTTGGCCACGTATAAGGGTAATTGTGGATTCAGAGTTTTTATGAAGAGTAAGCCGGGACGATATGGCATTAAACTTTGGGTAGCTGCAGACTCTAAGACAGCATATATATTAAATGTACAAGTGTACACCGGAAAAATGAATAATATTAGAGAAGTAAACCAGGGTCAAAGAGTAGTGTTGGATCTGACGACTCCGTACTATGGATCTGGGCGCGGAGTAACAACGGATAATTTTTTCACGTCAGTGCCGTTAGCAGGATTATTGTTAGAAAATAATCCTTACACTAACGGGCACTCTTCGCGCAAACAAACGGGAGATACCCAAAGAATTTTTGCCTTCTAAATCAAGAGAAGAGTTTTCATCTCTATTTGGGTTTACGGACAAATTTACAATTCTTTCATATGTTGCAAAAAAAACGACGTGCCGTGTGCTTATTGTCTTCGGAGTTTCACGACAAAAAAATAGAAGAAAACACGAGACAAAATGACGAGAGAGTACTCCTGTGCTCGGTCAACAAGACGGTGGCAATTAAAAATTTTCATGGAAATTTTGGACATGGCTGCATTAAATGCATATCTCTTATGGATTGCCAAATATCCGGAATGGAAGTCAAATGACCGTAGTAGGATAAAATCTTTTATACGGGAACTGTCAGTTGATTTGACAAAAAAAAACGTGGAAGACAGAAAAAATAGTGGTATACATTTCCATAAAGATCAAAAGTATGGATTTAATCTTTTTACTGAGAGTGCTGCAGGGCCAAGTCATGAATGCTCTAGAACAGGTGTTGAATCCCACACCCTGAAACGAAGAAGATGTGGATTTTGCCCTCGAAGCTGTGATAAAAAAATGAATACAAAATGTTCAAAGTGTAAAAGTTTTCTTTGTAAAGTACATGGGTATGAAGAAAAAAAGTTGTTTTGTCCAATCTGCAGTAAGCCGGAACTTGCAGAGCGGCTGAGTAACTAAACATTTCCCCATAATCGTAAGTTTACTTTTTGTATAAATAACTGTCATGTATTGTAATACTTCTAACATGTATATGTTATAATTCGCCTTCTTTTAATATGTAAACAATCCGTTACTAACATAATAAAAATACAGTAATAAACACTGGTTTCGTTTATTGCGAACATTCTCAAATGATTTCGATGAACGCAGTATTAAAATTTAGTATTAGTAAAATAAAATATTCAACAAAATAAAATCTACATTTGTACTACTTCCCACTTATATTTATTAATATTCTACTAAGCCAACTAACTGTTCAAAGGAAAAATAACTATAGGATACTAAAAGGTAAAAACGTTACATTTTTAGTAAATTAGAAATTATTTTGATATATGATGTGTTGATTTATATCCATATTTTTTACCGTAACGATACTTCACTGATAAAAAATCAATCATTAAAACGTATGTTGTATAGGTAATTATATTTCATATGTACTCCTTTTTTAAAAGTATTTACCTAGTCATGTTAACGAATAAACAAACATTTCCTTATAAAATCTCGAAGAATTAGTATTCCATTTAAATATATGCAATTCTTGTAAGTCAATTTATTTTCATAATTCTTCTGTCACATAAACTTCATTTTATGAGAGCGGTGAAGTCTCAAAAATCCATTTCGGAGAATTTTAATTATAACCTTATCGCTAAATTTAAAAGCATCCTTTCTGATATTCTTTGTTAAAAAAGGGGAAGAAAAAGCAGTCCCAACGAAAACAAATCATGTTTTATTACATTCATATGTAATAAAACACTCAGAGCTGTTTGAATTTATTATAATATTTCAGCATATTATATTTATTTTTTAAATTATTACTTCTTGTCGAGTTTTAAAATGGGTTATTTTTAATAACCTTCCTAATTTACTTTCATTTGTGTATTAAAAAAAATATATTTATCAACTAAATGTATAGGAAGGAAGGAGCTCTACCATAATTTGAG
The DNA here is from genome assembly GCA_030503985.1 of Himalopsyche tibetana. Lineage (NCBI taxonomy): Eukaryota > Metazoa > Arthropoda > Insecta > Trichoptera > Rhyacophilidae > Himalopsyche > Himalopsyche tibetana. The sequence continues at coordinate 4,569,792 of JAPJYX010000015.1, forward strand.
TATCTTTGATTATGCTATCATAAATTTGGTGAGCGTTTATAAAAACACACAACTGCTTTATTATTATGATTAATATTAGTCTGAAAATTTTCTTAAATAACTTTTATTTATAAGGTGAAATATTTATGAAACACCGTGCTTAGAAAAAATTCTAATTGACTAGGCGTCGAATTAAAACAACCAATCACAGATTATTTTGCGATATATGAGTGCAATTGCTATTGCCAGGTTGTGGTTTTATTATATTATTATGTATGTACATCTTACATATTTACATTTTTTCAATAAAACATGCGTAGAGCTATATTCATGTTTATACGGACTTCATGGATAAATGGAGTTTCAAACCCAAAAACAAACGACTCGGAACGAAAACTAACACACATTCAAACTACCACGACTAATTCGTTTATTGACGTCGGCGTGTAATTAAAAAATGTTTTACTAGATTATTTCTGTGGGAAACTTTTGCATTCGAATGATTATTGCGGCCAAAGCATAATATATAATATAATACACGTAATAGTATTTTTTACGATTGTTTATGAAAAACACACAACTGTGTAAAAAAATGATTAGTGATGGTCTATTATGCAATATGTGGGATAAATTTTCTAGTACTTCAATATATTTTATTACATATATCCTAAATACTTTTTCACCAAATAACATATTTTTAAATAAAAATGTCAGTATTTTATATGAATTAAAGCAAATCAAGTTTGTTATAGAAAACTATTTAGACGGGTATGTAGTTTTTTTTTAAATTTAATGAATAAATTGACCATTGACGTTTTCCAGCAATTTTTGCTTTGAGCAATATCATATGTTTTGTTAAAAAGTATAGGGTTATGTGTTTTTTAATATGTTCATATGTGTGTATGTATTTATTTCGAAACAATTTATAAATATGTTCTTTATAAGCGAAAAAAATAGTTTGCATATATATTTTACATTTAACAAAATTACGGTCTAAGAAGAACAAAATTAAATAAAAAATTCAAATAAATAAAAAAGATCTTCAACGTAGAACAAAAAACGGATTGATGCGTTCGAAGTTAAAGATAATAATTTATGTATCCTCAAATACTATTCTCAAAAAATTCACAATATCTTTCGTCGATGCCTAATTTTATATAAGTTCTGGCAACATGTGAAGGAGCGATAAGCAGTCGCTCGTAAAATTGCATTTGCTATGATTGGTTGGCTAAATGTAGTCAGTTGCGATTACATGTGTGTACTGGAATGACGTCTTTTTTACGCGTAACTTAAAATATGACTATTTTTAAAAAAAAACACGATTTTTTATAAAAAAAAAAAATGTATGAGGAAAGATGCAGAGAGATATTTTAAGGCCTGTAGACTATTTTTTTTTTGAAATTCATAAGAATAAGGCCAATAACGAGGAAACCACTGGGGTCAAAAAAGATCCCCATCGGCTGAGACATATTGTTCTAGTCTCCGAGCCGCGAGAGTTTTAAAGTGAAAATGTACCCGATAAAGTAACCGTAAGAAAACTGTTAACAAAAGCGAAATATTCTTCGTTTAAAATTGAGGTGCCTAAATCGAAAATTAAACTATTTCTATGTCCTAGCATTTGGCCAGTCAACTCGATAATTAAAGAATGGCAAATCAAGCCATCAATCTTATATCTTATATATATATAAAAATGAATTTTTGTATGTATGTATTTGAATCTTTGGCGTCTATGCTTTTAAACGCCACATGTCTGATTGCGATAAAACTTCGACAGTAAATTAACTTGCTCTTCCGGGAATAACATAGGCGTAATAAAATTAACTTACAGTGTCGAAAAAATAAAATATTCGAAGATTTCAATGATTTTTACAGTTCACAAGGCCGAGTATTCCAAAACGAAAATGGCCACCGCTTGAATTTTGTTTCGATTTAACAATTCAAATTTGATGTTCGATTGTTTCGATTTCAGATCTGCTAGATCGTATGTTCTAAATTTTGACATTACATTTAAATGCGTTTCGAGCATTAGGTGTCATTGTTTGTTTGTTATTTATGCGATGTTCTTGGATTAGATTTATTTGGAATTAGAAACTGTACTCTTTTCATTTCAATTAATACTATACTATTTATATATAGAACGTCAAAAAAATATTTCGTAATATTTGACAGCAAAAGTACATTGTGAATTATATTATATAACGTTAGTAAGCCATTATGTTATGGTTATTTTTAAATGCATGTGAATAAATGCAGTACATAATTCCTGTGTCCACTGTCAATACTTGATGGAAAAGCATTCTACATTTATATTAAATGGTTTTTCTCTTATTAAATGTTCTTATATAATCTCGAATGCGAAATTATTAACGAAGAGAGTTTCAAGTGATTATTTTCATGATGTTCAACGAATATTGTACAATTTAAGATTTCAGCTGAAGGTGCTTGGTGGAATTTCAATATTAAATTTGAATCGTTCAAATTATGTACATTCTCACAGATTTCGTCACTACGACCCGGGTTTCGCCTTTCGGCGTCTTCAGGCGTTCAAGTGCACGGATGAACTTGAACTGACGCCTAAGTAAATGAATGTTTCGTGTTTATTTACAATTTCTTTTTTATGTTTTGTCAACTATATGTAAATGCTAAGAGTATTTTGATGGCTATACATGCATTGATTATACGTTTTAGGGTCATAAAGTCTTTTTGAACGAGGTTTTAAACCAGGGGTGGGGAACCGTTTCTTATCTAAAGGCTGCATTCATTGTGCTGATTCGACATAAGGCCGCAGCAAACATTGACTAGGGAATCTTTGGCCGGAAACAGAAATTTACGGTCAGATTATGTCAGGAATTTACGATTTTGCATAAAATTACAGAATTGGTCAGAAAGCCGCACTAGAGTAGTCAAAAGACCGGATGTGGCCTTAAGGCCTCAGGTACCCCACGTCTGTTTTAAACTATTAGGTGTGTCAAGTCATATAAGTGTAGATTAATAAATATATATCTTATATTCTGGAATTCATATTTTTAAGGTTCCCATATACTGCAGATTACTAACAGTAAGAACACAATAACATTAATTTATGTTTTTTACTATTTATAGTGTTTGTAACAGTTTTTTAGTGAGGCACATCTTTTTAGAAACGGTAATCATAGAACAATAATTTTGAATACGAAGAAAGACTGAACGTATGAAATAAAAGTCACACAATCATGATCAGAGTGAGATGACTGTTTGTTTGTTCGTACTTTATGCGTTGCCACACCGCTCGCCCGATTGCAATAAAACTTTTTGCTTGCACTTCGGGAAGGTTATAAATCTTATATATAAAAATCAATGTTTGTATGTCTGCCATACAGTTCATTTTGACAACGTGTGCTTGCACTTGCGCGAAGGTTATAGTACAATTAAATTACAGTAGGTGGCGCGTGTGTTGTACCATAAACAATCAGCAGCAAACGTCAATGAGGCAGAAAAAGAAAACATGCACTTCAATATACATAATTAGAACATAAACACGTTCCTTCTCGAGTGAGTGGCATTGCAACGCTTGCCGGGTACCGGCTAGTTATAAATAAAAAAATGTGACTGTATCATAAAAATGGTCAATTTGAAATGTTAAAAATTTACTACCAGAATGTAAGGGGTCTACGGACTAAGTCTGTTGAGCTACGGAACGCTCTTTTGGCGAATAGCCATCCAGTTGTTTGCCTGAGTGAGACGTGGCTTAATGATTCTGTCTATGATGCTGAGCTCTTTGGTAGTAAATATATTGTTTTTCATCAAGATCGGAGATGTGGCCAAAGAGGTGGTGGTGTTTTAATTGCCATACGCACTGACAGCGTTGATAGTGTTGCTAGGATTGAGTGCAATCCGTGCATTAACGTTGATGCAGTTGTTGTTGATGTGATGTGTGGTGTATCACATCACACAATTTGTTGCATTTATTTTCCGCCTAAATGCTCTATAGAAACATATGAACAGATTTTTAACTTCCTTCAAAATTTACCTGTACGAAACTCTATTGCTATCATTGGTGATTTCAATTTGTATTCGTCAGCGCCCAGGGTAGGATTGGAGTTTGCTCATTTTTTGAGCTGTGTGAATCTTAAACAGTTCTCACAGATTAGAAATGCAAAGTCACGAATTTTAGACTTGGTACTGGCTGATGTTGATTGTTGTATCTCTGTGTATGCAAGTGACGATCCTCTTGTCCCTGAGGACACATATCATCCAGCTTTAGTAATTGTGTTTCCTATTTTTAAAAAGAAATTAACTGGTTATCACCGCTATCAAAGTGATGTGATTGAAGATTTTCCTGATAGCACTAGAAAAAGACCTTCATGGAATTTTCGCCGGGGTGACTTATTGCACATGTTCAACACGATGCACGGCATTTGATAAAAATGTTAACTCAGGCTCAAAACGGGACTTTCCGAAATGGTTTTCCAAAAATTTAATTCTATGTATTATCAAAAAAAATAAGTGCCATAAAAAATGGAAATGCTATAAATGTCCGAATGATTATAATATGTTTTCTGAGCTGCGCAGAAGAGTTCACGAACTCATTAAAAGCGATTACAAAATTTATATAAACAACATCGGTATGAACATAAATTCAGAACCTAAAACTTTCTGGAACTGTGTCCGCCAAATACGTGACTCTTCTGCTCAGCTTTCATCTATGTCTCTCGATGGTAGTGTATTGAATGGTCACCTGGCTATTGCTGAGGGTTTTGTTATGCATTTTAAATCAGTTTACTCTAAAATTCCAACAAAATACATCCCTTCCCAATCGGAGTCAGTACATACTTCTTGGCCTACTCTTGATATCAATAATCTTAATGAGTCCGATATGCGGTATGCCTTCTCTCGTCTTTACCCAAAAGCTTCAGTGGGTCCTGATGGTATTCCCCCATGGTTGCTCAAAGGCTGCAAATCTATTTTAAGTGCACCTCAATTGTGTAATTTCAATTTAAGTTTAAGTACCTTCACTTTTCCAAAATGCTGGAGCTTGACTCGCATAAGACCAGTCCACAAAAAAGCTCTCTGTCTGAAATCACAAATTTTCGACCAGTAGCAATTTTATCAGCACCAGCTAAACTTTTTGAATCTATTTTACAAAGGTATGTTTATATGCATGTTGATTGTCAATTAACTGATTCTCAACATGGTTTTAGATCAGCACGTTCAACTACGACCAATCTAATTGTGTATACTGATTATATTTCGCAATCCTTGGATTCTAACTGTCAAGTTGATGCTATTTATACGAATATTTCTAAAGCATTTGTCCGTGTAGACCATGATATTCTCTTGGATAAATTGAGTGCTGTAGGATGCTCAAACAGGATGATTAGTTTTTTTGTTTCCTATTTGTCAAATCGACGCCAATATGTTGATTACGCTGGGTGCATATCAAACGTCTTTCCAACATATTCTGGCGTACCTCAAGGATCTAATCTTGGCCCAATTTTATTTATTATCTTTATTAACGATATTATAGAATGTATACGTGGAATAAAGTATCTGCTCTTTGCGGATGATTTAAAACTGTTTTTACGTATCATTAATGAGTCTGACTGTACTATTCTGCAACAGAATATGAATAATATTTTGAATTGGTCTATAAAAAACAAACTCGACTTCAGCATTTCAAAATGTTTTTGTATTTCCTTCTCTCGCTCAAGATAACCCATCAAATATAACTATGTGATATCTAATGATGCTTTAAAGCGTTTGTCTGAAGTTGTTGATATTGGTATAAGATTTGACTCCTCTTTCACCTTTCATTCACATATAACTTCTATTGCACTGCGTGCAAGCAAATTTCTTGGGTTTATTGTTAGACAAATCAAACCATTTGAAAACCCAGCTGTGCTTCGGACGCTTTATGTTTCTTTGGTCTTAATTAAGCTTGAATATGGATCCATCATTTGGAGCTCATATGAATGTTCATACAAGCTGCAATTGGAGAGAATCCATAAGAAATTTTTAAGATATTATTATTTCAAAAAATTTAAATTCTTCCCCTTTGATAATTCCTTAAAGGAATACTACCCCAACAAATTTCTTTTAGGAATGTTATCATTTCACTCTCTTGAAGCTCGAAGATCGTTTTCAAGCTTAAAGCATTTTTGTCTTCTTCTTCGGGGCCGAGTTAATAATCTTGAAATTCTCATGACTATTAATTTATATGCTCCCAATTTATTCTTACGTGGGCGAAACAATGAGCAAAAACTTTTATTTCTAAAAACTTATACCTCGCTTAGGAGGTATGAGTAACCAGTTCCAAGGGCCGCTCGATTAATCAACGCATTGCCGAGAGAAGTGGACATTTTTAGTGATGGTATTTGTGAACTGTTTGATAAATTTTTCTATTGTATTTCTTGATTTTTTTATGTTGAATTTGATGTACTGTGTATTTTTATTTTATATTTTGTCTTATTATATTTTTCAAGTGCATGGCGAATTGGCGTCAGCTGTTATGTCATGTACTGTAATTTTAATTTTTAACAATAAATAAATAAAAATAAGACTACACCATTGCTCTATTTATGTTAGTGCTGGAGGTCAACGATTGGTGTAGGAATGTATTCATTACAGGCGGGGCTGACAATTGGTTATACAGTGACATTTTTGATGTGTCTCAAATATAAATAATTTTACAACAGTTATTTAAGCTTAACATTAATAAATAACCATTCGACAGATAGCATGAAGATGATTCTCAAGGCAAAACACGTGTCACAATTCGGGAAATAACATAGTTATTAAACTTAGTTACAGTTAATAACACATTTACTGCTGAATCCATCAACATATTGATATAACTGTTATGTAATTTTCTCAACAGCACGGACGAGTTTGAGAAACTTTGCGATCGCCTGGCCTACATGTCTAAAGGAACTCTCCAAAGTTACAATACGGTGCCAAACCTAAAGAATGAAATGGGAATGTTCGTTACTCTCACTGTCAAATTAAAAACACCGTCGGTTCTGGCTGTATCGGAGGATTATGGTTTGATACTTTTGTAATATTTTTTGTAATATTTTTTTACTAAAATTTTCCGGTGCATCATTTTATAATAATATTTGTTGTGCCCCTTCTGCTTCAATGTTATTTGAAAAAAGGATAAAAAAAATATATATACAATGTTAGAGAACTATTAATTGATTGGGCATTTACTTAGTAGAACTTCATTATAATAGGGCAAAAATAGCAACGTATTTAGTTCTACAGTTTTTTTATATTTATGAGTTGATAGCTATTTCGGCTTTCGCCTTCGTCAGAACTATGATTAAACTTACATTTTTCTCAGCTATATACTGGCTCCGAAGAGATACACAATGCATCACTTAATTCACTCTTACATCCTAATTCAAATTACAATAACATTATTACACTTATTAAATGGGATTCTAGTGTTTCAAAGAACGATAAGCAATCTGGGGTTTTAAAAACATTAATGAGAATGAATTAAACTGATATTTTTTAATAATTACATCACATTAAATTTATTAACTATGGCTTTAGTGTTCCGAAAAACAATAATCAATATGGAATTTTTCCAGGTAAATTAGGATAAAATATACTGATATTTATTATTAACTACATAAAAGGTTTTAACAACAATGGTTGTTTTAACAATTAGTGTCAATAAATTTTAAAAATATATTCAGAGTATAAGCTGTTAATGCCGACTATATCGTCCAACTATATGTCCAGCAATTGTGTAATAATATTTTTTGACTTAACTAGTTGTATTTATTTAATTCCAATCAAATTATAAATGTTTAAGAGATCTTGTATAATCGCCCGGCATGAGTGCTCAATTATTTTCAATATCAACATACTATTTTGGTGTGTTTTGTTATCATTCATTGTTGGAGTAAGTAATAAAATATCGCATTAGTTAAATGGCTTCAGTTCACAATTGTCAACATCGCCAATGATATTTGATATTACAATGAAATAATATTTCATTAACGCATTGCTTGTTAACTATTAGTTTTAATAATATTTTAAGAATATATTCAGATAGTTTCGAGCTATTAATGCCGACTATATCGAATGACGTCCTGTGGACGCGGATTCCACATCTCCCGGTGTGATTGAGCTTAAGTGGATGCACAAGATAATTCGAGAATTGGCCTTTAAATGATAGAAAAGAAAAAGAGCAAAGATATTGTATGAACTTGTGAGCCCACTTAGCCCAGTACGTAGAACCGCCATTGTTCAGCACATAACAATTAAGAGGCTTTGAAGTGAGAAGTAAAGAGTAAATAGTCATTTTGTTTTAAATAATTAATATTAAAATAATGTATCATACCTAACAAAGTTTCCCTAAACATTAGCTGCAATCCATTTTCTTCCAAGATTTCACAAATTGTGAAATTTTAACGGAACGTCTTTTCGATAATAATTTATAAACAAGTCAATGAAATTTGAATATATATCTCAACTTATTTTTTTTCTATGAGAACTGTTTGTTACTCAGTCGCTCAGCCTCTCTTTTAGCAAGAGAGCAGTAGGGATAGAAGAATAAGGCTAGGACAGGATTAGTGGTTAACTAATCGCTCTTGCTACGCTCGGTTTTTAAAGGATCAGAAGGGTGGGAAGATTTTTTTGACATCACAAACACCCATGCCTTCATAGAGAAATCGTCCAAAAAATGCTGTTTGAACTGGGCAATATGATTTATAGCACCAAATATTTTGAAGTTGAAAGATCATACTAGAAAAACTCGATAAGATGACACTCGAGGATAATTGACATCACCGACAACCACGTCTTAAGTCTTAAATTGGAATTGAAATAAAGACATTTTTTTATCAATGAATTTTAAATGAAAAAAAGCCATAAGCCGTAGCTTAGTATGGCACGAGCAGATTTTAGGAATTTAAAAAGGATTTTAAAAAAGTGTCCATAATCCTTATCATTTACAATTTACAATTCTGTTTACAGATACATCAGCTGCAAAATCTTCGAATAGGGAAAACAATAAAAACCTTTTAACCTCATTAAAAAAAACTCTAGGAGAAAGTTTTAGAAATTGTGAAGTGACACACAAATGTATAGTAAGTTAAATTTAAACTTTAATAACATTCCTCACATTCAATCAATTTGAAACGAAAGAAGCATTGACAAAAAGAAATAACCGTGAATCCTCGACTAACTTTAATTTTGTTGAATATTACCACATAAAACCCCCATCACATAGCAAATTCTTTATGCCAATAATAACCATATTCTATCTATGCTGTATATCCTCAGATATGTATATACGTTTATACAGAAATAGACTTCGTAAATTAGTAATTTTTTGGAATAATGTTCAAGTTTGCTAACAACCATTTTTCGTAGTATCAGAAATAGACCTCGTAAATTATTTAATTTTTGGAGTAATGTTTATGTTTGCTACCAATCATTTTTCGTAGTAGCAGAAATAGAACTCGTAAATTATTTAATTTTTGGAATTATGTTTATGTTTGCTAACAACTATTTTTGTATGACAGACAAAGACCTCGTAAGCAATGTAATTTTTGGAATAATGTTTTGAAATAATGTTTGAAATAATGTAAATTATTTAATTTTTGGAATAATTTTTAAGTTTGCTAACAATCATTTTTCGTAGCAGCAAAAATCGACCTCGGCGCATATATCGACAGCCCTGCAGTTCTAAAATTGTAAATTATTAAATTTTTGGAATAATGTTCAAGTTTGCTAACAATCATTTTTCGTAGCATATATATATATTATTCAACTAATTTTCAAGTACACTACCAAATATATTTCGTAGAAGAAGAAAAAAACCCGAGGACATTAGTACGGACATATTTGTGATTATTGGTGATGAGTGATTTTTATTAGTCGGATTACTTATAACTATTAACAATATAATATTGGATATGGAACTTCTATATCGTAGCTATATATATCTATCTATATATATAAAAATCTCGTGTCACGGTTTTTGTGGCCAAACTTCTCCGAAATGGCTTGACCGATTATTATGAGAATAGATTGTAATGTATATTTCATTCCGCTAGATGTCCCTATCCTGATTTTTTTTTCAATATTCCTGACATCCGTCGTTCGAATTTCAAACAATTGAAATGGACGTCTTTTTTTGTTCATAATTCAAATTTTCTGGCTAAGAACTGAAGCATCGTAATAATATTGAGAGAACTTTATTTGAAAGTTTGCATCGCTACAATGTTTTTTAAATAATCAAATATACTGATTCGATTTTTTGAAGCTATAATTATAGGGCTGGGCGAAGATTTTTTGGAGCTGATTTGACAGATTTTGATCAGTGTCATTGATTCGATTATTGTAGGTATAGTTATATTTTGCATCAGGCCTTGAAAATCTTTTTAATTTCTTACATGCATTAGGAATATTCTAATGACAGTATGGATATTTTATAAAACTATATTTCAACTTTTATTTTAAAATCTTCTACTAAGAAAAATAATTGTTAGCAAACTTAATCATTATTCCAAAAATTAAAAAAATTACAATTTAAATACTGCAGGGCTGTCGATATACGCCACGCGGTCTATTTCTGCTACTACGAAAAATGATTGTAAACAAATTAAAACATTATTCCAAAAATTTAATAATTTACAATTTAAATACTGCAGGGCTGTTGATATACGCCACGAAGTCTATTTCTGCTACTACGAAAAATGATTGTTAGCAAACTTTAACATTATCCCAAAAATTAAATAATTTACAATTAAAATACTGCAGGACTGTCAATATACGCCACGAGGTCTATTTCTGCTACTACGAAAAATGATTGATAGCTAACTTAAACATTATTCTAAAAGTTAAATAATTTACAATGTAAATACTGCAGGGCTTTCGATATATATTTGTAGACTTTTTAATTAATCTAGAAATTATATTATTAACAATTTAAATTCTGCAGGACTGTCGATATATATCCCGAGATCTTTTTTTTTCTACGAAATATATTTGTTTGCAAACTTAAACATTTCAATTATTCTAATAATTATCTTTATCTCTATATCGGCTTAACCGATTTTTTAAATGTTTATTTGTTAGATAGTAGAATAGGTTTTTAAGGATATTTATTCCCGCTGAAGGTGAAGGATGTATCCCTATCCAGAATTTTTTCCAATATTTTTGACGTCCGTCGTTTGTATTTCAAACAAAACAAAATTATTTATGTTGTTGAATGACAGATGGCGCTAAGTGCGCAGCAACTTAAGTTCAAAATAAGCAAGTTGTTTATGACTTGGCTACGTCAAAAAATCAAAGTTAAACAATTATCAAGTGAATTTGTAATAGTCGTCACAAAGCATTTCTTTCGCTGTCAAACAATTATGCCACCTAAAAGACTAGCTACTAGTTGATCTATACCTCAAGCACGAAAGAAAACGGCATCACGAGCTTCAGAAACAGACGAACATGTTTAGAAACCGTTCGAGCTCGCACTGCTCAAGCCCAATCGTATGACACAATGCTATGCAAACAACCTTTTTGACCGTGATTTGCATCGAAAAACACAATTTGATGTCGACAAATTGGGTACATTCGTTCAAACAAATCTTCCAAAATTGGTCCCAGAACAACGCATAGCGAATGACACAAGCCAAAACGTTGGATCACGAAACAATATTGCATTGGCAATCACTTCACCTGCAATTGCAGCAAATCTTTTGGATGGTGGTCAAACAGCGCATTCAGCAAAGAAATTGCCTTTGAACACCAACATGCAATATCAAAAAAAGTCCGGAATGGATGAAGTAATTTAACCATATCAACTTATTAAATAGGACGAATTTACTTTGGCGCACAAAAAGGCATTGGAAAATCTTCACTATATGTACACTAAAAGATTTGAGAGGAAATGAACAGGTCTTTGGTGACGCACCTTTTTTATTGTCTGGTGATTTCGACAAACTCTACCAGTTATAACACGTTCAACAGCTGCTGATGAATGTGCATGTCTCAAATCATCAGTTTTATGGTGACATGTGCAGAAATTGACTTTGAAAGCTCATATGCGTGTAGAATTACAATATGACGCATCCGCTGAACGTTTCAAAAAACAATTGTCGGATATTGGGAATGGAAAAATGGAAATCGATGAATCAACACAATGTATGACATTGCCACCAAGCTTCTGTAAAATTACAGGAACCATAAGCGAATTGATGCACAAAGTTTTCCAAAATATCGCACAGAATTACAAAAATCATCAGTGGCTTAGTGAATGTGTTATATTAGCAGTCAAAAACAACGATGATAATGCCATCAACTTCAGGATTCCAAACAAAATACCAGGCAAAGAAACAACGTATAAGTCCATCGATACTATAAATTGATCAAGACGAAGTTGTCAATTATCCAACTGAATTCTTAAACTCACTTGATTTGTCAGGCATGCTACCGCACGTTTTAACACTGAAAATTGGCGTACCTATCATTTTTCTCCGAAATATAAATCCACCACGACTATGTAACGGTACCAGGCTTTCAGTGAAAAAGACGAGCGATATAATCTAAGCTACAATTTTAAATGGAAAATTTAAGGGATACGATTTACTGTTGCCAAGCATTCCAATAATTCCGACAGATAGGCCATTAGAATTAAAATGTTTGCAGTTTCCGGTGCGACTCACATTTGGACAATCGCTACAAATGTGTGGACTTAACAGAATTAAACACAAGTAAACAGGTGTAAACAGAATTAATTCACAAACACTTTCTTTTTTTGAGTGGCATTGCAACGCATGCTGGGTCAGCTGGTTAATATATAGATTATTCCAATAAGAAATCTGAAGCACATTTGTCAGAATGGAAACAGAACAGTTTCATTAGTTAATAAATTTCACAACAAATAAAGGTTAATAAAACATCACCGATAACCATCATACTTATTTGTTTTGTGTTTCAGTCGACCCTGCAGTGTTTTATAAGACAACCTACTAATGGATACATGGAGCTATTCCAAAAAATGGATGAGATAGAGAATTTTTTTTATGATATAGTGCATGATTACATGATATCTGACAGCACTCTTGAGGAACTGTTTATTTTAAAAACTACATTGGAACCTCTCATAAACAGATCTCAAAAAAATGGATAACTAGTAAACTTTATATGAATTTATACCCAAAATAAAACCCATGTATAGTTTACTTCCTTAGTTTTTCAATTAGTTTTTGCCGCCCGAGTGGTCGAGTGGTCAACGTTGTTGGCTTCGGCTACGGAGGGCCCGGGTTCAAATCCCGGTACGGACAGTTTTGTAAATTTATTTTTCAATTGATTAATGAATTTCTGTTCAAAGGCATGTATGTGATGTCTTGAATTCCCCTCTCTCACCTATCCTATCCTATAAACGGGGCGTATTGGAGCGATCAGCTTACCACTAATCCTGTCCTAACCCTTATCCATCCTTCTATCCCTACTCTCTTTAGAAAAAGAGAGGTTGAGCAACTGAGTAACAAGCAGTTCTTGTAGAAACACTTCTGTTGAGATAAACTCCATTAGGAGTACATATGCTCCACATTGGGAGCGGACATGGTTAAAAAAAAAAAAAAAGTTTACTAGTTATCGATTTAAATTTCAAAAGGAGTACCTATCTTAATGTTTTTATCATGAAATATATACCCGTATTTACTTACTTTTCCGAAAATATTTTGATCTTTCTTTAAATTGTAAATTATTTAATTTTTAGAATAATGTTCAAGTTTGCTAACAATCATTTTATTTTTAATTTAATTTAATTTTTAATTTTAATTCAATTATTTAATTTTTGGAATAATGTTTAAGTTTGCTAACAATCATTCTTCGTAGTAGCAGAAATAGACCTCTATTTCAGAAATAATAAATAAAATAAAATAAACTAATTCAGAAATAAACCTCTATTTTATTCAACTAATTTTCAAGTATGTACACTAAAAAATAAAAAATGCAATTTTCACATGCAAAATAGTATAAATTAATTGCTCATTTTACCAAAAATTATCAAATTTTGACTTCCAAAATGTTGACCTCCAAATAGAACTTGTTTTTTAGAATATAATATATTATATATAATGATTTTTACTGACGTTATTTTATTACACATACTGAAACTATGCTTTCGCCAACAACTAACTATACCATACCGTATGTACCCTAGATTAAAAACAAATCTTGAAATAAGTGCGTCTTGTATTTATTTTTTGAAACACTTTTTTCGCTAGTCAATCGGATTTTGTTATTTTGATAGCATTTATTTACTGTGTTTTAAAAAGAAAGTTGTCAAAAAAAAAATTGTTATAAGCCCAAAAAAAACGCTCAAGGTTAAATTCGAACCACCTACCTACAGATTATCAACCGAGCGCTCTACCTTTAGGGTACAGAGGAATTTAGGAAATCGTGTAAAATAAAACATGTAATATGCATGTTGTTTTTCAAATAAAAAACGAACGGTTCCAATTTCAAACGTAATTTAATATATACTAGCTGTAAGCCCGTTGCCCAGCAACGTGAGATTTTTGTTGCATAGAATTTAATTTTATTTTATTTTATGGTATTTTATTTTATTTTATTTTATTTTATTTTATTTTATTTTATTTTATTTTATTTTATTTTATTTTATTTTATTTTATTTTATTTTATTTTATTTTATTTTATTTTATTTTATTTTATTTTATTTTATTTTACTTTATTTTATTTTATTTTATTTTATTTTATTTTATTTTATTTTATTTTATTTTATTTTATTTTATTTTATTTTATTTTATTTTATTTTATTTTATTTTATTTTATTTTATTTTATTTTATTTTATTTTATTTTATTTTATTTTATTTTATTTTATTCTATTTTATCTTATTTTATTTTTATAGTTAGCAGAAATGTCGTAAATTATTTAATATTTGGAATAATGTTTAAGTTTGCTAACAACCATTTATCGTAGTAGCCGAAATTTCGTAAATTATTTAATTTTTGGAATAATGTTTAAGTTTGCTAACAACCATTTTTCGTAGTAGCATAAATTTCGTAAAATATTCAATTTTTGGAATAATGTTTAAGTTTGCTAACAAACATTTTTCCGTAGTAGCAGAAATTTCGTAAATTATTGAATTTTTGGAATAAAGTTCAAGTTTGCTAACAACCATTTTTCGTAGTAGCAGAAATTTCGTAAATTATTGAATTTTTGGAATAATGTTCAAGTTCGCTAACAACCATTTTTCGTAAGAGCAGAAATTTTGAAAATTGTTTAATATTTGGAATAATGTTTAAGTTTGCTAACAACCATTTTCGTAGTAGCAGAAATTTCGTGAATTATTGATTTATTTTATTTTATTTTATTTAAAAAAGTGGAGACTAAAAGGTGTGAAATCTGGTCGGACGGACGGACATACGGACATTATCGGCTATTAATATATAGATATATGTATAAATATACGTACTTTTCAATAAATGAAAAACATCCATGCAATAGGTAAAACTATACAAAAAAAAATGAAATTCAATAATTGGAATACATTTATTATTACTTTGTTTTCTTTTTAATACGATGTATTGTAGGCCTACGTATAAATAGATACCTATACATTATAATAAATATTTTCCATTATAAATTTTAATTTAAATAACATTTGCTTACATTATGATTATAAATTAATATTATGATTAATAAGTAACTCAGTTTTCATCCGGCCCCCTAAGTTATTAGAAAGTTTCTCAAAAAATTTGGTGACCCCTGGTTTACACTAAAAAACCTAAACCAAAATGCCTACCTAAATCTTAACCACTGTGAACATCTTAACAATAAAAATAGTTCTACATTCAAATATATAATTATAAAATCAAAAATATTACGTCTACTCCGCAAAATTGTCGATTTTGTGGTTTGCCGATCGATCTTTGCATGGTAGAATGCGATAAAAATATACGAGTTTACATTTGATAGAAGAACAAACATCTCAAATAGTTAGAAGCGAGAACAACCTACAATATTGTTTAGTTAAACAGAGAACGCGATTTTTTCATATTTACAACTAAATGCAACATGTTTTAAGGGTTTTAAAATTCAATTGTGTCAAAATTTCCTCTATACAAAACAGTGTTAAAAGTTGTGTGTAATCTTTATTAGGGTACTTTATGATAGGAAATATTTTGTTTTTTAAACATGAGGAGAGTCATAAAAAAATAACTTGCTTTAAGCCGGATGTATATTTTAAAACCTTTTAAAGATTTAGCAGATGACTGCAATACAAATAAATAGATTGGCATGAAAGTTGTCGCTTAAAATTATATTAGTAGTAAAAGATATGCCGATATTTTTTTAGCATTCATTTATTTGTGACTTGTTTGGGAAAATAAATTACGAATCATGATAAAGAACAGTTTAAGCTATATTATTTGCGAACGCATTATGACAACTGTAAGCTTAATTGTAAGCAAAAATGAATCATTTATAAAACAAATATGTTGTTGAATATTAACTGCAAATGATAAAAAACAGTAGGTAGACACAATTGTATTTTTACTCTACTTTTTGTAATCACATGTTGCATAAAAATCGCTTTATTTATTAACTTATGATGTATTATTTAGGAATGTAATATTATTATAGCACAAGCACTAATATAAATAAATAAAGAAATTAAAACAGTGAATAATGATTTTTGTCCGTTCCTTTATCCTACAAAATATTCGAAGTCGGTAAAACTTTATTTCAGTAATAAGTGAATATAAAATTATATCCATGAAAACACCAATTTGAAACCTAATAAGTCAATAAAAAACATGCGCAATAATCTTTCCTTTTTTCTTTGTTATATTATATGCAATAATTAATATTACTTCATAGTCTCTATACAACATTTCAGAGAATGTCTAAAAAATAATAAAACATATTCTGGACTTTCCAAACAGCTCTATAATAATTTTGGTTTTGTCGGCTCACGTTCAACTCTGCCTTTCGTCAACCATACCTACCCCGGCTATTTTTTATGGCCAATCGAGTACACTTTTTGAATTAGTCTTCAGACCTTTGTTGGACTCTACATATGCAGCTCGGTCGAGACATTATTTTGAGGATAAGTTTCAAACATGAAGCACTTATAATAATCGTGTTTGATTAAAGTTGATTTTATGTGCTTATTTAAGCATTTATAAATAAAATGAGACCTAAAATATATTTTTAAGCATACATACACTTTTAAATCAATTTTTTAGCTTCTAACTTAGGTTTAAATACTGTCAATAAACAGTGAAACTGAGATGCCATCATGGCAAGAAACGTGATTTTTTAGGATGGCATGTTACGGGTTAAAAGCATTTTACACTGATTTTTATGAAGATATGAAATAAAACGGCCTCCCTCCGCTCAATACCGGTTGAAAAAAAATCTAACATTTCTAGTACTCAGCCTGGTGACTGAGCACTGACATATATATATATTTTAAGCACTATTTTGTAAACTACGCATGTTAAATCAAAGCATCATAATGCTGTACCTCAAAAATAAATTGATCTACTACCACCTTCACTCTAAACCTGAGTCAGCCGTATTGTCGTATCTCAATTTAGGTATGGATGTTATAAACCCTTATTTTTTTTTCTAGTATACGCAACAATGGCACAAAAACTTATTCAAAAAAATCCCCAAGAAAAACGCTTAAAGCAATGAGGAACCATCAAAAACCACTAGTAGAGAATTTTGAGTTCCCAGAGACACTAAAGAGAAATTCATACAGAGGTTTATATAGGGAAATTATTTCAAGTTTTTTTGATTTGATGCAGTGGAACCTCTCATAACGAGTTTAATTCGTTTCAGAACTTTACTCGTTACGTGAAACACTCGTCAAGCGAAACAATTTATCCCATATAAAACAATGCAAAATACAATAATTCGCTACATGCCGGAAAAAACATTTTTTATATTTTTTTAAACCATGTCCGCTCCCAATTTGGAGCATATGGACTCCTAATGGAGTTTATGTCAACAGAAGTGTTTCTACGAGAACTGCTTGTTACTCAGTTGCTCAACCTCTCTTTTTCCAAAGAGAGTAGGGATAGAAGGATAGGGCTAGGACAGGATTAGTGGTAAGCTAATCGCTCTCGATACGCCCTGTTCATAGGATAGGATGAGTGAGAGGGGGAGATCAAGACATCACATACATCCATGCCTTTGAACAGAAATTCATAAATCGATTGAAAAATCAATTTATAAAACTGTCCGTACCTGGATTTGAACCCGGGCCCTCCATAGCCGAAGCCAACAACGTTGACCTCTCAACCACACAGGAGGCAGAGTAAAATTACATACTTTTAAATTGTTAAGGAGCGTAACTACCTGGAATGCGATTTCGATTTGCAAAAAACAATGAAAACATCGACTAGTTTATTATTTATGACAAATAATTTATTCTTTTTTACTAGAAGACATATTTTTTTGCCGACGCTTCAAAAATTGGTAAAAATGTTACAGTATTATCATTGAATGAATTCGTAAAACGCATAGAAGCCTCTTTATTAAGGTGATGCTTCTCAATGTACGATGCAACAGTTTCCCATGCTTTCAGCATTTCTCTTATTGCGCCAGAAGATTATTACTCTGCTACTTCCTCTTTCTCCACTAACAAACTCTACTCTATGACTTCTTGCTGGGAAAAATTGCTACTCCATAAGCTTTTCGGTGGTCACTCTTGACTCTTGACTGTGCTTTTCCACAAGCTTATCAATATCGTTGTTATCTTCCTCCAGTCCCATGGTATTGGCCAAAGATACAATCTCGTTGACTGTATACTCCACAGGTACTGTTTCAAACTCCTCAAAATCACATTCGACAACACTCTCTGGCCAAAGCTCCTTCCAAGCTGAAGTGAGGGTCCTCTTGGTAACCCTTTCCCACGCAATCATCTTGAGGCAAGCAACGGTGTGAAAGTGATTTTTCCAAAACTCTGCGTCACTCATGTGAAATTTCGCTCGTTAAGGGAGCTTTTTTTTTAACAATCTGTTTTGCTTTTTATGCGAATTACTCGTTATAAGAGGTGCTCGTTGTGAGAGGCTCCACTGTATAACGTAAGATAATTTTTAACGGTGACGGGAGAATGTTTTAGTAGCTGTAACAAGCAGTGTAAAATTCCATCAAGCACAATGCGTCAACATTTTAAATTACATTATTAAATGTAAGACGTACGTGTGTACTTTGATATTTTTATCTAATCACAATGAGCTCCAACCATGCAATCAATTTACGTCACACAAAGAGAAAAAATATGTATATTTACAGGTTTCTCCAAAATAGTAATAATACACCCGATTGTTTTTAATTAATTATTTCAGATCTTTTCGATTCTGTATTTGAGATAAAGAAATTATTATTTTTCGTCATGAATAAAGAAAATAATCTATGCTAATCATATCCTCTTTTATCTCAAATATTGTAAAGAAAGAATTTGATCAAATAGATTAGAATGCTAAAAAACAAGACGCAGCTGATTGATACAGAGTTCTTTAAAAATAATAAAAATCTATTTGTCAGACATAATATTATGTGTTTAGCGAAAAAGCTCTGCAACTTTTAATTATGTCTCTTCAACATAATTTATTATTACAATCAAACCAAAAATGGAAAGTATGATTGGAAGAAACTACCCAAAATAACATACTTCATTGGTGGATTCATATCTGAAATATCTAAGAAAAGTTTCATATAGGAACAGTGATTTTCTAAGGGACTTTGAATTAATTGTTGAATCCAATTATATTTTGGTTGACAACAAAAGTATTTGGGTGCCTTATTCTGCACATCGGCTAATTTTATTAATGTTGGCGTAATATATGGATCCTTTACTTGACCCTTTCTCAACCGACGAAACCGACTTTTTTTGTTTAGGTTTCTTGGTCTTAATGAAGATTCAACAATTCTTTGCGGCGAGCTCCCTTCCATGTTTTATAATTAATTTTTCTAAATCTTCACAGTCAACGTCCAAGCCCATAGACCTGCTCAGACACACAATCTGGCCATAGCTTCCTCCAGGTCGGGATCATTGCCTCGGAGACATTTCTCCTCTCACCTTATCGATTATTCTCACACAATAGCGAATATTGAAACGATCTTTCCGAAATTTCCTTGGCATAAGAAAACTCGAAAGTTAGAGTTGGAGTTTCAGTTTAATGCCAGCGACAATAGTGGGGACCAAAAAAAAGAAAAATACTGCCAAAACAAATTTGGAAAAAAGTGTCATCGAAATGAGACGAATATCGGATATGAAGAATATGGAGGGTGAATAATAAAGAAGTTTCACTGTGTTGCTTATCAACATAATAATGGTTGATTGTTAACACATATAGGTCCGCAGATTTGCATACTAAAACATGCGCGGGAGCCGGCCGAATTTTGGGGAAATTGAACTTTTTTGCGCTCACGTTTAAATTGCGATAACTATTTAACCGATTGATGTATATTTTTTTTTCTTTCAGAAAAGCGTTCGTATGGTTTTATATATATAAAAATATGATAAAATCAGTGTTTCTCAACCGAGGGTTTCATATAAAGAGTCTTAACAACTTAAAAATAAAGTTATTTAGTAAGAAATGGCTATAAAGAGTTGCAATAATATACACTAATTTAAAATAAAGTTACTGGTTACTAACCCCCCCCCCCCCCATCTCCTTCTTCTCAGCAACGACAACTATTTTAGTTTTTTTGAGATATTGTAAAACCGAAAATAAACATCTGTTCTATATCGTAAGGTTTTATTCGCAACTCTCAGATATTTTTAAATAATTCTTGTTATATTTCAATTATTTAAATATTTTGAATCTTTGAGAATCGTTTGTTTTTGTTAGAATGGTGCAGGTATATGCTATTAATGAATGGTAGCCATTCATATGTCTAATGATTATGAAGCATTAGGGTCACATTTTTTTCACAGCAGAGCCATAAACTTTACAGAAAAAATAGCTCCTTGTCAACAGCGTCTCGAAAAGGGCATTAAGAATTACATAATTTATTGCTATTGGCAAGCCAAACATATATTGAGTAAAAGCGGTGCTTTGTTCGAAGTAAAATAATGATTTCATTTCTTTGAATTTAGGGTTGACTTTCCAACAAGAATTAGTTGCAAAATGTCTACAAAAGAAAAAAAGGATACAGATGTAAAATGAATTTGAGACAATGGATCTGTGTTATATAATTATTGTCATGACTAATTTCACTTTCGTAAAAATCCCATAGAACAAACACTTATTTTTTTGTAAAGAATTGTGAAGCGGCCAAAGAAAAATAAATAAACTTATCCGAAAATTTAACCCATATTTATATACGTAAACGAAGCAAAAGATCTAACAAAAAAAGATGCATTTTTCCATGAAAATAATATTACACCAAACGTTAAACGTTATACAAAAAATATTATTTACTAGGTGATACTGTGGAATTACTTCTATATTTACGATTAAAAAAAAAATATTTTTAATATATTTGTTTGACATTATCAATTTAAATATCACTGGCAACCTTGATGTTAAATGTGAAGAAAAAAAATCATCACACAAAGTACCTTTTTTTTGTGTAAACTTACACTCGGCAAAACGAACAGATATGTTCGCGCGGACTCCTGCGCACTGAAAGTGAGATGCACACATATGTTCGCCCGGACTCCTGAGTGTTAAGTTAAAAATTTCTTAAATCTTTACCACGATAATTACAATAATTATTTATTCGTATCATATTATCTTATATTCACGCACGAAGAATGGTTGCTTGGATAATATAGCATCGTAAATTGTCGACAGTCAAGTATCCCAATTTTTGTCAGTTTTGAATTTTTTGATGTAAATAAATACAGATTTTCATTTCAATACACACATAGGGCGATTGTTCTAGTAGTCAGCCAGTTATGGGGCGGGGTTTTTTCGAAAGATTTATTGAATTAATGAATAGTAAAAATATGTTTTTTCCACTGGTATTTTATAAAAAAAAGTACCAAATAATCTTATCAAGTGAAAATAAAAACGGTTTCCATAATATCGTTCCACACATAAAATAAGAACAGTTTTTTCAAAAAATTGCAAAAAATCCAGTAGTATCCAGCCATCAAAAATCAGTAGTTAGCCTTTCATAGGCATTCATTTTTAGAAGTCAGCTTAGTACAAATATACATCTTCAAGTGGTTAACTACCGATACATATGTAAGCAATTCTGTTTTTTCAGTTTCAACACTATTATTCATGTTTAAGCAAAAAGGCTTACTACTGGACATGGCAACCAAAAATAATTATTTCATAATTTATTAATCTAATAATCTAATAAAAAAACGGTGGCAAACACTATGTTAATTAAGCATGAAGGAGAGTGGGGTGGATGAATAAATCTTTGGTTACTTCCTTATTAACTTTCTGAAAGGTTTGAATCGTTCAAATTACGTACATTCTCACATGTTTTGTCACTAAGTTATTCATTGCACTTGAGCGCCTGAAAATGCCGAAAATCGAAACCCGGGTCGTAAGTGACAAAAATAAAAATTCTCATCGAGTTGTTTCTCGTATGATCTCTCAATTTTAAAATATTTGGCGCATTAGCATAAGCTGTAATGCCAAATATTTTTTAAATTTTAAAATCGTTAAAAAAATCAGCAAAAAAATCATTGATGTGTATTTTTATTGATTGTTGCTTTATTTTTAAGAAACTTTATTTGTTGAGTTGTTTTATGAAAGTTCAATAATTTAATATTTACCTAACACGTGTATAATTTTTAATTTTACGACCGTTACCGTAATTATTCTGCACAGTTTTGTTAAGGATAACTTTCTTATATTTCCTTTTCGTTTTATTAAAGCCATCTTCATAGAATTAAGAAAATATTATATATCTGTACGTTAGGATCGGCAGCTTTTTTTTGGAAAGGGCCAAATTGTAAAAATTTTAGGCTCGGCGAGCCAGTTACTAATCTCTTAAATATACATATACGTATACGCCTAATCCTTTTTTACGCGATACATTGGTTCCAAAAAGTGGCGAGTAGAAAAAACCACATTTTAATATAATTTGATAAATCGGTTCCAAATCCGCGTAAAAAGTATAAAAATGTGTGAAAAATTTTGGTGAAAAGGTGCCGTGCAAAAAAGTCGCGTAAAATCAAAATCGCGCAAAAATAAATTTCATAAAAAAAGGATTGGGTATTTATATTTACTAACATATGACAGATAAGAGTGTGTCAAATTGGAACAACTTCTACTTCGATATCTTTCCGTAATTTTATATCGCATCAACGTGAGTCCTAAATCAGCCGTGATAAATTACCGCTTGGTCAAAGGGTTAAATTACGCTGTAAATCAAATTATTTGATTTTTTTGTTAAAATAGTCGCAAAGGAGACGTTACCAATACATATATATATATATATATTATTTGCAACCAGGCACAAGACGAAATAAGAAAATTCTCTTAGTAGACCTTTTAAGTACATTTTCCATTAGGTGAGGAAGAATATTTCTTGAAATCTTCAGCATGACATCAAAAAATATATACGGCTTTGGTGGATTGCATGACCCTACATTTTTTTGTATTTGTATTTACGGAAACGTCATCTAAATACACACGACTGTGCTTCAAAGTATCAAGCTACTGTCATTCATTGAGGGCTAAATGAAATCAGCTCTTGACCCATACATTCAAACACAAATACTAATATTGTTGTATTGTATGAATGTGACAGGTATTTTCTCTTACTGACAGCTCTGTATGGCTTTTTGTACTGGTTAGTTCACTTTGAAAGAGACGAATTTATAGTCCAGTATTTACTTTTCTATTATTTCTTATTTGCATTAGCATTGATTTTATTATATAATAACTAGCTGACCCGGCATGCGTTGCAATGCCACTCAAAGAAAGAAAGTGTTTGTACTTTAATTCTGTTTATTTAAGTGCTTTTGAATATATTTTGTTTTTGTCTGGTGCGCATATTGATGATGAAAACTGATGATTTGAGACATGCACTTGATTCATCAGCAGCTGTTGAACGTGGTATAACTGGTAGAGTTTGTCGAAAATCACCAGACAATAAAAAAGGTGCGCCACCAAAGACCTGTTCATTTCCTCTCAAATCTTTTAGTGTACATGCTCACACGCTCATTTTCATTATCTTGTTGGATTTGTTCATCTGTTCTTTCTGCTCTACTATTTCGCTTGTTTGTTGTTTCATTCGTTTGACAGCCCAAATCAGCCCCCTTGCGTCTTGCTGGCATTGTTCACAATAATACACGCACACACATAGATAAATTAAAATAAATCGAACACAAATTTAAGAACATTTGATAAAAACAAATGCCGAATGAAATTTCAATATGACGGACACTTCTTGCTATGAGCGCCATCTGTCATTCAACAACTTAAATAATTTCGTTCTTTTTGAAATTCGAACGACGGATTTCATGAATATTGAAAAAAAAAATCTGGATAAGGACGCCCTTCACCTAGCGGGATGAAATATACTTTACAACGTATTCTACTATCTAACAAATATACATTAAAAAAATCATAAAAATCGGTCAAGCCGTTTCGGAGGAGTTCGGCGACAAACACCGTGACACGAGATTTTTTATATATATAGAAGATAGATTTACGCTTTGCAGTAGTGTCGTAGTATTTGTTAATTTGTTTGTAGACTAATCCTTGTATCGTATAACTTAATTAGAATGAATTGCATTGATTATTTGTTGAGGCATCCATTTCATTTGGCTTCGCTGGAAGATAAAATAGAAATTAAGAGACTGGGACCAAACCAGCCATCCGAATTTAATTTAGTTTTGAAATGCCATAAGCAAAATAGGAAGTTCAATATAAAATGGTTCTCAAAAAAACTTTGGCTTACCGTGAGCATTTAAAAATTCACTGTATTGTTTTAACTGCATATTATTTAAAGGCGACTGTGTTTGGACTGATAACGATTTTTCTGACTTAAAGGACTTGCCCGACGCGTTAAAAAAACATGAAAATAGTAGTCAACATCTTCAATCCGCATTTGATTTTAAATTTTTTAATAAAGTCAATATTATGAGTGCAATTGATAGCGGATATGCTGCATCGGTTCGCAGACATAACGAAACGGTCACAAAAAACGGCATGATTCTAAGTAGATTAATTGATATTTTAAAATTTTGTGGAGGCCATAATTTGGCTCTCCGAGGTCATGACGAAAGTAAAGAATCAAGTAATGCCGGGATTTTCTTAGGTCTTGTTTCCTTTACAAGACAAATTGATTCCGTTTTTGACGACTACATGAAAAGTGTGACGGTTGTACAAAATACATCTAAATTAATTCAAAACGAAATTTTGATGAGTATCAGCAACGTGTATTTAGAGCTTATAAAAAACGAAGTTTCCAATAAAAACTTTGTAGCACACTAGGCCGATGAAACAACGGATGTGTCTAATAAATCTCAATTAGTTATAATTTTACGATACATTAAAAATAATACCCCAGTAGAGCGATTTCTGGGAGTTTTCGACTTCCAGGACATGTCGGCAAAAGGATTGGCTGAAGTAATTCGCAGTGTTTTGCTTGCTGAAAAGCGTTTTTTTGTTATTTTATTATTTTTTATAGCAACGTATTCTTAGACATGCATGACTTCTAACAAGTGCATATAGGCCTTTCGGGGATAACTGTCACTAAAATCCAGTTAACGCATTGAGTGCAATACCTCCATGCATATGGTCTTCCATTTAAATATAATAATGAGTACCAAACATGACCATAATGTATAAGGTGAAGTGGAAACATGCACTAAACTTTTTTTTAGCCTACCCAAGAATTTAGGTCACGAACCGCCACTGATAAATATATATCTTATATTCTGGAATTCATATTTTTAAGGTTCCTATATACTACAGATTATTAACAGTCAGATCACAATAACATTAATTTATGATTTTTACTGTTTATATTTGTTTTAGGCAGTTTTTTAGTAAGGCACATCTTTATAGAAACGGTAATCATAGAACAATAATTTCGAATACGAAAAAAGACTGAACGTATGAAATAAAAGCCACACACTCATGATCAGAGTGAAATGAATGTTTGTTTGTTCGTACTTTATGCGTTGCCACACTGCTCGCCCGATTGCAATAAAACTTGTACAAACTTTTTGCTTGCACTTCCGGAAAGTTTATAAATCTTATATATAAAAATCAATGTTTGTATGTCTGCCATACAGCTCATTTTGACAACGTATGCTTGCACTCGTGCGAAGGTTATAGTACAATTAAATTACAGTAGGTGGCGCGTGTGTTGTACCATAGACAATCAGCAGCAAACGTCAAACAGACAGAAAAAGAAAGCATGCACTTCAATATACACAATTAAAACACAAACACTTTCTTTCTTCGAGTGGCATTGCAACGCTTGCCGGGTACCGGCTAGTAGATTATAAATTTCTTTTATATAATACAACTCGGTATTAGCCCAAGTTAAAAATTTATTATTGGATGTTCTCTCTAATTATCTGTATATGAGATAATGCTCATTTTACGGACAACGCGTCACCGGATCAATAATTACACCTTTAATCAATTGTAATCTTTCATATTTTCAATAATAAACGGACTACAAATAAATGTTATCTATACACCGCAACTTCACTCAATGTATATTAATGTAATTCCGAATTACTTTCAAGCATCTTAACAAGTCATGTTTCTTAAAAACAGTCTTAACTATGGATTAAAAATTTCTTTTAGATAATACCACTCAGTATTTGCCCAAGTTAAAAATTTATTATCGGATGTTCTCTCTAATTATCTGGATAGGAGGTAATGTTCATCTTACGGAGAACGCGTCACTGGATTCATAATTACGCCACTAAATTATTTTCAATCTTCCATATTCTCAATAATACACGGACTACGAATTAATGTTGATCTACAAGCAGCGTGTCACTTAATGAATAATTTTGCAATTCCAAATTAATATTTTTTTTCTTTCATTATTGTTTTATCCAATTGGGATTAGTCGCGGCTCTCAGCAGTATGTGATAGCAAGATAACTCGATCGACCGTAACTAAAGCAAAGTGTAAATAATAGACGGACGCCTCACGTCAACCTTATAGTAGAATTATTCGAGTTCCGACAACACTTCGTGTACTGTTCATTGGCAGATACGATCAAGTATGTTATGTTAATGTTTATAAGAGTCCCGATCAGGTAGTGATCGGGAATAGCGGCTCTAACGGACGGTAGCATAGAATGTCAAACGATGGTCGATCTGTTGGAACAAGGCGGAGCCCAAGTAGTGGGCTGATTCCGCGGGAAAAGGAAGCTACCTTGGAAGGTAGTCCCGGCGCCCAATTCTAGTACAAGCTAGAGCGCTGTCGCTCCGTCACGTTATCGACTGGGCTACGAGGATATAACAGTCAGAGGCATCGGGGGCAAGCAGCGGTCGATATACCCTTAGTCGCGAGGGTAGGAGGTGGCTGGTATCTTGTACTAAAGTAAGTTAGCATAGGCAGTAATAGGAGGGTCGTTTAGTTATCAAGAACGAGGGCGTAGCAAAATTGACGCGAGTTACTGGAAGCTCGGTCGATACGCCCTTTTGTTCCATGTGGGGCCCACGGGATTTTGAAAGATAAAGTCAGCTGAGTGTGCGAGGTTCTGCACTCAGCCCTTGGCGGAAAAAACGGACGCATGTTAACCAAACATCTGGCCATGACGTGACTCGCGCTTGCTAGCGGTGTCGTTGAAGGGGCATGAGCATTGGGGCGAGTTGATGACATAAGGCACACGTCATAGGCTCCTCATTGGGCTGCGCCTCCGTCCAGATAAAAATATAAACGCGCTTAGGTATAGGATAGGCTTAGGATCTACACTATGAGACGGGTCCTCGCGGGGGAACGTTTAATGAGAAAAAATTATTAAAGTAAACGATTGCGTGAGTTCCACCGCTGGAGGTGTTCCGGTGACTGGACGCCACCGAACGACTGGAGAAGCAAGAGGATTCCAATGAATCCCCGGTGATAGGAGTTCTATCACCGTCTCCTAGTCGAGGATCCCGGAGAACGCCGAACCCCACCATAAGTGTCGGTCAACCATAGTAACTAAGTAAATATAACTAAGTAAATATAGAACTAAGGACCAATATAGGAAAGGACAAGCAACGTGATCTGTGAAACACGTTGCAACTTGCGTAAAGCCGATCACCGGCGGACTCTGATAAAAAAAAAAATCTGGATTCTGATTCAATCGGAAGACTTCGGATGTTTTTAAAGCACCTGAGGTCTTTAATTTCCCAATGCAAACAGCGGGAGTCTGAGATTGCCTGCCAGGCAGGCTCTACCTACAATACTATGGTGACAGATCAGCAAATATGTTAAATTTTGTTTACATATTTTGAATAATCAGGATAATCGAGGTTATACTGTATTTGCAGAAATACTTGGTCTTTCTTATGTTTAAGTTCTTCTCTCCAACCAAATACCCATGGTTAGTTTTTAAATATGTAAATTCTGCAATAAGTTTTTGAAATTGTAATAAAAATGTCAAAATAGACCTAAATTTGACACCATCTGCAATCAGACGTATGATCTTTCAACTTCGAAATATTTGGCGCATTTATTTTCATTAAAAAAGAAAATTGTTCCATTTTCATGTAAATAAATTTCATTTAAATTGCCAAAATTAAACACCCAATCTATATATTAATAGTCGATAATGTCCGTTTGTCCGAATGAGTGTCTGTAAGGTGTCCCCGATTTCCCACCTTCCAGTCTCCACTTTTTTATTCATACTAAATCTATACTAGCTGTAAGCCCGTTGCCCAGCAACGTGAGATTTTCGTTGCATTTTTCAGTAGTCAGAAAATTTACTGGCGTGAAAAATAAATTACAAACCTATTTATTGAATAAGCCAGAAATTCTGATAGTAAAAGAAACATATCTCGGGGCATATATCGACAGCCCTGCCCTGCAGTATTTAAATTGTAAATTATTGAATTTTTGGAATAATGTTTAAGTTTGCTAACAACTATTATTCGTAGTAGCAGAAATTTCGTAAATAATTGAATTTTTGGAATTATGTTTAAGTTTGCTAACAATCATTTTTCGTAGTAGCAGAAATTTCGTAAATTATTATATTTTGGAATAATTTTTAAGTTTGCTAACAACCATTTTTCGTAGTAGCAGAAATTTCGTAAATTATTGAATTTTTGGAATAATGTTCAAGTTCGCTAACAACCATTTTTCGTAAGAGCAGAAATTTTGTAAATTATTAAATTTTTGGAATAATGTTTAAGTTTGCTAACAACCATTTTTCGTAGTAGCAGAAATAGACGTAGTAAATTTTTTAATTGTGATTATTTTATCGAATATTAATATATAGGTATTTATTTTTTGAAAAACTTATCACGCTTATCAATCGGATTTTATTATTTTCATACGATCAAGATGTACTGTGTTTAAAAGAAAAAGTTATAAACCCAAAAAAAAACGCTCGAGGTCAGACTCGAACCACTGACCATCAGCTTACGAATCTGGCGCTCTGCCTTTTGGGTAGAGCGGAAATAACCATTTCTGCGAAAACTAGAACATATATGCTTTGCTTCAAATAAAAAACAAAAGTTTCAAAAATCGAACGCAATTCAATATATATAATGTAATTTTATCGCATCTGGCAGTTTTTTGTTTGCCCGAGTGGTAAAGATCTCAACTCATAATTCAAGGACCGTGCTTCGAATCCAGACCAAGGTGCTTTTTTGTATGAGAATTCAATTTTTCAGCGATTTGATATGTTTCATCTAATAACAGTGTATGGAAAAATTGTTTTTAGTATGAATAAAAAAATGGAGACAGCGCGGCTGGGGAGGAGGAGGAGGGGCAGGGGAAGGGGAAATCGGGGACATCCTTCATACACTCACTCAAACAAACGGACGGACTTTATCGACTATTAATATATCTATATATTAATAGCCGATAATGTCCGTCTGAGTGTAAAGTGTCCTGACCTACCAGTCTCCACTTTTTTAAATAAAATAAAATCTATAATAATCACTTTTTACTTTTCACTTTTCACAAATGTGTGCGTACTGATTAGGGTATCCAATCCCGAAGCCATTTTCCGATCCCGGGATTTCGGGATTGAATTATTTTGAATCCCGGGATCCCGGGATTGAGATTTTCTCACCGAGGAATTTGAAATCCTCAATTTGCTATACTTTTTTCCAGAATCTCACAGAAACTTGTTTTTTTTTTTTTTTTTTAGCTCACCGAGGAATTTGAAATCTCCGATTTGGTATACTTTTTCCCAGAATCTCACAGAAACTCGTTTTTTTTTTTTTTTTTAGCTCACCGAAGAATTTGAAATCCCCGATTTGCCAATTTCGTGTAAATTTCGAGAATTTGCTAGGAATTTCTCAATCCCGAAATCCCGGGATCGCGGCCATTCCAAATTCAAAAAATTCAAATTCCAAAAATTCAATAATTTGCAATTTAAAAACTGCAGGGCTGTCGATATATGCGCCGAGGTCGATTTATGGTACTATGAAAAATGATTGTTAGCAAACTCGAGAATTATTCCAAAGATTTAATAATTTACGAAATTTCTGCTACTACGAAAAATGGTTGTTAGCAAACTTCAACATTATTCCAAAAATTAAATAATTTACGAAATTTCTGCTACTACGAAAAATGGTTGTTAGCAAACTTGAACATTATTCCAAATATTAAATAATTTACAATTAAAAAACTGCAGGGCTGTCGATATATGCGCAAAATTAAATAATTTACGAAATTTCTACTCCTACAAAAAATGGTTGTTAGCAAACTTGGACATTATTCCAAATATTAAATAA
Source organism: Himalopsyche tibetana (assembly GCA_030503985.1). Classification (NCBI taxonomy): domain Eukaryota; kingdom Metazoa; phylum Arthropoda; class Insecta; order Trichoptera; family Rhyacophilidae; genus Himalopsyche; species Himalopsyche tibetana. Next base: position 4,600,596 of record JAPJYX010000015.1, read on the forward strand.
TTTACGAAATTTCTGCTCCAACGAAAAATGGTTGTTAGCAAACTTGAACATTATTCCAAAAATTCAATAATTTACGAAATTTCTGCTACTACGAAAAATGGTTGTTAGCAAACTTCAACATTATTCCAAAAATTAAATAATTTACGAAATTTCTGCTACTACGAAAAATGGTTGTTAGCAAACTTGGACATTATTCCGAAAATTCAATAATTTACGAAATTTCTGCTACTACGAAAAATGGTTGTTAAACTTTATTCCAAAAATTGAATATTTTACGAAATTTATGCTACTACGAAAAATGATTGTTAGCAAACTTAAACATTATTCCAAATATTGAATAATTTACGAAATTTATGCTACTACGAAAAATGGTTGTTAGCAAACTTAAACTTTATTCCAAAAATTCAATAATTTACGAAATTTCGGCTACTACGAAAAATGGTTGTTAGCAAACTTAAGTTTATACCAAAAATTGAATATTTTACGAAATTTATGCTACTACGAAAAATGGTTGTTAGCAAACTTAAAAATTATTCCAAAAATTAAATATTTTACGAAATTTCTGCTCCTACGAAAAATGGTTGTTAGCAAACTTGAACATTATTCCAAAAATTCAATAATTTACGAAATTTCTGCTCCTACGAAAAATGGTTGTTAGCAAACTTGAACATTATTCCAAAAATTCAATAATTTACGAAATTTCTGCTACTACGAAAAATGGTTGTTAGCAAACTTAAACTTTATTCCAAAAATTGAATATTTTACGAAATTTAAGCTACTACGAAAAATGGTTGTTAGCAAACTTGAACATTATTCCAAATATTAAATAATTTACGAAATTTCTGCTCCTACGAAAAATGGTTGTTAGCAAACTTGAACATTATTCCAAAAATTCAATAATTTACGAAATTTCTGCTACTACGAAAAATGGTTGTTAGCAAACTTAAACTTTATTCCAAAAATTCAATAATTTACGAAATTTCGGCTACTACGAAAAATGGTTGATAGCAAACTTAAACTTTATTCCAAAAATTGAATATTTTACGAAATTTATGCTACTACGAAAAATGGTTGTTAGCAAACCTAAAAATTATTCCAAAAATTAAATATTTTACGAAATTTCTGCTCCTACGAAAAATGGTTGTTAGCAAACTTGAACTTTATTCCAAAAATTCAATTATTTACGAAATTTCGGCTACTACGAAAAATGGTTGTTAGCAAACTTAAACTTTATACCAAAAATTGAATATTTTACGAAATTTATGCTACTACGAAAAATGGTTGTTAGCAAACTTAAAAATTATTCCAAAAATTAAATATTTTACAAAATTTCTGCTCCTACGAAAAATGGTTGTTAGCAAACTTGAACATTATTCCAAAAATTCAATAATTTACGAAATTTCTGCTACTACGAAAAATGGTTGTTAGCAAACTTAAACATTATTCTAAAAATTAAATATTTTACGAAATTTCTGCTACTACGAAAAATGGTTGTTAGCAAACTTAAGTTTATACCAAAAATTGAATATTTTACGAAATTTATGCTACTACGAAAAATGGTTGTTAGCAAACTTAAAAATTATTCCAAAAATTAAATATTTTACGAAATTTCTGCTCCTACGAAAAATGGTTGTTAGCAAACTTGAACTTTATTCCAAAAATTCAATTATTTACGAAATTTCGGCTACTACGAAAAATGGTTGTTAGCAAACTTAAACTTTATACCAAAAATTGAATATTTTACGAAATTTATGCTACTACGAAAAATGGTTGTTAGCAAACTTAAAAATTATTCCAAAAATTAAATATTTTACGAAATTTCTGCTCCTACGAAAAATGGTTGTTAGCAAACTTGAACATTATTCCAAAAATTCAATAATTTACGAAATTTCTGCTACTACGAAAAATGGTTGTTAGCAAACTTAAACTTTATTCCAAAAATTGAATATTTTACGAAATTTATGCTACTACGAAAAATGGTTGTTAGCAAACTTGAACATTATTCCAAATATTAAATAATTTACGAAATTTCTGCTCCTACGAAAAATGGTTGTTAGCAAACTTCAAAATTATTCCAATAATTAAATATTTTACGTAATTTATGCTACTACGAAAAATTGTTGTTAGCAAACTTAAACTTTATTCCAAAAATTGAATATTTTACGAAATTTATGCTACTACGAAAAATGGTTGTTAGCAAACTTAAAAATTATTCCAAAAATTAAATATTTTACGAAATTTATGCTACTACGAAAAATGGTTGTAAGCAAACTTTTTTTTTATTCCAAAAATTCAATAATTCACGAAATTTCTGCTCCTACGAAAAATGGTTGTTAGCAAACTTGAACATTATTCCAAAAATTAAATATTTTACGAAATTTATGCTACTACGAAAAATGGTTGTTAGCAAACTTAAACTTTATTCCAAAAAATCAATAATTTACGAAATTTCTGCTACTACGAAAAATAGTTGGTCAGCAAACTTGAACATTATTCTAAAAATTAAGTAATTTCCGAAGTTTCTGCTACTTCGAAAAATTGTTGTTAGCAAACTTAAACATTATTCCAAATATTAAATAATTTACGAAATTTCTGCTCCTACGAAAAATGGTTGTTAGCAAACTTGAACATTATTCCAAAAATTCAATAATTTACAAAATTTCTGCTACTACGAAAAATGGTTGTTAGCAAACTTAAACTTTATTCCAAAAAATCAATAATTTACGAAATTTCTGCTACTACGAAAAATAGTTGTCAGCAAACATGAACATTATTCTAAAAATTAAGTAATTTCCGAAGTTTCTGCTACTACGAAAAATGGTTGTTAGCAAACTTAAACATTATTCCAAATATTAAATAATTTACGAAATTTCTGCTAACTATAAAAATAAAATAAATTAAAATAAAATAAAATAAAATAAAATAAAATAAAATAAAATAAAATAAAATAAAATAAAATAAAATAAAATAAAATAAAATAAAATAAAATAAAATAAAATAAAATAAAATAAAATAAAATAAAATAAAATAAAATAAAATAAAATAAAATAACATTAAATAAAATTAAATTAAATTTAATTAAATACCATAAAATAAAATAACATAAAATTAAATTAAATTAAATACTATGCAACAAAAATCTCACGTTGCTGGGCAACGGGCTTACAGCTAGTCTATATATTAATAGCCGATAAGGTCCGTTTGTCTGTTAGTCTGAGTGGGTGTTTGTAAGATGTCCTCGATTTCCCCTCCCCCTGCCCCTCCCCCTCCTCCTGCCAAGCCGCGCTGTCTCCATTTGTTTATTCAAACTATGGTCGCGATTTCACCTTTTCGATGACGTCAAGAAAGACGGTCTCCTTCCCCCCACCCCTGCCCGCTATCGCCATTCATTCATTTTGTCCGCGATTTCCCCTCACCCTGCCTCTCCCCTTCCTCAACCCCAGACCTACTGTCCCATTTTTTAATTCATACTAAAGACGTATTTTTCCAATACACTATTATTCGATGAAAATTGAATTCTCATACAAATACAAAAAAAGCACAAAGCGCTGGGATTCGAAACGGGGTCTTTAGATTATGAGTTGAAGACCTTACCTCTAGGGTAAACGGGAATCTGTTTTCGTGGTTGGTTGGTGTCTTACACTTGGTTGTAGGGCCTTATGGATTACTCCAATTACCCTTTCGTCTGATGTTGGGGTTTCCCCTCTTTTTAGTGTTGGTTCCTGTCTCTTTTTATTTTTTATATATTTTTTTTTATATTTTATTTTTTTGATCCCATATTATTTTTTTTTTTAAATATGAGAGACAGGATAGTCGTCTGTATTGTATTGTTTTTTTTTTAGTTTTTTTGGGGTACAGGTGATACAGTTTACAAAAATAATGAAGAAGAGGATAGTACAATGAGCAAAAGTAGTAAGAAAAAAAAAAGAGAAAAAGAATACAGTGAGAAAAGAGTACAGTAAAAATAGAAAAACAAAAATATAATGATAAAAGATAAAAGAAAGAAAAGGCGTGGGGGTCGTGGTTGTTGGCAAGTCGACGTTTTGTTGACGTTGGTTGACACTGTAGGGTGATTCATTAACCTCGAGCAGCATTGTTATTTTTTTGTTTTGTTTTTTGGGGAAATGCTTGTCTGTTTAGTTTTTAAATTTAAATTTCAATTTTGGGAATTTATTTATTTTTTTATAAATTCCGTGTGGTCCCTCTTTTTTTTGTTTTTTACCCTCGAGAGGAGGTCGAGCCTACAGTGTCGGCGTGTGTCGTATGCCGAGGGTGGTTTTTGAAGACACCCCGGTGTATGCGCCCATTTTGTGGCGTACCAGCATGTGGATGAGGGGTCGGGGAAGAGCTAGGGAGGATTGAGAAGGAGAACCTTCCTTGGCCGCGCTATGTCTGTGTGTGGGTATTTTATGTAATCGTTTAGTAGCGATTTGATAGTGTCGTTTGGGTGGTCTGCCATGTCGCTGTAGAATTTCTTCGACAGCTTCATGACGTGTTCGAGTATGGTGTCAGTTTTGGTGTCTCTGTGGAGAGTGGTATTTCGAACGAACCAGGGTGCGCCTGTTATCATTCGAAGTGATTTGTTTTGTATAGTCTGGAGCGTCTGGATGTGTTTCATGCTTGCGTATGCCCATATCGGGCATGCGTAAGTCATGATTGGACGAGTAATCGCGGTGTACAAGAGTAGTTTGCTGTTTATTGCAAGTTTACTTTTGTGCCCAATCATCGGGTAGAGTTGGCCTGTGACTTGGGATGCCTGTTTTTTTTTTACAGATATATGTCTGCTGAAATTTAGTCGCGAATCAAGAGTGAGGCCGAGGTATTTTACCGTTCGTGCCCACGGGATGTCTGTATTTCGCATCCGGATGCATTTGATATTCTTACCGTGTCTATTTGGCCTGCGACTGAAGGTTATTGCAGTGCTTTTTTCTGGGTGTATTTGAATGCGCCAGTTGGCGCACCAGGCTTGGATGTCCGCACTTGCCTTTTGTACAAGTGCGGTGGCTCTATTTCTGTTTAGCGATCGTGCTAGGATCGCTGTGTCGTCTGCGTACTGCGCGACGATTGTTTCGTTTACCCCCGGTATGAAGGCGGGTAGTGGGATGTCATGAGTATAAAGATTGTACAGCAGGGGCGATAAGGCGGACCCCTGCGGCACACCGGCTGTCGGCGTACGCGTCGTCGATAGTTCGCCGTTGACTTTAGTGCGGAAAGTTCCGTTGGTCATGAATGAGTTTATGATTTTTAACATTGGACTTTCGAGGCCGGCCTCGGAGAGTTTGACTATCATACCTTCTATCCAAACCTTATCGAAGGCTTTGGCTATGTCGAGAAATAGGCCAGTGGTGAAACATCGGCGGTTGAAACCTTCGCTGATGAATTCAACAACTCTGAGTAATTGGTGGTTGGTGGAGTGTCTGTGACGGAAGCCGTGTTGCTCATCCGGGATGAGTTTTTTTTCCGTCACAAACTCTTCCAGTCGGGATTTAATTACACGTTCCAGTAGCTTTCCCATTGTCGGGAGTAGGCTAATGGGTCTGTGATTTTCTGGAATCTCGCGAGGTTTGCCCGGTTTTGGGATTAAGATGATGTCTGCGGCTTTCCAGGCGGGCGGAAAGTGTTGGACGGCTAGGCATGCGTTTATGATCGTTGTTAGTGCTTTGACACCGTTCTCGGGAAGGTGTTTCAGCGCATTGTGCTTTATTTCATCGTTGCCAGGGGCTTTACGATTGGATAAGCATTTGATTCTGCATTCGATCTCGCCCGTGGTTGCGGGTGGGATGGCAGTTGCGGTCGGAGATGTTGTGATCTCTTCAGTGATTTTAATATATTTGGCGGTTACTGATTCTATACGTGTTTTGAGCACGAGGTCGTTTTGGTTGAATTCATTCGGAGAGAATTGTTTCTCGAGTGATTCCGCAAAAGTTTCTGCTTTTTCCGCGGCTGTGAAGACCGGGCCATTCGGACCGTTAAGCGGTTGAATGGGGCATTTTTTGTGTCTGACTGCTTTGCTGAGAATCCAGAAGGGATTGCTTCCTTTGGTCATACCCTGTAGGTATTTGCCATAGGAGGAGTCTCTGTGCTCCCGAAGTTCAATTTTAATCTCCGCGGTGAGACGGTTTTTGAGCGTTCTTGCTGTGGGATTGGCGTGCCGGCGCCATTCCTTAGCCGCTCTGTTTTTTTCCCGAATTAGGTTCTTAATTCTAATTGGGATATCTGGTCTGTGGTCTTCCACGGGGACTTCGGTTGTGGCGGATTCTTTCGCGGCGCGTATGGAATCCGTTAGACCGGCAATTGCTCTGTCTATGTCTGCCGGATTGGCGGGACTAGCAGGGTTGTGGAAATTGTCTGAGAAGTGAGTGCTGAAATCTTCCCAGGAGACTTTGTCTCTGGTTTTTTTCGACACGATAGCAAGGGGGTCAAGGGGGTCAGCTAAGAATAGAAGGACCGGCCGGTGGTCTGAGTTTAGTTCGTGAACGACTCTGATATGCGGTGTGTGCGACATCGCTATTAATAGTGCGAAATCGAGCACATCTTGTGTGTTCGATGCAGGGTGGTATATGGTTGGCTCATTTGGAGCGGCAATGACGGCGTTGTTATCTAGTGCAAATTTGTAGACGGCTCGGCCACGGAAGGTGGTCCGGCGGCTATTCCAGGCTGAGTGTTTTGCGTTGAAGTCCCCGGCGATAACGGTGGCGGGGATATCATTCAACAGGAGATCGTTTAAGTCTGATGCTGCCAATGTTGTTCGGTGTGTCGGAGGGCAGTATACAGATATTAACTGTATTTTGCCTGCATTTTTTGTGTTAATGCATATCGCGGTTGATTCTAAATTGCAAGAGTTTAGACGCGGTTTCTGGATAATAGCACAATGGTCTATGTGTGATTTTATTACGATGGCGGTTCCTCCGCCTTTCGCGTGCTTCCGGTCGGTCCGGTGCGTACTGTAATTCGGGAAGTTAATCGGTGTCGCGGGTTTCAAAAACGTTTCATTGACGAGTAATGCGTCAATGTCGTGTGTTCTAAGGAAATTTTGCACTTCGATTTTATCGTTGCGTAAAGTACCGTTTGCGTTCCAGAACGCTATCTGTAGTGATCTGTTTTCGTGATGAAATAGCATTATATATATTGTATTGCGTTCGAATTTTGAAACTTTTGTTTTTTATTTGAAACACAGCATATCTATTCTATATATTAATAGCCAATAAAATAATCACTTTTTACTTTTCACTTTTCACTCACTTTTCACTCACTTTTCACTCACTTTTCACAAATGTGTGCGTACTGATGTTCTCGGGTCTTTTTCTTCTTTTACGAAATGTATTTGTTAGCGTATTTGAAAATTAGTTGAATAAAATATAGATACTACGAAAAATGATTGTTAGCAAACTTCAACATTATTCCAAAAATTTAATAATTTGCAATTTAAAAACTGCAGGGCTGTCGATATATGCGCTGAGGTCGATTTATGGTACTATGAAAAATGATTGTTAGCAAACTTGAACATTATTCCCAAGATTTAATAATTTACAAAATTTCTGCTACTACGAAAAATGGTTGTTAGCAAACTTGAACATTGTTCCAAAAATTAAATAATTTACGAAATTTCTGCTCCTACGAAAAATGGTTGTTAGCAAACTTGGACATTATTCCAAATATTAAATAATTTACGAAGTTTCTGCTCCTACGAAAAATGGTTGTTAGCAAACTTGAACATTATTCCAAAAATTCAATAATTTACGAAATTTCTGCTACTACGAAAAATGGTTGTTAGCAAACTTGAACATTATTCCAAATATTAAATAATTTACTAAATTTCTGCTCCTACGAAAAATGGTTGTTAGCAAACTTGAACTTTATTCCAAAAATTCAATAATTTACGATATTTCGGCTACTACGACACATGGTTGTTAGCAACTTAAACTTTATTCCAAAAATTCAATAATTTACGATATTTCGGCTACTACGAAAAATGGTTGTTAGCAAACTTAAACATTATTTCAAATATTAAATATTTTACGAAATTTCTACTCCTACGAAAAATGGTTGTTAGCAAACTTGAACATTATTCCAAATATTAAATAATTTACTAAATTTCTGCTCCTACGAAAAATAGTTGTTAGCATACTTGAACATTATTCCAAAAATTCAATAATTTACGAAATTTCTGCTACTACGAAAAATGGTTGTTAGCAAACTTGAACATTATTCCAAATATTAAATAATTTACTAAATTTCTGCTCCTACGAAAAATGATTGTTAGCAAACTTGAACTTTATTCCGAAAATTCAATAATTTACGATATTTCGGCTATTACGAAAAATGGTTGTTAGCAAACTTAAACTTTATTCCAAAAATTCAATAATTTACGATATTTCGGCTACTACGAAAAATGGTTGTTAGCAAACTTAAACATTATTTCAAATATTAAATATTTTACGAAATTTCTACTCCTACGAAAAATGGTTGTTAGCAAACATGAACATTATTCTAAATATTAAATAATTTACGAAATTTCGGCTACTACGAAAAATGGTTGTTAGCAAACTTGAACATTATTCCAAATATTAAATAATTTACTAAATTTCTGCTCCTACGAAAAATAGTTGTTAGCATACTTGAACATTATTCCAAAAATTCAATAATTTACGAAATTTCTGCTACTACGAAAAATGGTTGTTAGCAAACTTGAACATTATTCCAAATATTAAATAATTTACTAAATTTCTACTCCTACGAAAAATGGTTGTTAGCAAACTTGAACATTATTCCAAATATTAAATAATTTACTAAATTTCTGCTCCTACGAAAAATAGTTGTTAGCATACTTGAACATTATTCCAAAAATTCAATAATTTACGAAATTTCTGCTACTACGAAAAATGGTTGTTAGCAAACTTGAACATTATTCCAAATATTAAATAATTTACTAAATTTCTGCTCCTACGAAAAATGATTGTTAGCAAACTTGAACTTTATTCCGAAAATTCAATAATTTACGATATTTCGGCTATTACGAAAAATGGTTGTTAGCAAACTTAAACTTTATTCCAAAAATTCAATAATTTACGATATTTCGGCTACTACGAAAAATGGTTGTTAGCAAACTTAAACATTATTTCAAATATTAAATATTTTACGAAATTTCTACTCCTACGAAAAATGGTTGTTAGCAAACATGAACATTATTCTAAATATTAAATAATTTACGAAATTTCGGCTACTACGAAAAATGGTTGTTAGCAAACTTGAACATTATTCCAAATATTAAATAATTTACTAAATTTCTGCTCCTACGAAAAATAGTTGTTAGCATACTTGAACATTATTCCAAAAATTCAATAATTTACGAAATTTCTGCTACTACGAAAAATGGTTGTTAGCAAACTTGAACATTATTCCAAATATTAAATAATTTACTAAATTTCTGCTCCTACGAAAAATGGTTGTTAGCAAACTTGAACTTTATTCCAAAAATTCAATAATTTACGATATTTCGGCTATTACGAAAAATGGTTGTTAGCAAACTTAAACTTTATTCCAAAAATTCAATAATTTACGATATTTCGGCTACTACGAAAAATGGTTGTTAGCAAACTTAAACATTATTTCAAATATTAAATATTTTACGAAATTTCTACTCCTACGAAAAATGGTTGTTAGCAAACATGAACATTATTCTAAATATTAAATAATTTACGAAATTTCGGCTACTACGAAAAATGGTTGTTAGCAAACTTAAACATTATTTCAAATATTAAATATTTTACAAAATTTCTACTCCTACGAAAAATGGTTGTTAGCAAACTTGAACATTATTCCAAATATTAAATAATTTACGAAATTTTATACTTGAACTTTGCTTAACCAAATATTAAATAAGTTTGCTAACAACCATTTTTCGTAGGAGCAGAATTTTTTAATATTCCAAATATTAAATAATTTACGAAATTTCTGCTCCTACGAAAAATGGTTGTTAGCAAACTTGAACATTATTCCAAAAATTCAATAATTTACGAAATTTCTGCTACTACGAAAAATGGTTGTTAGCAAACTTGAACATTATTCCAAATATCAAATAATTTACGAAATTTCTGCTCCTACGAAAAATGGTTGTTAGCAAACTTAAACTTTATTCCAAAAATTGAATATTTTACGAAATTTATGCTACTACGAAAAATGGTTGTTAGCAAACTTAAAAATTATTCCAAAAATTAAATATTTTACGAAATTTATGCTACTACGAAAAATGGTTGTTAGCAAACTTGAACATTATTCCAAATATTACATAATTTACGAAATTTCTGCTCCTACGAAAAATGGTTGTTAGCAAACTTGAACATTATTCCAAAAATTAAATAATTTACGAAATTTCTGCTACTACGAAAAATGGTTGTTAGCAAACTTGAACATTATTCCAAAAATTCAATAATTTACAAAATTTCTGCTACTACGAAAAATGGTTGTTAGCAAACTTAAACATTATTCCAAAAATTGAATATTTTACGAAATTTATGCTTCTACGAAAAATGGTTGTTAGCAAACTTAAACATTATTCCAAAAATTAAATATTTGACGAAATTTCTGCTACTACGAAAAATGGTTGTTAGCAAACTTAAACATTATTCCAAAAATTAAATAATTTACGAAATTTCTGCTATAATTATAAAAATAAAATAAAATAAATAAAAATAAAATAAAATAAAATGAAATAAAATAAAATAAAATAAAATAAAATAAAATAAAATAAAATAAAATAAAATAAAATAAAATAAAATAAAATAAAATTATATTATTTCCAATTAAATAGTGCAGGGGTGTCGATATATGTCCCGAGATCTATTTCTTCTTCTACGAAATATGTTTGTTAGCAAACTTAAAGATTTCAAATATTCTAAAAATTATATTATTTCCAATTAAATAGTGCAGGGGTGTCGATATATGTCCCGAGATCTATTTCTTCTTCTACGAAATATTTTTGTTAGCAAACTTAAACATTTCAATTATTCTAAAAATTATATTATTTCCAATTAAATAGTGCAGGGGTGTCGATATATGTCCCGAGATCTATTTCTTCTACGAAATATGTTTGTTAGCAAACTTAAACATTTCAATTATTCTAAAAATTATATTATTTCCAATTAAATAGTGCAGGGGTGTTGATATATGTCCCGAGATCTATTTCTTCTTCTACGAAATATGTTTGTTAGCAAACTTAAACATTTCAATTATTCTAAAAAATACATTATTTACAATTAAAATACTACAGGGGTGTCGATATATGTGCCGTGATCTATTTCTTCTTCTACTTAATATGTTTGTTAGCCAACTTAAATATTTCAATTATTCTAAAAATTACATTATTTACAATTAAAATACTGCAGGGGTGTCGATATATGTCCCGTGATCTATTTATTCTTCTCCGAAATATGTTTGTTAGCCAACTTAAAGATTTCAAATATTCTAAAAATTATATTATTTACAATTTAAAATTTATTTTTCACGCCGCTAAATTTTCTGACTACTTAAAAATGCAACAAAAATCCCCCCCGTTGAGATCATCTCATCTATCTATATATTAACCCTTTGGTTACGGGCGAAATTTCGTAGGTATGTGCGAAAAAAACGGGTAAGAAAATGGGAATTTTCCAGTGTTTTGGAAAAACTAACGTAAATCTCAAAATTTTTAATACATTTTATCATTTTTTTTTATAACGTGCTAAGATCAATATTATCTACGCGAATTCATAGTAAATTAAATAATTATCTGACTTAATATAAATAATAATAAGCGATGAAATCAAAAAAACGTTTTTCTCATACCCTAAATTCGACTTTCACTCCAAATATATGTTTTATAAGAGAATAAAATGTATTTAACAATTATGCTAATCAATAGTATGGATTGTCGTTAGTATCATCATAAAAAAATCACGAGAAGTTTTGGATCGAAAATGATCAGATCCACCTTTTCCTGAACGTAGAAAAACACACTTTTCTTATAAAAAACTAAGACAGTTTTGATTATTAGGTCATATTTTAACCCTTAATTTATTTGAAACTAAGAGGTTTTTGGCGACGTTAAAAATTTTATTCTGTTCTTTTGAATCAGTACTCCAATATTATATCGATATTTATTTTTTTTCGCTTAACTGAATTTGGGCGTATTTGATCCCATACTCCTCATAATAATACAATCATAAAAAGGAATAAGCGTCACGTAAGATCATATAGCGTCTTTCGTGTTTGTCTCAAATTACATCATAATTCATATGTTACTGATAACATTATAAACTATAATTTATATAATGATTATTTTACAAAACGAAATCATATTATCTTCATGTAAAATTACTTAAAAATTACCTGGACTATTATCGTATCACTAAAAAACTATTACGTTTTTTTTCTTGAAGGATTATATTATTTCGCAACAAAAAACCACAAACATGCTTTATTTATTGTCCTCAATGTAAATCGGATGCAAACCTTTATCAATCTTTATGGAAATATACTTTAACCGTTTCACCAGGGGTGGGCTGGAGGCGGCTCGCAGGGGCCCGGGCGAGCCCTTTGATAGTTTTAAATTGGGTCAGCGAGCCCTTTGTTAAATTATGAAAAACAATATTTTCTTGCTCAATCAGTACTTAACTGCAATTTATGACCCATATATTATCTACAACGGTTTCAGTATAACGTTTGACTGAAAGAAATAGTACCTATTTCTGCGTCCATCTTATAACTCTTCACTCTTGCAATCTGAGGTAGGTAATTTCATTTTTCACCTATAGATATTAATAATTTTACGGTATATTACGTATCGTTACTTCATTTAAGAATAGTAAAAATAAATTGTTTTAATATTTATTGTGTAAAATTGTAGGTATAAGATTGATAAAGAAATCTGCCCATTGAACAGAACACTGCGAATATATCTGTGATTAGGCGTACCTTTTGCTAGCGTATTGGCAGCCCACCGATGCGTTTTACCATCCTTTCAACGCTTTTATTACTGGCTGTTAAGTCGGATAAAAAATGACTCCTACTTCGGCTTTACAATTGAAAGCGACTAAGACTCCGACTCCGAATTGATATTTACATATATCGATGGCTTAGGTCCATACTGCTACAACTAAAAATTGTTAGCTTTGAGATATGGTTGGCTGACCAATGTTTTGACACATTTAAACTGAGTTGTAGAAAAGTGATATTTATTGTTTGTGTCATATCTTTAGCGAATCATTTTGTTATTTATCTCATTTCAGTTCAAATTTATTGAAACTTTGACAAAACCATAAAATGATATTTCGAATCGTATATATTATACATGTAACCGAGATATTGTTTATATTTCTTTATTTCCATAATGCAAACTTTTGCCGACCGGGAGAAAACTAGTATTTTTTTCTAGATGTTCTTTTGTGAATCTATAGAAAATGTATTCGAATAGGTAATATAACTCAAAACATCAAATTTTTGACTTATCGTTTTATAAAACTAGGACATCGATATATATATTTCGCGGGATTTTTCAGTCCAACAAGATTTATTATTATTTATGTTGTCATGTAATGCTCATTTCCAAAATAACTGCTATAAACGCTTTGAATTGATATGCAGTTACCGGATTTCATTATTTCATCTTATTTGAATGTATTCTAGTATAAGCATATTTATTTATTTCAATGGTTATCATGTTCAACAATTGAGCATTAAAAAAAGATTGATGTAAGAAATAGTTTCAACTGATTTTAGGTGAAAATGCTCGAGTCATAATAACTCGTTAAATAGAATGGGCAAGGGTGAAGTGTCATTAAATTTTACTAAAATCTTTTCCACAATTGTAATTATCAGCGTATTTTCGGCTGGATGACGTCACTGTATAATTTTCTTCAACCATTAGAATGATTTGGCATTATAGGTATTATACCAGGGCCGTGGAGTCGGAGTCATGGAGTCGCGGTATTTTGACCGGAGTCGGAGTCATGAAAAATGAGCGGCTCGATTTTTTTTTGAAAAATATTTTTAATGAAGTGTATTCAAACAAAATAGTACAAAGTGTTGCCATTACATGCTTGGCTGCTTACAGATCATCTAATGGTACACATATTATATAAATAAATTTTATAAATTTTAAAAATAAATTTTGAAAAAAATCCTTGGAGTTGGAGTCGTTCATTATTTTAAGGCTAGAGTCGGAGTCGCCTTTTTTACACGACTCCACAGCTCTGTATTATACATGTTTGTTATATAAAAAAACTTTCAAAATATGAAACGTCTAAATTTCACTGTCGACGAAAACAAGCTGAAGTAAAACTCTCCACATCCGAAATATCCAGATTTCAAGCATGATTTTTACAAAAATAAAGAAAGCACTTTTATTGCGAAGTGAATCCCAAATATTTTGAGCCATGTAAATTTTATGAAATGCATAATTCTGTTCTGCAAGTCCTCTGATAAATGATTGAAATATTATTTATATTTATCTCTTTATGTGTCATTGTATTTGGTGCATGCTTAGCCGAAATCATCATATACACTTTACACCAGCGATTTTAAAACTAGTACTAAGCCAATATCGTTTTGCAAATTCAAATGCAAATTCTTTTGATGTGTCTGATTTTTTTGTGACTCAATGCGCGTTTTTTTCACATCTAGTTGTGGTATTATTTTTTTTCAATTACCCTGATATAATGCTTTCAAATTACCTCTGCATTCAAATTATTTATTGTACTAAAAATATTAAGAGGTATGAAATTCGTTGTAATAAAATAAAACAAATATATTGTATAATGTTTGCATGTATGTGCGGTCCTTAGGCAAATTTAATTTTAACGTATACATATTGTAACTTTAATTTTCGTATATTTCTGTATACATATTTCATTTTATTTTTTCATATTATGAAGGTTGAGGAAGCCGCCAATACTTTTTTTGAGACGTTGTTAGATACTGTTAAAAATCATTTATTTTTATTCATGTCAGTTCCCAACCTTTTTTTTCTATTAGAACTGCCTCAGATGTTCAAGCAATCTTTTTTGAAGAGAAAACAGATAGAAAGAATAGGGTTAAAACAATAATTACAGGTCAGCTAATTACTCTCACTACGCCCTGTAATTTTAGGATTGGAAGGGTAAGAAGGAATCTTCAGACATCACAAAAATCCTTGCCTTAGAAAAAAATGATAAATTGTTTGAAATGTGATTCGAACCAAGCATCTCGGAAGCAGATGACGTTGACCACTGCACTGCAGAACCGAATGACAAATTTAAATTATTATTTTTAAAATAAATTAACCTAGAAGTATAGCAGTTTTGTCGGGTCCTACGGCGCAGTGGTAAGCGTTTTTGGCTTCCACGCCGAATCTCACAAACTCGAGCCCCAGTACAAACAGCATTTTTTCGATTGATTTATCGACTTCTGTTCGAAGGCATGGGTGCTTGTGATGTCTACAAATTCTCTCTCACCCTTCCAATCCCTCAATAACTGGGTGTAGTGAGAGCGATTAGCTAAATACTAGTCCTGTCCTAGCCCTATATTTTTTTCCTACTACTCTCTTAGGAAAGGAGAGGTTAAGCGACTGAATAACAATCAGTTCTCGTAGAAAAACAAATTTTGAGATACTTTCATAAAGAAGTCATATGCTCCACATTGAGTCCGCTTCTATTGGGAGCGGACATAGAATTTAAAAAAAATAGCAGTACAGATACATTGCGACTCTATGTATACATATTGACTATCGTCGTATGAAATCAATTACACCACTTTCCCCGTCAAATAATAAATGCTATTGAGAAATGCATGTCGATAAAATATTTTTTAAGAAATCATCAGTGCATATTTATTTTTATATTACATTCAACCTTTCAACGTTTTTATTGTTGCAAAACGCATATATTTTATTCGTTCAGCTCTTTCCAAAATATTTTGATTGCAACAGTTCAATCAATACAGCAGGAATTAAAACCGATTGTCAATTTTCCACGTGTATTACGTAAAAAAACAAGATCCTTTCAAAAACTATACATAAGTTAAAGAAAATAATCTAGAAAGTGTTTGCTTAATTTTAAAAGTTAAAGTGAAAAAAATGATTAAAAAAAATTTAGTAATAAAAAAATTGTCTTTTTATAATCATTAAAAGAATGAAATAAAGTAAAAAAAATGTTTTAAAATAAGTTAATTTATGTATTTAACAATCATTAGTCATATATTCACCAAAAATATTAAATGATATTCGCATAAATATACGTTCATAAAGCCACGTAAAATGACACCAACCAATCGTCGCAAAAGCGATCCCCGATCTTTTCGCATGGGAAACGATCGTCGCAAAAGCGATTGCCCGTATCCAAAGGGTTAATAGTCGATAAAATAATCACAAATCACAATTCACAAACCACAAACCACAAATCACAACCCACAAATGTGTGCGTACTGATGTCCCAAAATTAATAAAATTTACGACATCTGTTCTGCGACTACTGCAAAAATTCGATAATTCACGAAATTTCTGCTACTACGAAAAATGGTTGTTAGCAAACTTGAACATTATTCCAAATATTAAATAATTTACGAAATTTCTGCTCCTACGAAAAATGGTTGTGAGCAAACTTGAACATTATTCCAAATATTAAATAATTTACGAAATTTCTGCTCCTACGAAAAATGGTTGTTAGCAAACTTAAACATTATTCCAAAAATTAAATAATTTACGAAATTTCTGCTAACTATAAAAATCAAATAAATAAAATAAAATAAAATAAAATAAAATAAAATAAAATAAAATACTATAAAATAAAATAAAATTAAATTAAATACTATGCAACAAAAACAGCTAGTCTATATATTAATAGTCGTTAAAATAATCACTCACTTTTCACAAATAATCACAAATGTGTGCGTACTGATGTCCTCTGGTCTTTTTCTTCTTCTACGAAATGTATTTGTTTGCGTACTTGAAAATTAATAGTAAATGAAATAAATAAAATAAAGTAATATAAATTAAAATAAATAAAATAAAATGAGCAAATATTTTTTGTTTTAAGAAGAGATTGAAATTGGTCAAGTGTCTTTTCATTTTTATATGGGGAACTGTGGAGCCTAGCTCCAATCTCCCTTTCATCTCTAGTTTGACACGTCTATTTACTTTAAAAAATTCAATACAAGCGATGCATGCGAATTCTTAGTAAACCTACAGTGACATCTGTTGGTGAAGCATTGCACTAAACTAATTTGAATAATTCAAAAATAGAATATGTCAAATACATGGCCAATTAAAAAAATATGATTACGAGATATTTTTCTTTTTCTACGAAATAAATTTGTTTGTAGACTTGATACATTTGCAGGGCTGTCGATATATGTTCCGGAGTCCTCTTTTTTTTAAAGATGTATTTTTTTGCATACTTAAAACTTTTGCAGGGCTGTCGATATATGTCCCGGGGTCCTCTTTTTTCGAAATATATTTGTTTTGACACTTGAAACATTTGCAGGGCTGTCGATATATGTTCCGGAGTCCTCTTTTTCTTTCGAAATATATTTGTTTGCATACTTGAAACATTTGCAGGGCTGTCAATATATGTCCCGGGGTCCTCTTTTTTTCGAAATATATTTGTTTGCACACTTGGAACCTTTGCAAGGCTGTCGATATATGTCCCGGGGTCCCCCTTTTTTTCGAAATATATTTGTTTGGACACTTGAAATATTTGCAGGGCTGTCGATATATGTTCCGGAGTCCTCTTTTTCTTTCAAAATATATTTGTTTGTATACTTGACACATTTGCAGGGCTGTCAATATATGTTCCGGAGTCCTCTTTTTCTTTCGAAATATATTTGTTTGTATGCTTGAAACATTTACAGGGCTGTCAATATATGTCCCGGGGTCCTCTTTTTTTCGAAATATATTTGTTTGCACACTGGAAACCTTTGCAGGGCTGTCGATATATGTCCCGGGGTCCTCTTCTTTCGAAATATATTTGTTTGTATACTTGAAACATTTGCAGGGCTGTCAATTTATGTCCCGGGCCCTCTTTTTTCGAAATATATTTGTTTGAACACTTGAAGCCTTTGCAGGGCTGTCGATATATGGTCCCGGGTCCTCTTTTTTTGAAATTTATTTGTTTGCACACTTGAAACCTTTGCAGGGCTGTCGATATATGTCCCGGGGTCCCTTTTTTCGAAATATATTTGTTTGTATACTTGAAACATTTGCAGGGCTGTCAATATATGTCCCGGGACCCTCTTTTTTCGAAATAAATTTGATGGACACTTGAAACATTAGCAGGGCTGTCGATATATGTCGCGGGGTCTTCTTTTTCTTCTCCGAAATACATTTGTTTCCATACTCGAAACATTTGAATTATCCCGAAAATTATCTATATATTAATAGTCGATAAAATAATCACTTTTCACAAATGTGTGCGTATTGATGTCCTCGAGTCTTTTTCTTCTACGAAATGTGTTTGTAAGCGTATTTGAAAATTAGTTGAATAAAATATATATACCACAAAAAAATGGTTGCTAGCAAACTTGAACTTTATTGCAAAAATTCAATAATTTACGAAATTTCTGCTACTTCAAAAAATGATTGTTAGCAAACTTAAACATGATTCCAAAAATTAAATAATTTACGAAATTTCTGCTACTACGTAAAATTGTTGTTAGCAAACTTGAACATTATTCCATAAATTAAATAATTTACGAAATTTCTGCTCCTACGAAAAATGGTTGTAAGCAAACTTAAACATTATTCCAAAAATTAAGTAATTTACGAAATTTCTGCTACTACGTAAAATTGTTGTTAGCAAACTTGAACATTATTCCATAAATTAAATAATTTACGAAATTTCTGCTCCTACGAAAAATGGTTGTTAGCAAACTTAAACATTATTCCAAAAATTAAATTATTTACGAAATTTCTGCTTCTACGAAAAATGGTTGTTAGCAAACTTGAACATTATTCCAAAAATTAAATAATTTACGAAATTTATGCTACTTCGAAAAATGGTTGTAAGCAAACTTAAACATTATTCCAAAAATTAAGTAATTTACGAAATTTCTGCTACTACGTAAAATTGTTGTTAGCAAACTTGAACATTATTCCATAAATTAAATAATTTACGAAATTTCTGCTCCTACGAAAAATGGTTGTTAGCAAACTTAAACATTATTCCAAAAATTAAATTATTTACGAAATTTCTGCTTCTACGAAAAATGGTTGTTAGCAAACTTGAACATTATTCCAAAAATTAAATAATTTACGAAATTTATGCTACTTCGAAAAATGATTGTTAGCAAACTTAAACATTATTCCAAAAATTAAGTTATTTACGAAATTTCTGCTACTACGAAAAATGGCTGCTAGCAAACTTAAACATTATTCCAAAAATTAAATTATTTATGAAATTTCTGCTACTACGAAAAATGGTTGTGAGCAAACTTAAACATTATTGCAAAAATTCAATAATTTACGAAATTTCTGCTACTTCGAAAAATGATTGTTAGCAAACTTAAACATTATTGAAAAAATTCAATAATTTACGAAATTTCTGCTACTACGAAAAATGGTTGTTAGCAAACTTAAACATTATTCCAAAAATTAAATAATTTACGAAATTTCTGCTACTACGAAAAACGGTTGTTAGGAAACTTAAACATTATTCCAAAAATTAAGTAATTTACGAAATTTCTGCTACTACGTAAAATTGTTGTAAGCAAACTTAAACATTATTCCAAAAATTAAATAATTTACGAAATTTCTGCTCCTACGAAAAATGGTTGTTAGCAAACTTAAACATTATTCCAAAAATTAAATTATTTACGAAATTTCTGCTTCTACGAAAAATGGTTGTTAGCAAACTTGAACATTATTCCAAAAATTAAATAATTTACGAAATTTATGCTACTTCGAAAAATGATTGTTAGCAAACTTAAACATTATTCCAAAAATTAAGTTATTTACGAAATTTCTGCTACTACGAAAAATGGCTGCTAGCAAACTTAAACATTATTCCAAAAATTAAATTATTTATGAAATTTCTGCTACTACGAAAAATGGTTGTGAGCAAACTTAAACATTATTGCAAAAATTCAATAATTTACGAAATTTCTGCTACTTCGAAAAATGATTGTTAGCAAACTTAAACATTATTGCAAAAATTCAATAATTTACGAAATTTCTGCTACTACGAAAAATGGTTGTTAGCAAACTTAAACATTATTCCAAAAATTAAATAGTTTACGAAATTTCTGCTACTACGAAAAATGGTTGTTAGCAAACTTAAACATTATTCCAAAAATTAAATTATTTATGAAATTTCTGCTACTACGAAAAATGGTTGTGAGCAAACTTAAACATTATTGCAAAAATTCAATAATTTACGAAATTTCTGCTACTTCGAAAAATGATTGTTAGCAAACTTAAACATTATTCCAAAAATTAAATAATTTACGAAATTTCTGCTACTACGAAAAACGGTTGTTAGGAAACTTAAACATTATTCCAAAAATTAAGTAATTTACGAAATTTCTGCTACTACGTAAAATTGTTGTTAGCAAACTTAAACATTATTCCATAAATTAAATAATTTACGAAATTTCTGCTCCTACGAAAAATGGTTGTTAGCAAACTTAAACATTATTCCAAAAATTAAATTATTTATG
The DNA here is from genome assembly GCA_030503985.1 of Himalopsyche tibetana. Classification (NCBI taxonomy): domain Eukaryota; kingdom Metazoa; phylum Arthropoda; class Insecta; order Trichoptera; family Rhyacophilidae; genus Himalopsyche; species Himalopsyche tibetana. The sequence goes on from JAPJYX010000015.1 coordinate 4,621,257, forward strand.
AAATTTCTGCTACTACGAAAAATGGTTGTGAGCAAACTTAAACATTATTGCAAAAATTCAATAATTTACGAAATTTCTGCTACTTCGAAAAATGATTGTTAGCAAACTTAAACATTATTGCAAAAATTCAATAATTTACGAAATTTCTGCTACTACGAAAAATGGTTGTTAGCAAACTTAAACATTATTCCAAAAATTAAATAATTTACGAAATTTCTGCTACTACGAAAAATGGTTGTTAGCAAACTTAAACATTATTCTAAAAAATCAATAATTTACGAAATTTCTGCTACTACGAAAAAGAGTTGTTAGCAAACTTAAACATTATTCTTAAAATTAAATAATTTACAAAATTTCTGTTTCTACGAAAAAGGGTAGTAAGCAAACTTAAACATTATTCTAAAAATTAAATAATTTACAAAATTTCTGCTACTACGAAAAATGGTAGTAAGCAAACTTAAACATTATTCCAAAAATTAAGTAATTTACGAAATTTCTGCTACTACGAAAAATGGTTGTTAGCAAACTTAAACATAATTCCAAAAATTCAATAATTTACGAAATTTCTGCTATCTGGATTTGGATCTGTCGGCCCCGTCGGTCATGCCAACTTGGTCTCATCTAAGGCAAATTATAGGGCGTTTTAAGAATTCTTGGATAAATAGTTGAGTTAAATAGATCCCGAAAATTATCTATATATTAATAGTCGATAAAATAATCACTTTTCACAAATGTGTGCGTATTGATGTCCTCGAGTCTTTTTCTTCTACGAAATGTGTTTGTAAGCGTATTTGAAAATTAGTTGAATAAAATATATATACCACAAAAAAATGGTTGCTAGCAAACTTGAACTTTATTGCAAAAATTCAATAATTTACGAAATTTCTGCTACTTCAAAAAATGATTGTTAGCAAACTTAAACATGATTCCAAAAATTAAATTATTTATGAAATTTCTGCTACTACGAAAAATGGTTGTGAGCAAACTTAAACATTATTGCAAAAATTCAATAATTTACGAAATTTCTGCTACTTCGAAAAATGATTGTTAGCAAACTTAAACATTATTGCAAAAATTCAATAATTTACGAAATTTCTGCTACTACGAAAAATGGTTGTTAGCAAACTTAAACATTATTCCAAAAATTAAATAATTTACGAAATTTCTGCTACTACGAAAAATGGTTGTTAGCAAACTTAAATATTATTCTAAAAAATCAATAATTTACGAAATTTCTGCTACTACGAAAAAGAGTTGTTAGCAAACTTAAACATTATTCTTAAAATTAAATAATTTACAAAATTTCTGTTTCTACGAAAAAGGGTAGTAAGCAAACTTAAACATTATTCTAAAAATTAAATAATTTACAAAATTTCTGCTACTACGAAAAATGGTAGTAAGCAAACTTAAACATAATTCCGAAAATTCAATAATTTACGAAATTTCTGCTATCTGGATTTGGATCTGTCGGCCCCGTCGGTCATGCCAACTTGGTCTCATCTAAGGCAAACTATAGGGCGTTTTAAGAATTCTTGGATAAATAGTTGAGTTAAATAGATAAAATCTAATATTTTTAACTGCACTTAATAATTTATTAACTTTTAATTTCTGCACACTGTAGTGCATGCAACCAAGTCTTGAGGAATTTCTTCTTGGGACATTTCTGGCAAAATTTTGAACACGACTAACGTTGTTACGCTACGGAATACACCCTATAAAAGAGTGTGAAGCCGTAGCGGGTGGTGGTGGGTACAACGTTGAGTACACTAGGGAAAAATAAAAACGTAGTTTATTAATTATGTGTGATTAGATTATATACATATAGAAAAATAAATATGCATTCAATTGTTCATGCCAGTAAATTTCTGACTTTTCTATAATGCAACAAAAATCTCACGTTGCTGGGCAACGGGCTTACAGCTAGTCTTATTTATACGTAATAATATTGGTTCCAGGAACGGACGCATAGAATAAAAACGCATTAAAAATTACAATAACTTTGTTGCAGATTAGTTCCCAAAAATGTAAAATCGTGTAAAAGGTATCAAAAATGTACCAAAAAACTATAATGGTGCATTGAATTTTCACTAAAATTCTTTTCGTATTTCCTTATTGTTTAAATCATGAAATAAACAAAATTAAGTAAATTAAAAAAATCCTTTTTTTTTGTAATAAGTTTATTTTTTAAGATTTTCAATAATTTAAGATTTTGACTGAAGGCGCTTGGTGGAATTTCAATACAAAATTTGGATCGTTCAAATTATGTAAATTTTCACAGATTTTGTCACTAACGACCCAGGTTTCGCCTTTTGGCATCTTCAGGCGTTCAAGTGCACGGATGAACTTGAACTGCCGCTTAGTTAATGAATTTTTCGTGTTTATATAAGAAATAAATGCATCATTGAGTTTAAAGCCATTGCTGGCGAAAAGGATAAGCTCATGGGAATCCCCACAGATTTGAGTAGTGGGTAGTTTTAATAATTATATTTATTTGTATGTCGGAAAAGGTTTTATGATTACATTTATATAGGGCATACGAGTAGAGATCCCGGCATGTTTAATATTTCATTTAAAATCGGAAGGCTCTTCAATTACGCGCTGTTTATTTCCAAAATTTCCTGGAAAAAAGTTTATGACCGTCCTTATTTGGGTGTAACATTTTTATCCCTTGTTCCTGATTCAACACGTGTCCTTCCGAAATTAAGTGATTAACACTTACTGCGGCTCCGCGATGTATAGTTTAGGAAACGCTGGTCTAAGTATATGGTCAAATAATATGATAGCGTTTAGCCACATTGTAAAACAGATTTTTGAAAAGTCATTCAGAATTTCAGTATAAAAAGAAGTACAAATTGTTTTGTACATAATGTTTGTACATAATGTGAAATTTTAGAAAGATACCATATAAATAAATGGTTCACATGACTCATTTTGAAGTTTAGTTGATTTTTTGTAAAAGAAAAGGAATGCTCAAAAAACCAAGTACAAAGTTGGTTGCTGATTATATCCACGACTCTAAGTAACGTATTAGTCATCCAAAAAGACCTCGCAACTGAGGTCTCAAATGACTGATGCAAAGAAAACTTTTAAGAAAAAATGTTTTTTTTTAATTATCTTCGTCAAATGAAATATAAATATATCTTACGACAATTTTTTGTCTAGATCTGTGGTCGAACGGTCAACGACGTTGGTTTCGGCTACAGTACGCACAATTTCATAAATTGTTTTATGGATTTTTGTTTGACGGCATTGACGTTTGTTATGTCTGAAATTCCCCCCTGCCGATCCAAACCTAAAAACTGGATGATGAATCAATCACTAGTCTTGTCCTCCTTATTTTTATAACTACTCTCTTCAAAAAAGGGAGGTCGAGCAACTGAGTGACACGCAGTTATTATAGAAAAACTTCTGATGTGCTAAACTCTATAAGAAGTGCATATGTTCCACATTGGGGGCAGTTATCGTTAAAAAGATAACAAAAATTATACCCAAATAACCTATAAAGTTTTCAGTCATTGGGATTGAAATGTGAAAACCATAAAAAAATAATTATTTTTGTAGAGAAATTTCTTCGATCGTAAACAAGTATTAGTTTCATCTTTCTTTAAAGATTTTCATTTAATTGGTTGATCTTATTTTTATGGGAGCAAAATTATTTTAGGTAAATATAAGAGTATTTTCAATTTATAAAAAACATATTGTGTAGCTCATAACATCTTTAAAATGAAAAAATAAAAGCATATACAAAAAAAAATGATATACATATACAAGTCCTCCGTAGTATAATTCAGCGATGTTTCTTCGTTTTTGTGTAAGAATGCCGTAATTGATCACTCTGCTCATACAATCAAGTTATTTGCATGAAATATGGAATATAACTTTTATTTTAATTTCCAGTCCGGTGACTCTATGCAGGGATATTGTCCACAATTGGGCGGCTTAGATAATTATCTGACGAGTCGGGAAGCTTTGACACTATTTTGTGAACTCCGTGGCATGACACCAGAATACATCAAGAGAGAAGTACAGGATATGATAGATATGATGGGTAAAATTCAAAAATGAAAACAGTTTTTTGCATCTCTTACCAAACTAATTTAAGACATTAATAATAGAATAATTTAGCCGCCTGTGTGGTCGAGTGGTCAACGTCGTTGGCTTCGGTTACGGAGGTCACGGGTTCAAATCCCAGTACGGACAGTTTTATAAATTGTTTTTTCAATCGATTTATGAATTTCTGTTCGAAGGCATGGATGCATGCGATGTCTTGAATTCCCCCCTCGGTATGGAGAGTGGCTAGCTAACCACTTGTCTTGTCATAACCGTATCCTTCTTTTCCTACCCTCGTTGGAAAAAGAGAGGTTGAGCAACTGAGTAACAAGCAGTTCTCGTAGAAACACTTCTTTTGAGATAAACTCCATTAGGAGACCATATGCTCCACATCGGGAGCGGATATGGTAAAAAAAATTGCAGCATAAAAGATGATTTTTGAAGAATAAATATTTATTACTTAATAATAATTTGTTTATAATTCTCATGTTTACAATAAAGAGAAGCAAGTAAATTTATTAAAAAAATGTTTTTTTTTTCTTTCTTATAGGCCTGAAAGAATTGGCAGATGCTCTAGTAGGAGTATACAGTGGCGGTAACCAACGAAAGTTGAGCTCAGCCATTGCTTTGATTGCTTGCGAGGTAGTGATCTTAGATGAGCCGTCTGCCGGAGTCGATCCGTACTCCAGAAGTCTTCTTCATGCTACAATAAACCGAACGAAAAAAGATGAAAAAACTATTATTATTTCGTCACACAGGCAAGTTGCATAACAACAATAAAAAGATTAATAATTGCAGCTATCTTTGTGGAAAAAATATTTTTAAATGAACTAATACTTCTTTCTAATCTCATAAAATACAAAAGATATCTCGTGCATATCAGGGCGATGCCTGAATGCGAAATTTCAAGAACCCAACCCCGCAAAAGATTTTCAGCCCTGCATGCCGTTGGCACAACCATGAGGTTAATACCCTCTATTGATGAGTGGAAGCCTTTAAAATACCTAATGTTCCTGATGGAATATGGCGCATAATATAATGACAACATTGCTTCATAGACGTTAGTGCTGGAGGTCAATAATTGGTGTAGGAATGTAGGCTATACAGGCCGGAGTGAAAATTGCTTATATATGAAATTCAGTGCTGAGAATGCAGACAGCGCAAATCGATATACCATGCGAGTTATGTCTTCAATCTTGAAATATGTGCACTAAAAATTCTTCAAATGAATTAATTATCTTCATGCAATATTTTTTTAATATGAGCATCACATGTGAATATTCAGAATTATAGCAATACACCTATCCCTCGATTTACACGGTAGATAGGTTCCTGAGAAAAACGTGTAAATCGAAATTGTATATTTTTTAATGTAAAACCATGTAAATCTTTCGATTTACACAGTACACGAAAACACGTACACGAAAACGAAGTACACGTTCAGTACACGAAAAACGCATAATTTGGGTGTTTTCTAAAATACATAAAAAAACAAAATTATTAAAAAGTATAAAAATACGTGATGCATTTATATCTTATATAAACACGAAACTTTCATTTACTAAGCGTCAGTTCAAGTTCATCCGTGCACTTGAATGCCTGAAGATGCCGAAAGGCGAAACCCGGGTCGTTAATGACAAAATTTGTGAGAATGTACATAGTTTGAACGATTCAAATTTAATAAAAGTACGCATTCTTTTATTAATTAAATACAGGTAAAGCTTATAGAGTAACAAAAAAATGAAATCCAAAAGATTCATTTAAAAAATATTGCAACGGTTGGTGGAGTTTTTATCATTCATCACTATCACAAATCACTGTGACTTGACTTGATGATGACTTGCTGTGAAAGTATGCTTCTTTTCAGATGAAGAAGAGGATGGTATCTTCTATTTATTTTTTTCATAAATCCGCAATGCTTTATTTGTAATCTTAACATTAATAGCCGATAAATAATCACTTTTCACAAATGTGTGCGTACTGATGTCCACTTCGCCCAATGATAGCGCTTTATTTTGAACACCACACTTTTTCGGCCAATTGGAATGGACGTCTTTTTATATTCAAAATTCAAATTTCCTGGCTTAGAACTAAAGCATCGTAATAATATTGAGAGAACTTTATTTGAAAGTTTGCATGGCTACAAAGTTTTTTAAATAATCAAATGTAATGATTCGATTTTTTGAAGCTATAATTATAGGGCTTGGAGCTGATTTGACAGTGATTTTGTTCGGTGTCATCTTCTATTTCGTTTTGATTGCATGATTGTCACTGATTTCCCCTCCCCCTCCCCCTGAAGACGGTCCCCTTCCCCCACCCCTCTGCCCGCTATCGCCATCCGTTCATTTTTCTCTGACGTCTATTAGTGAATATTTGAAGTCATGACAAAACAATTAACTTTCGTACTGACCAAAAATATTCTGTCAAGCTGAGGATCGAACCTATGTCCCTTTTTCATTCTAATCGTTTGAACAAATATCCATTGTTCCACAAAGCGATTAAAATTAGTGAGGTGGAACGTCTACTTACTTTAAAAATTTCAAACTAAGAGATATAAGTGATTTCTTAGTGACCTTACAATGACATCTGTTAGTGAAGCATTGCACTAAACGAATTTGAATAATTGAAAATAGAATATGTCAAATACTTATGAGATATTTTTCTTTTTCTACGAAATACATTTGTTTGGATACTTGAAACATTAGCAGGGCTGTCGATATATGGTCCCAGAGTCCTCATTTTTTTCGAAATATATTTGTTTGCACACTTGGTTGTTAGCAAACTTGAACATTATCCTAAATATTAAATAATTTACGAAATTTCTGCTCCTACGAAAAATGGTTGTTAGCAAACTTGAACATTATTCCAAATATTAAATAATTTACGCAGTTTCTGCTCCTACGAAAAATAGTTGTTAGCAAACTTGAACATTATTCTAAAAATTAAATAATTTACGAAATTTCGGCTACTACGAAAAATGGTTGTTAGCAAACTTGAACATTATTCCAAATATTAAATAATTTACGCAATTTCTGCTCCTACGAAAAATGGTTGTTAGCAAACTTGAACATTATACTAAATATTAAATAATTTACGAAATTTCTGCTACTACGATAAACGGTTGTTAGCAATAGGGATTCTGAAGTCTCGGGACTTCCCGGGACTTGGGACTTTTATTTCCCCTTCAATAAAATTAGAAATTTAATAAAATTAAATATTTTTATGTACGTACTAAAAAGGGATGATAACGGTACATGTATTGAAAAAATATCAATGAATTGGGTAAAATTATGACCGTTACTTCACAAAACACAATACAGCTTTTATACCTCTTTTTGTTTTATTCAGACATTGGTAACTTTGTGCAATAGTGAAAAATATTTGTAATTAAAACAACATCAGGTATGAACATTTAATTTTAATATTTTGTAATTTCTTTTTGCAACAGTTATATTTTTATACGATTATTAATCGTTTTAAACAAATTTCTAATAATATAAATGGAGATATCTTTCTCCCAATTTTTTTAAATGTTTTCTTTCGATTAAACTATTTTTTTGCGCAGCTTAAGCCTGTAAAATTTTTCGTGACGCCAAAAGTATGTGTTAATTTAAAAAAATACATTTTTGAACACATTTATTTATTAATAATGAAAATATAAAATTAATTCAATAATGTGATGAACTCTTTCAAGATGCCTCGATAATCCAGTTGTATTTGACCATTTGCATGTGATTTGTTTTGGACAACGGGTGCTTTTTTAGTGTTTTTTTTGTAATGTTTTCATACTTCAGATTGATTTATTTCCATTATGGGCTACAATAATAATATATAATAAAACGATACCACTTATTTAATTCGAGATATGTGAAATTTATAACAGCCTTTGAGAAATTTACTGAAAATGTTGATATGTACATTCTGTTAGCCACACTTCAGAGATCGGATACAAAAATAAGTACGATCTTGCTCAAAGTCAGGAAATAAACTGATCCTTCGTGTATTCCTTTCGTTTTTTTCAACGAATCTATTAGCCACAGCTGAACCGTTTTTAATAAAAATATTTACAATCGCTATGATATATGGCACTATTTTCCAGAAATAGCTGTGCGTTCCATTATTTCTTAGAATTATGTGCGGTTATCTCATGCTATAACAATAGTTGTGCGAACACGTGCCTAAGTGTTTTTTTTTATATCTGCATGTCTGTACCCATCATAAAAATCATCCGCTTTTCTTGGAGCTACCCTCTTATACCTGCTTTCATTCAATACACATCAGTCCTTTTGAGGGCTTCTTAACCAGAATTGTTTTTTCAAAATTAAAATGTACAATTTATTAGCACATTTTAAATCACAGTCTTAATTCCCGGGACATTAAACAACAAAGTCCCGGGACTTAAGACAGCGAAAAACCACAAAAGTCCCGGGACTTTTGTCCCGGGATGTCTCGACACAGAATCCCTAGTTAGCAAACTTGAACATTATCCTAAATATTAAATAATTTACGAAATTTCTGCTCCTACGAAAAATGGTTGTTAGCAAACTTGAACATTATTTCAAATATTAAATATTTTACGAAATTTCTACTCCTACGAAAAATGGTTGTTAGCAAACTTGAACATTATTCCAAAAATTAAATATAAACGAAATTTCTGCTACTACGAAAAATGGTGGTTAGCAAACTTAAACATTATTCCAAAAATTAAATTGTTTACGAAATTTCGGCTACTACGAAAAATGATTGTTAGCAAACTTAAACATTATTTCAAATATTAAATATTTTACGAAATTTCTACTCCTACGAAAAATGGTTGTTAGCAAACTTGAACATTATTCCAAAAATTAAATATAAACGAAATTTCTGCTACTACGAAAAATGGTGGTTAGCAAACTTAAACATTATTCCAAAAATTGAATAATTTACGAAATTTCTGCAACTACGAAAAACGGTTGTTAGCAAACTTAAACATTATTCCAAAAATTGAATAATTAACGAAATTTCTGCTACTACGAAAAATGGTTGTTAGCAAATTTAAAGATTATTCCAAAAATTCAATAATTTACGAAATTTCTGCTGCTACGAAAAATAGTTGTTAGCAAACTTAAACATTATTCCAAAAATTAAATAATTTACGAAATTTCTGCTACTACGAAAAATGGTTGTTAGCAAACTTAAACATTATTCATAAAATTCAATAATTTACGAAATTTCTGCTACTACGAAAAATGTTTGTAAGCAAACTTAAACATTATTCCAAAAATTAAATAATTTACGAAATTTTTGCTACTACGAAAAATGGTTGTTAGCAAACTTGAACATTATTCCAAAAATTAAATAATTTACGCAATTTCGGCTACTACAAAAAATGGTTGTTAGCAAACTTAAACATTATTTCAAAAATAAAATATTTTACGAAATTTCGGCTACTACGAAAAATGATTGTTAGCAAACTTAAACATTATTTCAAATATTAAATATTTTACGAAATTTCTACTCCTACGAAAAATGGTTGTTAGCAAACTTGAACATTATTCCAAAAATTAAATATAAACGAAATTTCTGCTACTACGAAAAATGGTTGTTAGCAAACTTAAACATTATTCATAAAATTCAATAATTTACGAAATTTCTGCTACTACGAAAAATGGTTGTTAGCAAACTTAAACATTATTCCAAAAATTAAATAATTTACGAAATTTCTGCTACTACGAAAAATGGTTGTTAGCAAACTTAAACATTATTCCAAAAATTCAATAATTTACGAAATTTCTGCTACTACGAAAAATGGTTGTTAGCAAACTTAAACATTATTCATAAAATTCAATAATTTACGCAATTTCGGCTACTACAAAAAATGGTTGTTAGCAAACTTAAACATTATTCCAAAAATTAAATTGTTTACGAAATTTCGGCTACTACGAAAAATGATTGTTAGCAAACTTAAACATTATTTCAAATATTAAATATTTTACGAAATTTCTACTCCTACGAAAAATGGTTGTTAGCAAACTTGAACATTATTCCAAAAATTAAATATAAACGAAATTTCTGCTACTACGAAAAATGGTGGTTAGCAAACTTAAACATTATTCCAAAAATTGAATAATTTACGAAATTTCTGCAACTACGAAAAACGGTTGTTAGCAAACTTAAACATTATTCCAAAAATTGAATAATTAACGAAATTTCTGCTACTACGAAAAATGGTTGTTAGCAAATTTAAAGATTATTCCAAAAATTCAATAATTTACGAAATTTCTGCTGCTACGAAAAATAGTTGTTAGCAAACTTAAACATTATTCCAAAAATTAAATAATTTACGAAATTTCTGCTACTACGAAAAATGGTTGTTAGCAAACTTAAACATTATTCATAAAATTCAATAATTTACGAAATTTCTGCTACTACGAAAAATGGTTGTTAGCAAACTTAAACATTATTCCAAAAATTAAATAATTTACGAAATTTTTGCTACTACGAAAAATGGTTGTTAGCAAACTTGAACATTATTCCAAAAATTAAATAATTTACGCAATTTCGGCTACTACAAAAAATGGTTGTTAGTTAACTTAAACATTATTTCAAAAATAAAATATTTTACGAAATTTCGGCTACTACGAAAAATGATTGTTAGCAAACTTAAACATTATTTCAAATATTAAATATTTTACGAAATTTCTACTCCTACGAAAAATGGTTGTTAGCAAACTTGAACATTATTCCAAAAATTAAATATAAACGAAATTTCTGCTACTACGAAAAATGGTTGTTAGCAAACTTAAACATTATTCATAAAATTCAATAATTTACGAAATTTCTGCTACTACGAAAAATGGTTGTTAGCAAACTTAAACATTATTCCAAAAATTAAATAATTTACGAAATTTCTGCTACTACGAAAAATGGTTGTTAGCAAACTTAAACATTATTCCAAAAATTCAATAATTTACGAAATTTCTGCTACTACGAAAAATGGTTGTTAGCAAACTTAAACATTATTCATAAAATTCAATAATTTACGAAATTTCTGCTACTTCGAAAAAACTATAAAAATAAAATAAATTAAAATAACCTAAAATAAAATATACTAAAATAACATCAAATAAAATAAAACAAAATAAAAAAAAAAAAAAAAAATTAAATTAAATACTATGCAACAAAAATCTCACGTTGCTGGGCAACGGGCTTACAGCTAGTAGCATTGGTATCAATTGGCATCCGTTTTTGAGTTTGGTCCTCTATCTAAATCATTAATGCCTTCTCCATGTTTTCCATTGCAATATCTCTGATATATGAAGTTGTGCTCGTACTCGTAGTGCCAGCTGCTACACTCTTTCTAATTGAGTTTTCATTTTTTTCTAATGGTTCTTATTGTAGCTTCATTCATGCTTTATAATATAGCAACACATATTACTCTTTCTCCGTTTTGTAAAAGATCCAATATTTTTATTTTTTTGCTAACGAAATAACTTTTCTTTTTACTTCTTTCGACATAATAAGGCTACAAATATTATTCAAGATATGAAACTCGTTTTTTACTTACGAATATGAAGAATTTTCAAGTTAACTTTTTTAAACCGTGTAAAAGCGAAAACGTGTAAATCGAGAATAGGTGTAATATTATTTACATACGTAAAACAATAAACATTATATTTTGTAATAATTTAAAATTTCGACTGAAGGTGCTTGGTCGAATTTCAATAATAAATTAGAATCATTCAAATTTTGTTTATTCAAACAAGTTTTGTCAATAACAACCCAGGTTTCGCCGTTTGAAATCTTCAGGCAGTTAAGAACATGGATGTACTTGAACTGACATGGTAAATAAGTGAATCTTGCATATACCTATATGAAATAATTGTATGATTAAATTAAAGCTATTGATGGCAATATATATTAATTTTACTTATGGTTTGATTTTACTGACGTTAGATTTTAGAATCGTTAAAATAGCGTTGTCGGCTTGTTCTACTCGTTAGGTACATTATTACATTATGTCACAATAAAAATATAATAAATTATACAAATAAATCAGGGGTTTATAGACTGCAAAGCAATTGATCTAAAAATTACTATATCAGGAAAACTACACGCACTTTAAAAAATAACAATTTCAGAACACATGGCCGACTTGAGATTAAAAAAATACACTTCGACTTTTGCCAACCACTCGTTAAACACGGATGATGGGACTTAATTTTTTTTTTAATTTATGGAAGACCTACAAAGACTATTTGTTTAACTCGATGGCTGCCATAGACGAGATATTTCATAAAATTTTTCATGCTTAACACGCTAGAGACGAGTTATCTTTTCAATAACTAATTAAATTAATAGTTACAAATTATAGCCGGCGTGCTAGGCTAGGTAATTATTATTAATTATCTACGGCAGCTAAAAGACTAAGTGAATATTTTCCCAGCTAATCGAATGTCAATAAAATCAAATAAAATAAAATAAATTTATATTTCCATCAATAGATTTGACTAAGTGATAATTTCTTATTTATACACGATACCCTTATTTACCAAGCGTAAGTTCAAATTCATCAATATACAAAATTTTAATATTTCAAATATATATTTGTGCTTTTTAAGAACACAAAGTTCACTCTCGTACTTTGGGAAAATATTTTTTTAATATACAGATAGTCCTCGACTTACAACCTAGATACGTTCCTGAGCTTTGGACGTATGTCGAATGTCATACAAAACATGTCGTCGCTGCACACCAAATATAGAATAAGTGACGATTTTACAAAAATTAGCTAAATATATAGTTTTTTATTTTTTTTTCTCAGCCTTCTAAAGCAGTGATCGCCAAACGGTCGCTCGCTAAAACTTTTCGGTAGCTCGCGTAGGATATTTTATCATTTATAAATTTGCCTATAATTCTTTTTTATTGGTGAATGAAGTGAATTTTCAACTTTAGGGACAAGATAAAATTTTTGGGGAAATGATCTCAAAAGTACAGACATTTTACAACGAACTTGCATTCTGGAAACACAACTTAAGTTGTGGAGATGTTAAACATTTCCCCTGTTTAAATGAGAAGCTGGAAAAATAAGTAAATTGTGAAAGCTACAAAGGAGAAAATCATGTCCAGATTCTTTCAAGCTTGCGAAAACAGTTTCATCTGCGGCTTAATGATTTTAAAAAAGTTGAGCTGCTTGGACAATTTGTTTCGGCTCCATTTATAAATTTTGATATCGAAAAACTATCCAGCTGTATCGCCGAAAATTTTCAAGAAGATGGCCCTTCATCAGTAATGGAATTGATAGAATTTCAATGTGATAAAGTGTTGCCTCAACTATAGAATCTGTGGACTTTCGTCCCAAAAGAAAAGTATCCAATTTAAGTTCTTATTGCGCTCAAAATGAATACTCTATTTATGCGAATCAACGTTTTCCACTATGAAGATGGTTGAGAGTAAATATAGAAACAGACTCACAGATGTGCATCTTGATAATTGCATTGGGATGGGAGTGACAAAGTACTCACCGAGAATTTAAAAAATTGTAGAGGAAAGTGAATGTCATTCTTTCCACTAAATACCTTTTATATTTATTTTTACTCACATTTTTTTTCTGATGTTTTTATTTATTTTAAGTAATATAATAATATTATGTAAGGGACGATAAGGGCCGATGATAAAAAAAACTATTGAGTAGTAATTATTTATTTATTTATTTAATTTATTTATTTAATTAATTAACATTGTACAAGGTTGACAAATTATAACTTTAAAACTTTTACAATGGAGAAAAAAAATAGTATAATTTAATATTAAAAGCAGTAAAAAAAAAAGTATAGGTAGCTCACTAGACAATTTCAATTTCTGAAAGTAGCTCACATCCATATTGAGCTTGGAGACCACTGTTCTAAAGTATGAACCATGTAATGAGATGGAAAACGAACTATGTGCCATCATTAAAAAAAACATTTTAATATGAACCACGTGATCTAACTGCACATGTACCGAGTATATGGTTCATATTTTACATCTATGATTTCATTTAAAGTAGTCAATATTGCTCTCGCCTTGTAGGTACAAGACTTTTTTTAAATATTCGGCACTACAGCTTATGCCAATGCGTTAGCGTGAAGATGATTCTCAAGGCAAAACACGTGTAAACTTTGTTACAGTTAATAACACATTTACTGCTGAATCCATCAAAATTATTGATGTAACTTTTATGTTATTTTCTCAACAGCATGGACGAGTTTGAGAAACTTTGCGATCGCCTGGCCTACATGTCTAAAGGAACTCTGACAAGTGACAGTACGGTGCAAGAGCTAAAGAATGAAATGGGAATTTTCGTTACTCTGACTGTCAAATTAAAAACATCGTTGGTTCTGGCAGTATCCGAGGATTATGGTTTGATATTTTTGTAATATTATAAAATTTAATGAAAATTTTACAAAACAGTTTATTTTTTGATATCGCCATAGGCATCAGTGACAAAAATTTTAGAACGTTATCTCATTTGCCTGATCTTTAGGGCCTGTGCATTTTAGTGGTTTGACTTGTTATCGCTTGTTCCACTTGGACCTTGGTTGAATAGATATTTCTTAACTGAAATCACGTTGCCTGTTAACTATTCATTGTTGGTGTTTTAATGGATGAAATATTTTATTTTAAGCCATATCTTTGTTTTTCTGGGGAGTACTTTCAAACTAGCCCCCCCCCCCCTTATTTCTTATCCTTAACTCAATAACCCAATTTGGTGAATATGCTCTAAGTCAGCGATTTCCAACCTGGGAGGCGTGGGCTAGTGCAAAGGGAGGCGCGAACAGTCCAAAATATTTATTTACCCTTTAAAACGTGTCTTTATTACTATATGAAATAAAGGATGGGGAGGCGCGGAGATATTTTTTTCTTTAAAGGGAGGCGCAGTTACATAAAGGTTGGAAACCACTACTCTAAGTACTTCATAAAAATGCAGCTTTGCTTAAATCATCATATCTTTCACACTAGTGGGTAATATTTGTTCAAAATGTTTGAATATATTAAACTATCTTTATTTATTATGGTCGGGTAGTTGTTTCCAACTTTTATGTTACTACGCCTCCCTTAAAAAAATATCTTCGCTTCGCCCTACCATTTATTTCATATAATAATACAAACACGTTTTAAACGGTAAATAAATATTTTAAGCTATGAGCGCCTCCCTTTGAAATAATCCACGCCTACTAGAGGTCTGCACGGGCCCGGGCCGGGTTTGGGCGGGTAAGCGCAATTGAGATTCGGGCTCGGGCCGGGCCCGGGAAAAAAGTCAAGGTTTTGTTAAGATAATACACCTAAAAATAGCTGAGAGCTATAAGAGTGAGGCGCTTTGTTGGGCGAGGGGCGGGACAGCCTACCCCGCGTGGCGCGCCTGGCTCACAAGCTATCGCCGAGCGCAGCACGCATGCGTATTGAGTAAGTACTTGTATTTAATCGTATCGTTTCATCCCTAGTCCTCAGTCGTCGTTGTCGCGCCCGATTGAGTAGGCGTAGCGTCGCTTTTCGCCAGTGTCTAGCCGTTAAACAAATCGTTATTGGCCAGTAACTAGCCGCTAGTTTGTGATTGAGTCGTCGCGAGCGTAATAGACTTTTTAATAACAAATAAATAGCCCATAATACGTGTATATAATGGATAAATTCGTTAAACGTACCGCAAGTTTTTCAAGTGAAACTAATGTATTCCAAGAAGAAACAGAGTCAACAAAGAAAAACCCTAAGCTTGTTTATCGAAAATATGATGAGAGCAATGTTAGTTATGGCTTTATATATTGCGGAGACGAATCATGTCCAATTTCAAAATATTTTGTTTGTGGAGAAACTTTGGGCAATAATTCGATGGTGCCCAGTAAACTTTTACGACATTTAACTACTAAACACCCATCGATAGCTAAAAAAGACAAAGCCTTTTTTCAACGTTTATAAGACCAGTAAACTTTTACGACATTTAACTACTAAACACCCATCGATAGCTAAAAAAGACAAAGCCTTTTTTCAACGTTTATAAGACCAGTCTAAGAAACAGGTAACTCTCATGAGTTTGTCTTTTAAAACATCAGACAGAGCGCAAAAAGCTAGCTACGTGATCGCTTATATGCTAGTTAAATCCAAGAAGCCTCATTCTCTCGCTGAAACTTTAATTATACCTGTCTGCAAAGAAGTTGTCAAGGTTATGATAAGCCAAGAAGCCGCTAAAGAAATCGAAAGAATACCAGCGTCAGCAGATACAATCTCACGTCACATTAATGATATTTCTAGCAACATTGAATCAACGTTAATTGAAAAATTAAGACTTAGTGGAGTTTTTGCGCTACAAGTCGACGAGTCTACTAATATCAGCGGACACGCGCATCTCATCTCAAATGTGAGGTACACTAACGGATGTGAAATAAAAGAGGAGTTTTTATTTTGTCTGCCACTACCTGGTTATACCACAGGAGAAGAAATATTCAAAGTAACAGACCAGTACTTCAGTGACCATAATTTGGAATGGCACAACTACTGCATAAGCATTTGTACAGACGGAGCAGCAGCTATGACGGGAAAAATTAGGGGATTTGTAACTAGGGCTTCTGAAAAAAACACTAATATTAAAAATGTACATTGTTTTTTACACAGGGAAGCACTGATGGCGAAGTCTCTGCCTGATAAATTGTTGTCTGTCCTACAAAAAGTTGTTAAAATTGTCAATTACATCAAGTCGCGACCGCTAAACTCTCATCTGTTTGTTGCAGTGTGTCAGGAAATGGGAGCAGATCATCAGTCACTTCTGTTTCATACAGAAGTACGATGGCTTTCTCGCCGATAAGTGCTATCTCGGATTTACGAGCTAAAAAATGAGACCCAGTCGTTTTTAGAGGCCCAGGGTTCAGATTTTGCTTCTGTGTTTAAAAAAGAAGAATGGGTACTAAAACTTGCATATCTGGCGGACATATTCGCTCATTTAAATGAGCTCAACAGAAAAATGCAAGGCAGGAATTCTAATATTTTAACGTCTTCGGACAAAATTGTTAGCTTTTGCGCTAAGTTGGTGTTATGGAACAGCCACGCTGTCAATGGTAGTAATGAAATGTTTCCAAATGTCATGGCTGCCGATTCAGAAAAAAAAGTGCAGGCTTTGATAGTGAAACACTTGGAGCTATTAGCAGAAAAAATGAACTGTTATTTTCCTAAGTGTGACCTGCAACATATGGACTGGGTACGGAATCCATTCTCGGATAACATTTCCCTTGGACACTAACCGATAAATGAGCAGGAAGAATTCATGGAGCTAAAAACTGATCGGACATTAAAACTAAAATTTTCCGAAGTAGAGGTAGCACAATTCTGGCTGCATATAAAATATGAGTATCCACTGCTTTCAAAGCGTGCTGTTGCAGTTCTATTACCATTTACCACAACCTACTTATGCGAATTGGGATTTTCAACTCTCACTACTATTAAATCGAAAAAAAGAGAACGCCTGAGGACGATCAATGAAGAGATGAGAGCAGCCTTATCAACGATTGCTCCAAATTTTGATCGCCTGTGCTCAGTTAACCAGGCTCACATTTCTCACTAAACATCTTTTCATATTAGGTATATTGATTTGAGTAATAAATAAATATTAAATAAACATTGCTTTTTCTTTGGTGTACCTCTAAAATTTGTTGATTTGATAGTTGTACCTTGAACACAAAAAGTTTGCGGAACACTGCTATAGAGAATCGTACATTGTTGTAAATTTGTAATAAACGGGTTTTTTTCGGTCTGTTGAGTATAAATCCGGGCTTCGGATCGGGTTCGGGTACAAATTGTAGTATTAGACTCGGGCCCGGGCTGAGTCGGGCCTGAGTCTTTCGGGCTCGGGTCGGGTAATTTTGTAAAATTTCGGTTCGTGCAGACCTCTAACGCCTACCCAGGAAGGCGCGCCCCCCAGGTTGTAAATCGCTGGTGTAAGGAAAATAATAAGAGAATATTCATTTATTAACCAGTACAAGGAGTTCAATTACCGCATGTTCGCAAAATCAAAAGATTTCACAAATTGCGAAATTTTAACGAAACGCTTGTCTATTTTGTAAGGTAAATAATCTTTTATACGCAAGTTGATTAAATTTGAATATGCATATGAATATATCCTGCCTTCAACCATTCATTTCTAATGTGGAGCATATGGGCCCCTAATGGAGGTATCTTAACAATTTTTTTTTTACGAGAACTTGATGTTACTCAGTCGCTCAACCTTTCTTTTTCCAAGAGATTATAGTAGGGATAGAAGGATAAAGCGAGGACAGGACTAGTGGTTAACTAATTGTTCTCGTTACGCCCGGTTATTAACGTCTTGCGCTCCATTAGCCAGGATAATACCATCTGGACAACTAATAGCACGGTCCAATCTCCAGGATAATGTCTTTTGTAGTCGGTCTCTTTGAAGCTTTATTTTTGGTATTTCCCGAAACATTTCCGGGGCTTAATTTTACAATAGTGCACTTAAGGGATTAAAAATGCAATAAATTTTTTAAATATGCAAATTACAGTAGAGAGCTGCTTTTAATGTTGATTTTAATAATATTTTAAGTCTTTACCTGCTTTGTATAAATAATTTAGTTGTTTTATCTGGAAAGGCTGTATCCACATCTTGTGGGCGTTAGAGTTATATGAAGTGTTGTGACCATAATTTTATAAAGTGAAGGAAAAAGCAATGTCAACGAAATATATTTTTGACTACCATGAATCTCTTGAACAAATTTTTATAGAATATAGTGATGACGATGCGTTTAGTTAATATAAATGCACTATATGGTGACATAGTAAATAAAAATATTGGTCATTTTTTAATTTCTGTTATGATACTTTAGAAAGCTTCCAAAATCACAGTTATAATGATGATTTATTTTTTATTTGATAATTTTGACATCATATATATTTTAATAATAATAATACATATTTGAGTAAAGTCAGACTATGGGTATATTAATTCGCTTTATTCACATTTCGCTTCGTTAACGATACATATTTTTATACGTTCTGACCTGATTCATGATTACATCATGAATTGTTTTCAATTTATTTAATAATTTATCTAATTCAACTCTGGGAGCTGAATTTCACTTTGAGAAAAAAGCCTTAATTGAAGACGGGAAAAACTATTTCATGTCTAAAAAATAATAAAAAAGTTTCTTTCTTGGAAAGAAAAACGAATTGTTACCATGTAAACAAATAACGATAATATGGTAAAAAGAGCCGGCTGCGTGGTCAGTGGTCAATGTTCGGGTTTGGTTACGGAGGTCACTGGTTCGAATCCCAGTACTGACAGCTAATAAAATTCATAAGCTGTCAGCACTGGGACAATAATTAATTTTATGCAATCGATTTATGGATTTCTGTTTGGAGACATAAACGTATATGAAGTCTTGAATTCTTATCTATCACTTGTCATATCATACAAAACGGATTGAGAGCGATTAACGTGAGTGTGTTCGAATATAATACAATGAAAAGGGACATTGTTTTTTTGTAAAACTTATGGCAACGTTATTTATATGAAAAACTTTCAGAAACACCGAGTATTTCTAAACATCAATATTGTTATCTATTCCAGCCTCTCGGGATGGGCTTACATTGTTTCCAACATTGACTTCGAGGAAGTAATCAATAAAAAACAAAATTTTAACCAATAATAGCAAACTGTAGGTAATATATTTTTTAAGAAGAACTACCAGCATAATGCGATTGGGTACGAATGTCGGTACGTTGTAAAATCAATTACCCCAAAGACGGCCGACGTCTGTCCTTGGAACCTAACACAATACGGCGATCGTAAAAACGTTCATGCTAAAATATTTCTAAAGTAAATCGATAATAAAACCCCATTTTTTTCAATATATCGCCTTAAATAATACAAGATTGGTTTATTTTACAATCCGTAATAGCTTAGTAAATATTTTAGCTCAAATTAGTAGAATTTGATTACGTTTTCGAAGAAAATTATACCAAATATGATACGCGTTATTATGGTCACCATTGGAGCTACACAAATTGTCTCAAAAATACGTTTGACTTTTTGTTCAAAACCGTCTTAAATTTGCTGGTAATATGAGTAAATCTGGACCCAGAGTATCTATTGAGTAAATCTAGTGAGAGTGCAAAGTGTTAAAGAATCAGAGGGATGGGAAGGAATTTTTAGACATCACAAACACCTATACCTTCGAAGAGATGTCGAGAATCGTCCGAAAAAATGCTGTTCGAACTGGGCTATACAATTTGGCACTACAGCCAAATATTTTGAAGTTGAAAGGTTATACGATAAAAACTCAGATAAGAAAAGATAAGATTTTTTGGTAAGTCACTTGAGATTAACTCAAGGATAATTGACATCACCAACACCAACGTCTTAAGTCTCAAATTTAAATTGAAATAAAGACATTTTATATCAATGAATTTTAAATGAAAAAAAACCGTAAGCCGTAGTTTAGTGTTGCACGAGCAGATTTTAGACATTTAAAAAGGACTAGCTGTAAGCCCGTTGCCCAGCAACGTGAGATTTTTGTTGCATAGTATTTAATTTAACTTAATTTAATTTTATTTAATTTTATTTTATTTAATTTTATTTAATTTAATTTAATTTAATTTTATTTTATTTTATTTTATTTTATTTTATTTTATTTTATTTTATTTTATTTTATTTTAATTTATATTATTTTATTTTATTTATTTTAATTTTAATTTATTTTATTTAATTTTATTATTTTATTTTATTTTATTTTATATTATTTTATTTTATATTATTTTATTTTATTATTTTATTTTATTTTATATTATTTTATTTTATATTATTTTATATTATTTTATTTTATTTTATTTTATTTTATTTTATTTTATTTAATTTTATTTTATTTCATTTAATTTTATTTAATTTTATTTAATTTTATATTATTTTATATTATATTATTTTTCTATAACTATAACTATTTCTATAACTATTATTATATTTTATATTATAACTATTAATTTTCAAGTACGCAAACAAATACATTTCGTAGAAGAAGAAAAAGACTCGAGGACATCAGTACGCACACATTTGTGAAAAGTAAAAAGTGAAAAGTGATTGGAATAATTCAAAAGTTTCAAGTATGGAAACAAATGTATTTCGGAGAAGAAAAAGAAGACCCCGCGACATATATCGACAGCCCTGCAAATGTTTCAAGTATGCAAACAAATATATTTCGAAAAAAAAGGACCCCGGACATCCTTTCGACTAATAATATATAAAGATATGTTGTGTTTCAAATAAAAAACAAAAGTTTCAAAATTCGAACGCAATACAATATATATAATGTAATTTCATCGCAACTTACAGCTGTACGCTTAGCTAAGAGGCAACGTCTTCAACTCATAATCTGAAGACCGTGTTTCGATTCCAGCACTTGGTGCTTTTTTTGTATTTGTATGAGAATTCAATTTTTTATCGAATAACAGTGTATTGGAAAAATGTGTCGTTAGTATGAATTCAAAAATGGAGACAGTGGGGCTGGGGTGGAGGAAGGGGAGGGGCAGGGGGAGGGGAAATCGGGGACATCACACATAGTCGTCAGAGAAAAATAATTGAATGGCGAAAGCGGGCAGGGGTGGGGGGAAGGGGTCTGTCTTTCTTGACGTCATCGAAAAGGTGAAATCGCAACCATAGTTCGAATAAAAAAAATGGAGACAGCGCGGCTGGGGAGGAGGAGGGGGAGGGGAAATCGAGGACATCCTTCACTCACTCACTCACTCACTCAAACAAACAAACGGACCTTATCGACTATTAATATATAGACTAGCTGTAAGCCCGTTGCCCAGCAACGTGATATTTTTGTTGCATTATAATAATAATATTTAAGAATAATGTTTAAGTTTGCTAACAACCATTTTTCGTAGTAGCAGAAATTTCGTAAATTATTTAATTTTTGGAATAATGTTCAAGTTTGCTAACAACCATTTTTCGTAGTAGCAGAAATTTCGTAAATTATTTAATATTTTGAATAATGTTCAAGTTTGCTAACAATCATTTTTCGTAGTAGCAGAAATATCGTAAATTATTATATTTTGGAATAATGTTTAAGTTTGCTAACAACCATTTATCCTAGTAGCAGAAATTTCGTAAATTATTAAATCTTTGGAATAATGTTTAAGTTTGCTAACAACCATTTTTCGTAGTAGCAGAAATATCGTAAATTATTTAATTTTTTGAATAATGTTCAAGTTTGCTAACAATCATTTTTCGTAGTAGCAGAAATATCGTAAATTATTAAATCTCGGAAATAATGTTTAAGTTTGCTAACAATCATTTTTCATAGTACCATAAATCGACCTCGGCGCATATATCGACAGCCCTGCAATTTTTTAATTGTTGATTATTAAATATTTGGAATAATGTTTAAGTTTGCTAACAACCATTTTTCGTAGTAGCAGAAATATCGTAAATTATTATATTTTGGAATAATGTTTAAGTTTGCTAACAACCATTTTTCGTAGTAGCAGAAATTTCGTAAATTATTTAATTTTTGGAATAATGTTTAAGTTTGCTAACAACCATTTTTCGTAGTAGCAGAAATAGCGTAAATTATTTATTTTTTGGAATAATGTTTAAGTTTGCTTACAACCATTTTTCGTAGTAGCAGAAATATAGTAAATTATTTAATTTTTTGAATAATGTTCAAGTTTGCTAACAATCATTTTTCGTAGTAGCAGAAATATCGTAAATTATTAAATCTCGGAAATAATGTTTAAGTTTGCTAACAATCATTTTTCATAGTACCATAAATCGACCTCGGCGCATATATCGACAGCTCTGCAGTTTTTTAATTGTTGATTATTAAATATTTGGAATAATGTTCAAGTTTGCTAACAATCATTTTTCGTAGTAGCAGAAATTTCGTAAATTATTGAATTTTTGGAATAATGTTTAAGTTTGCTAACAACCATTTTTCGTAGTAGCAGAAATTTCGTAAATTATTTAATTTTTGGAATAATGTTCAAGTTTGCCAACAACCATTTTTTGTAGTATGTATATTTTATTCAATTAATTTTCAAATACGCAAACAAATACATTTCGTAGAAGAAGAAGAAGACTCGAGGACATCAGTATGCACACATTTGTGAAAAGTGAAAAGCGAGTGATTATTTTATCGACTATTAATATATAGATTTATTATGAATAAAAAAGTGCAGACTGGAAGGTGTGAAATGTGGTCGGACAGACATACGGACCTTATCGGCTATTAATACATAGATTTTAAAAAAGTGTCCATAAACCTTATTATTTACAATTTACAATTCGTTTTACAGATGCATCAGCTGCAAAATCTTCGAATATGGAAAACATTCTAACCTCTTTAAAAAAAGCTTTAGGATTAAGTTTTAGAAATTGTGAAGTGACATACATGGGCATTGTAAGTTTAATTTTAACTCTAATAACATTCCCCATATTTAATTAATTTGAAACCAAAGCAGTATTGCCAAAAAGAAATAACTGTGAATCCTTGACTAAATTCAATTTTGTTGGATATGACCCCATAAAAACCTCATGCTCAAATTATAAAATGTGTGTATTGTGAAATTGTAGGATTCTGTATGTAGTGGAAAATATTTTATAATTTTAAAAGATATTCTTCCTATGGCGACGGCAGTAAGACATCTGAAACACATTTGTCACACACACAGAACAGTTTCATTAGTCAATGTATTTCACAACCATAAAAGGTTAATAAAACATCACTAATCACCATTTTATTAATTTACTTTGTGTTTCAGTCGACCCTGCAATGCTTCATAAGTCAACCCACTAATGGATACATGGAGCTTTTTCAAAAAATGGATGAGATAAAGAGAAATTTTGATGATATAGTGGATGATTACATGATATCTGACAGCACTCTAGAGGAACTGTTTTTTTTAAAAACTACAGTAGCACCTCAAGTATCCGAGATGGATGAAGGTTGTCCCGATAAGGAAAAGTTCGAAAATCGTAATAAAAAAAATGTATAATTTAAATGAGAAGACATCATTATAAATAATTTTTATTTGTCGATTAGTATTTAATTATTTTTAACCAAGAAATTCATTTATTAGTTTTTGCTTAAATAAGCTAGCTGTTCTTTTTGAAGCTGCCAAATCGCGAATACTTTTAAGACATATAAGTTATCCTGAGAATTGAGATACACTCTTCTTGGATCTCAAACCACTTCATGGTGACATCTAAGCACTGAAAATCCTTAGAATGAGCAGGACCAATATCTCTTTCTTTGCATATCTCTTCTTTGTCTTCTTGATCTTGCTGAGACAAATATTTCCTTAATTATTTTCACATCATTCAAAATTTGAAATCCATGATCGTTCGCATCAAAATTTAACCACTTGGTAACATATTCTTCGACACATTCAGTACATATTAAAATTTGTGTTATTGCTTTTATAATGTCTCTTATAACAATTTCTAGTGTGTTACTTGAACTTTCTCATAGTCTTTTCAAGAATTTGTTCCACGATGTTCTCACTGTTAACAAATCTAAGAAATTCCAACTCTCCGAAATTTTAACGTAAACATTTCATCAATCTGGTTTAAACATTCTATTGATAGGCGAGATGATGCATTATCAAATAATAATAATGTTTTCCTCTTTTATCTATGCAGTTTTGATTATTTTTAACTTTTGGAATGATCTGTTTTTCATAACATCGTTTTAAAATTTCACCATTCATCCTGATTTTTTTCTGATGGTAATTTTCAACCGGTAGATTTCTTCAATTTCAAACAACGCAAAACAACAAACAAAATGGTATGCACTCATTACATTACATATTTAAACAACGGTGGAATCAATTCGCCAAGAGAAAATTAGCAATTTTGTTCAGGAAAACAATCCGGATAATCGAAAATCCGGAAATCGAGGTCCGAATAGTCGAGGTTCTACTGTATCTGTAAGAAATTTCAAAAGGAGTAATCTTAATGTTTTTGTCTTGAAATGTATACCTGTATTTACTTATTTTTTTGAAAATATTTTGACTCTTTTTAACATGTAACTTTAGGCTTTACACTTTATTTTAATAAACAAACAAAAAAAATAAACAAAAGTTTGCGATTTATGTTATGTTATGTTATAAGTGTTTATGTTAATGTTTTTGTCTTGAAGCGTATGTCTGTATTTACTTATACTTACTTTACTATATTAAAATATACATTATTTTTTTAACATGTAACTTGTAAGCTTTATACTCCATCAACCAAAATACAAAACAATGTAAAATGCTTTTTTAATTAAAGAGCGAAATTTGATTAAAGGAGTTATTTAAATTTTTTCGTCTTGAAGCATATCGTCGGCTTAATTATAACATCACGTAAGCCATTTTTTTATAACTTTATGATTTGGTGATTCCGGTTAAAAAGTATATCAACGCATTCATTTCATTCGTTTTAAAGTTTGCAAGTGGAAGGGGTCAAAAAGCAAACAAAACAATATAGTGAATCTCTTCTAATATTTATTTATTGTAATAAAATGGAAGTCTTCTACATTAATTAACCCTCCAGAGACGAGAGCTTTTTTCCGATAAAAAAAATATTTTCTAAGCCATATTGAAGTCACGGATAACTTTTATTCCTATCCAAAATTAAAAAAAAAAAAACGCAAAGTCGTTGTATAGAAACCCCGCATGGCTATATGGTCATGCCCATTAATATTGAGTACGGACAGTAGTAAGGACAAAATTTACCGTATGGGCTTGCAAACATTCGGGGTTGAAATATAGCTAAACGTGATTTTTTTAAAAATATTTACAATTTGACCTCTTTAGATCAACATAATTTCAAAACAAATATATTAGCAAAATAACTGTAAATAATTTTATGTTTTTATAAAAAAATATCTAACAGTTTCAAAAAGTAAATAAAAAAAAAACGGAAATTCAAAAAATCACATGTGCTTTTGGAGACCGTTCCTGTTCGCACGGCTGATGACATACTGTAGTCCGTACCCTTCTTAGCCAAATATGAGCGAAAGCAACGATATTCAGGTAGAAAAAGTATGAATAGTGGGATCAATAGACAACGGTGTTTTGTGTGACCATATGGTGACGCTCGTCCTTTGAGTATAATATATAAAAAATAATTTATAAAATATAAAAAATATTCTACTATAAAAAAAATGTATAAGAATTTGTTTTTGTAAATTTAAATATTCAGTTGTTTTGTCTCTTGAACACGTAGGGTAAACTGACTTAAGCTTTGCTAGAATTAAGCTGACAATATATATTGAAATGCATGTCCGCTCCCAATGTGGAGCATATGACTTCCTAACGGAGGTATCTTGACAGTTTTTTTTTTACGAGAACTGTTCGTTACTCAGCTGCTCAACCTCTCTTTTTTCAAAGAGAGTAGTAGGGATAGACGGGTATGGCTAGGAAAGGACTAGTGGTTAGCTAATCGTTCTTGCATCGCCCAGATGTTAAAGAATCGGAAATGGTGGGAGGGACATCACAAACACCCATGCATTTGAACAGAAATCGATAAATCAATCAAAAAAATTCTGCCCTTACTGGGACTCGAACCCGTGAGGTCTGGTACGAATACCCACAACGGTAAACGCTGCTCCATATGACCCGACATGCATATTCCTGCATTTATTTAAACAGTCAGTGCTTTTTTCCCATGTAATGCAGTGGAATGGCGTTCCGGAATCTTTTTATTGTCATTTGTAATGTAATGTCAATGTACCGGGCACTGTAACACTTATAAAGTAATCTCATAATAAAAAAAAAACTCACTCTGTAACCAGAACTGAGTGTCTGATGCAGTGTCTGCCAAGCTGTGTGCAATGTGTGTGTAAGAAATTTTATGCTTAAGTCTGCGCGCGACAGAAAACAAGATTAATTTTAAATTGCGTCTAGACCAGTGTCTGCCAAACTGTGTGCCGCGATTAGTCTCAGGTGTGCCGCGAAGGAAAAGGACGCAATTAAAATCTTTCGCTGACCTGTGGACCAAATAAGTTAAAAACTCACAGCTTGATTGCTTCCCAGATTTAGACGCTTCTTCAAACAAATTAAAAATTTTGCCAGTAGTGCAGAGGACATTATAACTCCTTTCTGCATAATTTTCCAAGTATTTGCAATCACTTAATTATTAAATGTATTAGTGGGTCATCAATTCATTTGCAAGATTCAATGGTATACACCTGACACTAACAAAGGAGGAAATTTTAAAACTTCTGAAAAACGACACTGTGCACAACGCTTTATTTTCTAACTAAAGTTGTCAGCATTTTGGATATCGCTTTGGAGTTAATATCCTCAATTGGCTGCAACAGAAATTGAATCTCAGTCGCTGTTTGGATCGTTGTATTTTTGCAAATTTGTTTTTTCAGCGTTCGTGGAAATAAAATCAAATAAATGAGAGCAGTTACAGATGGTTAATGACGAGTTATGTGTTTGTTTATTTAGAGCCGAGTTTTGACAGATTTTTTTTTATTAATTGATTACATCGTTTTCACTTATTACCACCGTTCTAGATACACCCAATGCTATTTTACGGGATACATTGGTTCCAGAAAGTCACGTGTAAAAAAAATCGCGTAAAAATAATATCACTTTCATATAATTTGATAAATTGGTTCAAAAATCAAAATATCGCTTAAAAAAGTATCAAAAATGTATGAAAAACAAAGAAATCTTCAAGACCGCGCAATTTTTTTTTCAATATCAAATTTAATTTCTTTATTGATTATAAAAATAAAATGAAAAACAGACACATAAATAATTGTATTCACTTAAAGGAGTTATTCTCTGCTGTTACTGTCAGTTAGGAAATATAATCTTTCGCGATTTTTTGAACAAACGTATTGAATTTTGCTTGAACTCATTTGATGAAATGCTGTTTTTCTTAGATTCTTGATCTGAATCAATTATTATTACATTCGATTTGTTTTGTTGATCCGACGCTCAGTTGAAACTGATTTTTTGAAATACGTAAGTGTAAAATACTATATTTTTAAATGCAGGTGTTTATTTGGTACGTGCCTAAAAATCACTATACAAATGTTTGTTAAATAAAAAATAATATTCCATTTCTATCGTTAGTTCGTATTTATTATTTTGTATTCAGAATATTTGGACGTCTGAAGTGTTGGAACTATGTACGCCAGCACACCACCTTTTTTGAGTTTTTGAGTTTTGAATTTATTTATTTTTTGAATTTTTTTAGATATTTTTAAAATATAAAAAAACGAATGGAAATGAAAATTTTTCTTTGTTTATTTTTTATAGAGCTCTAAAAAACACCCGAAATTCGTGCCTCTAGACTAGAATACCCCCTTAAAGAAGAAATGACCCTGCGCAAAATCATGTGATATAATGTTGCTTTAAAACTTTTTTAAATACAATTCATTTATTAAATTCGTTGAATAGCACGTTTCCCGGTCATAATTTTATTACCGACTATTACTTTGTCAAATAAATGCACTTCAGATGTCTAAATATTTTAAATAAAAAATAATAAACATAAACCGAAGATTGAAATATTATTTTCTTAATAAAACAAATTATATGGTGATGTTTTAGGCACCTACCAAATAAACAACTGCATTTAAAAATAAAATATTTTACACTTATGTATGTATTTTAAAAAATCAGTTTCAACTGTTCGTTCAATCAACAAAACAAATTCAATGTAATAACAATTGACTCAGATCAAGAATCTAGGAATAACAGTATATCATCAAATGAGTCCGTGCATCATTCAGATTCTAGCAAAATTCAATTGCGGACGATTACATTTTGTAACCGACAGTGACAGCAGAGAATAACTCCTATAAGTGACTTTTCTCTTGACAAATCTATATGATTTTTAAAAAGTGCCAACCTTCAAATAATACGTGTCAGAATTTAATAACAATCTAATGTTAAGTTCACACGTTACAGTGGTTTTAGTGACGCTCCTTTTGTAATTTTCAAAACTATGGCAAATATTTGATATTTTGATAAATATTGATGATGCACGGACTCATTACTCAATAAATCAATTCTAGTTGCAATGGTGAATCGGCCTCGTTGATAAATGCTTAGAAGGGGTTGGAAAATGTTTTAAGCAACAAACAAAGCGTATTTTGAAAACGCTAATCTGAAAACAGACTTAACATGCACCACAGACGGTATTCATTGTAAAAAGATGAATTACGGGCGCAAATTTATACCCGTGAAAATATAGTCATATCAAATAATTAAAAATAGTATTAAATTTTCTATCTGTGACGATTCAAATTATAAACCTTTGTGACTGCATATTTTTTTCACAGATTTTTTTAAATATTCAATGAAAAATTTGGTGATGAAGTACTTGTTATTTTGGGCCGCGGTTTGTGCTAAATACTTAATCACACATCTAATAAGATAATTTTTAAACTATATTTTCAGTCAGTCGTCGCTTTTGAAATTCGGCATGGTTGCTGGAAATAGGTATCCGACATTTCAGTAGCATTTTACGTATCGCATAGTGCATTTACTTTAAATTGAAAACATGACATTGTGCGTTTGACAGATCGATAATAAAAATCAATTAATCTTGCAAGGTTTGCCGTACACCAACCTTCAAATGATAATACAAAAAAAAATGTGTTCGACTCGAATGGGTAAAGTATTTCAGACCGGTTGAAATAAATTTTACTATCGATTGCGACCGGTCTGTTATTTAAACCCATTCATGCCGGACACGATATTTTTTGTATTGGTATTTGACTGTTGGTACTCGTTAAATATATTTGCATTTATGTTCGCACCTTTTGTCAAACGTAAGTGGGAAGCCTTCTGCCGTAAACCGTGAACAAAGACGATATTTGTATTATTTGACTGAACGAAAAACGAATACGATGTCGGGAATCGAAGACCGAATTTTGATTATTTCTTTCATATTTTTAAATGCTTTACAACATGCTAAGTACTCATTTTCACCCTGAAAATTGTCAAATTCCACAGAAAGCAATGCGATATCTAGGATATTTAATTTCCAATTGGACAATATACAAAAACAAATTTAGGAACCGATAATCGATGCAGATTAAAAAAGTATAAGGAAAATTCGTCGACGCATTTCAAATTTGCTCTATTATGGATATAAGAAATTCAATTCAACATCTTTCTGTTTCATACGGATATCATATTCGTATTTAGCGTAAATTATCGCTTTCCCTGATCTCCTTGTATGATAATTTGGCAATTTCCTAAGACATAATATTGTCTCATAATAATCACCCTTATGCGTGTATAGCGAGTGGGCAGAACTAATCAGGCATAAAAATTCTGGAAGAATATTTTCAGTTCCTGACATCGTGTTCGTTTCATAGATCAATTCATTAAAATAACCAAAGTATCATCTCTGTTTACCATAGTAATAGAGGTTATGTTTACGTCAGAGAATAGTTTGACAGGAGTACGACGATTAGTGTGGACGAACGCGATATATCATTGGTACCAACTTAAAAAAAAAATATTGCTTATGGTAAATATTTCAGACCGGTCGGAAATAAGTACCCCCGCCAGAATAAGCCTGCATGTCGACAAACAAAATATTTCCCATCATAAAACTTTCGGTTTAAAAGAACACACATTTGTACGCGGAACTTTTGAGCGGTGTTTGTTTGCATGACAAGGATTTTTTACACTGTTGAATTTTAGAAACCCTTCAAACATGTTGCTTCTATTTGGTAAAGATGCAAAAATCGCGTTCTCTGTTTAACTCATCACAAAAATAAGTTGTTCTCGCTCTTACTATTTGAGATGCTTGTTACTCTATCAAATGTAAACTCGTATATTTCTATCGCATTCTACCATGCAAAGACCGATTAATTGATCGGTTAACCACAAAATCGATAATTTTGTGCAGTAGACGTGATATTTTTGATTTTATAGTTATGTATTTGGATGTAAAACTATTTTTTCTAGGAATACCTAAAATGATAAATACTTATTGACAGTATTAAGAGAAATATTGAATGTTTTAATGACTCGACCGGCTATGCCTATACCATGGGCACGAAGGTGTTAAGACTAGCTGTAAGCCCGTTAACCTCAACGGGGGGATTTTTGTTGCATTTTCAAATAGTCAGAAAGGTTACTGGCGTGAAAAATAAATTGCAAACCTATTTAATGAATAAGCCAGAAAGTCTAAACGTAAATAATTCTCTCAATTGATTTTTTTATGAATACACCAAATTCTCTAAAAGAACTAAAATACACCGGGACTGCAAACAAAATATGCAAATAACGGACATAATAAAACAAATATTCATAAAAATCATAATTGAGCTGCCCTGCAAATGTTTCAAGTATACACACATATATATTTTGAAAAAAAGGGGACCCCGGGACATATATCGACAGCCATGCAAAGGTTTCAAGTGTGCAAAAAAATATATTTCGAAAAAAAAGAGGACCCCGGGACATATATTGACAGCCCTGCAAATGTTTCAAGTGTCCAAACAAATATATTTCGAAAAAAGAGGTCGCCGGGAGTAACGTTCCCTCTAAGCCGAAGGGTTAGCTATGCAGAAATTTCGAAGGTTGCGCGGACCGATCAAATATTAATTGAGCAACTGTCTTGTTGTGCGCGCCAACCCAGAATGATTGCGCGGGGGATTCCCAACTGTTGCGGGGCCGCGCACGCGCGCAGCTTAGAGGGAACGTTGCCCGGGACATATATCGACAGCCCTGCAAATGTTTCAAGTGTCCAAACAAATATATTTCGAAAAAAGAGGTCGCCGGGAGTAACGTTCCCTCTAAGCCGAAGGGTTAGCTGTGCGGAAATTTCAAAGGCTGCGCGGACTGATCAAATAATAATTGAGCAACTGTCTTGTTGTGCGCGCCAACCCAAAATGATTGCGCGGGGGCTTCCCAACTGTTGCGGGGACGCGCACGCGCGCAGCTTAGAGGGAACGATGCCTGAGACATATATTGACAGCCCTGCAAAAGTTTCAAGTATGCAAACAAAAATATTTCAGCCCTACAAAAGTTTCAAGTATCCAAACAAATATATTTCGAAAAAAAAGAGGACTCCGGGTCAAACGTTTAAAGTGTCAAACAAATATATTTCGTAGAAAAAGAAAAATATCTCGGAATATTTTTTTTTGAATTGGCCACACTAAGTATTTGACTTCTATTTTTGAATTTTCAATACAAACAAATAATCGAAGTCACTTTGAATCGTGAGTTTGAAATAGGTTTTTTTTTAATGTTTAATATATACTAGCTGTAAGCCCGTTGCCCAGCAACGTGAGATTTTTGTTGCATTTTTTAGTAGTCAGAAAATTTACTAGCGTGAAAAATAAACTACAAACCAATTTATTAAATAAGCCAGAAATTCTGATAGTAAAAAAATATATCTCGGGGCATATATCGACAGCCCTGCTCTGCAGTTTTTAAATTGTAAATTATTTAATTTTTGGAATAATGTTTAAGTTTGCTAACAACCATTTTTCGTAGTAGCAAAAATAGACCTCGTAAATTACTTAATTTTTAGAATAATGTTTAAATTTGCTAACAATCATTTTTCGTAGTAGCATAAATCGACCTCGTAAATTATTTAAATTATAGAATTATGTTTATGTTTGCTAACAACCATTTTTCGTAGAAGCAAAAATAGACCTCGTGAATTGCTTAATTTTTGGAATAATGTTTAAATTTGCTAACAATCATTTTTTGAAGTAGCATAAATCGACCTCGTTAATTATTTAACGAATAGAATTATGTTTATGTTTGCTAACAACCATTTTTCGAAATAGCAAAAATAGACCTCGTAAATTGCTTAATTTTTGGAATAATGTTTAAGTTTGCTAACAACCATTTTTCGTAGTAGCAGAAATTTCGTAAATTATTATATTTTGGAATAATGTTCAAGTTTGCTAAGAATCATTTTTCATAGTAGCATAAATCGACCTCGGCGCATATATCGACAGCCCTGCAGTTTTTAAATTGTAAATTATTAAAAATTTTGAATAATGTATCGAGGAAAATCATAAATAGCAGTGTATTGGAAAAATATGTCTTTAGTATGAATAAAAAAATGGCGACAGCGTGGCTGGGGAGGGGGGGGAGGGGAGGGGAAATCGGGGACATCCTTCATACACTCATACAAATAAACAAACAAACGGACGGATTTTTTTATATATGTATGCAAATATAAAATACGATTTTTTTCATACATTTTGGACAAAATATTGAATATTTTTTTTGGAATTTTTCATACTTTGGCAATGTGTTGGGTCGAATATTTTTGGACATTTTACATAAGTTTTTATTATTTTAAATACATTACGAATATTCTAATTATGATATGGATATTTTATAGAATCACATTTTGACTTTTTTTTATACATTTTGATAAAATATGCAATTAATTTAAAAGATTTTTTATATATGTAAAGCAAACATTACTTTTTTATTTATACTAAAACTACAAATAAAATAATAACATCTTTTTTACAATTGATTGAACACTTTTTTAACCTTTTGAGCAGAAATTTTTGATTATTTACAGTTCAGTAAAATTTTATTTTCACGTCCCCGGAATTTTCCGCTATTTGCATATTTTGTTTTGCAATCCCGGTGTATTTTAGTTCTTTTAGATAATTGTGTGTATTTCTTAAACAATCCATGGAGAGAATTAATTAAATTTTCTGGCTAATTCAATAAATAGGTTTGCAATTTATTTTTCACGCCAGTAAATTTTCTGACTATTTAAAAATGCAACAAAAATCCACTTCGTTGAGGGCAAAGGGCTTACAGCTAACGTTAACAACACGACTAAATACACCCTTTAAAAGAATGTCAAACCGTAGCGGGTGGTGGTGGGTACAACGTTGAGTACTCTAGAGAAAAAACCGGAGTTTATTAAATATGTGTTATTAGATAATATACATATAATATGCATTCAACTGTTCATGCCAGTAAATTTATGACTTTTCTATAATGCAACAAAAATCTCACGTTGCCGGGCAACGGGCTTACAGCTAGAAGATGAAAATTGATGCTAAAATTGAACATGTTTAATACCCTTAAACGCCAAAATGCAAAAATTGACAAAAATAAATGCAAAAAATACGGGCCTCCAAGTATAAGGAATCCACTTCACGTAATCGTGGATGACTTCGCGACAGTGTAAAATTTTGTAATATACACATCATGCCTATTGTCTATGAGAGCGTGTCAACAAATCCGACATCCATAGCAAGATCTTGCTGTCAAACTTTCATTGAGCGGCCTTGGGATATCTTGTCTTTACGGTAATAATTACAACTTTATCAACCGGTCAACAATATTTGATTATTGTTAACATTCTTCAGCTTGATCCACATCTATACATCTATGAATTATATCAATTACGCATTTGACGTCAGTTTGACAACGCCTTTTTATTCAACCGTGAGCACAGTCTATACTAAAGAATTAATTATAGGGATTTGGTTTTCCCGCAAAAAATGCAAAACTAAGATTTCCCTTAGTTTTGCAATTAAAAATATGGACGAAATATTGGTAATCTTTTACTTTAGAGTAGAAAACTCACTGACGTTTAATTCACCATGGCTGTCGCGTCAGTGCTACCAATAGAAAAACATACGTCACATAAACAAAACATTAATTATTATTGTTATTATAATTCCATTCCTTATTTTATATACCTAAGATGCATAGTGTTGTACAACTGGTGTCCAAATTATTTTTTAAAATGTCACATAGTTTTATAGTTATACCCTTTTTTTGAAAGTACCTAATTTTTTGCAAAATTTCGCAAAAATGCCCCGATGCGAATGAGTGAATTTGAATTATAATATTCTATTTTTTATCAGTACCTCGAGATCTATTGCAGCATGTTTTACGATTTCGGAATTTTTGTTGAAAAACAAAAAACTTTAATGTGTAAAAACAACATGTTAGACATTACTGTTGAATCTTATCTTGCAAACAGAGGTTGGCCTCGAGAATAAAGTTATTAATATGGTCATACTTAATGAATAAATAGGATAACATCGACGAATCTACCGAAACAACTGTTTTTTACTCCATCAATTGCAGAATTGGTGATAGCATAGATAACAAAATTGGTAGTTCTCATTTTTAACTGAAAAGAAGTTCAGTAATCTCGGCTATATTTAGGGATTGATTTTTTATTAAAATAAAATATAACTGACCAACTAACAATTACGTGAAAATAAGTTTGGATGTTTTCCTAACGGCGCTTCGTAATAAACTGATCAACATTTTCAATAACTTTATTGATTAAACTATGGCCACTATTGAGTCTGGAATGCTTCAATAAATGTTCAACAGTTGTGTAATATTATTTTTGACTTTGGTAGTTGTCCATTCAAATTTCAAATCGGACTCGGCAAACGTGTTCGATTTTTTTTGAGAACAACATGATGACGTTCCAAAAACGCATATTCCACTTCCCTCAGTGTCAATATGTGAGAAGGCTTGGTGCCACTGCAAATATTTCATATTTTTTTCTATTTTCCAGATGGCCGATAACAATTCACCATAATGTTAAAAACGTATTTTATGCAGCTGCGCGTCCTGCTGTGGAAGCACTGTCTTGTGAGATGCCGCTGTTTTGTTATGACATTTTTGGAATTGGCTGTCCCGTTGTCAATTATACTTCTTTTGAAAATCGCTTACGCTCGCTACTCAAACATATCCCACAATGAAGTCTCGTTCGTCCAAAACACTGAATCGATTTCTGATTATCATCTATATCAACGAAATTCCATTAACAATCTCTACTATTCTCCCAATGAGTCTGATTTTGTTAGGAGTTTAATGGAAGAAGTTTCGAGCAGGCTAAACCTCAACCAGAAAAGTGAGTAATACAAATAAGACCAGTTGAACCTTCAAGAAGTGAAGTGACCCGAGTAGCAAAATGGAAAAACTTGTATTACAAGTACTAACTACAATCACGTCTTTACCGTGTGACTTGGTGGATTGCATATTTTATTTTAGAAAGATAATTAAAGTAATTTTAGTGTATTTACTGAGCTCACTTCACTTTTATGATACTTTAAGACAGTGATTTCCAAACCGGGAGGCGTAGACTATTGCAAAGGGAGGCGCAAGCAGTTTTGAATATTTTTTTTACCATTTAAAACATGTCTTTATAAAGGATTGGGAGTTGTACTAACACAAAACTTGAAAACCACTGCTAAGAATACTAAAACGCGCTTAACTGTTTTTTTCTTAAATTATGACATGGCTCATTTCACCTCTCAGGGGCTCACTTGCAATCAAGATTCTGATCTAAAAATCAATGAAAATGTTCTGACAAGATCAGGGGTGGTTAAACGTTGGCGCATTGCATCCTTGTGCCTACTTATTCTTTTGAAGTAATGCAAAAGGGTAGAAAAGGTGCTTGAGTTGTATGGCACATCTGAACTCGGAAACAAAAAATTGGCGCATGATTTGCAAAAGGTTGGCCGTCACTGGACAAGATGTCGCCCGCTGTTGTCTAGTTGGTTAGAGCTTGCTTTACCGATCAGGTGGGTCTGGGTTCGATTCCCGGTAAGTTCAATGGCAAATTGGATTTTTTTCAATTTTAATTTGATAAATAAGACATGGGTGTTTGTGAAGTCAATTCTCCTTGAGTTAATCTCATGTGATTTTCAAAAATTTTCATCGAGTATATCTCGTATGATCTTTCAATTTCAAAAATATTTGACGCATTGGCGTAAGCTGAACGTCAAATACTTTTTTTAAATAAATAAAATAAAGATGTTCAGTACAAAGAATAGTTCATTTGGATTTATTTGTTCAAATAGTTAATATTGTTAGATGTAACCAACTTAACACGTGCTTTACGGGACGTGCGTTTCAAAAACTTCTCGTTGCAGCGGGGCGCATATATTTATGCGTTTCGACTATGTTTATCTAAATGTTTAAAAAAACATCCAAAACTTTTTTTTTCTGTCGGAATAGCTTTGTTATGTAGATAGAAGATGTCACTAAAAGTCAAAAATTGTTATCGATTCATAACCTTTAGAGGAGTGAGTAGATCTGTACTGAGGAGTGAGTTTTTTTAAATTGACAAATGTCTGACTTTTTTCCAATGAATATATGTGTTATGATTACTAAAATGATGTAAAAATATTTTTAAAAATATAATTTAAAATGTATAGGTTTTATCCCTGAAAAACTGTTTGCTGGACCCAAGGGTCATTATATAATTCATAAACCTTACATGTTCACTAATACATAAAAAATTAATTTTAAAAATACTAAATATTTCTTGAAAAATGAAAATATAAAAATAATCATAAACATAATCATAATCATAAACATAAACTGCATAATATAAACCCAGGAGCGGTCCGTAACCTAAAAATTTTGATGGGCTAAAATAAAGTTTAGCCTTTTACACAATCCAGTATTTTTTATTCATTTTTTCTTAAGCAAACAGGAAAGCTTGTTGACATTTGACGATATTTTATAAGCACGACATCCCACAACCCCTTTTGTGATGACAACTGGCAGACATTTAAAAGTCTTAGTTAAATTAGTTATTTTTTTTGTAACATGTTTTTTTGCCTGTCCGATCCCAATGTGGAGCATATGGACTCCTAATGGAGTTTATCTCAACATAAGTGTTTCTACGAGAACTGCTTGTTACACAGTTGCTCAACCTCTCCTTTTTCAGAGAGAGTAGGAATAGAAGGATAGGGCTAAGATAAGACTAGTGGTTGGTTAATTGCTCTCTTTACACCTCGTTCATAGGGGTGGATGGGTGGAAGAGGGTAATTCAAGATATTACATACACCCATGCCATCGAACAGACATTCATAAATCGATTAAAAAAATCAATTTTATAAAACTGTCCGTATAGGAAACGAGCCTGCGACCTCCGTAGCCAAAACCAATGACGTTGACCACTCGAACAGGCGACAAGTTTTTGTAACATGTAACAGGTATAATCGATCGATTGTTTATGGCCATATGGCAACACTGTCTTTGTAAACTCGACGCGGCTTTGCGTGAATTTCTTTGCTTTTTAAAAAATAATTGAGACATGACGTGGTGTCGGCACTTTGTTGTAGTCTCCTTCTATTTTGATTTGTTTTTGATTCTATCAAATTCTTGAAGTGTCTGAGTGAAAGTAGAACTGTTCCAAATCCTTATTTTTTTCTGGCAGCGCTTAGCTCTATGTTCTGTTTCTGGATCGCCTTCTTCATCAGATGAAGAATAATCATATTCCATCGATATATCATCTATGTTATCGATGCAGTGGTGTAGGAAGTGCTCATGCGGCCCTCAAAATTTCACCTAATTTAGTTTTCAAATCACTTCTTTTTTTCAATTTATGAACTAGGAGTTTTTACTACGGGCGGTATAATTTTTTTTATTTATAAATATTTTGTTTCGAAAAATTTTGTATATATTTTTGAAAATGCTGCCTCCAAAAATGTGCTGCACGTGGTGGTCTGCCCCTTCCACAGCTCCCTTGCTATGCTACTGTATCGATGTTTCCTCTTCATTTTCAGAGTTCATGAGAATTTTGTCAATGTCTTTGTCTGTAAAGAAAGCCATTTTACGAAGCACCACAGCACGATATCAAAATAAAAAAAACATAAAACCACGTTAAAATACGATACAATCACGTCAGAACATAAATTTCACCACAAAAAACACAATATAGACACTTCGGTAAGACACAGAAAGTACAGCGAAAAAATTCCATACTCTTCTAAAGGCTAATCAGATGTCCTTGGCCATGTTCGGTCCCTATGTGGAGCATATGGATAGTACCCGACGGACGTCCAGGACGTCAGAATCCCACCGGTCGAAAGAAGAGGCAGGCAGGATTGAGGCTTTCCGGAGGCATTCGCAGCACGTGACCCAGCCAGTTCCAACGTCTCTCCATAACCACTGACGTGACGGGACGCTGTCTTGCACGCTCCCTTATCTCTGAATTCCTCACAAAATCAAACCACCTCACTCCCATTATCCGACGCAAGCATCTGTTCTCGAAGCTCAGTATACGGTTTTTCTGAGTCTTCGTCAGGTGCCATGATTCGCAACCGTAAAGCATTACCGGCAGAATGCAAGCGTTGAACAAGTGGCATTTGGTTTTAATCGAGTACAGCTGTGTGTCCCAGACAGTCCGCATTGAGTTGAATGTGGCTCCAGCCATTCCTAAACGAATGGCGAGCTCGTTTTTTGTACTACCGTCTTCGGGGATATGTCAGCTGAGGTATCTGAAGCTGTCAACCCTCTCGATGATCTGTCCCGCGCTGGTAAGGGTCCTATCAGAGTCATGACAGATTTGGTTACACATCACATTGGTCTTACTAGTATTAATTTTTAGACCAATGCGACCTGAGTTAGTTCCTAACCCATCAATAGTCTCCTGGATGCCCTCAATGGATTTATCGAATATTACAGCATCATCGGCATATTTAAGGTCACACAGCTTCAGACCGGGACCAACAGCTACACTTTGATCAGGCGGAATTGACCTGCGAAGTATGAAGTCAAAAGATAATAATAAACAGGAACGGTGCAAGAACGCACCCCTGTCTCACTCCGGTTGTGACTCCGAACCATTCGGTATTTGAGTCACCGATTCTCACACAACATGCACTATTCTCATGTAGGGATTTGATAATGGCCACAATCTTTGGCGGAATCCCGTAGGCAGTCAGTATCCTCCACAAAGAGGGTCTGTGCGGACTATCAAATGCCTTCTCATAGTCGACGAAACAACAAGCAAGAGCACTGTTAAATTCATATCAGATGTATTCATATCAGGCGAATCAGATGTAAACATTGTAAAAATCATATTTATTTCACGGATGACATACCATCTATGAAATTCTTTTCAAGGAAATTAAAAATAATCTAAAACAATGACGATAGATGGTGATATACTTGATTTGAATAATATCCTTTTTATTTGATTGTCATCTACCTTTGTCTTCTAATTAAATAATTACCGATGCATCTGAAGACATATACGGAAGTGGACTCGCCCGTGACACATCATAACTTATTCGCGCGCGCTATTTTTTCAGCGTTTCTTAAACTGTGTTCAATTTCTGAGCGTTATGTATAAAATTATTTCTAGTGTATTGGTAATCTTTCTAATATTGTGATATATTGATACATAATAGATTATCGAACCGTATTTATTTTTAAATTAAACCGTTCGTTCAAATTAACCCTTTGACCGCGGTTGACTGCTATAGCAGCCCAATCTGAACCGATTTGGATCCGAGCCGCGGTCAAAAGGTTAAACAGTACGTTTTTGTGTAATATTATAATGTGTGTGCGTTTTTTAGTGTTTCGATTTGTGGAATATAGTAATTACTAGTTTTTTTTTGTTAGTTATTGATAAATTAAATATTATTTAAACGTATTTATTTTTCAAAAAATACCTCACTACGTTATTGTGTAATATTATTATATGTATGTGTTGCGATTTGTGGGCTTATGTAATTTTATTTTTTTTGAATTTGGGATTTGCTTCAGTGATAAATTAGAAATGATTTAAACGTTTTTATTTTTAATTTATAACTTAGTACATTCTTGTGTAATAGTATAAAGTCTTAGTGTTTTTTTTACTATTGTGAATTGTGGATTTATGTGATTTAATTTTGAGAGATTAAAGGTTTTTTTAACCGAATTTCACCGCAGTGCGTTCTTGTACCTTTGTTTTGTCTTATTTTTGTTATTTTGGTAAGCATTTTTGTGATTTGATTTAACAGGGCTTGTTTTTTTAATAAATCAAAAATGGATGATAGAGAGGATACTTTTGTCGAAGAAAATATTGAAGACCCCCTTTCTGAAGAACTGAGTGACGCTGAAGACATCAATGACGTTCACGAAGACCACAGTGATGCTGAAGAAAGCGAAGAAGATGATTGGCCAGTATTACGTGAAAATTCTAGGCCTCGGGTCAAGCATATACCATCCTCTGAAGAATCTTCCGAAGAAATCCCTGATATAACCTTGGATTGGTCAGAGTATGATCCTCCTAGAAATCTACCTGATTTTGAAGGTGTTCCGGGTCTAAAAGTTTTACTCGTAAATCCTGAAAGTGTAGGGGATGCTACATCACTGTTTATAGGAGATGATTTGTTTGAAACAATATCCAAAGAGACAAATGTATATCGGGAAAGAAATCACCACGACTATCCAAGGTCAGCTCACGCACGAAAATGGAAAGATGTCACTATCAGAGAATTGAAAAAATGGTTTGGCTTAGTTCTTATAATGGCCATGGTTCGAAAAAATACCGTTGGTGATTATTGGTCCACAAATCCTCGAATAGAGACCCCTTATTTTAGAAAGACAATGAGCCGTGACCGATTTCAACAAATTTTAAGATATCTTCATTTTTCCAACAATGATGACATTCCAGCCACAAGCACAAATCGAATGATTTGTGAATCTAAAAGTGGCTATATCTGCAATTTTAATTTTTTTTTACGTATAAGGTCTCCATTAGAAACCACAATCACCCAATTGCTGTCACCATATTTAAATAAATGGCACAATGTATACGCTGACAACTATTTCAATAGCATGCGCTTGGCGAATTATTTAATGGGGCTAAAAACTAGAATCTGCGGTACAATAAGAAAAAATTGTGGCATACTGCCAATACTGAAAAACATTATTCTAAAAGTTTAAGAAACCACATTTCGACAAAAAGGAGATGTGCTCCTTCAAATGTGGAGAACAAATAAAAAGAGAGATGTTAGAATGATTTCAACGATCCATCAAGCGGATATTGTGGACACCGGAAAAACTGATAGAAAAACAGGGCTGCCCATCAAAAAACCCAAATGCATTTTGGATTATAATAATTTAATGAATGGCTTGGATCTTGCAGATCAATATTTAGCTTACAACCCAATCTATAGAAAATCATTAAAGTGGACAAAAAAAGCCTCCATGTATCTTGTAAACTGTGGACTCTTCAATGCTTTTCAAATTTTCAAAAAAATCAATTACACAAATAAACTTTGTTTTCACGACTTCTTGCTGCAAGTTGCAGAGACCTGGCTTGAAAATAATTCTTCTAAACCAACCACATCGTCTTTATCAAGCACGGAAAATCCGACAATAACTACACCTTTTACGTCTATTAGACTGAAAACTCTCCGTAATGACCCAAATGATAGATTGTCTGGTATTTTGAAGAATCACGAATTAGTAAAAATCACAAGCGACAAAACCAATAACTTAGTCAGACGTAATTGTCGAGTTTGTACAAAACTTAAAATACGAAAACTGAGTGCGTTCATGTGCCAACAGTGTAAAATTCCTCTTCACGTTGGTAAATGTTTCCAAACATACCATACAAAAACAAAATATTAAATGCTTACATATATTCAGTTTAAGTACAATTACATGACACAACAAATTATAAAAATAACGATGTACATAGTAATATGTTTAAAAATGTGAATTTGGTCGATGAATCGATTGTACATCTTTATTGGAAGATAAATTTGCTCGGGTGAGTGGGATTGTTTTAACATTTTTCACGCAAAATTTCGATTGAACCTAATGTTGCAGGGTAAATGACATAATATCGCCTGCTTATATAGTTATTGTAATGGGTTTAAAAATAAATTGTTAGTAAAATAAAAAGTTATTCAGTCACAAATAACGATTTTACATTTTTCCGATTTTGGAAATATTGAGCAAGAGATTTTACTCTAGCCTTTTTACTCTTATCTTTGACTC
The DNA here is from genome assembly GCA_030503985.1 of Himalopsyche tibetana. Classification (NCBI taxonomy): domain Eukaryota; kingdom Metazoa; phylum Arthropoda; class Insecta; order Trichoptera; family Rhyacophilidae; genus Himalopsyche; species Himalopsyche tibetana. The sequence continues at coordinate 4,664,043 of JAPJYX010000015.1, forward strand.
GCCATTACAAATGTAAGATCCGATATTCAGCTGGTGTTGTGCAATTAGCAAACATACTCTTACTTTACTTTAAACTGTGAAACAAGAGAATTTTAAAAAATTATAAAGGATACAGAGCTGCCTCAGAATACTCATGAAAATAAATTAAATGGGTTACCTACTATAATGATTCAATAACAATAATTGAACTGTTACTTTTACTTCAAGTATTTGTGTAAGTACTTACTAAGATTTACCAATATTAGACTTTTAAAGTAATTAATAATTTAACTCTTATTTGTGATAAATATTTATTTTTTAAATGCGGCCCTCGCATTACCCGAAGTTGGACAGCCCTTTACTAATATATGTCATTTGCAAATATCGTTTACCATTATATAATATATAAACCATTTTGGTTTATCAATGCGCACTCCACAGTTTGAAGTTTACTGATAAATTAAGTATGACTCATCAGTCTAGATGCGTTATATTTTCTCCTGTGGCAGGTACTATTTTTTAAACTCGCCCAGCCGTAATTAATGAGTTAAGTAAAATGCATTTCCACTCTTAACACTTGGAGGAGTATCGCTGTACCAGTACCGTGAAGTATTTTGTAATCTTTTATCTATTGGCATTCTCATATTTTTTATTGAATTATTTTTAATTCTTCAGGTACAAATACTACACAAATCTTTCAGTGATTTTTAGCAGTTACACTATTTTTATTATTTATTACAAATTAACAAAAAAATTCGTAAACAAATCGGTAGTCATATAATATTGAGTGTAAAATTCCATTTCGGGTCGATCCCTTTCCTGGAATTGACGTCAGTAGAGCGACACATGCCCACAGATGAAAGCAAAAAGATCTAGGTTTGAATTCAAAGTAATAGTTTCTAGAGTAATATTTAAACGTAATAATAAATTAGTTTACTTGAACTTTTAACTATGCGTTTTATAATTCCAAAAAAAAAAATACTGGAAACAATAATTAATATTCTTATTATCAATAATTAATATCCTAGATCGATTCGTATCCAAAAAAGTAATGTTTTATATTTTTGTGTGTGACAGTAGAACAAATTATTAAAATATACAAAAAAACACAATTTAGTAAAAAATAGCTCACTACTCAAAGGGTTAAGTACCTATGCAATGTTACCATATCTACTCTAAATATGGACCTTTTGTACTTTTAGTAGAGCTTATCAACTGAAGTTGTTCTATGAAAGAAACTGCTCAGTCGCTCAAACTTTATTTTTTGTAGAGTGTAAGAATATAATGGTAAGGCTAGTAGTAAGTTAATCTCTCTTCCTGTACCCTGTTTTTACGATAGGATTGGTGGGATTGAATTTGACAGGCATCCATCCTTACTGACTCCGAACTGAAATTCGAACAGTGAACACTGTAATGTAACTTAATGACTGAACACTCGATTACAGACCCGTATTGGTGTCCCGATAAAATCGCTGGGATTTTGCCAAAACAAATCCACCCAATACAAATTAGAAATAAGACAATTTTTATTAACTAATACTGTAATTATAACCCACAAATAAAAATTAACATACATATAATGATATATATAAGTCCAAGTGGGTGGGCTCGTGTAATGTGCAAAGCGTGTGGTAGAACACAGACTTTGCACTTAGATTTTAGTATTATACACTCATTTAGTTCTAGTTTTGTGAGGCGCCAAAAGTGCCTCGCTCACAGTCACAGAAATCCTCAAGCTTACAAGTTACATACAAATTATTTCAAATTGAATTTCAAAAATGAAATACATTTCATATGTAAACCTTCTTAAATATTCCTAATTAGAAATACTAAAATACACAAGCATATACTCTTGCAGTCTTTGTTTAAATTTTGTTTAAATTATTATACCCACACTTAGACACAGTTAAAAAACGGATCAAATCTCAAATTTCATTTATTATCGTGAGTATGTAAACATCCATCGGTAAGCAATTCGGAAAACCAAAAAAGCACGTTTATATATTTTTTTGCCGGCAGTTTTGTCCGGGCGGTATTGATGATCACTGCTACAGGCGAATTTGTTTGGGCAGCGATGTGTCAACTTCAGTGTCCCAGCGGTTTTGACAGGGTGCCGCCCGGGTTGAGTCTTACAAATATCTAAACCAGGCGTGGGGAACCTGCGGCCTTAAGGCTACCCTGGTGCGGCCTTCTGGCCAATTCTGTAGTTCTGTAAATTTTTGTGAATTCGTAAATTCCTGGAAGACCTTAAAAAAAACGGTGCCACACTACTAATTTGGGCAAATCTGTAAATTCTTGGGATTTTCGATGTCAAAATCCTTGGAAAAATGAATGTGGCCTTTAGAGAATAAAAGGGTCCCCACCCCTGATCTAAACCAACTGAGGCGTTATAATCTGAAATAAATAGTATGATTGCAGGACAATGAATGTTGTATACTAATATCGTAATTTCAAAATCCTTGGACAATTATTCACCGTCTAAAATCTTCTTCTGAATATTATTAACAGTATTATAAAGCTTCTTGTTTTAATTTACAGGTATGGCGGGGTTTGAAAATGAAAAGACACTATTTCAAATAAAAGGAAAATCATTACAACTAGACCAAGATAGTTTGGCTGTTATTTTTGAGGTATTGTATTACAAAATGTGATTATTTATAATTGGTAAAAATAATTATGATAACAGTTACCCTCCATTAGACATGTCAAACTGTTTTAATTTGATTCACAGAATACGCAGGATATTGACAGGAAAATAAACTACACTATAAGAAATGTTAAACCATACCCTACTTCAAGATTTATTCCGTCAGAAATTGTTCCAGGGCCTCATGAAAATTACGGTTAGTTGGTTAATTTTGTTGATTTTGCTTAATCTATATTCATAAGCATTTATGTACAGTACAGTATGACCTGAAAACTCATAATATTAGTCATTGATTTCAGAATTTTAGACTTTCATATCCTCAGAGTTAGATGTACTATACTGGTAGATGTGTAATAACTTTTTTTTATATAAATTAATGGTGGATTCTGGTTACTTATTTTCAAGTCTTAGACCTGTATAAACAGCCGTACAGTCACCTTCAATACTTTTTTTTTTTTTTTATAAACCATGTCCGCTCCCAATGTGGAGCATATGGACTCCTAATGGAGTTTATCTCAACAGAAGTGTTTCTACGAGAACTGCTTGTTACTCAGTTGCTCAACCTCTCTTTTTCCAAAGAGAGTAGGGATAGAAGGATAGGGCTAGGACAGGATTAGTGGTAAGCTAATCGCTCTCGATATGTCCCGTTCATAGGATAGTATGGGTGAGAGGGGGGAATTCAAGACATCACATACATCCATGCCTTTGAACAGAAATTCATAAATCAATTGAAAAATCAATTTATAAAACTGTTCGTACCGGGATTTGAACCCGGGCCCTCTGTAGCCGAAGCCAACAACGTTGACCACTCGACCACACAGGCGTGTTAGGCACATAATAATTATTGTATATACTCTACAGCAGTAGGCCAAATTCAGGAATTCAAAATGAGCGGCGGGCCGCAAGTAAAATACCATTATTATATGTACACTACAGTAATACCCCGCTTAGCGCGACCCCGTTAAGCGTGGTTTCACTATAACGCGAATTTCAAATTTCGCGCTCAAATGCCTCGCATTACGCGAAAGAGTGCATATAAACATATTTAGTCATTAACTTCTCTATGGTCGCGGGATCCCCGCTTTCTCTGAATATTCTCTTTGAAGAATTGGGAATTCCCCGTCCTTCGACTTTGTTATATGGGGATTTCCTCGTTCGTTTCGTGTGTTCATTTGTTCTGTAATGTTAGTTCGGTCGGCTGGCAGTTTTGTTTTAACATTTATTGGAGATACATACATAATTTAACCCTACGTTAAAATACCGCCTGTAAAGAAAAAAGAGCGTAAAAGCGTCACTTTGGAATTGAAGATGTATTTTTCCGTAAAAAATAAGAGTATGTATTGCATAAAGTGTTCTTAGAATTAAAGTGATTGATTAAAATGATTTGTATTTTTTTGTATTAAATTTTGACTATGTTTAATCATAAACCTCGATATACGTGAATTTCAGTTAACGCGATTTTTTTCGGAACGTATCCCTCGCGTAAAGCGGGGTATTACTGTATTTATTATGAAAAAAAAACAATCTAATGAGAGGAATGGAACTGTTTTACGTCTATTAATTTTTTTTAAAAATCAGGTTTTAATTTTGTAGTTAAGATTCTTAAGACTTGTTGTAAATGTTCATCAGTGATGTTTGATTGTAAAGTGTTTTTATTGAGGTTTATGATTAAAAATGTTAGTTATATAGGTATATCCAAAAATAACGATTATTATATTTATTTTCAATCTTTTTTTAAAAAGGCGTTAAAAGATAAAAACATGAATCTTTTTATATGAAAATATAATATTGCTCGCGGGCCTCAGTTTGCCTGTGGCTGCTCTACAGTCATGTTCATTTGGTTGGTACTTGGTAAAATTCGCTTTTTTTAATGGTCAATTAAATTACTAGTACTGCCGATGTCAGAATACTTCTCACAATCAATAAAAAATGTTTAACGAGTGTTCAAAAACTACTAGAAAATTATACGTGCTTAATCAATTTTATTTTTCATTAAATAATCCTATGCTCCAAATATTATTATTTTTTTAAATCATACCATCATGTGGCGGAAAGACATCATAAACATCTAGGTCCGAGATCTCAAATTCAAATTGAAAAAAGCTAAATTTGACATTGACCTTTCTGGTACCTGAACCCACACCCCCCTGATCACTAGAGCAAACCACCTACCAACTAGACCACAGAGAGTCATAATTTAACGAATGTTAAACTATAATAGCATACATATAATATTATTCTCCACATTAATGTTGCGATATTACTTTTCTATTGAAAATATTCAGTAAATCGTTGATTCAATTTATTTAAATTCTGCACAGTATGCAAATGGTAACATTCAATGTTATTTTTCATTTTAGGTGAAATTTATTTTACTTTTGTCACTCTCCAACTGGCTATTGACACTTCGTTCATTGAAAAGATCTCAAAAACAAATCTCACAAAGGTAGGTAGACATTTTTCATTTTAAATGACTGTTAGTGAAACCTATTAAAAATTTGTTATATTATGAGTAAGAAACAGGTTACAAACATGTCCTCTCCTAATGTGGAGTATTCAGTCGCTTGGTCTCTCTTTAAGGGTAAGAATAGCGTTGGCCGAATTGTAACATAGTGTAAGTCAATTTACCCTATGCGTTCAAGAGACAGTTAAAACTGAATATTTCAGCTCACAGAAACATATTTCTAAATATTCATTAATTTTTATATATACTTAATGTAGAGGACTAATGTGATATTAGAATAGATACTTATAAGAAGAGATACGTTATCTTGTGTTCAGTGTTCCCTCTAAGCTGTGCCTGTGTGCGCGCGCACACAACTCACTGAGCGCACGCACATACATTACAACATAGCGTACATAAGTTAGAACAGCTATACCACCACCAGAATAAACTAATTGACATTATATAGTGTCACTTTTAAGGTGTTTACTGTCAATACTTGGTGGAGAGGCATTATAATAAAAATAATAAAAGATTTTTAGTACTTTTTCCACACAAAATTTATTAGATCAGGACCGGTTTCACTCATCGCAAGCATTATCAACTGATCTGTTGATAATGCTCGCGATGAGCGAAACCGGTCCTGATCTAATAAATTTTATGTGGAAAAAGTACTAAAAATCTTTTATTATTTTTATTATTGTATAGTGTGTTTAATTATTGTTATTATTAAAAATTAACCGTTTCGTTTAGTAGATCTAAATACTGTTGTGTGGCGCATGAATTTTTTAATTTCCTTTCAAAGTTGCACAGCCAATGTCTTTTGCAGACACAACCTTCGGACAGTTATACTTACGGATTGTGTTGTTTGCTTTTTGACCCCTTTTTTACCATATCCGCTCCCAATGTGGAACATATGGACTCCTAATGAAGTGTTTCTACGAGAACTGCTTGTTACTTAGTTACTCAACCGCTCTTTTTCCAAAGAGAGTAGGAATAGAAGGACAGGACTAGTGGTTAGCTAATTGCTCTCAATACGCCCCGTTCATAGGATAGTATGGGTGGGAGGGGGGAATTCAAGACATCACATACATCCATGCCTTCCAACAGAAATTCATAAATCAATTTATAAAACTGTCCATACTGGAATTCGAACCGGCGACATCCGTAGCCGAAGTCAAGGGCGTTGACCACTTGACCACACACCTGCAAATTTGGATATCAAACGAATAAAATAGATGTGTTTACAAGCCTTTTAACCAAAATCACCAAAACATAGAATTTTAAAAAATGACTTACGATAGATGAATGGGAATATGTGTGAACATCACAGACATCAATGCCTTTGAATGCAAATCCTTAAATGGATTAACAATTAATGTGATTGTCTGTACAAGGATTCAATCCCGTGGACACCACATCCCAGTAGGAAGAATGACCAAGAGTGTCAACGAGCCGACTACAGGATTGAAAGATACAAGCACTTTTTAATAATAACCAAACTCATATATTTTTCTACCGTGTGTTCTGTAAATAAGTGATTCACGCAGATTCAGTAGGTAAATACATATATGTATACCTTGTTGCTGATTGGTTGAATGTAATACCTTAAAATGTGTGACTTTTTCGTCCTAATCAATTAATATGTATTTGCAAAATATAGTTAAGCATATTTTTAACGTATTTTAAAAATTAGTGTTGGTTTATGCCCAAAAATATTTCTTGCCACTGCCCAGCACTCGCTGGCGAATCTCAAATGCGTCCGGAGTTACAAATTTGAGAATTACCCTGTCTTAGATCTATTTTATGTTCCAGCATTTGAAGATACAACCTTATCCATACCCCCCATACGTTAAGGATGATTTCTCGATATTGAAGTACGACTATTTGTTGCCTGTTTTCATCACCAACTGCTTTTTGTTTTTGTTCCTGGTCGATGTTTCAAGAATCTTAACTGAAAAGGCTTCCGGAATGAAAGTAAGTAATACCAACATAGCTTTTAATGCTGAGGTGGGCCAGCCCTAGTCTCAACTTCAGTTCGGTGATTCTTCTGTTCAATAATTCTTCGCACAAAAAGACCTACTCCACAAACAGATTAATTTTATTTATGTTCATCAGTAAGGTAAATATATCTTCTAACGAGGGTTATATATTGAGGGCTTAGAACTTTTGTGACTCTTCTTTATTATTTATTTCAGCATAATTATAAAAAAAGTGTTTTTTAAAACTTACTTTCAATTATATTAAAAAAATTAAGCAGGAATAATCGTTGTGCAAAGTTATTCTGCGCTGAGAATTCGTGTACGAAAGAATCCATTCAGCCTAAAACTAATATAATTTTAATGTTGCTATCTGTCGATTCTCGGTAGAATTGTATACATATATATTGACTGGTTTTGCTCGGCTAGTGTAAGTATCGTTGATTGAAATGACAACTAAAAAATGCTTATAAAAACCCATCCACACCTCGCAAATATTTAGACGTGAATGTGATACACTGGAACCCCCAATTGCACTACTCTGAATTACGCGCTGGCTTGAAATATTTGCCGCAAATCCCCCAATTGATCGGTCGCATTCCATTGTCATTGCTACAGCCGTCTGTGCGGTGCTTACAGTCAAATGTTGGCTAGCTAGTCTGCGTATTCAACATGTGCCAGGCTATACACGCATAGCTGGGCGACTGTGTGCTGAATTTTGTGCGCGCTTTGCAGTTTATCACTCTGTAACTGTGTGGTCGAGTGGTCAACGTTGTTGGCTTTGGCTACGGAGGGCCCGGGTTCAAATCCCAGTACGGACAGTTTTTTTTTTTTTTTTTTCAATCGATTTATGAATTTCTGTTCAAAGATATGGATGTATGTGATGTTTTGAATCCCCCCCTCTCACCCACCCTATCCTATGAACGAGGCTAATCGAGAGCAATTAGCTTACCACTAATCCTGTCTTAGCCCTATCTTTCTATCCCTACTCTCTTTGGAAAAAGAGAGGTTGAGCAACTGAGTAACAAGCAGTTCTCGTAGAAACACTTCTGTTGAGATAAACTCCATTAGGAGTCCATATGCTCCACATTGGGGCGGAATTGGTTTAAAAAAAAAAACTAAATACTTCGTCCATATTTTTTTCCATAAAATTTCCCTTAGTTTTGCATTTTTCGCGGAAAAAACAAAATCCTTAATATTGTATGAGATTCACTCCCCCAATTACACGGTCCCGACTTTAGGGTAAATGGGGGTTTTACTGTATATGGTTTCGGATGTATTCAGTGGTAGCTTGGTGAAAACGTATTTTTAATATTAAACCAAATTTGATAACATTATAAGTCAAGGAGCGGAATAGCAATGTTATAAAAAAAGAAATGTTCAAGGCATGAAGATGTCCAACATAACTGTCTGGTTGTTGTAGTAACTCAACTACATGGTAATAAACCCTTCAGTCACTTTCTCAAGTATGACAGTGGTATGTTTATACTTACATGTACCAGGTGTGAATTATGCGAATATTTCTATTTTCTTTTAATCACACGTTAAGTGAGCCGGATATGAGGGCATGGTGGCGTTTGTTTTTTTATTTTACTTGCTCATATCCAAGTCAGGCTGTGTGATGGAGATAGAGAAACGTCCACTGTCTTGATGATATATTATATACCGGTGTTGGCCGGTATCACAGACTGGTCGATCGCAGACCTGTAGAATGGGTGTTATTGATCTCTCATACTATAATTTTTTTTTTTTATTATTTTTTTTAACCATGTCCGCTCCCAATGTGGAGCATATGGACTCCTAATGGAGTTTATCTCAACAGAAGTGTTTCTACGAGAACTGCTTGTTACTCAGTTGCTCAACCTCTCTTTTTCCAAAGAGAGTAGGGATAGAAGGATAGGGTTAGGACAGGATTAGTGGTAAGCTAATCGCTGTCGATACGCCCCGTTCATAGGATAGGAAAGGTGAGAGGGGGGAATTCAAGACATCACATACATCCATGCCTTTGAACAGAAATTCATAAATCAATTGAAAAATCAATTTATAAAACTGTCCGTACCGGGATTTGAACCCGGGCCCTCTATAGCCGAAGCCAACACCGTTGACCACTCGACCACACAGGCGGCTATTATAATATACATAATAAAGTATTATATCTATATATATAAAAGAAAGTGGGGTTTGTTACACCACGTATATCTTGGCTATAACTTGGCTGATTTTAATGATCTTTGTTTTATTAAATTCGTATCTGCCTAGAATAGCAGAATAAGCATTAAAACATCGGAAAAATATCACGGAAAATAAATTATGAAGAAAATTAATGTCCTCATACAATTTGTTTTTTTGAAAAATACAAATGGAACGTGGACATTGTATGACACGTTGTATGCTGTTTTCCAGTAAATCCACCAGATGACGTTGATTACATTATACTTTGACAGTTGACTGCTACATGCGACGTGATTTTGAGTTTTCATCGATTTTCATTAAGTTTTAATTCCGATAAATCATTTTGATGCGAAAATTTATTTATCCAATTATGGTCAAAGACGGGACGCATGAATACTAGCGGAAATAGTGTATTTTGATTGGTTTGTCCGGGTAGCAGTAGTTGAACAATTTCTATCCATTTCAGATTGCACGTAAAGGTGATGAATAGATCTTGACGACCGTAATGAAGATCAGGTTATCTTAAAGAATAGCGTCGTGAAACATTTGACGTTTAATCGAAATTGCCGCCAACACAGAAATCGTTTGTGAATTATTTGTTTTAATTAATTATACAAATCTAATAAGCGTTATGATCTTTGATTACTGTCAGAAAAAATGTATATTCAATCGTACCGATTTCGCCGCGAAATCGTTAATATTGGAAGCTATGTGTAACTACTTATACATCTTAGTTAAGATACGATTGAAAATACATTCATTTTTTTCATTTATTCTGACAGTAATCAAAGATCATAACGCTTCTTAGATTTGTGTTATTAATTAAAACAAATAATTCACAAATGATTTCTGTGTTGGCGGCAATTTCGATTAAACGTCAAATGCTTCACGACCCTATTCTTTAAGATAACCTGATCTTCATTACGGTCGTCAAGATCTATTCATCACCTTTACGTGCAATCTGAAATGGATAGAAATTGTTCAACTACTGCTACCCGGACAAACATCAAGTGATCGGCACGACGTCACCGCACGTGTCTTCAAACAAAAAATCCGGTCGCTGATGAACTACATTTCTTAGCATCGCGTCTTTGGGGATACTCGATGCTGGATGTATTCGATTGATTGGCAAAAACGAAGCTTGCCGTTTGCACGCACGTTGTTTTACTCTGAGATGCAGGGTTGTGGAGTCAGAGTCGAGGAGCCGCGGTATTTTGGCTTGGCTGACTAAAGATGATCTGATAGTATTACATATATATATGTTAAAATGAAATTGTAGAAAAATTTCCTCAGAGTCTGAGCTTAATTATTTTTAAGCTGGAGTCGGAGTCGCCTTTTTTTACGCGACTCCACAGCCCTGCTAAGATGGCACGTTATTACTCTTGGAACGCTTCATCGAAAAAATTTCAACGTCGAAAGCAAGGCAATGCAGTTCCTGATCATCCGGATGTGCGTTCTACTGATGCTTTTGGTCGCATTAACAGTGCATCTGTAGAATGACGAATGCTTCTATTTGCGGTTGTTGCTGGTAAATGTTCGTGGGCCGACATCATTTGAATCACTTCGAACTGTCAATGGCGTAGTGTGCCGATATCTCAATTTGCTTGAAAACGATACTCATTGGGACATGACAATCGCTGAAGCAATTTTTACTGAATCTCCAAGTCAGATACGCACATTATTTGTTATAATTATTTTGACATGCTTCCCATCGAATCCATGAGTTGCCTTACGTGCGGCAGTTTGTTAGTCAAGTTAGGAATGCCAACGCCAGATCGTGGAATGAACGACGCTTTCAATCGAGAATTGGAACGTGAACGTGAATATGATCGAGATGCATTGAACCAATCAGTTCGAACGAATGTACCACTGTTGAACCCACAGAAGAAAGAAGTGTACAATACGTTAATGAATGCAATGGATGATGGGAATGATGGCTTATTTTCCCTCGACGCACCCGGTGGAACTGGGAAGACATTCCTCATGTCATTGATTTTGGCCACTGTTCGTGCGAGATCCGAAATTGCTGTAGCAGTTCTTTTTTCTGAGATAGCGGCTACGTTGATAGAAGCATGCTGTACGGCTCATTCAGCGTTGAAATTGCCGTTAAACCTTCAAACCACGGAAAAACTGACATGCAAGATTGCGAAACACTCAGCAATGGCCAAATTTTTGGTAGCCAATACAAGTATTACCTGGGATGAATGGGCAATGGCGCACAAATGCGCATTGGAAGCACTCAATCAAACTATGAAAGATCTGTGCAATGACTCAAGATGTTTTAGAGGCGCAAAGATTCTACTATCTGGTGATTTCTGCCAAACACTACCAGTCATTCCAAGATTGACCGCTGCCGATGAAATAAACATTTGCCTCAAATCATCGACTCTGTGGCGTTATGTGAAGAAATTTAAGTTGACGACAAACATGCGAGTTGCATTGCTAAACGATCCATCTGCCGAAGAGTTCTCGAAGAAATTGCTGACTATTGGTAACGGTCGTGATGCTGTCGACAAATCGAACGGATTGATTTAGTTTCCGCCGATTTTTTGCAATTTCGTCTCAACGAAAGACGACTTCATCAACAATATGTTCCCGAACATCTAATCACAAAAATCAAACCGTTGGTCCACTACATTCTTTCAATTCTATCGACCGTGTAACAAACGAAAACGAAGCAACCAACTATCCAATTGAATTTGTAAACTCATTGGATCTGCCTGGCTTGCCACCGCACAATTTTCAACTAAAGGTTGGCTCGGTAGTCATCATGTTTCAAGTTATCAAGTTAACAGAACATTTATTCACTTTTAAGGTGTTCACTGTCAATTCTTGGTGGAATGGCATTAAAATAAAACATTTTTAGTACTTTTTCCACATAAAATTTATTTGATCAGGACCGGTTTCACTCATCGCGAGCATTATCAACTGATGATAATGCTCAGATGATAATAACTCGGTTGATAATGCTCGCGATGAGCGAAACCGGTCCTGATCAAATAAATTTTATTTAGTGGGAAAAGTACTAAAAATGTTTTATTATTTTTATTACAACATTTATTGATTCTGAGGCGGCACGAAGTTCGTCGGGTCAGCTAGTAATTAAATAAAACACGTTGCTATTTCTTATATGGTGGTGATCTCATGATTCATGATAGTACATATAATTACATGCGATATAAGGCGATCGTCATCAATAATTTTATCAACTAATCCCACAGAGTGTGCCAACCCTGTTATATACTACTAACACATATAGGTCTGCAGATTTGCATACTAAAAACTGCGCAGGAGTTGGCCGAATTTTGGGGAAATGGAACTTTTTTTGCGTTCACTTTTAAATTGTGATAACTATTTAATCGATTGATTTATATTATTTATCTAGCAAACATGGCCAAAGAAGAAGATACTGTGGAATTATCTCTGTATTTACGATTTAAAAAAAAATGTTTTTTAAATATTTGATTGATATTATCAATTTCAATATCACTGGCAACCTTGATGTTAAATGTGAAGAAAAAAAATAGTCACACAAAGTACCTTTTTTGTGTAAACTTACACTCGGCAAAACGAACAGATCAGTTCGCCTAGACTCCTGCGCACTGAAAGTGAGATGCACAGATATGTTCGGCCGGACTCTTAAGTGTGAACATTATCTCAGCGATCGAAACATAAAAATACATTTTTAAATGGCATAGGTAAAATCAAAAGTGTCGGCCTTAAAATATATGATTCGATTGTGATTTTTTATTGCAGGAGTTGATGAAGATGATGGGAGTGCCCAAGAATTTACTGTGGGTATCATATTACATAAACAGTATGGTCATTTATTTGCTTACGGTTATGGAATTGGTATCCGTTCTTCAAACCTCCGACAACCCTCTAATTCCAAAGACCAACACGATTATGCTTGGAATCTCTCTGCTGCTTATCGCAAATTATGTGATTTTGTTGAGTTATGCAGTGACCACATTTTTTTCCAAATGTATGTAACTTAAAAATATATTTGTATTCGATTGTTGTATTAGTCTTTGTTTTGTTCAATATTTACTCAAATTCACAATAAATTCTTATCAATCTTTCATCATTAGACATCACAGACACCCCTTCGAATAGAAATCGGTAAATTTATTGAAATCTGGCACGGAAGCCAACAATGCTAACCGCTGCGCCATATACCCACCTGGTCTGATTGATGAGTGGGTGCCAATGTGCCACTGTCCATTTTATGTTTAGTGAAGATAATTTACTTCCAAAAACTTTTTAGATGTCACTATAAGCACACCAATAATTATAAACAATTGGGCCCATCAGAGGTGAAGTGAGCCAACTAATAAAATGGTCTCTCTCTTTTCTAACTCTTTTCTTGGGCTTTGAAGTACTATCACATTTTTACTTGGTGCTTTGGTGGACTGCAGAACTTTAATTTTAAGGAGATATCACTATTGCAATGTGTATTTACTGAAGTTACTTCACTTTTACAATACCTTAGACAGGCATGGGCAACCTTTCCTAGGTCTGGGGCCAAATTATCATTCTGTCTCCGAGTCAAGGGCCGGACCAAATTATACTATAATATACATTTAAACCATGTCCGCTCCCAATGTGGAGCATATGGACTCCTAATGGAGTTTATCTCAACAGAACTGTTTCTACGAGAACTGCTTGTTACTCAGTTGCTCAACCTCTCTTTTTCCAAAGAAAGTAGGGATAGAAGGATAGGGCTAGGACAGGATTAGTGGTAAGCTAATCGCTCTCGATACGCCCCGTTCATAGGATAGGATGGGTGAGGGGGGAATTCAAGACATCACATACATCCATGCCTTTGAACAGAAATTCATAAATCAATTGAAAAATCAATTTATAAAACTGTCCGTACCGGGATTTGAACCCGGGCCCTCTGTAGCCGAAGCCAACAACGTTGACCACTCGACCACACAGGCGGCTATTATAATATACATAATAAAGTATTATATAATTAAATAAAACACGTTGCTATTTCTTATATGGTGGTGATCTCATGATTCATGATAGTTCATTCTAGTAGAGTGGAGCCACTGCAAGCGCCCGTGTCATCTACATTATTCAATCCCTACCTGGAACTATTAATTTCTTTCTCTATTACTTCGCCGAGATGAATCAGGGCCGGACAAAATAGCTCGGCAGGCCGGTGTTTGCCCATATATGCTTTAAGACGTGTAGAATATCACAACACATCTTACTTATTTTTTTCTAAAATACTACTTGACTCACTTCACCTCTAATGGGTCCAATTGATATAATGTAAATTGAATGTTAGTTTTCATAATGCAATATCAATGTATACGCCTTCTCAATATCTTTGTTAAAGAAGTGTCCACAATTGAGATTATAAAAACATTGCTTTTTCTTTTAGCACTCCATGCTTGTATTGCCACATCAGCATTATGGTTTGTATTTCAACTACTATCAGGATACTTATACGTAGTTCTGCGAAGTCGTACGCTTTCCGCAGTTCTTTCAGGCATCCCTAACATACTAATCTTTTGGATGTTTAAAATAATTGGCATATATGAAATGAAAGGTTAGTGATTACATGTACAGTTCAGTAATTTTAAGCCCTTTACTTTTTGTAACCAAATCCTCTGTTTTTTAAAAATACCTTCTTGCTAAATAAAAAGTCTGACCTGGATGACTTACACAGTGAATCGATCATTATTTTTACACTTTTTTTCTGCAATCAGTTGGAGCTTTGATTACTCATATTTGTATGTAACATGTTATAAAAATAATTAATAATTAAATAATATGTGATTTAATAACATATATTTTAAATATTTTTTCAATTTTGAATTGTAATAACCTGGCCTAAAAAAAACTGTGTTCCGATAACATTACCAGATTTGCCGAGTGTTCCATTGCACAATAAGTTTGGGAAACCCTACAGTATGGTAACGCTAAAAAGCTCCGACCATAGTAACGAATATATAATTTTTTACCGTTTTAAATAACACTTACAGTGGAACTTTGATCTACCGCTCTCGCATTATTCGTTTATTTAAATTCCAAACTGTAAATAAGCAACTTATTATGTATTTAGTAATTTTAATAAATAGCCTCATAATTATTTTTTGAAGGGATTTGAATCACCATGTCAAATTAAAAAACTAAACCAAAGTTTTTTTGGATTATAAAAGTGTGATAAAAAGTATTTATAACTAAAACTTCAATCTATTCATTATTAAAACTCAGGTTATTTGATTGAAATCGGTGAACTTTTACACGTCATACTGGCTTGAAAGGTTAATCCATTTCTGTGAATGGCGCACTTGGTCACTATAAAGATAAACGAGAGTTTTGGTTTGACGGTAATGTATTCTAACACATTTGGAGATACTTTTTCTTATAAAAGTCATACTATGAAAACTTTCCTATTTTTAAAAATTACTTAGAAGAGATACACAATACAACCTCTCATCCACTCTGACATCATAATTTATATTGCAAAATACAGCATTGAATTTCATAAATTGATTTAAGTGTAAAAATATGGGATTATTCAAATTAGATCAGGTAGAATTGAAGGTATTATTTATAATTAATAATATTAGCATTTTACATGTAGACAGATGGGTGCTAGATTAAAATTTATACTATGCGATTTTTTTTTTGAAATTGTTCGCAAATCAAGAGTGTCTTATTTAATGACTTTCTAATGAACCAGTTAATGCCATGAACCTGTATCTTCATGTTTTTTTTATAGATGATGGGTTACAGTGGCATAATATATTTTCAACACCATCTCTTGATGTTTCTATTTCTGTTGGATTTATATGGTTATTGCTGTTAATTCAAATTATTGCACTGGTGTTTGTCATATGGTACACAGATCAAGTGAACCCAGGAGTTTACGGAGTAGCAAAACCCATGTTTTTCCTCTTTCAAGTAAGTTCAACCTCAGATAGTACTACAACGTTTATTATTCAACGGTATAACTATATTCATAACGATCAAAAGCATATTTTTTTTCAATAATAAGTCACCTGAATTTTATCGCTTATCATCGATTGACCATTAATTGTGGTGCTATAATGCGAAACGTACTATTTCCAAAATGAGCGATATTAAGTTAGGTATACAGATAGGGTAATTCAAACCTAATGAATCGACTGGTATTATTAGTTTTATGATAAAATGTTTAGAACACTGTCGTTTTTCAACTTGAAAATCGTATTTTTCTGCAAAACGTACTATTTTCCATCAAGAAATCATCTACCTTTTCTTGCAAAACGCACTATTTCCATGTTATGGCAAAGTGCACTATTTCCAATAGAAATTTGAGCAGAGCAACATTTTTTTTTTGCAAAACCCACTATTTGTATTGAGCTGTCAAATGTTGGCAAATTTGACTGTATATTTAAACATTGTGATCTGCTCTGAAGACAGTAAAGGAAAGGATAATATTTTTGTTTATTCCTGACAGGAAACCAAATCAGGAAGAGGGCCAAACTAAGGACCGAATCAAAATTGATCGGACGTGCGCGGAAATGAGATTTATTTTTCGGCTTACTTGAGAAATTTGACAGCCATATTCATCATACATATTTCTGCGAACGTTTAGGGATGACTTGTAATTGAATGTTCAGGGATGAATTGCAATTGATTTGTGAATTCTTCAATGAAACTTGATGTTTACCCAATTATAAGTCACGCGAAACAGTACAGTCGAAAACAATACTTACACAGACACATTGGTTGCAAATCGGCTCTTTGCTTAGGATAAAATAATATTATTTTTCTTATTTTGTTGAAAAATAATTTCTTTTATATTTTTTTCCCATTTTTTGCACACATAGTACACAAAGTTCCAGGAAATAGTGCGTTTTGAAAAAAAATACATTAAAATGACAAATTTAAAATACTTTTTACCATATGCCAAGTTTATGAAGCAGGTCAATGATTTCAAAATAATTTATTGTATGATTTTTAATTGATTCAATCGTAATATCATGCTTGTGTTGTTCGCTATAGTTTTTTGCCTCTACTGAAAAGTTTGATTTTTGGAAATAGTACGTTTTGCATTATAACCCCACAATTGACAACACAAAGAAAATATTTTAATATTTTCATTTTATATTAGATGTACAACTTTGGTTCCAGCAGTTTTTTTCTGAAATTCAAGGCTTTATTGTAAA
The DNA here is from genome assembly GCA_030503985.1 of Himalopsyche tibetana. NCBI lineage: Eukaryota > Metazoa > Arthropoda > Insecta > Trichoptera > Rhyacophilidae > Himalopsyche > Himalopsyche tibetana. The sequence goes on from JAPJYX010000015.1 coordinate 4,681,437, forward strand.
AAAACTTGGTATACACTTATGATTGAAAGTATTCTCCATCGCTGGCCACTACTTTCTCTCATCTTTTGGGCAGCTTACGAATCTCATTCACCCACATACGGCGACGTTGACGTCGATGAATTAAATGGCGATACGAATTATCTAGCATATACATTTCTTCGAAATCCTCCATTCTTAAAAAATCGTCCTCACTCTCTCAGCTGCACAGTACTACTAACTTCTACTGACTTCAGGTTGTACTCGGTCAAAACCGATCGGCCGACAACGGTAGCAGTGAATGCACATGAACGGCTGACACTTTACGTCCGAATAAGTCCGACACAAAGTCGGCCAATGATTCGATTTTGGTGTACGCGTACCGTTAAGCTATCTATAGGAAAACGGCGGAAGCAAAGTTGTACACCCAAAACTTTATATAAACATACATATTCATTATATTTAAAAAGAAAATTTACTTAATTGAATACGCATATTGAAATAATGATAATAGAAACCACACAATGTATTAACATGTCTTAGCCAATCATTCAATTTTGATCTCTGTGGTGGATACTTATGGTGAAATAATATCAATACTATATTATGATTTTTTTACTTATTATTTAAATAATTAGAGAGATTATTGGCGCACGCAAGTCGACCCACTGATAGATATGGAGAAGAAAGAAAAACAAAATCCAGACTATTTTGAGCCTCACTCGGAGACAGATGCCGGCATAACTGTGGACAATGTAACGAAAGTAAGCATTTATATTCTCTATGCCCTTCTGTTGGTGGACTGTCCCTATAGGATCACACTGCTTGCTTTGATTCAGCTTTTGTTCTGCGACAAACGGGTGCCAAACCGCTTGAAGAATGTTTAAAATGACTTGCGGTCTAAATGTCATACAGTTTTACGCCGAATAAGTTTAACTTACAAAGGGAGAAGTATTAATAATTTATAAAAATTTAATTGCAGTATCCGTAAATAGTGCATTTGATTAAATTATATATATATTACTAGCCGGTTCCCGGCAAGCGTTGCAATGCCACTCAAAGAAAGAAAGTGGTTGTGTTTATTGAAGTGCATGTCTTCTTTTTCTTTCTTTTTGACTATTGACGTTTGCTGCCGATTGTCTATGGTACGACACACGCGCCACCTACTGTAATTTAATTGTACTACGCCTATAACCTTTGCGCAAGTTGCATGAACAGCTTGGCAGACATGCAAACATTGATTTTGATATATGTAAGACCTACTGTAAGTTAATTTTACTATGCCTATAACCTTCCCGAAGGTGCAAGCAAAAAGTTTGTCAAAGTTTTATTGCTATCCTATCCTTATCCTCAGTTCAGTTCTGGTTTTCGTTCCGGCAAAAATAACGGTTTTAACCCTTTCCACTCCAATGTCGAGTGTCACTCGACATGATCGGTTACATATTTTGATTTGATTATTTTTGTGTGAAGGAATTTTTTTCTATATTTTTCTTGAATACCCATTCGAAATACGTGATTTGTCGAGCAATTTAGGAATTTTAGAAAGTTGGGACGCTTTGCGACAACTACCTGGCGTAAACAATAGAATCGAATATTTATTAATGCAGCGACGGAACAAAGGCAGTTGTTCTCGCGCCGAGGTTACGTAAACATATGTTGTCCGGCTGTGATATTTTTCGATAAAAATTTTAAACATTGATAAGTGATTGTTTTTACATTCATAGTTGTAAAATTTCGTGACGAAACGACGGCTATAATAGTTTTGCGGCTTCAGCTGCGAACGTAATAAAAAAAAAGTTTTATACTACGTAAAAAAAATAAGTACGCAGGAACCTGTGTTGAGGTTTGACGAATCTTTTACAAAAAGACTCCGTTTGCTCAGTCAAACAGTTTGAAAGTTATTTGTCTTTTTGCAAATAAAAATTTAAAAATTTTTTTTTTTCAAAGATTGTGGGGCTAGTGGATGGTTTTAGTTTTTTTAGGTTTGGTTGTTGACAGATTAGTAAATTGACATCATGTGTAAGAAATCCTCATATTTTTTTTTTTCAAAACTGTATTATTTATTTATAACATCAATATCTTTTTATGTGCAAATTCACTAAAAATTGCTTGGAGCTGGTGGAATTTTTTTGAAAAACCTTTGGAGTGGAAAAGGTTAACGGTTTTCAATTACGTTCCGGCTCGAAACCCTGGTAATAATCGTTACCATTTTATTTATTTTAAATTTTGACAATAATAAAAAAGCTGTCAGGATTTTTAAAAATATTTATTCTTTTGCGGACCCCCTGACGTTGTCCACGCACCCCCAAATGATTTTTAATTTTTCACGGACCCCTGAGGGTCCACTGGAATAACTTTGGGAACCACTGGATTACAGTGATTCACCAATCATATTATTTAGTTATTAAAGGATTTTTTAAAAATATCTTTTATTTGATGACCTCTTTGAGATGTGTACGAAACCTGCTAGCAAGTAAGAGGCTCGGCTCTTCTAAGATATCAGTAGCTCACACACTCATCCACAGTCATCACTGTGATGTAATGTGGGAAATTGTTTCTCCTTTTGCTCTTGTTAAAAAAAAGGAAACATAATAATATTCTATTTAGATTCAGTTAACTTGATAATAAATAATATATTAGACATTGTTACTTGTAAAGTTTTCAAAATTTTGTTGATTTTAACCTAGGTTTATACATCGTGGACTAGATCAGACGTGCACGCTTTGTCAGGTATCTCGTTAAATGTCTATAAAGGTGGCATCACAGCACTTCTGGGACACAATGGAGCAGGAAAAACAACACTCATGTCGATTATAACTGGTAAATCAATTGAAATCATTTATTTTGTTCTTGTGATAAGCAATTAAAAACCTCTACTAATACATGACGAGTGTCGCAAAAAATGTCACCACACTTTATTAGCTGCTTTAAATTATAAACGTAAAAGTATGCCCGCCCACATTGCTTTGACACATCCTCTTTTATAGATTATAGAATGTCAGCTATCTCAAAGTTATCTATTTCAGGTATGATTTCTCTTACAAAAGGTTCTGTCAAAGTAAACGGAATAGACACAAAAAAAAACATGGAGGAGATACGTCTGTCGATTGGCGTGTGTCCGCAACACAATATGACATTCTCGAACTTTACAGTTAAAGAACATGTCATATTTTTTTCAAAGGTACACAAACTGTTTTATTAATTTTATGTGTGTCAAGTTTTTACTTTAAATAACCCCTAAAATACGGTTTTATTAACCCTTTGCTCGCGTCACCAAATTTAGCGAAAATGCCCTGTACGCGGCTGCTTTTTTGCGGATTTTGTTATCGCGTTTTCGACTATAAATATAGGTTGTAATATTTTTTTAACTAATCAAATATGTTAATTGCCACTCAAAGTAACTTTTTCAATAATAAAATACAATATATTTCTTGTATTTTTGGTTTAATTCAACAATAATCGTTCTTCATACAATTGCGGCTTGACATCGCCATATTGCAAAATACCGCCACGCGCGACCGAAAACACTGCGCCACCACCATACCATGCTTTAATTCCATTGCCACCACCATACCATGCCATTATTAAATTCTCGGAACAATTTCAATTTCACCCGCACTCGATCGCTTATTTACATTATCCAAAATCTTGCATTGGTGACATATGGTCACGGCGTGTTCCAGAAATAAATTATTTTAGTCTATTTTGAATCTTTTTTGACTAATGCCATTTATTGAATTTGGTAAAATATACATTTAGTAATATTTTCAACCAAGTTATACAATTTTAACACAATAGATAGCTCTTGTATAGGGTTTGAAATTTCCATGACATCTATACGTGTCACACGCGCTGAGGGCATGTTCGCTAGGACATGCATAGATGTCATACGCGGTGAAAATGTTAACCATGCAGGGACTACTTTCACACTTTTCATTTTTCTTAGTTTTTTATACTCATAAAACGATGAATAATATTTCTTACACATAAATCAAGATTGAGTGAGTATCTCAGTCGTACAGTACACATGACGCTGCGCTATGAAAGCAGAATAAACTTTCCAATTACAAAATGTTTTGATTTCAGCACACAGTGCACAACTACCAAGCCTTGAGTGATTGCTCCTAAGACCACTCCTGGCAATCATTTGAAAACGCTTAACGTTCTTGCGATACTGGGAAGATTCAGTATTGCATGTCTGAAGTGTTTTCAACTTGTATATAGATCCTCGGAGTAGTCCAATTTGAAAATTGCCCGGATGTTTAAGTTTAGTTGTGATAGGCTAAGAATCACCATGTGGCATTTTAACCCTAATTATGATTATGAATACTTAATAAACACATTAAATATGACGAATGATTTTCTATTTTGTTCACAATTATGCTGTTACATAGTATAACGTAACAATTTTTAACAAAAGTTTTGTTTATTGTATTTTTTTTACAGTTGATCACTTTTTTCCGCTGATTCAAAAAATATTTTTATTTTTTCTGTATCATCGACTGTTATTATAAACTACAGAATGGCGACTGTTCATAGACAGTGAAAAAAGTCTTGAAGCAGTGTTGCTGTGGAGCAGGAATGGAAATAAATATCCTTCTTTGCCTCTTGCATATTTTGTACAGAAGAAAGAAAACTATGATAATGCCAAAGAACTTCTTGACAAAATAATTTATGCTGAATTCAAGTGGGATATTTGTGGTGATTTCAAGATGCTTGCCTTCTTGCTTGGCTTGCAAGAGGGATACACAAAGTATTTATGTTTCCTTTGCTTATGAGATAGGAGAGCTGATAATGATCATTACAAGAAAAGGCATTGGCTCCCACGAGTGGAACTGCAACCAGGAATGTTAAAAGTTCTCAGACAGCCTCTAGTAGATTCCAAGTCTTATTACCCCCACTTCACAGTGAACCGTTAAAGATTGGTAACACAGTTTATGAAGGCCTTAAATTTTAGAGAAAAAGCTTTTTAAAAAAATTTGTCTAATGTTTTCAAAGGTATCTGAGGCTAAGATCAAGGGTGGCATATTTGTTGGACTCTATGTATAAGCAATGTTGAAGTCGGAGAAACTGGGAAAAGAGATGACAAAAGTTGAAAAAGAAGCATGGTGTGCGTTTTTCTGATGTAGTTCGTGGATTCCTAGGAAAAAGGATTGGTAGGAAAACTTATTGAAAACATCAAGAAACTGGGTTGTTGTATGTCCTCAAAGGTTCATTTTTTGCACTCTCACCTAGATTTCTTTCCCGAAAAATTTGGTGATATCAGTGAGAAGCATGGTGAGAGTATATCCCAACAATGGAAATAAGATATCAAGAAGATAGAATACTGCTATGATGGAACATTATATATGGTTTCTAGTTTAGAAACGATGAAAGTATGCACTCTAGAAAATGTCGATCGTCAAAGAAATCAAAGAGTTATTAAAACATTTAAAGTGCAGAATTGTATTGTTTCTTTTGTTATAACTAATATTGTACTTCCCAAATATCGTTCAATACATGAAAAAGTACTAAATGTTGTGAAATTATCCTTACAATATTAGAATAGGTTGAACCAACATACTGCTGTGTGCTGTAGGCCCTACAGTGTAGGGAAAAGCTGCATAGATAACAATTAAATATTAAATTTAAAACTATCGATGTTATGTCAAAAACATGTGATTTTTTAATTCAGAGGCACAAAATTCATATATGTAAAAACATCAAAAAATACAAATAAACAAAACAGTGTTACATTGTGTAATTTGTTAAAAATTTAAAAAATACTTTGATGTTATTTTTACACTTCTTTAATTACTTTACATACAGTGTGTATAACAGTATAAGAGTGACAAAACACATATTTTTTAGCACAAGGTCCATGGTCCTTCTCGAGCTTAAAAGTCCAGTTTATATCAATCTGCATGTAATGCTAAATATATCCAACGATAACCACCTGTACTTAAAAATTCCCTTCCAGTGCTTTATGTGTTTATATTCAAGATTGCATATAGTTTTTTTTTTTTTTTATTGATAGATAAAAGGCATCTCGCATGCGATAGCAACAAAGGAGAGTGATGATATATTATTGAGTGTCAAACTTTCTGACAAAGCGAGCAAAATGTGCAGTGAGCTATCGTGCGGCATGAAGAGGAGAGCGCAGTTAGCCATGGCTTTGGTCGGGAAACCTTCAGTGCTCATCTTGGATGAACCCACCTCAGGGTTGGATCCCGAATCGCGCAGAGAACTGTGGGATATACTTCTTGTGAGTATATTTCGGTGGTCAGATGACAGAAGAGTCCATCTGTTTGATTGATATACGCAATATTTAAGTATTGTTTACCTCATTTTGAGTGTTTGTTTAGGCTGAGAAAAAATATTCATAAATATTAATTTGACATTTCAATAGGATCAAGCACTTTTGCCATCAAAATGTTTTTGCAATTGCCACTGATGTTTCATTTGCTATATTCGCGATTGGTAGTAAAAAATAAATAAAAACCAAACACTCAAAGCACAATTGAGAATAAAAATAATGATATTCGTTTATGTAATATTCAAACACCAAAGGCTCATGAACCTCAAGAATTTAGCAATTTTTTCAAATTTTGAATAAAGTTCTCTAACAGCATCGTGGAGATACCTCTTGATCAGTCTGAATTTTAAAAGTTTCTTAATGAAATAGATTGCAAATATCAAGAGCTTCTGATCCAGTAAAATAGTAAGGCTTTAATATTTCACTTTGAAACGATTAAAAGATTTTCGCTTCTTGCTTGAATTCAACCGTTTGTAGTGCACTGACTGCTGAATCGTTTTGCCACACAGAAGATTAATATATTTTAATCCTGTCGAGTAGGATACCTTGAAAATGGAAAAAAAATGCTAACAGCAGAAGGCTGCCATACTGACATTTATTCAATTCATGATAACTTCTTGAACTCAAGTTTACTAAGAAGTGCAAAGTTTGGACAGCTTTGGGTATCTTTCTTTTTACTCATGTTGCTCATTTAGCCGTATAAATTAGAATTGCCAGCAGTGAAACACCGGGCTTCAACCACCAGAATGGCTACAGTCGCACGCACATATTAGTGGCAAACAATGGACAATGAGTTCCTAGGCCTCCTGCCGACTGGTCAATGTCATTGGCGTTCACAGTGCTCGCAGACTTAAATCCTAGTGCGGACAGTTTCATAAATATATTGATGTACTCGTGTTCATAGACTTGAATTTTTTGTGATGTCTGAATACCCTCCTACACATTTGACTTTAATAACAGGCATAGTGAAAGCAATTAGCGATCCAATAATCCTGTCCTAGCCCTACCCTGCTTACTTTACTCTTTGAATAAGAGAGAATGAGCGACTGAGTATTAAGCAGTTCTCATAGAAAAACTTATGTCGAAATAAACGAAAAGTCCATTTAGTTGAAATTGGGTTCGGATATAATTATAGAAAAAGTATCCAAGATATTTTAATATTTTTTTAATATGGACATATTTTTATTGACGCTACAAATATTCTTTTCTTGCAGAGTTTTAAAAAATGTCACACGATATTGATGTCCACACATTCTTTGGAAGAAGCTGACATGCTGGCTGACCGTGTACTGATTATGAGTCACGGACGATTGAAGTGTTGCGGGACATCAATGTTTCTCAAAAAAGCATACGGTTTGTTCGATATGATTTACTATGATATCCAGTGATGTACTGCTAAAATTTTATCAACCGGCTCGCATGGTCGGTGATTTTGAAATCATGGGATTTTTCAAACGATTTCATGTCAATTTCAAATACCCAAAAATTTGCGGATTTTTGAAAATTACGTTTTTTGTTTTAAGCTCTTCCAAGAATTTTCGGGTCCAAAATCGCAAGAATTTACAGATCTCCACAAATTACCAACACGGGTGGTTTTTTTTTATTTTTTAGCTCTTCCAAGAATTTTCGAAATCAAAATCCCAGAAATTTACTGATTTAGTAATTCGCAAAAGGTCTATTATCGTCTATATCGCTGGCAGCTGGCTCGATAAATCCGTTTCAAACCCATAGCAGCACATCACTGATGATATCCTATTGTTAACATTAAAGTATGCAGATATTATCATTTAGCCATTGACAAAAACACACGGATGGTGCTAATATGCTCCAACCAATTTTTGTGAAATACGATAAACTAGTGTGATTAACTTGTAGTCATATTCCGATAACGAAAACCGTGTCTCATCCATCATATACAGTAGAACCTCGATTATTCGGACTAATTGGGGATGAAGGTAGTCCGGATAATCAAAAAAATCATAATAGTCAAGGAAAGACATGTACATTCAGTGTGAATAATTTTTTTAGATTTACACATAGCTTCAATATTAAATTGATTTTTATTATGACATTGTTGTAAATTATTGATTTTTGCTTAGAGCAGCTAGCTGTCCTTTTTGCAGCTCTCAAATTGCGAATACTTTTAAGCAGAGACTTAGAGCGGATAATATTTTGAAATGCTCCGCTCCAGTATCGAGGTATTTACTCTATTTCCACTCCGTGCTTCTCTCCAAGCTCCGGCCAAAAAGATTCAATATGATTTGTCCATAAACGAACAAAAAAAAAAAAAGAAATACCGGCATCTTAAAAAGCTTTATAAAATTACAATAAATCGTCGTCATTATTTACATTTTAATATAATATGGCCAAGAGAAAACCGTTTTATATCATTTGTCTTCTCGCACTTAAAATTAACTTTAGAGCAGAAAACAGTCGCTCCACACTCGCTCGAGTACTGGGCATATTTGATACAATATAACATGCTGCTTGAATACATTCTAGACAAAAATTAATAACCTCAAATGCAGATTTTACTTTTAGCCTTCTTGTACTCTCCACCGTATTACAATCTTCGAAAATTAATTGTCCTTCATGGCGACATTTGAACACTCTCTGTGTAGGACCAATGTCTCATCCCTTGCAAATCTCTTCTTTGTTTTCGCAATTTTGTTATAGGCAGACATTTTTATAATTATTTTCTCATCATTAAAAAATTGAAATCCAAAATCGTTCTCATTGTAATTAAAACACTCATTATATCTTCATGACATGTAAAATGCAATGTTCTCTATCACCTATATTATAACAACACAACGGTGGACGCAATTTGCCACGTACAAATCAACGAATTTGTGAATTTTTTTGTTAATTTTGAACAATCTGGATAATCGAAAATTCGGATAATTGAGGTTTTACTGTACCCTTAAAAGAGCATTTTATTTTTAGTTAGTTACCTATCAATTCTTTGGAAATTGTTAAGAAAGAAGAAGGGGGGCTACGAAAAGAGTAATAGTTGTTAATTGCTATATCAATGACATTTTTTTTTATTTTTAGGCACTGGATATAAACTCTACCTTGTGTTTGAATCTAAAAAAGATGCTGATATTATGTTTACAAATGTTGAGGATTCTGTAAAGAATTTGTCTGTAACCTGCAGCAGGAATGATAATAAAATTGTTCTTCACATACCAGAAGAATCTAAGAAGCATTTTCAATCCATCTTTTCTTTTACGGAACAAAATAAGGAGCGTTGGGGTATCAATACAGTAGGACTCTCATCGACTACACTCGAAGATGTATTTTTGAGGTTAGTTTTAAAAATATGGCTGTGATGTTTCTATGTGAATTTCCCCCTTTAAGTGAGATTAAAAATGTTGCTCTTGCCATTTGAGAAACAAGATTTTTATGTTTTTGTGGGAAAAAGAAATAACTTGTTAAGAAATTTTATATTTTATTTCGCGGCTACACTGATTGTTATTTTATTAACTTTTGCGATGGGAGTGGAAAAAATGTTTAGACTTGGTGAGCTGCGTTAACACATTGGTTACAGATGACTCGTATACGAGTCTTTTCGCCGGTCTGACTGACGCGTTGAAATATATACATCCAATGCGACAAATGTTTTAGATTCTCTACGCAGATGGCGTAACAAATGTTTGATGTATCATTTAAAAAATAAAATATCAAAATATATGCACAAATTATTTTTTTATTCGGTGATTTCGGCGATGAAAAATCAGCAGACAGTTAACCTTTAGAGGAGTGAATAGATTTATACAGATCTTACTTTAATTTACTGCCTTTTCTTGACATGAAAATTTTGTGACTTTTTCCCAATGAATATATGTAATTCATACTTAGAGCATATATATGATTACAGACAGACACTCCTGTGTTGAGTTTAAACTACTTTTATACTCATTTACAGAAAAATGGCGCTGACGCACATGTACGTCCATACTCCTCTAAAGGTTAAAATATAACTTTAAAAAAATAGGCCACCAAAATATAAGTAATTGTAGGCTAAAAATAAACTTTTATGTCTTCTAATTTTGTTTTGAAATAAAATAAACAAGAGCGAATGTATATTTGGCTTGTTATTTATTATGTTTTCAATGAAATATATAATTCTATGTCAAATACCAGATTTTCTATATTAAAAAATACAAATGTTGAGAATCGCTAATAAAAGCAGGCTAAAATATGTAAAGTATTATGCAACAAAGTGTTGCACAACTGGTGTCCAAATTATTTTTTTAAATGTCAAATAGTTTTAAAGTTATACCCTTTTTTCAAAAGTACCTAATTTTTTGCAAAATTTCGCAAAAATGCCCCGATGCGAATGAGTTAAGATCACATTTCAGAAAATCTGAGTGTAAACCATCTCCAACCGGTGCTTTGCCGTTTTTAAACCTCTTCACTGCCAGGGTAATTTCGGCACGTGTGGGCGTACAGTCTGAAATACCGGACACTCAGGGGAGGTCAATAAATGTAGCCTCATCGGTTACATCAAAGGGATCCTGGGGAGGCGGTCGGTTCAGCACCTTGCAGAAATTATCCTTCCTAATCTTTTAACCCTTTTTGTGTTGGACTCTATCAATCTCCGTTAGGCCTGTGAATGGGCCCCGGAGTTGGTGTTCGTTTTCTGCAGACCTCTCGCGTGATTCTAAATCATTTCTTCTCGCGGATCGGAGCTTGTCAAGTCGCGCAGATTTATTGACAATGCGATCAGCGCGACATTCTTCAAATTTTTCATAGTCAGTTTCTCTGTTCTTGAGTGTTTTTGGCCTGGCTAGCTCTTCTATTCTCTCCCACGTAATTTCGGGCATCCATTTTGGTTGCCCCTCCCTCCGAAATCCGAGAACATCTTCGGCGGATGATGCAATAGCACTTTTGATACTGCACCAGTCTGTCTCATGAAGCTTCATGACATCTTTTTTTTCCCGCATTGGATGTTGTAATATGAGACTTAATTTCAGGCGGATTTTGCCAACAAGTAGTTTAAGAAGTTCTTTCCTATGTTTCGTACTGTATCTCCGTGCGTTCAACAGGAGAGGTTCATGTGTATTGATGGATGTCTTTATGCGGGAAGATAGTTCCGCCAATGGTGAGTTCATTCACGGTTGCAAATTCAATCAGTCTCTCACGGCTGTCATTTACGGTACTCAGACCATGCTGTCCCATCATTGACGACCTGAGAGCCGTATCAGCCACTACTCGCGCATTATAATCCCTCATTATTATCACGCATTCCCCTCCGGGGGATTGTTCTGCTGGGTTATCTGTCGTTATTGCCGGGTGTCCGAGGTATTAGTGGCGGTGTTGTAATCTTTTGGTTTTAAGGATGCAGGGTGATTAACCCTGCGCTCCCGAGGCCTGGATCACAAGAGCTCTAAGTGTCGGCTCAACCCTGGTTTTTCTGTCGGGGATTTCTTTTCCTTAGCCAGTAGTCCAGTTTTGAGGCGTCGGACATTCACCTTGCGACCCCTACTTTTAGCTTCAATATTGTCGCATTGCCTGATGGACGCCACGGGGAGGCCTGCAGATGAGACTTGCTGATGTGTGGCATTTCCCACCAGCATGCGCATGGCCATGTGCAACCTTCAGCCATTGATCATCAAATCATCATGGCTTCACACTATTTAATATTGTAAAATTTTTCCAGATGTTCATTACTGAAAAGGATTCGCTATCAACGAGCTTATTTAAAATGTTACATACGATTTCAAAACGTGTTATTGAAATATTTTTCTTGACACCGTTAAAGTGAAACCGCGTAAAATAAGTCTTGCATAAATCGAGGTGCGAGTCTTCTTTACTTTGTGTTATTAAAAAAAAATCATTTTCGTTTGTACATTTCATTTTCATTGTGTCAGGGCTCAAAAAAAGGCATCGAAAAACTGTCTATTTGAATTTATTTAAAATTTTATGAAATATTTCAGAGTTACCAGTGATGCAGAGACTGTTGACAAATCAGAACCGATTGAAAATGATCAAACCAGTTATATTGAAATGAGCTTGAGAGGTATACACAGTCCCGATATAAGTCCCGTAGAATTTATTCTATTATTCCCAGTCTTGTCATTGAGTGGTCAACACTCTTGGTTTTTTTGCTATATTTTGTTGGAACCATTTCCACGCTCCCAACGAACAAAGCAGGAGCTCACTTTTGATCGTTTTGCAGGACAGGGAAATGCAAGCTTGGTTAAAAATGGAGGGCTTAGAATTTGTGACAAAAGCCTTAATATTAATAGTGAAAAACACTTTGTCTCGATCAAAAGTGAGTAAATGGTATCGATTTGCTTGAATCCCTAAGGTTAATTGATATTGCAATAAATTTATGGAATTGAAAGGCATGCATGTTATTGTTATATTATTTCTCAACTGCTTCCTAAACGGTTCTATAAAGAGTTCATTGAGAGATTAATTAGTTTACTATTTGTTCTTTCCCAGTCGCAATCCTTCTACTCTTACGCTATCTGAAAACAGAAATTGAGTGACTGAATCACTAGTGATTCTTATAAATCAACTTCTGTTAACACATTTAACGCGGGAAAGAGAGGTCTTAGTTCTCAGCGCGCTCAGCCTTTGTTAAAAAATTTAATATCTGAGCATCTTGTAATATTTTCAACCCCGAGGTCATAACAGGCGTCCGGTTAGATTTGTCACGCATGCCCACTTTTTGTTAATGAATTTCAGCAATTGTTTGTTTTCCTCATAGATTTTATAAACAGGAGGTCCTCGTTACCTAAAGGATTATTGGTTCTGAAAAATTTCTTCTCAAGAGAATCCGCTTAGAACAGGGACCAACATAATAAAATAGTAATAATGATATTTTCAAAGAGATAGTGCATAGAGTTGTGTTTCTCGAAATATTCTTGAGCCGAATCAATGTTTTCAAGGGCTTCTTTTAATTATATCAGGCTCATCATCTTGCATCGGGTCATTTTTTTTTTTCAGTGATTATTTGTTGACCGAATTCTGTCTGGTCTTCATTTGTAAGTGAATTTGTATGCTATCGTATTAGATTTTCAATGCTGTTTTCTTTGACTTCAGAAAATCATGCATCATTGGCAAGATTTACCATATTTCATTTAGTCATTGACAGCATCGGGGTATACATTTTTCCAGTAGCTATTCATCAAACGGAAAGTGACAGTCGGTGACTGCGCTATTTTATTTGTTTTGTTTTTTTTCTGAAGCTTCGTAACTGCAGGGACTCGAATAATTAGCAACCCCTGCACTTTTAGTTTTGCTTCTGAATCTGCCTGAAAATGACTAGAAAGACTTTTGCCTTAGTTAAAATAATACGAATATTAAAATTTCACATTTATAACAGACCTTTTTTTTCAAAACTATATTTTTCTTCATAAAAAGTAGATGACATAATGAAAATGTTAGTCAGAAAATGTACTGATGTTGCAAAATCATGAAGAGAAAATTTGAATAATTTCAGAAAAAGAACATTCGGCCTTAAAGTTGATGAAAAATAGAGTGCAAGGTCTTGCTGAGAAGAAATTTATCCACACCAAGATCTTCAGACACCTTTTTCTCCTCCAGGTAACTGTTAGCGCTTCTGTATTTTTAATAAATGTACATTTATGTTTTGTACATAATTCTTTATTATTTTATATGTTTTTAACATTTTTTTGGTTATTTCTTAATAAAGCTAGAATAATTATGAAATGCTAAATCTTCATTCAGAAATAATTTTATTTATTTACATTATTATTTTCTTTTCAATGACAGGCAAGCTTTTCGGTCGTAGATTTTTATTGAGTTTATCCGTGAGTATGTGTTATCATTATTATTGACTCCAGGATGCTCAGTATTTGTTTTACTACAGATTTGTTTTTAATATTTTTCCACCAAAAATCACCCATGTCAAGTGTAATATCTACACATCATCGCATGAGAACTGTACTGGGATATCTCAAAAACCTAGTATTGAGATGCTATGCAATGTTGTGCTATATTTTAAGATGTGGTCAAGTGGTTTTATCTTAAATATAAATAGATTTTCTCTATGAGACAGATATTTGTATATTAGTTATTCCAGACGAGGAATTGATATCCTATCCTATCCTATCCTGATATTGATAGACTTTCACTGTGCATTTCTGTAGATGCGATGATTTATTATATGCATGTGATTTCAGATTTTGTTGGCAATACTGTTTTCGTGCACATTCATATTTATCTCAAACGACAGCAAGCTGTACGATGATAATCCTAAACTGGGCCTCGATCTGTCTGCATATAACGATAAGGTTACTCACGTTTTGTTTTCCAACAATGGCAGCGGTCAAAAAGATTTTAGCAGATTCAAGGAAACATTTCAACAAGTTGAAGATGCATATACAGGTAATTTTATATTGGTATTTTCAGCAGGGTTTGACTTTCATGGTGATTATTTATCGACATACTTCTTATAATATTTTCCCAGTTGACCGTTTAAAAAAATATATCGATTACATTTTTAAATACAGTGGATCCTTAATCTACCTTTCTCCCATGGATCGTTTATTTTCAATTATTCCATTTCACACCCATAAAAAAATGTAAAATAATCCTGCATTAATAGTTCCCCGATTTACCGATAATGATTATTTTTAAGTACAGTGAAAACTCGTTTTTACTTGCCCGGAATTCATGTTATCCCGCTATTTGCTTACAATTTTTATAATCCTGTTTTGATTTATTACATTTTTTCTATCCCCAAATCTACGTTTTCCCTTCAATTAATTCTTTTTTTTATCAATCCTTTCAAAAACAGGATTAAGACACGTTTTTTTATCAGATTTATGAACAATATTTATAAACGTGGCTAACTGTCAAGACTTGTCGCAATCGCACACAGATTGTGAAAAAAATAATCATTCACCCTCGAGGATAGAAATTTGGCACACTTTGTTGCCATACCTAATTTCTATACAAAACCTCCGCTTGAAAAATACTTGACATCATAACATATGTGAAGATAGACCATCACTCGCTTTTCTATTGAATATTCATATTTGAAGTAGAAAATGTTTAAATGTGTTGCAGCGTATAAAACCAATCCAAATTTTTATTGAAAATCTACTTTGGCCCGCGCAACACCAGTGTCCTGCGGAACATAGTTTGGAAAACCCTGATCTACACAATCAATAAATTTCCGATTTCAAAACCTCTCTAAATACAGAGAAAATGCATTTACAAAAAACGTGTTTAGTCTCAAAACCTACTCAAATCCAAAAAGCCCACAGCAGTTTTTTGCACATTGCCAACAATTTTGGTTTTAAAGTTAAGTAGGTTTTGAATCTAAGGCTCTCAGTTGTCAGTTACGTTTTCTGTTTATTGATATATAATATAATATTTTTTTTTTTTTTTTTTTAATTCCCTAGGGTACTCAACGTTGTACCCACCACCACCCGCTACGGCTTCACACTCTTTTTATAGGGTGTATTCCGTAGCGTAACAACGTTAGTCGTGTTCAAAATTTTGCCAGAAATGTCCCGAGAAGAAATTCTTCAAGACTTGGTTGCATGCACTACAGTGTGCAGAAATTAAAAGTTAATTAATAATTAAGTGCAGTTGAAAATATGAGATTTTATCTATTTAACTCAACTTTTTTTCCAAATGACGCGGAGAATTCTTTAAATGCCCTATAATTTGCCTTCGATGCAACCAAGTCGGCATGACCGACGGGGCCGACAGATCCGACAGATAGTCGTATCGTCTTGAGCAATTTTTCCCGTTCGTTATTTAAGTCTGGACATTCCCAAAGGATGTGAAAGGATGTGATATTTGTCTTCTTTTTCTTCTTTGGCCATGTTCGCTCCCTATGTGGAGCATATGGCCGCCACGCGGCACCTCCATGTTTCCCTGTCTCCCGCCAATAGCTTTGCTTCCTCCCATGACATGCCAGCATCCCTCAGTTCCGCCGAGTACATCCTATGGATAGTACCCGACGGACGTCCAGGACGCCGGAATCCCACCGGTCGAAAGAAGAGGCAGGCAGGATTGAGGCTTTCCGGAGGCATCCGCAGCACGTGACCCAGCCAGTTCCAACGTCTCTCCATAACCACTGACGTGACGGGACGCTGTCTTGCACGCTCCCTTATCTCTGAATTCCTCACAAAATCAAACCACCTCACCCCCATAATCCGACGCAAGCATCTGTTCTCGAAGCCCAGTATACGGTTTTTCTGAGTCTTCGTCAGGTGCCATGATTCGCAACCGTAAAGCATTACCGGCAGAATGCAAGCGTTGAACAAGTGACATTTGGTTTTAATCGAAGATATATTTGTAGAACTAAAATACTATCTCAATATCTCTTTATCTTTCAGGTGTGCTCGAGGAAGGTAGAAAAAGTATCAAAAGTTACTCTGAAAATATTCCGATTGCATTAAATTTCACAAATGACTCCTACACCGGCTTGTATTCCACATCTCTGTACCACGCGTTGCCGATTGCAGTGAATACGCTCACAAATTTACTGGCCGCTGAGATGAACCTCGATGGAAATGGAACACAAGTTATATCCGTCAATAATTATCCCATAAAAGTTGATACGCTCAAAAAATTCAACGAAGAAAAAGAAGTAAAATCGTTTATGAGCATTATGCTGTGGGCCGGCTGTCTTACTATCGGTAATCATTGTTTTTTTACACACGTTTCTACAGAAGTTGTTCTATAAGAATTGCATCTTATTCAGTCACTTAAAGCACAGGCTACCAACCTATGGGTTGCGGCAGGTTTTCTGTGGAGTTGCCAACTTATACAGTCAAATAAAATTACCTTATTAAAAATGTATTTTTCAATTTCATCGGTGTCGCGGGTCAAATGGCTTTTATAAAAAGGAGTCGCCACCCAAAAAAGGTTGGGAACCTATGATTTAAAGCATTGAGTGTTAAGGTTTTGAATATAACCGGAAGGCGCTCTAAAGTTACAGATAGTATTCAGTGTGGCTTTATTTACTGTTCCAGGTTCCTTCATATTGCAAGCGATATTTATGCCATTTCCCATCAACGAGCGCAAGTCATCCTCTCGAAGGCTGCAACAGATGACAGGAACTCCTCCATATCTTTATTGGCTTATTGTCATTCTATACGATGGTTTTATATGCTTCGTAATAAGCAATTGCGTGATTCTTCTGGTCTGTTTGTTTGATCCTGATGGAACTTTCAGCTTTCAGACATATCGTAATATATACATTTATTTATACAAAATTATCTCTTCTAGTATTGAAATAAACCCGCAAAAGATTTTTAAATATTATTTAATAACTTCTCAACGCGCTGAGCATGATTTTTTGTTATTTAGAACAGCTCTTATTATATTCACAATGTAATTTGATTGTTGAATAATGTAAAAGTCACTATAGATTTTCATAGAAATTAACTCATAACCAAATATAAATTCACAGCAGTCATTTACCAATGAGATTTTAGCTGTTACAGGTAAACCTGAGCATTACCCAGCACTGATCATTATAAAAATATAAGTGGGATTGCCAAAAATATATCATTGTGTTATATATTTTCAAACATGATCAACTGAGAGTTGAAAATTTTAAGGTGGTTAACTTTTTAAATGCCAGAAGGTAGTAGTACCCGTATTATAGTGGAATCATTTAACGCATTAACTCTAAATCTGTAAAGATAGATGTTTTGCCTTATAATGCTTGACATTTTACTTTCAGCTCCTCTTTTAGTACATTTGAGCTTTGATATTGTAGCTGGACTGTCTTTTACATACGTGCTAAGTCTGCTGGTGAAGAATTCTGCCACCGGATACATAATCTTTTTGATAATTGTTTTATTCAGTGAGTATTTTATGTTTCTATTTAAATTTTTCGCATAGTTAAAAAAAATATTATTTTTTTGGTGGGTTCGCCGGTAACTTTGTAGAAATATTTATATTTTTAATATATAATTAAAATTGCTATCGATATCATACAGCAAATTTAACCTTCTCACCGCGTATGACATCTATGCATGTCCTACCGAACATGCCCTCAGCGCGCGTGACACGTATAGATGTCATGGAAATTTCAAACCCTATATAAGAGCTGTCTATTGTGTTAAAATTGTATAACTTGGTTGAAAATATTACTAAATGTATATTTTACCAAATTCAATAAATGACATTAGTCAAAAAAGATTCAATATAGGCTAAAATAATTTATTTCTGGAACACGCCGTGAACATACGTCACCAATGCAAGATTTTGGATAATGTAAATAAGCGATCGAGTGCGGGTGAAATTGAAATTGTTCCAAGAATTTAATACTATAATCATGGTATAGTGGTGGCGCAGTGTTCTCGGTCGGGCGTGGCGGTATTTTGCAATATGGCGACGTCACTCCGCAATTGTATGAAGAATGATTATTGTTGAATTAAACCGAAAATACAAGAAATATATTGTATTTTATTATTGAAAAAGTTACTTCGGGTGGCAATTAACATATTTGATTAGTTGAAAAAATATTACAACCTATATTTATAGTCGAAAACGCAATAACAAAATCCGCAAAAAAGCAGCCGCATACAGGACATGCTCGCTAAATTTGGTGACGCGGGCAAAGGGTTAGTGGTAGAATCAAAGAACATAATATAAGACTTCTAAATATTAATAATTATTTAGAATTTGCAAATCATCTCATCGAAAACAATCAGGACTAACCACTAGTCCTGTCCTAGCCATATCCTTTCTATCCCTACTCTCTTTGAAAAAAAAAGAGAGACTGAGCAACCATGTAATGAAAACTTCTGTTAAGATACCTCCATTAGGAGACCAGACCGTATACTCTACAATGAACGCATAGATTGATTTAAAAAATAAATTAACTTCGTTTTTTGGAATTTAGTCAGTCATGAACTTAATACGGCTTCGCAAGCACTACGTCTTAAGTGGGCGATGTCGATTCGACATGATTTGAAGCAAAATAAAGCTATGCAATGCAAAGCAGCAACGCTGTCCCACATGCCCACCGCCCGCTTCACTTTCACCTGTTGGCATCACACATTTATTATGATTTGTGTTCTTTGAAAACTCATATTTCCAAATTTTACAGAAACAACTACTGTCTGCGCAAGAATGTTCGCGCACCTAGCGAAAATTTAGTTTTGTATTTTAAAATGTCCTTTAAGAGTACAGATAAATAATATCATCATTACAAATTTGTCTAAGCATGTACCCACATCTTAAATATACAGTAAAAGTCCGTTAATTCGAAATTCAAGGGACCGGATTTCCGGAAAAAATTCGAATTATGAATTACGGGATCACAAAAAAAAAAACAGATTACAACATCACGGCCATTTTTTCTGTCAAAAAAAAAACATAATTGTCACTTAATTGATTTTCAGTTACTTGTAAATACATATTCACTGTAGGTATTTGTTGTTTAGAATGACGTCACTTATTGGCAATGTACCATTCAAAGTTTTTGAGAGTTCTTTACCACGTGATATTTTCAAGAGAAATACCAAATATATAGATGTCTCACTTGCACTAATGCACTTGAATTAACAACTGATTCTTTCTCATGCGATACTTGGATTTTTTTCAATTTTAATTTGAGATCTAAGACATGGGTGTTTGTGAAGTCAATTCTCCTTGAGTTTATCTCATGTGACTTTTAAAAATTCTCATCGAGTATATCTCGTATGATCTTTCAACTTAAAAGTATTTGACGCATTGGCGTAAGCTGTAATGTCAAATATTTTTTTTAAAATAAAAAATTAAAAAATTAATTCATTTTATATTGATGTCTCACTTTTCTCCTTATGGTATCATTTCTAAGGTGCATAAGGGTTCATGTTTAAGGTGCATATTTGCTTGGCAAATTCCGATTCGACGCAGCCTTGAGATTTTTTTTGTGTTTTCGGTCCGTACTTTCTTATTACCATCTGTTTACCACATTAGTGTGACAAAAGCTTCAACGAAAATTTTGAATGATTAGAAATCGTAAGTACATTTTGACGAAAAACATTACGAATTACGAAATATGCGATATTTCGAATTATCGGTAGAATTTACTTTGAAAAGTAGATTTTGGGACCGCAGAATTATGAAAATTTTGTTGTTCGAATTAACGGACTTTTACTGTAAATGGTTTTACCTTTGATAACATTTTCAATAGCTAATAATGAACTAATGATAAATTCATTAAATAATTTTTAATTTAAATTTATGATTATTTTTTTTATCAATTGTTAATTATTGATAACTTTTAACATCCAGGGAATATTAAAATGCTTTGAAAAAATTGTATGTATACCAGTGTCTTCCAAACTGTGCCGCGAGAAGTCTCAAGGTGTGACCTTAACCGGTCTAGTGTGTCACACTCACGGGAGTGTGAGTAAAGTACTCAACGTCAATGCCTAAGAAGCACTGCACGAGCAACTTGAGGTCTCAAATGGCGTGACACATAATATTTGAATGTTTATTCCCATCTATATGATTTATCTGTACTCTTAAAGGACATTTTAAAATACATAGCTGAATTTTTGCTAGGTGCGTGAAACCTACTTGCGCAGACTATATCAAAGAAGTGGAAGTAATATTATTATATTTCTACATCTAACATGATGAATTAGCAAACACCGCAGCAACCATTTTGCGTGAAAAGTTTGCGCTAAAGCCTCGTGCCATTTGTCACGTAGAACGCTTGATATTTTCGTTGATATATTGACCTCGTCCACGTACGACACATGGTAAGAAATGCTTTGACTGGAATTTAATCTCTTAAATTTATTTCAGGTACACTGATTTCTCTGATTATATTCTTCGAAGAAATCGCAACAACATCCATAAGTGGAATAGACCGCATTAGAAACCTATTTCGCTTGCAACCGAGTTTCTGTTTTAATTATGGATTGTTAAAAATTGGTATAATTGCCAGTAAAAATGCAGTTTGTCTTAGAGAATTTGAATCTACAGATGGACAATATCTGCCAGAAGACCTATGTTGTGGTAAATTAAATGAATAATATTTTTTTATCACCTTCTGAGATTAATTGTTGGTTTCCAGAGTAATCAGAGTGAGGAAACATCTTCCTCGCCTCCGGTCTACTTATCATGGCTGAAAACACTTCAGATTCAGTTCTCAGATGTATAACTCTGTGTCATATTGACTCGTCATAGGCAGAAAATCGTAACAGACAATTTATAAGTTTTACAGTAGGTTTTTTTTAAAAATAAAGTTTGAAAAAGGAATTTCGTAACATATGGTCAATATCTATCCTGGTATTATGATATTTTTTTTGACTACTTTCAGTTCTCTAGATCAGCGTTTCTCAACCGTGGTCCACATGAAACAAACGATCACAGTCAAATGGACAGGATAAAAAAGACCTTATACTGACACCACATTGTATCGATATATTCTATATTCTTTGATTATTGTTTGATCATCATGTAACAGTAGAAAAATTATGCCAAAACTGAAAAGTCTATCCATCTCTGAAGACTAGTTAGAAAACGGATTTTTCTACACTCTTGAACTGGCACTCAGTATCATAGTAGATATCCACGTCTAGGCATTGTTACTTCATCACCATCGAGCGAAATATTTCCATCACATGTCAGATAATTTATCTCAAGGTTGAACAATTTCAATTAAAAAGCTAGTTTTTCCTGTAGAATCCATTTTTTTTAGCCACACTGGTAGGGCATCACTCAATTTATGTTGATTTGTAAGAAAATAAAAAACTTGTATGTAGTTTGTTTTGGTTTATTTAAAGGTATTTATCAAGGAACGAATGTTTCCAGACCATGTCCTGGAACATTAAATTCACGTGTTCACTCCGTATCGAGGAACATTATAAACATTAGTAATTAACTTTACTCGCATTGTTTGCATCCAATAAAATCAAATAAAGTTCGTTCAAACGCAACGCTGACGTGACCTGAGACATTACATAGATGTTCAGGATCATGTTCCGGGACCTTTGTTACTAGGTATATGAATATAAATATAGATTAAATTTCATTTTTCAAACAGTCGTCAAAACATACTTACCGTCGTTGTAATCTCGAGGTGAAAATATTCGAGTGCGGTTGACATTGCAACAGGAAAGAATGTGAAAAAAGACTGGCGAGTCGAAAGGTATTTGACCTAGGCACAGATGCGCTACAGGGTTATCTGGCGGCAATTCGGGCACATATAGAAATTTGAGGCGTGACTTTCTTTACTTATATTAAACCCCTGGCACTATTTGACCAATTAAGTTTAAGATTTGCCGTCTGATAACCTGCTTAAATGTTTCAGATACAGATGAAGCAACGAAAGCTTGCACCGGTCTAAGAAGTTATTATTTCGATACAGAGTTCGGAATCCTTTGCGAGCTGATTTTCTTTGCTATTTCTACTTTTATCTCAATGGTTGGTGATTACACGTGTATTTAATGATATTTCTATAAAAATAAAACACATTTTTTTAATACTGCTCACAATTTAATGAATTTATTTTTCATCAGTTGAAACTGGTTCTGAAGGTTTTAACTGATGAAAAATAAATTCGAGCAGTTTGTTGTTTATTTTGTATAAAAATCAAAATTTATCAATATTTTCAGGTAATTCTAATGCTGAATGAATATAAGATGTTCCAGAATTTCATTTCAACGTGTGCCAAATGTATATCCCGTCCAGTGCGACATCCATTTCAAGATGATGGTGATGATGATGATGATGTTCAAAATGAAAAAAAACGCCTGGCCGATCACAAATGTAAGATATTTATGTCACGGATTGATTTGTTGCACGGAGCAGTGACTTTGATAATAAAATTTGATACCCTACTAAACAATTGACATTAAATTTGACAGACGTCACTTTAACAACATGGCTGCTATAACCTAACAATTTTCGGGCGTCCCTATTGAAAGACCCTACAGAACACAAAATAATGAATTAAAATTTTTGCTCACGTGTGTTTGCCTCTGTCCTGTTGAAAGGCAAACCGTAAACACAAAAATTTATCAGCTGTCAGTTTTTTTAATTTTTACATGTATACCGTGAAATATTTAAGATGATTTCAATATCCATAGTTCTTTTGAAGATATTTCTTTTTGTTACGGATAGAACTGACTATCGTTAGTAATTCTGCATACCTAAAAAACTTTTGTGTCACTAACCTATCAATATCATATCATAATTCACTACTCAAAGGGTTAACATTTCCGGTCTCGTAAATCCACGCGATCTTTTTATTTTGTATTTAATTCCTACCTATCATTTATGACAGCATTTTATTTGTAGTTTCAACAGGTGACATGGCTCTGGGAATTGATAATTTAACAAAGCAGTACATGACTGGATTTAGGAATGATCATATTATTGCTGTGAAAGGTGTGACTATTGGCATCAATAAAGGTATGGTTGCTTTTTTTTGTTCTGCTTAATAACCTAAGAGCCTAATCATCAGCGCGTTTTCAGCTGCAGACATGTTTACCATGTCCGCATCTAATCTAGAGCATCTCAACAAAACTTTCTTTATGAGAACTGGTGGTAAGTCACTCATCTAATATGTCTCTACAGAGATGATGTCTTTGATGTTAACATTCCTCATACCATATTAAAAACAGAGCGTAAAAAGAGTGATAAGCTTACTTCCAGGTCTTTCCTTGAACTCTTATATCTTTACCCTCTTAAAGAAGAGTGACTCAACAACTGAATTACAAACAGTTGTCGTAGAACAATTTCTGGTGAGATGCTCTGAAATTTAGAAGTTTAAGAAGTCCATATGATCTACATCGGCAGCTGACATGTAAATGACAGTAGAAAAAAAATCAATTGTAAAATTATTATTAGTAGAAATTTTCTAGCTTATCTTGAACTTAGCATCTTATCGCAAAACGCCGGGATACTTTGTTTCATTTAAATATATGTTTCGCTCAAAGGACAAACTGCCCAAGCCCAAAAGCAGAGTTTTGAATAAATTCAATTTTTATTATAAGTAGAAATTTTATAGTTTTTCCTGAACATAGAATCTTATTACTAGACTTCTGTTGAGATTCTTCAATTAAGAGGCCACATGCTCCACATCTGGAGCAGACATGGCTCTCTCTCTCTCTCTCTCTAAATGTCAGTGCACGTACAGAGAGTGTAATTTATAACTTGAATATACATGAATAATTTTTGTTTCTCAGGAGAGTGCTTTGGTTTGCTCGGAGTAAATGGAGCTGGAAAAACAACCATTTTTAAGATGCTGGTGGGAGAGGAGATACCTACAAAAGGCTCAATTAACGGATATTCGAGCGTCAGTATTTAAAATTATTATTTTGTACTTGTTTATGTAAAAATTTGAATCGTTCAAATTATGTACATTCACACAGATTTTATCACTAATGACCCGGGTTTCGCCTTTCGGCATCTTCAGGCGTTCGAGGGCACGGACGAACTTGAACTGACGCTTAGTAAATGAATGTTTCGTGTTTATATAATAAATAAATGTATCACCGAGTTTAAAGCCATTGCTGGCGAAAAAGATAAGCCCATGAGAATGCCCACAGATTTGAGTAGTGAGTGGTTTTAAGAATTATATTTATTTGTTTGTCGGAAAAGGTTTTATGATTATATTTACATAGTAATAAAAACACAATATTAATTATGACACCTAATTAATAAAGTGGAATGAAGTACAAAGAAATATTGTGTTTTTATTAACACGATTCCAGAAAGGAATCGATCCCAAATAGAATTTTACGCTTAATATTATATGGCTACCGATTTGTTTACAAATGTTACCCTTTTTTAAAAAACATTTTCTTCATTTGCTATACAAAATAAAAATAATGTGGTCGCCAAAAGTCACTGGTGGATGTGTCTAGTATCCATATATGAAGAAATAACAAAAATTCAATGAAAGATATGAGAATGGCAATAGATAATAGATGACAAGCTACTACAACGTACGGGTACATTGATACTCGTCAAAGGGTTACTAAAGTGAACATTGATTAAAATTTTAAACTTTTTCAATTGTAAAATGACACTGATTAATTCCAGAGCTTCAAACTTACATTTGTTTTCATTTTAGTTTTCGTTAAAGTAAAAAAAATAATCCCAAGTAGTTGATTATTAAATGTTTTTCCATTTTCCACCTTCATTTCGA
The DNA here is from genome assembly GCA_030503985.1 of Himalopsyche tibetana. Classification (NCBI taxonomy): domain Eukaryota; kingdom Metazoa; phylum Arthropoda; class Insecta; order Trichoptera; family Rhyacophilidae; genus Himalopsyche; species Himalopsyche tibetana. The sequence continues at coordinate 4,706,813 of JAPJYX010000015.1, forward strand.
GCATTCTATGGTAGTAGTCTAGCGCCATGCTTCCGAACCAATGGTCATGCTGCACCGCACGGCCATTTATTATAAATTATGAGAATTATGTTAACATAACACAACTGAAAAAACTTGAAAACTGATATTTTTTTTCGGCTCAGTCTAGTTGGTAATTAACCTTACCGACCAGGCGAGTCTAGGTTAAATTAACGGTAAAGTATATGTCAAATTTATATTTTTTTCCATTTAAATTTGAAATCTAAGACACAGTAGTGACTTGCAAAAAGCAAGCTTGCAGCTCGTGATTTCAGTGAAGGGGCTTAAATAAACTGTTAGTCTCCACTTTACCTTAACAGCTTAACGACCGCACGTTTTTTTTTATAGAAATTCACCTGGCAGCCGTGCAATTTTGCGAAAAATTCGCAAAAATTTTAATTTTACTAAATTTGCTATGATTTGTAAACCAATTGAGATATCTTTACCAAATTTAATTTTCTTAGCTTCCAGATACTTCACCTATACGCAAATATGTGTCCGCCTGCCGGCAAACTTTTTTTTTAAAGACTTAAATACGCGTCCAGCGGTCGTTAAGCTGTTAATTATTCTAAAATGAGTTTTGTAATTATGCTTTAGAGGTAATAAACATTTTATTTTAGTCAATTTAGTGTCACTTATTCATATTTTGTAGCTTTATTTGTAAATTCCTTTCAATACAAATTGTTTGTTACACCATATTAATTTTATTTTGTATAAATAACACTGTAATATTGTAAACTCTTATCTGTTGAAAATGATCGTTATGAGCGAAACCAGTCGTGATCATATTAAATAAAAGTGGAATGTATTGATTCATTTAATTTACAAATGGGTATTTTTTTTGAATAGGTTAACTTATCATTGCGCTTTCAAAATTTCGCTGTATTTTTTTTCCAAACATTACTGTAGTCTCAAAACATGTTAGAATACAGTACGAATTACAAATTCTGTCCTCGAAAAAATCGACAAGCATGTAAAGGCAATTCTAGAACACATTTTTTTCTTTGCGGGTGCGGTGAATTATTATTCATTTTCTAACGTAACAATCCGATATCGTGAAAATATACACAGCAGATTTTGGAAACGATGATATAGTAAAGAAATTATTTAATATTTTATACAAAACTGTCAAAGCTGTTTACAATAAATTTTTAGGGTTACTGTCCTGAGTTTGATGCTATTGATAAATTTCTTACTGGTCGTCAAGTTCTAACCTTATTTTGTCGATTGCGTGGCATGTCCAAAGAAGTCACCAAAGAAGAAGTGAATAATATGCTTGAAATGACAGGTGAGCACTAAAAATCTCTAAATTACTCAACACTTCACTCGATAAATGGCTCAAAATTCAGATTACTCGACAATTTACCGCTTTGGATTGCTTGGATCATGGATTGATAGTCTGTCAATTGAGTGTACGATGTAAAGCAGCAGCATTAACCATCGTCAAATGATTGTCAGGAATATCTCAGCTGCTATCTCTTGAGACGATCCTACTCTCAAAATTTATTAATGTCCAAACACTAATAAAGCCTGGTAGACAAAAGCAGCGAACTTAGTTGCTATCAATATAATATTTAAAAGTCTACCAAACCAAAGAAAGTACAGCCTGCGCAAGAATGTTTCGCATACCATACGAAAATTCAGTTTTGCATTTTAAAATGTCCAAATAAATTATATCTTCATAAATATCATTACAAATATGTCTAAGCATGTATCCACATCTCAAATATAAATAGTTTTACCTTTGAAACAATTTTTAACAGCTAATAATGAACTAATGATAGCCTAGGTAGTAGAATTAACAAATTGCATTTTAAAAAAATCCATGTTTTTTTTAATGATTTTTATTCCAATGAATATAAAATTTCCCACCCTTAGCTTTCATTGAGGTGGTTATTCGCCATGGCACAGAATTATACTTTTTTAAAAATAAATTAATCTGTTTTTGGTAATTCTAAACACTTTAAAAACCTTTGTCAATTCATTTATTGTTTTGGGCTTAAGATCTGCAATTTCATGCCCATTATCGTCAAGAAATTCTCAATGATATTGAGATCAGGGCTGTTACCTGGCCATAAAAAGCTCTTTATGCCAAAATTTTCTTGGTAATTCGTCGCCCAAATAACAGATATAAATACAGTAAAAGTCCGTTAATTCGAAATTCAAGGGACCGGATTTCCTAAAAAAATTCGAATTACGAATTACGCAATCACAAAAAAAAAATCGCGGCCATTTTTTCGTTCTGTCAAAATAAAAATTATAAAGTCAAGTGTTATCATAACAATAGTGTTTGGGTGACATCGCCGTTTTCATGGCCCTTATGACGCTTTGAAATTAAAATCAACTTTTGTATTGGTTAAAAGATACCTATCATTTGCTGGCTTGTATTTTGGCAATATTACGATAATAGAACATATTCAAATTAAAAAAAAGAACAAAAAAATACATACAATTATTTTATAGACAGGCATCTCATACGAATAAAAAAACACTATACATAATTGTCACTTAATTGATTTTCAGTCACTTGTATATACTGTATTTGTTTGCTAATGCATTAATACACACATAGAATGACGTCACTTATGAACAATGTACCATTCAAAGTTTTAGACACATTAAAAATAAAACCTTAAAAATAATTTAACTGAAAAAACTACATTTTAATGAACAAACACATGAAAAGTTCCTATTATCTATTAAAGTCACTTATTTGAATTAAAAAAGTCGCTTATTTTCAATTGTTTTTTTTTGGGCGCGCTCTTAATTGCGATGTGATCTACAAGACCATCAAAATATTTACTAACATCCAGTGTGGTGTCGGGTTTACTATTTAAATAATTTTGAATGTCTCTCAAACACTGTAACACATCACTTCTGGATAGCACTGCTTCTGTTTCCCCCGAAATGTTGTCGTCTTCTTCGTCCTCATCATCTCTTATTATTAAATTTTCTGTAGGATTGAGGTCAGATGTAACAAGTCCATCATCGAATTTAACAAACTCATCAAAGGACACTGACCCCATCAAAGGATCAAAAAAATCCAATTCTACAGATTCTTGTGTAGCTTCAGTAGTTTCAGGACCAAGAATAATTCCACTCTTGCGGAAACAGTTAGCAATCGTGGTGGATGTAACACTTTCCCAGGATGTTGCGACCGCCCGACAAGCATCTAAAATTGACCACTTTTTCGCATTAACTTGGCCACTATCGTTAGCCTGGACACTGACGAGCCCGAAAAATCAAATTTTCCCATTAAAAGTTCAGCTCATGCTATAAATCAAGACCATTAAAGTCAAAATCGAGTGAATTATGTTCGCTGCCGAGTGATTACCTGATATTCAAACAGGCAAACTGTCACATAAATGCACTAAATTGCAACATTCAAACTTAATGACCCATAAACAACAGTAAAAATGTTTAAATTTCAAAACAAAACATAACATCTTTGCAAACATTTGCGGAACGAAAGGATATCCAATAGGTTGGAAGTTCAACTGGAAATGTAGGTATATCACTTATACCGTATATGTATATATTTTTTAATTCAAATCCAATAATAAGTAGTTTGCATTGCAAGTACATTATAAAACAATATTAATTATGCAATTCTAGTACTCTATAATAAAGTTCTAGTAAATCTACTCCATTAGAATTGGACGTATATATTATGCAAAAAGATACAATCTCTCAATCATTTGAAGGTTCAACAGTTAGTTAATCTTAAAATAATACTGAACATTATATTGTGTTACAGTATTGATTTATATTGTCATCAGTTTATAACATCTGCGATAAACGAAGCCGGTCACAATTGTTATTCAAATAATGTAAAATTAGTACATAAGAGAAATATTTTTCAATATCTAAAATTTCATCCCCCTATCCGATCTATAAAGCAACGTACAAGGAGAGCGATTAGCTTACCGGTAGTTCTGTCTTAGCAAAATCTCTGTACGATTATGTAGACTCGTAATGAAGTTTATTTTAACAATTTTTTTCTACGACACTTTGTTAATCAGTTGATCAACTCTTAAAAAATATGTAATTTTATATCCATAGATTCCGCATGTAAAAATTCCCCATAAATATATAAAACATTTTCATTATTACCTATCAAATAAAGAAATTATTAACATTGCTTCAGAATCGGCAGATATCTTTTTATCCTTTTGATTTTAACCTTTTGGGTAGTAAGTTTATTTTTACTAAATTAGGATTTTTTGATTCATTTACCATTGATACACACAAAAATATATAAAACAAATTGTTCATTGATCAGTCTGGTAAGAATATGGAATAATATTTCTTTTATAATTTTACAATGCAAAATTAAAAATGTAAATGTATACAAACATATTATTATTTTTCAACAATTTTCAAGAACCTATTACTTCCAATTTGGGCCTAGATCTTTTTTTGCTTTTTACGGCTACCGATTTTGTACAAATATGTATTGACCTTTTTACAAATTTGTTTTGTTCATTTGCAACAAATAATAAAAATAACGAGATCGTCAAAATTCACAGATACAAATGTTTTTTACCAATATGTGAAAAAATAATGACAATTCAATTAAAAGCAAGAGAATAGCAATAAGCATTAAGCACTAAAATATTTGTCCGTACGAAGCGGCAATACTCCTCAAAGGGTTAAAAATATACTTACCTATTTTTGTTTTGTACTTCGACATTGTTCACAGCTTATGGTAATAAATTAGTCAAAGTGAATTAGTCAGTATAATAAAAATGTATTTTTACGAGTTTGCAAAAAAATAATATTATCCAGAGACGGATGAAGTTCTTGGAATGTGAAATTTTTATATTTCGTACTTACATATTTATATGTAAACTGAAAAACAAATACATATTTCAAAAAACGATACACTGAGTAATTATGAATTTTTAAGTGTTCAATGTCTCAATTATATTGAAAAATAATAGAACAATTATTTTTTTTATACAATTAATTTATTGTCATCAAGACCAGGAATATGGTATATATTTTTTTCAGTTGAAAATGCTCGTGGTGAAATGTTGAAACCAGTTCTGATTGTGATAAATTAAGCGTATAATAAGAACAAAAGAGAGATTCATCATTTTTAGGGTATTTATTAAACTCATACATAATATAAACCAATAATAATGTCTTATGTGCTACTTCGCAAAAACAAATACAGCGCATTTACACTACAAGCTAGATAAATAGTCTTAAAATAAAAAGATTTTTTGTCTATAAAAAATATTAAAACAAATTTGACTCGACACATATATTTCTAAATATTTAATATAACCAATTTTATTTAAGTACACCCCTGTAGGTAAAATCGATGGCGCTAAACAATAGGCTATTCATCAAGTCACCAAAGTGTGTTGACCTTGACATATAATTAGATGCTTGCTGCATTTTCGCTAATATTTAGGTCGACTGCCGTATGTAATATTTCTTAATTTTTCATTGAACAAAAAATTATATACCTCATCGATCAGAGTAGTTTCAAATTTGACTTAAATAAAATCATAAAAACAGAAATCTGTAACATAATGTTTAATTATGTATATCAATATCGATTTCAAATGAAACGGGAGCTCAAATGCATGAATTTCAAGAGGATTTAGTAACAAGAATGTATTTTTCCAAAGATTTCTGCGAATTTAATATAATTTGTATTTCCGAGGTCATCATTGCTGTTTGTTTGCAATTGGAAATAATAATCATGACATTTTGAAACAATCAATGGAACACTTTTGTACTTATTCCGGATATTGTAGTTACTGGAGTGCTATATTTGCAATTTCTAGTCATTGTATTTAAAACTATAATGAAGTTTTGGATGTCTCGTGAAATATATTTCAAATAAAACCGCAGTTTTCTCCGACGATGGGAAACATAAAATTGTTTAAGCTTCATTCATAACTAAAATTAGCCAAAATGCAGACTACGGCAGTTTACTTATTAATAGTGTTTTTATTTGGTTACGCGTTGGAATAATGGGTTTCTCTCGTCAATGAACTTTAAAAATCCTACCATTACGCAAACGATTAACGTCACATTTAATCGGTTTATTACCCAACGGTTTTGAATTTCGGAATGATCATGAATGGAGACCCTAAAGCCTCAGCATATAATATGTGTTTAATTTTTTTCTATAATGATGCTTCAAATTTTGAATAATTCCCTGGTCAAGAGGTTGGAGGACACTCGTTGTATTTGGCGGCAAATATAAAAGCTGAACATTTGGACAATTCATTTCCGGCACGTTATGAGCTGAACAATTGTCCAAAATTAATAGGACGTTCCTATTATAGGCTGCCATTTTCCTTTGGAAGCTGGTCAACCAAGACTTGAATAAGTCCCTAGTCATCCAAGCTTTTTTGTTGTTTTCATAATTGACGAAAAGATGCGGCGCGGCGACATTTTTAGGGTCTCCATTCATGATCATTCCGAAATTCAAAACTGTTGGGTAATAAACCGATTAAATGTGACGTTAATCGTTTGCGTAATGGTAGGATTTTTAAAGTTCATTGACGAGAGAAACCCATTATTCCAACGCGTAACCAAATAAAAACACTCTTAATAAGTAAACTGCCGTAGTCTGCATTTTGGCTAATTTTAGTTATGAATGAAGCTTAAACAATTTTATGTTTTCCATCGTCGGAGAAAACTGCGGTTTTATTTGAAATATATTTCACGAGACATCCAAAACTTCATTATAGTTTTAAATACAATGACTAGAAATTGCAAATATAGCACTCCAGTAACTACAATATCCGGAATAAGTACAAAAGTGTTCCATTGATTGTTTCAAAATGTCATGATTATTATTTCCAATTGCAAACAAACAGCAATGATGACCTCGGAAATACAAATTATATTAAATTCGCAGAAATCTTTGGAAAAATACATTCTTGTTACTAAATCCTCTTGAAATTCATACATTTGAGCTCCCGTTTCATTTGAAACCGATATTGATATACATAATTAAACATTATGTTACAGATTTCTGTTTTTATGATTTTATTTAAGTCAAATGTGAAACTACTCTGATCGATGAGGTATATAATTTTTTGTTCAATGAAAAATTAAGAAATATTACATACGGCAGTCGACCTAAATATTAGCGAAAATGCAGCAAGCATCTAATTATATGTCAAGGTCAACACACTTTGGTGACTTGATGAATATCCTATTGTTTAGCGCCATCGATTTTACCTACAGGGGTGTACTTAAATAAAATTGGTTATATTAAATATTTAGAAATATATGTGTCGAGTCAAATTTGTTTTAATATTTTTTATAGACAAAAAATCTTTTTATTTTAAGACTATTTATCTAGCTTGTAGTGTAAATGCGCTGTATTTGTTTTTGCGAAGTAGCACATAAGACATTATTATTGGTTTATATTATGTATGAGTTTAATAAATACCCTAAAAAATGATGAATCTCTCTTTTGTTCTTATTCTACGCTTAATTTATCACAATCAGAACTGGTTTCAACATTTCACCACGAGCATTTTCAACTGAAAAAAATATATACCATATTCCTGGTCTTGATGACAATAAATTAATTGTATAAAAAAAATAATTGTTCTATTATTTTTCAATATAATTGAGACATTGAACACTTAAAAATTCATAATTACTCAGTGTATCGTTTTTTGAAATATGTATTTGTTTTTCAGTTTACATATAAATATGTAAGTACGAAATATAAAAATTTCACATTCCAAGAACTTCATCCGTCTCTGGATAATATTATTTTTTTGCAAACTCGTAAAAATACATTTTTATTATACTGACTAATTCACTTTGACTAATTTATTACCATAAGCTGTGAACAATGTCGAAGTACAAAACAAAAATAGGTAAGTATATTTTTAACCCTTTGAGGAGTATTGCCGCTTCGTACGGACAAATATTTTAGTGCTTAATGCTTATTGCTATTCTCTTGCTTTTAATTGAATTGTCATTATTTTTTCACATATTGGTAAAAAACATTTGTATCTGTGAATTTTGACGATCTCGTTATTTTTATTATTTGTTGCAAATGAACAAAACAAATTTGTAAAAAGGTCAATACATATTTGCACAAAATCGGTAGCCGTAAAAAGCAAAAAAAGATCTAGGCCCAAATTGGAAGTAATAGGTTCTTGAAAATTGTTGAAAAATAATAATATGTTTCTATACATTTACATTTTTAATTTTGCATTGTAAAATTATAAAAGAAATATTATTCCATATTCTTACCAGACTGATCAATGAACAATTTGTTTTATATATTTTTGTGTGTATCAATGGTAAATGAATCAAAAAATCTTAATTTAGTAAAAATAAACTTACTACCCAAAGGGTTAAAATCAAAAGGATAAAAAGATATCTGCCGATTCTGAAGCAATGTTAATAATTTCTTTATTTGATAGGTAATAATGAAAATGTTTTATATATTTATGGGGAATTTTTACATGCGGAATCTATGGATATAAAATTACATCTTTTTTAAGAGTTGATCAACTGATTAACAAAGTGTCGTAGAAAAAAATTGTTAAAATAAACTTCATTACGAGTCTACATAATCGTACAGAGATTTTGCTAAGACAGAACTACCGGTAAGCTAATCGCTCTCCTTGTACGTTGCTTTATAGATCGGATAGGGGGATGAAATTTTAGATATCGAAAAATATTTCTCTTATGTACTAATTTTACATTATTTGAATAACAATTGTAACCGGCTTCGTTTATCGCAGACGTTATAAACTGATGACAATATAAATCAATACTGTAACACAATATAATGTTCAGTATTATTTTAAGATTAACTAACTGTTGAACCTTCAAATGATTGAGAGATAGTATCTTTTTGCATAATATATACGTCCAATTCTAATGGAGTAGATTTACTAGAACTTGATTATAGAGTACTAGAATTGCATAATTAATATTGTTTTATAATGTACTTGCAATGCAAACTACTTATTATTGGATTTGAATTAAAAAATATATACATATACGGTATAAGTGATATACCTACATTTCCTGTTGAACTTCCAACCTATTGGATATCCTTTCGTTCCGCAAATGTTTGCAAAGATGTTATGTTTTGTTTTGAAATTTAAACATTTTTACTGTTGTTTATGGGTCATTAAGTTTGAATGTTGCAATTTAGTGCATTTATGTGACAGTTTGCCTGTTTGAATATCAGGTAATCTCTCGGCAACGAACATAATTCACTCGATTTTGACTTTAATGGTCTTGATTTATAGCATGAGCTGAACTTTTAATGGGAAAATTTGATTTTTCGGGCTCGTCAGTGTCCAGGCTTAAATGCACGAGGATTTCGTGCTTTTCCGATAATTGTTGGCTTTATTTTATCAGAGCCGTCCGCATTGCAGCAAAGCGCAACAGTCACACGCTCTTTGCTTCTTTTACCGCCGGAGCATTTTTCTCCTTTGAGCGCCAATGTTCTTTCTGGCAACATATTGTAAAAAATACCAGTCTCATCCATATTGTATATGTCTTTGGGTTGGTATTTTTCAATGATCTCGCGTCTATTGTTTAACCATGTTGACACTTCCTCTTCATTAACATGCTGCGCTTCGCCACACATTGCGAGACTCGTGATATTAAACCTGCCCTTGAAGCGATTGAGCCAACCACCAGAAGCCTGAAACCCTTCGATTCCAAGTTTGTTTGCTATCGATATTGCTTTTTCCATGAGCACTGGACCTGATACGGGTAAATTGGCAACACGATTCCGCGAAAAAAAATCGAACACCTGTGATTCCAGCAACTCGTGTTTAGCGGGCCTTATTCTTTGTCGGGAAGAACTTTCGTTGAACTTATGGAAGGCATCAATTAGTTTTGTTTTATTTTTAATTATTGAAGATAATGTAGAATTCGGAATTCCATATTTTTCGGCCAATTTTCCCTTTGGCATCAACTTCTTTTCCACATCATTTATTATCTTGATTTTCGTGCTTATAGTCAAGGATTTGTAAGAATCTCGAACAGGTGCCATTTCGGAGAATGAAGTTGTTTTAAGTTGAAGTACAAATGTTTTTAAAAAATTATTTCACTGTTTCACAATAAATTTCAAAGAAAAATCACAACAAATACGAATACAAAAATGAATGTTCGTTAAAATTGAAAAAAAACTACGAAAAATAAATATTATATACGCGGCCTATATGTATTTGGATTTATCTAAAGCTTGTGTAAATTATCAATGCTACTATCGCGGAAGTCAACAAAGAACTAATCGAACTAATTGAGTTATTTCTGAACTAATTCCACAGCAATTCCCCATCGGAATTTCTCCGAAAACTTTGTGAAAGATGCCCAGAGTATACAATGAATTTTATTGTTTAGCATATTGTTACCTTACTTTGAAAAAGTTCTATCTTTCATTTTGGCCGAAAATTACCTTTTGTTCGGAAAATGTTATATTTGCCACAATCTAACATACATGTATGTTATACATTTTCAATTTTGTATAAATAGCATTGTTAAATTATATTTCTTATCAGTTGACAATGCTCGCAATGAGCGAAACCGGTCCTGACATATTAAATAAAGTGGAATGAAGTACAAAGGATTATTGTGTTTTTACTAATATAATGCCTTTCCACCAAGTATTGACAGTGAACACCCTGAAAGTGATACATGTATGTATATTAATTTCAGAGTCATACATTTTTAAATAAAGTAGTTAGCAGGATTCCAGAGTTCTATCTACACACTTTTTTCATACAGTATTTTTACAAGCTTTTAAGAAAAAATAAGACTTTATAATCGATTTATAAACAATATTCATCTTACAGTATTACAACTCCGTATATTATTATAAAACTTAAATCTTTTGAATGAAGTTGCGACAACGTTCAGCTTAGACAATCGATCGGTAGTTGCCAACTGTCAAACGCATACTATAGACTCATCATTAAAAGTGCATTTTTTCTTTTCAATTTCAAAATATGATCAGCCGAATATTCAAACACTCACATCTCAAAACATGGTAAAGTGCAAACAGAACTTTTCCAAAGTAAGGTAACGACTTTGGCATATAATATTTTCAAGAGAAATACCTAGTATATAGATGTCTCGCTTGCACTAATGTATGCAAGTGCTCAAATTAGCAACTGATTCTTTCTCATGTAATACTTCAGTTTATATGTCTCACTTTTCTCTCTTTGGTAAAATCACATTTCTACGGTGCATAAGGGTTCATGCTTAAGGTGCATATTTGCTTGGCAAGTACCGATTCGACATAGTCTTGGGTTTTTTTTGTGTTTTCCGTCCATAATTTCTGTACCTACCATCTGTTCACCCCATTTGTTTGACAAGTCTCAACAAAAATTTTGAATTATTAGAAATCGTAAGTACATTTTGACAAAAAACATTACGAATTACGAAATATGTGATATTTCGAATTAACGGTAAAATTTACTATGAAAAGTCAATTTTGGGACCGAGAAAAGTATTAGGATTTCGAAATACGAAATATCGTTGTTCGTATTAACGGACTTTTACTGTATACCACATTTATTTGTAAAATAAATTTTTTGAAGTCCAGAAAAATCATGAAGTGATAGATTTTGCACAATGACAAAAAGAGGAATCATCTTGGAATACTGTCCGTAGTATGAAGAATAAAAACTCCTCCAATTTTGGTAAAACTTCTTCAAAAATGACATATTTGTAATTTTGGGTGTTTACTGTTCTCTCCAACATAAAAATTTTGCCAACCCCTTCTCTGGTGATGGCACCCCAGACTCATACATATGGCGAATGTTTGATAAATGCAAGTATGCAATCTTTGCTGTTTTTGAGTTTTTGTTTTCTTACCCCAGTCACACCATTTTTTTTTCATTCTCGTGGTCAATAGTGGTTTTTTGGCAGCGCACCGTGCACATAATCCTTATTTAATTAATAGATATTGAATGCTTCTTATTAAAATCTCTACCACTTTATTTATGGACTTTTTTCTTACTTTAAAATCTTAAAAAAACTATTTTTATAAATAACTACACTCATAAAAGCTATGAGTGAGAAATTAGATATTAATTGAAATAAAAATCTTTCAAGAAAACATGGATTTTTTTCAATGCATTTTAATATTCCCTGGATGTTAAAAGTTATCAATAATTAACGTTTGAACAAAAAAATAATTGCATATTTAAATTAAAAATATTTAATGAATACAACATTTTTTTAATTCTACTACCTGGGCTATCACTAGTTCATTATTCATTGTTAAAAAGTGTGTCAAAGGTAAAACTATTTATATTTGAGATGTGGATACATGCTTAGACATATTTGTAATGATATGTATAAAGATATAATTCATTTGTGTTCTTTAAAAACATTTTAAAATACAAAACTGAATTTTCGTACGGTACGCGAAACATTCTTGCGCAGACTGTATATAGAGCAAAAACAAAAATTATTACTTTCACCGTGAAGATGTTGCACATTAGTGATCAAGCTCTATTAGTCTCCAGACACTAGTAAATCTGAGATTAGTGATAATCGTCAGACACTTTAAACTGTATTCATTTTTTTTAATTCTTCCGTTTTGAAATGTCCGATTTTTATCATATCTTTCCGGAATTTTAATCATCGCAGGCCTAACAATTTATGCTGACAAACAAAATGGGACATACAGCGGCGGAAACCGACGGAAGCTGAGCGTTGCAATCGCTCTGATTGGAAATTCAAACGGAGTGGTGTTGTTAGACGAGCCCACTTCGGGGGTAGATCCTCATTCTAGAAAGATTCTTCATCGAGCTCTCAGCATTGCGAGGAAACAAGGAACAAGCATTATTATTTCATCGCACAGGCAAGTTGAGTTTATCCCCACAGTCCACATGCTTCTTTTATAAAAGTAAAAAGTTGAAATAAATGTTTTATGATATCTTCAGCATGGACGAGTGCGAGAAGCTGTGTGATCGATTGGCCATCATGTCCAATGGGAGACTCGCCTGCATCGGCAATGTGCAGCATCTCAAGAAAAAGTTTGGCAGTGGGGTATCTCTCATTGTCAAATTGAAAGTTGCTCCTTCAGAACCCGAAAACTTCAGTTCCACCGATGTAGTTGATGGCATACCGTTGGAAATAGGTGAGAAGGTTCACATATATTCTTATAACCATGTCCGCTTCTGATTCAAAGTATATATACTCGACAGAAATATACAGACAAAAACTGGTTGTTATGCCATCTAGAACAAGATTAGCTAATTGTTCACGGTATGGTATTTGGGATTGAATAGGTGAGAGGAAATTCACATGTCGTCTTCGACATCCATGCCTTTGAACACCAATTCATAAATAAAGAAAAAAAATACAAAAATATATCGACTGTGGAAAGGAAAAAGGGCATAACCCACAGTTTTTTCAAAACAGCTTTTTTTCGATAATCACAATGTATGAAACTTGATACACGTTCTATCAAAAGGATGCAAGCTGCAAATGCCGAATTAGTATCTAAATTTAGCTTTTAAGTTTGAAAAGTATGACCTTGTAAAAAGTTAAAACCAAGAAAAAAGACTGAAATAAAAGTTTTTTCTAAAAAATTCTTTAATTAATATTAGATTGTCAATTAAACACCAGTCTAGAAGTCTCCGTGCACTTTAAGGTTGTGTATAAATCATAATTTGCATATGGTCCAAGATCATCAAAACACGTTTTTTGCGCCTCCTGTAAAATTTTATATGTGTGGGTTACGCCCTTTTTCCTTTCCTCAGTCGATATATTGATATTTCGCATTCAAAATAGACATTGTTTTAGTTGGAAGCAGGGAAAAAAACCCTAAATAAAATAGTCATGTTGGGAGTCGATTCTGAGAAAATTAAGATTGAAAAGTAGCTCCCAGCGCACAAGAGGTTATGCACACTTGTCTCGTAGCATCACCATTGGCAGTCTGGTTCTACACTTATGAACAATAAACAGCTAATGTCCATGATTCCTTTGAACTTTAAAACTGCCAGAATGCTCATTTTGGCTTAGTACATACATCTCCAGGCATTAAAATATGACTGCGCCGAAAAGAAATTCACAATGTTCCGTCTGCTAAATGTTCTAATTTTTCCAGATTCTGACCTAGCAATTGAAATGGCTGCACTCAACAGACCAGTGTCCTCGTTGAAGTCCTCAATTAAAAATGCATTTGATTGTGAGCTTAAAGATGAGAATAAGGTATGTTAAATTTTGATATTTTAGGGTGTACTCTATGTCAGTGCTTCCCAAACTAGGGTCCGCGAAAATGTTCATTCTTTCATTTTTCTTTGTGACAAAGTATGAAAAAAAAATTCGTGGTCTGCAGATTATTGTTTTCACAATCGATTTTGAAATCGAGTATTTCGAATTTGTCGGTGAGCTAAAATAAAAACGAGTTACGGAGACAATTAAGGAGGGCCGCAGATTATTTTTTTTAGATTTAGGGGGCCGTGGAACGAAAAAGGTTGGGAAGCACTGCTCTATGTCGCTCATAGTTTCATTTGCATCTCCCTTGTCTCCTCGACAGACCACAACTTACACACATAAACCCTGCGTGTTGATGCGTTGATTGGGTCACACATCGTTTTGATTATAGGAAGTACTAACTTAAAACCCTAGTTTTATGACGTTATCTCGGAAAGATCGATAAGTTTCTTCTTTTCAGTATACATCATTATTGTGTTACACAAATTCCAGGTTTTTAGCTACCCTAATTGAGAGTACTATTTGCAAATACGGCTCATATTGAAATTATTGTAAAATGAAACATGAATGTCATTTTATAAAGAAATAAACATTTTGATGGTAGGGATTCCAACTCGGATATTCGAATATTCGATATCCGGATATTAGAGGTCTGCATGGGCCCGGGCCGGGTTCGGGGGGGTAAGCGCAATTGAGACTCGGGCTCGGGCCGGGCCCGGGTAAGGAATTTATTTTTCAGAAAAATATTTCAGACTGTTCGTGTCGTAAGTCAGCCATGATGATTTTAATTATTACCAGTTCTATAGAGAATCGTATATTGTTTAAATTTGTAAAATAATGAGTTTTTTTCGGGCTCTGGAGTATAAATCTGGGCTTCGGGTCGGTTTCGGGTAACAAGTGTGGTATTGGATTCGGACCTGGACCGGGTCGGGCCTGAGTTTTTCGGGCTCGGACCGGGTAATTTTGTAAAATGTAGGCCCGTGCAGACCTCTACCGGATATATTCGGCCCTTTTTTAAATGTTCGATATTCGGATATTTGGGGATATATCCGAATAGTATTCGTAATAATTTTTAATGAAATATTTTACAAAATCTACAAAAGATCACATCACAATTTCTCCACATTTAAAGAATAATTATGAATATAGAATATTTTTTTTGCCTTCACCTAACTCCGAAATCCGGTCCCTTGAATATCGAATTAACAGACTTTTACTGTATTGAAATAAGCCAGGAAATCAAATAGCAGCCTCGATCAAAAAATAATGTAAATATTTTATTCATGCAAGTGTGTCAGAAAAATGATATCTGTTTTTTACCTCATAGGTAAAATCACCTAAGCCAGTGATCGGCAAACTCATTAGTCAACTATACAAGAGCCAAATATCAACTATACAACAATTGAAATTTCTTTTGAGAGCCAAATTTTTAAACTGAAACTATATTGCTAGGTATATTGTTATTAACTTGATTAGGGTACTCTTAACACTCGATTAACACCGCATGTGGTTTCCGAGCTGGACTTTGCCAACCGCTGACCTAGAGAAAAATCATCAAATTTTCTTCCTGGCCCGGCGAGCCAATGAGTGAAAATTATTTGGTTTTGTTGAAGTGGTTTTTATTTTTCAGACAATATTGCAATTCCACATTAAAAACAATAACGGATACACGGAGCTGTTCTCAAAGATGGAGGGAATAAAGCGCGAGAATCCCGACCTATTAGAAGACTATATGATAAATGACACCAGTCTCGAGGATGTTTTCATGTACATCGCTAAGGATGGGGCGTCAGCATCGTCAGGCAATACGGACAACGATACGATCGCATGACCTTTGTTGAAACGTCTGTGCTGCGCTAAGTAAACTTTCACATTACAACTATCGATCAGAACAGACCGACTATGGTGTTTGAATCAATGCACAATCAACGTAAATGTTTCGCACGGGTTCAGCGGTTATTTTGTGGTAATTCAATATAATATTAATATTGATAGCTTTGTTATTTCGCTGGGCGCATTACTAGATGTGAAAAACAAAACGCCTCATCGAAAAGCATCTTCAGATTTTTATTTCTTCCGTGGATGTTGACTTGTGAATGAAAAATGACAAGTGGAATTTTTAACTTGCTTCTACACAATGCTATACACAAAAAATAACTGCACTTATTACAATTTTAGTTGCCTATGCTTGGAGGGAAAAACACTCTTTTCAAACCTGTAGCAACAAATATTATACTAATTCACTTGTTAATATTAAACGAGCGCATATGTAATACATGTTTGTACAGCTTTAAAAAAAATCAGTGGCCAATGATTTAAAAATGTGATTTCAGTGGTCCATGAATTCAAAAAATTATCGATCGCTATTCTAAGCTGTTAACTTTTAATCTTTTACTTATTTTATTGAGGGAGTATTTCTACATTATTAATTTTGTTAAAATTGTTTTTATTTTGATAATTAAAAATCTGAAAAAGTCTTCTCAAAGAGGCGAACGACGTGTCACACCTAGAAGAAAAACCTGCGGAATGACAAAGTTGTGAATTTAAAATGTATGGTAATGTAATTTTTTTATGGATCGATAATAACCATTTAAAATTTAATTTCAATGATATGAAACATAGTAAAATGTTATTTTTACAAAGTCAAAATTGAAACAAAATATTTTTTAAAAAATAGTTCACGGCAGAGCCAGTGAGCTAGCTGAAAATTAACAAAAAACCCACACTAAAAATATTACATTCATAAATAGTGAAATTTCAGGGATATGCAATGCTGAAGCTTCTGTGATACAGACATTTATCGATAAAAATATTCAATTATTGAAATTTTATTAAGGCTTTGACTAGCAGTAACTATTTCTTCAATCGTTTTCTGTAAAAACAGCACGTACCCTAGGACGACAAATTGCAATTTTTCAACAAATTCTAAATCCCAAAAAAACGCCATAGTATATTTGGAAAATTGTTTACCAGTATTTTTTTAAAAATCAGCTTCAGCCATTGAGAATTGTAAAATTTCATGGAAGTTAATATAATTATTTTTCTGGTTGAATGCCTCATTTTAGTCTTTTAATGTTCATTGATTCTTACATATACTAATTCTTCGCATGAGAAATCTCCATACTGAGATTGTTACACGATATTAAATAAATATATTATTTTCTATTGTGATTTCCTATTTCTGTGTGCGGAGTTTTCTTGGGCGTAGAATAGGTGGACCGAAGAATCCGTCCCCCGGATATTACACATATCTATTAGGAATTTTTGGCAGTCGCATTACTTAGGGTAGGAATCTGTAGCCATTTAATGTTGAGAGTAAACATATATTTCGATTTGATTGTGTTTGCGAGAATCAATGTCAATATAAAAATTGAAAATGATAGTAAGCGGATGGATTGTTTGTTTTGTGTGATTCGCTAAATCTGAATTTCATAGAAATAACTTGCCGCTATATGATCAAAAATTATAACATAAGTCAGCGGGTGGCAACCCAAATGTATGGACACGCGTAACACTGAAATAAGACTTGTAAATCTATTGTATTTTATTTGACAATAATAAATACACGCTACATAAAATCATCATGAAAAATTACAATATTTAAACAGTAGTGACTCCCATGAAGTTCAACTTTGGAAGCTACATCTCAATATTTGGTTTGAAATTATCTTTTTTTTTGTATAGCACTTCCTTATATATTATGGTGAACTTGTTGAAAAAACAAATGTAATTGTCTGAGGACCTGATTCATATATAGTGCTAACGGTTTAGCCGTTACCAACATTCTAGTGAACTGGAT
Source organism: Himalopsyche tibetana (assembly GCA_030503985.1). Classification (NCBI taxonomy): domain Eukaryota; kingdom Metazoa; phylum Arthropoda; class Insecta; order Trichoptera; family Rhyacophilidae; genus Himalopsyche; species Himalopsyche tibetana. Next base: position 4,724,826 of record JAPJYX010000015.1, read on the forward strand.
AATTATTGTTAATACCTTAAAATTTACTGATTATTTTTGTCAATAGATGTCACTATCACAGATGGAGACACCTTGTTTTTTCCCTAAACTATATATTATAAATTGATTGTACCACCGCCTTTTATGTATATGTTTACGCTGATTCACAGCCGTCTTCAATAATGCAATAGCAATCGAGAAAATGTTTTTCTCCTTACCGCACTGCTCTTGATGCTGAGTCGATCTCTTGACTTAATAATATTGTGCTTAAAAAAGTGCTCCAACGTTTAGTATATTATGTATACTAAGAATCTGCTGTGAAAGTAATGTGTAATCTACACTTGCATATAATATTGCAAAACAATGGAAGTCGCCTCATTTGTTTGAGATCGAGTCAGCGTATGCATTTATCTCTTTTTTTTCGACTTTTCAACTGACTTGCCCTGCCCAAATACTTTTCCGTGATCACTTATAACCTGTTGTTAACTGTCAAGTTTGTTGTGTTCGGTTATAAACTGGCATGTCCAGTGTTTTGGTGCAAAACTCTCCACCTAGAGCCTCCAAGACAGTTCTGGAAAGAAAAAGAACGCTTGATGTCTTTCGGTTGATGCAGACCACCGGGATGCTAGCGCTGTCATGTACACTACGTCACAGGGACAGGTAGTAAGTGTAAGTAACCATGTAATAACTGAAAAGTGTAATATTTTTACTTGCAGAATGGCATTATGGCGCCATAATTGCTAAGATGTGTGTCAACAGCAGAAAATTGTGAGAGAAAGACATAATATGTATTCATTCAGTCGTAATACAAGATAGCGGCTAATAGCTTTTAGTACAAAGCCACTTTCACAATATTAATGAAGCTGTGTTTACATATTCTCTTTTATTGATTGAATTTGCATTTACTTGGTAATCTCCATTGTAATAAGGTGAAAAAATATCAAAGTTTTCGTTCTACAAATATTATTATATATTATGCTCTCATCAGAACTATGTTTAAACTGATATTTGTTTGGTCATTAACGTCATTGGCTCAGTGACCAAACGAATACTTTGATATCTTTTCACTATTCTCTTTTAGTTATATTTAGACCAAACGAGTCAGCGATGAACTCTGTGACCTTTGGTTGACTGTTTTATAATCATATGTCGATTGAGGGAATGTGTATTTAAAATTGAACTAGTGCTTGAAAGATTGATACACCTATTGATGAAAATCGTATTTTTTTTTGTTAAAATTTTACTACAATACTTAAACATTGAATAACGAATGATATCAAACAATGAGCTGTACACATTTATCTGCCTAAAAAGCATAATAATATTAAGTGCGCTTTTATGAAGCATACTTTTCTTTAAAATAAAAATAATAAGAATGAACTAATCCAAACATCATTGTCTTTGTAATAGAGAAAGAAATATGAAAATCACTGCTAATCCAATCAAAGAAACAAATGACTTGTTAAGAATCCAATAAGAAACTTAGAACTTAGTCATTTTTTCCCTCACTTCAAAACTGCATTGTCAATAATTTGCAAAATGAGAAAAACAAATGAATCTCAGGTTGATTTGATTAGTGCTGACGGACATTTGTTTCTGTTACGTTGCAATACGAATCGGAGACAATAATTAACTCATGGTGATTGCAACTGGATAATAACAGGATCTTTGTTTTAGGTATATATCACATCTACCACTTAATCTGTAAACCGGTAAACCCCACTTGGGCAAATGTTTCAGAACACATAAAAAAAAATTTAAGCATCAACCGGAATGATTACAAAAGAAACCAAAAAAAAAAATGTTAAATTCAGCTTGATGTTAAAAATCTATGTCCTGAAAAATTTCACCTAAGTAGTTCATATAGAAAATGGTTTCTCCTCAAAGTGGCAGCTCAATTATATTTAAACATTAAATGAGGCCACAATATATGTATCTATATATCTTTTTATACTATTTTAATAAGTCAGTTGCACCTGGCAGTGTTTCAACATGATGATGCAGCAATTTAAATTAGCTTGCGCATCAGATTGCTCGCCACAAAATCAATAATTTCGTTGTAAACATAACATTAGTGATTGATTGCTATACTGCATAATATTCACAAGCCTTATAATCTGTCGAGGGTCTCGGTCACCTCTCTGAAAGGGTCTCCCCAGATGACCAGCCTAAACAGTGATGTGGCTTCGATTCAGTCGGGTCCAGTTAGTGGACTTTATTGGATACTTTGTTTTAAATTTAGTACAAATTATATGATCTCCAAAGAATGATGACTTTAAATGGGAATACTTTCGATGGTTTCGGCGGTAACTTTGTGGTAGTTCATTTTAATAGAATTTTTTTTTTTTTTAACTTTGATTATTCCACGTATTGTGTTACTAACTGTGACACGTGTTTCGCCTCTTTCAGAGGCATCTTCAGACTTACTATCGCAAAGTTTGCTTAAGTAATGAAGCAAGATTGATTCTAACATTTTAAAATTACAAAATGGAGGTTTGGGTTTTTTTCCTTTTAAGAGGAGCAAGGAGGGGGGTGTAGAATCGAAATAAAACAAACAGACAATGATACTAATGAGTTGTAATCAATCAGATTGGGACTTTTCCTTTTTAAGGGAAGCAAAGAGGGGATTATAAAATCGAAACAGTGCAAACAAATTTACTTAAGCAAACTTTGCGATAGTAAGTCTGAAGATGCCTCTGAAAGAGGCGAAACACGTGTCACAGTTAGTAACACAATACGTGGAATAATCAAAGTTAAAAAAAATTCTATTAAATGGGAATATTTAATTTTATAAACATTAAGCTTTCATTTGATTGAGTGAAAAAAAAAAACAAAATTTATGCCGTATCTTATACCCTACCGGCGTAAATATTTTTTCAAACATTCTATTATGCGTATTCAATATTTAAACTGATGAAATATATCGTATACATATTTAAAATATATAAACATATTTTTTCACATTTTGTAAAACAATAATCTTATTAATACATGTATAGTAAGCATGCATATATAACTTTAAATTATAAGTAATATTAATGGCGTATCATCAAAGATAGCGAGGGGTTTTATATTTACAAAACTTTCTACATATTTTACTTACTCCATTCAATATCGAAAAATATGATATCAATTGTTTTTAATTAATTTTTTGACGTAGCATTATCTTACAACCATTGCTGTAATGAAGGGTATATTTATGCTGTATAACCTCTCCTATATTCGTAGAAATAGTGTATGCCGTCTCTGATTAAATCAAAAATATTCTACAATCAGACAAAAAAAATATAGTGCTTTTTCTGTTAATAATAATAAATAAAATCATTTTTCTTTTTCTTATCCACTGTACTGGTAGTATAATAACAATGTCACCCAAAAAATATATTACCATATACCCCTCTGCAAAGTTTACAACTGCAGCGCTACCTTGTGAAATACAATATTTTAATTCACATTTGCTTAACACAACCCGAGGGGTTATTCCGATATCCTGATTCTGATAAATTGAAAATTGATGCATCAATTTTCAATAATTATGTTCAATGACATATTACACTCAAATGATAATCTCACAAAAATCTATATAAGATATTCTTGAATTTATATAATTACAGTTTTTAATGATCTGAATGAACTTCGAATTTATACAATAATTACTAAGAATTAATTGGTCACCCACATAAAACACAATTGTAACCATGTCATGGTTCTCAGTGAATCAGTTTAAATGAGGATAAATTGTCTATATTTAATTTTAGAATTATAATGCTATGAAATAATTGTGCCCCGCAGTACATAATTGTTTTCACTATACTATTTATTAGATTGGTTAATATTAGGTAATGATGTTCAGATTAATGATGGATTTTATATTCAAATATTTACTGTCCGTGAGTTTGTTCAAACAAAAATAAATTCTTCTATTCCTAACGAATTTGAAAATGGAATTTGGGATGAAGATTTACCAGTGAACAATATACTTACTTTTGAAGTATTTCCGTTGACAGGGTAAAAAAAAAAGTTTTTGATCTATTCTTGACATCTATTTAGCCATTTCTTTTATCTCATAAATTTTTCTTTGTTTTATTTGTAGGTATACACAATTTTTTTCTATTGTTTTATCCTAAGTGTCTTTATTATAAATAATAAGATTGTAATCAAATAAAGAGCCTAAGAAAATAAAACCCGTTTTTTTTATTGCAAATAGTGAAGCAAAAAAAATATTGCTCTCCATAGGCAGCTCTATTGTTTTAGAATCAAGACTTCATATCAAAGCTGACCGACTCGCATTGAGACTGCATAGGTAATAATTCTTCTAGGATGTGGATGTGAGTGGAAAACCCAAAGTCTAAGCAGACCAAACCGACAAATGCTCACGATGAAATGTGTCATTTTAAACTTTTTTTCGAAGTTAAAAAATATTCAAAAAAATACCATTATTCTTCAGAAATTATCTATAGAATCATTTTGGCATTTATGAACATTGTGAAATAAGTATAAAAATTGTGCAGAATGCAATGTGCAATTTTTGGTATTGTCGTCTCCTACTTTTTTTTTTTTAAACCATGTCCGCACCCAAATGTGGAGCATATGGACTCCTAATGGAGTTTATCTCAACAGAAGTGTTTCTACGAGAACTGCTTGTTACTCAGTTGCTCAACCTCTCTTTTTCCAAAGAGAGTAGGGATAGAGGGATAAGGCTATGACAGGATTAGTGGTAAGCTAATCGCTCTCGATACGCCCCGTTCATAGGATAGGATTGGTGAGGGGGGAATTCAAGACATCACATACATCCATGCCTTTGGACAGAAATTCATAAATCGATTGAAAAATCATTTTATAAAACTGTCCGTACCGGGATTTGAACCCGGGCCCTCCGTAGCCGAAGCCAACAACGTTGACCACTCAGGCGGTTTCCTACTACTAGTATGATACAAGCTTCGGGCGATGCAACCCAATAGATAAATATATCACGCGGTCCATTGCTTGTCGGGTTGGTGTGATGTAAAAGCGAACGAATCATTAGTTATTATACGGCTGTATCTAAAGTCGTTCCTTTAAAGTTTCCAGAAGGATATTAAAATACAGTCTTATCATAATAACACAAAATAAATAAAGATTTCAACAAATTGACACAAAAGAGTCTTCCATAGAGAAGCAAATACTTACACTGCTTCCACTATAGAAGTTTATCTTCTGTCAACGCTAAACAAACGTCTTTGATTACCTTACATGGCGCATGTGCGAACAAAGCTAGATCTAGAATTTAATCCGCAACTCACGCACAGTCTGCACTCGTCAGTCGGTTTATATTTGGCTGTGGCCACTCGAAGAGGCTAATGCGATTTTTTAAAACATTTAAAATATCGTATTAATATTATAATAACAATAAAAAAACTAAACAAAATTCAACATGGTATGAAAATACTATTTATTTTTAAGATTTTAGAGGAGCACAGCATCCAAGGACCGACCGCCACTGATACACATAGGTAAATAAAAGCAGATTTGTGCAATAATGGAGCCTTCCTAAATGACCGTCAAGTCATCCTTGATAGATGGTCTGAGTACTTCCAAAATATAATAAATAAAGCGATAATAAAATCACAGCAGCAAACATCCTTCAGCATCATACTCAACCACAATAAAGCGAGTCTGAATTACGAATAACCCGAGAAGTGCGTAAGGCTATTAGACTGAAAAAAAAATAATCACCAGGCTGCGACGGACTTTCTGCAGTACCCTAAACAAATCGGAGTCAATATTCACAGGCAGATTCTGACGTACGCAGTTGACATTGATATCATCAACCGTTCAAATAATGCTGTTGTAGAAGCCTTTGTGCCCTTGAAACAAACGGCAAGTGACATTGGATTGAAAGTCAAAGAAAAACATAATTTATGCCAATCGCAAAGCCAACTACGAATGGATAACTCCACTCTATCCTCGATAAACAAATCATCGAAATGATCAATGAGTTTGTGTATCTTAGATTCATCTGTCCAGTTCAGTCGTATGTGTCAGACACCTAACACTTAGCTCTAAGGACGTATGTCGGACCATCGTAAGTTGAGGACTGCCTGTATATAATGGGTCTTTCAATGGGGATGCTCGATCGTTGTGCTGTACGGCACGTAGTGCCATCCTGTTGGAACCACATATTATCAATATTCATATCATAGCTTAGGCCTGTATCTGTAGCGCTCGCCGTTGACGGTTATGGCAATGCCAGTTTCGTTTTGGAAGAAGTACAGATTGATGATTCCGTCAGACCAAAATCCGCACCAAACAGTGACTTTCTCGGATGCATTTGGTGCTGGTGTATCTCATATGAATTGGTATCGCCCCAAATCTCTCAATTTTGCTTCTTCACATATCCATTCATCCAAAAATGGGCCTCGTGGCTAAAGATGATTTCTTTGGCGAACGTTTTTTTGAACGGAGCAGTGACTATGATTGCCGTACTCTACTAAACAATGGACAACAAATTTGAAGGATATCACTTTAACATGGCTGCTATAACGTAACAAATTTCGAGCGTCCCTATTGAAACACACATTTAGTAAAAAAAGGTAAATTGGCTTTTTTTAAATTAAAATGTCTTTATGCAGATTATATGAGTGTAGATTATTTGTTACTAAAAATTGTATTTATATATTTTGATTGGTTTAAGTGCAGTGTGGGCGAAACCGAACCAAGTCTAAGCGAGAATTTTTTTATAAAACTACTATTTCACTCTAAAATTATGATTTAAGTAAATATAATATGCTTCCGTATCCACCAATCGGTGGGATTCCTGAGTCCTGAATGAGTTGAGTACCATTCGTAGGATGTATTCGCAGAACTGAATTATCCTGGCATGTCACCACGGTAAGAAGCACAGTGATTGGCGGGTGATAGAGAGCCCTGGAGGCACCGAATAGATGCCATGTGCTTTACATAGGTGGCGAATATAATCCAAGAAGAAGAATATGCTTCAAAAGAGATATCCCTTTATTCACCCAGAATATTGGCTTATTGATGTTTTCTACTTTCAAAGTTTTTCTGTAAGTTTTAAGTCTAATCAGTGACTGCAAATATTACAATAAAAAAATGAGTTATCGGAGGGCTTGAAAACAGTACAGGGCATGTTCTTCATATCGTACAAGACTGTTTTTAATTTTATTCAATCTTTCCACTGAGTATTCAAGTTTTGAAATAAGATTGATAAAATAATCATTTTTTTTTTAAATTTAAAATTAATAAAAACATATTGACCGCTAAGCCCTTCTGAAAAACGTTTTTAAATTGATCAAACTCGGTGTTATGACAGAAAATGGCTTGAGAAATTTTAAATAATGTTTGTTACTTAATGTTTGGGCTCAATATTTTAATTTATAATGTGGCAGTTGCTCTACAAAGATAACATATAACTGATTTGCTGTGTTTTTTAAAATAATATACCCATCGACCAGTTAAATAAGTGTATAAAAACAATTTACTTTTAGTCGATTGTCTCACCAAATAAAAGTTGCGTGTTACGATGGAAAAACTAATGTTGATAATATTTGTGGCCGGTGTAGTTTCAGGGGTAATATTTCTTATACATTTTGATAAAATATCTACCTATAAGTACAATAAATATATCTATTGATATTATTTATTTACTTAGCACTATAGTTAAAAACTCTGCCATTTTATTCCACTGAGATTTCTTTATTACATGAATAATTAATGGCGAGTGAAACGTGATATCTATCTCTAAGAAAAATTGATAAATATTCTTTTACAAAAGTTTGTGCATCTGATAAAATCTAGATAAATAATTTTTTTTAAATTTGCATTCTTTTAAATACTATTTTAATTTATGTGCTAAACAGTAGCATAAATATTTCTTTCATCGCTTGCATCTAAACTATAACGAAGTATTTAATTTTGAAGAATATAATAAAATAATTAGCTATAAGTTTTTATTAAAAAATGAATCAGTTACTTCACAATGCTAACAAGCTGACAAAAGAAAACATATTAGTTTTTAATATTGCCTGTCCAAAACGGTACTATTTTTTTTATATTCTGATGATCTTGACATTAGTATTTTTATTTAACCCAAAGCGTAATTTCGGCATAGTTTTATACAGTGATTATAGCACAGTGAAACAAATTACCAATGAGAGTGATAAGGCGCCTTCCTTAACAATGTGTTGTGCCCGGTTAACTCTCGGAGCGTGATCATATGATAACAGTAAACACTGCTGTCTGTTGATCTTACTATTCATCCACTTTCTACCTTAATAGCATTCATTGCCTTCACTCAATTTTGTTTAAAAAGAATACCAACTTCAGCTATTAATCAGCTGCGGGGTCAGACACAATTACCAAAAGTGCATACGTTTTTTTAATTTTCTGTTTTGTTATTATTTTATTAAAGCTATAAATTACTTACACTACTTTTACTAATATATTTGTATTGAAATTATGTATGTTGATCTAAAGAGGTCAAATTGAAAATATTTTTTAATATTTCATGTTTAGTTATATTTCAATCCCGAAAGGGATTTTATAACTTTTTTCGCAAGGAAAGAAAGTAATCAGTGAATTCAAAATGGTTCAAAAATATTTTTTTATGGACAAAATCAACTCTTGTCTCTAAGGGTTGATGAAATGAACAGAATACTTTTTCTTGTTTTTTTCAATATATTTTTTAAATTCTTTGACTCACCAAGCAATTTCACGAGTTACTAATGGTTGTACGGCCCTGAAACATATTAAAGAGTAAAGTGTTTTATTTTACACCCATTCCTCTTTTTATGCAAGAATTTTAGATGGCTCCGTTTCTTTTTTTTTACGCAATTTACTCCTTGATATTCATTGTTCAAAAAATTATTCAATATTTTGCGACTGACGACAGTGACAGCAGTGAATAACTCCTATATTAAAAAGTGGATACAATTATGCATGTATACAAAATATATGTCTATCTGTTTCTCATTGTATCTTTAAATAAATGGTTAATATGCACAAAATATTTTTAGTTTTTCACATATTTTTTGTATCAAACTTTTTTACGCAACATTTTGATTTTTGGAACCAATTTATCAAATTATATAAAAGTAAGGTTTTATATGTGTGCCAATTTCTGGATCCAATGTATCACACGATAAAAGGATTGGGTGTATTTGTGATTGTTTTAATATTTGGAACTATTCGTAAAAGCGGTGAGGGGTATGAAAATATTGGCACATGATATGAAATTATGTTTTTAAAGGTTTTAGGTGACCAAGTAGATTCCACTAACGAGTTGACCGATATTCTTTCGCAAATTGATGATTTGAAGCCGACGGATAGGCTACCTGTTTTTCAATATTTGATTGTATGTCTTGATGACTATTTACTTAATCTGAATGAAAGGTGGGTGTGTAAGTTTCTATATTTTATTATATAATACAAGTTTTATTACCCGGAATACGCGCAGTCTACAAACATTGAACTGGAATACAGAATTTTATATACCACACTTCTATAAATATAGAAGTTTATGTTCTACAAATAGAAAAGGTATATTAGGTGTACTCCCCAGCCTCGTCTTGGTTGTATTGAACACAAAAACGCAGACAATAAAAATATTTGCATCTGCATTATTTTGACGATAATATTAGGTCATTCAGAGCAGTGCTTCCCAAACTGTGTAAAAATCTTTGTTTCAGTTGCAGCATGAAATACTTTGGGAAACACTGATTAAATTATTATGGCATGAATTTGAATTTCAAGGCAATAAATTGGTTACCTGGAGTGTTTCTCACAGGACAAATCAATAACATAAATGGTTTTCGCTAAAGTGATATCTTCTGTTTACAATCTTGATCATTTTAGGATTGTTGAAAAAATGTCTAAATAAATTATTTACAACTTTCAGCACACACAAAGGACAGTTGATGGGTAGTTTTTAATTTATGAGATAAATGTTTTCAAATAGTATAAAACAAAATCCTCTTTTTATATAATGTAAAAATGTGATTAATGATTTTTTTTTTCTTCTATATTTTCAGCAATAAGTTGTCAGGTGACAATACTTCTACATTTTCAACTGATGAACTTGATTGTATTGTAAAATCTGAATATGAAGTTTTCGATGCTTTAAAATCCTTAACGAACACTGTAAAAGTTTGCATGAAAGGAAAAGATTCATTTCCATTCGGCGACGATGTACAATTTTCTATCATGGACCAATATCCTGAACTGTACGATAACATTAAAAAGATGACGGATGAAGCCAAACAATGCAATTTGCAAAATACTTCAAGTCACGATAATTTGTTGATATGCGTAAGAGGGTTCGTGCATAAAATTCAACCGGTGTTGAAGAAAATTCTAACAAATACTTTCATAAATATACCAGTTTTCAGTTGGAAGTGTTATATTTCATATTTTGACACAAGATACAGAATATCTCAAATGGTCGATGACCTGAAATACTGCTTTGCATAAAATCATTTGCCAATCATATTGCAAGTTAAGAATCACTCACTCGAAAGGTAAAATAAAAATTAGATACGGTAAAGGATACCCATTTCGGCAACTGGTAGTAATATGCGGCAAAGGTATTTTTAAGTATTAATACCCTCCTGCATGTTTTGTCAAACATTTTTTGAGAATTGATTGAAGCTATCTTCATAGAAAAGCATATACGGTGGTTGACAATTTTCAGTAATAGAGGAGTTAAAAATTTCAGTTAATAATCAAGCATAATATAATTGAAGACGATTCCAATAAATATTTTTACACAGACAATCTGTGACTTATTCAGAACAGTTTATCTCGATATTGCTGTATTCATTCAGTCTTATTTTATTTATTGGTTACTGAGCTGACTGTGCCCATTTGAATCGAGGATAATGACGTGAATGTCACCATAAATGGTGTACCAGTAATTAAATTTCAATATATATTATAATATATTAGTGGTGATTTAGTGTCAGCAATAAAGGTACAAAATAACTTCAATAATTATAATAATAAATAATTATAGTTGCATGTTTTTTCTGGTAAAATACTATGAATTTTTCAAATCGTCCCTATCAGAAAAGAGAAATACATATATATACATGCACACAAATCAAAATACATACTTTTGTACACTTTTGGATGAGCAAGAGAGGCATGGAGAATTCAATAATCACTAACGGTAGAAATATTTAGTTGGATTCTGATTTTTTTATCGTTCTGTGCTGTATTTTATTTATTTCAGGTATTAAAATATACAGATTTCTCTTTTGAGAATTCTATAATTTTGCACCCTGTTCAAAAAAATGTGATTTAGACTGGATGAATAGAGTAAATTATTGTAGTTGTAGAAAATCAAAATATGAAACTATAGTTGAGGATTACAATACCAGACGAATATATCAATCAGTATTTTGATATTCAATATAAAATTCTGTCATTAAAAAATACATCATAATCATAAACGGATGATTTACATAAACAACTTACAGCTTTTTAAAATAATAATACATCATTGAAAGGCTCATTCTGGAACCTCTCAATATTGTTACAACTCTTAATAGATTTAAAATGTTTCAATGCCTCGTGAAAATTAAAATATCTGATACATTCAAACATCGATTTTTGTTAATTTTCGACACCAAATTACTGACAATTATTTTATTTTTAATACCAGTATTGACCAAAAACACTGTGAATTTGCACTGCAATCCCCAACAGTTTAATTTTAGCCAATTATTTAATTGCCTCAAATTGACAGGAACCTCTCAATTTATTTTAGCCAAGTTCAAATTAAACTTACAACGCATTGTTGACCTAGAACAGTGGTTCTTAGACGGAGTTCGGTGAACTTCATGAGTTCTCATGTGATAAATCCAACAATCGACATCTTGCTTTTATATTTGTGTATGATAATTAAGTACTTGTAAATTTATTATTTTATAAACACAAAGATATGAGAATAATAATTACTGATAAATTTTATTAGTTTCACTTGAAAAATGTACATTTTTAAATTTAATATTTTGGCATTCAATTATTATTTTCTGCGCTGAAGAAACACAACATAATTGCATTGAAAATGCTAATAATGCGCAATGTTAATAATGCGCACATATCAATTTTTTTAAGACTTTTGACTGTTTGGTAATACAAAAGAACCTCGATATAATGAACTATGGATATAAGGGACTAACTATCTGATCATACAAAAACGAATAACCAAGATTTTTTACTGTTTTATATTTTTTTAACTTTATACCTACACATAAATAAAGTGTATCTTCAGAAAAAAAAATGTTTGTTTATTTTTTTGTTAAGTTTTCATATCTACCTCATCATCGTTTAAAACGATTATACTTCTAATCCATTTATGGAAACTTCACTGACCTTGTATTGTGCTGTGTATTTTCGTAACAACAAAATGCTACTTTTAAATAATGGACAATCGGCTTTAATGGCCTTTTACTTCATATCGAACTAGGAATTTCACCGTTACATATTGCAATAGTGTACTCGGTCACTTTTGTAAGAAGACAGTGTTTATTTATTTATTTTAGTGTACCCGAGACCATCCGAGTTTAAAATTGTCATCCGCTGTGGTCTAGTCGGTAAATGCTTGGCTTTAACGATCAGGCGGGTCTGAGTTCAATTCCCAGTGAGGTCAATGTCAAATTTAGATTTTATTCAGTTTATATTTGAGATTTAAGAATGTTAGTCATGCCAATTGTCAAGTTTATATTGTATGATCTTTCAACTTCAAAATATTTGACACATCGGTATTAGCTGTAATGTCAATTATATTTATATTTAATTAAAAAAAATGATTCATTTAAAATTGGTCCATATTTCAATATTAAGACAGACAGAATATTGTCGTTCAATTCTATCGAAAATCTCAATCTTCTTCAATCAACATGCTGTAATTAATCTGTCAACATATATTTTCTTCCAAATACTATTTTGGTAAAACACATTTGCTACCCTAGTAAAAAATATTAAATTTCCTAGTCTAGCTTTTAAAATAATATGTTTATGTTTAGAATTGATTACTCTTGATCCATGTTTTTAAATAAATTCATATGTATTTATTATTGCAATATCATGTGTTAATTTTTATTGCAAAATCATTGACACGAATAACACATAAAAAATAATGTAATTACAAAAACCATTTCTACTGAACTGTGCATTGAATAAATTTACAGCGGCAGACTTTTTCAATGTGGTTAAGAAACACTATTTAGGTGTGACAGTCATGTAAAGTGAGACCTCATACAGGGAACACCGATTGTGATGAACTTTTCATACCATGAACTCGAGAGTTTGCTTTGGCAATTTTCATAAATACTCAACACACAATGCTTCTCGCCGCACCATGTTTTTTAGCTATGCACCATCGCATTACGGAAGAACGAACAGCGTTTTCTTCAACCGATTTCTCTTTTATGCGTTCGTTGATGTCTAAAATATTTCCACGCAGCATTCAAATCCTAAAATTAATAGGGCAAAGTGAGAGCGATTAATTGACCACTAGTCCTGTCTTTCTATCCTTACTCTCTTTAAAAATAGAAAAAGATGTTGAGCAACCGAGTAACAAGCAGTTCTTGTAAAAAAAACTTTTGTTGGTATACCTCTATTAGGAAAGCAATATTCTCTACATTGGGAACGGACATGGATAAGAAAAAACTTTACAAGTGTTTCCACACCTTTTTTTTTAAAAAAAAAGCACTGGTTACTACTATAGGAATCTGCATTTCGTGCGGTGCGATACCCCACTGCATACATTATTTTAAATGTAGGTGTAGATGATGCGGTAAAAATAAAACAGTTTTTTTACATGATCCCGTTTATTTATCAGTGTGATTCTATACAATAACATTGCAATTATACATGATTATGTTTATAGCATGAAGAGCAACAATAATATAAATATAGCTTACAGATTAAAATGCCCTATGGAATTGATATTATTATACTTATTTGAGGACCTGTAAAAATGGAGGCATACGTTTCGGTGCTTTTTTATATTCAGTCCTTTCCCATCCTTGAGCTTAACCCAAAGTGCACTGTCATTTGAGGATATTTTTCAATTCCTCAAGTCACAACTCTCTTCGTAGTTGGTTATTAATATTATAGAAAGTTCATATCACAATTTTTATTCTTATAATGATTAGACGGTGTAGCGTGTGAATCTCTATAACGTTTTGTAAACTCTTCATTCATAGAATGTATTATATTACAAAGCAGTATTATTTAGAGAGACGTTTGTCTTTCTGTTGCTACATTCGTAAATTTAGATTTCATCTGATATTTATTTTTTTAGAAAAAGTTTCGAGAATCGGTAGATATTATCACCCTTTTGCTGTAAAAAAATATTACACTAAAAAAAGTGTAGTGCTGCAAAAATTTTACATTCCCAAAAATTGTATATCACTTCTTACAATCTTCCCGGATGAGATGTGCTTCAGCAAAAACTAATTGAATTACCAATGCCGAGACATTTTTTTATAGTATTTGAACAACACACTAAGGTGGACTTGCTAGATATTTTTATATCATATATATCTATATTTTTATATCATATATATGTATCATTTATATCATAGCATATCAAGTGAATTTTTGTTTGGATACAGAGGCATGTTCTCAGCACGGAATGTGTTAAAATTCCATATAATGCCTGGGATGAGCTACAGCATCCGGTAAATGTCTGCGGATGGGAAGTAGTTTTTTGATAGGACAGTTTTCAGCACCGATTTGGGTGCTAAGCCGAATTAATCGTTTAACATTAATCCCAAAAATTGCAAATTAAAATATGAGGTGTTTTAAGCATATTTTTGTATTTTTAACTGTTTTAAAAGTATGGCACAATCTACAGGTGACCTTTTTATTACAGATCTTAAATAATTCAAAGGAACTATATTCCCTTCAATGACAGGGGTAATTCTATAAGATCGTAATGTGACGTAATCTAACTAAAATTGTGAGTTATTTAAGTTCTAAATATTATTTACGTTAAAACAACAAATTGTTGCCTATAATAGATAAAAACTGTCTTTACCAATATGTCACATATACATGCTATTCAAACCGTTTCTAGTTAAAACATGTCTTAAATAGTTCATCAACAGTTATCAGCGACTTTTGAATATTCTTGATAAAACCAAACAGCATAGCGTACCTTCATTTTCTTATCTATTCTAAATAAACGTTTAGTATTGATAGATTTATGTTTAAATATTTATTCTTTTTGTACTCAATAAAATATGCACATCATTCATTAAAAATAAATACTTACTGCAAACAAATTCCAAAGGAATGACAACATGAATATTTTACAATTAAAATAAAGCTTGAATAAAAAAATGCTATGCTTATTAATTATACACCTGTTATTAATATGGGATTAAATAAAGAAGTAAAGAAATATGTTTGTTCTGAGCTCAAGTAAAATTATTGTAAATAATAATATTGACTGCTTTTTTTTATGTACGGCATTTTATGCCTTATATATTACAAAATTTGACTAAGATTTCTAATTACTGAGCAAGGAAAAATATTTGGGATTCCCGCATACCGCCAACGTGCCTTAAAAAGAGATTGGGTGACAAAAATACATGATCTCAGTCTGAAATCAAATGTTCAACTGTAGAAATCAATGTTATATATCTGATAAATTAAATTTGAAGCACATGAGTAGGTTCGAATTCTGGACCTACTGATCGCTAAGTTCATAACATTAATCCAATAGAGGCCGACGGGTTCGACATAAACAATAACGTGTACAAAATTTTCAGGAACTACTGTTAACAAAAAAAGTATATGAATCATCGATACAATTTTTTCAGTGACATAATCAGCGCGTTCCAATTACTAAGATATGTACGTAATAAATATACCAATTTATGCATTGTATGTTTATTTATAAATAAAATAGACTGAATAAATCCACAACAAAGTTATTTCAACATCTCCTGCTTCAAAAGGAATAGTTTTTATTTAAACATTCACTAATAAAGACGTTTTATATAAGCTGCTTAATCTGCAAACTGACTGAGCCAAATTTTTCAAGACAACTTTAATATTTACAATATGTATTTTGGAATAGTTCAATTCCGCTCGATGGTCAAATTATCAAGTTTATTCCATGTTCTGAAAAATTTGTTTCTAGAATTTTCTAGATTATCTAGAGTTTCTAGATTGAGCAGTTGATATGTCTTTATCGTGAAATTTTCCGAGATGATAATTAATGTTCGTTCCAAAATACCTGTATCTTTTATGACCGTGAATTTTTCATGTACATAAAAATAAAATTACAGTTATGTATGTATGGTATATAAAATTATAAAAAAATCAAATAAATGTAGGTATATAAAGTATATTATAAAGAAATATAAATACGACGAGAAAAGGTAACATATGAATGTGTTAGTAATTGCCAATATTAAAAAAATATATTCAAAAATCGTAGCCAAAAATAATTGAAAAATAGGACTTCAAGGTACTTATATACCTTATAATGTAAATATTTGTTTACCTTTGGTGAGATGTAAGTTTAACTTATAAATTTTACGGTGTAATACAAATAAATGAATATGATAAGTATTTTCAAGGTGAACATCTATTTGGTAAAAAAGAAAATGAATCATTGGTATCTTCATAAAATATTTAAGCACAAGGAAATGAACGCATTTGATAGTGTTATTGATAAATATGCAAATTGTTTTAGGTGAAAATACTTGTTTGGTAACTGACATGCATGAACTTTGTCATGCTGATGGCAAAATATAATTTTAATTTCGTATTATGCGAATCGAAATAACTTTTTTTTTATTATTGTTATCAAATTATAATTAACTCATACCGTGTCAGTAAACTATCACTGGGATGACACACAAAATGAGGAAATGTATACTTCTGACAGATTGGAAAAATGATTCAACAAGCATTCGTAGCAAATCTATGAAAAACGTTTTCTAGATATGGTGTTTTAATATTTATAACCATCTATCCTGATTCAGCAGGAATTTTCTTTACAACACATGTATACAAACAAAATAAATGTCTATAAAAAAATATTTTCAACCCATTCCTTGTGGGTAGATTATTACATAAATGACACCATAATAAAATTGAATGATTTGAATGATTTGAATGCCTGTTGCAATACAGACTTCATTTGTTTGGACATATTTATTTGCCCATAGAATGTATATAGAGTAGGTACTTTAAAAAACAGCTTAGAAAAAATGGACATGAATTAATTATTAATAGCAACTTTGCCTAAAAGTTAATTTTTAAAAATGGGTACAGTAATTATGTCTGAAGTGATCATTCCATAATAGATATCCGCACAGTATAGAATTTGGTAGGTAGATATATTAAGCTAATAATCATAAACAGCCTAAATATAAGCAAAAAGATGTTAATTTAAATACCTAAATGAGTGTATTGAATTAATCATCAGCTCGCGATACACCGGCAGCTTTGAAAGCTTCCTTCACCTTTGAAAATACTTGATCAGCTTCAGCAGACGCATCGATTTTCTTCACTAGATTCAAATTTTCGTAACGTTTAATAATGGGCATAGTTTCATTGACGTATGTGTTGAAACGCTTTTTGAGACTCTCCAAATTATCGTCAGATCTGCCGCTGCCTGATGCACCCCTCCCCAGGCACCGCTTGACGCAATCTTCCTGGGAGCAGTCGAAGAACAGCACGAAGAGGAGTTTGGCCTTCTCGGACATAGCCTTGGTCCATCCGTCGAGGTTGTCTTCGTTGCGCGGGAAACCGTCTATGAGGAATTTACCCTTCCCAGATTTGTTCATCGCCTGTTCGATCAGCGCGCACGTGACCTCGACGGGGACGATTTGACCGTTCACAATCTTTTCTTCGATCATCTCGCCGAACTCTGAACCCGGCCTCCCGCGTTCCTCCCGCAGTAAATCACCGGCTGACAGATGCACGAACCCGAATTCTTTCACGATATGCTGACATTGCGTGCCCTTTCCAGCTCCAGGACCGCCGAGAACGAATACTACTTCGGGGATCATCTTTTGAATACTGGCGGCCACCTTAGATAACAAACGTACACTCATAAAAGATAATTTGATTGACGTTTCCGATTATGGGCGCATAAATAAAACGTCAGGTGGTACGGAAATCTGATAAAAGTGATGTCATATAATAATTTGACAGTAAAAACCATATGAAAAAATACTTTTTAAAACCTTTATGATATTAAAAGGGCAATATTTTTGAAAAAAAAATTACCGTGACAAATGACAAGCAAAATATTTAAACATTGAATAACAAAAACTCAATTTTTCCAACTTATTGAACAAATAAAAAAAATAGGTAATTTTGTCATGAGCCATAGCACGGACTATTGGGGCGAAAAACTTCACAGACTAAGCTAAAAACAACGCCACGATTTAAAATATTCATTGAAGCATCCCGGAAGCACGTTAAAATCACACATTATTATGAAGAACACTGATACATAAATTGGTAAATATGTCATTTAGTAGCACCTCGACTATTGCCGCGCGCGCGGCCATTACGAATATTGGAGGCGAAGATTTCGTATTACGTATAATTTATCAGTGTTCTTCTTTTTATCGTGTGGTTTTAAAGCGATTATCAAGCCCTAAATAAAATATTTTAAATCGTGGCGTTGTTTTCAGCTTAGTTTGTGAAGTTTTTCGCCGCAATAGTCGGTGCTACTTGGTGCTACTGAATGACATATTTACCAATTTATTTATCAGTGTTCTTCATAATAATGTGTGATTTTAACGTGCTTTCGGGATGCTTCAATGAATATTTTAAATCGTGGCGTTGTTTTTAGCTTAGTCTGTGAAGTTTTTCGCCCCAATAGTCCGTGCTATGGCTCATGACAAAATTACCAAAAAATATTTAAGTAATATTATTTGATTTGCGGCTTTCCATTTATTTTGGGAATTTTCATTAATCTCTTTCGTCTTGCTCAGTGGTCGTCAAACTGCTAAATGCTCTTTCACAAAATTCCACGTACAGTGTGATTAAAACTTCGTAATCCACGCGCAGAAGTTGGTTTTTGGTCTTAAAACTACGGGCAATTTTAGGAAACGTATATTCATCAATCATATAAAGGACCTTTTAATCAGCCAGCCAGTGGCGTAGAAAAGGGTCCCGCCGCCCAAGGCGTTTCTTGAATTTGCCGCTCCCCCCTCCTCCCAAATAATTCCTCCACTTTTTTTTTAATTACTTCTATTTTTTTTAACTATGAGATTATACTACAAGTCGCTTAATTTTTTTTATTCATAAATATAATTTTTTTAAAAATATTGTATTTTGTTATTTTTTTATGGTTTTTTTTTCAGAGCAGGAACTTTTTTTAATGTGTCAAAAAAAATATTAGTCAATCGTCTTTTTTATTATGTTTGGAGGCAAAGTGGAAAATTATTGCTATTATTATAAGTATTCATTTTACAAATAAGTAAACGAATTTAAAGTTGTAAGTTAATTCATAACAAAAGGTAACAGATTTTATTTTGTAAACATAACATTTGTAAACATAACATTTGGAAAAAAACATATTTAAAATTTAATTTTTTGGCTTTTTTCTTCACTAAATCGTTAGTAATGTTATCAACATCTATTTTATCTGAAAGTTAAAATTTTATTAAAAACATGGTTGTAAAGTTGGAGTCGTTACCGTAGTCGGAAAAAACTAACGACCCCGACTGTTTTTTTTTAAATTTTTTGAGTGTACAAATCGCAAACTACAAAGTCAAAAGTCGCCACTGGTCGACATGGTATGAATGTTAATTAAATAAGAAAGAGATTTTTTAAATAAATTGAAAAAGTATAAGAGTAAGTAAGAGCATTTCAATTTTCTTTTACATCTCTGTTTGCTTAGCAGGAACAGCAACATTTTTTTTAATTCTTCCCAAGCAATGTCATCATGATCTTGATTTTAGTGTTTTACAAAACATAATCATGCGAGGAAAAAATGGTGAATTAATTATCGCTTGCATTGATTCTTTATACGAAACAATTTTTTGTTAATTACCTCTGAAGTTTTTTTCTATTTTTTAAAAATGCGACCCCCAAAAAGTTGTGTTTAATCAGTAAGTCACAAAGCACAAATTGAGGAGCAAACATTCAAAAAGTGTTTTGTCACACAAATACAAAGCTTTGAAAATGATGATTTAAGTGTTGCAAAAGTGACGGTTTGTATGAATGTGCCAACTTTATGATTCCATTTTAATATGAAAAAAAACCTTTTTGAACACTAATTTTGATTTCCATTCATAGGTTTTATTATGGGCTATCAGAATTGATATAAAACGCTATTTTTCAAAATTTGTGACAAAACACTTTCTGAATGTTTGCTCCTCAATTAAACGAAAGAAAGTATAATATTGAAATAAAGCTCGCATTGATTCTATATCCAAAACATTTTTTTTGCCTTTGAAAATTTCAAAAATGCCGTCTCCAAAAAAGCATATATTGTCAGCGGGCGGAAGAAAATACAGTGAAAGTGATATTGCTAACATTGATTCTGTATACATGTTATCTTTATTTTCATATTATTTTCAAAATTTTCTGTTCATTTTCGAAAATGCCGCCCACTGAAACGTGCCGCCCCCCCTTGCTATGCCATTGCAGCCAGCTTAGGAGTACCCAAATCAATTTAATAACAATGTAACTACCTATATAGTATCTTATATGTTGATCTCTTCTTCTTCCGGACACTTAGACTGTTCTGTCACAAATCTGTGACTTTCATTAAGATTAAAAAATTAAATGTAATGAATTAAAACTCAGTTAAATCTTTTTCAAACAAAATATTATTTTCCAACAAATATTTCAGATTAAACATACTTTACCAAAAGCATTATAAAAAAAAGATTTGAATAATTTTGTTATTCTACTGATTGTGTCACAAATTTAATTGTGTCATATGTATTGTCTCTTTGAAAAGTATCTACAGACTGAACTTGCTTCTAATGCAATCTCAAGATGGTTCTCATAGGGCGAAACATGTGTCACAAATTGTAACACAATCAGTGAAAGTAATAGAATTATTCAATTTAATTATATGTCAAAGATTAATTTCCACCAAGTCCATCGAATTTATTTATCAATTGTGTTTGCTTTAGACAATTTTATCAAGCAGCTTTGCAATTTTTCATAATTTGCTGTCACATGATTGTAGATTCCAAAGTAATTGAACATTTTGATGATTCTCATCCAGGTTCTTCAATATTGAGGAGGCTGAAATGAAGAAATAAATAAGTTTCTACAACATTCATGTTTTCTATACAATCTTTATAGATCGTACACTAACACATTGATTTGCGCTTTCATGCGATTTGCGACTCAGGTGGAATCTATACATCTCTATTATAATATATGTTTATCTTGATTTATCTGTCCTTTTTTTATGCTACTAATTTTTTGACTTTGAATAGTTATTGTACTCAAAAGAATATTTCATCTGATGTTATGCAAATGTGTGTATTTCATTGCAGGCAGTCGATTTTTCACCGAAATGGTTAGAAATACATTTGTGTGCAAATATACAATGAAATTATTTGATATCAATTCTTTGTCTAGAATATTTTTTTTTTATAGTTATGGTAACTAGTATTTCTTAAGAATGGAGTTTAATTAGGGTATCATAGAACTGCTCAATTCCATACGGAAAAAATAAGAACATGAAATCATATTCACACAAGTGAATATATCGCACTCCTAAGACAATACAGTCATATACTGTGAAATGACGGTTTTAACTGTGAATGCCAACTGCCTGGTTAACAGTGGGACATGAGAGGCCCCAGGCGCAATAAATTTTGTGGGCCTTGTTTGTCGGATAACATAAAAACTTTAGAAAAATCCATGAAAATAATAAACAAAAATTATATGGGTTATTTTGCATAAACTATTTTCTAAGAGGACCAAAGCGCGCGCCACATACGCTTATATCCAGTAGTGTAGTGGTAAATAAAAAGGTACCAGGTCGGTCTTTGATTTCTTTCCTATTTTTTTTTGTTTTTATTATATCCGTCCGAAGTTAAAAAACCACAAGTTTTAACAATTAAATCAATAAAAAAAATGCACAATTTAAATTTTTAGATCTTAGAAAGAGGGGTGGTATTTCTTCATGTTACATGTGTACATTTATTTTTATAAAATCCGTCGGGTAGATCAATTTTTATATAAATAATATGATATTTTATTTAATATTTAATAATTATGATATTTTATTTATATAATACTGATATTTTAAATTTTATGAACAATATTTTAAATACATGTATGTACTTGAAAGTTACAAGTCAAAAAAGTGGCAGGGTGGTGCAAATGTGGAAAGGAAAAAGGGCATTACCCACACAACAAATTTTGCAGGAGGCACAAAAAAAGTTTTTTAATAATTTTGCACCAGACAAATTATAAGCTATATACATTCTTGAAGTACACCGAGACTTATAAAATGGTGTTAAATTGACTTAACCCTCGAGAGACGAGCATGACCATATGGTCCCACTTCACAGTATTCCCTATTAGTCCCGCTGTTAATTTTCTTTCTACCCCAATATTGTTGGCTTTACTCAAGCTCGGTTGACAAAAATGTAGGATTTAGTAGTTGGTCAGCTGCGGGCAGAAACATACATTCCAACAGCAAACGCGACTATTTTAATTTACGGTTGAATTTTTAAATTTGAATCGTTCAAACTATGTACATTCTCACAGATTTTGTCACTAACGACCCGGGTTTCGCCTTTCGGCATCTTCAGGCATTCAAGTGCACGGATAAAATCAGAAGACTATGCAGCTGTGCTCTATTTATTTCCAAAATTTCCTGGAAAAAGAGCTTATGACTGTCTGTATTTGGGTGTAACATTTTTATCCCTTGTTCCTGATTGAACACGTGTCCTTCCAAAATTAAGTGATTAGCAAAATTAGATGTGTCTTATTTCAATCTAAAGGCTGCCATATGTTCTAAAACTCGGATGTTCAGTGTCCTTTCTGTTTTGCTGATATAAAACTTTGTACAACAAGAGCATTGCAATCTATAAATCCCGGATTTATTTAAGTAATGTATTTTATCTTTATTATTAACTAATAATTTGCCTAAAGAGTTTTTACAGTAAAAAGCTGGTCTAACCCTATCAGCTAGCTGTTTTTTAATTTTAAGACTTATATTTCCTAAATAAATGATTCTACGCCAATACCTAGTATGATCTATGTCCTTTGACACTATACCTTTAAATAACATTTTTTCTGCAAGTTTAGTATGTTTTTTTGATAAAAGATTGTCTATAAGAGACATATCGTATCCATTGTTTATGGCGATTTGTTTGATGATTTTCAATTCGATATTAAAGTTTATTTCGTTTAAAGGAACACTCACAAGTCTATGTATTTCTGAATGAAAAGCGGCTAGTTTATAAGAAAATGGGTGCATTGAATTTTTATGTATCACAGCATCCGATAATGTTGGCTTCCGAAATATTTTAAACCTGTGAGAATGATTTTCAATGTTAATATTTAGGTCAAGAAAGTTAATATTTTTGCCTCCGACTCCTAGAGTGAATTTAATATTTTTATCTAATGAATTTATAAAGTTATGAAAGTTAGTTATTTGTCTATCTGTTCCATTAAACAGGCAAAGAATATCATCTACATATCGGAACCAATAGACTATAGGTTTCTAAATAGTTCATATAAAACTCAGCTAACAACGGTGATGGGCAGTTTCCCATTGCAAGGCCTTCTGTTTGTTTTTAAATTGGAAATAATTCTGGTCAACGCAAACATCTAATATATTTAATAACTCTTTTGTTACTATTGGGTTTACTCTACGTGCATTTAAGGTATCTTCGATAATCCTTTTGCATTTGTTGACTGGTACATTATTAAATAAACTGACCACGTCAAATGAAATTAATTTTGAGTTGCAAGGAATGATTTGATTTTTAAGTTTTTCAACTAATTCTAATGAATTTTTTACGCTATATGTCGGGTTGAATCCACTATGGTTACGAATGAGGGAGTTAGCTTTTTTCGATAATTTATAAGCTGGGGCATTAATATATGACACAACAGGGCAAATTGGGATTGAAGGTTTATGAAGTTTCGGTAATCCGTAAAATTTGGGAGCTAACGGATTCCGTGTAGATAAAGAATATATATATCTTTAGGGCTGATCGTAATATTACAACTGTTAATGACATCTTTGACATCTTTGTTAAATTTTACTGTAGGGTCTTTTTTTAGTTGGACTATATTGTAACCATCGAGAAAGTTATTAATTTTATCAGCGTAATCATTACTCTTTAGCAGAACTGTGGTACTTCCTTTATCCGCTTTTGTGACAATGATGTTATTTTCTTTAATTTTATCTTTAATATCCTTAAGAGTGACTAACTCATCGTTGAATTTACTTCTATCTTTAACGCTCGACAAATAATCCTTTTTAAGAATGCGAGAACATATTTGCTTACTGGTTAGATTTTTATGTAGCGCAATTTCTAATGCTGATTTCTAGCTGAATTTTTAAATCAAAATTTTTAAAATTGTGAGTACAAGTTTTATTTGGCTTTTAACATATTTAAACTGTTTATAATAATAATACATTTCTATTAAAAATTGATTGATTTAAATATGTCATACTGTAAATATTTTTTAATATTTTCTGCGTAGCTGTATTTTAACAGCAAACGTTAGCGTGACCATATGGTAACGCTTGTCCTTAGCAATGATGAATTATTTTTTCATTTATTTTGTTGAATATAATAATTATAGCCTCAGATTTTTTAAATTAATTTAGATCTACCAAAGATTTGACTGTTTTAAATTTATTAGAGCAGCCTGTGACGAGCGAAGACGATAATTTTGAAGATTTGGAGGCGGATGTTTTCATTTGTCCTTCCAAATCAAATGTTTTGGCCAATGAAGACAGTGCTGATGAAGACGAAGAAGAGTAATTGATATTTTGAGTGGCCGTCATCTTGCTGCTTGTTCAGAAATAAGACTTTTACGGAACCAAACGGACACGATTATACACCAGTTATTAATCTAATCATTCATTGGTATCTTTTTTTAAAATATCCATTTCTGCACCCAATGTGGAGCATATGGCTTCCTAATGGAGGTATCTTAAGAGAAGTTTTTTTTATGAAAATTGTTTGTTACTGAGTCAAGTCTTTTTCCAAAGAGAGTAGTAGGTATAGAAGTACAAGGCTAGGACAGGACTAGTGATTCACTAATCACTCTCGCTACGCCCATTTATTTAAGGATCCGAAGGGTGGGATGGATTTTTTAAACATCACAAACAACCATGTTGTTCGTACTGGGAGTCGAGCCCGTGAGGTCCGGCACGGAATTCAACAACCCCGACCACTGCGCCAAAAGCCCGACAACCATTTGCAACTTACCCGAATAAATATTATCTAGAGTTATTCTGTAGTATTCTTCAACACAACAAGTGGAATAACAAAGTTATCAAATTTAATTTTATATAAAAATGAACTTCCACAAAGTTACCTCCGAATCTATCGAAGTAATTATAATTCAGATTTGCTAATAATATTGTTTATCTAAAATCTGATGATTCTAATTAATTTTCAAAAAAAATCGGCAAAGAAAACTGAAAATATTGTAAATGAAAATGGTTTAACTTAAATAAATCTTACAATGTGAAGCCTAACTCTTTTCAGACCTCATTATAAAGCAAGCTACATACAATTGACCATGAGGGAACACCATTTACGGAAGAAGAAGACCTACTCCATCAAACGTTTTAACCGTGCCTTATTTATTGTCATCCCATATGCTAACTTAATCAGTAACTGCCACCCACAAAGATTAAAGAGAACAGAATAATAATTTAAAATGTAACATATTGATTGTTCTGAGTAAACAGCAAATGAAAATTTGAGCTTTTAGGATATAGAGCCTTTAGCTATGATATTTCATGTTACATACATAATTTATAATATCAAAACAGAGATGGATTTATGCTGATATTAATAGACATAGATAATTGCTTGCAAGATGGCCGGCTTGCGACGTGTGCGAAGTGTACAGGTGCTGCACTAAGATTGTAGTACTATCCACTCATTTAGTTTTGTGAGACACAAAAGGCACACAGACACAGAAATCCTCAAGCCGGCCCGGCCCTGCTTGCAAGTAAGTCTACATTATTTTTCTTACTAACAAATTTCCTGTTTTTGCCAAACTGACTGTTACCTTACTCTTGTCAATTTTGTTACAAGTTCTGCCAGTATGGTGACGGTACATCTGGTGCATTATATTCATTCAAATTAAATGATGAAAAATTTGTTAAAAAATAGGTCCTTCCCATAGGAATGAGATCATTAATTACCCATCATCATGTCTTAAAGTTACCTGGGCCCTTTGAATATGTATAATATATTTTCAAATGCTTTGCTACAAACTCACAATGATTTTTCATGTAATTTTGAAGGGTTATCTGAAAAACTTTGGTAGGTACAGCCATATTTATATTCGGGAAAGCCGCATTATTTTCATCATTTTTTGTGTTACTGACGATTATGCCCAATAGGTGACAGCTGATTTCAGAAGCGTTTGGACTTTTATACAATCTTAAAATGGCTCCACCGCTACATCCGGACTGTACGCAGCAAGAGGTCTGAATCATTTGAGGAAGATATCTGTTTATATGCCCCTTCGTTATCGTAGGTCGGAGATTGTGTATATTTTTTTCACTAAAATACGGAAATCCAACAGCTACAACAGTTTCACCTAAAATATTAAAAAAAAAATCACAAATATTATTATAACACAATTTATTGTAAACCACAGGGGTATGAAATTTTAATAACAAAGAAGAAATTGAATACAACTTAATACAGTGATCACGGAGGTTGTGACTTCAAAATATTTTTTTTTTGGTTTAACCGGTTGCAACAAAGTCCTCTTTCAATATGGAGAAACTATCTTGACTGTTATCGAGTCATTCAAATTTTAAGATAAGTCAATTTAAAAGGGAATTTATGAAAGTATCCATTTGGGGATTCTAACTCATGTCTATTAAGGAATATTAATTATATCAAATTGTATTAAGAGAGTGTATTTGTAAGATATGATAAAATATTTAAGCCGGTTGGCTTATAATATATAACACTAACCTTTGAAAGGTGGAGTATTTGCAAAAGTCACCGATTTTAATGCGTTAAATGGAGCTTGATTGGAATAGAGTAAAGCTAAATCGTACGCTTTGTCGTCTCGTGTACGAAACAAAACACTCGCCTTTCGAGTCTTTCCACAGCTGAATAGTGAAATTCCGTGTTGTTTGTGCTGTAAATAAAATTGACAGTATCGAAACAAAAGGAACGTAAATATATTGAGAAAAATATTCACTATTCAATTAATTGGTCGTATTAACGGGCGAGTTTTATTAGTTTTTTATTAGTTATAATTGAGAAATATAAAAATCATTTCTTACTGAACAATTTATTTGTGGCGTAAGGGGTAAGTCAGTGTCTAAGCTTTCATTTTTATGAGGGAAGGATTAATTAGCTGATTAACCTATCTAATCCATCTAAATTCAGAATTGGAAAGGGGTGATAAGTAGGAATGAAAACATCATAGTAATCCATGGCTTTGGATACAAACTAATTGGAAAATCATTGTAAGAAAGTATTCATTCGGAGACTCCAACTCTTGACCACTGTCAATGTACTGTCTTAAACTGTGAGCAATCGGTTACTTGGCTGGTTATAACGAAGTATTTAAAAACTAATCAAAGCAAAATATGATATCCAGATAACTTACATATTTTACAACATGCGAACATGAGATAAAGTATCCATTTCCTAACGAAACACCAGATCCCCATGATTCTCCGCATCTTACCAGAACTACGATTGAATCAATTTCACCTGGAAAATGGAAAGTGTTTAACGTATTTGATGGATTTATTCTAATAATATTTCGCAATGAAAACATGTGAATTGTACTAATTCCACATTTTATTATAACTACCTGTAAGCCCGTCGACCTCAACGGGGGGATTTTGTTGCATTTTTAAGTAGTCAGAAAATTTACTGGCGTGAAAAATAAATTACAAACCTATTTATTGAATTAGCCAGAAATTCTAAAAGTAAAAGAAATATATCTCGGGGCGTATATCGACAGCCCTGCAGTATTTAAATTGTAAATTATTTAATTTTTGGAATAATGTTTAAGTTTGCTAACAATCTATTTTCGTAGTAGCAGAAATCGACTTCGGGGCATACATCGACAGCCCTGCAGTATTTAAATTGTAAAGTATTTGTAAAAACTTGTGTTATTAACAAAATATGTTCTCAGATATTAAAACGTTTATGTTAGTGGTGAGAATTTAAAATCCGATGCGTGGAGCGTCCGAGTGCCCGCGAGCTTCAAGCTGCCAACTGCATAATATAATGTATTGATAATATATAAATAATCTAAATTTTTAAGATGACATATTACATGGAATAATAAAAACAGCCATCTTGCAATCAGTCTCTCATCTGTCAACATGAACAACAACAAAATTAAGGTCATTTCATTAACGTTGAACTTTATTAATCAGAGCACCAAACTTCAGTGTATCAAATGAAAAACAAAAACATAGATTTATGTCGTTCAATTTTATATAAAACATACAAGTTTGCGTAGATGGATTGGTTTTGTGGTACTTAGGCTCTTAGAGTCTCAGGGTGTCGATGGTTTGGTGCACTGGGACTTAAAGGTAATTTAAAAAATTTAGCAAATTAACGAAAAAGTAATATATTCTGGAAAAATGTTCATACTTAGGGTTGATAAAATTGGTAGATAGCTTTTAATCAGTGAAGATTTTTGAGATTTCGCAGATACTTCACTGAAAAGAAAGATTTTCAATATTGGTTCTAGACTAGCCATCAGTGTGAGGCCAACCCATTCTCCTCTGCACCACGATAAGCTGCTTATTATCATTCCAAACAGGATGTCACTGAAAGAAGTAAATAAATTTGCACGTTGGTATGAGTAAATATTATATGTTACTCAGTGTTGGAGCGGAGCTCGGAGCATTGGACCAATCAGGTTTTTTTATACCTAGAGCACAGAAATATTTTTTAGAGCTCTACAGCTCTGGTTGTTTATTTAGACTCTAAATTTCAAAACTCAGAATTTTGAATATACTCTAAATTTTAGAGTATATTCAAAATTCTGTCCTTTGCCTTTTAGCTGCCGTAGAAAAAAGTACGCATTTACCTAGCATGCCTGCTATAATTTTCAATTATTAATTGAATTAGTTATTGAGGAGATAAATCGTCTTTGGCGTGTTGAGCATGAAAATGTTTATGAGATATCTCATTTGTAGCAACCATCAAGTTAAACAAAATAAAAGTATTTGAAAACTATATGACATGATATTTTTCACCGAGATGGTCATTTTAAAACAATATCAAAGACTTTTTTCCAATTTAACATACTAATATATTATAATAGTGCTTTTACAAATTTATATTACCTAAAGCCAGAACTTTGATACCATATGTAGCAATGTAAAAAATTCATCTTCTCCAATTCTGGGTTTGAATATCAATTGATACAATAATTAAGCAGGTCAATTTTTTTTTATTTTTACCTGTACTTAAGGAAGCCGGGTCCTCCCTCTGAACAGAGAGCCGATGAAGCATCACAAAGCATCATACAGTCTTGCTTTCCTATTGTATTGCATACCACTCCGGCTGTTCTGCTATTGATAAACACTTCATTGCCGAACGGAGTACTGTCCAAATAGATTTCTTCGCCTCTTAGTAACGATCTCTTTAAAACCATCTGATATAGAATAGTCATCGGACTTATGGCTGATATAGAAGAATCATTATCTGTAAGGAAAGGATTTTGCATACTTTAAATCAGCGGTTGGCAAAATGATGGTGCGCGAAAATTTCGGTGGTCTACAGAGCAATGTGGAAAGTTTTTAATTCACGGTAAATTACCAAAAAAACAATAATGACTTGCACTCATGAATTTCCTCTTGCAGTTATTTTTTAGCAAATTTTCAAGAAGCGAAACTGTTAATTTTTTCTAAAAATTGATATAACAAACAGCTTACCACCAATATCAATTAAAATAAGAATAGGAAGATAATCATTCCCGACTTCCGTTTGCATGTCTATGTTTCCAGGAGAATGTCCCACTGTCCAACTGGATAGTATTGTGTCAACGGTCTCGCTTAATAAAGGGCATTTCCATATACACTTTATCTTTCCCTTTGATACACCATTGTGGTTTCTATCCATAGCGGATTTAGCGTCCACTGTACTGCTATCAATTTGCCTTAAATTTAAGCTGAAATTAGAAGTTACGAAAACATCTGGTAAGCTGCCATACAGATTATCAATGTTCATTTTTGACATGTTCGGCGGAGGGTTGAGAATCTCTTTAAAATTTTTCAGAGGCCATATTAAAGATCCGTGAGTGATTATCCATCGGTTGGAGAATTTTATACCCGAGCTCGAGAATACTGTAGACTGAGAAGAAATATTTTCTGAGTTGTTTAAACTACAAGATACCATGACACCTTGGACATCCATTTCTGAAAAAAAAGAATAGTATTAATTAAAAAATAACAAAAGGTTTTCATCATCTGAGGGCAATTGGTTAAGAACAATTCATATCTTTTTAAATGAAGCGGCTTCAAACATGTACCTTAATCATTTAGTAATAATGAGAAAAAAAATGAGAGAATTGAAAATAGGGCAGAGTGAGTGAGATTGGAATATAAAGCATAAAAAGACTGTGGAATAAAAAATGACAGTTGCTGTATATGCACCTTTGTAACTTCGGGGATTCAGATAGCGAAGACTCTGTATAAACTTTAATATCGCCAGTGAAATCCCGTGGGCATTGAATGCCAAATAGTGTCAAATTAAGAAGGTTGGGAAATAAACTCAGGATATTGTATAAAAAGTAAATTTGTAAAATAGTATCTTTATTTTGATTTAAATATCA
The DNA here is from genome assembly GCA_030503985.1 of Himalopsyche tibetana. Lineage (NCBI taxonomy): Eukaryota > Metazoa > Arthropoda > Insecta > Trichoptera > Rhyacophilidae > Himalopsyche > Himalopsyche tibetana. The sequence continues at coordinate 4,755,798 of JAPJYX010000015.1, forward strand.
GATTATCTCATAAGTCCTTTCATATTTTGCGCGTAGCTTTAAAGAGGTAAAAAAACGAAAACACATTAATTTTTGAATCAATTATATTATATACTAGCCGGTTCCCAGCAAGCGTTGAAATTAGGCTTTCCAATCCCGAGATCCCGGATCCCGTCCAATTTTGTGATCCCGTGATCCCGGGATTGATATGGCCGCGATCCCGGCAATAGCAAATCTGTAATTTTATATATTTTGGATTTGGAAGAGCTAAAAAAAAAACGAGTCACGGTGACATTTTGGGCAAATCGGTAAATTCCTGGGTTTTGAGATTTTGAAATTCTTGGATCGAAATTTTTATACAATTGAAATCATAATTTATATACGATTTCAAATTGACTGTTCAATCCCGGGACCACGGGATCACAAAAAGGCTCCGGGATTGGATACCCTAGTTGCAATACCACTCAAAGAAAGAAAGTGTTTGTGTTTATTGAAGTGCATGTGTTCTGTCTGTATGATGTTTGCTGCTGATTGTATATGGTATGACACCCGCGTCACCTACTGTAAGTTAATTTTACTATAACCTTCGCGCAAGTGCAAGCATAAGTTGTCAAAATGAACTGTATGGCAGACATACAAACATTGATTTTTATATATAAGACCTATTGTTATTTAATTTTACTATGGCTTTAACCTTCCCGGAAGTGCAAGCAAAAAGTTTGTATAAGTTTTATTGCAATCGGATGAGCGGTGTGGCAACGCATAAAGTACGAACAAAAACATTCATTTTTATATATTAGATTGTTCATCATTGTTTACAATCATTGTCCATCTGCTAATCTTTTTTTTAATTCCGGATTCAGAGAAATTTACATATTTTGAACTATCAATGTTTGTATCTTGACTTTTATTTTGTAATTTATAACATAGCATTTGAATATTTTTTTAGTTTATTCGTAAACGTTGCAATGGTCTGATGATACTTCTCAAAGAGGCGAAGCACGTGTCACAAATTGTGGCACAAGTGGAATAACAAAGTTATCAAAATTAATTTTATATTAAAATGTAGGTAGTTATACTTGTTATACGATGAAACTAGGTAAATAAGGCGCATTATTGAGAGACGAAGCCAGTCAGTGGATACAAATTACATATCATTATATTGGATTATGACAGAAGCCCCATGGTGATGATTTGAAGAATAATCATAGGGCAAATGTATTTTTAGATTATGACGTCTTTATAAGCAATGTACGATATCGAGATAAGCACAATATATTAAGTACTTGTTTTATTTGAAAACATTTTTTGCAACAGACACGAGGCAAAAATAAAAACATAATTGACGAAAATATGTATTCATACAACATAATTTTGACAGCTATATAACAAACTATTGAATATGTCATTCAAATTTGCAGATTTGATTTGACAAAATGATTTACGCGATACGTACTTTTTCACAAACCCACGTAAGTAATAACCGCGTAAAAAAGTCATGAAACTCATACGAAATTATAAGATAAGTTCCATTCTATTATATATAAAAAAGAATGATTTCATATTAAATTTGTACATGCGTCCCAGAAAATCCGCGTAAAAGATATCTACAGTTCATACTATAGAAAGCATGTAACCAAAAAAATATTCAAAATAGTAGAAAGCACATAATTTTTAAATACGCCATGAGTATAAACATAACGTTTTTTTATAAAGCAACAAAGTATTGTAAGTTTTAAAACTGGGAATAAATCTGAAATATTTTTTTATTCTTATTTTCTCTATGTTTCTAACATTGAAACAATTTTCTTCGTAATCGGTTTAAACCCTTCTCATCATCATTAGAAGAACTGGTCAGTTATCCGTGTTATCTATCGAGTAGTTTTAAAATCCGTGATTATTGAACATTTTTTTTGTATATTTTTTCTTACTGCGGAGAAGGATTTCGCAGGTCTTATTGGAATTTGAGAACACGTTCCATATTTTGATCATTTTCATTTCAAAATAACATTCTCTTGACAGCATTAACGTGAATCCGCTTAAAAAAATACCGCGTAAATCGGGGGATGAGTTTATCCTAATAATGATTAATCAATTGTTTCAGTAGCCTAATTATTAGTTTACGGTAAATTTCTTATTGTTACATATTATAAGTGAATTAAGTAACAATGGATTGCTTATTTAAATATTGCATATATTTGCATAAGAGTAATAAAAAAATTCACTCCTTCCCCAAAACACCGAGAATTGATCTGAGATTAAGCGAGCCTCTTGATAACGTATTGGCAGCCCACCGCTGCATGCAAGAGATGCAGCACCGTGTATAAAGGGAGTCCAGTGTAGTGTATTCGAATTGATACAAATGGAAAACCTGTAAGTAAATTTAGCACAAATTTACTTGTAAAATATGCTTTGAAATTGTCCGTGCGATTAAATGCTCACGACCGATTTTCTGTCCACTCCTTACGCAAATGTTTTGCTCTGACTCGTGTTCGGGAAACTAAAACAATTTCCATTAAAGATGGAATATTGATTGCTTCGCAACGAAATTGTTTCACGGAACAGTTCACTTTGCTCGCGGAAGCTGGGTTAGGTATATTTATTCGATTGTGGTATGATCTTGACCCGTTTTTCGCAATAAATAGTAAGGGTGGTTTCATTTATTGCCTTTTTATGACGCCTATCACTTGACAAGATAATAAAATTGAGCATCAGTATAAATAAACCGATACATAATTGAGCTTTAATTTATTTATTCACTCGGTCGTTCGGCATTCGGACAAGATATACAAAGTATCATCTTATGGTAAAGGTGATGCGACAAAATATATATGACAGAAAGATATATGAAAAAATTAATGTCCTATTTAAAAGCAAAATATCACTGTTACATTTTTTGACATTGACCTGCAACTTTAGAGCATATAAGTGGGACAACTAGATACAAATAATATGAAACAAAGAATCTTACTATTGTCCTCTATCACGTGCCTTAAAATAAGCGAAATGCATACAATTTTTTTATAATCAATTATTTTAAAAGTGTGAAACGTTCTATAGTATAGTCAATTATCTCTTAACTAATATTTTTGACTTGTGTCACTGTTGCCACAGCTACAGGTAGTGATACACCTACTCTTAAATACATTACAATGTTTTGATTTTTTTAATTAATTAGAAATATCTATATAGAGCGGTGGGCTGCCAATATCTTAACAAAGGGCTCGGTAAATCTCATCCATAATGCCTTCAAGTCATGGAATATAGATGATGCATAAACCTTGCGGTCAGCTAGGGTCTCTTTTATTATGCAGCCGAAGTTAATGTATTTTTAAAATAAATGAAAGGGCAATCAAGTCTTGTTAAATAATAAAATTTTATCATCTACGGAAATTGCAGTTAGGTGCTGATTTTATTTGAAACAAATGACTTTTTTATCTTAACAAGGGGCTCGCCGACCGCGCCGAAATTTATCAAAGGGCTCGCGCGAGCCCATCCCTGCCTATATGTAACGAATTATTCTCATAATTAGTTAGATAGAATATTCTCATATCCTCATATTCTCAAGTCCGAGCATTCTGTAAAACAATGCTAAAACTTTCTCACTGCAATGCAGGAAAAGATCTTTGAAAAAATCAAATAAAAATAATAGGTAGAGTAGAACCTCGATGCAACGGACGAATGTGAGTGAGAGGAATTCGCTAAAGCCGAAAGTACGTTACATAAAAGAAGGTTTTACGAATGCGTTTTTTTATTAAGAAATTAAACAGAAAAATTTAAAATAATATGTAATTTTAAACAATGACGAGGTAGTTAAGAAAACTTTGATTTAAAGACAAGTTTTCTGCTATCAAATAGAAAAAATAGCAAACATTTTTTCCGAAAATAAACCTCGCATGTATTTATTATATAAAGCCATAAAAATATGAAACATAAACAAAATCCTGTTTATTCTTCGGATGATTAGACATTCCGTTATATCGAGTTATACAAAAAAAATGATGATCTCAAAGTGAAACAAGTGCCACAATCAGATACATTTAACAAAATACTAGAACTTATTTATGTATTTTTTTCGAATTCATTTTGAAAATAAAACATGCAGTAGAGAGCGCGGGTAACGAAAAGTGTGTCGGAGTAGGGTAGACTGCAGGGGTTGGGGTGTGAAATGTGCGACTTGCAATCAGTATAACATGTATATAATGTGCACACTACCTATCGACGACCGAAGGAAAATTAAAGACGTATGCTGCTGAGGCAGACACCAAATAATGATGATTGCTTACACGCCGTTGTCTATTGCAGATTGTACTGTGATCGCTCTGACCAGACACAATCATACAAATAAAATTCTATGGGGCAAAATATTGCAGACGAAATGTTGAATTAAAGAGTAATTGAATCTCTAACGTATGTGAACTTTTTAATAATTGCATTACGACTGACGCCAATGTACCATAAAATAGTATTTTATAAATATAATAATATCGACAAAATATTCATCAAAACAATTTTATACGCATAGATAGATATGTTATGTTGAACAATTTTCATCGCCGAATGCGTCCGAATCTCTATGCTTTATGCAGATAAACCGGGCAGCTCTTTTACTGATTGATTTTAAGACGTATTAAGGATTAAAAGAAAGGTAACGCCATTTCTTCAAGTGTTCGAGTACAGTAGAAAACTCTTTATTATCATTTCCAAATATTTCGGTAGAAATATTTCGGAAGCGTCACAGGCAGGGTTGTAGTGTCTTGAGTGGAGTCGTAAAAAATCGCATTTTTAAAAAATGTTATCAAATTATTCAAAATGTAAAAAGGTATGCATTTTAGTAGAGTTTAAAAATACGCAAAGACTTACATCAGAGTCGGACCATTTGTAAATGTCGGAGTTGTCGTTTTTTTTTAACGACACTATAGCCCTGGTTACAGCTGCTATAAGATCATGGTTCACAGCAGATATATAAAATTTTCCAATGTTTAGCTCATCAGAAGACAATAAGCTGTAGGAAAATGAACGCTAAAAAAGACTAACATGATGAATAAGGGATTTGGCAGATTCCACTAATGATGAGGACCATCACACATAGAAAAGCTGCGACATTCGGAAACCCACGGTGTTTTGGCCGGAGTCGTGAAAAACGAGCGTTTCAGTGTTGACATTGCATGCTTGGCTGACAAACGATGGTCAGATGGATTACATACGTATATAATATGAGGGTATTACTTGCAAGCCCGGCTCATTCCAAAGTTGTTGAAACATGATCCATGAATGTTATTTAGTTAATTTAGTAGATAAAAAAATTGACAGTATTTTTAGAAATCAGTCTCAAACAAGGCTTGATAACATCCAACATATCATTCCAAAGTAATGTAAGACTAAAAATACTTTTAAAATGTATATTTTTTTTCAATATGAATTTCAATACTTTCGATGGTTTCGGCGGTAACTTTGTGGAAGTTCATTTTAATAGAAAATTTAAATTAACTTTGATTATTCCACGTATTGTGTAACTAACTGTGACACGTGTTTCGCCTCTTTCAGAGGCATCTTCAGACTTACTATCGCAAAGTTTGCTTAAGTAATGCAGCAAGATTGATTCTAACATTTTAAAATTATAAAATTACAAAATGGAGGTTTGGGTTTTTTTCCTTTTAAGAGGAGCAAGGAGGGAGGTGTAGAATCGAAATAAAACAAACAGATAATGATACTAATGATACTAATGAGTTGTAATCAATCAGATTGGGATTTTTCCTTTTTAAGGGAAGCAAAGAGGGGATTATAAAATCGAAACAGTGCAAACAAATTTAATCATACTACTGATGACGTTAAACATTACAAACTATTTAACTAATGAGCTGCAATCAATCAGCTAGGTTTGTGATTACTCTATTAATTGGAAACAATTTGAGTAACGGGGAACCACCTGTGCTATTAAGAATATTATTTAATAATATTTCTTTTTTGTTATGAATTTCAAGTTTCGTTTTTTAACCATTTTGTAATAAACCGTGCTTGCAAGTAATACCTTCATATCGACTGTGGAAAGGAAAAAGGACGTAACTCACACATATCAAATTTTACAGTAGGCGCTAAAAACGTGTTTTGATGATTTTGTGACTTATATACAACCTTGAAGTGCACGGATACTTCTAAACTGGTGTTTAATTGACATAACCTAATATTAATTAAAGAAATTGTCTCGGAAAAACCTTTATTTCAGTGTTTTTTCTTGGTTTTAATTTTGTACAAGGTCATCTTTTTCAAACTTAAAAGCCAAATTTAGATACTTATTCGGCATTTTCAGCTTCCATCCTTTTGATAGAATGTGTGTCAAGTTGTATACATTGTGATTATCGAAAAAAAGCTGTTTTGGAAAATTGAGGGTTAAGTCCTTTTTCCTTTCCACAGTCGATATATATGTATATAAGTTAAAATGAAATGATAGAAAAAAATCTTCGGACTCGTTTTTTTACACGACTCTACATTCCTGGAAAAATCAGTTTTTTGCCGTTCAACCCTGTTGTATATATGTATACCACATACAAGAGAAGCATCCTTCTTTCAACTTACGTCGTAATATGAAAGAATGATTGCAATTACATACTTGTATGGTGGTTCATTAGGGTAGCGTGGGTGGCGGGGAGGAAATACGGAAAACTCTTTCCTCTGTGAGGAAAGAGTTGTACCCTTAAAACGCCACAACTTTCGGATGGTATATAAATGAATAGAGCAGCCATAGATTCGTTTGTTATCGTTGTGAAGAGCAAAGAATACGTTCGTCATAAGCGTTGTCGAGTATCAATAACAACCGAAGGAAGCTTACGGGCAAATACTTTATAAATTCATACCACTTTATAAAGTCCTCGAATTGCCCTTATATTTTTTTACAACTGACGTGCGAATACATATTTTTTATGTTCGTTTTTGGTTAATTTGGTATTATTTGGAACCGATTTCCTATTCAACAAAGTTCAGGAATGCTCATTTATTGAATATAAATAACACGCATTATTTAAGTTTTAAAAGTGATTGTGAAAGGTAACGAGTCTTCTTGCTGTGAAGGATAACAAGTGGCCAAATAAACTTTCAATGGTAAGTCAACTTTTAAAGATTTATAAGTTTACTTTAGATATTTTATCTTTATTTGATTATTCTGTAGATTGTCAAGATACCGGGATGTATTGAATTTATTATAAAGCAAAAGTTTATTAAAAAAAAAAAACGATAATTTAAAAACCCGGTACTTTTCAGGAGAGCCAAAACAAGATTTGCATTTGTATTTACATATTTGGCAACGCTGATTTTATTATCCGAAGGCCACGAAACGTTTTTCCTTTCGTATACATAATTGAGGAGCAAACATTCAAAAAGTGTTTTGTCACACAAATACAAAGCTTGGAAAATGATGATTTAAGTGTTGCAAAAGTGACAGTTTGTATGAATGTGTCAACTTTATGATTTCATTTTAATATGAAAAAAAACCTTTTTGAACACTAATTTTGATTTCCATTCATAGGTTTTATTTTGGGCTATCAGAATTGATATAAAACGCCATTTTTCAAAATTTGTGACAAAACACTTTTTGAATGTTTGCTCCTCAATTATTCTTTCTCAGACAAATATTTAAGCATTTGACACAACATAAAAGTTGTATCATAATTGATTTAACGTTAAAAAATATACTTAGTTAAAATGTGTCAAAAAATAAATAACGAATATTTTTTTTGAAATTACAAAATATAGGATTCTTTATTGCTTGCATGCGAAAGAAAATATGTACATACTAACTCATTTGGTATACTATGCGAAAATAAGTTATTTTAGAAAGCGTCGATAATAAGTTATTTCCATAATGTATTTTGATTGGTTATCACCATAAAAATACAATAAGAGTGAAACGGTCTACAGCGACACCTATTAAAAAAAGAAAAAAATGTTTAAAACAAACTTATTTGTAAATATTTGTATAAAGGATAAAATCTAGGTGAAGAGAATTTTAAAAGCATCCTATTTGTTTTTTTAGTTTTATTAGACATTCATAACAAATCAAACGTTGAAATAGTAACTGCCGAATGGAAAATTGTTAAATTTCAAAAAAAGAAAATTTTTTTCGTATTACAATTTAACAGAAATTGCAGTTAGGTACTAATTTGATCTGAGACGAATGATTTTCTTAACTTAACAAGGGGCTCGCCGGCCGCGCCTAATTTTAACAAGGGGCTCGGGCGAGCCCCCCCCCCCGAGCCCCCTCCAGCCCGCCCTTGCGTCACGGGCTCACAGTTCATTTTTTTTACAAATAACTGTTAGTGAAATAAAATAATAAGGAATGCTTGACTCAACTGAGATGTCTTGAAAAATTATCAATTGCACGAATGTTGGTAAATAAGTAATTCATAAGTACTTCATAATTTGTCCCAATTATAGATGTCGTTGTAGACCGTTTCATTGCTTCGTGCATCAAAAAAAAATCAGATACAATTAACATTTAAAAAAATACATCATATTAAATTATAGAATCGCCGGAGAGTTTTAAAATGTTAATTTGTCACTTACTTACTTACTTTACTTTTGATGAAATTTATTCGCATTTTTCATATAATGTAAGAAAAACTATATAAATATTGGTAAATAATAGGTACTAGCTGTAAGCCCGTTGCCCAGCAACGCGAGATTTTTGTTGCATAGTATTTAATTTAATTTAATTTTATGTTATTTTATTTTATGGTATTTTATTTTATTTTATTTCATTTCATTTTATTTTATTTTATTTTATTTTATTTTATTTTATTTTATTGAATTTAATTTAATTTAATTATATTTTATTTTAATATATTTTATTTTTATAGTTAGCAGATATTTCGTAAATTATTTAATATTTGGAATAATGTTTAAGTTTGCTAACAACAATTTTTCGTATTAGCAGAAACTTCGTAAATTACTTAATTTTTAGAATAATGTTCAAGTTTGCTGACAACTATTTTTCGTAGTAGCAGAAATTTCGTGAATTATTGAATTTTTGGAAAAAAGTTTAAGTTTGCTAACAACCATTTTTCGTAGTAGCAGAAATTTCGTAAATTATTTAATATTTGGAATAATGTTCAAGTTTGCTAACAACCATTTTTCGCAGTAGCATAAATTTCGTGAAATATTTAATTTTTGGAATAAAGTTAAAGTTTGCTAACAACCAATTTTCGTAGTAGCCGAAATTTCGTAAATTATTGAATTTTTGGAATAAAGTTTAAGTTTGCTAACAACCATTTTTCGTAGTAGCAGAAATTTCGTAAATTATTGAATTTTTGGAATAATGTTCAAGTTTGCTAACAGCCATTTTTCGTAGTAGCAGAAATTTCGTAAATTATTTAATATTTGGAATAATGTTTAAGTTTGCTAACAACCATTTTTTGTAGTAGCAGAAATTTCGTAAAATATTTAATTTTTAGAATAATGTTTAAGTTTGCTAACAACCATTTTTCGTAGGAGCAGAAATTTCGTAAATTATTTAATATTTGGAATAATGTCCAAGTTTGCTAACAACCATTTTTCGTAGGAGCAGAAATTTCGTAAATTATTTAATTTTTGGAATAATGTTGAAGTTTGCTAACAACCATTTTTCGTAGTAACAGAAATTTAGTAAATTATTCAATTTTTGGAATAAAGTTTAAGTTTGCTAACAACCATTTTTCGTAGTAGCAGAAATTTCGTAAATTATTGAATTTTTGGAATAATGTTCAAGTTTGCTAACAACCATTTTTCGTTGGAGCAGAAATTTCGTAAATTATTTAATATTTGGAATAATGTCCAAGTTTGCTAACAACCATTTTTCGTAGTAGCAGAAATTTCGTAAATTATTGAATTTTTGGAATAATGTTTAAATTTGCTAACAACCATTTTTCGTAGTAGCAGAAATTTCCTAAATTACTTAATTTTTGGAATAATGTTTAAGTTTGCTAACAACCATTTTTCGTAGAAGCAGAAATTTCGTAAATTATTGAATTTTTGGAATAATGTTTAAATTTGCTAACAACCATTTTTCGTAGTAGCAGAAATTTCCTAAATTACTTAATTTTTGGAATAATGTTTAAGTTTGCTAACAACCATTTTTCGTAGAAGCAGAAATTTCGTAAATTATTGATTTTTTAGAATAATGTTTAAGTTTGCTAACAACCATTTTTCGTAGTAGCAAAAATTTCGTAAATTATTGAAATTATTGAATTTTTGGAATAATGTTTAAGTTTGCTAACAACCATTTTTCGTAGAAGCAGAAATTTCGTAAATTATTGATTTTTTAGAATAATGTTTAAGTTTGCTAACAACCATTTTTCGTAGTAGCAGAAATTTCGTAAATTATTGATTTTTTGGAATAATGTTTAAGTTTGCTAACAACCATTTTTCGTAGTAGCAGAAATTTCGTAAATTATTGAATTTTTGGAATAAAGTTTATGTTTGCTAACAACCATTTTTCGTAGTAGCAGAAATTACGTAAATTATTTAATTGTTGGAATAATGATTAAGTTTGCTAACAACCATTTTTCGTAGTAGCAGAAATTTCGTAAATTATTTAATTTTTGGAATAATGTTAAAGTTTGCTTACAATCATCTTTCGTAGTAGCAGAAATTTTGTAAATTACTTAATTTTTGGAATAATGTTTAAGTTTGCCAACAATTATTTTTCGGATTTTAAATTATTTAACAATTATTTCCAATAAAAATCAAAAGATCAAATCCAATTTTTCAATAAAAAATCAGTTGCACATTTTGTCCAAGTGTATGAAAAAAGCAAAATATTATTCTATCATATATCCATATCATAATTTGAATATTCTTAATGTATTAAAGAATTCTAACAGATTTTCAAGGTCAGACGTGAAAAGATTCATCATTATGATTCAATTGATCAAATCCGCTCCAAAAAATATTAGTCTCACATCGACTCACACGATCAGACGATTCATTTCGATAGCCCTATAATCATAGTTTGCAATAGTCGAATTAAAGTCTTTGATTATTCGAATATTATGATGTATGGTGATACAATACTTTAGCTCTACACCAAGAAATATCAAATTTTCAAACGTGGCGATATCAGAACATTCACGCCCGGTTTAAAATAAGCCGCTCCCATTGGATAGAACAACATTTCAAAAATGTGCTGTTCAGAATAAATCGAAATCATTGGTCTGTACCTTACTGCGGACGTCCTTACAGACGGACCTTATCGGCTATTAATGTTAAGATAGATAGATATTCAACTTTGGAATTTTTTTATGAAAATATTTCTAAGCGATGAATTTTGTTAGGTTCTTTTATTGCGACTTTAAAAAAAAGTTTAGTTTTATTACAACAGATGGCAGTATTTCATCAACAGCATGTGTTTATTCGACTGATTATTTTAACGAAAACTACAAATATGTAGTAATATACTCTATTGCTCCTGTAAGTTTTAAAGTTACAAAAAAAAGGAATAATAATATTATAATGTAAGAATGAGCTAAAATAATTGAATGCACACAAAAAAAAAACCTGTTTCCGCCCGGGATCGAACCGGGGACCTTGTGCGTGTGAAGCACACGTGATAACCGCTACACTACGGAAACCATGACGTAGGTGATATATATAAGATATTTAATGTGAAACTTAGACAAAAAAAACTTGTATGATAACAAAATCATAAATCGTTTTACAATATAAAACACTCATTTTTACTACTCTATTTTTATTTTATATGGATAGGACTGGTTCCTGTCAGACTGAGCTTTATCATCTTATATCAGTTGATTATGTTAATCATGAGCGAAACTAATCATATATCATATAAATCCATATCATATAAAATAAAATTGAAATCATTACAAATGAGTGTTTTAATTTTTAACATAGTAATGTCTTCCCGCCAAGATAGTGAGCACCTTAAAAGTTATACGAGAATTACTTTTTTGACGATAGATACGTATGATTAGGGTATCCAATCCCGGAGCCTTTTTGTGATCCCAGGATTGGGCAATCAACGTGAAATCGTGTATAATTTGATAAAAGTTTAAATGTCGAAATTTTTTATTATTTCATTTCCAATTTAAAAAAAACCCAGGAATCTGCCGATTTGCCCAAAATGTCGCCGTGACTCTTTTTTTTTCTTTAGCTCTTAGAGGAATTTGAAAATATCAAAACCCTACAACGAAATTACCAATTTAGCCAAAACATCTAATATTTAGCTCTTCCAAATCCAAAATCGTATAAATATTCGGGATTTGCTAAAATTTCTCAATCCCGAAATCGCGACTGTGCCAATCCCGGGATGTTGGGATCACAAAATTGGACGGGATCACGGGATTGGAGAGCCTACGTATGATAATGAGACGTATAAAATTTTGTTTTTTATCAAATTCATTTTTTAGATGTATCTACAAAAACTTCTACTCGCTGGGATTCAATAGAGATTCAATTGATTCAATGATGATTGGTTTAGTGATTCTTCCGTACACGAATTTTCCGCACAACAAATATTATATCTTCTACCGTGATTTTTGATATTACTTACTGTATGTTGAATTTAACAGGAATAATTGGTGTGCGGAGAATTCGTACAACGAAGAATCTTCAATGTAAAAATCCGCCCACAGTATAAAAATATTAAAAAATACATGTCTTTCTATCCGTTTTTTATACTTTAATACATTATTGTAAAAACGTGTTTATGTATTGGGTTTATTAAGCTTTTAATTTCTTATTTAAAAAAACAACTGCATTTAAGCTGGTTATTTGCACCCTAATCAATTATTTGAAACATGGCGTTATATATTATTTATGAACATGAAGATATTGATTCAGACTAGGGAATCCGATCCCGGGATCCCGTACAGTTTTCGATACATTTTAGTCCCAGGATTAGAAGACATGATCCCGAAACATTCGGGATTGATTTTAATACAGAATTGTGTTGGCTTTCAAGTCGGCAGTTCACGCATATGCAATAAACGATGCCCGATTTAAATTATTTGCGATTAGATTTACTACAAGTTATCGCAGAAGATAAGGTGATTTGATACCAAGCATATTAAATTTCTTCAACGCATATTAGTGAATTATATTTTAATGCAATTGACGACGGTAATTACTTAATGTTATCGGATATCAATGGCACTATTTGTTTTGCGAATTAATTTTTCCATAGTTCATAAATATTAATTTTGTATCGTAAACCGAAACTTTAGACTAAATGGCGAAACAATTGATGCTATGGTATTTCGGGCATATTTTAAAATAATATTTAAATTACTTCTATTTACTCCAATAAAATTATTAAGAATGTATGTACACGACAATTTTAGAACTCTTCACTCTTGCAGTCTGAAGTAGGTAGGTACTTATTTCAGCTATCGACATAAATTATTTGAAGTTATATTGCGTATTTTTACATAATGTATACATATTTAGTTCGTTTAATAATTAAGGCGCATATTTTTTTGACGAGTAATTAAAAAATCCACACCTTCACCTGTTCATCGCGAATAGCTGAGACTAAGAGAGCCTCTTGGTAAAACATTGGCATCTCACGTCTGGTTATATAATATATAATAAATGGTTTAATTTATTTTTGGCCAATATCATCAATTTTTATTTCTTAAAAAAACGTATTTTAATGAAACTGTTTTCGGGACCAGTCCCGAGATCACGGGATCGAAAAATTATAATCCCGAACTCAACATTTTGGCTCGGGATTGGATTTCCTAATTAAGACTTCAATCGGTCAAATGTATAGTTTATATCTATTGATACAACAACCTTCGTTACTGAAGTTTTGAAAATTGTTGCGTCATAATGATTATATAACTTTCAACATTCGTTATCATACTTACCGCAGAACGTCGTATATTATGTGTGGTATAATTAATGAGACTAGACGTCCAGAGACCAGACGTCCCGAAATCTCAATAAGATGAAGCTATAAGTTTAATTTTCCTTCCTCGTATTTCGCCACACATTTCGTAAAAAATCTTAATCTATTAGCTAATAATCTGCCCTCGTAATTTACTTGTACTAATCGCCCTTTATCACAATTAAATGAGGTTTCGCAAAACTGAGACAACAGTTTTTACAACCTTAGAATGTTGGCGAATCAATTAAAGCGTTTTTTTTAAGATACGTCGTCTGAAAAAAAAAGGTTTGTGGAATCAGATAAAAAAATAACAACTCCGATTTGATCTTTTCATTAATTTCCGTTTAACCTACATATATGTATACCATCAGATCATTCTAGTTACTAGAATAATTCTAGTACATTTCACCAATCAATGTGATGAATATTGAATATTGATGAAATTGTTCAGTATATTTAAATGATTTTTCTCCGATTATTCCGACTCTGGAAAAAAAGCCGACTCCACGACTCACAACTCCGACTCTGACTCCACAGCCCTGTCCCAAAATGTGATATTTACCATTCAGCGAATCTTTTTTTACACTTCACACGAGATCGCGCTGGAAAATCATAGGAACGAGTGCGTCAGTATATGAACAAAAAAAACAAATTCCCAGAAAATGGTTCGAAAATTGATAATTAATTAGGAATGATGCTTTCGGTGTTGGGATACCTCACTTAAAAATGAATAGAGCAGTTTTTGTTAAATTCTTTTAATGATTTTGCCATTAATCATAGTGTGATTTGTATGGAATGCTGATGTCAGAGTCATCAGAACGTGGCTATTAAATGTAAAAATTCTATTCATGCGGATTTCGGAAATGATATTTGTACATTTGTAGAACAGCAAGAATTCGTTGAATTTGTAAGTACTGATGATTAGTTTGAATTTTATTGTATTAAGCTGAAAAAGTTGCATAGAAAAACCAGCAGATCAGAGCCAAATAAAAATAGTTTTGGGGTATGTGGACTGCAAAAAAAATCGATTAAAAATATAGAAACGTATTTTTATGTTATAAAAAACAAGAAATACAAACATTTTCTTTCTGACTTGTGTAATTGTACAAATATAAGGTATTTTTTAAACAGTTTTAAACAGAACATATCTTTATATTGGTTGTGAAGCGAGTTTAAAATATTTTTTATCAAGAAGTTATTGGTAGAATAATATTAAGCTCATATAAAATTATGTATATGTATGTATATGCGACAAATAAATGACACGATATGAATAGACGTGTGTACTTAATGGAAACAGATCAATTGAAATCTCGCAAGGAAAAAATGATGAGTTGTTTTTTTTTTAAAATAAAACGCAGTATTTAGAAGTGGGTTTTGATTTTTCTTATTAAGATTCTTTAATAGGACAGTGTTGACTATAAATAAAGCGGAAAAGAGGCAACAAAACGTGATATTTCAGTATAGAAAAAAATTACCGAGAGCCTCGCAAGTTTCCCGGATATGCGTTGGAAAAAAGTATTCATGCCGCAAATTATTTATGTAACAACACTGGAAAGCATCCGGGTATGAAATGCTCTAAAGAACTTTATCGAGTTTTCGTGACCAAAGAGCGCAACATTTCTTTTGAAAGCGTTTTGAATAAATAAATGTTAACTTCAGTTTGCAGTTTAGTGAATTAAATTGCAGGACGCAATAAATTATAGACATTTTTGTGACCGTATTTTCAAATTGTAAGTCTATGTATGTAAAGCACATTAATTAAAGTAGAGAATATTAAATGTTAATTTGTGATAATTTTTGAATAAATAATAATCTCGAAATATTAAGAATCATTGTAATGATGAAGCCGATATAAATACAATTAGGTATTTAAATTCTGATTGAAACTAGAGGGAGAGAACTCGGGAGTTTAAAGCTCATATCAATTTCAAATTCGCGACGCGTGGTCGAGGTCAAAAAAAGTTACGGAGATCCGGAATTGCAATTATTGAGAACCAAGGACAGATGTGCACACAAAAAAAATACATAGCACTTGGGAGATTGCCTGCCAGGGAAGTCTTTTTTAGATTTCAATTAACGCCTTTTTTACAATGCCAACCATAAAAACATTCAATGTCAAAGTTACCAAACATGATGAAATATTTTTTTAGTTTCGTTATACAACGAAGATTCGGTAAGCCACGTCAATGTTGCCCTTTACACTCTTACAATTTTTAATTAACTTTTTAATATTAATGAAATTTGGTTCTAAGTATTTTTTTTCTATTTTACAACTACCAGTCTTTAACATCTATTAAAAGTAACATCATACTATCGTAACATAAAACAATCAAACTTTGCAAACGATAAAAAATGATTGTGTATATAACCATCTGGCATATGGTTCACGCAGTCGTCTTCGAGTCACACTCAAAAGTTAGTATAAATCACATTACGAACAATTCTGATAATATTTCACTATAACTTACTCAAAACACAAATCCAATATTCGTTAGGGGCTTTTTCTTCATTCAAAGCCTACAGCTAACATAATCTTTGGTACTAAAGTATCTATTGTATAATGAATTGGAGGAAGGGGTACTGAGATTTTTTTAAATCCATATCCGCTCCCAATGTGGAGCATATGGCTTCCAAATGGACGTATCAAAACATAATATTTTCTACGAGAACTGTTCGAAAACCTTTCTTTTTCAAAGAGAGTAAAGATAGAAGGATAGTACTAGTGATAAGCTAATTGCTCTCGCTACGTCCGTTTTATAGGTTATGATAGGTGGGAACTCAATACATCACATACATTCATTCCTTTGGAACAGAAATTTACAAGCCAATTGAAAAAATCAATTTATAAAAATTGTCTGTATTGAGATAAAGACCTGTGACCTCCGTAACCGAAGCCAACAAAGTTGACCACTCGACCACGTAGCCGAAAATAAAATTAGTCAAGAAAATAGGAACTCGTTTCGCAGTCTTCACACATTTTCAGAAGGAAAATTAAGGCAGAGAAGAGTCAAACACTCGAAAAAAAATAACGGATAGATATTTGTATTAACGATATTGTTTTTTCGAATGACACTACCCAAACACTATTGTTTAAGATATTTAAGAACATGAATAAAAAGAAAAGATGGAGACACAAATACTCAACATAGTAATGGAAATGTAGTGTCATTATAATAAAATAGTTCTCGAAATTCGTATAATAAAGGTTAACAGTTTTAATTTTATAATAAAACGTAGACATGCGAAATGTTCCGACGTTTGTATTCTTGACGAAAAGTACATTGCAAAGAGTTTTGACTAATTACGCAAATTGTTAATATTTAAATCACTTTTACGGTGTTCACTATTAATACTTGATGGGATGGCATTGTATTAAAAAATAAAACACTCTTTTGTTATATTTCCACATGTATTAATTAATAATCAAGCATTTTCAACTGTTAAATAGTGGAATTGGTACAAAAAAATATTTAAAAATATTTACAAATATAAATAAGTGTGTGGGCTTAGCGAATAGGGTAAAACAATATAGGCAATTAAAAACTCAAACCTTTCCTCCCCTAACAGTGTACTGTATAATTTTGTGTATAAGAGATTGATAATTTTTAAAAAAATGCTACATCCCTTATGTTAGCTGAAGTCAAATAATAAAAGCTGACGTTTTCGACAATATTGCACGTGGAAACGCGACAACGTTAAAAAATATTATTTGTTGATGAAAATTAAATTCCTTTGTGACAAAAAATAAAAAGAAAAAATGTTAACTTTTCAGTGATAGAGTGCAATTAAAATTTTGAAAAAAATGTTAATTAAAAATTGAGTAAGCTTGCAAGTTTTATGCTGACGAGCTTGTAGGTTTTCAGTTACGACAGAATATTTTTGTATTTATATCAAATGAAAATATTATATGACATTTATTTTTTCGTCTATTTGCAAACACTTCAGGAAAAATGTGAACTTTTAATTGAAGCTTGAAAACTTAAAATCAAAAGTGATGACCCACTACAAGTTACATTTAATTTCTCTTCGGAAGAACAACTTCATTGTTTATTTCACATAGTTTTTTTTTTTGCATATTTAATACAATTAAAGCAGCGTAATAATTAGAAAAAATATTATACATATATGCATAATGTAGGTGAGAGCAGTAAAACTTCGATACAATAAGTTTTTTTTTTTAAATCCGCTTGTAATCAATACTGATATTGCACAACTAGGATGTAATTAGACATCTGCATCAGTTTTAAGGCTTGCCGATCGATGATTTGGCGTGTGCTTAGCTTCACATTCCTTATAATTTTCTGAAATAAAAAGCGAATGCGTATAACGGATAAACCCTCACCTCCGGTATAGTGTTGTATCAAGGGTTTGATGAAGAGTTTGTGGAAATATTGTAATTAAACATGGGAAAGAGAATTTTAATTAAATATCTGTTGAATGATACGAATTTTAGGTTTTTTGACTTATTCTTTCGGAAAAAATATTAATTTTTATTTTAAGGTCTCTGGAGTTTGATTCTACAATTTTTACACCATGCAAAATATAAGGTACATTGATAGAATTTCCGATGTGATAATTTGAATTTGAAAAGTCAAATATGTCGATGAAATTCACTTAATAATTCTATAATATGATACAAAACATTATTTCCAAATTAATTTTAAGTTGTTTACTGTAATTTAGTACTTTTTAACAATTGTCGCTGCCAATTTTAAGTACATGCGACTTCTTTTGACGAAACTTTTTTTTTTACGAACACCTTCTTTGGAGAAAGCAAGGAAAGTATTAGAACAAATCTTGCTTATTAGATTATCTATACGCCGTTTAAAAAATCGAATAGGAGGAAGGAAGGAAGAGTGACACACACATCCATGTCACAAAATCGATTATTGGGTAATCACTCTACTGTTATTGTGTTTTAAGGAAGTAATAGAAAATTAATGGAGAATTGTGAAAGAATAAATAACATCAACGGTATTGGACAAAATTCATCAAATCGAATCGCAATCGAGTGGAAAGACGTCGTGAGAGCTTTTATCACTAGGCATTGAGCCAGGTATTAGTTTATAATACTATGCGCCAGATCCGCGGTCGAGTTTTAACGTCACTGGTTTCAGTTGTAGTGCTCACGGGTTCGAATCTCCATATATAATATATACAAAGGTACTTTTTAGCTATAACTTTATATTTAGTAGTAAATACTATATCATACACGATTGAGATACTCACAGTCAACGTGGAAACACGAAAGAACAAATTAACTGTGAGATTCACTAAAAACATTTCAGTTTTACTTACATATGGTGGTGGTTTTTATGTGATGATGTAAATTTGGACACCAGAAACTCATTCCTCGACAAGATAATATGAACGCATTGCATTGCCTTCAACCGAATCGGTGAATGGGGGAAGGAGACTACGGGCATTTAAGTATCGGTAAAGATAAAACCTATATTATTAGTCTGAATAATTTAAGGTCACGTCAATAATAATAGCTGGTGGCATAGAGGCTATTTGGGCCGTAGGCGAAATCGATCACCTGCTCGAGAAATAACATTGTTCGAAACCAGACAGTTATGAAAAACATTCCGCAAATGTGCCAAATAAATATTAAAGTCAATATATGTCGCCTGCTGTGGCCCAGTAGGTTAGTGAGCCTTATTATTCTTTCCCTACTTCATTTTGAAAAAAAGCGAGGTTGAGCGACTGAGTAACAAACAGTTCTCCTAGAAAAACTTCTGTTGAAATACCTCCATTAAGAGGTCATATGCTTCACATTGGGAGCAGACATTTTTCCACATTTTTATTAAATCTTGGATATCACACATGATTTTAATGCATATTTTTTAAACGAAGATTGAATGAATTTAACAAACGATTTATCTAGCGCATGCAACATCACGTAGGTGATAGATAACAAACGGGAGATGCATGTATTTTATTTTTGAAAATTGAATAGATTTTATAACATGATGTTATACTAATACACTAGCATCTAGATAAAACGAACTAATTTGGGCGAATGCCAGTGAAAGCCTTATGCCTAATACGGACTTAAGTTAGTATTAAGAAAATTAACCATAAAATAAATTCATAAAAGAGATGAGAGAAAAATAAGTAAATTGATTTAACAAAAATAAATAAATAATGTGATACGGCTCTTGTGGAATTGTTAGCCAGGTCAGCGTTGTATTATCTGCAGGTCTGTGACCACGTGCTAATAGTAAGCAGAATATTGTGAACGAGCGGAGATTGATCAATTTTAGTAAATATAAGACTAAGATAACTTTACAATTGAGCAAAAAAATGATATTTAAACTCCGTTAAATCGAGGTTTTCACACGGTACATACTGTGTATAATTTCAAATATATTTTTTTTCTGTTGAATATACCATGAGTTTATTTTAAACGTTGCCTATTTTTAAAAGATTTAACCTTTAGGCTGCCGTAGAAAAAAACACGTTTGTACCTAGCACGCCGGCTATAATTTGAAATTATTAATTTAATTAGTTATTGACGAGGTAACTCGTCTCTGGCGTGTTGAGCACAAAAAAATTGACGAGATACTAGCCTGTGGCAGCCATTTAGTTAAAAATATACACAGTTTAATTGAGTGTGCGATAAAATGATGACTGAAATCGATTATTTTCAAGATGACAAAAGCAAGATTTGCGTTATTGAAAACGATGTACAAATGTAACGTTTCTAATTAAAATTTACCGGCGTTGATGCGAGAGTTCTGATTTGAGTTAAAGAAATAAACGCTCTTTTTTTTGCACTTAGAATTGTATGTGATTGAGATATAACTATTAATTATAAACATACTTACACGAATGTTGCATTTATGACAAAAAAAATCGACGAATCCGCGACATCGACGATAAAGTAAAAAGGTTGCCGACAGCTGTGCAATGACGCAATAGGTCCCTTCACATTCGTGTGAATAAAATAATGATGTCGATTTTTGATTGCGTCGACATTATCGTTGATCGGTGCCCCCATAAAAGTGCGGGCTGATGCAATAATTCACCGTCACTGCACCAACACCAGATTGCCATGCGATGTGGTCTGATGGGCTTTCACTTGACGCATTGCAATGCAATTAACTTATAGCTAGATCGGGTGCCAAATACCGAAGAATGCAGAGTAACAACTCCGCTATTGCATGTTGTGCACATGTAGACTCCATTTTTAAAATAACTATACATGTTTATAAAATTCTCATGACTATATACAAAGAGGGCACAAATTATCTGAAATACAATGCGTCTTTATTGTATAACTAGAAATTACCAAGGCTTCGTTATTCTGCGGCAGAAATTTATTTTAATGCAAAATTAAATTTGATAACTTTGATATTCCACTTTTGTGCTACAACTTGTAAAACGTGTTTCGTCACGTTGAGAAGCATTATCAGACTATCGCAACGTTTACGAATAAAATTTAAAAAAAATAGTTTATTCAACACTACGTTACATGCATATTATTTCGAATATACATTTTGGTAGAGGCAGTGGGTATAATATTTTGAACAATGATGAAGTAAGGGAATAGAGCGAAAAGGATTCGGTACCCCTGCTCTAGAGCAACAGTCACCAAATTTTTGGAATTTACAGACTACTAAACTCGTAGTTTTGAATCCGTCGACAACTGTTTTTTTTAAATCGGTACAAACATAAACATTTTTTCATGAAATGGTATCAAAACTTTTTTATTAAAAATTAATAATTGCTGTAATGTTTGCTGAATGCTCGATATATGTTTTCTCCGAATCACCAGTGTTCAGCAGATATTCCATCGATCACGCTGCTCTCGCGTCTCGAAGAGAAACAAACGAGGCAGTTTTTATAATTCTAAAATGTCATCAAATTAATTAAAACGAGTTTTTCCCTTTTCGATAAAACGTCTGAAAAAAGTAATATTAAATAATCTTAACGGAATACCGTATAAATAATAATTTTGCTATGTTATTATAATCTATATATATTGTGAAATCTATTTAATAACTGCCGTGTTTGAAATATAAGACTATGTAAACTACCGTTTTTGTTATAAACTAGATTTACATTGTTAAAAATATACTATTTTTTTGAAATTATGAAAACCATTGGCGATACGTTTTATAGGCTTATAATTGCATTATACTTATAATAAATGATGAAAAGTAGGCATATTACAATTTGTAAATATTTCTTCCTAGTTTCAGAGACAATGTACAGGTATCACAACAATAATGAGATTCCTTATATAACGAGATATTGATTACAATAATACCAGGTGGTGGTGATAGTGATATAAATAATTTATGTCTTATATGTATAACTGATAATGTTTCAGTACCTCATTATTGTACAAATTACGACACACTACTATAGAAAATCATAAAAAATATATATTCATAATAGTTCTATGGAATGTGACAAATATACAAGACTTTGGACATGAAAGATCTTCGTTATTTTTCAATTCAATCTCTCTTACTAATCTTTATTGCCGAAAGAGTGACCTCGTATCATTTTACAAACACACAAGGTGTCTATTGTGATAACAAATAGTATGCAGTTATTTTTTCTTGCCTATTCAAATGACAAAACATTCAACATTTTGTATACAGACGAATCATAAGTTCAAAATGTTTTTACGGTATTACAATATTTTAAATTTCAATAGCCTAGCGTTAAAAACTTGCAAGCCTTTGCCGTACTCGGTTGCGGGTAGGGTATCCAATCCCGAAGCCTTTTTCCAATCCCGGGATTTCGGGATTGATTTATTTTGAATCCCGGGATCCCGGGATTGAGATTTTCTCACCGAGGAATTTGAAATCCTCAATTTGCTATACTTTTTCCCAGAATCTCACGAAGACTCGTTTTTTTTTAGCTCACCGAGGGATTTGAAATCTCCGATTTGGTATACTTTTTCCCAGAATCTCACGAAAACTCGTTTTTTTTTTTTTAGCTCACCGAGGAATTTGAAATCTTCAATTTGCCAATTTCGTGTAAATTTCGAGAATTTGCTCAAAATTTCTCAATCCCGAAATCCCGGGATCACGGCCATCTCAATCCCGGAATTTCGGGATCAGAAAATTGAACGGGATCCCGGGATTACGGGATCCCGGGATTGGATGCCCTAGTTTCGGGTCTAATGCTTCGAGCATCTGAATTAAATGTTGATTTTCAATTGACTTTTGACTATTTATCTAAATAAGCTATTTATAGCGGATAATGAGCTGTTGATACCAACATGGGAGGTAAACTAGAATAGATATTTAAACTGTATCCGAATTAAGATAATGACAAAGTTAAATACACCGCGCGACGATTTTTCAAGTAATATTGTAGGAAAAAACCACGTGAACAGTAAAAATACTCTACAATATTAATAGTGTAAGAAAAACAGTGTTTTTTTTTTAACACAAACTTCAGGAAGAAGCTTTGAACAGCCATGGTAAAAAACTGCCATATTTGACATATTTTAGTATAGTTTAGCTCCCATGTACGTATATATTATTAACCTTTATCGGCTTATAAGTCTTAATATAATGTCGCCCGCTGTGGTCTAGTTGGTTAGAGCTTGCTTTTCCGACCAGGTGAGTCTGGGTTCGATTCCCGGCAAGGAGACCTAAGACACGAGTGTTTTTGATATCAATTCACCTCGAGTTTATCTCGAGTGACTTACAATACAAAAATTCTCATCGAGTTTTTCTCGTAAGATCTTTCAGCTTTGGCGCATCGGCGTAAGTTGTAATGCTAAAAATGTGTTTTAAAATCAATTTAAAATCTAAAAAAACAATATTTAGTTAATGAGAAAAATAAAAAAAAACACATAAATCTTTCGGCACTACGCCATCGTCAGAAAAAATACTTGGATATTTAGAATTATGGGTAATTTAAAGAATTGAAAAAGAAAATATTTATCAGTCTATTTTAGGTCGAGAGGATGCGATTCGATCTAAAGCACTACACGTTCACAACTTTGACTCGGTGGATCGATTGTTTTAAAACCCTTTTACAATACTGATATTAAAATTTGAACCCCTTTTTATTGCTGTATGCACATTTATTGATACGATTTATACGTATGTATCATATCTTTGCTTTGATCTAAGAGGGAATGTTGGACGTTACGTGAATTGATAAAAAAAAAGTGTAACAAGGCTACGCACGTGACTTGCGACACGCCATGTATAAAACACAAACGCGTAAATTGTGTCAGTGTGCGTATATTTGGTGGGGGAAGGGGCGCTGATCATTTGCCGGGTTTTGATTGGTAGAAAAGAGTGGCGCGGTCTTGCGGAATGCGGTGCAGCGGTGTGCGTGATATCTGTCTTGTGAGCAAGTTTCCTACTTGCAGCGGTTAGTGAAAGCACAAGCACATGTCAGCGAGATAAAGCAGGAACAATAATACACATTTAATGTCATAAAGGTGCAGTAAAACTATTATCGGATAATTATTGCAGCAATCGATTTTTTCACCACTCCATTGCCAGTTCACGCCAAAACATTTTGTTGTTTATTGGCTGAATGACAATACATGACACAACGGCTGACGCCAATGCATCATAAATATTATGACAACTATTGTATAATATTATGGTAAACCGACAATAAATAACAGGGGGGAAATAAAATATCGACATGTAAATGAATTATCAATATTTAAAATATAATAACAGCAAAATGTTAATTTTGTAGAAATAAAAACGCCGAATAACCAACATGTAGTGATTATATAAACTATAATTTTATTTAAAATTGTTTTTTATATTCATTGCGAACTAATAAGAATCGATGAACCTTTGTTTAATGACTACCGTCAATCAGTATTCGTAAAGGGGTTTTAATTTGTTTCCTTATTCAAAGCCTTTCGCTGAAAGAAACATAAATTATACAGTACTAAGCTGGAATAAATGCGAGAAACTGATATAAAACATCAGTTTGTACCATGATTAGTAAAAAAATCAACAGGAAACTGGAAGCCCGCTTCGCGACTACACGTAGTTTAGTAGAGTAATAAAGCTAGAAGAAAAAAATATGTCTCGGATTCGAGCTTCGGATTACAGAACGGAAGTCTTTGAAGTTCCACGGCAATCGGTATATTGTTATATGGTACATACTACATATTTCTCGTTAGTAGTCATACAACCTTGGAATTAGATTTATTATGTAAAGCAAGAATTTAATAGCTCCAGTAATTTGGGAAGCCAGGAAGCAATTACTAATTCTATTTCTGATATCATTATGTGGAAAATAATTTGATAATATCACGTATACTAATATGAACGAAGTTTATCAATCAATGTATTTAATACTAATACATAATAATATTTATCTAAGGCTAGGTCAAAATTATTATATATTTCCTGAAAAAACTGTCATATGAATCTATTTTCAATAAGTCGTACAAAAATAGCTGTTAAAGATAAAAAACAGTCAAATGAGAATTTCCGTTGGATTCAATATTAAAATCACTTATAATTGAAATTTTTAAACCTAACTCAGCATGGGAAAACTGTTTATATCGTAACACAGCATTTTTTATCTTTTACCTAAAGAAGTTGAATTCAAAATGCTAAAATTAAACATTTTCAGCACGTGTCAAAAAAAAATGTTATGGATAATTTTCAATGAAAATTACTTTTAACTATCGTGAATTCTCAAATTGTCACAGAATATAATTCATGTGGAATGATTTGTAAAACAACATTTAAAACACATTTTTTTATATTGAATTGGGTTGTAAGCAATATAACTAACTATTGTTAAATGTTACACGTGTATATGTAGAAGAATTGATTATTAACGTTGCATTTTTTTGTCTGTGTCTTGCCTTTGCGTTGACATCTTTTTTCACCCCCGTCGTACCGCAAAGCAACCACCGCAGAAATATATTTGGTTTTTAAGAATTTCAGATGAAAAATATTGTAGTTATATAAGAGCGAATAGTGTAGTATGATTATTGATCAGGTGATGTGCTATTTTCAAAATCAACAAGTATCAACATGTCGACAGAGTTTCCAGTACGAGTTGTCTAAGTGATTCATTTCTGAAAAACGATTTCACTGGCTGTGTCAGTCATCTGAAGAGCAAATCATGTGGAAAGAGGTTAAATTCATGGAAAATGATGAGTAAGTTGTATTTGGCTCAAATATTTTTAAGCTTGTCTTTACTTCTATAGTATTATAGTAAAGTTCTAAATGAAAACAAAACAATGGCATTGGTTTTCAAATAATGTATATTTATTGAGAACAGATCAATCATTCGGCAAATAACAATATTATATAATCATTCATGTGGTGTTAAAAATCTGTAGTAAAACTACATATTGTGATTTTTAATGTTTTTAACAAAATTTGAACCGATACCGTTCAGTGAATTAGAGTTTGAAACTAGTTCGGTAAAAAATCACTTGAAAAAGAATTATATACAGAGCGAAGCCCGTCTTAATAATACAAAAGGAATAATCACATTAAGAATATCCCAACATAAGATTTTTCTCAATTTAGATCTAGAAGTAGCTGCGTAGGAAATTAAAAAGTAAACAAAAGATAAATTTCGCCACCTATTAAGGTTGAAACAATTATTGAAAATTGAATATATCGGTAAGTTACAGTATATGTTTTTTTTTAATTTTTAAATCTCAACCACGTTCAACTTTATACGGCCATTACAATATTATCTTCAGAAAGTTATAGATGGAAATTAAGGATTTTAAGCCTAGAAAGTGTTACAACTAGGGCTTGTCGGTTTTCAAAAACCGGTTTTAAAAACTGTTTTTTTGGCTAAATTTGTGACATTCGAAAACCGGTTTTTTTACATCCCCCATTTTATATGCCCCACATCATTACCCAGCGAAAGGGTATTTTCGATATCAGGAAATTTTGTTACAAAACGATCAGTGAACGCTTTGTATTTTCTTAAATCATATTTTCTTAAAAGTAACACCAAATAATTTCTTGTTGTGCATTATTATGTATGTAAATAAACAACATAAAAATATTGAAGTTATTTCTCGCTATTTTAATTTAATTATCCATTTTTTGTAAAACTTTGAAAACCGGATAAAACCGGTTTTCAAAGTTTTGAAATTTTGATTATACTTAATTTGATGCCTTGATCTGAAATTTTGTATCGCTATCTGTAAATTACTTTCATTACCAATTGTTTGTAACACCCTAATATTTTGTTCTGTATAAAATAGCACTGTACTATTGAATTTTCCTATCAGTTGATAATACTCGTTGTAGGCGAAACCGGTCCTGATAACATTAAATATAAGTGAAATTAGTACAAATAAGTATGTATTTTAATTTTTGAACATCGTATTCTTAAGCTACATGGAATTCAGTGTCAATATTCCGAATCATATACATATATCGATTCAGAATCGTTGATGTCGTAAAATATCTTCGTCTGTGGCAGCAAAAACATAAGAGATGAATAAATTATTACAAAAGAACTCCATTTTTTTATACTTGATTATCTTTCGAGATGTGACACTTTCCTACCATTTCCTACTTCTGAGGATCGTCACTACTCACGAGTGTCACAATTCATACTAAAAGCTAGTTAAGCTTATTAAGAAATCGCAAGCATTTCGGATGATGTCAGTTAAGTATTGGAAGTTGTTAAAAACCTATATATGTATATTATTTACGCGTATAAGTTGTAAAGAATGAAACAGTATTGAAATATAAATACATTGAAAAATGAATATACTTGTTGACATTTTTATTCAACGTTCCAAAGCATTAATCGTGAAACGGATTAAAACTGAAGACATGCTCGTTAATATTTAAATAGTCACTAAGCACACCAAAAAAAAATCAATTCAAACGAATCACCCTAAATTAGCTATCTTACTTTGTGACGTCACACACAATCAGTTGTTATAAAATTCGAAACGGCGAAACGTACATTTATTATTCTGTTCCGTTTCGAGACCTTGTTTGGCAAAACAGTTCAAATAAAAAATCATGTCATTGGTTATTATTACTAGCGAGTACATTTGACATTTCCGCACATAGTAAAAGCGTGATTCGCCTGTTTGAGAATATTTCATAGATGATAAAACAAAATTATTTACAAGCTTATGTACGCGAAAATTTATTGTTGACTTAAGATGTGAAATTCTTGAAACGTAGATCTATTTATAACGTGTTCGAATGTTAGGAAGTTGTAGTTAGGGAAGGAGTTATATTCTGCTCATTTTAGAGATCGGATATGAGTGGAATTGATAAAAAATTCTTACTTTGAAATATGAATATGTCTTAGATTACAAATCCTCAAATATACTAAAATATAGTTTTTGAATTAGTAAATTAAAGGAGATTCATTTTAAATATAAAATATAATAGATACATATTCTATTTTACTGATTATGTAATTGGGTGTGCGTCGCTTCTTTGAAAAGCATAATTTATAAAAAAATATACTGCTCCTTATGTGGAATTCAAAAAAGTCAATTATGTCCGTTAGTTTCGTATGCCGCCAATATTTGTCTACATTTTTCTAAGAAATGCTTTATTGACGATTTTTTTCACATGTTTGAACTGGAATTCATGGCTAATCGATACGTTAAAAGTATCTGTTGAGTATTTTGTCGGGAAAACCATTTTTTCGTTGGAAAATAGGTTAAAAAATGCATTTCAATGATTGGGCAAGATTTTAAGACAGCTTATCGAGCTAAAAGTAAATTTCCGCAGCTGGACCCTACTGAGCACAGTTGCCACAATCGACGGTATCGATTTTTTTAACTAAAGAATTTATATATATATATATATATATATGATAGCATAAGATTCTGATTCTGATCGATTAGCGAAAGTGCGTAACGCGGTGCAGGATGCAATTGCCAGTTAAAAACTTATTTATTTTTAGAAAAAATTATCTGCCGTATAAACATCACCCGGATAGGTATTTCAACAAAAAAAAATACTAACATATCACCCATAGAGCCAGATTATATTACAATGACATAGTCGGTGCGTAGAGTTAGTTACATTCACTTTTAGCTTCCTCATCGAACGACTTAACTGCGTAAGTAGAGGAACTAGTGTATTTGTTTTCTTTTTTATGCAGAGATCTCTAAAAGATTTAATAAAAACACCGCGATGTCAAAAGACGGCCTGTTTTAACTATGTACCCATTAAATTAGCATTTCGTCGTTGCGCTTTCAAAATCATCTATGTGGATATTTTCACGAAATCGGATTGTTTCATTAAAAAATATAATAATTCATCGCACCCGCAAAGAAAACAAAACGATTATGATATTCTAGAATTGCTATGCAAGTACATATGTCGATTTTTTCACGAAATATCATATTTGACAAAAAAACATAAAGCGTATTTTGAAATTGCAACAACGATTTATTTGATATCACATTTATGTTATGCGGTTAACAATAGTTTTGGCAATAGTTCACTGGATAAATAGCTAACTCTCATGAAATCAAATACTTGTATTTATATCACTATTTAACTTCAAAAAACTGTCAACAGTTAAGTATATAGTTTTAATAATAAATTTTACCTGCTGACTGATTTTAAGCTGCTGACAGCTTTGAATTTCTGCAGTCGTGTCATGATAGCTTTCATAATGGAATTGAGAACTTTCCGTGCATAAGAATAACGTGAAATACAAATATGATCACGTAATCAATACAACGTAACATTTTCTTATTTTCTTGGACAGCTCTGGACTAATCGGATACGCGGTGAACAATAATGGCGATTGATCGATGGTGACAACCACAGAGTGGCATGTGTTGAACATTAAACGACATTGACAGATCAGGTGTTCTATTTTTAGAATAGATTGTGGCTAAAAATGGCAACCGTCACACTAATAAGTCAACCGGAGCAAGATTTCGTCACACAACTGGAATTATAAGAATCATGCGGTGAAAATGCGAGATGTAGTATTGGTTCATCTTACAGTGTATTTTCTCGTGGCGCCATATATGCCCCTGACCCCTGTAACATTTATCCTGTTGGGTGTTTCCCTTTTTACCGTTTGCTTGCACAACTGCCTAATACGGAAAATAATTATAGGAACCTTTCCGAACGAACTTGCAGATAGTGCATGTAAGAATAATTTATAGTACAAATCCCTAAAAATCACTACGATTACAATGTAATATGATAAACTTTTCAACGTATATGTAGAAGATTTAACTGTTTAAAAATGATTTTCGATGTATTATTCAATTACGATGAGGCGTAATAATATATATTTATAATACATTGATTCTTTGTCTAAATTCATTTGAACGAAAAAAACTTTCCGTCATTTCGCTTCTTCCATCTCCAATCACCACAACAATAAATATAAAGTTTCGTATTGTTTATTCATTTCCTATTAGTTTTAAATACATAGATTATTGAATATCATATAATTTAAGATTTCGACTGAATGTGATTGGTATAATTGCAATATTAAATTTGAATCATTAAAATTCAATATTAAATATCAGTTATTTCATATGTGAAATACTGGTTTTATATGATGCATGAAGAATATGTAAGTTCTTGTACATGAAAATTTTTGTTAAAAGAGATCAAATCGATATGTTTTCTTCTATTCTTGACTGTTTTTTGTTCAATACATTTTTTAAATATTTGATTTTTTTTTTAATTTATTGGAAATTAGCAATGATACGTATTTATTAAATATCAAAAACAATATGAATACGTCTGTATGTACATTGGTATTTATTATATTTACGTATACAATAAAAAATGTCTGGATAGTTAATGATTTTTATTAACTTTTCGATTTTGTTAAAATCCTGAAACCCTCGTGAAAGCTGATAAAATATTTATATACGGATTTTAAGTATCTTAAGAATTCAGTAGAACCTCGATTGTCCGGATTTTTCAAAATATGTAAACATTTTTTTGACGAATTAGCTGATTTGTCACCATTATAGTGTATGCCAATGAGGCAAGCTGAAAAACTCCCGCTGTTTGTCATTGGGAAATCAAAAGAGCCCAGGTGCTTTAAAACACCAAAAGTCTTCCGGTTGAATATGATCATCAAAAAAAAAGCCTGGATGAATGGTCAAATTTTGATGAAAAACAGTTCATTGCAGAAGTGAACAAATATCAAAACTCCATAATTAAATGAGGAAAAACATTTGATTACTAGACAATCCACCATCTCACCCATCTATAGAATGCTGAAATGTGTTCAGGACAACTTATGTAAATGTTGTCCTGAGCTTAGAAATTCACATTTTTGAGAGTATAAATCTTAAGCTTCTTTTATTCATTCATAAGCATCTTACCTTAACTGGTATATTTATTTTATGTAAAATATATTCTTGCATTTCATTATGTTTTGAATAGTTCGCAAAAATTGCTAACCGAGCACCGACAGCATGTTTTCTGTAAGAATTTTATTATACCATTATGATATTATTTTGTCCAGTCACTTAATATTACTGAAAATAAAGCCGGGATTTTTTGCTGGGATGGAACCAATGTTTCAAATCCCAAGAATTCAATAATGATTATCGGGATTTTTTTGTGTTATATGCGATGCGAGAGTTTACGGAGATTAATATCTTTCGAGCCAAGGGGAAATACTTGAATATATATGTTATCGTAGATAAGCTATGCCATAGAAATTTACATTAGTTGCAAATTGCTCAACCAAACATTTACATATATAATATATGTATAGCTTGGAAGTGGGAAACGATGAGATAAATTAGTATCGTTTTGGCAATAGGTGATAGCAAGGATGAAGATGAGGAGTCCCACAAATTGAATCACCATTCACACTCCGACTCCTTTGTTGGGTTTAGCGTTTACAATTTGTCTCCGGTGGCCCTTGACAAAATGGATAATGGCCAATTACATCCGACGGGACGAATACTTCCATCTACTACACGAAAGCACCCAACGTAAATATTATAGTGTAGATGAGATATTTTAAAAATAAGTCAGTATTTTACACAATTTCTTTTCTTGACATTAAATTTGTTAATTTTACTTTTGTAGAGTAGTTAAATATATTTATGAGTTTATGTGTTTAGCTTCAGAGTGAACAAAAAAAAACACACGGTCTAGCAAAATCTTTTAATTAGGCATATTTCAAAATCTTTATAGTTACACAACTTTTATGAAAAGACAATGGAGTGTTCTACTACGACAGCTACTGAGGAGCTTTAGTAATATTAATTAATATGGCTGGTTTTAACATTTTTTTTTGTAGCGCCCTTCAACACCAGTTTTGGTTTACTCAACAAAATAGGCGTGAAAAAAAGATCTCAAATATAGAATAAATAGGTTTTTTTTTGATTTTTGTTTCGGCCAAGAGTGCTTTGAACTGTGGTTTTTATTCCTGTACGTGCATTCTCTGAAGATATTTAATTTTTACACAGTAAATTATTTAAAAACCTAAAAATGCAGTAGAAATCTCAGGAACGAGTTTTTTTGTCAATTCTTGGTTGCAAACGGTCGGAATTTGTATTTGACTCTTACTGTAGAAAGACGGATTTATTATTGAAATTCGTTCATAGAAGAGTAATAACGATTGATTTGGCTTCGAAATCAAATACATAAAATAATAAGATATTTCAACATTGCATTATTATTATTTCAAAATAATATTTTCTTTTTGCGATGAGAATTTGTTGATGGTCTATTGACGGAATTCTAGACCGCGCATTTGAGCTGTCGTCTGAGAGTCGTCGTCACTTGCTCAGTCGCAAATAAACGCAGGGCAGAGGGGCATAGCGTGTCTAAAAACTAAACGACTTTACTTAATTCAAGGAATCAAATTAATTTTAATTTCCGATGCCCCGCGATTTCACACAAACGACTAGAATCAACTTCGACAGCTGGAGTGAAAATATAATTTTGACAAAAAATAATCATGACGGACATTGCAAGCTTTATAATTGGCATTATGGCGAATCATTGTTTTTGTGAGTGGGATAGTTTTGACCTATTCTTGACGGTGACTTGTTAAGGAATTAGAACATGGCGAATTACACTGCGGGATTCTAGTGAAGTGTTGACAAGGTCATTGAATCGAATGTCACAGTGTTGAAAGTGGTGTATGCATTTGCCTAAACGGCAAGGTGGAATATTCGTAACTGGTTTCTTCAATAATAAAAGGATAGGAAAATGAATGTCTAAATATGGACTTCAATAAAAGACTGAAATACTCATGACAGGAAAGCGTCTCATCTAAATGTGCACACCGTAATTGCCGAAATATATTTTTCTAAAATACCAAAATACTAATCAGTGATCGTAAGCAGAAGATTGTGTTTATGTTCTCGGAATTTTATACAATAAATAAAATAATTTTAATTAGTTACAACATTAAGTTTTCACTATTGTAAATTAAAAACTACAACAAAATAATGTAACATGGGAAAATAATATTTGATATAGGAAAAGGTGACGATGAAACCGGAAACTGTTCACCGGTACTTTTTATTAAAATTATTACGGAATTTTTAGAAATG
The DNA here is from genome assembly GCA_030503985.1 of Himalopsyche tibetana. Lineage (NCBI taxonomy): Eukaryota > Metazoa > Arthropoda > Insecta > Trichoptera > Rhyacophilidae > Himalopsyche > Himalopsyche tibetana. The sequence continues at coordinate 4,789,142 of JAPJYX010000015.1, forward strand.
TTTATTGAATCGTAGTAATACTTTTTCCGATCGACCGTCATTTAATTCGCATTCAACCTTTTCCCAGCGCGTTCAGTCTGCCGCGCAAACATGTTCCTTTATTTAACGAACTGCATCCTGTATACTGACACACACAAATTCATCAGACAAATCACGGGTCAGATGGGAGCTCAATACATTAAATAGATGTAGCCGAATAAAGTTGTCCGCGATCGCCGAAAATCAATCGAAACCGTAAAACATCAGTGATTATTGCTAGAGAAATTCAAATATATTACAGTATACATATTTCAAAAGGCATCACAGGTTATTGGCATAGACAGCAATAGCGGCCTTTGGAATTATAATAATATAACATGTGTGTGTGTGCATATACGTAATAGGAATACAGTGCCAGGTCTCGAATACAACGGTATTAGACTAAAAGGAGTGAATATTCAAAAACTTTCAGAACTATTTTAATACAAAAAATCTATTAAGTGTTTATTGCTGTTTAAAAAGTCGCCGTGTAATCGACGACTTATTAAATTTCTTCACTGCCGTTATGCAAGTTTACAAGATAATCTTGGATAAAAATTCAATTCGAAGAAAGACTTTGGCGATTTGTACAGTTATAAGTGACAGTTCGCAAAAACATTAGGTAAGTTAAGTAAATTTATTTACTTTTTTAAAGCTTTCCCGCTATAAATGAGATGAATTAAAGGGTAATTAGAACACTTTAGAGTTATCAACAGTGAGGTTATGTTACAGCTGTATAGCATCAAAATCTGTATTTTTATCTCTTACCTGACATCTATGAAGAGTAGCTTAGGAGTTTGGTATATCCTTAAATGAATCACAATTTGAAGTTTGCTGTGAATTTCACTAAATTTATCACTGTTCGTTCAGTTTTTAGAGGTTGTTTTGACAGCTCTACTAAACAACATAAAATAAGGCGTTCAACATTCAAAGTTCAGCTGCGGTGTTGCCACCATAGATAATATTATCCATTCATAAAATGTGTGCACACGACAAATGTTATATTTTTTGTTTTATTTTGTATCTTTTCTACCGGGTACACAATAATTATTGTGGAATAGATAGTTATATAGTGGTACAATAAAGAATAACAAGTATCTTAGAATTTATAAAAATGGTATTCTGATTATTAAATGTGTGTAAAATGTGCAGTTGGCACATTTAGATGGATGTATTATTTATTTGGGAAACGTCACGATTTTTGTAATTATATTTAAGAATTCAAAAAAAAAAAAATGATAAACCAACGAATAAGAGAAACAACTTATATTTTAAGTGCAGTATAAGTATATTGATATTTTTTCTGCAATGTCTTGTAAATTAGTCTACTAAATACTATTTTACAACTTTAATCTTTAATTTTTATTGCTCTTCTTATTATTTGTAGAGCAAAACAAAAGCAAAAAATTGTCTATGGGCCTTTTTCAATCATGATACGTATTTTATTTGAAAAAAAAAGCTGATCAAACAACTCGTAATCATTATATGTTAAGCGACTTATGTTGAAATGTTTCAGTCCAGAAAAAGTCTTCATTAGAGGAAAGCATGGGAATTAAAAATGCTGAAAAAATAAACAAAATTAGCTATAAACGTAATTTTAAAACTAATAAGCCCCCCACAGTTGTCTCAAGAAGTTGTGTTGGGATAATGTTATAGTACTGGGACACTTAAAGAAGTACTTTCATCAAACTGATTATAAGTAGAAAAATATACGCATTTAGGCAACACCAGATGTATGCAGAGATGTGGAATTTAATGAGCTTCAGGTAAAATAAAATAAAATTTATAGAAAAGCTTTTTTTAGATATTCGAATTCCTCTAAAAATATGGAAATTCATAGTAACTGGACGGTATTTTACAGTAATTGGACAGTGGACACACATGTCACAGTCAACGGTCCCTCTAAGCTGCGCACGTGCGCGGCCGCGCAGCAGTTGGGAAGCCCCCACGCACTCATTCCGGGTTGGCGCGCACTACAATATAGTTGCTCAATTAATATTTGATCGTTCCGCGCAGCCTCCTCGCAGCCTTTGAAATTTCCGCGCAGCTAACCCTTCGGCTTAGAGGGAACGTTGGTCACAGATATAGGACACAACGTTTTTATCAAACTCTAGTCTTATTTAAATAACTCAAGTCTCGGTCACCAACTAAAAATTCATTCATTCAAATATAAAAATAATTCTAAATCCTTTAAACTCGCCAAAAATAATTTAAGCAACAAAATTAAAAAACAAAAAATAGTAGGGCAATTTTTTGTATATTGAAATGATCAAAATCTTATGATACATTTAGCAAATATGGTATAAAACTGTTACATATTATCTTTCTTTGTTGGTATATAAATGGAATGTTTTTAGGCATGCAGCTCACATGACGAACTCGATCACAATCTGAGCATTCACTTTTTATATTGTCTTTGATACTTATTAAGAATTTGATGTTCAGTGAAAATATTTATGGAAGATTAGTCAACTTGTGTCTTTGATGTACTAGGTCTGTATTTTTAGTCTATTTATTCCTCATTTCGAATTATCATGTATTTATTTTTTGACTCTTTATTTTATTATCTTTCTTAACCTTTCTTTTTTCTCTTCGCGTATTTGTTTCTTTCCATCTTCAATCCTAATCAATTATTGAACAGAAAGACCTAGTAAAATGAAAAATTGTAAATAATTTTTCATTCATAAATCAATGAACCCCATCAAATTTTATAGATATTAAATAATTTGAGGCAGACACAGTACTTGGACTACTATAAAAAATCTTGTCCAATTACTGTAAAATACCAAAATCTGTCATAGTAATTGGACGTCCCCGTTTAGGTTAGTTTTTGAACTACTACTTAAAACTAAATTGATACTGACAGTTTTTAGTCTCTCAATTCCACGAGAAGTTTCGTCCCAAAGATGAATGCCCACTAAACTTTTATAGAAAAAATCCAACAAAATGTTACTGTTCCTTAACGGTTTTGATAAGACAAGCAAGTTTTTTTGCTATTTTGATGTGGCATTACATAAAAATGTCATTTATTCAGTTCTGTTATCTAGTGGTAAAACTGCAGTCATACAGAAAATAGAACACTGGACATATTTATCTCCTTCAAACCGACAAGAATGCTATGCAACTCTTATTTTGGATGTTTAAAGTTGAACTGTAGCAGACCGCTTACTATAGCATTCATCCTATGATAGATTTGAGATAATTTTTCAAAGATTTTAGTACTATTATTTTTAATGTATTTTCAATTAACACCAATTCGTACGCTTTTAAACGAAAAAATAAATTATCTTGGTTTACGTACACCGTAACTAACCTATCACAAATTCATGCACTATCTTATGTGATTATTTCCTATTATTATGCCAAATCTCTAATTATTCTATCGTATTTTCTTGTGAATGCATATAAGAATAATACGAATTAATACTGAGCTAGTTTGAAATGAGTCCCTAGTAAAATATTTTTTTCTACACAATACCAAATGCGTTTATGTCTGTTAAGTATTTGCTTAAATTTCTTAACACAGTCAGAGTAAGTCAATGCAACATCTCAACTAAATTCTATTTTGCGCTTCGAAAAATAGAATAACCAAAACTAACGACATTTAAATACTCTTGTATCAAAATTGAAACCCAGCTGAGTGGACTGAAATAAAATAGCCACTCTATACATGAAAGCAACAAAAAAGGTTACAAATAGACAGTCTACTTATAGTTATATGATGTTATCATATAAATTTGCTGTGGTTTATTTCTCTTTTTACATTGCAATTCAAATTTTAATTTAAAAGCTCAAAGTTATTAAACGTTTTATCAATCGATAAAATGCTTAATGACTTTGATATTAAGTATAAAAAGTAACAAAAATAATATTAAGAACGTTCCAAATTGTCATGCTAAAGTAATAATTGTCGACTTTGCTTCTTAGAAAAATCTCCTTTTCTCTTCCCACCGAAAAATACCCAAGCCAAGCTACGTTAAAGTTATTTTGATTTTGTTTAGTATTGAGATTTAATAGAACCGTCACCGTTGTTAGTATTGTATGTGGCCAATGCATTCAGCCAGAATATAATATTATTACACAGTGAAAGTTTTTAGTGATTAAGTCGTTTTAAAATATTTTCTGCGAGATCGAATAAAAACCACAACAAACATGGCAGACACATAGTAAGCCCTTACATTAGTAAGAAAATTGTTCCTTAATAGTTTTCTTGAAATACTAGTCATAATGGAAAACGCTTTGCGTGACAAGTAATCATTATTCTACCTAACAATGGCGCTGCACAATAATTATAACATTTCCATAATTATTTTATTTACTGCTTGGTATTTACTATAGTAAAGCATTCAACATTCCCAGAGCATTTCTCAAAAACGATTTAGTTAATCATTACTGAAATAATTGCTTATTCTCTATTTTTCTAAAAGAACGAAGATAGAAGATGGAAAAAAACTAGTTGTTCCAGAGCTGCACTTGGGGGTTTAGCTGGCTGCGTGCAAATTTTCCGCCCCTATTGATAAGCAACAAAATCATAATTATACCCATCATCCGATTTACACAGTTAATATGCGACATCAAATCGCAGTGATTCTCTAGCATGTGTAAAATGAGATCAATACATATATAAAAAAACAGAAAAGTTCTTGGAGTGTAAAAAATATATTTTTATGAATTAAAATTAATTTAATTTAGTAGCAAAAATAATATAAATCAATCCTGACCGAAATCGTTCCAATGTTTTGTTACTTGTTGACATTGTTCTCTTGGGGTGGCCCTGACTCAATGTCTATAGGAAAAAATAATCCCAGCCAACCACATGTAAGTGAGATATTTAAAAAAATCGATTCTAGTAATTGCATTACATAAAATAACTTTTCTCGTTTGTCTTGGCCACCCACGTGCATAGCACGCGCTGCACACCTGTCGGGATTGGGCCTGAAAGGTTAGCCAGTCGACAGCTGAGCACCGTTTTTAGTATCGGGTAGATTCGAAAAAAGCAAAAATATATTTTTTTTTAAAACAAAAGAAAAATTATCACAGTTTATAAATTACCTATGAAGCAAATATAAATATTTTTTCAAACCGCTGATAAACTCGAAATTAACTCGTGGAGAAAAGACATCCTACCAAATCCATCACATGTCCAAGATTTTCAACTTAAATTTTATTCAGACTGATCTAGTACACCACAAGACCACATGGACCGATAGTTAATAACATGATAATATAAAACACGGTTTTTCAACGGGGGGTCACAGAGAAAACCTAATTTTAGGGGAGACCACAGTTTAAGGGGGTCACGGGCAAATTTATAAACTCCCAGATTTTTAAAATCGGGCAGCGAGGAAATATTTAGATCCCGGGAAGAGCTAAAAAAGGTCTCGCGTCTTTTCATTTTGGGAAATCCGTAAATTCTTGGCTTTTTGAAATTGGCCGTCCGGGGAGAGCGAAACATGAAAAGGCCTAATAATTTTTATTAACGAAGGTAAAATTTTTAAATCTGCCAGTGAGCAAAAAACGGAAAAAATTGACACTCAAGAGGCTACGGGCTCAAAAAGGATGAGGAACTGTTATATAAAATATATTTATCCGCGTCACATTTATATTATCAGATTGCGATCCGTATGTTCTGAAGCTGGGATGATTTGCCGTGCAAAAATGATAAATCACGAATTTTAATTAGTATGTGCAGCTTCTATGAAAAAAGCTATCTCGTCATGACCCCACTTACCAGATGAAATACTATGATTAGTTAGCTAATTTAAACTACAATACCGAGACCCGTTTTTTTATTGTTTCCATTTGTAAAAACCAACAAGTCACGGTGATATTTATTGTACCGGATATGAATTAATTTTATGACATCATTGTAAAAGGTTCAACAGGAGGGTTTTATACGATCATGGCTGCCGGCTGCTGGCTAGAACCGTCCATCAATACTTTTTCGAATCATTCCTCTTATATATTCCGTGAATTATTATTATATTATATTCCTTTAAAATAATATTTAACTCATAGACTGATTTAGTTTGAACGTATTTAACTTAAGTATACCTCAAGTGTTTGATTTTATATTAAAACAGAATTCCATCAAAATTGTTGATGGGCGTTAGAGAAGCTAATAGATCATGTAGATTTTACTGTAAATTTTATTGATGATAAAACCTAATAAAAAATATCATAATCAAATTGATCTAAAGGATGAGTGAAACGGCTTACAGCGCCGCATATGTATAATCGAAACAATCTTTTAAATTATTTATTTCAAAAAATCTAGGTAAATCGAATTAAAAAAAATCCTAGTTGATAAAGGCATTTCTTATTATAGTATTCCACTAATAAGTAAAAAAACAATATTCACATCGGCTCTTAATATTTTTCAGATTTTATTAGACATTCATAGCTAATAAAATGTTAAAATAGTAACTGTCAAATGGAAAATTATTAAATTTGAAAAAAAATAATGATATCTTTTATATAATTGAAAAAAATAAATAGTTTTTTTCCAGATAAATTCATTTATAAAAATAAGAGGTCACTGATTAGGAACACTAAAACTATTAGTGAAATAGTATAATAAAGAATGTCTTTATGTTTTTGAAATTCCATTTGACTAGATTTTATCAGTTACGCGAATATTAGCAAATTAGTCAATTTTTTATTCTTCTTAATTTTATGTGTCGCTGTAGACCGGTTCACTCACTTTTTCCGTTCTATAAAGAAAAATAATTTATGTTGTCGTTCAAAGCAAAATATATATTTGAAATCCATGTTTCTAAATGCCTTACTAACAGTCGATTATTAGTAAATACATTTTTCTTTCACTTTTTTGCAAAATTCAATGTGAGTAACAGCTTTATTCGTTGAGGATGTTGATATGATTAAAGCATGTGGAAATTTTGAAATTCTTTTAAAATTTGAATTCTTATAATTATTCTTGAAAAGTGATGAAACTGGATGAATACTTTGAACCGAACCGAATAATTTTTCTTTTAACATACACGGTGGTTGGACGTTACCTTATTTTTTACTTTATAGTATTTGTAAATAGTCTCCACTAATTTAAAGTTTTTTTTTTGTCATTTTGTCGTGTCTTACTGGTGCTTGTAAAGAATTTTTTATACAAAATATAAAAGTTATCTGAAAATATTTTTAGTATCTGTTCGTATAGTAAATGACGGGGTGTGTCATGTAAGAAATAATGCATCAGTGCCCTTTTACAAATCCCTGAAGCATCTTCAATTTTACTTTGCTCGTGTTGAATCACTGTCTATTAAAGAAGTGCCATTTTTATTATTGTGGTCGTAAACATTGGATATCGACATAACATAATTTAAAGTTGTTTTTATTAATACGCCATACTTTTGTTCACACGTCGCTTACGGCAGAAAATAAAATGTTGCGTTGTATCTAGTATATACACCAAATCCTTTTTTACGCGATACATTGATTCCAGATACTGCCGCGTAAAAAATCTCATTTACATATAATTTGATAAATTCGTTCCAAAAATCAAAATATTGCGTAAAAATGTATGAACAACTAAAATTTTGCTCTCGAAATTCGCGCAAAAAAGTTTTTATTACATATTAACCATTAATTTCATTATTTGATTCTTAAATACAATGAAAAACAGATACATATGTATACATGCATAAATGTATTAAATTTTCAGTATAATTTAAAATATCTCGTTCCCGTATTTTTGAACGAAAGTATTAAATTTTGCTCTGACTCGTTTGAGTTGTTTTTCCTAGATTCCTGATCTGGGTCGATTATTACATTGGATTTGTTTTGATGATTTGACGGTAAATTATTTCTCTTTATAACAACCTGGATTAGATACATGTTCAGGTCTCTGTGCTTGGAAAAATAATTATGACTGAAATGTGCTATTTTAAGAATTCAATAAATGTATTTTAACAAGATTCAGAACAAAGTAATAAATCCAAGATTTTGCGAATGCTCACTGTTTATTCTGTAAAACAAAAATTTTGGAAGAAAAAATCGCTTAACAACAAGTAAATTGCGTTAAAAAAAGAAAAGGTGCCATCCAAAAAACCCGCGTAAAATCTAAATCGCGTAAAAAAGGACTGTGTGTATTACAAAAAAATGCTTTTACATTAAATGTATTGAATGATCGTTAGAACTCGAACTCTTTAGATTTTGAACCTGTCACAGATAGATTGAAAAGTTTACTTAACGTTTCGTAATACAAATTAGCCTCATTCTACATTGTATGAGATTCAAGATTATGAATACTTTCTGAGGAACCATTAAAAATATATTTCCAACAATATTTTTATGATTTTGGGAATGGAAATAAGTAGTCAATTGGTTTTAACGGGAAAAACTTCACCTATGTTAGTTTTCATGCTACGTTGTATGTCCTAAATTTATTCATTGATATATACATATGTACATATCATATACCTCAAAATCAATCTCAAATCAGATGAAATCAATTCGTTGTGTGCGTTTGCCAACAACGTGGCCACAACAACATAGAAAATGACAATCGACAATAGTATAATAGCATGAGTTGTGAATTTTAGCACTTAAAATGCTAAAAATACGTGTCTATATTATGAACTGTATTCATTATATTTGTCAAATACAAGGTGCATTGACGACAGCTATTAAAGCCATGTATTATTATTTTCATTCAAACATACTTAGTTGACGATTTATGATGCAAATTCGAAAAATCAAAGTATCTATCTGCCTTTGAATATTGTTGAAGAAAAGCTTGCGTGGGAATTTACGTGAACTATTGTAAATATTCTTAAAAAGAAAATGTAATGTACACCTGCTGTCAAAACAGGATAACAGTGTCTTTTAGCGTGAATTCGCGAAGTTTAGGATAGTGAAATATTAATATTAATGTGTTTTTAAGTATTATTCATATAAATTCATGTTGAGATTCTAAAAATAAACCCTCTGAAAATGAATAGACACATATTTTTTGATCGCCATATGTGAGCGGTAGAGCTTTTTGTTTTTGTCTTCTAATACAATGTTTAAATTTCCAGCTGAAATTCGCGTTCAATTTTTAATGACAATACATAAGGATACGAATATTAAAACAGCGAAAGTGATAAACATAGTCCTTTATATTCCCCGAAAGAGAGGTTAAACAACGGTGACAAACTTTAATATAATATTTTTATGAGGACTGCTTGTAACTCAGTTGATTCAATTTTTTAAAATTTCAAATGTATGGATAAAAGGATATAGCTAGAAAAGGACTAGTGGTTAGTTAATTGCTCACACTATGCCTCATTTTAGGTTCGGATGGGTGAGAGAGAATTCCATAAATTATCCATATATGTGTATATAAATAAGCATCCAATGCATGTTAGTAGTATTTGTGCTATCATTTTAATACAGCCACTCGATACTATTATTCCTCTTGTAAATATTTTCAAACATTTCATATTGTATCTTATTGTACTTTCCTCATTGTATTTGTGTGGAGTCTTCAAAAAATTGTACTGCATAATTTATGTTCAAAATACGATACAAATAATAAAGACTATGGAAATCTTGTTATAAGATTCCAATTTCAAAAGCTTTATTTTCCGAGTTTTTTTTTGTTATGTGTTGCTGGAAAGAAGAAAAGCCTTGTTTTTTTATTAATTTCTATCTAAGTTAAAATATATAATATATATTATGCAATTTAGAACACAGCGTGTATTGTGAATCGAATTAGTGAGACTACGCACAAGCTCTCATCGATTGGGGAAAGAACCTTAAACAGTGTTCATAATCATAAAACCCACACATCTCACCATTGAAATGCGTAGAATTTAAGAGTAAGTTTCCTTATACGATATAAAACATGGTATTCGATAGTGAGGATAAAATTATTTTAAACATTGTGTTAAAGTTATAAGCCCCTCAATAAAAGTTTTCAAATGAAACAAATGTTGCACTGAAATAAATAAGGAAAAATTAATTAAAAACTATCTCTGAATTAGCTTAGAAGTTGGGTTGCACGCATGTTAATAAACCAATACAGCAATCGTAGTGTAAATACGAAATGTGTTGACTTCAAAAAAACTCATTTTTTTACACGGTAGATGTGTGCTTAACAAAAAACAGTGTTCAAAAAAAATCTTTATAAAAATTAAACATTGGTTGACTGAATTTAAAAAAAAGTGCTATTTTAATAAAGAACAACATTATGGTATAGAAAATCGTGTAAAAATGATAATAATTAAGAAAAAAAATACTGTTCATCGCAACTTGATTGTATACTGGGAAATTTATGAGGGACTGGACATAAATCGTCTATATCACTACAATTTTCTATTGTGTTTAAGCCTTTTGTTAGTTATTACTCTTTTGTTTTGTGGAATTTCTTGTTCATAGGAAATCCGTTATCCGCTTCATAATTCGTAAAAAAACATAGTATTTGTTCTTTTCAGTAGACTGTGTTATTTCAAAATCGTGTAAAAAGAGAGTTGTGTGTATTATATTTAAATTCATGGCTTTGTGTTTTCATTATTTGTGATACTTTTAGGATGCTAGTCTTTTTCTTCTTGGTCTTAGAGAATGATTAGGATGTTTCTTAAAAAACGCGAAATATTTATAATATATATATTTAGTTACACTGCCAGTATAATAATTTATTATTTCTAAAGGTGTAAAAAAATCTGTTTTTTTTCGATATCTAAACTTTTAGCGAATTTCCGTCCGAATTGGACTTATTTTTTTGACGTTGTAAAAAAATATGTACACAATATGGGCGTTATTATAGTTGACTTGAGCTAAGTGGTATTTTAGAAAAACAACTTAGATGCGTTGTAATATTCTACAAGTATTAAAGTATCGTAAAAGTGAAGTAACCTCAGTTAAAACACATTGCAATAGTGTTATCTACGTAAAATTAAAATTTGCTATCCACCAAAACACCAAATAAAGACACATAGTTTTGGCATTTTACTTTTAAGCTCACTTCACTTCTCAGGGGCTCATATCATGTTTTACTATGTTATTTAAAAAGAATTTTTAGTATGTTCAACAGATTCTCATCTCCGATACAACATGATATTGTCATGTAATTAATTTATTTTGTACATAGATAACAATATTCATCATTACTGATGTTAATATCAATTACCCCAATCATCGCTTAAACTAGATTTCGTCAAATTAGTTAACGCAACTGAACAATTACGTGCATATTTGTGCATTGCTATTATTATAATAAATAATTAACGGTGGCATTACCAGAAAGATTAATATGTGTACCTATAAATAGCAATGTATTCGATTGACACATAGATATATAATATAAACAAGTTTTCTATTAATATTCACTATTAATAGGATATTGTGAGAATTTTTAATCAATTAGTCAACAATATTCCGTTCCCACTTATTCAACGGTATTGAGAAAAGGAAAAAAAAGTTTTTTTTTTTAATATTTTCCACTAACGTAATCAGGTTGAATAAAATGATTTAATGATTCATTGCAGAAATATTCACAGATATACACACTCAGCTTTACTAGTAAATTGATTTTAATCTTTGTTTTAATAAATTTATTAAAATAGTTTCCGCAAAGTGTACGATTTGAATATTTTTATTTAACCATTATTTAAATATCCAATCGCATAGGATTGTCTCAAAAGAAAATAAAAGCGAATATTGAAGTATTAACTATTCCTCCTATTTCTGTCAATCATCGGAAGTGTGAAAATAATTCAAAACTATTTCAAAAAATTTCTACCACCAACACTCTAGCCAAGTGAATTTCAATAAAAGCTTGTATAATAAATAATGATATTTTGTGAACTGACGTCACCATGGACTGTTAGCGATATACAAACCCTGCCCTCACATGGGGGAAGGATATAACTATTATTAATATTAGTTATACCAGTGGCGGTCGGTCAATGTGTCATCGGATCAATGCACCCCTTGGGCGGTTATATTTCATGAAATAATATTCAAACATACCATTTATACCATTCAGTCATTTTAAACTCTTCGTGTTTTTATTGTCTAAAATAAAATAAAATGTTCTAAAATATTTATTATAGACAATATAAACATGAAGAATTTAAAATGAGTGAATGGTCTAAATGTTATGTTTGAATATTATTTCATGAAATATAACCACCCCTGCATATACAAGGGGTGCGTTGATCCAATGCCACATTGACCGGCCGCCACTGAGTTATACTAAGGCGAAGAGTTCTCAGCTGTAAGATACACAATGTCTGTAAAAATGTTTTTTATTTGTACGGATTCTGTTTTTTTGCAAAGATGAAGATTATATGCCATACATATCGAACGGTCGTTCTATAAAAAAATCTTTTTTCGTTTACTGCTTAGCTTCTCCTATCAGAGTAGGGTTGGGGTGGTTTTACTTTCTTCTGATTACTGCCTGATCCACTTTAAAAATTCCATTAATTTTCCTAGGACGGCATTGGATATAAATTTATTTTTGTTTTAACCGTGATCGCTTCCAATGTAAAGCATATGGACTAATAATGAAGTTTATCACAACATCAAAAATATCTACTAAAACTGTTTTTTACTCAGTTGCTCAACCTCTCTCAATTAAAAGAAAGAGGTTACGGTTCAAGTGGTTAGCTAATTGCTCTCGCTACGCTCTGCTTGGAAATGACGGGTGGGAGGAAATTTGCGACATCACAGATATGCATACCTTCGAACAGAAATCGATTGAAAAAATAATTTATAAAACTGCTCGTACTAGGATTTGAACCCTTGAGCTGAAGCCAACGACGTTCACAATTCGACTACGGATCTAGCTTTATTGGCTTATTACTGAAACATAAATGTAGACAGTGTCTTAAAAAAATGTGCATTTTTTTTTAAATATATGGTAAATGTTTTTCGCGTGTAATATATATTAAATATAATATTTCTTCTTTTATCGTATATCTTTTCACAATACGAGCTAATTCTTTTACCAGTAAATTACTACTCCTTTTTTAACGGGGTGGGGTATTCAGGTTAAATTATTTATTAGTAAAAATGTTTTCTATTTAACAAACGACCCGGGTATAATAAACTATTATACACTTTTAGGGTGTTCACTGTCAATACTTGGTGGAAATGCATTATATTAATAAAAACGCAATATTCCTTTGTACTTTATTCCACTTTATTTTATAGGTCAGGACCGGTTTCGCTCATTGCGACCATTATCAACTGATAAGAAATATAATTTAACAATGCTATGTTTACAAAAATAAATTTAAATGAAAAGGTGTAAACAAAAATTGACATTGAAAAGAAATTACCAATTACATTATAAGTAATTCTAAAATAACACAAAATTAAAAATTTTAACCCATCTAACATAAAATTAAAAAGTCATCCAAGATTAATAAATTTCAAGTGGTGACTGAAAGTATTGTAATTACTTGTAATGAGCGAAACCGGTCCTGACCTATTAAATAAAGTGAAATAAAGTACAAAGGAATATTGTGTTTTTATTAAAACTATTATAGCATTATGTGAAGTTGTGGAATAAATAGCATAATTTGTGATTTATTTTTGTAAATGTTGCGTAATGAATTTTCATCAAGAATTGACAAATGAAATAATCAATCAAAGTTTATAATCGTGCCAATATTACTTATTTTCTCACTTCAATTAAATTGTATTGTGGGGAAATAAAACATAGTTTCAGTGGCTCTGTATTTCCTGTGAACGATCACGTTATTTTAAATTCGTCATCGTAACGAAAGAAAAGTTCAGGACAGAAATTTTCCACACAATAAATGTTTTCCGAGCGGCAAATTTACTCAAATTACACAATGACTCTGCAAAACAATTGCCATTTGAAAATAATTATTTTAATTTACATTCGCAAGGCAATAGAAATGTATCACGTTTTTGCATCTGCAACAAGTTACAACTGTTCGATGCAAACGTCATTATTCTTAAAACCTGAAATAATTACTGCAGCAATTCATATTTATTCAATACCATACATTGACACGTGTACCATGTGTGGCCACACCTTTATCTTCTTAGACTGACTGATGTCTTTCATCTTTTATAGAGAGAAGAGCTTTTGCTCTATTTTTCTTTCTTCTCTTGTATTTTGATCGTTTTATTCATTTTTTTCCCTTCTTTCCCTTTTTTTCTTTCTTCGGTACCTGTTTGATTCCTATTTTTACTTGCGGTCAATGGCCTTTTCATTTGTCCGGGGCTTGACGTTGTCATCCAGAAAGATGAGATAAGGAGTGGTGGAAGTAAGGAGGATTTAGGCAAAAGGACATCTTTCATCCTAGAAATGTTCTATTATCTCGAGCTCTTGAAATTTATGCACTAAACAAAGTATACATGTATGCTCTCACTCGAACGTCCTGATGTTTAGTTATTAAAGCGCTGTTTGATCCATAAATGGCAGAATTTAAGACCGCAGTCGATCAAAAATAGTTCCGCGGGCGACTAGTTTAAGACTAACGCTCATTGACAACCAAATGTATACCATCATCATATGCATCCAGTTCTTAATGTGTTTTTTAACAGCCACTTTTATAGCTTTCAAAAATTATATTCTTTGGGCTTATATCGAAATGCCTCAATGTTTTATATATTTTCATACCTCTCTATTCACCCTCTATCTTATTTTTAAAGCTGGTCAGCAAATATTTTTTTCCATGGCTATGGAGTCGTGTAAAGAAAAGACAAATCCGACTCCAGGTTTAAAATATAAAACGACTCCGACTCTGAAGATTTTTTCAATAATTTAATTTTATCTTATATATAATATATGCATTCCATCAGATCATCTTTAGTCAGCCAAGCATGCAATGCCAACATTATGGACTATTGTGGTTTGAATACACATCATTAAATATATATTTTTTTTAAAATGCTTCGAGCCGCTAATTATTCACGACTCTGAGTCCGACTCCACAGCTCTGGCTTTTTCTAATAAAACCCCAGCCATTTAGCCCCACAGTTATAAGGGTTTCTGTTAAGATGTTTCATAAAGATTTCATAAACTTAAAAAAGATCGCTGACATAGTATATTAGCTGGATATAAACAATATTTGCAGGTGTCATTTAAGGATAAGACCAATTTTCTGCTGAGAATGAAAGCCTATCAATATTTTGTGATATCCAATTGGAATTGATCCTTCTGCGTTTATTGTGACTTGTGAGTTAAGTCAATACAAAATGTTACCAGTTTATTAAATTCTATTTAAATAATACATACCTATGGCGCCAACGATAAAATCCCATCCAAGATTAACGTACAATCACTTTGCTGTTTGGTGAAAAAATGTATATACGTACGTCAGAACTACGTTTCTTAATCAATGTATATATATAAAGCTGCATTTATTATCTTGTTTCTATAAATATTATGTGAATCATTAATTCACGTTATTAGAATCAATAAACGATGAGAGTTCACCAATTTTGATATTTTTTATAATGTAATTTAAGATTTTGAGTGAAGTTGCTTGGTGGAATTTTAATATTGAATTTGAATCGTTCAAATTATGTACATTCACAGAAGTTTTGTCACTAACGACCCGGTTTTCGTCTTTTGGCATCTTCACGCGTTCAAGTGCACGGATAAACTTGAACTGACGTTTAGTTAATAAATATATCGTGTTTATTTAAGAAATAAATGTATCACTAAGTATATATAATCCATTTCGCAAGCAATGGCTTTAAACTTAGGGATACCTTAGTATTGGATCTCCAAATAAACAGAAATTCAACAACACAAGACAGTAATAACAAACAAAAAGCTTCATAAGATCCCAGCACATTAGACGTGTCCGATATTTTTAGCGATTTGTGTCCATGCCCCCCATAAAAATCCCCGTATATAATCAAGTTACGATGAAAAGTATATTTTTTCCTAAATAACAATATTTTGTGTAATTTACTTATTGGTTGTTCATTATTACCTTTTTTACACGATTTTCTAAACTAATATATTCTTTTTTCAAATAACACGTTTTTTTAAATTCAAGTAATCAATGTTCAATTTTTCTATGAATTATATCACTTTATTAACGCGGCTTTTTCTGAAACGTGCCATAAAAACAATAGCGAATAATTAAAATAAAAAACCGAAATTTGCTTTTTTTTCGCCAATGTATCATAACAAGCGGTGGTTTATAATGTTTGTTACATTACATAAGTGTAAATATAAAAAATGGAAAAAAAAAACACTCATCGTATACTGTTTAATATATGACAGAATCGCTGTCATTCCATTTACCTTTAATAGACATATTGGTATATATGACGTATTTTTGTTTGCCATAAATCAGTTAAAGTTGGAAGACTAGAACTTATCTGATTACATTCACATCGATTATATACTGCGAAATAGTATGATTTACATAAAGTTATTTCCGTTTGTAAACATATAATAACTTGGTTTACTAATAATTTTGTATTAGTCTTACCAAAAAAGTCAAATAAATAATGACGCAGGATGAACGGGACAATGCCAAAACGTTGATAAAAAAACTGCCTGCAAATATTGAATGGGCACGATTGTATTCGATATACACTCGTAGTACGAAAACTCAATAAAAAGTATAGATTACGTCATAGCTTTTTTGATAGTACATACAACAATAAAAAAAAATGGCAAAACACTCTGGAAATATGTAGATTTGCATGTCTTGGACACTATGTCCAAATTCATTGATAAAATATGATATTTGTGATTATCTTTAAATGGAATAGCAATGTCATATCTTTTTTGATAACGACATCTATTTATGAGTAAAATAATAAGTTCTAAGATGACAAAAATAGAGAATTATATTTATCAATCTACTACTATTTTGATATACTAGATAACTAGTTTGATTGATTTAGATTTTAAGCCGACCAGGCTCTTAAGTTTGCTCGATTACTCGTAAATTTTCACTGTAATAGCTGGTCATTCGCTGTGTAGGAATACAATATGATAGTACATAGTTTGCGTATAACTTAATGTTACCTCCGCTGTTTTAAAATTCGTTATAATATTTTAATAATTGCATGTTAGTTATGTTGTTTCGGTGGTTGGTGGAGTGTTTAGCTTTCAACAAATTTCTTATTTTTTGTAACCCGGCTCAATTTCTCTAAGCTGTTTTCTATGCATGTTAATTGATTCGTAGATGCAACTTTAACCGGCTAAAACCAAATCAGAATTTTGCTGCTAAAATGACAATGATAATGAAAAAAAATGTTTTGTAAAATGCATACATAATGATAACAATCAGTGTATTATGAAAAAGCCCTTATTTTTGTGGGAACTACATTTAACTCTCCTCTCGAATAGTGTGACGTCGAAAAAATCTCTCTCGTACACACCTCCTTGGATGTGCTATTGCATCGATGCGGCTTGTTTTCCATAAAATTATTTTTTATGAATCACGTTACAAAAATAAAACATTTTAGATGTAAAAACTCGTTATGAATTCCGGTTTTATCCATGCGATACTGTGACGTACGCTCAAAGGCTACTTTACAGGCTATTTCGCGTCATAATTCTGATTACTGACAATAATTATTTTTCAACTTGAGCTTATTATAGAGCGGGAGATCTAAAAAAATATATTAATAATTATTTTAACCAGTTATTAGTGGAAAAGTATTACTCAATAACTTTAACTGCCGGATGCAAAAAATAAAAATCGCCAGGTATTGGTTATCCATTTTTTTTGCGTTAGTGATTTATGAAATGTTGTTTCAGTGATACACAATATTTTTAATAAATCATTTTGTCAGTTGGAAGGATAACTAGTTGCAAGTGTATAAAAGGATTTTCATTATAAATACTTTCAATATTGATTTCAGCTATTGACCCGAAATATTTTAATGTGAAATGGTAAATAATTTCAACTAAACACCATACTGCTTGACATATAGTATAAGCTTCTAGATTTTTTTATTTCAAAATGTAGAGATATTGTTCAATAACTCTTTTACATATTTAACCAAAATTTACTTTACCTAATTTTGTATTCAACTGAAAATATCTTCTTTCAATTTCAATTTACACACATCGTACAATTTGATTAATTTGTGTGTATTCATAAAGTCTTTTCAGTTTTATATAATATGGGAAACACGACATTTTATTTTTTGTAAGGGTTACAAAGTGTTCATAATAAAGAAAAACACACGCGAGTTTGCTCGCCCTAATATGAATTCGAAGTATCAAACTAAGATTATCTTCTAATATGTTTTGCTTAAAGAGTTGATGAATCTTAAAATGACCACTTCTATCAATGTATCGTATTTCTATCTTAAAATTTAAGTACATAACCCATAGCTAAACTTTACTTGCTTACGCGTCTCGAAACCAAATATAATGTTGAAAGTCTGTTTAATATATTTTTTATTATTTTTTATATGTTCCATATCGCATTCTAAATACGTTTTTAAATAAGCTATACACTTAGCTCCATCTATTAGCGTTGAAGTTTTATTTATAAAATGATTTATAACATTCAGACCGATAATTACTTATGAATGAAAGAGTAGTATATTGATTTAAATACAGACGCCTCTTGTCGGTCATGATGTAGGAATGTTTATGTTACTCATTTCAAATACAACTATACGTTATCGTTGTAAAATTTCATAGTGTAACTCAATAATTTTTGATATTTTAAAATATGTAGAATAAAGCAATATCTTTTCCCCAGATTTCAATGTTTATTTTTGCAAGTAAAATGTGTCATTGTTAATTTGAAATAAAAATTCAAAATGACGATGACGAAGTGTTCGATTTACAGACATGTTTTCGAATTTGTCAGAACATTCTTGATTTGAATTATTTAAAATCTTGTTATTATACTCAAATAGAATTTAAAAAATGATTGACCAATTTATAATTTTGGCATCATAGCAAAACACGAATAAATATATAAACGTTACGTATAGAAAACACTCGTAGAATATTATATAAATTATATCAACATTGTGTTACATTTAGAAAATATCTGCGTCTGTTGTAATAATTATACCAAACATAATAAATAAAACGCTATTATTATCTACACTTTTGAATAATTCAACGATTATATATAACGTACAGAGCTGGCATTATCGTTTACGTCATTTTATTATGGATGCATGCGATTTTAATTATTAGGTTTTTCTACATCAGCGATTAATATGGAAAAATGTACTTGTTCCTTAACCCAACGTCGCGATTATGTTGCATCGATGGGGTATGAAAAGGGTTGGAATTCCCCCAAAGAAGCTGCATCCGACCGCGAGAGCGTCAGCGGAGGCTGTGCGGGCCGCAAACCCCGACACCGCAGCCCTGCCGCGAGAAGCGGGGGGGACCCGCGCCGCTTAAATATCAAGTGAGGCAATAGATCAACCTCACAACGTATCTGCACGCGGTCGCAACACTTACTGAACTAAGTTTCACTCGCGATTGTTACCCGCTTACCCGGTTTTCAGACAGCAGCGTTTTCTTTCCCGGTCGCGCGGCCTCTAGGTGTCTCAGCGGCGGAAGTACAATCTTCGGCCACTTCGACGAAAAAATCGGAGAATTTCCGCTTGTGAAAAATCTGGCGGGAAACGTGATCGCGTAAAGCTATCGGCGCTTGCGACGCGAACTAAACACACTCCGACGTATTTAACCGAGATCATTGTGCAAGCCGTGGGCGTCATTCATCTCTCGGTTTTGAACTGTGCAAAACGGCCAAGTGAACTGACGAAAAAGTGACGGTGCAACATATTGAAACAGTTACGTGAAAATTTTGAAACGACTATTCAAAAATAAACTACAGTTTAAAATAATCGTATTCTGTTGAGGATTAGAAAACATTTGACGATAAATAGTATTGCAATAGGCAAGAAAACATTAAGCTCATATATAAATTATTTGAACATAACGTCGATTGTTGAGCTGTTTATTGCTGTTGCATATTTCTCTATTTAGTGAAGTGCATCGACTCGGTTGATTTCATTTTGAAGCCCGTCAAGTTTTTCTCACCAAGCAAAACGAACAAACATACTTATTTAAATATTGATTAAAATAACAATCGAAAGTAATCCATAACTGTCAAAAACGTCACAAGAGAGACTACAGAAAATACAATTAAAAGTTTTTGCGAATTGCTCTCGATTCATTTTTGAAACAGCGTTTCCGAAGATACGACACAGAGACTTCACATTTCACCGTTCTACAAAAGTAAGTTAAAGATTTCCTTTTGGCCTAACATCAATGAGTTAAAATGCTTTAACATGCCGTCGTTATTACATCAGCCAGTCAATCGGCCCAGTATTAAAATTACGAAAGTACTCGCAGTTATCAAAAAATACATTTTTATAATAATGATAGAATATCTATATAGGTTTACGCGTAATAAAAATATTTTATTGCTTGCTACTTATTAAGCAATTCATTTTATGTCCCGTTTTATTTTCAGTAGAAGAAAAAACACTTAATCTGGTCTCATTATGACCAATAAAAGCAACAGGCTTTTAAACTTAAGTGTTAACCATTCTATTATACTAATGCACATAATATTGATGTATACTTTATCGTTTACTCAATTTATAATATAACAAATTTAATGTTTACTGCGATGCTCATATAATTATATTGTATAAAAACATCCGAATGCCAATAAATCAAAAACATCTGCCGATGCTAATATTAAAGTTCGTAAAATTTATTTTCTGTTTTATAATACAATAAATTGTACACTTTTTATGTAGTGACAAAT
This sequence comes from Himalopsyche tibetana, assembly GCA_030503985.1. Classification (NCBI taxonomy): domain Eukaryota; kingdom Metazoa; phylum Arthropoda; class Insecta; order Trichoptera; family Rhyacophilidae; genus Himalopsyche; species Himalopsyche tibetana. The sequence goes on from JAPJYX010000015.1 coordinate 4,809,868, forward strand.
CTTTAAATTGAATTATTAAGGTCATATTTTTCCGGCTTATGACGCTCAGTACTGTAAAATGCAGATTTCACATGTCATACTTATTTACAATACATTATTATTGGAGCTTTATAATCGGTTTGAGAATCTACATACTTCATTTACGATTTTAGCTAATCACTGAATTTTTCGATACGTTATTCCTATTCCAAATACATTAAGCCGACGTTATGTCACCATCCACTACGACATATGTAATAGTATTTTTTTAAACATTCCTCCTGACGCTACATTATAATAATTATAATTAAGACGTGTCAAAAAATCCATCTCTTTTCCTAGCCAATCAATTTTTGTTCGATGTATTTAATACTTTACGACTGAAATGTAAATTACTTTTAATACGATCCAAAATATTCTATTACATTAAAAGTGTTTTATAAAATCAATTAAATACATCTCTCTTGATGTAACACATTTATCCGCACATGGTCATGATATTATTAATCTCGTGATTCGATATTAAATAATAAAAACGGCAGACTTAGCTATCAATTTATGATATAATTATAAAAAATCGTTTACTTCTTAAATTGTCAGTTTACTCGTCAAATGTTGAAAGCTGCAGTTGACACTAAGTAATTATTAAATGTTATGCTTAATTTACGAAGTCAATCATTTCGTGTTGACAGAATAGAAATCTGACGGTCGTATTTTTAATAAATTTATGGCTCAGTGTGCAAATAAAATTATTTATGTTTAATTTTTAAAAATAATTTAATGAATATAAAATTTCAAAATTTTTTAATACTTTAAAGTTTTTAGTGCATGCCCCATTCTGTGTTTAATTTATTATCACCGCAAGCGATTTGTTAATAAATGATTTGCGACGGCAAAGCTAATTAAGATTAATTTTTAGTATAACGAAAGTTACGACGATACGAACTAATCATGTTACTCTGTGTAATTTTCAATGAAATATTTACATATTATAAATATTCGTCTTGCTACTTTTATGAAGCCTATCCAAAGCCATTTGGGATCAGGGGAGAATCAGTCAATTTTGCTATTTGACTTTGACTTAAAAAATCTGCTTTTTTATATTCGCAATCCTATGACCGAGTAGGTATTAGCAGTCGTAATACTTCACTGCGACGAAAAATATAATTCTTCAATATTCTTGTCGTGTCTTAAAAATTATAAAAATATCAAGGCAAATTAATAAGAACAAGTACATTCGTACAAAAACAAATTTTAATAAAGTAGATTTGAATCGTTCAAATTATGTACATTCACACAAGTTTTGTCACTAAGGATCCGGGTATCGCCTTTCGGCATCTTCAGGCGTTGAAGTGCACGAATGAACTTGAATTAAAGTTCAGTTCAAGTTCTATCAATCACCTTCATATCTGAAAAAAGCGGTGTCGGAGCCTGTCGGTTAATGAAGACTTCGTCTTCAATACGATAGATTTTGACTGAATAAACTTAAACATAATGATTAATACTTTATATTTAATTCGGCTCTTGAATTGATTTTTTCAAAATATGTAATTAGCAAAACGACCAACAAAAAGAAGCGGAACAATAGTATTTATTTATTATGTATTCAAATCATTTTCTACGCAACTTGGTTTCATATAAAACGCATATATTAGATTCAAGTTCATCCGTGCACTTGAATGCCTGAAGATGCCGAAAGGCGAAACCCGGGTCGTTAGTGACAAAATTTGTGAGAATGTACATAGTTTGAACGATTCAAATTTAGATTAACACCATTATAATTAGATTGAAACACAAGTGTAAATAATCATTTTTATATTTTAGTTTTAGTTGTTATTGGTTCAACCTCCTAGAAAGTTTAATAACATTATTCACCCACATACTTGCAATTATTGTAGCGATGCAAATCATTATGAATCCCAATTAAAAATAAACGTTATGTTATTCAACGGCGCTAGTGACAAATAAGCATATTTTTGGGTCTGATAAACATATTATCTTGAGCTTATTTCTGTTATATTTCTCTTCTTAAACTGCAACAAATAATTACATACATCGCAAATAAAAATCATTACAACTAGTAATGGTGCAGATTAATTATCAAAGGAAATAAATAGCATTTATGCATTCTTATTCATATTGTGAATGCTTTAAACATTAAATCTTTGAGAAGGTGTGTCCACAAGGACAAATGTTAAATGTGTGAAAAGGCGTTATACTCTTTGCGCTTTACGCTGTAGAATACTATTTGAAAAAAATATTTACTTAACAAAAAAAAAAGCAGAAAATTCAAAGAATATTACAAAATAATTTACGTGTTCGTAATTTCCACAAATTAAATACCACCTGATAATCATGACCAAAACACAAATGTAAATAAAAATTTAAGCAATTAATAATCTTTGGTCGATTTATGATAATGTAAAAACTTTATAATTTCAATTAACATACAAAATCAACAGTTCCTAAAAGGGATATCAAAGGGTGAAAATTAATAATGTAATTACCGAAACTTTGGTTTTATATATTGAGATGAAATTATATAATATACAAACCAACCAAAACTGAAGGCTTTATTATTCCGGTATACTATATCATAAAAAAAAACTTTTGTCTTTCACGTTAATATGTAGAAAAACGGCTCGTTAAAAATATGGTTACAGATATTTAATAAAACCTTCAAGCAGCGATTTTTCTGTAAATTAGTAATGTATAGATTATACTTTGAAAGCTACTTTGCGTTTCATTTTATTAATTTTGAAATATATAAATATTAAAACATTACATTTTAAAATTTATGAGATCATGCATTTGATGTTAACACTACATTGAATAAACGAATGCAACGTATCGACATTAAGCTGATGCAGTAATTTTTTGCCGTTGTAAAAAAGAGTTTTTAACAGTATTTTAAAAAAATGTTATTCAAAAAAAACCATGCGATTCGCAAAAGGGATTTCATTAAACTATAATGCAGCCGTTATCGTGTATAAAACGAGTAAAAATTAGGGATTCCTATAAAATATTAGAATATATTCGGCACTTTCTTGTTATTCGAATATTTGATAAAGTATGTATATGAAAATACAAAGTTTGCTTTAAAAAAAAGGCGCCGCATTATATCTTGGTACGATGTATGTATTTTGTTAATTTTACCACCATATCACTCAATCAAAATACGAATGTGTTGGCAACTAGGATGTGGTTACAATTATTATATTCATACGTACAAGTTTTCGAATATTTAAAATAAAGGTTTAATATTCGTCATTCTAATATTTGTTTGTAGTAACAATACGTTACATTGAAAATTATAAATTATTTTAGTTGAGATTATTTATTGTTAATGGCAATTTTGTTACATATCAATGAGTTTCTACAAAAACACAGTTGGCAACAGTCATAGGTTGCAAATTTAGCATACCATTTCAAGTGCTATGGCAGTAACCAAGCTAGTCTTCCTTTACACCTTCCACCAGCGTTTTCACAGACTTCCACAGACACTTATACTTAATTTGATGGCACCGATAAACATACTGAATGATATGACTTGCCATTAGGGTATCTAATCCCGGACCCTTTTTCCAATCCCGGGATTTCGGGATGGATTTATTTTGAATCCTGGATCCAGGGATTGAGATTTTCTCACCGAGGAATTTGAAATCCTCAATTCGCTATACTTTTTCCCGGAATCTCATGGAAACTCGTTTTTTTTTAGCTCACCGAGGAATTTGAAATCTTGAATTTCCCAATTTCGTGTAAATTTTAGGAATTTACTCAAAATTTCTCAATCCCGGGATCGCGGCCATCTCAATCTTGGAATTTCGGGATCAGAAAATTGAACGGGATCCCGGGATTGGATGGCCTCCTTGCCATATCTTGTTGCAGGGGTTCAAAAAGCAATTTATTTACTTCAAACTTGATCAATTTGTGCTAGTAAATATCGCTTTTTGTGGATTTTACGCTATCGGCCATAATGGAGATTCATAATTGATATTTGAATAAGTGTCATCTGCATTGAGTAGTCTATCATTGAAGTGATATCATCATCGGTATGATACGATTAAAAAGTTTAACGAATAAAAAACAAAACAAAAAAGTTACGTGTGCAAAAATGATAACGAAACATAAAGTTTTTTATGACCTGCCAGGCGATATAAAAACAATTAAATAATATTTGTCAAAATGACATTTTCGATCATAAATTCTAATTTATGTTCAAGTTGTTCGTGTCATGTTGGAATAAACAATCGTTTTCAACACACTGTATCTATCTGCTAAGATTTGCATTAAAAACGGTGCATTAAGGCATATTATAATAAAAAATGTAATGTCACTTATTCATATATCTATATGTACCTTTATCTGTAAATTATTTTCATTGTTAATTTTTTGTTACACCTCAACATTTTTATTTTGTTATAATGTCTTCTCTTATCAGTTGATTATGCTCGTCGTGAACAAAACCGGTCTGATCATTTTAAATAAAAGTGGAATTAGTGCAAACGAATATTTTATTTTTTGAACCTAACTGTCGAGTTGCAGATTTTTATCACTTCGTTCGTTCTTCGAGTCATAAAATTTCGCGCAAATAAAAAAATCTTCGTTAAAGATTTCAGTCACGTCGTCCATTCAAATATTCAAACTGATAGCATCTGTAAAAAATGCTTAAAATAGGACTTTTCTCGGAAATAAATTTGGATATATTTTTTACACGGCAATGCAGAATCGCTTTAGTATTGTTCCTTTTCTACAATACACCCCTCTTCCGAGCTATTTTTAAAGAATACTTCTAAAAATACTACAAAAGATTAAGCGCAAATTTGTTTAATAATACTTTTTTCTTTATCTAAAACGTATATTTAATCTTAAAACAAGTTGCTGATATGTATAAATTAAAAAATATTATTCATCGATTAAAAATAACGATGAACTGTATTTATGTTTTTTTCACGAGAGGACTCTGTCGTGGCTTGTGATGTATTCATTATATTATAGTTTGTAATAAATTTACGTTTCGTGTTGTTAATCAAAATTTGTGGTTTAATAAACTGCTCACTAGTCAAATCTGTTGGCATTCCCATGGGCTCATCCTTTTCGCCATCAGTGGCTTTGGACTTAGTGATGCATTTATATCTTATATAAACACGAAACTTTCATTTGCTAAGCGTCAGTTCAAGTTCATCCGTGCACTTGAATGCCTGAAGATGCCGAAAGGCGAAACCCGGGTCGTTAATGACAAAATTTATGAAAATGTACATAGTTTGAACGATTCAAATTTAATAAATTTACTATTCGAATTTAAATCTATTCACAATATTTAAGTACCCCATAACAGTAATACAGAAATTTAAAATTAAATTCAATTTAAACACGGTTAATTCTTTTACAATCTACAGTGTTTTAAAATTTAATAACATTTTTTTTACTTCTCTATTACAGTTTCTAAAAATACATTCTTACATATAGTATTTTTTTTTTCATAAAAATCATCCTTTTGTGATATTGAAGATTAATGTTTCGTGATTTTCTTAGTAAGAAGGCGCTTTTTAAAATAGGCTTGAAACTTGACAGTGGTTGGCAAACCTAATTTTTGGTATTGTGAAAGCTATGAGCTGTGTAATCTAAGCCTTGGGTCAGCCAACCACGACCCGAGGGTCGAATTTAGTCCGATGCCTACTTGCAATTCGGTCTAAATCTGGCGTGTTGATTGAGTCACAGATCGTAAAAAACAGCATTTGTCACCAGGGCTGTGGAGTGAAAAAAGACTTCACAGCCCAGTCGTTTTTTTAAAGCTTGAGTTGGAGTTGAAGTTGAAGTCGACGACTTCACAGCCCTGTTTGTCACGCTGTAAAAAAATGAAAAAGAAACGAAATCTTTATTCCCACAATAATTTACCGATTGATAATTTTCAGCTTAAATCAGTTCCAGTGTACAATTGTAAAACTTTGTTTCAAAAGACAACCATTGTATAAAAAAACATACATATATACATTTTTACTATTTCCTACTTTTATTTATTAAAATCAGGATCGGTTTCGTTCATGACGACATTTATCAACTGATGAATGAATTATCGTTATATATATCATTAATAAATAAATGTTGGAATTAGTACAAATGTGTATATATTTTTAATGTAACACCCTAAAAGTGAGACAACCATTAGTTTTTGAAAAACCGTTCGTTTTTATAATACTCAAATAATTAGCGAATTTAATTTTTTCGTTCGTTTCATGGTGTGTGTTAAATATCATCGCCTCTTTATAACATAGTGGTCAGAGAATCTTTATTATATTACCATAAATATTTATATAATATTTTTTTAATGTTCTGGCCAATCTGAAACAGTTTTATGGAATCTTTTTTTTTTTTTTAACCATGTCCGCTCCCAATGTGGAGCATATGGACTCCTAATGGAGTTTATCTCAACAGAAGTGTTTCTACGAGAACTGCTTGTTACTCAGTTGCTCAACCTCTCTTTTTCCATAGAGAGTAGGGATAGAAGGATAGGGCTAGGATAGGATGGGTGAGAGGGAGGAATTCAAGACATCACATACATCCATGCCCTTGAGCAGAAATTCATAAATCGATTGAAAAATCAATTTATAAAACTGTCCGTACCGGGATTTGAGCCCGGGCCCTCCGTAGCCGAAGCCAACAACGTTGACCACTCGATCACACAGGCGGAATTATTATTAATTAAAATTATTAAAAAGTCATTGAATGTAACTGATTTGAAATTACACGTAAAACATTTAAATATTATCTACCCTATGTACTAATATATTTTTTACTTATTTCATTCTATAATACTATTCTATTAACATTTATTTATTCTCACGATAATTTACAAGAAACATAAAAAAAATATTATAATTTAAATACATCGGCTGACTTAAAATAAGGATTGCGAAAACTGATAAGAACGATAAACATTACACGAGAGATTCTTAATTAACCGCTATCAAATTATTATATGGGGTCAGCGGTGTAAGAAATATGTATGTTATTGTTGCTTTTATTTAAATTTAATGGCACTATTCAAAAATACATTAATGATATGAATCATCTAACAATTTACTCTACGTTGGCAATTTAGTAAATTTATTTATTATACAGTCCCATTAATTCCAATTGCAAGTGGTGTTATAAAACTATAGGAGACGTTTTGTCGTTATAAACATTTATAAGTGCTGCTATTTACACGCAGGAATACAAAATAACGAATGAAACATGTGATTATTTTATGTTTTTTATTATACTAGAAATAAGACATTTATGTTGTATGACTTTTGTTTCATTATTTTTTTCCTTTAGATCAAATATAATGAGCAAAAGTATTAATTTTTTTATAATATATAAAAATAATATTTTGCTTATTGCACATTTTTATTAATTTATAAGCTCGTGGGGTGTGAACAAGGGAGAAAAAATAAACAAGAATAATTATAGAGAATGGTAAGGATAATTATTAATAAGTCGTATGAATGATAGAAAATGAATCTTTTAGAATATTTGTTATATGATGAAAATGTAAATTAAATCAATGGTAGGTAAGATTTTTATCAAATACATCAAAAGTGAGATTGATATTATTGAATATTACTTTAAACTAGTCAAAGGAAAACGAATATTCCGAACGAAATTATACAACCATCGTATCGTTAATTTTAAATTGTCTAAGGAGATTCGTGCTTTTAAATTTAAAAAAAAAACACAAAATCCAATGAAAAAATGTTGTGGGTTCTGATGACATATCTACGACCGAACTAATTTACGTTATTAATCTTTAGAATGGAAAGACTTTAATTATGTAACTGTTTGATTATAAATATTTTTTCTTTTTTTGCGGACGATAATTTTAAAGATTTGAGAAAGCTATTTATTTAGTCAGTGTTTATTTTAATTAGATAGACCTGCCGTCGGTATTACGTTTCTTAAATCAAGTTTCCTACGACGGAGATGTTGTTGGATCTACGCAATGGAATGTTGGCCTTTTTGGAGTAAGTCGTTGTTAGTTTTGTCGTATCTCATCAAACGCATTTGTTCTTTCCTCATTGATCAATATGCAGGGCGTAGAGCTTTGTCCCCGCATTCGACTGGCGCAGCAGTGTCTGGCTTCTGCTTCTCGGGGACGGGGAAACTTTTACGGTATTATTTTCACAGCGAAGCGGCCACCTGTTGCTGCTGTGAAGTTCGACCGCAATCCGAATCTAAATACCGAACGCCGCGAACTACCAAAACAAACGGACCAATGAACGGCGTGCGAGTTGGAAAACTCCGGAAAACTTTCGCTCAAGTTAGTTGAAATTAAGCCAACTCAGATAATACTGTACAGTTAAGCAGATAGCTTTGATTTTACACTAAGTGTGTCGTTAGGCGCAACGTGTGCTTTGTATTTTTGTGAACTATGAGTAAAATATGTTTTAACTAAAACTATTTCTTATTTATCAGAAAACGTCGATCAAAATTTGATTTAGATAGTCAAAAAACAAAAATATAGAAGACAAATTTTAATATTTAAAAACATTTTTATTTCAAAGATGCTTCTTGGATTCGTGAAACACCTGTCACAACCTAAAAACAGAATCATTGCGGGGAAAATACTTATGTTAAATTAGTTTATGTATAAAATGAATTTACGCAATCGAAATATTCAGTAATAATCAGCCTTACAAACATTAACTTGTATATGCTTCTTTGGTATAAGTCATAAGCAGCAGAGAGTGTGTTAAGCAGTGGCGGATTCACCACTTGGGAGGCCCCAGGCGCAATACCACTTGGGGGCCCTGTTTTTCAGATACTATAAAGGCGTCTGAAAGTGACCGAGTGTGATTTCATAGATTTACGTAAAAAGCGTCCAACATAACATGCATATAACTGCAAATGTCAAAAAACTAAATCAGAAATGTGAATTGAATATGTTTGTATAATGATTACATAATATTTTACTATTTAGTACTTGGTTACTTTCTCTTGTACGACAACGATATAAATTAAAAATAAATCATACTTAATTATTTATCATTCTATGTAAGACATTTTAGGTATTATAAATACTACACTTCGCCCATATGTTCTTGTGCCATCATTCAACATAATGTAATTATTTGAACACAAGCCAATGTTTGTTTCATTATTCTGTATTGAAATGCATTGATATGTACATGCCGTTCTGTTTATTTTATTTAAACTACTGTTGGTTATCTGTTATGTTATCTGACAAAAATATAGGGGTGTCAAAACTGTTTTCTACACGCTTTAAATTCTTCATATCAAAGTACAATTATACCAGTTTTTCTGACATAATATAAAAACACGAATCAGTGTAGAAACTAAAGCATATTAAAATTGATAAAATAATAATAGAAATAAGAAAAAATTAAAACATTCGATGAGCGTTATCTCAGTAAAAAATGTGTGTTTTATCTATTCATTATTCAATTACTAGTTATTGTAGCAGATTCTAGAATATCAACGAAGTTTTATCAAATGCTGTTAGCGCTGTAGAATCACATGAATAATTTGAGATTGGATTAGAATATAACTGATTTCTCAACGATAGTATTATAAGTTTACAATCATTGCGATGTTGTTGAGAGTTATTCAAAATTCCTTGTAAAATTTTGTAAATTGTTATTATTGTACTAGGATTGTGATTTTTTTTAAATTTTGTAACTCTTATTCGTTTTTTTATTTATATCTCTCACAAACCATGATTATTTATTTCACCTCTCTTATTATTAGTTCAGTTCATTGCCATTTGAGGTATTTGGAGAAGTTTTCCTGTCGTATCTGTGAAATATAAATATACATATATTTACCGTCTCAAATTACTATTTAAAAGGTCATATTTTAATAAAAAGGATACGTTGTGTTTTTTTAATCAAAACAATCTTTGGCGTTTTTTATGTTAAGTCGAAGTGTAGCCCTGTTTTTGTGCATATATTAGGTTTCCCAGGCGTATGTTCGTATGTAGACCACGTGCGTATACATTCAACAAGTAGTAGCTAGTAGTTAGTGATTGTACACATAAATAAGTTTACACAAGTGTAGGATGTTGCTAGCGAGTTGCTGTTCTGTGTATGCGAGTACCGATTGTCAATGTATTGGAGGTTGGTATGTTTGTGTGTTGACTGTTCTGCCAGACAAACTGGCAACACATAAAATGCTCGTCGTTAACTATAAGAGGAGTATTATTTAAAATCATTTTTTTTTGTTATTATGTATTTCTTAAATTCGAAAATAAAAACATAAAACGATATTATTTTTTTAATAAACACTATAATATATTTAAATCTGATGATAGTGCTTAAAATTTCACACAAAATAATACCCCTTCCCAGCTGGAATATCGCTTCCCAGTCTGAACATACATAGTTTCAATAATATAATTAGGGAAAAATCTCTCGCTTATATTATATTTGTTTTCTCTAAAATAAAGCATACGCAGTCGTTTCTTTTAAAGATTCTGCGGTAACTTTGTGGTAGTGCATTTTTCATATAAAATAAAAAAAATATAACTTTGTTAATCGACTTGTTGTGCTACAACTTGTGAAACGTGTTTCGCCTCTATTAGAAGCATCATCAAACAATCGCAACTAAAAATTAATAAAATCTTATATTATAAATCAGGGCTATGGGGTCGGAGTCCGAGTCGTGAAAAACTATTTTTATATTATTATAGTGAATACACGTCATTAAATATATTTAATGACGTGTCGGAGTCGGAGTCGTTTTTTATTTTAAAGCTGGAGTCGAAATCTACTTTTTTTACACGACTCCAAAGCCCCGTTATAAATTAAAAAATAAAAGTAGCGGTTTTTCCTATTCTACTATACGCAGGGAGGGAAGATTTGAGTAAATTTTTAGTTTATTCGTAAACGTTGCGATCTTCTAATGATGATTATCAAAGAAGCGAAACACGTTTCACAAGTTGTAGCAAAACAAGTGGAATAACAAAGTTATCACATTTAATTTTATATTATTGTTAATTAAAGAAACGTAAATGTACGATAATTATTTTTTTTTAATAAAAAAGCCGCGAAATATGTTGTGTTAATGTTTTTATTCCAAACAGTAAATAACATATATTTATTTTGTATATTAATTATATTAACGTTCGAGATGCGATAATATTTTGGCAACTCAAAAAATCTGTCACTATAATTTATAGCTTTGCAGTATAATATAAAATATAGAGTGCAAAAAGCGAAAAAACAAACGCAGCGTCCAACTCTCGTTTGACAACTTTTTATTTTCCTCTATAAATTAGCAGCGTATATCTTTCTGCAATATGAAATAATAATTAATTCTTATATATCCGAGGTTGTCTGACCAATAAACGATTCACAAGAAGCACGACAACCAAGAAAATATATAACGTGCACACCAAGTTATAATATGTCAACACAAACCACTCAACTAGGTGTTCGAATCATATTTAACTTCAATTAAAAAGGATGATTCAAAATTCCATTTTTCTTTTGAATAAAGTCATTTGATTATGATACTGTTTAAACTCTTTTAGACTTCTATTTAATAAGGTTACTTTGAAATTTTAACTTGCTATTAACATGATTTCTCATTGCATATCAAGAGCTTGCCATAAGCTGTCTCGGTCAGAAAATAACATCGGTACAATTTGCCAGTAAACGTGAAATAGTTATGTCACCTTATACTGTCAATTCTTGGCGGAAAGGCATGTTATCAAATTCTGTGTGAATTGATTTTTTCATCAGTTAATATTGTTCGCGATGGACGCAATCGGCCCTGATCTTTTTTTTTTAAATGTGAAATTAGTATAAAAAAAGTTTTTTTTACAAAGTGCTCAGTTTTAAGTTATATTTAGAATTTATTTCCGAAAATTAACCACCGAATCCATTGAAAATAGTTTCTATTTTACTAAAAGTCATACTTGAGAACAGCAAATTTCATCGGAAACTTTTCATTTTACAGACAAGGATTATATGTACATTCGAATTACTTTACGGTCACACGGTAGGTGAAGACAATAATAATATGTTTTTAATATTACACGAGTCACATAAACTAGTTTGAATATGTCCCGTCCGATCTCGTGTAAATAAAAACATTAATTCTGCCAATGAGGCGCCATTTTCTCTATCATTGAGACGCCATTTTTCCGACATGGCGGCCAAAACTGCGCGGATTTTCCGGTCGTATATTTTCACAAATCTGTTATCACCGCCGCTTTGTTGCCGTGCTCGCTGATCCCAATTTCACTTTACTAAATATCGTTACTAACAACTAATATCATTATCAAAGTCATCGCAATGTCACGGGAAACAACAGCGCTTTAGAAATCATCTATACAATTGCCAAAATGGTTCGGGGCGTAGTTTTCGATTCTATCCACAAATGAAAGTATCGGTATCATAAAATCTATTATCACACGTTTATCTTAAATGTATATTATTTATCACGAGATATATTGTTTCTCGTTGTATCTTGTTGATCATAAACTTAATTGATTAACTTTTTCCAGAATTACTTATTGAAGATATAATAAATTATAAATGAACGAAAAAACCATGTACGATTTTTGCTGAATGCGTAAATCAAAATGAAATGCACAGTTATTACAGTGGCATGCATAAAAAAGCACAGACTTAAGAGCTTAGTGCAGCGAGGGTTCTAAAATGGAGCTTATATGTTTAAAGAAGATATTAATACAATATCATAAAAACTGACATCTTGGATGTTTAACTATAGAAAATAATAATCGAAAAATACCAAAAATCTTCTGTCGCATGCTGGATAAAAATTGCAGTAAGTCTCACAGTTGAAATGCAAAATTGCTTAATAGGGAATTGTTATGACAGTCGTCTTTCATAACCTGACATTGCAGTGATACAGCTCATCATGAGGCCACCTGAATACGATATATTAAGCTTCAAACCAGTGCTGTTTTTCAAGGGCGGTCGTACTCCGCAGTGCAGATCTGTAGTATTAGAAATAAACCATCTTGCAAATACTCATGTGAAGAAGAAGAAGATAAATAATATTGATTTGGTGAATTGCATGTGGTCACTAAATCTTTCACAAATATACAGCTTCTTTCAAACATGGTTGTCAATCTTGGTTCCATATAAACACGATGACTTAGAAAATTTAAATATTGTATCGTATTATAGATTTATGCGGAAAAAATAAAAGCACTTGTTACGTAAGCTGCTACAAAGGGTAGGCTATTTATATTTAGACTACGAACAGATTCATAATACTAACGGACGTATTTGCAAACAAAAAGTTCTTCGCATTGTCTGCAATAAGAATATCTATCGTACTTCAAAATAAATAAGAGGCCAGAGTAATTATAAAAACTTATTTCTTGGAAGCAAATTAAGACAATTTAAAATCACATGATGTACGACTTTACGAATGGTGACAAATCAAATTCTTCAATAATTGCAGATCACGGTCCGCGAATTTTATACTCATTCGATGACAAGATGCCGGATGATTTTTCAATGATTGTAATACAGAAAATGTTTAGTCATTAAACATTATTTATTACCATATCGGTTTATTAATATTGCCATGTACGTGCCATTGATAATATTATATTATATTGACTATTGACTAGGTGCCACATCACATCTCACGCGTTTCAAAAAAAAAAATCTAGCATATATCAGCCATAACTATGCTATATTATATTCAGTTTTACTGAATTCACAAATTTTGACTATTTTTAATAAGCTTTTACTTGTCCAAATTATTGGATAAATTACTTTTTCGTCGTTTCTACAAATTTCAGTGTGTTGTACATAATGAACTCGCGTAAATTTTCTTTACCGATCTGGAATGGTTGTTTACTAGATAGGTGCACAAATACACTCTACATAAGTTCAGTAAATCTGTTAATATACACAATAGTATACAATTATACAGTAAACGTATCGAGTCATTATCTATAAATATAATTTTATTTTGCTTCAATCATTCATTTAAAATGAAATATGTTTTGCAGACAATGTCGGTTGCGGCATATTTTTTTGCATCGAGCAAAAAATCTCGTAAATCAATTGTTTTTATAATAAGAAAAACTGTGTCGTTTTTGGCGCCGCGTCAATGTTTTTAATATTAATTATTTTATAACATGTTTATGTTAATATATTATATTGATAAACCTGACAAGTTGGGTTCATTAAATTTATAAGCTGAGCCATTGATGAAAGCGATTTTCCGCTTCGAAATTGGCTGACACCCAAAACCAAACTTGACTAACCGAGACAAGTACTATTCAGGTGGAAATAAATGTTTTTATGAGAGTATATTTTTTGTGAGAAACTTCTGTAAAAAAAATATTTTTTTACATTCACTTTTGAATGTGTAATAGTGGCTTTAATGAATATTTGATAACTGGTTATGCATACAGTTTTGCAAATGAATTTATTTTTTGTTTCGGCAAACAACAGTCGGCTTTTTAATCAGTAATATTTCATTTCACAATAACATTGTTTTGAAATAAATTAATTTCATTCATTACAGATGAAAAAAAATATATTAATCGTTAATGGTAAAGATGATCTTTCTTATTTAATATCAAGTGAGAAAAATACCGCTGACCGAGCATGAAGAGGTGAAGGACTCCGCTCACGTCCATTATTATGTATCAGGGAAGGGACGGTAAATATTGGCGTACCAATCTGTCGAATTTCAGAAAGTATTGATAAATATATATTTTGCACAATACATTGAATTCTATAATGTTTTTAAAAGAAAAGAACGGGGATCAAAATTAATTATTTTGTTATGTAATTTCTTCTAAATACTGCTTTATATTTCGTTAATATTTACCTATTATGAACAAGCCTGACGTAATTTGGCTTAAAAAAGTCACCATCGTTTTTTAGGCGACATAATAACAATGTCAATTTTAATCAGCGTCTAATAAATATTGTCAGACGCTTATTAGCTTCGTGACGTCAAAGAAACGCGAAGCTCGTTCTTGAAAGTTTTTATGATGCAAAAAATAATGCATTTTTAATTTTATCAAAACAAAAATATATGGATAACTCAACGCGGCAAACAGTTTGACTTAAATAAAATGTGTGGAAGTGCCATGAAAATAATTTTCCCGACAACTTTATTTGTGCGGTTTATTAATTCGTTTTTCTGGGCAAACTTACCACTCTTACATTGTACTGTACCAGACCTGTCTACTAACTTGTGGCGAGGCTGTCCTGATGTTTTCTCATATTTTCGTTAGACTGTTTTGATGTCGTCTAATTGCGATACGACTCGGTTGTATTTCAGACTTCAACACAGTGAAATACTGCTTCGCAAATCGCACATTTCCATTGGTTAGATTGCCAGACATTTTGGCTGCTTCCATGCTTAAATAGCTATAAATTTTCGGCTACGTATTCATGCTTAAATATACGTACCGAATTATAACTGAGGTCAAAAATAACAGTTGAATATTCTAAATGGTTTCATATCGAACTGTCATGGAAAAAATCCTTAATAATACGAAAGTAAAACTATGTAAAGCCATAAAGGTATAATAATTATACCATCGTTTGTTATAAATATTATGTTCAGCGTTGATAGTTTGTATTTATTGTTCTTAAATAAATAATCTTATTGGTTGAAGTATTTTTCAATTGTTTCAAAACTTTTAAATGCATCCTGAATAATAAATAACTTTTAACACTAATTTCACTTATTATAGACATTTTTTACTAATTCCACATTAAAAGAACCAGGATCGCTTTCGGTCATCAAAAACAAAATTAAGTGATGTAAATTCAAATTGATTTAGGGGTATTAATATCAGACCGGTCATGATTTTTATTAAAAAAATGTTTTACTTTTTGATGTAATGCTTTTCCACCAATAATTCTCATCTCAGTCACTATTAATACATTATTTTATTGTTTATCTTCCAAAGTTTTATAACTATGTTAGAATTAGTTTCTCTTGTTACTCGATCGACGTATAATTTTCATTCTACATTCACAGTATTTTATCTTTTTTATTATGTATTATTTGTTATAAATTGCTCGGTCGGTATCTGCTTAATCATTATATTTGTGTATTGTTAAAAATACTCTAAACAAATCCTCTCGAGTCTCATATTTATTATGTTCTACGACGCGATCGAGATTTAGAATTAACCAGATCTTTCATCACAGATAAATCACGCTGTAGCTTTGAGATTAGTTACTGTATGTAAAGTGGGATGAGCTCGGTGGTCTAAGTCTACCTCTCCGGTTCACTTCAAAGGAACGGTATGACTTGTAGTGATTAATGGTTGAATTTACGAAGCAGATTAGTATTTTGGGCGTCGTCCAGTTTCTGCGCACGTACTCCTCGCCGCAGACCATTCATGATGAAAATGATGATGTCTTGTTCTAATTGTTTGTGTTTTCAACGGAAACAGAATTGTCTTGTTTGAAAGTTTGGGCCGTATTTTGAAAGTTGGCTGACAGACGAACTGTCGCTAACCAACACGAGTTCACACACATTATAAATACATACTCACTGACTTGCGGATTGGTACAATTTTATTTACAATGACTTCACACTAGAGATTCTGCTAGTTATCGTCAGCTTGAAATCCCGAGATCATCATTAGCTTGACTATAATAACGGAAAATTGTTTGATTATTTCTAGCCTTTGTTTTCAATTTTCTAGTAAATTTATAATCGTGGATAGTTTGTTATTAATGTTTGAAATGCTTCTATTGCAAAAATCGTTATTGTTATTTGGCATTTTACCTACAAAGTATTCAGAAAAATAGAATGATTGTGTTTTTTCTAAGAAAAAATTGCGAACGTTCCAAATTATTGTATATTTAAGCAACTTGTTTCTCTAATAGAGGCATCTCATCAGAATTTGTGTTTTTGAACTGCTTCAATTTAGTCGCTACAACTCTTTTTATTTATCAGGCCAGTATTTAACGAATTATATCATACACATTTATATATATTTTTTAAAAGAACACTTTATAATTTTACTGTTTAAAAAAATAATTTGTAGTAATTATAATACATACTTAGAGTACGAAATCGCAAGTAAATAGTTATCAAAATTTCAACGGCTCATAAAAGAATATCATGTCTTCCAAAAATAATTACTAATAACGAATGGTTATATCGATATTTATTATTAAAAAAAAACTGCAACACATTAGATGCCAAATCTACGCGTACATAACCAAGTAATTATTGTGATTTGTGACATTAGATGTATAGTGTGTACATTGTTTATTGGAATTATTTTGAAAATGGAATAACGCGACGGACATCATCAGATCATTCGTTTCAACCTCGAAATGTTGGCAGTGAAGGCTAGTCAAAAACTGCGTATTTATCTTATTGACAATAAATTAGTTAACACGAGAGAATCTAAATGAATACAACGGAAGGTGGATGTGTAATAAAATACAATAGACAAAAAAATATAGAATGAAATAGCTAATAAAATTCGAAAGCTTACAAGTAACGACGTCATATTTAATCTCAATTATTTGACGTCAATATATTCTCTCAGTTAGTTTTAAAGTATTTGTCTAACTTAATACATACCGTCTAGTAAATAATTACAACATTGGACTCGATTTCACTCATAGAGAATATTTCCAAATAGTGACAAATTTATATTATAATAGAATTACTTCTTGAATAACATTATGACATGGTAAAAAAATAGCAAGATGCATTGAAAAAAGTTGACAGCATATAATATTATAATACGTAAATGAAATGAAACTAACCACAATAGTTGTAAAAATGTAACGATCGTTAAAAAAAAATTGTTCCATATATTGTCTGAAATAAAAAATTAAAACAGCGATGCAAAAGATGAGCGATTCCAGGTCCTTATTATTTGTAAAATTGTGGAATTCTGTGGTTTTTTTACTCTTTAAAAGTGATCATGACAGAAATTGTTGAATTCTTTTTTATCTGGTGCAAATAAACGATGTTTTTTTTGTCTTTTCATTTACTAATGGCTTTTTTGCCTTCTAATGTAGAAAAAGTAAATTTATAATGAAACTTATCGCGACTGAAGTTTTTCAACGAGAACTGCTTGTGGTCATTAAGTTACTAAACCTCTTTAAGTGTATAGATTATACAGTAAAAGTGTTTAGCTAATCACTTTCGCTGTATTCTGCTTTGATGATAGGATTGAATGTGAGGGAATTTTTAGACATCGCATACATATTTACGTGCCGTCGAACAGAAATCTATCGATTGAAAAATTACTTTATGAAACCGTTCGTTGACAACGGACAAAGACGTTGACCACTCGGCGACGAACGCGACAAGTGACAGAAGAGCATTTTTACTGACGTAAATAAAATAGGTAATGTGATAGAACGAAGCCAATCACTTTTTGAACGAGAATGTTTGACCAGCTTAACTATTAATAACAATTGATCCTTGAGCCATTTTCAGGTTATTGACATACAGAGTCGTACGACAGTCAAATGAAACAAATCGTTTTCAGCCAGTGGCTACAAACCCAAGGGCGGGATGCGTACGCGTGCATGTGATCAATTATCATTGAATTGATATACCTACCATAACCACTTTAAATTATCAGACTTGCTTGTCACCAATAAACATCAATGAATACCGAGAAATCAGAAATGCAATTTCAAGGTTTTTACATTTTTTTTATGAGGGCGCTGAACCATAGAATTGAATGATGAATACATCTTTGCAAAAACTTTGTTTTTTTAATAATTTCATCTATTTAAATAATTGTAAACTTTACGAGACAACGGAATGTATATCGTGTCAAAATTGTAGTCAAGATCGACAAATAATAATCGTTCAAACGTTCCAGACGTTTTTTCACTAACGATCTGCCTTCCAGCATCGTGAGGCATTCAGATTCATAGATGCATCTTCTGGCTAATTTTATTCTAAAAAATTCAGTCACTTCGTAGAAAATAAGGAGTTAGAAAATGGATTTTTTAATATGCGTAAAAGGGGTAAGGTAAAAATTCACCTTGCGCTTACCTTATCACCAATCGGCGACTAATACATCCTTGACAACAATATTTTATCAATTTATCGCAAAGACAAAACATCAAAATTAACGTTAACGTAGAATAACCAGCTTTTTCGGGCTCTGTTTTTATGATTAATTCGATGACATATTAACTAATTAAAAACCGAAAACTTTAATTTATTCAGCATAAAATTCGTTAATAAATATTCAATCTAAAATTAAATGTTTTTAGTATATAATTTAAGTGTCAAGTTGGTGCAGGTTTGTAGAGATATCATTGTCAAACTAAATGTATTCAAATCAGTTAATGAATATTTAACAACTTTATTGTAGAATAATTCAAAATATTTTATGAAAAAAAAGCAGCCTGCAGAGTAAATTCGATTTTTTTATCGTCGATTCTTAAAATAAGCAGTGAATAATGAAATTGTATACATTATTAATTTAAAGTTCATTAAATTAAATGCAGACATGACAAAATGACAGGCTTATATCAAATAATTTGATTTTCAATTAACATCTTTGAAGCAGTTGTATTATTCATACGCGTGCTTATGTTTTATTGTTTCTGATTAAGCTTCACGAGACGTTTTATGATTACTGATTATATTTTAATTAAAAATCGTTTTTCATTGCATGTATTTAATAATGCTAACCTTGATTTTTTTTTTTAATTGAGTGATATTTCATATCCTTCTTCTCGTGCTTTTTCAGTTTAGTTTGCAAAGTTAGTTGCTTCCAAAATACAAAGTGTTATTAAATGTCTGTAGCTTAGATTTTTTGCATAGTACAACTTCTTTATCATATCAAATAAAATTCACAAAAAATTACAGTTCATATAGCTACTAAATTCATCAAAAGTATTATTTTTTTATATGTTTAACAAAATTTAAATTTTATAGAAGAAATTATTTTCACATTCCAGTTGGATGGCATATTTGACTTGTAAATAGTCTTTATATAGATTTAAGTTGATCGTTAAACAATAATATTATTATTTTTGAATTCAGGATGTAACGAAATTTGTCATTTTATCTAGGATCACAGTAATGAACATAAAAATTGAGCAAAGAGATAATAAGGTGAACAGGTAGTCATAGTATAAAACTTTGTAATAGATACGCTTCTACAATATTACGGGAAACTCCCGGTGCAATTTAAATTGATTTCTATTATGAATAATTAAAATATTAAAAACTATTGATAGTATAGGGACCCAATTAGTGTCAACTAAGGCCATTTGCGTGGCAGCGAGGCCAAGCGGAAGTTACTCACGCACAAGGAAGGGGGAAAAGAAAACCTATCTTCCGCTTTTTATGAAAAAACCTGTTATGTCTATGGAAATTATCAATTTGTGTATCATATTAAATAGTGTTTCAATTTACATCACATCTTCCAACAAACATAAACTTACGTATATATAATTCACAAAGTTTTCCATAGAATTACTATTGTATCAATCAATATTTTAAATAGGAAAAATTTCTTAAATTATTTATTATGATAAATTAAATTTATCAGTTACTTGTAATGATAAATTTATCTTTAGTATATTTCTTAACACCTATAAAGGTGTTCACTGTCAATACTTGGTTGAAAAGCATTATACTAAAAAAAAAGATAACACCGGTCTCATGTCCTGAACGTATGAATACATGTGAAATTAGTACAAAATAGTTTTTGAATATTTTCAATAGTTATCTCCCAATAATCACAACTATAAAATCATACATTTTCTAAATTATTTTACATGACACTTAACGTTGCACCCGCTTGCTTTGAGCGTTTTCAGAAGCAATCGTGTAAGACTGAATGTGCTAACAGTGTGGCTTTTATTGTAAAGATTCTTTTTTTGTTGAGGTCTTGAAGTAGTTAAAGAGGGATACATCAACCATAAAAAATGAGCATTAATACACATCGAACGTATAGATAGATCATCCATTGGTCAGAATTGTAAAATAACCATTTGCAATTTTTGCTGACTTTTAGTACGATTCCTATGTGTCGCCCTTGTGAGCCTTTCCAATAAATATTATACATATTATTTTAAAATCAGGTGTAACTGCGCAGGCGTAAGGTATCTGCAAACATATATTTTCATACGCACATGTTTCGTATCAGATAGGTGCCGTAATAAATATAAGATGTAAACCTACATTTACTAGGTGCATGTTTGCTTCCAGCAATTATCCGATTGGTCGATAGGAAATTTGCATACTCGCTAATTGCACCAATCGTCTGATCGACTTTTAAAGCCAACCGACTCGACAATATTTTCTCGGGAAACTCAACAAAATATATAGTTTCATGTTTTAGCATGATACACAATTTTGCCAGCGGTTTTCAGTCTAAATTGTGAATATTTAAAATGCATTTGTTAATAGAGTCGTAAATATAGTAATAACCAATAACATTATGTCTGTTTTTATAAAAAAAAGCATTTAAAAAGCAGTTATTCTTTATCAAAACATAATGAGAAAAATACATAATTTTGCCTAATTATCAATATTTGTTCAATGTGATATTTATAAGACAACCATTGCTTATAAATAGTAGTTTAAGTTTATTGTCATTTATAAATATGTTAATTGTTAGTGTTATTTTAATAAAAGTATAAAAAAAATGTTATTTTTTTTGTAAATTACTTTTTTATGAATATTTTACGTAATCTGGCTATTCTGGTATATTCTTAGCGAAGATAATTTATTTATATACTTTTAGTAATATGATAAAAATCAATTTTCATTGAGATCCAGTCAATTTTTGATAATTTTCTGGAACGCACATATTAAAGAAATATTTTTGTATTATATTAGAACGTTAACTTGCACGTCGTGGTTTTTTAAAAATAGTTAAATATTTTCGTTGCAAACAAAACTATTTTTGATTAACGTCTTTTTTTCGTATACGGAGAAAAATAACATCAATATAATAACGGTTATTCTCATATAATAACGACGATACGTAAAAATGCATTTTTAGTGAATTCATCGTGAACTTTGAAAGAAGTTTTATTTGATTTTCAAATAGCATATACCAAGATTCTTGTTTTTGTGTTTTAGTAATTTCATTCATCAATAATGTTTTGAATAAAAAGATAATTGAGAATAGCGTGCTAAACCGCTATCGTAAATTTCTAGGAATCGCAGGATCACTCAACTCTACATAAAAATAGGTCACGGTCCTTGGGAAGATATGCTGTCCATTTCTTTGAATTTATAAAGACTTGCTGCCAAAAAATAATAATTGAACATCATGGAAAAGATTTGACGGCCGTCCAAAAACGAAGCGTTTACGTTTTCTCGGCACCGCGCTATTGAAAGAAAAATGAATTTAATATTTACGAAAAATATTACATCTGCTTCTGAAGTAATGAAATGTTATTTACCGTAACAGTCATTAAATCACAATATTTAAATGAAAAACCCAAACAAGAGAAATAAATTTACAACACCCTTATTTTACGCGATTGATGCATACGTAAGACTATTTCTACGTTCATTCATATAATGTAATATTTCAACCATTGTGCATCGCGTCCTCATTGATTGAGGTTTTGCTATAATAAGATATATAAGTTTATTTTTTACTTCTTACTAAACATAATATTTCATTTTATCACGTAAGAATCTTTAAAAGTCCAAAATGACAGTTTCGTAACGTGTATAACAACAATATAATAACAAATATGTATTACGTTTACGAATATAATAAAAAAGTGTAGATAAATTCATTTAGTAATGAAGGTATTCTCATTGTCAGACTGTATTAACATTAAAAATCACAGACGAACCGTTTTTCTTACTAAAAAAGTAGTTTTTTCAATGACGTTTATTTTGTATTTCATTATATTTAGGTATTTTTTATAACTCTCGTTCATTGTGAAATTGTATTAAGCGTCACTTAACATTAATGATGTGATAATCTTAGAAATCAAATATGGATAGAAAAATCTGTGACGTGCATCAATATTCAATCTTGAAAGCACAAAACTTTTCATTTTGTTGAGCCTTGTTGATTCATATACAAACGTGCCATTTTGCCCAAACGATTCATTAACAATCATTTTAAAAATATTATTGTTAAAATTTAAATAACGCGTGGCTTCCCTGTGAGATATTAAACAAATGCAAATGGGGTCCAGTTTCTTTATGATGTCTTTGCGATGCCCAAATTGCAAACTATTAAATTAATTGGCCATTACGATCCAAATGTCAACAGACGGCGCACCTGCCGCACTGAATAATTTAAATACAATAAAAATTAGCCATCATTGTGTGATAATTTTATCTCTCATCTGATGTTGTCACCGTACGCATTGTATAGCAATAAAGATACGGTTTATACATGCAAAAAGTGGCACTAAAACTTTCTATAAATAAAAATATCAGCATGTTGTGTGGTGTTTTGAAATAGAAATTTTGCGCAATTCAGCGTCACACGTTTAGTATTCTGACAATTTCAAATACTGACCAACATCACTGTATTTCAATGTACAACCTGACAAGAATTACTTTACCACATGGCTAAGATGCGAACGGTTATAAAACTTTAAATATTATATATTTGCAAAATAGATTATGAAAATAAATGAGATGTACTGCCTTAGGAATATAATGATGATACAATTTTAAAGTGTTGGTAGCAGAAACAAATAGCTTTATGAAGAGGTGGGCTGAAGGGGGCTAGCGCGAGCCCTTCGCTTAGTAGCCCCTTGTGAAATTTCAATTATCAATATTCTCAGATCTATGCGTTATATAATCTACCAATATCCAATACATTTAAATTAAAAAACTAGTAATGAACATTCGGTATTTCTGACGAACATTTTTCAACACTGAGATTTAATATTGAGATTAAATTACGATATATTGCGTACTGTTATATAACATAAGTATAAATATTATGTAGGAAAATTCTATAGCTTAAATAATCATTGCGTTTAACTGTATATGAGTGGTGAAAAATCACACCGTCTTCAGAACATCACGAATAGCTAGCTATAAGATTAATCCGCATGTTACCGTATTGGAAGCACACCGCTGGCCTTATGTTCAAAACTATTTTACACGTTACAATACAACCATATATTTTTGTTGTGTATTTTTAAAGCGAGTGAATTTATTTTTAATCTTTCTGCTAAACTTCCATAATAAAAACATCTATAGTTATATGTTATTCTAAATTAATTAATCAAAAATATGTGTACACATCGTAGTGCATTTAAAGTTTACGAAACCGAATTGATATACTGTATAGATACTGTATAGATATAATATTATGTATTCTGAATCAAAAATGTATACTTTGCTTATACTATTTGACCATGTGAGTCAAGAGAGAGTTGTATAAACTATTTTCATGGTCCAACAGAAGTTTTATTCGATGTTGAATACACTTCATAACCAAAGTGACGCCTCTTTTTTTTATATAGAATGCACTGAGATGTGATCGTGAAATATTTCAGTATGAGTATTCAACTCGTATTTTTGGATTGATTCAAAAAAAGATTCGGTATACCCACGTAGTGTCCAGGCTAGTGGCTGTCCAGACAGCGTGGCGACGGTGCTAGTGCTGTTTGAAGCCAAAGTTACCAACCAGCTGCGTGTCACCTAATAATTAGCCCGCTCGATACCCGTCAAACTACTTTTAACTTATTTAATTCACGCAGAACGTTATGCTGAAATAACCGATACACGGATAATATTAACAATTTTACAACACATGAATATATATTTGGAAGACCGAAAAGTAATTGGACACTTTATAATACGATGCAATCTATATATAGATAAAAGAATGTCAACCCTGTCGACAAATAGTTTACGTCATTACGTACGAATTGTTTTATGGGGTTTTCTTCGAACCTATGGATGTTTGTTATGTCTATTTTCTTCGTCCTACTAATCGATCATAAAAATAAGAGAAAGCGAGAGCGATTAATTTGCGACCAGCTCTGTCTTACGCGTTTCATCATTTCCTTAAACATTCAGAAAAGATTCGTTGAGTTATCTTGTAAAATACAGTTCTCATATAACGACTTCTCTTGATATACGTTTCATTGAATGGTCATGATGTGTTTCACATTGGGAGCATGCATGGTAAAATACAAATTTTAAGAAATCACGAAGACCTCGGATGATTACTAAATTTAAAATAACATATTTTTTGGGAATAATAATGAAAATATGACAAACGTCAGATTATATATTATGTAAAGATATAGGTGGTATATATATGATGGATATAGTATCCATTAAAAATAGGGCGCAGAGAGAGTGATTACTTATATACTAGTGTTTTGACACTGACTGTTATGGGGAATCTAACCCAGACCAGCTTGATCGGTAAAACTAATTTTAACACAGCGGGCACAGATTTACATCTCTACTGACATTGAAAAGAGATATTGAGAGACTGTCTGTCAACAATTTGTCAACGAACATCAAAGATCAGCGAAAAAAATGCATTTGAAGGGAAAAAAGAGATTTTTTCATTTTCTGTTTTGTTCATATAAACTTTTTATATTCGATCAAAAAGAATATTTGAAGGTTCTGTCGCGTACGTCATAATAGTTAGTAAAATAGCTTTAAGGTCCTTCAATTTATATATATAATTTCAATTTTAATATAGTATTTCAGACGCGATTTGCTGAAAATAAAAACATAAAAATCGGATATTAAATGAACTGAAATTAAACGACTAAAATGTACTCAAATCATGAGTAAACGTGAATTTCGTAGACGATTAATCGAGCTTTTACTATACTATCATTTTAATCCCGATTTTGTTTGTATACACTATCTTCAATAACGTGGCCGCATTTTCAAGTCGGTATGATATTACACACTAATTACTTGATAATAATATATTAATATCATAACTCGTACTTGCATTCCTTCATTTCATACAAGTCATGATATAAACTAGAAATATACACACCAGTATTGTAAGAAACACTTTCAGCACTGGAAGAATGTAATGATATAATTAATGTCAGTTTTATTATTGTAATAAATTATGTCTAGAGTGCTTAGTTTAGAATAAATAATATTGATAATATTGTTGTTTATGTTTATGATAATTTTACAAAGTATGAGTTAATTAAAGCTACATAGCTTTACATGTTCATTACTTTACAGTAAATATATATTTAAAACAATAAATTGATATTAAGAAAAAACACGATATTCCTTTGTACTTAATTTCCACTTTTATTTATCAAGATCAAGACCGGTTTTGCTCATGGCGAGGATTGCCAACCGATAAGAAATAAAATTTAACAGTGTTATTTATACAAAGATATCAAGTTCAATAATCATTTTAGATCCTGTGCTAAATTTTACCTATTCCTACAAAGGAATATGGTATTTCTTCTTAATATAATGCCTATCTACCAAGTATTGTCAGTGAGCACTCTAAAAGTGATGAATAAAATGATATATAATAGTTACTTAAATTATTAAACAAAATTCGGAATCGAATAAACAAAAAGTGATGAAAATTAAAAGAATTTACGTAACAAAATAATGGGAAATTTTGGTTTATTCATTTTATTTTATAATGTCTTCACAGCGAGGATAAACAGTAAAGAATAAGAAATTTACTAATTGTTATCAATCTGAATAAAAATAAAACACTGCCAAAAAGAATATATTTATATTTTGTAGCATAATTCATTCGCTATCAGACCTTTTGTGCGAACCAACGCAACGTAATTATTTTGTTGCCCGTTGGCGCAGACTGTATGGCGTCGAGGCAGCGACGGGATTCAACTTTCAGCCTAACTCAACTCAACTCAATGCAAGTGTCTTTCTTGACAGAGTTCGTTCACTTGGGAGCCGATGCCAGCATAATTTAGTTAGAATGCGTCCGTTGCGAAACGGCCTGCATCGGCTTGCACTGTAATTTGTCTTATTCATTTAAACTACAATAGTTTATTCATTAACGCACAATCAGAATTTGTCAAACTGTAATGCTAGAATCAATCATAATTTAAGAGGCATAGTTTTCCCTATTTGGATATCTATGAATTCGGGGATCATTACATAATTGATGGCGTAGTAGACGACACTGTTTTTTTTCAAATATTATATGTGTATAAAATAAGCGTGCGTCTTATAATCGAAGATATACGAATGTTCACAAAAATATCGCGCTAGGATCAATTATATTTTTTACTTTATCTTGCTAAAAGTATTGCTTTAATTAACCACTTATTTATATCACTGTACTTACTGTCAAAATGATCATTACGAACATAACAATGTTATCTAATAAAACCCAATGTGTTTTCAATTCATGTATTAGTAAATGAGGGGATTGGTTTAATTTATACTGTGTGGATAATTATTTTAAAAAACTAAATAAAAATATGTTTTTCAAATAACACGGTGCCGGAAAGCCGTTCCACTGCGTTACAGATGGGAAAAATCGCGTGTAGTATTATCCCATTAAACATATTTAGATAATTGAATTTTAAGCTACCAGCCTTGATATTAAAAATAATTGCTGTAGAATCTTACTAACGGTTAAAAAAAATAACAAACACAGTATTCTTTTATAATAATAGATTGAGAACAGCTGTCTTTGTTCATAATTGTAAGCAATAAAGCTGTTTGCAATCGAAGTTCAGATCATCAGATATCATTCAAACAAAGGCCAATGATCCGATACATGGGCCATGAAATAATTCCAACGTCGTCTCGACGGCCTCTCAGTCAATTCCCATTGAAGATGCCACCCAATTGATAAGAACAATTTCATTGAAGATGCCACCCGGTTAGCAAGAATGGCCAAGCTTCGTCATTGAGACTGGCTTGCGGTATTTTTCACGTGAAATAAACCCGGCTGCGCATTCATTGTCCTCGAGAAAGGTCGCCCGCAAAAACAGTTTCGAGAATTTGAGTTATTTTGAGGATCGATACGCAGGTGACGTCTTTTGAACGAATAATAATAATCATCATCATATCCTTCAAGCCGCAAAGGACAATTAAGGGATGTGATTCTTGAGTCGCACCTGTTCGCTTGTCCGACAGTCACGCAAATAATTTCTTGTCATCTTTAAAGCGATAATTTTGACAGTTAAACAGACTCTAGTACTGGCAACTATCATACAATTTTGCAATATGACGAAAACCAGCTTCGCTTAGCAGTTGAGCATTTTTAATATATATTTTTTTCTCTTCTTCAGAGACTTTTTTTCTTTAGACTGTATTCTAAGTAAAATAATAGCTTACACGTTATCTTATAATATGACAGGTCCGTGTTCTAGTGGTCAACGTCGTTGACTTCGTAATGGCACTCACGGGCTCGAATCCCAATACGGACAATATTAGAAAATCATGATTTATGAATTTCTGTTTTAATGCATGAATTTATGTGATGTCATAAATTTCTTTCCACCCATCCGAATAAGACATATCGAGAGCGATTAATTAACCATTACTCATTTCCAAGCCTTATTTTTCTTTCCCTACTATCTTTAAAAAAGAGATATTGTGCTACTAAGTATCAAGCAGTTATTGTTGAAACCTTTTGTTGAAATAAACTCCATACGCCCCACATAAAAAAAACTTATAACGAATGTAGCAATGGCTTTGCGTAAATTCATTTTCCATTTTTTATTATTCTACTGGCTGTGCTTACACTTATTCTGTGCTCTTTGAAAAGCTTATTTAGAATTACTTCTAAGTGTAGTTACGCCTTACAGCTAGTTACACAATTTGCAATTACAAATTTATCAATCTAAATTCTAGTTTTTCATGTTAATTTTTATGTCACATAAGTTTATTTGTTAAGAGTTTTTGTTGCATCAATTTCAAGCTAAAAATATAATTAACGCCTTGTTATCTTTAATAATTAACAACTTAAATATTGTAAGACTCTGGCCTTTATATGAACATTAAATGACATCTAGATTTTTTCAGAGCGAATCGGTTTTGGTCGCTTGATGACGTGAGTAACCCAAAAAAATATATATATTTGCGAATCACTTTTAAATAATGTCTGTTAATGAAGAGAATTGCGGCCATCTGGACAACGCACTGTCTTGTAATTTTGTACCAGAAGACACGTCACCATTGCCGCCAATTTGATATCAACAAGTACTGATGCTCATTGCTAGTTTACTCTTTCACCATTACAACTCAGTCAGGAGCAGGGTTCTAAAACCTTTCCGTGGAAAAAAAATAAGGCCGCATCCATTAAACAAATCGTCACCACACAATAAAAAGTAAGCAATTTCATATTTCAGGAAAATAATCCGAATAACTATATAAACTCTTACGCACGTAATAATTTTCTGGTTAAAAAATTCCAAATAATATATGTATACTCACACATGTCAAAAACTTAACAATAAATACGAATCGAATAATTGTAATACTATTTTACACTTGGTAACATTATCTTGAACTTACAAACGAACATTGATTTGTAAAAATCTATTATAATTACAGCACTTCATCGTCAACTTATGACTCGCAGTGATTCTTTTTGGTAATTGATTATTTTGGCTTAATTAAATATAACATAAGTTATATTCGATGTTTTTATTAATTTTTGTTCACCCAAACTTTATCTTAAAAGTCGCGTGACCTACGATCTCCCTCCTCTGACGTATGGCTTCCTTATTCATTCGTCTTTGGATGTTTTAATAATAATTTCTCCATCTGGAAATTCCACTACGTCACGATGAGTCAAATAATTCATTCATTCATATTACAAGATATTTGTTTTAATTTGTAAAACTAATATTTTTATTAGTTTGATTGATAACAAAAATGGAGAATTTTATCATTTTTACACAATGCCATATTCAAACTCTTATTATAACGTGTTTTATTGATGGAGAGACGAAAAGCAAATGTTAGGATTGTAAATAAACATCGTAAATAAGGTTTAAAAGAGTATTCATAAATAAGAGGATATAATTTTTCTAAAAATAGGTTGCATTTCTCGGTAGTCTAGTGTTGCTCAGGAGATACAAATGTCGACAAAAACAAGATCCAATTGTTTCCTTGCCTTGGAATCTAAAGAATTCGATGACAATGATGATGGTGGAAATGGAAGGCGCTGTCGGAGCGTTTGCCGACAGCAGTTGCATATAAATGTACAGATAATATAATATAAGAAAGTGACGTGTACAATTCTGATGTATGCTTACATATTTCACGACGCTTTTGATTGAAAGGTTCGGAGAAAAGCTTCGCGAGAAAATATTGCGTCAAATACTTCTTCATTTTAATGCATCTTACTCTGAATATATTCACTTGACAATGATAATAGTATCGATACATTGGTCGTATATTACAGTGTAATTAGCTTTTAACCTGCACTAATGAAATAATTTTTAAAGTCAACATTGTCATATTTTTTTACTACTGTTTCTCAGTTCGGTTATAAAAATATACTAACCAAAAAAAATACTAACCCATTTTTTCTCCTCCTGTGTTGTTCAGTTTTGAAAGCTTTTTAGAGATAATTGAGTATTTGAATTTTTAATGCATATGCTTAAAAATGCTTGATTTATTAAATACAACATAAAACTGCTTGCAAATGAGCCCTCAAGAAGTGAAGCCAAATAGTAAAATGTTAAAACTTTTCTACTGGAATTTTAAGTACAATCACGTCTTTAATTGGTGGTTTGGTGGATTGCATGTTTTTATTTCAGGGAGATAATATTATCGCAGTGAGTATTTACTGAGGTCACCTCACTTTTGTAATACTTTAAAAGTGCAGAATAATATAACACGTCTAACTATTTGTTTCATAAAATACCACTTAGCTCACTTCACCTCACATGAGCTTATTAATATGTTTGATTAAAATATATATACCCACCTTGTCTTTATATACATATTTATACGGTCGTCAGTTTTGCTAAGTTCAATACATTAAAATGAACTTGGGAATGTTGAAAAAATATTTTTTTGTAATCAATAACTTTATTTTAAGAGTAAAAAACCCGAGTCTTTTACTGAATCATTCTTACTGCGTATTTAGTGAGTTTTTAAATGACTTTTATTCGGATGAAATTATAATAAAAAAACGCATGAAATCAACTGAGATTATCTCAATAAATTAAACACGCCTTTCTCATTCATTACATGTGCTCGTTCTCGCTCGTAATTATTTACGATGTTCTTTTTGAATAAAGCCCAGCGCAAGTAAAGCTGTTTGAGCTCGATCAAGACTGATCTAATCACATAATCTTTAATCGAAACTGGTTTCATCTGGATCGATCGGTTCGCGTTTTCTTCCAGGCCGCGTCGATTTAACGAGATCTGCGTGCGAATGCTGCAGCATGACATTGCATTGCGCACTGCACTCAGTATGCAGCCTGAAGAGTGGAGACACATGCACGTACACCACCGACTCGTTTTAAATTTAGTCACAATCTAAACATTGCGAACACATTTTTTTTATTTCCGATGTATTCGGCGGTAACTTATTATGTATAAAACTAAAATTGATAACTGGTAGTGTTACAAAGTGTGACTCTGTTTTCGCTCCGTAAATATTTCATTTATTTCAACAATTATTATCATTTATAATTCATCAATAATATAAAAATTAAGTGTGGACTTTTTTCTTTCTACTTTGCGTAAGAAGCAGTAAGTCACAAAATATACAGTATTAATTACTACACCATTTACCTCTATTTGGAGAAGGAAAATCCCATCGAAAATAAATAAAAAAGAGGGCAGTCACCCGTCCCATTAAAATGGTAATTACTTACTAATAATTAATTTCTATTAATTTACTTTTAAATCATCATAACCGTGAGATTTAAAAAAAATCTCATCTTGGTCTGTAATTCGAATTAATTGCCAGCGATATATAGAAATTACCAAAAAATATTAACATATATATATTTTTTATATCTGTCAGTAACGCACATCAAATCATGCGCATGTAGCATACTGGGCGAATTTAGACTATTGGAACTGGTACCTAGAATACTAGTTGAATTATATGGTATATTATATTACTGAAGCGGTCAGTGTTTTCTATATAAAATAAAATTCTTTTATTTCCAAGATTCTGAAAGTATTTTTTCTGTGCTGAATATTAAAAGGTTTGTGATAATTTCATATTATATACGACTCTCTAATCTCATATTATCTTTAAAAGAAGTTGAGCAACTGAATTACAAACAGTTCTTTTTAAACAAATTGAAATACTTTAAATACTAGCAGACATGGAATTGGGATCTTTAATGTAAATTTGTTTGACTTTGGTAGATCCACGTAAAAAAGGATGAAAAGGAGTGTAAGTAAAAACAGAGATTTATTTTTTAATAAATAAGTATTTTACTAGAAATAGTTATTGTGCTATAAAGAAATATATCACATATTTCTTACGAGACTATACTTTTTTGTCTAATTAAAATGTAGATCTTTTCGAAACCGATGATTTTATTATATTATATTATTCAAGTGTTGTTTTAATTAATTATTTTATTATTAGATTCCCACATTAATTCAATTTTAATATAGAGCACCAGATTGATAGTTCTGAGTAAACAGTAGCGATATTTTATGTTGCATAAATAATTAGAATATTAAAATACAGATATATTAATATCAATGTGACAATTGAGATTTTTTCATTTATAGACTGTATCAAATGCCTGCCTTTTAATAATCATTAATAGTAATGAGTTATTCCAGACAGTTATTTATATCAAACTTCTGACTACGTTAAAAACTTTATTCATATAAAAACAGCCATTTTGATTATTTGTCGTGTTTAACTAGTCAGTCGTGCATTCGCGTTCGTTGCGTGCGCGGGTGGTTAGGTGGCGAAGAGGTTGGGCCCACCCGTCCGGTAGGTATACGACTCGGCTGCAACAGGTGTGCAGAAGTCCACCGGCAGATACAGGTGGACATGTAGTTATAGTCGGCCGGTTTGTGAATACAGATGTACGAGAAAAAGCCGATCGAGTGAGCCGACGCGATTGATAATGTCGACGTCTTTGCGATGCATTGCGTTGCGACGCCTGTTCAACTTGGGCGCGCCTCCGGAAAATTGCAATATATTATTTTCTACACGATTGAACTCTCGTTAAAGAATTCTGAACGAAATTATTTGAATTGGTTTGCTTTATCAATCTCTGATGCAGTCGTTAATTTAGGAAAATTGCCAGGCTTTTAAAAAATTTTGTAGCGTCGTACAGATAGCAAATATACTTAAACTCAAACAAACTTTTCGTTTATCTAGATCAGGGCGGAGAACCTTTTCATTTCTGAAGGCCACATTCATTTATCTGATTCAACATAAGGCCGCAGTAAAGACAGCGTTGACACCCTCCTTCCCTTTTTGTGACCGTCGAACATATAATGTGTTGATTGCGCTCCTTTTACAAACGCTTCCTCATAATTTTTTGATCAAAGTGAATATGTTGATAAGTCAAAAGGCCGCATCAGAGTAGCCAAAAGGCCGCCAGTTCCTTTCCGCTGATCTAGATTTTAAATGCACGTCACAAAGTTTTGGACAGATGCTAAGCCAGACCCTGTCAAGAAAAAATATTGTAGATACGCCCAACGTGTACCACGTCACTGGATACTGCTGTAAAAATATTGAATGGGAAAGGAGTAGTGACTGGAGGAGGGCATGTACGGCTTCTTCACC
The DNA here is from genome assembly GCA_030503985.1 of Himalopsyche tibetana. Classification (NCBI taxonomy): domain Eukaryota; kingdom Metazoa; phylum Arthropoda; class Insecta; order Trichoptera; family Rhyacophilidae; genus Himalopsyche; species Himalopsyche tibetana. The sequence goes on from JAPJYX010000015.1 coordinate 4,843,481, forward strand.
GTTATGATGAACAGTGAAAAATTTGAACAATTTGAAGATTTTTTTAACCAGTAGAAATGCTTCTTAATCAGTCACCCAACCTCTCTTTTCGGACAGAGTACAGTAAGGATAAGCTAAGCTACTAAGCTTATTGTGTTTCCTACATTCCGTTTTTAGGAACGGGTGTGTTCAAAGAAATTCAGACATCAAAGATATCGACGACTTGGCAATTTGCCCAACGATCTACATTCTACTACATACATATTCTTTTAACAATTTATTAAATTTTATATACTCAATTCAAAATTACATTTTTTTTCTCTCATTCCGTTTATATCCAGATCATGGTTGATGCACCTATTTAAACAAAGGAATTCAACGAAATAGGAAACTCAGTATTATTTATTCACCACGCACCTGGACAACTGTCTAAATATCCGGTGAACATTGATATATATTTTATTTATATTCGAAGAGTCCAAGTTTTCTATGTTTGCACTGAAAAGTGATGAATAATATTATTTTAAAATAGTATGTTTATATAAATATATTTTTTAACGTGCTATGTCGCATTTCTATTTTTTGTTTTGAAATATGTAGATAGATATGTAATAGACTTGTTGCAAGTGGCACATCGCATTCAATATAGATATGGCATAAGAAAAATATATACATTGAATGTTCTTAGAAAAACTTAATATTCAAAATAAATTAACATCAATTGTGTAATTCAACTGTTGTGGTTTCTTCGATCTAAAGAAAGGCACTTAATGATGACACAAGTAAAAGAAAGAGCTGCTACAAAACCATTCATTACGACTTTTTCAGTTGAGAACAAACTAGTGATTTGTTTTAGTGGTAACAAATGATTATTTTAAGACTAAAGATTATTTTTTGAAGACATAAAGTCTCATGTATTTATTAATGATCAAACAACATAACCCTTTCATATATTGTCGCTTTGAAAGACTGTAAGTTGCTTACTTACTTGATGATGTTTAGTAAATTCGTGTAACAGGTTTTGGTTCATGACACTTTATATTTAGAAACTTATAACTGATTTTGTACTTACTGCAAAATATGATTTCACAATCGTGAAATGAATTCGAAGCCCTCACCTTTCACTGTTAACTTTTGAAAGTTAAAAGCTTATTAATATAAAATAAACAAAAAGTAGTATTGATTGATCACCGGCGGGTTTTAATTTATTATTATTGTATTTATTTCACTCTTTGAGCGGTGTCCAGATTGCCGCTACGCTCCACCACGTCACGAACAGTGTGAGAAACCTACCTCACTGCAAACAACTCAACCTCGTACTTACTTACTTACTGCGTATCCTTATCAGATCCTACCTGTTGCCTTTACTCTAAATGTAGTTACATTTAAATTAAAACTCGATTTGGCTTTTAGGGATATATTTCTTTCGGTCAGAAAATTCGTGGGTGATCGCGATACTCGAGAATAAACAGCGCGTATGCTAAACGACTTGATTTATTATTAACGCAAGTCAAGATTTTAATAATCAATGAAGTGTTTTTTTTAAATGATTCAATATAGTTACTTAAAATAATTTAGTTTATTCATATGACTTAAGAGCGACTAACAAGCAACAAAAATAATGATTCCGTTATGTTATATTTTATTAAAATTAATCAAAAACCTTTTTACTGACATAATATTTGATAATAAGTTTGTCCTAGAACTTGAAAGTTTTTAATATACCTTGCGTTCTACTTTCTACACATTAAGATTTTACGGTTATCGATAATCATCAACAGTTCTAATAGTGACGTGATACCTAAATATATTTCAACTTTAGTTTTAAAATTTTGTTAAATGAATATCTGCTTTGCTATTGCTAAGAAAAGAAAACAAACTAGATTAACCAAACTGTTTTAGACAATCTTTTCCAATTTGAGAAGAAACATTACGTTATTGTGTCTGTATCTCATTGTACAATTTCTTTTTGTTGATTTTCTGTAAATAATTGATAAAAGTTAAAAGCAAATCTCCGAAAACTACAATCTTTTAAATCAATAGTGTTTATAAGAATAAATCGATGATGTTTTTGCGCCTATTTTTTACGATCTGTTTGTTAAACTAGACTGCTACGTTACATGTACATATAATGTAAATGTAATTATTTTACGTTAACGTGTACACATGTAAGTATAAATATAAGTCACCGAGTTTGTCTTGGCTATGTGCAAGAACGTATATCGGCATACTTGGTATGCGAATCAATGTGCTTTTATGTTGAAAAAAAACCACCTTGATTTCATGAGTATTTCTTAATGAAAATAAGTGTTTGAGTTCACACGATTTTCGTAGAAGTGGCTTTATTCAGCGAGGAACATCTTTATTTTTTCTTGTTAAATCTTTCGAGCTATTGTACGTTTTGTGAATGTGTAATAAATAAGATTGATACAGTAATTAGATGATAAACATTTTTTTGTTAAAACGGTAAGGTAAATAAATTTGTCACCATCAATATTGGCTCTCAATAATTAATTATCGTTTATTTACTTGTGTAAATCAAAATGACTTCGTAGTTCAGTGCAATTAATTTATTACAGACATTGCACAGCTGGTATACCCCAAATTATTTCCACTTCAAGACTTGTAGTATGAATTTCGCTTCAAATGATCACAGTATAAACACATTAACAAACACACAGTATATACACATACATTGATATAGACTCGCAGGTGGCTTACAAAGTTTTATCAATCAACATTTTTTTATTACACAATAAATGTAAATTATCTTTGGAACACATATTATACAAAAAAAAACGTACACAAATTAAATTAAAAGTTTAAATTTTTTATATAGCTTGAAAATTCTTCATTTTTTATCACTTTTTACATTATTAGATTCAATTGCAATCCTAGTATTTAAGACATTTTTAAGGTGACGTCATGTCAGCTCTAAAAGCTTCTTACTCAGTCGCTTAACTTCTCATTTTCGTAAAATATAAGAATAGAATAATAAGAATATTACTTGCTCACTACATTAATAAACATTTGTTTTAGATGTCAAAAAACTAATTTTATACGTATTATATTTACCGAGGTCTTGATGTTTTGTGTTGGTAAAACATACGATCTTTTTAAAACTAGAGTATTTTTCTCAACGGACTGGCAAAAACTCATGCCGTCGGGTAGATTACAAGTCAACCTTTCTTTAGTTATAAACTTTACAATAAAGAAATGCAAAGCGTTAGCAACTTCATTAGCTTCTCGTTAAGAAAATAACATTTTTTTATTGAGTAACCCGCTTTTTCATTCCGAGCATTTGATTCTGCGAGACCAACTTAAATTTGAATGTTTTCTTGCTTCGAGTTTATATTTGATGCGCTCGTCTCTCGGTTATAATAATTTTCTTTTTAAAACTTTGCAACACTGATTTTAATAATTATTCAAAACAGCTTTAACGTAGACACGCAAACAATGATTCTTCTGGTTAGATTTTACATCGTATGATTAAGTTTTAACCTCTCTGGTTTGTCTGGAGGTTAAAATTCTGTTATTATATGTCGTTCAATATGCACATAAAGAAAATGAGATATCTCGTTTTTAAATGAATATATTATATTGAAACACTTTTATTTTACTAAAATTCTCATGTATAAACAATTTTGATTACTTCAAAATTGTAGTAGCTAGAATTGTATTATCATAAAGGAGTGAATATAAATTAAATCAATTATATTATCATTATTGCGAAAAGAATGCAAAATCGAAGCGTAAATGTTATTAATTATCATATAATTAAGTAATTTGTACCCCTTTTAAATAATTGTCATTTTATTAATAATTCAAGCACTTGCTATTAGGGCATCCAATCCCGGGATCCCGTTCAATTTTCTGATCCCGAAATTCCGGGATTGAGATGGCCGCGATCCCGGGATTTCGGGATTGAGAAATTTTGAGCAAATTCTCGAAATTTACACGAAATTGGCAAATTTGAAGATTTCAAATTCCTCGGCGAGCTAAAAAAAAAAACGAGTTTTCGTGAGATTCTGGGAAAAAGTATACCAAATCGGAGATTTCAAATTCCTCGGTGAGCAAAAAAAAAACGAGTTTTTGTGAGATTCTGGGAAAAAGTATACCAAATCGGAGATTTCAAATTCCTCGGTGAGCTAAAAAAAAAACGAGTTTTCGTGAGATTATCAATCCCGAAATCCCGGGATTGGAAAAAGGCTTCGGGATTGGATACCCTACTTGCTATCATTAAATATTAATTCAAAGGCTTAAAAACAAATCAACTCATTAATAATTGGTCGGATAAAACCCTAGATTTATTTTAAGCATTCATATGTTATTATCTGGTCATTAATATTTTCAAAAAATCCCCATAATTATAACAAACCCACATAATTCATTGAAAATTGTATACATTCAATTTTCGTTAATTTACATTTTAATAGCCTTTTAACTTAGTGATCTACTTATATTTTTGTATATAAACGATACAAACTGTTCAAGTACATCCGTGCACTTGGAATGCCTGAAGATGCCGAAAGGCGAAACCCGGGTCGTTAGCGACAAAACTCATGGAAAAGTACAAAATTCAAACAATTCAAAATTATCATATGATTTTGAATCTGAATTCGTTGACAGTTTTTGTACTATTATTGAAAAAGCATTCTACTTTTCTGCAGTCTATTTATTCATTTTTATCTTTATTCGCAAGTAACGATATTTGCACAACGGGTAATAAGTTAGTGCGAAGTACCGGCATCAGTATATTTTTACGGTATAACAATCTCTAGTTCCGGCGGTAGCGGATCATGGGAACATTCACTATTAGAAGGCAAGTTTTCCATCATCTCGCCGTGCCGCAGCGGCAGCGATAATCGAAGGCCGGTTGTTAGTAAGTTGGGCGAGCATCACAGCATATTTTCTTCGCAGATTCCGCGAATTACTTTCTCGGATCGCGGAACCGTTTAGGTGAACGACGCTTTATTAACCGAAGTGCGCGTATCTTTGATCGCATTGCATAACACATAAATAATACACAACTGCCAACTGTTTGATATGCAGTTTGTCACTGATCCACGCGTTTTACGGTTAACTGTTGCATCACTTTACCTGACACAAAACCCAAGCGATTCACAGTAAAATCGCGGTATAAATATGACTTGAAAATAAAAATTCCGGTCAGATCTTTTATCAATTTTATAGATATTTTTCGTATGGTAGTGAAATGTATGGGTGGGCTTGGATGGGATCGCGCGAGCCGATTCTTATTTTTAGAGAAAACAATATTCTCAGATCAAATGAGTACATCACTGCAGTTTCTGACATATATATTATCTAGAACATCTTCAGTATGCACAGTAGTACATTTTTGGACATTTACATTGATAAGTTTACGGTAAATTGCATATTGTTACATATTATAAGTGTATCAAGTGGCAATCGATTGCTTATTTACGTATTGCATAAAATTACATCGCAGTGATAAAAAAAACTCACTGCTTTCCCAGAACACCGAGAATTGCTTTGATATAAAGCGAGCCCCTTGTTAACGTATTGGCAGCCTACCGCTGGTGCAATGACAACTGTAGCTCCTGTAACGCGAGCCAACCGATATTTTTACAGGCTCCGTCTTATTTATTAAAAGATGTTACAATACCCAAAAATGGAGCGATCTCTTTAAAATCATTTTTTTTGTAAGGTTAATAATGTTAAATGAATCTTTTGAAAAGCTCGTACATGTTGCCAATATGTTTTAATAGAGTTGTGGCAAGGTGAGTAAATACAGTGTACGAGTAAAGTTGTAAGTTTTTTGTTGTTAGAGAAAGTGAATTTCCATATAAATCGCATCCGTTTAATCTTGTTTACATTGATTACGGTAAAGCGGTCACCTATGATGTTTACGTTTTGCAAAAGTTAAAAAGATCCTATCACATCTAAGTTGCGGCATTTTTGTTTATGTGTATCGATTCCTTACACTGAGAAGATTATTTCATAATTGAACATTTCAATAGACGCTAATACTATCACAAATGTGCTTAATATTCGGTCGCTTATCCTTCGTTTTCATAGCACATAAGGGTAGCATGGTGGGGATTAGGGAGAGTGGTTTCATGTCTTTGTAGATAGACCGATTAAATATTATTTGATGCGTGAAAGTTTCTTTTCCTGAATTCGAGCCCATGACTGCAAAACTTAGTTGTGCCGACACTTATTCGGCGATGACAATGGTGTTGTTGATCAAATTTATTATAATGTTTTTGATTTGGTATTTGGAACACACCGTTTTGATATATTTTGATATAAAAGAGTTTTTGTTTTAATATAATGTACAAACAAAGTGATTACGTGTGTGTTATATGTTATAAATTTGATAAAAGCTGTCAAACTTTAAAAAAAAAACACCAACTCAATGAATAAAATTTAAAATTATTAGAGTCTGCGTTATGAAATATTTTACTTTTCCGTCTCACGTTTAAGGCTGTATTCATGCAAATTAGTGAAATGTTTCGTAAAGTTCGTTTAGCTTATTTGTTATAATTGAATAAAAGTCGTGTTATATTCAAAGTATATTAATTAAAAGATAATTAATGTAAACAAATTTACACGCAAAACTTCTTCAGTGTGATTAAAATAATGCTCTCAATCAACTTGAATTTTAAGACAAATGAATATACATAATATATATTTATATTATAGCAAGATTTTACTTGCAAGGATATATGTATTCAATGTGAGTAACAAATCATTTAATATTTTTATAATCTTTAAGGCCACGGCATATAGTAGTTCATAACAGTTGTGAAAAAGTTAAATATTGCGAAGTCAAAACCACATTATTTTTTCGCCGATTTTGCTCACATGAAAAAATGCCTTTATTGGCTTCGATAAGTAAATAAATATTATGCCATCTAATAAATGTATTATTACCGTATGATTATTAAAACTAAACAACCAAAAAAGTTCTCAAGAATGATCTCACTATTTAAAAGTTATGAGATGTTACGTCATCGTCGTAATTTAATAGCCCGTCCAACGACCGTAGACAACGAGAACCGTCATTAAAAATGTACGCCGAGGAACGAAATACTATACATTTCGAACCCTTTACGTTTACGGCTCCGTCGAAGCGATAAATCGAAGCCGACATCTGATTCAGTTTCTGACCAGAAGGGGAAAATGGCTACGCCGATTTTATAAATCGACTCTGATTACCTGTTAACCTTCCTCGGAGCTGGGTGTAGCAGTGGCGTAGAGCGTGTGGCCCTTTTAGAATATATTTAATAAAATATTAAACTCATTTAATAATAACGACTTTTGTGAATGGTGGTATTAACTGTTAGTTCTCGCAGCAATTACTATACATCTATAATTTGTATTTATTACTCCACAACTGTGTACAATCTTATTACGAGCATTTTTAACAAGTGAAGAATTTCAAGGATTATCAATTAAAAATGGTCCTTCACTGTACAAAAAGGTTCGTTCTATCGGATTTTGCTCTATTTTTTTTTTCATTTCCTTTGGAACATACTTCTCAAACGTCAATACGTCTTTTACCAAAGTTAAGTCATGTATGTCGTGTGCATGTAGCTGTTAAGTCGTGTGCGAAATTAAAATGGCGTGTAGTCTTAAAAATTAAAAAAAATGTTAAATATGCCATAATAACTACAATACATATAATGCGTATAGGAGTAAAATGACCAATTAAATCAGCGTTGCCGAATTAGTAAATTGCACGTTGAAGCATCGCATTTGACATCGAAGTTCACATAAATGCAAAATTTGTTTTGGCTCTCCTGAAAAATACTGATTTAAGATATAACGTTTTTTTCCTTTTACACACAGGTATGTTTGCATTTTTTTAAAGGGTGGATGGAAATATTGCTCATCAATCGCTTCATAGAAGCGGTTCACAGCAAACAGTACATTTAAGAGATATAATTATAGTTTATGGATCGCCTTCGTAGACAAAGGGCATTCATACTTTTCTCACATCTTTATTGACCCATTTATTAAAATAGTATATATATTATTATTGGTTCGTCTGTTCAACATAATTGTTTCGCTCTCCCGTCACTGACGTCGCGAGTTAATTTTTTCCCCTTTTTGATCGCCGTGAAGGCCACAAAATGGCCTAATGTGATGATTCTTGTTTGCTTTCGGCTCGAGGCTGCCGGCAACCTCCCTCTGATTATATTGTTACCTCTTCTTCTGCGGCAGGAAGAAAAATAAAACTGAAACAAAAAATGGCCGCCGACTGCACGATAAACGGTTTCTTTAACGACTGGCAACACACTATCGCATGGATCTTGTTTCAATTCCTAACAATCGAAGGAATGATCTAGACTAGAATATATGGAGAATAAAGGGATGCGATTGTAGTATAAATATTATCGCTAGATCGAATTATTAGTGCTTTTTTATATGTTAGTAGAAATTTTTCTGTTTTTTTTTCTCCATATCTGTTCTGTAATTTGCGTACCTTGAAAGAGATTCTATTATGCCAATCTATTTCAGTCGCTGTCATTTGATATTTCTCGGAAACCACTGGAAAAATGTATTAGCAAATTAGTGATATTAAATTCATACATATTGGGTTACGAAGATACCTTAGAAATAAAATTTAAATGTCCGAGGAAAATTTATAAATACTTGGTTGCATCGTGCATGCAATAAAGTATACTGGAAGAAACAGAAATGTGTCACAATTAATGGAAGATCTGCACGCTCGTCATAGTGCGACGTGCAATTTTTGGACGGGTTAAGGTTTCCTAGAATAAACCAGGTTGAGAAATTCTTCCCCCTTTTGTTCATATTTGAATATCGCTTGACAATGTGATCACCATCTTGAATCAAATTGTTATATTATTTACATTTTTTTTGTTATTCTTATAAGAGTTACAAAATGTCTATTTTTCTATATAAAATGGACGCTTCTTATATTTATATCGAATAAACACGATTCAAAAGGTCTTACTGTTGATGAAATTTACAATCTAACCTTTATTTCAATTATTTTTCTCTTTTTAATAGTAATAATAAAATTATGAGCAATTGAACTGTTGCCGATGGTGATTGTAAAGACACTAGTCCTAGACTAGTATACTTTCACTAGTCTTATCTTTGTATATTAGTTACACTAGTTCTTCTTTAGATTGCTGTAATTATTTATTTATTATGAAATTTAAATATACATATATTTATTTACCTAGTGTTAAATTAAAAGTCTACTAAAAACAAAGACAAACAAATAATTGAATAGGTATGTAATTAAAATATAAAAATGACGCTTACTATGAATACTGTATGCTTAATACTAATAAAACGAGTGATGGAATAATTGCTGTCATCATTTAAAATTGTAAAATGAATTGCAATTCAAAATATTCTAAGGTAATTCAGTTTCTGAAATATTTTGTAAATGAAACGTTATGGTTGAAAATAAAAGTGGATTTCAGATAATATATTTGTCATATTATTTATTTATCCATCCACACTAAATAAATGGATATCTGATCAATTTAAATGTGATAACATTTATTTCAATTGAAAATACCAGTCATCCTTTAACTGGCAATGTGATATATATTATAGTTAATAAATCATCTGATGATATACAATAATACTTTTAAAACGGCTCGTTGTCTATTCCGAAAATGCAATCACAAAACCACCGACAGCCCATAAATAACTTTTGGTAATGTTTGGCATTTCTTTCCTTGTGTGAGCCTGCGATGATCGCATGGAGGGTACAATTATCACTTCTTCCGCCCTGTAATTTCGATTTTTTGCCGCTTTTCTCTTTGAGTCGCCCGAGGGCATGTCCGTGTGGCTATTTTTAACATAATTGCGCCCCTCGTCGACCGCGGCCTCTGCTTTGCGGTAGGATTTCGCGATCCAACCGAATTCATTCAGATAACAACTTTATACCAGGGCTGGGAAAGAAACTGATATACACAGACCAAATTGATTTATCTGTAGCCTAACAATTATTACTTTTAGGCTGTTCACTGTAAATACTTGGCGGAAAGGCATTATATTAATAAAAACAACAATTATTAATTCTAAGTGGGATATAATGTTATATTCGGGAACAATTAATACAACAGTTTTAATTTGTGTACGTTGCAGCAATTATTATAACAAGACCATGCAATGGCGTTTGATATTTCTTTAATCCTGCCAGCTTCCAATGTAGAGCATATCGATAACAAATAGAGTTTTTCTCCGCAAATTACTTTCACTCAACTAAGAATATAATGTAATGCTAGAGCTATGGCAAGACTAGTGGTAAACTAATCACTCTTACTACGCCTTAATTTAAGGGTCGGATGGGCGGGAACTTATTTTCAATCCCTTCGAAGAGAAATCAATTAAGTGATTGAAAAGTCAAACCGGATCCGCAATCGGTTTCAAGTGATCTTCCTTTGATTGTGACTATCAATCCAGGAAAATTATTTAAGTGCTTTATATTTATTGAATTTATATCTGACGTAGAAGAGAAGTATTTATTACTCAGTAAATGAGTAATAAATACTAAAATAAATAGTTTTTTGCCTTTTCCCACCCCTGATATACACATTCACTCAATTATTTATAATCGTTTTAGTATGCGTCATCTTATCGTGGAAATAATTTGTTGAGAAATTTCAGTAACAGGTAGTCCGCCCGATAATTGGCATGCCCATCTAATAAGAGGTAAAACACAAATCACATGTATTTCTATTTAGTAGTAAATGCCATTTTACAATTGCTGTCATATCCGCTTGGAGACCGATACGAAAATTGTGGTTATTTGTTTACACTACAACAGTAAACATGATCATGATGAGTAAAAGTCTGTTTTAACTTTTGTTTACGGTCACATTATATTTGATACTGTGTACAATGAAGACTCCGTTTAGATTCTATAGCGAGGGTGGATACAAATGTCCTCTTCTACAAATCGAATTCATATACCGATTTTTAAAGAAAACTATAAGAACTTGTATTCGTTAAATTTCATAGGCAATTAGCTGTATCTTTTTAAACTTTATCGCGTTGCTCGCAAATGGTAAAACATAATGCGAATGAGAATATATGAAGTGTATTGGCTTACCGAAGGTTCCACAGCCCTTTATTAAATTTTGGTGCTGTAATTTACCTTATCTCGGATGCGATAGAAAAATGGTTTCTACGATTTAATTAAAATCTCTATTTTATTTGTTTATATTGTTTAAAAGATTACTACGAAAACAGCACAAACGAACACCCACCATTACATATTTTTACTACAGCTACGAAAACTGATTTTTACGTCTGTATGATATGTAACATATTAATTAAATTATAGGCGGGCGACACATCTTAACTATTTTAATTTATTTCATGATTTAAGACAGCTTATTGGAAATCTTTATTAAGTATTTATTACATATTTGTAGTAATTATTACATATTTGTTACATTATTACATATTTGTAGTAACATTGTGTATTTCAATCAAATTTTTATTGGGTTTGAATAAAGATTCGTTGATTTAACAAACGGTGTAACTTTTACCCTGCGTTTTATTGTAAGGTAATTGATTTTACAATTCGTGTATTAGAACCACTGACCACGCCATCGATAGGATGGAACATATAACAGCGTGGTCTTTCAGCTACGGAGAAAAATGTAACGTACAATGTTTATTATGTGAGAGATCGCTGAATCAGTTTAAATATAAATACATATAAAAATACTTTTAGTCAACCGTATAAAATTACTGCTTAAATTGATGTGGCCACTCGACTGTCAATAATAATTATTGGTCAGGCACACTGTCATTGAAATTAACATTAACGTTGATGTAATTGGCAATTCATGTGAGGTCGCTAGCCATGATAAAATACTCAGCCATGATGAAATCCATCCATCATATTTTTACCCATAATTGGAAAAATCACGTTGGCATTTGTGTAATAACGCATTTAGTCGATAATATTCTCATTTTCACATGTAGTTATTTTCAAGTTTATCTAAAATCGTATTACATTTAGTATATACATAAGTATCTGTGTGCAAAATGAAAGAACATTAAGCATTAATAAAAGAGTTGAAGATACTAAAAAATATTGCAAATGCGTCATATTATATATGCGTGATAGAGATCAGTCGAATTAACGGTGCTAATTTACCTTGGCAATTTCACGCTGAAACATCAATATCATCGACATCTTTGTTTTGGCTCCCATGAAAATAGCCGGGATTAGAAATAACGCTCCTTTCCTTTCACAAACGAATTGTCAATTTGATAAAAGAAACTACCAGCCAAAACTTCTTAAATTTATCATTTTTTTTGTTCGAATACTTAAATAACTATTATTATAACAAAATAAGGAAGGGAGAAAGCATAAAAGTAAGGTGTCATAATTTTGGAATTATAGAAAAAAAATATTTTCAATGGTTTTCGGTGATTTGCCAGACGACAGAGATGAAAAAATGAACAGTGGGGTATTTAACTGAAAACACGATATTTTCGTCGATGTCTTTTTGTCAGGACATGAAAGTAATCTGCCATCATATATTTTTAGTTATTGTAAACTTGGCAGCCATATACTAAATGAATTATTAAAGCTCATTGTCACTGGCTAGTTAAATTACTTATGCCAATTTTTGGTTACTTAGATTAGTTTCTAAATGATTTTGTGCCAAATGATTTTCAACAATAAATTGCCAGCATCTTTGTTAATTCATTTGATTTGTTATAAGTTGAGGTATTCGAGTGGTGTCTTAATTTAAATATTTTTTATAAGCTAATAATTATATAGCTAAATATACGTGTATTAAAATGGTTGCATCGCTTTTTTCAGATGGTAGTAGGCGCGTGGGGAAGGGGCGGCGTGTGGGCGGCGGCGCTGCTGGCGGCCCTGGCGGCCGCTGGGCCTGCGGCTCCACTGGCCAGTCATCACCTCACGAAAAGATCATTCTTCGAGATCCAGTGCAAAGGAGTTTACGACAAGAGCATATTCGCCAGATTAGACCGCATATGTGAAGATTGCTACAATCTATTCAGAGAACCGCAGCTACATTCGTTATGCAGGTAAATTACCCAACACCAGCCGCTGCGGCTTCACAGCCTGCCAACATCTTGTATTCCACAACATAATAGTGTGTACAAATTTGGCCAGAAAATAGATTTACCTACAATAAATAACGAAAGAAGTTATAATATGAGTAGATAATTATTCGTTGTTTATTTTTTTACATCTTTAGTAATATTATATATAATCTTGCCCTAGATGTATAATATCTACTTAAGTAAGACTGATTGCCTTCACAATAAAACCTTTTCGCTCGGTGTTCATAATTGAACATCTTTAGAGAAATTATATATCGAATATAAAATAGACAAATAATCTGAAACGAAACACTTGATTTCTGATTTCTTTAAATGTAATAAATGAAATGACGTTTGCAATAATTTCATACAATGCAATCTTTATGGATTATCGTTGACAAGTCGCTTAACACCCGACCGGCAGTGTATAAGCAATTCTAAAAATCCACACTTATTATATTTCTTACGTTTAATTTCAATTTCAGTTATTTAGGTCATTATTTAGCAAACCAGTGCAAAAATTAGGACAAGATTGACGGATTGGTGACGGTGCAAGTGCATCGTTCGTACTCAACTCCAAAACAGTGTAATTACTGATAAGTAATAAAAAAAGATTCAGAGTTATTCGACTTCTGACGTCTTTGACTTTATCTAAAATACCAATCACATAATGAAGTATTTTATACATGAATCGTGGCAAAATCACTGTTGCCCAATTGAAAAGAAATAATATTTTTTATGAATGTAATTTTATCCAACCATTCCGTGTTTGAGGTTTTATAACTCGCGATGGAAATGTCTCTATAAAGATGGCGCTAGTGGCCTTTATTTTAAACACATCAGTTGATTTTCAGGAAGGATTGTTTCACGTCAGACTACTTCAAGGGATGTTTGGAAGCACTTCAAATGACGGACGAAATCGGCGAGGTCAAAACATGGATCAAACAACTACACGGGGGTGAACCTGGGGTTTAGGTATTTTTGTTTGTTTTTTTTTTTTTTCTCCTTATAATTTACTTTAATACTTTATCCTTGTTAATCTATTACTAAATTTTTACTAAACTATCTCAAATCTGAATATAAATTTCTTAACTTTATTATTTCCATTCGTTACTCTTTTGCAGAATAATATCGATAAAATTATCTTTCTCCATTGATATATATGTACATATTATGTAAATATCATTTTTTTTACATTCATATTTATTATTAAATCTACTTTATTAATATTTCCTTGAATGGTGTCAACCATCGATTCAATATGGAAAAAAAAAATATAATTGATCAATTTCGCTAAGCATGGAAGCATTTACAACTGATCGCTGAGCAAAAATGATACAAACTGAAGTATAAAATTGTGGAATAATTATTATATGCATAGTGTTTCATTATTATTTAAATTTTTCCCATAACAATCTCAGCAATTTTATTTTTTCCAAAGTCTGAATAGTAACTGCACTGCACTTATTAATAATGAATAATATATTTTTTTAAATTACCTATTACTATTTTTTTCCTTTTATTCCTTCTTTTTTTGGGTGGGAATTTCAGAGGTTCTTCTTTCAGCTATTCGACTGTTTCTTGGCTAATATTCTTCATTTTTCAGATATTTCTCACTTCAATAACCAATGTATATTTTTGTGTTTGATTGGACATTGTTACTATGTAATAAAACATCATAAATCATCGAGCATTAAAAGACAATACTTATTTAGTTTTATTAACTGTAACAGTTTCCAATGAAAATATATTTCTCCTGTATCTTATTAAGTAATAATGCTTTGTTTTACAAACTCACCTTTGTGAATCTATAACATTATATAATAATTAACCCTTTCCGGTCCTATGTCGAATCTCATTCGACAGCAATTTTATTCTGGTGGGTCCTATGTCGCATTTTTTTTCATTATTAGTATTGAGTTAAAATGTATTGAATATTTTTTTTCTCACTCTTATCTAATACAACGGTATTCTGAGCAGAGAATTTTATTGTCTTTAAGAACATTTAAATGTGTAACTGTCGTCCTGCAATGGATACAAAAGGGTCGTTTTAGGGGCTGGCTCGTCCCGCACAGCTCCGGCGTTCTGCTTTTTTTTCTCCGACAGTTACGCTTGCCGCGTGCACTTGAAAACTATTACCGAAATTTGCTCTTCAAATAATTCTAGCTTTGCGAAAATGCCTAAAATCTCGAAAAAAAGAAACTTGATACATATATTGTATGACATGTGAGAGAATTCCTGTACTATGAATGTTTTCACCGTTATCACACTTTAGAAGTTTTTAAATTATAAATAATAAGGTCATTAATGTATATATTTCGGAATAAAAAAATGAAAATATTAGTAATCCCATTGTAATACTGTAAATCAATTATGGACCAGGTGGAATGTTTTTTTTTTTTTGTGGACCGGAAAGGGTTAACTTTAAAACATAATAATATTGCAACTACTTGATTATATATGTGTATTATACACTTTCTTTCATTCAAAAAATCTTTCTTTTCTCAATCTCTCTTAGTGCTTACTTACATATTATACATACAAACATTCATATTTTACAATCAGCATTAATACTGTAAAAAAATGTGTCTTTAACATTTTCATTTATCTTTTACCAATATTCAAAAGCATTATTCATTTTTTTAGTTATAAAAAACAATAATTATAAATTTTAAATGGATTTATAAAAAATAGTTTCAAAATTATGTCATCAATGTGATTTTAATCTTTTTCAGTTTATTTTTAATAATTTTCTCCGACAAAAAATGATTGAGTGACTGATTAACAATCAGTTCTAAATTAAACCATCTATTATTATAAGTACGATTAGGAGATATGCTCCACGTTGGAAGCAAACGTAGTTTCAAATTTACATTGATTACTGTGAACACACAGTGCTCCTTAAAAGAATTCCATTTATTGTTACATTTTTTTTTGTAACAGGTAAATTGTTTTATGAAGTGTATAAATAATGTTTACTCGGCTACAATAGTTATTTATTTATGTTTCAGGCTCCAGTGTTTCACGACACCTTTCTTCAAAGGGTGCCTCGAGTCCCTTCTTCTAACGGAGGAAGAAGAGAAGTTCAGTCAGATGGTGGAGTTTTTAGGAAAAAAGAAATGAAAGCGCAACAGTCAACATGAACCGGTGCTGCTGTTTTACGGCAGAAATCTTATTTTATAGACATGGGCATTTAAATAATTTTTAACGTTGATACATGCACAAATTTTATAACACATTTAGATTTTGTAATATTGAAATATTCAAACAATTTCAATGAATACTTAAACTGTCAATTAATCCTATATTAAAAACAACTGAGTATTTTTGCATAGACATTTTTTCCTAAGAGTGTAAACAGTCTGAATTGGCTATCCTCATCTATTCTAGTCGACGCATTAACAATGTATCATTATTACTAATTAGTAGATTATATTTAATTGTAAAAATTAGTAAAACTGGCCATATTGATCGTAGTTAATGAAAATACATAAAACATAATGTAAAAATAGTTATATACCTTTTCTGTATTGTAATATAATGGTTACTTTTGTGACCCATAAACTAATATGAGACCTACTGTAATTACTAATTAGAAAAACTTTAGGAGTGTGAAAGTGTTACATAGGGAGTTAAATAATCCAACAAAAAGCTGCACGAAGGAAAGAATTCCACCTTGATTTTTATGATTTTTCACATGCCAACATGATCATATATATAGTAGTTGATCAGAAAATATTTTAAACCAGAAATACCTACTGATATTATACCTATAATTGATTATGATTTTATTACTAAGGAGTGCACATGATTTTTTTAATTTCATTTGTTGATGAATGGTCATGTAGAAAAAAAGAAACTATAAAATTGTGTATAGAATGGCTGGCTATATACATTTTATAAGTACAGTACGGATTGTTTAATTTGCTATGCTTTGAAAGAATTGTCGTGACTGCTACCATTTAAAGTGTAAATAATAATTATGGATTAATTGTAAGGTTTTAAAGTGGACGTATATATATTTTAATGAAATATATGTGACATCTTTGTCACCTACAACTTTTTTGAAGTTCTTTGTATTATATTGATAATATTATAAAAATCTACTTCTTGCCAGATGTAAAAATATTTACAGAATGAAAAAAAACTTTATATTAATGTTTCCTTAAATTTTATATATTTTTATATTGACATCATTCCATGTTTACAGTATTTGATAATATGTTCTTGTTTTTTTTATATAATTTATTTGTAACGGAAGGAGATCGTGTTACTGTGTATAATGCATTCTTATTTATTTTACATCCAATAGTATTTTGTCACTTCTTAAGTTTAATTGTTTCCTGAGAGTGCCTAATTATATGAAGCATATTAATGATATAAAAATTTCTTTCAGAGTCAAAGTAACGATAGAAAGATTCGCTTTCAAAATTTGACAGTCCACATATTAAAAGAACCAAAACAAATAATTAACACACGGCTTGATGATTTATCGCCATTGGAATTTTTCCTAAGAATCTCACCTAATTATCCGATGCAGTATCATTTGATTATATTTGCTTAATTTGAAAAGACAGACTGCTTCTTACAAATCGCTTAAAATTGCCGATCATAATTTGAATTAAATAATAAATATCTTCTTTTAATGGCAGCTCCAATATAATATTATAATGCATAATTGTCTTTGGCTGAAAATGTTTTATTTTTAATATTAATTTGTATTATTGTAATAGTTTGATAAATGATCTTCCAGCGTAATCTCAAATATGAAATCTCTTTTACGGCAACTGATTACTTCCTGAAATGGCACTCGGCTAGAAGTATTACTATTTTTATTAAGATAATTGCTATATTATATACATAATTACTGGCAGACTCTCTCTAAAAAGGAAGGATATTTTAGATGCTAACTATGTCTCGTCACTATATTTATTCAATAAATAAATGGCTTTTGCAATGAAAATGTCTTGAATTTTATTTTGTTCCTCTCAAAACACTCATTTTGTAGTGGACAATGAAAAGTGGTCTCACTATCTTTCTGTGAATAAAATCAATTTTCACTGTGGCACTTAGGAATAAACAGTATGTGGGTATAACAATTGCCAAGTCAATGATTGCCTACTAGCGCAAC
This sequence comes from Himalopsyche tibetana, assembly GCA_030503985.1. Taxonomy (NCBI): domain Eukaryota; kingdom Metazoa; phylum Arthropoda; class Insecta; order Trichoptera; family Rhyacophilidae; genus Himalopsyche; species Himalopsyche tibetana. The sequence continues at coordinate 4,861,662 of JAPJYX010000015.1, forward strand.
CATATTACTAACAATAACACAGTTATTGGCCTATTGGACGGTTATTTAGATGGATTATATTATTTTCTTAGAGGTAACAGATGTGTATTGGTGTATCCCATGTGTACCCTGGATGCGTAAAGAATACCGGCATTGTGGCCATTATTAAATCCCCGCACTAGAATTGTGCACGCTGAGTGAAAATCGGTGGCTCAAATGCAGAATGGTTTGGGATCGAATCATTCAACTGAAGTGAGACAGGGTTTCATTCTTGCACCGTTCCCGTTTATCATTAGCTTTGACTATATACTTTGCGAATCAATTCCACCTGATCAAGGTATAGCAGTTGCTCTTAGTCTGAGGCTGTGTGACCTTGAATATGCCATCATATTCAACAAATCTGTTAATGGCATCCGGGGGTTTATTGACAGGTTGTGAACTCACTCGGGTCGCATTGGTTTGAAAATAAATACATTTAATACCGGTGTGATGTGCAAGCAAGCCTTTCATGATCTGATAGGACTCTGACCAACGTGGGATCATCGAGAAACTCAACAGCTGCACATACCTTGGCGTACGTATTTCAGAAGACGTTAACACAAAGAAAGATCTCAATATTCACTTAGGCATAGCCGGAGTGACATTTAACCCAATGCGGATTGCCTGGGACACACAGCTGTACACGATTAAAACCAATTACCATTTGTTCTTCGCTTGAATTCTAACAGTGCTGCTTTATGGTAGCGAATATTATTATATATATTCAATAAATTACACAATCATTTAAACCATTTATTGAATTCAATGAAATAACAAAAAAATCGGAAAATACAAAGTGAAGCTGACTGAGAATGTTTTAATTGATTGTGGGTGTGCCTGGTGATCCGACGACATCAATTATTTCAGCATTAGGTTTGGTCTCCAGTTCGGTGGTCCCTGAAATTGATGCAGGAATTGTCAGCACCTGAAAATATAAAGAGACATGATGTAGCATGTAATCATAAAATCTGTAGCTTTAGGGTAAGAGTTCTTAAGTCACATTTTGTTGACAATGATATATTATCGTCATTGTATTGCATACAATTTACTCTACGTGTGGGTAAAAGTGCTTAACCCTCCAAGGACGAGCGTCACCATTAGGGATTCTGAAGTCTCGGGTTTTTCAAAGTCCCGGGACACGAGACGTGATAAAGTCAAAGTCCCGGGACTTCCCGGGACTTGGGACTTTTATTTCCCCTTCAATAAAATTATAAATTTATTAAAATTAAATATTTGTATGTATGTACTAAAAAGGGATGATAACGGTTCATGTATGGAAATAATAACAATGAATTGGGTAAAATTATGATCGGTTACTTCACAAATCACAATACAGCTTTTATACCATTTTTGTCCTATTGAGACATTGGTAACTTTGTACAATAGTGAAAAACATTTGTAAATAAAACAACATCAGGTATGAACACTTAATTATAATATTTTGTAATTTGTTTTTGCTACAGTTATATTTTTAATACGATTATGAATCGATTTAAACAAATTTCTAATAACATAAATGAAGATATCTTTCTCCCAAACGTTTTTTAATATTTCGTTTCAATTAAACTATTTTTTTTTAGCGTTTTTTACGCAGTTAGACGTATTTTTTTTTCATGCGTACTTTAAAATGGAGGCGAAAGTATGCGTCAATTAAAAAAAAACATCTTTTGAACACATTTATTTATTAATAATAAAAATATTAAATTAATTCAATAATAAAGTCACAACCTCAAATCATACATGGTATGAATTATTTACACAAAAGTTAATATTTTATTTTTGCTTATCAAAATATGCTTTTAAAAATAATAATGAATTTAATGACGAATCAGACAGCCGATTTCTCATCTTTGTAATAAACGTTGTTGCTCATCATCATTGTCAGTCGATGTTGCTTTAATGTTATATATAAAAAATAATCTTTGTTTCCGTTCTCCAGTTGATTTTAAAATCTTAAATTCGTTTAGTTGTTTCGTTTTTAATGGAGAAATCTTTTGTTTTTTTGTAATCTGTCTATTTAATTCTTCTTCCAGTGACAGTTCTGCAATATTTATCTCATCATCGGTATTTTCTTCAGATACCTCGATATCTTTTTCCACGGAGAAAAGACGTTGTAGTAAATTATCTCAGTACTACAAATATATTGATTTGGAGCATTTGTCAAAATCTTTCGTGTACTCTTTTCGAAAATCAATTAGTCTCAGCAGAACGGTTGGTAATAAAACATAAGCCGCCTTGATTTATAACATAATTTTCTAGAAATAACTATTGGTTCCATTATTTCTTGGAATTCTGTGCGATTATCCCATGCTGCAAAAATAGTTAAGCGAACACGTGTTTAAGTTTTTTTTGTATTTCTGCATGTCTCTCTCTACCCATTAAAAATGGTTGTTTCGTATTACAATATATACATAGATGTTATTTAAAACTTCTACAATTATAAATCTAAACAGCTGTTTCTTGTCTTATAGATCCCTGTTATATATGCATACTTAATTTTGTTAAAACCCCGGCCTTTAATCCTTAGCCTAAATACATATAATGCATTTTTTTCAAAACTGATCCCGCGGATAGACACCAATGTAACTTTATTTTAAATCAAAATTAACTTTTTAGGTCACATTAGCGATTGCTTGCATCCAATTTTTATTTGTTAGAATGGTTTTTTCAAAATTAAAAATGTACAATTTGGCTGTCTTAAGTCTCGGGACTTTGTTGTTAAATGTCCCGGGACTTAAGACAGCAAAAAACCATAAAAGTCCCGGGACTTTTGTCCCGGGACGTCTCGACACAGAATCCCTAGTCACCATATGGTCACAGTAAACACCGTTGTCTATTGATCCCACTATTCATCCTTTTTCTACCTGAATATCGTTGCTTTTGCTCATATTTGGTTAAGAAGGGTACATACTACAGTTAGTCATCAGTCGTGGGGACAGAAACGGCCTCCAAAAGCACATGTGATTTTTTGAATTTCCGTTTTTTTTAATTTACGTTTTGAAACTGTTAGTTATTTATTTATAAAAACATAAAATTATTTACAGTTATTTTGCTAATATATTTATATTGAATATATGTTGATCTAAAGAGGTGAAATTGTAAATATTTAAAAAAAAATCACGTTTAGCTATATTTCAACCCTGAATGTTTGCGAGCCCATACGGTCACTTTTGTCCTTACTCAATATTACACGGTAATAAAAGGATGAGCATGACCATATAGTCATGCGGGGTTTCTATACAACGACTTTGCGTTTTTTTTTTTAAATTTTGGTTAGGAATAAAAGTTATCCGTGACTTCAATATGGCGTAGAAAATATTTTTTTTATCGGGAAAAAGCTCTCGTCTATGGAGGGTTAATCTATTGACAACCACAAAAAATGTTATAGCGGGTGAACAAATGACTTTATGATAAAATCATGATGATAAAGTTACACTTAATTACACATAGACGAGAGTTTATTTTCAATAAAAATAATAATTTTAAGTCATATTGAATTCACAGGTAACTTTTATTTCTAGCAAAAATAATATGAAAAAACATATTATAAAGCCATTGTACAAAAAAGCCGCGTGACTGTATGGTCACGCTCGTCCTTATAGGCCTAGTATAATATTGTGTAAGGACAGCGGTAAGGACGAGAGTGACCACATGATCACACAAACATTTGGAGTGGAAATATGGTTAAACGTGAAATATTGAAAAAATGTACGTCCTGGGTTTTTACCGCCTATCAAAGGGCGTAAGTGTTAAAACATGTTTTTTCACTTGGTTCTTTAAAGGCCAGCAACATATCGGAAGTATTTTTAAACACGGTCTATAGAGGAAGTGTTAAATAAATATAAGCACAAAAAATAAAATATTACACAAGATATTATACAAGAATGAACCAGATTCAAAATATTCCAATCCATGAACATATCAATATCACTAAATAATATTTGATTTTTTTTTCATATGCATGTACTGAGTTTTCTTAGGCAAGTGTTCATTAAATACAAAAACATTGATTGCCGCAAAATTTAAATGTGTACAAATCACTTTTTGTAACTAGACGATTAAATTTTTTGATTACTGCACCTGATTAAGTATTTTTTTTATTTGATTCCAATTTCAATGTTTTGTAGTTGAGCGACCAACGAACTGGACATTCGATATAGTCATATTTTCACTACAACTGTGACACAAACGGATAGGTTCATTTGTGCTCATTTCTACATCATACTTATTATCACTTTATTGTAACGCTGTCTTGACAACTCTCGACACCAGTAGATAATGCTTGTGATGAGTGACACCGGTCCTGATTTTCAATAAAAATGTGGAATTCTAACAAAAAAATGCCTTTTCACCAAGAATCGACAGTGAACACTTTAAAAGTAAGCTTCGATTCCTTCACCTATAGTCGCTCCCAAGGTAACATACCAGCATCCTTCCGTTTCAACGAATATATCATATCGACTGTGAAAAGGAAAAAGGACGTAACCCACAGTTTTTTCAAAACAGCTTTCATAATTTATCAAACTTAATACACGTTCTATCAAAAGGATGCAAGCTGCAAATGCCAATTTAGTATCTAAATTTAGCTTTTAAGTTTGAAATAGATGACCTTGTAAAAAATTAAAACCAAGAAAAAAGACTGAAATAAAGGTTTTTCCTAAACAATTTCTTTAATTAATATTAGATTATGTCGACTAAACACCAGTTTAGAAGTCTCCGTGCACTTCAAGGTTGTGTATAATTCATAATTTGCATATGGCCCAAAAACATCAAAACATGTTTTTTGCGCCTCTTGTAAAATTTGATGTGTGGGTTACGTCCTTTTTCCTTTCCACAGTCGATATGGATAGTACCCGATGGTTGTTCAGAATGCCAGAATCCCACAAGTCGGAAGAAGAGGCAAACGGGGTTGAGGCTCTTAAAAGGCATCCGCAGTATATGTCTTAATTGTTGAAATTCGGGTCAAGAATTGTTTGAAAAGAATGCGGTTCTTTTACCTGTCCGCCGAATCCTTGATACTGATGTCTCAGCGATTGGAGATCGTATTCACAGGACGCGAGAGCCGCTTTAAGCTCTAAGGCTAGCGATAGTTCTGATCGAAGCTCATTGAATTGCTGGCAGATGTCAGCAGTCGGAGGTGGGTTTGTGTCTGGAACAATTATTATAAAAATTAAATCACTGACAGGAAGGGGTATTAATGTTATCTACACAGTTATCAAAGTTAATAAAATAACCTGGTGGTAAAATTCAATAAAAAGAAAAAACTGAGATTTTCTGATATATTTATAATGAACTAAAACTGGAGTTATTACGTATTTAGGGATAAAATTAGCAGTCAGATTGGTAACTGGGCAAATACCACATTTTCCGTGCTCAACACGCCAGAGATGGTTATCTCGTCGATGACTAATTAAAATGATAAGATTGATTAAATTGATTGCAATTATTGCAAATCATTGCCGGCGCGCTGGGTACAGGCGTACTTTTTTTATACGGCAGCCAAAAGGTTAATTAATAAAGTAAATTAGTCTTGCCTATATTCAAGCTTTGTAATGCCTGATCGATAGCTTTAGCTTTCTTTTGGCCTACACCAGGTGGCAACTTCATCCGTTGAGATCGCAGCAATACTCCCGATCCTCGAGCTTCCGGAAACCGTATGCCGGCACCTTCGACACTCTACAAAATAAAAACAGATATAGAACAAATAACAAGACAATTTATTCAGACAAAATTAAAAATTTAGTGAAATATTCCTCACGATAGTTTCAGAAGTCTTCATAGACCTGGAATGCGGAGGAACTTTCTTTTTATGTAAACGTCTATCGTGTCTCCTGGAAGCCGATCCGGCAGAAGACGGGGTGTTGTTGATTCCCGAAAGGTGAGAGCTTCCTGTACCCCCGATACCGCTTTCGGAAGCTCCGCCTCTACCACTTGCGGGCGCGCTATCAGCCTGAGAAATCAATTTCTGAAGATCTTGAGTTTTTCTTTCGCGTTCCTTCTTGCGGGCCTCAATTTTTTTAAGCTCATTCATCAGTGATTGTTCTTCTTCCATCTATAATAAAAATGTATTCTGTTTACTTTTTTAATTATTATTGATTATTTTGCAGCAAATAGGTTTCATCGAATACCAAATACCACAAAAAAACACAATATAAAATAGCCAAAATGGACTTTAGCTGTAATCTTTTAGCACTATTTATTGATAGAAAGTGAGCATAGTCCGTAAACAATTATTAACGCCAATGCGGTGGCAATTAATTCTTTTCATGCTAAATAAGTGGTTTCTCTGTTTCATGTAATAGATTGAGATGCTTAATGAGAATAATTGTATAAAAGCAATTAACCTGGTCCTGAGTTCTGTCAAACAATCGTCGCAACTGTTCTTTTCTTCGCCTCTCATGTTCAGCATCAAAAATAAAAGGTCTCCGTTCACTGCCGACGCCTCCCAAGCCATGACCGTGCCAGCTATTGCTTTTCACCTTGAAAAAAAAAGGCGAGGTTAATTATTAGTTTTGTGCAAGTAAGACACATTCATGAGACTCGAAATGACAGTTATTTTCTGATTTAAGTTCAACCCAAATAAATTTGGATGAATATTATACTACCCACGTCAGTATTATTGTTTGAATTATATTACTAAGAAAATGTAATTACAGAATATCATATCAGAATAGATTACATTAAATTTTATAATAATTAATAATTTAATCTACTGTTGTAAATTTAATTAGAATCACAGCAAATATGTAAATAATTCATAAATTTAAGTTGATAGTTTCGAGCTTGCTGTGACAGGTCATCCGCAACCTAACCGTTTAAGTTATTTATAAATATTTGTAGTTGTCTATTTTTTTGATTTAATTCTAATAATACAGTTGAACTTGTTAATACAATATGGGCAAGACATTTCTATTAAGTAGCCCTTTACAAATTTAGCATTAGAAAAGTGGCATTTGGCTTAAAAATGGTACGCATCACTGCTTTAAGGCATACCTTGCTTAAAATAGCGCACACGCTATAGTATCGTTCTTTGAGATCCTCAACAGAACGATCTCTAAATGCTGCTCTGTCCCATCGATCTGAAATCACAAGAAAACGGAGATCGAAACGACGGCTGAGTTCCATCAGGTGATCAGTCTCCGCCCGGGACCACTCCTCGCTGCGTAGATGTCCTGTATATTCGGCTTCTGTATAGCTCGGAACGGATACTTGCTATAAATAGATAGAATAAATGAATAATTATTAAGATGATAACATTTTTCTCTCAATTTGAGAAATGTTAGCATTGAAATCAAGGCTACTCAGCCCTGATTCAGCTGAGTCAGACTCGGCATTAGTTATATTGCAATGTAGGTTACTGACATGTGATTTGTTTTCATTTAACTAGATGACAAAATAATAGTGTTTACTAGATTTTATATTCAAAAAATGGTTTGATTGAAAATATAATGCCTTTCCACCAAGTATTGACAGTGAATACCTTAAAAGTTAACAAAGGCACGTTCATTTATCAGTACCCAGTTGCGATTAACCGGTCCCGTGTTTTTATGTTGTTTGTATAATAATTAATTCATTACATAAATTATATGGTTTATATGGTTAGTTCATAGGCATGGATGAATGTGATGTCTTAAATACCATCCCACCTATCCTATTCTAAAAACGGATGTAGAAAGAGCGAAGAGCTAATAACTAGTCCTGCCCTAGTCCTATCCTTCTATCCATACTTTCTACAAAGTAGGCAGTTTGACCAACAGACTAAAAGACAGCTGTTAGTTAATTGAATAAGGTAAGTAACAAATATTATACTTTATTGAATTGGGCGAATGGATATTCTCTGGGTTCATCTGAGCTACGTCTCCAATGATGGAAAACAGCTCCGTCTGTACGTGCAGGATTTGTGAATGGTGTCCAGACCCAACGACGTGCTTTTCTCATTCCCAATTTAGCTTTCGCTTGTTTGTATCCTTTACCTGAAAAGCGAACATGAAACAAAATATTTACAAAAATAACAAGATATAACTTAAATATTTAGTCAATTTTCCTCAGCCGAGTGGTTAACCTTCTTCCTAGACTTCCTTGTTAAGGATTGGAATCTAGGAAAGGAAACATCCATAAAATGCTTATGCATTAGATTTCTGGATTTGTCTATGGAGGCAATGATGTTTTCATCTTACCCTGAAAATCGGGCTTACAAAGAGTAACTAGCTAATTGATCTTCCGAGTCCTTTCTTAGCCTGGCTCTCACACATTGCAAACAGAAAATATTTTTAAAAAAACTATGTATTTATACTTCATTCATTGACAATAGGCAAATACAACCAGTTCTTGAGTAAGGGCCATTTGCACTTTTCAAAATTTTGACAACACACCTGTACACAGATACTTGATAGATCTTCGAGGCTATGCAGGTTTATTGACTAAGCATCTGTCGGATATAACTAATTTAACCCCGAAAAGAGTGACCAAACAATACAAACAAAACAGACATGGACAAAATAATAAGAAAAACATGCACCATCACTCACTGAAAAATCTGAGTCAGTAATGGATATCAGATTTACAGATGACAAAAATATTTAAGAATAATGAATATTTACTATGGTATATATGCTATAGTAAGTAGTACCTTATATGTAGTCTCTTTGAAAAGGAAAGTTTGAGTGACTAAGTAATAAGCAGTTCTTGTAGCAAAAACATTTGTTGAGATAAACTCCATTATGAGTATATATACTCCACATAATTATCGGGCATGGTCAAATATATATATCTATAATATTTATATCTAGTTGACAATTATTAGCTACCAGAAATAAAGCTGTTAACGGTCATACTTTTGATGCATTATCATATAATTTGTATTTTTGGTAATTTTGCCATAAGCCCTAGCACGGACTATTGGGGAGAAAAACTTCACAGACTAAGCTAAAAACAACGCCACGATTTAAAATATTCATTGAAGCATCCCGGAAGCACGTTAAAATCACACATTATTATGAAGAACACTGATAAATAAATTGGTAAATATGTCATTTAGTAGCACCTCGACTATTGCCGTGCGCGCGGCCATTACGAATAATAGAGGCGAAGATTTCATATTTCGTATAATTTATCAGTGTTCTTCTTTTTAACGTGTGGTTTTAACGCGATTATCAAGCCCTCAATAAAATATTTTAAATCGTGGCGTTGTTTTCAGCTTAGTTTGTGAAGTTTTTCGCCGCAATAGTCGGTGCTACTTGGTGCTACTGAATGACATATTTACAAATTTATTTATCAGTATTCTTAATAATAATGTGTGATTTTAACGTGCTTCCGGGATGCTTCAATGAATATTTTAAATCGTGGCGTTGTTTTTAGCTTAGTCTGTGAAGTTTTTCGCCCCAATAGTCCGTGCTAGGGCTTATGGCAAAATTACCGTATTTTTCTTTAATGAAATTCGAGTGGATGGTCGATGTGCCGTAATGAGACCCAATCGTAGCTGATACTTTCCATAATTGCATTCAAAAATATTATTCAAGATTTCATTTGTTTATAACCTCAAATTACGGATCATTGTTTACTGAGAGTATCGTTTATATTAATGACATGCAAACAAAAATAAATACGAGCACTTACATGTGTAGTGTCTCAATCATTTTAAATAGCTACATAACGTCTCAGAATAGATTTGAATGGCGTTTACCAGTGTCAGTCGGCAGCAACGGAGGAGCATCTTTATTGTCATTGTACAATAGCGCAAAGACCTCTCTGTGCATTCCTTCGGGTCTTTTTGAGGCCTTGGCAGTGGCATATCGTTTTTTAAGCTTCTCGCTGCATAAAATTGATTCTCTGGTCAATTCAGGTGTTACCGGTCTCTCAAGATCCAGGATATCACGTACGTCCGCCATTATCGGGATGCTGATTACCACTTAACCTTTATGATATATAAATTAAGAAAATCAGCGCGGGTTAAAAAAACATTTTCAAAAGAACAAATACCTCTAAAAGGCGAAAGAAACAATAAATCTGACAGTTCGGGTGAGAAATATTGGGCATATTATTCTGTCATAGACAATATTATTCTGATGTCTATATCTGTCATAGACACATATCTGTTTACCATAAAGCATAGGCAACGGCTTATAAGCACAGAGAAAAAATATTTCACATAGGTATAAAACAAATTCAGCACCAGCCAAATAAAACCTTAAAAATTCTAGTTTTACAATAACAGCTTCCAATAACAACAAATTGATAAATAAAATTGTCAACCTACTCTGAAGCGCCATGTTAAAACTTCAATTAAAATTGTGTTAAGAATAAGTTTTTCATAATTATTAACAGTGGCAGATTGCCTTATAAACACAAAAGGCGCGCGCTTGGGGCATCAGAATTTGAATGGCCTTAAAAATGCCTTTTCGTTTTTGAATATTTTGTCGGATTTCAGTGTTTATTTATTTTACATATAACACTTTTAATTCAGAATATTTATTTCAAGAAGCGAGGCCCTAACATTTCTACCTTATTTTTGGTAGTCCTCTTTTAAGTCACACGAATGTTACGAAGAACACCACTAGTTTAGGTGACCCATAAATATGTAAATCCTATATATTTACGGATTCGCAAAAAAAAAATCAATCCCAAAATTGGACGGGATCCCGAAATTGCAAAGCCTAGTAGGAAACCAACTTGAAATCTGATACGCGCCCTAAAACAGCACGTCTTTCATAATGCGTGACTCTAAATTTTATTTATTTAATTATGCGTAGAGCAATGTAATTTTACGATGGTTTACATTAACCGTTTACAAATTTTACAATGTTTGTAAATTTTACTGTGGCCGCATTATAAGTACCAGTCAATGTGTCGCGAGAGACCCAAGGATTTTAGTACACGCAGTGGTGGGCTGCCAATACGCTAACAAGGGGCTTCTCTTAAATCAACAAGGGGCTTGCGCGAGCCCCTCCTAGCCACCTTCCGGCCCACCCCTGAATACACGCAGTGGTGTAGGAAGGCGTCTTGCCGCCCCCAATATGTCCTCTAATTAAGTTTTTAAATTACTTCAACTATTTTTATCCATGAACTATTAGTTTTTACTACAGGTGGCTTAATTTTTTTCATGTATAAACATAATTTCTCAAAAAATATTGAATGTATGTTTGAAAATGCCACTCCTACCGCACCCCACTGAGTACACGTTTTAGCTTCTCTTTTTTTATAAATAAATATTCACGATGAAAGAATATTTTTTCAGCCCTACATAAGTTTTAAATAACGCGTCGATGTAAACTGTCGTTTTGCACAATTTTGATATTTTCTGAGTATTTTTATTATCATCCTTTCAAAATGGTTCAAGCGATTTGAGTATGAAATATTCGTGCGATTTAAATAGTGATAGTTCACAGATATGGATACTTTTCAGAGAGGTGAATCAAACTATGTATATTTTTTAAATTATGAGGTCAAATTTAGGCGCTATCAATAAATATTTTAGTGAAATACTAAATGAACTTGCGAATGGAGTGTATAATCTCTTATTTTTCCCAATTCTTGCTTTTGAGTGCATACGTATTCTACCGATTTAACATTAAAATATATAAAAATATATCAAATTAATATAATATAATTATAAAACGTATAAATAGGAGTTTTATTTGATAAAATTTCTAAAATGTATAAATAACACGTTTAGAAATCTTGTAGAAAGTAATTATAAAATTTAAAAACAATAATATTAGTAAAATTTAGAATCCAAATAATAATTTTATATTTAATAAGTTTGTAAACCTATTTTTTTTATTGATTAAATAAAAAATATATTTCGATAAAATTAGTAATAAGTTAATAAACTAGAAAAAAGCTTCTATTCAGATACCTCCATCAGAAGGCCATATGTTTCACATTTTGAGCGGAAATTTATTATAAATAAATTTATAATATTTATAAAAAATAAATTAAATTCAATAAATCTATGATTTGTAAACCACTGTTCATACCTTAGCTCTATCTTTATATCCCTACTCTCTTTGAAAATGAGAGGTTTAGCAACTGGGTTACAAATAATTCTTGTAAAAAAAACAGAAATTTATGTATATAAAAACCTACATAGCTGACGGTTTCTTAAAATAATAAAATAGTGCATCATTGAAATGCACTTAAATTCTGGAACCTGTCAATAGTCACATAACTCATGGCAAATTTTCTTTCAAACAATCTAATAAAAAAGTGTTATGGTTTCTTTTCATTTAAAATTTTATTATCGCTAATTTTTAATACCGAAATATATGTATATTTAAATTTTAAAACCTATAGGTATTTCGGTATTGAAAAAACACCACAAATATTGAAATCCCGGTGTTTTTTTTTTTTTTTTTTTTAATTCCCTAGGGTACTCAACGTTGTACCCACCACCACCCGCTACGGCTTCAAACTCTTCTTATAGGGTGTATTCCGTAGCGTAACAACGTTAGTCGTGTTCAAAATTTTGCCAGAAATGTTCCGAGAAGAAATTCTTCAAGACTTGGTTGCATGCACTACAGTGTGCAGAAATTAAAAGTTAATTAATAATTAAGTGCAGTTGAAAATATGAGATTTTATCTATTTAACTCAACTTTGTTTCCAAATGATGCGGAGAATTCTTTAAATGCCCTATAATTTGCCTTCGATGCAACCAAGTCGGCATGACCGACGGGGCTGACAGATCCGACAGATAGTCGTATCGTCTTGAGCAATTTTTCCCGTTCGTTATTTAAGTCTGGACATTCCCAAAGGATGTGATCAGCATCCTGAATCATATATCCGCATTTACATTCAGGGCTATTTACTAACCGGCCAAGCTGGAAGAGCTTGGCAGCGAAGTAACCGTGGCCAGTTATTAATTGGCTGGTCCAGAAATTAGGAGTCAGGACTTTGGTTATCTCATTCGCCATTTAACATTCGGAAAGAATTTAAAAGTTTGCCTCCCCTTAGAAGATTTCTCCCATCGAGCCTGCCAAACTTTCATTGCAGCTTCTATCGCCACGCTGCGCGCTGCAATTCTATGAGCCTTAGAATTGTAAGGGTCTGGTCAAGGAGAAGGCAGTAACTGAATTTCTCCCACTGTTGCGCCTCTAACTTGAATGTGCAGGTCCAATGGAAGTATACCAGCCAAGACCGGCAATGCATCCGTAAATCAGGATCTGTATGTTTGGTTAGGGCTATCATCGTACTGCGTTGTCCACTTAGAAGGATTTTCTGTATTGATTGAACGGTGCATCTTTTGTACCATGTGCTAGCGGCGTAGCCAGCAATTCCCATGTATATGGCATCGTAAGCGATTTTAAGGGCACTAGATCTTAAGCCCCAATTTCTACCTGCTAGGCGTGAGATTGAGTAGAAGGCAGAAGTAGCCTTGCTCACTGATGTCTTGGCATGGTATGAAAAAGAAAGTCTGTCGTCTAGAATAATACCAAGGTAAGTGACCTTTTCGGAAACTTTAACCGTCGTAGATCCCATGCGTATAGTGGGAGGTCTTTGTCTGCTTAGACTGACACCACCCTTGAGAAAAATAGCTTCAGTTTTTTTGGGAGCGAAAGACAGTTTGTTGGCGTCGCCCCAAGCTAGGATTGATGAAAGCGCCTCTTTTGATGTTGTTTCTATACCCGTGCGACTATTTGCACTTACTAAAAGTAGAGCATCGTCTGCGTAGGCAAAAATACTGCAGTCAGGTGGAAGAGAGATGGACAGAATATCATCAAATAAAATGTTCCACAGCAAGGGGCCAAGAACGGAACCCTGTGGACAGCCCATTGTGGTGTTTCGTTTTACAATCTGTTGTCCATTTTCATATAGAACAGATCTGTCATTGAAGTAGCTTTGGACCAAGGCATAGACATTTCCAGGTATTTTTCTCAGTCTAAGTTTGTGCAGTATAAGTGGCCAAGAAGCATTGTCGAATGCTCCGGCAATATCCAAACATATTCCCAAAACATATTTATTAGGGGAGGATTTCGAAGTGGAAAGTACTGTGGAAATTGCATCTTCGGTACTCTTGCCTGGTCTGAAACCAAATTGGTTATTAGATAGTGGTGCTATTTCAGCCAGATGAGCTTCAATTCTAGAGCACATGAGCCGTTCCAACACTTTCCCAAGAGCCGGCAGAAGCGTAAGTGGCCGATAAGCTTTAGGGTCTGATGGAGACCGGCTACCAGATTTTGGAATGACTATAAGTGTCCCTGTTTTCCAACAATCGGGAAATATGCCGCAAGTGAAGCATTGACATAATATATTTGTTATTTCTGGAGCGGCAAGAAACCAGGATCGTCTGACGAGAGTATTATCGATACAGTCGCTCCGTCTAAATCTTTTTATATTGTTAATAAGCTGACAATGTGATGGATTGACAGGTGGTCCTCTTATGATCTGAAAATTTTACATTCAACCATTGTTATCAATTTTATTAAACAACTCATTGAATATTAAAATCTTAGAAAAGCCTTCACAAGGATAGGCTAACAACGAGTCCTTGTTTGTCAAAATCTATTTATGAGGTTGAACAGGTGCTAAGTTATTATATTAACCAAATAGGTATATCCTCGATACGCTTAAAAAGCCAACCGTGTGATAAACTAACAAGTCGTCGTTGTTTTGTCAAAACCTTTTTATTGTGTCGAACAAGTAATATGATATCTTGCATACTCTTAAAAAGCCGACCATGTGATTGACTGACAGATAGTTCTCTATTAATCTGATTATTTTTCATTCAACAATTTTTTAACAAGTCTACTCAACAATTCCTAGTACATTATAATCTTAAAAAAGCCTACATAAGGATAGACTTACAAGTCCTCGTTGCTCCGTTAAATTTTTTTATCAAGTCAAAAAAGTGATGACATATAATTTACCAACTCATTAAAAACCTTCAGAGGTATAGACTAACAACAAGTTCTCGTTGCTGCGTCAAAACCATTGTATTTTGTCAAGAAAGTGATAAGATATATAAACCAAACAATTATATCTTACATAATACTAAGACTTAGACTAACAACAAGTCCTCGTTGCTCTTTCAAAACCTTTTTTATATTGCAGACAAATAAAACGATATCTTGCATACTCTTAAAAAGCTGGCCATGTGATGGACTGACAGGTAGTTCTTTTTATAATGAGAAAATTGAGGAATACACTATGACGAGTCGTCGTTGGTCCGTCTTTTTTTTTTATAATGGTAGACATATTTGCCAAATACCAGATTTTTTTATATAATACCAGAATATGATAGACATATTTGCCAAATGAGCATATCTTGCATATTCTTTAAAACCTAACCACATGATGGACTGTCAGTAGGGTATCAGATCCCGGAGCTTTTTTCCAATATTTCGGGATTGGTTAATTTTGAATGAAGGGATTGAGATTTTCTCACCGAGGAATTTGAAATCCTCAATTCGCTATACTTTTTTCCCAGATTCTCACAGAACCTCGTTTTCTTTTTAGCTCACCAAGTAATTTGAAATCCTCCATTTGGTATACTTTTTCCCTGATTCTCACAGAAACTCGCTTTTTTTTTTTTAGCTCACCGAAGAATTTGGCAATTTCGTG
The DNA here is from genome assembly GCA_030503985.1 of Himalopsyche tibetana. Taxonomy (NCBI): domain Eukaryota; kingdom Metazoa; phylum Arthropoda; class Insecta; order Trichoptera; family Rhyacophilidae; genus Himalopsyche; species Himalopsyche tibetana. The sequence continues at coordinate 4,877,235 of JAPJYX010000015.1, forward strand.
TAAATTTTCGGGATTTGCTGAAAATTTCTCAATCCCGAAATCCCGGGATCACGGCCATCTCAATCCCGGAATTTCGGGATCAGAAAATTGAACGGGATCCCGGGATTGGATGCATTAACTGTCAGGTAGTTCTAATATCGTGAAAATTTTACATTGAACAAATTTAACCAATTCTTGTAAACAACTCCTCGTACGCAAAATATCTTAGAAAAGCCTTCAGATTGATAGACTTACAACAAGTCGTCGTTGCTTAGTTTTTTCAATAAATTTTATCAAGAAAGTGTTAAGATAGACTTACTTATTGTTCTGTCATAATCTTTTTATTGTGTCGAACAATACTCTTATATAGCCAACCGTGTAGTAGTAAAGTAACAACAACTCCTCGTTGAAACGTGAAAATCTCTTTGTAAAGTTTTTTTATTGAGAATATGGCAACGTTGTTACGCTGCGGCATATCTATACGAAGTTTGGTAACAAATATGAGTGACAACAATATATATATACATCTACAAACTTTAGGAATTCCATTATACATATATATATTTTAAATATATTGATAAAGATTCGCGTAAATCTGTGCGTTGGAAGTAAATAATTGTGTTGATATTCGTGATATTCATCAGTTGGTTATTATTTACTTTATCGATATAAATAAAAATAATAAATGATGTCCTCGTCCTCGTCCTCAATTGATATTAGTTTTTTGTGTATAATACATTTTCTGTGCACATATTATAAGATCTGTGAGTTTTTTTGATTATTGACGAATAAAAACTGCGTTATGTTGTGTGGATGAATAAACTTTATTGGTGATATCGAAATTACGTTGAGCAAAAATTTATGAGCATGCTCAACTATAGCATAATGGATAGTAAGGGTAAATAAACCTATAATATTATATTAATTTCTGAAAGAGAATAAGGGAACGATTCTTAGATATATAATATCACAAGAAGCTTGAAAGGAGATGGTGTGAGATATGCATTTAATTAATAGATTCTTTTACATTGTTACAAATCAACAAAAAAAATGTTTGCGTTATATTATATTTAGAAAAGTTATATGTATTTATTTAACGAAAAAGATAAAAAATATATATATAATTATTCCGGCTTTCATATGAAGATAATAAATTCTACTGATAAATACAACGATCGATCGTAATGTTTTATCAAGAACATAGACATCCCCGTACAAAAATTATTGAGCTTCTTGTTTATAGTGTCTACTGTCTACATTAAGTTTAGTAAATATGTGATATTATACATATCGACTGTGGAAAGGAAAAAGGACGTAACCCACACATATCAAAGTTTACAGGAGGCGCTAAAAACGTTTTTTGATGATTTTGTGACATATGCAAATTATGAATTATACACAACCTTGAAGTGCACGGATACTTCTAAACTGGTGTTTAATTGACATAACTTAATATTAATTAAAGAAATTGTCTCGGAAAAACCTTTATTTCAGTGTTTTTTCTTGGTTTTAATTTTTTACAAGGTCATCTTTTTCAAACTTTAAAGCTAAATTTAGATACTTATTCGGCATTTTCAGCTTCCATCTTTTTGATAGAATGTGTTTCAAGTTGTATACATTGTGATTATCGAAAAAAAGCTGTTTTGAAAAATTGAGGGTTAGGTCCTTTTTCCTTTCCACAGTCGATATGTAAAGTGAAAAACTAACCATGGAGGGTCTTAATAATCAAGCATTAAGTATTTTTAAGATTGTGGCTATATACTTATTATTTTTTTAACAAAATATAATTGTGAAACATCAAAAGAAAAGTAAGTTCATTAAATTTATGGTGGTCTCGTTTTCATTATTAATATTCATGATTATTTACCTTCTTCCCTTGATTACAGTTGATAAGTAAAACATTAATATAAATAATAAAAAATATTATTATTCATTGTACGTCGCACGATATCTACCTTCAAAGTTTTTCTTCCACATGTAGTCATTTTCATCAATTGCAATGCTTTGGTTTTTGTGGTGAGAGTTTCTCACAGAGCGCAAGCATCTGAAAAAGAAAATATTGATAACGATATTTTAATGTCCACTGTTTTTTTAATTTGATCGCATTGGACTTGATTTAATTCAGTAAAATTAATTAAATTTTGAAAACTGTCGAGTGCATAGTTGTTTTGCTTTTATGTTGGCTTGAAAAACAATATTAAAAAGTGGAAACAAAACAGACTTTAGAAATCTTTGTAAATACTCTAATAGTCAAAACACGTATCATGAGACGAGTAATTAATTATGAAAATATTTCTTTTCGTATAATGAAATTAATTTAGTTTTAAAATAATAGTCACTGACCGTCGCAATATCTTATAACGATCAATTACCCTACTTCAAGTGTCCCCATTTTATATTATATATATTAAAACCAAAATATGAAAAAAAAAATCAAAAGATAGATTTGAAAAGTTCATCAAATATTGGGAAAACATCAGGTGATCTTGTTTATTTTCATCATCGATGTGTGTCTGGTAATAAAAACGGCAAGTTGAATTTTTCCTTCACAAACCTGCAATATAATCTATCTAAATTATTGACTTAGATAATATCAAGTAAACAATAAGAAGCTCGACGTCAGTAGGTTATTAGGTATTATATTATTAATCTAATCAGATTTGATGTCAATTTTACTAATGTGTTACTACTGTACCTAATGCCAAACTGTCACGCCATATTGTAATTCTATTCCTTATTATTATTTCATCTGAAATTTGTCATTGATTGATTTCGTTCGGAATTAATTATTTGAATAGATTTGTAAGACTGACACAATTCTTGGTTCAATTATTCAATTATGGAATCAACGGTATTTTTATTAGTGAATTGAACTTGATTTCCGTATTATTGAACAGAAAACAAAGTTTTTTTCAAATAGTCTCAAACGGTTGATTGTAATAATAATAAATATGTATGAGCAATGTTCTACAAACATGATATTATAAAATATTGTAGATGACTATTTCGGCACCAACCATCAAAACTGTAAAATTATCCTGACTATATTTCGGACAGTGACTGAATAAAAATGACAACATTTTATAAATATTCTTATCGAGTCTTGTGTTGTAATATTTTACATTTCACTTTGTTATAATAAAATTATAGAGCTTGTTAGATAGACGCCAGTTACTTGCAAATGAGTACTTTAAATTACTTTTAAGATGGGATACATATGTATTTAATTTTAAATGTACGACGCCACCGGCGTCTTTTAAATAAAACTCAAAAGTTGAAGACTGCACTAAAGTATGTACACTGCATGAAAGAACGAAAGAAAAACTAAGAACATAAAAGCTCGTAAAAGAACAAAGAATACCTTTATATTAGTTGGCAATTTTTGACGCTTTTTCGAGTAATCAATCAAAAAAATAGACACTGAAAAAATAGAAGTAATACCTACCGCATCATGTTTATTTTTTCAATGATCACTAGGATAATTGCTACCCCGTAGCCTGCAGCCAGCCACACCAGGGCTGGACGAATTTCGTTTATACCCACGCTGATAAATCCAGCCCCGTGTCCGTTGCAATCTGGTTTTTTCGTGTACAGGCGCTGAATTTGCCGAGATTGAAGACCGGATTCGAGTATTCGTCGTGTACTGAAAATGTACCAACCTATTTGTGAATTATAGCTAGAATTACATAACCCTGTATACCCATTATTAAAACAGTTATATATGTTTTATCTAATTTATGTAATAATGCTGCCAATTTATCCGTTTTTAAATTAATTACTGCTAAGACATTGTTGTTTCACCTGTATTATTTTCGGCAGACTTGTAATTATTAAAGTTTTAAGAATTATGTTTAAAATTCTGCCTTTTCATTGCATTACATGAATTTGTTCAAGATGGAACTTAGTGACAGTTCTAACAAGAATCTGTTTATGGTAGCTATCATCAGTATAAGTAAGTAGTAGAGGTAAGTTTTATCAAATTGATTTTTTTAAACCATGTCCGCTCCCAATGTAGAGCATGTGGTCTCCTAATGAAGTTTATCTCAACAGAAGTGTTTCTACGAGAACTGCTTGTTACTCAGTTGCTCAACTTCTCTTTTTCCAAAGAGAGTAAGAATATAATGAGTTAGCTAATCTCTCTCGATACGCACCGTTCATAGGATAGGATGGGAGGGAGGGGTTAATTCAAGACATCACATATGCCTTCGAAAAGAAATTCTTAAATCGGTTGACAAATCAATTTATAAAAATGTCCGTACTGGGATTTGAACCCGTGATCTCCGTAATCAAAGCCAACGACGTTGACCACTCGACCATACAGTTACAAGCGGTGCAAGACTTGTTAAGTTTAAATATATAAAATCGTTGTTCGCAAATATGATTTTCCGTAAAATTCTTGCGCAAAGCGTAGTCTCTTTGGGTAGGATGGGTAGGAAACTATTATTTGGAAAGACACTTCTCCACAGACCGCCTTCGTCACAATAATATTTTTTACATGCCAATACTAGAAAACATCTATAAGGCTAAGCATATGCTAAGGTGCGGGCGACGCTGCAGAAATGTGCAATCAGCACTCGAGCCGTTAGTTTTGAAAATAAAGTCACCCTATTTTGAACATCTCCTTGAATGATGAGTTTTTCTGCACTGTAAACCAAGGATATGGTTCTAGAAGATAAGGAATTTCAACTAGCCCACACTTTTCCTCCTCTAAGAACGTATCACTGACAACTTGATAGCCAACTCCTGTTTCCATGTGAAATGCGAACAAACCCTAAAAATATTAAACAAAAACATTATGTATGTATTATGAACAAAAGACGGTCCACAAAACAGACGCTTTCCCAGAATTTCAAAATCGCTGAGTAAAAATTTCTCAATCCCGAATTCCGAAATTCGACACGATTTTATGGTGAATGTGGCCAGGGTGCCAAATAACCTCGCGCTGGCACTGTATATATGTTGATATGGTATGATTTATAAGCATAAGCTCCTACTACCCCTTTTTTGATAACAACTGGCAGATATTTAAAAAAAATAGTTAAATTAATTGTGTTTCATTTTTTTCATCATGTAACCAGTAATATCGATTGTTTGATTGTTTATGAACTTAAATGGTTACACTGTTTTTCGATACCCGAAGCGATTTTTGTTTCTTTTTTCTTTGCTTTTTGAGACACGAACCGAACACAACGTGTGTGGGGGACACTTCCCGGTGCTGGAACTTGCTTCCAGTGACCTTTAATTTAGAGTCACTTGTGGTTTTTTTTCTTCTGTTGTTTTGTGCGATACGTTATTCACAGAATGATACGTATCAAAAGCTAGACGTCGGAGATGAAAGAACTGATATTTTTCCATCTCGACTATAAATTAAAGTTAATTTTGTTTTCTGTCGCGCGCGGACTTAGCATAAAATTTAGTAACTTCAATAAAATCGTTTGTGCAAGCTGGGTATTAATTGTATTGAAATAATTTAAATTCTATTTGTTAGATATTTTGCGTGTGATTAAAAATTTTATGATTGTAAATTCCTAATAAAAAAGTTCCGTAACAGTGAGCGATGTTTTATTTATTCCTACCTACTTGTTGTACCTCGAGTTTCATTCAAACTGCTGTTGGTTTTTTTTTGTCTTAGTGACTTTTATTAGTGGGGATTTATTCTTGGGGTATAAATATCATCGTGAACAAAATTAAAAATTTCTCACAATAAATGAAAGTCGCTCGAAAATAAATTACGAATCATGTCAATGTATATTAAAATTCCATTGACTTAACATTTGAGAATCTATAATATAATCTGAATTTGAGGACCATGCTTTGAAGAACATTATATTATTTAATATTCTTAAAATGAACACCATAAAGTAAGTATTTATAATTGACCATATCGTCGAATTTATTTGCAAAATACTTGTCCATGTTTGAGAAAAATGAGAAAAAAAAGAGATTGAACTCGACTGAAATATGACAGATTAAAATTGTATTTATCTTCAAAGATCTTATTGAGCTTTTTTTTCAAGCGGCGTAAGTATGTGTTTCGTAATATTGATAAGTAATAATATTAATCATGAAATTATTGTACTTTTCGCATTTCTTCGACGCCTTCCTCCAGATTCATAAAGCGTGGCTTAGATCCTTTTGGTGCTACCTTTTGATTCCATATTGCTTGACGTATTGGTTCGGTCATCCTCTAAAATTATTTAACAATTGTTTTAAAAGAAAATCATTAAAAAATATCCTCAGATATCGAATCAGAAACATGGGCTTAAACTATTCTTAATGGATATTACAAGAAACGCTAATGCGATGTTATGAAATGCAATCATCCATAGAAAGCTGGCTGTAAGTATGTAAGTCACGAGTAATTCATTATTTTAATTGAGGGTAAGTATTTGAGTATGGGTTTAAAACTACTAGAATGTTATAGTATCTGATATGAGGTGAGTGTAAGGGATGAAAACTTTACAGATTGAGTCAAATATACATCGATCAAAAATAAGCAATTATAGAAAGTAACCATTCGGTGGTCGCGCAACAGAGTAATATGAGAGTCCAAGACAACTGACAACTTGATGACTGGACGTAAAAAATAAAATAAGATTACAAAATATATGAATGTGTTTTAGTCCTACAAATATTATTTTTTATAAAAGGAATTTCCTGAGTAGCCATTCAATTTTTTAACTACTAAAATATTTTGATATTTTTTCCATCGTATTACGATAGAGTTATATCAAGTGAATACAGTTCAATCAACAAATAAAATTTATGTTCTAGCTTAAAATATAAATTTTATTTAATTTCAATGTATGTGTTTTTCGCTGAACTAAGAAGGTTTAGGCGGGTGGTCGGCTTTATTACCTATACAATAAACTGATAAAAACCACTATTACTTTGACTCACAAAAATATACAATACTTTTAAATAACGTGCGCCATCATATTTTTACCGGAAAGAAGTATCTGTTGTACAGGTTATCGTGCACCCCCATCTTAAATCTGGAGTTGAGAAGGTCAGCCAGGGTTTTGATGCTCTATGATTGGGATTGCAGCAGTGCAACGATATTAGCTGAATAAGCGTTGTACAAGAACATCAGCACGACGAACAAGACTAAAGTAGAAATACGCCCTGGAATATCACAACAATAAAACAACAATAACTGAAATATAAAAATAATTCATGAAAATCTAATTTAAAGTTTTGAGTTGTTTCAATCATGGCTATATAGCATCAAAAACAATTTGATAAAACATAATGAAAGTGACTAACACTGTTTTTACACTTTACTTATGTGAAGCAACGCATTTTTTTATACATTAAGTATATAAAATTTTATCGAAATCGTATTATGTACAAGAAAAACGTATTTGAACGACATCCAGCAAACTTAAAAAGTTTATGTATTCAAATTAATGTCGAACAAAGTTAACCAGTGTTAAAAAAAGTGATAGTCGTGTTTCCATTGAAATAAATACATTGATCTTTCCAATCATCAAAATAATGTAAGTAAAAAAACTCATTATTTTATTATGAATGTTACTTATGGATAACCCATATGGGATATTGTTAAATGATATTAATTGTGTAGTAAAAGCTAAATTTAATTGAATGTGATATCATTGAGATTTTTATAAAAGACTTCATTAACTACTATATTGTAATTATCATTTATTGTTGCCTTTCAAATTGTACCTAAATAAAATGTATCTTAACTGTATCATTGAGGAGACATCATCTTTGGTGTGATACAGAAAAGAAAAGAAAAAAGTTTATCGAATAAAAAAAAAACTGCTAGATGGGTTTTTAAAACTCACTTAAGTATTCGATTGGTACAATTATTAACAATGAATAACAAAATATATATTTATTTTTATGTACATGTTTTAATACTCAACTGCTGGATACTGTGACATGACGATTTTAATTGTGATATTTTTTACAGGTTAAAATAAAACATATTTTCAAATCTACAAACCAGGTAATGATTTTGGTTCTTCTGCGGTTCCCTGCTGAGAAATAGCGCCAACAGCCACCATAGAAACATCAGATATATTTCCGGCCAGCTCGCTCGTGTCGCAGTCGTATTTTCCACACGACGGACATGGGAATTCCGGCTGTAAAATATAGTCAGAATTATGAACCGATATAGTAACTAAAATCATGTATAACATATCCTATTGTCTAGCGTTATGAAAATATGAATTTAAGTCGATATCCCTTGCATGCAAGGGACGATATTTATAAGAAAATAAAGCATTTTCTTTTGTGTCTTTTGCAGCAATATACTAAATACACAGTTACTAGTTTACATACTAGTTTTTAACCATCGGAAATGTTATATGTATCAAACCTCAACTATTTTTAACAATGTTTTTAACGGGAAAACATATATCTAAGAGTTACTTACGCGCTTGATAAAATAGAACTATGACGAAATAATCATGTCTTTTTTTACAAAAAAAAATAGACACAACGTTCAAATGAAATATATTTCTCGTTATAGGAATATAAGTCAATGGCGTCAGGTATGTATTACATTATTTTTAGGTCATTCAAGGAGAATCGGAAGAATGATTGGAATGAAATCATTCAGTTCTGTAATAATTATAATAGAATTATGTTGCTACGTAAAAATTATGCAAAAAGGTGATAGCTTTTTTGAAAACACATTTTCGCCAGAACTTCAAATGGCGTGGTGCAGAAAAAGCTATCAATAATTATAATGAATAATTTAAGCGGTATGTATTAATAGTTCTATGGTATTTTCTACTATTATAAATTTAATGTTTCACTGTTATAAACTAATATTTAAAATTTGAATCCATAATTATATTTATTTAATGAATATTTTCTAGCATAATGCTTGCATTTACAATGAATACTTAACCTCAAATGCACATTTATTAATAACTAATATATAAACGAAGCCGTTAAAAAAACAGTGATCTATACTACATTTTGGTCAAATTCGTTTTTGTTGTGGAAAATTGATCTTGCAATTAAATAAAATTAGCTCAAAGCCTAAATAGTGATCGATATTATTTTTAGCATGCATGATGTCGGTCGAACAACGTTTTTTGCTGCCCCCTGCAGCAATCACAATTAAATTTATAAATAATGTGCAAAAACTGAATTATGATTAACTGTCGTTACAAATTAATGCTCTTTCGAATCAAGAAACATATTTTTGTAGCTACTGATAGATAAAAAAAATATGCTTTCGATCATTGTTTTGCTAACGGCTTCAAACATTACACTCCGTTTCTCGAATCGACTTTTAAGCTATATCTATGCATTACTTTTGGAACATGCTGTGGCCTTCTTTCCTCCCATAGAGCGATTGAATACAGCGTCAGGACGATTAGGACGATGAGGATTGCGGAAGCTACCCAAACAGTCATACTGAATGGAAGAAGAAAGAGGTTGCTCACGTATGATAAAGGTGGCTGACGAAAGATGAACTTCGCAATCGTCGGTGTGGTCATTACTATATAGTCGACCACTGGAATACGTTCGGCAGTAAAGAAAAGAGGGGTACCTAAAATAATTTAAAAACTACATTTATGCAGATCAATTATTTAAATTCAATCTTGATTGATTTAATTGATAAAAATATATACTGTTTTCTCTGAAATTAATTTGAATGTTTTTTTTTTATTTATTTGGGGTAGGATTGCAAGTACCCATAGAATATAATGAAAGATGTAAAAAAGCAGCAGGCAGGTTCTTACCCCCAATGTCTGTATGCCCCTTGAGCATCGTTGCGATCATTCCGTTCCACGATCCGTCTGGTAATTTATATCCCCAGGTGTCTTCCCAGACGAACTTTTTTGTTCCGTTTACGATATCGATCAGCTGATTCACCAGAATGAAATTAGCTTTCGTCACCGTGTCCACTTTTCTATTCCTACACAATCAATTTAAATATAAATCCATGGCTCAACTATCGATGGTTGTGTGTAACATTAATTTCCGCGTGGAAATTCACCCTTAACTATGTCAATTCTGATTGAAAATAGAAGACAAAACTTGTTCCATAAATTGACGTTAGTGTAGATAATAAATAGGGTATATTTTTATAAGTCGTAGATTTTAAGTAAGATATGTATACTTTATTTGAAATAAAAAATATGACACATAATTTGAAAAATCTTCGTTATTGAGTACTAAATCATTGAATAATTTAACACTTATTGAAAGATAAAAATTCAAGTAGGTAAATTTTGTCTCGAGGTTTTTGTAACAGCTTTAATTTAAAATAATATTTCCCGAGATGTTTATTTTCGTCGGTTGACAGATTGCAAACTAGAAAAAATGTGTTTTAAATATTACAACGACGGCGAGATCAACTTAAATCTAGATTATTTAGCGTAATAGTTAGTTGGCAGTTATTTATTTTTTCCGATATAAAATATACAAGAGAAAAATTGAAATACCTACAAACTATGAATGATTATCATTTTTTATGAAGTAGTTTCGCTTGTCATTCATTTGCCAGAAGTCAGTCGCCAGACAAAGAAGAAGTCCTTGCACAAATACTTAATATATTGTAAAATTTTATTACGTGGATTTAAACACAAACACAATTGCTGTCGGAAAGCTTACCCATAGTTTCTGAGGTTTTGTATTGTGTCATTAGCATTTATGACAACGCTGGCACCAATAACAGTTCCATGAAGATTTAACCTTCTTAAGGATGTCACCTCGGTCAATTTGTAATCCGTGATACCCGACTCCAAACTCCACCAGCCGTAGTTTTCTTCAATTATAGTTGCTCCCGGCCGCCGCTTGTAGACTTTTACAATTTTTAAAAATATAATTTGATTGTAACGTTGAAAATTATCGTACTATAATTTTAAATTTGTTTAAACACGTCGTGCAGATAAGATGCAAGGAGGTGAGGTTGAAAAACATTTCGTTAGGTTCCGCAGTTTTAATAATGTTAAGGTTTTTTCGTTTTATACCATCCAATGAACTAATTTTGTTTCATTAGAGTGAAAATCATTCTCAACCACTGTCATCAATGGCGAATTACCCTGTAAGCGAATAAGGCGCGCACTTGGGGCCTCCGAATCTAAGGGGCCTAAAAAATAGCTTATATTATGTAACCCATATACTTTTTATTGAGATGCTTTGTGCTTTTATTATTTTTCATGGAATTTTCTGACGTTTTTATGTTATCCAGAAAACAAGGCCTCCAAATTGCATTGCTTCTGGGGCCTGCCATATGCTTAATCCTCTACTGGCTGTGAGTGATTTTTTATGAATGTATAGTCAAGTTTAATCCACTCACAATTTCTAACTACGATTTCTTTCGTAAATCATTTTTTTTTAAATGAGAGTGTAACCGTTGGGTAGGAATAATAGATAAGAGCGGTTAGATAATTATAGATACATGTATTCAAAGTGTATATTAATGGATTAAAACTAAGGGTTGGACGGAAGCTTACTCGGCAAAGATGACAAGAACAAATACTGTAAAAATATATCGGGATATGTATGAATATTACAAAAGAACTAGTATACGTACTTTGTGTAAGTTTGAAACGTTTTCCGTCAATGAGCCTTGCGAAAACGACCTCACTATCACATAGCATTGAGCAGTTATCGAAAAGGAATTTTTCAACTCTCTCTTGATACCGAGCATCTTTCACAATGCTTTTTTCCTTGTAATAGTCGCTGAAGATAAGAGGTTTTTCATCAAGATTGAGCCCTGCGTCAACAGTTATATCAGATTCGAATTGGAAAGTACTTTCAATTGATTCGTTTGCTAGTGGAGGTTGTGGAGGTAGTGTGCTGATTGTTGGAATCTGAGAAGTCAATGTGTAGAGGATTAGCCATCGATGTGGCGATGCAAATAGTTTTGCAAATTCTGCCTGCAAATTAAATGAAGCAATCAATATACCATCGATTTGAAAGTAAATTTTACAATTTCCATTTTGACATATCTTAATAACTTTGATTCGTTTGATTTAATATAAAATAATGGGATATTATTCAGGTTTCTTTAATGAAAAATTCATTAATATTTTACTGACTGGTAAGTATTATGACTTAAATAAAAAGCAAAAAAAATGAGTTATACTTTTAAATCGACGATATTTTTGAGCTATTTGAAATAAGTTTAGTAACAGTTTAGTAAGTTTTTCCATTTTGACAATAATGTTTAATAAAACCATATCAGCTTTTAAAGTTCGTCATAAAAAAACAGGACAAAGTAACTTCTAAAATGTTCAAATGTCAATATAATAATTTAATTTTTCAATCGATTTATGGATTTCTAATCAAAAGCATGGATGTGTGTGCTGTTAAAATTTTCTCCCATCCATTCGATTCTTAAAACAGGGTGTAGCGAAAGTGATTGGCTATTTACTTGTCCTATCACTCTCTCCTTGCTTTTTTTGAAAATTATGTAAATATATATATATATATATATTTGTGTGACTATACGCCAAGCACATCACACAACCACACCTCTCATTGTATGTGCATCGGGCTTATCAAGAATTCTGAGCGAATTTTAGCAGGCGACGGACAATATCATAAAATTGTTTAAAAATAGATACTAAAGTAAAAAGCTATGTGCATGGTAATAGGGGAAAATGCTGTCTGTGCTTTCAGTTTATCTACTTACATCTTTCAAACACTCCAAAGAAAACGGACAACCAAGATCAAGTACATACAATGACAAATAATCTGGAAAACTAATTTGGTCTTTTTTGCATGCCAAAAATACGTTAGATCTATAACCTCCAGCGGACAGGGTTTTAGTTAAATCCAGCAAAGTTTCTGTAAACATAGTTCTTTAGAAAATGTATTAATATATTAACTTTATTAAGATTAAATTTAGTTATATTTTTACCTCTGTTCCAACACAAAAACCCGTTAACAAAAGTAGGCAATTTTTGAAAATCGAGAATGTCTTTTATGAACGAAATGGCGTCTTTATTGGAAAACAAAATGGACGCACTAGACATTTGATAGGCATAATACAACAGTGAAATTCGCGCAAATGTGTAAATTTCCATGTTGTGTGCCCAATAAATATTTCGCTACGTTGAATTGGTCGCTTAATATGTTGAACAGAGCGTTTTATAGACCGTCAACGAGTATTTTTTGAATTGATATGAAGAAGATATGATTATAGGTGTCATGTCAAGTCAACGTTATTTATGCAAATTATGCGTCTCGCCTCCGTACAACTTTACTCGTAATATAATTTTCGATTACTGGAATAGATATTGTAGCGTTAGCTGATTTATAACCAATGTAAAATATAATGCAAGAAAGGGTTTTGTATATTAGACATATGGTTAAATTGTAATGTAACTTCAACAGACAACTGTATATCTACTGTATACTTAATGACAACTTAAGCATATTCACAAATGCAAGAAATGCATTTTCTTTCTAGAAGAAAAGGCTAGTTGAAATAATTAATTATACGGTATAGGTTTTTGTCTTACTTTCTCGATATGAAAATTTTTCTACGTCTTGCTTAGGCGTATATTAGTAAGAGTGAATGTAATTTATTAATAAAGTCTTTATTTAATAATTTATAACTCAACAATAATCATCATCGGCTATACAGCCTGGGATGGAAAAGCTACCTTTTTCGAAGAGACAACATAATTTTCAATATAAGCGGTAAAGGGAGAACTAATATTTTCTTCTCACTTAATACTTGGTGGAAAAACATATTCAAACAAATAACGCACAAAGAAAGAAAGCTTGCGCAAATCATGGATCGCTTGATAACGCTCGCAATTGGCGAAATCGACCCCGATATTTTTAAAAACGTATTTTTTTTAAATAAACTTATTTTCCTATTGTCAGTGATCACACATAATTAGTTCAAGCATTCGATAACAGATGAGGAAAAATAAAAAGATTTTTTCAATATAGTCTTAACTTTATGTAACGTAGAGGTGGAATCACTGCTTTCACATATACAAACGGAGCTTATACGCCTGCAATTAGAGTGTAAGTCCGTGTTCGAAGGGAAAAATTATAGGTATATTATACATATGCATAGCAATGTTCCCGCTAAGGGTCGCACACCTCCGAAAATGTGCCCGCACACATTTTTTCATCTCCGCACACTGAAACATTGCAAAAATAAGCTTATTCCACCAAATTTTTATATTTGCAAACATTTTTTATTTCACTGAAAATTTACTGCTCGTAGAAGTTGATGGTCCGCACACACAATATAAAAATTAGAGGGAACGTTGATGCATAGTTAAGTGTTCAATACTGTAATTGCTTAAGCCAGCCGGCCTTCTTGCCAATTCTGTAAATGTATGTAAATTCTTAAATTCCTGACATATTCTGACCGTAAAATCCTGTTTCCGGCCAAAGATTCCCTAGTCGGTGTTTACTGCAGCCTTTAGATAAGAAAAGGTTCCCCACCCCTGGCTTAACCTGTTGTTCGAATCCTAGAATAGAAACTTTCGCACACTGACAATTCAATCGATTGATGATTTTTTCGTGAAAAGAAATTCATGAATTATTGAATCGACCTAAATTTAATTTCTTAATAAATGCAAGTCAATTCCTTTTTTGAATGTGTTATAGAACAGCGATATTTTACTTTTCGAACCTCGCGAACCTCAAAGCTAACAATTTTGAATATCATGGATAACTCAGATATATTTTTTTAACGCGGTACCTACATAAATGTATTAAAACAACTGCTGTTCTAAAAAACGTCTCGAAATTCTTATCAACATATTATTTTGATAAATGCATAATTTATTTTATATCTTATCTCTTGTCGTTTATGTTTAATAAATTTTGTACAAAAAAGAGTCTTGGGTAATTTCTCTACTACAGCGGTTTCCAACCTTTATGCTACTGCGCCTCCCTAAAATAAAAATAAAATTGCCGCGCCTCCCCTACTTTTTTTATTTTTTTAATAAATATAAGTAATACAGGCACGTTTTAAATAATAATACATTCAAAAGGTAAAAACAGCTAGTGGTTTTCAAGGTTTTTTTTACTAAACTTGATTTTTAACATTAAAAATGCCAAGAAAAGGGTGCCGGAACGCCGTTTCACCGCGTTACATGGTAAATAAAAGCACTGCGAACATGTACATTTATTTTTATATTAAATTACCAATTAAACTATTTTAACGCATCAAAAGTTGCTGTTGTTTATTGGCACAGAGTGCATCAAATCTTGAGGGCAATGTGAAGAATGCAACTCATAACTCTTTTTCGGCTGGCTCAATATTTGATTTTCATTGAAACCGGTGCCGAAAAACAGGTTTCGCATAAATAAGACGTTTTGAAGGGTAGAAGCACAAAAATTTATACTCTTCACTAAGATTCAACCAAAATTGAATTATAATTTCATTTTGAAACTTTTGTTTTAGTGAGCTATTTTATCGCAATGATAATCATATCAATTTTTCTTTTTCTATGTTTGTCAGCTCAAATTCTACTTCTTCACTGTCGATAAATGGGTTATGTATCCACAAAAATGTTGAGAAATTACTGTTTTTGAAATAATTTAAAAAATGCAGCAATAAACCATCCAAGTGTTCAATAAAAATATGTTTGCTTCTTCAATGTTGGCTGTGACCCAGAAATCTTTTGAAAGTGAAAACATATCTAATTCATTCTTTTGTAAATTTGATTTCCACAACTTCAGCATTTTAGTGAAAACTTTTACTTTGTCTTTTTGAACAAGTAGATGCATTTGTGATCCATGCATTGATTTATATTTTAAGCCGCCCAATTTTCCTAAAATTTTAACCAAATAGGTCGTTTCGTGCTTCGGAAATGCTAAGCCACTATTTTTAAATCTTCCGCTCAGGTATTTTTTTTAATATAAATGAAAAGTACAGTAAATATATATAAAAATGTAAGAAAAATAAAAATAAACATTCTTACACTGAATTGTTACCGCAAGTTACGATATGAAGTTTTATTTATCTAAAGAAATTATGGTATGTAAACTATTTTTATATAAGTTTTGGCGCCTCCCCTGGCGGTACTCTGCGCCTCCCAGGTTGGAAACCGCTGCTCTACTACCTTTGAGATTTAAAAGTCAACCGCAGCAACATACAAATAGACCTCTTCTGCCTTGTCCTGAAACGGGACTTAAAAAGTTTGCAAGTAATCCATCACTCAATAAGTTCGTAGGATGACTAATAAAACAACAACTTTTGGGCAAAGTTCAACTTTATTCATCAACATAGTTTTCTTTAAGAGTGATCATTCATTCCCACGCTTTTCTAACATTTCGATGATTTTTTGTACAACGATTTATCTTTGACCTCAACATATGCTTCAGTTTCGGTAATCTATCATCATTGGAGCCAAATCTATTTCCCTGGGGCATACTTTTAGGTCCGCAAACAGGTAGTAGTCGCCGGGAGCAGAGAATAAATAAGAACTAAACGTCAGATTGTCACGAAATTTTGACACGCATTATTTGAAGGTTGGTACTTTCTAAAAATCATATGGATTTTTCAATATTGGCGCCTACGCCTACTATAAAATGGTTTAGTATACGATTGTAAAATGTAGTATACAATCATAAAATGGTTTAGTATACAAAAGTATGAGACACCATCAGTGAAATAAAAAAGTAACAAATTTTAAAACTATATTTTAAATGAATATCCACAAAATTACAACAAACAAAATCCAAGATTTTGAATGATCAATATTTCGAGGATTTTCAATATCGATAAAATCGAGGGGTGTTATTTTCATACAATCTAATTTATTTAATAATTAAAAAAAAATATTTAAAAAATCGACAATATTTAATTGGTATTGGAAAAATAATATATGTTTTTTTTGAATTGTCAATTTAGGAATTTGTTTCTTCGTTATTTTTTGGCAAGAAGGTCAACGATTATACTTTTGTTATAATCGTGACATCTATCGATGATACTTATTGATTTTCGAAACTATTCTAAATCTTATTATTGAGTCCAAGTTATTTGAATGTGGACAATGTTTCAGTTTTTTAGTATTTTTCTCATGATTAATATACAGTAGAATACGGATAGAACGACAGTCAAAGGACCGGAGACATTACAACGTACTAACTGGAAGTCGTACTATGTAAATGGATTTACTTTCATAGTCATTTATACAAAAACCAAACTTACGGTTTTGCATCGACGACGCTAAATACGGTTGGTCGTTGTGCCGTTAAAAACGAATTCTACTGTTCATACTTCCTAATATTGAAGGTACTTATTATTTCAATACTAATAAGTTTATTTCGACAAAAGTTTTTCTACGAGTGCTGCTTGTTACTCAGTTGCTAAAACTTTATTTTTTGGAGAGAGTAGGAGAATGATGCTCATACATACTAGTGTTGAGTTTTTTAATTTCACTTCGCCCTGTTTTAAGGATATGATAGATAGTGACATTACTCGTAATTTATTTTAGAGCGAGTTTCATTTATTGTGAGAAATTTCTACTATTGTTCACGATGTTAAGCTCCAAGAATAATTCCCCACTAATAAAAGTCCAATAACAGTAGATATGAACTTGACGTAAAACAGGTAGGTAGGAATAAAATAAAAACCATCGCTCTAGTATCACGAAAACTTTTATTTAAGAATTTACAATCACCGAATTAATTGCATACAATATTTATCAGACAAAATTTTGAATTAATACAATACACAGTAACTATTTTTAATACCTAGCTTGCTCACAAGATTTTATAAAAGTTAATTTTATAAAAATGAATTTTAATTTTCGCCGAAATGGAGAAATATCAGTTGTTTCATCTCGGACGAAGCACCACAAAAAAAAACTGAAAAAGTGAATTTACAACAAAGGTTTCTGGAACCAAGTCCCAGAACTGGGAAGTGTCCCCCACACACGTTATGTTCGGTTTGTGTCCCAAAGAGCAAGGAAGAAAGAAACAAAAATCACATCGGGTATCGAAAACAATGTTGCCATATAAGGCCATAAACAATAATACAATTGATTATTATCAATTAATCAATGGGTTATATAATAACAAAATTTAACCACAATTAATTTAGCTACAAATTTTAAATGTCTACCAGTTTTCATAACAAAAGTGGTAGTTGGAGCGGATGATTATAAACTATATCGTAACAATAGGAGGGAATTTTTGACAACACAGACATTCGTAAATCGATTGAACAATCAATTTATGAAACGGTTCGTACTGGGATTCGAAGCCAACGACGTTGATTTCTTGACCACGGACCCGACAAGATACTTCTGTCAAAATTTATTTGATAAAAAATACTTAATACATAAATTATTTTGAACAAACCTTTCTAAACGAAATAAAAGTCGGACCAATGTGTAGGAACATATTTATTTGACATGTATAATAAACAACACTGAGGGCTAAGCTTTAAATATGTTGTACATTTTAGTTGATGTGCGAAACTATAATTATGATTATGATGACGTTCATTTTACGGGTCCCCAGGCTACTGAGACACTCCAGATTGCGGATCCATCACTAAAGCCTACGCTAGATTAATCATTGTAGATAATATTTATTTGTATTCATAGATCTCGGTCTTGTTGTAATACATTATAAATGTTTGATTAGTTAACTTTAGGGATTGAACTTGACCGCTTATTTCTATTACTATGTTTATAGTCATTATCGGCTAATATAAACCCATACTTTACTTTTAAAAAAATTAAGCAGTAGGTACATATTGTTTAGAAGAATATTAATATTAAATAAATGTTTACAGACAAGAATAAAATAATTTAGAATTATCGGTAACAAGACCAATAAATAAACTTAGATTGTGTTGATAGTGAAAAACCAGATAACCATGCAATTTCTGAATAAACGTTATCATATTTTTGGGACTCGACATCTTTGTGGGTCTCTTCCAACTATTTTCTACTCTACATCTTTCCTAGGGGTGCATTAAATATGTACATTTCAATCAAGTACAATATTTTAATATTATTGATTGTTTTCCTATCAAGATGAGTCAAATCCATTGATCGCTTCGTGCTTTTTTCGACAAGAGTATTCATCAGCGCTTGTGTATCTGAAATTAAAATGAATATCATAATAATTCTACAAGAAAGTGATCAATGTTCATTATTTTAATACTGTGAAAACTAAAGATTGTAGTTTGTAAATTATTTGTAATAAGCGATTTTTAAAACGCTGCAAAGTAAGCTTCGATTGCAATAAAGATATAACAGCATACTCAACAAATTTATAGGCATATATGATTTTGTAATTTTTACCTCATCATGTTTATTTTTTCAATGATTAGCAACCCTATTGCCACACCGAAGCCTGCAGCTAGCCACACGAGGGCTGGCCGAATTTCATTTATACCCACGCTGACAAACCCGGCCCCGTGTCCATTACATTTGGGCTTTTTCGTATATAGGCGCTGAATGTGTCGCGATTGAAGGCCGGACTCGATGATACGTCGTGTACTTAAAAAAATTCAATTCATACATTTATTAAAAAAAATATTCATAACTGAAAGAATGTTTCATTTTTCTCTTCAATCTAAAACCAAGTGTATTTTAAATCATATAATACAAGTAATTGAAAGAAATTACGAAAAATAAATAGTTATGCGATGTTACCCGATCGTCAACATTTTCTTGAATGAAGAATTTTTTTGTAGAGTGAACCAAGGGTACATCTCCATAAGATATGGTATTTCAACGAGCCCACATTTTTCTTCTTCCAAAAATGTATCACTGACAACTTGATATCCAACTCCTGTTTCCATGTGAAATGCAAATAAGCCCTGTAATAAATCAGCAATAAGTAAAATACAAAAAAAAATGTTATCGTTTCGCGAACATTCGAAAAATTACGAAAAAAAAAGTTTGGATTCGAAATAAAACCAACAAACTCATTTGAACGAAAAACAATGTTACATCTACGATTGTAGCCTTTGTTCTAGTCTGTTCTCAAATAACTTTTTTTTGATCTCAGCTAGTCTGAATCCAGAAACAGTCATTCGATTTTGAGTTGTTATGGTGAGTTTACCCCAAATTGTATAATAATGCACTGTAAATATGTATCGTTTATCTCGCAGGCAAAAAATAACAAACGGTTAAATATGCTCAATAAAAAAAGACAAAACCTGCTACGAGAATATAATCTGAAACTTTTGTCAACCAAGCGACCTAATGAAACACGTAAAAGAAGTTCTTTGGCTTCATCAATTTTTAAATACAAAGTATACAACAAATAATATTGATGATTTTTTTTTTTGAATTTATACGGTAGTATTTCTTTTTTTTTTACTTTACGCATTTCTTCGACACCCTCTTCTAAAGCCATAAAGCGTGGCTTAGAGCCTTTGGGTGCCACCTTTTGATTCCAAATTGCTTGACGAACTGGTTCTGTCATTCTCTGAAACATTCAATAAAACGTGTATTAATAAAATAGTATTCAACGACTAAACATTGCGTCTTAAATAATCAAAATGACTTTTTACCGGGAAGTAGTATCTGTTGTACGAATTGTCATCCACCCCCATCTTAAATCTGGAGTTAAGAAGGTCTGCCAAACTTTTGATGCTATCTGACTGAGATTGCAGCAGGGCGACAATATTAGCTGAATATGCGTTGTACAAAAACATCAGTACGACGAATAAGAAAAACGTTGAAATACGACCTAGAATTTTAATAATTATTGATGATGTTTAATACGCAGGTTTATTTTTCTTTAGCGATGCAAATTTTAATTAATTAAATACATCTTTTCACCTGCAATTAGCAAAGTGATTTATGTAATAATATTAAAAATTTATATAATAACTTAGGAATATACATTGAATAAATCTCAGAATTAATTTATAGTAAAAATGCCGTCTTTATTGCAATTCGTGCACTGTACAGCTAAAAACTGACTCGGTTAATTTATACTGTATGTATTGTTAATAAATACAGAATTTCAATAAATGAAAATAATTACTAACATTTCAATAACTGGCTTCATATTATGCAAATTAGTAAAATAATTTCGACATAAAAGTGCTTATAACAACGATAGCATAACTTCAATGCGCTTTGTAGGACATGGAAAAAACTTTATAATTTTACTTTCGAAAAAAACACTTGATATTTTAGAAATATTACGATTTCATTTGAATTTTTTCATTGATCTATGAATCTGAAAAGAGTGTTATTTTGAATACATATCTTGGATTCTTCACTATACCGGATAACGATTTCGGTTCTTCGTTGCTTCCCCGTTGAGATATAGCGCCAACAGCTAGCATAGAAATGTCAGATATGTTTCCGGCCAGCTCGTTCGTGTCGCAGTCGTATTTTCCACACACGGAACACGGGAATTCCGGCTATGAAATAAATTCGGAAAGAACATACATCAATAAATGATTGAAATCACAAAAGAATTTATTGCTTACGGTCAATCAAATAAATCTTACTTCATAACTTTACAAAGAAATGAGAATAAATATATATTTTTGCATTATAATTCATGCTATATTATACCATATTTTATGAAACCTGATAGATTGAGATCTTTTTAATAAGAAATTAATAAACAATAAAAAGTTTTCGATGAATCTTAAAAGAAAGTTTTATTGAATACAACTTTATACGTAAATTTTTGGATAACTCAAATTACGCAATACCTGAATAATGTATTTAACTGAATATTATAATTTTACACGAAAAAATATTGATAAAAATAAGGCCGGGATTGTGGGATACTGTTTTGGTGTTGCGGTTGTGATATGTTTTGTCTATTTACTAAATTTCTTGTCGTGAAACGAAAGTGCTGTGTGAATCAGCGAGACCACTCCTGACTGATGAAATTATAGATTTAGTATTCTTGGTTAAAAAATCTTAGATATAATATAAATGTAGAATTGATGTATAAACGTTTATTTCTTCAAATCTATTAAAGTCACCTTAGGTTTGTGTTTTGGACTTCTCTCATCCCACAGAGTGATCGCATAAAGCATCAGGATAATGAGAATCACAAGTACTGCGGAAGATGTCCATACAGTCCAACTAAACGGGAGCAAGAAGAGGTTGCTGACATATGACAAAGGTGGCTGACGAAAGATAAACTTGGCTACCGTCGGTGTGGTCATCACTATGTATTCTATCACGGGAATCCGGTCGGCTATGAAGAAAAGGGGAGTACCTGAAAATGAACCGATTTTATTTGTGCCTATTATGGAAACTGTCGATATCGGTGTCCAACTTTAACCAAAGCTCTTTATACAGTTAGTAACTAGACATATAAATAATCAATAGTGAGCGACTCCTCTCAACATTTACTCAATGGGTAGACATCAAGAGAGTATAATATTTATAAGGTGTTCACTGTCAATACTTGGTGGAAAGGCATTATATTTACAAAAAAAATACTCATTTGTGCTACTTTCGAGTCTAAATTATCATCAGTTGATCATGATCGTAAAGAGCGAAACCGGTCCTGATCATTTAAAATTAAATTAGAATTAGTAAAAATAGGTTTTTTTATCCTTTGAATGAAGAGAGCAATTGTGTGCTTTATTATGTTGTGCATTATATACTATGTACAGATATATAAATAAATCAAGACGCATTTATAATGTTGTAATTCTATTATTTGGTCTCAAACTAAATGTAAAAATGATCAGTAAACATTGCCCAAAAAATAAACATATGTCTGAATTTTCTCGGGTAACCTTTAAGCTTCTCTATGAGCCAAAAAACGCATTATTATTTATGGTAAATTAAAAAGTTTTTAGACTTTCGGTGGTTTATTGGAAGACACCGAGGTATCATTGTTAAAAACAGGTTTTAGAATCTGAAATAAAATTAAACGTTGTTTGGTTGCAGGTAAAATATTATACATAGTGCACCATATTATTATAAAATAATTGTATCGAGGAAATAATATTGAACATTAACGTGTGAGTGTGGGAAGTTCTTACCGCCAATATCAGAATCACCCTTGAGCATAGTACCAATCATTCCGCTCCAAGATCCGTCTGGTAACTTGTACCCCCATGAGCTTTCCCAGTGGAAGTTTCGGGTACCATTCACGGTGTCAATTAACTGATTCACCAAAATGAAATTTGCTTTGGTCACTGTGTCAACCTTTTTGTTGCTGCAAATTCAATTTAGTAATAGTTTTTAAAGTGAACTTAGTGATGTGTCATATGAAATGCGGATCATAAATTGCTGTGCCAGAGTGAATATTGATTGGCTAATATAAAGCGGTTTTTTATTAGTCGGATAAGTGATTACTATTTATATAAGTATGCATTTCGCATATTTATATAAATAGTAATATTTTATGGTATTATTATTTTACAATTAAAAAAATACTTTACAACCTAAACTTTACCCATAGTTTAGAAGATTTTGTATGGTGTCATTAGCATTTATGACGATGCTAGCGCCAATAACAGTCCCCTGAAGATCCATCCTCCTCCTTGGTGTCACTTCAGTCAATTTGCTATCTTTGATACCTGACTCCGAATCCCACCAGCCGAAGTCTTCTTCGACCACAGTTGCCCCGGGTCGTCGCTTGTAAACTTTTAAATACGCATGCCGTAATCAATACAATCATATATTATCATTAAGATTAAGTGAACAAAAAAAATAGTATTTATTCATTAAAGATTTACTTATAAACATATTTAGTGTAGTGCCATTAGTAGCGCTGTAATTGTGCGTTGATGGGTTCGAATATTCAATTAAAAAAGTCTTACTTTGAATATGACAATTGATTAATAGATTTACATTAAAGTATACGAATGTGCGAGATATTTCCCTTCGCCTTCCCCAACCAAATTTATTTGATTCGAAAACCAGTTGGTAAAAAGAACGATTATCTAACCCAGGCGTGGGGAACCTGCGGCCTTCTGGCCAATTCTGTAAATTTATGTAAATTCGTAAAGTCTTGTTTCCGGCCAAAGATTCCCTAGTCAATAATTACTGCGGCCTTATGTCGAATCAGAAAAATGAATGCAGCCTTTTGAGAATAAAATGTTCCCCACCCATGATCTAACCCCTTCTAATATTTTTCTTACTGGATTAACAAAACTTCATATTTATAACATATATAATATATTAACATTTTTTTTATTTTTTTGTACTTAATGCCGTTTTTATTTCCTGTATTCATAAATACATGTACTAAATGAATTTTAACGAAGATACCACCAAATCCATCTAAAATATATCTGAATTAAATATCAAACTAAAAAAAATTGTGTCTGTGACAATAATTATTTTATGTGATTCTCCTACTTTGTGTTAACTTGAAACGTTTCCCGCCAGAGAGTTTTGCAAGAACCACTTCACTATCACACAGCGTTGAGCAGTTATCCAAAAGAAATTTTTCTGCCCTTTCAGTATACCACGCATCTTTCTTAATGCCGCTTTTTCCATAATCATCGCTGAAGGTGAGAGGTTTTTCCACCTGATCGAACCCTCCGCCATCGGCCATATCGGCTTCAAATTGGAAAGTAGCTTCGGTTGATCTGTTTGCCAGCGGAAGTCGTGTGCTGCTGATTGAATTTGATGTTTCGAGTATCAGCCATCGATACGGTGATGCAAACAATCGTACAAACTCAGCCTGAGAATTTAAAAATTCATACCATGAGAAAATCAAAACAACCTTGTAAATTCAAATGTAAATTGAAATATTAACGCATTGGCAGATTTATTTTTAGGATCTATTTCTTAATGTATTATTTATGTATCATGTTTATTTTCAAATTGAATGGCCTCCTCCTGGGACAATTTATGGATCCGCCATTGTATTAACGACTCGAGCATTTTATGTGTCAAACGAAACTCGAATAGATTATTAATGTACTACAAGACATTTGTTCTTCCCAAAAAAATCTGGAGAAAAAAATGTTAAATTGTCATACATGATATCTGTATTTTATTATGAAGTTAGTGATTTTTGACTTGCAAATGGAAAACTGGACACGGTTGCTATAAAATGTATCGTCATCAGTGGCGGATTACCCTATAAGCAAATGAGGCGAGCGCTTGGGGGCTTTCCGAAACACATGGTCTCCAAATTGTATTGCGCCTGGTTCCTTTCCTGTGCCTAAAACGCCACCGATTGTCATGTTATTTTTTTCGGACTTTTATCCATTGATGCCAATCACGGAACAAAACTGATTGATAAAAAGAAAATTATAAATTCATAATAAAAACATTTTTGTTACAGGCATACATACATACAAACCTACACTATTAAATCTGTGGAGTGGAGAATCTGTTGGAGCACCGTGCAAGTTTAGCGATTGTTGACATCTGGCACTGCTGGCTAGTATTTATTACACTAGGTTAATAATATTTGTAGTAAAGCGATGTGTATAAAGATAAGCACTAGTTAGCAACTCACATTCTCCCCATCTCACCCTTAACATTCAAACCATCTTGATATCTTTCATTTACAATTTAAAAAGTTGTGAGAAACATTTTGAATATGGTTGTGCCATTGTTGTGTGAGTAAAGTTACGTGCAATATATATATTTTTTTTTTTAATATGTACATGGAAAGTTGACAAATTTTAGTCTTACTTACGTCTTTCAAACATCCCAAAGAAAACGGGCAACTAAGATCGAGTACGAATAATGATGAATGATCTGGAAATGTAATTTTGTCCTTTTTGCATTCCAAAAACACATTGGATCGATAACCATTTGCCGAAAGCGTCTTAGTTAGGGCCAGTAGTGTTACTGTAATCATAAACATGTTTATCATCTTTTATTTGAATATTTAATTTCAATAAATATTTCAAATCATCATCACTGTTTCGACATGTTTATAGAAGCGGGACATTTAAAAATAGATTAAAACGAAAACAAATAAGGATGTAACGTTAAATGTCTGTTTTCGATCAATTTTGAAGTTATTATAACTTTGTTGTTGATTGCGTTACAAGATGTGACACGTGTGTTAATTAATTCCCGACGGGTCGAAATAGATAATTTAATCTTAGAATTAAAAAAACACAATAATTAAGCAAATCATCTTATCTTTAATTTTAATAAAATAAATTATGTAAAAATATTTCATCGAGTAGAAAGTGATAATAACTGAATTTAAGAGTTATTAGAAATTTTAAAAAGCTTGATTAGAAACCAATTATAAGTAAATATTTTTAATAGGGTGAATAGCTTCCCCCGTTATTAAATGTATTTCTAAAGAATTTTCCCCTCTCACAAGTAATTATTAATATTCGTAATGAGTATTGATTTTTTTTTTGTATCCAAAAACAATATTTATTTCTCAATTAAGAATTTGAGTCAGTATGTAATTTGATGCATGCAACCAATAAAAATCTTACTATGAAATTAATCTGACGATATTTCAAAAAAGGCGGAACACGTGTCACACCTTGATTAATTTTGTCTTTTTTTTTAATCTATATCCACTCCCAATGTGGAGCTAATTACTTCCTAATGGAGGTATTTCAACAGAAAATTTTCTACGAGAACTTTTTGTTACTCAGATGCTCAACCTCTCTTTTTAGTGGCTAGTGGTTAACTAATCGCTCTCACAACGCCCCATTATTTTTTAGGTTTGTAAGGGAGGGAGGGAATTTTTGACAAAAAAGGACCCATGCCGTTGAACACAAATCGATAAATCGATTGGAAAAATTCCGTTCCTATTGGGACTCGAACCCGTGAGAACAGTCACGGGAGTCAACAACTTTGACCGTTGCGCAACGTTTCGAACTTACTTTCACTTAACGAAAATACGTAAATTTGATAACTGTCCCCTAGATACGTCCAACAGTTTCTTCACACATAGCTTTTCTATCAATATTTTAATCAATGAATGAATTTCTTAATAAAGCTATGTACCTTTGTCCCAACACAAGAAACCGTTTACAAAAGATGACAATTTTTCGAAATTCAACACATCTTTAAGTAGTGGAATAGCGTCTTTATTCGAAAACAAAGTGAAACTTGTAGAATTTTGAAAAAGGAAAAAAAACAGGGACAACCGCGTAAATGTCTCAGTTCCCATATTGTCATGGCGTATTTACTCGTGCGGAGTATGTTTCGAATTGGTCGCTCATTTAGTTCTCCAGACTGTTATATACGCAGCGAAGTTCCGTGTTAATAAATACAACGGTGGTTTGATTATATGTGTCATTTCAACTCGATGTTATATTATGAAAATTATGGGCTTGGGTTCTGTGCTCGTCACGAAATTACTGATTATTGGAATACCTAATATAAAATTTACCGACCTACAACCGTACTTAAGAATAAATAATATATTACATAACTGATGCTGAATTTATTCTAGTAAATTGTCAACTTTTTCATTATATGGTCGAACCAAATATTAAAAGAAACTCATCTTTTATAAAAACTTGAATCACTTAAAATAAAAAAGTGTGCCACAAAGCTTTTTTTCTATGTTCTTTGCAATTATGGAGCTTGTGTACTATTTAAGAACTCTGTTTTATGATTGCCGGTCTTTATTCGTTAGCTAGACATCTTGTTTGGAAAGGGTAAGGATCAGTGGCGAATTAAGCGCACGAGAGGCCCCAGGCGCAATAAATTTTGAAGGCACTATTTTTCGAATAATATAAAATCGGCAGAAAATTCCATCTAAAATAAGAAAAGTTTAACCACTATACTAGCTGGCTCACTTCACTTCTTGGTGGCTCATTATTATTCTATTAGATCGATTATGAACTCATTTGAAATAAATAATTGTGTGACAGATTGACCACTTTTGAAATAAAATTTTAATTGATTCAATACATAATAGAAAGTTTTTAACAGGCGTTTAGGACAGTGGCGTAGCAAGGGGGGTGCGGTAGACGGGCGGCACATTTTTGGGGGCGGCATTTTCAACAAAAAATACAATATTTTTCGAGAAATTATATGTATGCATTAAAATTAAGCAAAAATTAATTAATTTAGTAAAAATTCCTAGTTCATAAATTAAAAAATGTAAAAGGGATAAAAAAAAAAACAAAATTAGTGGAAATAGTGGAGGCGGCAAATTCGAGGACCGCCCAGGGCGGCAGGCCCTCTTCCTACACCACTTAGAGAGGATAAGGGTATAAGATGAGGGTTAGTAAAAGAAAAACATTCTGAGATTGTACTGTTGATGGTCGTTGGCATAACAACCAATCATATATACGTACTAAAATATCACAGTTAATTATGTACCAAACGTAATCGTACATTTTGTAAATAATATTGTGTTCATTGCCTTGAAAGATATGGCGGAAAATTATCAATAATCTAAAAATAAATATAGCCAAAACATCTTAACAAATGAATGGAAAAAAATACAGCATTATTAATAAACTTTTTTACATAGCATATACGGTGCATTAGAAAATAGTGGACAAGTGCCCTTATCCTGTTTTCATAAACATTCTCATTAAAACTTTTTAGGCATAACTTTTAACTTGTGTGTTTTATTTTAACCTTTGCTTGTGTAAATAAAACAAACTTTGCATTTGCCATACGGTAAAGTCGTAGATAAACAGTTTTGTAAACGAGATTTTTTTTTTGATACAGAATTTTGACACTTCACATTACAGGAATGTACCCAATGTTTTAAAGACAAATACATACGTCAAAAATACAAATTCGTGTGATATTTTTGTTTATTTCACTAGCTGTGTTAATTTGTCGTATGATAAAATTTTATTCCATTTTGCAGACGGTAGAAGTGTCGGTTTGAAGTGGTGAGCTGCAAGCAGTGCCGGCGCGAGGTTATTTGGCGCTCTAGGCAACGGTTATTGGCGCGTCCTCTTTTTAACAAACCGTCGCGTTTTTTTCGAAATAATGAAAACCTTGAATTAATAGTTTAAATACTCCATTTATGCGCCCCCTAATGGTTTGCGACCTAGGCGGCTGCCTATTTCGACTGTATGGTGGCGCCGGCCCTGGCTGCAAGTCAACGATTTTAGGGCATGAAACAATTCCAAATCGTTTCAACTTATTAACGCGTTGCTAGTTTGCCGTAAATTAGCAGATACCTGAACGATACAAGCAACCTAAATATTTAAGATTACGTTTACTGCACCCACCTATTATCATAACTCAAACTGATTCAAACACGATTGCACCAAAGTATATTAGTCTATGACTGTATCCATAGACAAAATATATTAGTCTATGCTCATAGAGTGGCTAAATATTATATTATTATAATAAAGCAAACGTTGTCAAGTGTGATAAAGTAATTGGTGTTATCCATTAAATAAAGTATCTTTTTTTTCTTTTGAAAAAGTTTTTTGGTAACAGAAGCACTCGTATGGTTAAATATGACGTTGCAAAAGGCTGCTGTTTTAAGTTTTAGATAAAGACTGGTCAGCTATAAGATTGACAAATGACATATAATTAGACTTGAATCTGTAATTATGAAACGGTCCTCTTTAAAAAAAAAATAGTCTACGGGCTTTAAAATATCTCTCTGCATCTTTCCTCATAATTTTTTTTATAAAAATCTGTGGTTTTTTAATAAATAATCATATTTTAAGTTGCGCGTAAAAAAGACGTCATGTCAGCACACATATGAATTGACTACTGAAGAGTGTCTCAGCGTTCCAAATTATCATACGAACAATCGTTATCGCGGGCGCTAATCAGCTGATAAGCGTTATCGCGTATTTATATAAACTACAAAAGGTCCAAAAAACTATGATATAAGAATACCTTAATTATAAACATTGTATCACCCATATTAAAATAGATATTTACGAAAATGTTGGTATTGGGGTCGCATTTCTTGAGCTTAGAAACGGAAAAGTTAAGATACACAGCGTAATGACAATATTTATGTGTGTACATTATTGTAAATATTTTTATGAGTGAACGTACATATTTATCATGGTAATTTATTTATTACGCATTCTAGCATTATATTTAACTTCAATACTAGGATGTTTTTAAAACATGCACTGGCTTAGAAGAAAAAAAATTAAAAAGTTATAGGGAATTATTTAATGCATGATTTTTTTAAGTTAATCTGAAAATATTGCCCGTTGTTCGTTAATGATGGTATGCAGCAATCATCCGTATTTAATGATCTAATATTGTAAGTGCTTCATATGTTTTCTAATGAATTTATAAAACAACCCGTAAATTCATTGGTAAAGAAGCATTTTTTTGTCAATCTGTCAGCTTTAAAAAATGAAATGAAATTTCGTAATTAATGGGATTGGATCAGTTTAACTTAAAAGAGTTTTTAGAATTTAAAATGCAAAGGTTCAATGTGTATTGGATCTTTTATGAATTTATCTTATGACTGGAAATAATTTTTCGTGAATGATCCAATGCATAAACTATGATTTGTTGGGGGGGGGATATAACATGTAATATTCTCGATAAAAAAAATGTCATAATGGTGTTTTGTTGTTTTCCAATATTTTTTTAACGTTAGTTATTTTAATAAAACAATTATTAAACGATAATAATAAAACAGGTTTATTTAAAAAAATGTTTTTCTAAGCAGACAGAAAAATGTTTTATTAGAAAATAATCAAAATTAAATTGGAATCATAATCAACTGTCACTGGTCTCTTTTCGCATAGTGTAATAATAAAGTTTTGCATTATGGCATTATTATAGGAATAACTTGAGGCAAAATTAATATCTATACAAATCGGAAATTTTTGTTTTTACATCTATGAGACACATAAAAAAGATTCAACATGGCTTGAATCTTTTCTGAGTACATGCTTCCAGTTTAAATGGCGTTATTATCAGAGATATTATGAAGTTATGTTTGAATAAAAAATATGTTAGTACAACTTTATAATATGAATTTTGAATAATATGAAAATACATGTTATGTATTTTTTGAATTTGAGTTTTTTTCATTATTTAGATCAAAGTGACGATACATTACGTATGTTATTCATTATGTAGATCAGAATTTGAAATATTTTCGAATTTTAAGATTTTGTACAAAATTTCATAAACATATCCTATAAAAGGCATATTTCTTTAAAAATTTTCGCATTCAACGTTTATATTATGAGAATAAATATAATATCATGAAATTGGTAAAAATGTTAGCGTATTTATTTTATATATAGTACACATTTATTTAGATGAGAGCATTCCGGCGATGTTGGCGTATATTCACTATTAGTCTATGATTCGCGTACTTGTCAAGTGTCAAACTGGTGATAATATGGTTTCGCGGTAGGCGAATATTGACGTCGGACAGCTTAATTTTTTGTTTAAATTTTCATATCCCACAACTTAATAATAACGGTAAATATATCTTTATCCCTTTCGTCCCTTATTTCAGATTTTGTGAATATTCTTTAAAACAATCGCATTTCGAAAGGCGATCGCTGATGTATTTGTATCGAGATAAACATTTGTTTATTTGATATTGCATGCACTGAATTGGCGATATCATGTGTTATTTATTGTGCCGATTAAATTCTTTGTGACACTGAATATATTTAGTCATAGCGTATAAGTATAGTGCGATCTCTGAATCAGTATACTGACATGTTTATTTGAAAATGATTAATTGCCCAAACGGTAATGTGATATTTCCTTGTTTTTTTTTTTCAAATCCAGGCCATGATAAAATGATTCCTATAAAGGATAACCATGACATCGCTTGTTTTTTGGTCACCAAACATTCATGGAAAGGAAAGTACAAGAGGATATTCTCCATCGGTACGATGGGAATTACAACCTACAATCCTGACAAATTGGAGATAACCAATAGGTGGCCATATTGTGACATCATAACTCTGACATCGTCAGGAAAACAGAATGTATCGACAGTGAATGAATTCTCCCTGATCATGAGAAAGGATCGGAAGATAGACACCATGAAGTTTTCTTCGGAGTATAAAAATCTTGTTTTAACTGAGGCGTTCAAATACAGACATCTATTTGCTGAAAAACCCAAAGAAAATTTTGTACGTACTTCATTTGATATCTTCATTATATTTTGTTATTAAATACCTATTAACATTTTTCCAGACTGTCTGTGCAAATTTATAACTAACACTCATCTCTCAGATAGATCAAAGGGGTTTTGCTTCTACCCTTTTAACCTTTTTTTGATGCTGTAATAATTTAAAATTTTAATATGGAATTATATTGCTATTTTATTATCTAATGCGGTGGTTTCCAATCTTTATGTAACTGCGCCTCCCTTTGAAGAAAAAAATATCTTCACACCTCCCCATCTTTTATTTCATATAGTAAAAAAGACACGTTTCAAAGAATAAATAAATATTTTGGACTGTTCGCACCTCCCTTTGCAATAATAGTCCACGCCTCCCAGGTTGGAAATCGCTGATCTACTGTATTCTTTTTTATTAATTATTTGGCGGCCTGAGTGATATTTTTTAATAGAAAAATACTTGTCAACCACTGGTGTCTTAAAATGATTGGCCTGAATGTCACCAAATATGTTTTTCGAACCGAAACTATCCATTTATATTTTAATTTATGGGTTACGAAATTATAGTAACATTCAAAGTGCTAATCGAAAATGATATATTATAAAACATAATATTAATATCAACTTTATCCTTGTTTCCTTAAAAAAATACACATAGATACGTCACTGGGAGCATGAAGAGCTCTAGTACTGTAACATCTCAATATCTATGATTTTTTTTTGTTCACTGTTACTGTACGGTATCTCTTTTAAAATTTTATTTTTCACTGCTTTTCCTGGGTTTTAGTTGATCAAAATTTTCCTTTTTTTTTTAATCTTTTATAGCTATGTGTGATATTATTTATTTAACCAAAAATGATTTAGAATATAAGTCATACTTTTAATTTCTTTATTGTTTTATAAAATAAATTATTTTAGCGCTACGAAGCCTACAAACATCACTGGAGCGATACCCGAATGCCTGTAGTTTTACAAGTGACTCCTTGCTCTCTCGATCAGCTGGATCCTGTAACAAATATTCCACTTGCCAGTTATAGTTATAGTGAAATAGAAGGAATAATCGGAGTCCAAGATTATCCTGGAGGTTTTGTGATCGCATGTGGAGGTTTTAGCCGCCTACACCTGTTTGCCGCTTCGAATTATGCAGAGATCAAGAATAAACTATTAGAAGCTGCTTCCAATACGCTGGGTATTTCCATTAAAGTTCTACCAGCAACTATTACACTTGAAGATTTCCAGAACCAACGATTCGGAAAATACAGGTACCTCGTTTGTTTTTTAATGTACAGTTAACTGGCATCTCTGTGTCTGAAAATTACAATATTTCGTATCTACAAAATGTAGGGTAAAAAGTAGTTTTCTTTGAAATTTATTTTACACAAAAAAGTACCGCAATATCTGCATTTTACATTTTCAAATGTAGGCAAAATCTTATAGAAACTAGGATTTCTGAAAACTCAGCTTTTTTCAAGTCAGGGCCCGGGAGATTCTCTCGCCCGGAGACCGCAGAACTGTAGTCATTTTTATGAACTCATATTTTTACGCATTTAAGTACAGAAGCATTCTTTCAATAAATATGTATAAAGTTGTAATATTATGTGCTTTAAGATTTTTTTTTATTCACAAAAATTGGTTTGAATTCTTTTTTTTTTTCCTCCTAATGGAGTTTATCTCAACAGAAGTGTTTTTACGAGAACTGCTTGTTACTCAGTTGCTCAACCTCTCTTTTTCTAAAGAGAGTAGGGATAGAAGGATAGGGTTAGGACAGGATTAGTGGTAAACTAATCGCTCTCGATACGCCCCGTTCATAGGATAGGTGAGAGAGGGGAATTCAAGACATCACATACATCCATGCCTTTGAACAGAAATTCATAAATCGATTGAAAATCAATTTATAAAACTGTCCGTACCGGGATTTGAACCCGGGCCCTCCATAGCCGAAGCCAACAACGTTGACCACTCGACCACTCAGGCGGAATTCTTTTTACATCAGGATAATCTATTTTCTGAGGAATTTTTGGTTGAGTTTTATCAATTATAGTAGCTCCTATTAAAACAAACTATGAGAAGTGAACTTGATATAAATTTTGATATTTCCATTCAAGGGCTGCGTCCAAATTATGCAGTTCATAAGTAAAATGACAAACCAATACTAAGGTAACAGTTTAACACTCAGATTTCTAAAAAATACTGATTTTTAAAGCCCTTAAAATGCATTAAAAGTTGAAATTATCAGAGATTTTGTTGTACCGATGCTAGTGCAATCCTTCTTAGTACATAAAGCATGCAATGTGTTACACGTGTAATATATCGTTTGTATTGGATAAAAAATTATTTAATTAGTGTCTCCAATATACGTAAATTCGTAATATGTTTTTAGATTTTTTTCCTTCGACAGTTGGTAATTGAAAACTTATTTTTCGTTAAAGTAAATATTGCGAAAAATGGCAATATTGTTTTGCAAATATTATTTCTTTTTATTCCACATCATTCGAGGGATTCGTTTTGAGTTTGCTGATGAAACTGTAACTTTTGAAAAATAGTATATTGTGTCAGCAATATTTATGGTTATTATTGCAGACAAATATTTTATTTCTCTAAATAAAAGAAAGATTTTGAAAGATTCTTACCTTTTCCATTGCCGTTTATAGTTCTCAAAAAATATTTGTTTTAAATGAATAAATTTTGTTTTATACAAATTTTATTTTGTGCTCAAATGTCTGACTGGCAAAAAGCGTTGATTTCCTTGAAATTTATTCTCAAATTCACTATTAGTAATTTAGACGGCATCAACGGTTTTAATAGTTATATAATTGGAAAGATCTATGAATGATTGTCTTTCTATCGTTCTTGGATTTATACTAAAGTAAATAATATGAGTTCAATTGTTGTATTTTTTCAGCGGGGATCAACATCAAACATCAATTAGTGAGTTTGATGTCCATAAAGTCAACTCATTAAGGCATATAGAACCACCCCGACGTACATTGTGCCTTTCTGATACATGCGTTCTGGAAAGGGATCCTCAGACATATTCAGTTTGCTGCTTGAGACCGTTGGCGGATGTTTGGGCACTCATACGGGATCCAGAAAATCCGCAGCTGTTTGTTATTGAATACATGAATGGTCAAATGCGGTGCTATTTGGCTGCTGAAAGGTATGTTAATAAAAACTTGTTTTTGTGGCTTAGTTGAATGTTTGACACTTTTTTTTCCAACCAATTGTCTGCTCTAACTGTCAAATAAATAAAGCAATAATAAAATAAATACCTGTCTCTGTGAATTCACTACAAGAAAGCATTATTTTTCATATTGGAGACTTAAGATGATAGTTATATCTACCTCGCACGTAAACCAAAGCAATGACATCTCTGAGTAAATCAACAAGAGAATCATCACAGCGAACAACTTTTAATTTTTGTTTACTGAGACACTTTAAGTCTTGTCTCCTATCACTCCATAATAAAAGCGCACTTGTAAGGATTTTACTCACCTATGAATCGGAAACTTCAACAATAACTCAAAATGAACGGGCCCTGGATATCTTTAAAAGAAAAATCCTCCGCCGTACCAAACTGTGTGGACCAGATGGCAACGACCAAAGGAGAAGGTATAATGCTAAGCTCTATAGGATACGCAAAGATTACAGCGCTCTTCATTTAAGATTGGAAGGCAGTGCTGGCTAGGTCACGTAAATCACATGAATGGCAAAAAAACATGCACAAAGAGTGATGTTAAGTAATGCAATAATATTACTAATGAGTAACAATATCAAAACTGAAGCAGTGTAGAAGAAAAGTGACATCAGCCTTATTAGATACATTTAAATGATTCACAATTCTGTCAAATTTGTTTATTTATCAATTACAAATTGTATAATTACAGGGACGCACTTCTAGCAAGTTTGTTAGACGGTGTACGGTCATCTGGTAACCGAGATGTTCATGTAAAAATGAATCTAACTCCGCGAGGCAAACGATTAGGACCTTTACACGTACCCGTTGATGAAGAAACCGAATCCAATCATTTGAGGTTTGTCTGATGTATTTTTTTCTTAACTCGATGGCTGCCACTGACGAGATATCTCGCACAATTTTTCAGTCAGTTACGAGTTAACTCGTCAATAACTAATTAAATTAATAATTGCAAATTATAGTCGGTGTGCTAGGTAATTACATACTTTTTTCTACTCCAGCTAAAAGGCTAACATATTTGTTCAAATGATTTTCAAAAAAAGAAATTTCTTAAGGATATAAAAGGACAGGATTTATTCGACGGAGCTGCAGTTTGCTGGCATAATTCGGGAGGAAGCGGAGAGACTGACAGAACGCTTATAACACTGTGCGGTGGTCATATGCTCGAGTTATTTAGAAGACTAAAGAAGAAGAGCAATGTAATAGAGTACTTAGAGACACTGTTCGAAAAATCTAGAACTGAAAATCCTTACTGTTACTGATGCATCGGTTAATATTACCTTTTTACTTGATTTTAGGTTTTTGATTTCTGCATTAGGTCATTCTCGACCAGAGATGATTGAGCGATTTAACGCAAACGTTGCATATTCCGGTCTTCTTTATTCTGTCAATCAAGATGTGAGTATTCTTCTTTACGTACCCGACAAATTAACTCATCTCTTTATATTTAAAACATTTGATTTTATTTGAGTAACACGATCAATTGGTATATTATATTCTCAAGTATAACTTTTAATTCTTGATTTGTATATTTTTTCAGCGTTTATTTTCTGAAAATAAAGAAAAGCTGATAGCGCAAGCTATCCAGAGCTTAGTGCAGACTGTCGAAAGTAAAGATGCATCAATGGCACCGTCGGCTATAGAATTAGAAGCTCAATTTCATGCTTTAAGAAGATTAGGAGCTAGCAAAGTTGGTTTTGCCGCCTTCACAACGATAACTGGGTATTAATTGATTTGGCATTTACTTGGTAGAACTCCATTTATAACAGATTAAAATAACAAAGTATTTTAGCTCTACAGTTTTTAATAATTTTATTCGTTGATAGCTATTTCGGCTTGCGCCATCGTCAGAACTGACGATGGCGCAAGCCGAAATAGCTATCAACGAATAAAATTATTAAAAACTGTAGAGCTAAAATACTTTGTTATTTTAATCTGTTATAACTGGGTATGTCATGTTTTATAACAGAGTATAGATTGAAGGGATCGGTGAAATATGGGCTTAAGATAAGCTGAAATCTAATTGTGTGAATGTAAGGGTATTTTAGAAAAAACTATACATCAGCAAAGATTACACCGGGGCGTAGTCATGCAGGATTAAGTGACGTGTGTTCCTTATAACTGCACCCCAGTGTAAAGCTTGCTATTGTGTAAATTCCCTGCTTTGCAATGGAATACAATCTACTATGTATAAATTAATCTATTTTAAACAAATATTGCTCAAGTCTTTTTGTCTATTTCTTACCAAACTTCTATATTAGTATGTATTAGTTTTGACAGTTCTTTTGATGTGATTTCAGTTTCCGCGAAGCCATGGGCTCTAAAGTGGTATCGGTATTGAGAAAAGGTGATGCAGGCGTCGCCCACGCAGCTCTAGATGCCCTCTGTGCACTTCTTCACCCAATGCATTCTGATTATGATCTGCGACAAGAACAACTCAACAAATCAAGTCTGCTTTCTTCGAAAAACTTTCTCGAAGGTCTCCTCGACATGTGGACGGAACATGTTGTAAGTTATGAATGCTATTATGAGTTAGTCTCCGAACGCCCAATATTTGACATATTATAAGTGAAAATTGTTTATTATTTTTATATTATAACTGTAAATTTCAGTTTTTATGTTATCATTGCCTTGTTAATTTTTGAATTATTGTGCATGACATTATTTGAGGAAGTAAAGTCTTAAACAGGAAAAAATATCACAAGTTAATAATAGATAGAATGTAATATACTCACTGCGATAAATTTTACTTTTATATTTCTTGATTTTTTATGTGAAATTTAATGTACTTGTGTAGTTTTATTTTATATTTTGTCTTATTATATTTTTCAAGTGCATGGCGAATTGGCGTCAGCTGTTATGTCATGTACTGTAATTTTAATTTTTAACAATAAACGATATTATTACATTTTATGAATGGAGTTGTGCATACGGAGTATTTATTTTTTACAGACTCAAGGCAGCGGAGCTTTGGTTGTAGCTGCCATGTTGGATTTCTTGACATTCTCACTCTGCGTGCCTTACAGTGAAACAACCGATAGCAAACATTTTGATCAACTTTTAGAATTGGTTGCGTCTAGGGGGAGATCTGTTTTTAGATTGTTCGAGGTAAACAGAATTTTATTATTACTTCAATGAATGCAGCCACTGTTGTGAGATCTTTCAATCAGCATAATTCATGCGAGCTTCTCTCTTTCACTTATCACTCTCGCATCACTTGCAGAGAATCTGAAAAATACCCAACTTCCAAAACCATAAAACTGTGTTAAACATTATAAACTATTGTTATCTTTCTTCCAGTATTCATTTAGTCGATTCAAACATATCATTCCTGTATAAAAAAGCAGTCTCAACCATAATTTAAAATAGTCAATTGTGATTTCCATTGAGTGAAATGACTTCTATCTCTTTCTGATTGCCAGTATGTTGACTGCGTCTGCATTTGTCTGGTTTACGACGTAGTTGTAAAATTTCTCATCAGCAATCAGATGAAAATAGTTGATGGGATCTTTTCCACTCATGTGGATTTTAATGCCAGGCATTTCCGAAAATTTAATAGTCATCAATGGACCAATGCTGACTACTAAACAGAAGCCGTTCTACGAGAACTGCTTGTTGTTCTGTTGCTCAACCTTTCTTTTTCGAAAGTCATGGAATAGACGGATAAGACTAGGACAGGAATAGTGGTTAAGTTAGGTCGGGTTCCTGCTATCCCCTTATTTTAGAATGAAGTGCATTATATGCGTCGATACCTTCGAAATGAAAATCCATAAATCTATTAAAAATTTTCCAAACTGGGATTTGAACCCGTAAGCACTGTAACTGTTGGTCAACGACTTTGACCACTCGACTTCAGGTCCGACGAGATCTTGGTATTGTTGTCAGTAGATATTTCTCCCAGTCCATGCTTTAAAACTAGAGTGGTCTTAACGATCTTGAAAAAAACACTGCGGTAGTGGCCTGAGAATATGCAGTAGTGTGGTAAAATCCTTTCTAATCTTTCATAAATTGTTAAAGCTGACTGTAAAATTCTGTCCAAAGTCTACATTACTAAGCTAAGACTTCATAATTCATCGAACATATCGCATGTATTTTATAGTTAACACAATGTAAATTTGCAGCATCCATCGATGGCAATAGTCAAAGGCGGCGGCCTAGTGATGCGAGCTTTAGTGGAAGAAGGCAGTGCCGAAGTAGGCGCTCGGATGCAAGCCCTCGCTCTTTCAGAGGCCGCTCTGCCGAGACATCTGCTGGCCGCACTTTTTGGAACAACTCGACCGAGGCACAGACATCTCTCGCGGCATCTTGTCGGCTTGTGGGCCACTGGACATCCGCCCGCCATGGGATTATTAAGAAGAATTTTGGTAATTTTCATATATATCATATTATTTTCATTTACTTTTTAACATATTTAATGTGGCTGTGCGTATTTGGCATTTATTTCGCTTCTGAATTAATTCAGTGCTGTTCAAAGTCAATTTGTATGTTACAGAATAACAATTATTTCATTTGAGGTCATATTTCACACCTGATGACCAATTGTATCGAGAAAAAGATTTATATCAAAAACTACTTACCGAGTTTTCAGCTCAAGTAACTAAATATATTTTTTCTTTCCAGCCTTCAGGTTTACTGAGCTTTTTAGATTCCTCCGAACAAATCCCACAATCGGCTCTGGAGGAGGAAGGATTCAACGAGCGGGACAATTTGAAGCTGGCTCAGGATGCAAGTAAAAATAAACGAGGGCCACAGTGGCAAGCGGTCGAGAGGCAGATTAGAGTATTTGAGAAACATTTGGAGGTAAGCATAAAATAAGAATATGCATGAACGTAGGAATGGGTAAATTTAAATGAATAGGCAAAAGTGAATCGATAGATGACAGATTGGCTATAACAACAGTGGACATAGCCTCATAGGAATTTATTAACGGACTACCACAGGCGAGATATCTCATCAAATTTTTTGTAGTCAACACGCCGGAGACGGGTAATCTCATCATTAACTAATTAAATTAATAACTGAAAATTATAGCCGGCGTGCCAGGTAAATGCATACTTTTTCTACAGCAACTAAAAGGCTAAGCATCTATTTCAAAATGCTAAAATTACATGTAATGTTAATGCCGTATGCCTGTTTTTTTTAATGTAGCCGGAAGTTCGAAAATGCTCTAGGTCAAGTTATGGGTGTTAATTTTGCCATTGTAATAATTTCGTCGACATGAATAGTATTTCAGTCAACTGATAAAAATTATATCTGTGGTTGTAATAACATGATTTTAAAAATTATCCATTTCCTAAAATGAGCAATAACTTATCACCAAGCGTAAAATAACATGCCACTGATAAGACATTTTATATGTAACTATATAATGCTCAGTTTTGATGTCCATTTATTTATTTAGTAAAAGTTCACCAATTTCATTGAAATAACTTGATTTCTTATAAAGACTAAATTGAAATTTCTCTTATAAATACTTTTATCATATTTTTTTTTAATCCAAAAAAACTATAGAAAGTGAAAAATATATATATCGACTGTAGAAAGGAAAAAGGACGTGACCCACAGTTTTTTTCAAAACAGTTTTTTTTGATAATCACAATGTATCAAACTTGATACACGTTCTATCAAAAGGATGTAAGCTGCAAGTACCGAATTAGTATCTAAATTTAGCTTTTTAAGTTTGAAAAAATATGAGCTTGTGAAAATTGAAACCAAGAAGAAAGACTGAAAAAAAGGTTTTTCCTAGACAATTTCTTTATTAGATTGTTGTCAATTAAACACCAGTTTATAAGTCTCTGTGCACATCAAGGTTGTGTATATTTCATAATTTGCATATGGCCCAAAATCATCAAAACACGTGTTTTGTGCCTCCTGTACAATTTGAGATGTGTCTTTTTCCTTTCCACAGCCGATATATATATTTTATACGCAGATTGGAAAGATAGTAGAATTTGCAAATTTGACATATTCTAAACATGTAAAAAATTAGTTTTATATATCCAAGTATTGTTTAAAATGCCCAAAAGAAATTTTACAGTTGTGCAAAATGTGAATCAAAAATTTTAATGCACAAAAGTGCTTTCATCAACTTTTTTAACATCAGGCCAACTGTGGAGGTATCATATTGAAGAGAATTTACTTATTTCCCAGGCCTTTGCAATTCTCTATTGCTTTATATTGTATTGTGTTTTTTTTTATTATTATTCCAGCATTACACACAGGTAGCATTGCAACACTGGAGTGCCCACACTGGCATTGTCATAGAGCGTAAAGAAAAACAAAGAGAGCGTCCGATTGTTTTGAGGAAAAGACGGGAAAAAATTAAAGCAGACGCTAACTGGCTTATGTTCTTCTACCAGTTCACCAAGGATCACGCCTTACCCAATCTTATATGGAATCATAAAGTATGTATATATTCCCATAGCCTTATTGCAACTGAATGACCTGTTGAATTCTGAACGGTTTATATGTTTGCTCAGTAAATTTATATCCGTGCCATCTGTGTGTTGTTTTTGACCATTTTTAAAGAATATACTTTTTTCAGACCAGAGAAGAGTTGAGGTCAGCATTAGAGAGCGAATTGAGAGCTTTCAATAGCGACAGAGAATTGGGCGGATCAGCTTTAGTCTCTTGGAATCATACAGAGCTGGAACTGCATTATCGTTGTCTTCAGGACGAAGTTAGAATAGGAGACTATTATCTGCGGTTGTTATTAGAAGCCGAAGATTCCCCAGATTCACCTATAAGGAAGTCGTAAGATATTTTTTCTTTTTATTTAGAAGCGATTTGATATATGGACTTCCTCTCCACTTAGGTATGTTATAATCCACATAAAAACTGAAGTAGCATGTTTCTCTAGATGTCGGTGTTAGATTTTTTGTTAATTAAAAATTGATTTTATTATTTACTTAAAATTACCATTACTAGTGTAAAGTTTTGAAATAATTTGGTTTTCTTATAGATTGCCAATAAATCTTATAGATTGCCACCGGTGGCTTTTCCAAATGGTGAGATCCGTCTAGTTTGAGGAGGCACTCAGCACTTGGTCTCATCTAGCGTCCGAGCCCAGTCCGTTGAGCTTTATTGATATTGAGATTTCAAAGAATTGTATAGTGCGCTTTCCTATCTTTGATATTCCATCAAATCAAACTACCGTAGTTCTAGTATACGCCTTAAGAATTTGTTGTATTTGAGAGTATTTGACTACCCTGATTATTCACTGTTTGACTACAAATGCATTGATTGAAATTCTTTAAAATGAAATAAAATTCTGTTAGCTAGAATCTAGACGAGTAGATCTTTGGGTTGAAAAATCACTAACCATAAACTCAATGCGCTCTTTTTTTTTCAGATATGAATTTTTTAACGACTTATACCATAGATTCTTGCTTACGCCAAAGATTGAAATGAAATGCATGTGTCTCCAGGCAATGTCCATTGTTTATGGAAGGTATTATGAAGATATTGGACCGTTCAGCGACACAAAATATATTGTGCAAATGTTAGAAAGGGTAGGCAACTTCCTTATACATTTGAATTTTCTTTCAATTCTGACCTTTTTCGGTATATCATATGGTATGATATACTGAAAAAGCTCAGACATAAACAAAACACAGCTATACATAAATTATCATTTATACGCGTCACATCGTACATACATTTCATTTACTAAATGCTGATCGATATCGTTTTTATGTAAGATCATTCTCTTTCTTCAGTCTTCAGATAGAATGGAACGAGACCGTCTCGTAATATTCCTTCACAAGCTCATACAGCACCGAAGAAACGTCAGAGATCTCTTAGAATGGAATGGTATCCGAATCCTCGTTGATCTTATGACGTTAGCTCATCTGCATACATCGAGGGCGACCGTGCCCGCACAGAGTAATGTTATTGAAGCCGCACCCAACTCTGACCAATCAAACGCTGATAAGGAATGGTATTACAACGTGGATAAGGCGCAAGGACAAGTTGAGAGAATAGGACCTGTGTCGTTCCAAGACGTAAGTTAATTGATTTTTTTCATTCACCACCAGGGACATGTGTGGAGTGTATTTTTCTGTGAAATTAGTTTTATTGCGCTTAAAATGTATTTTTGTTACTACTGCACAAATAAAAAACAAACAAAAAAATTATTTGTCAAACTGGCAAGATTTTACTCATTATTTCATGTATCAATTTTAAAATACGTCAACTCTTTAATTATTATTTTCAAATATTTATATTGAAGCTTTCACTCTTAATTCGGTCCTCATTCGTTATAATTCATCTATGGGCAGGCGGCTGTATCAATATCACGCCCAGGAAAGATTACAAGTAGTATTAAGTTACAGATTTGTTTTTTGCTTTTGCTCATTTGAAACAAAGTAGTAAAAATAAGGTAACTGCCAAAACTTGAGATTTGCAGTATACATTATATTAAGAAATAACTATTGCATATGTTTGATTTCAGCTCAAGGACTTGTACAAATCACAAACAATAACCGTTCGCACAAAATGCTGGGCGAGTGGCATGGATGGATGGAGAATGTTGCAAGCTATTCCTCAACTCAAGTGGACTCTGCTCGCCAAAGGATCGCCTGTATTCAACGAATCGGAGCTGGCGACACTTATTCTTAATATTCTCATTAAATGTTGCGAATATTTTCCTAGTAGGTTAGTCCATAAGTATTTCCCGTGTCTATTTTTGAGAAGTAATATTGATCTATAAGCTACTATGGTAACTTACCGCACATATAGATCAACATAATAAAATCATCTAAAATGAAAGGTGATATTGACGATTCAACAGGAATCCTGCTTTTTGCTCTAACAACATTTATTATGTGATTGGTGTAGGTATATTTCTCGGTGTCCAAAATACAGTTCATGTGAAGGTGAATAAACAGTGAAAAAATAATATCGCCATCAATTTTCTTACATAAATTAAATTTTTGAAACCGTATGGACATGGTGCTACAAAACGAAACCACTAATTCACAATTCGAAGAAATGTGTTACACATACTGATGGAAAACCTCAATCCTGCATGCTATGTTTTCCAATAGGGACTGTCGAAATGCTAACGTGAACCGAAAGGAAGCAAGTGACAGTCCAGAGAGCTTAACTATGATACAAGAAAATATACCACTTTTAGGGTGATACTGTCAATTACATTGGAAATGCCTTTTATTTTTAAAAATGAAACACATTTCATTGTT
Source organism: Himalopsyche tibetana (assembly GCA_030503985.1). Lineage (NCBI taxonomy): Eukaryota > Metazoa > Arthropoda > Insecta > Trichoptera > Rhyacophilidae > Himalopsyche > Himalopsyche tibetana. The sequence goes on from JAPJYX010000015.1 coordinate 4,921,482, forward strand.
AAGATGAAAACCCATTTGCTTATTGCGAGCATTATCAAATGATCTACAAAATGTATTTCAGTTAAAAAGAATAAGATAAAAACTGTTCGTGTCTATTTGTATAAGCGAGAGCCTATGATTTTCTATTATCGCTGTGTAATGATCTTATTTGACTATTTCTAATTTACAGAGATGAAGACAACGCAATCGTTCGTCCGTTGCCAAAAGTAAAACGGTTACTGTCCGATTCGTATTGTCTGGCCCACGTCGTTCAAGTGTTGCTGACTTTTGATCCGATACTCGTGGAGAAGGTGGCGACGTTGCTCTGCGAAGTCATGCAAGACAATCCGGAAATATCTAAGCTATACATGACGGGGATATTTTATTTCATCCTAATGTATACGGGGAGTAACGTCTTGCCGATTGCGCGGTTCTTGCAGCTCACCCATATGAAGCAGGCCTTCAGAGCAGAAGATGTAAGTTAAAAATGTCACTGTCGTACGGGAGAAAGTGAGTTATCATTAGTCTCGTAAATGAATTACTGAATTACGACAATTACAAACATGAGGCTAAGCATTTGCCGAGAATCAGGTGACGCAGTGCAATGCAGGGAATCACAGATTTTGTATTACATAAAGAAGCACAGACCCGCGTACGCTGACACGCAGGGAGGTGTGATGCGGACATGCGCTGCGCTCCATTGTTGAGAACTAGATCAGAAATGTGAATGAAATATAAGGGATTTTTAGATTGAGTACAAATGTTTAAACGGTTCTTTTAAATATATAACTGTTTTACACTTGGTGACTTTTTCCCGTAAGACGACGATCATATAATAAGCAGAACGATAACAAAAACTGGGTTAGTAAAATATGTCACTTTTAAATGTGGTATTGTGTTTTGCAGACTGCAACATCTGATATTATGCAGAGATCCATACTTGGCCAACTGCTACCAGAGGCGATGGTTTGCTATTTACATAATCACGGAGCCGATAAGTTCGCACAGATATTCCTCGGAGAATATGATACTCCCGAGGCTATTTGGAATGCAGAAATGAGGTTTGATTTTCAATACATATGACTTTTAAAGAATGCTTTTTCAAGTATTTTTTTTTGAATGAATGAATGAATGGATATATACTCAGTATATTTAGTAAACTGCTCTGTAGCCTGGTGGGCAACGTCATTTGTGTCAGTTTCAGTCACCACGGTCTCGGATCCCATTCTGGACACATTCGTTAATTGATCTTCAGTCAATTTATTGACGTGTGCTTAAAGGCATGGATATCTGTGATGTCTGCGATTCCTCTGATAAATCCAATTCTAAAAACATTGCATTGCAAGAAAACAAAATATCTACTATTATTAGTATTACTATATCTATGTCATAGTGCAGGGGTCGGTTTATTGCGGCTCACGAGCATAGACATTTGCCACTCTTCAGACATCAACTTTAATGTCAATTTCGTTTTAAATTTTTGAAATCAAAAAGATTAAAACGTGATAAATGCATGGATTGAAATTTTTTACTCTCATTTTTCAGACGAATGTTGATAGTCAAGGTGTCAGCTCACATCGGAGACTTCACTCCTCGGCTGCGAGTTCACACAGGGGCCAGATATCCTTATTTGGCAATACCTGCCGTTCGATATCTGCAACTGGACGCCGAACTCTTCTGCAATGTCTTCTACCTCAGACATCTTTGTGATACTCAAAGGTTCCCCGACTGGCCTATACCCGATCCTGTAAGTTACTAGGCGGATAAAATTTTGTGATTTTCATATTTTGATTGATTATATTCGGCACATTCAAGATTCCCTGTTACCGGCCAATCGCTCCTATAGTATCCAATTGTATCCTATAGCTCCGCAAAGTACATCCAATAGGCTGGGCTCTACATAATATTTATTTTATTTTAAACAAGATGCCAGATTTGTGTTTGAAAGTAAGCGGGTTATATAATAATCGCTAATGCCCTCGTCTACAACTAACGCAGTCAGCCGCGTACATTGTGGCGCCGTACGTGACCAATGAATGCTTACAATGAAAATAAACTAGAGTATAGCGTCTTGATGGCTAGACACCCAGCGTCAGGTAATGCTGAACGCAGCTATGGCAACGGCTTATTGTAGACCGAAGCCTAACGAAGTTTCATAAAGAGTCTTAATTAAGCCTACCAAACCTTCATCTCTACATATTGCACCCTGAGTAAAGAGTTTCATATTACAAGTGATGGATATGGTTGAAAATGTGATTATAAAGGTTTGAAAATTAATATCCAGTGTTGAGACATGTTTCTTTCTAAGTTCTTCATTCAACCTTTTCTCCGTGATGATATAGAAGTAATGAAAATTCTTTTAATGAACAGGTCAAACTGTTAAAAGATGTCCTCGAAGCGTGGAAGAAAGAAGTGGAGAAAAAACCACCCATTATGACTGTGGATGAAGCCTACAAGTCCCTGAACTTGGCCCCTGGCAAGCATCACGATGAAGCAGTAGTCCGGAAATCTTACTACAAGTTGGCGCAGATGTATCACCCTGATAAGAATCCGCAAGGCAGAGTAAGGCTCCAAATGTATTCAGTGTTAATTGATTGATATTTATGCCGGCGGCACTATACTTTTTAAGTATAGTGTTGAAGAGGGTGCTAAATTATCAAGTCGCACCATTAAATAAATATTCTTTTAACCATGTTTGCTCCCAACGTGGAGCATTTCAGCTTTATATTTACCCTTTGACGAGTGAGTTAATTTTGACTAAAATAGAGTTATTCTTATATTTTGATTGTTTGTACTTTGCTACAGACAAAAATAAAAAAACATTTATTTTAAAAAACGGATCAATCTAGGAGGAACATCAATTATTATTTCAAGTAAATAATTATTTTTTGAATCGTAAAACACGTAAAAGGTTTAAGGTAAATTAATTTATTAATTTTTAGTCCATGTCCGTTCCCAATGTGGAGCATATGGCCTCCTAATGGAGGAATTCCAACAGAACTTTTTCTACGAGAATAGTTTGTCACTCAGTCGCTCATCCTCTCTTTTCAGTAGTAGGCTAGGACAGAACTAGTGGTTAACTAATCGCTCTCGTTACGCTTAGTTATTGAAGGATCGGAAGGGTGGGAGGGGTTTTAGACATCGCAAACTCCCATGCCTTCGAACAGGAATCGATAAATCGATCGAATTTATTATTACTTTTAAATAATTTTCTAGAAGTTTAAGTAAACAATTTTGAAATAACGAGAGGTGTATAGTAACATACGAGTTCATCATCATGGTACAATCTCAGCTAAAAACTTCTTACGCATTTTTGCCTATCAATTTTCAGGACCAATTTGAAGCTGTTAATCAAGCGTACGAATTTCTCTGCAGCAGAAGTGTGTGGACTGGCGATGGACCCAATCCCAATAATATTGTTTTGGTACTGCGAGCCCAGAGCATACTCTTCAGTCGGTATTCACAAGGTAATACTTACTCATGTTTCAAATGGGAATTTATAGTTATAAATTATAGTTTAGATTTTCCTCTGAAATATATTAAGTGCCAATTTCTATCCTTCTCTTCTTCAGCCTGTGAGGCCCGATGTGAAGCCCGAGACAAGTTCTAGGTAACTTCCCTCAGTCTGCGCCTCATCCAGCGAGATACTTATTGCATGTAGATCCTTGGGGATGTAAAAGCTAAGAGCCCGAGACCTCTTCACCTCGGTCAGATGTCTTGATTCTCACATTGTTGTGGCAATGGACTCTACTTATTACATCTTCTCATGCAATTTTGATTATGATTTTAATAAAATCTAATTATGTGACCGACTAGTAGATAGATACTGAGGGATACGTGATCAACTGTACAATGCATTACTTGTTATAAAATTTTAGCAACTGTGGCTTTTTTGGTGTCTAAATAATGAGACTTCTTTCAGAACTGGAGCCATACAAATATGCCGGCTATCCGCAGTTAATCAAAACGATTCGAATGGAGACCTGCGACGAATCTCTATTCAGCAAATCTGCTCCATTGTTGGCTGCCGGATGTGAGCTCGCCCATCACACCGTTAGCTGTTCAGCTCTCAATGCCGAGGAACTCAGACGAGAGGGCGGTCTTCAGGTCTTAATATTACTTCGCTCACTGATGTATATAAACTATGCTCTTACATAAAGTATCCCCATATTCAACAGCTGTCAAAATTATATCGCTATTTACCCCCGCCTGGTATGCGAAGAAGCGGTCATGCACCTTCCGCATCACTCGTGTAAATCTTGAAGTTGTAATAAACGTGTTTCACATCTTTCTTTTCACATAGATCCTGTTGGAGGCCTACTCTCGCTGCGTATCAGTTCTAAGTCTGTCATCGAAACCGACAGATGTAGCTGTCCAGGTGTGCGATCACATCAGCCGGTGCTATTCAGTAGCGGCTGGATTTGTGCAATGCAGAGAAGTTATCGGTCAGATGCCCAGCCTTATTGTGGACATATGCAGAATATTGACATTCAAGGTTATCATTTATTTCATGTTATTATGTTGGCATATGGGCTCTGATAACTAAAAAAACAAAAAATAGCCCGTCGATAAAGTGTTAAATAATTTATAACTTAAGAATTAGAATCAATTTTCAGTTTATTTGTAAACCTTGCATGTTCTATCTGATACACGTGTCTGAAACACGTGTCAAATTTTGGCTAAATAACCTGTTTTTCACATCCAGTTTTTTTGTAACCGACAAGTCCTAAGTGTATGGACATAGGGCAAAAAATCATTATATAAATGAAACCAGCTGAAAATAATTGTAATTCGAAATGGGAAAATGAGTTATATTTTGTTGCTGAAAAGAAAAGCTACCCAAAATACACAATCCTTAAACAATGGTGTGTTTGATGTGTAGCGAAATTCATATCAAGATTTGGTTACCAAAATATTAGATTTTGAGAATGCCTTCAACTATATTAACAAAACCATATTACACAGTGCTTAGAAATTTATGCAGCTCTTTTTTACTTTTCCATAGCATCTCGGCAACCTCTGTTGCAGTGCAGTGCGCTGCGTGAAAGCTTTATCAGTTGATGCTAGTCTCCAGACAAGATTACTCCGTTGCGGTGCACTGTGGACACTTTTGAAAGCTGCGCTTCTCTACGACTACACCTTGGACGAAGGAGGAGTTGAAAGATCGCAGGAAGCAAATCAGCAGGTAGTTATGTTATTTACAAAGCACAAGCATTATTATAGATTTTTTTATGGATTGTGAAATTCTAAAATCAACAGCAGATACTTATCATTGAGCGGTATCCCTGCAACTGTTGCTTCTCATTTTTTTTATTGCTTCTTCAAAATAATGAAAATTTATTAAGACGAGACAAAGTATTATGTACTTTCAATTTGGGACAAAATATTTATTTATGCCATCTTTTGGTATGTGGTTCTCTTTGGAGATTCTCGTATTTATTAGTAAAATAGAAACTAATTAAAAGGAGTTACTAATACACGGCACAATTTTGGTATTTGGTTTTTACAGTTAGTATTGCTTAAATGTACTAATTAAACCGTTTTTCACTTGTTTTATTTGATCAATCAAAAGATTGCGTTAGAAAGAAGTTAATTTAAAGCAAACTTCTCAATAAGTGTTTAGATCCTAATAATTAGAGAATAGCCCCGCTGGAATCAATGGAAACAGAGAACCACATACCTACAGATAAACTCATTCAATATTTTGGCCCGAATTGGGAGTAATAATTTTTCTCTAGATAAGTCTTTGGAAAAGTGTAATTGTTTTTTTTTCTTTGAATTACAAGAATTTACTCATTGATTAGCATACTATGTATTATTCTTTCCAGATTGATTGATAACCTAAAAAAATGATTGCATTCTATTTGTGTTTTATCGGTCAAAATAATCAAAATATACAGGCGTCAACAATTTCAAATTTTAAAGAATCCCTTAGTTTCCAATGGATACAGAAAAAACCTAATTTCATAGAAAATAACTTACTACTGAAAGGGTTAATGTTATTATGCTCAATTTTCTAGGAGGTGGCTAACCAGTTAGCCAAACTATCGATAGCTGCTTGTGCTGCTCTGGGTGGTTACTTAAACGGAGAGGAAGAGACTCCGAACAATCAGCTTGCCAGGAACATCTTCAATTCTTTACTTACTCCATACCTTGCTGGAAAACTGAAGAATGACAAACCAGAAGATGTAATTTGTTTATTGTTTTTTATTGAAGTAAATATTATTATGTACACTTTTGCTGTGTCAACTGTCAATTCTTTCATCTCAATTTTCAGGTAGTCAAAATTGATCCTGATCCTTTGAAAAAATTGTGTTTTGGTTTTTATTAATACTATAATTCTGTAGAATCAAATAATCTTGTTGATCTGCTTGCTGTTTAACTAAATGTGACACTTGTTTCGTTTCTTCGAGATACATTATATATAACATACTTCAACTAGATGCTCAGTGGTATCTATCCTTCCACCTATTTGGTTTTAAAAAAACGGGGCATTGAGAGGTCGATTAGCTTACTAATAGCATCATCCTTCTCTCCTTAATCTCACTGAAAAAAAATAGTTTAAGAAAATAAATTTCAATCATTTGTTTAACAACTTCCATTGAAATAATCCTCAAGGGAGTGGACACGGTCAAAAGAAGATTTCTTTTGATGTATATTGGAAAAATTCTTCGTCAGAAATCATTATTGTCGTGTCTTTCAGCTTCTAAAAGTGATGAACTCGAATTGGCGAAACCCTTACTTGATCTGGGATAACAGCACGAGGGGGGAACTCTCAGAGTTTCTCCAGAACAGGAAACCGACGATGGCCACTAGCGAGGAGTACGAAGACGACGAAGATATAGTTCTCTGCACAGAGTTCATATATTCCGCTCACAAAGGACAGCTGGTCATCGGGGAAATTTTTGTGCAGATCTATAATGAACAACCGACTTTCACAATTGAGGTATGTTTGAAAACGTTTTATTTTATTTGGTTTTAAGTCACGTTACTAGCGATACTGAGTTTTAAACTGGGATATTAATTAAATTATTTTATAGAATCCCAAAGGATTCACGCTAGATCTGCTGGACTTCTTGGGACAGCAGTCTCGGGAAACCATGGATGACGAGAGGATTGCCAATATCGTGATGGCACTGAAAGCTTTAGCTAATGTCATAAAAACCAATGCCGGTAAATTTAAATTTTGAATTATTTGTTATTTTATTTGTATCAATCTTTTGTCCTTTTGTCGATATTTTGGCTGTCACATCAAAAATAATAATATTTATCTATTGAATAGAAAAGAAATTACGAGCAGTCTTGATTTTAAATTTGCTTATATGTAAATATTTCGAAATGTATTTTTGACGAATCTATTAAAAAATCGTAGCAATTTATAATGGTTTAAACCCAGCGTCATTGCACGTTTTCATTTTTTTTGTTCCATAATACTGTTACTTTCTAAAACAAAGTAATTCTTGCTCTTTCGTTTTAAACAATATTGTGGTTAGTCAACGTAATTCATCAATTTGTAGAGAAAATTCTCATATTATAATAACTGGTTTTGTATTCTAGGTGTAGAGATTCAATGTATTGGATACTTTGGACTTATATTTGGACTGCTCAGCGCTCGAGGATATCCTGCAGTGCAAAAGGAAGCACTTCAGGTAAGACACTGATGTCTTTTAGATACTGCAAATACTATACAGTAAAAGTCCGTTAATTCGAAATTCAAGGGACCGGATTTCCTAAAAAAATTCGAATTACGAATTACGCAATCACAAAAAAAAAATCGCGGCCATTTTTTCGTTCTGTCAAAATAAAAATTATAAAGTCAAGTGTTATCATAACAATAGTGTTTGGGTGACATCGCCGTTTTCGTGGCCCTTATGACGCTTTGAAATTAAAATCAACTTTTGTATTGGTTAAAAGATACCTATCATTTGCTGGCTTGTATTTTGGCAATATTACGATAATAAAACATATTCAAATTAAAAAAAAGAACAAAAAAATACATACAATTATTTTATAGACAGGCATCTCATACGAATAAAAAAACACTATACATAATTGTCACTTAATTGATTTTCAGTCACTATTATATACTGTATTTGTTTGCTAATGCATTAATACACACATAGAATGACGTCACTTATGAACAATGTACCATTCAAAGTTTTAGACACATTAAAAATAAAACCTTAAAAATAATTTAACTGAAAAAACTACATTTTAATGAACAAACACATGAAAAGTTCCTATTATCTATTAAAGTCACTTATTTGAATTAAAAAAGTCGCTTATTTTCAATTGTTTTTTTTTGGGCGCGCTCTTAATTGCGATGTGATCTACAAGACCATCAAAATATTTACTAACATCCAGTGTGGTGTCGGGTTTACTATTTAAATAATTTTGAATGTCTCTCAAACACTGTAACACATCACTTCTGGATAGCACTGCTTCTGTTTCCCCCGAAATGTTGTCGTCTTCTTCGTCCTCATCATCTCTTATTATTAAATTTTCTGTAGGATTGAGGTCAGATGTAACAAGTCCATCATCGAATTTAACAAACTCATCAAAGGACACTGACCCCATCAAAGGATCAAAAAAATCCAATTCTACAGATTCTTGTGTAGCTTCAGTAGTTTCAGGACCAAGAATAATTCCACTCTTGCGGAAACAGTTAGCAATCGTGGTGGATGTAACACTTTCCCAGGATGTTGCGACCGCCCGACAAGCATCTAAAATTGACCACTTTTTCGCATTAACTTGGCCACTATCGTTAAGCCTCAGCATATAATATGTGTTTAATTTTTTTCTATAATGATGCTTCAAATTTTGAATAATTCCCTGGTCAAGAGGTTGGAGGACACTCGTTGTATTTGGCGGCAAATATAAAAGCTGAACATTTGGACAATTCATTTCCGGCACGTTATGAGCTGAACAATTGTCCAAAATTAATAGGACGTTCCTATTATAGGCTGCCATTTTCCTTTGGAAGCTGGTCAACCAAGACTTAAAAAGGTCCCTAGTCATCCAAGCTTTTTTGTTGTTTTCATAATTGACGAAAAGATGCGGCGCGGCGACATTTTTAAATGCACGAGGATTTCGTGCTTTTCCGATAATTGTTGGCTTTATTTTATCAGAGCCGTCCGCATTGCAGCAAAGCGCAACAGTCACACGCTCTTTGCTTCTTTTACCGCCGGAGCATTTTTCTCCTTTGAGCGCCAATGTTCTTTCTGGCAACATATTGTAAAAAATACCAGTCTCATCCATATTGTATATGTCTTTGGGTTGGTATTTTTCAATGATCTCGCGTCTATTGTTTAACCATGTTGACACTTCCTCTTCATTAACATGCTGCGCTTCGCCACACATTGCGAGACTCGTGATATTAAACCTGCCCTTGAAGCGATTGAGCCAACCACCAGAAGCCTGAAACCCTTCGATTCCAAGTTTGTTTGCTATCGATATTGCTTTTTCCATGAGCACTGGACCTGATACGGGTAAATTGGCAACACGATTCCGCGAAAAAAAATCGAACACCTGTGATTCCAGCAACTCGTGTTTAGCGGGCCTTATTCTTTGTCGGGAAGAACTTTCGTTGAACTTATGGAAGGCATCAATTAGTTTTGTTTTATTTTTAATTATTGAAGATAATGTAGAATTCGGAATTCCATATTTTTCGGCCAATTTTCCCTTTGGCATCAACTTCTTTTCCACATCATTTATTATCTTGATTTTCGTGCTTATAGTCAAGGATTTGTAAGAATCTCGAACAGGTGCCATTTCGGAGAATGAAGTTGTTTTAAGTTGAAGTACAAATGTTTTTAAAAAATTATTTCACTGTTTCACAATAAATTTCAAAGAAAAATCACAACAAATACGAATACAAAAAAAACAAAAATAAATGTTCGTTAAAATTGAAAAAAAACTACGAAAAATAAATATTATATACGCGGCCTATATGTATTTGGATTTATCTAAAGCTTGTGAAAATTATCAATGCTACTATCGCGGAAGTCAACAAAGAACTAATCGAACTAATTGAGTTATTTCTGAACTAATTCCACAGCAATTCCCCATCGGAATTTCTCCGAAAACTTTGTGAAAGATGCCCAGAGTATACAATGAATTTTATTGTTTAGCATATTGTTACCTTACTTTGAAAAAGTTCTATCTTTCATTTTGGCCGAAAATTACCTTTTGTTCGGAAAATGTTATATTTGCCACAATCTAACATACATGTATGTTATACATTTTCAATTTTGTATAAATAGCATTGTTAAATTATATTTCTTATCAGTTGACAATGCTCGCAATGAGCGAAACCGGTCCTGACATATTAAATAAAGTGGAATGAAGTACAAAGGATTATTGTGTTTTTACTAATATAATGCCTTTCCACCAAGTATTGACAGTGAACACCCTGAAAGTGATACATGTATGTATATTAATTTCAGAGTCATACATTTTTAAATAAAGTAGTTAGCAGGATTCCAGAGTTCTATCTACACACTTTTTTCATACAGTATTTTTACAAGCTTTTAAGAAAAAATAAGACTTTATAATCGATTTATAAACAATATTCATCTTACAGTATTACAACTCCGTATATTATTATAAAACTTAAATCTTTTGAATGAAGTTGCGACAACGTTCAGCTTAGACAATCGATCGGTAGTTGCCAACTGTCAAACGCATACTATAGACTCATCATTAAAAGTGCATTTTTTCTTTTCAATTTCAAAATATGATCAGCCGAATATTCAAACACTCACATCTCAAAACATGGTAAAGTGCAAACAGAACTTTTCCAAAGTAAGGTAACGACTTTGGCATATAATATTTTCAAGAGAAATACCTAGTATATAGATGTCTCGCTTGCACTAATGTATGCAAGTGCTCAAATTAGCAACTGATTCTTTCTCATGTAATACTTCAGTTTATATGTCTCACTTTTCTCTCTTTGGTAAAATCACATTTCTACGGTGCATAAGGGTTCATGCTTAAGGTGCATATTTGCTTGGCAAGTACCGATTCGACATAGTCTTGGGTTTTTTTTGTGTTTTCCGTCCATAATTTCTGTACCTACCATCTGTTCACACTATTTGTTTGACAAGTCTCAACAAAAATTTTGAATTATTAGAAATCGTAAGTACATTTTGACAAAAAACATTACGAATTACGAAATATGTGATATTTCGAATTAACGGTAAAATTTACTATGAAAAGTCAATTTTGGGACCGAGAAAAGTATTAGGATTTCGAAATACGAAATATCGTTGTTCGTATTAACGGACTTTTACTGTAACTAAATATATCAAAATGTAAATATCAAAAACTGCTTCATTCTTAATTTGGGCAGTTAAAAATAACTCAAAATTTAAATTGATTAAAGTTTACCTTGACCTAGAAGAAGAATAAATAGAAGTGTAAGTATTTAGGGACTATTTATTAATTACATCACGAGTGATCCCTTATTCTTTACTATTACTAACTACATGGTACCTATCAATATGTTCATATGAAAAACATAATTCAACAATTCTGCTCTTTTTTTTGCTGATAGGATTGAGCTAAAATCATGTCTTGAAAAATGTGAAATCATCGGCAGTTCTCATGCATAAATTTATTAGTACATTTTTTTAAATTTATAAATTAATAGTGTCTGAATCGAAAAACAAATAAATTTATATCACTGTTAAGTATAAACTTTTGTATTTTTCAATTTTATAATAAACTCAAATGTACGTTGTCAGTGGTTTTGAGAACTGTGAGATTTTTTTATATTGACATACATACTATCTAAGTCAAAAAAATGATTGTTTTTAAAGTTATTTACCACTATGTGATTTGTGAATTTGGCCCGGTTTCTTTCTCGAAATGGTGTATCGATAGCATCAACTGTATATGATGTAGTCAATGGTGGGTATTCGATAACAAATATATAATGTCGGCTTGGGTATGTGTATGCCTAAACTGCTAAAGAAAAGTTTTCAATTTTCCTACGGACACTCAGATTCTTTTTGTTCTAATTTAAAAGAAATCACTTTCTTCTTCAGCAGGTATTTGAGTAATCTGTGAGTTATATTATCCTGTTTTTATTTAAAAAATTAGGTGGTAGTGTCGAGTGCTGGATGTGCGGAATGCGTTGAAGACGTAGCGGCAGGGAAACTGCTCGGCCATTTGTTGCCGTTGGCCGCTGTCGGTACTCTTCAAGCCTCCGCTTTAGATGCTCTCTCTGCGTTGTTAACCAACACTTCAATAGTCAGCGAGGCTCTTAACAAAGGTTCATTCACTATTTCCCAATAACATTTTATTTGAAAATGACAAAATATTACTTGTGCCCTATTTATTACATCCTATATCGTCTTTGAAACTAGAAAATTGTGTTACTTTATTTTAATCGAGAAATTACGTTAAACCCCATCTTGTTGCTGTTAACACTTTATCGGGGGTATATTTTTTGGCAAATTTGCAACTTTTAGTATTTCGCTAAAATATTGATTATAAGCGCTTTATTTGAATTTTCATTAAAAGAATTATTAATTTTCTTTTAAACTATTATCAAGTGTCGAGAGAGACTTAGTAACTTTAATTTCTACTTTATCTTTTTTCAGGTGCTGTGATATATTTATTAGATTTATTCTGTAATTCCAATTCTGAACAATTGACGGAGGGTTCGGCTGATCTACTTGCCAAAATGATGGCTGAAAAACTACACGGACCCAAGGTTTGATATATAAACATATTCTTATTTTGATCAGCAATAACTACAAGTCTTATATTTCATATTTTGATTCCGATAACAGTCGGTCAAAACGTTTTAAGCATTAAAAGAGTTTTATAAAATTTGGTGTATCTTTTGACAACAGGTGAAATTGTCTCTGTGTCGCTATTTACCTGCGATATTTGCGGACGCGATGCGGTCAGGCGGAGCAGCGGCCGCAGCGAGAATGTTGAACACCCCGCAGCAGCATCCTGAACTGGTTTGGGACACGGACGCCAAAGACAGAGTTTCTGCCGTTGTCGCCAGACACAAAGATGAGTGAGTTCTGTTTGTTTTTATCTTAAAGTTTTCAGCCGTCACCGATCTTTACCTGCATCAAGCCTCCTCCCTCTAAGTTCTCACTCGATTGTCACAGTTGTATAGGTAACAAAATATAAATTAAATACGATAAAAAATAATCACAACTAAAATTTGAATCTTTATAGAAATCAAACTATTTGAACAAAGTCGGTTAACTTTTGCTCTTATAAATGGTAGATATAACAGGGCATGGTTTTGACAGAGCACAAGTCCATCCTTAAGAGTGGTTTTTGAAGTGCGTTCACAGCACGTTAACTAGGCTTGGACAGTTAACAGAGTAGTTATCTTAGAAAAACTTATGTCGGGGCAAGCTTCATTAGGAGCCCGTATGCTACAAATTGAGAGCAAAAGTAAAAGTAGTCAAAAAAAGAAAAAAACATTTTCAAAATTATTGCAGTGGTTGTCAGCAAAATTTTTCTTGTCCATAAAAAGTCTCAATCGCATACTAGAATAATTTAAAATTTGTTGTGTTTATGTATATCCAATTGTACATTTAAGTATTATAAAAGTTAAATTTCGAGTGTTTCAAATAATGCATTTGTTATTCCAGGCATTTCTCCGTTCAAGTGCGCGATCCTGCCGCTCACTGGAACACGGGTGCAGACGGTACGGTCTCATCGTTGGTCTGGTCGCCTCCCGGAGAGGTCGTCGTGGGAGGTGTCTATCTCAGATTGTTTGCCGCCAATCCGCAGTGGACCCTGCGGAGCCCCAGAACATTCCTCGCTGATCTTCTCGACTGTACTATGGCAAATTTGCAAAAAGATAACGATGGACAGGTAACAGGATTATAATACTACTTCTTAAGCCATATGATTGCTTTCATAATGCTATTGAACAAGATGCATCGTTGATTTTACAGAAAACTTGCACGTCTTAGCTGTCAACTGATAGAATGACATTGTAATATTTATCAGATATTATTATAATTATAATTCCATAACTTAATTGACAATGGCCAAAACAAGTGTCTGTTAGCAAGATTTGACCTACCTAATCCAGCGGTAGGAACCTTAATCATATCGATCAGATCAAGATAATCATCAAATGAAATTTGTTATTTTCAATATTACATTTGAAATATTGGACTGGTAAAATGTTGTTTTTCTTCTTGAGTTGATCTCGAGAGGCTTTCATTTATTTCATAGAGCTTGTCTTGCATCATTTTAAAAGTTCAAAACTATCAAACGCATTTGGAATTGGCTGATAAAAAAAACCACCGCCAGGAACAGTGTGCTCTGCATGCGAAAACAATGCCCTGCTTATCTTCCATTTACCTACAACCGTACCACTACTTACTACCACTGGTGCCATAAAATAATTGACACAGATGTCACCAAATATGTTTTTCAAACCAAAACAATGCATTTATTTTTTAATTTAAGTGTTCAAGTTGCGCTCATTATGTCATTCATGTGAAACTGGAAAAACGAAATTCTAGTGTCAATCTTTGATTTCAGAGTGAGCTGTTAGAATTATGCACTAGAGCTCTTTGCGGATTGCTCGGTGCGCAGCCGACACTTGCCGACTTAGTCGCAGGACGAGGTCATCTTCCCAGACTGTGCCGATATCTCGCGGCCAGTCCTCAGCACGCCCTTCCTATACTTCACACCGTCTCCAACAGTCAGGTGAGTGTTGGCACATTAACTTAAATAATACTCATATTGTATTATTCATTTTTTCTTTAAAATTATGCTACACTCACACATCATTCAAAACTAGTTACTGTTACGCAATTCATATTTAAAGTTGTTCATAAAAAAAAAACTTAACTGACGTGTGTTTACGTCGACACTCGAGAATGTGCTGATGGGTTCTTGATTTGATTACACAGAAAATATTGTACCTAAGAAACTAATAATTTTTACGCCAAAAAATTACTGAGTACTTTCATATCACATTTGAGAGACATTGCCGTATGTCTACATGGATTGGTTAGGTACTCGAGTGTACTCTCGCTGTTAATGGGTAGTTAAATTGTTAATTGTTAACCGGAGGCTGATTTTTAATTATCGACAATTAAAACGCTAAAGACTATTCACCGTTTCCCAGTTCGCTGTTTGAATTTCATAAGAGGTGTTTGCTGTCAACAGATATGTGTCAACGCTTTAGCCCAGACTGAATGCATAACAGGGCTCAAGCAGGCCATGAAGAACAGAAGAGATTTGGTCGGGTTGGCGTGCGAAGCTCTATCTAGAATATTTAGCAGTCCCGCCAACACCGATGAGCTGGTCCATCAGGTAAAAAACTTTGATTTTTGATTGAATATTATGAAACGATTTGAAATCAGTTCGAACCGGTACCAGAGACAAATTGATTATTTTGAGATCAATTAAATATCTCGCTTATAACATTCCATCTGTATCGTTGTGGCATCGAGGCCGTAGACAGTTTTGTCCTAGCTCCGATTATGATCTTACCTGTTGATATCGTTGAGAGTGAGTTCAATCAAACATTGTTTCATAAGTTCTAGATAAACATTTTTGTAGACTAATTTTGAATAAATACAATATTCGACCTTTTGCTCTGTCATTTCATTACTGTAAGTCATTTCACTCACAGAAAATTATTCGATTTGTGTTTTAAAAATTATGTTTGGTGAAACTTTCAAATAAATCATCAATTTTTTCACATATGTATATGACATAATCAGTGATTGACAATCGTAATGCACATTTTTTAATAATGCTGTTTACTGTAAAATATAAATAATATAGAATTCTTCATAGGCAAGTTCATGTATTAAATTCTTCATTCATACTATAACCATTCAAAGTGTTGACTACTATGAGGCACTGTAAAGTTTGAATAGTTGAGTAGTGGTACATATATTATAGGCGAGGTATCGTACAACAGGGCACAGCGAATGCGAATAGCTAACCACTAATCCTGTTCAATCCCTATCCTTAATTTATTTGAAACAGAGAGGTTGTGAAAATGAGTGACGAGTGGTTCTTGTAAAAACTACTTCTGCATAGATAAAATCCATTAAGAGTCCATATACTAGGCTAGCTGAGGATAATCGAACGGAACGGTTCTCGCAAGTCATATATGGCCATAACAATGTTTTATAATCTTCGTGCATATTTTTAATTCAGGTATTCGTTGTTATTTACAGGCACTAGAGACTGACATGGTCGGACAACTGTTATCGTTACTGGAAGCGGGACTACCCTCAGCCCAGGTGACCGCTCAAGCCGTTTCCGCCTTGAAAGCGATGTCTCGCAGTGGACCGCACGGTGAGAGGGTTCGTCAGGCTCTGGAGAAGTGCGCGGCCTGGAGGCAATATGCCACTCAGCGCCATGACCTTTTCATCGCAGACGTGCCGACGGCCGGATACCTAACCGGTGAGAAATATTTTACTTAATGTAAATGTTGTGACTGTACATGGTTATGTTAAAATTTTATCTATCCTTACATCGTTTGTTAATTGAACAATACGGATCCTTTGCATTCTTCATTTGCACTCTTTGCCGCTAAGAAAAGAGTAAATAATGCTAATAAAACCGAAACTAGGCCAAATTTCAGTTTGGCCTCTTTATCAAATTGAAATTTGTAATATTTCGGATTAGTTCCCATGTATATCTCAAAATACCTAAAAACGTCAGTCGTTTCTTTTTTGACTAACCCAACCCAATTCATCCCAAAGAAGTAGCAGTACATCTCAATGCCGTACGAGGTGGTTAAAAACAAAAATCTAACATTTAATAATAAAAAATCTCTCAGCGAGCTCTTTAGATTTTTATAAAATTAGTACAGCCAAATTGTTTGAACTTTAGAGTATTATTATTTTAAATACAGGAAATGATATGTTAGATCATTTTACCCGTTATCACGGACACTACATACGAGTCAACGTATTTTTTATCAACAAATAAAAGCTACTTTGTTTAGTTAAACTGTTATTTTTTGACTATTTTTATTCAACACGCTTTTCAATATGCTTTTTTTGTTTACAGGTGGCATTCCTCAGACAGCCGGTTATTTGACGCAGGGCCCCACATCGAACATAACGCTGCAGCCGCCTCCCGTCGACTGATGTAACTCTAATGATATTTATCACATTTCCACATTCTTTTTTTTATTACTACACAGCGGGTCCAAGTGTGCAACGGAAGATATAATATATACATAACATTTTACTATGCTTTATTAAATTACTTTAGTCAATTAGTTTTTAAATCACTCACACTGTATTTCGTTGGTTTTCTTAGCTACATCGGATTAGGCTATGCATCTGTTTTGTCTCGGCTTTTTCACATCTCGTAACATTTTTTTGCTAGTGACTACATATTATACTAATAATATCGGCGAGTATCTATGCTCTAAAATCAATTATCGTTTCCTCTATATTCCGAAGTTTCATTATTTAACATTTTTAGCAGGTCTATCAGCCAGTAAATTTTGAAAAAAATTCTGATAACTTCGTGGAAATTATTTTTTTGAAAATTTACTGGCTGATAGACTGATTATCAAAAGTGATAACTTTGCTATTCCACTGGCCGTTAAACCTGTTTCGCCTCTTTGAGAAGCTCAGACTGGGATACTTCTGATGCAGTCGTGCGTCACACCTAGAAACACTTACCAGTTGAATAATAAAGTTATCTACTTTAATTTTATATTGAAAACTAAATGCTTTCTTCACCAAATCCACGAGATCAAGGCATCTTATAAGTATGAACATAAATTGCATATTCACCGTTAATATCTTACATAAGAACTTATTTATTGCTATGACAAAATATTAGGGCTATTATTATATTAGGGCTATTCTGACATCCTACGAAAAAGACAGCCAATGGTATAAAATATATTGCGATCGTTTCAAAACAATGAGAACAATTATAAAAGAAAGCTTAGTTCCATCAGTATCTTAAACCTTGTCAGTCACTGTCACTTTCTTTATGATCATTTATATCTTGCACCAGTGAAATTATTTAAGTATCGTCAGGTCACTGCCAAAGTTTTGTGATTTTCAAAGACTTCACAGTGTTAAATACCTTTGCAAAAATCAAACAAAGTTTGTGCAATAAATAAAGAAATGTGACTGATGGCTGCAAAGTATGTTCAGTATAGAGGTTAATCACACTTAAAAATGATAATTATCATCACACAAGAGCCTCTACTCAAAGATCATTCACTAATTTTGTCTCATCTGTGTGAACATTGAAGATATTTTGATGTATTATTTTAGCATTGCAAAAAGAATGGATTCAACTCTCCCGAATGTCGGAAGTATATGATTCGGAATGGTTATATCATTTTTAAAGACAAATACTACAATTATTTGTAACTAAATAACTTCATTTCAAACTATCTTTTAAATAAATTGGTTGAATGATATCATCAATGTTTACTATTCGGTTTCGGTTTATTGTACCCCACTGTCGACCTAGAATAAAGATGTACAGGTTTCATCTGTCATTTTCTCAATATCTTATGTTTTTCAATAAATAAAGTATTTATGAACTTTAAGTTATAAGGTTATAAATATTGAATTGAAACTCACCAAAGCACAAAATAAATGCATCAACTGAAAGAAATATAGTTAGCAAGTAATTGTAAACACGTACTGTAAGCTTCCGCTTGGCACTTTCTCCGATTTGTACAAACGTGTTATCAAAACACAAATATTATGTCATAGTTTTGTAAAAAGAAAAGTTTTGACTGTGCACTATTTTCTGTAAAAACTTAAACATTATATTGTTATATGTTTGCATTTGTTTTTAGGGCTGCGCTAGTTATCTTTTTATTTAAGACTAAAGTTAAACAACGACTTAAACCGTCATTTTCTCAAGCAAAAGCAATATCTTCCTCTTACGTGTTTAAAGCTAAAAACATTTTCTTTATGATTTCTTTCAGTTTTTTAGTAGCATATATGTATGTTATTACATGTCGGAGGTATTCTCTGTGAATAAATAGTTTTAAGTTTTGAACATAGCCCAGATCAAAATCCAATTTAATTTTTCTACTTTTTCATACTCTTATAATATTCATTTAGTTGGATAAAAGAGTCAGTACGTGGCAAATTGGCCGGTGAAAGTTCGCCATACATATTTATTCATTAAACATTTAAATATTCAAGAAACAGAGTCACTGACTTTTGTGTTACCGTCATTCAGGGGTAGGAATTGCAATACTGGTATTTCATTATTGAAAAAAATATCACGAATACCGGGATCCCGGTTTCAGCAATACCGATATCGCAAACCCTATTCTTCTTCGGAGGAGGAGTCTTCTGTATTGTTTGTATGCAAATTTTAAATAAATATATTCATATACGACTAAGCTTCTGAAAAAGTCTATTACGTATTTTGTATTAATGATTGTTAATATGTATTAAATTACATACATGTGATTGTAATGAGCATTATAGTTTTATGATATAATTTTCTATTATCCAATAGAATATATTACTATCTTCATTAATTTTACTGATTACGAATCGTTTGTTTTCTTTTTTATATTCATAACTGTAGAATATTTCGACAGGTCTGGTGAATGGAAACCGGCCACGAGTCGGACACTTGACCTTACTTTTCAGAATGGATTATATGAACGAACGATGTGAAATCATTTCGCAGTCGCATTTACACATGCGGGTCGCGGCATGTCAAACCTACCCAATTGCAATATTCATTTCAAAACGATAACTAAATTTGATAAATTTATTATGAAAATCCTTCATGATGTAGTATTTTTTGTATTCTCAGATGACCTGGTTTGTTTTGCTGTGATTGTTTCATAATGAACTTACGCCGAACGGAACTGCTAGCTTGTATAGATTTGTAAGATGTTACTTTAACATAAAACACTCGTATTCAATACTACGTACACTGTGTGAAATTGATATGAATTGTAATGAATAAAACTGAAACTGGAATACTCGTAAAAATGTAAATTTATTTTTTTATATTATCACAAAATTAGCTTTTCGTATCGCTATCGTTTTTATATTGATAGATTTTTATTACAAAATTAATAGATTATATTTTATTGCTGTTTTGATGTTGAAATCAATGAAAACATAACACGGTCGGCTTTTGTCGAGCTGTGAAAACTTTTGCCTATTAATTATCAGCAAAGTCAATATCAATTTTTGTATTTTTTTCAATATAACATTTGAGATATCGGACGTGATTCTTGCCTCCTCGAAATTGATCTCGAGTGGCTGATGCAATAAAAAATTAATTATTTCATTCAATGCCGAATAATCTTTCTTATAAATAAAACGAATGCTAACTGTAAAATGCAATTTGTCACTAGGGATATTTTTACTCACGACACCATTATTTATATCTATAAGTGTGTGCAGGTCTATTTCAATCCTCTGCTATGACTTATGTTTATAATAGTTGACATCGGTAAAACTTGCTCTGTGTTTCCGAGGATATGTCGACATTGCAGTGTCTCCGGTATTTCGATACCTCCCTCGTGCGGTAGCGATATGAACGAATTAAAATAGTTCACTTCGGTCTTTATAAATATTTTTATGAATAAAATAAAATTAATATATTGTATGTGTTTAGCGTCTAAGTTTATTACGAAAATGTTTTAAATATAACAATTTCTGTAATAATGTAATGTGCCTTTGTCATCATCGGTGGTGAGAGAGAAAATTATAATACGCAGTCGTGGAATATTAGAAGGAGAAAATAAGATTTATTTTTTTGCATATCGATAATATTTTCACTCATCGATAAGAATTATTAGTCTCTGTTCCTTTACACAAGGCCACCGTACTGGCATGAGTTGGTGAGTTCTAAATTTTACAAAAATCAGGTAAGTACACGTTGAGATTCATTGATATCAATCCTTGTCTGAAATAACTCAAAACACTTTGGCGAAAACAGCATTTTTTTTCGGCCATTATTGTTATTGCAGTTTGTTATCCTAAACTTATTCGAGTTGTATCGGCATAAATCCATCTATGTTGTGAAATTCTAACATTAAATACGTAGACTAGTGGCTTAAAAGCTCAAAAGTCTCATTCGCTGTTCACTCAGAACTATCAATTTATTACTTACCAACTTCTTCCAGTACCATTTATTTTTCTGCTCAGTTTGAGTTTTGATTTATAAAAATACATTTTTTTATTTCTTAAGTAACCATGACAGTGAAGCAATCGGAAGTTCAATGTTATTTTTTCACTTCTACTCTTCATAATGTTTTCTATTTTAGGAATAAATCAAATCAATTTGATTTCTTTGCATTTATACATTTTAAAAAAACTAGATGAATGTTTTCCACGAGATTTGATGCAGCTTTTACAACCAGTGAACTTTAATTGATTTCGTTAGTATTAACGTGGCCATTTAATAAAAATAAGATAAAAATAGCAAAGTATATACAGCTGTGGAACTAAATAATTTGTTATTTTTACCTGATAAGTAAACATTAATATGACTTAATTGACGTTTGATCGTGTTTTTAAGTACTAAATTGTGTCTGTAAAAGTATTTTACACTACAGTGAAGTTAATTTAAGCATCATGGAATTGTAGATAGCAACATAATAATCATTCAGTTTTAACCGGCGTGAATTATCGATACTTGCTAAATTTTTTTGGGTATCATAGTAGTTAAATTCGTTTCTTTTAAATTAATCATCTTTGTCACTTTCTGCACTTTTGTTAACGATGATATTTAACGGTAGAGGAAAGATTTAATAATTGGAATATCACCACTTATGGTCTCAAAGGGAGTTGTAAATTGATGTATTAATGTAATGAATCGAAAATACCTAATATGGCGTGGTGAATTTTATTGATAATTTTTTGGTATGAATTCGATGTGTTGTAAAAAGTATACAATAAATCTAAAATTTGTCTAAATATTTCACCGTATTGAAAATGGTATTGTAAAGAATAATAAAATATGTAAAATGTATGAATCGGAACTGTCATTTGAATAAATCTTCGTTACAGTTATGAAAATTGGTGCTAAATTTTGAATAATGTTCAGCCATTCTTAAATATGATTCTTTTTTTTTAATTCACCTCTTCGTTTGATTTTGTATACATTCTGAGTTACTCCGTAAGGTGTAGAGTTGTTTCTGTCGATTTGCGACCCGCTCGGTAAAGGAGTTCCATTAGTATTTCATGCATTACGATTATTGTAACATAAAATTTACATATCAAAATAATTCTCCGATGCCGTTTGCATTGAATTGTCTACAAATTTCAAGAAAAGTGGGTTACGATAGTCACACGTCTGTCGAAATAATATATGGATGCCGAAATTGCCATTTAGTCACCGGTATTTTATTTTTTTACTAACCATTTAATATTATATAAACCTCAATATACCAAAAGGTCTGTAGCCTAATTCTTTTGTTCCTAAAGCCGTCGGATAAAACTTATGTTAAACTTTAATTTATATGTGTTATGCCGTTATGTTATTATTTTATAAAGATGTATGCGTCAGGTTTCTGAATCCTTAATTTTATAACTGAAAAAAAACAGCTTTTATATTATGATGGAAAAACTATTAGTTAAAGTTTTACAAACGCAGGAAATATTATAATACTGTCTAAAATAATTATCTGAAAGCTGTTTTTTTTAGCAATAACCTTTTGACGTTAATTCTCTGAAATAATGTATTATTATTTGTTTGCACAATGGATATGTGTGCTTTTTTTATTAACTGTTAATCAATAATACTTGAAAATATATACATAAATGCTTCAATTAAACAGTGTAGCAGGGTTATCAATCGCCAGTGATACGTATATATATTTACTCTACTTATATTGATTTTTTATTGTTGCACCTTAATTATACAATTAATCTTGTATTTAATCTAGTACATTTGTAAATTCCTTTCGTGATTATCAATTTATTTTACAAGACATTAAAATATTACCGACAGAGAATTCTTTGTGTATGACAATCAAAGTATTCACTTTTCATGCTTTATTTGTATTATTCCTCAACACAATATATTAACTTTTTTCTTGTGACTAATTTTTGTTGTATTATTTCAAATTCTTGGCCAATCTTTATTCACCAAAATCAAATGTTAACAATTAATTAACATTTAGGCCGTTTAAACAGACACTCGAGTCTCTTGTAATATTAATTAGTTTAACCCTCTTTGTTTGAGGGTGCCAAAATGGTTAAATATGTAAACATCATATTATAATCCTACCGACACAATTTAATATTTATTAAATTATAAAAAAATTGAATTTCTCATTCAGTTAAATAATGTCAGGTATACTTTTAATGCAAGAATTAATTACATGAATTAACAGAGCGGATTTTTGGCTTAACCTATTCCAAAAATTAATGGATTGGATTTATTTCAAGTAACCGTCACGCCAAAGTGCCAGCTTGTGACTAACTTATTTCATATCAAAAGTAAAGAGAGGTTAATTTAAAGATTTATTCAAAATATTCACTTAATATCCTAAATCTCCCTCGAATACTAAAACACCAAAATTGACTCACTTCAAATTAAAAAGGGCTTAAATTCTAACTAAAAAAACTGATATTCTAATGTTTTTAATATTTCATTGAATTTTGTTTAATCTTAACAATTAATTATATTGATAATAATTATAAGCACTTGAATTGTGATAATTTTGATCTGCTTTTGGTCACTTTTAAAATGAAGGAATCGGGGAAAAGATAATTCAAAAAAATAAGTTTTTATTTTTTCATTTCAGTAAATTACTAATTTGATTTTTAAACAATCATTCAATTTTTTGTATTGAATGTAAAGCGTACTTCATTTTTTTTTCGTTTTCGGCAGAATACCTAAGAATCTTTATACAACGTACTAGCCTAATTTGTTAGGTTTCTACGGTTACTGAAAGTGTAAGTACTTGTAAAAACAATTGAAGAGCAAAATTTTAACAAGACACACTCGAGCACTACCGCATTCTGAATGTGATCTTTAACTAATTGTAAATCACTAAAATTTATATAAATTATTAGTTTTAAGTAATTAGATGACAATATTATAATGCATATGATAGTTTTCATTGTATGGAAACTGTTTATAATCATAAATACCTTACTTTTGAAAAATAAAGTGTATTTATATATATGTATGTTTTATTTTGTTGTTTTCAAAGTTTTTTTTCCCTACACACATCTGAGAGTCCATGGAAGGTTTCATTTAATTCCTATCTCTTGACAGACGGATGTCAACGGTGGTGAATTACCCAATAAGTGCACGAGGCGTCCTGTTGGGGCCTTTGAAATAACTTATTCCGTGGCCGTCAAAACTGAGGCACGCAGCTCATCATGAATAAGTGGATAATTTTGAGAGAATATTGAAACGGGAGAAGATTTTTAAAAATATTACCAGAAAGGAGGTCCCCTTATCTGAGGAACTTTGCTCGCAAAATGGGCTCAACCCTCGGAAGTGCATATCTTTGTGAAAGTACTTTTTCAAACACGATATTCATTAAATTAAAATACAAATGTTTGTTGACAGATAAATTGCCATAGAATTTCCTGGATTTGGCAACTTCAAACATCTAAGTTGATATAGCTACTTTAGTATAAGGATACAGAGCTGCCGCAGAATTCTTGTTAAAGTAAAAATAATTTCAATTGTATACTTAGTATAAGGCTTCAATAAAAATTATTGAACCCTACGACTTTTACTTCCAGTCTTTTTATAAGTACTTTTATTTACCAATATTACTTTTAAAATAATTATTAAAATTTACTATATTATTTTTGATGCATCCCAAGGATAAATATTTTTTTTGAATGCGGTCCTCGGGTTACCTGAAGCTGGACAGCCCTGACTTTTACTATAAATATTATAGACCGTATATTCTTGGAGTATTTTTATTAGACGCTAAATTTTGCAGCACTTCAAAATTTCAATTCAAAATTTTATTATGCCTAGGTTTTTTCTCCCAAACGCATAATCTGACACCTGGTGTCAAACCTCTCACAAATGTGTTTGACACTACTTGAGCTTTAAACATCAAACCGTTTCATCGGTGCCATCATCACCATACAATAGGGCATATGGGCCCTTCGGGCTCAGGGGGCCCCAAATTAAAATTTTCGAAAAGATATGGAAATAAATTCTAAATAATGAATAAGTCCCTGCCAAGCGAGTAAATGTTGAGGGCCTTGAATTCTCGGAAAAATACATATTCTGCCGCTAATCCATTAACAACTGGGAATTTACAACTCAAAGTCATTTTCTTAGCTTACGTTAATAACTTTTGCATACGCCACTGTGTTTCATGCTAAATCAGTTGCTTCACCGACTATTATTGTTGCTTTTATTTCTATGATATTTATTACTGTGTGTTTATTTGTCATGTCGTTGGAAATTTGTTGCGTATCGTTAAGTGTTATAAACAGGGCTGTGAAGTCTATGTGTTTTTTCCGGCAGAAAAATCAATATTGGTCATTCAATATCAATTATTTGTAATTAGTCGACGATTATATATCGACCCATATTAGGCAGAAAATCGTAACGGGTTGGCAAATATCATAAACAAGCATCGGTCGATGACGATTCAGATTATACACCTTTGTTACTGCATAATTTGATCACATATCAAACACAGATTTTTATCATATTAAATGAAAAATTTGGTAGTGAAGTACTTGTTATTTTGGGCCACACAAGCCCGCAAGCCGCGTTTTGTGCATCACTGATTTATACTGTATATAAAGTTTTAATGACTGCTAAATCCTCTGAACAAATAGCTTTTTTTAGTTTTGAAAATTAATTAATTAAAAAATACAAAACATGTGATATGTTAAATAACATCAATTAACTTAATTTCAATAAAATTGCGGCTATTCCATGATTACTTAGTTCGTAGTAAGAAATAAAAAATTTAAAGTAGTTTCAGTACAGTAGTTTAAGCCTTTTATTTTTGTTATCCACATTGTGCTGAGTTTTATAATGAAATATATTTGGCATTACAGCTAATCTTTTGTGAATTTGATAGATATTTTGAATTTTTCAAGTCACTGGAGATCAACTCGAGGTGTAAAGACATCAGCGAACAACAGGTTCCGATGCTCATACATCATCGTAACTTCTGTAAGAAAAAGTCATCATGAAATTCAATCGGTGGCATGGTACAAAAAAAATAAGAAACTGTGAAATATTTTTGACCCGTTTGGCAGCAGAACTGTCATGTGGTCCTTTATTTAATTACATTTTTCAAGTAGAATATAAAAAAAATATATTTCAAACAGAAAATTTTTTTCATGTGAATAAGACTGTTCATTGTAAACTGTAAGTGTAATATTCCAGCGATCAAAAGTCAACAAATAAAATAAACTCATTATTACATACAATATTGCATTACATAGAATGTGATTTGTTAATTTCCGCAGAGAACACTGTAAGTTTGTTAAAGGTAATAGTTACTTATTATTTATTACATTATTT
This sequence comes from Himalopsyche tibetana, assembly GCA_030503985.1. Lineage (NCBI taxonomy): Eukaryota > Metazoa > Arthropoda > Insecta > Trichoptera > Rhyacophilidae > Himalopsyche > Himalopsyche tibetana. The sequence goes on from JAPJYX010000015.1 coordinate 4,947,918, forward strand.
TAATAAACACATACCGAGTAGAAACAAAAAACGGAATCTACGGATGAATATCGTCTGAAAAAAATTACGCTTAAATTGGATGGGTTATGATTTTCAATAAATATTAAAAACACCGACTCATAAGTCACAGAAAATTGAAATCTTTCAATAAATATACATATCTTCAAAAATAAATATCAGGGTGTTCGATTATGCATCGTTTCTAAAGAATGTAAAAAAAAGGTTCACAAAAAGCAAATAATATGGCAATCCGGCAGGTTGACAATATTTAGAGAGAACTGGCATAAACCTGTTAACTAACAAACACCGAAAAACTATATATTTATCGAATATTCCAAGTTCACAAAGTGGGTAAATACATTTTGTTGCATTATTTCTTTTAAATTAATACCTACGTACATAATTTGTTGCTAAAGAATGATATTCTGTTATTTGTTAATTTGGGCGGCCTGTTTTTTAGCCTTGACAAGATCGACTAATTCCTTAAATCGCTTCATGCAATCTTTTTTGTTTCTGTTCGGTATACAATCCGCTATGCGCTCCCATCTTTCGGGAGTGCTCACCGGATAGGTTTTGATTGCTTGCTCTAACAATTCTTGTTCTACTTTGCTCCAAGGCACTTCATCCTTATCCTTTTTGTCATCTTTTTCGACACTTTTACTCTTGGAAGGCGGTTCGACGTTACCGTTCACCAATTTGTTCGGTTTAACAGGAGGCTTTTCTACCGTGTGATTTCCATTAACTAAAGGCTTTTTCGCATCAAAACACATAGATATGCCAGAGTCGTCGGTCGCTTGAGCCGGGGGCTTCTTCTTTTCCTTTTCAAATTTATCGAAAGCTTCTTGATTGGCGGCAACTTTCAGAGAGCTCTTAGAAAAGTCAGAACTCTGCAAATCTTTCGCTTTCCCCAGAACATCTTTGGCTGAGAATCGACGCTCGTCTTCAAAAGTTCCGTGCTGATTTACAAAATTGGCTATCACATCCCACCGCTGAATCGTTCCAGCGGGGAAGAAGTTCACACTTTTGATTAGCAGGTGAATTAAGTCCTGTGTCCACTGAGGGGGACCCACATTTAAAGATTTGACTGTATTCTTAGATGCGTCACCCCTTTGGTTGTCAAAGAGAGCTTTTCGTTCAGCTTCCAGCTTTTCTTCTGTGTCATTCTTGGCTCTGATGAAGGTGTCTCTACCTCCGTTTTGAAGTTCTTTACTTAGATCTTGAAGCTCTGTCAATTTTAGCATTTCACAAATTTTTTCAACCGCAGACATGTGATCCACCGTCTCCGAATCATTAGAAATGAAGTAATTATTTGATTTACACAGATCTCTGAATACTTTACGTTCTTTTTTGACATGTTTCTTAATAGCCTCTCTCTCGGCACGGAGACTGTCGAGTTTTGCTTTCTCCAATTGATCTGCTAATTCTTTAGCGAGTTGAGCTTCTTTCATTATCCTTTCTTCTTCAGCTTTACGGGCTTGCGCAGCATCCTGGAAAAAAACCATTTCATTTAGCAGAGTATATAATAAAACAAAGGTAGAGTAAAAAATACATTTGATTACTTCTAAAATATTTGTCTAAAATCTAGACCCATTGAAAAGATACAAAAAAAAAATGACCTTGTGTCTAATAAAAGAGGACAGATTTAAACATTTATATTGCGGTAAAGAATCTCTATAAGATATTTGTTTAATTGTATTTACTTTTAAGATACGGTTTAATGTATGTAATAGTTTGTGTAATGTAATTCGTATTACCTGTCTCGCTTTTTTAGCAGCAAATTTCTTGTCCTTATCTTCTTGCTTGAATCTAACTATTCTGGGATCGTTATTGTATGAGAGATCAACCAATGTCCTAATTCTTGTCATCTCTTCCTTCTTTCTCTTAGCTCTCACTGCTTTGTTCTGCTTCTCGATCCATCGCCTCTCTTCCCTATCTTGACCTTTCTCCTTTTCTTCTTCGTCATTGTATGAATATTCTCTCCACGAATCGAAATCATACCAAAATGAATAAAATTTCTCGACTTGATTACGCGGTGTTTTCTCATCACCCAATTTAGGAACATGCTTCTTGTCCGTCCAGCGTGAATTCAGTTCAAAATACTTGTCAAACACTTTGTAAAAATCTTTTTTCAATTCGTTCGAAGAAGGAAGGCTGTCATCGAATTCCGGATCCACAGAATCGTAAGAGCGCCGTTTGAAGGGCACCCCGAGAATCTCGTAAGCTTTGGTGATGCAAGTGAAATAATCGTCATCGCTTCTGATCTCCTCCCCTTGCGCTTTCCGTTTGTCGGGATGGTGCCGCAAAACCTTTTGTCTGTAGGCCCGTTTGATGTCTTCTTCGGTGGCTTTAAACCGCAATTTTTTCATTCCCAGGACGGCGTAGTGATCTTGCTCTTTCCATTCCTTGGGATCGAGACTCCGCAAATATTCGACGTCGTCGTCGAACACCGTGTTCACCACTTTCTCGTCTTCTTTTTCATCCTGCATCAGCCCATCGGCGCCGTGATGCTTCAATGTGTAGTATTTGAAAAAGCCCGGACCCACACATTCTGCGTTCTTCGTCACGGCCGGTGTGCGAATCGTTATTACTTTACAGCTGGTATCGATGTCAGATTTTGCCTCACTCATGTTGAATTCGCAAAGCTAACACAATTTGACATAACCTATTCACGTGGTGAGACAAGTCGATATTTTATTTGAGAGGTAACATATAATTTTAGAAATTATTTATATGGCAGTAATGCTTTTACTTTAAGTAAACTACACCAAAACTAACATCCTATTCACAATAAATAAAAAATAAAGTTATAACCACATTATCAGGTCGTCTAGGCAAAATTTATTTGCACTAGTAAAGTGTGACCATTGGTTAAAAATAAACGCGGTCGTCCTTGCCTTGGTGGTTGGCCGTCTTCCAGATTTTATTCTTTTTCCTTATTTGTTTTTCCATAATATCTTGTTCAGTTTATTTTGTCGTTAAAAAAAATACTGCTTTATTATCAGAAGACCAGAAAAAGTTTTAACAACACAATAGGTCATTTTTTGGCTGCCAATTGTTCTTAAACATAGACAACAAATAATGGTAAATAAGCCAAGGCCAGCTTACACTGTTTTACACAATTTGTTAATTTGACGAACGTATATTATAATCTAGCAGTTGAATGATTTCCGTTTAACCGTACCGTAATTGAACTTTGTTTTTTATAAATACTTACTAGTAACTTGAGATTTTGAATGTGAATACTACAGATATCAACATGATTTTTCCAGATTTGAATATAATCCAAGGCATTTTTTTATCTGTAAGATTACGAGGTAAATGTAAAAAGGTATTCAACCATTTCAGGATGAAATATTCTTTAAAAAATATATTTTTCTAAATATTTAATACGCGCAAATAATTATTGGAATTCATTTTTAAAAATTTCAAAAAAGAAGTACTGGGGCAGCATTCCTCTTCTACTACACCAATAACGTCGTAATTTACGAAAACAGAAAGCTTTCTTTTCAATCGATACCTACGAATACAATATATTAAAACTAAACCAAGCAGCAGCGGTATATTCTACGACTAAGATATGAAAGCCTTCCGAACTTCTGTGGTTCAAGTATAAATATTAAATGCCATACCCAATAAAGTTTAGTCAGCTAGAATTCAAAAAATATTTCAGGTTTCACTTTACTCCTTAGCTGTGTATTTTTCATGTGTAATGTTCTTTTTTATGCACAATGTATTTTTATAAGCAGTTGTGTGCTATTACCCGTTGTGCGACAGCATTAGAGATGTTACTGATTACCATATTTTTGTTTAAATTATCTTTAAAATAAAATTAATTATATATTAGTCTTTAAGCTAAAGATTTGTAAACGGAACACATTGAAGAAAAGTTATACACAACAAGTGTTCAAATTTGGTTTAATATAAATAAATATGATTTACATTAAATAGCAATACATACAAAACACAATACACATTGTATATCTAAAAAGGTACCAAAATGTCATTCAAAATGTGTTATATAATAGTATAATATAAAAAAAAACATTTACACATATCGACTGTGGAAGGAAAAAGGACGTAACCCACAGTTTTTTCAAAACAGGTTTTTTTTCGATAATCACAATGTATCAAACTTGATACACGTTCTATCAAAAGGATGCAAGCTGCAAATGCCAAATTAGTATCTAAATTTAGCTTTTAAGTTTGAAAAAGATGACCTTGTAAAAAAATTAAAACCAAGAAAAAAGACCGAAATAAAGGGTTTTCCTAGACAAATTCTTGAATTAATATTAGATTATATCAATTAAACACCAGTTTTGAAGTCTCCGTGCACTTCAAGGTTGTGTATAATTCATAATTTGCATAGGTCACAAAATCATCAAAACACGTTTTTAGCGCCTCCTGTAAAATTTGATATGTTTGGGTTACGTCCTTTTTCCTTTCCACAGTCGATATCATAATGATGGATGGTCGTCTAAAATGAAAAAAAAAACTTTGTTCACAATAAACGAAACAAGAAGATGTCCAACATTAAAATAAGGAACTCAGGACTAGCTAAGAATTATGTTCTTTTTGATATAGCTATGAACCATAGAATCAGGTAACATTTGAGTGATTTCAAATAAATTGTCTTAAATTTTCTAAAATTCATAAAAATACACATACAATTTGTGGTAATATGAAAACTAGTAATTTTAGTGTTAATCATACATTTAAGAGTAAACTTGAATGATATAATACAGGGGTTCCCAACCTTATCTGCTCCATTCCCACCTTTCACCATTGTTCAGAATATAATTCAGATAGTCTAACTCAAAAGGTATATTGGAAAAAATATATATATAGTGTTGAAACTCTTTTTTAACATGTATGTATTTGTGGAAAATATTATAAATATACATATTGAAATGATTTTTTACTAACTAATTACCGACATTACTGAAACATATTTCGATCAACAACAACTTCAGTAGAATTACAAGGTATTCAAAAATGACATCCATGTCCATGAAGAGTGATTTTATGAATAATAATTGATGAACATGTCGTGTTGTATTTAAAATAACATTCTTAAAAAACAATGATTCTCCACCAGTTGGGAGCCCCTGATATAATATATGTATGGCATATTAATAGCTTCATTTGTTGCATAGTCCCAGATAGAATCGAAAAAGCACCTACATTACTATATATTAGAATGAGCAATAATATTCGAAGAAATGACATAAAAATTCTGTGTACATACAGTATTATTGCAAATTGACATTTATATTACTAAAACGTGGATTCGTTCAACAAAACCTTTTCATGTGTGTCTTCGAGGATGTTTAAATAACACAGAATTTTGCAATGTGAAGACATTTTTGATGATATAATATTTTGTGTTAATAGTAATCTTCGTTTGCCAGCTGGAAGGTAAAAGTAATTTCATTTTTAATTGGTAGTAGCGTTAACCACTAGACAGCTATAAACACACCATTGTGGAGTTGGCTTCCATGCCATACACTCTATAAACCCACCGGCGGAGTTGTTTATCCATCAAATGAAATTATTTTTGCTTTCATAATTTAGCTATGATCAGTCACCTACTGACAACAAAATGGTATAATCCAATATGGAAAATAATTCAATTCGCATAACAAAGATCACATTTGTGGAAATTTTAAGTTGTCAAAGGAATGGTCTGGTAAAAATCCACCATTAGAAATAAATAACTTATATGAGATTGAATATGTAATCGCTATTTTTCCATTTCAGTGATTCTATTTACTGATGGAGACATTATATTTTCCTATATGATCAATATTTTTGTATCAAGCCTTATTTTGATCACAAAATTTTGTAATCAGAAAATTTAATATTTTTTTATAATCCAAACATTCAGATTCATTAATTAACATGTGGCTATTAGCTTCCTGGTAGAGGAATTTTACTGACAATATTTTTGCTGAGTTCAGAGCAGAGTTACACAAATTGGTTGATTTTGTGCATTTTTCATGTATTTAACCCTCCAAGGACGAGCGTCACCATATGGTCACACAAAACACCGTTGTCTATCGATCCCACTATTTATACTTTTTCTACCTGAATATCGTTGCTTTCGCTCATATTTGGTTAAGAAGGGTACGGACTACAGTTAGTCATCAGCCGTAGGAACAGGAACGGTCTCCAAAAGCACATGTGATTTTTTGAATTTCCGTTTTTTTTAATTTACTTTTTGAAACTGTTAGATATTTTTTTATAAAAACATAAAATTATTTACAGTTATTTTGCTAATATATTTGTTTTGAAATTATGTTGATCTAAAGAGGTCAAATTGTAAATATTTTTAAAAAAATCACGTTTAGCCATATTTCAACCCCGAATGTTTGCAAGCCCATACGGTCACTTTTGTCCTTACTACTGTCCGTACTCAATATTACACGGTAATAAAAGGATGAGCATGACCATATAGTCATGCGGGGTTTCTATACAACGACTTTGCGTTTTTTTTTTTTAATTTTGGATAGGAATAAAAGTTATCCGTGACTTCAATATGGCTTAGAAAATATTTTTTTTATCGGAAAAAAGCTCTCGTCTCTGGAGGGTTAAAGAAAATGAGTATAGCGAATAAATAATCAGTATATTTTTTTCTAGCTGTGGTCAAATGGGATATCAAAATAAAGCAATATATATAACTGCCTTATAGGTGCGAAATGTGGACAATATTCTGTTTTGAAAAGATTTCACAAAGGGTCCACGAGTTTTCTCCAATATTGAGAAATATTGCAACATTCTTACGGAAGAAATTCACTTAGCCCGGAAAATTTGTAAAAATTTAAATGGTAATACTGTATTTTAAAGAAGAGATTTTGAAGAACATTCATAGTAGAAATCTTTAAAAGAAAAAACCTCTTATATTAACATCTTTATTTTCATTTGCCTTTTAACCATATTTCCCGGTTTAGAAGGAGTCTATTGCAAAACACTATGAAAAAAACAAAAAATCCGTCATTGTATCCACACATAATTATGTATAATAAATCTGATACCACTGTTTTAAAGGAAGCATCGATCAATTGTGAAAAATCACACCCTGGATATATTGATATTAAAATCTGAAAAACTTTATAACATATTTTATCATATATATTTCTCAAACAATAAAAACATCTTGGCAATATGCCTAACAAAAAAGCGGAGCTATTCTCAAATTTAACAGGATCTCAACACTAATTAAGGGTGTCGCTTATAATCAAGTTAATTTTTGTACTCTGTATCTCTTTCTAATGCATTTTTTTGATTGGTCTATAGCAGGCATGGGCAACCTTTCCTAGGTCTAGGGCCAAATTATCACTCTGTCTCCGAGTCAAGGGCCGGACCAAATTAATAAACATATTTTATTTCTTATATGGTGGTGATCATGAACTAGTAGAGTGGAGCCACTGCAAGCGCCCGACTCATCACCATTATTTAATCCCCCCCCTAAAACTATTAATTTCTTTTTCTTATACTTGGCTGAGATGAATCAGGGCCGGACAAAATAGCTTGGGCCGGTGGTTGCCCATATACGGCCTTCAGTGGACATAGCCGCAATCATTCATTACATTTAATTTATTACAACAGTAAAAACCGAATAAGAAAATCATGTTGAGTGTTAGAAACCTCCCTTAATAAGTGTTTTGATCTGAGTGAAGTTGCGAATAGCCTCGTAGGAGTGATACAATATATTTTAGATATAAAAACTAATCTACTTTAAACCTGGTGAAATGTGAATTTTTCAGTCATACTATTGATTAAAAGTGTATGGTGCCAACCAAATTAATGATTTTATTGATAATAGAAATAGAAAAATGTTAAAAATGATTTTGCAAGTTATTTAAAACAATAATTGTATACAGATAGATGTTACTTCAAATATTTTTTATAATATAATTTTCACCCTTATTTGAGTCACCTGGTATTAATAGCTGAACTTTTCCGTACATTATTTATGGAACAGTTCTGCTTTTGATACCAGATGACTCATTTATGTAAACGGTACATAGTGTTTGGTGGACTTGGCGACCACTGGTGTATTTCTAAGGTAGTGGTATTGTATAAAATTATTACTTTGCATTTGAAATAAAGTGTAACTTACTCTACACATTCAAGAGAATATTTTTAGTTTTCTTAAATATACAAAACAATTTGCGTATAATTAATAATTTGAATAATACAATTCTATGGCATGTTAAAAAAAATTCTTAGACTTAAAATTAACATTTGAAATTAAAGATTTTTTGGTTTACACCACAGAACCAAATGAAGTATAAAATTGTTGAAATTAAAATTTAGGATTTTATTAAAAGTTAAATGTATAGAAAAAATAAATAAAAAAGTATTTGTGATAGCTTATAGTTTTGAAGAAATAATTTATGTAAAGGCTTTTTGGCATTGAGTCGCTTAACACATTAGATATTGAAATATTTTCTTTTTTCATGTATTTCTACAAGCGATTATTGAAAAGTTGCAAAAAGTTTCGGACATAATCTGAAAAATAAACAATAATTAGGTATTAACCTCAAGATTACCAGAGAGCTGATGTATCAGCTTTACATACCACGTGACCAATATATCAGCTTACTGATTGTCTTTTTTGTAATACATTTTTAACCAACGCGGTGACACCATATTTTATAAAAAATGAGTGTTTTTAATTCATCTTATTTATTTTTGATGTTTTCTTTTCAGGATAAAATGAGCCCATCAAATAATTGTCCTTTTGTTCTCATACTCGAGTCGTAGTACATATTCTAAGTTATGGGGCATTACTATTATTGAACATGATATCAGATAGTGTAGATGTTGATGATTTTTTTATTCAGAAATACTTTTATACTCACGATATTATCAAACCAGAAAGTGCCCGAGTGAGTGCTCACAAAAATTAATGCATATACATAATTTAGGATTTTTAAATATTATTTCTCCAAAATAACAAATATTCTAAAGTATTCAGTGAGTGACTTCATTTTATGAACAAAATAAAAACATAATTGTGACATTAACATTATTATTAACCATTGGAGGAGTGAATAGATTTATACTGACCTTACTTTACTGACAATTGTGTGACATTTTTCTAATGAACATATGCAATTCATATTTGAAGCATATACATGCTCACAGACACTCCTGTGTTAAGTTAAAAGTACGTCCACACTCCTTTTCAGAAAAATGGCGTCGACGTACATTCATTCTCCTCCAAAGGATAAGAAAGATATTATAATTGTACTATAACTCCAAAAACAATATTATACAGTGTGATATTTTGTGAGAGTACCTATCACATACTAAAAGGGTTAAAAAAAGTCAGTGAAGATACCTATATCGTTTTTGTGAAATAATTTTAAGGTTTTCATAAGAATACTCATAAAGTTCTTTTCCGAAATTGACAATTCCCAAATTTACACTTTTTTAAAGTGGAAAAATGATAAAAATATGAATGGATAGGGATTGTAAGTGTGCATATTTCACGAGTGACAATAGCATGTCGTCTATCTCACTTAAGGCGGTATATTCTATTGATAAAAAGGCAAATCAAGTTTTACAGAAAATCAGTTTGTTAATGACGACCTCCTAGAAATGTTAGATTCTAAAATGATAAGGAAGGGTTCGCCAAACTGAGGAAATTTTAGGCATCCCTTCGCCAAAATAATACACCGGTCAATTCCTGCAATTAAAATGAAGAAACATGCATATTTAACTTTATTTGGAGACAGCCAGGATTGGAAAAGAGTTCTACAATTTAACATGAGAATATTCATGACAAATTGTGTCATTTATATTACAAAACTAATAAAATTTGACTAAAAACCATTTGTAGCGTGTAGCATTCATTTTTGGTTTGATTTTTTTTTTTGACAATATGTGATTGTTTACAAAAACAAGATAGCTTAAAATAAAATGTTCGGTTTGATAAAAAATACTTCACTATATTTACAGTTAAAAAATTCTCCTAATTTGGCATATCAGTCTAGGCCCTCGAGCGTGCGCGTGTATAACTGCCGATACATTGAAAAGTTTGTACAAACTATCAACGATTGGTACGGTTATAATTCTTTCTGAAGCGAGCAGCTCTCCCGGTTTGCCATCAACGTAAGCGTCTCATCGCGTAGTTTAAACAGTTCTTCTTGCACTTTATCCGTGATAGCTTTCCTCGCTTCTTCTGGTGTTGCGTTGTTCTTTCGCAGTCTGAAAATGATAATATAACAGTTATTTTACCCGTGCGCACTCTCAGTGTGGATCGTATGAATCCTTAATGAAGCTCACATCGACAGAAGTTGTTCAACCAAAACTGATCATTACTTGGTCATTCAATCAATTCAGGAGTAAGAATAGAATAATACGACAGTTTTAGTGATTAGCTAGTTCTCTTTTACGGATTAAAGTGTCCAGTTTTACGAATATTATTATGTACTTTGCATTATATACAAATGCATTTTTTATTATACAAACAAGACCGTGAACTTTTTGAATGACTTATAACTCGCTCTAGATGCAACCGAGTTGACTGACTGGCCGTCTACATTCTTGTACATGTCAAATGAAATTGTAGTGTCAAAATTTTGGACTATGTATTACCTTGTCGAGCTGAAATAGTTTGATAGCAAGGTGACTATGGCCAGTTATGAATTTGCTGGTCCAGAAATCAAGAGTCAAAACATTGGTTATTTCATAATCCAAATAATATATATTTTATGATTTTAACAGGAGCATGAATATTTTCACTGTAGAAAATGGTACAGCCCAACATTGATCCAACACAATTAGGACTCAGAATTCTGGTTTTTCTCACTTCTGTGAGGCTAATATTCTGTTTCATGCGTTCCTGTATTATGATTTTCAAGAGCATAGCGTATTGGGTACAGCAGTAATTCCCATGTGCTGTTTTTATTTGAGGATTTCAACCTAGCCTATAACGACAATAGTCTGAAGAATAATAATCGATTTTATTACTTATATCACTCAAAAAAAGAATATTTTATTAAAAAGGAATACGTTACTTTAATTTTTTAGTAAAAAGTTAAGCTGTGAGATTTTTTTATTTCACTGTTGTCACAGATTGGAACATATGACCTTTCCGCATTCCCATTGACACGATTGAGTGATGGATTTAAAACATAGAATACTCACTTATCAACAGTGTCTTCGAGCTCGATTGGTTTCCCGTAGTTCAGGGTGATCTTATTTCCAAATTTGGGTACATATGGTTCCACGTTGGGTAGAATATGGTCCATGTTCTCGTGCCAGACAGGTATGATAATGGGTGGGACGGTGCAGTCATAAATGAGACGACCGACGCCCCATTTGAATCGAAGCTCTTCCTTATTCATGTTGACTTTTCCCTCGGGGAAGATATGCACCCACGAACCTTTGTGCAGTTGCTCAATGCAGAAATCTATGGCGGGCTGTGAAAACATATGATTATGTGATAATGAAAACATTGATTTTTTCCAAATCTGCGAAACCTACTTTTAAATGATATATGTTCTACAGTAGGCTTTTAGCCTTTTAGCTGCCGTAGATAATTAATAGTATTTACCTAGCACGCTGGCTATAATTTGCAACTATTAATTTAATTAGTTATCGACGAAATAAATCGTCTCTGGCGTGTTGAGCACAAAAATAATTACGAGATATCTCGTCTGTGGCAGCCATCGAGTTAAGAGAAGGGGTGGACGAAAGGGTTGACCGATTAAACATTTTAGTTTCATAACGGATATATTGGCAGTGGCAGAAGTGGAAAATGAATAAAATTGATAGATCTTAGTTAAGTAATGAGAGTCATGGAAATCAATTCTTTGACTGGGCTAACTCAGTGGGTGTATTTATTGTACCAGTTTGGGAAAAAACAGCAATTCATTTTATCAGTAATTGCCATTATTAATGCAGATTTAGAGGCCCTGCATATACCTAACATTATTTGGGTCAAATTCACATAAATCTTTCCATATTTTAATTTATTCACATAAAATAAGCAGGATAGAAGATTTATTGTAAAACCTCACATTTAGTATTAAAAATTGTATAGAAATCATCACAATAATTGATGTATTTGAATATTGACAGGTTCCAGAATTGATGAGCCTTTCAATGAGACGGTATATTATATTGCTATTTTTTTTTCAATCGATTTCTGTTTAACGACATGGGTGTTGTTTAAAAATTCCCTCCCACCCATCCGATCCTAAAATAACAGGGCACAGCGAGAGCAATTAGCTCCGCCCTAACCCTATTATCTATTTGAAAACCTTACTCTCTTTGAAAAAGAGAGATTGAACGTAGTTTTTGTAGAAATGCTATGTTGAGATACCTCCATTAGGAGGCCATATGCTCCACATTGGGAGCAGACATAGATTATAAAAAAATATGTGTTACATGAAATATTGCTATACTGATTTTGATTTTCTCGCATGGTATTGCGATTCCATTCGTCCATAATTTTTTTGATTTATTCAAACATTTTCGTATTAATATATTCGCCCAGAATTGCAATCCTCAAAGGTGAATACAATCAATGAAGAGGACAGTGACCACTTGACTACAAAAAAAGACTAGCAGTTAGCTAATCTTACTCACTACGTTTAGTTTTTAGTTGGAGTCGGAGTCAGAGTCGTGGTATTTTGGCTGGAGTCGGAGTCGTGAAAAATGAATGGCTCAAAATTTTTTTGAAAAATATTTTTAATGATGTGTATTCAAACAAAATAGGCCAAAGTGTTGACATTTCATACTGATGATCTGATGGAATACATATAAATAAGTTAAAGTGTCGGAGTCGTCTTCACTTTTTTTTCACGATTCCATAGCCCTGGTTTTTGGAATCAGATGGGTAACAAAGAATTTTTAAAATTATAAATTCAATTTGAGCTAGGATTTGATTTGATCTGTGAACACCGCAACCCCAGAATAGGTCTGAGGTTTGTAAAGTTTTTTTACAAATGTAAGTAATATGTTGCCATGAGATCCGATAGGTTGTGAGATCATATTATTTGACATTTATACACATAATATATGATAATTTTGACGCGTAATCAGCAAAATAACTTAAGCGACACAATTCGGTAAATAGTGTTTTAAGCCAATGATTATTCAATATCGCCTATGGTGTCATTGAAAAAAATTTTAGAGCGTTATCTCATTCGCCTGATTTTTTTATGGCCTGTGAATTTTAGAGTTTTGACTTTTTATTGTTTGCTCCACGTGGACCCCGGTTGAGATATGCTGATCTAGAAAAATGAAAGCAGTCAAATAATTTTATTATAATATCAGGATAGGCATTGACCGTACATTACTATTTATTAATCGCACTTAAGGAATTCCTTTTTGAGCTTAATTTAAAAAAAAACTTCTGTAAATTTTTTAAATTGTTGGTTATAATTTTCTGCCTATTACGGGTCGACGTTATACCCACACAATGCAGGAAAAGACAAACCAGGAAATTATTAATTGAGGTTTCATTGCTTTTTAATTTATTTGCTAGTTCCATTACAAACATGCAAATTTGCAAGACGCAGTATATCTGTGGTTTGACATACGGGCAAACGATATTCATAAACAGATTAGGTTTGGGTATTCCGAATGTAAACATGAGGGGGCTTTAATTTTTTTTGCACTGACCGCATTTACTTGTCTAGTCTTGCCGTAATTAGGGAATTATTTTGTTTTTTTAAATTTCTGCACAAACGCGTTTTCATAAAGATGGTAAATATTTTTGATAAAGGCTTTCCTTTTTTCCATGTTTTACCTCAACTTTTTCAATGATGTCGAACAGGAATTAATTATACCCAAGTGTCGTCTTAAAATTGAAATGTACAAGTATCAACTGAGCCGAGGGTGTTATAGGAAAACATGAGTTAGATGCGTAATAATATTCTACATGCCTTAAAGTATCGTAAAAGTAAAGTGAGCATAATAAATACACACTAAATGCAAGTCTTCTCTTCTCGCTAAAATAAAAATATCCAAAAAAAATAAAGACGTGATTGTACTTAAAATTAAAAGTCAAATAGAAAATATTGACCACTTTGCTTACTTCACTTCTCAATTGTTTATATTATGGTAGCTTATAGTATTAGATTGGATCTAAGACATATTTTTTTGCAGCCGAACATACTAGAAAATTTAATAATCTGCATGGGCCACTGCTAGTCCCGTTCAAATTTAATTAATATACAACCCTATACCTCTACTTGCGTGGTGGATGCGTACAGTATATACAAAAAAGGATAGGTTCCAAAACATTAAAATTCGCATTAATCGAGGCAAAGAAAGGTACATAGGTACACCAGTGCTTCCCAAACAATTTAATACCACGGCTCCCTAAATTTGAAAAAAAGTAATCTGCGGCCCCCTCAATACAAAACATGTTCTGCGGCGGATGTTCATAACTTAAAACGGGATAACACTATTTATTTTTGTCGCTGCTGTATTCTAATCGAACCAGTTGTTTCATTAATATCAGTCATATCAAGCAGAAGTTTATTCTGAGTTTTACCCTTATTAAATAATCTATTATTAATTTTTGGATTTTATTTAATTATTATTGAAAACATGTATTTTCCTTGGCCGCGTTAAAGTGAAACAGCATAAAACGAGTCTCACGTGAATCGAGATATGGGTGTACTATGGAAACTTTAATTTTGTAGTTTACCTGATTGACACCGTTCCCTCTGACGACTGGAACACACTTTCCGAGCATGAAAAACATCGAATGGGTAACATTTGTGAAGCAGATGTCATTGGCAGCCAGCGACCAACGCATGTATCTTCGAGAGCATAAATGACGAAGCGGCAGCGATCCTGGAACATGCAAATTGGACAGTCATGTATAAATTGTATCGTATTTCTGAATTTGGTGTTTATTATTGTCTTTAAACACAATATTGTAAGCGGAAAAGAGACATTTTAGTTCTGAGGGCACCACTGACAGAAAGCAGAAGAGTAATTTCAATTCAGCAAAGAATAAGTGTTAAATGTGGAAATCAATGATGGTCGTCCTGTGCTCGGGCATCTTGTACACTCGTTTATATTATTTGAAAGCATACTTATTTTGTTAATAATGAAAATACCTCAGCCTTTTACAATTACCGTAAGAACTCATTTTTTAATTAATAAATGATTGCCAAAATATATTTTTGTTACTTTTGCTTCTGAAGCTAACCAATGCGGGCATTCAAAAGTATTGTCTTTATTCTGAGTAAATTAATATTGATTACTAAAATAGCTTCAATGAAGATGACTTCTCGCAAAAGCAATTTGAATCAATGAAATCAGTGAAATAATTTACTGTTACAAACATGGGGAGGAAATATGATTAACCCTTCAGAGACGAGAGCTTTTTTCCGATAAAAAAAATATTTTCTAAGCCATATTGAAGTCACGGATAACTTTTATTCCTATCCAAAATTTAAAAAAAAAAAAAACGCAAAGTCCTTGTATAGAAACCCCGCATGACTATATGGTTCATGCCCATACTTTTATTACCATGTAATATTGAGTACGGACAGTAGTAAGGACAAAAGTTACCGTATGGGCTTGCAAACATTCGGGGTTGAAATATAGCTAAACGTGATTTTTTAAAAAATATTTACAATTTGACCTCTTTAGATCAATATAATTTCAAAACAAATATATTAGCAAAATAACTGTAAATAATTTTATGTTTTTATAAAAAAATATCTAACAGTTTCAAAAAGTAAATTAAAAAAAACGGAAATTCAAAAAATCACATGTGCTTTTGGAGACCGTTCCTGTTCGCACGGCTGATGACATAATGTAGTCCGTACCCTTCTTAACCAAATATGAGCAAAAGCAACGATATTCAGGTAGAAAAAGTATGAATAGTGGGATCAATAGACAACGGTGTTTTGTGTGACCATATGGTGACGCTCGTCCTTGGAGGGTTAATTTTATAAAAAAGCCATTTGCTGAGAATGATATGCCCAATTTGTGTGAAA
Organism: Himalopsyche tibetana; assembly: GCA_030503985.1. Classification (NCBI taxonomy): domain Eukaryota; kingdom Metazoa; phylum Arthropoda; class Insecta; order Trichoptera; family Rhyacophilidae; genus Himalopsyche; species Himalopsyche tibetana. The sequence continues at coordinate 4,963,898 of JAPJYX010000015.1, forward strand.
AAATTATCTCATTACAAATAAATAAATAGTGTCAAAATTTTTCAAAAAAGCCTTTTGTAATAATATCACCTTTAATGTCAGAGGCGAGTTAATCAGTAAATACAAAAGTATTTCACGGTGAAAATTAACTTAATCAACGGAAATGAATAAATTGAAATGTGAATCAACAGAAGTTACATTTAAAAACGAAGTACTAATTGATAATTGAAATGTAGATTAAATAGTGCCAGAAAAGAAAACACACAATACTGTCCGAGATCCATGCTAAACGGTGGCATTTCAGGTCTTGAAAGAAAACGAAGATTGAGCAGGAGGCTCACCCCATATTCCCGGATCGTCGAAGCATGAGTGATGATTCGAGATCGTGATGAGAGGAACGTTAGGCGGCCGGTCATCCAAAGCTTCAGTCATAATGTGTCTGTTATAAACGGTGGTCTTGTTGAGCCATTCTGTAACACATTTATTATTATCAGTCCACATGAAACACGACACACAGCTAATAAGCGGTTTAGAGCTTTATACAATTTTGCGAATAAGCAAGTAATGACATAATTAAAGTGCAGTATCTGTAAACATATTAACGCAATTTCTAAATAAATATATATTTCCAATTGAAATTTTCAACAGAATCATCGTTGGAATTTAATCTTTGAATACTATAAAAAAATACTTCAATTACATGTTAAATTTATTATTTTTTCTAAACTAAACAAACATATTATGCTAACATGCAATGCATTTTATACATAAAAAATAGCAAATTCCCGAGACAGTTTTTCGACAGTCGAATTTTGGTGCTCATTTTGTAAGATTACAAAATAAAGCTGTAAATAAGCATAATATGTACTGTTTTGAAAAACAGCAGTGTAATGCGATAACTTATTGAGGTGCGCTATTTGAATTGAAAGTATAAAAAAACTGTAATCTGGAAAATGTTCGTGTTGGAAACCAGCCTGCACTCTGCATTGCAGTAGTTATTTTATCACAGAGAATTTAGTGACTTCCGGAAAGTAGCGAATTCGGAATGAATCAATTTAATTTTATACCAATCCCACTTAATGCTTTCTCAATTTTATTTCGATAAAAACCATTCTTTATTTTTTGGTTCGATTCTCAGTTCAATCGATATGCTTTGTTGCAATTTACAAAATAACTTGCTTGAAAGTTTTGAAATTTCTCATTATGTAGTAAAATATTATAAACATTCTGGGACGCAGTCAAGAGGTCAATACGGGGGGCTTGGGATCAAAGTCTACTACAAAAACATAGTTTTTAATTTCATCTGTAGATATACCCAACTGTATCTTGTGAACGGTTATATGTATGAGCTATAGCTTTGCGTGACTGATAAATATGATTATGGCATCGTCAAAACAAGCATTTTTTTAGATACGTCTCTGAAATCCTAAGCTCCTGAAAAGTAAATGAACTTTAATGAACTACCTGTGATGTATTATTATAATTAGAGAGCAGAAAGTAAATTATAATCAAAAGGTCATATAATTTCTACAAGTTGTAGACAAAATTAAACATCAATTGCCAGTATCATTGTTATCGTGTCGCTGGGACAAGTACAAAAGTCAAATAGAAAATAAGTATACAGTTGGGTGAGCGCGTTGCCAAGTATTCGTTTGACAGGCCAATAAAGACCTTGTAAGAAATGAATGTAAATTGCTTAATGGAATGACTCGAATTGTGTGTTTCAAATTGACTGCAGTACGTTACAACAATTTGTCGTAGTCCATTTCCTATATTGAAAATAATTTTAAGCATAGAAAATTTTTGTAAAATGAACACCCATGGGTTTGAATGGGCAGGATTTGTGTTAAAAGACATGAATGTCTTTGATATTAAAGCTTCTTCCTTCATAATCGGCTTGACAGTTTTTATAATATTTAAATATAACTTAAAAAATAATATTTACGGTACGAACGATTTTTTCGACTCAATGTTTCTCGCTAGAACAACTTTAATACATAATAAGATATTTTAAGCGATAAAATAATAGCAAATGGAAACAATATATATATTTAAAAATTGTCACTAGATTTAAATCTTTTACATTTTCGTAAGTCAATTTTGATTGATAATTAACACCACCGTGTTAACACCCATTTTAACGATCAGAATTGCTTTGAAAGCGTTTACAAGATAAATGATTAGCTGATCCTATATTTTTACTAAATATTATTTCGAATATTCCAGCATGATCAAATTCATCTCATGCACAGTACTATAAATATGATACATTCATAGTTTTTTCAAATAAAAAAATGTGTAATGATTAAATGTAATTTAAATCAGACTATAACCACCTAATTTTTTATGTCATCGTAACAGTTGATCATTAGATAAATTATCTTAATACAACATAAACAAATTTAATTTTTTAAATGACTTCACAAGGTCAGCCAGTGAGTATTTATGCTCAGTTGCCTTTTCAAATTAAATACTGCAAAAAAATAATGGTGCAACGCAGTTTACAGTTTAGTAAGCAAAAGCAACATAAAGAAACAAATGTTAACAATTTATTATATTAAGAAGTAATCATTTAAGCAGAGAACTAAAAAATTTCTTTAGACTTTTGGACATTGTTTATGACTGGATGGTTAGTATTTTTCAAAGTGTGAATATGTAATCGACAATTCTAACTATCAAAAAAGCAGTTATGGAATATTTTTCTTAATTTCTGATTTATTGTTTCAAATATAATCCACGCGTGCTACCAATGAGGAGCATATAGCCTCATTTAATGGAATTATTTTAACAGAAGTTTTTCTACCAAAAATGTTTGTTACTCAGTTGTTCAACCTTTCTTTTTTGAAGAGAATAAGGAAAGGAATAGGACAGAACTAGTTGTTAATTAATCGTTCTCGCTACGCCATGTTATTTTAGGATTGGGAGGGAATTTTGCACATCTTAAACACCCATGCCTTCAAACAGAAATTGATAAGTGGATTAAAGAGAATGCTGTTCTCAATGGGGCTCATTGTCACGGAAGGCAATGACATTGACTGTTACGTTAAAGACCGGAAAATAGACTGAAATAAAATCAATACTTTGCATAGTTTTGTGTTGTTTGAAAAGTTTCATCATAAAATCCAGTTTTCCAATATCGATACCGAATATCTCCAGGTAAAAGATACCCAAACGAACAAAACTCACTAGAGGAGTATGTTTCACATTGGTAGTGGACATGGTTTCAAAAACAAATATATAATTAGAAAATGCTTGATATTGAGTTCTTTAACCCCTCTTGCTTTATCGCATCGAGTAAGGAAAGAAGGATAGCGCTAGAAGAAAACTCATAGTTAGCTAATCACTCTTACTATGTCTCATTTATGAAGGGTATTCTAGACATCGCCGCCATTCATGCTTCAAACACAAATCAATAAATCAATTGATTACTGGGAGACAGATCTAGAGAGCATGGTGTTGGGTGCAGGTTGGCGAGGATATTTATATAAACGCACAAAGTTTGTCAGTGCGTAAACTTACAGATACACGAGTTCAATAGTGAAACAACTTCAAATTGTACATTTTTAAAATTTATGGTGTGATTGTATATAGAAACGTGTTTTTTACATTATTCAATGAGGAAATACAACTTGTTCGACTTGTTTGTTTAAAAGAATTCTGCTAGATATTGCAATTTTTTCAAACAATAAGGAAAAATTCAAATGTTTCTTTTTTGTACTTTACATCTCGAGGTTTTTATCAATTCTATTGTAAAATATGTGGCTCGTTTCCTCGATGAATTTGTAAAGTAGGCATCATTATAATTTACACACAATCATTAAAATCCCACTGATTTTAAAAACAGAGCACGGCGAGAGTAAATAGCTAACAACTACTGATCCTACATTAGTCACGTCTTTACTATCAAATATAGTTTGAGCGACTGAATAAGAAGCCGTTTTCATAGAACAGCTACTGTTGAAATAACTATTTTAAGAGTCCATATGCTCCACGTTTTGATTGGACTCGACAACAAAGAATATACGTAAAGAGAAATTGTCAAATGTTATTGTACCAAAACTGTGTTCATTGTGTTGATTTTTTTATAAGAATCATTTATTGTAACAATTGTTAAGTACCCGAGACTGAAATTACCCATAGGAATAAATTTTGTTGAAGCATTGTTAGTTGTTAAAGTCGGAGTCGTAAGGTTAAATCGGAGTTAGTTATATACAAAACTCTGTCATCAATATTCAAATAATTTAAAAAATACTATGTGCATGTTAACAAAACAAATAACATGTTAAAATATTCAAACATTACAAAAACAATAAAATCATAGTTGAGCAAGTTGAGGCGTACTTAAAGAAGTGTTTACATCACAGAAAAAAGAAATTTCTAACAAGATATGTTAACAGTCGTTTGTCAGTATATTGATAATATTTCAAAATGCGAATTTCGCAAGAGAATATTTATAATTATTGATTAACATTAAGTAAATAACAAAGAATGGTAGATTGAGCATTATTTGACAGTAGTGTGCCTGCTACGTTATCTAGTTAGAAATAAATGCCAGTATTATTGTCGTCAACATAATACATAAAAATATATCTGCCTCGAATGTTTCAGGGATTCAAACTTTTATTAACCACAATAACTTAAGAGTGGCAACACGGATCCTGCAGCAGAGTCATCTATCATAATAATGTTCAAATGAATTTGAATTGTTGCTATATTCATGTTTAATCATCTTTGTTAAGCAATTACATGGGGAATACAAAAATTGCTATGATTTTATGTATACTTAATATTTTGATAGTAACAGTTGATAAAAACAACTAATTATATTAAATCACCCGATAAAGACTGCTGCCATGTAATAAAATCGTGTAAAAATATTGAAATGGCAATAGTTGACGATAAAAAAATTTATGCCCAATTTAACATAATATATATTTGAAAAATAAAAGGTTACTATGTTACATTATCAATGAATACTGATAAAATGTGTTTCATATTAATAAGCTACAAATGAACTTAAAATATAGATCAATACGTGAAAATTTATAATCTAATACAGTTTTACGCATACATACAACACAACTAAAAGTTGCTAGATAAAATAAATTAAGATACAAACAGAAAATTAATAGATTCAACAATTATTATTAGTAGCAATATGTTAAAGATATCCATACCGTTCTGTGATAGTTTTGAAGATGCAGATCCTGGGATTGATAATGGGAACGATAAAAAAAACACATATTAGGTGAAAATTTATTGACATACAAAAATAAAGTTCATAATTCAAATAATTGCTGTGAATTATTGTCGTTAGTTAATGTTTTTAATACTAAATCATGTCTGCTTAACTCTCTTAAGCAATAATCGAAAGACATTGCACTCAGAAGGCTTTGAACACAGTAATAAAAGATAGCAGGTAATATATTAATGACACAAAATAAAGACTTATGATATAATTTGACTATGACTTTCATCGCATGAAGTTAGCTGTTTCAACTGTCAAAACGTTTTTAAAATTCACAGCATCATTCAATTCAACAAAATAGCAATGATTTGAGTTGTTAATTTATTTTAACATGCGATACATGATGAATTTAATGAATTGTTCATGGATAAGTAAAATTTGACACGTTGAGCACTGAGCTTATTTCATGATACGATATTAAAACAATCACTGTATGAGAGACGGTCAGAGTAAGACGGAGTTATGCAGGCTTATTTCTCTAGTTTTTGTGTCCGTAGTTCGTACTAGATTACAACAATCTTTTATCACCATGTCAAGAGGGCATGCATTGTTATGTTGGGTATTTCAGGGCAAAAAATTAAAAGATAGAACTGTTTGTTGAAAGGGAAAATGAGCTGCGTATCATCTTTCATTAATAAAAGGGTAAAATTGAATAAGTATTTAAATAAATGTAATTATAACTAAAAAGATGCCACTCTTTATTGCAGAAAAGCAATGAAGAGAGCCCTACATCTCCACTTGATACACATACTGATTTCGTAGCTGTGAAAACATACATAAACAAAAGACAGATAACACTTGAAGCAATTTTTGCAGCATTACATTGTAAATGTCTCTATTTATTCTTTTATTTAGGATATAAGTATATTAAATTACCTTAATTGGTGCAGTTATACAATTGGGCTAAAACGTTCTAGTCTCCATAAATCATAATTAAGGGGAATTGACTGTATATATCAATGTAAAACAGTAAACATCTTAAACAAATCGTTAAAAGTAACTCATTATTTCCTTTCAAAAAGATAAACATATTGTTAGCTTAGAAAGTAAAGGTGATAATTCTGTTACGTTTAACATGCTGCACTTAGATTCTAGCACAGTTTTTTTATTTCCCCAGAAAATAAAACAACTTTACACGGCAAGTGATATGCAGTTTTCTAGAGTTACATTTTCACAAGCCTATAAAGAATTCCAGTCAATAATATTTTTGTTATAAATTAAATGACTAGCCCATTAAAATCATTCCATAAAACAATTGCCTTTGTTCCTAGGGCAGTCCTGTTATCACAACAAAAATGTTATTCTAAATTCTATCAATAAATAATGGGAAACATGCATATTGTGTTGAATACTAGCTAGTGTAATTTTTTATTCGTCAACATTATATCTTATTAATACGTCTAATGATTAAAAAGCATTTTAGGTTTTGATGCTTTGATTTTTTTTATTGAGGATTTAGTGTTAAGTGGATTTGTCTTCAATACTCTTGTGCAAAGACAGTATGCGCTTTATAAATTACTTTTCATAGTCCCGGTCGAGCACCCATAAGAACAATGTTACATAATCGTGCATTAACCGTTCCTCGATTTACCAATTTCCTTGATCTATCATTTAAATACAATGGTCTTGTCACAAATTTTGAAATTTATAGGAGAAAAACAAATTAACATTGCATAAAGAGTTGACTTAGAAAATTCAGCAAGTTTTGAGGGGTCATTGTTAAAATTGAAGTGACAACTCAATGTTAAGAACATAAAAATATATATATATTCTATAATAAAAAGAAAGTGAAATAAATAAACATTTTGTTTGGTATCATTTGAAGCTTTCTCACACCATTGGTTTCTGGCATTTTTCATTTTTTATTAGGGTCCCTTGAAAAACGTAGAATCAGAGATTAACTGTTGCAAAAAATACTTCACATACTTCACATGTAGATAAGAAGATTTCTGATAAGGTAAAGGCATTGTGCTATGAGGTTTTTGGTAAAGTTATTTATAGCAGATAAGATATGACATTTTTCAGGTAGATTACTGTGGTGGGATCAGATGACAATCAACATTATCAGATTAATATGAATACAAATGAATCCATTTGCCATATTATGTTACATGTAACCAGCAGTTGATAAATATTCTGATAAAAACATAAATCAACAGGCAGACATTCTCCTTAATACAGATAATTAATACTTATATATATATCTATAGAGATATAAAATCACTTTTATGAAATTAGTTGGTTTTAGGTATTTAAGATGGAAATCTTTGATTATATATTTATCATAATTCTGTATTTTCTGAATATAAATATTGTAGATATGGATGTTACAATATACTATTATACTTTAAGATTGTTTATTAGCAATTTATTATATATATTCAAAGAGGAGAATTAAATCAGTGTGATATGACAAAAAACCAAAACCATTATATTATTATTGTTTGATAAGAAATGTTGACAAAACAACACAATATCAATAATTCTTTTGTCATATATAGACAACACTGTAATATTGAATGAGTAGGCAAAGTTCAAGGTACTGGGTTCATCAACTTTTAATTAATTACATTAACTAATGACTAATGCATATAATAAGATTACCACCTCTAGACGACTTCAATTAGGAATATTTAACAAAGCAGAGCACTGACTATTTAAAAGAATAAGTATACACACTTGACTTTTTCTTTATCTAAAATATGACACTACGAAAGATAACACCAGCAGGGTTATTCTTAAATTTATCAGAATCTAGACACTAATTAATGATGCTCTCTAATATTTAAACTGTTTTTATGTTTGATTTTTCTGTTGGTATAACAGAAAAGTAATTATTGCTGTTATATTCAATGTTTTACAATTTATTTGACCAATTAATAGTGTATTAAGATTATTTTTAACAAATTGTCAAAATTAACGCAAGCTCGTCATGTTGGATGGTGTGAAGCATATTTATCGCATTCATTACATGATAAATCAGACATGAAATACCTGAAAGAATCATGCAAAATTCTGTCGACTGTTGGCGTTAGACAGATAAACTATAGCCGTAGTGAACATAGCCACGATTATTACATTTTTGTTATACAAACCGTAAAATCTAAAACAATTAGCATGTTGAGTATAAGAGACCCCCTAAATTAGTGTCTAGATTATAATAAATCGGAGAATAGCCCTGCAGGTGGAGTTGTTAACTACCTGAGACGAACACAAATGTTTCACCCACAGTATTAAGAAGATGTTAAGTCGAAATACCATTGGCACACTTTGCCTACTGTGCGTAAGGAGCATAGGCTACCCAATTACGCATGACTGCGTCCCGTACAGCTTACTAGTGTCTTGAAATAAATTACATTTTCGATATTAGTGAATTTTATCATTTCTATTTATACCTTTCAAACGTTGTTTATTACACTAACCACTTAATGTTATATTGTAAAGTTTTCAAAGTATTTCAATCATGTAAATGATGCTTGGAAGTCAGTATTATGATAGAAAAGAAGAGACACAGGCAAAATCATTTTAAAGTGCGAGCTACTTACCCTAATTAATCAGCTATTGCGCTTGAATACATCAATGTAAGACGCAAGAATTAATTCATACTTATATCGAAAAACTAATTTATTTCAAAGAGCAGTAGGCAATTGGAATGATATTCTTGTACTATTGAATTTAAACAAACAAAATTACAGGTAATTTACAATATTCTAGACGTGATAATAAAAGACAAGGTCGTTGAAGGCCGAAAGTTTTTTCTAGCAAAAATACCACTTAAGAGTGCCTTATTGTTTTGCAGAAAACTTAGTATTTTTTTACAATACATGTAACTTAAACATAATATTGAATTTATTATTTCCTTTAAATAGGCAAACCAGAACGCACTTTAAAATCTTTTTAAGAGACCAAACTTTAGCTTTTCTGGTGAAATATTCAATAAGAGCAAGGTTTTTTCAAATGCTGTATCTAGTAACATATTCATGGGATATCAAAAATATTAGTAAATAAATAAAATTTTAGTAAATAATAAAATGATTAGAAATCTGTTTTAACTGACGAATTTCTTGTAATCTATTATGTCAACAGATCTTTTATCAATTTATCAAAGACAATTTTTTTCATTTAACGATAATAGTAGTAAATGTATATCTAAATACATTTTTTATTGGGCCTAGCTTTGATACTTTTTAGTTATATTCAATGTATTTGATATTAGTTAACATGGTTTTGTAGCGTATAGTTTTATTACACTACCATTATAATAAAAAAAAGTTGCATTATGTACTCTTTTGATTATATTCATTTCAATTGGTTTGTAATATAAAACATATTGGACGATAATAAAAATCGGTTCATGTATAACTGTTTTCTAATGTTGATGTTAGTATCTCACCTATAAAACCATAATAAATTTTTAAAAAAGAAGCAGACAAAGGAATGTTCTAATTTTAAATTTATATTCCAACTGTGACTGGTATGTAGCAAGAACTGAAATAGTATTGTGATTTCCTAAAATTACAATATTGTTCGTAGATTAAACTTGACATTTTCATTTAAAAATAAACCGTTGTGAATTTATATACATATATATTATATATGTAGTTAACGACGATACACAGAAAACTCCAGTAAATGATTTGTTACAAAACATGATTCCGGTAACGTATAATTTTTGGTGTAATGTATCGGAGAATTATAAAGGTACTTTAAGTAATGTAAAAATGGGGTCAATAGCACGGATTTCCAAATTTAGAATCACGTGCGATCAGGCTCGAAAATATGCTAGGATTTCGTAAGTTTTCCACGACAAAACTTCAAATTATACCTTACTATTAAATGACAGTTTTAATTAAATACATAAAATTAAAACCGACTGTACATTTATTTGTTTAAGCGCATATATAAGCTGTATTAAATAGGAAATGTGAGCAATAATATATGCGAGTTACGTAAATGTAGGGAAAACAAGACATCTCTAACCTGCAATGACTTTGGTAACCATTCCAACAAAGGCGATTGTGAAAGAACTTGCACAATTCCATAATCTTCCCGACTTCCGAAGCTTTGGAATGATCCATTCTATATCGTAGGCCATTTTTCAACGGTAATTTATGTTATAAAACAGCTCTCATTTCGCCAATCTGACACTTCCAATCGACACTCAAGGCGGCGACATATTGAAAATCGTAAATATATAAGGTTATGTTGGTATATATTTGCTTATGCGACCTAGATCACGCACATTGTCGTTATGTTGTTGCACATTTTTTAAATAATCGTCACAATTATTTCACTTATTTTGTATATTTACAGGTTGTTGATAACAGCTGTGTGCGCTCCTACAGATTATAATAATCAATGACAGAACGAATAAAAGGAGACGTCGCTCTGCCGTATCAATTGAATTGAACTGGGCAACTGGCGTTAATTTACAGATAAAATCGAGTTGAACACTATTTCATTTAAAACACGTTTTCCACCTAGTTATGAAAGATTTACGCGAAACGCAGTAAACTTTCTATTGCATTACCTATATGTATTATTATTGTATATGTACTTGTTTACACTTATTGATAAGCATACGGAAGAACTACAAGTCGAAGAATAATTGTTAAATGCGTTCAATTTTGCATTTATAGCTATTTAGTATCATAATATAATATAATCTACGTGATATTTTGTTTATTCACATTTAGAAGCATGGGCCGGCGCTCAGCGAATTATTTTCTAAGATATTCCCAAACCAATTGTAAACATTCTGTACATATAAGACGCTCTGGATTACGGATCACATAGATAAGTATATTCTTTCATAATTGTTTATTTTATATGCAGCAAAAAAACAAATTTATACGAAATAATTATGATTGACTGGTATGATAGAAGTATTTCCATGTTATTTAAAACCAAGATAGATACAAAATATTAACTTCAAAGGATTTAGCATAATGAATTTAATAATAATAGCAGTGGCGTGGCTAGAAATTTGGGGCCCTCAGGCAAACGTCAAGCAATACTCCCCCACGCAATTTGTTATATTAATTATGTAAAAGTTTGGGCCCTCATGCATTGCATGACTCCACTATGAAGTGGCTACGCCGCTGGATTACAGCCAACGTTCCCTCTAAGCCGAAGGTTTAGATGCGCGGAAATTTCAAAGGCTGCGCGGACCGATCAAATATCAATTGAGCAACTGTCTTGTAGTGCGCGCCAACCCGGAATGAGTGCGCGGGGACTTCTCAACTGCTGCGCGGCCGCGCACGCGCGCAGCTTAGAGGGAACGTTGATTACAGCATGTCATTATCTTATCCAATATTCATAAAACGATATGGTCCACAGTGATATTGAAAAAAGACAATACTGAATAAACAGAGAATGAATCCAATAAAAGCAGCCCCATTCAGAATGAGGGGGTCGGGTGGTGTCGTATTGTTATTAGTTTAGCAAAAGGATCACTGATATGAGTTATATTTGTGATTTATTTTTTATTTCCTTTTGTATTTTACTTAATGTGATATTTTCTCGGAGCCTCAAAAAATTATATACACCTCGGAATTTGCAAAGGCCCTGTTTATACTCGATACAAATTCAGATTGTCTCTAGCAAATTTGTATAATATATAATATCAATATCATAATTGTATATTTTGCACGACTGCTTGAACTTATAAATAATGTGGATGGATATCATTTGCATGTGTTAGCACAAAGCGTAAAAATAAGTTGAAGTCTAAAAACATTATATTTTTCTCTCGTTTTAGAAATCGATCCTCATATTATTCCTAGTAGCCAATTCGATATGCTCGAATATCACAATAAATCCAACTATACCTACTAACTTTATTATAAAACAATATTGTCTTGCCACACGTTAATAATCAATAGTGATGAGCGACACTTCGATCACTTTTTTGGCAAGGCCGTGGATTTCTTCAGCTTGCCATAAACGCTCTAACATCAATCTGCACGCTGTAGGAATCTCGTTGGACAAGGCACGAACCCAGAAAAATGACTCGTCCTCGTTTTTGACACATGTTCCGCTTTGAAAATCATTGGAAATTTTTCTTAGTTCTTTCGTATTGAAAAGTTATAAATGAGTTAAATATCTTTGTTAAAATTTTCCATACCAAGCCGTGTAGCGCATCGAATATTCGGCACTTACCGTAACCGTGTCCTTTTTAATGTATGGCAGTGCTATAATGCAGTGCGTCCTTATTTGGGGGCCGCAGGTTTTAGATGTACCATCTTCTATATCCGTAGAAACCATTGACGGATCCAGAGGGGGGGGGGGGGGAGGCATGGGGAGATTTTTCTTCTTCATTGTTCTACTTTATTAAATCTTTATTGTGAAATGGAATCTTAAATTGTTTACTTTACGATGTTTTATAGAATACATACTTAATTATGTATTGACTACTTTTATATAGTTATATTATTTTTAAATCATCTATTTTTTAATCCATTATTTTTGTATTATGTTTATTTTCGAATTGAATGGCCCCCTCCTAGGACAATTTCTGGATCCGCCAATGGTAGAAACAATTTACTTAGGTACATATCGATACCCCAGTTCCAACGCGTAACAAGACAACAATTAGCTGTTTCGTACTGATTACTCATTAGGAAATGATTAGAATACTGATATTTACCACATCCAAAATGTAACAAGACTATCTAGTGGTAATCTGTGGTTATTATAGAACGGCAATGGTAATTGTTCTTTCGATCCAAACTGTAGCAATTACGAACGTCATGAAAACTCTTTTTATTGATTAATATTAGAAAACGATAAAAAAAACTACGCCAGTTAGATTTACAGTTGAAGATTAAACCTGCCCAAAATCTTGTTTTCTAATATGTAATCATAAAAATATGCTTTTTCAATTGCTACACTTTGGGACGTATCGACGAACTAGTAATATTATCCTATGTTAAAATCGAAATATTTTTCCCCTTTTGTCTTTCGGCGAAGGAAGTTTGACATTCTAGTGCAGGGGTGGGGAACCATTCTCTCTCTAAAGGCCGCATTCTTTTTTCTGATTCGACATAAGGCCGCAGTAAACATTGACTAGGGAATCTTTGGCCGGAAACAGGAATTTATGGTCAGAATATGTCAGGAATTCACGAATTTACATACATTTACAGAATTACAGAATTGGCCAGAAGGCCGCACCAGAGTAGCCAAAAGACCGCAGGTTCCCCACGCCTGTTCTAGTGTCATTGTTCCAGTTGCATATTGAGTACATAATACACAAATATGGCATATGGGTGTACATAATGTAGGGTATATGACATCGCACAAATAGTGTGGTACTGTGAACCCTCCGTGAAGTTTATGGCTACAGCATTGATTTCATGATCTTCTTGGTTGAATCGCAGCCTGCAAATCCAAGTCAAGGAAGGCCTCGGCACTGTCTTAGCCTTAAATGCTCCATCTATATTATATTTGATGGCGCATCTAAAAGGCCGCTTTAAATTCGCTTTCGTAATCGGTGCTTCTCAAACGGGAAGATAGCAATTTATTTTTAAGATGTCACGCAACACTCGGTCAACGCTATGTTGTCACTGTAAACATTGTCATTGAAAAAAAAACGGAAACAATAAAATTATCATGAGATACTTAACAAAAGACACACAATAATATGATATACATTTTGGTTCGATAACAGATCATTGACTATTCCCGTTATACATCTTTACACTGTGCTATGATCGGTGGCAGTCACGTGACGCTTCGAAACCATTCCATGCTTCGTTCTCAACGAATATTATGAAATAACAAATGATCATAAAGTGGATTAGAAAATTCGAATGGAACTTCACTTCACTTCAAATCATTGTTCGGTCTATTTCCTAAATTACAATTTATTTATAATGAATTTGGTAGTATCTTTGTGAAAATTAAAAGCTTACAAGATTTGACACGTGTTTGGCACTTTGATGTGTGTAATTTAAAGTCCTTAGAACAACAAAGTCATCAATTAATGTATGACAGTATACCTAATTATTGTGTGTGAAAAATAAGAAGCTGTTTTATGAATTAATCAACGTAAATTTATAGCAATAAAAAATTTTGAGTGATTTTGTTTCAAAGACTTACATTTATATAGATAGGTATTGCTAATAACAAAAAAATCCAAGCAATGCGTGCGTATAAAAACATGCAATCAATGTGTAATATAAATAAATTAAAAAGTGAAGAAAAAATAAGTGCTCCGTTCATTGATGACGTACTTACGTTTTGGTTACGCCACTGACAGACATTTAACTTGTAAATAAACCAAGGACAAGAATAAACAATCTAATTTTCTTTCGGAATAGACTCATAAAGGTACAATTTGCCCTTCGAATTACTTATGGATGGATGCAGAAGTAACTTTACGGCGCAGTTTGAGTAATGATCATATTATTACAATAAACGAATAAAAGTGATTATAATACCCAAGTACATCATTTTACTATATTCGTAAAAAATAATTATCAATAAATATATATATATATATATATATATGTATGTGAAAAAGCGAAACTACGTAAATGGTTTTTTAAATCCTCTGAAAAACTAATCAATTGCATTGGATTGTTATGCTTCAATGTTTAAACTACGCAGATCGCTTATTCTGTTTTGAATTGATCGAATCGCATTAATGTATTACAGTTCTTTCAAGGTCAAGTTTTTTTTATTGTCGTTTGACCATACGTACATTGTCGTATGTATGTAACATTATCGTTGATCACAGATTGAACACACTGTAAATAGCTTTATAAAATAAGCACAATATAGGTTTTAATGTTTTTTTTCTTGTTAAATACGAAACTTTTTATTCAAATCGGTTGATCATGAGTACAGTATATTTTCGGTGTATTGTGTTTTTTAACAGGCCAGATGAACCAAACACGAAATGCGCTAAAACAGTGAATCCAGGAAAAGAAAAAAATCGCAATCACTGACAATTAAATTCTTAACAGCTAAGAACTTTTTTATCGTATTATAATACAATTATTCCAAATAAATCTCAATTTGTTAAATAGGCCACTGACAAATGTTTATTGTCATTCTTGTCCTATTATTATTTGACAGGTAGCTTTATTGAAAGGATTTGTAACTTGGTACACATATTGTATTTATTGCAATTCAGAAAAATATGACAAACTATATAATATGTAATAAACGATGATAGAGAAACGAATAATGCGATATTTTTTTTGGATTAATATGAGCATTTTTTGTGCCTGAACGATGTACCGAGATTTAACTGTATAAAATAAGTTTATACCTCGAAAATTAGTGTCTGAGAAGACGTCATAGAAAGATTAAGAATTAAACAGATAGCAGTTGTTGCAACAAGTTATGGATTATATATCAGTTATGTTATGCTGCTTGATTTGAGCTGTAAGTATTCTAAGAGCTGATATTACAATAGTTCAATTTCCCAATCCGCCCCATTATACGCATGCAGCATTAAGATAGTAACTGTATACATAAATCTACTAATGGGAAGTTTTTAAATAAAATAACTAATGCCTCAATATAATTGAGGAGCAAACATTCAAAAAGTGTTTTGTCACACAAATACAAAGCTGGGAAAATGATGATTTAAGTGTTGCAAAAGTGACGGTTTGTATGAATGTGTCAACTTTATGATTTCATTTTAATATGAAAAAAAAAACTTTTTGAACACTAATTTTGATTTCCATTCATAGGTTTTATTATGGGCTATCAGAATTGATATAAAACACCATTTTTCAAAATTTGTGACAAAACACTTTTTGAATGTTTGCTCCTCAATTATGTAATAATTATTGGCAATAATGAAACAAAGTAATTGTACCCGTTCTGATAATGTCTTGCTTTGAGTTATTTATTGTACCACAATGCTCATTTTGTATGCTCTCAAGTCTGCAGTATTATGTTTAATTGTTGCATACGTATCTCTCTTACAGTATCATCATATGAGGCCATTAGAGGTGAAGCGAGCCAAATAGTATTTTATAAAAAAAATGATAAATGCGTTGTAGTATTCTACATGTCTTAAATTATCGTAAATGTGAAGTAACCTCAGTTAATACACATTGCAACAGTGCTATCTTTTAAATCATTTTACTAGTTAGCTCACTTCACCTCTTGAGGGTTCATATTTAAGTTTATGTTATTTGACTGCGGCGTGAAGCCCGATTAGGTATTTTATATTAAATTTATAAAATACCTAATCGGAAAATATTTAAACGAATCGTCGCTAAAAAATGGTGATCCAGATTTTTGAAATGGAGAGACACTGCTTGCAGTTTTTATAATTGATATTTGGTTGATTTTCACGAAGTTCATAATGCATGGAAGTATTTCAATAAGTATTTTCAAGACAAATTATCATATTATTTCGTGATTAATATTATTCTGCTAGAAACTACCAGACTGTGTAAAAACATTATTAGACGTCAGTTAGTTCAGAACATTATTTATTTTCATTAAAATAACACTTTGACTTTATTAATTGCACACATTGTATTATTATCAGAAAAAAAACACTTTGTTTGCTAGTTTCACATTATTCATTTTAATATAAGGACCGGTATAGGTCATCCTGACCATTATCAAATTATTCAAATGATGATCGCGATGAGTAAAGCTATCTACAATAATGGGTAAATAATTTAAACACATTTTAAGTAAGAAATAATTTATTGTATAAATATTATTTGACAATGTACAAAAATACACGAATGGCAAATAAAATTGAACCGAATATCGGCTACTTTCATTTCATTCCTTGAATTGAACTTTACTTGGTAGAACTTCATTATGAGTAGGTAAAATATCAATGTTGTTATGTAATCCCAGAATAATTATATGAATTTATTGATAGCTATTTAAAGAGCATAAAGCGATAGCTGCTTAAGGGATACTATTTAAACGAAACATAGCTCTGAAGATGACGCGAAACTGAACGAGCTATCAACCAATTCATATTTTTTGGCTTATTAATAACCAAATAAGTTTAAACATATTTGGTTAACATGCTTGAATTGGTCGATATTATAATTTGTTGTGTATATTTTGTTTTTCGCGTTGATCTTATGTTGAATTACGAATGCGTTTATAACAATAAGCGTTTCGATTTAGCCAACAAATTGTTGAGGACGTTGAGGTATTGGTTTGTGTTGCAGAAAATGCATGCTTCAATTTGCATGCCAAAGCAGTGTCGTGACACAGCCAACCCTGAGCCTGGTTTATGCAATTAGTACTAGCATTCTCAACATGTGTACTCATACAAAGAATCTATCAACTTTGTAAATCACCATTTCACATTAACAACATATTTAACAGTGGCGGTTCCTGACCTGAAATCTTGGGTGGGCTAGAGAAAAGCATAGCATTACATACTATTTACGAAATTTTGCATGCTTCCACTTCATCTTATACATTAATCTACAAGCAAATTAACAAATGCTACGACACTACTGCAAAGCATAAATTACTATATAATACAATCAATGCTAATGTAAGTAAGAAATAATAATACGTGACCCTTAATTTGTCTCTTTCAAAGTGAAATAACAAGTAAAAAAAGCAATACAGAACTGTCACTGAGATTCGATACCTGTCACTTTCATAAAATACAAAGATATTGCTATTTTGTATGGTCCATGGACTAAATCGTTTTTAGCCCCCAATGAATGACAGAAGCCAGTAAATTTGAAACACAGTCCTGTGTGTTTGATGACGTTTCCGTACATACAAATACAAACAAAATCGAATCGTGCTAGACTGCGTTCCAGTGTAAATAAATATTGTCTATGATTGCGGGCTGGAAAGCTTTAGCCCCTGAACCTTTAATACATAGGTGCTGCCAGACTGACGTCACGTTGAATGTTCTCTATGAATTATTTATAGGGTTATTGTTTTTTTTATGCCGGCTCAGCTTAAAATTGTAATACAAAACAATCGAGAATATTATTGTAAGTAGACATGGCATTGTCTTATATTGACAGAGGAAAATTTAAACAAAGATATTATATTCACTTGGGAAAGGTTAGTAACGCTTATAAATATATGTATTTATTTTGTTCAGCGGCCAAATTGCTGTTCATTTTTATTCAGCCATCTAAAGTTTTGGGCGAAAAATGCAGGTCGGGCTTAGCCCACCTAGCCCAGTACCTAGAACCGCCACTGATAATTAATTATCTCGAGCCATCATTTCACTTCATATGAGTGGTACACAAATTTTTGACCATAGACAGTAAGTATAATATATATTGACATTAACGCCGTATTTCAATATTTTTAATTGCTCAGGCGAAGCGTACGTTGAGACACAGGTGACGCATCACAGGGCAGCAGATAATTGGCAGGTACACACACGTGAAGCCAACATGTGCAACCAGCGTGTGCTGTGACAGCTGCATCATGCAAGTGACGTATTTTAATGATACATAATGATCAACAATAACTCTTTTAATGTCTTATAATGTAGTTTGCATGAGTAGTTTCATATAAACGAAGTTCAGCTTGCACCAATTTATCAGTTTCTCGGTCATTTTCGCTGCAAAATCAAAAGAACACTCCCTAAACGTGCACGCATCACGCAGAAAGCTGTGCCGGCACTACAACGGAGCGCAGAGGTGAGCAGACACATGTCCGCGTTGCACGCGAACCTGAACTGAGGAACTCAGGTCAAGTTCATCTGTGCACTTGCACCGGGTCGTTAGTGACACTTGTATGAATGTACATAATTTGAACGATTCAAATTAAGTTTAAGTTTAATTTAAGATTTCGACTGAAGGTGCTTGGTGGAATTTCAATTAAAATATTAATATCAGAAAATCTCAATCTGGGGATTTTGGCCTGTGTTTAAAACAAGGAGCGTCAAGCCCTTGACTAAAGAAGCAGAAAATAACTGAAATATAAATCCAAAAGTTCTTTTACGTGTCCACTCGAAATCCGAATCATATGGACTACTTATTTATTTATTTTATTTTATTTATTTATTTAATCGACATTGCACAAGGTTGACAAATTATAAACGAAGCTTATCACATCAGAAGTTTTTACTGATGCCGACTCTTTTTCGACGAGAGCAGGGATACAAAAATAGGACTAGGTTTTGGTTACCAAATAGCTCTCGCTACGCAGTCCGTATTGGAAATACAGTCCGTGAGCACTGCAACCAAATAAGAATCTACAACGGACCACGTATCATCAATACAAATAACAAATTATAATAAATGTTTGAGAAGCGGGTATGTTGGCGCAGACTCCGTTGAAATTATCTTATCCAATGTCTTAACCTCCTCCGTAAGACGAGGGGCGGAATTTTTGCAAAAAACCTTATTTAGCACAAATCGGAGGTCTTCATATTAAATTTAATGTTTCCAACTTTACACGATTTTATCAATAAATTATGAAATCGACGAAGGAATGGTAATACGCCCGTGGACACAATTTAACACTGAAAGAAGAATTTCGTTGTTGTGCGCTCTACCAAGAGTAACAAGAATTGTGCTAGAGCAGGGGTGGGGAACCTTTCATTTCTGAAAGCCACATTAATTTATCTGATTCAACACAAGGCTGCAGTAAAGAAAACGTTGACACTTCCCCCTTTTTTTTCGACTATCGAACATATAATGTGTTGATTATTTTCTTTTTCCAAACGCTTGCGTATAATTTTTTAATCCAAGTGAATATTTTGATCAAGTCAAAAGGGCGCATCAGAGACACTGGGCGCATCAGTGTCACTTGAACTGTCAGTCCAAGATTATCCGTGCACTTGAACGCCTAAAGCTACCGAAAGACCAAGCCCGGGTCGTAAATGAAAAAGCATGTGTGAATGTACAAAATTTGAACGATTCAAATGTAATATTGAAATTCTACCAAACACAATCAGTCAAAATCTTGAATTGAAAAGATTGTTGTTGTTAAGATAGTCTATATTATGCTGACATAGTTACAAAAAATATTTTTTTATGAATCAAATCATATTTCAGTATATAAATATGTATAATGAATCTTAATCATTTTTGAAAATATAATATGACACTAGAATCTATATATTAATAGCCGATAAGGTATGTTTGGACGTCCATTTCACACCTTCCATTTCTCCACTTTTTTATTCATACTAAATTTATATATTAAAAGTCGATAAAATAATCACTCGCTTTTCACTTTTCACAAATGTGTGCGTACTGATGATGTCCTCGAGACATCTTCTTCTTCTACGAAATGTATTTTGTTTGCGTACATTTTCAAATTAATAGATAATGAAATGAAATAAAATATAATTCAATAATTTGCAATTTAAAAACTGCAGGGCTGTCGATATATGCGCCGTGGTCGATTTATGGTACTATGAAAAATGATTGTTAGCAAACTTGAACATTATTCTAAATATTAAATAATTTACGAAATTTATGCTACTACGAAAAATGGTTGTTAGCAAACTTGAACATTATTCCAAATATTAAATAATTTACGAAATTTCGGCTACTACGAAAAATGATTGTTAGCAAACTTTAACATTATTTCAAATATTAAATATTTTACGAAATTTCTATTCCTACGAAAAATGGTTGTTAGCAAACTTGAACATTATTCCAAAAATTAAATATAAACGAAATTTATGCTACTACGAAAAATGGTTGTTAGCAAACTTAAACTTTATTCCAAAAGTTGAATAATTTACGAAATTTATGCTACTACGAAAAATGGTTGTTACCAAACTTGAACTTTATTCCAAAAATTCAATAATTTACGAAATTTCTGCTACTACGAAAAATGGTTGTTAGCAAACTTAAACTTTATTCCAAAAGTTCAATAATTTACGAAATTTATGCTACTACGAAAAATGGTTGTTAGCAAACTTAAACATTATTCCAAATATTAAATAATTTACGAAATTTATGCTACTACGAAAAATGGTTGTTAGCAAACTTAAACTTTATTCCAAAAATTGAATATTTTACGAAATTTATGCTACTACGAAAAATGGTTGTTAGCAAACTTAAACTTTATTCCAAAAGTTGAATTTTTTACGAAATTTATGCTACTACGAAAAATGGTTGTTAGCAAACTTAAACATTATTCCAAATATTAAATAATTTACGAAATTTATGCTACTACGAAAAATGGTTGTTAGTAAACTTAAACATTATTCCAAAAATTCAATAATTTACAAAATTTCTGCTTCTACGAAAAATGGTTGTTAGCAAACTTGAACATTATTCCAAAAATTGAATATTTTACGAAATTTCTGCTACTACGAAAAATGGTTGTTAGCAAACTTAAACTTTATTCCAAAAGTTCAATAATTTACGAAATTTATGCTACTACGAAAAATGGTTGTTAGCAAACTTAAACATTATTCCAAATATTAAATAATTTACGAAATTTATGCTACTACGAAAAATGGTTGTTAGTAAACTTAAACATTATTCCAAAAATTCAATAATTTACGAAATTTCTGCTTCTACGAAAAATGGTTGTTAGCAAACTTAAACTTTATTCCAAAAATTGAATATTTTACGAAATTTATGCTACTACGAAAAATGGTTGTTAGCAAACTTAAACACTATTCCAAATATTAAATAATTTACGAAATTTATGCTACTACGAAAAATGGTTGTTAGCAAACTTAAACATTATTCCAAAAATTGAATATTTTACGAAATTTATGCTACTACGAAAAATGGTTGTTAGCAAACTTAAACTTTATTCCAAAAATTGAATATTTTACGAAATTTATGCTACTACGAAAAATGGTTGTTAGCAAACTTGAACATTATTCCAAATATTAAATAATTTACGAAATTTCTGCTCCTACGAAAAATGGTTGTAAGCAAACTTGAACATTATTCCAAAAATTCAATAATTTACGAAATTTCTGCTACTACGAAAAATGGTTGTTAGCAAACTTAAACTTTATTCCAAAAAGTCAATAATTTACGAAATTTCTGCTACTACGAAAAATGGTTGTTAGCAAACTTAAACTTTATTCCAAAAGTTGAATTTTTTACGAAATTTATGCTACTACGAAAAATGGTTGTAAGCAAACTTAAAAATTATCCCAAAAATTAATTATTTTACGAAATTTATGCTACTACGAAAAATGGTTGTTAGCAAACTTAAACTTTATTCCAAATATTAAATAATTTACGAAATTTCTGCTTACTATAAAAATAAAATAAATTAAAATAAAATAACATAAAATAAAATAAAATAGAATAAAATAAAATAAAATAAAATAAAATAAAATAAAATAAAATAAAATAAAATAAAATAAAATAAAATAAAATAAAATAAAATAAAATAAAATAAAATAACACAACATAACATAACATAAAATAAAATAAAATAAAATAAAATAAAGTAAAATAAAATAAAATACAATGCAACAAAACACAATGCAACAAAAATCTCACGTTGCTGGGCAACGGGCTTACAGCTAGTATAGATTTAATATATTTCAGAGAGAATATTTTTATGTTACTTACTTTTTTCAAAATTTAATATTCTCACTGAAATTATGTATACACCAATAAACCAACAAATTTATTTTGTACAAAAATAGACGAAAAATAAGTAGACATCGCATTTTTAATTAACATGATATTTTCTGTAGCACAAGAGTAAATCATAATGTTTTGAATATTTTTAAGTTTCTCGTAGTGTTCATCATCGTCCTATCTGTATGTATGATATATTTAGCACTATATTATGAAAGAATGTTATGAAAGGCGGCCTTGAAAATTATTCTAATGTTGCTGCAAAATACATGCCGTTTAAAATGTCAATGAACTTGACTTGGCAAAAAGAAAATTTAAATAAATTACCAATAAAAATCGTCCGACAATATTAACTTTCATGTTAATGGATTGAGCTAGAGGAGGAATGTGAAATAGCATAAGGATTGCTTAAGTCTATAATTATTATTTCTACTAGTTTAATGAAACTTCATATTTTGTAATGGGGTTGTGTAAAAACTTAATGGGGACTGTCCTGAAGTTGTATTTTTCAGCCTGACTTGACGTCCAGTGATAGAAAAGCTCTCGTTGAAATATTTTTTAAAAGAAAGTGTATAAAATACCAAGATTGTAAACCGTTGATTAATATTTTTCCTGTAGATTTAAGGGAGTGGACGGATGGACCTCGAAATGTCAAAGGACCCTGAACGGTAAAGTCCTAGGTTACTTATCGAAAACGCTGTTGAAAAAAATATACATTCGGTCCACTTTTTACGTGTTTTTTTGCACGATTTCGTTATTACGCGATTTAAAAAAATAAGATATGTGATCAGGGATGGGCTGGAGGGGGCTCGGAGAGGCTCTCGCGAGCCCCTTGATAAAATTTAGTAAGACTGGCGAGCCTCTTGTTAATTTATGAGAAAACAATATTCACAGATCCAATTAGAATATAACTGCAATTTCTCACTTATATATATTATCTACGACAGCTTCATTATACACAGTAGTACACTTTTAGCCATTTACATTGATAAGTTTACGGTAAATTGCATATTGCTACATATTGAAAGTGCATTAAGTAACAATCGATGGCTTATTTAAATACCTCATGTAATTGGATAGGAGTGATAAAAAAATTCACTCCTACCCCAGAACACCGATACTTACTTTGAGATTGAGCGAGCCCTTTGTTCACCTATTGGCAGCCCACCGCTGGATGTGATGACTTTGCTCTGAATCTTGTTAAAAAAATATATATTGAATTAGTTAAATAGAAAGTTTCGGCCATAAATTTAATCAAAACACAAAGACCTAAATATGTATTAAATCTACTAAATTTGCAAAATAGTTCTGCCCGTACCGACACCGTAAATGATATAGGCTTCGAAAATACTACACGTGAAGATATTGACGAGATCCTTCTCTAACAAATGCAAAATTACGAGGAATTGATAGAAGTAATTAATTAGATAATATATGTGACGAGGAGGCAGAGAAACCAACATTCAAAGCTGAAACGATTCAAGAAGGATTACAATGCCAACGAATATGGTATTTTTTTTTGAAAAACGATATTAAAATTAGGCGAGCTAGAAAATTTCAAAATTAGTTGAGAATCTGCTTGCTGAATTATACGGAACTTTATAAATAATTAAAGCCACGGGAAACGCAGAAATCAAACCAAAAACAAATAACGAAATTTATTTTAAAGGGAAATACTTAACCGTCGGATTAACAAAACAAATCCAATGGAATAATAATCGATACGGATCCAGAATCTAGGAAAAACAGCATATCATCGAACGGGTCAGAGCAAATTCAAGGTTCAATACGTTCAACACATCGCGAACGATTATATTATTTCGCAATTATGTAGAAAAAAAACTTTTTTTACGCTTACAGATAAAATTTTAGTTTTTCACACATTTTCGATACTTTTTTACGCGAAATTTTAATTTTTGGATCGAATTTATCAAATTATATCAAAGTAAAGTTTTTAAAGATTTTTTGTGTCAACTTTTGGAACCTATGTATCACTTGAAAAACGATTGGGTGTATATATTATATTGGTAGAAACCCTTAAATAGTAGTAGAAACTACTTCTTTCCATTGAAATTCGTTTAAATTTGTGAAATTTATGAAAAACAAAATGTTCTGTAGAAAATCAACAACTCAATTTTCAACAATATTATGCTGTCACGTGTTTTTCTTGTAAGCAACCAACGGATATATCATATATCGATAGAAGTTTTTTTATCAGTGCATGATATGTGTTGATGGTCACGCTATAAAATCACGCCACAAAATGCGTCATTTTACGTAATTCTCAGCGTCATTGATATCTGCCGGAAGTGATTAGTAGGCATATTAATACAAAGGTGACGATTTCGCACATACTTCCACAGATTTTATAGTTAGATTATACAGAATACTGTTTTGGCAATTTGTTGATCATTTTGTAGGTCATACATAATTAATATTCAAACAAAATAATGTGATATAATAAAATGCAGTAGCTCGTCTTAGGTAGACTGGCGATATGAGGAAAATTCAGTGTGTTTTATGGAGGAATAAAGTATGTGGGTATAGAAAAAAATGATTGGTTTTTTATATCAATATTTTTATTATCTTATAAATATTATACTATGACTAGCATTTGATATACATATGTACATTGATACAGGTATAATTTTTTCAGACTTCTTCTGACAGAATCCACTTTTTATTTATCCTAAGCACTAATTTTATATCAGTCAAAAAAATATTCGCTACAATAATTAAAAACAAACATAAATTTTTGTACTAACGAGTGGCTAATACTTTTTCGAATACACTGAAAAAATAAACATTACACATTTTTTCTCGTTGTAATTTCCTAAATTTTAAATCACAATAGGGATACCACATTTGTGAAATTACACATTATATTTTTTTGGACACAAACCTTTGCAGTTTAAAAACATGTAAAGGTTTATGTTGACAAATATAATAATATTAGAATACATATAATGATAAGAGTCACCGTTACCAAAATGGTGTCTGGTATTTAAATATTTTGCAAAACATACACTGTATTATAATATCCGATTATTACAACTAAACTTAACACTCAGTCTGTTATAAGTATAATTACTTAATGTAAAATGATTATATTTATTATTATATTGCTAAATACATGTAGATATAAAAGAAGATAATATTGAATACTGAAATTAATATTTTTTAAACATTCTAAAAGCGATTGCAGATTCTTTACAAAGTAATATTTGCGATGTATATGCTTATCAATGCAATTAGTTTTCACTGTCACTTCTTCTTTTCGCGAGGCTGTGGCCCGGAGTGGCCAAGAAAAGATATTTATCATAAGAAAACATTTAACTCAATGTGAATTGGTATTGTCAAATTTAACATATAACCTATGAGAGCCGGGTATCTTCACTATTAATTCATCATCTGTGATAGGCTGAAGAACGTGCTTCCATTTTGGGTCGTTATCCGTGAGAATTGTAATATTTGGGTTTAACATAGCTGTCGATTTATGCTGGTTTTTCAAAAGAACCGGTCTCGATACCATAAAATATTTTGGAATATTCGAATTCAATCCATTCTCAACCAAATGATTGTTGTTATCGGCTGAATCATGATGTTTGTTTATGGTCAAATCAGAAGCGTCGCCAATGTTATGAACACTGCGAGTTTGTCTGTTGTTTATGGGAAAATTCATATCCACATGATAGGCTGCCGGTGAGATTGTGGTAGAATATTTACTTTTATCAGATACTGTTATTTTTGAATGTTTTGACAGCTCAGATAATTTTCCGGATTTTTTCAAAGGCTCTTCTACCAGATTAAGGGATTGCTTCCTGTCCAAATCGTCCAGAGTATCTTCCTCGATGTCAAATAATGAAGGCGCTCGTGGATTTTCTTTCTTCGTAATCTTATGTTCGCTGTAGGTTTCTTTGCGTAAACCAGCAGTCATTCGATGGTCGCCATATTTTTTCAGCGGCACACTTTTCACAGACACCAATAACGCAAAACACAATAATAATAACAGCTTCATTTTAAAGTAGTTTACACCGAATTCTAGCACTATAGTTGTTTACTGTTTGATAGACGTGTATTGAATGATCGATGTATTAATCGTTACTGTTTATTTATGCGAAAGTTGTGAGTTGTTACGCATTTCGAAATAATGCCCATTCTTGGGAATAAACGATTACTCATTAATTTATGTGCGGGAATTTTGGTTATCAGGAAAACTTCTTCCGATCGAGTATAATATGAATAAAACACTTAAGTAAGCACACTAACAGGGCAGATAAACATGACACTCGCTAAATAAAGTGACTCATTATAAAAAGTGTGACTTACTGTTAGTGGCCCATATAGATTCCAAACACATTTTGTAAACATTGTAATAAATGAAATAACGGAAATAAACCCAAATATTTTTATTAATATCTGATCTTATCTCCGATCAAAGCGAAGCTTAATGAATTGCTTTAACAGTGGGTAGGTTTTTTTCAAGGACGGGTTGTAAGTCAGTCGTTGAAACTCTCTTTTCGTATCGGGAAAGGATGGTGTGTTAAGGTTTGGAGATAACTTTAATCTTAGAAATGATTACATTGGCATTTACTCGGTGGAACTCCATTGAAATAAGGTGAAAAAAATAAAAGTATTTTAGTTCTACAATTATTTTTTTTATAAATGGTTGATAGTTATTTCGGCTTGTGCCCTTATCTGAACTTTGTTTTAGCATATATTGATATAGCTATACTGGCTGAGAAGAGATACAAAATAAATCTACTCTAACATCCTAATTTATATTGCAAAAGACATATTTTTAATTTTTTTAATTAAAAAATATATTTGACATTACAGCTTACGCCAATGCGTCAAATATTTTGAAGTTGAAATATCATACGAAATAAACTCTATGAAAATTTTTGAAAGTCACATGAGTTTAACTCAAGGAGAATTGACTTCACAAACACCCATGTCTTAGATCTCAAATTGAAATTGAAAAAAATCCGATTTGACATTGACCTTACTGGGAATCGAACCCAGACCCACCTGATCGGTAGAGCAAGCTCTAACCAACTAGATCATAGCGGGCACTTTTTTTAAATATCCTATTTTAGTATTAAATTGATTAAAATAATATAAGAGGCGCAAGCATACGAATCCATAAATATAATTTTAAAAAACATCACCATCGATGAATTTGATG
Source organism: Himalopsyche tibetana (assembly GCA_030503985.1). Lineage (NCBI taxonomy): Eukaryota > Metazoa > Arthropoda > Insecta > Trichoptera > Rhyacophilidae > Himalopsyche > Himalopsyche tibetana. The sequence goes on from JAPJYX010000015.1 coordinate 4,991,811, forward strand.
ACTTTATTCCCGATTAATTTGGAATGAAAGATGTCTTTGGTCTTGTACCATTCATGAACGGTGCTAAAAAAAAATGTGGATTGATTTAATTGAAAAGGCACTTTCAACCAGCCATTAGTTTGCCTGATAATGGATTTATTTAATAATCTTGATCAAATAAAATGTATTATGTCCCTATATATTAGTGCCTAATTATTTTTTCTTTCTATTGTTGAACGGATTTTAATCTTACGAGCGCGAATTTTCCGTACAGAATTCTTCTACATAATCATTGGAGTAACCATTGTTAGGAATAAAATCTTTTCGTTATATTTGATTATAATTCGTTTTAACTAAAATAATTGTATCGGTTTTAAAATATTCATTGTGCATTTAATTGAAAACTACAAAACTGATATTGTTGAAATCGGGTTGTGTTTCTTGGAAATGAATTTTTATGTTTCTATTTTAAATATCTGTAATTTACCACATTAAATCGCTGGCCGTATAATATTTTAATTAGTAAACATATTTAAATTATTTAATATCATTAACAAATTTGTTTCATAAATAAAATCCGATTTCACTACTTCTAGTATTAGGCATTGTATCGCATGTGATATCATCATTCTTGGTCGTGTACCTTCATTACATATCCCGATCCTAAAAACGGGATACTAGAGATACCAAATCATTAGTCCCGACTTAGCACTATCCTTCCCTCCCCACTTTCTTAAAAAATAGAAGTTGGGCAACTGAGTGACGATTTTTGTATATTTTTTTTTCTGTTGAGATCAATTTTATATGCCCTAACGGTTAAAACATGGTGTCTCTCTATGTTTTATACTTATCTATTCAATATCTTCAATATATTGTTGGTATAATAATGTAATGAATAAGTGACAAAATTATATATTAGAAAAAACTCTCGTATTCAATAGCATTTTTATACAAGTGTGATGAATTTTTCTATTTGAATTGGCACAAAATAAAGAATCAGTTTTTCTTACCTCAGTATAAACGGTATATTAGGAAATAGTAACAGAATGTACTTGTCCAGTTTTCATTTAAAAACATATGTATATGTCTTAAATTGTGTTTTATTTAAGCCTCTGTGCCTAGGCGATTGAATCCGTTCTATTTCATTGCCACGTTGGAATTTCCTAAATTCAATCGATATTTTAAAATAAGGAAATAAATACCTGCTATGAGTATACGAATAAATTCTAAGAATTTAAATAATCTTGTCTGTTTGTATTTATTAAGTTGCATAATTTAAACAATTTTTCCGCAATTAATAATTCAAATCACTTCATCTCCCATATACGACATAGATTTGATAGCGGTACCGTAGATATAATTGTAAAATACCTTTTTAGTAAAGCAGCCCCTGTAGTAAGAGTGGCGCAATGTCCAATGAGTTGATGATTCAATACGACTATCATAGAGTCGAAAGAATTCGGTTGAATTGGTCGACCTTTAAATGAAATCGAATTCGAAAGATGTAGAAGCAGTTTATTTTTTGATCAAATATGTTGCCGAATTCACTTCTTGTCAAGCTTTTTTCAATTCATGTCCGTTTCAATGTGAAGCATATATCTTTCTACTAAAGGTATCCCAACAGAAGTCTTTTTAAGAGAACTGCTTATTACTCAGTTACTTAACCTTTCCTTTATTTCGATGATAGTATGGATATAAGGATAAGGGTATCCACATATCTTGTTTTGCCTTATTGATTGGAAGGTTGGGAGGATTTTTTAAATGTCACAACTAGGGAATCCAATCCCGAGCCAAAATATTGATCCTGGGATTTCGGGATTAGAATTTTTCGATCCCGGGATCAGTACATTTAAAAAAAATAATATAGGTGAAAAATAAATTAAAAAAAATATTCTATATTATATTACCAGCTGTAAGCTGCCAATACGTTACCAAAAAGCTCTCTTAATCTCAGTTATTCGCGATGTATTTTTGGATTTTTAATTACTCGTAAAAATAAGCGAAATCATTATTAAACTAACTTAAAATGCAAAAAATACGAAATATAACTTAAAATGGTTAATTTCGATAGCTGAAAAAAGCAATTACCTACTTCAGACTGCAAGAATGAAGATTTCTAAAATTTTTGTTTATATACATACATTCTTAATAATTTAATTGAAGTAAATAGACGTAATTTAAATATCAAAATATTCCCAGAGTACCAAAGCATCGATTGTTTCGCCATTTAATCAAAGGTTTCGGTTTACGGTACAAAATGAATGTTTATGAACAATAAATTCCGCAAAACAAACACCATTGATATCTGGTAACATTCATTGATGTAGAGAACAAAGCGAAAATAAATTAAAAAAATATCGAAATATGAAGCTTTGTAATAACAAACAATACATATTGTCGACAAATGCATTCAAACACAGTACACGTGCGTATAATGCATTGAAGAAATTTAATAATTGGCATCAAGTTATCTTTTCGACTTCGACTCGTACTCTTATCGTAAACTCTTATCGCAAAGATAAAGTCTTAATAATAAAATTGGGCATCGTTTATTGCAAATGCTTGAACTACCGACTTGAAAACCAACACGTTTCTGTTTTAAAATCAATCCCGAAAGTTTCGGTATCATGCCTTCTAATCCCGGGATTGAAATGTATCAAAAACTGTACGGGATCCCGGGATTGGATTCCCTAGTCACAACAACCATGCATTCTAACAGATAAATTTAAATTTTGGAAAGTATTGAAAAAATGCTGTTCACACTGGGACTCGAACCTATGAGATCCGACCCTTCTGGGTTTTACTCTGAGTAAACACCGATTAACGTATTTTAAAGGATCGGAAAGTGTCGGAAACCGTTGACAAAATAAAACACATTAAATCAGTCAATGTCTATAAACCGGTATTTTTTGTGTTATGAGTTTCGCTTATGGTAGCCGATACATTACATTCAAAAGAGACCTAAGATGAGGACAAACAGTAAAGTAAAATAAAAATAAATTTTTGCGAATATTGATTTGAAAAATTAAAAGTTGAAATATGTTAAATTTACCGCGTTACATGGTAAAAAAAACCTGCATAGAAGTATTTATTTCCACTGACTTGTAAATATGATTTTTGAATTCAAAGATTATCTCGATTTTGTCATCGTGCGACTTGAAGCGACTGGACGCAAGGAAAACGTTACTGTTAATATGAAGGTATGTCCATTCGCGAGAAAAATATTAAATTACTAGTTTTTCCTGTAAGTGATACGCAATACGGTTATGACTTATGACTTATGACTGAGTACCAGTCAGCCTCAATACGAACAATTATTTGTTTGTCGTTGACAAATCTTTCAATTAATTATACAATAAACGATTTGTTTCTTAGTAATATAAAAAAAAGGTTATCAAATATTGATGAACGGACAATACTTCGATTCATGGAAACAGTGCATGGAAAAAAAGGAATAAATAATCTTTATCACAGTTTTTTTCCAACAAGAAAAGACACATGTCCCCATTCAACTAGAACGCATTGCTATCTATTTGTGATACCATATTGTGGACAACGGGTCATAGAACATTTCTTTTAACACCAATAGATATATTCTTTAAGATGTGTTTTGTAGTTAGTAGTTTAGCCGGGTTCGTGTTCTACGGTCAACGCCGTTGGCTTCATTCAGACGAATTTATGGATGTCTGTGATGTATAGAATTTCCTACCGCCCATTCGATACACAACAATCGGGGCGTAGTGAGAGTGATTAGCTAAACACTATTTTTATTCTATCCCTCATATCCAGCGATGGGCTGCCAAAATGTTAAGAAGGGGCTCGGTTAACCTAAGAGATATTCGCGGTGTTTCAGATAAAGGATGGATTTCTTTATCACTCTTTTATGACGATTAGCAATAATTATGAAATCAATCGAATATTACTTAATATTCTTTTATTATGTAAAAATATACTGATATATATATATTTAAAAAAAACTCATAGTATCTTTTAGTATACACCCGAAATAAATGTATTAAGCAAGAAATATCCAAATGCAACAAAGTCTTTTGTTTCGTTATACATCTAAACCATCTACAGCAATTTCTGTTGATCTGAGAATATTTTTTTACTTTACAAAGGGCTCGCGCGAGCCCCTCCGAGCCCCTTCCAGCCTACCCCTACTCATATCTTCAAAAAAAGGAGCTTGAACAGCTGAAGATGCTTTACATTGGGAGCAGGCATTTCACTAGTAGTACGTTTTGTATATGATTCGATAAATATATTTCAGGGATTACTCTTAATTTTCATAATAAAAAATATTTAATTAACGAAATTTTATTAGGACACGCTATGACATTATTTAATTTGTTTCAGCACTAAGTCACCCCCTACAGTCTAAATGTGGAACCAAACATTCAGTAAATGCTATAAGAATTCTATTGAAATAGAAAGAATTGACTAACAGTATAATAAGTTATATATTTGTATATTTGTATATCAACAATACATCTATTGAGGTTATTCTGTAGAGTTTGTATTATCCGTTTCCCTGTATTGTATTGCAAAAATTATTGCACCTATATAATTTATAATATCCATAAATAATATCATAATACTAATTACTTCACCGTTAATCCTTGTACAGAATAATTTATCGTTTGGAAGGTTGTATTTTCCTATAAAATAGGTTTACCCCACACTTAAAATTTCAATATTGATTAAAACAGGAAATAATAAGTTTGTAAGTTGACCTTTTACAGACGATAACCGGAAGTGACATCAAATTAAAATGTACTTTCTTATTTTGCAATTACTGACCATGGGTTTTGAAAGCGCTTTCTCTTTAAATTATCTTTCGGATCATATAAAGCGGAACTTGAGTTTATAATAAACAATAGTTGCATCAGTTGCACAGTTGACAGATTGCATGCCACAATGGGTAATTTAATCCAAAAATATCGAAAAAAATACAATGTACATACAGCGAAACCACGTACATATATTGATTATTTTAGTAAAATATTTGTAGTTAAAGTTATAGTTAAATTGAAAACGAATTGAAATGATGTTATTAAACATTTTATTTCTCCGTCATTTGTCGTGTTAGAAGAGAAATAAATCTATTCAAACCCAAATATCTAGTCATATTTTAATGCTTTGTAGACATTCTTAGCGCATACACCTTTTTACAAATAGAACCAAAAAATACTCCAATATCAAGTGCTGTCGATTCTCTCTAAAACCACATTTTTTATTTCATCAACAAATGTCTTCTAAATATCCTTCACAGTGTAGAAATATGAAAAATAATTGTTTGACATTAAATTGAAGTAAGAACGTTTTCCGCCCACGGTATTTTTTTTCTGTAATCAACTGTAAAAAAAGAGTTCCATGACTAAATCCAATTGAGAAATGCTATAATAAACGAATACAACAACTAAAAGCACCTTTTAATCTTTATACTAACATCGGTTTTGTCTGAAACAGCAAATTACGCGGCCAGAGTAAATTTATTTTACCGTGCTAGAGAGCTTCCAGGATACGTTCTTCGTGGTCAACCTTTGATTCTATCACTGTCCAGTGTTGCTTTGGTGATCTCTGCGGATGATTTGCAACCCACATATTTTGTCAATGTGAAGCACGTGAACTTTTATTGGACCGTATAAACAGAAATTGCTTAAGCAAGAAAATTGATCGTATGTTAAAAAAAACGAGGTTGCAAGTTATCATTTAGTGAAAGGCGACTACTAAATCAATTCACCCTATCTCTGTCCATTTTTTAGGAACAGTTAGAGATACGATAGCGTGCACCAATTTGTATACAAATCCATAAATCAATTGGTTACCTAATATGAAGATCTTCACTATTCACAAGGTACCTTTGAACTGCATTTTTTGTTATTATTGTTAGAATGTTATATTCACACATCACATTTTTTATATTCACACATCACACAAGATTTTTTTCTTATCAACTCAATACAAACACTTAAATTTTTCGTCTGAGCCGATTGAATAAATGACGTATTATATACTTTAAACAATGCAAAGGGCCTGTGGTTTGGCAACCAGTTGACCGCTGCTGTCGTACTTTTACGAAGAACGGTACGTCAACAAAATACATTTATGATAACATATCATACAGCCTTGTGTGAATTAATGCACAACAGGATTTTCAGAAATGCCAGATACTGTTAACAGCATATTGCTTTTGATTTATCGTGGGTTCTTCATTTTTCCTTTCCCTAATCGATATACATAATTAATGTCTTGTGTGTTGAGATGTGCAGAATTAGGGGAATACATTCTTTAAATTTAAATGTTCCACGGGGAATGAATATGATGCATAATCTGGTATAAAAATGGTTTATCTGACAAACAATTCTGTCGAAATACAGTCAAGGGTGACCGCTGTATTATTCTGCGACCGGGGGCGATTTTCGGAAATCCTTTGATATTTGCAAAATGATAACGCTAAGACTCATAAGGAAGTAGCTTAGAAGTAAAACAAAGATAATATATACTTCATCTTCCTGCAAGTTTTGTGTTTCATTCAAAGGAAATTCTATATTTAAGTTTGGTCAGTGGTATTCAACAAGATATATAATGTCAATTAAAATATGACACTCCACCGCAATCGACAACTATTCCGTAACGCCCACCCCCAATGTGGAACGTATTGACATTTTACGTTGTTAGAATGTCGCTCGTCGTCTGCTTAATGAAAAGATTAATATCGATGGATTGATATATGAACAGACTAGTACTCTATTGTTCCGCCTATTTTTTACAATAAAAAATAGCTTTATATGCTTTTGATTATAAATTCATAAATCGATTAAAACATAATGTTTGTACGGATATCTGAACTCGTATCATAGAGTTGAGATCAATATTTTTTATTCCACAAGTTCCAAATTCAAATATTTTTCATCGATGACAGGTGTCTTTGATTCCTTTGTTTTAAAAATAACTAGCTGGCCCGACGAACTTCGTGCCGCCTCAGAATCAATAAGTGTTGTGTTAACTTTATAACTTGAAACATGATGACTACCGAGCAAACCTTTAGTTGTACATTGTGCGGTGGCAAGCCAGGCAGATCCAATGAGTTTAAAAATTCAGTTGGTTTTCGTTTGTTACACGGTCGATAGATTTGAAGGAATGTAGTGGAACAACGATTTGATTTTGAATTGTGAAGTTTAAATGATCCACATATTTGTTCTTCGCTGCAAGAATTGCTCGTTCACTTAACCAATTGTGATTGTTGTGATTAGATGTTTGGGAACATTTTGTTGATGTAGCCGTCCTTCGTTGAGACGAAATTACTGAAATTCGGCGGAAACGAAATCAATCCGTTCGATTCATCAACAGGAACACGGTCGTTACCGACGATAGTCGATGATAGTTTTATAGCTTAAAGCATTTTTCTCTTCTCATTCGGGGCCGAGTTAATAATCCTCAAATTCTCATGACTATTAATTAACATGCTCCCAATTTATCGTGGGCAAAACTATGAGCAAAAACTTTTATTTCTAAAAACTTATACCTCGCTTAAGAGGTATGAGTCACCAGTTCCAAGGGCCGTTAGATTGATCAACGTATTGCCTAGAGAAGTGGACATTTTTAGTGATTTAGTATTTGTGAACTGTTTGTAAAATTTTACTATTTTATTTCTTGATTTTAATGTATTATGTAGTTTTATTTTATATTTTATCTTATTATATTTTTCAAGTACACGGCGAATTGGCGTCAGCTGTTATGTCATATACTGTAACTTAAATTTTTAACAATAAATAAATAAATAGTCAGCAATTGCTTGGAGAAATCTTCGGCAGATGGATCGTTTAGCAATGCAACTCGCATGTTTGTCGTCAGCTGAAGTTTCTTCACATAGCGCCAGAGTCAATGATTTGAGGCAAGCGTTTATTTCATCGGCAGCGGTCGATCTTGGAATGACTGGTAGTGTTTGGCAGAAATCGCCAGATAGTACAATCATTGCGCCTCCAAAAGATCTTGAGTCATTGCACAGATCTTTCATGGTTCGATTGAGTGCTTCCAATGCGCATTTGTGCGCCATTGTCCATTCATCCCAGGTGATGATTGTATTTGCTACCAAAAAATTGCCATTGCTGAGTGTTTCGCAATCTTGCATGTCTGTTTTTCAGTGGTTTGAAGGGTTTAACGGCAATTTCAACGGTGAATAAGCCATTCGGCATCCTTCTATCTACGTGGCCGCTATTCCAGAAGAAGAAACTGCTACAGAAATTTTATATCTCCCACGACCAGTGGCCATAATCAATGACATGAGGAATGTCTTCCCAGCTCTACCGGGCGCATCGAGGAAAAATAAGCCATCATTTCCGTCATCAATTGCCTTCATTAACGTATCGTACATTTCCTTCTGTCGAGGGTTCAACAGTGGTACATTCGTTCAAACTGATCAATGCATCTCGATCATATTCACGTTCAAGTTTCAATTCTCGATTGAAAGCGACGTTCATTCCACGATCTGGCGTCGGCATTTCTACTTTGACTAACAAACTGCCGCACATAAGGTAACACATGAATTTGATGGGAAGCATGTCGAAATAATTATAGCAAATAATGTGTGTATCTGACTTGGAGATTCAGAAACAATTGCTTCAGCGATTGTCATGTCCCAATGAGTAGCGTTTTCAAGCAAAATGAGATATTGACATGCAGCACGAAATGTTGGGCACACTACGCCATTGACAGTTCGAAGTGATTCAAATGATGTCGGCCCACAAACATTCACCAGCAACAACCGCAAGTAGAAGCATTCGTCATTCTTCAGATGAACTGTGTTAATGCGACCAAGAGCATCAGTAGAACGCACATCCGGATGATCAGGAACCGCATTGCTTTGCTTTCGACGTTGAATTTTTTTCGATGAAGCGTTCCAAGTATAAATAACGTGCAATCTCAGCAGGGCTGTGGAGTCGTGTAAAAAAAATACTCCGACTCCAGCTTAAAAATAATTAACGACTCTGACTCCGACTCCGAGGAAATTTTTCAACAATTTCATTTTAACATATATATATATATATATATCGACTTTGGAAAGGAAAAAGGACGTAACCCACAGTTTTTTCAAAACAGGTTTTTTTCGATTATCACAATCTATCAAATTTGATACACGTTCTATCAAAAAGATGCAAGCTGCAAATGCTAAATTAATATCTAAATTTAGCTTTTAAGTTTGAAAAAGATGACCTTGTAAAAAATTAAAACCAAGAAAAAATACTGAAATAAAGGTGTTTCCTAGACAATTTCTTTAATTCATATTAGGCTTTGTTATTTAAACAACAGTTTAGAAGACTCCGTGCGCTTCAAGGTTGTGTACAATTCATAATTTGCATATGGCCCAAAATAATTAAAACATGTGTGGGTTACGTCCTTTTTCCTTTCCATAGTCAATATATATGTAATACCATCAGATCATCTTTAGTCAGCAAAGCATGCAATGTCAACACTTTGGACTATTTTGTTTGAATACACATAACTAAATATATTTTTCAAAAAAAATCGAGCCGCTCATTTTTCACGACTCCGACTCAGGCCAAAATACCGCGACTCTTCGACTCTGATTCCACAACCTTGCATCTCAACAACGTTCGTGCAAACGGCAAGCTCCATTTTTGCCAATCAATCGAATACATCCAGCATCGAGTATTCCCAAAGACGCGATGCCAAGCAATGTAGTTCATCAGCACCGGATTTTTTGTTTAAAAACACGTGCGGTGACGTCACAGAATGATTTATGGGAATTAAAACATAATGAAAATCGTAGAAAAAACCGCGGCACATGTATACATAGCTAGTAGTCAACTGTCAAAGTATAATGTAATTAACGCCATCTGGTGGATTTACTGGAAAACAGCATACAACGTGTCATACAATGTTCACGTTCCATTTGTATTTTTCAAAAAAACAAATTGTATGAGGACATTTATTTTCTTAATAATTTCTTTCCCGTGATATTTTTCCGATGTTTTAATGCTTATTCTGCTATTCTAGGCGGATACGAATTTAATAAAACAAAGATCATTAAAATCCGAGCTGCAATTCTCGAGATATACGTGGTGTAACAAACCCCACTTTCTTTTATATATATAGATTATACATTTCGAAGCGTAGATAACACGTTTTAAAACGACAATGAAATTGAAAATTAAAATTACGACTTAATTGTAAATAAATAACGAAACTACGAATACTGAGATGAGCGGAAAAAAGAAGGGTAAAATTATAGACTCGATAAGTGTAAGGACATAGAATTTAATATTATATTTCGAATGTGCTGTCATTGTAAAACATCCGTGTTCGTCTGTAATTTGGAAAATCGGGTTTTCCCACGGTTAAAATAGTATGAGTATTTGTTGCCAAGAATGGAATTAATCATTTCATTTATTATTTTTGAGATTAAGTGCGAAGTAAGACTGAACACATAATATATCTACTCAGTGCACTCATATTAAACATTTGTCTTGAATATTATAAGAATACTGAAATCAGATGTATGTGTATCTTAATTAAGTATAAATTTATTGTACCTTCACTTTTAAAACATTTTTTACACATTTTAAATAAGTCACAACAATTTAAAATAAATATGCTAATTTCATGTACTTGTGTATCTTAGTGAAAATGGATAGATAACCAATTTCAAAGCTAATTAAATCCAAATTGTAAAATATATATACTAAGTATATTATGCACTACCTACTTATATATTTTTTATTTTCATCATGTCTGACAATATCTTTTTCCGAAGTTACAGTAAATTATTAAAAATTGATGCAACTCATGCAACATTAAATTTATTATTTTGACTAGTCGCCATGTAGTATTTAGTTTTTTTCAAAATTATTCTCACATTTTTTACTAGAAATTATAACCAGACTGGTCAAAACACATACTCTATCATTTTATATTAAAAACTTGAATCTGAAACCTAAGTTGATAAATATTAATCATAACACGGTATCTTATAAAAATACCATATTATTAATTGTATTGCTTAACATATTTAATGAAGAAAAATTAATTGAATATGCTGTAAGTGTTTAAATGCCTGGTTAATTAATTCATTTAAATACTGAACTAATCATATGCCACGTTGTGAAATAAATTTTTCAAAACGTTTATGCTGTACTAAAATGTTAAGAGTGTGTCTTTCTGTAATATTTTAACAAGCATCTTTCTTTGAAATCGTGTACTAAGTATTGACTTTGATTTGTTTTGACACCAATAATATGTCAACAAAATAATGTTAGAAACAATGGCTTAATCATTTTTACTATTGCAGTATTCCAGTGGTCCCTGTCCTGCTATAAATACTTTAAAACCTACAGACTTTGGTTGAAAAATATCTAAATATTTAATAAGTTGGTTTCATGTCTTCCTTTTGAGAGAATTGTATTGGACCTCTCCGCATCGCGCGTGAATGAACCTGCTAATTATGCCACTGATCAGAGCCTTGATTTATCATGCGCTGAGCGTGCTCGAAGGTTATTGAATTATTTTCGGTTTGTAATATTTAGGAATCGATCTTTTCAGATACTGGCAATAACCTCGTTGTAATTTGAATTCCTCTGAATTCGATTACTTTACCTGCCATCTTATTCCACAATGGCGGAATAAAGCGCATCGCTTGTGCTTTTCAATGTTTATAATCATCTCTGAAAGGAGTCATCGTCAAAGAATTTATAGCTGCAAATAATATATAATAATGCATATCTGGAACCGGCTGAACGGGTAGAAGTGTCCGCGGAAGTGTGCGAAGAAGGAAGGGTTTATCGCCTAGCTCTGCCCCTATACGTAGGTAATAGTTTATAACGGCGGAGAGTCATTAATTAACTTTAAAACTAGTAATGGTTTTACTAAAGACCGTGAGTGTGGAGTATAAATAATGTAACATGTGAGTATTGAGTATAAATTGCAGACATTTTAAATAGATTGTCAAATTAAAAAAAATAGCAGTTTCGGTAAGTAGCTTGTGTTATATTTATAATTTAGTAGAACGATACTTTTCACTATGAAAGTGAATAATTAAAAAATGGTATTCCTAGGTTAAAAAATCAATTATATTATCAGACATTCAATCTAGGACGCTGCCAATGTTCTATGATATTACAGTGAAACCCCGATTCTACGTTTTCCAAGGGACCAAATCCAATCTTCAAATAATATCAAACAATGTTTAATTTTCAACTAACTTATTTATTTATTTCACTTTTTTATTAAAGAATATATAAATTTATTCTTTTCTTCCTTAATACATACTTTGTTGCTTATTTGTAGTTTGGCACTTAAATTTTGACAGACACCTTCAAACTGGCGTACTTTTCTAATTTAACATTTTTTCATATGTCGATTAGATTTTTTTCAATTGTTTTCATTTTCTCAGCTAAGGTTCTAGTTTTCTTCATTTAGGCATTTAAGTTTTGACTTTCGAGCTAAAAAAATACGCGCAACCAAATGCGTTTTAAGACTATTAATGAGCGAAAAAATAAGTACTTAAAAAACTATCAATCGGGATAATAATTGAGACGGGACGATAATATTAGATGAAAGATCGATGAAATCGGAAAATGATTAACTTGGAATTATTAAACATTGTTATTACGGAGTCTTGGTCGAGAAAAAAGTAAACGATTGATGAAAAAAACGAAGATAGCGAGAACGGTAGATCGGGGTTCCGCTGAAAAAAACGCGAAACGAGATGTGAGGCAAGACTATTTGTATTTCTAATAATAATTTCGAAAAATATTCAACGAAAACGGTCAATCGGGATAATATTTGTCACGGGACCAAAATATTTGAACGATAAATCGAGGAAAACTGTAAATCGGGGAACAATTAATGCGGGATTATTTTACATTGGTCTTATGGGTGATTGGCCGGGACTATGAAAAATAAACGAACCATGCGGGAAAACGAACAATGCGAGAACGGTAGATCGGGGTTCCACTGTATTTATAAATACACCATTGTTAAAGCATACACTAAAATTTTAAGGAAAATACTAAAAATCATAGTTTCGAAGGCAATTTCTCTGTAACTATCCGTGTTATTGTGATACTATAGTTATAAACTTTTTAATGAAACATGTAAAATATATGCTTTACAACAATTATTGAATAAATAACAATTTCAAGATGTAATGCCAAATAGAGACATTTGACTTTATTTTACCAATTTAATTC